>CM074725.1:232043632-234971132 GCA_037306005.1 Rhinophrynus dorsalis | reverse complement strand
TTTAGTCTGTATGTTCCATTTGTACTGTATTATGTTTCTGTATGTCTATTCCCTATTGTACAGCACTGTGGAATACGACAGAGCTATATAAATATAGGATAATATTGACAAACCCCCCACTTACCTTATTTTGGGCAGGAAATCCAGATGGCCACTATGAATCAATTCTTGGTGGACTGGTTCTCCAATATTAATTAAAGAGATAGTAATGTTTCACAAAAAAAACAGTTCCAATTAATCTTCATCGTATTTGGGCCATGGAGAGTGTTATTTCACTACGGTCAGAGTTGTAGTTCAAGAGTAATTGAATGATAAAGTATCTTCCTCCCGCTCCTTTTACTGATGTAACACTGCTTACCTCAGAGCAGCAAGACTGTCCGGATGGATCACAGAGAGGCACAATCTTCAGTGATCATAAGGAAAAACATGCCATGGGGGCAGGGTTTTCCTTATGATCACAGGAAGAAGATTGTCCCTTGCTGTGATCTGTCCGGTCAAGTGACCAGATTCCACATCTGAGGGGAGGTGGCTTACACTATGTAAAAGGGGCAGGAGGGGGATACTTTATCATTCATTTACTCTTGAACTACTACTCTGACAGTATTGAAATAACACTCTCCATGGCCTAAATACTATGAAGATTAATTGGAGCTGCTGTTTTTGTGAAACATTACTATCCCTTTAAAGGGCAGATTTTACCTGTAATAACTGTTTTTCTCCACAGGAAAAGCCCTACACTATATGCTTTTTTTCCCATAATAAATGTGTCCTACTCCTGTAACCTGGTAGAAAATCCTAATGTTATTATTAATCATTTCTGCTTAGATTTGTTCTACAAAAGTAATGTCCATGGAGGCAGACATGAATGATTCCTTTTACACGGCTCAGACCTCATCCCTCTGGTCTTATTAGGATTCCTTTAGTTGGAGGAGTTTGGAATACGGGAGTCCTGCAATACAGAAACATGTTAGCCTCCATTGAGATGGTATCCAGTACTGATTAAGATATCTGCATTTAAAGATTGTGATTTCCTGCTGTCAGCTGTAAAGCTGTCAGCAGGAGATCCCGTATCAGCTGACCCGGAAGCTCTGCAGCAGAGCCGCAATCGTGTTATTTACAACGAATGACTGAATTGGAATGATCTAAAAAGTGTGCTTGCAAACCAACACAGACCTGCGACACGGATCTCCTGCTGACAGCTTTATAGCTAACAGCAGGAAATCACAAATTTTAAATGTAGATATCTCTCAAACCATAGCGGTTTGAGATATATGGTTTTTTGCTCTTTGGTCAACTTTTTAAGGACTACAGTTTGCAAAATATTTTGGTGGGACATTACTATCCCTTTAATCAGTACTGGATACCATCTCAATGGAGGCTAACATGTTTCTGTATTGCAGGACTCCCATACTCCAAACTCCATCAACTAAAGGAATCCTAATAAGACCAGAGGGATGAGGTCTGAGCCATGTAAAAGGAATCATTCATGTCTGCCTCCATGGACATTACTTTTGTAGAACAAATCTGAGCAGAAATGATTCATAATAACATTAGGATTTTCTACCAGGTTACAGGAGTAGGACACATTTATTATGGAAAAAAAAAGCATAAAGTGTAGTGCTTTTTTTGAGGAGAAAAACAGTTATTACATGTAAAATCTGCTTTTTAACATTTGCAGTGCCAACTGGTGTCTAGTCAGTTATTTTATTGCGTTCTAAAGGAGAGATGAGTCACTGACAACAGTTCTCCATAGAATGTGATAGTAACAATGTCAACTGGTGTCCAGGCAGTTATTCTATTGCATTCTAAGGAAGAGATGAGTCACTGACTACAGTTCTCCATAGAATGTGATGGTAACAGTGCTAACTGGTGTCCAGGCAGTTATTCTTTTGTATTCTAAGGGAGAGATGAGTCACTGTCTAAAACAGAGCTAATTCCCTACTAGGATTGGCCTAGTAGTGACCTTTCAGGTGACTATAAATGGCACTACCATAAATCCAGTATCAGAAGCACAATGTCTAGGGGTGAAAATTGACACTGCTCTCTCATTCTCCTCTCATATTAATGTCATCGCTAAATCTTGTCGCTTTCTCTTGTGTAACATAGCTAAAATGCTTCCCTTCCTCTGTTCCTCCTGCTAAAATTCTTACAAAAGCACTCATCCTTTCCTGTATGGACTACTGCAACCTACTCTGTGGAACGTTCTACCTCCCACCCTGCACCACTGCACCTCTCTTATAGTCTTATCTATGGAACTCTCTCCCTCCCACCCTGCTCCACTGCACCTCTCTTATAGTCTTATCTATGGAACGATCTCCCTCCCACCCTGCACCTCTGCACCTCTCTTATGGTCTTATCTATGGAGCGCTCTCTCTCCCACCCCGCACCACTGCACCTCTCTTATGGTCTTATCTATGGAACGCTCTCTCTCCCACCCCGCACCACTGCACCTCTCTTATGGTCTTATCTATGGAACGCTCTCTCTCCCACCCCCCACCACTGCACCTCTCTTATAGTCTTATCTATGGAACGATCTCCCTCCCACCCTGCACCACTGCACCTCTCTTATGGTCTTATCTATGGAGCGCTCTCTCTCCCACCCCGCACCACTGCACCTCTCTTATGGTCTTATCTATGGAATGCTCTCTCTCCCACCCCGCACCACTGCACCTCTCTTATGGTCTTATCTATGGAACGCTCTCTCTCCCACCCCCCACCACTGCACCTCTCTTATAGTCTTATCTATGGAACGCTCTCCCTCCCACCCTGCACCACTGCACCTCTCTTATAGTCTTATCTATGGAACGCTCTCCCTCCCACCCTGTACCACTGCACCTCTCTTATAGTCTTATCTATGTTACGCTCTCCCTCCCACCCTGCACCTCTCTTATAGTCTTATCTATGTTACGCTCTCCCTCCCACCCTGTACCACTGCACCTCTCTTATAGTCTTATCTATGTTACGCTCTCCCTCCCACCCTGTACCACTGCACCTCTCTTATGGTCTTCAAGTCACGCTTAAAACTACACCTCCTTAGCAAGATGTAAACATGCTATAAGGCACTGTGACTTTGTACAATTAAGGTTCTTATACATTATTTACTTTATTGGTGTCCCCTATCCTGACCAGAACTCTAGCACTGTATTCAGCATTTGACCCTTATGTACTTTGTATGTCTCCCATTACCTCTTTAGATTGTAAGATTTTGGTCAAGGATCTCACTTTTAGTGTTTCATTATACAAAGCACTTGTAACCTCATATTGTCTAATCCCTTATATTGTAAACCGCTGTGTACGCTTGTGGCGCTATCTACCTATATATAATTTGCTAGGACGCGTCGCTCCCTGTGTGTGTGTGTAACACGCCCATGCGCAGTAGAGACTGTCCGAATGTGCCGGCCCGCAGTCCGAGGCACAGACGATCTGGAGTGGGGCACCCTGAATGCCCAGTGCACACAGGCCTTCAATACTAGTATATAAATAAATATATTCATTCATTCACTGCCTACAGTTCTCTGTAGAATGTGGTGCCACCTGGTGTCCAGTCAGTTATTCTTCCACGTTCTATGGGAGAGATGAGTCACTGGTTCCGTAGATTATGATAGCAAGATGGCCTCCACCGTAAAACCTTTTGATTAAGGCATCTGCAGCAGTGGAAGTACCCTGTTTTCCTCTGGAAGAAAAGCCATATAATATATATGTTTATTTTGCAGCAATGCATTGCCAGCCCTCTGGTATTTAAAGGGTAGTTAGAGGTTTATTATTAGGAGGGGTTAGCATTCATTTGATATTATTTATTAATTTAATGTAAAAGTGCAACAACATTTTCAACAAAATAAAAAGTACAATCTTCAAAGCCATCACGCATCCATTCCTGCAGTCCTCCCCCCAGGGCACACTTCCCAATCTCGGGTTAGTACAACGGCACATAGACCTGAAGGAAGACAAAGCCCCCTCCCTCATCCACACTCCTCCTCGCATACGCGCTCCCCTGACACTCAGCACGACTCTTCAGCAGCTGCTGACTTTCTGTCAAGCAGGTCTCCCTGGATTTCCCATCCAGATGGCCTGAGCTCTCTCTGAGTGGGCACCTCCCTCTGCCACCTCCTTCAGTCCATCACAGGAAGATGCAGCATCTGCTACAAACTTCCCCTGACACTTCAAACAGCCGGAGTACAGGAGAGATGTTGTTTAGCTTCATTCCCTGCCCCTCTCCTACCTGCGGAGATTAGCATATATTTCAATCTTTGTACCATCCCAAAACAACACCGCCTGACGCTCCTGGAGGAGAAGGGTCGATTACTTGGGTGCACCATTCCGTAGTGCTCTTTTGAATACAAAACTTTTTACACTGTCTATGTCTGATGTCTTCATTACGTACTCACACGTGCTGTGCAGTGTGAGACAATGAGAAGGACGCTGACAGTATTGTCTGATGTATATATATGTGTAAAACCAGAACCCGATCTGTTCTATGGCTAATCAACTGCACCACAGGGAACAAAGTCTTCTCCCCTGATGCCAATAGAGCCATATCCAATTATAGGTAGACTAGTGTAAAAATGTACACTGGCCAAGGTTTAGATAATGTTAACCCTTGAGTGCTAGAGGGGTACGCAATGCATTGCCTTGCACTCAAAGGATTACAAGGACGCTACCTCACTGCTCCTCATGATGCAGTCTTGCGTTGCCTCACACACGAGATGCAATCATGCGCAGTAGAGGCTGCCCGAACATGGGCACTGCGCATGACTGCATCGTGACAAACATCCTAGGAGGATAAATAGAGATAGATAGATAGATAGATAGATAGATAGATAGATAGATAGATAATGTGATAGATAGATAGATAGATAGATAGATAGATAGATAGATAGATAGATATGAGAGATAGATAGATTTGCACTGATGATAGATAAATAGATAGATATATCTGCATAGATGATAGATAGATATGAGAAATAGATAGATAGATGATAGATGATAGATAGATAGATACATAGATAGATAGATAGATAGATAGATAGATAGATAGATAGAAGAAATAGATTTGTGTTGATGATAGAGATATAAATAGATCGATAGATTTACATTGATGATAGATAGATAGATAGATAGATAGATAGATAGATAGATAGATAGATAGATTTGCATTTATGATAGATTAGATTTGCATTGATAATGTATAGATAGATTTGCATAGATGATAGACAGATATGAGAGATAGATAGATAGATAGATAGATAGATAGATAGATAGATAGATAGAGAGATAGATAGATTTGCATTGATGATAGATTAGATTTGCATTGATAATGGATAGATAGATTTGCATAGATGATAGACAGATATGAGAAATAGCTAGATATGAGAGATAGATTTGCGTTGATGATAGCTAGATAGATAGATAAATAGATTGATAGATTTGCATTGATGATAGATAGATTAGATTTAAATTAATGATAGATTAGATTTGAGTTGATAATGGATAGATAGATAGATAGATAGATAGATAGATAGATAGATAGATGGACAGATAGGTAGATTTGCATTGATGATGGATTAGATTTGCGTTGATAATGGATAGATAGATCTAAAGTTGGAGGGTGAAAAATTCAGAAATAATGTGTGAAAGAACTACTTTATGAAAAGGGTAATAGACTCATGGGACAGCCTCCCAGAAGAGGTGGTAGGGAAAGTATTGTTTGGGAATTCAAAAATGCTTGGGATACACATAAGTCTACTCTTTGATATATGTATGACTGGGTATGTTAATAAGAGAAGGTAATCAGAAGACTGGTTGGGCCAGGTGGTTCCCTTCTGCCATGAAAGTTGATGTTTCTATGTAAGTGATAGCGGCCCTTTATATAAGGCTTATATATATTTGACTGGTGGGGAACTCTCCAACCTATTGTGAAGACTCCGCTAGAATTTGAAGGGATAGTATTGTTTCACAAAAACAGCAGCTCCAATTAATCTCCATAGTATCTGGACCATGGAGAGTGTTATTTCAATACTGTTAGAGCTGTAGTTCAAGAGTAACTGAATGATAAAGTATCCCCCTTCCTCCCCTTTTACCTAGTGTAACACTGCTCACCTCAGATGTGGAATGCAGTTCATAGACCAGACAGATAACAGCAAGGACCAATCTTCTTACTGTGAGAACAATGAAATCCCTGCCCCCCTTGACAGGTTTTTCAGCTTTTTCCCTTATCTTAATTGAAGATTGTCCCTCTCTGCAGTCTACCTGGGCACCTCCCTTCTGATCTGGCTGAACAGTGTTACATCACTAAAAGGGGAGGGAGGGGGGATACTTTGTCATTGAATTACTCTGGAATTACAACTCTGACAGAATTGAAATAACACTCTCCAAAGTCCAAATACTATGATGATTAATTAGAGCTGCTTTTATTATGAAACATTACTATCACTTTAAGGGGTTTAAAGTCCCATGTTACATCTCTCTTCCGCATGATAAAATAAAAACCTTTTCTCCATTTCTGTACCAAAAAAGCAATATTAATGTATTTTTCCCTTCCATCTCAAGTACTGCATCTTTCTATTGGCTGGCCTCCGTGCCTTACAGCTGAACAACCTTCAAGCACCTCCAAACCCGCTGGCTCAGCAATCCGCTATATGGACCTGAATGAGCACTTCTCACTCTCAAATGGAAGAAATTAAAACAGCATTACCATCTGGAGACACACGCATCTCTGACTAAGCCCTACATCTACCTCCCAAATATCTGCCTGATTTTCTGTATCAATGTTTAACCACTTAGATACTAGCAATGTCTCCAATGCCTTGCTTTACCACCCAGAAGGTAATAGAGAAACTATTATAACATCTGGTTTTACGATTCCACTTACTGTAGACATGGACATTTGTGTTATGAAGTTAAAGGAGCAGTAAACTTTTTTATATTTCCACAGTTATTACAGTTTAAACTCATGTTTTTTTTACATTAGCAGTGCCCTCTAGTGGTCAAATTCTAATTACATTTCCTGTTAGATTCTAATGGAAAGGAAAGTCGGAAAAGTCAGAGACATATAGTTCTCCATAGAATGTGATAGAAACTGCTGAGTCACTTCCTGTCAGTAAGAACTATCAGGAAGTAAACACAGTAAATTCACTTCCTGTCAGAACTATCAGGAAGTAAACACAGTAAATTCACTTCCTGATTATTTAAACTGCTATAAATTTTGAATAAAACATCTGACAGTGATGGGAGTGACCTTGTTTTATTCAGCAAGAAAAGCTCTATAAAATATGTGTTTTCATAAAAAAAAGTTTACTGCTCCTGTAATTTAAAGCGGAACTTTCATGCATATCGAAGTGCCCCCCAAATTATTTTTCACGTAGTGTTAAGTATATCAGTACTTGTATTATCTTTAGTAAGTCCGGCATTATTTACAAATCCTGATGTAGAGGAATCTGTACGCCTGCGCTGTCCGTCCCTGTCTGTACCTTAAAGGGGAAATATCACCCTTATACATATTTGGCTAAAAAATAACTTTATAAAGCAACTAGCTGTAATATTAGTGTAATTTTTTTTTTTTTAATTTTGTTGTTTGGCTGAAATTACATTTTTAAAGCTGATCCTGTGCCTTCCTTCCGGGCAGACTGCGGGTACAGCTCTGCACCGCAGTCTGTCACTTTCCTCAGCTCTGAATCCAGCCTCCTCCGACACAGAGGATTTCTTCTTGTAAGCTGGAGCGCTCTCATTGGTCCCTTTAAGTTACAATGCAACTCCCACTTGCCAATCATAGAGGAGACACGGACGGATTGTCGTCTGCAGCGAGTCTCCTAAGATGTTGGAGAGTTGGATTTCTAAATAATGCCTAAGGATAATACAAGTATTAATATGCTTATCGCTATCTGAAAAATGATTCGGGGGGCGATGTCAACCCTTTGAGTGCCAGAGGGCTACGCAAAGCATTTCTTTGCAATGCGTTGCATACCCCTCTGGCAATCAAAGAGTTAAGAGGCCGGTCCTGGTCTGCATTCTGCTGCTGACGCAGTCATGCACTGTAGAGACTGCCTGAAAGCACAGAATGCTCCCAGCACAGAACTCCCAGCATTCCGTGCTCCCAACATTCCTACACCTCCCAGCATACTGTGAGTTTGGGCAGTCCCTACTGTGCATGATGGCATCTGACAAACATTCTAGCGAATTATTATATAAGATAACTTTATCTTTGGAAAAAGTGGCTCTTAACATATTTAATGGACATACTTACCTAGTTAGGTGATCAGTTATATCTATTACATTTTGGGTTTTTGTTTTTTACAGTTCTCTTTGCTATAGTCTATTGACTCTGCCATAGCCTGTGGAAAGAGGTCACTGGCTGCTGAAACATTGGATGACCACAGAATCCTAATAAATCTATTATTATCTACACTGGAGTGCCTCCCATATCCCCCTGAAAAAAATCCAGAACATGAATGGAACCCTGGATAGTCTGTAGGTGGACAGTGACATTTTACTAGACTGAGAATGGGGTGAATGTACAAATCTCTAAGAGCAGCTTTCCAGCACATTGGCTGTGCACTAGACTATAGGATCACTGTAGTAAATACCCATACACACTTTGCTGTTGTTAAGACTTTAATACCAGAAAGCCCCTTATGGCCACCCAATAGCATTAACAGTAAAATGGTGTAAAGTTATGCCATTTCTGCTGTGTGTTGTTAGGACAACAGGGCACAGAGGAAAGGAAGCCCTAATCCACCCACACACTGCCCCACTGACCTCCTTTTGATAAATAAGGAGAGAATTCTAGACGTACATAGCTTAGTAATATGGTGTTAGGCAGGGGTAGGACTAGACTATCGATGCTAGTGCCTGATTTAATTGTATTTGTTCCAAACCTCCCAACATTTCAGACTGCCAAAGAGGGACACTTCTGTTTTAGGGGGTGTTGCTGCTGGCGTGGCTGGTGGGCAGGGCATTATCGATAAATTTCACTACCTATTGACACCTCCTTGTGTAACCTAATAAATGATTTATAAAAAGACCAAAGTGTTTTATTTACACAGACTAATTTATAAACACACATACTGATGTTTAAACAAATATTAATTTGAGTTTTATTGATGTAGAGCAATGTGATATATTTATATACACATCACAAAGTCTGCTCTCCTAAAAAGAGGGACATCAGGGTGGGAAAGAGGGACAGAGGGATTTGGGTTTAAAAGAGGGACTGTCCCTCCTATAAAGGGACACTTGGGAGGCATGTTGTTCATTCCCCTCAATGCTAATGTGATTCTGATGGTACATGGGTAGACTCTCTTTGCGGCAATACATTGGAGTTCTCTAAAAGTGTTAACAGCCCTGTTTAAATGAAAATAGGATTTTAGTCTTACCTGTTAAATCCTTTTCTCTTAGTCCATACAGGTTACTGGTAACTTTGGGTAGGCGATCAGCCCCTTTAATAGGCAGGAACAATTCTGAGAAGTGACTGCTGGGTGGAGCCTACCTCCTCTCCTTATCTTGCAGCTAGCCAATCCCCAACCAGTAAGATTTGTTCCTTGGTAAAGACACAAGGCAAGAGAACAGTTCTGCTATAGTTTTAGCTTTTTTATTAAGGCTCCACCCAGCAGTCACTTCTCAGAATTGTTCCTGCCTATTTAAGGGGCTGATTGCCTACCCAGAGTTACTAGTAACCTGTATTGGACGACAGAGAAAGGAAATTTGTAAACTGCAGTGCAATTGGTTTGATCCAGAATTGCTCCAGTTCATTTTAGGAAACAGCCTCAAAAGTATCCTAAATTACACATCAGTTGGAATTTTGGCTGACATGATGCATAGGCAGTTTTCTTTAACCCTCTGAGTGCCAGAGGAGTATGCAATGCATTGCTCTGCAATGTGTTGCATACTCCTCTAGCACTCAAAGGGTTAAGATTTCCAATATATACGCTTGATTCAAGTTAACATGCCCTCTTTAAGCTTCTGGAAATCAAACAATATTTGTAAAAAAAAATAATAAAAGTAAAAAAAAAAAATAACATTATTATTCCTTTACATTCTGTTTCACTGAATGCGTCCATCACCACTGGGGAAATGCAACTCAACAGATAGCGATCACTCTACAACGTTGCTAAGTTCCAAAAGAACCCTAGGGCTTTTCCCTTGAAAGAACCTGGGACTGGGTCAATCAAATGCCAATATCCCTCTCAGACAGTACAGGATTTTAGTTTTGTCAGCAGTTAGTAACCCTTTAACACCCAAAAGAAAGTGCAATGCAATGCAGAACAATGTGTTTCACAAACCTCTGGAGAGCAGGGGGTTAAACCGCTGCATGTTTTTAATTATTGGTAGTGCAGAAACTGAATATATTTAGAATATAAACCTGTTAGAGTGACAGAACTCTAGCTGTCTCTGTTCTCATTTTTTTCCCATGTTCTCCCACCAATCCCTTTACAGGGAAGAGGAAGCTGAGAGCCCAAGTGCATGACAGACAACTATTGTGCCGCTACCTTTACTGTGTTTCTGTGTGCGTGCAGTAAAGATGAGGTTTGCTGGACTTTGGTGCAGTTATGCAATGCAGTAGTCACCCATGCGAAAGACGCCATAGCCCAGCAGATTCCTTTTACCATGAGCAGTATAACCAATACATCATCGCTGCATTGGTGTTGCCCATATGAAATAGGCCAGTGGCCCAGCTGGCTCTGTCTCTGCAGGAATGCATGCAAACAGTCCGCTCAGCCTCCTGCTCTTGTGAGAGCACTGCGGTGTATTGTGGGATACGGAATTACATAAAGCAAACAGCACAAATGTGTCAGCAAAGGAAATGTCCTTATACAACGGATTTGTTTGAAGAGTCTTTATCAACTCAACAAGGCAGAGAAAAGAGGACTATTTAAAAGCCTTTTGGTACAAAGTGAAGGACTCCATCCTTGGCTCTGTTTGCAGATAATCTCCTGATTTGACACTTTTATACAGAGGGAAATTCTCTTGAATGTTAACATAAGGAAACAATTAGACCTGAGATTCTATACTCGAGAACGGGGGACGTTTCTTAGTGCTGTTTGTGAAGATCTCATAATTTCTAGAACGGTTATCTACAGTAGGTTATTATCAGAGCCCCAAATGGTGTCGGAGCTGTTTAAAGAAACGCTAAGACCTAAAATTAAACTGATTAATATAACTTTAAAGGGGAATATTCACATAAAAAAAAATTGAGCATGGTTTTTAATCCACCAAACAAGGTTAGCTCTGTTTTTTTTTTACTTACCTATGAGTGGAGATATTAAAGGAGCAGTAAACTTTTTTTTTATGAAAAAATAAATATTGTAGGGATTTTCCTATTGAGTAAGGTAAGGGTACTCCCACTGCTGAGAGATTTATATTTCCAGAGTTATTTCAGTCTAAACCCATGTTTTTTTTTTAAATTAGCAGTGCCCTCTAGTGGTCACATTCTAATTAGTTTTCCTGTTAGATTCTAATGGAGAGGAAAGTCGGAAAAGTCAGAGACATATAGTTCTCCATAGAATGTGATAGAAACTGCCTGTCACTTCCTGTCAGTTAGAACTATCAGGAAGTAAACACAGTAAATTCACTTCCTGTCAGTTAGAACTATCAGGAAGTAAACACAGTAAATTTAATTCCTGATTATTTAAACTGCTATAAATTTTGAATAAAAAATCTGACAGCAGTAGGAGTGACCTTGTTTTATTCAGCAGGAAATGCTCTATAAAATATGTTTTCATAAAAAAAGTTTACTGCTTCTTTAATTTAAAGCGGAACTTTCATGCATATCGAAGTGCCCCCCAAATTATGCTGCGGCATCCTGTATGTGCCGCAAGATGCCACAGGACTTCCCACCTCCCTCCCAGCTGCCCCAGGGAGCGCGGTCATGCTTCCCTTTGTAACTGTATTTATGTGGGCTAACATGACAGCAAGCTCAGTTTACCATGCTACGGAGCTTGCAACCTCAGTAGCATGGTAAACTGAGTTTGCTGTAACGTTAGCGCACAGAAATACAGCTACGAAGGGAAGTGTGAACGTGCTCCCTGGGGCAGCTGGGAGGGTGGTGGGAAGTCCTGCTCTGCTGTGCTGCACATACTGCTGCCGCACAAGACTGAAGTGCCCGATTATGTGCGAAATTCTATTACAGGTGCTAATTTTATCTCAACTTTTATCTCCAGTTTTTTCCATAGACTTCAAAAGGAAAATGTTTGATAATACTGGCGTTAACATTTAGTACCTGCAATCGAATCTAGCCCTAAAAGTCTTACTATCGCCACTCGTAGGTAAGTTGAAAAAAAAAAAACAGCTTTAACCTTGTTTTATGGATTAAAACCCATGCTCAAATTTTTTTATGTGAATGTTCCCCTCTAACCCTTCGAGTGTCAAGTTATCCTTTTGAAATGTCGCCCACTATTGGGCGACTAGGAAAACGGCGAATTAAACATGTCGCCGGCATGGAAAAGGTGCCTTAATCCTTAGAGTGCCAGAGAAATGCGTTGTGTACCTCTCTGGAACTCAAAGGGTTAAGCGTTGCTGATTCACATTGCGCACTCACAGTATAACTTCATACTTTAGTGATGTGTGTGTACACAGAGAAGCAGCATTAACCCTTTCAGTGTGCCTCGTGTACCCCTCTGGCACTGAAAGGGTTAAGTATACTTCTACTAGTGAGAGTGCTAAAGGGGTGATTCGTTTCCTACAGAACTTTTAAAGTGATAGTAATGTTGCATTAAAAGTTGTTCCCCAAGGCTTCTGTATGTCTCGTAACTTACATGTTTATAGTTCAAAAATGATGAAGAGCTAAAGATCCCCCGCCTGCCCCTTTCTGGCCACCACGCACCAAATCTGTAATCAAGTCGTGTGACTTGACGGCTGCAGCGAGGGACAAACTTCAGTAAGTAAGTATAAGGGAATCCTGCCCCCTCTTGGCGAAGGAGGACACGATTTCCCTTTGCTTACTGAAGTTTGTCCCTCACTGCAGCCGTCCAGACCAGCCTGCATCTTCTGAGTGACATGGGGAGAAGGGGCGGGCGGTGGATCTTTATCTCTTCATAACTTTTGAACTACAGACTAGTAAGGTTTTATACATAGTGCAATAGGTTACTATTAACATACAGAAGACGCAGGGAGCAACTTTAACCCTTTGACTGCCAAAGGGATACGGAACGCATTGCAAAGCAATGCATTCCATACCACTCTGGCACTCAAAGGGTTAAAAAGAGCCATTACTAACACTTTAACACAGTGAGTGCGATGACACAGATCTGACATTCAGATGGCCTCCCCCACCTCTCATACCAGTAATGAGATTGTGGCACTGACTCCTGGTACAGTAAATTAGAAGGTATCCTAACAAAACAGCGCATTAAACGTTATCTAGCGGTGACAAACCACCACACAGTTTTTTATATGAGAGCCTTGTTCATTGGTTCAGGAGCAAGCTTACCCCTTTTGTGCTCAAATGTACGACGCTTAAGCCCGCAATATGAGAATCTCGCCCTTTTGATGCTGCTGAGATGCTCATGTCTCAATGGTGATATAAAAAACAAAGAAAAAAAGAAAAGGCACCCAATAGTGTGATACTGTGCATAAATCAATATATAAGACAGAGCAAAGAAATGCACTCACTTTTAAAGATGGTCAGGCGGCTGATATCAGTCAATCTGACAATAACGCTTGTGGAGAAATTGTGTCCATCTCCACACAGAGGACTGTCAGTCAGCACCGCTCCACTCCAGAAGAAACAAACAGACGGCTGCTCTGGTTCTCTTTGTCCCCCATAATAGATGGTGCAGCCCCACGGTACTGGGTATTCCCCAGGGAAGTACACACTGTTTTTTCATGTCATGACCATCTTTACTAGTGAGTGCATTTCTTTGCTCTGTCTTATATATTGATCTATGCACAGTATCACACTATTGGGAGCCTTTTCTTTTTTTTCTTTGATTTTTATATCACCATTGAGAGTTAGCAGCCACTCTGGGAGAACGTGATCCAAGAGCTGCCCTAGACCCACAGGAGGGCTGGCAACTTGTGGCCCAGGGGGCAAATACAGTCAAGTGGCCCATTTCTATTATCTTTCGAGGCCACTGTCCCAGCCCACCCCCTTTTGTTAATTTTAAAATTGACATTAATGTTGTGATTTAAGTCAAGTGATGCCACATAGCTTACAGTTGAAATGGGTAGTGATGATCGAGCACCCCGATGCTCGGGTGTTCGGGTGCTCTGGCCCAGCGCCCCCGGAGGCTCGAGTGCTCGGCCGAGCACCCGAGCCCCATTGAAGTCAATGGGAGGACTCGAGCATTACACCAGGCACCCCCTGCTCTGATGAGGGGAGGGTGCCTGGTTCATAGGAAAAGGTCAGAAAATGATGGAAACACCACAGAAATGGTTCAGGGACAGCATAGGGAGGATGTCTGGATGCATCTTGGACTCCAACGTCGCTGCTGGGAACGATGTTTCGCCCGTAGTACGCCATTTTTACACACTGACCGTAAAACACACAAAAAGGGAGATAAAAACGATTCTAGGCTAAAAATTGTTACCAAACAGTATTTGCTGTATATTTACTTGTATATCATCTGCAAATTCTGCAAAAAATTTCATCGATTTTTCGGAACTGGGGCCATGATTAAGAGGGAAACGTGCGCAGCGTAAAGCAGGTGTTCAACGTGGTTATGGCCCGGGTAAGGTACAGCATTCAGGAACGGAGGCCGCAGCTACCACAGGTTTTACAACATGTCCGTTTGCCCTTGTTAAGTCCAAAATTTATAGTCGGAACAGTGGGGTCTGATCCATTGAGTAAAAGTGACGAAGTGACTTAGTGGATGAAGCCAAGAACTACCTTCTGCTCTGTCGAACACCCCAGCCCTATTTAATTCAATGGGAGGACCTGAGGCACTTCGATACAACCTGTATATCACAAAATGGAGGGCCTCATTCACATTGTGGTACAATAGTTCAGGTAGTGGTCCAACACTCATAAAGCCTATGCACTAAGTGAAAGGGCTGCCAAAAATTAGACTGAAATGTCACTCCAATACACCCTTTATTACACATAAAGGAGGGCATCATACACACCCTTGAAAAATTAGGATTAATGGCCTGCTGGTGACCCTCTAAAACATTAGGGGCGAGGGCATGCCGCTAAGCTGACCATCTAAAACATTAGGAATGAGGGTCTGCTGCTGAGCCGACCATCTAAAACATTATGGGTGAGGGTCTGCTGCGGAGCTGACCATCCTAAACATTATATGCGAAGGCCCGCTAGTGAGCTGACGCTATAAAACATTATATGAGAGGGCCCGCTAGAGAGCTGACCCAATAAAACATTATATGAGAAGGCCCGCTGGTGAGCTGACCTATACAAAAATTGTCAAACAGGGCCCGCTGGTGAGCTGGCCCTATATAAAAATTATATCACAGGGCCCGCTGGTGAGCTGGCCCTATATAAAAATTATATCACAGGGCATATGGAAGAGGAGGAGGAGGATGAGAAGATTAAGAGTCAACCATATACCCGTTTTTTGGGTGGAAGGGGTGAATGGGAATACAGAGTATTCCCATCATTGTAAATAACATATCTAAAGTGACTTTATGTTCACCCGGGGCTTTCCTCCAGTGGAGTGGAGAAGTCAGGGGAAATCCAGGCCTTGTTCATTTTTATAAGTGTCAACCTATCAGCATTTTCGGTGGAAAGGCGGATACGCTTATCTGTTATGATGCCACCAGCAGCACTAAATACCCGCTCAGACAGAACGCTGGCGGCAGGGCAGGCCAGCACCTCCAAGGCGTAGAGTGCCAGTTCATACCACGTGTCCAGCTTGGACACCCAGTAGTTGTAAGGCACAGAGGGATCATTGAGGACGCTGACACGGTCTGCTACGTACTCCTTCACCATCTTCCAAAACGTTTCCCTCCTTGTGACACTAGGCTGCGCATCAGGGTGAGGGTGCTGGCGGGGTGTCATGAAGGTGTCCCACGCCTTGGAGAGTGTTGCCCTGCCTTTGTCGGAACTGCTGTGTGCTCCCCTTTTCTCCCCTTCTCGGTTGGCCAAGGTAGCACGTACTCTGCCGCCAGCGTTGTCAGATGGAAAATTTTGGAGCAATTTTTCGACAAGAACCTTCTGGTATTGCACCATTTTGCTTGTCCTCTCCACCGGAGGAATGAGAGATGAGAAATTCTCTTTGTAGCGGGGGTCCAGAAGGGTGAACACCCAGTAATCCGTGTTGTCTAAAATGCGTATAACGCGTGGGTCACGGGACCGGCAGCCTAACATAAAGTCAGCCATGTGTGCCAGAGTACCAACGGGCAAGATTTCACTGTCCTCACCAGGAGGATGACTCTCAATCTCCTCATCCTCTTCCTCCTCTTCTGCCCACCCACGCTGAAGAGATGGAACTAAAGTTCCATGGCTACCCTCTGTAGCGGAGGCAACCGTGTCTTCCTCCTCCTCCTCCTCCGCCTCCTCCAATTGTCGCTGAGAAGACGAAGTGAGGGTGCTCTGGCTATCACCTTGTGTAAGCTCTTCCTCCCGCATTTCCACCTCTTCCACATGCAAAGCGTCGGTTTTAATTGTGAGCAGCGAGCGTTTCAGTAGACACAGAAGTGGGATGGTTACACTGATAATAGCGTTATCGCCGCTCACCATCTGTGTCGATTCCTCAAAATTGCGTAAAACCTCGCAGAGGTCTGACATCCATTCCCACTCCTCACTTCTGATTAGAGGAAGTTGAACGGAGAGGCGACGACCGTGTAACAGCTGGTACTCCACTACTGCCCTCTGCTGCTCACAAAGCCGGGCCAACATGTGGAAGGTGGAGTTCCAGCACGTGCTCACGTCACACAGCAGCCGGTGAGCTGGCAATTGTAAGCGCTGCTGCAGCTTCAACAGGCCGGCTGAAGCTGTAGATGACTTACGGAAATGTGCACACACGCGGCGCACCTTGGTCAAGAGATCATGCAAATTGGGGTAGGTTTTTAGAAATCGCTGAACCACTAAATTAAATACATGCGCTAGGCATGGTACGTGTGTGAGCTTGCCGAGCTCCAAAGCCGCCACCAAGTTACGCCCATTATCACACACAACCATGCCTGGTTGCAGGTTGAGTGGCGAGAGCCACTGCTCGGTCTGGTGACTAATCCCCTGCAACAGCTCTGAGGCCGTGTGCTGTTTGTCCCCAAGGCAGATCAGCTTCAGCACGGCCTGTTGACGCTTCCCCACTGCAATGCTACACTGCTTCCAGCTACAGGCTGATGGGTGAGTGGCGCTGCGCGCAGAGAATTTGGAGGTGGAAACGGAGGAGGAGGAGGAGGAGCCAATAACGTAGGTGCTGGCGGAAACCCTGATGGAGGTAGGGCCCGCAATCCTCGGCGTGGGTAGCACCTGTGCCATCCCAGGGTCCGAGTCGCTCCCAGCCTCCACGACATTCACCCAGTGTGCCGTCAGGGAAATGTAGCGTCCCTGGCCACAAGCACTTGTCCATGTGTCAGTCGTTAAGTGGACCTTCCCTGTAACTGCATTGGTCAGGGCACGGGTGATGTTAAGGGACACATGGTGGTGTAAGGCGGGGACGGCACACCGGGAAAAGTAGTGGCGGCTGGGGACTGCGTACCGAGGGACAGCTGCTGCCATCAGGCTGCGGAAGGACTCAGTGTCCACAAGCCTAAATGGCAGCATTTCGATGGCCAGTAATTTGGAAAGGTGTGAGGTTAGTGCTATGGCCTGTGGGTGGGTGGCTGGGTATTTTCGCTTGCGCTCAAATGCCTGGGGTAACGACATTTGGACGCTGTGCTGGGACAGGGAAGTGGATGTGGTCGCTGATGGTGCTTCAGATGGTACAGGTGCAGGGCGGGAGGTATGCGGGCCTGCGCCTTCGACAGGCGATTGGCTGGCACCGAAAACAGGGGAAGAGGAGGCAGTGGTGTGGCCTGCAGACACAGATTGGCGATCCGGGCGTTCCTCCCACTTATTACGGTGCTTGGATGCCATGTGTCGGATCATGCTGGTGGTGGTGAGGTTTCTAGTGTTCATGCCTCGGCTCATTCTGGTGTGGCACAGGTTGCAAACTACAATTTTTTTGTCGTCCGCACTTTCCTTAAAAAAACGCCATACCGCGGAACACCTAGCCCTTGGCAAGGGAGATTTACGCAAGGGGGTGCTCCGTGGAACATTTGCGGGCCGGTTTGGTGCGGTCCGCCTTCTTTCTTTAGCCACACCACTGCCTCTTCCAGCCTGTTGCGGTGCTGCAGATGGCTCACCCTCAGGACTGCTGTCATCGCTCGGCTCTCCACCTTCCCAGGTGGGGTCAGTGACCTCATCGTCCACCAAGTCCTCCTCCACTTCCTCACTCTGATCATCCTCCTCATTTCTTGATCCCACCACATACTCAGTCATTGACAACTGTGTATCATCCTCCTCATCAAGGTCTTGAGACAGTAATTGTGGTTGATTTGATGGCAACTGTGTCTCATCATCATCATCATCCACTTCCTTTGACCTTAAATGCCGTTCCCCTCTGTCATCTTCTTGTGATTGGGTACCCTCTAGAGGTTGTGAATCAGGGCACAAGATCTCATGTTCCTCTGCAAGCGTGCTTGGAGAGAGGTTCAAATGAAGGATTGGTGATGAGACGAGCTCCTCACTATATCCCAGTGTGGGATCACTTCTTTGGCCAGACCCTCTATGGTGGGAGGAAGGATGATCAGGGTGAGGATTATGTTGACCAGACTCTTGGCTACTGAGAGTGGACTTGGTGGAAGACAGGGTGGTGCTTAACCGACTGGAAGCAGTATCACCTGAAATCCAACCGACCACCTGTTCGCAGTGGTCTGACCTCGAGAGTGATGTCCTGCGACGCCCTGTAAACTGAGACATGAAGCTAGGTATGGTGGATGTCTTTCTGTCTTGTGCTCTGGCACCAGGCACAGTTTCTACGCGTCCTGACCCGCGCCCTGAACTATCAGGATCACGTCCACTTCCCCGTCCCTTTTTACCCGCCTTCTTCATATTACACGGAATATATGCCGCTAATCTGCGGCTAGGCACACTAAACAGAATGTGACGCTAATCTGCGGCTAGGCACAGTGAACGGAATATGTGACGTTAATTTTAATATTTGCACACTAAACAGAATGTGAAAATAATCTGCGGCTAGGCACACTAAACAGAATGTGACGCTAATCTGCGGCTAGGCACAGTGAACGGAATATGTGACGTTAATTTTAATATTTGCACACTAAACAGAATGTGAAAATAATCTGCGGCTAGGCACACTAAACAGAATGTGACGCTAATCTGCGGCTAGGCACAGTGAACGGAATATGTGACGTTAATTTTAAAATTTGCACACTAAACAGAATGTGAAAATAATCTGCGGCTAGGCACACTAAACAGAATGTGACGCTAATCTGCGGCTATTTTCAGTGAACGGAATATGTGATGTTAATTTTAAAATTTGCACACTAAACAGAATGTGAAAATAATCTGCGGCTAGGCACACTATTAAAATGGCCCTTTTTGTCGCTGCGTTGTACACTATTTGTCCCTGTGCACCTAGTACAATGTCACCTAAATATCCCCCCCCCACAAAAAAAAAAATGAAATTGTGCCCCCCCAAACAAAATATAAATGCTGCCCCCACACACAACAGTCCTAAAAAGGACTTTTGGGTCTTGAAAGAGTTCCAACACTTTTATTCTCCCTACACTGACTTTCCCTGCCTGATCGCATCTCTCCCTGGCTAAGAATGAGCCGAACTCGCGCGTCGGGTGCTATACAGCACCCGATCACGGGTTCTGGCCAGCCAATCAGTGTAATGCCAGCAGCCAACATGGCTGCTGGCATTACACTGATGTCAGAGCCTCCCCGCACGTTTATTGGCTGCGCAGCAGCCGCGAAACGTGCGGGGAGGAGACCCGAACATGGCGGGCGAGCACATGCGGTACTCGTACGAGTACCGCCATGTGCCGAGCAGAGCGATGCTCGAGCCGAACCGAGCTTCGGACGAGCATGCTCGCTCATCACTAGAAATGGGGTTACACTGTTGAGCCAATACAAAGCTTACAATTTAAGTAAAGCTTACCTAGTGATACTATAAAGCTTACAAGGGAAATGGTTTATGCTACTAGTTTAGCTCCATTTGGATTGCACCTCTGTGTATCACTAGTGCAGCTCCATTTCAGTTGTAAGCTCTGTGGCATCACTAGTGTAGCTCCATTTACAGAAGCAGTTGGGAGATTTAGTGAAGAGCAGTGGCCTTCCAGCTCAGACAAATGACCAGACTAGGGGGCAATTGCCCCCCTGCCCCCCAGATCAGCCCTCCCCTGCCTAGACCTGGTGAAGTGCCATTTATAATACTGTTTCTGAGGACAGTTTAAACCCTCAGTTGCTTGGTTGCTGGATTTGACATAAGCCATTATCCAGCAGATCACCTTGTGAGTACCCACCTATGGGTGTTGGTGGTAGTTACTAGATGAAATGTCGATACCGCACAGGGGCGCCCGTTCTTTTTCTCCCATCCCTTCTTCCATTTCTACAGAGATTCTCATGTCGCCTTTCCCATGCAGGCGACATGAGAAATGCAACATTCAATGTGTCGGATGCCCCTCTGGCACTTGAAGGGTTAACTATCACAAACTTACAGCTAACATATGTAAAAATGAATTATTCATGTTACATCCCTAAAATGTAATCTTTATTTTGCTTTTTAACACATATAAACTGTCCTATCCAAAGAGCTTTTACTTTATTGTGCTGTTTGTAATAAGAGATAAAAGCTAAAGTCAGTTAATTTATTGTGATTAATGCTCACTGCTATTTATTCAGAAAGGCTGTTATCTTATCTCAGCCCATATACAGATAATCCAGGATAATCATTTCAAGATTACGGTATGTACTTGGAAAAGGCAGGAATGTCTGCTCCATTAGAATTTTTAAAACTAGGTTTTAGACCTCAGAAAATAAAGCTGATATTTCAGATGCTAGCATGAGATACATTTTTCTAATATGAAAGGTACCAGATCCTTCCATCTGTAATGGTGCATTGTTTTGCTGGTTTCATGTAATACAGCTATAAAAGGTAATTGGTCATTGACCTGGATGAAAAAATCCCCTCTGTGTAAGTGTATACAACTCCAGTTCATTTTCAGGTGTTAGTGTTCCTTTAAGTCACTATTAACCCCACAGGCTCCACTAAACTCTTGAATTTCAGATAAATCTCTAAAATTACACACAAACAAACATATATATATATATATATATATATAACAGAGAGGACAGCACCAGTGGGTCTTGAAAAATATATATCTTTATTGAAAAGCAGGACAAAGTCTGGTTGATGATTCGGTACATTACAGGGCTGAAACGTCAACCAGACCTTGTCCTGTTTTTCAATAAAGTTATATATTATTCAAGGCCCACAGGTGCTGCCCTCTCTGTTATCTTTGTACATCATCTACTGTGCACCTGGGTGTCCTCTACAGATGAGTGAGTTCTTTCACCCCTCCACACAGTATATATATATACAGCAAAAACTCAGCAACAAATACTAAAACGAATGGAAGAATTTTATTCAAACCATTATAAGGATAAAGGACAAAATCTGAATGCAGTGTCCGAGGCTGAAGCTGTGCCAGAAGTTTTGGAAGAAGAAGTAGAAGCTGCAATAAAATCAATTAAAAATGGCAGAGCAGCTCAACCTGAGTTGCTATTGAAATAATGAAAGCCTGAGGTCAACCCTTATTCAAAGCCCTAGCTAAACTATTTTCAAAATGCCTACTATTCGGTAAAGTGTCTGAAACATGGAAAAATGCAGAAGTCATCCTACAGCACAAAAAAGGTGATAAGGCAGATCTAAAAAAAACTACAAACCGATAAACCTATTGCCAGTGGTCTGCAGGTTTTCACAAAGGTACTATAAAGAAGAAGCACAACCTAAAGAACTAGCAGATTTCAGGAACAGTTTCAGTACAATGGGACATATCCAGACAGTGCAAAATTTGTAGAGCAACATAATGAATACAATTTTCCATTATGCATAGCTTTCATTGACTACGATACGAACATAATGAATACAACTTTCCATTATGCATAGCCTTCATTGACTACAAACTTACATCAATATGCTCCAATCCTATATAATAATTTGCTAAGGATGTTTGTCAGAAGCAGTCATGCGCAGTAGAGATGGCTGCGCGCACTGCAGTCATGCGCAGTAGAGACTGCATGTGCCGTGGCTGATACAGAGCGGGGCGCTCCGAATTCAGAACACTTGGTCCCAGGAAGGTGCACAGAGAGGACTACAGTCTGAATTCGGAGCGGTCCGCTCTGTATTAGCCACGGAGCAGGCAGTCTCTACTGTGCTTGACTGCACCGCGGCTAGTGACGACAGGATCCGGCCACCAGCCTTGGTTGCTGGATGGCACTGTGGCCCTTGTACATGGGCTCTTCAACTAGTCAATATATGAAAATGCAACTGCATCAATACAGGCCAACAAGTCCAGATCAACATAGAAAAAAGGGGTCCTACAAGGAGACAAAATCTCCCCAAAACTATTATCTACTTGATTAAAATAAATTTTCCGCAAAATAAATTGGGACAAAAAGGACTTAAGATCAATGGAAACTACTTACATCACGCTTTGCAGGCGTTATCATAATCTTTGCCAGTAGTCCTACAGAACTGCAAGAACGCATTGAAGAGCTACAATAGGAAAGTAAAAATTTGGGTCTGAAGCTGAACATCAACAAAACACAAGTCATGTTTAACAAATTTACCATAGCAAGGAAAATTACAGTAGATGGACAAGACCTAGAAGAAGCGAACAGGTATGTTTACCTTGGATGGGAAATGTCAGCAGATGGAAACACCATGATGGAAACTGAGCAATAAGTAACATTGGGATGGCAAGCATCTGAAAAAATTAGCGCTACTGTCTTTAAGACAAATTCACCACTCTGCCTCAAGTGAAAGGTTTTTGACCAATGTATTCTCCCAGTCCTTACGTATGGTTGTGAAGCATGGACACTGAATGCCAAAGTCCTACAAAAACTTGAGGTTACGCAGAGAAGTATAGAGCAGTGAATTTTAAACATAACAAAAAGAAACATAAAAATGTGTGCATAGATTTGTCAGCAAACAAAGGTCCAAGACATCATTGAAAGAGTGAAGCACATAAAATGGAAATAGAAAGATCACATAGCAAGAAAACTTGATGGTAGATGGACCAAACACATTTCAGAATGGATTCCACTCGATACTAAACGCTGAAGAAGAAGACAAAAGACAAGATGGGTAGACGAAATTACCAAATTTGTTGGTACACAGCGGCAACAAAAGGTACAGGACCAGAGTTGTTGGAGTCTTGCTTGCTTCATCCTGCAGTGCATCGACAATGGTTGAAGATATATTTATATATATGTGTGTGTGTATACACCTAACTGTATAACTGTATAACTACTGAGTGCAGGCAACTGGCTTCACACAAAAGATCTTTTACACTAATTAACAAAATACTGAGACTTAACGCTTGGCTTCACTCAGTGCTGACTTTTGACACCCATGTGCACACGTTGCTGAGCTTTCACATTCATCTTTACACAATACTGATATTTTATAACCCGCTTCACTCAATGCTGAGTTTTCACACTCTGATAAATACAGTGCTGACTTTTCACACTCAGCTTCCCACTTTGGTGGGACTGTATTTTATATCCCAGATCATAGAGCAGAGGGAGCTCAACCTCTTCTCTGGAAGATGAGGTGACCATAAGTAAAGCCACCTCTCTCCTTTCAAAAAAAAAAAAATTAATTAAAAAGAGTGACATGCTCCTGGACATAGATCTACTTACAGGAGGATGTCCATAGACCAGTATAGGTCACTCAGAAGACTGCTACATGGGTGGGGAGCCTGGTAGCAGATCCATAGACTAGTATAGGTATTGCAAAAGCAAGCCACATGGACAAGGAGCAAATCCATAGACTAGTATAGGTCATGGAGAACCCTCCACATGGACAGGAAGCATGTCCATAGACCGGTATGGGTCACGCAGATGCCGGTCACATGGACGGAAAACCCAGGAGGACATCTATAGACCAATATAGGTCACACAGAAGACTGCCACTCAAATGGGGAGACCAGAGCACATCAATCAGTGAAGCTAGCTGCTGTTTTGGGAGCAGCGATGCTCCACTGGGGGGGCTATGTTAGGTGCTTCCAGGATGCCTATTTATGTATTGATGTTAGTGCCCCTTTAAAGGGATAGTAATACTTTGTTTTATCTTTATTTTATTTTGTAGGCATTAAAAAAACTTGAAGAACGAGATAAGTCTTATTTGGTTTGAGAGATATTCACAAGCAAAGTTTCCCCTCCCGCCCCTTTTACCTAGTGTAAGCCATCTCTTCTCAGATGTGGAATGCAGTCCATAGACCAGACAGATAACAGAAGGGGACAATCTTCTTCCTATGAGAACAATGAAAGCCCTGCCCTCTTGACAAGTTTTTCAGGTTTTTCCCTTATCTTAATTGAAGATTGTCCCTCTCTGCAATCTACTTGGGCACCTCCCTTCTGATCTGGCTGAGCAGTGTTACATCAGTAAAAGGGGCGGGGATACTTTGTCATTGAATTACTCTTGAACTACAACTCTGACAGAATGGAAATAACACTCTCCAAAGTCAAAATACTATGATGATTAATTAGAGCTGCTTTTATTATGAAACATTAATATCCCTTTAGCTATAGGCCACTGCTGATTATGCTCTCTTGTTATAATGGCCCTGTCAGGGAGACTGGCCTTGTCTGATCCAGTAAAAACAGTTATTAGACAGGAATGCCATTATTATTATTATGTTGTCATGTCTTCCCCAATGTCTCACAATGTGCATTTAAATCTTCAGCTTCCCCTACTCTCCAGCAGCCAAGGATTCAAACACGGCAGATCCAGCCCTAAGGCACTTGAAGAAAAAGAAGGCATAAGGGAGGGCTTGTTGTGCTCTGGAGTCTGGAGGCGCCGCAGGATTATGGGACGCGGCTGGAGCCCGATGCCATCCTGGGGAGATTGACTCTCTGAGAAGTAAAGCAGCTTCCAGCCCAATCTCCCCGACTGCCAGGGAGGAAACTGTAGGATGTTGTCTGTTTCTCCTCGGATTTCTCTTCTCTGATTGTATTCCCTTTATTTTCTGCTCCTGCAGTTTTCTCTGCCTGACTCTCTTTTATGCCTCATAATGCAGAGCAATTCATTGGAGACCTCTCTAGCATTCAAGGGGTGGAAAGCCAAATTAAAGGGATAGTAATTTCAAAATATAAAAATACACATAGGCTTGTTCAGTGTAATGTTATACAATACATAGTTTTGTTTGTCTGTATCTTCGTATTGTGCTAGTAAACCTCCCCTTTCCACAACACCATGCAGTGTTCAGTTAGATCCGAAAGCCGGGCTGGACGGATCACAATGAGGGACAACTGTGTCAAGGAGGCAGAATTTTCCTTATACTGACGCAATATTGTCCCTCATTGTGATCCGTCCGGTCAAGCGACTGGCTTTCTGACCTCAGTGAATCTGAATGACGTGGTGGAAAGGTGCGGGAGGGGACCTTTTGACTTTGTTTACTAGAACAATACGAAGATACAGACATTGCAAAATATACTATGCATTATATTACATTACACTGAAAAATACGATGTATAGTTATATTTTGATATATTACGCCATCGCTAAACCCTGTCGCTTTCTCTTGCATAACATTGCTAAAATCCATCCCTTCCTCTGTTCCTTCACAGCTAAAATTCTTATACAAGAACTCATCCTCTCCCACATGGACTACTGCAATATTCTGCTGTCTGGCATTCCTGCCTCCCACCTCCATCCACTTCAAATCTATACAGAATGCTTCAGCACGTATTGCTCTTCTGTCACCTAGGTTTGTCCCTGCCCCACTCCTCCTCAAAACTCTCCAATGGCTGCCTAACAAACTCCGGATTCCTTACAAAATCTTGCTTCTCTCATTCAAGACCCTTCTCTCCTCTACCCCTTCTTACATTTCCACTCTGATCTCCCGTTATACCCCATACCGCCACTTACATTCAGCCTATGACTGTCTTCTCCCAGATCCTTTTGTGTTTACAGCTCTCACGTATCAAACCTTTTTCTCTCATTGCTCCTTATCTACTGAATGCTCTACATCCCACCCTGCACCACTGCACCTCGCTGATGGTCTTCAAGTCACACTTGAAACTACATCTCCTGGATAAAACCTCAACATGCTAGAAGGCAGGGTTTAAAACTTGAACTCCTTTGCTACTAGCCAGGCCTGAAACGTTACTCGCCACTGCAAGCCAAAACATACCCACCAGGGCTGAATCTCTACTCGACAGGGCTGAATTATCACTTGCCATTGACTAGTGGGAATTTTGAGCCTTGCTAGAAGGCACTGATGCTGTACAACGAACGCTCTTATAAATTATTTACTTTACTTGTGTCCTCTATCATCACCAGAATTCTGCTACTGCATTCAGCACTTGACCCTTATGTACTCTGTACGTCTCCCATTACCAGTTTAGATTGTAAGCTTTCGGGCAGGGACCTCACACCCAGTGTTTCACTCTACAAAGCACTTGTAATCCTGTTTTGTCTAAACCCTTAAATTGTAAAGCGCTGTGTACACTTGTGGTGCTGTATAAATAAACATATTCATTCATTCATTCATTCACTCATTCATTCATTACTATCTCTTTAAATTAATGGAATGCCCTACCTGCTGTGCAGTTGCTTTGTTCCAGAATTGATCTACTTTTTCCTTTGTACATATCCCCAACTGAAACGTTGAGCAGAAAAATGGTGGGAGAAGAGCGAACGTAAATGATCTATGTAGGGTTCATGAGATGGTACTTGGGTCAGAACCAAGTATTTCTCCAGCCTCTTGTTCTAATCATTTTTCCACATCCAAAGATGCTCCTAACCACTTCTGATTAATTAACACCAGATATAATCACAACCTATTTCCTTACAGCTTTTTAATTACATTTCATTTTCTCCCTATGAAGATTAATATGACAGACTGCAGATAGGTTCCTCTGATTTTTTTTTCCCTAACACGGAGATGCCCCTCCCACATCTGGCAAACTTCTGCACTCAAGGTTACAGCCTCCTTGCACCTGAACTGCAATAAGACATAAAAGGGGGAATTATATAACCCTTTGAGTGCTAGAGGGGTGCAGAACGCATTGCTCTGCAATGCGTTGCGTACCCCTCAGGCACTCAAAGGATTAATAAGATTCCACACTAAAACAGGCACAGGTACAGATGTAAAAAAAACGAAAAAAACTAGCATGCACAAAAAGATGTATTAAATAATATTACAAAAGAAGAGCTGACACAAACCGGGTGAACTACTTTAACTTAAGTGAAGAGGGCAATGGTGAGTGCAGTATATAAGAGAGATCCAGATCATCTAACCAGCATTGTGTTTAAAAGGATAGTAAGTAATGTTTCAAAATAAAAGCATCTCCAATTAATCATCATAGTATTTGGGCCATGGAGAGTGTTATTTCAATTCTGTCAGAGTTGTTGTTCAAGAGTAATTGAATGATAAAGTATCCCCCACCCGCCCCTTTTACTGATGTAACACTGCTCACCTCAGAACAGAAAGGTGGTGTCCAGATGGCTTCCAGAGAGGGACAATCTCCAATTAGCATAAGGGAAAAACCTGTAAAACCTGTCAAGGAGGGCAGGGTTTTCATTGTTCTGATAGGAAGAAGATTGTCCCTTGTTGTGAGCTGCCTGGTCTGTGGACCAGATTCCACATCTGAGGGGAGGTGGCTTACACTAGGTAAAAGAGGCGGGAGGGGGATAATTTATCATTCAATTACTCTTGAACTACAACTCTGACAGTAATGAAATAACACTCTCCATGGCACAAATACTATGAAGATTAATTGGAGCTGCTTTTATTTTGAAACATTACTATCCTTTCCCTTTAATATTGTGGTCTGGCAGGACAAGTGCTGCTACACAGTATCAGTTTTCCATTGGCCTTTAAAGTCTTGGTGTTCTGGCTCAGTGTAATTGGATAGAATGTTATCCAATCTGTGGCCAGTATCAGACACTTTAATATCTAACCTGGATTTCACAGTTTTTCTACATCCAGATACTGCCAGACTTTAAAGGGATAGTAATGTTTCACAAAAAAAGCAGCTCCAATTAATCTTCTTAGTATTTGGGCCATGAAGAGTGTAATTTCAATACAGTCAGACTTGTAGTACAAGAGTAATTGAATGATAAAGTATCCCCCTCCCGCCCCTTTTACCTAGTGTAAGCCACCTCCCCTCAGATGTGGAATCTGGTCACTTGATCGGACAGATCACAGCAAGGGACAATCTTCTTACTGTGATCATAAGGAAAACACTACCCCCTTGACAGGTTTTTCAGGTTTTTCCTTATGATCACTGAAGATTGTTCCTCTCTGCGATCCATCCAGACAGTCTTTCTGCTCAGAGGTGAGCAGTGTTACATCAGTAAAAGGGACGGGAGGAGGATACTTTATCATTCAATTACTCTTGAACTACAACTCTGACAGTATTGAAATAACACTCTCCATGGACCAAATACTATGAAGATTAATTGGAGCTGCTTTTATTGTGAAACATTACTATCCCTTTAACACCTTGGGCTTGGATTCTATCCACCCCCCTGTATTTTTTAAAACCAGCAATAGCGGTTTTGACAGCACAGTTTGCTGTCCTATTAACTGAGCTGTCAACAATTACTGCCACGGAAAAGTGTCCAACGGGAAACAAAATTTGTGCCCATTGGACAACACGTAAAACAAGTAGAATTTGGTATTCTATTCCATGAGGTGGCTTCATCGCATGTTAAAGGGATAGTAATACTTCATTTTAACTTTATTTTATTTTGTAGGCATTAAAAAAACATGAAGAATGATATAAGTCTTATCTCTCAAACCTTTATGGTTTAAGAGATATTCACAAGCAAAGTTTCCCCTCCCTCCCCTTTTTCCTAGTGTAAGCCATCTCTTCTCAGATGTGAATCTGGTTGTATGACCAGGCAGATAACAGCAGGGGACAATCTTCTTTGTATGAGAACAATGAAAGCCCTTCCCCCCTTGACAAGTTTTTCAGCTTTTTCCCTTATCTTAATTGAAGATTGTCCCTCTCTGCAGTCTACCTGGGCACCTCCCTTCTGATCTGGCTGAACGGGGGGGGGGGGGTACTTTGCTTGTGAATATCTCTTAAACCATAAAGGTTTGAGAGATAAGACTTATATCGTTCTTCATGTTTTTTTCAATGCCTACAAAATAAAATAAAGATAAAACGAAGTATTACTATCCCTTTAAGGACCGCACTTTTTATGGTGAAAAAACTGCAAGGAAAGGAGGCACAGGAGGCACCAGTGTGTGTTAAAAACTGGTTTCCAATGCACACACAAAATAATATTGTACAGTGTTGCATACCCCCACTGGCACTCATACAGTTAATCTCACAAGAGTTAACACATCCTGAAAAATAAACACGGACCTGTAATCCTGATGTCCAGCGGGTTCCGCAGCACCTTGGGCAGCTACTGGCCAATCTGTCTTAAAAAGAAAAAAACATCCAATGAGTTGTTTTCGTCTTAAAGAAAAGCCCCCCAAAGATGTCACAGTTAACCCTTTGAGCATTGTCATTGCCTTTTATAATCAAAACATTTTTTTGCGTGGCCAGTTAAAAAAGTATGCAAAGTCCTGTCCAATGTCCCCTGCCTCCGCCTGCTGGCTACGCTGGCGGTGGCGGGCACATAGATAGCAACAGAACTCCCCCTCCTACCTATCATGCCATTGCCTGATTCCCACTGAGAGAATTTTGAACAGAGACTGGCTTTTATATGCCAGTCTCTGTTCAAAATGATTGCAAGACTCCAATTGGCTGGTATGTGTACTTACGCACCTCCCAGCCAATCTGTTTCTAGCTGATTGGTTGGGATGTGCATAAGCACACATCCCAGCCATTTGGAGGCTGGCAGTCATTTTAAACAGAGACTGGCATATAAAAGCCATTTTCCTTTCAAAATTCTCTCAGTGGGAATAGGGCAACGGTCCGATAGGATGGGGGGGGGGGTCTGTGACCATCTGCATGGCGGTATGACAACATTTTAATTGACCATCTGACCCTCAATTTGCTACACAATGCACCGAAGACATCTCTATCATCCAAGGAGAGATACCCCTCTTGCGCTCAAAGGGTTAAAGAGATGTAGACACCTTTACCGTATAATTTGTTGATATAAAACATGACTTCAGAAGTGGAGTGAAGTGGCACATCACACATGTCTTCGGACTCATTTTGGATGATTTATAGGAATGAGATATGCCAAGCAGCAGTTTCATCACATCAAAACCTGCATGGTAATAGTAACTGAATCTACCACTGTACTTAATACATTAATAGGAAAATGGATGAGATATATATATTGGTATTGATTTCTCTTATGTATTTTACAATTGACTTCTTGCCCATATTTTTCATCCTGACATACTTGGGTAAATGTAGGAAAGAGGACAAAGGTCCCATCAGTCCACCAGATCAGATGGACATAATGTGACCTGTGAGTTGGATCGGGCCTAAGTGTTAATTTGACCTGGCCCTTGGAACAGTCTGGCTGTACACACATATAGCAGAGTTGTTATACAGAGACAGAACACATGGTTTTGTCTCCAAAGGAAGAATGATACATTCTATCACAAAACACAAGTTTGTTACATTGTATCATTATACCGATACAGAAAGCAGAACAGGTACGTTAACTACTCACTTTAAAACATTGAATGGCAGAGTGGTTTCCAACGCAATACTTTGCAAATGTTGGACACACCAATGGCTCTCAATGGGTTAAATATCAAGGTAAAACAGGAGTGGCTATTTAATTCCTTGGATGCTAAGTAGTTTGCCAGCACCATGGGAGAGATTCACTAAGTGTTGATAAAGTGGAGATGACTTCTCCAGTGATATCACTTCTCCATTTCCTGTGTTATTCTATAGAACCTATACACTAAGATCTCCAGAGTTGAAGCAATCTTAGTGAATAGGAACCACAGAATAACACAGTAATTGGAGAAGTGATATCACTGGAGAAGTCATCATCTCCACTTTATCACCGCTTAGTGAATCTATCCCATTGCAATGCAAAAGGGTAGAAAACTCTCTAGCATACTGTAAGTTCATCTTTGCACACCCCTCTGGCACTGAAAGGGTTAAAAAAGGCCCTTTGTTTCAGGTTAACAAAAAAAAGGAGCAGAAGCAGCTTAACCCCTTAAGGACCAGCCGCACATGCACATCATGGTCACTTAAGGACCAGGGACCATTTTTTTTTTTTTGGCAAATCCGATTCCGGACTCCCCAAATGGTGTGCAGCCGCACGGGGAGCCCGGAATTCCATGACGGTCCAGGACCGTCATGGGTCCTTAAGGGTATAACAACCCATGATGGCCCAGGACCGTTATGGGTCCTTAAGGGGTTAAAATGGTCCTGAATTCCTGGTGGCCACCATAGAGCGAATGTATGAATTTCCTAGCACGTCCTCAGTCTTAGCCAGCAATGCCAGCGGCTGCACTTCAGAGTAAGCACTAGACTAGAGCGTATGAACACTGTAGGGAATACAGGCGGACACACGCCGCCAACATAGGACTTTAATCCTTTGAGTGTCAGAGGCATGACCAATGCATTACAAAGTGATGTAGTGGACACCCATCCTGCACTCAAAGGGTTAATGCCATGGTGTGAGTGCATCTATTCATCTGCAAAATCGACTCTTCGCCTTGTCTAGTGCAGAGCCGTAAATAAGGAGAGGAAGAAAGGAACACCCCAAAACCCCTACAGAGCGCCCCACTCACCTCCACTGGGCACAAGTGGCATCAAAGGAGCAGTAAACATTTTATAATGAAATCCAATATGACATGGGTCTTCTCCTGCTAAGTAAAACAAGAGTACTCCCACTGCTGTCAATTGTTTTATTCAAAAGTTATTATAGTTCAAATTGTCAAGAAGTGAATTTACATTGTGATTACTTCCTGACAATTCAATCTGACAGGAAGTGACTCAGCAGTTTCTATTACATTCTATGGAGAACTGTTTGCCAGTGACTCACTTCTCCCAGATAATGCAACAGAATAACAGATTGGAATCTGACCACTAGAGGGCACTGTTAATGTAAAAAAACAACAAGCTTTTTAACTGTAATAACTCTGAAAATATGCATAGCTCAGGAGTGGGGGTACCCTTGTTTTACTCACAAGGAAAAGCCCTACAATATCACTCAAAGGGTTAAAATAACTCTTAAAATAGGGCATTCAAAGGGTTAAAATAACTGTGATGCAAGAGTCTGGAGACGTTGGTAACATGCAATGCATTGACAACTCCATTTAAAGGGATAGTAATACTTCGTTTTATCTTTATTTTATTTTGTAGGCATTAAAAAACATGAAGAATGATATAAGTCTTATCTCTCAAACCTTTATGGTTTAAGAGATATTCACAAACAAAGTATCCCTTCCCTGTTCAACCAGAGCAGAAGGGAGGTGCCCAGGTAGACTGCAGAGAGGGACAATCTTCAATTAAGATAAGGGAAAAAGCTGAAAAACTTGTCAAGGGGGGAAGGGCTTTCATTGTTTTCATACAAAGAAGATTGTCCCCTGCTGTTATCTGTCTGGTCTTACAACCAGATTCACATCTGAGAAGAGATGGCTTACACTAGGTAAAAGGGGCAGGAGGGGGACACTTTGCTTGTGAATATCTCATAAACCATAAAGGTTTGAGAGATAAGACTTATATCATTCTTCATGTTTTTTTAATGCCTACAAAATAAAATAAAGTTAAAACGAAGTATTTCTATCCCTTTAAATCAATAGGGATTTGGGTAATGTGTATTTGATACCTATGGTCATACCTGAGAACTCTTTGTCCTGGAGAGTTGAGTTTTCAGACATAATTATTGGGGATTTGGGTAATGAGGCTAGTTTGCAGGATTGGGGAGTACCCAGGATAATGCTACCCACTTCCACACCCTTTCTACCTACTCCCTGCCTGTTCTGCACACTTTCCTGAGCATCTATGAGTTAAAAACCTCCATTCTTCCAATCCTGCCTACCCCAGTTGAGCCCACCCACATGATACCAGGATTCATCTCACTTGGACACTCCCATCTCCTATCCTGCCCACCCCAGTTAAGCCCCACCCACATGATACTATGATTCATCTCACCTGGACACTCCCATCTCGAGTACATCTTCTTACTCCGGGGGGTGGAGACAAGAAAGTTCTCAGGCATGCCTACAGTGCATTTGGCTTGCTCCACTTTTCATTTTCTATGTATTTCCCAGACTCTGTTTCATGAACTCAGTATATGGATGTATAAGAAGGTGCAGGGAATTATTCTGCAAGGAATCTATTCCTGGGTGAAAATGAATGCTGGTTTCCCAGACAAAAATCTACAAAGTAAATATTATTATTATTATTCTTTATTATATAGCGCCAATTTAATCTGCAGCGCTGTGCAATAGGGAATAGACATATAGAGATATTATATAGTACAATCAGATGTGAAGAACAGAAGGATCAGAGGGCCCCCTGCTGGTGAGAGCTTACAGTCTAGAGGAAGGTAGGTTGGACACAGAAGGTGAAAGTGCTATTGGGTGTAAGTGCCTCCTACCCAGTGAGCTGCTGGTCAGTGGGTGGGAGAGAAAAGTGCTGGTGAGTGCAGTGGCCCAGAGAAGGGGTGGTTCTTGTGAAATACTCACTGAGGCTGATGCACTGAACAACAGTGGTGCAATTATCTGGCAAACCAGCGTCACCAGAAGGAAGAAATTCAATTTCTCCAAATTCACACTGATTTAAGTGAGGTTTTAACCCATTGAATGCTAGTGAGGTCTCCAATACTTTGCAAAGCAATGCACTGGATACCTATAGCACTCAATGGGTTAAAAGCATGACATAAATGAATGGGAATCTATAGTTGTCCCCTATGGTACAGTTGGTATACCCAGAGAATTACTCCAGTTTTACATGGTACATATACCTCTTTATTAGTTTCAGCACCAAGGACTGAACTTACAGTGTAAAACAAATGTGATGTGTATGAATGTAAACAGGTATAGCTATCCCCTTCCATTTATATGCAACTGCAAAATACCCAACTATGCTTACAATGGGCCATATATACAATGACAACAATTCTGTGGTGAACCAACTTCACTATAAGGAACAAATACAAATTTCCCAACATTTCCATTGAGTTAAAGGGGGCTCTTAAAGAGAAAGCCTCCTTTTGACTGTACATATTCTGCCTATGCCTGCACTTTTAATTTAACCTTTATATACTCCCCTATTTTTACACTTTCATATCCCAAAAATCTAGCTGCCTGTATCCATATTTCCCAAGATTTGAAATGGCCAAAGAGGGACGCTTTTGTTTTAGGGGGTGTTGCTGCTGGCGCGTCTGGTGGGCAGGGCTCCACCATTAATTTTTAGGTGACTTCATGACCTATTGACAGCTCTCTGTGTACTTGAATAAATGATTTAGAACAAGACATAAGTATTTTATTTCTACCAATTAATTTCTAAACACAGATACTGAAATGTATACACACATTAATGTGAGTTAATAATTTGGGTTTCAAAGAAGGACTGTCCCTCATAAAGAGGGACACTTGGGAGGTATAGCACCCTAATATCACCTAATGAGGGAAAAATTATGATGTATGGAGCATTAATATTTCTAGAAGAGGCGTACATGGGAGGTACGGAGCCCTAATATATCCTAAATAGGGACACTTGGGATGTACCTCTAATATCTCCTAAAGAGGGACATTTGGGAGGTACGGACCCCTAATATCTCCTAAAGAGGGACATTTGGGAGGTACAGACCCTTAATATCTCCTAAAGAGGACTACTTGAGAGTTACAGACCCCTAGTATAACCTAAAGAGGGATACGTGAGAGGTATGGATCCTTAATATCTCTTAAAGAGGGACACTTAGAATGGATGAACCCCTAATATCTCCTAAAGAGGGACATTTGGAAGGTATGGACTCTTAATATCTCCTAAAGAGGGACACTTTGGAGGTATAGACTCCTAATATCTCCTAAAGAGGGACACTTTGGAGGTATAGACTCCTAATATCTCCTAAAGTGGGAAACTTGTGACGTATGGAGCCTTAATATCTCCAGAAGAGGGACACATGGGAGGCACAGAGCCCTAATATCTCCTAAACAGGGACACTTGAGATGTACCCCTAATATCTCCTAAAGAGGGACACTTGAGAGGTACGGACCCCTAATATCTCCTAAAGAGGGACACTTAGGAGGTATGGACCTTAATATCTCGTAAAGTGGGACACTTGTGACGTATGCTGTGTCTGTATTTCCCATGAGCTTTCATGCATTGGCCCACTGTTAATGCAGACATGTATACAAGGTTGCAGTCTACCTGAGCGATCTGTATGCTGTAGAGCGGGGATGTCCCAGTTTTTTCAATGGTGGGCAACATGATTAAAAATCCATACATGTAAGGGTTGTATTTATTTGTTATTGATAACAATGGTGATTTATAGATTGTCAGCAATAAAAAAATGATTTTGTAACAGTAATACAAAAGCAGTAAAAAAGATTTTAAAAATCGTATTCATGCAAAGTGGACAGTTGTAAATGTAGTGCCATATATTGATCAATTTTGATGAAGGCAATGAGAATACTGGTGCTTAAAGGGATAGTAAAGTTTCACAATAAAAGCAGCTCCAATTAATCTTCATAGTATTTGGGTTGTTGAGAGTGTCATTTCAATACTGTCAGAGTTGTAGTACAAGAGTAATTGAATGATAAAGTATCCCCCTTCAGCCCCTTTTACTGATGTAAAACTGCTCACCTCAGAGCAGCAAGACTGTTCAGATGGATCACAGAGAGGGACAATCTTCAGTGAGCATAAGGGAAAATCTGAAAAACCTGTCAAGGGGGGCATGGTTTTCCTTATGATCACAGTAAGAAAATCGCCCTTGCTGTGAGCTGTCCGATCAAGAGACCAGATTCCACATTTGAGGGAAGGCAGCTTACACTAGGTAAAAGGGGTGGGAGGGGATACTTTATCATTCAATTACTCTTGAACTACAACTCTGACAGTATTAAAATAACACTCTCAATGGAACAAATACTATGAAGAGTAATTGGAGCTGCTTTTTTTGTGAAACATTCATATCTCTTTAACAGAAAATTATTCTTGAGGACTGTACAGTAGCCTCAGACTTGTAGCTTACCTTACTCGTCTACTAGTTCATATGTGCTAATTAGGTAAAAAAAACTATGTTAAAAATCTCAGGTGGGCTACATTTATCCTGTGGATCACATGTTGGATGCTCACGGTGTAGAGGCAGGCTCATCTACATTGTTTCACTGTCTTTTATACATTGATGTTTTCACAGTGCCCCACAAAAACTTTCTGAAAAAAAAAATCAAATAGCTCACTGTCAGGGACATAAAATTGTATAAAAAAAATAGGTCAAGATTAAAATATATACATAGTCAATCTGACTTTACATATTGAGTACATGCAGAATATGTAATCAAAAAGTAGGTCTGTCACTTTAAATCCTTCAGTACTAGAGGGGTCGCCAATGCAGTGCTTCCCCATATATTGGGGACCTCTCTAGCATTTAGGTTTGCTCCATTATTGCTTCCCTTTTACACTGTCTATACGGCTCACTGTATAAACCATTTAGTCAATTATTACAGTGAGCTCTTTACTGCTGCTCCCTGACATAATTAGTTACTGCCATTCTTGACCAATTAGTTTGACTGCTAGATTAAATGACCACAGGTGCTTGTTCTACACAGTGCGGCCAGGGCCGGATTTCCTAATAGGCAAAGTATGCAGCTGCTTAGAGCTCCAGTTTTTGAGGGGCGTTCCCTCAGCAGTGCTGGCCACTCCCACATTCTGAATTGTGGGTGTGACCAGAGCAATCTCAATCTCAATGTCCCTGATCAAGTGTTATAATCTTTTCCTATTATTTAACCATTTGGGTGCCAGAGAGGTATCCAACGCATTGCAATGCAATGAGTTGGATACCTCTGGCACTCAGAGGGTTCACCCCTTGAATGTTATAGAGATCTCCAACTCATTGCAAACAATGAGCAATGCACTGGAGATTTCTCTAGCAACCAAGGGGTTGAAGCTTTTTGTTTGTTTGTTTTTGTTTGTTACAGGCCAAGGGTATTTTCTGTGCAGGCGAACTGGGGGTGGGATTGGGGTGAGGAATGGAGGTGTGGCCATAGCGGATCTAAGGCCGTCTGGGATATAAATCTGGTCCTGAGTGAGGCTGACGTTCTAAAAAAACTAGATTAATTCAATCAACTTTATCGGAAGGGGCAATTAAAAATCCCTCTTGATTTAAGGGGAACTATCAGCCCAAATAAAGTCCCCCCCAATAACTAGCCATTTAGAAATAAGCTTACATATAGTCATATTATCCAGCTTTAGTCAGAAATCCTACTTCTGTGGAGACTGGTGGCCAGGCTTCTTCCTTTAGCGGCATCTGCACGTCTGCGCCATCACTCCCTTTTGTTACCTTAAGGTACAAAGCAACGCCACCTAGAGGAGATCGGGATGAACAGAGCAGGCGTCTGTAAGCAAAGATTTCTGCATGCATGCCTGGCCACTAGTCTCCACAGAAGTAGGATTTCTGACGAACGTGGTAATTATGCTGGATAATATGACTATTGGTAAGCTTATCGCTATATGGCTAATTATTGGGGGGGGCTTTATTTGGGGTGATAGTTCCCCTTTAAATGGGACTTTTAACCCATTGAATGCTAAAGGGTTCTCCAATGCAATGAAGACTTCTGTAGAATTCGGGGGGTTAAACGCTGCATTCAGATCAATGGGATATTCATTTCTCCCCCGTGGTGCAGATGGTTTGCTCTACAACTGAATCTCTTTAGTTTATTGAACTGCACAACAAATGTATGAAATATAATAAAAAATTACATTTTATTGATAAATTTGGTGCAGTTTTTCTTTCCCGGCTTGACAACTGGAGAGCGGCCATGATAAATGACCCTCTTATCTCTGTGACTGTAGACTTGGTATTGCTACCACTATAATAGCAAATTAAACCAAACCAGTCACTAATGGTTATTCTCTTCCAGCTGTACTTGTTCTATAACAAGAAAGGTCTCAGTTTCCTAGCTGTTGTTGGACTACAACGCCCATCGTCTTTAGGTGGCTGTAACTGACCTATGGTCTGTTACAAGGACATCTGTAATACATGTAACAGATGCTGGAACCCTGTTTTAAGAAATGCTTTGGACTACAATCTTACGTGGACCTGCAGGGGTTGTATTGTTGTATTTTTGTGTGTTATCACCTTATGGCAGTGGTTCTCAATCTTTTTTTGTTCGGGGCACCCCTAACACATAATCTACAACATTCAGGGCACCCCTAATATATTTAATGTACTTTATCAAGGGCATAAGAAGGGTACAATACATAAATATTATAATTATAAAACCTAATAATTACTGTATAACAAAACTAAACATATTGTGCATAACAATTTCTATAAATCTTTATTTAAAAGTCCATTTTTGTCAGTCTTCATAGAAAACATGGTGCACCCTAAGTTGATGTCCGTGGCACACCAAAGTGCCACGGCACCCTGGTTGAGAATCACTGCCTTATGGTCTTCCATGGTGTGTGTCCCACTGTCTGGTCCGGTTTTGGTTAGGTTTTCTTCCCTAATCCCTTTACCACTGTAGTGAATTCACCTTTGTTGTCTGCATGATGAGATTAGGTTGCCTATAAAACCTGCTTCCACTGTGCTATGTGTTAATTGTATTAATGTGTTTCTGTCCTGATTGTATGTCACATTCCCCTTCCTCTGGCTATGTGGCTATATAAACAATGGTCACATACAATTAAAGACAGAGTGTTCTTGGACTACAACAACTGGTGTGGTGTGTCTTCTTCTAGAAATTGTCTAAAAAGTCCCCTTTGTCGCCCACTTCTCAGATCCTGTTGACTTGGACCAGCACGGCTAACCCCTTTATAGCCACCTCACAGAGAGAGAAGCCCAGCACGATGACCAGGGACTGCACGGAGATCCTGGTTCCCATTACACTGTAACGGCCATTGACTTTAGAGTCTTTGCTCACACTTGTTAAAGGGATAGTAATACTTTGTTTTATCTTTATTTTATTTTGTAGGCATTACAAAACCATGAAGAACGATATAAATCTGATCTCTCAAACCTTTATGGTTTGAGAGATATTCACAAGCAAAGTTTCCCCTCCCACCCCTTTTACCTAGTGTAAGCCATCTCTTCTCAGATGTGAAATGCAGTCCATAGACCAGACAGATAACAGCAGGGGACAATCTTCTTCCTATGAGAACAATGAAAGCCCTGCCCCCCTTGACAAGTTTTTCAGGTTTTTCCCCTTATCTTTATTGAAGATTTACCCTCTCTGTAATCTACCTGGGCACCTCCCTTCTGATCTGGCTGAGCAGTGTTACATCAGTAAAAGGGGCGGGAGGGGGATACTTTGTCATTGAATTACTCTTGAACTACAACTCTGACAGAATTGAAATAACACTCTCCAAAGTCCAAATACTATGATTATTAATTAGTGCTGCTTTTATTATGAAACTTTACTATCCCTTTAATTATGATGACTTTTCTGTTACTAATTAAAGCAAAGGCTTTACATGCCAACTGTTACTACTAAGGTACCTAAACGTCTCATAAATCAGTTAATGCGAGAATGTGAGAGGGGTGTGCAGTGCATTGCAGAGCAATGAACAACACTTTCCTAAATTAACGATACAGTTACCACATACCCCTAAACTGAAGGCACAGTTAGAGCATGTTTCTAAATTAATGGTAGTTACAACATGCCCATAAATTGACGGCACAGTTAGCACATGTTCCTAATTCAACGGCACAGTTAACAAGACATAAAAGTGCATGCCAACTGCTTTGCTGAATTAGGGGCAATCCCTAATCCTCTCACAAAAGGGTGGACATTTTAACCATGCCCACTTTTTGAAATGACTTTGCTAAAACATAGTGCCCACATTGGATTATTCATAAAAACACGTACAATTCAGTAATATTTTGGAGCTAATCATTTTTCCATCAAAAGAACGTTGTAAATAGCGATTGTGAACGTTTCTTCAAAAGCAGAGTAATTCTGGAGAAAACCAATTGCACTATAGGGGAAAACTAAAAATTCCCATTGATTAACCATTTGAGTGCCAGAGGGGTACGGAATGCATTGCAAAGCCAGAGGGGTACGGAATGCATTGCAAAGCAATGCATTCCGTACCCCTCTGGCACACAAAGGGTTAAAATGGGAATTTTTTTTTTTTTTTTTTTACCACTTCACTTTTAAAAGTATCCAACACACTGCAAAGGATTAAAATCATCATTTGATTGAACTGGAACTTTTAGAATTTTTATTTTTTCCCCTACATTTCTATAAGTTTACCTGAAATTCCTCCAATTTTTTTCTTTAAATGTATGAGCCTTTAAGTGAGAGGAAAGATGCTACATTATACAACAATAAATATTATTACAGGAGGGAAGGCTGAATTGAAGGAGCTAATTGAGCAAAGCCGAAAAGCCGTTAAAGCTAATCTGCCGTGCAGACATCCTTCTCTCTCCTAGAAACCATGACATTTTAGTGGAATATCAACGGGAAGCTGCCACCAGGCCTCCAAAGGGGGAATCCTAGTGACGAAGAGATCTTTTATTCATTTAATGGTAATACGAAATGCGAAGACAAGATTGTATTCTAAGTTCTAAGGCCCAGTTCTGAGTTAACCCACTCCAGGAGATAAATAAAAATCCCCATATTGCCTCATTTAAAGGGATAGTAATACTTAAAATGTAAAAAAAATATATGTTGTAGGGTTTATCCCCCTGAGTAAAACAAGAGTACTCCCACTGCTGAAAGGTGTTTAATTCAAAAGTTATTAATTTTCAAAGTTGAATTTTTTTATGTGCAATATCACAGTGGACTGAAATTGTACAGTGGCGCTGTTGCTACACGATCCTATGGACAGCTCTGGTCCCGGGACCATAAATCTCCATAGGATGGTGTAGCAACAGCGCCACTGTACAATTTCAGTCCACTGTGATATTGCACCTAAAAAATTCAACTTTGAAAATTAATAACTATTGAAAAAAAACACCTTTCAGCAGTGGGAGTACTCTTGTTTTACTCAGGGGGATAAACCCTACAACATATTTTTTTTTTACATTTTAAGTATTACTATCCCTTTAAATGAATAGGGATTGTCATTTCCCTCCTATTTTGAAATTGGTTTGATCCAGAATTGCTCTTCTTTAGATTCCTGAATACGGCTCCAAAGGTTCAATTCAATCAGCTAAAGTGGTGCGATTCTGCAGAAAACCAACAAATCTTACATTCGTTTAAAGAGTTAAATGTGAATTTTAACCCCCTTGAATTCTAGAGTGGTTTCCAATGCAATTCAAATGGTTAAAGTAGAACTTACCATTTGGGGACTGACGGGCAGGTTAGTGCGGTCTCTGCTCTTGCGGCGTCAGTCCCTTCCGGTTACCTTGTGGCAAACTGCAGTGCTACTCAATGGAGACCGGGACTGATAGCACAGGTGCACAGACAAGATGTCTGCCCTGTAGCCTGGGTTCTGGTCTCCTACAATAAAGGATTTCTTTACACTCTGCCATTTTTTAAACGTACAACGTGAAATTCCAGGCTAGTCGCTATGCGTTTAATGAATGCATGGCAACTTAGTAATAGCTGAAAGTTCCACTTTAAAAGCTCCATTTAAAAGCAATGGGAACTTTAATTTCTCCCCTATAGCTCAGCTGGTTTGTTCCAGAATTGCTTGCGTATAGTCAAGTGCCATTTGCACAAAAAAGCAAGCATGGAACTCTGGGGCATACCAAGTGGGTCATAGGGGACAAACCAACTGCAACACAGGGAAAAATAAACATTGTTCAAATTACTACTGATTTAAATGGGGTTTTAACCCCTTAACAACCGGGGGATCAGCGCCGCAATGCGTCTGAACGTCCGCGGAGCATTTTTTTTTCGTTTTCCGGTTCCGGACTCCCCGAACGGCGTGCAGCCGCGGCGTGAGCCTGGAACTCCATGATGGTCATAGTTCATCATGGGTCGTTCAGTCAGATCGACCCTTGACGTACTGTGACCGTCAAGGGTCGTTAAGGGGTTAAACCCTTAACCATTGAGTGCCAGAGGGATGAAGCAACGCATTGCTGGCACTGAAAGGGTTAAATGATAGAGTTTTCTAATTCGTTGTTTTGCATTCAAGGAGTTAACATTCCCCAGTTCAATCAAAGGGGGCTTTTATACATCCCCAGAATTCCAGTTGGTTTGCTCCAGAATTGCTACTCTTTTGTGCCTATGCCCCCCAAAACAGAATCTCTCTTCAAAGGATAGAGATCTCTTGCAATTTTCTAAATATTGTCTAAAGAAAAACTGAATTTTTGGCCTTAAAGGAGCGGAACACTTTTTTCCTGAAAACATATTGTAGGATGTTTCTTGTTGAATAAAATAAGGGTATTCCCACTCCTGAGAGATGAGTATTTCCAGACTTATTACAGTTTAAACAGGTGGGTTTGTTTTTTACATTAACAGTGCACCCTAGTGGCCAAATTTCAATTAGTTATCCTGTTACAATCTAATGGAGAGGAAAGTTAGAACTATCAGGAAGTAAACACAATGAATTTACTTCCTGGTTATTTGAACTGTTATAACATTTGAAAAAAACAAATTACATCGGTGAGAGTGACCTTGTTTTACTCAGCAGGAAAAGCGCTATAACCCATAGGTTTTCATAAAAAAAGGTTTACTGGTCCTTTAAAGGGACAGTATCACATGATATGTAAAAATACTAATTTTCAGGTTTATCAAGTGGAATAACAGAAAGGGACACAAGCTCACAATTGCATTTTTTGGGGGTTCAAAGGATAGAAATACTTCGTTTTATCTTTATTTTATTTTGTAGGCATTAAAAAAACATGAAGAATGATATAAGTCTTATCTCTCAAACCTTTATGGTTTAAGAGATATTCACAAGCAAAGTATCCCCCCCCCCCCGTTCAGCCAGATCAGAAGGGAGATGCCCAGGTAGACTGCAGAGAGGGACAATCTTCAATTAAGATAAGGGAAAAAGCTGAAAAACTTGTCAAGGGGGGCAGGGTTTTCATTGTTCTCATAGGAAGAAGATTGTCCCCTTCTGTTATCTGTCTGGTCTTACAACCAGATTCACATCTGAGAAGAGATGGCTTACACTAGGTAAAAGGGGCGGGAGGGGGAAACTTTGCTTGTGAATATCTCTTAAACCATAAAGGTTTGAGACATAAGACTTATATCATTCTTCATGTTTTTTTAATGTCTACAAAATAAAATAAAGTTAAAACGAAGTATTACTATCCCTTTCAGTACCACCACGGCCTGAAAATTTACAGTGGCGCTGTTCCTGCAGCAGAGAATGGAAGGTAACTGTCACTGATAAAAGATATCCACAGGATGCTTTAGCAACAGTGTCACCATAATGTTTCAGGCCACTGAAGTAAAGTACTGCAACCAACAAAAAGAGGATTTTAGTGAACTCACCATTAAATCCCTTTAGCTTAGTACATGTGGAACACAAGAACTATGAGGAAAAGTTCCCCTGCTCCAGAAGGTAAGGCACTTAAAAAAAGCAGGGTCTCTGAGGCAGAGACTCCCCTCCAGCTTTATACCCCCCACTTCTCAGTTTCAACCTATAGCAAAAAAGAAGAAAGAAAAAGTGAGAGGAAAGAAGGAAATCTACTTAAAGCGGAACTACCACCATAAGTAAAGTCGCCCTGCATTAATTAGGCAGGTGGCAAGTAGCTTAAAGGGATAGTAATACTTGAAAATAATTGTATTTTATATTGTAGCCCTTAAAAAAACATGAAAAATGATATAAGTCTTATCTCCTAAACCTTTATGGTTTGGGAGATATTCACATGTAAAATATAGTAAAAGTCTCTTTTCCTGGCTGTTTCAGCCAAGTCTGCCATCTAGTGGACAGATTTGGAATTCGGTCCACAGAGCAACGGGCAGCTCTTTAGCAGTGCTGAGATCACGATCTTTGAAAAGAACTACTTCATTGGAACTATCTACAAAGTGTGCTGGCTTGAAAGCACACTTTGTAGACCATTCCAATTAAGAAATTATTTTTAAAGATGGTGATTTCAGCACTTCTGGAGAGGTACAGCCGGTCCCGGGACCGGATTCCAAATCTGAAGGGTGGAGCAATGACGTCACTCCAGGGGAAACTTTACTTCTGAATATCTCCCAAACCATAAAGGTTTGGTAGATAAGACATATCATTTTTCAAGTTTTTTTAAGGGCTACAATATAAAATAAACTTATTTTCAAGTATTACTATCCCTTTAATAATATATTACCTCTCAGCACTACACCATTCTACAGAAATCCTTAATCTTCTGAGACAGCCAGATTAGTGCAGTCTGTGCGCCTGCGCCGTCAGCCCCTTCCGGTGCCGTTCGTGCCAGTGCAGTGCTTCTGAAAGGAGACCGGGACTGACAGCGCAGGCGCACAGACAAGATGTCTGCATTGATGCCTGGCTTCCGGTCTCGGAAGATTAAGGATTTCTTTAGAATGGTGTAGTGCTGGGAGGTAATATAACTATTATTAAGCTAGTCAACACCTGCCTAATTATTGCAGGACGACTTTTCTTCTGGTGGTAGTTCTGCTTTAACAGAGACCCCAAGAGGACCCATCTACCCGGGGACTTAAACCACGTTTTTCTCAAGGTCCATAGTGGATCGAAACGTTGAATATACAGTAAAATCTATTTGATTTTAAATCCTGTGAGTGCTTGCTATCCTGTAACATATGTGTGTGTATATATATATATATATATATATATATATATATATATATCCTTAAAGGGATAGTAATACTTCGTTTTAACTTTATTTTATTTTGTAGGCATTAAAAACACATGAAGAATGATATAAGTCTTATCTCTCAATCCTTTATGGTTTATGAGATTTTCACAAGCAAAGTTTCCCCTCCCGCCCCTTTTACCTAGTGTAAGCCATCTCTTCTCAGATGTGAAATGCACTCCATAGACCAGACAGATAACAGAAGGGAACAATCTTCTTCCTATGAGAACAATGAAATCCCTGCCCCCCTTGACAAGTTTTTCAGCTTTTTCCCTTATCTTAATTGAAGATTGTCTCTCTCTGCCGTCTACCTGGGCACCTCCCTTCTGATCTGGCTGAACAGTGTTACATCAGTAAAAGGGGCGGGAGGGGAAACTTTGCTTGTGAATATCTCTTAAACCATAAAGGTTTGAGAGATAAGATTTATATCATTCTTCAGGTTTTTTTAATGCCTACAAAATAAAATAAAGTTAAAACGAAGTATTACTATCCCTTTAAGCTTTGCTGCAATGTTGCAGACACTTCCTTTATAACTCCATTTGTATAAATCTCCCTCATTGTCTCTACATTGTTGATGTTGCTGTGGAGCTTTCCAGAAGACATTCTGCACATCATAAATGTTCTGATGATTCTATCAGCCAGAGGCAGCTACACCGGCCACTGAAGGTATTTACTCTTTCCTCCCCCACACGCCAGACACAATATCTGAATCACACCCACTCGCTGGAATAAAATATTTACAGCCCTACACAATTCCACTTGTGATCTGTTCCCATGTGAGTATTCACACTGCACAAGGCAGATCTCAAGTGCAGCTGTAGTGGATCTAACCCTATCGAACATGTAAACCTCTTATTTTATGGATAAACTTACGCTGTCTCTTGCATACAAATCATTTTATTTTATTTAATCTGGGAGAATGATGGATTATTCCTGACATCTGATACAATTCATTTAAAATTATACAACTTTCATAAACTGATACGCAAATTTGCATAATGATAGTGCTTCTAGGAACTGGCAACACCTGTTAACCCCTTTGGCGCCACTTGCTTTCCATGCTCTCCATGCTTCACTGGCATTCAGAGTGTTAAAATGTTCCTTTCACATCACATCTTAGTGCATAAAAGGTAAGGTGACCAGATATCCTAACTTTGAGTGCCAGCGGTGTACGCAACGCATTGCGTTGTGTACCCCTCTGGCACTCAAAGGGTTAATGCAGGATACACCACTTTTACTTAGTACATCAGCCTCAGTGTGTCTCATCTCCAGTCTTCAAGACACACCAACAAGACAGATTTACAGAATTATCCCTACTAAAGCACTGATAGACCAATCACAGTGACTGATGCATGAAGGACCTAACTGTGATCAAACAGGGATATACGGAAGGCCTTTTTCACACAAGTTATTTGGCTGCCCTCCATTTTAGCATACTGTCTGTGTTTTTACTTAATGGGATAGTAATTAGTGATGATCGAGCACCCCAATGCTCGGGTGTTCGGGTGCTCTGGCCGAGCGCCCCCGGAGGCTCGAGTGCTCGGCCGAGCACCCGAGCCCCATTGAAGTCAATGGGAGGACTCGAGCATTACACCAGGCACCCCCTGCTCTGATGAGGGGAGGGTGCCTGGTTCATAGGAAAAGGTCAGAAAATGATGGAAACATCACAGAAATGGTTCAGGGACAGCATAGGGAGGATGTCTGGATGCATCTTGGACTCCAACGTCGCTGCTGGGAACGATGTTTCGCCCGTAGTACGCCATTTTTACAGACTGACCGTAAAACACACAAAAAGGAAGATAAAAACGACTTTAGGCGAAAAATTGTTACCAAACAGTATTTGCTGTATATTTACTTGTATATCATCTGCAAATTCTGCAAAAAATTTCATCGATTTTTCGGAACTGGGGCCATGATTAAGAGGGAAACGTGCGCAGCGTAAAGCAGGTGTTCAACGTGGTTATGGCCCGGGTAAGGTACAGCATTCAGGAACGGAGGCCGCAGCTACCACAGGTTTTACAACATGTCCGTTTGCCCTTGTTAAGTCCAAAATTTATAGTCGGAACAGTGGGGTCTGATCCATTGAGTAAAAGTGACGAAGTGACTTAGTGGATGAAGCCAAGAACTACCTTCTGCTCTGTCGAACACCCCAGCCCTATTTAATTCAATGGGAGGACCTGAGGCACTCCGATACAACCTGTATATCACAAAATGGAGGGCCTCATTCACATTGTGGTACAGTAGTTCAGGTAGTGGTCCAACACTCATAAAGCCTATGCACTAAGTGAAAGGGCTGCCAAAAATTAGACTGAAATGTCACTCCAATACACCCTTTATTACACATAAAGGAGGGCATCATACACAGCCTTGAAAAATTAGGATTAATGGCCTGCTGGTGACCCTCTAAAACATTAGGGGCGAGGGCATGCCGCTAAGCTGACCATCTAAAACATTAGGAATGAGGGTCTGCTGCTGAGCCGACCATCTAAAACATTATGGGTGAGGGTCTGCTGCGGAGCTGACCATCCTAAACATTATATGCGAAGGCCCGCTAGTGAGCTGACGCTATATAACATTATATGAGAGGGCCCGCTAGAGAGCTGACCCAATAAAACATTATATGAGAAGGCCCGCTGGTGAGCTGACCTATACAAAAATTGTCAAACAGGGCCCGCTGGTGAGCTGGCCCTATATAAAAATTATATCACAGGGCCCGCTGGTGAGCTGGCCCTATATAAAAATTATATCACTGGGTATACGGAAGAGGAGGAGGAGGATGAGAAGATTAAGAGTCAACCATATACCCGTTTTTTGGGTGGAAGGGGTGAATGGGAATACAGAGTATTCCGATCATTGTAAATAACATATCTAAAGTGACTTTATGTTCACCCGGGGCTTTCCTCCAGTGGAGTGGAGAAGTCAGGGGAAATCCAGGCCTTGTTCATTTTTATAAGTGTCAACCTATCAGCATTTTCGGTGGAAAGGCGGATACGCTTATCTGTTATGATGCCACCAGCAGCACTAAATACCCGCTCAGACAGAACGCTGGCGGCAGGGCAGGCCAGCACCTCCAAGGCGTAGAGTGCCAGTTCATACCACGTGTCCAGCTTGGACACCCAGTAATTGTAAGGCACAGAGGGATCAGTGAGGACGCTGACACGGTCTGCTACGTACTCCTTCACCATCTTCCAAAACTTTTCCCTCCTTGTGACACTAGGCTGCGCATCAGGGTGAGGGTGCTGGCGGGGTGTCATGAAGGTGTCCCACGCCTTGGAGAGTGTTGCCCTGCCTTTGTCGGAACTGCTGTGTGCTCCCCTTTTCTCCCCTTCTCGGTTGGCCAAGGTAGCACGTACTCTGCCGCCAGCGTTGTCAGATGGAAAATTTTGGAGCAATTTTTCGACAAGAACCTTCTGGTATTGCACCATTTTGCTTGTCCTCTCCACCGGAGGAATGAGAGATGAGAAATTCTCTTTGTAGCGGGGGTCCAGAAGGGTGAACACCCAGTAATCCGTGTTGTCTAAAATGCGTATAACGCGTGGGTCACGGGAAAGGCAGCCTAACATAAAGTCAGCCATGTGTGCCAGAGTACCAACAGGCAAGATTTTGCTGTCCTCACCAGGAGGATGACTCTCAATCTCCTCATCCTCTTCCTCCTCTTCTGCCCACCCACGCTGAAGAGATGGAAATAAAGTTCCATGGCTACCCTCTGTAGCGGAGGCAACCGTGTCTTCCTCCTCCTCCTCCGCCTCCTCCAATTGTCGCTGAGAAGACGAAGTGAGGGTGCTCTGGCTATCACCTTGTGTAAGCTCTTCCTCCCCCATTTCCACCTCTTCCACATGCAAAGCGTCGGTTTTAATTGTGAGCAGCGAGCGTTTCAGTAGACACAGAAGTGGGATGGTTACACTGATAATAGCGTTATCGCCGCTCACCATCTGTGTCGATTCCTCAAAATTGCGTAAAACCTCACAGAGGTCTGACATCCATTCCCACTCCTCACTTCTGATTAGAGGAAGTTGAACGGAGAGGCGACGACCGTGTAACAGCTGGTACTCCACTACTGCCCTCTGCTGCTCACAAAGCCGGGCCAACATGTGGAAGGTGGAGTTCCAGCGCGTGCTCACGTCACACAGCAGCCGGTAAGCTGGCAATTGTAAGCGCTGCTGCAGCTTCAACAGGCCGGCTGAAGCTGTAGATGACTTACGGAAATGTGCACACACGCGGCGCACCTTGGTCAAGAGATCATGCAAATTGGGGTAGGTTTTTAGAAATCGCTGAACCACTAAATTAAATACATGCGCTAGGCATGGTACGTGTGTGAGCTTGCCGAGCTCCAAAGCCGCCACCAAGTTACGCCCATTATCACACACAACCATGCCTGGTTGCAGGTTGAGTGGCGAGAGCCACTGCTCGGTCTGGTGACTAATCCCCTGCAACAGCTCTGAGGCCGTGTGCTGTTTGTCCCCAAGGCAGATCAGCTTCAGCACAGCCTGTTGACGCTTCCCCACTGCAGTGCTACACTGCTTCCAGCTACCGGCTGATGGGTGAGTGGCGCTGCGCGCAGAGAATTCGGAGGGTGAAACGGAGGAGGAGGAGGAGCCAATAACGTAGGTGCTGGCGGAAACCCTGATGGAGGTAGGGCCCGCAATCCTCGGCGTGGGTAGCACCCGTGCCATCCCAGGGTCCGAGTCGCTCCCAGCCTCCACGACATTCACCCAGTGTGCCGTCAGGGAAATGTAGCGTCCCTGGCCACAAGCACTTGTCCATGTGTCAGTCGTTAAGTGGACCTTCCCAGTAACTGCGTTGGTCAGGGCACGGGTGATGTTAAGGGACACATGGTGGTGTAAGGCGGGGACGGCACACCGGGAAAAGTAGTGGCGGCTGGGGACTGCGTACCGAGGGACAGCTGCTGTCATCAGGCTGCGGAAGGACTCAGTCTCCACAAGCCTAAATGGCAGCATTTCGATGGCCAGTAATTTGGAAAGGTGTGAGGTTAGTGCTATGGCCTGTGGGTGGGTGGCTGGGTATTTTCGCTTGCGCTCAAATGCCTGGGGTAACGACATTTGGACGCTGCGCTGGGACAGGGAAGTGGATGTGGTCGCTGATGGTGCTTCAGATGGTACAGGTGCAGGGCGGGAGGTATGCGGGCCTGCGCCTTCGACAGGCGATTGGCCGGCACCGAAAACAGGGGAAGAGGAGGCAGTGGTGTGGCCTGCAGACACAGATTGGCGATCCGGGCGTTCCTCCCACTTATTACGGTGCTTGGATGCCATGTGTCGGATCATGCTGGTGGTGGTGAGGTTTCTAGTGTTCATGCCTTGGCTCATTCTGGTGTGGCACAGGTTGCAAACTACAATTTTTTTGTCGTCCGCACTTTCCTTAAAAAAACGCCATACCGCGGAACACCTAGCCCTTGGCAAGGGAGATTTACGCAAGGGGGTGCTCCGTGGAACATTTGCGGGCCGGTTTGGTGCGGTCCGCCTTCTTTCTTTAGCCACACCACTGCCTCTTCCAGCCTGTTGCGGTGCTGCAGATGGCTCACCCTCAGGACTGCTGTCATCGCTCGACTCTACACCTTCCCAGGTGGGGTCAGTGACCTCATCGTCCACCAAGTCCTCCTCCACTTCCTCACTCTGATCATCCTCCTCATTTCTTGATCCCACCACATCCTCAGTCATTGACAACTGTGTATCATCCTCCTCATCAAGGTCTTGAGACAGTAATTGTGGTTGATTTGATGGCAACTGTGTCTCATCATCATCATCATCCACTTCCTTTGACCTTAAATGCCGTTCCCCTCTGTCATCTTCTTGTGATTGGGTACCCTCTAGAGGTTGTTTATCAGGGCACAAGATCTCATGTTCCTCTGCAAGCGTGCTTGGAGAGAGGTTCAAATCAAGGATTGGTGATGAGACGAGCTCCTCACTATATCCCAGTGTGGGATCACTTCTTTGGCCAGACCCTCTATGGTGGGAGGAAGGATGATTAGGGTGAGGATTATGTTGACCAGACTCTTGGCTACTGAGAGTGGACTTGGTGGAAGACAGGGTGGTGCTTAACCGACTGGAAGCAATATCAGCTGAAATCCAACCGACCACCTGTTCGCAGTGGTCTGACCTCGAGAGTGATGTCCTGCAACGCCCTGTAAACTGAGACATGAAGCTAGGTATGGTGGATGTCTTTCTTTCTTGTGCTCTGGCACCAGGCACAGTTTCTACGCGTCCTGACCCGCGCCCTGAACTATCAGGATCACGTCCACTTCCCCGTCCCTTTTTACCCGCCTTCTTCATATTACACGGAATATATGCCGGTAATCTGCGGCTAGGCACACGAAACAGAATGTGCCGCTAATCTGCGGCTAGGCACACTAAACAGAATGTGACGCTAATCTGCGGCTAGGCACAGTGAACGGAATATGTGACGTTAATTTGTGAATTTGCACACTAAACAATATGTGCCGCTAATCTGCGGCTAGGCACACTAAACAGAATGTGACACTAATCTGCGGCTAGGCACAGTGAACGGAATATGTGACGTTAATTTGTGAATTTGCACACTAAACAATATGTGCCGCTAATCTGCGGCTAGGCACACTAAACTGAATGTGACGCTAATCTGCGGCTAGGCACAGTGAACGGAATATGTGACGTTAATTTGTGAATTTGCACACTAAACAATATGTGCCGCTAATCTGCGGCTAGGCACACTAAACAGAATGTGACGCTAATCTGCGGCTAGGCACACGAAACAGAATGTGACGCTAATCTGCGGCTAGGCACACGAAACAGAATGTGACGCTAATCTGCGGCTAGGCACAGTGAACGGAATATGTGACGTTAATTTGTGAATTTGCACACTAAACAGAATGTGACAATAATCTATGGCTAGGCACACGTTTAAAATGGCCCTTTTTGTCGCTGCGTTGTACAATATTTGTCCCTGTGCACCTAGTACAATGTCACCTTACTAATATCCCACCATCAAAAAAAAAATGAAATTGTGCCCCCCAAACAAAATATAAATGCTGCCCCCACACACAACAGTCCTAAAAAGGACTTTTGGGTCTTGAAAGAGTACCAATACTACCAACACTTTTATTCTCCCTACACTGACTTTCCCTGCCTGATCGCATCTCTCCCTGGCTGAGAATGAGCAGAACTCGCGAGTCGGGTGCTATACAGCACCCGATCACGGGTTCTGGCCAGCCAATCAGTGTAATGCCAGCAGCCAACATGGCTGCTGGCATTACACTGATGTCAGAGCCTCCCCGCACGTTTATTGGCTGCGCAGCAGCCGCGAAACGTGCGGGGAGGAGACCCGAACATGGCGGGCGAGCACATGCAGTACTCGTACGAGTACCGCCATGTGCCGAGCAGAGCGATGCTCGAGCCGAACCGAGCTTCGGCCGAGCATGCTCGCTCATCACTAATAGTAATGTTTTATAATAAAAGCAGCTCCAATTAATCTTCATAGTATTTGGGCCATGGAGAGTGTTAATTCAATACTGTCAGAGTTGTAGTTCAAGAGTAATTGAATGATAAAATATCCCGCTCCCGTCCCATTTACCTAGTGTAAGCCACCTCCCCTAAGATGTTCAATCTGGTCTCTTGACCAGACTGGTCACAGCAAGGGACAATCTTCTTACTGTGATCATAAGGAAAACCCTGACCCCCTTGACAGGTTTTTCAGGTTTTTCCTTATGATCACTGAAGATTGTCCATCTATGTGATCCATCCGGACAGTCTTGTTGCTCTGAGGTAAGCAGTGTTACATCAGTAAAAGTGGCGATGAGGGGAATACTTTATCATTCAATTACTCTTGAATTACAACTCTGACAGTATTGAAATAACACTCTATGGCCTAAATACTATGAATATTAATTGGAGCTGCTTTTTTTGTGAAACATTACTATTCATTTAACAATCAAAATATATAGCACAATACTCAGCGCTGGATTTACATTCCAGGTGCATGTAGGCAAGGCACCCCTGTCCCATCCGCTGTTTTCTGGCACAGAAAATACCCTTGTCCTATAAAAAGCAAGAACGTAAAAAGCTTTAACCCCTTGGTTCCTTGAGAACTCTCCAATGGATTGCAGAACAATGTTTTAGAGATCTCCCCAGCATCCAAGGGGTTAAATGATATCTTATAAACGGGTATATAATCTGGTGCTGGGACACCGAGATTGTTGTGGCCACTCCCACACTTTAGAATGTGGGTGTGGCCAAGACACCTGAGGCACCGCCCCTTCAATTGGGAACTCTGTCCCTGGCAATACTCATACTCATATGGAGTGTTAAAAATAGATGATCATAAACATGTAAAAAAAACAATAATCTTTCATAGTGCAATACTGTAAGAGAATATATGTATAACTCCCTGAATTTTACCAAATTGCCAATCACATATAATGCAATAGCCTCAGAATTAGAATAAAGAAGTAAAACCCATATGGAACAGTATCAACTGTGAAATATATTAAAACATGTAAAAGTTACATGCATAGCTGTGAAGAGGGTATGAGCATACCTGAAGACTCTCCAGGTCTGCCCTGAAGATAATCACAAGGTCTCCAGGGACAAAGGATGATTCTCCTGCGGTGGTTAGTTTCTTATGAAATTCTGACCACGTGTCCTCCTTCCCACCCTGTTCCTCCCACTTCCCACCCACTTCTCCTCCTTCCCACCCTGTTCCTCCCACATCCTGTTCTTCCCACCCACATCTCCTCCTTCAAACCCTATTCCTCCCACTTCCCACCCACTTCACCTCCTTCCCACTGTGTCCATCCACTTCCTGGCCACTTCTCCTCCTCCTCCTTCCCACCCTGTCCCTCCCATTTCCCACCCTGTTCCTCCCACTTCCTGCCCACTTCTCCTCTCCTCCTTCCCACTCTGTTCCCCCCACTTCACCTCCTTCCCACCCTGTTCCTCCCACTTCCCACCCTGCTCATTCCACTTCCCACCAACTTCTCCTCTTTCCCACCTTCTTCCACCCATTTCTCCTCCTTCCCACCCTGTTCCACCCACTTCTCCTCATTCCTAGCCTGTTCCTCCCACTTCCTGCCCATGTCTCCTTCCATTCCTGTTCCTCCCACTTCCCACTCACTTGTCCTTCACACCCTGTTCCTTCCACATCTCCTCCTTCCCATCCTGTTCCATCCACTTCCCATGAACTTCTCCTCCCACTTCCCACTCACTTCCACCCATTTCTCCTCCTTGCACCCTGACCCACCCACTTCTCCTCCTTCCCACCCTGTTCCATCCACTTCCTGCCCACTACTCCTTCCCCCCTTGTTCTGCCCACTTTCCACTTGGTGACACAAGGGAGGAGATTCACTAAGGTGTGATAAAGTGGAGATGACTTCTCCAGTGATATCACTTCTCCAATTCCTATGTTATTCAATGGAGCCTGCGCACTAAGATTTCTTCAACTTTGTAGACCTTAGTGAATAGCCTCCATAGAATAACATAGGAACTGGAGAAGTGATATCACTGGAGAGGTCATCTCCACTTTATCACCTCTTAGTGAATCTCCTCCATGGTCTTTAAGCCTATTCATCCTGTAAATGACATATAACTGACTGCTATATAAAGGACACTTATCCAGGTAAGTTGTCCTGTAAATGAGACATACCTGACTGCTGTATGAAGGACACTTTTACAGGTAAGTCATCCTGTTAATGAGACATAACCGAATGTTGTATGAAGGACACCTATTCAGGTAATAAATCATCTTGTAAATGAGATGTAAGTGACAGTTGTATGAAGGACACACTAGGCAATGGGCAGCTCGCCTGGTGTTTAGAACTCTGTCCTCTGGAGTCTACATTCCAGGACATTCTATTGTTCCATAAGGGGGTTGATGGGACATGGCGCACACACACATTTAAAATCCACTACAGTCCTGGGAAATTCAGGACATGTGGTCACCTAACAAACGTAGGGAGGAATGCAAGAAACGTGCACATGCGCTGAAGGCATTTTTCCTTCGCAAACAGATATTGCGCTGTGTACCAAACGCTTCTTCAATTGCGCATAATAAATTAGCCTTTAAGACAACACTACACAGACGTATAAAATTGTTTGCAATAGCACTTCCTACATCAGGAGCATTAGCTATTCCACTCTGACAGATTTGTTAATCTTGACCACTAAAAAAAAATATGCATATCTGTTTGCTAATTTTGATTTTTCATGCACAATTCAAAAAAATCATGCCCAAACCTATCTGCTAGTGGTTTTCAGACAGGAAATAGCGATTGTGCATGTTACCTGATTTCTACCCTTAGAACCAATAGCCCACCGCGTATTTGTGTGGTATATTTCAGCAACGGGCTATTATACTTTTGTGTTGGTGTAGATGGTGCATCAGGCTCAAACATCCTTTAAAGAGGTGGTGTCTGTGAATATATCATGAAATATTAATATCTTCAGAACTAAACCTTTAACAACATTATGGTTAATGTTAGTTATCAGCAGTTTTAACCCTTTGCGTGCCAGAGGGATATCCAACACTTTGCTTCGCCATGTGTTTAAAACCTCTCGGTTGATTATAAGTCTGCAAACTGCCATAAGGAGACACTAATATCTCCTAAAGAAGGACATGTGGGAGGTCCATTTTATGTGTAGCCATACAATACAGTGGATGCCCTTATGGCGTAGAATAAGCCTTTAGTGAGTGCAAGTGAATGAATGAACGAGAAAATGTCCAGCTAAATATTGTCCTTGTGGAACAAGCAGGCAGTCTACAAGGAGAGAAGAGTTACAGTTAATAGCTTGAGTCTATGGGGAAAATACAAGCTGTGAGATCCTAGAACAGTCAGTTCCAACAGGTCAGACGTCAGTCAGGCTCTGATTACACACCGTCACCAGTTATCAAGTAGTGATACCTTGAAAACCTGCGGTGTTGGTGTATCCTGATTACTGACATTAAGAATCACTGAACTAGACCACTGTGAACAATAAGGGCACGATGTTCAAAAAGTCGTCATAATGAAAAAATGCTTTGATTGTGAGTTGGTGGTAAAAGAAGAACATATTTTCACACGCAAACCTGTTACACTTGAAAACTATTACAAATGACGATAAGAAGGTCTCGATGACTACTGTCCTTAAAAATGTGGATGTTAAAGCAGAACTTTCACCTCATTGAAGGTTTATTTGACTTTACTGGCGATTAGGGTTAATTTGTACTTTTCTTTTTTTAGATTTTCGATATTGTTATAAACTTGATTTCCATGCCGGTAGACTTTCCTTCTGCACGGTACAAGCTGAACCGCACAGCTTCTAACTACCTCTCCCCTGTGTTTTAAACCCCTCCCTTAGCCCTTTGTCTTGACTTCAGAGCCAACAATGCCAATCAAACATCACATCATGAAAATGGCAGCCTTCTCCTTGTATTTCTGTGGAGCTACAAATGGGCCGAACTAGGGAACAGTATTAGTGATGTGAGTTTTGGCACTCAAAGATTTAAAAAATGTCTTTAATTTTGCCTTTAAAATGAAAATTTTCAAAGAAACAAAAAACGCTTTTGTCTGTAAATAGAATATATTTTCATATACTAGTTTTTTAACCAGTTAACTCCATACTACTGGTTCTCAATCCTGCTAATAATACTTTAAAGGAGCGGTAAACTTTTATTTATGAAAACACATATTTTATAGATCTTTTCCTGCTGAGTAAAACAAGGTCACTCCCATCACTGACAGATGTTTTATTCAAAATTTATAGCAGTTTAAATAATCAGGAAGTGAATTTACTGTGTTTACTTCCTGGTAGTTCTAACTGACAGGAAGTGAATTTACTGTGTTTACTTCCTGATAGTTCTAACTGACCGGAAGTGACGGGCAGTTTCTATCACATTCTATGGAGAACTGTATGTCTCTGACTTTTCTGACTTTCCTCTCCATTAGAATCTAACAGGAAAACTAATTAGAATTTGACCACTAGAGGGCACTGCTAATGTAAAAAAACATGGGTTTAAACTGTAATAACTCTGGAAATATAAATCTCTCGGCAGTGGGCGTACCCTTATTTTAATCAGTAGGAAAATCCCTACAATATATATTTTTTCATAAAAAAGTGTACTGCTCCTTTAACCCTTTGTGCCAGAGGGGAGCGCAACGCATTGCAGAGCATCGCGTTGCGCACCCATCTGGCACTCAAAGGGTTAATTTGGCTTCTCCAGATCTAGATCATTTTTATTTTGTCTGTATTTTTTATTTTTTCTGAAAATACCTATCAAAATAACGGTAGACTAAACCACGCCCTCTTTTAAGACTACGTTTACCCTTTGACGGAGATGGCGGAAGTGAATGAAAAAAAATGGCGGCAATATGTGTGAGAGCTGACGTACCATGGAGCAAGAACTTTTTCATTCTGATCACAGACAATTTCTGTAACCTCCACTTTTTTAACTTCTCGCCCCCCCCCAAAAAAGTGCAAAAGTTCTGGGGCAAACCATTTGCACTGTGGGTTGAACTGAAAATTCCCATTGATTTAAATGTTGATTTTAACCCCTTGAATGCTAGAGAGGTCTCTAAAGCTTTGCAAAGCAATTAGTTGGAGACTTCTCCATACCTCCCAACATTTCAAATTGCCAAAGAGGGACACTTGTGTATTAGGGGGTGTTGCTGGGGGGCGTGGCTGGTGGGTGGGACGTTACCAAGAATTTTTAGCCTATTTCATGACCTATTGACACTTCTTTGTGTAACCTAATACATGACTTATAACAAGATCATAGTATTTTATTTACACGGACTAATTTATAAACGCATATACTGATGTTTACACAAACAGTAATGAGTTTTATTGCTGTAGAGCAATGTGATACATTTATAAACACACCACACAATCTGATTTCCTAAAAAGAGGGACATCAGGGTGGGAAAGGGGGATTTGGGTCCAAAAGAGGGACTGTCCTTCCTAAAGAGGGACACTTGGGAGGTATGCTTCTCTAGCTTTTAACATGCCTTTCTCCAGGTTTACAATTTGACAGTGATAATTTAATAATAATAACTAGTATTTATATAGCACCTTTCTCCCAGTGGGACTCAAATCACATTTTTGACCTACTTGGGGTATAATTGGAAATGTTTCATTTTTATTCTGCCTTTTTCTGTTCAAAAAAGGGGAAACAGCGAAGGCTGAACTCCACAGCTATGTTACTATATTGTTCCATTGTTTAAAACACATTTCTAAGTCTAGAAAATGTTCCCAGCTCGCATGCTTATGCCACTGCTGTTTAATCTCTGTCTGATTGATGCTAATAACATCTCTGCTCCCCCCAAGTGTGAAATATTAATACTTCTAGGGAGGGTAGTCACTGCTGTGTGAATCCAGCTGTAACACATCTGCCCCACTCTGTGCCGGCAGCTCGGCTCTCTCTGCACAGAATGGCACCTTCTTGCTAGCTGTGCTCGGGCAATGCCAGCTGGCAGGGAGCGAGATCTGCTCAGTGTCAGTAGTTACACCTGATCCTTCAGCACCTTCTCATAAAACTATTCACCTGTCACTGATTCAGGTGCACAGAGGGCCTTACACTGATCTGTCAATGGTCTGCATGGAAGACGCTGCCACCTAGTGTTCAGGACCAGCTCTTCTCCTCGAAGATGATAGCATCAACAATAACTTTATGTCTGTCAATAAATCACATTTAATTATTTGAGATTCAAAGGTGTTTCCAAGGTATTGCTCTGCAATGTCCTGGACACCCTTCTAGCACTCAAAGTAGTAATGGCAATCATGTCACCCTACAGATGTGGGACATACAGAATATAATGTATCATGGGGGGGATGGTGCAGGAGCATATCATTGATACCTGTCTGTCTGTCTGTCTTCAAGGACTAAGATAAAGAAATACCCAGGCAGAGTGAGAGAAGTGTGGGTGATGGGATAAATAGGGAGAAAGAGAGGAATTGAGAAGAGATATTGGGAAAGTAGAGAAAGAAAGGAGGAGGAGAAATAGACAGGTGAGAAGGAGAGTGAGGCAAAAGGAGAAAGGGAAAGACAAAGAGGGGAAGAAGGGGGGAGAAAAAGAGAAAAGGAGAGGGAGAAAGAGAGAGGAGACAGATAGAAAAGGAGAAAGACAGACATAATGGGGAGATGGAGAGAGGAAACAAAAAAGAGGGTGGAGTGGAGAAAGAATGAGACTGAGAAGAAGTATAGAGATAGAATGAGAGAGAGAGTATAGAGAAAGAATGAGAGAGAGAGGGAGTATAGAGAAAGAATGAGAGATAGAGGGAGTATAGAGATAGAATGAGAGAGAGTATAAAGAATAAGATAGAGAGGGAGTATAGAGAAAGAATAAGATAGAGAGAGAGAGAGTATAGAGAAAGAATAAGAGAGAGAGAGGGAGGGAGTATAGAGAAAGAATGAGAGAGAGAAGAAGTATAGAGAAAGAATAAGATAGAGAGAGAGAGGGAGTATAGAGAAAGAATGAGAGAGAGAAGGAGTATAGAGAAAGAAAGAGAGAGAGGGAGTATAGAGAAAGAAAGAGAGAGAGGGAGTATAGGGAAAGAATAAGATAGAGAGAGAGGGAGCATAGAGAGAATGAGAGAGAGGGAGTATAGGGAAAGAATAAGATAGAGAGAGAGGGAGCATAGAGAAAGAATGAGAGAGAGAGGGAGTATAGAGAAAGAATGAGAGAGAGAGAGAGAGAGAGAGTATAGAGAAAGAATGAGAGGGAGGAAGTATAGAGAAAGAATAAGATAGAGAGTGAGGGAGTATAGAGAAATAATGAGAGAGAGAGGGAGTATAGAGAAAGAATGAGATAGAGAGAGAGGGAGTATAGAGAAAGAATGAGATAGAGAGAGGGAGTATAGAGAAAGAATGAGAGAGAGAGAGAGGCAGTATAGAGAAAGAAAGAGAGAGAGGGAGTATAGGGAAAGAATAAGATAGAGAGAGAGGGAGTATAGAGAAAGAAAGAGCGAGAGGGAGTATAGGGAAAGAATAAGATAGAGAGAGAGGGAGCATAGAGAAAGAATGAGAGAGAGAGGGAGTATAGAGAAAGAAAGAGAGAGAGGGAGTATAGGGAAAGAATAAGATAGAGAGAGAGGGAGCATAGAGAAAGAATGAGAGAGAGAGGGAGTATAGAGAAAGAATAAGATAGAGAGAGAGGGAGTATAGAGAAAGAAAGAGAGAGAGAGAGTATAGGGAAAGAATAAGATAGAGAGAGAGGAAGCATAGAGAAAGAATGAGAGAGAGAGGGAGTATAGAGAAAGAATGAGAGAGAGAGAGAGAGAGAGAAAGGAAGTATAGAGAAAGAATGAGAGAGAGAGAGAGAGGGAGTATAGAGAAAGAATGAGAGAGAGGAAGTATAGAGAAAGAATAAGATAGAGAGTGAGGGAGTATAGAGAAAGAATGAGAGAGAGGGAGTATAGAGAAAGAATAAGATAGAGAGAGAGGGAGTATAGAGAAAGAATGAGAGAGGGGAAGTATAGAGAAAGAATAAGATAGAGAGTGAGGGAGTATAGAGAAATAATGAGAGAGAGAGGGAGTATAGAGAAAGAGAGAGAGGGAGTATAGGGAAAGAATAAGATAGAGAGAGAGGGAGCATAGAGAAAGAATGAGAGAGAGAGGGAGTATAGAGAAAGAATGAGATAGAGAGAGAGGGAGTATAGAGAAAGAATGAGAGAGAGAGGGAGTATAGAGAAAGAATAAGATAGAGAGAGAGGGAGTATAGAGAAAGAAAGAGAGAGAGGGAGTATAGGGAAAGAATAAGATAGAGAGAGAGGGAGCATAGAGAAAGAATGAGAGAGAGAGGGAGTATAGAGAAAGAAAGAGAGAGAGGGAGTATAGGGAAAGAATAAGATAGAGAGAGAGGGAGTATAGAGAAAGAAAGAGAGAGAGGGAGTATAGGGAAAGAATAAGATAGAGAGAGAGGGAGCATAGAGAAAGAATGAGAGAGAGAGGGAGTATAGAGAAAGAAAGAGAGAGAGGGAGTATAGAGAAAGAATAAGATAGAGAGAGAGGGAGTATAGGGAAAGAATAAGATAGAGAGAGAGGGAGCATAGAGAAAGAATGAGAGAGAGAGGAAGTATAGAGAAAGAATGAGAGAGAGAGGGAGTATAGAGAAAGAATGAGAGAGAGAGTATAGAGAAAGAATGAGAGAGAGAGGGAGTATAGAGAAAGAATGAGAGAGGGAGCATAGAGAAAGAATGAGAGAGAGAGGGAGTATAGAGAAAGAATGAGAGAGAGAGAGAGGGAGTATAGAGAAAGAATGAGAGAGAGAGAGAGGGAGTATAGAGAAAGAATGAGAGAGAGGAAGTATAGAGAAAGAATAAGATAGAGAGTGAGGGAGTATAGAGAAAGAATGAGAGAGAGAGGGAGTATAGAGAAAGAATAAGATATAGAGAGAGGGAGTATAGAGAAAGAATGAGAGAGAGGAAGTATAGAGAAAGAATAAGATAGAGAGTGAGGGAGTATAGAGAAATAATGAGAGAGAGGGAGTATAGAGAAAGAAAGAGAGAGAGGGAGTATAGGGAAAGAATAAGATATAGAGAGAGGGAGTATAGAGAAAGAATGAGAGAGAGGGAGTATAGAGAATGAGAGAGAGAGTATAGAGAAAGAGAGAGAGGGAGTATAGAGAAAGAATGAGAGAGAGAGGGAGTATAGAGAAAGAATGAGAGAGAGGGAGTATAGAGAAAGAATGAGAGAGAGGGAGTATAGAGAAAGAATGAGAGCGAGAGGGGGCACAGAGAAAGAATGGAGAGGGAGTATAGAGAACGAATGAGAGAGAGCAAAAGAATGTGACAGAAAGGGATAGGGAGTAAGAATGGGAGGGGGAGAGAGAGGGGAGAAGGAGAGAGGCAAAGGAGAAAGAGAAAAGGAAAGATAAACAGGAGAAGAAGGAGGAAGAAAATTGGAAGGGGTGAGGAGAGGGAGAAAGGTAGACATAATGGGGATACGGAGAGAGGAAATGAAAGACAGAGAGAAGGAAGGGAGAGAAAGATATACAGAGAGGGAGAAAGAGATGAGAGAGAGCAAGGTGGAGGGAAAGAGGGGGTAGAAAGGGAGAGACAGGGAGGGAGAAAGACAGGGAAAAAGGAGAAGGAAAGAAAGAAAGAAAGAAAGAAAGAAAGAAAGGATAATAGAAGAATAATGCTCTATTCTGGAGTTCCTCAACCGCAGTCCTCAAGTTTTCCTATGCCTTAGTGCACACAGATGACTTGGCTGTACTCCGTTTTATGCCAAGCTGCCCAACACCCCCCAGCAATCTTCTCACATATATGATTGGCTGACACATGTGGGTCAATCTGACACTGGAGAGTGAGATCATCTCTAGAGCAGCCTGTAGGTCTCCGTGCAGCGCAGGAACACTGCAGCTTGGACATACCCATAGCATACCTCCTACGTGTCCCTCTTCAGGAGATATTAGGGGCTCATACCTTCCAAGTGTCCCTCTTTATTAGATACTAGCAATGTGGGACGGCGTTGCCCGTCATATTATGACCGTTGGGCGCATGTGTGTGAAATGCAGACACACTGATAAACACAGACATATGCAACTTACAGGCAGACACATACCATACATCCCAAGTGTCCCTCTTTAGGAGGGACAGTCCCTCTTTGAGGGACAAATCCCTCTGTCCCTCTTTCCCACCCTGTTGTCCCTCTTTTTAGGAGGTCAGACTGTGTGCAGGGCCGGCTCCACCTATAGGCGAGGTAGGCGCCGGCCTAGGGCGCACACGTACTGGGTGCGCGGGCATGCAGCGGAGAAGAGCTGCGCCCGCACATACCACACCAGGAACCACAACACAGTCAGGTCTGTGTTGCTACAGCACTCCCTCATTGGGTCGGATCTTTAGTAATGCAGAGCGCGCTGGGAGTCATGATCTCCCGCCACGCTCTGCATTACTGAAGAGAAGACTGCGCGGGAGCTACAGGTATGTGATGGGGGCAAGCTGGAGCTGAGGGGGCATAGTGGAGCTGAGGGGGCAAGTTGCAGCGGATGTGGGGCAAAGTGGAGATGATGGGGGCAATTTGGAGCTGTTAGGGGAAAGCTGGAGCTGAGGGGGCATAGTGGAGCTGGTGGGGGCAAGTTGGAGCTAATGGGGGCAAAGTGGAGCGGATGAGGGTCAAAGTGGAGCTGAGGGGGGGCAAGTTGGAGCTGAGGGGGGGCAAAGTGGAGCTGAAGGGGGGGCAAGTTGGAGCGGATGGGGGGCAAGTTGGAGCGGATGGGGGGCATAGTGGAGCTGGTGGGGGCAAGTTGGAGCGGATGGGGGGCAAGTTGGAGTGGATGGGGGGCATAGTGGAGCTGGTGGGGGCAAGTTGGAGCTGGTGGGGGCAAGTTGGAGCTGATGGGGGTAAGTTGGAGAGGATGGGGGTGAAAGTGGAGCTGATGGGGGCAAGTTGGAGCTGATGGGGGCAAAGTGGAGCTGAGGGGGCAAAGTGGAGCTGGTGGGGGCACATTAGAGCAGATGGGAGGCAAAGTGGAGCTGGTGGGGGCACGTTGGAGCGGATGGGGGGCAAAGTGGAGCTGATGGGGGCAAGTTGGAGTGGATGGGGGGCAAAGTGGAGCTGATGGTGGCAAGTTGGAGCTGATGGTGGCAAAGTGGAGCTGGTGGGCCAAAGTGGAGCTGATAAGGGGCAAGTTGGAGCTGGTGGGGGGCATCTCTTACAGGCATCTCCAGACCAGGGGCAGACTGGCCCAGGGGGCAGAGAGAGGACAATCATGAAAAGAGGTGGGGTATAAGTAGGCAGGGTATAAAGGGGTGGGACACAAGGGGCGGAGCGAAATGGGTGGCAAAATTAGGTTTTGCCTAGGGTGGCAAAAATCCTTGCACCAGCCCTGACTGTGTGGTGTGTATTACTTTGCTCTACAGCAATAAAGCAATAAACTTCAGTATATGTGTTTATACATTAGTCTGTGCAAATAAAATACTTTGGTCTTGCACTAAATCATTTATTCAGTTACATAAATAACCAGTAATAGGTCATGAAATAACCTAAAAATTCTTACTAATGCCCCGCCCACCAGCCACGCCCCAATAATATCACCTAAAACTACAGTGTCCCTCTTTGGCCATGTGAAATGTTGGGAGGTATGCACATACACACAGTGAGCGGCAGAGACATGCAAAAGACACGCGCACACACAGACACACTGGAGATGCACACATGGACACACATATGTAACAGAGATGTATTATTAATCCTTTATTTATTTATATAGCGCACACAGATTCCGCAGCGCTTTATACTCATATTGGTTCCTGTCCCCATTGGGGCTCACAATCTAAATTCACCTATCAGTATGTTTTGGATGTACACACACACACACAGACACACTGGAGATGCACACATGGACACATATATGTAACAGAGATGTACACAAACACACACGCAACATATATGAGCAGAAACACATGCACTCATGAGTTGTGCACCCCTCTGGCAGTCAAAGGGTTAAGCTATAGAGAGGCATGTGAGAGTTAAATAGCAGTGGGAAGTGTATTCATACCTGGGAACATTGATTTGTGGAGTCCCTAGAGGGGAGTCATGTGGTGCTGATGTGGAGAGACAAATGGGGCAAGCTGGGTTAAAAGTGGGCGGGGCTTAATCGCGAGTAGGGGCAGGGCTTAACATAAATGTGGAAAAGTGTTAGTAATAGGCTGGGGAAGGAGGAGAAGTGGGAGGGAAATGCAAGTTTGCAGTGTGAGGGGTTTGAACACACTCCCTGAGGGGTAAAACTTGATACACAACCCTGTGGCAGTCAGTGGGTTAAGTGTGAATCTGATGGCTGTCTGTCCTGTGTCTTGCATGGCAAATGATGACAGTGAAGAAATAATTGAGCAATGAGGGCCTACCTTAACCCTTTGAGTGCCATTTTGTTCCTCTGGTGCTGCACTACAGGTCCTGCTGAGGCCACTGGGAGTCAGGGTGAGTGACTGTGTGTGTGTCAGCCATATTTATTTCTGGCTTTGTGTGTGTATGTGGTGCTGTGTGTGTGAGTGGGGGCATGTGAGTTTGGTGCTGTGTGAGTGGGGCATGTGTGTGTGTGGTGGTCTGTGTGTGTGAGTGGGGCAAGTGTGTGTGAGTGGGGCATGTGTGTGTGTTTGTGTGGTGCTGTGTGAGTGGGGCATGTGTGTGAGTTTGGTGCTGTGTGAGTGGGGCATGTGTGTTTGTCTGTGGTGTAGGAGCAAGTGGCGGCCATATTGTTTTTTTCTGAATTTGATAGTGGTGGGCGGGCTGCATAGTGGGGGCGGGCCAACTCCCTGCATGATTGAATCACCCAATAGGAGTAGTAACTCCTGCTTTATGCCTCCCCTGGGTGTGTTTTGGCAGGCACAAAGTCTTCTTTTATATATATAGATTAGGGGTCCATACCTCCCAAGTGCTCCTCTGTAGGATATATTAGGGGTACATACCTCCCAAGTGTCCTCTTTAGGAGATATTAGGGGACTATACCTCCCAAGTGTCCCTTTTTAGGAGATATTAGGGGGTCCATACCTCCCAAGTATCCTCTTTAGGAGATATTAGGGGTCTATACCTCCCAAGTGTCCATCTTTAGGAAATATTAGGGGTCCATACCTCCCAAGTGTCCTCTTTAGGAGACATTAGGGGTCCATACCTCCCAAGTGTCCCTCTTTAGGAGATATGAGGGGTCCATACCTTCAAAGTGTCCCTCTTTAGTAGGGACAGTCCCTATTTAAGACCCAGTTCCTTCTGTCCCTCTTTCCCTCCCTTTTGTTCCTGTGTTTAGGAGATCAGACTGCGTGGTCTGTATTTATGTGTATCACGTTGCTCCACAGCAATAAAACTCACATTCATTTTTGTTTAAAGGGATAGTAATGTTTCAAAATAAAAGCAGCTCCAATTAATAATTCATAGTATTTGGCCATGGAGAGTGTTATTTCATTACTGTGAGAGTTGTAGTTCAAGAGTAATTGAATGATAAAGTATCCCCCTCCTGCCCCTTTTACTTATGTAACACTGCTCACTTCAAAACAGAAAGGTGGTGTCCAGATGGCTTGCAGAGAGGGACAATGTTCAATTAGCATAAGGGAAAAACCTGTCAAGGGGGGCAGTGATTTCTTTGTTCTCAGAGTAAGAAAACTGTTCCTTGCTGTGAGCTGTCTGGTCTTAAGACCACATTCCACATCTAAGGTGAGCAGTGTTACACTAGGTAAAAGGGGCGGGAGGGGGATACTTTATCATTCAATTACTCCTGAACTACAACTCTGACAGTATTGAAATAACACTCTCCATGGCCCAGATACTATGAAGATTAATTGGAGCTTCTGTTTTTTTATGAAGCATTACTATCACTTTAAACAATACGTATTCATTAATTAGTCTGTGTAGATAAAATAATTTGGCCTTGCTCTAAATCATTTATTCAGTTACACAAAGAGGTGCCAATAGGTCTCAAAATCACCTAAAAATTGTCGATAATGGCCTGCCTACCTTTCACACCCCCAGCATCAGAGCTGCGGAATTAGTTGGCGCTATATAAATAAAGAATAATTATATTAATAATAATAATCATCACCTAAAACAAAGGTGTCCCTCTTTTGCCACATGAAATATTGGGTGGTATGCCATTGCAGAACGCACCCAAGTTGTGTCCTACTGTGTTCTGGAGATTTCTACAAAGAGAGGATTACCTCCATGAATGACGTAAATAAAACGAGGGTTTAATTCCCAGTTGATTAGCACAGCATCCATAATACCTTGATGTTGGCCTTGTGAAGTTACCCTAACTACAGGATTTTGGGATTACCCTATCTGAGCACAGGTGAACTAATTCAAATTAAAACTGTACTAAGTGCACAGGCAAGTCATAAACCATTTGAGTGCCAGGGGGATGTTACTGGACACTTGTCTGGTAAAGAGTTATAACCCAAACTGGTAAAGGTACTTGAGGACTATGGTTAACGTAACCCTTCTGGCACTCAAAGGGTTAAGAAACTCTGCTCTTGACCCCTTATGTACAATAGAAGAGGGAACATGCATTGTATGGTAGAAGCCTGTTCTACCCTCCACTCTGGTCCCATCTCTCTGCCTTTTGCAGGCAATTAAAGAAGATGTGGCACTTCCATTCTCACAATGAGAATATGCTGCTGCATCACGTCTTTGCCATTACATATAATTGCTTGCAATAAAACGGGCAGGTTGTGTTTTATTAATACATCTATATATGACGTATCCTGTGCGCAGGGACACACTGCTGAACTGGTGGCAAAACCTGCAGGTCCCAGCCCCCATCCATTACCTTGTTACAAAAATGTACAGAGCCCTGCACTGCTAAACGGATCTCCCTGGCAAAACAAGGGTTAATGAATGAATTCCCTCAGCGAGATTGCTTGTTCCCTTTGTGTACAGAGAGCTCATTACTTTGTGACTATGAAATAATGGGGTCAACGCTCTACTAAAGTACAGTCAGATGCCCAGGAGAGAAGCAAATGGCAACAGCGTTGTTCTTTTTTTTATTATTTCAAAGAAGATGTGATTTTAAAATACCTTAATCCAACAATTTGAAAATGACCTTTATAATGCTTTCAGTCATCGGCGGGGCAGGAAAACTCGCACCCTGCAGATAATCTGTGTACCGTCTGGTCAGAATGTCACAATGAGAACTCACGCTAATGTGAACACGTTCTTATTTATATTAGACAGGAGAGGATTAAAGGGGAACTACCACCCCGCAATAACTTTACATTAATTCTTCATCTGGCGACTAGCTGCTTAGTAGCGCTAGTCGCCAGAAATATTACCTGGTTCCGAAGATTTTGCAGTTTTACCGACGCTCACAGGAGCAGGAAGCACGGACATCTCGTCACAGTGATGTCCGTGCGCCGGCCGGCTCCAAAAGGGACTGACAGCGCAGGCGCACGGACGTCACTATGACGAGATGTCCGTGCTTCCTGCTACTGTGAGCCTCCGAAAAACTGGAAAATCTTTGAAACTAGGTAATATTTCTGGCGACTAGCGCTACTAAGCAGCTAGTCACCAGATGAAGAATTAATTAATGTAAACTTATTGTGGGGTGGTAGTTCCCCTTTAAACTTTTGAAGACCAGCAGAAATGCATTGCACCAGGGAGTGTTGCTAGCTTCCAAAAAGACCTGGGGCTTGGTCTCACCCCAAAGCATTAACCTTTTGAATGAGAGAGGGGTACACAACGAATGGCAAACTAATACACTGAGCACCCCTTTGGCACTCAAGAAGTTAACCCTTTGAGTGCCAGAGGGGTAAGTAACGCTTTGCTTTGCAATCCATTTACACCTCTGCTACTCCAAGGGTCAAACGGTTAGTAATGCCCTCTTATAAGTTTATGCTATATTGCAGATTTAAAAAAAAAATAAATTATGTGGAGTAAGTCCCATCTCTCAAACCTTTACGGTTTGAGAGATATTTGGTGCTAAAGTTCCCCCCCTCCCTCCCCTCCTCCTGACATCAGCGCTATACTGACAGCAGGAGACTCTAGACCTGGGACCAGCCGGCGGCTCTTCAGAAGAGCCGAAATAGTGATATTTAAAAATAACTGCTTCTTTGGGAAGGTCTACAAAGTGTGCTTCCAAACTAGGCACACTTTGTAGACCTTTCCAATGAAGTAATTATTTTGCAATAACGCAATTTCGGCTCTGCTGCAGAGCCACCAGTTGGTCCCCGGACAGGATTCTCCTTCAGTCAGCAGAGCGCTAACGTCAAGGAAAGGGGAGGGAAGGGGGGAACTTTAGTGCCGAATATCTTTCAAACCATAGCGGTTTGAGAGATAGGATTTGTTGCATATCGTTTAATTTTTTAAGCACTACAAAACTAGAAAGATTTTTTCTGGAACATTACTGTCCCTTTATCAAGTTCAGCTTCTATCACACCAACCCCGAATATAATAGTAACCGCTCCCCTGGGTCACTGAGTTTTATTTGTCAGGATTATATATTTAAAATGTAAATATTTAAATGAATGAAAATGAATACAGTTAAATATAATTGATTATATTTAACCCTTTGAGTGCCGGCAGGGCACGGAACGCATTGCTTTGCAATGCGTTCCGTACCCCTCTGAAACTCAAAGGGTTAAGAATGTCAAGAGTCTATCACATTCAGTCATTGCCAGATCTCCTTTGTTGAGCCAGTGAAAAGCAAACACAATCCAGCGAAGCTATTATGTCCTAATAGCATTGTCTAAAATGCACGCACTTCTCAGTATGAATACAGATGACATATTACAAGAAATCAAAATGCTAGTTTTTCATGTAATATAGTTTTCAGTACTGATTAGTAAGGAACAAAGCGGTTTATTCTGTCTTTTGTGACTACTAAGTTCACGAAATACAAAAACCCTGTTTAATCCCGACCTGAAAACAGAAAATGTGAGTAAATAGGGTTTGTATAAATTTGAATATAATTTGCATGTCATTACATCTTCCAATCAGAATGTGTATTGATTTCAGTGTAATGTGCATTTCATTATAGCTTCCAATCGGAATTTGCATTGATTTGAATATCATTTTCATGTCATTATTGCTTCAAGTCAGAATTTGCATTGATTTGAATATCATCTGCATGTCATTATGGCTTCCGATCGGATGATTTCCAGTGACCTCACGGAAAGATCATTCCTCCAAAAGTTCATTGACTTTAACCCTAGGATGCTAGGCATACCTCCAAATAATTGCTCTCTCTAGCATTCAGAGGGTTAAAAATACATATTTAGTTTAAAAAAAAACTGCTGTTTATGTGGTATGAACGTCCCTGTTATAAAGAAGTTATATACAATAATGGGTTGTATGAACAAAGAAAATGGAGACACTCTAAGACAAACTAACTGCATTAAAGGGATAGTAATGTTTCACAATAAAAGCAGCTCCAATTAATCTTCATAGTATTTGAGCCATGGAGAGTGTTATTTCATTACTGTCAGAGTTGTAGTTCAAGAGTAACTGAATGATAAAGTATCCCCCTCCCGCCCCTTTTACTGATGTAACACTGCTCACCTTAGATGTGGAATCTGGTCTCTTGACTGGACAGGTTGCAGCAAAGGACAATCTTCTTACTGTGATCATAAGGGGTGATCTGACAGTATTGAAATAACACTCTCCATGGACCAAATACTATGAAGATTAATTGGAAATGATTTTAATTTGAAACATTACTATCTCTTTAAAGGGACAGCAATACTTAATTTTTAAAAAGCTGCATCTTGTAGCCCTTAAAACATAAATTAAGTGCCCCCCTCCCCTTGCCATCTCTCAAACCTTTATGGTTTGAGAGATAATCGCAGTTAAAGTTCACCCCTGCCTGACGTCAATGCTCTAACTGACTGCAGGGGAATCCGGTCCCGGGACCGGCAAAGGCACTGCAGCAGAGCAGAGATCGCGTTAATGAAAAAGAAATCCTTCACTGAACTGGTCTTTTATGTGTTCTTGGTTTTCCAAGCACACGTAGAAGACCATTTCTGTGAAGGATTTCTTTTTCATTAACGCGATCTCTGCTCTGCTGCAGAGCCGCCGACTGGTCCCAGGACCGGATTCCCCTGCAGTTAGATCGCTGTCGTCAGGCAGGGGGAACTTTGACGCCGATTATCTCTCAAACCATAAAGGTTTGAAACATGGCACTGGATGCATTTCATGTATTTTATTAAGGGCTACAAGATGCAGCTTTTGAAAAATTAAGTATTACTGTCCCTTTAAGAAAACACCACTGATTTAAATAGGGCTTTAAAACCCTTTGAATTCCAGTTTAAAGTAATAATAATTCTGGAATTGTGATGTGCTGCTGGTTTGTGTTCATGAGGCTGATGTAATAAGAAAAACAGCAGAGTCACTGTGTGCATACTAGAGGAGGTGGGCAATGCATTGCTGAGCAGTGTCAGTGAGTGGGGAGGTAATGTAGGAATAAAAAGGGAGGTCAGAGCTAGGGGAGGTGGGCAGTGCATTACTAAGCAGTGTCACTGAGTGGGTAGGTAATGTAGGGATAGGACAGGAAGGCAGTGGTAGGGGAGGTGGGTAATGCATTACTGAGCAGTGTCAGTGAGTGGGGAGGTAATGTAGGGATAGGACAGGAAGGCAGTGGTAGGGGAGGTGGGAAATACATTGCTGAGCAGTGTCACTGAGTGGGGTAGGTAATGTAGGGATAAGACAGGAAGTAGGGTTGCCACCTTTTCTTAAAAAAAAATACCGTCCAAGGCATTCCCTCCATAGACTTAACATTGGACAGAAGCCAATTTTTTACCGGCCTGCCGGTAAAATACCGGCTGGGTGGCAACCCTAACAGGAAGTCAGTTCTAGGGAAGGTGGGAAATGCATTGCTGAGCAGTGTCATTGAGCGGGTAGGTAATGTAGGGATAAAAAGGGAGGTCAGAGCTAGGGGAGGTGGGCAGTGCATTGCTGAGCAGTGTCATTGAGTGGGTAGGTAATGTAAGGATAAGACAGGAAGTCAGTGCTAGAGTAAATGGGCAGTGCATTTGTGAGAAGTGTTGGTGAATGGGGGTGGTACTGTAGAGATAAAACAGGAAGTAAGTGCTAGGGGAGGTGGGAAATGTATTGCTGAGCAGTGTCAGTGAGTGGGGGAGGTACTGTAGGGATAAAACAGGAAGTCAGTGCTAGGGGAGGTGGGAAATGTATTGCTAAGCAGTGTCAGTGAGTGGGGTAGGTAATTTAGGGATAAGACAGAAGTCAGTACTAAGGGAGGTGGCAATGCATTGCTTAGCAGTGTCACTGAGTGGGGGAGGTAATGTAGGATAAAACAGGAAGTCAGTGCTAGAGGAGGTGGGAAATGCATTGCTGAGCAGTGTAAGAGAATGGGGTAGGTAATGTAGGGATAAGACAGAAGTCAGTGCTAAGGGGGGTGGCAATGCACTGCTGAGCAGTGTCCCTGAGTGGGGGGGTACGGTAAGGATAGGACAAGAATTTAGAGCTATGGGAGGTGGGAAATGCATTGTTGAACAGTATCAGTGAGTGGGGTAGGTAATGTAGAGATAAGACAGGAAGTCAGTGGTAGGGGAGGGGAATGCATTACTGAGCAGTGTCAGTGAGTGGAATAGGTAATGTAGGCATAAGACAGGACGTTAGTGCTAGGGGAGGTGGCAATGTATTGCTGAGCAGTGTCAGTGAGCGGAGGAGGTAATGTAGGTATAAGACAGGAAGTTAGTGCTTGGAAAGGTGCAATGTATTGCTGATGGTGTCAATGAGTGGGGGGAAATGATGTAGGGATAAGACAGGAAGTCAGTGCTAGGGGAGGTGGCAATGTATTGCTGAGCAGTGTCAGTGAGCGGAGGAGGTAATGTAGGGATAAGACAGGAAGTTAGTGCTAGGAAAGGTGCAATGTATTGCTGGCGGTGTCAATGAGTGGGGGGAAATGATGTAGGATAAAACAGGAAGTCAGAGCTAGGGGAGGTGGGCAAGGCACTGTTGAGCAGTGTCAGAGAGTGGAGTAGTTAATTTTGGGATGTAACAGTAAGTCAGTGCTAAGGGAAGTGGGTAATGCATTGCTGAGCAGTGTCAATGAATGGGAGAGATAATGTAGGGATAAGACAGGAAATTAGTTCTAGGGAAGGGGGCAAAGCATTGCTTAGGAGTGTCAGTGAGTCTGGGAGGTTACGGTAATAAGCCAGTAAGTGCCTGCATGGCATGCCTTCATTAATAATCAATAAAACTAATTAATTCAAAAATGGGTTTTCTGAATAAAAAAATGTATAATTTAACATAGAATTGGTTTTGAAAATCAGCATAGCTGTCTTAGGTAACTGTGTCCCTTTAAATGTGTTATGCAGGCTTTTCTCAATACTTTGAAGACCACTCTGGCATTCAACGGTTTTAAAGCCCCATTTAAATCAATGGGACTTTGCTTGTCTCCTGTAGGTATGCCTCCCAACATTTCAAATTGCTAAAGAGGGACACTTGTGTTTTAGGGGGTGTTGCTGGAGGCGTGGCATTACCGATAATTTTCAAGCTATTTCATAACTTATTGACACCTTCTTGTGTAATGTAATAAATGACTTATAACAAGACCAAAGTATGTTACTTACACAGACTAGTTTATAAACACATATACTGACTTTAAACAAACAATAATGTGAGTTTTATTGCTGTAGAGCAATATACACACCATGCAATCTGATCTCCTAAAAAGAGGGACATCAGGGTGCGAAAGAGGGACAGAGAGTCTAAAAGAGGGACTGTCCCTCCTAAAGAGGGACACTTGGGAGGTGTGCCTAGGGGGAGTTGATTTGCCCCACTTTTGAACTTGTGCATATGATTCAATGAGTTCATAGTTTGCCTTTCAGTATAATACTTTCTAGTTGTGCAATACACTCTGTATGAGCTACAACATCATTACTGACAATGCTGGGGGTCTTTAAGAGTAGAGCATGACAGAATCATTTACAAATCGGACAGAGTGGGCAGTTGGTTACGTGACTGGTGGTAGCGAAACCACCCCCCCCCCCCCCCCCCCCCACACACACACACACACAATCAAGGAGAAAATCTGGAGGACACAAAATTCAAAAAAGTTGTTGTAACTGAAATTTTCAGTACTAACTCAGAAAAAAGTTCTTAAGCCATGGTCCATCAATTATCGCATTACTGCGGTGGTGTAACTATAGGGGTCGCACCTGCTACTGGGCCTGTGCACTCCAGGGGCCCAGCCTCCCCCTGCGACCCCTCCGCCTGGTGCCTGCAATCTCTCGCTGGCGCTCTGGTAATGTAGAGTGTTGGGAGATGACATCCTCTCTCAGCGCTTTGCATTACTAAGAGGACCGCGCGGGAGCTCCAGGGAGGGAGGAGATGGGGGCATTGTGGAGGGGGTCAATGTGGTCGGGGGGTACTTCTTGTACCAGGGCCCGGAGGCTTCTAATAACGCCTCTGTATTACTGCCATTCTGCTGTTTCCATCAAAGGGAAAAGGAATTCTTGAAAGTGCATGTTGTTTAATCTACCATCATATTGCAATATATTTTCATTAAATAAATAATTTTTTTGTCTAATTTCCATCATTCTTTCCAACAAATTAAAAATGGTCTAAAGTTGAAGAAAACTGTGTAAAATAATAATATCAGATAAGAGCGTAGAGTAGCATTATGCCATTAAAGGGATAGTAACACTTCGTTTTGTAAAATGTTCCTCTTGTAGGTATTTAAAAAAAGAATTACAGTTCCCCCAGTCCCATCACTCAAACCTTTATGGTCTGAGAGATATTCGCTTAGAAACTTCCCCCCTCCCTCCCTTTCTTTGACATCAGAGCTTTAGATGACTGCAGGGGAATCCGGTCCCTGGACAAGCAGAGGCTCTTCAGCAGAGCCGAGATCACGTTATTTCAAGAGCAATTGTTCACTGGAACGGTCTACAAGGTGTGATTAGTTTGCAAGCACACTTGGTAGACTGTTCCAGTGAAGGATTTCTTTTGAAATAAAGTGATATCGGCTCTGCTGAAGAGCCTCCACCGGTCCGTGGACTGGATTCCTCTGCAGTCAGCTAGAGCACTAATGTCAGGGAAAGGGGAGGGAGGGGGGAACTTTCACAGCGAATATCTCTCTAGGGTGACCACATTTCCCTTCTGCCATTCCGGGACGTGGTCACCCTAGTTGCCCCTTCATGCCCTACCTTGAGTCCCTGGTGGTCTAGCGGCATGGAAAGTGCTCTGTGCCTCCTCCGGCACAGAGCTGAAGCTCCCGCGCGCTGTGCTCAGTAATGCAGAGCTCTGGGAGATGATGTCATCTCCCAGCGCTCTGTATTACTAGAGCGCTTGCCTCCAGGAGATCAGGTAAGCTGCATTGCCGCCCTGGATGTCAGCCTGCAAGCGGTGTGTCATATCATGGACGCCGCGAGGGAGTGCTGATTTATGCTACCAAGCTCTCCCTCGCGGCGTCCATGATGTGACACACCACTTGCAGGCTGACATCAAGGGCGGCTTGGCTTCATTCCGGGACACTTCATTGTCCTGGTTGAAGATGACCCGGGACGCGGGACATAGCCCTGAAATAAGGGACAGTCCCGGAAGTTCCGGGACCCGTGGTCACCCTATATCTCTCAGACCATAAAGGTTTGAGAGATGGGACTGGGGGAACTGTAATTCTTTTTTTAATACCTACAATTGGAACATTTGAGAAAGTACAGTGTTCTTGGGCTCAGTAATTTTTTTCAGAGAGTGTTCGTTGTGATCAGAAATATGTCGTTGAAGTATGACTCCTGACTGAAATGGTCATATGTGACGACAAAAATATGACATTTCCTCCACTTTTTTCTTAAAGGGATAGTAATACTTAAATTTTACTTAGCTGCATTTTGAAGCCCTTAAAGGGATGGTAATACTTGAAAATAAGTTTATTTTATATTGTAGCCCTTAAAAAAAACATGAAAAATGATATAAGTCTTATCTCCCAAACCTTTATGGTTTGGGAGATATTCACATGTAAAATACAGTAAAATTCTCTTTTCCTGGCTGTTTCAGCCAAGTCTGCCATCTAGTGGACAGATTTGGAATTCGGTCCACAGAGCAACGGGCAGCTCTTTAGCAGTGCCGAAATCACGATCTTTGAAAAGAACTACTTAATTGGAACTATCTACAAAGTGGGCCTGGCTTGAAAGCACACCTTGTAGACCATTCCAATTAAGAAATTATTTTTAAAGATGGTGATCTCAGCACTTCTGGAGAGGCACAGCCGGTCCCGGGACCGGATTCCAAATCTGAAGGGTGGAGCAATGACGTCACTCAAGGGGAAACTTTTCTTCTGAATATCTCCCAAACCATAAAGGTTTGGGAGATAAGACTTGTATCATTTTTCATGTTTTTTTAAGGGCTACAATATAAAATAAACTTATTTTCAAGTATTGCTATCCTTTTAAAAAACAAATTAAATGCCCCCAGTGCCATCTCTCAAACCTTTATGGTTTGAGAGATATCTGCTTTCAAAGTTACCCCTCCCCTGACATCAGCGCTCTAGCTGACTACAGGGGAATCCAATCCTGGGACTACGTTCTGAATTCGGAGCACCCCGCTCCGTATCAGCCGCGGTGCGGGTAGTCTGTACTGCACATGACTGCAGCACACGCAGCCGTCTCTACTGCGCATGACAGCTTCTGACAAACATACTTAGAGAATTATAATATAGGAGGATATTCGGTATAAATCAGTGGGCACTCAATCATTTGAATACTGGAAAGGTCTCAAGTGCATTGCTTCACATCTTTAGCACCAAAGTGTTTAAAAAAAACTCCATCTGTTTACCGTGGCTTCTCAAAGCAAGTATTCAGGCTTGTAACAGCTTCACACAATTCTAAGCATACATTACCTTGATCGAATACTGAGCGATACACACAGAATACAATACACAGATTAAACAGAAAAGAGGTGCAATTCTGGGGCAAACTACCTGCACCATAATGGACAAAGAAAACTCCCCACTGATTTACATGGGTATTTTAACCCACTATATGTTAGAACGGTCGCTAACATTCAAGGGGTTAAATGCCCCCATTTAAACCATTGGGAGTTTCTGGACATTTGTATTTCTCCCCAATGGTACAGCTGGATTTGTCCTAAATTTCTCCTGCTTTCTGTTATGCACAAGGCCCATTGTATTCTCAAACGTAGCTTCACACAATGCTAAGCGCTTACACATTTAGTAGCTTGACATAATAGACTGGGGGGGGCGGACTGAGAAAAGAATTATAAACTGAGGGCCTGATGCTAATACATAATGAAATGGAATTAACCCCATCCCGACAATGGACGTACATGTACGTCCCACAGAAACTGTCACTTAGTGACAGAAGACGTACATGTACGTCCAGGAAGTGATTGAATGTAACGGGGGGAAAAAGTTTGGCGGGCATTAAGTGCCTAAGGGTTTAAACATGTACATGGATAAAAATAGGATTCATACTTTGCTCAGTGCCTAATCAAGGCTTAAAGTGGTAGTAATGTCCCATAATTTTATTTTATAGATTTGTAGAGGGTAAAAAAAAGAATCTCATTGCCACAAACCCCATCTCTCAAACCGCTATGGTTTGAGAGATATTGGCAATCAAAGTTCCGCCCTCCCTCCCCTTCTCGTGATATCAGCTGTAAAGTAGACAGAAAGGGATCCGTGTTGGCCGACACGATGAGGCTCTTCAGCAGAGCCGAAATCCCATTATTAGAAAATAATTACTTCATGGGAATGGTCTACAAAGTGTGCTTGCAAACCAGGCACATTTTTTAGCCCTTTCCAATTCTTTTCTAATAATGTGCAGAGCCGCCGGCTGGTCCCCTGACTGCGATCTCTTGCTGTCAGCTAGATGCTGATGTCAGGAAAAGGGGACGGAAGGGTAACTTTGACTGCGAATATCTCTCAAACCATAGCGGTTTGAGAGATGGGGTTTTAGAATCTACAAATCCATTAATAAAATGTTTTGGACATTACTAACACTTTAAAGGGATAGTAATGGATGCAAATAAATGTAACTTAGATTAATACTCATATATTATGGTTCATGTAGCGATGTATATAAGTTGTGTCTGACTTGTAGCAGATGTGGAATCTGGTTGTTTGACCGGACAGCGTGCAGCGAGGGACAATCTTCTTACTCTGAGCATAATGAAAACCCCACCCACCTTTACGAAGGAGGGCAGTATTTTCATTACACTCACTGAAGATTGTCCCTCACTGTGCACTGTCCAGAGCGGCTGGGGGAGCGCATTATGTAAGTAAAAGGGCCGGGAGGGGGATACTTTAAAATTGATTTACTTTTGAACTACAAGTCAGACACAATTTATATACAGCACTGCATGAACCTTTAATCACATTTAATGCACATTAATCAGAAATACATTTATTTGCATCCATTACTATCCCTTTAAAATGGCCCAGCATGCCAACGGCTCTGTAAAAAAAAAAGGTTACCCACAGCTACTCTGGAGCAGAAGGGATGCACATAGAGTACAAAGCCCCAGAGAGGGGTGAATGACACTATATAAGTTGCTGCGGGGAATTCAGTGATGGGAAACTGGTGGGGGTTTAGCAGAACTCTACAGACAGCAGATAACCTCAGTCAATGTAATGGCCAATTCATATTCACGTAATTATCCCTGTGCTAGGGGAAGTGTACAACTCCTGTGATTTCCTGCAATTCTATGCATAAGGACAGACTCACACTGTGCCTGTAAAGACATATAATGCTTCCAACCACACTATGGATTCAGGAAAATGGGCCACCTACTTTCCAGTCTCGGAACACTAAGACACAGGAAGTTTTTGCTTTCAATACTTCCAAGCACTGATAGACTGAGAAGGCTCAATTAACCCCTTGGATGCTAGAAAGGTGTCTAGGCCTCGCTACCATACCAGGGGTTAAACCTTTGAGTGCCAGAATGGTATTCGATGCAAATTGTTAAAGAGGCAATGATTATAAAAAACAAGCAGTTGAGGGGGTGGTGGGGTAGAGAAGGTGGAGAGAGACAAAATAGAAAAAAAAAGCCGTTTTTAAAGGGATAGTAATATAGCATTTAAACTTTACCTCTGAGTATTAAATATATATGTTTTTTTAACATATTGTGCTATGTATATTTACTTACATATGTGTAGTTCAAAAGCAATTGAAGAGGAAAGGATCCCCTTCTGGCCACCTACCCTTAGAGCTGCATACCTCCCAAGTGTCCCTCTTTAGGAGGGACAGTCGCTCTTTTAGAGCCAAATCCCTCTGTCCCTCTTTCTTAGCCTGATGTCCCTCTTTTTAAGAGATCAGATTACTTGGTGTGTATATAAGTGTATCACATTGCTCTACAGCAATATAACACACATTATTGTTTGTTTAAACTCCAGTATATGTGTTTATACATTAGTCTGTGTAAATAAAATACTTTGGTCTTGTTATAAGTCATTTATTAGGTTACACAAGGAGGTATCACTAGGTCATGATATAGCCTAAATATTCCCGGTAGTGCCCCACCCACCAGCTACACCCTCAGCACCACCCCCTAAAACACAAGTGTCCCTCTTTGGCAATTTGAAATGTTGGGAGGTATGGAGCTGCAACCCGGGACTGGATGAATGCAGCAAAGGACAAAAGTAAGACCGTAAGTAAAAGGAAAATCCCGGCCTTCTCGCTGGAGGAGGGCAGGATTTTCCTTTGCTTACTGAAGTTTGTCCCTCGCCGGTCTCCATCTGAAGCTGCATGAGACGAACAGTGACGCAGCCAGAAGGTGCGGGCGGGGGATCCTTTTCTCTTCAATTGCTTTTGAACTACAAATATGTAAGTAAATATATATAGTGCAAGATGTTAACAAACTTGTACTTAGTAGTCTGAGCTAAAGTTTAAATTATATATTACTATCCCTTTAAATGAGCAGTAGAACGCTCCTCTTACACAGCTGTTTCCGTTTCAGTTAATTATTGTGTTTCAACCCACATTAAACTAATGATCATTAGTACCTGTTTGGTATCATTGTTTAATCATACAAACAGGGCTGGATTTACATCTCAGGAGCCTGTAGGCACAGAACTCTGAAGTGTCCCCTCCCCCTCTCCATTGGCTATCTCCACTGGACACCTACACAGCGCTCCAAGTCTCCATATTACCCCCTACATAACCATACTGCCCTCACATTTCCCCCCATCAGCTCCATATTGCCCCCATCAGTTCCATATTACCATCACATTGCCCCCATCAGCTCCAACTTGCCCCATCAGCTCCAACTTGCCTCCACATTTCCGCCATCATCTCCAACTTGCCCCCATCAGCTCCAACTTGCCTCCACATTGCCGCCATCATCTCCAACTTGCCCCCATCAGCTCCAACTTGACTTCACATTGCCCCACCCCCCTGTATTCGTTTCCTACCTCCCTGGTGGTCCAGCGGCAGGAAAAGTCTGTGCCTCCTTCTGCACAGACTGTACGCTTTTGCTCCCGCGTGGTCTTCTCTTCAATAATGCAGAGCGCTGGGAGATGATGTCATCTCCCAGCGCTCTGCATTACTAAAGAGCCAATGAGGGAGCAACAGCATACAGGTTTGTGCCGAAGAAGGCACAGATCTTACTATGCAGCTGGTTACTGCTGCCACTGTGTGCAGCGCATAAAAATATTTAAAAAAAAAAAAAAAAAAATGATTTCAGTGACAGGCGCCCCTCTGTGGGGTGCGCCTGTAGGCAGATGCCTACTCTGCCTTATGGCAAATCCGGCCCTGCATACAAATGACTATATGCCTACAAAATCCCTGACTGTGCAAGTGTACCTAGAAGAACTGATGCTGTTTTGAAGGCAAAGGGTGGTCACACCAAATATTTATTTAGATTTTTCTTCTAATCAGTCACTATGCATTTTGTTAATTGATAAAAAATAAACTATTTACATGTTTGTTTTTGAGAGCATTCTTAATTTACACCTGCCTAAAACCGTTGTACATTACTATATATAATCATCATCATCATCTTCAGCCATTGCCAACCCACTGCAGGATGAAGGCCTCCTCAGCAAGCCTCCAACAACTTCGTCTTGTGGCTTTTGTTGATCCACTGCAGGATGAAGGCCTCCTCAGAAAGCCTCCAACAACTTCGTCTAGTGCCTTTTGTTGTTCACTGCAGGGTGAAGGCCTCCTCAGCAAGCCTCCAACAACTTCATCTTGTGCCTTTTGTTGATCCACTGCAGGGTGAAGGCCTCCTCAGCAAGCCTCCAACAACTTCATCTTGTGCCTTTTGTTGATCCACTGCAGGGTGAAGGCCTCCTCAGCAGGCCTCCAACAACTTCGTCTTGTGGCTTTTGTTGTTCACTGCAGGGTGAAGGCCTCCTCAGCAAGCCTCCAACAACTTCATCTTGTGGCTTTTGTTGATCCACTGCAGGGTGAAGGCCTCCTCAGCAAGCCTCCAACAACTTTGTCTTGTGCCTCTTGTTGCCACTGTGTTCCAACAAATTTGGTAATTTTGTCTACCCATCTTGTCTTTGGTCTTCTTCTTGGGTGTTTAGTATCGAGTGAATCCAAAATTAAACTGGCCCATCTACCATCACGCATTCTTGCTATGTGGCCTGCCCATTTCCATTTCAGGCGCTTTACTCTTTCAGTGACATCATAGACCTTTGTTTGCTGACAAATCCACACACTTTTTTTCATCTCTTTTTGTTATGTTTAGTAGTCACTGCTCCATACTTCTGTGTGCAACCTTCAGTTTTTGTATGGCTTTTGCATTCCGTGTCCATGTTTCACACCCATACGTGAGGACTGGAAGGACATGTTGGTCAAAAATCTTTCGCTTGAGGAAGACTGTTAAATTTGTCTTAAAGATAGTACTACTAAGTTTTACAAATGCTTGCCATCCCAATTTTATTAGGTGCCCAATTTCCATCATGATGTTTCCATCTGCTGACATTTCATGTCCAGGGTAAATATACCTGTCCTTTTCTTCTAGTTCTTGTCCATCTACTGTGATTTTCCTGGGTATGGTACATTTCTTAAACTTGACTTTTGTTGATATTTGATCTTCAGCCAAATTTTTTTCTTTCCTGTTGTAGCTCTTCAATGCATTCTTGCAGTTCTTTGGGACTACTGGCAAAGAGTATGATATTGTCTGCTCAATGTAAGTGATGTAGGTAGTCTCCATTGATCTTAAGTCCATTTTTGACCCAATTTAGTTTTTGAAAAATTTCTCTAACAAAATTATTTAAGGGAATGGAGGTCTTGACGTATGAGGAACTACTAGACAATTTTGGTTTATTTACTCTAGAGAGAAGACGACTAAGAGGAGACCTTATCACATTGTACAAATATATGAGAGGTCAATACAAGGATCTCTGCGGTGAGCTATTTATTCCAAGGCCTGATCAGATGACCAGGGGACACCCCTTAAGATTAGAGGAAAGGAGGTTTAGACTTCAGCAGAGGAAGGGGTTTTTTACAGTGAGGTCTGTTAAATTGTGGAATTCTTTGCCCAAGGAGGTGGTTATGGCAGATACAATGGATACATTCAAGAGAAGATTAGATACATTTCTTTCCAAAGGGAACATAGAGAGTTATACTGTTTATTAGTAGGCAGATGAGGAAGGTCTGATAAAGACTAACTTATTTGGTAGCCAGAAAGCTATAAAATTACTGGGGTATGAGGAGAAGGTTGAACTTGATGGACTTGTGTCTTTATTCAACCTAATTTACTATGTTACTATGTTACCGTGTTACTAGATTATGTCTCCCTGTCTAAGACCTTTTTCTATGTTGATCTGGACTTTATCAATGTTGACCTGTGTCGATTCAGTTGCATTTTCTTATATTGATTGGAGCATATTCCGTGGTTGATCAGGACATCGATTATTGCTTGCTTTTTCACTTAGCCAAAGGCCTTTTCATGGTCAATGAAGGCTATGCATAATGGAGGGTTGTATTTATTATGTCGCTCTTTAACTTGTTGCACTGTCTGGATGTGGTCCATTGTACTGAAACCACTCCTGAAGCCTTCGGTGCATTTGTCTCTCAACAGTCAGCATAAACCCTCTCTCCTGCACAGTCACTGACTATTGGGAAGGTCGTATATATATATATATATATATCAAGAAGGAGGCAATGGGACTATTGCTCTGAGAGTTCCAGATTGTGTTCATCGTTCTGAAGAAGCTAAAGATTTGGCTACTTCCATGTATGTTTATATTTAATGCATCTTTGCAAAAATTTTTATTATAAGTATAACACCATACAGCAAATTGTCTTTGGATTTACAGAGCTTGCGCTCAGATTTTCTCGATTTTCATTTCCACTGTTTCTCGTTATTGGAATTCAGACTTACATTTTTTAGGCTGTAGAACATCCATGACCTGTGATTTCATGGAGGTGCTGTTACTACACCAGTTTATGAACAGCTATGGTCAGCTGGCCATGAAATTTCATAGGATGCTGTAGCAACAGCACCACACTAAAATCTCAGGTCATGTAGGTACTGCACCCCCTGAAAAAATACCCTTGTTTTAATCAACAAGATAAACCCTGCACTATATAGTTTTCTATATTAACCCCTAAATGACTGCCCAATTCGGCAGTCAGGGGGAGGCTTTTTTTTGTGTACACTGAAATCTGGAATGGCAGAGAGGCTTGCAGCCGCTCTACCTTCCCAGAATTCAATGACGTACCAGGACTGTCTCCTGTCCTTAATGTCCGGACCTGAATGATGGTCCTGGCACGTCACAAGACGCTAAGGGGTTAAGTGTTACTATGCTTTTAATTAGAACTGAATGCAGTCTGGATTCTTTTTTAACCAGACTCCAGGACCCTCAAACTATTGCCTCTGAAGTTTTCATAGGAAGGAAGACTTCCAGCAAAAGAAAATCATATCCACCTCGGTGGACAAAGTATACAATCCTAATTAAAGGTTCATCTTGGATAAGCTGACCAGACCTGCCCTTTAACTGGGGACACACAGGGAAAAAGGCCTATTTCAGGACAGCGCTGAAATCAAAGCAGCCCGGCAGCATGCATTTTTCATATGTGTCCACGGTTGAAGGTGAGGTCTGGTCACCCTAATTTCCAGGAACCAATCCATTCAAACTTGATTCATAACGGTCATTAGGCATTTCCACCCAGATAAACATAAGTGGGAGGCTATTATTTGGAATTATTAAGAGTTCATTAAACCCTTTGAGTGCCAGAGAGGTATGCAATTAATTGTTTTGCAATGCATTGGATACCTCACTGGCACACAAAGGATTATGTGGTGCCACCTGGTGTTCAGTGAGTTTCTGTGCTGCATTCTATGGCAGAGGTGAGTCGCAGGCTACAGGACTCACTAGAATTTGAAAGAATCATCTCCTGACAGGGTACCCTTGAGTTTCCAACAGCGAGTCACGTTCTACTGTTGATGGCATAATGGAGGAAGGTGTAGCATTTCAAACATCTGCTACATCTGAGAGTGAGACAAACAAGTACAACATCTGGTCTGAAAGTAGAAGCAAATGTTGTGTTCCTCTAAGAGGAAAAGTAAAAAGAAATTGTTTAAAACTTCAAAGAGCCTAAAGGAATATAAACGTTGTGGGGAATAAGTGGCAGGGGATGCTAAGGATGACCTAATTATTGATGAAGATATTGAAGAATATATCATATCCATCCAGCATCCTCCTCTTCTTTAGATACAGAGTAGCTGATAGCGAGAGAGATGATGGCATGGCCAGCATATTAGCAAAAAGGCAAAGGCTCTGGACAAGTAAAGATATAAAAATTACACAATCATCCTGTCAGCCATCATCAGCATCATCCTCACTTCCAAGTCCAATCTCCACCTAGCCACACACCCAGTATTCAGTAACCAGCAATACAAGTCATCAGCGTCCACAACCCTCACTGTTGCTGTTGGAAGCGCAGCACCTTTGACAACTAGTAGTATATTTACAGCAATATCTAACCCCTGTAGAAATAGAAGCCCCTCAAGAACTCCTCTGTCTATAAGAGATAATTCAGTCACAATCCAAATGCTAAACATGTTGCCATCTGTTATCTGTGTAGGAAGCATGTAAGCAGGGGGAAGGCAGTATTACACCTAGGCACATCCTTACTGAGATCCCACTTGAAACACAATCACAAGTTTGATTGGAAGACAAACCATCAACATATCAGAGTTCCCACAACTAGTAGAAGCCCTCCTAAAAGTTCCTGGGCATGCCCGGATTTATGAATAGGCAGACAAGGCACTTGCCTAGGGCGCCCGATTTTCAGGGGTGCCTTGCAATGCCGTTGTCACGCCCACAATTCCAGGTGCTGTCATTGCTGTGCCTCACATAGTCATTGAAATATATGATATGCGAGTGCACCTTGGCTATGCCCTAGCTAGACTCGAGGGAGCAGGCGCTGTTACCTGTTGGAAGTGAACTAGTAGTCTATTGTAACAGATTACCTTGAAGGGGGTCCGTAGTGCAGAGATGTTAGCTCACCCTTGCAGATAAACACAGCCCAAAGTGACCAGGTAAAAAGCCACCTGGGCTGTGAATCTGTGCACGGGGGCTGGCAGGAACAGTAACTGGATGTGAAGAATCAGACAAGTACAAATCCAGAAGAGTAGTCAGGAACAGCAAGCTGTGGTCACAAGCCAAATCACTCTGGGAATCTGGAAACAAACCACAGGAACAGAAATACAACAATGAACTGACCCAGCCCTCAGGGAGAGGCAGTGTTATATACCCAGGTAATCAGCAGCTTAATTAACAAGCTGCCTCAGTTGGACTCTGAATGATAGGTGAAATCTGATAGCAGCAGTCCAGCCCCCGTGTGCTGCAGGCAAAGCAGATAATACAGGCTAGAATCACACTGATGGAACAGATTCAGCAATGGCTCAAAGGCAAGAAAGCAGGAACAGAGTACATAAGGACACCGGTTCAATTCCACCATGATCCGCCAGAGGGATGACCACGCCTGGCAATCTGCCTAGACAGGGGCAGACTGTGACATCTATTCTGTGCCGGCGCCACTGCTACATCTGCATCTGATGTCACAAGATGCCCCAAGGTGACCAATGAGAACAGAGGTAGAGGGTCTCTGTTCTCATTGGTCACCTTGGGATGTCTTGTGACATCAAAACACTGCGCACCCGCACGGACGTATTGGGAGCAGCACAAGCTATGCTGAGGGATCTACATGAATACTCCAGGAAGCAGCCTACACCACATATTTCCTGGCTCAGCTGAGTGAGAGCGTTTTGGTTTGTGCCGGCTCAGAGGCGGGTTTACCGGGTGACCAGCACTTGTGGGAACTTGTGGTTCGGCTCAGAGGCGGGTTACCAGTCAGCGCTACAGCCACAGCAGTTGTGATTCTGCTGAGAGGCAGGTTATTAGCGCAGCGCTACAGACAGCAGGCTGGCCAGTTGTTGAGGGACCGGATGGATGGCAGTGGTAGTTGTAGCTTCCCCAACAGCAGCAAGTGCAGCATCATCAGGCTGCTATGTGAATTGCGCACAATTATATTTATTTCTGATGCGGATCATGCAGATGTACTGTACTGATTTGAATGTAAATATCTCTGTTGGTTGCTACAGCACACAAAAAAAAAAAAGTTATGTGGTGTTCCAAGCTTGTATTTATAGACAAACTTCACTTCCAAGTAGCTGGGCACGCAGTTAGGTGTATTCACTTTTATTAAGACATGAAAAGATAATCCAACATTTCAGTCCCTATCTGGGACTTTTGTCAGTGATATTAACTATCCCTGACGAAAGTTCCAGATTGGACTGAAACGTTGGATTATCTTATATCTCAATAAAAGTGAAGTTTTATATACACTTAACTGCGTGCCCAGCTACTTTGGAAGTGAAGTACGTAGTTATGATTATGCTGTCTGTATATATACCACCACCAGGCCTGCACCTCACTATATATAATTTATAATATAAAAATGGGTGTGGTTAATGGAGGGGTGTGGCTAAGTGAGAGGCATGGTTAGGGGTGGGGCAAAGGTGGGGCTAGGGGCGCCAGGCGTTGTTGTGCCTAGGGGCGCCCGAGATGTAAATCCGGCCCTGTTCCTGGGGCTCTGGGGCACATACTACAAGTGTGTCAGAGAATGTGCCAAGATTTCTTTCATTTAAGAAAACACATATGGCTGTTGGTGCAGAAGAGTATGACTCTGAGTTTGTTTTTGGAGATGACAAGAGTCAGAGCGCCTACACATACCACCGCCACTCCAGCCACCTCCACAAGACCTGTTGTTAAAGCACTAACATTACACAGTTCTTCTGTTATGTACTGCCATCCCACACATACTGAGATCTTAGAAAGGAGTTAAACCTGCACAAAAAGAACCCAAAAGTACACATGTAGAATAATTGTAAGCGCGCTTTACCCTTTAGCTGACTGCCATCTCCGTAGGCGGCCGGCTTCTGTTTCTTCGCGGCGACACTGGGTAGCTCTGGCGTCCTTCCAGGCACTCGGTCCTCTGCTGCTCCCTCTGGCGGCTCCGGCCGCATCTGCATTCGGGCGTGAGTCACAGGGATTACCTGATGACGTCTCGACCCGATTTTTAAAGGCACAGTGCAACTTCTGATCCACCTCTAGGGGTGGAGCAAATTGCTTATCAACGGCCTGGACACCACTTCAGTTGCTCATTTGTGGTGTTCCAGTGCAATTGTGCTACTTTTGCTCTGTGTTTGATCCAGTTTGTCTGACTATCCGTTCTGGTGTTGACCTGTGGCTCTGTCTGACTACCCGCTCTGTGTATGACCCTTGGCCTGTCTGACATCCAATCTGGTGCAAACCTGCGGCTCTGGCTGACTAAGTATTCCATGTTAGCACCGGCTTGTCTGACCGTCACCTTGGCGTGGCCCGGGATTGTTCACTGCGCATCCAGCATACCAACGCTCCAGTGGATAACCTAGGGGTTGCCCTTGGTGGCTTGGCGGACTTCCTTTCATCTCGGTACCTCTGCAGCTTCCAGGTGCGGACCTGTAGAGCAGTAGGTCTATTTGGTACATTGTCTGTACAGGTGCGAACCTGTAGTATCCTCCTGTAGCACAGTATGTCTCGTTGGTACTTTGTCTGTACAGGTGCGGTCCTGTAGTGTCCTCAAGTGCGGACCTGAGTCGATTTCCTCCGTTTGCCCGCTGGAACCCGTCAGTACCTTTACGACAGCTGGACCCTTCCTGAAGTCCTTTCCTTGCCTGTATTTGTGCTGTTTTCATTGTCTTGTCATTTCTACTTAATAAAGATTGTGTTACCTTTTAAGTACTGGTCCAATTCTCATTATTGACTCCGTGACAGTAATAAACTTGCCAACATTTTGGTGGTTGAATGCTGCCCTTTTCTTTTGTGAAAAACAGAGGCTTTAAAGAACTGATGTCCTGTATTACACCCTGCTGGCACATCCCAACCTGTAGTTATTTTTCAAGGATGGCTATGCCAGTGTTAGAGTAGGTTAGTTTTGTGGGAAAAGGACAAAGGCACTCAGCATGCTAACAATGTTTTCAAGGTAACAATTTTTTCAAATATATGTTGTTGTAGGCCTGCTCACAATTTTTACTTTCAGCTGTTGATTTCTCCATCTCAGTAGTAGTATTGTGTAGTAGTATTTCTCCAGTTCAGCAGTAGTGTTGTGGCATTTTATCTTGCAGTCACAGAAATGATAGGTGAAAAATCATTAAGTTCTCATAGGAAATTTATTGGCAGTGGTGAAAAGGCAGAAATTTTATGTTTTTACTATAGGCGGGAATTTTCGTGGGACGCTTTGCCCAGAGTCGGATTACAGGCAAGGAGCACAAGGCGCCTGCCTAGGGCCCGGTCCAATGAGGGGGCCCGGAGGAAGCCTCATTCCTGCACTCAACCATCTCAACGAGTCCTCCAGGAATGCGTGGGAATGCTGTTCTTGATAGCCGGACTCCTCCTCCGGGCACCGCAACACATTCAGGTCTGTGTAGCTACAGTGCTCCCTCGTCGCCTCTTTAGTAGTTCAGAGTGCGCTGGGAGTCAACATCTCCCAGCATGCTCTGCATTACTGTAGAGAAGACCACGCGGGAGCTCCAGCAGCTACAGGTTTGTAATGGGGGGCAAGTTGGAGCTGATAGGGGGCAAGTTGGAGCTGATAGGGGGCAAAATGGAGCTGGTGGGGCAAAGTGGAGCTGATGGGGGGCAAGTTGGAGCTGATGGGGCAAGTTGGAGCTGATAGGGGGCAAAGTGGAGCTGATGGGGGGCAAGTTGGAGCTGATAGGGGGCAAAGTGGAGCTGGTGGGGGCAAGTTGGAACTGGTGGGGGGCATCTCTTACAGGAATCTCCATACCAGGGGCAGACTGGCCCAGGGGGCAGAGAGAGGACAAAAATTAAGTAATGTATCATGGGTTTCCTCCCTAACCCTGACTACCTACACAGTATTTAGTTTACACAACAGTTTTGTGGGCACAAGCACTCAAAGGGTTATCCAGTCATTGGATAATCCTTTGAGTGATAGTGCCCACAAAACTGTAGTATATCCCTTTGAGTGCCTGGGCCCACAAAATTGTAGTGTAAACTAAACAATGTGTAGGTAACCAAAGTTAGAGAGGTATGGCGGGGGGCAAATTGATACCTTGCCTAGGGCCCCGTGGAGTGTTAATCCGGCTCTGGCTTGGCCCCAGGCAGTCATGTCACATAGCATCATTAGTGGCCCATAGTACCACGTAGAGTAGCATCATCAGAAAACGTCATTCAACTGACTCAGAACTGCAGAACACACATTACTCAATGCACAAAGAAATCATATGAATAATCACTAGGACGTTCAATAAGCTAACAACATTTTAATGCCACGCTCACAGAATATGGGGTTGAAGTTTAACACATGAACACTGCAACATAGCAGAGGAATAGAAAATCCTATTGATTTAAAGGGATAGTAATACTTTGTTTTATCTTTATTTTATTTTGTAGGCATTAAAAAAACATGAAGAATGATATAAGTCTTATCTCTCAATCCTTTATGGTTTAAGAGATATTCACAAGCAAAGTATCCCCCCCATTCAGCCAGATCAGAAGGGAGGTGCCCAGGTAGACTGCAGAGAGGGACAATCTTCAATTAAGATAAGGGAAAAACCTGAAAAGCTTGTCAAGGGGGGCAGGGCTTTCATTGTTCTCATAGGAAGAAAATTGTCCCCTGCTGTTATCTGTCTGGTCTATGGACTGGATTCCACATCTGAGAAGAGATGGCTTACACTAGGTAAAAGGGACGGGGAGGGGGAAACTTTGCTTGTGAATATCTCATAAACCATAAAGGTTTGAGAGATAAGACTTATATCATTCTTCATGTTTTTTTAATGCCTACAAAATAAAATAAAGTTAAAACGAAGTATTACTATCCCTTTAAAAGAAAAACTAAATCCAGAAAATGTCCTATTTTTTTCTCCTAAAACTCACCAAGTCCCCTGCTAAAATTCCCATTGATTTAAATGAAACTTTTAACCCCTTAAATGTTAGAGGTTTCAAAGCAAGGCATTGGAGACCGCTAACAACTAGAGGATTAACTCTTCGAGTGCCAGAGGGCTGAGAAATGCCACTCATCCCTCTGGCACCCAAAGTGTTAAAAGCCCAATTTAAATCAATGGGAAATCTTTATTTCTCCTCTGGCCATTGGTTTTTGCCACCATTACTCTAGTTCATCTTAGTAACTCAGCTTCACTATTTTAAGTAGCATCTAAAGGGTTAATCTACTTTTTCTTCTTTCCATATTGAGAATGTTATACCATAATGTGCTATCCTTTGGGGGACTCAAGAGCCACATATGTAGAAGACTGGTTATCTAGCAGAATACAGGATTAAAAGCACCATACTTTTGCTGACAACATCAAGGAAGTGACCTGGGACATTATCATGTCAGGTGGTAGAAAGGAGGGTAAGCAATGCAGGAGAGCAGTGGGTAGAACAAACAGGAAGATGGATAGGGTGAGGCATCAGCAACAGGAACAAAGAGAGAGAAATGTCACTGTATAGTTCACTGCTGAGACCCTACGTAGGGGTCACTTAGAAGAAAGGCTCATAGCTAAATATTGTATGCTGCAGCAGTTTTTTTCCATTTGCGCTCACGTCTGTGTGACGCACGTTATACATAACGATGCCCACCGAGTTATTGGGGCAGATGTAGAAAGTCAAAAGCGGAGCAGTTTTAGCAAAAACAACTTCACCGTAAAAAAACAAATACAACTTCTCAGACTCACCACTGATTTATGGTGGACCTGTCAACTTGAATTAACCCTTTGAAAAGCAATGCATTGAGTACCCCTATGGTACTCAAAGGGTTACATTTTGCATATTTCAAAACTCCATTAAAAACTGTCTATGCTGTGATACGTCCATGGAATATTAGCTGCATGAGCTCTGGGAATCTGGTGATAGGACTGTGCCTAGGGTATCACCTCATTGTTCAGTCTTCCCCATGGCTTGCTAGGTTGTCCTTCTTGGTTCCGAGATGTGTGCCCCAGGAGGACTCTCTTTTTCTCCCCCCACCCAATCCTTTCACCCCGTTGGTGGAGATATGCTTTCCCATCCATTGGGGCTCTCTACCCGAACCCCAGTTATCTACAGTCTTTCACATTAGGACTTTCAACATATTTTACTGCTTATCTTTCTGCTACTTGCATACTGCCCCTGTACTCCAGGGGGTTTTCTAACAAGCAGAGATAGAGACACGTCATTAGATTGGGTATTGTTGTGCGCATTCTCTGCTATGATGTCCTCTTTATTCTATGCAATGTATATATTTTTTTATTGTCTGTTACTATCATTTGTATAATGCCTTCTAATGTCATTTTCTTGACACATGCTGTTAACTGAAATTTTTTTCAGTAAAAGTTTATGAAAAAAAACCAAAACCTGCCTATGCATTATGTTAGACAAAAGACCGTCATATGTAAAATTTAGGAGATAATTATGCGCAAAAATATATCCCAGCACCCTAAACTATCAAAAGTATTTATGAATTAGTGTGACCTAAATTGCATTAAAGGAGCAGTAAACTTTTTTTATGAAAAAAATATATATTGTAGAGATTTTCCTATTGAGTAAAATAAAGGTACTCCCACTCTGGATATATTTATATTTCCAGAGTTATTACAGTTTAAACCCATGTTTTTTTACATTAGCAGTGCCCTCTAGTGGTCAAATTCTAATCAGAATTCCTGTTAGATTCTAATGGAGAGGAAAGTCAAGAAAGTCAGAGATACACAGTTCTCTATAGAATGTGATAGAAACTGCCTGTCACTTCCTGTCAGTTAGAACTATCAGGAAGTAAACACAGTAAAGTCACTTCCTGCCAGTTAGAACTATCAGGTAGTAAACACAGTAAATTCACTGCTATAATTTTCCAATAAAACATCTGACAGCAATGAAAGTGAACTTGTTTTATTCAACAGGAAATACTCTATAAAATATGTATTTTCTAAAAAAAAGTTTACTGCTCCTTTAAACAAAATCACTACTTCTGTTGCATCCAGTGAGATTCCTAATGTGGAAGACAAACCCTAACCATAAAAATCACTATACAGAAAGCAAAATGATATACAATCCCTCATATAAGTTCCATATATTCAAAAGGTACACATAATAATTAGTTTTAGATTAATTAAAAGAGTCAAAGAGGAAAATATTCTCCAACGCTATAACAACAATCCAAAACCCCACAGAGAGAAAAATGGATAACCAATAATTAACTGGTGAGTGACTGTGCGGCAACGCTTCAATCAAACTACCAACAGAGGTAGCGATTTTGTTTAAAGGGATAGTAATGTTTCATAATAAAAGCAGATCTATTTAATCTTCATAGTATTTGGGCCATGGAGAGTCATATTTTAATTCTGTCAGAGTTGTAGTTCAAGAGTAATTGAATGATAAATTATCCCCCTCCCTCCCCTTTTACTGATATAACACTGCTCAGCTTAGAGCAGCAGGGAGTGTCCAGGTAGATTGCTAGGGTTGCCACCTTTTCTTCAAAAAAATACCAGCCAAGGCATTCCCTCCATAGACTTAACATTGGAGAGAAGCCAATTTTTTACCGGCCTGCCGGTAAAATACCAGCTGGGTGGCAGCCCTATAGATTGCAGTGAGGGACAATCTTCTATTAAGATAAGGGAAAAAGCTGAAAAACCTGTCAAGGGGGGCAGGGATTTAATTGTTCTCACAGTAAGAATTTTGACCCTTGATGTGAGCTGTGTGGTCTATGGACTGGATTCCACATCTGAGGAGTGGGGGCTTACACTAGGTAAAAGGGGTGGGAGGAGGAAACTTTATCATTCAATTACTCTTGTACTACAACTCTGACAGTAATGAAATAACACTCTATATGGCTCAAATACTATGAAGATTAATTGGGGCTGCTGTTTTTTGTGAAACATTACTATCCCTTTAAAGGGATAGTAATACATAACATGTAAAAATTATATCTATTGTAGTGTTTATCCCCTGAGTAAAACAAGGACACACTCACTACTGAAAGGTATTTTATTCAAAACTTATTGCAGCTCATACTAGAATTTTTTAGGTGCAGCATCACAGTGGCCTGAAATTGTACAGTGACGCTGTTGTTACACTATCCTATGGACAGCTCTGGTCAGTTGACCATAAATCTCCATAGGATGGTGTAGCAACAGCGCCACTGTACAATTTCAGGCCACTGTGATACCGCACCTAAAAAAAATATAGTTTGAGCTGTAATACCTTTTGAACAAAACACTGTTCAGCAGTGGGAGTACCCTTGTTTTACTCTGTGGGATAAACCCCACAACATATTTATTTTTTTACATTTCAAGTATTACTATCTCTTTAAAACAATTTAGGTCACACTAATCCATAAATATTTTTGATTGTTTAGGGCGTTGGGATATCTTTTTGTGCATAATTATTTTGATTACATATAACACATAGAGTGGTGGTATTTATATTCTGCAGCTGCCCCATTTCTTTTGATACTAGTTTATCAAATTTATATTTTTTGGGGGTTTTCGCACTCTTTGCAGTGCATTAATAGACATTCACTAAGAAAATTTAGGAGGTACTTATACATTTGTGTTTGGCGAGCTTTCCGAGTGCTGTATTGTATGCTAATTTATGCAAATGAAGATGTAAAGGGAAGTTTCATATGCTAATGACACTGTTCAGTGCTATATGATATACTAATTAAGCTCTTTGCTTTTCACAAATGAAACACTGATATCACCAAATCTGCATCTGTGGGTCTTTTGGCTAACATAGCACACAGGATGACTCTGCAAGGGAGTGCTGCAACAGATCCACGATTCATCCACAGCCAGAGAAAGCCCAGGCAACGCGTATAATAAAAGTCAAGTTATTATCTGTAAATAAAATCGTCTTCATCGATACAAGTTACACAGACCCAGTAAAAGTGCACTGCAGACATCAAGCACACGAATCACATTACGCTTTTCATTAGAATATCACTTATTCATAGGCTATGTCTGGGTTTTCTCTGGCTGTGGATGAATTGTGGATCTGTTGCAGCACTGGATCTGGATGAATCGTGGATCTGTTGTCATCCTATATGTCGATGCCCTTGGCCAGGACTTTTGGGGGTTGCTCCGGATCCACACCTGCTTTCAGCTTTGGTGAGTTATTTAGTTTGCAATATGTGTTATATTGCACATATAACACAGGAGCGTCCAGCTCTGTATCAGCCGTGGCGCAGGCAGTCTCTACTGAGCATGACTGCATTGTTACACACGTTTTAGCGAATTATTATATAAGGGGATTTGTAATTTTAACATAGCACACAGACAGTTTTGAATTAAGTTTTCAAATATGCAAACTTACATTCAAGATGATGGGTTCATTTTAAATGGGGCAAGACAACTACACATAATGTATAAACTTAATCCATTGGATCTTATATACAGGGCTCAAAATTTCCACTCGCCACTAGCCAGTGTAAATTTAGCCCTGGCGAGTAGAAATTCGGCCCTGGTGGGTATGTTATGCCTTGCAGTGGCGAGTAACTTTTCAGGTCTGGCTAGTAGAAAAGGCCCTGTTTTATATATATATATATATATATATATATATATATATATATATATGTGCAACAGATCCTACCCATTACTTGAGCCCTTGTCTGGACCTCGAACAATTTATCCAAAGACTATGGCCCTTTTTGCCCTGTTTGGACTTAGCTGTGGACTCTAACATACGAACTGGCCACACATTCCCTATGTTAAAGGACTCATATTTCATGTACTGCCGAACGTCGTATGTTTAATGTATGTCGAACTGTTTAAGTATCGTATGTAATATGTGCGAGGGATACACGGTCACAGAATAGAAGCCGGTGGTTCCCGGTTCGGCATTCGCGGCATCGATGCCGCCACGAGCGTGGGAAAGCGGAGGCATTGAGTCGACGCCGGATTGGTCGACGAACGACTCGCTGCGCACCTTGATTGGCCAGGGTTGAAGCCGCATATTCAAACTAGTGTGTACGTGCTTCAACCCCTGGCCTGGTCCCCTGAATGTGTATTCCCGCCCATCAGGTCTTTGTCTAGACTTAATCAAACATGTTTGTATTCCCAATGCAGTAACATCTTGAGCATTATGTTTATTAGGTCATCTGCCATTGGCCCTTTCTCTCCAGTTGCTATTGGCCCTTTGTCTCCATCTGCGATTGGCCCTTTTTCCCCTGTGTAACATACCTAATGTGTTTGATTGGTTCCTGGGTCAAGTCAGTATTAGAATACTTGGCCCCTCCCGTCCTATTGTGGCATTGTGTTGTACTGTATAAAAGATGTGCTGTTCCTCATTAAAGTGTGTTATATTTGGAGTGAACCAGAGTCCTGGAGTTTTGTGTTTCTATGGTTTTAAAGTGGCCACCATGCCGCCCATTTGAGCCCAGGTTCCTGTACCATTCGTCCATCTGCTGCCAGTATCCCGCTACCGAACTTCGGATCCTGTCAGACGGCAACGGGGACTCTGCCTTGCGATTTCCTGCTCCAGCTACAACCTTCGAGACGAGCCCGGAGTGTTCGAACGCCTTGGCTGCCATTACCTTGGTTCCTGTGACATTTTCCCTGTTCCGGTTATGCGAAGGTCGACGGTTCGAGAGCCCGTTGACCCCTCTCCCATCCACATCCTTCGAGGTAGAGTCGGCTATCCTGGGGTTCGACACCACTTTGAGTCGACCACCGGACCAGTTATCTGTTCGACCGGTGCATCCGAAGGCGCCAGTCCGGCGTCAAGAAGGAGAGACCCGGGAACGACAGTGGAAGGTGACGCAGTCCCTTCTTAGCTTCTGTTACAATATGACATTACAATTTTTTTAAATCTAAGATACTGCTAATTTTATACTGCAAACTTCAGGCACGTGAGCTCTATAGGACTCATTGGGGCGATGTGATCAGCTACACTCATTCAAATAAAAATTTATTCATGTTTTAATTAAGAAAAATAATCTCCCAAGTGTCCCTCTTTTTAGGAGACAGTCCCTCTGAAACCCAAATCCCACTGTCCCTTTTTCCCACTTCTAAGGAGATCAGACTGTGTGGTGTTCATATAAGTGTATCACATTGCTCCACAGCAATACCACTCACATTGTTTATATGAACTTCAGTATATGTGTTTATACATTAATCTGTGTAAATAAAATACTTTGGTCTTGCTCTAAATCATTTATTCACTTACATAAAGAGGTGTCAATAGGTCATGAAATAACCTAAAAATGATCAGTCCTACCCACCAACCGCTCCCGGTTCTCCCACTGCTAGCACATACTTCATTCAAAAGTTACTACAACTCAAACCTGGTGATCAATGAATCAATGAACTGGAAACCTCTCTACCATTCAAGAACTTTCTTGTATAAATCAGCAGGGGGGGTTATACCATAAAATCTAAGGTATAATACGCACCTGTGTATAATACGCAGGTGTATATTATACCCAAGACTTTAGGGGAAAACAAGAGTGACTATATATAAAACGCACCCTTGTTTTCCCCCCTTACTAAAAATAAATAAATAAATAAAAAATCAGAGCTTCCCTCCCCCAGAGCAATCCGCTCTCAAAATTATACTTACTTTGCTCGTAAGTCAGGACCTTCTGCCTCCAGCCAAAGGTAATGCCCTGTGAGGATCTTAAAGTCCTCGCTGGGCAATACCATAGGAGGAAGGTCATGACAGGTCATTGAAGGAAGCGGGTGGCAAATGCAAGCATGCCGTCCGCAGGGAAGATGGGGACCTCAGTGCAAGTAAGGATTATTTTGAGAGCGGATTGCGCTGGGGGGAGGGAGCGAAGGTATCTGGCAGCCCTTATATATATATATATTTTTTTTTATAATTGCAGCAAGATAAAAAATATATATATATAAGACAAAAATTCTTGTGTATAATACTCACCCCCCACTTCACATACAGTGAAGAGGGAGTAAAATTGTGCGTATTATATTTACCGGTACCCTAGGGTGTGATAAAGAGGTGATAAACTGGAGATAATGTCTCCAGTAATATCACTTCTTCAGTTCCTATGTTATCCCATGAAGCCAATACACTAAGATCTCTGCCACTTCAGAAATACTGTGCAACGGGAATTTTCACTTGTCCCTATGAACAGTTAGTTGCTCTAGAATTACATCACTTTTGACTTTATACAAATGCCTCATGGCCCAAAAAACTCAGACGCTGTGCAAGACCAGGGCACACTTTTCATGTCAATCCTGAAAAAGTTTCTACAAACCAAAAAGGATCCGAAAATAGCCGAGATAGGGCGGCCGAGGTCACGCTGGCAGAGAAGTCTGCTAGCAGTGGAATAGTTATTGTCAGCAGGCAGCCAAGAAGGGGCTTTTCATTGCTCGTCTATGAACCAAGCTGCTGATTCCACTTTCCTTACACTTTTTTCATATAATTCTTGGAGATGCATAAATAGAACCAGCAAAGATAACTCTTCAGCCTCCCTAGTGACACAGTTGGCTTTAACCTTATGAACGCTAGACGAGTTGGCAAAGCATTGCTGAGCAAAAGTGTTCCCCCCTCCAAGAGACTGATTTAAAGTGACAGTCAACCTAATTTTTGACTTAACATACTGGTGTTCTGCTAGTTCATACGATATAAAATCCATTTGCCTATAATGTTTATTAATATTTTTTCATCATTACCTATTTAGTTTACACCTCACACTTTACTCATTCTACGTCAAGTCTTGGTATTCTGACCTCCAGCTCTGCAGCCATGGTATCTGTCTCCATACCCAAGGCTTACAGGGACTTTGCTGATGTCTTCAGCAAAAAGGAAGCAGACGAACTTCTCCCACATTGTATTTATGATTGCCCAATCACGTTACTTTCAGGTGCTAACATGCCTTTTGATTGCATCTTCCCTTTGTCTGAAACTAAATTGAGGTGTCTTAAAGACTATCTACAAGAAGATCTACCTAAGGTGTTCGTTCTGACTTCCACTTCTCCAGCTGGGCCAGCAATTTTCTTTGTGGAGAAAAAAAAATTGCTCAATCAAACCTTATGTTGACTATTGAAACAAGCCCTTAGTCTTCAGTGTCCATGGGCTTCATCACGGCACTTCCTCCAGCTCGATCCTACACAAACATCCTAATGTTCGCAGATTGACCAAAAAAGGCTAATTTTGTTCCCACAAAGAAACTGGCAAATGCTGCATAGACTGCTTGGTTTTTCATTCGGAAGGTGATCCATCTTCATCATGTTCCAGATGAAATTGTATCAGACAGGAGATTACAATTCACCTTGAAGTTCTGGAAGACATTCTGTTCATATCTGCATTTCCAAGCTGCCCTCTCTTCAGTCTTTCTCCTTCAGTCCAACAGCAAGACGGAGTGTGTCAACCAGTCCCTGGAACAGAACTTGAGTTGCTTTACATTATACCAACAGGATGACTGGATTGGTTTTCTTCCCCTCGTTGAAATCTCATACAATAACCATGATATGCTTCTACACATGCCTCTGTTTTATGAAAATTATATGGTATGCGACCTGCTTCATTTCCCAGATCTATACCCACATCCCAGATCCCTGAGAAGACTGCTAGGCTTTGTGCCCTCACCTCCAGCTTCCAGTCTTTGAAGACCAACCTTCTATTACACAAGCAGCTTATAAGTCAACGGCTGACAGTAAGCATCACTCTCTTTTGTCATGTTAGCTTAGTGAGAAATTGTGGCTCTCAACTAAGCATCTGAACTTGTCTGTAACCTTCAAAAAATTGGGTGCCTATTTTATTTGCCCTTACTGAATTCTGCAATGTAAAAATCCTGGGATAGTAAATCCGCAGCTTCCTCCTTATATCCACCAACTTTTTCACATGTCACTGCTTAATCCTGTAATGTTACTCCCAAACTTGCTCCTAGACATATTCCAACTGGTTGATGGCAAAGAGGAATATAAAACCAAAGCTAATCTGGATTCCATTCTCTGTCCTGCTCTTCTTCAGACATTTCACTGTTCTCACCCACAGTGCCCATGTCCTGCCACTCAGAGGATGCCCCAGGGAGGAGCCTATATCACAGTTGGTCCTCTGGACTATCCTGATCTTGAACCGCCAACCTTCAGGGTATGAGTCCTGCAACTTTCATCCCTACCACCAGAGGATATTTCATCTGCAAGCTGTTCTGTAGCAGCTTTGTCCTTTTTCTCTTTTCTGACTCCTATTGGTGAATGGCTTCCAGCTGTACTTTGTTTAGAGACTATCTGAACCAGCCTGTTTGAACTCCAAATTCTCAGTTGTTAGTCCTGGTGGTGAAGACTACGTTTCCTGCTTTTTTTAAGCTCAGGTTGACCTTGGCTTGTACTCTGCCTGTCTTGACTTCGGCTACTTATCAGCCTTTTATCATGCCATTGGAATCCAGTCTCCTGTATCCCTGATAAAAAGGAGGTTACTGCCACTTTAATAACAAGAATTAAAGTAATTCTGGACCAAACCGATGGCAACTTAGAGCAAGGAGGACACATTCCAGAAGACTGGACTCCTAAAATTGTATTTCTGGCTGGTGAATTTTGAAGGGCATTTTGTACACAAGTATATATACATGTAACAACTCCACTGTGCTTCTGCACAGAGCAGACACAAAGGCAATGTGTAAAACACATTGCCTTTGTGAATGAAAATGCAGGTACATGTGATCGCTCCGGGAGTGATCACGTGTACCGGCAGAAGAGAGAAGCACAGAAACTGAGCTTTCCGGTCCTGAAGCGCTAATTTTCAGCCTCAGCAGAATGATAGCAAAGTGCACCGAGGCACGCTACTATCAATTAACCCATGACAGTCCTGGCACGTCATGGGTCCTTAAGGGGTTTAAGGGGGCAACACAAGACACTTTAAATCCACTGCCCATACCCTCAGCTATGGGAACAGAGTTCTGATAGTTTAGAACCCACCCATTGTCTTCTGGTTCCTTGTGCAGGTGACAGAGATCTGAGCAGCTGGGTGACACCAGCACCTTACAAACAGTTCTCTGGAGCTTTTTCCTGCAGTCATAGAAAACCCATAGAAGCCGCATCTCAATGAATCTGCCTTTAATGGGCTTCTACGGAGAAAAAACTCCCATGAGTGCAGAGTAAGGCTCTATCATCACTCATCCGGGCAGGTCTCTGCGATCTGAAAAGAAACCAGTAGACAACTGGTGAGTTATAAGCAACTTTCTTCCCATACCTCTGAGAGCGCTGGCAGTGGGTTAAAAAGGTACTGAGTTGACCCCATATAGCCCCTTTATATTACAGTAAGTTAATGCCACAATTTTAACTCTTTAAGGACCAGAGGAATGTGCAACGCGATTCGCACCCCTCTGGTCCTTTAACAATTAAAACCCCCACCAAACAAAGCATTTTAAATCATGTTCTAAATTGTTAACATCTTAAATAAAAAAAAAGCTGAAAAAAATCCTACAGAGTGATTTTAAGATCTTAATCTCCTTTGTGATAAGATTGTTTTTCAACTGTCACATATATGGGTAAATTGTTCTAGATAGACTGTTTCCATTTGGTTGTTTTGTTTGTCTTACAATAGCGGCATAATTAGTTTAAAACGATCTGGTGGCAGAACAATAATTATCAGATAAGGCATGTAGGGAAGAGAGGAAAATAGAAACTTAGGTGAAAACAATTCTTAAAGGATGACTGAAAGTGCAATTATTTTGCAGAATTATTCATCCTTTTTAATACTTTGTTTTTGCCCCCAGCGAGGAATTAAATCCGTTAATTCTTTCCTTCTTTAACACTTTAATTGCCAGGGGAGTATCTGGTATTTTCTTTGAACACTACCACCTCCTAATACTTAACCCTTTGAGTGCCAGAGGAGTACACATTGCGATGCGATGGGTTGCGTACCCCTCTGGCACTCAAAGGGTTAAACTCAACTACCTGTTTTTGGTGAACTAAAAATCCTAATGTCCACTATGAATCAGTTCTGCATGAATTCGTTCCTAAAATGTAAAATAAAGCCCCCCACCCCAATAATTAGACGTATAGCGATAAACTTAGAAATAGCAATATTATCCAGCATAGGTACCACGTTATTGAGAAATCCTACTTCATCCGAGACTGACGGCCAGGCTTCCTGTTTTAGACGCACCTGCCCTCTGCATGCAATGCAGCTCCTCCTAGAGGAGACCGGGACACACAGCACAGGTGAACAGATGTCTCTAAGGCAAGACGTCTGCACTGATGCCTGCCTGTTCGTCTCAATCGAGTAGGATTTCTTAATAATGCTGGACTTATGCTGGATAATATTTGTATTTCTATGCTTATTGCTATATGAATAATGCGCCACGGCAGGTACCAACGGCTATGTAATGGCAGGTGTACTACCGCAGAACTACACCTCCCAACATTCTGTGCGTTCGTGCAGTGTCTACTGCACATGACTGCATCGGACAAACATACATCTGGCCTTTTATATTAGTGATTACTTGGGGAGGACTTTCTTTGGGGTGATAGTTCTGCTTTAATTAGTAGTGGAAATCATGCCCACAGAGGCAGACATGATTCTTTGTGGAGGGATTCCAGGACCCCAGTCTCCTCCCACTGTGTTCTTAGGAAAGAAAGGAATGTGAGTAGTTTTGGGGATTCTGGAGTTTTGGCAAAGAAGAATCCCATCCACCTCTATGTAAATCTTATCCAGTGCCAATTAAATATTAATTTGTGTAAACCTATACACAAATAATTGATTTGGGGTGGCTTTTTTAGGATTTTGTATGCCATTAACCCATTGGGTTATGGTAATTAAGCATTTATTATTAGGAGGTTCTAGTGGTCCATTATCCCCTTGGATGCTAGAAATGTCTCCAAAGCAGCATTTTTTCAAAGCACTGGGGACATTTCTAAAACACAAGGGGTTAAGGTCCAGTATCCTCAAAATTCAAGTTTTTAAATGGTTGCATTGCACAGAAGTGCATCGTTTTTATAACTCACAAGAGAACATTCCTTTTCCATAATTAAAGGGATACTAATACTTAATGTGTAAAAACATCTAGGTCTCGATACTATTAGCCCCGGTATTTTAAAAACAAGGGGTAGTGGTTTTGACAACACAGTTTACAATTCTCTAAACTGTGCTGTCAACACCAAAAACCATGCAAAAATGTTCAACAGGTGCACAATTTTCACCCACTGAACATTACTTAAAGTGGAACTACCACCCGACAAAATATTTAGCTTAACTAAGTCCCCATCTGGCGAATAGCTGCTTAGTTGCGCTAGTCGCCAGAATTATTACCTTATTTAATAGATTTATGCTCTCTTCTTGTCAGTCTCTGAGACGGGCAAACGTGGTGGTAGTTCGAGACAGGACAGGATGGTCTAGTCGACAATACTGAAGAGTTTTGAAACAGGACCAGATGGGGTTTGGAGTATCGGAGAAGTTCGAGATAGGATCAAATGGTCGACGGACTACAACTCCACTGTTCTCCACTAGTAGGAGGTTTAGGAGTATCGAAGGGGTTCGAGACAGGATCGGATGGTCGAAGGACTACAAGTCCACTGTTCCCCTCTAGTCGGAGGTTTAGGAGTATCGAAGGGGTTCAAGGCAGGTTCAGATGGTCGACGGACTACAAGTCCACTGCTCTCCACTAGTCCGAGGTTGAGGAAGTATCGAAGAGGTTCAAGATAGGATCGGATGATCGACGGACTACAGGTCCACTGTTCTCAACTAGTCGGAGGTAATAAGGGAATCAACCAGATGTCGGGGTTGATCCTGAGGACTAGTAGGCCAGGCAGAACGCAAGAGGGTTTCGAGTCTCTACACCCTCGACTGACCGGGGCAGTCACCGGAGCAATCGGTGATGGCAACTCAAACCAACCGGAGAGCCTGAGGTGTAGGGTCGAGTAAACTGGAGTCGGGACTTGGGAGCAGCTGAAGGGACTCCTGTTGAGAGGCAGAAGGGTTCGTAGGACAACCGTGGTCAAGAATAGCCGAGGTCAAGCCAAAATCAAATCAAGGAGCCAGGGGATCAGACGGAGACGTAGTCAGGAAAAGCCGGGTCGAGATCCAAGGACAGATGGCAAGAGACAAGGACGTTAAACAAGGCAAGGTTCGGTACACGGATACAGCAACTCGGGAACTCTGCGACAAGATTTCTCAGAATATTGGCGCTAAAATCGAGCAAGGCTAGGAGGTTGACCTAGATAGATAAAACCTGCAGCAGGCAATAGGAATGATGGTAGGAGGAACGATCAGGAGGAGCATGACACTTCTATGGCTGACAGTAGCATTGAGCATGGATATCTTGCCATAGTGACGTCCACGCACCTGCGCTGTCAGTCCCTTTTAGAGCCTATCGGCTCGTAGCAACGCCTCCTAGACCCGGCTGGGACTGACAAAGCAGGCGCGCGGACGTCACAATGGCAAGATGTCCACGCTCCGTGCTACTGTCAGCCATAGAAGAGAGCGGAAATCTATTAAATAAAGCAATTATTCTGGCAACTAGCGCTACTAAGCAGCTAGTCGCCAGATGGGGACTTATTTGACCTATAGATTTTGTCAGGTGGTAGTTCCGCTTTAAAAATAGTCACCTTTGCTACCCTATTCCATGTGGTGGCGTTACCGCATGTTTTGGAATGCACTTTTCATGGCGCAGATCCTTTTTTGGCTTATGCTGAATCTGATGAAGTAGTCAAGAGACCAAGAAACGTTGTTTAGCCAGCCTTTGTTTTTACAATTTGTGTTATATGTTTATTAAGACATAATGTTATATTATACAAAAATTTAAAATAAAAAAAAAACAAGATTTTTTGAGAAACAAGCAGCATCCTGTGGATTTCATACTCCAGTCCGGTGTTACTTGAACAGAGACAGGTTAAATTCTCTGGAAGCCTGGTTTGTTGTGTTTGGGCATATGCCCTTCCACAACCATCCTACTTGTGAGAACATTTCGAATATTTTCATGTTCATTGTACCATAAAGATAATAGGCACTATTGGGCACCCTCTTTGTGTTTTTCTTGTACATTGCCTACTGTGACAGGAAGCAACGTCTCTGCTGGACTACAAGATATTGGCTTTCAGACAGAGCTCAAAACACTAGAGAACTGAGCCGTGATATGGGCATCAATCGGGAGCTGCAGTGCATTTTGTGTTGTCATGTAATGCTAGTCTAAGGCTTTGGACTTGATGTACATTTTCTTGTAGCCCACCACAGGCATCACTTTCTGTCACAGTAGTCAATGGGAAGTTCTCCCTCTAGTGTTTAAAACTCTGTGGTACGCTTTTATCTCCGCAGTGTCCCTGAAAGGCAGAATTCAAATGTGGTCACCCTACTCTCTAGCATTCAATAGGTTAAAAGCCCCCTTTAAAACAACAGTAATAGTTCACAATAAACGGCTCTCTGAATAATCTGCCTAGTTTGCAGTCCATGTATAGTGGCGTATCAATACTATCCGATTTGTGGTTCTTGAGTAATTTTTAATTATAAAGGAACCCCCTTCCTCCCCTTTTACCTAGGTCACGCTGCCTCTCATGCCGGTCCAGATGGAGAGCAGCGAGGGACAATCTTCAGTGAGCATGAGGAAAATCCTGCCCTCCTTTATCAGGGGGCAGGGGTTTCCTTATACTTATTGAATGAAGATTGTCCCTCACTGTGAGTTGTGAAGTCTGATGTCCGGATTCCACAACTGAGGGGAGGTGGGTAAGAATAGCTAAAAGGGGCGGGAGGGGGATCCTTTACAATTACATTACTCAAGAACTGCAAATTGGATAGTATTGATACACAGATCTACACGGACTACATGCTAGGCAGATTCATTGGGGTGCCATTTATTGGGATCTGTTACTGTTCCTTTAAATCAATGGAAAGTAACAGAATTATCAGTTCAGACCTATGGCGCAGTTGAGTTGCTCCAGAACCGCTTCCTATACAGTCAACATGGGATACATGATGGCCGATCTACTTATAAGGACTGGATTCTGGGGGAATCGAACTGCATCAAGGTGGGGGAGGGATCAATAAAGTTTCCCATTGAGTTACATACGGCTTTTAATCTCCTGAGTGCTAAAGAGGTCTACAAAAGCAATGAGCTGGACACCCCTCTGGCTCAGAGTGTTGTATTAATAATAAAAGAAATCAGCAATCTAGTGATGTTTAATTACAGAGCTTTCCCCATAGAAAACCATTATCACTCGCTCTCAGTGGATCTCTCTAGAGAAGACACAGACAATCTTCTGTTCTCGTCACTGTTGTAAGATAAAGGCTTTAGAGATACAAAGGAGGGATAAATCAAAGAAAAGTAACTACAAGAGGGAAACAGCAGTCACAACACTGAACTTTTTGCAGATCGCCATTGTTATGTAGTAAAAAACTAGATTAGACAAAGTAAAATCAAGTTTAACCCTTTGAGTGCGAAGCAATGACTTTTGTACCCCTCTGGCACTCAATGGGTTAACCAATTGGATGCTCAAGAGGAATCCAGGGAATTTGTTAGACATCCTTAGCATGCAATGGGTTAATGGGAATTTGTTAGACATCCTTAGTATGCAGTGGGTTAATGGGAATTTGTTAGACATCCTTAGCATGCAATGGGTTAATGGGAATTTGTTAGACATCCTTAGAAATTAACCCACTGCATGCTATCCGATAGATAATTTCTATTGCAGGCCTTGAAGTTCATAATTAACCCATTAGATGCTAGAGAAATCTCTGATGCATTGCCAAACAATGCAATGAGGATGTTTCTATCATGAAAGGGGGTTAATAATAATTTGTTTGCAATGCATTGCATACCCCTGTGGCACTCAAAGGGTTAACATACACATACATAATGATGTAGCAGGCAGAGCACAAACCTATTTAACTCTTGCTAAACAATGCATTGCACATCCCTCTGCTCCTTAAAGGGATAGTAATACTTAAAATGTTAAAAAAAATATGTTGTAGGGTTTATCCCCCTGAGTAAAACAAGAGTACTCCCACTGCTGAGAGGTGTTTTATTCAAAAGTTATTAATTTTCAAAGTTGAATTTTTTAGGTGCAATATCACAGTGGCCTGAAATTGTACAGTGGCGCTGTTACTACACGATCCTATGGACCGCTCTGGTCCCGGGACCATAAATCTCCATAGGATGGTGTAGCAACAGCGCCACTGTACAATTTCAGGCCACTGTGATATTGCACCTAAAAAATTCAACTTTGAAAATTAATAACTTTTGAATGAAAGACCTCTCAGCAGTGGGAGTACTCTTGTTTTACTCAGGGGGATAAACCCTACAACATATTTTTTTTTACATTTTAAGTATTACTATCCCTTTAAGTTACAATTCATTTGTACAGTGAGCAGTGTTTGAGGTCCTGTGGTCCTACGAGCGACTGTCATGTCCGTCTCCATCCAGAGATGATTGGAGAGGTTTTCTCTTGAGCCGAGGAGCAAGGGCAATATTCATAGGGGCCAGTAGGATTTTTTGGCCATAGTGATTTAATTAGGAGCGTATTAATTGTATATATTAGTTCCCCTTTAAGAGTAAGTACCCAGCGTATGCAAGCATCAGACATTTTTATGCTCACAGCAGTGATTCCTATGTAAAGTTGCATCGTGCTGCTGTGGGCTTCATTGAGATGTCACTGCTGTGTGCACGATTTCACCCTGACCTCAAGGAAAGACTGAAATGACAGTGCTGAGCACCACTCAGTGGTAGATGGACATGTGACGGACGCTGACAGCTTGGGGGCAGTTTAATAGTGGACAAAGCAGTTTAAAACCCATCTCACTGCCACTCGATCAAAAATTAGAGATGCACCGATACCACTTTTTTAAGACCGAGTACGAGTACCGATACTTTTTTCAAGTACTCACTGATATCAATTACCGATACTTTTTTTTGCGGTCATTTGCCAGTTTTCCAAGTACTTAAAGTGCATATATATATATATATATATATATATATATATATATATATATATGAGATTTAGGTACTTGGAAAACTGGCAAATGACCGAAAAAAAAAGTATTGGTGAGTACTTGAAATTTATATATATACACACATACACACACCACCTCTTGACTGTCCCCTTTTGCCTCTTTCTCCCCCTCTTGATTCTCACCTTTTACTTCATTCTCCCCCTCTTGAGCTCCCTCCGTTTGCCTTGGCTTTTTCTCTCCCTTTTGATCCCCCTTTCTCCCCCTCCTAGACTCTTGATCCCACCCTTTTGCCTCTCTCTCCCTCCTGATCCCCCCTCCTTTTTCCTCTTCTTGGTCCCCCTCCTTTTGCCTCTTTTTTTTTTTTCTTTTTCTTAGTCCCTTTTGCCTCTTTCTCCCTCTTGGCCCCCCTCTCTGTCTCTTTCACCACCCACTCAATGCCCTATCTTGCCTCCATTACCCTCCTCTGCCGGGTGCTCGCTGTTCTCTCGCGAGCCCCGGCAGAGGTCAGCGTCGGAGCGTTGCTGTGGTAACCCACGGCAACGCTCCGACACTGCAGGAGGGAGAGAGGAGACCGGGGAGCATTGTGAGCAGCTCCCCAGGCTCCCTCTCTGCAGCACCGACCCCAACACAGGGTATCGGTGCTGGCATTGGCCGCATTTGAGCGAGTACAAGTACTCGCGCAAATGCTGGTATCGGCACCGATACCAGTATCGGTATCGGTGCAACCCTATAAAAAAAAAAAAAATACTGACTTGTCTACGTTGACTCAGATCAGCATTTTTCAGCAGTATTTAATCCTTTGAGTGCCAGAGAGGTAGACATGCATTGGCTACCTCTCTGGTACTCAAAGGTTTATTGGCTTTTGACTCAGTGCTGTTGGAACAACTGTTGTTTCCTTTTAACTATATGATAGGTATAAAGGGTTACTAACCCTTCTGGCACTCAAAGGGTTACATCCCTGACCTTGCATTTATACCCCCCATCCACTTTTTCAACACATTTTGGGCCTTATTCATCAAATGGTGAAATCCTGGAGCAAGCCAACCATTGTAACAGGTACAGTACCTTTTTCTGTGTTTGTATCCCCTATAAGACAGGAGACAAGAAGAACATACACAGAGGGAGATCCCAAAAACAATATATGGAATGGAATGTGCACGGAGAAGGTAAGTATAAGATAGAACTTACATTGTTACTTCTCACCAGCCCATATAAACGAGAACCGGTGTGTTAGCTAGCGGGGAAATGGTGCCAGTCCTCCCTGCAATCGGACATCAAAATAGGAAACGGCACTCTAGAGGTTAAATTCACCATAGGAAAAACAAAAGGAAACAGGATACAAGGACCAATAAAGTTGTAAAAATTTTATTAAAACAATGTGAATTATAAGAAAATGCTTCAAAATCTCCTCAAAATATCCCCCACAGGCGAGAATGCTGCTAAATATCAAAAAGTAGCAAAAGCGGAATGCGAGTAATAATCTTTTCCTCTGGTTTGTTCCAGTTTTCCAATGTGATACACTGTGATGCTCTCCCCCCTTTTGTTTTTTGGCTATAAAACAGGATGAGCAATCTGCATATTGTTTTAAGAAAAGTTTCACGCACTGAATGCTGGAACTTGTAGTCCTTTTCCACAGGAATTGCTGTGTTTCCTCTCAAGGTTATTGCACTTGTAGACTATAACTCCCAGATGGCTGTGCGCTATCCCATGTGTGTCTCCTTTCCTAGTTCTACACAGAACATTATCTAAAAAGTGAGCAGCAGAATGCCATCGTTATGTGGGTGCAGCAGTTATGTGACATGTCTGGGGGTATGTACAGAGGAAACATTTAAATCCCCTTTTATCTGAATGGGTATTTTAACTCCGTTTGCAAGAGGTCTCCCATGCATTTCTTATTAACCCCTTAACAACATGTGATCTACTATGACTGTCACGGTCCTTGAAATACTTAAGGACCGATGAAGGTCATAGTATGTCACGTACTCTACCGGGAGCGCTGTAAGTAAAAAGAGGGCCTGAAATTGACCGCTCCAAGATCAGAGCGATCTCTATCAGGCCCCAAAGTGACGCGCCGATACACGCAACAGGTCACGTGTACCGGCGCGTCGGCGTGGATCAACGCAGTCCTTATGGGATGGAAACGTCCCAGGACCGCCGGTCGCTAAGGGGTTAATGCGCTGGAGACTTCTCTAGCATTTAAGGGGGTGAAAATTCCCATTCAACTCCTTAAGGATCCATGACGTGCCAGGACCGTCATAGGAAAACGTCACCAAAGGACCCATGTCGGTCCTGGTACGTCATGGATTTCAGGGCTCCCCGGGCAGCTGCACACTGTTCTTGGAGCCCTGAATCGGATCAGCAAAAAAAAAAAAAAAATAATAAATATATATATATATATATATATATATATAAATAATGCTCTGAGGTCAATGCTGTCCTTAAAGCAGAACTTTCAGTTCATACTTAGTCGACACTCATTCATTAAACACACTGCGACTACCTTTGAAATAGATGTTTTACCTTGAAAAAACAGCCCAGTGTAAAGGAATCATTCCCGTTTGGAGACCAGAACCCAGGCTACAGGGCAGACATCTTGTCTGAGCGCCTGCTCTGTCAGTCCCAGTCTCCACTGAATAGCACTGCAGCGGACCATATGGTTACCGGAAGGGACTGACGGAGCTGGAGCCTGGACCGCACTAACCTGCCCATCAGTCCCCAAACGGGAAGGATTCCTTTACACTGGGCTATTTTTTCAAGGTAAAACATCTATTTCAAAGCTAGTCGCCATGCGTTTAATGAATGCATGGTGACTAAGTATGTAATGAAAGTTCCGCTTTAAAGGGATAGTAATGGATGACTGCAACTTCGTTGTAGATATTAAAAAAATAAATCAATTGATGTAAGTCCCATCTCTCAAATCTTTATAATTTGAGAGATGTAACTGCTAATGTTCCCCCTCCCCTTTCACAGATATCAGCCTCTAGCTGACAGCAAGAGATCCTGGTAATTTGACCGGCCAGCAGCTCTTCACCAGAGCCGAAACAGCGATCTCTAAAGAGAAATACTTCACTGGAATGGTCTACAAAGTGTGCTTGGTTTGCAAGTACACTCTGTAGACCGTTCCAGTGAAGTATTCCTTTCTAGATATCGCTATTTCAGCTCTGCTGAAGAGCCACCGGCCGGTCCCAGGACCAGGATCTCCTGCTGTCAGCTAGAGGCTGATATCTGTAAAAGGGGAGGAAGGGGGAAACTTTAACAGTTATATCTCTCAAACTATAAAGGTTTGAGAGATGGGACATACAACAATTGATTTCTTTTTTTAATATGCACAATATTAAACGAAGTTGCAATCAACCATTACTACTCGTTTAACCCCTTAACGACCAGCGGTCGTGGGGTGTGAGGTCCTTTAAGGACCCGATAGAGAATTTTGGCTGATCACGCGGGGCGGCATGCCGAACTGAGGGACTGAAAGAGATCGCTCCGGTCTTGGAGCGATCAAATTCAGTCCCCGGTATTACTCACCGCGCTCCTGCAGGAGAGCGGTGAGTAATAGTACGTAACGTACCAGGACCGTCACTGGTCCTTAACTGCCGGACCAGCATGACAGTCCGGGTACGTCACCGGACGCTAAGGGGTTAAACCACTGAGTGCCAAAAGCAGCAAAGCATACCCCTCTGGCACTCTAAGGATTAACTCAATGGTAATTTGCAGAATTTACATTTCAACCCCATGGTGCAGCTGGTTAGATCTGGAGTTGCACCTCTTCAGCTTGCAGCCTGAGGCCCTTTATATCTATCACAATGTTATGATGTTAACCCTTTGAGTGCCAGAGGGATACGGAATGCATTGCCAAAGCAATGCGTTCCGTACCCCCATTTGGCAATCAAAGGGCTAAAACACCAGTGAAAATTTTATGAAAAACTTTTGTTTTTTCTTTTTAGCCCTTTGCAAGAGGGGTACCCATCACGTTGCAAAGCAATGCATTGTCACCCCTCTGGCAATCAAAGAGTAAATACTAATCTTCAATATTTCTATTGTGGTCACCAAGTGGCGCTGTTGCAGTCACATACTATGGATAGTCATAGTCTACAACTGCAGCTAACAAACTGCACCATGAATAACAAATACAAATTCCCCAAATTCCTATTGAGTTAATGGGGCTTGAAAGCCACAGAATGTAGTGGAGGTCTTTAACATTCAATGGGATAAATATTCTATTTAATGTCGCTTTAAGGGAGAGTTGGCATACTTCAATATCAGTCCAGTTTTTCTGTGTCGTGGTCCAAAGGGATAGTATTGATTCAAAGTAAACACAGCTCCAATTAAACTTCATAGTATTTGGGCCATGGAGAGTGCTATTTCAATACTGTCAGAGTTGTAGTTCAAGAGTAATTGAATGATAAAGTATGCACCTCCCACCCCTTTTACCTATTGTAAGCCACCTCCCCTCAGATGTGGAATCTGGTCTTAATACCAGACAGCTCACAGCAAGGGACAATGAGGGAGATTTATAAACCTGGCGTCAAAGAAAAACTGACTTTGAAATTAGCTTAACCCCTTAAGGACCCATGACGGTCCTGCACCGTCATGGGTTGTTATACCCTTAACGACCCATGACGGTGCTGGACCGTCATGGCTTAAATGATAGCAGCGTGCCTCCGTGCATACTGCTATCATTAATTCCAGGCTGAGACTGAGCGATCCGAGACCAGGGCATTCAGTCTCAGCCCTTCTTGCTTCTGTCGGTTCATGCGATTGCTGTATCAGCGATCACATGTACCGGCATTCTGAGACAGAGGTAAGCACACAACACATGCTTACCTCTGTGTGTCTCCTCTTTTTCTGTCTCCCTTGCTATCAAAATAAGGGAGAGAGAAGTAGAGAGGAGACACCTAGTGGTCAAATAAAATCCAGCAGCTGGGGGTTTTAACCCCTTCACTGCTGGTGTTGGAGGCTGGCTAAATGCAGGTCAATTTCTGACCTGCAATAATACACTTTTTTTTTTTTTTAAAACACAAAACACACTTTTTTTTCCAAAAAAATATTTTATTTAAAAAAAATATATCTTAATAAACAAAACTAGGAGTGTGATTGTTGTGGAGCCATGTAATACACTTATACACACCGTCGAATGTCAGGGATAAAAAAGTGACAAAATAGGGTGGGAAAAAGGGACATGGGGATTTTCACCCAGGGGGGATAGTGGCCACTTTAAACTTCACATTTTGTAGGTATGACTGACCGGTCATACCTTTCACGCAGTCTCCATAAAAATGTAACCCTTTGTGCCCAATTGATCCCAAGAGAAAAAACAAAAATGGTGGGGTTTTTTTTACATTTTTTTTTAATTTTAATAAAGTAAACAGTGGGTTATCCATATAAGTGGGGTATCAAAAGAGAGCCCTATTTGTGCTTAAAAAAACAGTATATCATTTATGGGGGTGGAATAAAAGCCTAAGAGGGAAAACGCTGTTGAACAAAGACATAGTCAAAAAGGTCAGAACTGCTCCGGCCCTTAAGGGAAAATGACCTCAGATTTTCCCGGTCCTTAAGGGGTTAAATGTTTTGATTTGATTCATAACGTAAGTTGCGACCGTTTTTAGTGTTAACGCCACCTAGCTGAGTTTTATATTAAGTGGAGTTAGAGCAAGAAAAGTGGCGCAGCAAGTTTATAAACAAATGTTGCGAGTTGCGACAGAATTATCGCCAGAATCTTAACGCCATGCTGTCCTTAAGCATTCCAGGCATTGAAATATGCATAATAACGCCATATTTATAAAAATGTCTTTAATAATTTATAAATCAGACCTGGCGTTATATTCACTTGTCATGCCATAAGGACTGTTAAGAATGTTTTTTTTTTTATATAAATTTTCCTCTTCTTACTGGGAGAACAATGAAAGTCCTGCCCCCCTTGATAGGTTTTTCAGGTTTTTCCCTTATGCTAATTGAAGATTGTCCCTCTCTTCAAACCATCTGGACACCACCTTTCTGTTCTCAGGTGAGCAGTGTTACATCAGTAAAAGGGGCGGGAGGGGGATACTTTATCATTCAGTTACTATTGAACTACAGTTCTGACAGTATTGAAAGAACACTCTCCATGGCACAAATACTATGAAGATTAATTGGAGCTGCTTTTATTTTGAAACATTACTATCGCTTTAAAAGTATTTACCCTTTTTATAAAAATAACAGCATTCTGGAAAAACAGTGCTATTTTGTGACAAACTGGACAAAATAATATCACCAGTAAGAATTAATAAAGGATTGAGTTTTCTTGTGTAGTGTGTATTGTATTTTATATGTAAGCCTGGTGCCAAAAGGAACTAAATCCCAGGGACTTGTTTAGTGAAATGAATATATCCGCAAGTAAGGATAAAATAAAACCTTTTCTTTCACATGGGGTGCAAAACCATGAAGGGCAGTAAATAGGTCAAGTATAGGAAAAGCAATAGTCCTTAGGAAAGAGAGTCACGAATATAAGAAAATGCTTAAAGCAACACTGAAGAAATGACAAGTTGGAATAAATAATAAAAAAAAAGCAAATGAATTTGATAAGGAAGAGACTTATGGATGACACATTTCTAGAAGCACAGCCATCCTCCTCTGAGAGATCCCCCCAGCTGATCCTGTGTGACTTAGCGAGTGCTGTGTCTTCTGTAATTCCCCAGAACACATGCACCAACAGGCAAAACCTTTAAGGCATTTCACAGCTGGAGTTCCTGATGAAATGGGAATAAGTGGCTCTTGGTATGTTTAATACCTTGAGGATTAAAGTTATGCTCAGTGCACTGAGAAGCAATGCAATGCACTCCCATCTGGTTCTCAAGGGGTTAACAGATTTAAATAACTAAGTGTCTATTATACAGCAGTCAGGTATATCTATTTATTATTTACATTCTATCTGCAGTTTGCTGTATGCAGTGATCTGTTGAAGTCTGATTCTAGAGCGGTATTTCCCAAATCTCTCCTCATGGGCCCCTAACAGACCATGCCTTTAGGGTTTCCCTGCTTAACCCTTTCAATGCCAGAGGGGTATGTAACGTATTGCTAAGCAATGCGTTGTGCGCCCCTCTGGCACTCAAAACATTTAATCTAAAACTCTCATTTAACCCACCTGTGCACAAGCAGAGAAATCCTAAAGACAAGGCCTGTTAGGGGTCCCTGAGGACAGAGTTGGGAACCACTGGTCTAGATCACCTGTTCATCAGCCATATTGAAACTACACTTCCTTAACAAAACATAAACATTAGTGTTGAGCGAGCACCCCGATGCTCGGGTGCTCGGGTGCTCTGACCGAGCACCGCCGGAGGCTCGAGTGCTCGGCCGAGCACCCGAGCCCCATTGACTTCAATGGGGCGACACGAGCATTACACCAGGCACCCCCTGCTCTGATGAGGGGAGGGTGCCTGGTCAATGCCCCCTTCATCTCCACAATGTCCCCCTTCATCTCCGCAATGTCCCCCTTCATCTCCGCAATGCCCCCTTCATCTCCGCAATGTCCCCCTTCCACAATGTCCCCCTTCATCTCCACACTGTCCCCCTTCATCTCCGCAATGCCCCCTTCATCTCCGCAATGTCCCCCTTCCACAATGTCCCCCTTCATCTCCACACTGTCCCCCTTCATCTCCGCAATGCCCCCTTCATCTCCGCAATGTCCCCCTTCCACAATGTCCCCCTTCATCTCCACACTGTCCCCCTTCATCTCCGCAATGCCCCCTTCATCTCCGCAATGCCCCCTTCATCTCCGCAATGTCCCCCTTCCACAATGTCCCCCTTCCACAATGTCCCCCTTCATCTCCACACTGTCCCCCTTCATCTCCGCAATGCCCCCTTCATCTCCGCAATGTCCCCCTTCCACAATGTCCCCCTTCATCTCCACACTGTCCCCCTTCATCTCCGCAATGCCCCCTTCATCTCCGCAATGTCCCCCTTCCACAATGTCCCCCTTCATCTCCGCAATGCCCCCTTCATCTCCGCAATGCCCCCTTCATCTCCGCAATGTCCCCCTTCCACAATGTCCCCCTTCATCTCCACACTGTCCCCCTTCATCTCCGCAATGCCCCCTTCATCTCCGCAATGTCCCCCTTCCACAATGTCCCCCTTCATCTCCACACTGTCCCCCTTCATCTCCGCAATGTCCCCCTTCCACAATGTCCCCCTTCATCTCCACACTGTCCCCCTTCATCTCCACACTGTCCCCCTTCATCTCCGCAATGTCCCCCTTCCACAATGTCCCCCTTCATCTCCACACTGTCCCCCTTCATCTCCGCAATGCCCCCTTCATCTCCGCAATGCCCCCGTACCTCCAGTCCCTGGTGGTCCAGCGGAGCGTCTTCAGATCTGTGCCTCCTTCGGCACAGATCCCTGCCACCCGAACATGGCGGGCGAGCACATGGCGGTACTCGACGAGTACCGCCATGTGCCGAGCAGAGCGATGCTCGAGCCGATCCGAGCATCGGCCGAGCATGCTCGCTCAACACTAATAAACATGCTACATGGTACAGCTTAGGCTCTCTATAATGTATTTACTTTATGCCCCCTATCCTAACTAGAACTCTGTCAGTGTACTCAGCACTTGACCCTCATGTACTCTATGTCTCCTATTACCACTTTAGATTGTAAGCTTTTGGGCAGGGACCTCACATCCACTGTTTCACTTTGCAAAGCATTTGTAACCCTGAATTTTCTAAACCCTTAAAGGGATTGTATTGCCATGTATTGATAAACATTAATTTTGTAAGCATTCAAAAATAAAAATTAATGCCCCTAGTTCCATCTCTCAAACCTTTATGGTTTGAGAGATATTTGGGACCAAAGTTCCCCCCTCCCTCCCCCTTCCACTGACATCAGCGCTCTAGCTGACTGCAGGGGAATCCGGTACCAGGACTGTCTGAGGCTCTTCAGCAGAGCCGACATCGTGCTATTGAAGAAAAAATCCTTCGCTGGAACGGTCTTCTAAGTCTGTGATCTCGGCTCTCCTGAAGAGCCTCCGCTTGCCTAGGGACCGGATTCCCCTGCAGTCAGCTACCTCGCTGACGTCAGGGGAAGGGGAGGGAGGGGGAAACTTTGTTCCCGAATATTTCTCAAACCATAAAGGTATAAGAGAAGGGACTGGGGGCATTAACTTTTATTTTTGAATGCCTACAAAATTAATGTTTATCAATACATAGTAATACTATCCCTTTCAATTGTAAAGCGCTGCGTAAACTTGTGGTGCTATATACATAAACATATACATTCATTCACATGAAAGGCACCATAGCCCAACACTGTACCTTTCACCACGAGGGACTAATTAATACACCATCATGCATTGATGTCTCCCGTGTGAAAGGGGACTAAAGGTGAACTATATCCCAAAAATAAGTGGCTCTTGGCATGTGTAACAGATCAACTTACATACTTAGGTGTCCTTCATACAGGAGTCACATAAATCTAATGTTTCCATTATATCTGTAGTTTCCTGTAAATAAGAATAGCTGTAGAACTGTGCCTTTAGGGCACACCTTGTTACAACAGATAGTGGGCCTCACCAGACTTGAATGACTCATAAGGGACAATTGTTTTTATCAGAATGTAAGCAATATCTATGATTTTCACAGCTGGATTATATTATATATATACACACAGATATAGACAGAGATAGAAAGATGATAGATTAAGACAGAAAAATAGATATAGACAGAGAGACACACTGATAGAGAGAGATATGCTATTAGGGCTATTTTTCTGAAGAGAAACAAAAGCTGCATTATTATATAATTTTTTACTTATATATTTTAATTTTTGGGTAAAGAGGTGCTAGTACCGGTTAGCCCTGAGTACTCTCCCCAAAAAAGTCCAGTATTTTATTATAATCTAAACTTAAAAGCAATGTTTCAAACATTAGTCCTGTAGACACACCAACAGGACACATGGATAATCAGTGGCTCAAGCATTGTGACTGATGTACCTGTGCTTAATTAACCCTTTGAGTGCCAGAGGGGGTACAATTCAAACCAATGCGTTGCTTACCCCTCTGGCACTCAAAGAGTTAAAGACATCCTTAAAACCACTGATGTGCCCTGAGAACTGGGACTCATTGCTTTAAAGGGATAGTAATGCTTCGTTTTAACTTTATTTTATTTTGTAGGCATTAAAAAAACATGAAGAACGATATAAGTCTTATCTCTCAGACCTTTATGGTTTATGAGATATTCACAAGCAAAGTTTCCCCCTCCCGCCCCTTTTACCTACTGTAAACAATCTCTTCTCAGATGCGGAATGCAGTCCATAGACTGGACAGATAACAGAAGGGGACACTCTTTTTCCTATGAAAACAATGAAATCCCTGCCCCCCTTGACAAGCTTTTCAGGTTTTTCCCTTATCTTAATTGAAGATTGTCGGGAGGGGGACACTTTGCTTGTGAATATCTCTTAAACCATAAAGGTTTGAGAGATAAGACTTATATCATTCTTCATGTTTTTTTTAATGCCTACAAAATAAAATAAAGTTAAAACGAAGTATTACTATCCCTTTAACCCCTTAGCGACAATGGACGTACATGTACGTCCTCTGTGGCTGTCACTTAGTGACAGAGGACGTACATGTACGTCCAGGAAATCCGGATCCCCGCGCGGCTGCATGCCGTTCGGGGACTCCGGATTCTTCTGAAGAAAAAAAAAAAATGTTAGACGGGCGTTAAGTGACGGCCGCGTCTGCACGCGGCCGTCACTAAGGGGTTAAAGACCTAAACATGCATAGGGTTTGTAATATTCAACATATCATGGATTCCTTAAGTAGTCTGAGTGCCTAAGCCACAAAACGTAATAAACAGGACTTTCCTATAGATGTCTAGGCAACTATAAATGATCATGTGATTCCTGTTTGTTTATGCACGTTCCTAATACAGTATTTCTCAGCGTTAGTCCTCAGGTCACACCAAGAAATCAGGATTTTGGGAAATTTCTACTTGATCACAGGTGAGCTAATCAGTGGATCAGTCAAAGTATTTGCTCTACCGATGTTTAACCCCCTAGTAACTGATGACGTGCCTGGACCGTCATCTGTGCATGTGCATTAAGGACCAGTGATGGTCCTGGCACGTCACGGACTTCTGGGATGGCAGAGACGCTGCATGCTGCTCTGCCATCCCATAATTCATTATGGAAAAAATGCTTTCTGGCTGCCAGCCCCCCAAATTGGAGGGTAATTAAGGGGTTAAATATGCATATCAATAAAACCTTACATGTTGAAGGTGTGATTTGCTGTACTTAAAAGGGACATTATAGTTAACACTTTAAACACCAGAATGGAAAAAACAACATATGGCCTTGTACATCCCTCTTGAAACCCCTCAAGCAACGAACTGCATACCCTCTAGCACTTAAAGGGTTAAAGGACAACTGTCATGAGATAGTTCCCATACTGGCACAGCTGGTCCCCTGAGAGCAGGCCTTATGAATCGACGGTTGCACTATGAACCACAGCGCACCAAGAGGAGAGAACCTGGGGTTTGAGCCACATACTGCAGGGCTGCATTACAGCGGTTTGTTTTCTGAAGCTTAAACTCTCGTGTACTCCGTGGGAGCGTCCATCCTATCTTTTTTAGGGTTCTCCAACTCCCATTAACATAGCAGCCTTGATAGATGCCTGATAAATAAACATACAGTATTATCTGTAAATGACCTGAGATAATGGACCAACCTTTTCTTAACCCTTAACTAACCTAGCCCTTCTCTCTCATTACACACAGCACAACCTAAATGAACCACACATGCATTAATAAGAAGGGTTAGGATTAAAGGGATAGTAATACTTCGTTTTAACTTTATTTTATTTTGTAGGCATTAAAAAAACATGAAGAATGATATAAGTCTTATCTCTCAAACCTTTATGGTTTATGAGATATTCACAAGCAAAGTTCCCCTCCCCGCCCCTTTTTCCTAGTGTAAACCATCTCTTCTCAGATGTGAGTCTGGTTGTATGACAGTACAGATAACAGAAGGGGACAATTTTCTTTGTATGAAAACAATGAAAGCCCTTCCCCCCTTGACAAGTTTTTCAGCTTTTTCCATTATCTTAACTGAAGATTGTCCCTCTCTGCAGTCTACCTGGGCATCTCCCTTCTGATCTGGGTGAACAGGGGGGGATACTTTGTTTGTGAATATCTCTTAAACCATAAAGGTTTCAGAGATAAGACTTATATCATTCTTCATGTTTTTTTAATGCCTACAAAATAAAATAAAGTTAAAATGAAGTATTACTATCCCTTTAAATTCTAGGGATCTGAAATACATATATATTATTTTTTACAGATACTAATTAACAGCATTTAATTTTAGGTGTACATGTTCCTTTAACCAGTAAAAGACAGCTTCATTCTATATATAGTTTTTTATGCTTGTTGCTTTGTAACAAAATACAGGACAAATGTAAATTCTTTGTGAGATATTTGTTGGAAGAAGCAGTGTGATACATTGATTTGGAAGGAAAAAGATAAGAAAATTGTGCATTTTCTACCCAGTAGGAGTCTCTCAAATACTGAATTCATCAGTTTCAACTCCTCAAGCTCAAAGAGTATTCAGTGCATTCTAACAATCTCTTTGGTGTCTAACATCCAATGGATTAATTACATTTACTTAATTCAGTAAGAAAGAAAAACAGATTGCAATGTGTATTTTGATTAATTTTAGATTTTTCTTGTGTTGCGTTGGAGACATCTTACGCATCCAAGGGTTTAAAATAAAGAGAGAATATTGTCAGAAACAACCAGCTAGTAACGGTTACCCAATACATTTTTAGCATTATAATTTATACCAATACTAAGCAGATTTCAAACACATTCAACAGTGTTAACTGCCATGGCTGACAGAACCATTTCCAATGAATTTTCACAGTGTGTTTGAGATCCCTCCAACATTTTAACGGTTAAACAGTTTGACTGTTTCAGTTCCACATGCATTTCATTTGAAAAACACACTAGTTCCCGCACATCAAATATTATAAAAATTAGTAATTTACAGAGCCAGCTGTCCAGAGAACATTAACCCCGTAAGGACCACAGGGCTAGTGGCAATACATTTGACACAATTCTTTGAGTGCTAGAGAGATACACAAAGCATCACAAAGGAACGTGTTGTATACCCCTCTGCACTCAAGGGGTTAAAAACTATTGTTAAAATATAACAGTGAAGCAATTCTTGGGTAAACCTACTGTGCCAGGTAGTTAAAAAAATATATCTGTATTGTTTTATAACCCTCTGGTCCTCAAGGAGTTAACTCTCTCACTGTAAGAGAAGCTTCAAGACCTCTCTAGCATTAAAGGTGTTAATAAAAGCCCCATTTGCACTCTATGTTCACGACGTGAAAGACAACCTGGTGCTCTCCAGCTGTTCTTTGACTAATACAGGTATAAGCAAATTCTGGCGCTCCACCTGTTGGGGACTACAACTCCCATCATCCCCAACCAGCTGACTGGGGATGACAAGTTGTAGTCCTCAATAGCTATATAGCCAAAGGTTGTCTGCTCTTGTGAGCTGTATATTAACAACAGCTTGAGAACCACGTTTCCCATTTTTGTTTAAAATAAACAAAACTACACCATTCACTCCTACAGTTCAGCATGTTCTCTCGTCTATGCACAGCTCTTTCTCTGGATCAGTCACATGACACACGGAGGGCGTGTTATTGGGAGTCATGTGTTCCCTCAGCTTCAAAGCTCATCCCTTGTCACATGATTAACTGATAATGTGACTCAGATCGGAGCCAGCCCTCGCGGTGTATTTTGGGACAGGAGGCAGCCATGATCAGGTCAGAGATGGTGGAAAATGTACTGAAAGGGGAACACAGAACTGTAGAGGCGATGTTGAGGGAATATGAGGGTGGCAGTCAGAGTGAGGATGAGAGTGTGAATGGAGAGTGTATGGGAACCACAAAGGGTAATGGGTGCAGTGAGAAGCGCCTATAAGTAGAAACTGGGGAAAGTAAGATGAGAGAGGGCATTAAAGGATACAAAGAAGGCAAAAGAGAAGGGGATATGCGTAAATTCCACCGGTCATCTTTCAAAGTCCCCCCCCCAAGACCTTCCATCTTGAAAAGCGCTACATTAGTATTACTCCTTTGTCAATATCCACCCTTTTAGTGGGAACTGATGGGCTTCTAAAAACTATGAAGGTGGAGAGAGAGGAGACTTTTCTGGACATGTAACTTGCCTGACCAAGAGAGAGAACAAAGCTCTGGTGAGATTAGATACTAGAAAACAGAAAAATCTAAAATCATTAATCTGATTGGTAAACAATAAGCACGAGTTATAGACCATGATAAGAGATATATTTAATGAGACTAAACTCTGTGCAGGTAACAGGTTCACTTCAAAATTTAGGGGAACATATTCACAAAGAAATGTGGAGCAATTATAGGGCAAACCAAATGCACAATATTAAAATGTCAGATTCCCATTTTAAATGAGGCTTTTAAGCCCTTGAATTTTAGAAGCCATCAGCACATTACTGGATATTAATCTGATATGCAAGGGGTTAAAAGTCTGATTTAAATCAAGGGGAATGTATTTTTGTTTTTAGTGGTGCAGCTGGTTTGCCCCCACAATTGCTCTCCAATTCTTGGTGGATATGTCCACAAATGTAAAGGGCCAGATAACCCATTTCATAGTTAAGATTCCTGTAATAACCTGTTTCTATGTTAATAAACTTGGCTTTTGTTTATGTTGAGAGGTTTCTTATAGTGCGAAATTACTTTTTGGGGTCCTAAAAACACGTTTCACCCCTAGAGGACCAGAGGGGTGAGTGACTTGAAAACATACATATGTGTCTAGAAACTGTCAGGATAGCCCTCTTCCCTACAGCCCTATGAGATTCCCCACAACATAACCCTTTCACCACTAAGCAGCGTAGAGTTGTGTCCGGTTCTGGAAGCATATGGATTCTGCAGCTTGATTTATTAATGATTCTTATTTAACCATCTGTGTGAGAGAAGGATGTGAATGTGCAACACATTTCAAACCTGTGACACAAAAGGGTTAATTAACATAGCACCGCTCCAATGGAAACTCTCTGAGGTAGGGAGGGAGTCCCCAGACCCAAGCAGTTTACAATCTCATTTCAGTTCATGAAGCAAATCCTGAGCCCGGATTAAAGTGGACCTGCCAACACAAGATAAGTTTAGTTCAATTTTTAAAGAGAATCAAAAACTGCCTATGTGCTGTGCTAGCCATTTGTTTGTAGTAGATAGTTCCTGAGAAATGAACCTTTTGTTGGTGATACAGTGTGGTTGCTTATGCTAGTTAGTATGTTCTTGGCCCATATTACCACAGTGTGCTATGAGTGACTCTAGGCAGAGCCCACACACTTAGGGCATGTCTAATAGCACAGCCTGCACATGGGCCAGTGCAATCTCTCAGTGCATGTTTTTCATTGATGATTTAAAATGGTGATTTGATCATGTGATCTGCACCTGGGATCTTGCCCCCGAGACTCTGGTTGTCTGAGTTAATTACCAGGTCTCCTAGACAGGGCTTGAGCCTCCAGGTAAGAGAATCCCATGATAACTGCACCCACTCCCCATCCTGTTCTGCCCCTTTCTTTTTGCTGTCTAATCCCTCCACTGCTGTTAAAGGGATAAAAAAAAAAAAAAAAAATATATAATATATATATATATATATATATATATATATATATATATATATATATAATTGAGTAAAACAAGGGTACTCCCTGTGCTGAAATATGTTTTGTTCAAAGTTAATACAGCTCAAGCTTGTATTTTTTTAGATGCAGTACCACAGTGGTTTGAAATTCTAGTGGCACTGTCTCTACACCATCCTATACAGAGCTCTGGTCGGTTCACCATAAATCTTCATAGGATGGTGTAGCAACAGCGTCACTGTACAATTTCAGGCCACTTTGTTACTGCACGTAAAAGAATTCAAATTTTGACCTGTAATACCTTCTGAATAAAATACCTTTTCAACAGTGGGAGTACCCTTGTCAAATATATATTACTTAAAGGGATAGTATTACTTCAAAATTACTATCCCTCATATTGTAGCCCTTAATAAACTGAGTTAAATGACACCAGCGGCATCTCTCAAACCTTTATGGTGTAAGAGATAGCCGCTTTCAAAGTTTCCTCTCCCCTGCTGTCAGCGTTCTGCTGCCAGCAGGAGAATCCGGTCTCTGAATCAAGAGGAGGCTCTTCAGCAGAGCTGATGTCTCGTTATGGAAGGAAAAATGATTAATTGAAACAGTCTTCTACGTGTGCTTGGTAACCAAGCACACGTAGAAGATTGTTTCAATGAATCCTTTTTCCTTCCATAATGAGATATCGGCTCTGTTTAAGAGCCTCCGCCTGTCCCGGGACCAGATTCCCCTGCTGGCAGCAGAATGCTGACAGCAGGGGAGGGGAAACTTTGAAAGTGGCTATCTCTTAAACCATAAAGGTTTGAGAGATGCCGCTGGTGTCATTTAACTCAGTTTATTAAGGGCTACAATATGAGGGATAGTAATTTTTGAAGTAATACTATCACTTTAACCCCTTAAGGACCCTTGACAGTCCTGGCACGTCATGGGTAGGCGAGCCATAAGGACCTATGATGTGCCAAGACTGTAATGAAATTCACGGCTCCACACGTGGCTGCACACCATTCGGGGAGCCCTGAAACGGATGCGGGGGAAAAAAAAAATGGTCTGTGGTCCTAAAGTGCTGGTCGCATGCTTGATCGGCGGTCCTTAAGGGCATAAAGTATCACTATCCCTTTAAGCCATGCCTACATAATGATGCAAAATAGGCAATTTGGACATTCCCACCACTAGCTCCAGTTGTTTCTATGGCGGGGCATAACCTCACTGAATTTTAGAGTAGTCTTCTGTACATTGCTTCACAGTGCATTGGAGACCTCTCTAGAATTCAAGGGGTTAAAAGTCCCTTTAAATCAGCGAGTGATTATTTGTCCTTTGTGTTGTAGATACTCTTTCAAATTAACTCCATGTTTTACTTAGTACTTTAGCCTCAGTGTAGACTGTTCAATACAATTTGGGGGAGATGCACTAAGGTGTGATAAAGTAGAGATAACTTCTCCAGTTCCTATGTTATTCTATAGAGCCTATTAATGAAGATCTTAACCCCTTAAGGACTTCGTGACGTACTATGACCGTCACGGTCCTTAAAGGGATAGTAATGTTTCATAATAAAAACAGCTCTAATTAATCTTCATAGTATTTGGACTTTGGAGAGTGTTATTTCAGTTCTGTCAGAGTTGTAGTTCAAGAGTAATTCGATGACAAAGTATCCCCCTCCCGTCCCTTTTACTGATGTAACACTGTTCAGCTAGAGCAGAAGGGAGGTGCCAAGGTAGACTGCAGAGAGGGACAATCTTCAATTAAGATAAGGGAAAAACCTGAAAAGCTTGTCAAGGGGGGCAGGGCTTTCATTGTTCTGATAGGAAGACGATTGTCCCCTTCTGTTATCTGTCTGGTCTATAGACTGCATTCCACATCTGAGAAGAGATGGCTTACACTAGGTAAAAGGGGCGGGGAGGGGAACTTTGATTGTGAATATCTCTCAAACCATAAAGGTTTGAGAGATAAGACTTATATCATTCTTGATGTTTTTTTAATGACTACAAAATAAAATAAAGTTAAAACGAAGTATTACTATCCCTTTAAATAAATAATGACCGATGACGGTCATATTACGTCACATACTTTTTACTTACAGCGTTCCACCGGGAGTGCTGTAAGTAAAAACGGGTCCTAAAATTGACTGCTTCAAGACGGGAGCGATCTCTTTTAGGCCCCAAAGTGACGTGCCGATAGATGCAACAGGTCGCGTGTACTGGCACGTCGGCAAAGATCAAAGCGGTCCTTATAGGACGGAAAAGTCCCAGGACCGCTGGTCATTAAGGGGTTAAGTGTGTGAAATGTTGGTGCATAGGCTCCATAGAATAACACAGGAGTTGTGATATTGCTGGAGTTCTCTCCTCTTTAGCACACCTTAGTGTGTCTTCCCTCCATGTGTATCTAATCACGTGTGTTTATTTCTATGTCATTGAATTGTGAGCGGTCTCTTGCAATGAGACAGAAATAAAATTTAACCCTTTAGGGCAGTGACTATAAGCTCCAGTCCTCGGGGCACACCAACAGGTCATGTTTTCAAGATATCCCTAATTAATCACAGGTGAATCAGTCACAATGACTGAGCCACTGATTACTCACCTGTGATTAACCCCTTAGCGACCCTTGATGTACCAGGACCATCAAGGGTAAATTTGCTTTAAGGACCAGTGACGGTCCTGGTACGTCAAGTGTTAAATGGTAGCAGCGCGCCGCTGTGCACGCTGCTACCATTCATTCCAGGCTGAGACTGAGCGGTCCAGTACCGGACCGTTCAGTCTCAGCCTCTGTCGGTAGTGCCAGGTCATGTGATTGCTGCATCAGCAATCACATGTACCGGCATTCTAAATCAGTGAATGAGGCAGTGCTATTTACTGCCTCTAGTGTCTCCTCTCTGCCAATGCGTCCCTTACATCAAAGTAAGGGGCAGAGAAGCAGAGAGGAGACACCTAGTGGAAATAAAAAATACAGCAGCTGGGGGTGTTAACCCCTTCACTGCTGGTGCAGGAGGATGGCTAGATGCAGGTAAATTTCTGACCTACTAAATACACTTTTTATTTAAAAAAAACAAAACAAAAAAAAACACTTAATTTTTTTTTTATTTTTTTTTTTTTTTTACAAATAAAATATTTTTTTTTAAAAAAACATCTCAAGAAACAAAATTGGAAGTGTGCTTGTTGTGGAGCCATGTAATACACTTACACACACCGCCAAATGTAATGATAAAAAAAAAAGCGGGAAAAAGGGACATGGGGATTTTCACCCAGGGGGGACAGTGGCCACTTTAAACTGCGCATTTTGTAGGTATGACTGACTGGTCATACCTTTCATGCAGTCTCCATAAAAATTTAACCCTTTGCGCCCAATTGACCCCAAGAGAAAAAACAAAAATGGTGGGTTTTTTACATTATATATAATATATATATATATATTTTTTTTTTTTTTACCTTTTTCTTTAATTTTAATAAAGTAAATGGTGGGTTATCCACATAAGTGGGATATCAAACGAAAGCCCTGTTTGTTTGTGAAAAAACAGTATATCATTTATGGGGGTGGAATAAAAGCCTAAGAGGGAAACTGTTGAACAAAGAAATAGTCAAAAAGGTCAGAATTGCTCTGGTCCTTAAGTCAAATCCACCTCTGATTTTCCCGTTCCTTAAGGGGTTAAGAAGGAACAACCTTTCAACCTGCACTGTTGTTGTGCCCTGTGGACTAAGGTTGAGAATCACTGTTTTAGGGTTAACCCAATCATTATCTGGGTCAGTTGAAGGATTAAAAGGCCCTTTGAAATTAATGGAAATTTGGTGCATCTGACTTACTCCAGAATTGCTCCAGCTTTTCATACATATCATGCCCCCCCCAAACAGTAATCGTGTTAACCCTTTGAGTGCCAGAAAGTTATCCAATGCATTGCATACCTTGCAGGCACATAAAAGGGGTTAAGGACTAGATATATATATATGTGTGTGTGTACAGTACACGTATTCACCATGTTTTTGTACAGTGCTCTGGTCCTTAACCCTATGTGGTGCATAATCCATTTCTTTGCAGTGTGTTGCACACCCCTCTGGCACTCAAAGGGTATATATAACTTACAACGTCCAATAAATACACTTGTGGCTTTCCTTGAGGAACTTGTCCAATTTAATCTTAAGTGTCCATAATGAATGTGCCTTAACTGCATTTTCTAGAAGCAATATCTAGGATCTCATTAGTCCTCAGGGAGGAGAGGGGAGGAGGTGCAATAAGACCCATTTCTTTACTCTGATTTCTTTCTGTTTTTTTAGGTAACAATTCTGTTTTGGTACTGTGGATCATGTGCTTTATACTGGGTCTTATATTCCCTTCATTGCCTCAGGGGCGTACACAAGGCATTAGTGATCAGGGCATCACACACACTTCTACGCACTCTCTCTTCCAAAGCTGTGCTATAGCAGGCCTGCCATCTTAAAATGAATTTAGTTTTAACCCTTTGAGTGCTAGAGAGGTATCCAATGCGTTGGATACCTCTCTGGGACTCAAAGGGTTAAAGATAATTACAGACCTCCTATATGTTGAGCAAGCCATATCATTTTGATTGTATAAATAGCTTTTGATAAATTTACCTTTGTTTGTTAATGGCACAGTCTGGCAGTTTATGCTGATTTATTTAAAGGGATAGTAATACTTTAAGATGTGTTTAAAAAAAAAAAAAAAAAAAAAAAAAAAAAGATTGTGGGGTTTATCCTCCTGAGTAAAACAAGGGTACTTCCACTGCTGAAAGGTGTTTTATTCAAAAGTGATTAATCTCAAACATGAATTTTTTTAGGTGCAGTATCACAGTGGCCTGAAACTGTACAGTGGCGCTGTTGCTACGCCATCCTATGGAGATTTATGGTCAACTGACCATACTGACCAGAGATTTCCATAGGATGTTTAGCAACAGCGCCACTGTACCCAAAAAAAAAAAAAAAAAAAAAATCATGTTTGAGATGTAATCACTTTTGAATAAAACACCTTTCAGCAGTGGAAGTACCCTTGTTTTACTCAGGAGGATAAACCCCACAATCTTTTTTTTTTTTTTTTTTTTTTTTTTTTTTACATTTTAAGTATTACTGTCCCTTTAATGCTGGTGAGATGGCTCAGTTGGTTAATGCATCAGCTGTAGAATCTGTTCAGTCCCCAAGGTCACAGGTTCTAGTCCGAGCAGGTTCAGCCCAGCCTGTCATCCTTCAGAGGTCGATAAAATGAGTACCATTAAATTGGGTAATAATATCTGTACCCCCAGGACATACTTAAAAATGAAATACAATCTCATTGTATCCTTCCTGGTAAAGTTCTTTGATATTATTATTGCTGGGCCAATATTACAACACACCACAGTGAATGAATCTAGGCCGTGCCACACACTGGGGTAATATATATAATAACCCAGCGAAGGGTACGTTTGTCTTCAAATAGAAATTGGTATAAAATGCCACATGTGCAGTTTAAAGGGATAGTAATGTTTCATAATAAAAGCAGCTCTAATTAATCTTCATAGTATTTGGGCCATGGAGAGTGTTATTTCAATACTGTCAGAGTTGTAGTTCAAGAGTAATTGAATGATAAAGTATCCCCCTCCTGCCCCTTTTACTGATGTAACATAGTAACATAATAAATTAGGTTGAAAAAAGACACAAGTCCATCAAGTTCAACCTTCGCCTCATACCTCAGTAACTGAGAATTTTCTAGCTTTCCTGCTACCAATTAAATTAGTCTTTATCAGACCTTCCTGATCAGCCTACTGATAAACAGTATAACTCTGTATGTTCCCTTTTGAAAGAAATGTATCTAATCTTCTCTTAAATGTATCCATTGTATCTGCCATAACTACCTCCCTGGGCAATGAATTCCACAATTTGACAGACCTTACCGTAAAAAAAACCCCTTCCTCTGCTGAAGTTTAAACCTCCTTTCCTCTAATCTCAAGGGGTGTCCCCTGGTCACCTGATCAGGCCTTGGAATAAATAGCTCACCGCAGAGATCCTTGTATTGACCTCTCATATACTTGTACAATGTGATAAGGTCTCCTCTTAGTCGTCTTTTCTCTAGAGTAAATAAACCAAGTTTGTCTAGTCGTTCCTCATACGTCAAGTCCTCCATTCCCTTAATTAATTTTGTTTCTCTCCGCTGTACCCTCTCTAGTTCTAGTATATCCTGCTCACCTCAGAGTAGCAAGACTGTCTGGATGGATAGCAGAGAGGGACAATCTTCAATTAAGATAAGGGATAAACCTGTCAAGGGGGGCAGGGCTTTCATTGTTCTCACGGTAAGAAGATTGTCCCCTGCTGTTATTTGTCTGGTCTCACAACCAGATTCCACATCTGAGGAGAGCAGTGTTACACTAGGTAAAAGAGGCAGGAGGGGGATACTTTATCATTCAATTACTCTTGAACTACAACTCTGACAGTATTGAACTAACACTCTCCATGGCCCAAATACTATGAAGATTCATTGGAGCTGATTTTATTGTGAAACATTACTGTCTCTTTAAAGTGGAATTATCAATTTGTAACATAGTAAAATATGTTGAAAAAAGACACAAGTCCATCAAGTTCAGTCTTTGCCTCATAACTCAACTTTGTAACAAACGGGTAATTCTGAAAAGGCTTTCAATAGCCATGTATTTTTGTTAGACATTTCCATTTCAAACTAGGGAACGGTGGACGTTCAAATGGGCGCAGCATTCATGTCGGGGACGTGTTGGAGCAATGCAGAGGCCAGTCTCACTGAATTAATTTTCACAGGAGTGAGCAGGAGGGCTTAAGCCCCCCACTGGCCACTTCTGTGAAAATTGCTGCCCCTGATTTGCTGTGTGCGGCCTATCTACCCCCCTGCCATAGACAATGGTTTGGAATGTTTAGCTTTATTTGTCAGACTATGGAAATGAGCTACTACTGATTGGCAGTTGAGTGACAGTTGGGATGGGGAGCAGTGTGGCAGTACCTGCCAGGTTTGTATCAACTGACAAATAAATCAAGCTAAATATATCAAACCATTGTTCTAAATAAAAATGACTAACATCAATATAAGTGCTTTTGAAAGCTTTGAAAATCGCCTATTAATTAGAAAGTGACAGTTACACACTAATCTCTCAAACAATTAACCCTTTGAGTGCCAGAGAGGTGTCCAAAGCATTGCAACACAATGCATTGGATACCTGTCTGGCACTCAAAGGGTTAAACAGAAAAATTGCCAGTATAACACACACACACAATTCTGTTTTTGTTTTTTTTTATTACAAAAAAAAAAAAAACCCCAAACAAAACAAAAAAAAACTAATCTTGTTGTAGGATGACAAATCAACTTTAAAGGGATAGTAATACTAGGAAATAATTTTATTTTATATTGTAGCCCTTAAAAAAACATTAAAGATAATATAAGTCTTATCTCCCAAACCTTTATTGGCAAGTAAAATTCCCTTTTCCTGGCTGTTTTAGCCAAGTCTGCCACCTAGTGGACAGATTTGGAATCCAGTCCACAGATCAGCCAGCAGCTCTTTAGCAGTGCCTGGCTTGCAAGCGCACTTTGTCAACCATTCCAACGAACAAATTCCTTTTAAAGATCGTGATCTTGGCACTTCTGAAGAGGCGCAGCCGGTCTGCGGACAGGATTTCAAATCTGACAGCTAGAGCAGTGACGTCACTCCAGGGGAACTTTACTTGCTAATATCTCCCAAACCATAAAGGTTTGGGAGATAAGACTTATACCATTTGTAATGTTTTTTTAGGGGCTACAATATAAAATAAAATTATTTTCAAGTATTACTATCCCTTTAACCATCTTAAAGGATTTGTAATGTTTCACAATAAAAGTAGCTCCAAGTAATCTTCATAGTATTTGGGCCGTGGAGAGTGTTATTTCAATACTGTCAGAGTTGTAGTTCAGGAGTAATTGAATGATAAAGTATCCCCCTATCGCCCCTTGTAACACTGCTCACCTCAGAGCAGCAAGACTGTCTGGATGGATTGCAGAGTGGGACAGTCTTCAGTGATCATAAGGAGAAACCTGAAAAAAACTGTTAAGGGGGCAGGGATTTCCTTATGATCACAGTAAGTAAGAATATTGTCACTTGCTGTGATCTGTCCGGACAAGTGAACAGATTCCACATCTGAGGTGAGGTGGCTACACTAGGTAAAAGGGGCGGGAGGAGGATACTTTATCATTCAGTTTCTCTTGAACTACAACTCTGACAGTATGGGAATAACACTCTCCATTGTCCAAATACTATGTAGATTAACTGGAGTTGCTTTTTTGTGAAACATTTCTAGCCCTTTAAGTACTAGGGTTGTGTGACGTGCATTTCTCATCCCACTACTAGTTAAAAGGTAAAGTACACTACTGCTGAGCATTCCTAGCGCCCTTGGCATTAACACTTTGAGTGCCAGAGGTGTGTACAATGAATTTCTTTGCAGTGTGTTGCGCATACACACAGGGTTAAACAATTAAAACACTAACACCAAATAAAAAGCAAATTCTGTTGCCCGTCACATGCCATATTAGTGCATTTATGTGTCTTGGCCAAAGTTAAATCACTGGTCATTATCCATATAGGCCAGGTTTATTGGCCAACGCTGATAATATACAGAATCTTGGGGTTTAAAGAGAGGAAATATAAATGAGCTGACTTGGCTTATTTCAGTTTTTCTGGGATATTAAAAGCAGAGAATGTGCAGTTCTGGTTTTCTTGGTTAAATGAAGATTGTGTGTGTGTGTATAATGAATTATGGCCTGTTTTCAGGAAATTAAAGAGGTGCAGTTTGGAACACTCCAACTTCACTGTAGGGTAGAAATCATGATTACTAAAAATCCCATTGATTTAAATGTGATTATTCTTTACCCCTTCAGTGCTAGAGGGTTCTCTCTTGCTAGCATTAAAATGGTTAGAATTCCCGTTTCAGTCAATGGGAATTCTCGTTTACCCCTATGGGGTAGTTGGTTTACTCCAAAACTCTTGTCACAAGTCCCCTAAGAATCGCTGCAGAGCGGAGGATGGGAGTGACTAGATGATGGGAAGATGAACTAAGGTGAGATAAAGAGGTGATAAAGTGGAGATGACTTAATGGTATCACTTCTCCAGTTTGTCTATGGAGCATATGTACTAAGGATTTTCAAGTGGGAGAGATCTTAGTGAATAGGCTCCATAGCATAACTTAGGAACTGGAGAAGTCATATCACTGGAGAAGTCATCTCCAGTTTATCACCACTTTCACACCTTAGTGTATAATCCCGATGAGTTTCATGTTGTATTGTGGGTGGGGCTTAATCAGGTGGGACATGGATGGTTAAAAGGAAGGGTGGGAAAGTGGGTACAAGGGGGTTGGAGTGGGCGGGGTTATAGCTGAACTCACAAAGTGGGAGGATAGGCCTCTGTCCCTACAAACCTGGCAATTCAGTTTGAAAACCGGAGTCTCCGGGCCAGATCCAGAGTGTTCCCGGGTATGAATACAGCCTTATGTGCTCATTTTGGTTAATTTGTGTAAAAACAAACCAAGGCTGGTGTACTAAAAGCATTTGGAGTAAATCAACTGCCCATTGGGGGCAAATAAAATTGTCACAAATTCCCAATGACCTCAAGTGCATTTGTCACATTTTGCTAAGCCTGATCCAATCAGAGCGGACTTGATAAAATGCCTGGGACTGCTCCAAGTAGCTGCATTTGGGGGGTCCTAAACCTGACCACTCACCTGGAACACAACCCAAGTTTCTGTATAAGAAATATGAGGGAGCTTATTAAATAAGCTAAACCATAGAGAAATCTATAACTTAGAGCTTTCACCGATCTGTACCACCCCCCCCCCCCCGGTTCAGAGGGACATGGGTATTCCCTCCCATGTTCAGGTAACACCAGTGAATACTGCCAGTCAAGTCAATGGAGGAGGATGTCCCTATATCTACTCTTCAGCTCAAAATGCTTAAATTTTCTTTACATATTTGAAAATGTCATTCCAAACTGTCTGTGTGTCATGTTAACTAAAGTGCCAGCAGATGTGTAGTTTAGTTTAGGAGATATTCACACTTTAACTTCTGGGGAAAGTGAAAGTCTCCTGGCTTAATTAGCATATAGAATGTCACTGAACCATAATTGGCCTATGAAACGTTAATGGTACTGCAATTAGCGTATATTTCCTTATCCCCATCTAGCGACTAGCTGCTAAGTAGCGCTAGTCACCAGAATAATTACCTTACTTAATAGATTTCTCCCCTCTTCCATGGGCGACAGGCAGGACGGAGTGTGGACATCTTCCCATTGTGACGTCCGCGCGCCTGCGCTGTCAGTCCCAGCCGGGTCTAGGAGGCGTTGCTAGGAGCCATATGATTTATCCCCCTGAGTAAAACAAGAGTACTCCCACTGCTGGAAGGTGTTTTATTCAAAAGTTATTACAGCTCAAACTTTAATTTCCTCTGTGTCCAATCCACGGCACTGTGGGCTTTGGCTCCGCCTTCCACTGGGTAGGACCAATCTTTAAATTTCGTTTGCTACCTCTCCTGTGCAGTTATTTTTGTTCCTACCCAGCTGGAGGACGGAGGCTATGCCTCCCGCTCTCAACTCTCTCTACTACAAAGGATTCCTCCTACGATGTTGCCAAACCAGGCAAACAAACACACAAACATACCGGAGGAAGATTCATGTTATGTTGCATCCTTTGGCTAAACGGGAAACTGGATGCTCGCAAGGTGCCATACCACTTCCCTCCATGCGGCCTCTCTGTCAGGAGCTCAGGGCTGGTTAGCGCGCGCACGCGCCCGTTCACAGCCTATTGTGGAAAGCACAGGACCGGAAGCAGGAAATGCATCACGAAGTGTTCCAAGGTGGAACGCACGCGGAAGAGGAACTTCCGGTCGGCACAGCATGCATAAATGGAGGATTCTGAACGGACCACAGGTAAGTGCCCGCTACTTATTTATATTTAATTCTAGTCCCTGACTGTGTGGGGTTATGTGGGTAGCATAAAGTACCTTCCCTTCTGCTAACCTGAATTATCATAGCCATGTCAGCCTCCAAAGATGCTAAGACTGATTAAAATTAAATCTTCTGAACTTTCTAAAGAAGAAAAAGCAGGGCCAAAGGAAAAACCCTGTGCAGGATGCAACAAAACATTACCTTCTACAGATCCGGCTAAGTTGTGTACTACATGCCTGCAACTAGCGGCAGGTGGGAATGTGCCTGTTCAGTTCCAGGACTTCTTGTCCTGGATGAAGACCTCTATGCAGGACACTTTTACTTCAATGCAGGAGGCAGCAAAAAAGCGTCCTAGGACTTCAGATCCAGAAGAGGGTCCATCAGGTACACAGGATGACTATGATGATACTTACATTGATTTAGAGTCAGCGGCCTCATCAGCAGAGGAAGGCGAGCTGGTGGAAGAAGCCGGCAGTTTTAGCATGGATAAAATGGATCATCTTATAAAAACTATGAGAAAAACTCTGGGATTGTCAGAAACCCAAAAAGATTTAAATGTGATGGATGCCGCATTTGTGGGTTACAAAAAGGCAGTTCCCCAGTTTCCAGTGCATAGCTCAATTCAAGACATTATTAATACTGAATGGAAGCAGACCGAGAAAAGAGGAGCCATCTCAAAAAGATTCCATCGGATGTATCCCTTTCCAGAAGAAGAAACTTCCAACTGGTACAACCCTCCTAAAGTGGACGCTGCAATTGCCCTAACTTCAAGGCGAACCACTATTCTCCTGGAGGATGGCACCACACTGAAGGATCCCATGGAGAAGAAATCAGATAGCGTATTGAAGAAGCAATTCGCCACCATAGGCCAGAACCTCAAAACAGCTACGGCCATGGCATCTACCTTTAGAACCCTAAGGATCTGGATTACTGAACTTGAAGAAAAGATAGAATCATCTGTATCCAGAGCACGCCTTATTAAAGAATTAGCCACCATCAAAGATGCCATCAACTACTCATGTGATGCCTCTCTAGATAACATACGTCTGCTAGCAAGAGCTTCATCACTCTCGGTTATGGCCAGACGGGCTAGGTGGATTAAGGCTTGGGAAGCAGATCCTTCTTCCAAAAACAAACTGCTCTCTCTGCCCTTTTCAGGTGCGAAACTATTTGGAGATCAACTTGAAGATATAATAAAACGATCTTCGGGAGGTAAGAGTCAGTTCCTACCCCAGGACAAGAAAATAAGAAGATCTCCCATACGTTCTGGGCAGTACAGGAAGCGGTCCTTTCCTGAGGCCCGAAGTTACAAACCAGGAAGAGGCTACGATCAGAAGAAACGTGGTTCACAGATCTCCCAGAGACCTGGAAATCGCAGAGATTTCCAGCGGCGTGGACAATTCCCTCAATGAAGCCAGTCTCCCCCCTTCTCCTCCAGTAGGGGGCAGACTGGAGGAATTCCATTTGGCCTGGTCACAGATTCATCCAGACAAATGGGTATGGGAAATTATCCAGAAGGGGTATTCTCTGGAATTCAACACTGCCCCCCCTCCTCATCAATTTCGCTGCTCAAAAGTAAGGAAGAAATCTATGATCCCAAAGATGAGACAAGCACTTCAGTTCCTGTTGAACAACAAAGTGATAGAGGAAGTCCCTGCTCAGCAGAAATTCAGGGGCTTCTATTCAACTCTTTTCTATACTATAAAGCCTACAGGGGAACTACGTATCATTTTGGATCTAAAGGACCTCAACACTCATCTTTATGTACATCACTTCAAGATGGAAACAATATCATCCACAAGGAAATTGATACAACAGGGTGCATACTTGACACGAATAGATCTTCGCGACGCATATTACCATGTGCTGATCCGGCAACAACATCGAAGATTTCTCAGGTTCCACATCTTCGGCAGGCACTTCTAATACCGAGCTCTACCATTCGGCCTAGCATCGGCACCCCGGATCTTCACAAAGATCATGTCCAACGTGATGGCATTTCTCAGAAAACAATATCTTCTCAAAGTCATTCCTTACCTGGACGACATTTTGATAATAGAACCTTCCTTACAGAATGCTCTGACCAGCACCAGAATATGCATAAACCAGATGCAGCAGCTAGGATGGCTAATAAATTTCAGCAAGAGCTCTATGGTACCCTCTCAGGACCTGATATTCCTGGGGATAAGATTCAACACCCAACGGGGCCTAGCATTCCTGTCATCAGACCGGCAACTAAGAATACTCAATCATGTCCGCAAGTTTCTTCAAATGAGACAACGATCGGCAAAAGCCTTTTCCAGACTCCTGGGACACCTTGCATCAACCAATCAGGTTATTCCCTGGGCCAGGACGCATGCCCGCATGACCCAAATGCATTACTTGACCTACTTCAAAAGACAACCCAATAATTTCCACCAACTAATCCCAGTCTCAAAGCAAATCAGACTGGAATTGGAATGGTGGACTCACCCTACAAATCTAGCAAAGGGCAGAGCTTTGACCGATCCAGAATGGCAGATTCTTCACACAGATGCCAGCAAACTAGGATGGGGAGGAATTTGGAACAACAAAACAATTCAAGGCATATGGACTGCCAGGGAGAAAACAATGCATATCAATGTCCTGGAACTCAAGGCAGTCTGGAACACACTGAGGCATTTCAGACAACACCTTCATCAACAGTCAGTTCTGATCAGATCAGACAACTTCACGGCAGTTCAATACATCCTAAATCAAGGAGGAACCCGCAGCTACCAATTGAACTGTCTAGCAATCAAGATCCTACTTTGGGCAGAACACAATCTGCATGCCCTCACAGCCTCTTTCCTATCAGGACATCTGAATACACAAGCGGATTATCTCAGCAGACATCAACTCGATCCAGGCGAATGGGAGTTAAACCCAAAAATATCTCAACTAGTGGTGGCCAATCTGGGTTTCCCAGAAGTGGATCTCATGGCCAAAAATCAAAACAAAAAATGCGATCAGTACCTGTCCAGGTGGCAAGATTCACACTGGCATACCTGTTTCCTCCACTACCTCTGATAAACGAGGTCATCAGGAAAATCAGAAAGGACAAGGCAGAAGTAATTCTGATTGCTCCATACTGGCCGAGAAAACCATGGTTTCCAGACTTGCTCCGGATGTCCTGCAGAGTCCCTCTACCTCTTCCAGTCAGCTCAGACATGCTTCTTCAGAAACCTATACAACATCCCAACCCAGCTTTCTTCCAGCTTCGGGCTTGGAGGCTGAGCGGCAGTCCTTAAGGTTACAGGGTACTTCCGAAGCAGTGATTGACACCATGCTCAAAGGGAGGAAAACATCATCCACAAAAATTTATTAGAGTGTGGTCCATTTTCTACAAATGGTGTGTGAGCCATCAGTTGGACAGATCTACCATATCTCCTACAAAAATCTTGGATTTTCTTACAGGAAGGATTCCAAAAAGGATTAAAACTCTCATCATTAAAGGTACAGCTATCAGCATTGTCAGCTATATTGGCATCTCCGTTTGCGGATAACTACCTTATTAGACGCTATTTAACATCTATTTCTAAAATTAAACCAACTATAAGAGAAACCATTCCCCCTTGGGATTTGAATTTGGTGTTACAACTATTGGCCTCTAATCCATATTTTGAGCCCCTTCAAGAGGTGTCGATTAAACACCTCTTTGAAAACAGCGTTTTTAATAGCAGTTACTTCAGCTAGAAGGGTCAGCGAATTACAAGCCTTGATGGCGGTATCACCTTTTATCACATTCCATCAGGATAAAGTAGTGCTGCGACCAAAACCAACCTTTTGTTCCAAAGTCATTTCCCAGTTTCACCTGAATCAGGAAATAGTGTTACCGTCCTTCTGTCCTCATCCAAAGCATGATCTGGAAAAACGTCTACATAACCTAGATTTGGTCAGGTGTCTGTAGATATATCTGTCCAGAACTAAGGACTTCCGAAAATCTGACTCTCTTCTAGTACACTTTGGGGGTCAATATAAAGGATCGGCAGCCTCCAAGGCTTCGATCGCTAGGTGGATACGTGACTGTATTGCCCTCTCTTATGAAACAGCGGATCAGGATCCGCCAAAAGGGCTAAAAGCCCACTCAACTAGGGCCATGTCAACCTCTTGGGCCCTCAAAGCAGCTGCCTCTCCAGAAGAAATTTGCAAGGCAGCAACCTGGGCTTCTATTTCTACGTTCATCAAACATTATAAATTGGACTTACGAACATCTGCTGACGCCAAGTTTGGGCGAAAGGTGCTTGAAGCAGCTATACTCCTCTGAACTCCATTCTGCCCCATCCCTATGTGGGGTACTGCTCTGGTAAGTCCCACAGTGCCGTGGATTGGACACAGAGGAAAAGTGAAATTTACTAACCGATATTTGTATTTCCTCTGTGTCCTTCCACGGCAACCCACCCAGGGTAATTATGGTATGAGTATCAGTTCCTCTTGTGACAAGATTACTACTGTATCTTACTATTTATATTATGGTATGGCTATCTCTAACCTCTTGTATCTTTCAGCTTGGTCAAACTGTATAACTGCAGAGGAGAGGTAGCAAACGAAATTTAAAGATTGGTCCTACCCAGCTGGAAGGCGGAGCCAAAGCCCACAGTGCCGTGGAAGGACACAGAGGAAATACAAATATCGGTTAGTAAATTTCACTTTTTCAATGTTCAGTATCTCAGCGGCCTGAAACTGTACAGTCGCTACAAAAAGGAACAAAAGATATCCCCAAACAAAAGAACAGCTCCTAATGCTGAGGCACACATGAAGGCTTCACAATAATATCAAAACAATAATTTATTGAATATCAAAAATAGACAAAATATCCAACAGATGGCAATAAAAACAATTTAAAATAAATGTCTGCGTGATGTCCCAAAATAATATGTAGAGCAATATCTCCTCATCACAAAAAGAAAATAAATAGTAACAATGCAAAATAGCATAAATATTATAAATATATGGTGTCCCAGAAAGTACAATATCAATATGGTGCATCAAACCCTCAAATCGAGGAAATAGATCCCTAAGATCCGTGCAAATACTTTAGTAAAATATGAAGTGAAAATACAAAACAAAATACACAGATAATGAAATAGGTAATGCTTATCAAGTGACAAAAGAAGTAAGGAACTCTACGTCAGACATCACCACAGTACACGAGCACCCAAATCCCAACGCGTGTCACCAAAAGCAGCTTCCCCTGATGAAGTGTAGGTGTAGTACCACAGCGGCCTGAAATTTACTGTCAACTGTCCAGAGCTTTCCATAGGATGGTGTAGTAACAGCGCCACTGTACAATTTCAGGCCGCTATGGTACTACACCTACACTTCGTCAGGGGAAGCCGATTTTGGTGACACGCATTGGGATTTGGGCGCTCGTGCTGTGGTGATGTCTGATGTAGAGTTCCTTACTTCTAATTCTTACTACTTTTGTCACTTGATAAGTATTACCTATTTCATTATTTGTGTACTAGTTGAACAGCACGTTACACGGGCCACAGTGCCACTGACAGCCGGTCGTGCTGCAGTCATGCGCAGTAGAGACTGCCCGCGCCGCGGCTGATACAGAGCTGGCAGCATGGGAAGTCTCTACTGCGCATGACTGCAGCACGAGCAGCATTCTATACTGCACATGACTGTGGCGTTACACATGTTTTAGCGAATTATTATATAGGATTTTGTTCTGTATTTTCACTTCATTTTTTACTAAAGTATGTGCACGGATCTTAGGGATCTATTTCCTCGATTTGAGGGTTTGATGCACCGTATTGATATTGTACTTTCTGGGACACCATATATTTATAATATTTATGCTATTTATTTTTTTTTTTTTGTAATGAGGAGATCTTGCTTTACATATATTCTTTTGGGACATCACGCAGACATTTATTTTAAATTGTTTTTATTGCTATCTATTGGATATTGTCTATTTTTGATATTCAATAAAGTATTGTTTTGATATTATTGTGAAGCCTTCATGTGTGCCTTAGTATTAGGAGCTGTTCTTTTGTTTGGGGATATCTTTTGGTCGTTTTTTGTAGTGACTGTAATTTTTACAGCCCTTGAGTGCACCGGACCATTCTGGTCAGATATATGTGGCTTCCCAGTATATGCCTGTGCTAGCCCAGTCTAGTGTTTTCACTGAAACTGTACAGTGGCGGTGTTGCTACACCATCCTATGGAGATTTATTGTCAACTCTCCAGAGCTTTCCATAGGATGTTGTAGTAACAGCGCCACTGTACAATTTCAGGCCACTGTGGTACTACACCTTTTGACCTGTAATACCTTTTGAATAAAACACATTTCAGTGGTGGGAGTGCCTTTGTTTAACTCGGGGAGATAACCACTACAACATAAAAAAAAAAAAAAATTTTTTTTTTTTTTTTTTTTTTACATTTTAAGTATTACTGTCCCTTTTAAACATCAGGTCGGTTAGTGGGGGAACAGCTGTGCCAATAGGGAACGGTTTGTAATGAGACTTTTATACCCTAATGCAGTTGGTTTGTCCCAGAACTGTTCTGGTTCTTTTTAGGACATCAGACAGTATGTTGGTTTCTTTCTCCTCTCAGGTTTCCTGTAAAGAAATTAGATATAAAATGTGAAAATTGATTACGCTCTGTTATTTCTTTTCGGTAAGCTGGAAATGACGGTTATTGGCCATTTTACAGACTTTGGCTGCAACACATGTATATTCTGTAATGTGCTGATTCTTAGTCTGTTCTCTCAACTCACCTTGGATGCCAGCAATTTAATAATCTAAAGAAGAGCGGTTCTGGAGCAGACCAACTGCTCCATAGGTGAGAAAAAATTCTTGAATATTGGAGAGGACAAATGCATCAGAGCCCTCTTTGATTGCCAGATGCTATGCGTTGAGCACCCCTCTGGCACGCAAAGGGATAAATCTTTTATTTAAATCAGTGGAAATTTTCATTCCCCTTACAGCACAGTTGGTTTGCTCCAGAATAGCACCTGTATAAATTGTACATATATATATTCTTCATAGTATTTGGGTCATGGAGAGTGTTATTTCAATACTGTCAGAGTTGTATTACAAGAGTAAGTGAATGATAAAGTATCCCCCTCCCGCCCCTTTTACCTAGTGTAAGCCTCCTCCCCTCAGATGTGGAATCTGGTCCACAGACCAGACAGCTCACAGCAAGGGACAATCTTCTTACTGTGAGAACAATGAAAGCCCTGCCCCCCTTGACAGGTTTTCTCTTATGATAACTGAAGTTTGTCCCACTCTGTGATCCATCTGGACAGTCTTGCTGCTCTGAGGTGAGCACTGTTACATCAGTAAAAGGGGCGGGAGGGGGATACTTTATAGGGGTGCGCCGAAATGTTTCGGCTGAAAATGGCATTTTTGGTAAAAAGCCGAAATAAAAAAAAAAAATGCCGAAAATCCATGGCAGGACTATGACAGTGTTCTGACCGGCTTTGCTTCTCATTGACTCTGCAGCCTTTGTTCCCCCTTCCCATACAGTGCTGTATCTTGGTCTTAATTTAAGGCCCACTGTCTCCATGGTGACACAGGGCTGCCTATATCTCGCACCGATGACATATTTGAAGTTGTGGCAATGACATGCTGTGTTTGTGTCCTGCTGCTGTTGAGGTGACGGAGCCATCGTGCCTTCAAAGCCTGGTATCATCATCTCAGCACCGACAGCAGTCAGCATCACACGCACCAACCTACAGTTGCTCCATTCTCTTCAGACATAGTTTTAATCGTTGTACATGGATAAATCAAAATACAAGATTTTGTTCGTACCTTGGCTGCAATTAAGTAACTATATCTTCCCTTTTTTTTTTTTTTTTTTTTTTTTTTCTTCTTCCCAATATATGTGTCAACCCTTTGAGTTCCAGACGTAGCCAATTATATGGCTGGATCTAGTGTTTGGGGAAAAAAATCACTTTGTTGTGATATGTGCCCTGTAACAGCCTTGATTCATATTTTGTGGGTGTTGCTAAAGTAAGGAGTTTGTCTCAGACTATGTTATAAAAAAAAAAAAAAAAAAAAAAAAAAAAATCTCATTTTGCAGCGGATTAAGTTCACTTCTGTCTTACTGTCAGTCCATGTAAAGATGTATAGAAAAATATCACAATGCTGGAATAAAAGTTGTAGAAACCTCAGTCTAAGACTTTTTTTGTTATTATTAATAGTATTATTAAGCTTAGTAGGCATGTATAAATCTCACACAAATAGTGCATTGAATACCCATTATTGCATTTATCTCAGAGTTTTATGGATCTCTTCCATTGTACTTGGTGGAGGGGGAGCTGTATTGATTTAATTTGGAATTCTTCAATTTATTGCAAGAACTGTACACCCCATATTCTGTTATTTGATTTAATTTTTCAGTGGATTTTGGTGGAATACTGCTGCTATCTCAGTGGGATATTGTGGGGGGGGGTACTTGGGGAAAAAAAACGTCTGTTTCGGTTTTCGGCCAAGTGTATCCTGAAGTTTCGTTTTCAGTGCACCCCTAATACTTTATCATTCAATAACTCTTGAACTACAACTCTGACAGTATTGAAATAACATTCTCCATGGCCCAAATACTATGAAGATTAATTGGAGCTGCTTTTATTGTGAAACGTTACTATCCCTTTAAAGTGGACCTGTCACATTGTAACAAATAGAGGATTTTGCAAGCACTTTCAACATCAAACTATATGTGTTAGAAATTATTTTCTGTAAACAATAGTTAAAAATATTTAGCTTTACTTATCGGTGCCTGGAGGACGCGAACATTCCACGTAGGAAGTGACAGTTGTTAATTCAGAGCTATCAAGAAGTACTAGCTTGACTGCAAATATCAACAAATGAATAAAGCTAAATATCTCTGTTGGTAGAAATGAAAAATGACTAACATAAATATGGATGATTTTTGGATGCTCTCTTCAAAATCATCTCTTTGTTACAAAGTGACACATCCAGTTTAAAAGAGCAGTAAATTAAATATATAATATCACTTTATAATATATATATTATATTATATTATACTAGCAATGTGGGACGGTGTTGCCCGTCATGTTATGACCGTTGGGCGCAAGTGTGTGAAATGTAGGCACCATGATAAACAGACATATGCAACACACAGGCAGACACATGCACACAGTGAGCGGCAGAGACATGCAAAAGACATGCACACATGGACACACATTTGTAACAGAAATGTACACACACACACACGCAACATATATGCGCAGAAACACATACGTGCATGAGTTGTTGACCCCTCTGGCACTTTATGGGTTAAGGTATAGAGAGGCATGTCAGAGTTAAATAGCAGTGGGAAATGTATTCATACCTGGGAACATTAACTTGTGGGGACTTCTGTGGTGCTGATGTGGAGAGAGCAATGGGGCAATTTGGATTAAAAGTGGATGGGGCTTAATCATGAGTAGGGGATGGGGCTTAAGAGAAATGTGGAAAAGTGTTGGTAATAGGCTGGGGAAGGAGGAGAAGTGGAAGGGAAATGCAAGTTTACAGTGTGAGGGGTTTGAACACACTCCCTGAGGGGTAAAACTTGATACACAACCCTGTGACAGTCAGTGTGTACCTGATGGCTGTCTGTCCAGTGTCTTGCATGTCAAATGATGACAGTCAAGAAATAATTCAGTAATGAGGGCCTACCTTAACCCTTTGAAAAAAAAATATGTTGTAGGGGTTATCCCCCTGAGTAAAACAAGAGTACTCCCACTGCTGAAAGGTGTTTCATTCAAAAAAAAAATATGTTGCAGGATTTATCCCCCTGAGTAAAACAAGAGTACTCCCACTGCTGAAAGGTGTTTCATTCAAAAGTTATTAATTTTCAAAGTTGAATTTTTTAGGTGCAATATCACAGTGGCCTGAAATTGTACAGTGGTGCTGTTGCTACACCGTCCTATGGAGATTTATGATCCCGGGACCAGAGCTGTCCATAGAATTGTGTAGCAACAGCGCCACTGTACAATTTCAGGCCACTGAGATATTGCACCTAAAAAACTCAACTTTGAAAATTAATAACTTTTGTATGAAACACCTTTCAGCAGTGGGAGTACTCTTGTTTTACTCAGGGGGATAAACCCTGCAACATATTTTTTTTTACATTGTAAGTATTACTATCCCTTTAAAGAGAGGATGCATATGTGACTTAAATTTGACCTTATATAGCAGGACATGAACTACATCAAAATACTAAATAACATCCTACAAATAAACAGTATTAACCCTTTAAAGGCATAGCAATGCATAATTTTTACACATCTTCATCTGGTAGCTATTAAAAAGTTAAACTAAATGCCCCCAGTCCCGTAGTTAGTCTCCCCCCCCCCCCCCCTGACGTCAGCGCTCTAGCTGACTGCAGGGGAATCCGGTCCCGGGACCGGAGGAGGCTCTTCAGCAGAGCAGAGATTGAGATATTGAAAAAGAAATCCTTCACTGGAACGGTCTTCTAAGTGTGCTTGCAAACCAAGCACAAACCAAGCACGCTTTGTAGTCCGCTCCAGTGAAGGATTTCTTTTTCAGTAACGCAATCTCTGCTCTGCTGAAGAGCCTCCTCCGGTCCAGGGACCGGATTCCCCTGCAGTCAGCTAGAGCGCTGACGTAAGGGGAGGGGGGAACTCTAACTATGATTATCTCTCAAACCATAAAGGTTTGAGAGATGGGACTGGGGGCATTCAGTTTAACTTTGTAATAGCTACCAGATGAAGATGTGTACAAATTATGTATTACAATCCCTTTAAGGACCGGCGCGCACTCAAGGACCATGGGGCATTTTTTTTTTCTCGCTATCTGATAAAAAATCCATGATGTATATGTACTGCATGGGTCCTTTTAGGCTTTTTACCCTTCTGCATTAAAAGGGTTAAGCGCCGGCCACATGCGAGCATGGCCAGTCCTTAAGGGGTTAAGGTAGAGCTAACACTTTTTAACCTGGGTGATTTTGAAAGAGCTCCTATATTTCTGCTAGCCATTCTTTACGAGAACGATGCGTTGCATGCTCCTCTGACACTCAAAGTTGAAACTATAGTTTTAGCTGTTTAGCTTTATTTACCAATGTATTCAAATAACCAGTACCGACTGGTATGAAGTGGCAGTTGGGAGGGAGAGTGGAATGCTCATGTCTGACACACCTGGCTGCGCAGTTTTAAACCTTTTAAGGACCCATGAAGCGTCAGGACCGTCACGGGTGAACTTGCAATACGGACCCTTGACGGTCCTGGCACGTCATGGATTTCAGGGCTCCCTGCGTGGCTGCACGCCATTCGGGGAACCCTTAACACGATACGGCAAAAAAAAAAGCTCCTTAATGGGTTAAATAAAAGACGACTAACATAAATACAGGTGATCTTGAAAGTGTTTTCAAAAATCACCCAACTTGTTATAATGTGTTAGTTTCACTTTAAAACCAGGGACTGCAGGATCCAGAGAGAGGGTGCTAAAACCGCGGGACTATCCCTAGTAATCTGGGGCAGTTGGCAGTTATGGTAATTTTGGGGAAAACCTACTGAACTATAGGTGACACAAATTCCTCAAATTCTCACTGATTTTTAAATGAGTCTCTGTGAAGCATTGAGTTGGAGACTTTTTCTAGCCTTCAAGGGGTTAAAAGCTGCATTTAAATTAGTGGCAGTTTTTTTAATTTGTCGTGTATGATGCAGTTGGATTTACTCCAGAATTCTTCCAATTTTTTTTTTTTTTTTTCTTTTTAGTTCTTGCGCATTCAAAGGGTTATTGTTGAATACATTTTTGGCTCTTGCCGAGTGAACCCTTTGAGTGCCAGATGTTCTGTACCCCTCTGGCACTCAAAGGGTTAAAACAATGTTAATAGATTGTTGGACTGCAACTTCTTTCATCCCACCCCTGCCAACATTAGTTGGCATGAGGCAATTTCTTAACCCTTTGAATGCAGAATGTCTTTGGATACACGACTGGCATTCAAAGGAATAATATTAGTCAAAGCTAATGCAATCACTCAGGCAGTTCTTTGTCTGTAGTGATTTCCACCCAGTAGCTTTTCAAAATCCATTCCAAAATTGCATATTGGCTTGTGCTGGGCTGGTTGTGGGGGTGCAATCGGAAGCTTTTTTTTTTTTTTTTTTTTTTTTTTAACGAGTCGATGAAATGTAAGCGAGAGAGAGAGAGGCTACAGAAAGCTCACCGGCGTACCGATGGCAGCTGAGTTATGGGGCAGTTCTGGGGAAATTTACAATGGTGTTTATTTTTAATAGGTCTCGAAAATGGGAAATCTGTAGGCATGGTAAAAAGAAAAAGTAAGGCCGATCGAGCAAATCTGTCACTATTAAAAATATATATTGTACGCATACATATATGTGTTTATTTTTATACATAAATTCAGACATGGACTCTCATAGGATTTAGCCAGATCTGGGTGAATTGTTGTCTTTTATTTAGTTCCTGAGAATTTTCAGATGATCTGAACAAGGCACTAAATTATCAACTACTATAGATGAATAGGAGTCATTATTTCTGATGACTCAAAAGGAAATTGTCACGGGGGAATGTTTTATATGAACTTGTAATTTTTGAGCCAAAAAAAACCATAAAATAGTGTAGTGCTGTAAAGATACTTTTTGCTTCTGTCTTAAAGGGGCTTAAACCCATGATAATAAAACATATATTTGTTCAGTATTTTCCTGCTATGTAAAACCATTTTCCCCAATATTGCATTCAGATGTTTTCATGCTTAATGGGGGCTGCTAGCAGTTACTTTATTCAGAAGATATTGGTGTTCAAACTCTTACTAAGCGGTACAGTGAACGGTAGCTAGTGATTCGCTTCTCTTATATAATGCAGTAGAGTCTGTCTGGAGGCCAGGTAAATTGTCTGGACACCAGATGGCACTAGCACTACTGCTAACAGTTCAAATTTTTTTTTTTTTTTTTTTTTTTTTTTTTTTTAAACTGTAAAGTTTTGAATGAAGCAACTTCCATGAGTGGTTTCTTGTCAGGGGAAAAAACTCTACATTACAATGCTTATCCCTTTAACCCTTTGAGTGCCAGAGGGGTACGGAATGCATTCTGTACCCCTCTGGCACTCAAAGGGTTAAACCACTTAAAGCCCAATAAAGTGCTAAGACTGTCTTGGCTGTCCAGGCTTTAAAGGGATAGTAATACTTCGTTTTAACTTTATTTTATTTTGTAGGCATTAAAAAAACATGAAGAATGATATAAGTCTTATCTCTCAAACCTTTATGGTTTAGGAGATATTCACAAGCAAAGTTCCCCTCCCACCCCTTTTACCTAGTGTAAGACATCTCTTCTCAGATGTGAGTCTGGTTGTATGACAGTACAGATAACAGAAGGGGACAATCTTCTTTGTATGAAAACAATGAAAGCCCTTCCCCCCTTGACAAGTTTTTCAGCTTTTTCCATTATCTTAATTGAAGATTGTCCCTCTCTGCAGTCTACCTGGGCACCTCCCTTCTGATCTGGTTGAACAGGGGGGGGGTACTTTGTTTGTGAATATCTCTTAAACCATAAAGGTTTGAGAGATAAGACTTATATCATTCTTCATGTTTTTTTAATGCCTACAAAATAAAATAAAGTTAAAACGAAGTATTACTATCCCTTTAAGGACCAGTTACTGCTCTGGCAAATCATGGAATTTTGTGATTGCAGCGGGGCTGCATGTTGTGCTGCAATCACTGAACACTTCCGTGCAAAAAAAAAAAAAAAAAAAAAATGCCTTGTTCCTACAGCGCCTCCTGACACTGGACCGTGTGATCCTTAAGAAAAACTAGACGCATCCCATTGCTCACCTTTCTGGTTCTTTAAAGGGATTGAGGGGAGCTTTCATGCCCACAGCACCTAATTATCAGTTGGTCACAGTGACCGGGTGAGCTGCCCGTGGTTCTCCATCATTCCCAACTAGCAGGGTATAAGATGAGAGTCAGTCTAACAGGTATTGCTTCATTCACTGCTGCTCTTTGGTGTCATTGCAAGTATTCTGATGTTAGTTATTTGTGTAATAAGGTCAAGGCTGGATCACCCATTAGACACCACCTATAGTTAGACATTTTATTTTATTTCAGAAATAGTCTGAGATATTTAAGTTTGTCAGTTAATGCATATTAGACCGCACTTGCTAGCACAGTAGTATGTCAGACACTAACATTTTACACTGCTCCGCATCCCACCTGCCACTTTCAGCAAACCAGATACTAACGTTCCACATTGCTCTCCATCCCATCTGCCACATCCTGCCAGCCAGTACCAGCTTACTTGCTTAACCCCTTCAGGACCATAGTGCGCATGCAAGGCCAGCACTTAAGGACCACGGGGCTTTTTTTTTTTTTTTTTTTTTTTTTTTTTTTTTATCTGATTCCATGACATGCCAGGACCATCACTGGTCCGTAAGTGCCAGACAGCAGCGACTGTCCTGGCACGGCAGTGGATGTTAAGGGGGTTAAACTGACAAACCAGTAAAGCTAAATATTTTGCTTGAAATATGAAATGGCTGACATAGGGGTTGATTTCAAAAGCTGTTTCACAATCGCTTCCTCAAAAAAAAAAAAAAAAAATCCAGTCTAACCCTTTTAACCCCTTAACTACCGGGCAACACAGCATGTGACCGGCAGTTAAGGACCACAGGTCATTGTTGTTTCTTAATAAGAGTGGCGGGCACTAATTACTCCAGTAACCCTTTGAGGGCCAGGGTGGTGCACAACAATTTTATTATAAATACATGACAAATATTTAATATTATTATATTTTATAACAATTACAACTTGAATAAATAACCACATAAACATACTAGTGCTTGCAAATACACAGCCATTGCCTGGCTAGCACTGTGTAGTAACTGCCCACATTTACTTAACACTACTTGGCTGAGGGTCATGCCAACATCCAACCCTAAAATATTTGAATGTGGTAAGTGGTAGCCCAAAAGCCATACACCGCTACTCTTAACCCCTGTGGGATAGTGGACCTGCCAGGACCTCCTGCACATCCTATTTTGGATCAGATTGCGCTTGTGGGCATGCTGTGATCACACTGGGAGTTTAAAACTGACTGCTCGAAGACCGGATCAGTCAGTTTCAGCCTCTCTCTTGTCAAGCTGGTACATGAGCGATCACGTGTACCGGCTTTCCAAATAAAATGACGCTGGTCCTCAAGCGTAAAAGAAAAAAAAAAACCCTGGTCCGCCTGCTCTGTAAGGGGGTTAAGACCCGGCCCAGGAGTCATAATCCAGTACCATCGAAGAAGGTCATGCATCTCCCAGCAAGCCTTCTGCTAAGCTGTGACACTACCACAATCACCACGACTATCACACCAGGTGACTTACTGGAACAGAACACTGCAAACCATCCCACCAGAACCTAGTCACATGTTCTACTGGCCCCTACACCACGGTAAGCACATACTACTGGACAGTGGTGGGTAACTCCTCTCCCATCACACTCCAGAACAAAATGACTGCAGGACCTGCAGCCAGTCATCTCCAGATCAGCACCTAGCTCTCCACCCTAAGCTTCTATGTCCTACTTCCTTTCTAATTCCCTGGGGACCCCTCTAGTATTCAAGGGGGGTTATGCACTATGGCATGATAAATTGGAGATGACTTCTCCAGTAATATCACTTCTCCAGTTCCTATGTTGTTCTATGGATCCTGTGTACTTATCTCCAGTAATATCACTTCTCCAGTTCCTATATTATTCTATGGAGCCTGTGTACTTATCTCCAGTGATATCACTTCTCCAGTTCCTATGTTATTCTATGGAGCCTGTGTACTTATCTCCAGTGATATCACTTCTCCAGTTCCTATGTTATTCTATGGAGCCTGTGTACTTATCTCCAGTGATATCACTTCTCCAGTTCCTATGTTATTCTATGGAGCCTGTGTACTTATCTCCAGTAATATCACTTATCCAGTTCCTATGTTGTTCTATGGAGCCTGTGTACATATCTCCAGTTCCTATATTATTCTATGCAGCCTGTGTACTTATCTCCAGTAATATCATTTCTCCAGTTCCTATATTATTCTATGGAGCCTGTGTACATATCTCCAATGTTGGAGAAACATTAGTGCATTGGATCCATAGAACAACATAGGATGATGAGAAGTCATCTCCACTTTATCACCTTGCTGTCACCCCTTAGTCCATCTCCATCCAGGGGTTAAAAGCCTTGCATAACTCTGCAGTGAGTTGTGTACCCCTCTGGCACACAAAGAGTAATGAAAATGCATGTTGGAGACTTGTATTTTTTTCTGTTTGGTTTTTACCATACTTGCACTACTTTTTTCTTGTACGTATGACCCTAGAGGTTTTACTGTTGTCCTCTTTCAAATCTCTTTGTTCCTTTTGGATTCCTGTTGCAGAGTATTTTTCCTGGCATCTTTAAGTGCTGCTCTGGTGCCCTATACAGTAAAAGCCACCTTCCAGCTTGCATTAACCCCCTCCTGATGTGCTAAGAATAGAGCCGGCAGCTTCTAGGGGGCTGATTCCGACAGTCTGGTTTAATGATCACTGCACAGTCAGATCTCCCAGCCCAGCTTCGTATTGAGATCTGCACGGAAAAACCCACAGCTCTGCAATATTTCAGTTTTCCATACAAATTCCACTATTACGAGTTACACGTAGTATTAAATCGTATAACTGGCTGGATATATCAGATCCTACCTTTGATTGCTTTTGTACCAACCTTTATTTATGTAACACGTATATTCAATGTTTATCAGTGTGTATACACAATGAATATATGTGTTACATAAATAACGGTTGGTACAAAAGCAATCAAAGGTAGGAAATAAAATGTGAGTTCACTGTTAACCCTTTGGTTGTATAATTTAGACCTTCCTTCTGTGACTGATGTGACCGAAAGGTCACATTAACCCTTGGCTTTCCAGGAAGATACCATCCTGGCACGCCAAGGGTTGCATTTCAAATGTTCATTCTTTTTTTAAGACCTGTAAGTACTTTTGTACTAGCTACACTAATAAGAAACATGTGGCTGTCTGAGTGTCTGAATTACTTATTTAGAAAATGTTTTACCAGGAAGAATACATTTTGAGATTTCTCTCATTTTCAGGTACATATGATACTGGGGGCATATGTACAAGGACCAAAACGGAGCAATTCTGGGACAAACACAACTACACACAAAACGTAATTGATTTTTCAAAATGCTAGTGGATTCTAGCAAGAGCTCTCCAATATGTTGCTTCAGATTTATTTGAATGCCTCACTAGTAGGAGAGTTGCTGGATTCCCAAAGGACCAGGGCTTGGGCCAATCTAATCCATTATCAGCTCCCTCTGCAACCCAATGGCACTATTACTAGTAAGTAGCTTAGCACTGTTACATGCCCCAAACTGGCAACAAAACCAGGGCTTTAAGTACCCTAAAACACTACCTACCACTGCTCTTGCTCAATCTGGCATTCAAGGGATGATGAATCCCCCTTAAATTACCCTAAATTCCCATTGGGGGTTTTAACTCCTAGAATGATTGAGAAGTGTCCAGCGCATTAAAGGGGTTCTCTCGCATCCATAAAGTTTGCCTCTATGTAATCCTCTGATAAAGGTAACATGTGATCTATAAAAAAAATATATATATATTATATATATATATATATATATATATATATATATATATATATATATATATATATATATATATATAATTTTTTTTTTATTTTTTTTTTTTTTTTTTTTTTTTAAAGGGATTGTAATGCTTAAATTTTACTATCCCCCATCTTGTAGCACTTTAAAAACTGAATTAAATGAGCCTGGCGGCACCTCTTAAACCTTTTATGGTTTGAGAGATATCCGCTTTCAAAGTTCCCTCTCCCCTGACGTTGGCATTCTAGCTGACAGCAGGGGAATCCGGTCCCTGAGCAAGCGGAGGCTCTTCAACAGAGCTGAGATCGCGTTATGGAAGAAGAAATACTTCACTGAAATGGTCTTCTACGTGAGCTTGCAAATCAAGCGCGCGTAGAAGACCATTTCAGTGAAGTAACTTCTGGAGTGGCTTCAGCAAAACTCTGCCCGCAGCCTGTCACTCCTCGTCTGTTCCCCTGGAGCAGTCTCATTGGCAAGTGACCTCTGCAGTTTACATGGAGGAAACCTCCGTCACTGGAGGAGGCTGGAACAAGGCACTACACTGGGAGGGGAACAGACTAGGAGTGACAGGCTGCGGGCGGAGTATTGCTGCAGCCTGTCCAGAAGTTACATCAACGGCTCCCTTTTAAAACTTCAAATCTCACCATAGCCTTCATTAAAAAAAAAAAAATACACATTACATGTTAGAAGATACATAGAGGCAAACTTTTATGGAGGCGAGAGATCCCTTTTAAGAAGCCCCATTAAAATCCATTGGGAAGTAACTGTCCCCTTTAGTACATTCTATTTGCCCCACAATTCCTCCACTTCCTTAGTACATCAGCCTCAGTAGATTCTTCCTTTAAATCATCTGTGTTGCAGGTTGGGGGACACGCGAAAGAAGGCTCTGCAGGTCTACCTGGACCGAGTTTTAAAGATCATCGAATTTAATGTGACCGCTGAAGAAGGTAAAAATATATATAATGCTTTTTTTTTCACCTCCTAAAAGGCCAGTTTTAATGTGTTTTAAAATATTTATTATTAGATTAGGTGCTGTTTTTATCACTTACTATGGAAAGCAGGGCTGGATTTCCCAATAGGCAGAGTAGGTGTCTGCCTTAAGCTCCACATTTTGAGGGGAGCCTAAACTGTACTAGCCACACCCACATTCTGAATTGTGAGAGTGGCCAAAGACAGCTCACTATCCCTGCACCAGTTTCATTACCTAATTATTTAACCCCTTGGATGCTAGAGAGATTTTTGCAATGCATTGGAGAGCTCTCTAGCAGCCAAGTGGTGAAAGCAATTTTTTTTTTTTTTTTTTTTTTTTTTTTTTTTTTGTTCTTGCGTGTTAAGCCAAGGGTATTTTCGGGGACAGAAAACAGTGAATTTGATTGGTGTTGTGACCACTGGCAGAGCTAGGTCACCTAGAAGGCCTTGCCAAGGGGAGCCTGGGATGTAAATCTGGTCCTGATGGAGAGCCTTAATCTATTACTCAAGCCCTTCCATAAAGTGCAAAAACACCCTTTGGACACTAGTAGACTCAGTTGCTGTCAACTTGATTTTTTTTTTTTTTTTTTAATTGTTTGATCTGTAATAACATTTGAATGATATCCAGGAGCAGGGATACAGGGTTGTCCAAACAATTTTTTTTTTTCTTCTACAAGGGCCAGACTAAGAAAGGAGCAATGATTCATGGGCCAGATCCTACCAAACAATGTAATGGCATTAAAGACCAGCATGCACCAGATTAATTTATAACAACTATTATAAACAAACCTCAGGCTACTAAGTTACTTTTCATTTTGAGAAGGATCTGTTAAGGATTATTAAGTTTTATAGGAGCTGTATAATTGGGTCAGCACTCACACCCGTTTGTCTCCCAAAGAATATACATTTTAAGAAGAAAAATATAAAAAAAAAAAGCCAGTATAGCTAAAAAAATATATATATATATATATATATCTGACCACAATATATAGTAAAAATTTTTTTTTTTTTTTTTTTTTTTTTTTTTTTTTTTTTTAGATATACTGGGTTTTTTTTTTTTTTTATATATTTTTCTTCTAAACCCCTTAAGGACCCATGACGGTCCTGGACCGTCATGGAATTCTGGGCTCCCCCACTCGGCTGCACACCGTTCAGGGAGTCTGGAACCGGATCACACACAAAAAAATACTCCGTGGCCCTCAAGAGACCGCAAAGTACGTGCGTGGCCGGTCCTTAAGGGGTTAAAGTTATGTCATTTGGGAGATAGACTGGTGTCAGCGCTGATTCCGTTATACAGATTCTATTGCCATTTCCATTTGGCCTTGTCAGATACCAAAGGGAGTCAAGGCTGCAGGACATGATATCCTAATGCTACATTAGACAGATTATTCATCATCCAGTACCTCCACTAGTTTCTACTAAAGTTTTATAGGAGGTCACATTTTTATTTTAATATCCTTTACCTGAAGGACCTGATTGGCTGTATCCTTGGGCCTTTGGTTGGACATCCCTGCCCTATAATGTATAGTTTTTCTTGAGGTTTGCTGCTTCTTTTAAGAGATAATCCTGATAATTTTTAGATCCCTTTAGTGAACACAGCTGATGCATAACAGGGAAGATCTCTAATGAGCTCCTGGGTTAATTCTTCACTATATCCTCAGAATTTATCCAGGTGGCCCAAAGCTTGGAGGCTTCAAGAAAGAAATGGCAGCAAGTAGAGAAGGACCTAAGGGAGAAACAAGAGTCTTTGTTGAAATGCGAGATTGATCGTTCCGCTCTCCAAGTGAAGCTTAAACATGCCCGGAACCAGGTTGACGTGGAAATGAAAAAGCGTCAGAGAGCGGAGACCGAGCTGGAAAAAGCGGTAATGTTTTTATTGTGTGGCTTAATCCTTTGCGTGCCAGAGGGGTACGTAACGCATTGCAAAGCAATGCATTGCGTACCCCTCGGGCACTCAAAGGGTTAAGACTTTTTAGCATCAAAGGAGTTTGCAACTCACTGGGAAGCAACACATTGCACTCTCCTGTGGTCCTTTAAAGGATTAAAGTGCTAGCACAACAGTGAAACAATATAACCCTATCACTGCAGCATAATTTTGTATTGCATCACTATCTCTGCTTTCCTAGTCCCTAACAGAAAGCTCTCTGCAAACAGATCCAGGGAGATCACTGTCAGGAACATGTGTTTACCAAAGAAAATAATAATAATAAAAAGTACATGCACACTTACATATTCACTTGCCGAATGTGTGAAGTCAAAATAAAAGGTTACTATTCCTTTTAGAAACAACAGCCATCCTTATTTTGGATGAGGGAAGAACCAGAGTCTATTACATTTTAAAGTAATAATGTTTTATTTTAGGTTCAGTGATTTTATAACTAGATATGAATCCTGCAGGTTGGTCTGTATTTCTGTGTTCTTAACGTCTGTTGGCCATTTTAGTTTGTTTTTTAATTCCACTTTCAGTGATATGAGCTCCCCCTGCTGGCAGTATGTATTAGTCTTGATTCTGGTGTTCATAAGGACTCTGAGACTGATGCACCACAAGAAACTGCAGCAATTCCAGGCAAACCATCGCACTGTAGCGGACAAAATTATCAAATTCCCAGTGATTTTTAAACTGCTAAAGGGATTGTAATGTTTGTAAAACATCTAGATCTGTGAGTCTTCTTTATAATATAAGAAACACTTTACGCTATTTCAAACCTCTTACTTGTTTGTAGTTCAAAAGTTATAAAGTGGAAGAGGACCCCCCACCCACCCTTTCTGTCCGCGTCACTGCTGCAGCTCTCTCTGATCCGGACAGATGCAGAGAGGGACAAGCTTCAGTAAGCAAAGGAAAATCCTGCCCTCCTTCGTCAAGGAGGTCAGGGTTTTCCTTATACTTACTGAATGAAGTTTGTCCCTCGCTGCATTAGTGTATGGTCCCACAACCGGATTGCCGGTTCAGTTGGAGGCAGCCAGAATGGGCGACCGGCAGATCCTTCTCCACCTTATAACTTTTGAACTGCAAACAAGTAAGTGGTTTGAAATGGCACAAAGTGTTTATTATAGTCTAAAGAAGACTTGGTGATCTAGATGTTTTACAGCATTACAATCCCTATAAATGCAAGATCGGTCTCCAGCTCAGTGCACTGCATTAGAGACCCTTCTAGCATTCCAGCAGTAGAAAACCTCATTTTAGTTAAAGGGGATATTTCACCCCTTTACAACTGTGCCTAAATAGTTTTGTAGATAATGAAAAGTGTATACATTTTTTTTTTTTTTTTTTTTTTTTTTAAACCCGCTTGTTTGGAGAAATTAAAAGAATATATACAACTCTTAACCTACTTCCGGGCAGACTGTGGTTACCGGATCTGTACCGCTCTGCCTCTCTATAGCCAGCCTCCTCCAATAACAGAGGCTTTCTGTCTGTAAGCAGGAGCTCTTTCATTGGCAGAGATCGATTTCTGGCCAATGAGAGTGCTCCACCTTACCCACAGATAGCTTCGATCATTGGAGGAGGCTGGCTAGAGAGAGGCAGAATGGCGGACTGCGGTAGAGATCCGGTAACCGCAGTCTGCCCAGAAGTAGGTAAAGATCTGTATATATTCTCTTAATTTCTCCAAACAAGCGGTTTTTTTTTAATGTATACACTTTTCAGTATCTACTGTATATGCGAAAACTATTTAGGCAAAATTGTAAAGGAGTGAAAGATCCCCTTTTAATGCATATTGTATTTATCCCCTCTTCTGTAGTTGGTTTGACCCAGAATAATTCTATTTACTGATTTGAAATGGGGCTTTTACCATTTAATTTGAGGGGAATTTGTGTTTGTTCCATATTTCTTTTGTGCATAAGTCCTGCAGCACGGGTACCACCATTAGCATACGAAAGAAGTGTGAATATGTCCTAAACTAGATATCTGCTGGACTTGTGGTTAACATGACATATAGGCAGTTTTCAAATATTCAGACTTGAATTAACCCCTTAACGACCCTTGACGGCCATAATACTTCATGGGTCGATCTGAGTTAACGACCCATGACATACTATGACCGTCATGGAATTCCGGGCTCCCCCCGCGGCTGCACGCCGTTTGGGGAGTCCGGAATTGGGGGGAAAAAAAAAAAGCTCCGTGGTCCTTTAGTGACCGCCGCGTGCCTGCGCAGTCAGTTGTTAAGGTGAAAGTTCCACTTTAAGCTGCTGACTTTTTGTAGCTTGAGGGTAGAAAGCGAATCAAGGTAAATACAAAACAATTTAAATAGTCAACGTATAAAATGCATGTATGATTTGCAACTATAAACCTTTATATTCCTTTATATGAATATTAAACCTTTATTTTGATTTTGTGCATATTCCAGAGTATCTTTGGCTGATAGAGCATCAAAGCGGAATGAAATACAATATTTTTATTTAATACTTTTTTTTTTTGTTTTATTAGACCTGCTTTCATGTTCCCTGACAAACAGGTCCAGGTAGCTCATTGTCAAGGCTAAAAAAATGTATGTTTAAAAAAATAAATAAAAACAAGAAAACAGAATTAAGATATAAAAAAAAACAAACAAAAAAAAAAACCATACAGACTTTGGCTATACGTATTATATACTAGCAAAATATACAACTTTCAAATTAAAGGGTTACTCTTTAACCCCTTAAAGGGATAGTAATACTTGTTTTATATAAGCTTTCGTAGTGCTCTAGCTGACAAAATTGGATTCTGGTCAGCAGACCGAATGGCTCGTCTGCAGAGCCGAAATAGGAGCAGATACAAAGCAAATCTTCATGAGAGCGATCTGCTGCCTCAAACCAGGAACACTTTGCTCATGAAGATTCTCTTTGTATACAATGCTATTTCGGCTCTCCAGACGAGCCGTCCGGTCCGCAGACCCGAATCCAAGTTTGTCAGCTAGATCGCTGACGTTGCTAAAAGGGGTGGGAGGGGGAAATTTTCGATCCAGATTACACAAAAACTATAAAAGTTTATACAAAAAAGACTTGGATGTTTTGTTTTATTTATTTAATAACTACTTTTTTTTCTTTTTTTTTTAATGAAAATATATATATATTTTAGGGATTTTCCTACTGAGTAAAATAAGGGTACTCCCACTGCCAAGAGATCCATATTTCCAGAGTTATTACAGTTTAAATCCATGTTTTTTTTACATTAGAAGTGCCCTCTAGTGAGCAAATTCTAATAATTTTTTCCTGTTACATTCTAATGGAGAGGAAAGTCAGTGACCTACAGTTCTCCATAGAATGTGATAGAAACTACTTGTCACTTCCTGTAATTTAGAACTTTCAGGACGTAAACACACAGTAAATTTAAGCGGAACTACCACCCATCTGGCGACTAGCTGCTTAGTAGCGCTAGTCGCCAGAGGAATTACCTTATTTAATAGATTTATGCTCTCTTCTATGGCTGACAGTAGCACGGAGCGTGGACATCTTGCCATTGTGATATCCGCTCGCCTGCGCTGTCAGTCCCAGTCGGGTCTAGGAGGCGTTGCTAGGTGCCGGCCGGCTCCAAAAGGGACTGACAGCGCAGGCACGCGGATGTCACAATGGCGAGATGTCCATGCTCCGTGCTACTGTCAGCCATAGGAGAGCATAAATCTATTAAATAAGGTAATAATTCTGGTGACTAGCGCTACTAAGCAGCTAGTGCCAGATGGTGACTTAGTTAAGCTAAAGATTTCGTTGGGTGGTAGTTCCGCTTTCACTTCCTGATTATTCGATCTGCTATAAATTTTGAATAGAACATCTGACAGCAGTGGGAGCGACCTTGTTTTATTCAGCAGGAAAAGATCTATAAAATGTGTTTTCATAAAAAAAAACAAAAAAAAATGTTTACTGCTCCTTTAAGGCTTAAACACTTCTGATGGGAGGAGCTTCTAAAACTGTGATGGGAAAACTAACTATCCTCTAGTTCTTAGCTGTCCAATCGGACTCAAAGCTTGCGCTCGCTCTGCTAATTAGTGAACAGACTGGGGAGCCTATTGACTGTTTGAGAGACTTAATCCTTTGAGTGCCAAAGCGGTATGGAATGCATTGCTTTGCAATGCATTCCGTACCACTCTGACACTCAGAGGGTTAAAGCGACAGAATTCGGAAAAAACTATTTACTGATGGGTTTTTCTTTGTGAGTAAAACAGGGTGCATCACTTCTGGGACACACTTTTTTTCATTCAAAAATTATCACAGCTCAAACTTGAATTTTTTTTTATTTTTATTTTTTTTGAGCTGTTGCGCATTTTATGAAGAGCAGTAGCAATAGGACAAAAAAAATGCTAACTGGAAGCAAGGTGGCGCTGCTAGAGTATAAGTACAATAAAAACATTTCAAGCTTTAACCTTTTGAGTGCCAGAGTGGGTACGCAACGCATTGTAACTGAAAATGTGTGTTTTTCCCTATAGTGGGAGCACCCTTGTTATTATTATCAGGAATAGTCCTAATATTGATACATATAAAAAAAAATTTTTTTCATAATAAAACTTTATCCCTTTAACCCAATGGATGCTAGATGGTTCTCCAATGCTTTGTTTCACACTGCATTGGTGATCTCTCTAGAATCTAAGGGGTTACATATCTTTAACCCTTGAGCACCAGAGGGGTATGCAAAGCATGGCTTCATAATGTGTCGCATTCCTTACTGGCACTTAAATGGTTACGGTTTGTAATGACAATGAAATCCTGTATGAGAGGCTGTATATGAAAACACGGTTATAATTGGATGCCCACTTTTAGTTTCGCCAGTCTGACTTCTTGATCTTGTAGGAGCGCCAGATGCAGCTGATTGCAGAACTCTTAAAATCTGACGGTCAGGCTGCCGTGCCACTCAGTGACTCCGTTTTGGCATTCTTTGGGGGTGGACGAGTCAACGCTGCAGCCCAAGGATCTGGAAACAGGTTTGAGCTGAAGTCCCAAATCAAAACCAGCAGGTCTCCATTATCAGGCCTCTGCATAGCAAGAACTTGGGTGGACAACCTGTGGCTCTCCAGCTGTTATACTACAACATGGCCAGTGATCAAATAAGGATGATGGCCTTTGTAGTCAAACAGCCAGAGAACAAATAAACATGCTTAGAACTGAGCACAAAAACTATTCTCGTTTTACTATACAAAGAGATATAAAGGTGATACCGTAGCACTCTGAATCCTATCTATTCTACTGGCTAACACGGTACCATCTTTTTTCTGGCATACACAGAGAGAGATTGAATGGTGGATAAACATTATTTTCTGTGTTCTTTTGTGTTTTTATTATTCTCTTTGGTCTTTACACTTTTCAAAATTGCTGCATCACATTGATATTTCAGTTAAGGTGTCAATATAAATGAGCAAGTCTTCACTAAATGGGAACTTTACCATTTGAGTAAGGAGCACTTCATTTGTTAGGAGTCCATCACACAGCAGTCAGGTGTATCTATATAATTACTGTGTGTAACAGAAGCACTTACCTAGGCAGGAGTCCATCATACAGCAGTCAGGTGTATCTATATAATTACTGTGTGTAACAGAAGCACTTACCTAGGTAGGAGTCCATCATACAGCAGTCAGCTGTATCTATATAATTACTGTGTGTAACAGAAGCACTTACCTAGGTAGGAGTCCATCATACAGCAGTGAGGTGTATCTATATAATTACAGTGTGTAACAGAAGCACTTACCTAGGTAGGAGTCCATCATACAGCAGTCAGGTTTATCTATATAATTACAGTGTGTAACAGAAGCACTTACCTAGGTAGGAGTCCACCATACAGCAGTCAGGTGTATCTATATAATTACAGTGTGTAACAGAAGCACTTACCTAGGTAGGAGTCCACCATACAGCAGTCAGGTGTATCTATATAATTACTGTGTGTAACAGAAGTATATATATATATGTATATAAATATATATATGTATATATATATATATATATATATATATATATATATATATATAATCTCATAACAAACAGTAGTCTTGAATTGACTTGTCAGTTGTCTCTATCTGGTTAACAGAAACGGTAAACTAAAACAGAGATCAAAGGCAAAAAAATAGATATAACTGACTTCTAAATTTAAGAACACCATTCTATGTTGATATTTCTGGTAAAGAAATGAAGAAGTGTTTATTCCTATACTATACTGAACCTATGTTATATCTGGCCAATAAAATGTATATTTTTCCTCATACAGTAGGCTGTCCATGGTGGACGAGTCATGCACCTCCTTTCTGTCTCATTCTGACATCAGCTATGACCAGACCGAGGATGACCTGGTGAGACATTACTTTTATATTGCCATTGAACAGAGCTTTAAAAGGATAGTATTGTCAAAAATAAATGTACCTCCGATTATTCAGTTTAATTTTTTTTATAATGACTAAAATTCTTTACTGTCAAGTTCGTTTTAAAAATCCAGTAAAAAGTTCCCGTCCTGCCCCTTTTCAGCACGTCATGCAGACTCCCCTCAGATCCAGAATCCAGTCTCCATCAGATTGCTCGCAGTGAGGGACAGTATTGTGTCTGTCAGTGCAGGGAAAACCCTGTCCCCCTTAATGAAGGCAGTTTGATGCCCTTAAAAAAGGGGTGGGAGGGGGAAACTTGTAATTGGATTTTTAAGCTGAAAATGACGTTAAAGAATTATCAGAATAATGCACTGGAGACATGACTAGTATTCAAAGGGTTAAATGCCCCATTTAAAGGGCAGTTATCACTTCCTTAGAAACCTAGATTTTGTTGACAGAAAACAACCACCTGGCACTTCCATTCTGCCCATTTTCCTATGTAATAAAATACCCAGCCTTCCATACGTCTCAGAATAGACTTTTGTCTATCACAGGCATTTTTTAATTCTCTAATAGTATTTGTCCTTACCAACTGTGCTGGGAGGCTGTTCCATGAGACCTGGGATGCATCATGAGTCCCAGTGGACCAACATGGGAGCAGATTGGGTGTCTGAAAAGAGATCACCAGAGCTCCCTCATTTGTCTAGGGATAAGAGACTGAATTGCAGCACTTAAGTCTCTCAGTCTAGTCTCTGTCCTGTCCTTGCAAGTCCCTGTGGAGTAGGGGTAGCCAGTCCTGGTCCTCAAGAGCTATCAACAGTGCATGTGCTTGGGATAACCCAGATGGATCATAAGTGGACTTATTAACAGCTCAGTCACTTAAATGAGCCAAATGGACCAATTAAGGGATAGCTTGACAGCATGCCCTCTTGGTAGGTCTTGGGGTTTGCTGTCCCACCATAGACCCACCATGTCTGGCTTGGTGGTTCTACATTGCGAGTTGCATGTGCTGCCTCCATATACCATCTATGTTGTGTTCAGCTTGGGGGGGTGTTTCTTACCCACCCAGAACTGCTTGACATGAGCCTTTCTAGTTCTGCACGCTACAGCCCAGGGCTTCTAACAAGTCTTCTCCCATAAGAGAAGACCTGGGAAAACCTAATAATTGCCTTGTTAAATCAAAGGGAACTGAGGTTTTTCCCATGTGGTACAGTTGGCATGTAAGAGAATTGCACCTACTTTGCTTCTGGCATAAGCCCCTAGGTGTGTCCCCTTCCACCCCATGCCCCCCGTTTCCGTATCTAGAAAGACTGGGAGTTAAATGGGGTCCTGTATAAAGGCTGTTTTTCTTTCCTTCTCCTCCACACCATGCCCTTGCTCCTTTTTACTCTTCTGACAACTGGTTTATATTTATTAATAAAATAAAACCACAAAATCTCATTCCATCCAATTTAAATGCTAATTTCTGTCCCTTTCGGTGTAACCGGGAGTCTTTGGCTGAGCGTTCAGCCGAGAAAGGTCCCCGTGGGGAGTCTTCTCCCCCCACCCCAACCTGTTTAGTCCTCCCTCCCTGCTGCACATTGCTCCTGAGAATACATCCTGTTTGTAATTTGCTTTTCTTAATGCTTCTGAACCGTCCAGAGCAGCCTGTGGTGTCTCCTGGAGGCTGCATTAATATTTAGCTAGCAAGATAGCTCAGCTTCCTATTGCAGTGTGTTTAGGGAAGGGGTGGTCAACTTGCAGCCCTCCAGCTGTTGTTAGACATGTTTTACAATGTCCATAATTGGTCCGAGGATGATGGGAGTTGTGGTCCAACAATAGCCGGAGGGAGCTGCAGTATGCCTAGTCCTTATCTATCTATAAAATTTCCTAATAATTCTCAAATTGCCTTACTATGGCCCGAAAATCCTAAGGGCACCTATGAATTGTTGCCCTGCTCTATGGTACAGAAGAGAGCATCTCCGGTCAGTTCTGGGTGTCATGTTCATGGAGGCAGACATGACAAGACCTCAGACTTTACATGGTAATTTTAACCCTTTCAATCCCATATGGGTATCCAACCTATTGCTGTGCACTCAATGTTAAGTAGGTTCATGAACTTTGCATGCTTCTCTAGGTAAAACTTCCAGCAACTGTCATGTCGGCCTCCACGGACCTGACATCCAGGACGGATTGATGATGTTTGCTATCTAACAAAGGCTCAAGAGCTGCATTAATAAGGGCCATTAGGAATTTCTACCCATAGCATAATAATTGAGAGGTTATTGTTAGAAGGTGTTGGTTCTATTGTAATTTGTTCAAGCAGATTGTGGTATGATACGTTTTCTGAACATCTAATAAACCCCCACTTGACTCTGGACAGAAACATCTTAATGGCCCCTATGAGTCAGTTCTGCACAGTGTTTCTAGATTCCCAAGAGACTCGGGGCTTCGGCCCATCTAATGTGTCCTTAGTGCACCCCCATTGCACCTGTACTGATACAGAGATTAACACCACTACATGCCTTATGATGGAAACAAGACCTGGGGTGATAATTATGACACCTGGAGGGGGAGACCTGGGTATTTAGGAAGGAGAACTGAATGGGGGAGACCCGGTGCTGTAGGCAGGAGAACTGAATGGTGGAAACCCAGGGCTTTAGGCAGGAGATCTGAAGCGGGGAGACCCGGGGCTTTAGGCAGGAGATCTGAAGCGGGGAGACCCGGGGCTTTAGGCAGGAGATCTGAAGCGGGGAGACCCGGGGCTTTAGGCAGGAGATCTGAAGCGGGGAGACCCGGGGCTTTAGGCAGGAGATCTGAAGCGGGGAGACCCGGGGCTTTAGGCAGGAGATCTGAAGCGGGGAGACCCGGGGCTTTAGGCAGGAGAACTGAAGCGGGGAGACCCAGGGCTTTAGGCGCAGGAGAACTGAAGCGGGGAGACCCGGGGCTTTAGGCGCAGGAGAACTGAAGCGGGGAGACCCGGGGCTTTAGGCGCAGGAGAACTGGAGCGGGGAGACCCGGGGCTTTAGGCGCAGGAGAACTGGAGCGGGGAGACCCGGGGCTTTAGGCGCAGGAGAACTGGAGCGGGGAGACCCGGGCTGTAAGCAGGGGTCTAGGGGGGCTGGATTTCCTGTCCATTGAGCCGGACGTAGGTTTATTTTGCAGAATCCCATTATCCCAAGCTCTTCACATGAAAATCATCTTAGAAGTATGAAATACCTCATTGGGAGGAGTTTGGGGTCCCAGTTTCTTGTAACAAAGGATCATATCTGCCTCCTTGGACATTATATCTATAACTAATTATAGTAAAACCTCTGGTGTAATACGCCCAATTTTGCACCTCTTTACCTTAAGCGAAGTGGGGAGTGCATATTATACACAAGAAAAAATAAATCCCCATATATTTAGTTTTGCTCCCCCCCATCCCTCCACCCACCTCAATCCACTCTGAGCTTTCCATCCTGCCACTCACCTCAACCCACTCCTAGCTTCTCCTCCTGCCTCTCACCTCAACCCACTCCTAGCTTCCCCTCTTGCCACTCTCCTCAACCCACTCCTAGCTTCCCCTCCTGCCACTCACCTCAACCCACTCCTAGCTTCCCCTCCTGCCACTCACCTCAACCCACTCCTAGCTTCTCCTCCTGCCACTCTCCTCAACCCACTCCTAGCTTCCCCTCCTGCCACTCACCCACTCATCTGAGTCATCTGTGATAGCTGCTCAGCGGGCAGCATGCTTGTATTTGCTGCCTGCTTCTAACATTGCCCTGTGAGGACCTTTTAATTTAAGCTAATGGTAATGCCCTTTGAGAACCTTAATGGAATAGTAATACTTCGTTTTAACTTCATTTTATTTTGTAGGCATTAAAAAAACATGAACGATAAAAGTCTTATCTCTCAAACCTTTATGGTTTAAGAGATATTCACAAGCCAAGTATCCCCCCCCCCCCCCGTTCAACCAGATCAGAAGGGAGGTGCCCAGGTAGACTGTAGAGAGGGACAATCTTCAATTAAGATAAGGGAAAAAGCTGAAAAACCTGACAAGGGGGCAGGACTTTCATTGTTCTCATAGGAAGAAGATTGTCCCCTGCTGTTATCTGTCTGGTCTATGGACTGGATTCCACATCTGAGAAGAGATGGCTTACACTAGGTAAAAGGGGCGGGAGGGGAAACTTTGCTTGTGAATATCTCATAAACCATAAAGGTTTGAGAGATAAGACTTGGAGAAGTTTCTAGCATCCTAGGGGTTAAAAACATTAACACACCTAATAAAATCGCGCCATGTGATAGATTAACCCAGGAAGAAAGTCTGAAATGGATTAAATGTAGTTCTGAAGGTCCAGGGCACTAGGGTACATCCAATGTGCAGATATCTATGGTAGTGCCCTTCGAGGACCTTAAAGGGATAGTAATACTTTGTTTTAACTTTATTTTATTTTGTAGGCATTAAAAAAAACATGAAGAATGATATGTCTTATCTCTCAAACCTTTATGGTTTGAGAGATATTCACAAGCAAAGTTCCCCCTCCCGCCCCTTTTACCTAGTGTAAGCCATCTCTTCTCAGATGTGGAATCCAGTCCATAGACCAGACAGATAACAGCAGGGGACAATCTTCTTCCTATCAGAATAATGAAAGCCCTGCCCCCCTTGTCAGGTTTTTCAGCTTTTTCCCTTATCTTAATTGAAGATTGTCCCTCTCTGCAGTCTACCTGGGCACCTCCCTTCTGATCTAGTTGAATGGGGGGGGGGGATACTTTGCTTGTGAATATCTCTTAAACCATAAAGGTTTGAGAGATAAGACTTATATCATTCTTCATGTTTTTTTAATGCCTATAAAATAAAGTTAAAACGAAGTATTACTATCCCTTTAAGGTCCTCGAAGGGCACTACCATAGATATCTGCACATTGGATCTACCCTAGTGCCCTGGACCTTCAGAACTACATTTAATCCATTTCAGACTTTCTTCCTGGGTTAATTTATCACATGGCGCGATTTTATTAGGTGTGTTAATGTTTTTAACCCCTAGGATGCTAGAAACTTCTCCAATGCATTGGCGACTTCTCTAGCACCCAGTGGGTTAACTGCAATATATAGAACACTCGTCTGTCCAGTTTATTCTTGTCGTTTCATGGAGGGGATGTAACATTTTCTGCACGTTTCACAGTATTGTCTCTTCACAGCAGGGCACCAAACTGTCCAGAAACCTGCTTCCCACTGAGGAGTAGCCTAGCAGCATTTCAGTCTATGAACGGCGCCTTCTGAACTACAGTCCGTTAAAGAAGCAGCAACCTTTTATGTGACAAACAAAATATGTATTTTCCTGTTTAGTAAAACAAAAGTACTCACAATACAGGGAGGCTTTCAGTTCAAAGGTTATTACAGCTCAGACTGGTGTCCAGAAGACAGCTTGCGTTCAAGGCTACGGCTCTCCATAGTAAGGGACAGGAAAGATCACATTTTGTGACAACAATTGATAATCGCAGTTTCATAAAGTTCCTTTTAATAATTCTTAATTCCAGAGAGGTGCCCAACGCATTGCTTTCCAATGCGTAGACCACAACTCTGGTGCTCAGGGGTTAAATTTAAAGTAGGAGTACAGTTGTGATAGTCAGCAGGAAAAGCTATAGCAAATAATTTTTTTTTTAGATAAAAAGGTGTGCTGTTCCTTTAAAGGAAAATAATTCTTAACCCTTAATGTCTGGAGGTTCAGGGGTAGGTTTACCTTTAAGGACCAGAGAGCTGGCACAAGTAACAGTCGTGTACCAGCTTGCCGAAAGAGAGTCTAACACTGACTGCTCCGGTTTTGTAGCAGTCCATTTCAGTCTCCCGTGGGGATCACTGCGCTCCCACAGGAGTGCCATGGTCACAGAGGTCATGACATGCCAGGACTATCCCCAGTTCTTAAGTCACAGACTGTCCTGGCATAGGAAAAAACTGTATATTGGTGAGTAAAACAAGTGGGTCCCACTGCTGAAAGATGTTATTGCAGCTGAAACTTACATTTTTTGGGTGCAGTACCTCCATTGCCTCAAGTTTTATGGTGGCATTGTGTATGAACAGCTCTGATCAGTTGACATCCATAGACCGCTGTAGCAACAGCATCACTGTAAAACTTCAGGCCATGGAAGTACTGCATTCATAACATTCAAGTCTGAGCTTTAATAACTTTTGAATAAAGCAGTGGGAGTACCCTTCTTTTACTCGGCAGGATAAACCCGCTATATATGTTAAGCATTACTATCCCTGTAGGCAGGGGATGGCACCCTGAGCTCTAGTTTTTGTTGTGATCCAGTTGCTGTCATTGTCAGATGGCTGCTGGACCTGAGAATACTGAGGGGTGGAGCCCAGCGGTAGGTAGTGCGTTACTGGCTGACATCCTCTAGTATAAAGTAACTGTGTGTTCTTTCACTTTGGATTACTGTTTTTCTTTTAGGATCTGGAAGGGTTTGCGGGGAAGCCAGTCAAACTGAAGACCAGAGAGAGGAGGGTAAGAGCATGGTGCAGGGAGTGGGTAACTTGTCAGCACTGTGATCTATAAAGGAAAACTGATTTTAGATTTTTAAGGACCAAAGGGGAAAACAACGCAATGCTTGTACATGTCTTCATTCTGTCTAACCCTTTAACATGAAACGCCTCCCAATAGTAACACCACTTACCTACTATGGTGAGAAATCCTAATGGCCCTTATACAGACTATTCTTGCTTCTTTGGGTTTAAAAAAGAACATATTTAATCCATCCTGATTGGGGTCCCGGAGTCCTGTCAACACGATTTATGTCCATATCCATGTGTATGACAAACTCCACCCAGTACATTGCTGACTTCTTCTGTGGACTCAATAATTCTGTCTCTTTCAGTTTAAAAAAACACGGATTTACCAATGGGAGGCGTTTGGGGTCCATGGACATGATACCTGGAACTGATTGAAGATGTTATCCCTTAAAGGGATAGTAATCTGTTCAAATAACTGAAGCTCCGATCATTCTTTAAAGTTTTTGTAGTATGAAGAGCTTTATTACAAGTGTGTACGCTTTGTGGTTCATCAGCAATTGAGTGATAAAGTATCCACCTCCCACCCCTTTTACCCATGTCTTGCTACTCTCCAAGCCGGTCCAAATGGAGGGACAATCTTCTGAGCATAAGGAAAAACCTGTTCTAATGTCCTTGATGAAAGTCTCGATGTGCCACTGAAATGTTGGATATCTTGTGTATTTTAATAGATGTTACATTTTATACAAGGAGTGTTGCCCAACAATGTCTGCTAGCAAGTAAGGAAAAACATGCCCTCCTTCGACAAGGGTTTTCCTTATGCTCACAGTAAGAAGATTGTCCCTCTCTGCAAGCTGTCCGATAACCGGATTCACATCCGAGGGCAGGTGGCTTAGTCTGGGTAAAAGGGGCGGGAGGGGGATACTTTATCATTCATTTGCTGATGAACTACGAAGCGTACAGACTTGTAATAAAGCTCTTCATACTACAAAAACCTTAAAGAATGATTTAGTTATTAGGAAACATTACTATTCCTTTAAACCAAGGTTCAAGGTAAAAATTAATATTGACAGCTAGGATTTTCTGGGCATAGTAAGGTCATTGGAGTGTTGTTGTTATTATTAGAAGTTCTTTTAAAGGGATAGTAATACTTCACAATAAAAGCAGCTCCAATTAATCTTCATAGTATTTGGGCCGTGGAGAGTTTTATTTCAATAAATAAAAATATCCATCAGGCACTCAAAGGGTAACATGTCCGAAATCTGTGGCCTTCCAGCTGTTGCACTACAGCTTGCCCTCTCCTGAGATGGGTACAAATGGCATACATTCTTTCTTTTTACATGGTTTGAATAAAACTGCTTACATCAGTACCAGCACATTATATTGTATCCTATATAATAATTCGCTAGGATGTTTGTCAGAAGCCGTCATGAGCAGTAGAGACTGCTCAAACGCACAGAATGCTGGGAGTTCTGGGAGCATTCTGTGCTTTTGGGCAGTCTCTACAGTGCATTACTGCTTCGGCGGCAGGACGCAAAGCAGGACCAGCCTCTTAACCCTTTGAGTGCCAGAGGGGTACGCAACGCATTGCAAAGCAATGCGTTGCGTACCCCTCTGGCACTCAAAGGTTAACATCTCCCGCACCTTGGCCCGTGTACATGGGCTTTTACACTAGTAAATATATAAATTACAAGTCGTAATTATTCTCCCACCCCCCCAGCCTGTCTGTCCCATCAGGGGAGTGGGGGAGGTCAGGTGTTATTAATGCCAGCGACAGACCAGGCTGACTTCATTTGTCAGCAAACTGCCCGGAATCAATATAAAGTTCATTATTTGGATAAGAGGCTCCTGCGGGTTTGGCACAATCTTTCCATAAATCATCAAAGGGGTAGCTGGGAGATTTTCTCGGCTTCTGCTACTGGTGTGCCATCTATCCCTAGCCAACGCTACTGGGACAGTGGGTGGGGATTCCCAGAGAGCCCCCAAAGGGCAGGTCCAGATCTGCATGTATGGAGTAGGGCCGAACCGGGATAGCAGAGAGCTGATGTACTGAGAGCAATAACTGGAGTAAATGTAGAGCAAACCAGCTACACCGTGGGGGAAGAACAACCATGCCCAGGGAGTTCTATTGGAATTTTAACCCCTTGAATGCTACAGAGGTCTCACAAGCTATGCTTGACTAAATATTGGAGACCTCGCTAAAATTCAAGGGTATAAAATGCCTGTTTAACCCATTGCGTACCCCTCTGGCACTGAAAGGGTTAAAGGGATAGTTTTACTTTCAAATGTAAAAAAAAAAAAAAAAAAAAAAATAGTGTAACCCTCCAACTGCTGAGAAGTTTTATTCAAAAGTTGTTACAGCACAAACTGAATTTTTTTTAGGTGCAGTATCTCAGTGGACTACAATTTTAGTGGCATTGTTGCTGCTCCATCTAGTCAACTGACCAAAGCTGTCCATAGGACTGTGTAACAACAGCGCCACTATACAATTTCAGGCCACTGTGATACTGCAGCTAAAAAAAAATTAAGTTTGAGCTGCAACAACTTTCAGTAGTAGGAGTACCCTTGGGTTACTCAGGGGAATAAATGCTACAAATATATATCATCTGTTTTTTGTGTGTGTGTGGGAGAGGACTGAAATGTTGTTGCCAAACTGTTGATTGTTCACATTTCCTCAAGTTGTTCTTTTATTAGATTAGATTATTAATAAATTCTTTTACTCCTATTACATTAATTTATGGTACTGCACCTGGGGTTTATAAGTGGTCAATGTGTGGGAAGTCGCGTATTAAAGGGACAGTAATGTTTCACAAAAACAGCAGCTCCAATTAATCTTAGTATTTGTGCCATGGAGAGTGTCATTTCAGTACTGTCAGAGCTGTAGTTCAAGAGTAATTGAATGATAAAGTATCCCCCTCCCACCCCTTTTACCTAGTGTAAGCCTCCTCCCCTCAGATGTAGAATCTGGTCTCTTGATCGGACAGGTCACAGCAAGGGACAATCTTCTTACTGTGATCATAAGGAAAACCCTGCCCCCTTAACAGGTTTTTCCTTATGCTCACTGAAGATTGTCCCTCTCTGCAAGCCATCTGAACAGACTTGCTGCCCTGAGCTGAGCAGTGTTACATCAGTAAAAGGGGAGGGAGGGGGATACTTTTATCATTCAATTACTCTTGAACTATAACTCTGACAGTATTGAAATAACACTTTCCATGACCCAAATACTATGAAGATTAATTGGAGCTACAATTTGTGTACAACAATACTATCCCTTTTAAATTGGTAGGATTCTTGGGGAATGTTTTTATCCCATATAGTGCAGTTGGTTTGCTGTGAAATGTAGGAAGTACAATTGGAGTAATTCGCCCCTGTGCGTCACGACTGACGAGGGTTGTCTGAGCTCTGTGTATATCCTGTACAGAAAAGTCTACTACTGTTCTGAGCTGTTAAACAGGGTAGGTCCAGTCTGGTAGGAAGATATGGGGTTAATCTCTGGAGTGCAATAGGGTTATGCGTGGCATTGGTCAGTAATGCTTTGCACACCTATGGTATCCAGTGGGTTAATTGTGGCATCATAATTCTTTTTCATTTTTATTTTTCATCTCCTTTCTCTTCTCTGTATTTTCTTGTTTTTCTTGTCATGTCTCTTTCTTCTGTACTCCATTTTTCATTCTTTTTCTGAAACTTTTTTCTTACTTTTTTTTTTTTTTTAATTTTGCTTTTTTCCACTTTTCTCTCTTATCTCCTCCTTTTTGTTTTTCCCACTTTCAGTTCTCTTGTCCCTCTTTTCCAGCGTTCCTCCCTGGCTCCACTGATTGCTCCTCTTTTGAAAAGACCCCGTCCAAGCGCAGCAGCTGCCATAGTAGCAGAAAATGTGAGTGATTATTAGTGATCTTAGTACAAGTACTGTGTGTGCTCTGTGCTGTACATCATTTTGTGAGTACCATGACATAAAAGCTAGGCTATAGAGTGTGGACTGTGTGTGCTCTGTGCTGTACATCATTTTGTGAGTACCATGACATAAAAGCTAGGCTATAGAGAGTAGACTGTGTGTGCTCTGTGCTGTACATCATTTTGTGAGTACCATGACATAAAAGCTAGGCTATAGAGTGTGGACTGTGTGAGCTCTGTGCTGTACATCATTTTGTGAGTACCATGACATAAAAGCTAGGCTATAGAGTGTGGACCGTGTGAGCTCTGTGCTGTACAGTAGTCTGTGTACTGTGACATAAAGGCTAGGCTATAGATTGGGAAAAGTGTGTGCGCATTGCTGGGTGTAATAAAAGCATGTGTGTGTGTTCTCACACATCCGCATCCGGATGTTTCAGTAAGTGGTAACTATATCCATTACAATTTTATAGGTTGGTAAGAAACGCACACATTAGCACATACGCACATCTTCATTCAGCAGATGCAAGATTTCCCATTAGAGACAGTAGGCAACCACCTGCACTTTGTGTGATTTATTTGTGTTTCGGAGAGGGATGATTAATAGACTGATGAGATACGAGTGGTGGCTGGTAGACTGAAGCGATACAAATGATGACTGGTAGATGACTTATAGACTGACGCGATGCGAGCGGTAGCTGGTAGACTGACGCGATGCGAGCGGTGGCTGGTAGACTGACGCGATGCGAGCGGTGGCTGGTAGACTGACGCGATGCGAGCGGTGGCTGGTAGACTGACGCAATACGAATGATGACTGGTAGATGACTTATAGACTGACGCAATATGAGCGGTGGCTGGTAGACTGACACTATGCGAGCGGTGGCTGGTAGACTGACGCTGTGCGAGCGGTGGCTGGTAGACTGACGCTGTGCGAGCGGTGGCTGGTAGACTGACGCTGTGTGAGCGGTGGCTGGTAGACTGACGCTGTGCGAGCGGTGGCTGGTAGACTGACGCTGTGCGAGCGGTGGCTGGTAGACTGACGCTGTGCGAGCGGTGGCTGGTAGACTGACGCTGTGCGAGCGGTGGCTGGTTGACTGCTTCGATGCGAGTGGTGGCTGGTTGACTGCTTCGATGCGAGTGGTGGCTGGTTGTAGCTGGTAGAGGACTGGTAGACTGATGCGATACAAGCGGTGACTGGTGGAGGACTGGTAGACTGATGAGATACGAGCGGTGACTGGTGGAGGACTGGTTGACTGATGAGATACGAGCGGTGACTGGTGGAGGACTGGTAGACTGATGAGATACGAGCGGTGACTGGTGGAGGACTGGTAGACTGATGTGAGTGACAACTGATAGAGTGAAACTGGTGCTGATGCTCTCTGGGATATTCTCTGATAAACAGGAGCTGCCTGTAGAGATAACCTCAGTTTGTCTGGTCACGATAACATCATTCATCTCCTCCTTGCAAGCTGAGCAGTTAACAGATGCTGCAGTGTCAGTATAATATTCACAGCAATGTGATTAGAAACACAGCCAGCCTGATCTATCTGTGTACAGTCAGTTTTGTGCAACATTGGACTTGACAAAGATTGAGAAACTTCCTGACAAACTTGAGCTCAACTCCTTGGATGTTAGAGATGTCTCCAACACATTGCAAAGCGATTATTTCCGTAACGCTCAATGTATTTGCTTTTGTATTACAGAGCAATCCTTAACAATAGCACTTCTATGTTAAATGTTGCTGCGTAGAACTCTAGATTTTATTTACAGTTCTAAGCTTGGAAACTCTTCCTCTCCTATATGATTTTTGATATCTCACTGCCTGAACACACAAGACAAACAGGACTTCTCCTTTTACCTTTTTTGGAATACATTTCACAAATCTTGAGACAAAAGAAACAATTTATTTATGCAGCTAATATAGTGGGTAACACCTGAGCTCATTCACCCTGAGAATGTGGCCTTTCAACCTAAGTTCATGTATTTGAAAGGGATTTTAGAGGTGTAACACACATGGTGTAAAGAAGAACAAGGAGTCCTGGAAGTGATGGTATGGACCCCACAGAGCCCTGGTCTCAACATCATTGAGTCTGTCTGGGATTACATGAAGAGAGGGAAGCAACGGAGGTGCCTAAATCCACAGAACTGTGGTTAGTTCTTCAAGATGTCTGGAACAACCTACCCGCCGAGTTCCTTAACAAACTGTGTGCAAGTGTACCTAGAAGAATTGATGCTGTTTTGAAGGCAAAGGGTGGTCACACCAAATATTTGATTTAGATTTTTTATTTTGTTCACTCACTTTGCATTTTATTATTTGATAAAATCAACTATTAACATGTCTTTTTTTGATAGCATTCTTACTTTACAGCATTTTTTTCACACCTGCCTAAAACGTTTGCACAATACTGTGTGTATGTATGTATTTATGTATATGTGAATATATATATATATATATATATATATATATATATATATATATATATATATATATATATATATATATATATATATATATATACACACATATACAAGAGAGGCTCATTGCATAATTTATGTCTCCTTAGGAGTGGCAGTAAGGAGGAGTTGCTGCTCCCATTGGGTAAGTCAATGGGAGCGTGATTTTCACAGGAGTTGCAGTACTGCAGGGAGTTGGCCCTCCCCCACTCTCCAGCCCGCCCACCACTATCCAGCTGAGGAAGAAAAACAAAATAGCTACCACTTGCTCCTACACCACCCTAATACACACATGCTCCACTCACACAGCACCAAACACACACAGCATCAAACACCCCCCCCCCCCGAAACAAACACACACATGGCTTCAAACACACACACAACATCAAACAAACACTCACACATACACACAGCACCAAACATAGCATCAAACACACAGTGCCATAAAGGTATCCCACACATTGCAACCCAATGCATACACCTATAATGAGACACACACACGCATCCCATAGTAAGACACACATGCCATAGTGACACACATATGCACGTCCTGTAATGAGACACACATACACATCCCATAGAGACACACACACACACACACACACACACACACACACACACACACACACACACACACACACACACACACACACACACACTTACACATACACATCCCATACAGAGACACACACACACACACACACTTACACATACACATCCCATACAGAGACACACACACACACACTTACACATACACATCCCATACAGAGACACACACACACACACTTACACATGCACATCCCATACAGAGACACACACACACACACTTACACATACACATCCCATACAGAGACACACACACACACACACACTTACACATGCACATCCCATACAGAGACACACACACACACATTCCATACAGAGACACACACACACACATGTGCCATAGTGAGACACACACATATCCCATACAGAGACATAAACACATGCCATAGTGAGACACACACACACACACACACACATCACATAAAGAGACACATACTTGCCCTGGTGAGACACATATACGCATCCTATACATGGAGACACACACTCCATAGTGAGAGAAACACACATATACAGAGACACACACACACACACCCCATAGTGAGACACACACATATACACATCTCAGTGAGGCATACACACACATATAACCATCCATAAGCTTATATTTGTTATTAATTTGCAATGTACTGCCTACCTGTCTGGCAGTGAAACGGTTAATGCAATGTACTCCCCCCCCCCCCACACACACACACACACACTGAGCTTCAGGGGTTAATATCAGATCTGTGAGTGATGGTATTTCAAAAGTTCCAAGCTATAGCCATAGTGAGAGACACACAGCCACACACATACATACATACATATATATATAATATATATATATCACATGCCATAGTGAGACAGACACACACACTACACATCCACATGCCATAGTGAGACAGACACACACACTACACATCCACATGCCATAGTGAGACAGACACACACACTACACATCCACATGCCATAGTGAGACAGACACACACACTACACATCCACATGCCATAGTGAGACAGACACACGCTGTAGTGAGATACACACATTCCATACTGACACACACACATACAGATCACATAGTGAAACACACATACACATTCCATACTGAGACACAAATACAGATCTCATAGTGAGACACACATATTCCATACTGAGACACACATACAGATCTCATAGTGACACACACACACATATTCCATACTGAGACACACATACAGATCTCATAGTGAGACACACACACATACACGTTTCATACTTAGATGCACATACAGATCTCATAGTGACACACACACATATTCCATACTGAGACACACATACAGATCTCATACTGAGACACACATATTCCATACTGAGACACACATACAGATCTCATAGTGAGACACATACACACATACACGTTTCATACTTAGATGCACATACAGATCTCATAGTGACACACACACATATTCCATACTGAGACACACATACAGATCTCATAGTGAGACACACATATTCCATACTGAGACACACATACAGATGTCATAGTGAGACACATACACACACAATTCCATACTGAGACACACATACAGATCTCATAGTGAGACACACATACACATGTCATACTTAAACACATAAACACAACCCATAGTGATGTACACATACACATTCCATACTGAGACTTACACAGTGTCCCCATAGTGTGAGACATACATACAGCAATAGTGGTCTTGAGTCCTATGTGATGACACACAGAGCAGGTCAGGGTATTTCTCCCAGCAGCAAAAACAAGTTTTGGTTCCCCTCAACTTCCTGTATAGTGGAGGAGGTTGGATGGTTGCTAGGCAACCAGCAGACATGGCTCCGTGGCAGCCATTTTGTTTTTTTGCTCAGTTGTATAGTGGTGGGTGGGCTGGAGAGTGGGGGCGGGCCAACTCCCTGCATGATTTTCACAGGAGGAGCAGTACTGACACTCCTGTGAAAACCATGCCCCCTTGAATTACCCAATGGGAACAGTAACTCCTCCTTACTGCCACCCCTGGTTGTGCGTGTCTCCTGAGGAGACATATAAATTATGCAATGAGCCTTTCGCTTTTTTATCTATATATAATATAATATAGACTTTGTGCCTGGCAAAACACACCCAGGGGTGGCAGTAAGGAGGAGTTACTGCTCCCATTGGGTGATTCAATGGGGGTGTGATTTCCAAAGGAGTTGCAGGGGCCAAAGGCCCCTGCTGCATCTATGAAAATCATGCAGGGAGTTGACCCGCCCACCACTCTACAAGTCTGGGAAAAAAACAGAATGGCTGCCACTCACTCATACACCACAGACACACACACACACATGCCCCACTCATACATGCCACACACAGAAGCCAAACCAAACACACACATACACACACTCAAGTGACCAAAAAAAAGTCTGACACTTGCTGCTACACCACATGCAACACAAGCCACACACACCACACAACTTATGGACCGACGGGGAAGGAAAAAAATAAATTGCTGCCACTCACTCCTACACCACACAGACACAAGCCCCAGAAACAGACACAAGCCACATACACACACCTAAGCCACAAACACACACACCACTTTTGCCTCACTTTATTTTGCAGGGTGAAATATCCGCTATCACAAGGCTCTGCTGCAAATGTCTGCAGTGACTCCAGTGTCGCTGTCTGTGCGGCTTTGTCCCTCCTCACTCATTTGCTGCAGCTAAGTCATCTATACTGAAAAGCATCTCATGCTTTCCTTGCACTACAAGTCCCATAATCCTTACACGTGTTCCGTCGCCTAAATGGAATGGCCGATTTTAAGACCCTTGCATTCATTTGTCACCCCCCCCACACACACACACACACACACACCTCCCATGCAGAAGATTCACATTACACAAATTAAGGTACTCCACACCATTTTAGAAGTAAACATGTTTTAATAAAATTAATCTTGCGTTTAAAATAAAAAAATAAATAAATAAAACTAACCTTGCACTGCTGGCTAGCTTCTTGCCGGTTGATTGAAGGCTACTTGGCTACTGGCTGGATAGCTTGAGGGTGTTCTGGATGTCTGGCCTGGTGGTTGTGCCTGTAGCAAGTACTATGTTCCATATATAATTTGCAAAAGTGTGGTTGCCTGGGGTATTGTATGGCCTGGGGGTACTGAATAGCCTGGGTGGCCTCCAGGCCATCCAGTACCCCCCCTCCAGGCCATGCAGTAACCCCCCCCCTCCAGGCCATCCAGTACCCCCCCTCCAGGCCATCCAGTACCCCCCCTCCAGGCCATCCAGTACCCCCCCTCCAGGCCATGCAGTACCCCCCCTCCAGGCCATGCAGTACCCCCCCTCCAGGCCATGCAGTAACCCCCCTCCAGGCCATGCAGTAACCCCCCTCCAGGCCATGCAGTACCCCCCCTCCAGGCCATGCAGTACCCCCCCTCCAGGCCATGCAGTACCCCCCCTCCAGGCCATGCAGTACCCCCCCTCCAGGCCATGCAGTACCCCCCCTCCAGGCCATGCAGTACCCCCCCTCCAGGCCATGCAGTACCCCCCCTCCAGGCCATGCAGTAACCCCCCTCCATCCCCTCCAGGCCATGCAGTAGCCCCCCGTGACATCCAGTACCTGCCCCTTCCACAGTGCCTCCATCTCCAGTCTCCACATCGTCCCTCAATCTCCACATTGTCCCTTCCACTTTACCTCTGTCTCCACAATGTCCGTTCCACAATGCCCCTCAATCTCCACATTGTCCCTCAGTCTCCACAATGTGCCTTCCACAATGCCCCTCAATCTCCACAATGTCTCTTCCACAATGCCCCTCAGTCTCCACAATGCCCCTCAGTCTCCACAATGCCCCTTCCACAATGCCCCTCAGTCTCCACAATGTCCCTTCCACAATGCCCCTCAGTCTCCACAATGTCCCTTCCACAATGCCCCTCAGTCTCCACAATGTCCCTTCCACAATGCCCCTTAATCTCCAAAATGCCCTTCAGTCTTCACATTGCCCCCATATCTTCTCATTGCCCTTCAATCTCCACAATGTCCCTTCCACAATCCCCCTCAATAATGCCTCTACCTGGAGTCCCTGGTGGCCTAGCAGAGTGATCTGTGCCTCCTGAAGCTCCCGCTCGTTCTCAGTAATGCAGAGCGCTGGGAGATGACATAATCTCCCAATGCTCTGCATTACTAGAGTACCGGGTGCGACGCCAATACATAGTTGCTGCGGGCGCGTGGCGAGGGGGTCGCAGGGGGCGGCCGGGCCCCTGAAGTGATGGTCCCAGTCGCAGGTGCAACCCCTATTACGCCACGGAGCAGTGCGCCTGCAGCAAGCACCTACAAGGCAGGCAAATGAAGAGGGCCAGCCAGGAGACTATTTCTGGTGGCGGCGGGCCCCTTTCGGTCGCGGGCCCTCGGTCCGTGACCGAATTGCCCGATGGTCAGTCCGCCCCTGTGCATAACCCTTTCAGTGCCAGAAGGCCATGCAATGCATTGCAAAGCAATGCGTTGTGTTCCCTTCTGGCACTCAAACGGTTAACACACTTCAGTACTAAACACTTTTACCCTGTTCAACTCTCGAGCATTCAACAAGTTCCAGCTACATTAAACACTTTTCTATAGAGTACCTTTTAGGAAGCAGCGAGTTAAAAGAATGAGCCTATTCTGTGTTCATAGACTGCTCCCACAACAACACAGCCTCCCCGGGTCATGTGACCAGCACTGCACAGCACAGAGCTGCTAGCACAGAGGAGGAAGGGACAGGGTGAAAGACGTCTACCACTAAATGCCAATACAGCCTACTTCCTCCTGACTTGTACTGAGTAACTAGAACCCCCCCATTGCTACTCAAAGGCTTAATGTGGCACCCAAGTTCATCTGCCTCATGTGACTCTTTGATTGCCAAAGTGGTATGTAACACATTCCAAACCAATGCGTTGCCTACCCCTCTGCCACTCAAAGGGTTAAGTGCGTCACCTGCCGCCTGGTGCTCATTCTTTGCCTGTGTGCGGCAAATGTGGATCTGGGTCACTGCCCCTCATCTTGCAGGACTCGCTTGGCAAATGGATCGTAACAACGTACTTACCAATAGTAATCACTCCCATTAACCCTTTCAATGCCAGAGGGGTGCACAAAGCATTACACACCAATGCATTGCTTACCTCTCTGGCAGTGAAATGGTTAAACCTATGTTCATGTGGGCCTGTGTCCTTTGCTCTCTCTCTTCCACTATTGGGCTGGGGGGGGAGGGCACAACTGTCCTCATCCTCCCCCTATCCGCAGTGTGTACATGAACCCCTGGACCTCCTCCACCCCCCTAAACCCCACTTGCTTCCACTGGAACGCCACTACACATATGGTATGTGTGTGTATATACGTGTACGTCTGTCTCTTCTATAGTAATAACAAATACTGTTTGTGTATGTGAACATCTATGTGTGAATATGTATGTCTGTGCATGTATAGTATGTATATTTCTGTATGTGGGCATCACTATGTATGTATAATAATATGTATGTCTGTGTGTATATGTGTACTATGTATGTGTGTCTGTCTCTGTATGTATGTACTTACTAGACGTGTGGGACAGATTGCATAGTCCTCTTACACTCAAAGGCTTAATGTGAATGTATATATAATAAGTATATTAACCTACACACTGTACACACAGGAGTATACATAATTTGTATTAATATTCACGCATTGTGTACATTAATATACATTATATACAGGCCATTGTGTACAGCAATATACATTGTATGTACAGTGTGTACATTGATATATATTATACAGTCCTGTGTGTATATACAGTCCTCTGTCAGTGAGGCTCACATTAAACCTTTTAGTACCACAGGGGTATGCAATGCATTACAATATTTTGCGTAACCCTTTACCACTCAATGGCTTAAGCATTGCTTAAAAAAAAAAAAAAAAAAAAAAAAAAAACAGATGGGCAACACCGTCCCACACTGCTAGTATGTATGTATGTATGTATGTATGTATGTGTATATATATCTAATATATAGATAGATGTGTGTGTGCATGTAATCTGTATCTCCTTTTTTAAATTCTGCGACTGCTTACCTGGCTATCGCAGTTAAATATTTTTATTTTTGCGACACAACACATACACACACATATATTACATCTTAATAATATAGATAGCTATTGAAATAAGCAACTTTAGTATGCTGGAGTGCTGGCGCCATCTGCTGCTCAAACCCAAAATGTCTATAGAATTATTATTTAGAGGGAAATGGGCAGACTGGATCAGGCAGATGGTTCTTTTCAGCTATCAAAATATGTTCCTATTTAAGGTGCAATTCTCAAGCAAACGAACTAAACCAAAGTGGGCAAATGAGAAATTACTCAGTGCATTAGAGACCTCCTTTAGTATTCTAGAGGGTAAAAGACCCTTTTAAATCAATAGAAATTCCCATTTCTGTCGTCCAATACTGGTAACTTTGGGTAGGCGATCCACCCCTTTAATTAGGCAGGAACAATTCTAGAATTGTATGCAGGGGGTGGAGCCTACCTTCCCTCCTTGGCTACAGCTAGCCAACAGGCTCCAGTAAGATTTGTTCCTTGGTGAAGACACAGGCAAGAGAACAGTTCTGCTATAGTTTTAGAATTTTTTGTTATTTTTCGGTTAGAAATGGAATACCACCATTAGGCGGATTATCATAACTGACAATGCCCTTAGATGTGGTTAGCTCAGTGACCAGGTGCTATTTGTGGGCCTTAAGCCCTGGTGGGAAAATCCTGGGTCCAAGTTCTTTCCTCAGGAGTTGTCCACCGAGGCTTCTTCTTAATACATGACAGTCTGAAGACAGAAGATCTACAGGAAAGGTGAGCAACCCTTTGAGTGCCGCGGGTCCACATGTCCCACAGTGCCCCTCCGCACAGGGTTTTTTCCTTTGGAGTTCCTATTACACACTCCTGCACTCATTGGGTTTATCTGTATGACTGGGTGTTTTGGAGCAGGTTTATGTGGTAACATAGCCCTTTAGCTGCTGGTTTTGCATCTTTGGGGGGCTGCACTTTCCCTGCTGGGTTCAGTGGGGTTTTTTTTTTGGGTCTTCTAACATGTTCTAGTGACGTTTCATGTACTTTTATTTTAATTTTTCAACTTTGCAAAATGTAAGTCTTTACTGCATAGATGCCATTGCTCCATTCACTTCTATGGGACTGTACAGTTTGGGACATATCTCTGCAACTGCTCAACATAGCGTCTTCAGAGATGACTCATTTTAATTGTACTTGCTCTATCAGCTGGTTAACGTTTTAAGTGTGTTGGGGGGCTCAGGGGGCTCCGGGCACTGTTGGGGTACTTTGTCTGAGAACTATATTTCCCATGAGCGCTTGCTTTAGTGATTTCTGGGGTGAAATTTTAATGTAGCACATTGTATTTGGTTGATTTCTTATACTCTAAATGTTTTTTAAACTGTGAGAATGTCTAATCCTTTGGAGCTTGGGGCCAGGCCTAAGACTAAGGACGCTGGGGTATCTGTGTCCCCTATTGCGCATTGCTCTTCATATCATTCAGGGTTACTTGGATAATTCTCAGGTCATTTATGCCCAGCATGTTCTGATGTCCTTGAGTCTCCCCCAGGGACCTCCAGCCATGCATTAGAGCCAGTTTGAGTGTAAGAGTTCAAGGCTGCTACTAGTGACCTTAGGTCTACATTGCAACTCTTTCCATCCTAGTTACAGCGGGTCTTCCATTCATGGCAGACCCCTTCTTCAGTCAGATTTTCCCTGCCAAATCCGCTGGGAGTACCTGACGTATCAGAGTCCTCTGTGGAGGAACTGTTGGTGGATTCAGATGTTGAGGAATGTTCTGCTGTGGGATCCTCTTAGTTTTTTGGGGACCCCTTTGAGGCTGATCCTGTTCCCTCGGCTGAGGGCCTGATCAGGGCTGTCTTGACTACCCTAAACATTCCCTTAGATTTCTTCAGATTCCTCTGGTGTGTTTCAGGAGCCTAAAAAGCCCCTTACTTGCTTTCCACCTAACCCCACTCTTGACCACCTTGTTTCTGATGAGTGGAAATCCCCAGAACAGGAAACCTTATGTTTCCAAGAAATTTGCCTAGTTTTACCCCTTCTCTGAGGCGGCGCTTACTCCCCCAAAGTGGATGCTCCTGTCTCCAGGCTATCGAAGTCTACTGCCTTGCCAGTTTCTGATGTGTCAGCTCTGAAAGACTGGACTGACAAAACCTTGAGGTTTCCCTCAAGTTCATATTTGCCACTGCTGGTTCTGCCATGTGTCCAACGTCCGCTGCTGCATGGGTTAACCGGGCCATTGCAGTCTGGACTGAACAGCTCACCCTGGCTGTCCATCAGGGTGCTCCTACTTTGTGTATGTTGCGGCTTCTTGCCAACATTTCTGAGGCCCAGCACTATGTTTCTGCTGCCTTATTTGATGCCATCCATTTGGTGACTAGGGTTTCCACCATGTTTGTGGTTGCCAGATGGGCTCTTTGGCTCAAGATCTGGTCTGCTGACACTGCTTCCAAGAAAGCCTTGCTCTCCTTGCCTTTTCAAGGCACTTCATTGTTTGGGCCAGATCTCAAGGATCTGATTAGTGAGGCCACAGGGGGTAAAAGTACCCATCTGCCCTCAGTCCCCAGGAAGAAAATGCCTCAAGCATAATCGTTTTTTTCATTCCTTCCAGACTGAGACACGTCCGGTGAAGCAGGCGGTTCCCTCAGCTTTGCATGCCTCCTCCAAGCCCAAACAGCAATGGAAGCCCAAGGTGTCCTCCAAGGCTAAGGCTTCCAAGCCTTCTTAGGCATGATTCGCCAAACCCAGGTCCCCACTCTGCTGTGGGTGTCCGTCTGCGTCACTACCACAGTGTCTGGGAGTATTCCGTGACGGACCCGTGGATTTTACAGGTGGTGGCGGAAGGGTACAGGATCCCTTTGTCACTCTTCCTCCTTTTCACTTTTTTCCTTCTCATACTTCCCTGAGTGCAGAGAAACGCCATCTGTTCAGTGGCGCTATCTAGGCCCTTCTGGACAAGGATATTCTAGAACCTGTTCCAGTTGAAGACAGAGGTATGGGTTTTTACTCAAACCTCTTTGTGGTCTCCAAGAAGGACGGTGGTTGTCGTCCCATTTTGAATTTGAAGGATCTCAATTCCCTTGTGATCAGGACCCGTTATCACCAGGAGTCCCTAAGGACGATGATTGCTGCTATGTCCCCGGGGGAATTCCTTGCCTCTCTGGATCTTCAGGACGCGTATCTACACATTCATCCAGAGAGCTGGCAGTATCTCAGATTTGCCTGCGACCAAGGACATTTTCAGTTTTCAGCTCTTCCATTTGGTCTGACTACACCTCCTCAAGTCTTCAACCGTGTCCTGGGAGCTTTAGTATCCGTCCTCCACCGGGATGGCATCAGAGTTACTCCATACATAGAAGACCTGCTTCTGAAATCCCCTTCTGTGGAATTTCTTCATCAGCAGGTTCAGGACTGCATTCATGCTCTCACCCATCATGGGTGGATCATCAACATGGACAAGTTAGATCTTGTCCCATCCCAGCGTCTGGTCTTCCTGGGCCTTCTCTTCGACACTCAGCAGAGCATGATGTTTCTCACAAATGAGGTAGCTGACCAGATCGCCCACTGTTCTTGGCTGGATGGGCAATTGCTTCCTGGAATACTTCTGGACCACTGTGATGACGGATGCCAGCCTCTCCGGCTGGGGAGCGGTCCTGGGTCACCTGAGTTCTCAGGGTCAGTGGTCTCCGGAGGAATCTCTTCCCCATTAATGTGTTGGAGCTTCGGGCGATATTTCATGCCCTTCGTCATTGGACACCTCAGGTTGAAGATTGCCCAGTCAGAGTACAGTCCGACAATGCCACGGCCGTGGCTTACATCAACAAGCAGGGCAGAACAAGAAGTCTGTCCGCCTGGTTAGCGTTCAAGGCTATTTTGTCCTGGGCAGAAGAACATGTTCCTGCCATATCCGCAGTGCACATTCCTGGTGTAGACAACATCATGGTGGACTTCCTCAGTCGACACACAGTGGACAGCTATGAATGGGAACTGCACCCAGAGGTGTTCACCCTCATTGTTCAAAAGTGGGGTTCTCCTTGCATTGACCTAATGGCGACAAGGCACAACCAGAAGGTTCCGAGGTTCTGCTCTCACTATAGAGATCCTCTAGCTATAGCGGTGGATGCCATGTCCATTCCTTGGTTATTTCCGCTAGCTTACATCTTTCCTTCCCTCCCTATGTTGCACAGGGTGTTGCAGAAATTGAGACTGGAGCTCTGTTCAGTCATTCTGATTGCTTTGTACTGGCCTCAACAGGATTGATTTCCGGAGCTTCCTGGATCTGTCAGTGGCGGAGCCATTCAGGCTCCCTTGCCGTCCAGATCTTCTGCAGGGTTACCTGTGGAAGGACTAGGTTCATCGGCTAGCTTTGACTGCTTGGAAATTGAATCCTCAATACTGAAGAATAAGGTTTTTCTTCTGGTGCTGTGGCTACTATGCTTAGTGCCCACAAATCTGTTTCTTCTAAGGCCTACCATCGTGTCTGGTCGACCTTTCTATCTTGGTGTGCTGACAGGGACCTGTCTCAGGAATTTTGATCTGCCTACTGTCCTGGCCTTTTTGCAGGACGGCATGGACAAGGGCATCAGTTTGAGTTTCCTTTAGGTTCAGACTTCTGCTCTCTCTGTTTTCTTTCAGAAGCGCATTGCCATCTTCCTGATGTCAAGGTGGGATCTTAACTTGGTTTTGGGCATTCTTCAGCACCCTTCCTTTGAGTCCTTGGCTACTATTCCTCTACACCTGTTGACATGGAAAACGGCCTTTTTCCTGGCGATCGTGTCAGTTTGCTGTGTCATGGAGTTACATGCTCTGTCCTGTATGCCGCATTTTTGGGTGTTTCACAAGGACAAGGCAATGCTTCACACTTCTCAGAAGTTTCTCCCGAAGATGGTTTCGGAGTTTCACATCAATCAGGACATTGTGGTGCCTTCTTTCTGCCCTGACCCTACATCTGACAAGGAGAGCAATCTCCACTTGTTAGATGTGGTGCATGGTCTCAAGTTTTATGTACATCGCACTGAGTCTGTCAGGCAATCTGATGTGCTGTTAGTCAGTCCTGAAGGTCCCAGGGCAGGAAGACCTGCATCCAAAGTGACTATTGTGTCCTGGATCAAGTCTACTATTCGTAAGGCTTACGAGCTCAGGAAGAAGCCTGTTCCTTTTCGGGTCACGGCTCATTCTGTTGGATCTATTGGGGCTTCTTGGGCTTACAAGAATTAGGCCTCCGCTGATCAGTTGTGCAAGGCTGCCACTTGGTCGTCTGTGCACACCTTTTTGAAGCACTACCGTGTTGATGTGCTGGCATAGGCTGACACCAGCTTTGTGAGGAAGATCTTTGAGGCAGTCTTGCCTGTCTAGGATCTTCTTCGGTTCTTGGTGCTTCCTTCACTTTTGTGCTGTGGAACAGTTTTGGGGGGTGTTACCCCTGTTAAGTGTCCATTGACACTTCATTGTTTTGTTAGGCTATCTCTGATCTGATGGTTCATATCTGCTCTGGTGACTTTGTGGACCTTGCATCTGGTCCTTGCCTTACTTCCCGCTTCTGGGAAACTCAATGGTTGGACATCCCAGAGTTACTAGTAACCTGTATTGGATGACAGAGAAAAGAGGATTTTAGTCTTACCTGTTAAATCCTTTTCTCTTAGTCCATACAGGTTACTGGTCTCCCACCCTGTCAAGGGACCATGCTTGGCTCTCCTGTGGCAGACTGTGGGGTTCCTTCGGGGTCATGCTCACAGGAGTCTTCATTCCCTTCTACTATCTAGTCAATAGTTTAGTGTCTCAAATCATTCTGGAGCTGATTGGCTAGCTGCAGCCAAGGAGGGAAGGTAGGCTCCACGCCTGCATACAATTCTAGAATTGTTCCTGCCTAATTAAAGGGGTGGTTCGCCTACCCAAAGTTACCAGTAGCCTGTATGGACTTTGAGAAAAGAATTTAACATATAAGACCAAAATCCTCTTCTCCCCTATGGTGCTGGTGGTTTGCTGGCCAAAAGGAACTGATATGACCTTTCCTGGGGTCATACTACTTATTAACCCTTGGATGTTATAGCGATCTTCAAGTCTTGTGGCTTCTACTTGTACCTGCTTGCTGATAACTGAACTCATAGAGGCTGTTTCAAGACATTCATAATTGTGATCAAAATTACATGCGGGAATAAATGTATTTTAGTAATTAGCAAGTTGATCATTAGATTCCTTAATCCATGATGAGTTTGTTTTAACCCTTTGAGCGTGACAGGGGTGTTCAATGTAGACACCCCTCTGGTGCTCAAAAGTTAAGGATCCCTCCTGGCTCTTTCAACAACTGATATTAACCCTTTGCGTACCAGAGGGGTACGCAACGCATTGCTCTGCAATGCTTTGCATACCCCTCTGGCACTCAAAGGGTTAAAAAAAAAAAAAAAAGACAGCAATTCTATTTTCACCATACATAAATTCCCCAAAGTTTGTTGATTTTTATTTTATTTATTTATTTATTTTAATCGGTGAATGCAAGAGAGGTCTGAATTTCAGTCCTGAAGGGACATACAACATTCCAGGATTTAACCCGTTAAGGATTATGGCCCTTTGCGCGCACCCTTCTGGCCTTTTAAAGTGTTAAATATTTTCCTGCTTGAAAACAGGTGAGTCAGTCAAAATGAACGAGTCACTGACTAACTCTAACTGCCCTGTCTGTAATCATGGAGATCCTTAACCTGTTGAGTGCCAGAGGGGTGATCGTTGAGCACCCCTCTGGCACTCAGAGTGTTAGATTCTGGTTTTATTTGCTGCACTTGAGGGCTGAACTTTAACATGGAAGTGAGAATAGGCAGAGAGGCAGACACACCCCCATCACACTATGGTTAGATTGTAAAGGGTGGAAGGGTAAATTATATCCAGGGTAAGGGAATCAATCTTCATGAAGACTTAGTGGGAGCCGTAGTGAGAGAAAATGGAGGGTTAAGGTTACCCTATGCTGTGATCACAGTTTGAGGTCCTGTCATCCTGCTGTAACTGCCATGTTTGTTGTGTGGACATCACATCCAAGAATGACTTATTGAAAATATTATCTTTTGAACCAAGGAGCAAGGTAAACATTCACAGGGGTCATCTGACTTTTTACTGGCCCTACAGTAAGTGGTAGGTTATTATTAGGAGGTGTTTAGTGTTCCTTTAAGTCGGCATCCTCTGGTGTGGAAACAGCTTAGTGTACAGACACACTGTTTGCATACAAACCTCTAGTGCAGGGATGGAATAAAGCAGAGGTGTCTGTAATCCCCTATTACAGGTCACTAAGCTGAGGTTCCAGGAGATAAAAGGATTTGACTTCTATCGTTCACATCGTCATGGTCTGTGATTGGTTTTTATATCTGGCATAACGCTGGTTAATTCAGTCTCATGTTGAGTAAATAGATCAAAAATGGAATGTGTTTTAAAAGACGAAAAAATTGATTTGAGACTTCAAAGTAACTTGGTGAAGCTGCTTAAGATAATGATTGAGCAGAAATGTAAATCTGGACATACGTGGGAATGCAAATGAGAAATGTATTTCGCACCAGAACGCCCGTCTTTCTGCCCTGCAGCATACCAGCAGATGTTACATTTTGTACCATTATGTGCATTAAATTCTGAGTTTCCTGTGCCACATGATATTGTAAATTTAGAAATGTCAGAAATTGGTATTTCACATTCATACCTAGGAACTGTCAGAGTTCGACCCTAAGACTCCGAGTTCTGAGCAAAATTCAGCATCTCTGGGTCAGACAGTACATTGTTGCCTACTAAACGATCTGCACCAATTAACAGCTTGTTGTTCTCTAATTTGATGACCTTTCTATTAGAAAGGCAGAAGGTCCTATTTCTCTTGTCTGGTGTGTGTTCATCAGTCATCTCTCTACATAATAGCATGTTAAGTGCTCCTTGATGACCGATCGGCACACTTATAGGGTACAGCAAGCAGGAACATAATACTTAAAGGGATAGTAATGTCAGAAAAAAAGTATTAATTATATGATAGATACAATTAAAAGAGTATCGCTATGTCAGAGCTGCTGAAGAGCTGCCGTCTGGTCCAGGAACCAGAATCTGCTTCTGACAGCTTTACAGCTCATCAAGCAGAAAGGGGACTGACCGGAGGACTTTATTTTCCTAAATCTCTCAAACCATAACGGTTTGAGAGAGATGAATAAGTGCAAGTACTCTCAATTTTATCTACCATATAGTTAATACTTTTTTTCTGACATTACTATCCCTTTAACATCTACGTTATAGGGACCTTAACATTTTATCAATCACTGGGTTTCTAATGATTTCTAATTGCGGTATCTGTGTTTTACCAGTGACGTTGCATATACGAATTATGTTTTTCAGTGACATTTCAAATGGTAATGGAGCATGTGCAGTACTAGGAGATTTTCACTTTTACTTTTTCCCTGAAATAATTGGGAATATCTCTTAAAATGTACATCTGCTGAACATTTGCCTAACATAACACATCGGTCATTTTGAATTAAGTTTTCAAATATGTTTAACAAAAAAAAAAAAAAAAAAAAAAAAAAAAAAAAAAAATCAAGGTGATAGGTCCACGATAATGAAAAAAGGACACATTTGAGGTGTAATATCTTTTGCATTAAACCACTCCTACCGGAGGTACCATTATTTTACACATCAGGGAAAGCCCTACTACTTCAATACTTGTGTCAGAGGGGTGTCCATCTCTGGCAAAGAAAGGTTTAAATAAATACTTGCATATTTAAAATTAGAAATATTTTTAATGTGGTATGTTAAACCTGTTGCATAAGTTACAGGCATCAGAATGTTTCTGTATTTCCTGGTGTCTTATAACAGGGTTAGGCAATGCTGGGACTAGGCCTCTTTTTTGATAACACACACATATAAACAAACTCGCACCTATATACACACACACACACACACACACACACACACACACACACACACACACACACACACACACACAAACCTATATGCAGACACACAAACCTATATGCAGACACACAAACCTATATGCAGACACACAAACCTATATGCAGACACACACGCACGCATATAAACTCACACACATATATATATATGTCTGTGTGTATATATGTGTGTATGTGTATATGTATGTATATGTATATGTGTGTATATATATATATATATATATATATATATATATATATATATATGTGTGTATATATATATATATATATATATATATGTATATATATAATCTCATATTTATAATATAAATATGCAAATGTCCCAAGGTATTCACTCACTTTCGAGTATAATATTGTGCATGGGTGTCAATCTTCTCAGCAAACATGTAGCAAAATGTCAAAAAAAAAGAAAGCACTCACAGGTCTTTTGATAGATGAAGCATCTTGATAAAGGCCTAAAGGAGGGCCGAAACGTTGATGGAATAAACAAACACATAATTTCATCTATCAAAAACCCTGTGAGTGCTTTCTTTTTTGACATTTTACTATATATAGAAAATTTATATAATCTCCTATAATATAATTTGCTAGAATGCCTCTCTCACTGTGTGAGAAACACACACATTCGCAGTAGAGACTGCCTGAACAATGCAGTCATGCACAGTAGAGACTGGCCGGAGTGAGTGTGAAACAAGATGGCGGCACGGCTGGTCCGAATCGATGTGCTCTGAATGGCCCGCCTCTTGCCCCCGCCTCCAGGGCAGCAGCCGAGGCCAATGAGTGGCACTTTGGCCCATGTACACGGGCTTTTATGCTAGTGTGTGTGTGTGTGTGTGTATGTGTGTGTGTGTGTGGTGTGTGCACAATACAGAAATATGTGCTTTCCAGTGCATTTGTTCACTACCAGGAGTTGACAGAAGTTTGTAGTCCAATGCCAGCCTGCGCACTGTGGGTTGTCCAATCCCAAGTGTAGTGTAAGTAATACAAGGTGCCCGAGACTTCTCAAAGGAGGAGGGGTGGGGCAAGGCGCTTTGTATTACTTACAGTACACCACTTGGGTAACATGTGGTTCCCAAGCTGGTGTTCTGCAACACCCATTATCTTCAGTCTTCCAGCTGCTAACTGGGGATGATGGGAGCTGGTCTAATACTAGCTGCAGAGGCTTATATGACATGATACACAATGTAAATGTACCTGAGGTGATTGTGCACAGCATGGAGTCAGACTCTACCCAAATTTTGTCTTCATCTTACCCTCTCCCTTACACCCTCTCCGAGGCAGGGCCTCCCCATGGCTCAGACAGCCAGTGGTACAGGAATTTCTTAACAAATGTGAATACACAGACAGATGCACAGAGAGAGGATCCCCCCAAAACAATTTCTGCTAGTGTATATGTGTGTATACAATATATGCATTTTTATATAATATATATGTAGTAAAATGTGGTGTATATAATTGGAAGTATAGATAATATACATACAAATTATAAAATATATTAATCCCCTAGACAAGTGCTTCCTTATTTTCCTCTAAGCAATCTTCGTGTTTTTTCCTGCTCTTTGCGTACAGATCAAGGAGGCCATTATCTCAAAAACTACCATGTTGGTCACAGACTCTGGTCCAATGGCCATCTCCACCATGGAGGCTGTTCCCCGCCGCAGGTCACGCAGGAGCCGCGCAATATCCTCTCTGCAAGGTAACTTTTTGTGGGACAGATGGATATTGTAGCTGAATTAGTAAGAAGTGGAGTGATTGTGGGTCAAATCAAATACAAGACAGGAGACAAATATTCGTATTAATTTAAATGGAAAACACAAAAAGAGAGAATGACACTGCAGGGGGCACATTAGGTTGGGATAAAATGAAATGCAGTGCTTGTCTAAAGGAGAAATCCCTGCCCATTCTGGAGTAAAGGAAATTGGTAGTTATCGATTGCAGGCGATTATACACACTGTGCTCAGAGAATTCAACACTTCCTTGTATAAAACAATGTTAAAATGTTCACTGTACATGTTTCCAGGCTTCATTCCTTTCATCAGGAGCGACAATAGGTAATGACGCAATCAGGGGAGGGCCGTTATTCATATATGCCCATAGAAAACATTTAAGCCAGTTGGCAGGTACCCCAAATCCAAGGGAGCCGACTATTTGGAATCAGAAAGCTGACAACAATAGCAATGACATTAGTCGTAAGTTAAGCAATCTATGAATTAACAAGAAACAAAATGGTCCATGACTGAGTGAACCAGTATATAATGGAATAGAGTATGACACGCGTATGCGTTTTTAGATTGGCCCATACTCGCAGTTTAAACTGAGCTCTGGACACTTGTTTTGCACCTGTGACGAAGTCTTATCGGTGATACACAACTGGTTGTGTGGCAGTTAGCGGAGTGACTTCCATATATGCTTCTCTCACATGGAGTTTGATTTTGTCTTAGTTTTGGCATTCACTGCTAAGTATATGTATATTTGTTCTTGTTCGTACATTGATGCTCAGTCATAGAGTTTTCATTTTTTAAATATATGATTTATATTTTGATTGTATACCAATTATCGTTTTTCATATTCAGTCTTTTGATTGACTTGCATGTTATTTGGTGTCTTGATATCTCTGTCCCCCTTCATGTTTTTAGTTATGTTTTAATAAGTCTTATGATTTTATTATTTATCAACTTAAAGGGATAGTAAAGTCTGATTTTTATGAAAATCTGAGAGTGTAACTATTACAATAATAAATTAAGCGATATACGTTTGTTACAATAGAGGTCAGGAATTTCAGAATAAAGATAAAAAAAAACACTTAAGTGAAACACAGTTTATTAAAACATGCGATGATTAAACATGTGATGAGCTAAAAAGAAACCAGAGCTATTGCCAGAGTTTACATCAGTATGAAAGACAGACTCTGCAATGCAAAAAGAAGGAAAAAAGAATGGTACTCATCCACCGGAGCTGTACATCAGTGTGGGAGAGCCCTCCACACGATACTCCGTAGTATCGAGACACAGTTGAACGGACAGACGTGAGAATCAGGTACACTCTCTTTCGTCCCAAAAATGGCTCTAGCAAAACTGTTGATTAAAGGGTAAAATACAGACTACGCCCTTATAGGTATGCAAGGGATGCTAACACTGCGCATGCGTATATGCTTGGTTATATAACACTGAATATTGGAGATGGCACTACCTGTCTCTCATAAACACTATGTAAGCTGGCATTGCCTGCCCCTCTGCTGTTGCTAACCACAACTGCAGAGCATTAACCTCCAACTAACTGTGAGGAGATCACCAAAAACCAAACCCTTACATACGTTACATCTCTCAAACCTTTATGGTTTGAGAGCTATATGAAGATAAAGTACCCCCCCTCCCCTTTCTCTGACATGACCTGTAAAGCTGGTTGCAGGATATCGTGGTTCCAGGACCAGGCGCTGGCTCTTCAGCAGAGCCCAAATAGCAGGATCTAGAAACAAATACTTAATTGGAATGGTCTACAAAATGTGTCTGCAAACCAGGCACAATGTGTAGACCGTTCCAGTGAAGTATTTGTTTTTCGATCGCATTATTTCGGCTCTGCTGAAGAGCCTCCGTCTGGTCCTGGCACCAGGATATCTTGCATCCAGCTTTACAGGTCATGTCAGAGAAAGCGGAGGGAGGGGGAATTTTATCTTCGTATATCTTCGTATATCTCTGATGGGACTTATGTCTGTTAGTTTATTATTGCAATAGCTACAATATTCACTTTTCATAACAGACTTTATTATCCCTTTAATAAAATATTTTGTATTTTTTGCTATTTCTGGGTTGAGCGACTCATTTAATGGGTTTTCTTTTCCCTTATTGGCGGTCTTGGTTCCTGATTAACCCTAGAGTGCACCAAACTATTTAGTCTTTAATACCCAGATATGTTTGTTACTCAGCTAGTGCTGGCCTTGAATTTTGATTGAGTGAACCAGTAGGCACAGTTGGCAACCGGTTAAAGCTCCATATTTTGAGGGGCGGTGCCTCTTTTTTTTTTTTTTTTTTTTTTTTTTTTTTTATATATTTTATGATCTTCACATTCTGGATTGTGGGTACGGCCAAAGCAATCTCCATGTCCTTGCACCAGTTTTTTACAGGCTATTATTTAACCCCTCAGATGTTGCAATGCAATGGAGTTTTCTCTGGCAAACATGGGATGAAGTTTAGTTTTTACTTGTTAAAGGCCAAAGGTATTTTCTATTTCAGAAAACAGTGAATGAGACTGGAGGTGGGGGTCATTTAGAGAGTGGGGGTGTGGTCATGGGTGGAGCTAAGAGCACCTAGAGTGCCTTACCTATGGGAAGCCTGGGATGTCAATCCCACCCTGGAGCCAGTACTAAAATACGTAGCTAATTAAAAAAAATATTTGAATACAAACAAACATACCCTTCTATAGCAATATAACAATTTGTTTTCCCCTATGGTGTAGATGGCTTGCCCCAAATTAATTCCAGTTTGCTGTTGCACAAAAGGGCCAAGTCCTCAAAATATGGCTGTGCTGATGTCATGCACTGATTTCTCTTTTTTTTTTTTTTTTTTTCCCCCACCCTCAAATGGCTCAGATGAATGATTAGGCAGCCAATGGCCAAATTTGATTCTGCGATATTTATTTCACAACCTGTTAAAATCCTAGTCGTTGACATCCAAACATCCCATGTTTTTTCCTTTGAGATTCTTATCCTATGTCTCTCCATTTTCCACGCTCGTTAAATCAGGGATCCCATTAGTGCAAGAGAGGGAATTGGCAGTGATTAATGAATAAAGACTGAACTTTACTGGCTGGAAATTGTAGTCCAGAACAGCTTGCGGTATCCCACCCCATACAACACAGATTGCACTGATCACTCAGAAACTTGAATAAGCAAGCAAGAGTCACATAGTTAAACATTGATGCCTACACCTCCAAATGAAGAGCGTTTATCACAGATAATGGGGATTATGTGCCAGAAAGAGTCTGGCTAGGTGTTCTTGATATTTAAAGGGCAACTAACATAAGAAAATAAAAACATGTTAAAGTACAGTCTTTTCTGGTTAATCACTACTTTCCAGCTCTAGCAGTAGTGGCATAATAAACTTACTACCCTAATAATATGGCTTCTCTCACCTCCTGCTACAACTGAAGCAGTCAGTGGCAGCCTTATTCCTACTGGCTGTGCAGGTGGTTTTTATCTCTCTCTCTCTCTCTATCTATATATCTATATCTATCTATATATCTATATCTATCTATATATCTATATATATATCTATATATCTATATATAATTCGCTAAAACGTGTGTAACGTCGAAGTCATGCGCAGTAGAGACTGCCCGCACCACGGCTGATACAGAGCTGGACATTCCTTCGGAGCATCCAGCTCTGTATCAGCCGCGGCGCATGCAGTCTCCACGGTGCATGACTGCCCCGCGCCCTGCTGGCACTGGCACTGTCTACTTTTAAAGCTACATGAACCATTTCTGTAGTTGGATAATGCTGCATCTTTTAATATGTTCAGTTAATCCAGCCAGAGGTTGCAGGACATTATAGATTATAATGGCCAATATTGCTAATGGCTTTATATTTTTATCTATGGACTATGACCCCAAAGTGTATATTATTCACTTTTGAATATTGCATTTCCTTTCTAGCCATTAGTAAATACTGCCTTTCTGACGCATTAAGCGATCACCTTGGGAGCACAATCTATTGCTTATAGGCTGGAATATAGATTGGCGGGCACGGTCTGCTGGCTGTGACCTTACCTCCGGTACTTGTCGACTGGGATATTTATTAGTTGTGTCAGAAACACTCACTCTGTGTCATATTAAATGTGACTGCAACAACCAGTGTTGACTAATCTGTCTGTGTGCTAGAATAGTCGTCTTAAACCATTTGAGTGCCAGAGGGGAGTCCAATGCAGTCTGAAAGGTTGAAGGTTATTTTTTTGACCAATCACTATAAAATCCTTCATGAGGATGATTTTTATAGTTGTTTTGGCTGATGGTGATTTGAACCTTACAGCTCTAAATAAGCAGCACAAGAAGCAGTCAGAACTTCCTCTTATGTCATTTTGAATAAACTTGCAATTTCTTGAGTATAACGGATGACTTGGCTGGACTTATTATATTGCATATGCCAAGGCGGCTGTGCTTATTTATTTCAAATATCAAGCATTCGTCCAGTGATCCGCTGGCAGGAAGGGGCGAGGTGTGTTACCAGACTGGCCCATGTGGGTGTCAACATAAATTAATGGGTGATGCCCAGTGGAGGTTGCAAATAGAATTGCAATGTCCTATGTCATCCATAGGGCAATGTGCAGATCTGGCATGCTGAAAGCTTTATGTGCCCAACACACCAGCAAATTCTTGTTTTAACCCCTTGAGTGCCAGAGGGGTATGCGAGTACCCTTCTGTCACTCAAAGGATAAAGCAGATGTGGGCAACCTTTCGGCCCTCTAGCAGTTACTGGAGTACAACGTCCAACCTATAATATAAAAGGACAGCTGTCAGATGCAGTCATGCGCAGCAGATACTGCCTGAATGCATGGAATGCTGGGAGTTCTGTGCTGGGAGCATTCTGTGTGTTCGTGCAGCCTCTACGGCGCATGACGGCATCGCGTGCGACGCCAGTGAGGCAGCAGTAGTATTCAGAGCAGGACCGGCCTCTTAACCCTCTGAGTGCCAGAGGGGTACGCAACTCGTTGCTTTGCCTATGCGTAGCGTACCCCTCTGGCACTCAAAGGGTTAAAATCACCCGGACCTTGGCCCGTGTACACGGGCGTTTACACTAGGCAACCTATAAAATAACGTTAATATTACCCACTGCCTCCATGTTATGCAAGCTGCAGCAAAGCTTTTGGACTACAACTGTCATCATCCTCTGATAGCCACTGGGTGGGCATTATAGTCCAAAGATGTTGCATAAAATGGAGGCTCTTGGTTTTCTTTGAAGTTATTGTTCACCGTTAACCCATTGAGGATCAGAGGGATGTGCATTGCTTTAGCATGTGCTGAGTACCACTTTAATCCTCAAAGTGTTAACCCATTGAGTGCCAGAGGGGTACGGAACGCATTGCAGAGCAATGCGTTCCGTACCGCTCTGGCACTCAAAGGGTTAATCCTTTGCATTCCCGTTCCCTGCAATGCATTGTTCAACCCCCTGGCACTCAAATCAGAAAAATACAAATTTAATTTTGCTTCCGAACCATAAAATCAAATTTGGATTACACACTTTTTTCCTTTTTCAGTGTTGCATTGCCAATGTAGCCTTATTAATTATAAAACGAGGAATCGCTTGGTTAGGATTGTTCAGAACATTAAGAAAAATGTTTCAAGATTGACGTCAGAGGCAGGGTTCATTAGTCACTGACAACATGGCATCTTCTCTGTTCCTTAATGGTATAATAATGCTTTTATATTAAAAAAAATAATAATAAAAAAAAAATGATTTTATATATAATACACTAGCAAGAGTGGTACAACGTTTCCCATGCTGCCAAAAATAAAACCCACACACACAAATCTACTGTTAGCTGTTGGTGTGTAATCCCTTGATACCAATCTGGTATTCCAACATATTGCAATGTATTGGGTACATCTGTCACTCAGTTTTAATGTGTGTGTGCACCTCTCCAATCCACAGATGGTGCTGCTGCTGTGTGATACACTCACAGTAAAGTGACACACACACTTGATGTTGCAGGCGCTGTGCGTGAAAAAAGGCCCAGTTAATCTCCCTGTACATCTCACCTGACAACTTTATTGCTTTACATGAGTTTAATAGGCGAGCGCAATGCTCGTGCGTCGTGTAAGAGCTTCTGGGATATGTAGTTTAGTAGCGGAAAGCATACAGAAATGCACTGGATTGTTGGATGTGTAGGGTGGTGTGGATGGGAGTGAAGATGGAGCATTGTGTTGGAGATGGAAGGTGATGGGAAGCCACTGGGAAGTGAAGTTGACTTCTTGGAGTAGGGAGAGGATGGGAGCATGGGAGCCGCTCCGGGAGGGGAAGCTGGGAGACACAAAAGTGACAGGAAGGTTAAGGGGAGGGGGAGAGACGATGAGTGGACAGGGTGGTTTCACCCCCTTGGTCACTCCGGTGAGGATCACTTTTCTCTGTACGTGATGGGGAAGCAGTATGGAGAAGATTACAATATCTCCTTTCTGCCATCCCAGGGTATGGCTGGCAATGACAGAGCATTTTGGTCACGTGCCAGCCTTCTTCTCTAATTACTAGCAATGTGGGATAGCATTGCCCATCATTTTACTAGTAATGTAGCAAAAGAAGCATGTTGTTGGTGTGGAAGAAGAGGCAGGTGAAGGGGCAGTGCAACAATACAGTGTGTGATAATCCTGGCTTGTCCTACTCACCCTAACGTTGGCTACAGTACCAACTGAGTAGACTCTTTTATTAATGTATGAGGTGAAAGGCAACTCTATTAGTCTCCTGTTCACACCAGGAAGGTAACGCCCTGTACCTTTTGTCACATTAAATGGTTTAATAGTTGGCAGCCACCACCCTACAATTTCATGTCAACCAGGAGGCAGGCAGACACATACAGTGTGTGACGGGCAAGTGTCTTTCCACTATTGAGTAAAGCCACAGAGCCGAAGCTGAATATCGAAGATTGTCCCATTTGAACGTCTGTAGTACACACACAACTGCTCTGCCTATAGTCTGTGTATGCTTAGACCGACTATAAGCAGAACAGTTCTGTATACTCCCCCTCTCCTTCCCCTCAGTGTCCGCAGTTCATAATAATAATAATAAAAAATCCACCTATGCATATACACACAGATATCAGAAACGGATGTTTACATTCATATCGCAGGCTGGGCTGGGACACCGTTTAATATGGATTGATGGGGGCACATTTTATCTCCCCAGGGAAATGTTTCAACCACTATGGCCTTAAGTATGTCTTATTTTTTGATAAATCTCTCTGTTGCCATCAGGACTGCAATGCATTGACTCCATCAACAGAACGGTTATAGCGCCACGCTACACTTCTGCAAAGGGGAGGCTCTACATTCTATGTGATTTTCTGCAGTGCTTACGGCCGCGACATGAGAATCTCTCCCTCTTGATGCAGGCGAGATTCTCACGTAGCCCATTTCATCTCGGCGACATGGTTAATACGCCATTCAGTTGCTCGTGCAGTACTGTGCTACATTTCAAAAGCACAACATGCAGTCTGATCTCCTGAAAAGAGTTGACACCAGGGTGAAAAAGAGGTAGGAATTTAGTGTCAAAAACGGATAGTCACTCCTAAAGAGGGATACTTGTGAGGTATGGACCCCAAATATATCACATAAAGAAGGACACTTGGGAGGTATGGACCCCTAAGGTCTCCTGAAGAGGGACACTTGGGAGGTATGGATCCCTAAGGTCTCCTGAAGAGGGACACTTGGAAGGTATGGACCCCTAAGGTCTCCTAAAGAGGGATACCTGGGTGGTATGGACCCCTAATATCTCCTAAAGAAGGGCACTTACTATCCCTTAAGTGGTTCAGATCATATAATAGATAGCACTGGACTGCCCCACCCTGCAAATTTGGCCCTTCACCCAGAGACTGAGATTTGGATCAGAGCCCTAAGTCTCTGGGTCAAACCCTAAGAGTTCCCAGGCATGCCTGAAACACACAAACACACCCACTCCGTATGTGAAGAGTACACACAGACATTGTCAGTACCTGAAGCACACAAACACACTCTCATACTCACCAATCGTAAGTACACAATAATAAATGTCGTGGAACACAGGGAACATCAGGAAAAGGAAGTACTGCTCAGGGAGCCATTTTCTTCTAGCTGGCATGATGTCGGCAGTTGTTAGGCAACCACCTGACCTTAACCTTTGGAGCGTGATGGATCAGAACATTACAGGGATTGTGGGTGAGCTAAGGAGATGGCCAAATAGAGACTAGAGGACATGCTAAAAGGGATGCAGTGAAAAGAAAGAGGCAGGCTAAGGGGGAAGTGGTGATAAGGAGGGAGGTTATGACTCTGTAAAAAGGAGGGTGGAAGTGAGGTTTACACCTGGCAAAAGGAAGGGTCAAAAGGAGTTTGAGAACAGTACTTTTATGAATGGCAGGGAGTGCGGGTGAAGACGATTTGGTGAAAGAGAGGGAGGGCACAGTGGGCATTATTAAAGGGATAGTAATGTTTCACAATAGAAGTGGCACCAATTAATCTTCATAGTATTTGGGCCATGGAGAGTGTTATTTCAATACTGTCAGAGTTGTAGTTCAAGAGTAATTGAATGATAAAGTATCCCCCCCCCCTTTTACTGATGTAGCACTGCTCACCTCAGAGAAGAAAGGTGTTGTCCAGTTGGATCACAGTGGGGGGCAATCTTCAATTAAGTGAAAAACCTGTCAAGGGGGGTAGGATTTTACTTGTGTTCACAGTAAGAAGATTATCCTTTGCTGTGAGCTGTCTGGTCCCAGGACCAGATTCCACATCTGAGGGGAGGTGCCTTACACTAGGTAAAAGGGGCAGGAGGGGGAAACTTTATCATTCAATTACTCTTGAACTACAACTCTGACAGTATTGAAATAACACTCTCCATGGCCCAAATACATGCATTTTTATAGAAAATGTACTGCTCCTATAGAAACACACCATTCTGCTATTTCTGTTGCCTGTATTTACTGGCAGTCAACTGAAGTCTACATTTAGTTCTCACCTTTTATCAGAAAGAAATCCTTTAGAGAGAGGCCCCACCCTTGATTCTACAGTATGTTGTCTTTATCAGATTGTGAACTAAATTGACCAGATATAGGCTACAGCACAGCTTCAATAGAAAAAATAGATCTACTTATACCAGGCCACCTACAACCCAAATCGCTCTTCCTCCCCCCTGGTGTCCCTGTGTTAAGATATCAGACTGTGTGGTGTGTATAGAAGTGTATCACCCTGGTGTCCCTGTGTTTAGGAGATCCGACTGTGTGGTGTGTATATAAGTGTATCACCCTGGTGTCCCTGTGTTTAGGAGATCAGACTGTGCGGTGTGTATAGAAGTATATCACCCTGATGTCCTGTGTTTAGGAGATCAGACTGTGTGGTGTGTATAGAAGTGTATCACCCTGGTGTCCCTGTGTTTAGGAGATCCGACTGTGTGGTGTGTATATATGTGTATCACCCTGGTGTCCCTGTGTTTAGGAGATCAGATTGTGTGGTGTGTATATGAGTGTATCACCCTGGTGTCCCTGTGTTTAGGAGATCAGACAGTGTGGTGTGTATAGAAGTGTATCACCCTGGTGTCCCTGTGTTTAGGAGATCAGACTGTGTGGTGTGTATATAAGTGTATCACCCTGGTGTCCCTGTGTTTAGGAGATCCGACTGTGTGGTGTGTATATAAGTATATCGCATTGCTCCACAGCAGTACAATTCACAGTAATGTTTGTTTAATCTTTATAAATTAGTATGCATAACTAAAATACTTTGGTCTTCTTATAAATCTTTTATTCAAGTTGCACAAGGAGGAGTCAGTAGAAATAAGGAGTCATGAAATAACATACAAATTCTGTATAATGCCACGCCCCCATCAACACCACCTAAAACAAAGGTGTCTCTGTCTGGTCCTTAGAAATGTTGGGGTGGTGGGTGCATACTAATTGTATCGGTGTAAAAAAGGGGAAAAAAAGTATTTGATTTGTCTGTCCCGTTTCCTAAGCCTATAGTTATTTCGTTATTTGAATGTTTTCATTAACCCCTTGGATATCCAGTGCATTGTGAGGCAATATATTTTAGAGGTTGCTAGCATTCCATACCTCCCAAGTGTCCCTCTTTAGGAGGGACAGTCCCTCTTTTACAGCCAAATCCCTCTGTCCCTCTTTCTCAGCCTGATGTCCCTCTTTTTAAGAGATCAGATTACTTGGTGTGTCTATAAGTGCATCACATTGCTCTACAGCAATATAACTCACATTATTGTTTCTTTAAATGTCAGTATATGTGTTTATAAATTAGTCTGTGTACATAAAATACTTTGGTCTTGTTATAAGTCATTTATTAGGTTACACAAGGAGGTATCACTAGGTCATGATATAGCCTAAATAGTCCCGGTAGTGCCCCGCCCACCAGCCACACCCTCAGCAACACCCCCTAAAACACAAGTGTCCCTCTTTGACAATTTGAAATGTTGGGAGGTATGCATTCAAGGCATTAAATGGATATTTTCACCCAAACTGCACTCCTGTATTTGTCCAGTCAGATATTCTGTGTTTTGCAGAACAGCTGCACTAAGCGAGTTTTTGTATTTTTAATATATGGAGCACTCAGAATTGGTTATTAAGAGTTTTCTATTCTATCTGAACCCTAAACAAAAAAAAGTTCTAATTTGGAAGTGGAAATTGTACATTTTGCCGCAGGGCTTGCCACCTCCCGACTCTGAGTTCTCTGCTTTGCAGACAAGTTCCTAGAAGTGCCGTTATGACTACAGAACAATGCTTCGGGCCTTTCATGTAGAACGTGAGTCGCCGATTTCTAACTCTGAAATGTCAGCTGTTCATAATGGAATGAAATAAAATGTAATGCTGTGTTCAACGTGTAAATTTATGGCAAATGGAGCTCGTGGGAACAACGTACCTGGTGAATGTTAACTACTGAATATCTGGTGTAGAGGAATACAGGAAAGTGAGCTTTTTAGGGTGCAATCTAGTGTGTTGCTAGTTACTAGTTAACCCTCGAGTGCCAGAGGGGTATGCAACACATTGCTGTGCTAATGCCCCAGGTCTCATGTTGTCACCGTAATACAAGTTTTGTATGTTTACAGAGTTAAAATTTGCCTTTATGTTGTACCAGTAATTTTTTCCTTTAAAATAATTTTAGAGAAATTAAAGGGGAACTACCACCCCACAAAAACTTTATCTGAATCTAGTCCCCATCTGGCGACTAGCTTCTTAGTAGCGCTAGTCGCCAGAATTAATACCTGGTTTAACAGATTTTAAACTTGTTCCAAAGCGGACAGTAGCAGGAAGCACGGGCATCTTGCCATAGTGACGTCCGTGCGCCTGCGCTGTCAGTCCCTTTTGGAGCCGGCCAGCTTTGTTTTGGTGGCACAGTCTGGCATGTTATGCTAATTCCTTGCTCTATATGCTAATTAATTAATGTTCCATGACCAAACTTACTGCTTATTGCACTATAAGAAATTCTCCCAGTGTGTGTGGGCTCTACATAGATTCATTCATATCACAGTGCTTGATAATCGTGTCCAGTACATAAAATAATTTGCATAAAATGCCAGACTCTGCCACCAACAAAGGTTAATTTATCAAAAACTCTGATTAGTAACAAATGACTAGCACAATATCTATCTATCTATCTATCTATCTATCTATCTATCTATCTATCTATATACAGATATATAGATATCTATAAGAAGACTTTGTGCCTGCCAAAACACACCCCGGGGAGGCAGAAAGGAGGAGGTGATTCAATGGGGGCATGCATGCATAGAGTTGGCCTGCCCCCACTATGCAGCCCGCCCACCACTATCAAAATCAGAAAAAAGCAAAATGGATTCCACTTACTCTTTCACCACAGACAAACACACATGCCCCACTCACACAGCACCACACACACACACACACACACACACACACACACACACACACACACACACACACACACACACACACAGCCAGAAAGAAATATGTCTGACACACACAGTCACTCACCCTGACTCCCAGTGGCCTCAGCAGGACCTGTAGTACAGCCACTGAAGGGAAACTGCAGCACCAGGGGAACAAAATGGCACTCAAAGGGTGAAGGTAGGCCCTCATTGCTGAATTATTTCTTGACTGTCATAATTTGCCATGCAAGACACAGGACAGCCAGCCATCAGGTACATACTTAACCCACTGACTGCCACAGGGTTGTGTATCAATTTTTACCCCTCATGGAGTGTGTTCAAACCCCTCACACTGTAAACTTGCATTTCCCTCTCACTTCTTCTCCTTCCCCAGCCTATTACTAACACTTTTTCGACATTTATATTAAGCCCCACCCCTACTCACAATTAAGCCCCACCCACTTTTAACCCAAATTGGCCCATTGCTCTCTCCACCTCAGCACCACAGAATTCCCCTCCAGGGACTCCACAAGCAAAAGTTCCAAGGTATTACACACACATGCCCCACTCACACAGCACCAAACACACACAGCCAGAAAGAAATATGGCTGACACACACAGTCACTCACCCTGACTTCCAGTGGCCTCAGCAGGACCTCTAGTACAGCCACTGAAGGGTGCTGCAGCACCAGGGGAACAAAATGGCACTCAAAGGGTTAAGGTAGGCCCTCATTGCTGAATTATTTCTTCACTGTCACCATTTGCCATGCAAGACACAGGACAGGCAGCCATCAGGTACATACTTAACCCACTGACTGCCACAGGGTTGTGTATCAATTTTTACCCCTCGGAGTGTGTTCAAACCCCTCACACTGTAAACTTGCATTTCCCTCCCACTTCTCCTTCTCCAGCCTATTACTAACACTTTTTCACGTTTATGATAAGCCCCGCCCCTACTCGTGATTAAGACCCACCCACTTTTAACCCAGATTGCCCCATTTGTCTCTCCACATCAGCACCACAGAAGTCCCCTCCAGGGACTCCACAAGTCAAAGTTCCCAGGTATGAATACACTTCCCACTGTTGTTTAACTCTGACATGCCTCTCTATACCTTAACCATCTGAGTGCCAGAGGGGTGCACAACTCATGCGCGCATGTATTTCTGCGCATATATGTTGCGTGTGTGTATACATCTGTTACGTGTGTGTGTGTGTGTGTGTGTGCATGCATGTCTTTTGCATGTTTCTGCCGCTCACTGTGTGTATGTGTCTGCCTGTGTGTTACATATGTCTGTGTTCATTAGTGTGTCTACATTTCACACATGTGCGCCCAAAGGTCATAACATGATGAGCAACGCCGTCCCACATTGCTAGTAAATATATATATAATAATAAAATAATATATGGCCTTTTGGGCTGTCACAGGTTGGATTGTAGAATTAAATATTACAGTTATTAGACTAGCCAAGTGGAAATTCTGCATGACAGCCCTGTAAGCCTCTGCTGCAACTTCCTTTTACATTGAGTGCAGGGAAGTTGAAGCATGCTGCATCACGAGGGCCAGATATTCTATTTTCTGGTGATTAGCGCAGTTACAAATGCTGTAATCCTAAAAATGTGAAAGCTGAGGGTTGGAGTGGCATTGCTTGTCAAGTGGATTAACACCATCGGAGTAGGGTCTGCTTTCCACTGCAGGGGTGTCTGGCAGTTAAATGGTTAAACAGTCATCCCAGCAGAGCTGGAGGCGATGAACTCTGCTTTAAGCACTATTGTTTTCATCTTAAAGGGATAGTAAGTCTATAAAGTTATCTCTGAGTCTTCTATATTGTCTTTATAGCACAAAGCGCTATATTTAATTACTTACAGTTCTGTAGCTCAAAAGATATTCAAGCTGAAATGATCCCCCTCCCACCCCTTCTGCCCGAGTCATGATGCCTGTAAGCATGGACCGGATGGAGCGCGGTGAGGACCATCTTCAGTAAACAAAAGGAAAATCCTGCCCTCCATCATCATGGGAGCAGGGTTTTCCTTATACTTACTGAGCGAAGACTGTCCCTCGCTGCATCTGTCCGGTTCCACTATTGGATTGGAGAGCAAAGGGGCGGGAGGAGGATCATTTCAGCTTGAATATCTTTTGAACTACAGAACTGTAAGTACTTAAACAGAGCTGCATGTTATAATATAGAAGACTCTGAGCTAAACTTTAATATAGATGTTACTCTCCCTTCAACTTAAAGGGATAGTAATACTTTAAAATTACTAATCCCAATATTGTAGGAGGAAAAAAAAAATAAATTATTTGTCCCCACTGATATCTCTCAGACCTTTATTGTTTGAGAGATATTCACTCGCAAAGTTCCCCCTCCCTCCCCTTTCCCTGAAGTCAGTGTTCTAGTTGACTGCAGGGGAAGTATGTCGTACGATCATCTGGCGGCTCTGCAGCAGAGCCGTGATCTTGTTAATAAAAAATAAATAATTCACTTAAAGGGTCTTCTATGTGTGCTTGGTTTGCAGGCACACATAGAAGACCTTTTAAGTGAATGATTTATTTTTTATTAACAAGATCGCTGCAGAGCCGCCGGATGATCGTACGACAGACTTCCCCTGCAGTCAACTAGAACGCTGACTTCAGGGAAAGGGGAGGGAGGGGGAACTTTGCGAGTGAATATCTCTCAAACCATAAAGGTCTGAGAGATATCAGTGGGGACAAATAATTTATTTATTTTTTCCTCCTACAATATTGGGATTAGTAATTTTAAAGTATTACTATCCCTTTAAGGATTAACTTGGGTCATTTTTGCAAACCCTTTTTCATTGGAAACATGCATCAACCAGAGGAATGATTGAACATTTACTGAGACTTTTATTCCCTAAGAAATAGTAGAGCAATTATGTTGCAAACCAACTGAGCAAATAAAAAATTAACAAAATTCCCTTTTTTTTTTTTTTATTTTATTTTTTTATTTTATTTATTTTTTTTTTTTTAATGGTTCGTTTAAATCCTTGAATGCTAGAAAGGTCACTGTTGGCGACCTTTCTAGCATTCAAGCATTCACAGGGGTAGTAATGTCTATAATAAACTTTATCTCTATATATCGCTATGTTTAATTGCTTATATGATTGTATTTCATAAGATTTTAAAGCTGAAAGGATCCCCCTCCCGCCCCTTCTGGCCGCCTCCCATTAGAGCTGCAGTCCAGTCATTGGACCAGACGGATGCAGGGAGGGACAATCTTCACTCGGTAAGTAAAAGGAAAACCCTGCCCCCCCCTTAATAAAGGAGGGCAGGATTTTCCTTTTTCTTAATGAAGATTGTCCCTCGCAGCTCTCCATCCGGACCAGACAGGCAGCTTGTCTCATCCAGAATGGGCGGGAGGGGGGATCCTTTCAGCTTTAATATCTTATGAAATACAAACATTTATGTAATTACCCCTCGGGCACTCAAAGGGTTAAACATAGTGATATAAGTTATAAAAACCTTATAGAAGACTTGGAGATAAAGTTTAATATAAACAACATTATTATACCTTTAACCCCTTAAGGACCGGAGGTTATGGGACATTTTCGTCCCATAATGACCGCATAGGGGCACTTTGACGCGCCGGTACGCGTGACCTGTCACGTGTATCGGCGCGTCACTATGGGGCTTGAAAGAGATCGCTCCGATCTTGGAGCGGTCTATTTCAGGCCCTATTTTTACTTACAGTGCTCCCGGTAGAGCGCTGTAAGTAAAAAGTACGTGACATACCAGGACCGTCATCGGTCCTTGAGTAGTTCAAGGACCGTGACGGTCCTGGTACGTCAAGGATCCCTAAGGGGTTAAAAGACCCATTTAATCAACGGGAATGTTGCTACTTCCCATACAGTGCAGTTGGTTTACCCCAGAATTGTATTTCTTTTTCTTAATACATCAGAATTGCTTTTATTTTGGATGTATATTTTTATTTATGTAGCACTAACGTGTACTTGGCACGTTTACAGTTTATATTTTGTATAGAGGGAGTAGTAAGTGCAGTAAGTAAGTGGTTATGTAGACAATCCTAAAGGGATCACCAGGTGAGTATACATTGTGATAGGAGGTCCCTGCCCCATAGAGCTTACAATCTAAGTTTTTAACTTATTGTGTTTTGGATCTGCTGTCCATCAAGGTAAAGATGTCTCCTTTCATTTCAGATCAAGCCTTGGGGTTACCCCAAATTAACGAAGCGGAACACGAGCTTGAACCAGAATATGTCCCTGCCCCACCCTCCAATCCAGCACGGACACATTCATTCCTATCCAAAACGGTGAGGAAAAGCAAAAGGGGGATGTGGTGTACATATACCTGTAACACGATCCCCTAAAAGAGGAACTGGGGTTATGTACACAATGTGATGCCTACTCCTCTGGCACTCAAAGGGTTAAACACCCTGTTCTTCATGCTAGAATCTGTAAGAATTCTCTGTTTCCTGAAGCCTATAAATCTAGTCTTGCATATACTCTGTGACTGGTAGAGTGAAAGTAATGCCTTTTAGTGGCTCACTTAGGAGCTCTACGGTACAAAAGTTCAAGGCATTTTAGGTTACTTCTTAAAGGGATAGTAATGTTTCACATTAGGAGATTCATATTTTTTTTTTTACTTTCTCCATCTTGATCTGCTCCATCTGTAATGATGTTCACCCAGAAAAATATATTTATGCATGGCCATTTTGACCTTATATTCAAGAATTGATTCATGTTTAAAGGGATAATAATGTTTCACAAAAAAGCAGTTCCAGTTAATCTTCATAGTATTTGGGCCATGGAGAGGAGTATTTCAATACTGTCAGAGATGTAGTTCAAGAGTAATTGAATGATAAAGTATCAACCTCCTGCCCCTTTTACCTAGTGTAAGTCACCTCCTCTCAGATGTGGAATCTGTTATCTTGACCGGACAGCTCACAGCAAGGGACAATCTTCTTACTGTGATCATAAGGAAAACCCTGCCTCACTTGACAGGTTTTTCAGGTTTTACCTTATGGTCACCAAAGATTGTCCCTCTCTGTGAACCATCTGGACAATCTTGCTTCTCTGAGGTGAGCAGTGTTAAATCAGTAAAAGGGAAGGGAGGGGGATACTTTAACATTCAATTACTCTTGAACTACAGCCCTGACAGTATTGAAATAACATTTCTCCATGGCCCCAATACTATGAAGATTAATTGGAGCTGCTTTTTTTGTGAAACATTACTATTCCTTTAAAGGGATAGTAATACTTAGTTTTATCTTTATTTTATTTTGTAGGCATTAAAAAACATGAATGATATAAGTCTTATCTCTCAAACCTTTATGGTTTGAGAGATATTCACAAGCAAAGTTTCCCCTCCCGCCCCTTATACCTAGTGTAAGCCATCTCTTCTCAGATGTGGAATGCAGTCCATAGACCAGACAGATAACAGCAAGGGACAATCTTCTTCTTATGAGAACAATGAAAGCCCTGCCCCCCTTGACAAGCTTTTCAGCTTTTTCCCTTATCTTAATTGAAGATTGTCCCTCTCTGCAGTCTACTTGGGCACCTCCCTTCTGCTCTGGCTGAGCAGTGTTACATCAGTAAAAGGGGCAGGAGGGGGATACTTTGTCATTGAACTGTAACTCTGACAGTATTGAAATAACACTCTCCAAAGTCCAAATACTATGATGATTAATTAGAGCTGCTTTTATTATGAAACATTACTATCCCTTTAAGGCATATTTAGAATGAATGAATACAAAATACATGACAGGTTATACACTCATGCACATTTTTATACTTGAATTCTGCTGAAAGAAAATTCATATCTCCCTTAGCCATATCATTTATTTTTAGGCTCCAACAGACATTTCTTTGTAGCTGGTTAAGCGGTACAAAGATTTATTTTCTTAACTTGTCATGTGTTTTGTATTCAGCCTTCATTCTCAATATGCCTGAAGTAGAATCCTAAAGTGTCTTGAAAGCATGCATCCTAGAGCCACTTAGCGAATAAAGTTATCCTGTTTACTCTACCAATCTCTTGATTTTACTATGGCCAACGTGGTACCACCTTTTACCTATATACTTTGTGGGAGCAGCTATTCCTGCCTTTTTTCCAGGACCCCTTCTACCATTAGAAAAACCTAACCTTAATCAGTGTCTCAAAAGTGATAGTGCTGTAGTGGCAGAGACAAGGTGCCAGTCTTTTTAATACAAGAACAGCTGTAGCTCTTATTTCATTACAAACCGCTCACACACACAATTAACCAGATGGTGTCTGGAACGGACAGTCTACACAAGCGTTAAAAAGCAAGTTTAAGATTTTATTTTAGGACAAAATCCTTTTACAGATGATAGCTGAAAGTACATGGTGTTGGTGTATCAATCAATTTAATGGTTAAAGGGATAGTAATGTTTTACAAAAACAGCAGCTCCAATTAATCTTCATAGTATTTGGGCCATGGGGAGTGTTCTTTCAATACTGTCCGAGTTGTAGTTCAAGAGTAATTGAATGACAATATCCCCCTCCCACCCCTTTTACTGATGTAACACTGCTCACCTCAGAGCAGCAAGACTGTCCGGATGGATCACAGAGAGGGACAATCTTCAGTGATCATAAGGAAAAACCTGAAGAACTTGTCAAGGGGTGCAGTGTTTTCCTTATGCTCACAGTAAGAAGATTGTCCCTTACTAAGACCAGTCCGATCAAGAGACCAGATTCCACATCTGTGGGGAGGTGACTTACACTAGATAAAAGGGGAGGGAAGGGGATACTTTATCATTCAATTACTATTGAACTACAACTCTGACAGTATTGAAATAACACTCTCCTTGTCCCAAATACTATGATGATTAATCGGAGCGGCTTTTTTATGAAACCTTACTATCACTTTAAGTATACGTGTGTTTGGTGTTTATTTGGCTTACCCCTCTGGGGGTAAACTCAAGGGATTGCTGTAACTGGTGCTCATATATCTGGTAGGAGGAAGGCAGAGAGGAGATTGCTATAACTGTGTGCCGGGCATACGTTACTATATGCTCGGTAAGAGGAGAATGGGGAGAAGTGCAATGCGCTTCCCCAACATAGAAAACACCTGGGGACAGGCTTTGGCAGGAGAATTGGCTTCTCAGAGGGAGAGCGCCGGCAGTCATTGTAAACATAAGATGGCAGCGCTCTTCCTCTTGCTTTGGCAGAATAATTGGGTAGGTTTTCATCTTGAGGGGGGGGGGAGAGGGGATCAGAATTATAAACATCCCCTTGTTCAGGGATTATAAAACAATTGGGAGGAGGGAGCTGGAACGTGACTGTTCCACTTTAATGAAAACAGAAAACTGTAACAGAGAAAAAGTCACGGGTTTTAGGGCTAAAAAGCCAAATAAGAAAATAACAGAATTCTAAGCTGTGCAGCTGTATCCTGGTAATGTGATGTCCCTGTAATTTACCTGCGATACAAATCTCTATTAGACTATTAGATCTAATCCTCACACCCACTGCTACAGAGGGATTATTTACTGCCACATGGCATGATGTGAGGTTCTGTATGTGTCTAACCACGTTTTCATTGTGACGCCACAGATGATCAGAGCGGAACTGTGCTCGGTGTGTGGGCAGAAGACTAGTTTTGGGAAAATGTCTTTAAAATGCAGGGATTGCCGTATTTTAATACACCCTGAGTGCCGGGATCTTTGCCCCAAAGTGTGCTCCTCTTCCTCATTGCCATCTTCGGGTATATACCCTAAAAATGGACAGGTAACATTTATTTATTTAGAGTACACTGATTAAAGGTAGGGAGAGACGGAATTTTTCATTCTGTGAAACGGGAGAGAAGCTTCTCCTTTTCCTGGAGGTATTCTGCTTTGAGGAAATGATGGCGAAAATGTAATTGCTTCAGTTTTAATGGCCTTCGCCTCCTGGTCTCTCTCACTCACACTCACTCTCACTCACACTCCCACCCCCTTGGAAAGATGTCAGTACAAACTGGCTTCCCTCTGATCGGTGGAGGTAACATAAGCTGTTTTCCCCCTGTTTGCTCTGGAGGTGACATTTTTTCACTCATCCTAGTTAAAAGTGGGCAGTATGATTTGTTAAGTGGTAGCAATATCTAGATAAAATGATTTCGCCAAGTCTTCTGTATATTAATACTAACATATTGCGCTATATTTAATTCCTTACTGTATGGTAGTTCAATAGTTATACAGAGATAAAGCTCCCCAGCCCGCCCCTTTCTGGCCGCCTCCTTCTTGATCTGTAATCGGGTCATGCGACTTGACAGCTGCAGCGAGGGACAAACAAAGTATAAGGGAAATCCTGCCCCCTATTGACGAAGGAGGGCAGGATTTCCCTTTGCTTACTGAAGTTTGTCCCTTGCTGTTGCCGTCCAGATCAGACTGCAGCTTCTGCTGTGACGTGGCCAGAAGGGGCAGGCGGGGATCTTTACCGCTTCATAACTTTTAAACTACAATAAAGTAAGGACTTAAATATAGCGCAATATGTTACTATTACTATACAGAAGACTCAGCAGAATCATTTTAAAGGGATAGTAATACTTAAATTTAATTAATCTTGTAGCCCTTAGAAAACCAAATTAAATTACCCCAACGGGAGGGGAACTTTGAAAGAGGATATCTTTCAAACCATTAAGGTATGAGAGATGTCTGCTTTTAAAGTTCCTCCTCCCCAGATGTCAGCAGTCTAGCTGACTGCAGGGGAATCCTGTCACTGAACAAGCGGCGGCTCTGCAGCAGAGCTGAGATCGTGTTAAAGGGATAGTAATACTTCGTTTTAACTTTATTTTATTTTGTAGGCATTAAAAAAACATGAAGAATGATATAAGTCTTATCTCTCAAACCTTTATGGCTTAAGAGATATTCACAAGCAAAGTTTCCCCCTCCTGCCCCTTTTACCTAGTGTAAGCCATCTCTTCTCAGATGTGGAATGCAGTCCATAGACCAGACAGATAACAGAAGGGGACACTCTCATCCCTATGAAAACAATGAAAGCCCTGCCCCCCTTGACAAGCTTTTCAGGTTTTTCCCTTATCTTGATTGAAGATTGTCCCTCTCTGCAGTCTACCTGGGCACCTCCCTTTTGCTCTGGCTGAACAGTGTGACATCAGTAAAAGGGGCAGGAGGGGATACTTTGTCATTGAATTACTCTGGAACTACAACTCTGACAGAATTGAAATAACACTCTCCAAAGTCCAAATACTATCATGATTAATTAGAGTTGCTTTTATTATGAAACATTACTATCCCTTTAATGAAAAATAAATCCTTCACTGAAACGGTCTTCTACATGTGCTTTCAAACCAAGCACACATAGAAGACTGTTCCAGTGAAGAATTTCTTCTTCTATAACGTGATCCCAGCTCTCCTGAAGAGCCTCTGCCAGTCCCAGAACCGGATTCCCCTGCAGTCAGCTAGAGCTCTGACGTCAGGGAAGAGGGAACGGTTTGAGAGATGCCGCTGGGGTCATTTAATTTTGTTTTTTTAAGGGCTACAAGATGAATTCAAGTTAAATTTGTGTTACTATCCCTTTAACTAGACATTACTAACCCTTTAACTTTGCTGCAAAAATTACTGGTCATCCTACTTCCTACATTTCTTTCCAAAACCGGTGTGTTTAGCAGTGTGGCAGTAAAAAAAACAAAAACATCTAGGTAGGAAGTATAGTGGGCAATCTGTGGTTTCTCAGCAGGCTGATATTAAAAATTGCAGTCCAACAACAGCTGTAGGTCAGCAGGCTGCTCATCCTTGTTCTAGGTCCTCTCTCTCTCTCTATGTACAGGGAATCCTGGCTGACTTTGCACCTGTCGAAAGCCCCAGAATCCCCGGCATTGTGATTCAGTGTGTGAATGAAATTGAAAGACAGGGACTAAAGGAGGTAAGTATCTACCAGTAACTGAAATGTTCTGTCCCTCCCACAGTCTTCTGAGGTTATGATCATTGAACTGTAATATTCCACTTAAATGTGAAAAAGTAATAATAAAAGTATTATATAGATGTGTACATGTTCCAGCCTTATTGCAATTGGCTGTGCAGGTGAGTGTGAAATTACAACATTCAATACTTTTAACCATGTGTAAAATTACAGATGAGATGCTTCATTGAAAGGTTATGATAGCAACAAAACTGTAAAAGGAAAATGCAAGTTTGCACTATCTATGGAAAGATTGTATTGCAGAAAATACTGCAGTAACAACTGTTCAACTCAATGTGTAAGGAAAATGAATGCATGTTTGAACTGTAATAACACTTGAAAGTAGCACCTCCCTGAAGTGGGACAAACATCATTTTACTCTGCATGAAAAGCCATAAATTATAAAACTGTTAAAATATATTTTATAAGGAATTGTTGCCATTTTAAAACAAGAAAATGATTATGAAAAATCAGATTTGTTAACCCTTCGAGTGCTAGGGCATGTGCAGCACATTGTATTGCTGGGTTAAGGCTGATTCTAGTGAACCTAGGCTGTGCAGACCAGGCAGAAATGATCGTTTTGATCCCTGTATGTCTCCCTTCCAACGCGGTATATACAGGGTTCCTGGCTGTGACCGAGTGGTGAAAGAAATGAAACAGAGGCTTGTGCAGGGGAAAGTCAAGTCCCAGCAGCTGGCGAAGGAAGATATTCACGCTGTGTGCGGCGCGCTGAAGTAATTCCTGCAGAACCTGCAGGAGCCGCTGCTCAGTTTCACACTGCACTCCCACTTCATGGACGCTGCTGGTATGAGGGAAGCAGCTTGGGGTGATGAGAGATTCGGGTGGAAATAGGAAACTATATATAAAGTAAGTCCTCAGTTTAAGGATAGCCCTGCTTGAGGAAGAGCCTGAGGGATATAAGACACCTAGCAAAAGCACAGACACCAACCGCTCTACTAAAAACACACTAAACAAAGTGTATTCCATAGAGCAGGTTGGTAGAAAGAACAGGTGAGACAAGATCCATAGCCTTTAGAATGTTGCTGCTGCCTTTTGCTGCCGGCGTCATGCTGGAGTCTCCCCTTTCTGCTGCCGGCGTCATGCTGGAGTCTCCCTTTTCTGCTGCCTGCGTCATGCTGGAGTCTCCCCTTTCTGCTGCCGGCGTCATGCTGGAGTCTCCCTTTTCTGCTGCCTGCGTCATGCTGGAGTCTCCCTTTTCTGCTGCCTGCGTCATGCTGGAGTCTCCCTTTTCTGCTGCCTGCGTCATGCTGGAGTCTCCCTTTTCTGCTGCCTGCGTCATGCTGGAGTCTCCCTTTTTGCTGTCGGCGTCATGCTGGAGTGGCCCCTTTTTGCTGCCGGCGTCATGCTGGAGTGGCCCCTTTTTGCTGCCGGCGTCATGCTGGAGTCGCCCCTTTTTGCTGCCGGCGTCATGCTGGAGTCGCCCCTTTTTGCTGCCGGCGTCATGCTGGAGTCGCCCCTTTTTGCTGCCGGCGTCATGCTGGAGTCGCCCCTTTTTGCTGCCGGCGTCATGCTGGAGTTGCCCCTTTTTGCTGCCGGCGTCATGCTGGAGTCGCATGGCGATTTTAGGAATTTTTGTCTCCTATGTTGCAGTTGGTTTACTCCAGAATAACTCCAGTTTGCTTTACACATATAGGTCTTATGGTCTAATGCGCCAGGAGAATTCTAAAACCCAACAAATGCATCACAGGGTACAGATTAAAATTCCCCAAATACCAAGTTGTGCTGTTTAACCCTTTGAATGACCTGTCTCTAACACATTGCTTTGGTACTTCTCTATCACATTCAAATCGCTGGAACTTTTATTTGTACCCTTTGGTGCGGCTGGTTTGCTCCAGAATTGCACCAGCTTAGCTTGATGGATAACACACACAGTATATTACTACAACACACACACACTGTATATTATCACACACACACAGTATATTATCGCACACACAGTATATTACTACAACGCAGAGTATATTATCACACACACACACACACACACACACACACACACACACACACACACACACACACACACACACACACACACACACACAGTATATTACTACAACGCAGGGTATATTACTACACACACAGTATATTATCTCACACACACACACACACACACAGCATATTATCACACACACACAGTATATTATCACACGCACACACAGTATATTATCGCACACACTGTATATTACTACACACATGCACGCAGAGTATATTATCACACACACAGTATATTACTACAACGCAGAGTATATTACTACACACACACAGTATATTATCACACACACAGTATATTATTGCACACACAAACACACACAGTATATTACTACAACGCAGAGTATATTACTACACACACAGTATATTACTACACACACAGTATATTACTACACACACACATTTACTACACACACACACAGTATATTACTACACACAGCGGATACTACTACAAATGCACACAGTTTGTATTAAACATACGCAGAGTGTATTACTATGCACACAAAGAGTATATTACTACAGATGAGGGTTGGTACCATGTTAGCTGCAGAAATACAGGAGGCAAATATGGTTGTTGATACCTGTATTGGCTAACTAAGCAGATTTAGGATGCAAGCTTTCAAGACCTCTTGGGTCTCTTCCCCAGGCATGTTATACAGCTAAATATGAAAACATATATATATATATATATATATATATATATATATATATATATATATATATATATATATATATAAAAGAAGACTTCTGTGTGCCTGGCAAACACACCCTGGGGTGGTACTAAGGAGGAGTTACTGTTCCCATTGGGTGATTCACTGCTAGTCCTATGAAAATCATGCAGGGACTTGCCCCGCCCCCACTATCCAGCCCACCCACCACTATCCAAGTAATGAAAAAAAAAATGGCTGCCATTTGCTCTGACACCACAGACACACACACGCACACCACCAAACACACACCAACACCTCTCCCCCACACCACCAAAACCACATACACACAATCTCACCACACAGACACTACACACACACACACACACACACACACACACACACACACACACACACACACACACACACACACACACACACACACACACACACACACACAATAAGAATTACATGTGCCCTTCACACCCCACACATTTCTGTACCTACTCAGTTCATTGTTTCTGCCCACCCGCACATGCTCCTCACAGTCCATGCTCCTGCCACATTACTAGCAGGGCTCCTGGGGTACAACAGGAAGGAGGACGCCTCTATATTCACGCCCTCTCATGGTGTGTCCTGCCGTCGTCCTGCACGAAGCACTAACAGAACACCACTCTTACTTCATTGCACTACATCTCCCATAAGCCTCATACATCTTCCGCCGAATCGCCCTTTTAATCATGCGCACTCAACATCTGTGCCGCTTATGGGACATGTACTGCAGCCACCCATTGCACTACATCTCCCATAAGCCTCACACATGTTCCACCGAATCGCTGTTTTTATCATGCGCAATGAACATGTGTGAGGCTTATGGGAGGTGTAGTGCAATCAAGCATGCGTGGCTGCTGTTACTGCTTATAGAGTCCCTGCTCAAATGGAAACAAAGTCTCGCATTCGCTTTGCCAACTTCAAGCTGCGCACAAACTGACATCAGCATTAAGCCTTTGAGTGCCAGAGTATCACGGTGCCCGTGCTATGCGGGCGACATTCTGTCAATCTGATTCTCAGTTTGCTCCCATTGGCTGCAGTGGTGTTGGCCCGCCCAGTATTTGTCCTTAAATACTGGGTCCTGTCACTTCACTGTTGCCCTTTCGTGGTGTTTCTGTATCAGTGCTAGTTCCAGTTCTCGTGTGATAGAAGTGTATGACCCAGATTGCCTGACCATTCTACTGCTTCTGTTCCTGCTCTGTATCCTGACCCGGCCTGGCTGACGTTCCTGCTCCGTTACCGACTTGGATTGGCTGACGTTCCTGCACTGTGTACCGACCCGGATTGGCTGACGTTCCTGCTCTGTGTACCGACCCGGCCCCTGTTGCTGCCTGTCCAGGACTGCCAGCTGCTCCTTGTGCCTCCGTTGGGCTTGGCATCCAGGCAGTGTTGCTTCCTGTACACCCAGTTACTGCAGTCCGGTTTCAGCTGTTCTCCGTGTCGCACGGGCGACACTCCAGTTCTGAGCCTCATACTGCAGCCTGGTTCCAGTCTCTATCCATGTCGCGAGGGCGACATTCCGGTGTGTGCATTTCATCCTGTGCCTCTGTACACCAGACCTATACTGCCATCAACTGAGGTTGGGTTCGTGGGTGCCTCAGGCTACTTCCATCTCGGCAGTTGACATTGGTCTAAGTATTATATATCCCCTCAGGGGGAAAGGCCGTTCACCACCGGTTGTTGGCATTGTAGTCTCCGTTGGGCAACCTCTGGGCATACATTCTGACCTCCGCTACTGCTACGGCAGCACCTAAGTTGCTAAGGGCCTTCGCTTATTCCTGTGGCATTACTCGCTATTCATACTTTCCCTCCCTAGTGAGACCCTTAAGAGCCTCGCTCTGATGGGTCCTGTCTATCCTCCTGGACTATCGGTAACCCGTTCATTGCTGCCTTGTTTGTATATCACACGCAATACCTGACCTGTGTCAGTATATTATTATTTGTCTGTACAATTACTGGACCCGTGTGGGTATTTATTTCTGTAACCTGTCCTGTGTCAGTACCACATTGTATTTATGTTAATGGACCTGTGAGGGTTATTGCTATTTTACTTTGTTCAATAAAATTGTGTTTTTACCTAAACTTACTGTCTCTGAGTGTCAAACAAACCGTTACACAGAGGGATACGCACCACACTGCTAAGTAATGCTTTGTGTACCACTCTAGCACTCAGAGGGTTAAGTAGTGCTGTCTGTGTGTGGTCTAAATACTGACTCTCCGTGCGGCGCCTCCTGCACCCCTTTCCCTGTGGCAGTCACACACCTCACCGGTACCAGTTGTACAGCCAGACTCAACAACTTCACTCTACACCATGACACTGTTCTTTTCACTTTTCCTGTTCCTGATTAATATCACTTCGGAAACCTTCCCATGTGGCTGACTCTTTTAACTCTTTGTGTGCCATAGGTGAACACAGCGTCTTACTTTGCATACCTCAATGGCACTCAAAGTGTTAAGACTTTCAGTGCCAGATGGCTGCGCTCTTCGTGTCAGACACACAGATGGGCTACCACATGTAACATGGTACATGATTTATACGTCTCTGCCACTCAGTAGGTATGAAGGGAGACACATCAGACCTGTTTAGACTCCTCCTTTTGCTGTCCCTTCCCGGATCTCTGTGGACAGAGGTTGAGTCTCCAGCTGTGGGGAGTTTATATCATCCTATTCCTGTCACTTTTTGAGGTCCGGTAAGCCCTGCACCCCCACTTGTGATTAAGCTCCTCCCCTTTTAGGGTCAGATTCACATTACTTCTCTCCCCCCAGCAACACCACAGGAGTCACCTCTAGGGACTAGACAACACAAACTTCCAAGGTATGGAGACACTGGATTTACATAAAGAAGTTGTTGTGTGAGCTGGGAGCACAGAAAACTTGGGCAGGGTGTTCAGAGAAGATCAGACACAGCAGGGAGGGAGAACATTTGGAGGAGACACTCTGGAGGGGGCACACAAAAGTTGTTTAAGTGGTGGTGGGGGGATGATTTTACTCTAATTTTAGAAACCCATACTTCAATTTAAGTCACACTGAACAAACCTACATCACACCAACCGTTCACTACAACTCCCATCATCCCCACCCAGCCAACTGTCACATCCTATCAATCATGCTTTCCTCCTATAACCTTCTAACAAATACCCTGAAAAGCTCATTTAACACTGCAAGTAATATGATCAACAATACTACCAGCCACACACAGCCTATAAGACAGGTGCTTAACTCTTTCACTGCCTGAGGGGTACACAACACATTGCTGTCCAATGCCTTGCCTACCCCTCTGCCACTCAAAGGGGTTCATGCCATTAGGCTTCACTTTGTCTCCTCCCACCTTTCCCCTTCATATCACCCCTCCACTAAACAGAGGTAGGTATGTATGTGTGTGTGTGTATATGTATATAATTACTAGCAATGTGGGACGGCGTCGCGCGTCATATTATATACACAGAGAGACATTGTGTGAAACAGAAATATGCAGTGTTACAGACACACACTTAAAGAGACAGAGCGTGTCCCTGAGAAACGCATACATACAGAGAGACACACACATACATGGACGTATGTCACATATGTAGACAGTGTGTGACAGACACAGTGGTGATGTAGATATGCTGAAAAGAGTTGTAAAAAATGTTTTACTTGCAGCTCTTCAGCTTGATGAATAAGGCCCTGTATCCTTACAGTTGAAGTGAGTGTGCTGTGTTACTTGGTGAAGGTCACAGTGAGAAGATGTTTGTGATACTGCAGTACATTTGAAGAAATAGGTTGGCAGACAGATGGTTAAGTGACAGATGCAGTGATAGATAATGTAATAGTGATGTGGGAGTAAAATGGTGAGATTGGGACTATGGATGAATGGCAAGGGGATAGGTGAGTGGGGGTGACAAGGGACGAGGAGATAAGAGATTGAGGAGAAGAGGGACAGTGACATGTTAAAGTAAAGTAATGGGTGAGGGGGAGAAATGACTATACATTGACAGCGAAGTAGACATGAAATACAGGGCTGTAGGGTTACTGCATTATACACACCTAGTGTAACAGTTGGTTGGAGTGAAGCACTTTAACTCTGAGTGTGAGAGAGATACACAACACATTGCTGTGTAATGAGTTGTATAGTCCTCTGGCAGTGAAAGGAATATGTGACACATGTTGGGCGCTCCTTGCATTAGTGGGCCGTGGTGGTCGGCTGGGACAGAACCGGATTATTTGTCCATGGGCCGTAGGCAAGGGATCAATAGAAGGACCCCTAACAGCTAATAGGCTTCAAAACAGGAAGGCTCATATACTAAGTAAAGTGGTAGAATTTTGTGGAAAAGTAACAGCAGCACAGGGAACAATAACCATTTATTTAAATGGGCGTTTTAACGTCTTCAACGCTAGAGAGGTCAGCAAAGCATTTTATTTGTTCTGTATGGTACAGATGAATTATTCCTCTTTGTGTTAGTACATCAGCCTCGCAGATCACAGTGCACAGTCAGCTGCTGCAAGAGCCAAAAGTATAAATGGGTTTAATTAAATGGGGTAAGAGTATAATTGTATGGGCCTTATGTATCAAGATAGAGTGCAACTCCAAAAAAAAAAAAAAAAAAAAAAAAAGACACCACAGGGTTGAATTGAAAATTCAGGAAAATAGTGTTGACATAAATGGGGCTTTAACCCCTTGAATGCTACAATGGTCCCCAACGCATTGCTTTGCCAATGTGTTTGCATTGTCTGTAGCATTCATGGAATTAATAGTCTCATTAAAATCAATGGACATTTTCAAAAAATCAGCGTAACCCTGTGGGCAGCTTGTGAGGAAGGAGTGGGCTGCACAATACCCAAATGTGGAAGCTTTCCAAACAGATATTAACCCTTTGAGTGACAGAGGTACGCAGAGCATTGTGCTGCATATCATCTGGTACTCCAAGGGTTAATGGGCTTAACCCTCTGAGTGCCAGAGAGGTATCCAGGGCATTGCAACAGCACTCAAAGGGTTAAATTGAAAAAAAGGGAGTCCATCAGCCCCAGTTCTTACCATGGAAACTGAAGATCTGTGTGTTCTAACCTGTTCCCCAGCTGACTGCACTCACCTGATTCCAATCTGCCTCTGAGTGTCCCAGTGCATTATGGGACAGGAGGGTGGAAAGAGAAGTTTTTATGCTCTTTGAAAGAAGAGATCAATGTGTGGCTCCCCAGCAAAATGGGAGCTGCTGTTTGGTGGGTTATATTATTGTGCCATGAGTTGTTTACTGTAGCAATTGTAAGTCGAGAGAAGTGATGTAGCTGAGTTGTGGAGGAGATGGTTAACCCTTTGAGTGCCAGAGAGGTACTCAACGCATTGCTTTACAATGTATGCATACCCCTCTGGCACTCAAAGGGTTAAGACTGATGTTGGGGAGCGGGCTAACTCTTCCTTACAGCCGCCCCTGGGTGTGTGTGGCAGGGGACACAGGCTTTCTCTCTTAAATATATACATTACCAATGCATACCTCCCAAGTGTCCCTCTTTGAGACACAAATCCCTCTGTCCATCTTTTCTACCCTTTTTTCCCTCTTTTTAGGATATCAGAATGAGTGGTGTGTATTACATTGCTCCACGGCAATAAAACATACATAAAGGTGTTGTTAATTGTCAGTATATGTGTTGATACATTAATATTGGCTGTTAAAATACTTTGATCTTGCTCTGAATCATTTATCAGTTACACAAAGAGGTGCAGATGGGTCAAGAAATAACTTAAAAATTCTTGGAAATGCCCCATCTACCAGCCACGTCCCCAGAAACGCCAACTAAAACATAAGTGTCCCTCTTTCGCCATTTGAAATGTTGGGAGGTATGCCAATGTGGGACTGCGTTGCCCGTCATGTTATGACCGTTGGGCGCACGTGTGTGAAATGTAGACACACTGATGAACACAGACATATGCAACAAACAGTGAGTGGCAGAAACATGCAAAAGACATGCACACATGGACACACATATGTAACAGAGATGTACACACGCAACATATATGCGCAGAAACACATGCACGCATGAGTTGTGCACCCCTCTGGCACTCAAAGGGTTAAGGTATAGAGGCATGTCAGAGTTAAATGGCAGTGGGAAGTGTATTCATACCTGGGAACTTTGACCTGGAGTCCCTGGAGGGGACTTCTGTGGTGCTGATGTGGAGAGACAAATGGGGCAATCTGGGTCAAATGTGGGTGGGGCTTAAGAGATTGGAAAAGTGTTAGTAATAGGCTGGGGAAGGAGGAGAAGTGGGAGGGAAATGCAAGTTTACAGTGTGAGGGGTTTGAACACACTCCATGAGGGGTAAAACTTGATACACAACCCTGTGGCAGTCAGTGTGTGCCTGATGGCTGTCTGTCCAGTGTCTTGCATGGCAAATGATGACAGTCAAGAAATAATTAAGCAATGAGGACCGACTTTAACCCTTTGAGTGCCATTTTGTTCCCCTGGTGCTGCAGCACCCTTCAGTTGCTGTACTACAGGTCCTGCTGTGGCCACTGGGAGTCAGGGTGAGTGTGTGTCAGCCATATTTCTTTCTGGCTTTGTGTGAGTGAGTGGGGTATGTGTGTGAGTGAGTGGGGTGTGTGTATGTGTGTTTGGTGCTCTGTGTGTGTGTGTGGGGGGCATGTGTGTTTGTCTGTGGTGTAGGAGCAAGTGGCATCCATTTTGTGTTTTTTCTGACTTTGATAGTGGTGGGTGGGCTGCATAGTGGAGGCGGGCCAACTCCCTGTATGATTGAATCACCCAGTGGCCTCCCTTGGGTGTGTTGTGGTAGGCACAAAGTCTTCTTTTATTTATTTATATATATAAAAACTCTGACTATCAATGAACAAATATACATATACTTAGCAGTAAATGCCAAAATGAAGACAAAATCAAACTCCATGTGAGAGAAGCATATATGGAAGTCACTCCTCTAACTGCCACACAACCAATTGTGTATTGCTGATAAGGCTTCATCACAGGTGCAAAACAAGTGACCAGAGCTCAGTTTTAAACTGTGAGTATGGGCCAATCTAAAAATGCATGCACGCGTCATACTCAATTTATTTCATCATATACTGGTTCACTCAGTCATGGACTATTTTGTTTCTTGTTAATTCATAGATTGCTTAACTTACGACTAATGTCATTGCTATTGTTGTCAGCTTTCTGATTCCAAGTAGAGTCGGCTCCCTTGGATTTGGGGTACCTGTCAACTGGCTTAAATGTTTTCTATGGGCATATATGAAAAACGGCCCTCCCCTGATTGTGTCATTAACTATTGTCGCTCCTAATGAAAGGAATGAAGCCGGGAAACATACAGTGAACATTTTAGCCCTTTGAGTGCCAGAGGGGTACGCAACGTATTGCAAAGCAATGTGTTGCGTACTCCCCTAGCGCTCAAAGGGTTAACATTGTTTTATACAAGGAAGTGTTGAGTTCCCTGAGCAGAGTGGGTATAATGGCCTGCAATCAATTTCCTTTACTCCAGAATGGGCAGGGATTTCTCCTTTAGACAAGTACTGCATTTTATTTTATCCCAACCTAATGTGCCCCCTGCAGTGTCATTCTCTTTTTTTGTGTCTTCCATTTAAATCAATGGGAATATATTTGTCTCCTGTGTTGTATATGATTTGACCCACAATCTCTCCACTTCTTACTAATTCAGCTACAATATCCATCTGTCCCAGAAAAAGTTACCTTGCAGAGAGGATATTGTGCGGCTCCTGCGTGACCTGCGGCGGGGAACAGCCTCCATGGTGGAGATGGCCATTGGACCAGAGTCTGTGACCAGCATGGTAGTTTTTGAGATAATGGCCTCCTTGATCTGTACGCAAAGAGCAGGAAAAAACACAAAGATTGCTTAGAGGAAAATAAGGAAGCACTTGTCTATGGGATTAATATATATTATGATTTGTATGTATATTATCTATACACCACATTTTACTACATATATATTATATAAAACTGCATACATTGTATACACACATATACACTAGCATAAATTGTTTGAGGGGGGGGGGTCCTCTCTCTCTCTGCATCTGTCTGTGTATTCACATTTGTTAAGAAATTCCTGTGTGAGCATCCTGTGGCCCTCTAGCTGTACCACTGGCTGTCTGAGACATGGGGAGGCCCTGCCTTGGAGAGGGTGTAAGGGAAAGGGTAAGATGAAGACTAAATTTGGGGCGAGTCTGACTTCATGCTGCATACAATCACCTCCGGTACATTTACATTGTGTATCATGTCATATAAGCCTCTGCAGCTGGTATTAGACCAGCTCCCATCATCCCCAGTTAGCAACTGGAAGACTGAAGATAATGGGTGTTGTAGAACACCAGCTTGGGAACCACATGTTGCCCAAGTGGCGTACAGTAAATAATACAAAGCTCCTTGCCCCACCCCTCCTCCTTTGAGAAGTCCCGGGCACCTTGTATTACTTACACTACACCTGGGATTGGACAACCCGCAGTGCGCAGGCTGGCATTGGACTACAAACTTCTGTCAACTCCTGGTAGGGACAAATGCACTGGAAAGTGCATATTTCTGTATTGTACGTGTCGAAGTATGTGTATGTGCATATCTATAAAAGAGAGAGGCTCATTACATAATGTCTCCTAAGGAGACACACACACCCAGTGGTGGCAGTAAGGAGGAGTTACTGCTCTCATTGGGTGATTCAGTAGAGGCGTGATTCTCATAGGTGTTGCAGTGGCCGAAGGCCACTGCTACGCCTATGAAAATCATGCAGGGAGTTTGCCCCGCCCCCACTACCCAGCCCACTCAACACTATCAGTGTGACTGAAAACAAAATGGCTGCCACTCACGCCTACACCACAGACACAAACACATCAGACACACACACACATGCATACATTCACGCAGAACTTTAACAAACAGTATGCATTCAGAGTGCCAGCTGTCCCTGAGAACGATCAGTGTGGGGGTGTCCACTAAGGACGAGCTGCATGTGGAGGGGAAACCTATCAAAATCGCCCTAGTCTCTTTAACACACGCTTTGCCTACCCATCTGGCACTCAAACTGTTATAGCCATCTGTACAGCCAACCGTGTCTCTTGGGGGGTTTGAAATAACTCCACCAGTCAGCCTTCGATTACAATCAGGCTCAGGGCCTATCATATCGCTACACAACTTATATCTTGCCAAATTTGAAAAATACAGTTTAATACACCACACAGTGTAAAAGTATACAGCTATACAAAATCCAACACATGGAAACATTTGCGCCTTCTTTCTGATCGCCACTCACATACATAAATAAAGCTCTTAACACATTAATGTCTGCATTGTAGGATTCAGTTAACAGCTGCCCGATCATGCAGGACTAAGTGATAATGTATGGCACTAAGCACATAAGACCTCCGTGTTTAAATAGGGTTCATTCCAAGCTGACTGTGAACTTTCTCACACACACACACACATTAAAAACAACGTGTGTACACACACCATTATGCCTCACTCATATATCTTCTATATACATGTCTGTGTATCACTGTGTGTATGTTTCTGCCTCTGTGTGTCTCACTGTGTATGTTTCATCTGTGTATCATACTATGTCTTGATTTTCTCAGAGTGTGTGTGTGTGTGTGTGTGTCTCTCACTCTTTAAGTATGTCACTGTGTGTATTTCTGTGTGTCTCCATGACTGTTGCATGCATGCATTCGTGTGTGTGTGTATATGTATATATCTATATATATAAAAGAAGACTTCTGTGTGCCTGGCAAACACACCCAGGGGTGGTATTAAGGAGGAGTTACTGTTCCCATTGGGTGATTCACTCATGCAGGGAGTTGGCCCGCCCCCACTATGCAGCCCGCCCACCACTATCAAAGTAAGAAAAAACAATATGGCCGCCACTTGCTCCTACACCACAGACAAACACACATGCCTCACTCATACAGCACCAAACACACATGCCCCCACTCACACACACACAGCACCACATACACACACAAAGCCAGAAATAAATATGGCTGACACACACACACACACACTCACTCACCCTGACTCCCAGTGGCCTCAGCAGGACCTGTAGTGCAGCACCAGGGGAACAAAATGGCACTCAAAGGGTTAAGGTAGGCCCTCATTGCACAATTATTTCTTCACTGTCATCATTTGCCATGCAAGACACAGGACAGACAGCCATCAAGGTTTACCCCTCAGGGAATGTGTTCAAACCCCTTACACTGTAAACTTGCATTTCCCTCCCACTTCTCCTCCTTCCCCAGCCTATTACTAACACTTTTCCACATTTCTCTTAAGCCCTGCCCCTACTCGCGATTAAGCCCCGCCCACTTTTAACCCAAATTGCCCCATTGCTCTCTCCACATCAGCACCACATGAGGGACTCCACAAGTAAAAGTTCACAGGTATTACACACACATGCCCCACTCACACAGCACCACCACACACACACAGCCAGAAAGAAATATGGCTGACACACAGTCACTCACCCTGACTCCCAGTGGCCTCAGCAGGACCTGTACTACAGCCACTGAAGGGTGTGACAGCACCAAGGGAACAAAATGGCACTCAGAGGTTTAAGGTAGGCCCTCATTGCTCAATTATTTCTTCACTGTCATCATTTGCCATGCAAGACTTAGGACAGACAGCAAACAGGTACACACTTAACCCACTGACTGCCACAGGGTTGTGTATAAGGTTTTACCCCTCAGGGAGTGTGTTCAAACCCCTCACACTGTAAACTTGCAGCCTATTACTAACACTTTTTCCACATTTATGTTAAGCCCCGCCCCTACTCGCGATTAAGCCCCACCCACTTTTAACCCAGATTGCCCCATTTGTCTCTCCACATCAACACCACATCAGTCCCCTCTAGGGACTACACAAATCAGTTCCCAGGTATGAATACACTTCCCACTGCTATTTATCTCTGACATGCCTCTCTATACATTAACCATTTGAGTGCCAGAGGGGTGCACAACTCATGCACGCATGTGTTTCTGCTCATATATGTTGTGTGTGTACATCTCTGTTACATATGTGTGTCCATGTGTGCATCTCCAGTGTGTCTGTGTGTACATGTCTTTTGCATGTTTCTGCCGCTCACTGTGTGTATGTGCATACCTCCCAACATTTCACATGGCCAAAGAGGGGCACTTTAGTTTTAGGTGATATTGTTGGGGCGTGGCTGGTGGGCAGGGCATTAGTAAGAATTTTTAGGTTATTTCATGACCTATTACTGGCTATTTATGTAAGTGAATAAATGATTTAGTGCAAGACCAAAGTATTTTATTTGCACTCACTAATGTATAAACACATATACTGAAGTTTACAAAAATATGTATATGAGCTTTATTGCTGTAGAGCAAAGTAATACACACCACACAGTCAGGGCTGGTGCAAGGATTTTTGCCACCCTAGGCAAAACCTAATTTTGCTGCCCATTTCGCTCCGCCCCTTGTGCCCCACCCCTTTATACCCCGGCCTACTTATACCCAACCTCTTTTCATGATTGTCCTCTCTCTGCCCCCTGGCCCAGTCTGCCCCTGGTCTGGAGATGCCTGTAAGAGATGCCCCCCACCAGCTCCAACTTGCCCCTTATCAGCTTCACTTAGGCCCACCACCTCCGCTTTGACCCTATCAGCTCCACTTCGTCCCCCATAAACTCCAACTTGCCGCCTCAGCTCCTACTTGCCCCCATAAGCTCCACTTTGCCCCCCACCAGCTCCAACTTGCCCCCACCAGCTCCAAATTGCCCCCACCAGCTCCACTTTGCCCCCCATCCACTCCAACTTGCCCCCACCAGCTCCACTATGCCCCCAGCAGCTCCAACTTGGCACCATCAGCTCCACCTTGCCCCCATCAGCTCCACTTTGCCCCCCATCTGCTCTAACCTGCCCCCCCTCAGCTCCACTTTGCCCCCTCAGCTCCAACTTGGCCCCATCAGCTCCATTTTGACCCCCATCCGCTCCTACTTACCCCCATCAGCTCCACTTTGCCCCCCATCCGCTCCAACTTGCCCCCACCAGCTCCACTATGCCCCCTCAGCTCCAACTTTCCCCTATCAGCTCCAACTTGCCACCATCAGCTCCAACTTGCCCCCCTTCAAGCTCCACTTTGCCCCCCCTCAGCTCCACTTTGCCCCTCTCAGCTCCACTTTGCCCCTTTCAGCTCTACTTTGCCCCCCCTCAGCTCCACTTTGCCCCCCCTCAGCTCCACTTTGACCCTCATCCGCTCCAACTTACCCCCACCAGCTCCACTTTGCCCCCTCAGCTCCAGCTTTCCCCTATCAGCTCCAACTTGCCCCCATCAGCTCCACTTTGCCCCACATCCGTTCCAACTTGCCCCCATCAGCTCCACTATGCCCCTTCAGTTCCAACTTGCCCCCCATCACATACCTGTAGCTCCCGTGCAGTCTTCTCTTCAGTAATGCAGAGCAAGGCGGGAGATCATGACTCCCAGCGCGCTCTGCATTAGTAAAGATCCAACCCAATGAGGGAGCGCTGTAGCAATGCAGACCTGATTGTGTTGTGGTTCCCGGCGTGGTGTGTCCGGGCGCAGCTCTTCTCCGCTGCATGCCTGCGCCCCCAGTACGTGTGTGCCCTAGGCCGGCGCCTACCTCCCCTATAGGTGGAGCCGGCCCTGCACACAGTCTGACCTCCTAAAAAGAGGGACAGAGGGATCCGACCCTCAAAGAGGGACACTTGGGATGTATGGTATGTGTCTGCCTGTGTGTTGCATATGTCTGTGTTTATCAGTGTGTCTGCATTTCACACATGTGCGCCCAACGGTCATAACATGACGGGCAACGCCGTCCCACATTGCTAGTATATATATATATAATGTATATGTATGTATGTCTGTCTACATTTGTCATACTGTTATACCCAACACCGTATCTTTTTGTAATATTCATTGCAAACAAATTACACATTCCCTACATAACAGGACAAGCAACGCCGTCCCACGTTGCTAGTAAATATTAATTCTATAGACATTCTGGGTTTGAGCAGCAGATGGCGCCAGCACTCCAGCATACTGAAGTTGCTTATTTCAATAGCTATCTATATTATTAAGATGTAATATGTGTATGTGTTGTGTCGCAAAAATAAAAATATTTAACTGCGATAGCCAGGTAAGCAGTCCCAGAATTTAAAAAAGGAGATACCGATTATATGCACACACATCTATCTATCATTATATATATATATTACTAGCAGTGTGGGATGGCGTTGCCCATCTGTTGATTTTTGGTTAATAGTTGTATTCACTTATGTTAAGTGTAATGTTTTATGAGAACTGTGTTGTGAAGGGTATGTTATACATATACATAGAAACACACACACACACACACACACGCATTTTATTTATTTATATATATATATATATATATATATATATGAACAACTTTTGTGTGCCCCCTCCAGAGTGTCTCCTCTAAATGTTCCCCCTCCCTGCTGTGTCTGTGATCTTCTCTGAACACCCTGCCCAAGTCTTCTGTGCTCCCAGCTCACCCAGCAACTTCTTTATGTAAATCCAGTGTCTCCGTACCTTGGAAGTTTGTGTTGTCTAGCCCCTAGAGGTGACTCCTGTGGTGTTGCTGGGATTAGAGAAGTAATGCGAATCTGACCCCAAAAGGGGAGGAGCTTAATCACGACCTCAAAAAGTGACAGGAATAGGATGATATAAACTCCCCACAGCTGGAGAGTCGTCTGATGTGTCTCCCTTCATACCTACTGAGTGGCAGATACGTATACGTCATGTACCATGTTACATGTGGTAGCCCATCTGTGTCACTGACATGAAGAGAGCAGCCATCTGGCACTGAAAGGCTTAACCCTTTGAGTGCCATTGAGTGAGATGTTGTGTTCCCCTATGGAACGCAAAGGGATAAGAGTCAGCCACATGGGAAGGTTTCCGAAGTGATATTAATCAGGAACAGGCAAAGTGAAAAGAACAGTGTCAGGGTCATAACCTGGGAACTCTCCGGATTTGTGATAATAAAGAAAAGTTCCTGCACTCCAATACAAGAAACACAGAAAAGCCCGAAATGTAAAATCTCCAATTTTATTGATAACTAGCAACGTGTGACGGCGTTGCCCGTCATGTTATGACCATTGGGCGCACGTGTGTGAAATGCAGACACACTGATAAACACAGACATATGCAACATACAGGCAGACACATACCATACATCCCAAGTGTCCCTCTTTAGGAGGGACAGTCTCTCTTTGAGGGCCAAATCCCTCTGTCCCTCTTTCCCACCCTGTTGTCCCTCTTTTTAGGAGGTCAGACTGTGTGCAGGGCCGGCTCCACCTATAGGCGAGGTAGGTGCCAGCCTAGGGCGCACACGTACTGGGGGCGCGGGCATGCAGTGGAGAAGAGCTGCGCCCGCACACACCACGCCGGGAACCACAACACAGTCAGGTCTGTGTTGCTGCAGCGCTCCCTTATTGGGTCGGATCTTTAGTAATGCAGAGAGCACTGGGATTCATGATCTCCCGCCGCGCTCTGCATTACTGAAGAGAAGACTGCGCGGGAGCTACAGGTATGTGATGGGGGGCAAGTTGGAGCTGAGGGGGCATAGTGGAGCTGAGGGGGCATAGTGGAGCTGGTGGGGGCAAGTTGGAGCGGATGGGGGTAAGTTGGAGCTGATGGGGGTAAGTTGGAGAGGATGGGGTCAAAGTGGAGATGAGGGGGCAAGTTGGAGCTGAGGGGGCAAAATGGAGCTGGATAGGGGGCAAAATGGAGCTGGTGGGGGCACGTTAGAGCAGATGGGGGGCAAAGTGGAGCTGATGGGGGCAAGTTGGAGCGAATGGGGGGCAAGGTGGAGCTGATGGTGGCAAGTTGGAGCTGATGGGGGGCAAGTTGGAGCTGAGGCGGCAAGTTGGAGTTGATGGGGGACAAAGTGGAGCTGACAGGGGCAAAGTGGAGCTGACAGGGGCAAAGTGCAGCTGATAGGGCCAAAGTGAAGCTGATAAGGGGCAAGTTGGAGCTGGTGGGGGGCATCTCTTACAGGCATCTCCAGACCAGGGGCAGAGTGGCTCAGGGGGCAGAGAGAGGATAATCATGAAAAGAGGTTGGGTATAAATAGGCAGGGTATAAAGGGGTGGGACACAAGGGGCGGAACGAAATGGGCGGCAAAATTAGGTTTTGCCTAGGATGGCAAAAATCCTTGCACCAGCCCTGACTGTGTGGTGTGTATTACTTTGCTCTACAGCAATAAAGCAATAAACTTCAGTATATGTGTTTATACATTAGTCTGTGCAAATAAAATACTTTGGTCTTGCATGAAATCATGTATTCAGTTACATAAATAACCAGTAATAGGTCATGAAATAACCTAAAAATTCTTACTAATGCCCTGCCCACCAGCCATGCCCCCAACAATATCACCTAAAACTACAGTGTCCCTCTTTGGCCATGTGAAATATTGGGAGGTATGCACATACACACAGTGAGCGGCAGAAACATGCAAAAGACACGCACACACACAGACACACCGGAGATGCACACATGGACACACATATGTAACAGAGATGTACACAAACACACACGCAACATATATGAGCAGAAACACATGCGCTCATGAGTTGTGCACCCCTCTGGCACTCAAATGGTTAAGGTATAGAGAGGCATGTGAGAGTTAAATAGCAGTGGGAAGTGTGTTCATACCTGGGAACACTGACTTGTGTAGTCCCTAGAGGGGACTGATGTGGAGAGAGCAATGGGGCAATCTGGGTTAAAAGTGGGTGGGGCTTAATCGTAAGTAGGGGCGGGGCTTAACATAAATGTGGAAAAGTGTTAGTAATAGGCTGGGGAAGGAGGAGAAGTGGGAGGGAAATGCAAGTTTACAGTGTGAGGGGTTTGAACACACTCCCTGAGGGGTAAAACTTGATACAGAACCCTGTGGCAGTCAGTGGGTTAAGTGTGTACCTGATGGCTGTCTGTCCTGTGTCTTGCATGGCAAATGATGACAGTGAAGAGAAAATTCAGTAAAGAGGACCTACCTTAACCCTTTGAGTGCCATTTTGTTCTTCAGTGGCTGTAGTACAGGCCCTGCAGAGGCCACTGGGAGTCAGGGTGAGTGACTGTGTGTCAGCCATATTTCTTTCTGGCTTTGTGTGTGTGTGTGTATGTATGGGTGTTTGGTGCTGTGTGAGTGGGGCATGTGTGTGTAACACCTGGGAAGTTTAACTTGTGGAGTCCCTCATGTGGTGCTGATGTGGAGAGAGCAATGGGGCAATTTGGGTTAAAGGGGGCGGGGCTTAACATAAATATGGAAAAGTGTTAGTAATAGGCTGGGGAAGGAGGAGAAGTGGGAGGGAAATGCAAGTATACAGTGTGAGGGGTTTGAACACACTCCCTGAAGGGTAAAACTTGATACACAACTCTGTGGCAGTCAGTGAGTTAAGTGTGAATCTGATGGCTGTCTGTCCTGTGTCTTGCATGGCAAATGATGACAGTGAAGAAATAATTGAGCAATGAGGGCCTACCTTAACCCTTTGAGTGCCATTTTGTTCCCCTGGTGCTGCACTACAGGTCCTGCTGAGGCCACTGGGAGTCAGGGTGAGTGACTGTGTGTTTGTGTCAGCCATATTTATTTCTGGGTTTGTGTGTGTATGTGGTGCTGTGTGTGTGAGTGGGGGCATGTGTGTTTGGTGCTGTGTGACTGGGGCATGTGTGTGTGTGGTGGTCTGTGTGTGTTTGTGTGGTGCTGTGTGAGTGGGGCATGTGTGTTTGTCTGTGGTGTAGGAGCAAGTGGCGGCCATATTGTTTTTTTCTGACTTTGATAGTGGTGGACGGGCTGCATAGTGGGGGCGGGCCAACTCCCTGCATGATTGAATCACCCAATAGGAGTAGTAACTCCTGCTTTATGTCTCCCCTGGGTGTGTTTTGGCAGGCACAAAGTCTTCTTTTATATATATAGACATGTAAAAAGTACCTTTAATCTTCCGGCCGTGTAACAAAACAAGGAGAGACTATTACATCCCAGGCACTTCAGCTAGATGAATATCAACATCTCAAACAGATCCACGCATTTCGCACAAGAAGTGCTTACTCATGTTCTCTGGATTTGCCCCGGAGACTCCAGTTTTGACACTGCTTTACCGCGTCTCTGGGGCAGAGGCTGATTCCTCCGGATGTGGGGCGTTTCCATTGAAACTCTACCCACTCCTACTGTTTCCCCTGTTGTAACTCCTTCTCCAGACTTCTTTTGAGCTCTGTCTCACACCTTTAAGCCCTCCCCCCGTGTGTGTCAAGCCACGCCCCTTTTGACGCGATTCATGTAATTATTCTCACCCCCTGCTGCACCAGAGGACTCCCCTCCGGGTGGACATCCGTGGAAAGTTACCAGGTACGGTCATGGTGTAGAGTGAAATTGTTGAGTCTGGCTGTACAACTCGTACCGGTGAGGTGTCTGAGTGCCACAGGGAAAGGGGTACAGGAGGCGCCGCACGGAGCGTCAGTATGTAGACCACATGCAGACAGCATTACTTAACCCTCTGAGTGCTAGAGTGGTACACAAAGCATTGCTTAGCAGTGTGGTGCGTATCCCTCTGGTACTCAAAGGCTTAATGCTGATGTCAGTTTGTGTGCAGCTTGAAGTTGGCAAAGTGAGTGCGAGGCTTTGTTTCCATTTGAGCAGGTACTCCATAAGCAGTAACAGCAGCCACGCATGCTTGGTTGCACTACATCTCCCATAAGCCTCACACATGTTCAGTGCGCACAATGAAAAGGGCGATTTTAGGACACTTCATTGTGTTCATTACTTAGTGCATGTCACGCCATCTGTGGGATTACACTGCACACCAAACACACTCATCCCACAGATGGCGTGACATGCAGTAAGTAAAGAACACAATGAAGTGTCCTAAAATTGCTGTTTTCATCGCGCTCACTGAACATGTGTGAGGCTTATGGGAGGTGTAGTGCAGTCAAGCATGCTTGCTCTGCTGTTAGTGCATATGGCGTCCCTGCTGAAATGGAGGTAATATATTGGTGGCGGACCACAGATATAAGGCGCTCTCACGCGCACACACACCATCAGATGGACTGAAGATAGAGGAGTGCTCCTACCTCTTGTACCTCAGGAGAGGCTGTTACTCATGCGGCAGGAGCAGGGACTGGCGGGAGCATGTGCGGGTGGCCAGCTACGATTAACCCAGTAGGTACAAGGGGGCGGGGCCTGTGCAGGCCACTGTGGTTGTTTGTTTGTGGCGTGTGTGTGTGTGTGTCTTGTGTGTCTGTGGTGTAAGTTGGATAGTGGTGGGGGCGCTGGATAGTGGGGGCAGGCCAACTCCCTGCATGAAAATCACGCCCCCATTGAATCACCCAATGGGAGCAGTAACTCCACCTTACTGCCACCCCTGGGTGTGTTTGCCAGGCACACCGAAGTCTTCTTTTATATATATATATATATATATATATATATATATATATATTTTGTTTTAAGTATTACTATCCCTTTAAAGGTTCCTTGACAACTGAATCATCTCTGGTTTCCAACAAACACTGACACAGCACCTAGAACCTACTCTCTTGGGAGCATTAAGGGTTAATATTTCAACAATCATAGGGTGACCTCATTTCAGAGGTTCCCAGTTATATGTATAACATCCTTTTTAGTAACATAGACATATACAATCACAGCTGTGTTTCAGGAGAGGGGATGCCAGTTCCCCTGTTCTGATATCTCTCTCAGCACAAATATACTATTCTAAATATCTCAATTCCATTCCTTCTCATTTTCCAATAAGCAACATTTTGTTGTTGGCAGCATATTGTAATGTTTTATGTCTTCCTATAAAATTCATTGTTTATTTTTTACGTTCATTAAATATATATGTCTCTTGTCGGCAATCACCTGAAATTTAGACCCTGAAAAAAGAAATACATCAGACAATATTCCAGTCGTGTTCACATTAAGGGATGGATTTACATCAGGCACCATAGCAGGTGCCCTTAAAGGGATAGTAATGCTAGTTTATAATTAATTTTAATATTGTAGACATTAAAAATATTAGTACAATGAGCTATGCCCCATCTCTCAAACATATATAGTTTGAGAGATCGAAGCGTCTAAATTTCCCCCTCTTCCGCTCCTTTTATAGACGTCAGCTGAGAGAAGTAGATTCTGGTCCCAGGACCATCGTGCGGCTCTTCAGCAGAGCCAAAATAGTGATATATAGAAATAAATACTTCATTGGAACGATTTACAAAGTGTGCCTGGTTTGCAAGTATTTTTTTCTATATGGAGCTATTTCGGCCCTGCTGAAGAGCCGCAGGATGGCCCGGGACCAGAATCTGCTTCTCTCAGCTGACGTCTATGAAAGGAGCTGGAGAGGAGGGGAACTTTAGATGCTTCGATCTCTCAAACTATACATGTTTGAGAGATGGGACATATCTCATTGTACTAATATTTTTAATGCCTACAATATTGAAGGGGATGTATCACCCCTATACAGGTTAGCGTGAATAGTTAGGTTTTATATTGAATATGAGTAAAAGTTAATTTTTTTTTAAAGCTTTATTTAGTTGAAATTGCAGGTATAAACATTGCCCTGCACCTACTTCCACATAGACTGTGGTTACCAGCTCTGTAACCGCAGTCTGTCACTCTGCCTCTGCTCCCCTCCCTCTATCCAGTCTCCTCCAATGACTGAGGCTTTCTGCCTGTGAGCTGGAGCGGTCTCATTGGCTAGATATCATTCTCTGCCAATGAGACCGCTCCATCTTACAGGTAGAAAGCCTCCAAATAGAGCTTAAAAAATTAATACACTTTTACTCATATTCAATATATATATAGGGGTGATAAATCCTCTTTGAAACATATTATAAACTAGCATTACTATCCCTTTAACCCACTGAGTGCCAGCGAAGTGCCCAGTGCATTCCTTTGAAATGATTGTGGTCTATAGAATTGATCCACAGAGTTTACATACAAACACCGGGCAGCAGTGAGTCATAATGAGGGCAGTCTATAAGAGAACTCACAGGATCTGCCTAGTTTTCAGTAAAGATACAGTCTGGGGAACAGAGCTTGCAATCAACTATGAAACAACCTCAGACCATAAACACATATGAGAATTACCCCATATAGCTTAATTTTAGGCTGGTAATACCACTGAAGCATGACATTACTTATATTATTCTAACAGATTAACCCCTTGGGTGCTGAAGATGTTAGGATTAAGTAGAATCAGCAATTGGATTAAAGACACACATCACATCATGGATATTATGTGCTATGTGTGACCCCGCTGTAAGAAGCCCTATAGCAGGGAATTCTCCAGATTTGCTCCAGAGCCCACGTTTTTGGCAGTGAATTACCGGGTCTACAGGGGAAAAGGCTGATTGCCCCGTGGTGCTTTCCACTGAAACTCTGCTCACTTCTTCTCCTTCACATCCTGTTCCTCCTACTTCCCGCCCATTCCTCCTACTTCCCGCCCATTTCTCCTCCTTTCCACCCTGTTCCAGCCACTTCCCTCCCACCCTTTTCCTTACACTTCTCCTCCTTCACACCCTGTTACACCTACTTCTTCTCCTTTCCACCCACTTCTCTTCCTTCCCACCCTTTTCCTTCCACTTCTCCTCCTTCCCACCCTGTTACACCTACTTCTTCTCCTTTCCACCCACTTCCCTCCCACGTCTCCTCCTTTCCACCCTGTTCCACCTACTTCTCCTCCTTCCCACCCTGTTCCAGCCACTTCGCTCCCACTTCTCCTCCTTACTCATCATATGGGATGCAGCTGATCTGATCATGACTTCTTAGACAACTCATCCTGACCACCCCCCCAGAAGTAACTACTTACCCACTGTCCCCTACCCTTGCTGCCATATTCTCAGCAGCAAAATCTTCATTATTACCAATCCCTTCTTCTTTCTGACATCCTCTCTCCCGGGGTTCTGCTTCACTCTGGTGACATTCCATAGTCTCTGCTTTCACAATGCACCTCCCTTTATAGAACATTTTGTGAGACTGTCACTGAAGCTGTCTTCCACCTTCCCCACCACCACCATACATAGGGGTTGTCAACTTTTTTTTTTTTTGCCAAAACTGAACAGAGCATGATGCTTTGTGCTAAACACAGGGTGATATACCATGTTTTTTGTGGTCAGTTTCTAACATAATTCTTTCCACTGGGAAGCTTTATTTAGTCCTGGGCCGGAAGACCTGGTTTAAGCAACTAATGCACTGAGGAACCGTCTAGGGTTAAAATCCCCATTTAAATCTGCAGGCAGCTGCATGACCAGCCAATTAGAATGAGTGCTCTGGGGATAGACGTGTGCTCTAACCAACTGAAAATGAAGTAATGAGAGTGTATAAAAACTGCACAGGAGAGCCTAAAACAGGACTGTCGTGGTAAAAAACAGGCAGGTGGCAACCCTATCCAATCCTGTGTCTGTCTCTTTGCAGCACTGAGCTGTTGGGTGCTCAGATGGGAGAAATGAATCTGCTGTCCTATCAGGTCTCCTCTCCAAACATCCCAGAAATTAACAAGAGGCCCATGACATAGCAACATAGCTTATGAGGCAGACAAAAGACATGAGTCCATTAAAGTGATAGTAATGTTTCACAAAAAAGCAGCTCCAATTAATATTTCATAGTATTTGGGCCATGGAGAGTGTTATTTCAATACTGTCAGAGTTGTAGTTCAAGAATAATTCAATGATAAATTATCCCCTCCCTCCCCTTTTACCTAGTGTAAGACACCTCCCCCAGATGTGGAATCTGGTCCACAGAACAGACAGCTCACAGCAAGGGACAATCTTCTTACTGTGAGTATAAGTAAAACCCTGCCCCCTTGACAGGTTTTTCCCTTATGCTAATTGGAGATTGTCCCTCTCTGTGATCCATCCAGACAGTCTCGCTGCTCTGAGGTGAGCAGTGTTACATCAGTAAAAGGGGTGGGAGGGGGATACTTTATCATTCAATTACTCTTGTATTACAAGTCTGACAATATTGAACTAACACTCTCCATGGCCCAAATACTATGAAAGATTAATTGGAGCTGCTTTTATTGTGAAACATTACTATCCCTTTAAGTTCAGCCCATGCCATATCACCCTTGTTGATCCAGATGAAGGCAAAAAAATCCCTATTAAAGCCAATCTATATATATAAAAGAAGACTTCTGTGTGCCTGGCAAACACACCCAGGGGTGGTATTAAGGAGGAGTTACTGTTCCCATTGGGTGATTCAGTCATGCAGGGAGTTGGCCCGCCCCCACTATGCAGCCCGCCCACCACTATCAAAGTCAGAAAAAAACAATATGGCTGCCATTTGCTCCTACACCACAGACAAACACACATGCCCCACTCACACACACACACACACACCACCACACACACATATGCCCCACTCACACAGCACCAAACAGACAGCTCCCACTTACACACACAGCACCACATACATACACAAAGCCAGAAATAAATATGGCTGACACACACACACACACACACACAGAGTCACTCACCCTGACTCCCAGTGGCCTCAGCAGGACCTGTAGTGCAGCACCAGGGGAACAAAATGGCACTCAAAGGGTTAAGGTAGGCCCTCTGCTGAATTATTTCTTCACTGTCATCATTTGCCATGCAAGACACAGGACAGACAGCCATCAGGTACACACTTAACCCACTGACTGCCACAGGGTTGTGTATCAAGTTTTACCCCTCAGGGAGTGTGTTCAAACCCCTTACACTGTAAACTTGCATTTCCCTCCCACTTCTCCTCCTTCCCCAGCCTATTACTAACACTTTTCCACATTTCTCTTAAGCCCCGCCCCCTACTCGCGATTAAGCCCTGCCCACTGTTAACCCAAATTGCCCCATTGCTCTCTCCACATCAGCAGCATATGAGGGACTCCACAAGTAAAAGTTCCAAGGTATAACACACACATGCCCCACTCACACAGCACCAAACACCCATACACACACACACAAAGCCAGAAAGAAAGATGGCTGACACACAGTCACTCACCCTGACTCCCAGTGGCCTCAGCAGGGCCTGTACTACAGCCACTGAGGAACAAAATGGCACTCAAAGGGTTAAGGTAGGCCCTCATTGCTCAGTTATTTCTTCACTGTCATCATTTGCCATGCAAGACACAGGACAGCCAGCCATCAGGTACACACTTAACTCAATGACTGCCACAGATTTGTGTATCAAGTTTTACCCCTCAGGGAGTGTGTTCAAACCCCTCACACTGTAAACTTGCATTTCCCTCCCACTTCTCCTTCCCCAGCCTATTACTAACACTTTTTCACATGTATGTTAAGCCCCACCCCCTACTCACGATTAAGCCCAGCCCACTTTTAAACCACATTGCCCCATTTGTCTCTCCACATGAGCACCACATCAGTCCCCTCTAGGGACTCCACAAGTCCGTTTTCCCAGGTATGAATACATTTCCCACTACTATTTAACTCTCACATGCCTCTCTATATCTTAACACTTTGACTGCCAGAGGGGTGCACAACTCATGAGTGCATGTGTTTCTGCTCATATATGTTGTGTGTGTACATCTCTGTTACATATGTGTGTCCATCTCCAGTGAGTCTGTGTGTGTGCGTGTCTTTTGCATGTCTCTGCCGCTCACTGTGTGTGTGTGTGCGTGTCTTTTGCATGTCTCTGCCGCTCACTGTGTGTATGTGCATACCTCCCAACATTTCACATGGCCAAAGAGGGACAATGTAGTTTTAGGTGATATTGTTGGGGGCGTGGCTGGTGGGCGGGGCATTCGTAAGAATTTTTAGGTTATTTCATGACCTATTACTGACTATTTATGTAACTGAATAAATGATTTAGTGCGAGACTAAAGTATTTTCTTTGCACAGACTAATGTATAAGCACATATACTGACGTTTATTGCTGTAGAGCAATGTAATACACGCCACACAGTCAGGGCTGGTGCAAGGATTTTTGCCACCCTAGGCAAAACCTAATTTTGCCGCCCATTTCGCTCCGCCCCTTGTGTCCCACCCCTTTATACCCTGCCTACTTATACCCCACCTCTTTTCATGATTATCCTCTCTCTGCCCCCTGAGCCACTCTGCCCCTGGTCTGGAGATGCCTGTAAGAGATGCCCCCCACCAGCTCCAACTTGCCCCTTATCAGCTTCACTTTGGCCCACCAGCTCCACTTTGCCACCATCAGATCCAACTTGCCACCATCAGCTCCACTTTGCCCCCCATCCACTCCAACTTGCCCCCATCAGCTCCAACTTGCCCCCCATCCGCTCTAACGTGCCCCCACCAGCTCCACTTTGCCCCCCATCTGCTCTAACGTGCCCCCACCAGCTCCACTTTGCCCCCTCCGCTCCACTTTGCCCCCATCAGCTCCACTCTGACCCCCATCCTCTCCAACTTACCCCCATCAGCTCCACTTTGCCCCCCATCCGCTCTAACTTGCCCCCTATTCCCCCCAACTTGCCCCCCATCCGCTCTAACTTGCCCCCTATTCCCCCCAACTTGCCCCCCATCCGCTCCAACTTGCCCCCACCAGCTCCACTATGCCCCCCATCCGCTCCAACTTGCCCCCATCCGCTCCAACTTGCCCCCCCATCCGCTCCACTTTGCCCCCCCCTTCAGCTCCACTTTGCCCCCCTCAGCTCCAACTTGCCCACCCTCAGCTCCACTTTGACCCTCATCCGCTCCACTTTGCCCCCATCAGCTCCAACTTGCCACCATCAGCTCCACCTTGCCCCCCATCCGCTCTAACTTGCCCCCTATTCCCCCCAACTTGCCCCCCATCCGCTCCAACTTGCCCCCACCAGCTCCACTATGCCCCCCATCCGCTCCAACTTGCCCCCATCCGCTCCAACTTGCCCCCCCATCCGCTCCACTTTGCCCCCCCCTTCAGCTCCACTTTGCCCCCCTCAGCTCCAACTTGCCCACCCTCAGCTCCACTTTGACCCTCATCCGCTCCACTTTGCCCCCATCAGCTCCAACTTGCCCCCACCAGCTCCACTATGCCCCCTCAGCTCCAGCTTTCCCCTAACAGCTCCAACTTGCCCCCATCATCTCCACTTTGCCCCACATCCGCTCCAACTTGCGCCCTCAGCTCCACTATGCCCCCTCAGCTCCAACTTGCCCCCCGTCACATACCTGTAGCTCCCGCGCAGTCTTCTCTTCAGTAATGCAGAGCGAGACGGGAGATCATGACTCCCAGCGCGCTCTGCATTACTAAAGATCCGACCAGATGAGGGAGCGCTGTAGCAACACAGACCTGACTGTGTTGTGGTTCCCTGCGTGGTGTGTGCGGGCGCAGCTCTTCTCCGCTGCATGCCCGCACCCCCAGTACGTGTGCGCCCTAGGCCGGCGCCTACCTTGCCTATAGGTGGAGCCGGCCCTGCACACAGTCTGACCTCCTAAAAAGAGGGACAACAGGGTGGGAAAGAGGGACAGAGGGATTTGGCCCTCAAAGAGAGACTGTCCCTCCTAAAGAGGGACACTTGGGATGTATGGTATGTGCCTGCCTGTATGTTGCATATGTCTGTGTTTATCAGTGTGTCTGCATTTCACACACGTGCGCCCAATGGTCATAACATGACGGGCAACGCCGTCCCACGTTGCTAGTTCCAAATAAGTGGGTAAACAGTTTCTTCCTGACTCCAAAAGGCAGCAGGTAATTTTCATAGATGAACATCCTACCTGTTTTGAAACCAACTATCACAATTCCCAATATTGTTCCGAGCTAGAAAGGTATCCATAACTTTTTAGGAAGCAACTACAATATATGCTAACTCAGTATAGGACACAGCATATAATTCCATAGCAAACACAGCATAGAATTTACTGCTCTTACTCTCAAAAAATCCCTGCTTTTGTTTTGGTCAAAAGCACCTTTCCTCTAGTCTTAATGGATAACCTCTTGTTCTTTGCTCGGTTCTCTGAGTAAATAGTTCCTTTTAGAGTTCTTTGTATTGACATTGAATATATGTGTAAATGGTAATCAGACCGCCCCTTAGACATCTCTTCTCTAATGTAAACTATCCAAGTTTGGCCAGTCTGTCTTTATAACTCAGATCCTCCGATCCCTTTACCAGTTTTGTTGCACGTCTCCGCACTTTTTACCAGTTCAACAATGTCTTTTTTATGAACTGGTGCCCAAAACTGTACTCCATATTCTAATCTAGGTGAGGCCTTACCAAGGATTTAAATAGTAGAATTATATTCTCATCCAGTGCATCAATACCCCTTTTTATCCAGGATAGTACCCTAATGGCTCTTGCAGCATATCACATGCAATAACTGGACTTTTCACTGGACCCCCTTTTGGCTGCGGGACCCATTGCCTTGCACTGGCTAAACCGCTAATAGTTCTGTTACGGAATCAGGATTTACGGATATCCCTGCTTAAGCACAGGTGATCATTCATCAAGCAGGGCTTGTTTTTATGTCATAAAGTGGGCAGGAAGTGAGCAGAACAGGATGAGAAGGAAGAGAAGTGGGAGGGAATTAAGAGGAACAGGTTGGGAAGAAGGAGAAGTGGGTGAGAATTAGGAGGAATAGGTTTGGAAGGTGTATTGGGTGGGAAGAGGGAGGAAAGGGATGGGAAGGAGGAGACGTGGGTCAGAAGACAAAGGAGAGGGGTGGGAAGGAGGAGAAGTGGGCAGGAATTGGGATAAACAGGGTGGGAAGAAGGAGAAGTGGGAGGAACAGGGTGGGAAGAAGAAGTGGGTAGAGTTTCATACGAGAATCAGGGTCTGTCCTCGGAGACTCTGTGATTAACCGCAAAAAACGGAAGTCTCTGGAGCAGATTTGGAGACTTCCCGGGTATGGCACTATGAACCCCCTTGCTGTAATCCAGAGGTGCTCTAGTCGGCCCGCAAGGAACCTTTAACATGGTACAATTTAGAGATCTCACTGCCTAAACACAAACAAGACAAGAAGGACGTCTCTGCTGTATTTCTGGTAAGAATGGCACCAATTTAGAGATTAAAGAAACATTTAATTGGGACAAATCATATAGTAGGTAACACAGGACTCTCTAACCCTAAGAATTTGTCCCTTCACCCTGAGATTTGGGTCAAAGCCCTGTGAGTTCTCTGGTTGTTTATATGCATGACTTGCCATTAACCCATTCCTTCACAATGCATTGGAGACCTCTCTAGCACCCAGTGCGTTAAGGATGGAATAGCGAACACCATGTTACTAACCCACCAGATATGAGATGAAAGATGGTGGCCCTCATTCTACAATCCATGCCTTAGGCCTATTTTCTCAAACTAGACGAGACACGGAAAATATTAACTGAACAGGATTCTCCCGACTGAGACAACAAACAGCTGGGGTCTCTCCGCATCCCCCTTCCATGTTAAATCTTTCTTCCCTTATCCACCCCCCAGCAGAGAACCCTTACACTGATTCATTGTGATAGCAATCTTTAATTAGACTTAAAATATTAATGGCTCACTGCACATCTTATCACTCAGCCTGGCAGGGCCTGGGAGACAGGACGAAACATTCTCACACTTTATTCGCTGATTTATTTCACAGGGGTCACATCTTGGGAGTCCTGGAACGGCAAGATTTCCAAAGTAAAGTAAAGGAACCCAGAGAATTGAAATGAATTTGTTACTATGTTAATATTATTACATTCTGAAAGTAAGGAGGCTAATTTACGAGGCAGAACAGGAGATATTCTGGAGCAAACCAACTCTGTCATAGGGACAAATCGAAATTTCCTAAATTCCCTTAAATGGACATTTTAACCACTTGAATGCTAGAGAGATCTCAAGCAACGCTTTGGAGACCTCTCTAGCTTTCAAGGGGTTAAAATCACTACTTACTTTGATGAGAATTTTTATTTGCCCACTATGGTGCAGCTGGTTTGCCCCACTTCTGCTTAGTACATCAGCGTCAATGTGCCACATTTACTAATGTCCAGTGAGTGTTTTTTTATATGCAAAATAAATTAACAAGTGTCCGCGTGTCTTAAGTAAACAAAATTTTATCTTATTAACACGTCCCTGGTGTCCATCTTTAGGAGATATTAGGGGTCCATATCTCCCAGGTGTCCCTCTTTAGGAGATATTACGGGTCCGTACCTCCCAAGTGTCCCTCTTTAGGAGATATTAGGGGTCCGTATCTCCCAGGTGTCCCTCTTTAGGAGATGTTAGGGGTCCGTACCTCCCAAGTGTCCCTCTTTAGGAGATATTAGGGCTCCATACCTCCCTGGTGTCCCTCTTTAGGAGATATTAGGGGTCTATACCTCCCATGTGTCCCTCTTTAGGACATATTAGGAATCCATATCTCCCAAGTGTTCCTATTTAGGAAGGACAGTCCCTTTTTGAGACCCAAATCCCTCTGTCCTTCTTTCCCACCCTGGTGTCCCTCAGTTTAGAAGATCAGAGTGTGTGGTGTATATATGTATATATCAGAGTGTGTGGTGTATATATATATATATATATATATATATATATATATATATATATATATATATATATAATATGTGTGTGTGAATCACATTGCTTCACAGCAATAAAACACATTTTAATGTTTGTTTAAATGTCACTATGTTACTGTGTACTTATAAATTAGTCTGTGTAAATAAAATACTTTGGTGTTGTTCTAAATAATTTATTCAGTTACACAAGGAGGTGTCAATATGTCATGAAATAACCTAAAAATTCTTGGTAATGCCCTGCCCACTAGCCACCCCCACACTGAAAATCTCTTAAAGCACAAGTGTCCCTCTTTGTCCATGTGAAATGTTGGGAGGTATGTATTAACCCTTTTGAGTGACAGAGAGGTAACCAACACATTGTAACGCAATGCATTAGATCCTTCTCTGGAACTCCAAGGGTTAATGAAAATTGTGCTATGTACGTCCAGAAAATCTTAGAACACACATTGCTGAATGTTATTTATGAGCTAAAGAAGCTCTTAACATGCACAGCGACTAGAGCAAGTTTCTAGAAACTTATAAGACCTGTGACCAAAATAGAAATGTGACTTGTGATGAACAAGTGATAAACTATTGCAGAATCTGCTGGCGCTTTATAAATAAATGCTAATGATAGGTTTGCAGCACATATAACTCACTAAATACTAAATAATTCTAACAAAAATAAATGTTGCAAGATTTGTATGCATTTGAGGCTCCAGGAATAAATTCTCCTGAGCATGTGAAAAAACTATAGACAACACATTCATAGTGCAATATTGTAAATGATGTGTGTGTATGTATATATGTATATATATATATATATGTATATGTATATATATATGTATATGTATATATATATATATGTATATGTATATATATATATATATATATATATATATATAGAATATGTGTCTGAAAGGTTTTTGACCAGTGAGATTACCTAGTCTTCACCTATGGCTGTGAAACCTGGACACCAAGGCCATACAAAAACTGAAGATTACGCAGGGAAATATGGAGTGGCAAATTGTAAGCAGAACAGAAAGAGACCAAAAAAATGAGCGTGTGGATTTGTCAGTAAACAAAGGTCTATGATGTCATTGAAAGAGCAAAGAGCCTGAAATAGAAATGGGCAGTCACATAGCAAGAAGTTCAATGTAGATAGGATTGTAGCACAGTATGGGGTAAAGCACATACAGTGCTCCTGGTGCAGAACCTCCACTAGGCCTCCCACCAGCCCAGAATACACGTAGGAACAAAGTAGGAGAACACACTCACGAAGATATGCATAAATCAGCTCTTGCTCTTTTTATTAAATGCAAAGAAATCTACAGCGTTTTGAGGGGCAATGCCTGACGAAGGGTAGCATTGCTTCCCAAAACGTTGTATGTTTCTTTGCATCTAATAAAAACAGCGAGAGCTGATTTGTGCACATCTCTGTGAGTGTGTTCTCCTACTTTGTTCCTTCACATAGCAAGAAGACCTGATAGTGGATGGACCATATTCATTTTGGTGATGGATTCCACTCAATACGAAACACCCATGAAGAAGACCAAAGACAAGATGGGTAGATGAAATTACCAAATTTATCGGTACACAGCGGCAACAAGAGGCACAGGATGAAGTTGTTGGAGGCTTGCTGAGGAGGCCTTCATCCTACAATGGATCAACAAAAGCTGAAGATGATATCCATCCATCCATCTATGATATCTGCCTATCTATCTATCTATCTATCTATCTATCTATCTATCTATCTATCTATCTATCTATCTATCTATCTGTCTGTCTGTCTGTCGAACATGACAGGCAAGTCCCCTCTGCACGAGAAATACCAGTGAACTCCAGCTGTACATTTCAGCCATTGGACTGGATTAGTCTAATGATAACAGGTAAAATGTGATGTTTCTGAGCAGTGACCAGCCGTGGAACAAACAACATGTGCGTTTGTTTGTCCTCAGAGCCTCTTACACACTTTGGTATGTCCCCCTCTCTCTAGTTTCACTGTCTCCCAATCTCCCTCTTCCTAGGTGGACTTAGTCCTGCCACTCCAACATCTCTCTACGTTCTCTGAGATCTTTACCCCCCCCCCCCCTTTATGTTTATTGAGTCCCCCTGCTCACTCTCTAGCTGTACTGAGTCCCCCCCACTACGCTACCTACTGTGTGTACTGAGTGTCAGACTCCCTCTCACTCTAGTTGCATTGTCTCAGACTCTCCATTTCTCTAATTGCATTAAGTCCCCACTCCCCCTCTCTTTAGGCTCACTAAGTCCCCCATTCACCCTTTCTCTAGTTTTGCTGATCCCCATACTCCCCCACTTCTCTAGTTGCACTAAATCTTATACTTTCCCACTTCTCTAGGTGCACTGAATCTCCCCCTCGGTCTAGGTGCACTGAGTCCCCACTGCCCCCCCTCTTTAGGTGCACTGAGTCTTATATCCCCCCTCTTTAGGTGCACTGGGTCTTATACCCCCTCCCTGCCAGGAACACTGAGTCCCCACTGCCCCCCCCCCCAGGCACATTGAGTCATCACTGCCCACCTCTCTATGAGCACTGGGTCTTACACCCCCCGCTCTCTAGGCAAAGAGTCCCCACTGCCCCCCCCACTAGGTGCACACAGTCTTATACCCCCCCGTCTCTACGCACGCTGAGTCTTATACTCCCTCACTCTCTCTAGGCACACTCAGTCTTATACTCCCCCCTCTCTAGGCACACTGAGTCTTTTAACCCCCCCATCTCTCTAGGCACACTGAGTCTTATACCCCCCATCTCTTTAGGCACACTGAGTCTTATACCCATACCTGGGTACTTGATAGGCAGGGCTACCGGAGGCAAAACCGGAGAGTTCCCAGGTATGCTTATACCCTCTCCCTCTCTAGGCACACTGAGTCTTATACCCCCTGTCACTCTAGGTACACTGAGTCTTATACCCCCTTTCTCTCTAGGCGCACTGAGTCTTATACCCCCTTTCTCTCTAGGCGCACTGAGTCTTATACCCCCTTTCTCTCTAGGCACACTGAGTCTTATACCCCCTTTCTCTCTAGGCACACTGAGTCTTATACCCCCTTTCTCTCTAGGCGCACTGAGTCTTATAACCCCCTCTCTCTCTAGGCACACTGAGTCTTATACCCCCCATCTCTCTAGGTACACTGAGTCTTATACCCCCTTTCTCTCTAGGCACACTGAGTCTTATACCCCCTCATCTCTCTAGGTACACTGAGTCTTATACCCCCTTTCTCTCTAGGCGCACTGAGTCTTATACCCCCTTTCTCTCTAGGCGCACTGAGTCTTATACCCCCTTTCTCTCTAGGCGCACTGAGTCTTATACCCCCTTTCTCTCTAGGCGCACTGAGTCTTATAACCCCCTCTCTCTCTAGGCACACTGAGTCTTATACCCCCCCATCTCTCTAGGCGCACTGAGTCTTATACCCCCCCATCTCTCTAGGCACGCTGAGTCCTCACGGCCCCCCTCTCTAGGCACACTGAGTCTTATACCACCCCCCCCTTCTCTCTAGGCACACTGAGTCTTATACCCCCCCATCTCTCTAGACACACTGAGTCTTATACCCCCCATTCTCTCTAGGCACACTGAGTCTTATACCCCCCCATCTCTCTAGACACACTGAGTCTTATACCCCCCATTCTCTCTAGACACACTGAGTCCTCACGGCCCCCCTCTCTAGACACACTGAGTCTTCATGGCCCCCTCTCTAGACACACTGAGTCTTATACCCCCCTCCTCTCTAGACACACTGAGTCCTCACGGCCCCCTCTCTAGGCACACTGAGTCCTCACGGCCCCCTCTCTAGGCGCACTGTTGTGCTGTACTCTGTGAGCTGTGATCCTGTCTCTGCTCCCAGCTGGGTATGAATTAGCTGCTGATAAATTATGAAGCAATCTCATTTTTCTCTGTCCTTTATTTAAGTTGTTGTTATTTGACGCTCCATTATACACTACACAGCTATTGCTTAGCGCCTCATTATCTCCCCCAGCCAGTCTTGTCTGTACTCTACTCCAATTCAGGTGAGGTGTGATGGAATTGTCCGCTGCTGTTCTTAGAACTTTCCGCAAGCAGGAAAGAGATAAAAGAAGAGGCGCTCTGCGTGCTTAGCTAGTGCACTGATTGGTAGATTAATATAATTACACTCAGGAGCATTTACAGTAAATGAGTAGGTTAACCCTTTATCCATCTGAGTGTCAGAAGGGAGTCCATCTCATTGCTTTGCAATGTGCTGGATGTCTCTCACCCACTCAAAGAATTAAATGCTAAAGAGGGGTGCCAGTCCAAAAAATAACCTCCCATTTTGCTTTTACCCCTTGAGTGCCAGAGTGCAAAGTAATGCATTGTATACCACTCTGAAACTCAGAGGGGTTAAAAAATATGTTTTGTCATTCCTTTCCTTCTAAGACAATACGTTTTAATAAAACAGCAGTTTTCTACTATGGTCAGCAGGTGGTGCTATTCATATCACTTACTATGGACAGTCAGTGCTCTCCTATAGAGAGGTTTTATAAAGAAACTAGTTGAAGAGCCTGTTACATGGGTCACAGTGCCACTGCCAGACGGTCGCGGGGCAGGCATGTGCAGTAGAGACTGTCGCGCAGAGCGTCCAGCTCTGTATCAGCCACGGCACGGGCAGTCTCTACTGCGCATGACTGCAAAACGCGCAGCAGTCTCTACTGCGCACGACTGAGTCGTTACACACGTTTTGGGGAATTATTATATCGGATGTGCCTTTTGGACTCAAGCAAGAGAGCTCCCTGCTTCCATTCTACCCAGAACCACCGGGTTTGGGAAACCCTCTGACGTCAATGAGGGAAGGATTCCTAACAATGCATCTGTAGGAGGGACTTGGAGTCCTGCAGCAAAGAATCATGTCCGTCTCCACAGACATGTTATCCACTTGTTAATGACTGAACAATCATTTATTAAAAAATCTACATCATAACTCTCTTTCTGCTGAGTAAAAGAAGAATACTGCTGGGAGAGTTTACATTCAAAGGTTATTACATCTCTAACTCTTGTATTAAACAGAGCCCCAGTCCTCTCTCCATTCTAGAGAGGCCCTACCCTCATCTCCTTTAGACTTTCCTTGCTAACCCCCCCTCCAGGATCTGACGCTAATATTTACAATATATATTTTGCATAGCTTGTTCTGCAGGGGAAAGAGCACACATTCAAATCACATAGGGAGCTGCTAGGTACTGGGTGAGGGGGAGTGGCTAGGTACTGGCTGAGGATCAGTGGCTAGGTACTTGCTGAAGGGCTAGGTTATGGCTGAAGGGGATCATACCTCTCAACATTTCAAATTGCCAAAGAGGGACACTTATGTTTTAGGGGGGTGTTTCTGGGGGCGTGGCTGGTGGGCAGGACGTTACCAAGAATTTTTAGGCTGTTTCATGACCTATTCATACCTTCTTGTGTAACCTAATAAATGACTTCTAACGAGACCAAAGTATTTTATTTACACAGACTAATATATAAACATATATACTGACATTTAAACAAACACTAATGTGAGTTTTATTGCTGTAGAGCAGTATGATACACAAATATACACAGCATGCAATCTGATTTGAGAAAAAGAGGGACATCAGGGTGGGAAAGAGGGACAGGGGGATTTGGGTCCAAATGAGGGACTGTCCCTCCTAAAGAGGGACACTTGGGAGGTATGTATCAGTATATCAAGCTCCGGATAGCATTATACTGAGGTTGCAACCTCAGTATAATGCTACCCGGAGCTTGATATACTGATAGAAGACATTCACAGCACACAGAAGGGAAGCGTGAACGCCCTTCCTGGGGCAGCTGGGAGAGAGGTGGGAGGAGAATTAGGAAGTGAGCAAGAACTGTGCTGGTGATTCAGCGTGCTACATTATGCTGACTGGTAAAGCTGGAAGATACAATATCTTTAAAAATACTTACATTTAGAAACCCCCCCAGCTTTCTTAATAATACTTTATTAATAAAATCTATGGTAAAACATTTTTATGAGGTGATACATCCCCTTTAAGTGCCAACGTTATTTAGAAATCTAAGTTCTTAGGAGATTTACACCCAGAGCATACATCTTACTGAAGAGTGATCTGTGCTCCTGCGCTGTCCGTCCCTGTCCCCTAATTAATTGGTAATTAACCTAACGGTGAGTTGCATTGCACGGCACGGTACAGACAGGGACGGACAGCGCAGGTGCACAGATCCCCCTTCCTTCGGCAACATGTCTGGAGGTAAATCTACTAAGAACTTAGATTTCTAAATAATTCCGGCACTTAATAAGGATTATAAAAGGATTTCAGTGCTTACCTCTATAGTACAAATGAATTGGGAAGGGGGGCACTTACACAGCAGTGATAGTTCCACTTTAAAGGGATAGTAATACTTTATTATTACTATCCCCCATATTGTAGATATTTGCAAAATAAGTTAATAGCCCCCAGGTTCATCTCTCAAACCTTTATGGTCTGAGAGATAACCGAGTGCAAAGTTCCACCCTCTCCCCCCTTCCCTGAAGTCAGTGTTGTACTGACTGAAGGGATTTCCGGTTTTATTTTTCATCAGGCGGCTCTGCAGCAGAGCCGAGATCGCGTTAGTGACAAAGATTTATTTCACTGAAATGGTCTTCTACATGTGCTTGCAAACCAATCACAAACCAATCACACGTAGAAGACCGTTTCAGTGAAATAATTCTTTGTCACTAATGGGATCTCGGCTCTGCTGCAGAGCCGCAAGCCTGTCGTAGGACAGACTTCCCCTGCAGTCAGCACAACGCTGACTTCAGGTAATGGGGAGAGAGGGGGGAACTTTGCCTTCGGTTATCTCTCAAATCATAAAGGTTTGAGAGAAGAACCTGGGGGCTATTAAATTATTTTGCAAATGTCTACAATATGGGGGATAGTAATAATAAAGTATTACTATCTGTGACGGAATGGGTGTCACCCAGAGAATGAAATGTGTCTGTTTTCAGTGATTGCCATTGTCTTAACATGTTCCCATTCTTGAAACCTTAATGTCCCCTGTGTGTGCATGCATTAGAGAGGGTTGTCCAGTTACCAGCAGTGAATGGGTTAGTTAGTGTGTAGGATGGACAGAGGAATGGTGCCATTCAGTCTAGCTAAACCCAGAGATTGTGTTATGAGATAGCCAGTGTTTGTCAGATAGAGAGGGGGGGGGTAGAGGAATGTGTGCATCCCCCCCCCCTCACATCAGGCCAAGCAGAACAGACCTGGTAGATGGTACCTGTGACAACACATCCTGTAGGGGGTGGGTAGAGAAAACCTAGAGAGAGAAGGGAGTCAGAGAGAGAGTTGCAGAATGTAGGAGCAGGAGAGAACCTCTCCCCAGCATGGAGGGGGGTAGCCTGGGGCCAGTCTGGAGTTGGACTGGTCCAGGTGCTTTCTACAGGCGTACTGGAGAAACTGGGACTGGTGAGTGCCCTCACCGGAAGAGTTAGAGTGAGCGGGCACTGTAGGGCCAGGTCCCCTTTTCAGTTGTGGGCTGTAAGTCAAGGCAGCTTCAGACACAGAGAGAGTACCCTGATGTTCCTACCACAAGGATCTTAGGATGGCTTCCCCAACTCCTCTGCCAGGACTAAAAGGTACAAGGAACCTTCATGTGATCCAGCAGCATGTGGAGTGGGCAGGATGCCTACTCTTGCCTCTAGTGGGACTATGAATAAGCTCCAGCATTAAGCTAAAATGGACTGTGAGTATTATTTGTAACTCCTTGCAAGTTATGCAACTAAGAAGAGAACAGCAGAAGTGCTTAGTTTTTATGTTTTACCCCTGTTTGTTTGCCTGTAATTGTTGTCCTGTGTTTTGTGCCGTGAACTCTCTAATAAATGCAATTTATTATCTTTTTGTCTGGCTGGATAAATCTCTTAACCCTCGGCCTACCAATAAGTAACCCCTGTACCCCCCGTCACACTATCCCTTTAAGTTAAATTGAGCTTTTAACCCCTTGAATGCTTTGCAATGCATTGGAGACCTCTCTAGCATTCAAGGGTTAAAAAGCTCTATTCAAGTGCATGGGAATTTACAAATTATATTTTCCCGCTACAATGCAGTAAATTTACTCCAGAATAACTATGGACCAAAATTCCTTTTCAGTGTGATTTTCAGCCTTCTATAATAGTTCTGGAAGGATTCTCTATAGAGAGAAGGGAACATTGTCCTTTTCACACTGTCAGCGCTGTCACATTAAGCTCTAAGTGCAGGCTGGCGGCCATGTTTATTGATCTGGCCGGACTGTTCTAATCCTTTCATTGAACTTCACCTGTCACTCCTGACCTCAAGACTTGTACGTGGGATGAACATGTCCTGCAGGATTATTTCACAGCTCGGGGCTGTTTCGCTGCATAGGGGACATTCCTTTCACCTTTACTGGGGATTACTTTATTTCTATTTTAAAGGGACACTAATGTCCAATAGTAACTTTATGTTGTTTTGTAGATTTAAAAAAAAAAATCATGTGGTGCAAATCCCATCTCTCATACCTTTATGGTTTGAGAGATATTCATATGTAAAGTTCCCCCTCTCCTGATGACAGCTGTAAAGCTGTCGGCAGGAGATTCGAGTCGAGGCAGCTCTTCAGCAGAGCAGAAATAGCGATATTTAAGAAGAATTAGTTCATTGGAACGGTATACAAAGTGTGCTTGCAAACTAGGTGCACTTTGTAGACCATTCCAATGAACTAATTCTTTTCAAATATCGCTATTTCGGCTCTGCTGCAGAGTCACCAGTTGGTCCCAGGACCGGGATCTCCTGCTGTCAGCATAGCGCTGATATCAGGAGAAGGGGGCAGAGGGGGGAACTGTAGATTATGCATCACATAATTTAAAGGGTTAGTAATGTCTGATTTTAATAAAATAAAATGGTAGATATTAATAAAATAAATCTCATCTCTCACACATGTATAGTTTGAGAGATATTCGCTGCTAAAGTTCCCCCCTCCCTCCCCTTTCACAGACGTCAGTGCTCTAGCTGACAGATGAAAATCCTTGTCCTGGGACCAGCAAGCGGCTACTTAGCAGAACTGAAATAGCGCTATCTAAAAAGACACTTTGTAAACCATTCCAATGAAGTATTTATTTTTAGACAGCGCTATTCTGGCTCTGCTGAAGAGCCCTTTAAAGGAACAATATCACCTAAACACAACTTTATTTATTTTGGAAGAGCTTTCAAAATTATCTTTATGTTGTATTGACCATTTTTATATAGAAAACTAGTATTTGAGTTAATAATAAAATACCATGCAGGCACTTCATGTTATAGCCCTGCATTACAACCCTAACTCACTGTCACTTAAAGGGCTAGTAATGTCTGATTTTAATAAAATGTAATATTGTAGGTATTAAAAAAATAAATTAAATGGTGCACATTCTGTCTCTCAAACATGTATAGTTAGAGAGATATACAATGATAAAGTTCCCCCCTCCAACCCCTTTCACAGACATCAGCCTCCATCTTACAGAAGAAGATCCTGGTCCCAGAACCAGCTTGTGGCTCTTCAGCAGAGCCGAAATACATCTAAAAATAAATACTTAATTGGAACAGTCTACAAAGTGTGCTTGTAAAACCAGGCACAAGTTTTAGACTGTTACAATGAAGTATTTCTTTTTAGATAGTGCTATTTCGACTCTGCTGAAGAACCGCTGTTGGGTCACATGACCCAAATCTCCTTTTGTCAGCTAGAGGCTGACGTCTGTGAAAGGGGCGGGAGGGGGGGGACTTTATTATCGTATATCTCTCAAACTATACATGTTTGAAAGACAGAATGTGCACCATTTAATTTATTTTTTTAATACCTACAATATTACATTTTATTAAAATCAGACATACTACTAACCCTTTAAGTGCTGGGGAGGTGAGCATTACTTTGCTAAACCATGTCAGTGCTAGGGTGCAGTTGGTTTACTCCAAAATTGCTCCTCTTTCTCTTTAAATGTCTATGTTCAATGATTACCTTAAAGGGATAGTAATACATATAATGAAAAAAAAAAACACCGTAGGGTTTATCCCCTGAGTAAAACAAGGGAACTCCAACTGCTGAGAGGTGTTTTATTCAAAAGTTATTACAGCTTCAACTTTAAGTGCAGTATCACAATGACCTGAAATTGTACAGTGGCGCTGTTGCTACACCATCCTATGGAGATTTCTAGCCCACTGACCAGAGCTTTCCATAGGATGCTGTATCAGCAGCGCCACTGTACAACTTCAGGCCACTGAGATACTGCATATTAAAGTGGAGATCCTCAGTGCATTGAAAAAGCAATGTGTTAGCGACCCCCCAGGATCCAGAGGGTTAAATCATTGTCACGGTTACCTAGAACCAAATAAACAAACAGGGAGAAAGAAAGCATACAAACAAGCAAGACCCTTAAAGGGATAGTAATGTTTCAAAATAAAAGCAGCTCCAATTAATCTTCATGGTATTTAGGCCATGGAGAGTGTTATGTCAATACTGTCAGAGTTGTAGTTCAAGAGTAATTGAATGATAAAATATCCCCCTTCCTCCCCTTTTACCTAGTGTAAACCGCCTCCCCTCAGATGTGCAATCTGGTCTCTTGACCGGACAGATCACAAAAAGGGACAGTCTTCTTACTGTGATCATAAGGAAAACCCTGCCCTCCTTGACAGGTTTTTCAGGTTTTCCCTTATGATCACTGAAGATTGTCCCTCTCTGTGATCCATCCAGACAGTCTTGATGCTCTGAGGTGAGCAGTGTTACATCAGTAAAAGGGACGGGAGGGGGATACTTTATCATTCAATTACTCTTGAACTACAACTCTGACAGTATTGCAATAGCACTCTCCATGGTCCAAATACTATGAAGATTAATTGGAGCAGCTTTTATTTTGAAACATTACTATCCCTTTAAAGAGGAACTCAGCCACAAGTCAGCAATACAAAATGTAATAGTTTATTGGATAGAATTGAATCAAAAATAAGCACACATATTAAGACTTACATAAAAACAATGGAGGAGGTCAAGTGAGGCTCCAAACAGTTATAAAACTCACATCTCTGTACAAAATATCATTCAGTTATTCACAGTAAATACAAATGTAAAAGAGAGTGACAGAATATCAGTCAACCTAGACCCTCTATATATTTAGTGCCACAGAACACAAAATAATAAAAATACATAAACTAAATGTGCAAACACACTAAGTGTACAAACTTGCATAAGGGTCTTTAACCCCTTAAGGACCATTGCCGTGCCAGGACCGTCACGGCAGTCCGGCATTTAAGGACCAATGACGGTCCTGGCACGGCATGGAGTTCAGGGCTCCCGACGCGGCTGCACGCCGCTCCGGAAGCCCTGAACCGGAAGAGAAAATTAAAAAAAAAATGCCCCGTGGTCCACAAGTGCCGGCCGCACGGGATCGTGCTGGTCCTTAAGGGGTTAAGAGTCTTGCTTGTTTGGGTGCTTTCTTTCTCCCTGTTTAATATTTAGTATATTTCTTGACCCTGAGTGCACCAGATAAACTCCTTGTCTGAATTATACCCTTGTCCATATTTTTGCACTAATGCGGCCAGGTTTTTCTTTCTAAGGTTACCTAGAACTGTCCGGTCTTGGAGGTGAGGCTTCTTACATCACTCTTTATTCTCATAGATAAGCTGTGCATTGCTCCACTCCATACACAAAAAAGTGGAACACTTTTGGAGCAATGCAGCTGTAATCCCCATTCATTTAAAGGATGCCTTAAAGGGATAGTAATGTTTCACAAAAACAGCAGCTCCAATTAATCTTCATAGTATCTGGACCATGGAGATTATTATTTCAGTACAGTCAGAGTTGTAGTTCAGGAGTAATTGAATGATAAAGTATCCCCCCGCCTATTTTATCTAGTGTAAGCCACCTCCCCTCAGATGAGGAATCTGGTCCACAGACCAAACAGCTCACAGCAAGGGACAATCTTCTTATTGTGAGAACAATTAAAGCCCTGCCCCCATTGACATGTTTTTCTGGTTCTTCCCTTATGTTAATTGAAGATTGTCCCTCTTGGCAATCCACTTGGACACCACCCTGCTGCTCTGAGGAACAGTCCCTCTTTGAGACCCAAATCCCTCCGTCCCTCTTTCTCACCCTGGCGTCCTTGTGTTTAGGGGTTCAGACTGTGTGGTGTATATATAAGTGTATCACATTGCTCCACATCAATAAAACTCACATTAATGTTTAAACTTCAGTATATGTGTGTATAAATTAGTCAGTGTAGATAAGATACTTTTGGTCTTGCACTAAATCATTTATTAACTTGCACAAAGAGGTGTCAATAGTTGATGAAATAACCTAAAATTCATGTTATTGCCACATCCACCAGCCACGTCCCAGCAACACATCCTAAAATACAAGTGTCCCTATTTGGCCTTTTGAAATGTTGGGAGCTGCGGTAAAAGGGGCGGGAGGGGGATACTTTATCATTCAATTACTCTTGAACTACAACTCTGACAGTATTGAAATAACAATCTCCATGGCCCAAATACTATGAAGATTAATTGGTGCTGCTTTTATTTTGAAACATTACTATCCCTTTAGATCTCTTGAAATCTAGAGAGGTTGCAAACAGCATTCAATGTGTTAATAGCGCAGTTTAATTCCATGGGAAACATATTACCCCCTATGGAGCAGTTAATTGCTCAGAAATGGTTCCTTTTACTTTCTGCATATATCCCCACCTGTGTCTAGTCTTAGTTTGTGAGAATGGATGGGTTCAGCACCCAGGACAGCGGCCTGACTCATTCCCCTGTCTAGCTGTGAAGGCAAAACATCAAGCATGTTGGTACTGAGGGGAGAAAAGTCATCAACACAAATGGACTGTTGCAAATCTCTAAAACCATGTCTATAAAGTGAAGGGTTTTGTACATACTTTATTTTTATATTTATAAATATTTTTAAATGATGGACATAGTTTGTTTCCTGAAATCCGTAGCGTGAGCGGTGACAGGCTTTACAAGCTCACAGTGCACCACATTGCTGGCTTATTATACAAGAATAAAACAGCCATTTGAATATGTGAAAACGACTTTCTTTTTTTAATTTATTTCACGGGTTACACAAATTTCATGGCTCTATAGCGTCCCCCATTCATTATAGTCTCCTGTCTATACAACTATTTACAGTTGCCTTACCAGGGTTTTGAGTAACAAGGAGGTGCATCGGCTTGAACACTGGTTGAAATGTGACTAACCCTTTGAGTGCCAGAGATGTATCCAACGCATTGCATGCACTCGGAGATGTTTAAATACATTTGTCATGTGGCTCCACTGATCGCTGTAGGAATGATCACATGTGTGGAGTGACTGTGGAAAGGCCTGGTCTTGGAGCATTCAGTTACTGCTTCACCGCAATGATTGCAGTGTGTGTCCTGAGGCATGCTGACCTCACTAATCCTTGACCGTCACAGGAATTAATTTTTTGTCTGTAAAAATTCATTTTCTGTCTGTAAAAAATGTTGAATCCAGATTTTGTGTATAAAAAAAAAATAAAATAAAATGTGTTTTGTGTTTTGGGCTTTTTAATTCTGTCCCGTGAAGTCAATTCAGGACAGGCTGTGGTAGGGCTCTGAACCGCAGCCTGTCATTCTTCGTCTGTTCCTCCCCCCAGTTGTTCCCCGTTCCCACCTCCTCCTCTGCCAGTGGAATACAGCTTGAAAGTCGGAGAACTCTTTTGCCAATGCCCATGCACCCTATTGGGCAGTCGCTAAGGGGTTAAAGGACGGTCCTAGCACGTCACCAGGCATTAATGGGTTAATATCTGCATTAAACATCCCACTGGTCCTTAAAGGGTTATACTGCACAAATATTGCCGGTAGTTCTGTTTTCCATGCAATGTTGCTGCTGCATTTTATAGTAAGAGTAAAGGATACTTGGAATATAAAAGTCCTTGTGCTACACTACTGCAATAGGATTCCACGCTGCAAAATCAAAACAGTTTCCTGTGTGAGCACAGCCAAACGGTTAAATCAGGGGTTAAAACATTTAGCTCTCCAGCTGTTGGCGACTACAGCTCTGTTTGGATAGTTGGGGATGATGGGAGTTGTAGTTCCAAAGAGCCAAAGGTTGCTTAATTCTGAGTTAAATGCTACTTGTTACTTTTTATGTTTTTGTTGCCACCTCGTACAACCAGACGTTAATCATCTTGACCTTTTTCTTCCACATTATCGATCATATCATATTCTTTCCAAATTCCTACAGTTCACTCTGTCAAAGAACTATTGTAATATTTTAATAGACCTTCAAAATCAACAGCTAAGACAAAAAGACAAGGGGGGCGCTCCTAGTGTGATATAATCTGGTAAGAACGACCTTCACTGAATCACCTCCGTACTTACAATGTATAGAACCACTACAAGTGGTCAATAGGACAAACGAGGGATTCTGGACTGCCCTCACTCAGTCACGCCAACTGGATCAGGATGCAGCTCTCCAGCAGAAGCAGAAAGACCTCTTGCAAGATCCTTAAACACAACAGAAAACAACAGCCAGCAGGGGCACAATCCTCAAATAATTGAGGAGAAAAAGTATTAAAATAATACCCACTTATTAAACCTCACAGGCCTATATCAATAGAACCGATAAGGACAGCACGCAGGGAATTGACTGTCCGCCCTGCTCAGAGTTCCACCTCCGGTAAAATGAAACCAAATCCGCTTGTATAAAAATACAAATTTATTGCTTACATTTTCAAAACAATGCAATATAGCGACTGATAGAAAGACAAAAAACGCTCAACGTGTTTCAAAGCAAACCGCTTCTTTATCAAGAGGAATCTGGCTATAAATGCAAAAGTATAATTTCACACAGCTGTCAGCTTCCCTGTAGATTGTAATGGATTTCCCTGAGTGTCATCGCAAAACTATCCCAGCATGCCTGTTTGTTGTGAGGTGGTATATATGTGCCCTACACCCACACCTACATGTGAGTGTAACCCTTTACATGCTACTGAACTGTCTAATAGGATAAGAGGCACTACAGGTGCCTTCTTGTTTTTAACCCCTTAACGACCGGCCGATTGGCGCAACGGGGTCAGTTAAGGACCACGGAGCATTTTTTTTTTTCCGCTTCCGGACTCCCCAAACGGTGTGCAGCCACGGGGGGAGCCCGGAATTCCATGACGGTCATAGTACGTCATGGGTCATTCAGTCAGATCGACCCTTGAAATACTATGACCGTCAAGGGTCGTTAAGGGGTTAATTTTCATTTTATTATTATTTTTTATTTATATAGTGCCAACTTATTCCTCAGAGCTGAACCGTTTTACATGGGGTTAACTCCTTAAGGAAGGCATTCAAAGGGTTAAGGACCGATGTTGTTCCTGGCACTTCAGGGAATTCTGGGATGGCAGTGTGACTGCATGCCGCTCTGCCATATCAGAATACTACGCAATAAAAAAAATACTCCGTGGTCCTTAACGGCCGCCCCGTGTCATATCGGCAGTCATTAAGAGGTTAAAAGTATTGTTTAAGTTATTTGCTTTGCTCTGGAATTGCTCCAATTCTTTTTAGTAAACAAGCTCAAGCTTATTTATTTATTTTTTTTGTGATGTATTTTGCCAGGAAGAATACATTGAGATTATCCCTTTTTTTCAAGCATGTCTTGGACACATTTTATCTACCTCTGAGGCATGAAAGGCTGAGCTGACCTCGCCAAGGCTAGAACCTGCGACCTTGTGGCCTAAACAGATTCTACAGCTGGTGCATCAACCAAGTGAGCCAAAGCTTCACCCATCTATGAATGAGGGACTGAGATAGGAGTGATCAAATGATTCTATGTCCATCATAATGTGGGTGGTGCCTAACGGGCGTGGTTGGGATGCAGAGTTGGAAAGCGAGGTTTCCTTGCTAAGAGTGGGTGGGGTTACCAGGGAAATTTGCAAATGGGAGAATTGTCCTTTGTCCTTGGAGACTCGAGGGGAGATGCATTAAGGTGTGATAAATAAATACATGATAAAAAGGAGATAACGTCTTCAGTGATATCATTTACTCAGTTCCTATGTTATTCTATTGATCCTATGCACAAAGATGGTTCCCTCTTGAGAGAGCTCAGTGCATTGGTTTCAAAGAATAACATAGGAAATGGAGAGTTTGTCCCACTGGAGAAGTTATTGTTTATTTATATAGAGACAACTTATTCAGCAGCATGAAACTGTACTCTAAGCATGAAACTGTACTCATTGATCGAATGGTAAACGTTCCGGTGTCTAAGGACCAAAAGCATCCTGATAGAACCGGGTGATTCTTAGAATCCTCTGGCATTGAGCTGGTCTCCCCGCTGCCATAGAAAGTAGCTCACAAGCCTCTGGGAAATGAGGGCCATTGTTTCTGCTTTGAAGCCATGCTGAGGGAATGGACCATAATCTGTCACACTGGTGAGGGGCTAGCAGATTGTGAATCGATTTAGTCTGGTGTCTTTGCTTTGATCTGTCCACCTTGTGTGACCCTGCCGGGAGTATATGCTCCGGATGTCATGGTTCTCCTCCTCATTGACACACACAAACACTCCTGTCACTATAAGGTACTGACTCATGGGAGTGTCCTAGGAAGTTATTTTCTGAAAATCAAACAAATCAATATATCATATATATGCATTTTACTTTTTTCCTAGATTAAAATGGTTATTTTAATGTCTAGTATCTGTAAGACCTAAGATGTAAGGGAAATGTGCTGTGTAGTGAGTATAAATCCAGCTTTCCATAAAGATAGTTTCAGGTGTCTGAAATGAGCAGGATGAAGCTCGTTTCCTCTAAAGACTGCTGCCTTCTGTTCACCGTGCACCATTACCATTAAGGAGATCAACAGAGCATTACACCATTGCCATTAAAGAGATCAGCAGAGCATTACAGCACAGCATGCCCTAGGCGTGCAACAAGATGCAGGATAATAGTAGACTAAAACCTACTAATAGTAACTCCCGCTTAACTTAACCCTTTACGGACCAGAGGTTTGTGCAAAGCATTGAAACATTGCGTTGAATCCCCTTTTGGTCCTTAAAGGGTTAATATGGCCAGAAGTTCCTAATATTGACAATGAATCAGTTCAGTGCCATAATCTTTAATCAGTACTGGATGCCTTCTTCATGGGGGCAGCTGTACTCCACAACCCCAAACTGGTGCTGAAGTCCTGCAACTAAGAGTCATGTCTGCCTCCCTGAACACTGTTCTCCAGAACTAATTACAGATTCATTTTTGAGAACCAATCAACACAGAATTGATTCTTAGTGGTCATTAGGATTTTCTGCCCATATTAATAGAAGTGGGGAGTTATTATAAGATGGATTTAGTGTTCCTTTAAGAAGATCAACAGAGCATTAATAATAATAATCCTTTATTTATATAGTGCACACAGATTCCGCAGCGCTTTACACTCATATTGGTTCCGGTCCCCATTGGGGCTCACAATCTAAATTCACCTAACAGTATGTTTTTGGAGTGTGGGAGGAAACCCACGCAAACACAGTGAGAACATACAAACTCATTGCAGATGTTGTCCTTGGTGGGATTTGAACACAGGACCACAGCGCTGCAAGGCAACAGTGCTAACCACTGAGCCACTGTGCTGCATTACATCATTACCATTAAAGGGATAGCAATGTTTCACAAAAAAAAGCAAAAATATACTGTAACAGTTGTAGTTCATGAGCAATTGAATGATAAAGTAACCCCCTCCCGTCTCTGTTATCCACGTCAGCGCTCTAGCTGACAAACATAGATTCTGGTCCTGGGACCGGATGGCTCGTCTGCAGAGCCGAAATAACATCGTATACACAGAGAATCTTCATAAGAACTGTCTACAAGGTGCGCCTGGTCTGAGGCAGTAGGCCGATCTCATGAAGATTCTCTTTGTATACAATGCTATTTCAGCTCTGCAGACGAGCTGTCCGGTCCCGGAACCAGGATCTAAGTTTGTCAGGTAGAGCGTTGACGTGGATAAAAGGGGCGGGGGGGGGGACTTTAGATCAATATTCCACGAAAACTAAACAAGTTATGAAAATAAGAGTAAGACCATTTGCTTTATTTATTTAATTAGAACAATATTAAATATTCTTAAAATAAAGTATTACTATCCCTTTCAGTTCAAAAACTGCCAGCAACTGTCATGTCCGCCTCTATGGAACTAAAATCCAGGACTGACTGAAGGTGTAATACTGTGAAAAAAGATTCAAGGCACAAATACAAAGGGCCATTAGAATTTTCGGACCATAGTAAGTTAAATGTGTGCAGGATTGTTATTATCATCAGGAAGTGTACATTTTTAATAACCCTTTGAGTGCCATAGGGACGTGCAACGCAACACGCTTGTGGCAGTCGACGGATTCATGTATTTTCTTGCACATTAACTCTTTCTCATTTAACCCTTTGAGTGTCAGAGGGGTAAGCAACTCATTGCTTAGCAACTCCCTTGGCATTCAAAGGGTTAGTAAAGTTAACCCTAAATCCCAGCCGGGCTTTGACCTTCTGTCTCAGTGGTCCTGCACGTAATACCTTCACTCTCCACTCTGTGCCTCTCCTCTCTCGTGTCTCCCCATCCAGCTCACTGCCTCTCTCCCTTCTATTGCTTCCACTCCTCTGGTCCTCTCCATCCTTCCCTTCATCCTGTTTGGTGTGTGTGGGGAGGGTGGAATAAATCTGCCATGCCAGCCGCCTGGCCGCTCAGCACGTTTTACCACTGACATTATTTAAAGGAGCACACTGGGGAAATCAGCCAAGAGCCTTCTGATAAAGTGACCTGTTATTTATATTATACAGATACATTCAGCTAACGGTATATGGAGAATCCGTGAGGCCAGCTGGGAGGATAGGCGGATAGAGGCCCGTGAATGGATTTTCCATGTGTCCCCAGGGGGTATAATAGAAAAGCTGCAGAGGTCGTGTCTGATGTTGTTTATGAGGTGTAGACTGGGACTTATTCATCCTACTAAAAAGATGTCATTCTGGCGGACACCAACTTTACCATAGGGATCAAATGAAAATCCCCACATTGACGTTGTTTCAAAATGGACTTTTATTCCCATTAATGGGCGAGAGGTTTCCACAGTACAGCTTCATAATGCGTTGGAGACCTCTCTAGCATTCAAGGGGTTAAAAGCACAATTTAAATTAATGGGAATATGTTTAATGTTCATGTTTGAAAAAATGGGGTTCCTAGATAATAAAACTCACAGACCATCTTGATGGGTGCTAAACAGCTTTAATGAAAATCAACATAGTATCATAGCGTAAGTATGAATATAATAATACATCTATCTCATGCACGCTCCCCCCAAGTCAAGCAAGACAGGCATCAGCTCTGCCTAAGCATAATATCTGGGCCATGGAGACTGTTATTTCAATACTGTCCGAGTTGTAGTTCAAGAGTAATTGAGTGATAAAGTATTCCCCCTCCCGCCCCCTTTTACTGATATAACACTGCTCACCTCAGAGCAGCAAGACTGTCCGCATGGATCGCAGAAAGGGACAATCTTCAGTGATCATAAGGGAAAACCTGTCAAGGTGGAGAGGCCCTTGCTGCAACCTGTCCAGTCAAGAGACCAGATTCCACATTTGAGGGGAGGTGGAGGGAAAAATCTCGGACCAGGCCACCAGGAAAATGCCAGCAATTTGATAACATCCTGCTTAATTTGTTCTGCCTAATACCCATGCTGGAAATGTGTATACAATCAGCATGTCCATCTCCTGGCAATGTAACTTAATAAAATCCAATATTCTGGGACAAACTCAGCCCAATACATTCCTTTGACACTGAACCAGGACTCTTGCTCCTCTGTAAATGGCGAGGACATCCAGAGAACGGAAGCGCTGAGCGCCATACTCTGCCTAGCTCACTAAACAAAAGAATGCCCCACCTTCACTGGTGTCACACTAAGGAACACAATACAAAGGGGGAGGGGCCTAATAACATAAGGCAGCAACCTATCTGGTCAAAAGTAAGAGCTAAACAGTGCAGACTTTCATCTAGCTATCATATTAATTGCTTCCTCCTGGAAGACAAGCGAGCCACCTCAGTGGCCCTCCTATTCTAAGCAAACGCCCACCCAATTCATCAGTCGGAACACCTAGCCTGGCCAATCATTACTTAAAAACTCTGATAAACTGAAAGTGAGTAAGCGGGACATCAGAGCAGTGGATCAACAACGGCCTGTCCCCCGATGAAAATGCAGCCGATAAATTATGCCTCAAGTACATGGGACAAAAATTTTTAATCCCCAGTTTGGTAAAGCGGAACCCATTTGCCTTTTCTAAAATGTCATCCTTTGATCATGAGATCCTAAAAGACACAATTCCCTCTGACAAGAAAATTTCCACCCTTGAAATACCTCCTAGGATTTCCTTAGCCCTGTTAACCAGATCCGCCAAACAAATTGCTCCAAAGAAAAAGCCAGACTGAAAGCCAACTGGAGCAGCATTTCAAATGGCCATGCACAAATGTTAGGCAGAACCCCCACCAGATTGTATGTCAGGTGTAAAGACATGGGCCCGTATGTACCTCTCAGAAGTGCCAGATTCTAAAGAAATCCTTAATCTTCTGAGACTGATGGCCAGGTTAGTGCTGTCTGTGCGTCTGCGTCGTCAGTAACTTCTGGTTACCTTGTGGCACACTGCAATGCTTGTTAGAGGAGACCAGGATTGACAGCACAGACGTGCAGAAAAGATGTCTGCGCTGATGCCTTGCTTCCAGTCTCCAAAGATTAAAGATTTATTTAGAATCTGGTACTTTTAAGAGGTAATACACGTATTATTAAGCTAGTCGCCATATGTTTAGTTATTGAAGGGCGACTTAATACTATGTGAAAGTTCCACTTTAACTCTCAGTAACTTCTCCAGAACTCTTTAGGAGAGTCCCTCTACCCCATCAATTTGAGCCAAAATGCCAGACCAGGGACCTGCCCCAACAACGCAGAAGGAGAAAATCTTTACTCACCCAAAACCAAATCAACCAGAGTACTCTGTGTACCCTGATGTCTCCAGAGAGCCCACCCAATAGCAAATCCAAGTCCTTTTATTCCTCACGAACAGCCGTGTACCACACCTAAGAGGAGAATGACACTCCAGCCCTCACCCACTGTGCTACGTCCCACACCCAAGCTACCAGTGGAATGACAGGCACTTCATTCCATGCTTCTTTCATCCCAGCCATGCTTCTCAGAAATCCTTTGTCTGGAATGAAATAGCATCAGCCACTGTGTTTGGCACTCCAGGAACATACACCATCCTAAATGCAATGTTATGCCACAAGCAAAAAAGCACCGACTTTTGCAAAAGTCATTAAACAGGTGACAATAAGGCAATCAAGTTTTTAATGACCTTAACAACACAGTGTTATCTGAGTGAAACATGATCTTCCGATCATGTAACAATTCATCCCAAAGAACCAAGGAGACAATGATCAGGAACAATTCCAGGAACACCAAGTTCTTGTTTAACCACAGCTCCCTCTACCAGTCAGGCAAACATGCTGCTGACCATTCCAAATCCAAAACTGCCCTGAAACCACCTGACCTTGAAGCTTTGGTAAAAAGATGTATTCAGCACCTGCCAAAAAGACAGCAGTTAAAACTTTAAAGGAAAAGGTCCCAAAACTCCAAATCCTTGGACATGCTCACCATCAGCTGGATAAAGTGCTGGGAGCCCTGCATGTCAGTGGTCAATCGTGGTAACGCCTGCTAGAAACCCTACCCACAGATATCCTGCTTTGACTCCTTTCCCTGGAACTGTCACAGCCAGGTCTCAAACGACCATCAGTCTCCCCTCATTTGGCTCTTGATTGGTGCCCTCTCCAACTTCAGCACTCCCAGATGCCACAGGCCTCAAAGGAGATGACCTCCTGCAACATGCTGAGGCTCTCGCGCCCATATCCATATGGCTTCTGCTCTTTCACCCTTGAGCTCTGACACTGGCACTTAAACTGCCTGAAGAGTGGGCCCAGGTGATCTGCACTGGCTGCCACCTGCCTCCTGCATATATGGGCATCCTGGTAGGATGCAAGAGGGGCACTTGCCCCACACCCTCAGTTAAACATAACAGCTGGTCGGACTGGCCTAGAGGACATATTATAGCTTTGCCCTCCCAGAAAAATATGTGTGGACACCCATGTCTGCAAAGATTAATGCAGCTGAAGCTGTTCCCTCAGCCAGTCTCCATTATCAGTGGCTGCAGCAGCTCACACCTCATCCAGAAGGCCCTCTGTGTCTACTGGTATCCAGCATCCAAGGTGCCAGATATTGCTCCTACTGTGCTTCCACGGTGACTGATGAGATGGCCGCCTGTCTCACAATTCTCAACAGTAAGTCAACACCCCCTAAACTCCCCTAACTTATCCAACACTACCTATCCCTCCTGGACCCCCTCCCAGACATGCCTCCCCTCCCCCTCATGTCCCTTTCATCTACAGAGAAATCTTTTTAATCCCTACTGGGGAGATGGTTTCCTCCAGAACTGCATGTTTTAGACCTATGAATGGAGCCCAGTGCTACTGATGTCTTTGCTCAAAAGCAAAGTAAGAGGAATTCTGGGACAAACCAGCTGAACCATAGGGGAAGTATAAACATTTAAATGGGCCTTTTAAAGGGATAGTAATGTTTCATAATAAAAGCAGCTCTAATTAATCATCATTGTATTTGGACTTTGGAGAGTGTTATTTCAATTCTGTCAGAGTTGTAGTTCTAGAGTAATTATATGACAAAGTATCCCCCTCCCGCCCCTTTTACTGATGTAACACTGCTCAGCCAGATCAGAAGGGAGGTGCCCAAGTAGATTGCAGAGAGGAACAATCTTCAATTAAGATAAGGAAAATACCTGAAAAACTTGTCAAGGGGGGCAGGGCTTTCATTGTTCTCATAGGAAGAAGATTGTCCCCTTCTGTTATCTGTCTGGTCTATGGACTGGATTCCACATCTGAGAAGAGATGGCTTACACTAGGTAAAAGGGGCGGGGAGGGGAAGCTTTGCTTGTGAATATCTCTCAAACCATAAAGGTTTGAGAGATAAGACTTATATCATTCTTCATGTTTTTTTAATGCCTACAAAATAAAATAAAGCTAAAACTAAGTATTACTATGCCTTTAAAGGGATAGTAATGTCTTATATATATATATAAAGTAATATTGTAGAGAATACCAAAAGAAATCCATCAAAGCCATTCCTATCTCTCAGACCTTTACAGGTTGAGAGACAGATCGTTTTAAAGTTCTCCCTCCCTGATGTCCTCTGTAAAGCTGACAGAAGGAGATGCGAGTTGGCCAACTCGAGGCGGCTCTTCAGCAGAGCCGTAATATCGATATTTAAAAAGAACTACTTCATTGGAACGGTCTACAAAGTGTGCTTGCAAACTAGGAACACTTTGTAGACCGTTCCAAAGAAGTATTTCTTTATAGATTGCGATATTGTGGCTCTGCTGAAGAGCCACCTGCCGGTCCTGGGACCAGGATCTCCTGCTGTCAGCTGACACAGGGAAAGGGGAGGGAGGAGAGAATTTTAATAAGTTCTCTCTCTCAGACCTTTGAGAAATGGCATTGATGGATTTGTTTTTTTATTCTCTACAATATAACTTTTTATATATCTAAGACATTGCAATACTTTTAACTGCTTGGATGCTAGAGAGATATCTAATGCAGTGCACTGCTAGCATTCAAAGGGCTAAATGCCCCATTTATTGTAACCCTTTGAGTGCCACAGGGATACGCATTGCAAAGCACTCAGTGGGTAATAAACATTTGTATTTGTTCCCTGTGGGGCAGTTGGTTAGTCCCAGAAATGTTCAGTTTTTCTTTTCTTTATCTTACTATGTAGAGCCTTAGACTAAGACTCACGTTATCCCATAGAGTGTATCTAAAATACCCACAACACGGTCTTCTCTTCATGGGTTGGCAAGAACTCTATGATTTTCAAGGATGTTAATTAGAGCTATAATAGCTTTTGTATGAAGCATAAGGCAGCAGGGGTATAATTTATTGTACTCAGAGTTGACTGAGGCATCTCCAAGAAGAGGGGGGTATCAGGGGAGGGCTGGCAACGTTTGGCCTGGCGGGCAAGTACAATCAATTGGCCCATTTCTACTATCGCTCCAGCCTATCATCCCAGCACCCCCCCCCTTTTGTTACGCTTTTAATTGGCATCAGTGTTGTGACGTTAGACTTGTGGTACCACAGAGCTTAAAGCTGAAATGGAGCTACAAAATGATACCACAGAGAACAGTGTTTGGTACTCATAAATGATGCTTAGAATTTACAATCTACATATTAACTGACCAACACAGATTACAGTCTAAACATGAACTTCAGAGATTTGCATTCTGTAGAACAGGGGTGCCCCTACTTTAATAACATGGCATCTGTGACCTTACCAACAAAGAGTCCTCACCAACTTTTTGGTCAGTGCAGCTTAGAATTTCCCATCACCACCTCTCCACTCTTTTACATCCAATTCAGATTACCTCCCTCTTCCCTTTCTGCCACCCCCGTACCAATATTCTTCCACATCCTTCCTGTCATTCTTTCACTGCCTCTTTCCTTCCCATTTCCCACCGTCTCCCTGCTGTTATTGTACAAACCAGGCATAATACTAGTCAGTATGTCTACATATCCTATGCTCCTTTAAGTTAACTTTTAAAATGTTGACAGAAAGGAGTGCATGACCACGTCACATTAACCACCATACAGGGTGGTTACCCAGTGCAGTGACAAGTAACTGATGGAACCTCCTCCTCTGCTCTGCTGTCCCATTCAGCATGGAACTTCTCCCTTCCTCCTCTGGTCCCAGGTGATTTGGACCATGTAATCTATCGGGCTGCAGGTGCTGCCTGCATGCTGTCCAGTGCCCTTTCTCACCTAGTAGAGACTCTATGCATAGTTTCATAGCGCGACATGGTCCAGATTTCTGGGGAATAGTAGGACAGCAGAGTGGAGGAGTAGGTTCCTTCATGACTTGTCACTGAACTGGGTAACCACCTCGCTGGACATCCCTGCAGTACTGAGAATGCCTGTAGAAGGCATTTATGCTCTGCAGTGCTCTGCACTAAGCCTGTAGAAGACATTTACGCTCTGCAGTCCTCTGCACTAAGCCTGTAGAAGGCATTTACGCAGGGTGATACACTTATATACACACCACACAGTCTGATCTCCTAAACACAGGGACACCAGGGTGATACACTTCTATACATACCACACAGTCTGATCTCCTAAACACAGGGACACCAGGGTGATACACTTATAAACACACAGCACAGTCTGATCTCCTAAACACAGGAACACCAGGGTGATACACTTATATACACACCACACAGTCTGATCTCCTAAACACAGGGACACCAGAGTGATACACTTATATACACAACACACAGTCTGATCTCCTAAACACAGGGACATCAGGGTGATACACTTATATACACACACCACACAGTCTGATCTCCTAAACACAGGGACACCAGGGTGATACACTTCTATACACACCACACAGTCTGATCTCCTAAACACAGGGACACCAGGGTGATACACTTCTATACACACCATACAGTCTGATCTCCTAAACACAGGGACACCAGGATGATACACTTATATACACACCACACAGTCTGATCTCCTAAACACAGGGACACCAGGATGATACACTTATATACACACCATACAGTCTGATCTCCTAAACACAGGGACACCAGGATGATACACTTTTATACACACCACACAGTCTGATCTCCTAATCACAGGGATACCAGGGTGATGCACTTCTATACACACCACACAGTCTGATCTTCTAAACACAGGGACACCAGGGTGGGAAATAGGGACAGAGGGATTTGGGTCTAAAAGAGGGACTTTCCCTCCTAAAGAGGGACACTTGGGAGGTATGGATGATCTGATTATTAACTTTAAAATTATTATCAATGTTCAACCTAATTATGTTTGAAATACCACAAAGCTCACAACTGAGTGATATCACAGAGATCAAAACTGAAATATGAATTCACTAGTGATATCAAAGAGCTTACAAAAGAACTGAAGCTACATTAGTGATACCACAGAGCTTACAAATGATAATGCAGAGCTTATAATTGAAACTGAGCTACACTAGTGATACCGCAGAACTTACAATTCTATGAGTGCCAATGAGGGGAGGGAGAGGGCAAAAGAGGAGAGAAAGGAAGAGAAAAAAGGGGGAGGGGAAAAGCAAAGCGAGGAATAAAGGCAAGGGACAGATAAGTGGAGGACAGGAGAAATAGGATTAATTTGGGCAATGGGGTGAAGATATATAGAAGGGGGGCATCACATATTATAGTAACCCTTTGAATGCCAGAGAGATGTCCAATGGCTGACACCATTATGGAAATGAAAGGGTTAAACAAAAAAAGTACAGCGTGGCTCAGCTCCATATTCTAAACTTCCCAGAAGTCATATGAATAACAGTGTGTTTTGAAAAGCATTGCACAGCCCTCCAGTACTCAAATTGTTAAAGGGAAGGCTAGAAAAAGGAGGTGCAGTCTCGTACATCTTTTCTTTACCCCCCCATATGCAGATGTGCCACACCTGACGATCACCATGAGACGTTCCAAACTGCAATGTGTGCTGGGCTGCTCTACTCAACATCAGTTAGAGCACCAGTTTCAAACATAGCATTCCCCACATACTAAAAGAAGGAGAATCCGGTCTGGGCTGGGGGGTGATCTCTATAAGTGCCCCGGAATTGGTTAGGAGGGCTAGGGATAAGAGGAAGGGGTGTGTCATGATAATTAATAAAAGAGGATACTTCCTGTTATCACTTCCTCTTGGGATCTGCAAGAAAATCCTCCCTCCCTCCCTGTTGTTTATTGTGCTGGTTTTGTATTTTAGTCAGGTCGTATAGCACCTGGGTGGGGGTGGTTGTTGTCACAGCTTTAGCGCTTTGGGCCCTTGCCAATGATGTAAATGGTAATGGCACTGGCACATATTGCACCCGGACCTTTGTCACGGGTTATGTCACGCTCCCCATTGAGCTGCACTGACCATCTAATGGGGTGTGGTGGGGTGGAGTGGAATATGTGGGTTGAGCTTTTGGCTCAGTGGGGTGGGGCATATGTGGTTTGCCTTGTGACTTGGCAAGGGCTTTAAAGCAGGGCTGTTGTAATATGTTAATCATTTAATAAAGCTGAGGCCTGATTTCATCCATATAAAGAGTGTGTGTATTTATTGATCAACAAGTTGAAAGGCCCGTTTACACAGGCCACAGTACCACCTCTGTAGGCATGAGCAGTAGAAATTGGCCGCACCGAGGCTGATATGGAGCGAAGCGCTCCGAATTCAAACTGGAGTCCTCTCTGTGCGACTCCGGTCTGAATTCGGAGAGCCCCTCTTGGTAACAGCCACGGCGCGTGCAGTCTGTACTGCTCATGACTAAAGAGCACACAGCAGTCTCTACTGCGCATGACGGCTTCTGACAAATCTTTACAAATTATTATATACGATACCTCATGCCCACAACATGCACAGTGACTAACCACATCTCTGGACTTAGCACAACAACATGAGGTTACCTGTCCAAAAAAAGGACAGGACACTGTAACGTCCCTACAGTTGGGGAACACTGGCCTAGGGCACTGAGGCTGTAACAGTTTGAACCCATGACACAATTAGCTAACACAGAAAGGTGGGAAAGTGAACAAGGCACATTCTGGGGTTTTACAGTGAGACTGTCATTGAGTGCTGTGTTCAAACAAGTTATGTGTCTAAACATGAATTCAAAACATATTTAAATCTAGCATCCTCATTCCATTCTCAGTGTAAAGCTCCAGAACACACTATGTTCATGCACTCCCTAGTCCTCCTCATGGGCCTAACTAGAAACTACTAGGCCCCATGACACAGTTTAACACTGGGCCCCCCGTCCCTTCAAAGCCAAAGAGAAGCAAACCAAATAAAAAATCCTAACATTCCCATTTATTTAAATGCTACTTTTAACCCCTTCAGTGATAGCTGCAATGTCTTGAAATTCCTTGGAGACATCTAACATTCAAAAGTGTTACAATTTCCCTTTAAATCAAAGGGAACAAGGGCATTTGAGGGACTGTCATTTTCTCAATGTAGTGCAAATGGTTTGCATATCTGGGAACTTTCAAAAGGAGATGACCGGGAGATTTTAAAGGGATAGTAATACTTAAATTTTACTATCCCCCATCTTGTAGCCCTTAAAATTGAATCAAATGAGCCCAGCGCCATCTCTCAAACCTTTATGGTTTGAGCGATATCCGCTTTCAAAGCTTTGTTTTTTCCCCTCTCCCCTGACGTTAGCGTTCTAGCAGGGGAATCCGGTCCCTGAGCAAGCGGAGGCTCTTCAGTAGAGCCGAGATCGCGTTAAGGAATTAGAAATCCGTCACTAAATTGGTCTTCTAGGTGCGCTTGGTTTGTAAGCAAGAAGGATTTCTGCTTCCATAACGTGATCTTGGCTCTGCTGAAGAGCCTTCGCCGGTCCTGGGACCGGTTCCCCCGTCTGACAGCTAGAACGCTGACATCAGGGGAGAGGGAAAAATGCAAAACTTTGAAAGCGGATATCTCTCAAACCATAAAGGTTTGAGAGATGCCACTGGGCTCATTTGGTTCAGTTTTTAAGGGCTACAAGATGGGGGGCAATAACATTTAAGAATTACTAACCCTTTACCCTTAAAGTGGATCTATCACCACTTTACAAGTTTTCTTCAATATGTAGAATAGTTAGCGAATAATTATAAAACGTTATTGTTTTTTTTTTTAAAAAAAAAAAACCTTATTTGCGAAAAAATTACATTTTAAAGTATGCCCAGCAGCCTACTTCCGGCTAAACTGCTCTTGCGCACAGCCTCTGCTCCTGTCACTCCCCCCAGCATGCTCCTATGAGGTGTTCTGTTAGTATGCTGGAGCGATCTCATTGGACAGATATCGATCTCTGCCAATGAGATCGCTCCAGCTTACTAACAGAACGCCTCAATCTCATTGGCTAGATATCGATCTCTGCCAATGAGATCGTTCCAGCTTACTAACAGAACACCTCCGTCAGTGGAGGATGCTGGGGAGAATGACAGGAGAAGAGGCAGAGCGGCAAGAGCCGTGTATCCTGAAGTAGGCTGCTGGGCATACATTAAAATGTAATTTTCTTGCAAATAAGGTTTTTTTTTTGGTTTTTTTTTAATAATGACGTTTTATCATTTTTCGCTAACTATTCTACATGTTGATCAAAACTTGTAAAGTGGTGATAAATCCACTTTAACACACCCTGTAACAAATTATAGGGGACATATTTCTGCTTGCTGTAACCCCAAGGTACCCCAGTAAGCCCTCAATTAACCTATAACATGCTAAATGTAACCCCTTAAGGACCCATAAACTTTCCTTAAGAACCAGTGATGGTCCTGGATCATCAAGGGTTAAATGATAGCTTGGGGAGGATGAAACTGAGCTCTCCAGGAGCAGAGCACTCAGTTTTAGTAATTCCCCTTTGTGCCAGTAAAGGTGATCTCTACTACAGCTGTCGCGTATACCAGCTTTTTTATTGACAAAAACAATGTGTCTTACACATTGCCTTTGTCACTGTTCTCTGCCTCTCTCTTCCTTACTGTGATTGTAAGAGAGAGACAGAGAGAGGCAGAGAACATAACAAAATGGAAGTAAAATGAGGCAAATATTGGGGTATCAACCCCTTCACTGCTGTTGCATACCTCCAAAGTGTCCCTTTTTAGGAGGGACAGTCCCTCTTTTAGATCCAAATCCCTGTGCCTTTTCCCCACCTTACTGTCCCTCTTTTTAGGAGATCACATTGTGGTGTGTATATAACTAACTCACATTGATCTACAGTAATAAAACTCCCATTATTGCTTGTTTAAATGTCAGTATATGTCTTTATAAATTAGTCTGTGTAAATAAAATATGTTGGTCTTGTTATAAGTCATTTATTAGGTTACACAAGGAGGTGTCTATAGGTCAAGCAGATAGCCTAAAAATTCTCAGGAATGCCCTGCCCACCAGCCATGCAGCCAGCAATACCCCCTAAGACACGAGTGTCCCTCTTTGGCTATTTGAATTGTTGGTAGGTATGTTGTTGCTAAGGGCAGAATTAAGCCTAGGGTCCTTTATGACCTACTAAAAGCAGTCTGTACATTTTAAATATAAATCTGAGCAACATCAATGTATTTTATTTACACAGTTAATTTATAAACATATATGGTGGAGTTTAAATACAGGTTATGCCATTTTTATTGTTGTGGAACAGTGTAATACACTTATACACACCACACAGTCTTATCTCCATAAAAGGGGGAAACTAGGAAGAGAAAGAGGATCATGGGAATTTCTGTTCAAGAGGCACAGCGCCCTCCTAAAACTGTACATTTTGTAGGTATGAATAACCAATTATACCTTGCATGCAGTCACCACAAAAAATTAACTGGATACAAATGATCACAACAGAACCAATACAAATTCCGCTTTTTTTAATAATAATAACTAGTATTTATATAGAGCATTTCTTCAAGTGGGACTCAAAGCATTTTCAGTGTATGCTCTAGGAGTTAACCAAATCAGCAGCTGAAATAATAAATGTGATTACAACCCAATCAATGGTACTCATTTATCAACCTCGGAAGGATAAAGGGCTGAGTTAACCCTGTCAGGATTCAGACCTGCAACTTTGTGATTTGAACAGGTTTCATAGCCAGGGAATTTACCACTGAGCTATCGCACCAGCTTTCATAATTAGCTTATCTTAAATGGGGGGCTATCCCTATAAGTGTGGTACCAACGGAAAGCCTTACTTGTGCTTAAAAAAACAGTTTATAATTTGTGTGGCTACAATAAGAGGCTTAGAGGGAAAACTCTGTTGAACAAAGACATAGTCAAAAAGGTAAAAATTGCACTGGTTCTTAAAGCAGGACTACCACCTTTAAACAACTTTAGCTTCAATAACTCCCCATCTGGCGACTAGCACTGCTAATTATTACCTTGTTTAATAGATTTATCAATTCTTCCCGGGCTGACAGGCAGGACGGATTGCAGACATCTTGCCATTATGACATCCACACGCCTGCGCTGTCAGTCCCTTCTGGAGCCGAACGGCTCCTAGCAACGCCTCCTAGAGCCGGCTGGGACTGACAGCGCAGGCACGCAGACGTCACTATGACAAGATGTCCGCGATCCGTCCTGCCTGTCAGTCCTGGAAGAATTGATAAATCTATTAAAGAAGGTAATAATTCTGGTGACTAGCGCTACTAAGCAGTTATTCGCCAGATTGGGAGTTATTGAAGCTAAAGTTGTTTAAAGGTGGTATTCCGCTTTAAAGTGTTAGTAATATCCACAATTTTCTTTTAATAGATTTGTAGAGGCTAAAAAAAGATTATCATTGCCACAAACCCCATCTCTCAAACCACTATGGTTAGAGAGATATTGGCAATGCAAGTTCCCCCCTTCCCTCCCCTTCTCTTGATGTCAGCTGTAAAGCTGACAGAAGGGGATCCGTGTCAGCCGACACGATGAGGCTCTTCAGCAAAGCCGAAATCCCGTTATTGCAAAAGAATTACTTCATTGGAAAGGTCTACAAAGTGTGCTTGCAACCAGGCACACTTTGTAGACCTTTACAATGGAGTAATTCTTTTGCAATAACGGGATTTCAGCTCTGCTGAAGAGTCCCCGGGCAGGGATCTCCTGCTGTCAGCTAGACGCTGACGTCAGGAGAAGGGGGGGGGAACTTTCATTGCCAATATCTCTCGAACCATAGCCGTTTGAGAAATGGTGTTTTGATATCTAGCCAAAGCGATCGCTCCACCTTAGTGACAGACAGCCTCCGTCATTGGAGGATGATGGGTAGTGGGACGAGAGCTGCTTCTGGTCTGCAAGGTTCGGCAAGATGGAAGTAGGCTGCCGGACACTTTTTAGACTTTAATTTTTACGCATATACCTGTTTTTTAAAACAATTTACAATGTTTTCAATTTTTTTGATAGATGCTCTAACTAATGAGCGTTACATATAAGTAGGTGAGAGATCCCCTTTAATTATTGCAGGGCGACATTCTACAAAGTGAAAGTTTTGCTTTAAACACACTCACATCTGTAACATCTGTCAATCTTACACACTTCACCACTGTATCACCAGCAACTCAAGCTCCCCTTAATCCCTCTGAGTGTCATGAAGCGCACAGCAATACTCCCCTGCACTGTCTGTGTCCCTACAGATGTTACACCTTTCAAGAAAGCATTAAACACAGTTTACAAAAGGGTCAGTGTCACTTTGTCAGTAATATAAAGTATCTGTCCTCCTTTATTCAGCTCTCACATAGGTGGGGCTGGACACAACGCAGCTCTGTCTGGCACTATGATACAGTGCTAAGAGCAGCCCAGTTTTGGTCAGACAGAAGTCCTTCTTTAACCCTTTCCCTTGCCTCCTCTCTCTGGTGATATAAAGCTTACCATACTTCATCTGAAGAAGAATATGCTGCAGTGCACACAACTAGCAGTCCCTGCTGAACACAAGCTTCATAGTGCTCATGTGACCTGTCCCAATATCCTCCTGCACATGTGCACTAGCTGTGGTGGAGATATGTGGGTTCTTCAAGTTAAAGCCTCAATAGGGTGAGAGAATCTCGTCCCCAATGTATTTCTTTTCTTTCATGGCTGAAATAATACCCACTCACAGTCCAGCCCATGATAGAAGCTTGCATGCACAGGACTGACTGATGCTCCCAGACCCAGCCAGACATACTGTGTGTCTCTTCCTACTCCACTCACTTGCTGGTTCCTTGCTACTCTGTCACTCAACATCACAGTCATGTGGCTGAGTGAGGGAGGCAAATGATCAGGAAATGGGGGAAGTAACATCTGCATTCCGCCCTCATTGATTGGTATCAAAATGTTAACCTTTTTTTTCATTGGATATCGCTTTGCCACTGGAAGGGATAACCCTTTGAGTGCCAAAGGGGTAACGCATTGCTAAGCGATGCATTGCACACCCACAGGCACTCAGAGGGTTAAGCACTGCTGGCCCAACACTGTATAAAGGGCCGGCGCCACCTATAGGCGAGGTAGGCGCCGGCCTAGGGCGCACATTTTCTGAGGGCGCATCGCCCCCCCGCTCACCACTTACTGCAGAAGTAAAAAAAAACGTACGTTTCGGTGCCCTCTGTTGGCTGGCTTTTTTTTTAATGTAGCACAGCGATGCCTGTTTCTCTCTCCCCCTCCGCTCCTTCAATCCTGGACCAGGATTGAAGGAGCGGAGGGGGAGAGCGAAACGGGCATTACTGTGGTACATTAACCCTTTCAGTGCCAGAGGGGTATGCAACGCATAGCTTTGCAATGCGTTGTATACCCATCTCTCACTGAAAAGGTTAAAAAAATAGCCAGCCAAGGGAGAGCACCAAAACATACTCATTGGGAGAGAGAGAGACGTGCACCGGGAAGAGTAAGTGGAAGGGGGGGTCAAGAGGGGATAAATAGTGAGATGGGGAGAGAGAGAATCAAAGGGGTGATCGGCAGTCAAGAGGGGGGATAAAGAGTCAGAAGGGGGAGAGTCAAAGGGGGGAATGAGCAGTCAAGAGGGGGGATAAAGAGTCAGACTGGGAGAGAGAGTCAAAGGGGGGATCAACAGTTAAGAGGGGGATCAAGAGTCAGACGGGGAGAGAGTCAAAGGGGGGATCAACAGTCAAGAGGGGGAGAGAGTCAAAGGGGGGGAGAGTCACATATAGAGAACATACACTGTCACACTGATACACATATAGAGAAGCACACACACTTACACACTGATATCCTTACAGAGACTCACACACACTGACATATACATATAGGGAACACACACTGACACACATACACATATAGAGAACACACACACAAACTGACACATATAGGGAACACACTGACACTTAAACACATACAGAGGCGGGGCATAAATGGGTCGGGCACAAGGGGTGGAGCCAAGGGGCGGCAAAATTAAGTTTTGCCTAGGGTGGCAAAAATCCTTGCACCAGCCCTGACTGTATAGAGAGAATAAAACCTCTCTTGAGTCTCCTCCTAGACACAGACTAAAGGGGCTGACCCATGCTTTCTGTACATAGTGGTAACAAACTGATCCTTGTATTGAAGGATCAAAGGTGTCCATTGAGAGATCCCAGTGGGCTGGTCTATTTGTCTGGGGGACCTGGTATCACTGTGGCTGCATGCAGAGTCCTCCACTACACCCCTGCCCAATTCATTAAACGTATCTTCTGGCTGGCAGCTAACACCCTGCACACCTTCCTGTTGAAGCAGGAGACTGAGTGAGGCTGCGGCCTACCTCTCCAAATTTATGACCGACCAGGGGGGCAGCTGGAATCCCACCTCTATCCTACCTGTTACCCTGAGTTTATTTAACCCTTTGAGCGGAACGCAATGCATTGCTTCTCCCTCAGAGGGTTAAGCAACATTTGGCCCAGCCCTCTGGCCTTTGTCAATAAGGCTGGCAGAAACATTAGAAAAGTAAACTCCACCTGTGGAAAGAAAAAAAGGGAAGTCTACGTACCACCTTAACCCTTTGAGTGCCAGAGGGGTAAGCAACGCATTGCTCTGGCACTCAAAGGGTTAAATATTTATGGTAATAGACACTATTACAGGCGATGAAGGCAGCCTGACTGCCTAATGTGCGCAAACATACATAAAAAGGCCCAATCCCCCCCAGTAACAAACACGGACAACTCTCTGGGAAGGAAAAGGCCACAGCTTTATTAAAATTACAATAATATAACATTATGCCAGCATCTCAGCAGATGCCGAGTGGCACGATTAACACAAACAAACAAACAAGGGTCTCTGCCCCCACTCGCGCCGTTAGTCTGCGAGCGGGGGAACTAACTCCCCAAAAACCCACTAGGGTCCTTAACAGCTTAATTAATTACCTGGCGAGGACCCACCCCCGACAATGCGTTGTGACAAAATAGAAAAAAGGGGGAGGGAGGGCAGGACAAAAGAGAAAAGTTCCCGTGCGGCTGTCTCGCCTGAAACAAATTAAACACCCGAAACCCCCCCACCCCAACCTACTGCCCGCCAGCCACTAAGAACATCCAAAAGGCAAAATATTGCCAAAAGGATGTTCGTGCCCAGCAGTCATGCCCTCCCTCAACTAGGCGTCGAGGAAGAGGCCTCTTTCTCCCCTCCCCATCAGAGTATTGTGGCCTATCAGTGCCTGGTAGGAGCAGGGAAAAGTGACAGAGCGTCACTGTTTACCTCATGATGCCCCTCTTAGCGGGAAGACAGCGGAGATGGCATTAGGGACGTGAGGTGATGTTTTTATCAGACTCGCTGAGAGCCACCGAGGTTGTTGGGAGCAGTGGCGTCACCGGGGGGGGGCAGAGGGGGCCCTCCTACATTCTACTGTGCCCCCCATGTGCCCCCCTACATTCTACTGTGCCCCCATGTGCCCCCCCAATTTGTTTCACCTCCCAGTGCTTTAGCTTTTTTTTTTTTTTTTTTTTGCACCTCCTCCTGCTCCCTCAGGCCTCGCTGCGTTTTTCATTCGGGCTCTTGCCTCTATTCATGCGGGCAGCCCGAATGAACAGAGACAGATAAGCGCCGAGATGCTGGAGCACTGTCAGGCCCAGACTGGCCATCGGGCATACCTGCCATTTGCCCGGTGGGCAGGTCCGGCGACCCAGGCTCTGTTGTAGTAATACAGAGCGCTGGGAGATGACATCATTTCCCAGCGCCCTGCATTACTGCGAACCGCGCACGGGAGATTCAGCTCTGTGCCGAAGGAGGCACAGATCACTTGAATGGCCCGCCGCGTTGCCGCTAGATCACCATGGACTAAGTTGAGTTAGGGGATCAAGGGGCATTGTGGAGACGAACGGGCAATGTGGAGATGTAGGGGCATTGATGAAGAGGCAATGTGGAGATGAAGGGGAGTTGATGAAGGGGGCATTGTGGAGATGAAGGGGGCATTGTGGAGATGAAGGGGGCAATGTGGAGATGAAGGGAGCATTGTGGAGATGAAGGGGAGTTGATGAAGGGTGCAATGTGGAGATGAAGGGAGCATTGTGGAGATGAAGGGGAGTTGATGAAGGGTGCAATGTGGAGATGAAGAGGGCATTGTGGAAGGGGGCATTGTGGAGATGAAGGGGGCATTGTGGAAGGGGGCATTGTGGAGATGAAGGGGGCATTGTGGAGATGAAGGGGGCATTGTGTAAGGGGCATTGTGGAGTGTAAAGGGCATTGTGGAGGTGAACAGTGTGGGCAATGTGGAGGTGGGGAGGAGGATGGGGTGGGCAGTGTGGAGGTGAATATGTGGGCGGGGGCAGGGGATTGTGTCCAGGTCGGAGGGGGGTGGGGGCATCAAAATGCACCTTCGCCCTGTGTATAAATCCTTGCACTGGCCCTGGGTCCGTGGCCAGTCCGGGCGTTAAAAAAAAACAACAACGAGCGAATGCCCCCCCCCACCCCCATGGGCTGCTCAAAAAATAGAAATGGGCTGCTCAGCTTTAAATGCCCGGGCCTATTTTTTGTCCCAGTCCGGGCCTGCTGGCCTGGGTTAGCAGCAATTTGAGCAGCCAGTGACTAGTCACGGGTGAGGGTCACATTATAATAACATATAGTTATCTATCATTGATCCATGAACCCATGACAAACAATTAGATATATATCTTCAGTGGCAAATCTCATATTCAAAGTATCAGTTTAGACCACTGATAGTCTATCAATGGGCTAAACTGATACATTCAATATGAGATTTGGCACTGAAGATAGATATATTTCTTATTGTTTGTCATGGGTTCATGGATTTCATGTATCAATACATATTTACTAACTAAGCTACTTTAACCAACATCCTATGATGGCATCAAATAAAAAGGACAAAAGAACATAAGAATTCAGAAAAAAGAAAGGGGGGGAAGGGGGAGGGAGGCACCAGGACACGACTATAAAAACACCCTATTACTAGGAGGAATGTTTGTAATAAAAATGTTCAAGGCCAAAATCATTTTCTTTAGTGAAAAGGTGAGACCACTGAGCCTCTTCTCTAACTTGTTTTACTGGCGCAATCCAGTAACCAGTCCGCCATAAGTTTTCACGTTGTCTGTCATGGAGGTCTGCTGGTCCAGGGAGTGAGGAATCGGAGGGAGATGGAGTCCTGCATTGCTGTGCATGTGCCTAAGGAGGAGAACTGTGAGACGGTTGCCTCAGCATGGCCCTGTTCTGCCTGAAAGGACACCACATCACAGGGAGGCACTGCAGGTCTTAAGGAGGACTTCACCAGATTTAGCCCTCCTCACAGAAAGAGGCAAAGGGGGATGGGTCAAGACTAGTGATGATCGAGCACCCCAATGCTCGGGTGTTCGGGTGCTCTGACCGAGCGCCCCCGGAGGCTCGAGTGCTCGGCCGAGCACCCGAGCCCCATTGAAGTCAATGGGAGGACTCGAGCATTACACCAGGCACCCTCTGCTCTGATGAGGGGAGGGTGCCTGGTCCATAGGAAAAGGGCAGAAAATGATGGAAACACCACAGAAATGGTTCAGGGACAGCATAGGGAGGATGTCTGGATGCATCTTGGACTTCAACGTCGCTGCTGGGAACGATGTTTCGCCCGTAGTACGCCATTTTTACAGACTGACCGTAAAACACACAAAAAGGAAGATAAAAACGACTTTAGGCGAAAAATTGTTACCAAACAGTATTTGCTGTATATTTACTTGTATATCATCTGCAAATTCTGCAAAAAATTTCATCGATTTTTCGGAACTGGGGCCATGATTAAGAGGGAAACGTGCGCAGAGGCAAATTCTCCCAAAAAATTCCTCGATTTTTCTGAACTGAGGCCATGATTAAGAGGGAAACGTGCGCAGAGGCAAATTCTCCCAAAAATTTCCTCGATTTTTCTGAACTGATCGATTTTTCTGAACTGGGGCCATGATTAAGAGGGAAACGTGCGCTGAGCCGACCATCTAAAACATTATGGGTGAGGGTCTGCTGCGGAGCTGACCATCCTAAACATTATATGCGAAGGCCCGCTAGTGAGCTGACGCTATAAAACATTATATGAGAGGGCCCGCTAGAGAGCTGACCCAATAAAACATTATATGAGAAGGCCCGCTGGTGAGCTGACCTATACAAAAATTGTCAAACTGCGCCCGCTGGTGAGCTGGCCCTATATAAAAATTATATCACAGGGCCCGCTGGTGAGCTGGCCCTATATAAAAATTATATCACTGGGCCCGCTGGTGAGCTGGCCCTATATAAAAATTATATCACTGGGCATATGGAAGAGAGTCAACCATATACCCGTTTTTTGGGTGGAAGGGGTGAATGGGAATACAGAGTATTCCCATCATTGTAAATAACATATCTAAAGTGACTTTATGTTCCCCCGGGGCTTTCCTCCAGTGGAGTGGAGAAGTCAGGGGAAATCCAGGCCTTGTTCATTTTTATAAGTGTCAACCTATCAGCATTTTCGGTGGAAAGGCGGATACGCTTATCTGTTATGATGCCACCAGCAGCACTAAATACCCGCTCAGACAGGCCAGCACCTCCAAGGCGTAGAGTGCCAGTTCATACCACGTGTCCAGCTTGGACACCCAGTAGTTGTAAGGCACAGAGGGATCATTGAGGACGCTGACACGGTCTGCTACGTACTCCTTCACCATCTTCCAAAACTTTTCCCTCCTTGTGACACTAGGCTGCGCATCAGGGTGAGGGTGCTGGCGGGGTGTCATGAAGGTGTCCCACGCCTTGGAGAGTGTTGCCCTACCTTTCTCGGAACTGCTGTGTGCTCCCCTTTTCTCCCCTTCTCGGTTGGCCAAGGTAGCACGTACTCTGCCGCCAGCGTTGTCAGATGGAAAATTTTGGAGCAATTTTTCAACAAGAACCTTCTGGTATTGCACCATTTTGCTTGTCCTCTCCACCGGAGGAATGAGAGATGAGAAATTCTCTTTGTAGCGGGGGTCCAGAAGGGTGAACACCCAGTAATCCGTGTTGTCTAAAATGCGTATAACGCGTGGGTCACGGGAAAGGCAGCCTAACATAAAGTCAGCCATGTGTGCCAGAGTACCAACAGGCAAGATTTCGCTGTCCTCACCAGGAGGATGACTCTCAATATCCTCATCCTCTTCCTCCTCTTCTGCCCACCCATTCTGAAGAGATGGAACTAAAGTTCCATGGCTACCCTCTGTAGCGGAGGCAACCGTGTCTTCCTCCTCCTTCTCCTCCTCCGCCTCCTCCAATTGTCGCTGAGAAGACGAAGTGAGGGTGCTCTGGCTATCACCTTGTGTAAGCTCTTCCTCCCCCATTTCCACCTCTTCCACATGCAAAGCGTCGGTTTTAATTGTGAGCAGCGAGCGTTTCAGTAGACACAGAAGTGGGATGGTTACACTGATAATAGCGTTATCGCCGCTCACCATCTGTGTCGATTCCTCAAAATTGCGTAAAACCTCACAGAGGTCTGACATCCATTCCCACTCCTCACTTCTGATTACAGGAAGATGAACGGAGAGGCGACGACCGTGTAACAGCTGGTACTCCACTACTGCCCTCTGCTGCTCACAAAGCCGGGCCAACATGTGGAAGGTGGAGTTCCAGCGCGTGCTCACGTCACACAGCAGCCGGTGAGCTGGCAATTGTAAGCGCTGCTGCAGCTTCAACAGGCCGGCTGAAGCTGTAGATGACTTACGGAAATGTGCACACACGCGGCGCACCTTGGTCAAGAGATCATGCAAATTGGGGTAGGTTTTTAGAAATCGCTGAACCACTAAATTAAATACATGCGCTAGGCATGGTACGTGTGTGAGCTTGCCGAGCTCCAAAGCCGCCACCAAGTTACGCCCATTATCACACACAACCATGCCTGGTTGCAGGTTGAGTGGCGAGAGCCATTGCTCGGTCTGGTGACTAATCCCCTGCAACAGCTCTGAGGCCGTGTGCTGTTTGTCCCCAAGGCAGATCAGCTTCAGCACGGCCTGTTGACGCTTCCCCACTGCAGTGCTACACTGCTTCCAGCTACCGGCTGATGGGTGAGTGGCGCTGCGCGCAGAGAATTCGGAGGTGGAAACGGAGGAGGAGGAGCCAATAACGTAGGTGCTGGCGGAAACCCTGATGGAGGTAGGGCCCGCAATCCTCGGCGTGGGTAGCACCTGTGCCATCCCAGGGTCCGAGTCGCTCCCAGCCTCCACGACATTCACCCAGTGTGCCGTCAGGGAAATGTAGCGTCCCTGGCCACAAGCACTTGTCCATGTGTCAGTCGTTTAGTGGACCTTCCCAGTAACTGCGTTGGTCAGGGCACGGGTGATGTTACGGGACACATGGTGGTGTAAGGCGGGGACGGCACACCGGGAAAAGTAGTGGCGGCTGGGGACTGCGTACCGAGGGACAGCTGCTGCCATCAGGCTGCGGAAGGACTCAGTCTCCACAAGCCTAAATGGCAGCATTTCGATGGCCAGTAATTTGGAAAGGTGTGAGGTTAGTGCTATGGCCTGTGGGTGGGTGGCTGGGTATTTTCGCTTGCGCTCAAATGCCTGGGGTAACGACATTTGGACGCTGTGTTGGGACAGGGAAGTGGATGTGGTCGCTGATGGTGCTTCAGATGGTACAGGTGCAGGGCGGGAGGTATGCGGGCCTGCGCCTTCGACAGGCGATTGGCCGGCACCGAAAACAGGGGAAGAGGAGGCAGTGGTGTGGCCTGCAGACACAGATTGGCGATCCGGGCGTTCCTCCCACTTATTACGGTGCTTGGATGCCATGTGTCGGATCATGCTGGTAGTGGTGAGGTTTCTAGTGTTCATGCCTCGGCTCATTCTGGTGTGGCACAGGTTGCAAACTACAATTCTTTTGTCGTCCGCACTTTCCTTGAAAAAACGCCATACCGCGGAACACCTACCCCTTGGCAAGGGAGATTTACGCAAGGGGGTGCTCCGTGGAACATTTGCGGGCCGGTTTGGTGCGGTCCGCCTTCTTTCTGTAGTCACTCCACTGCCTCTTCCAGCCTGTTGCGGTGCTGCAGATGGCTCACCCTCAGGACTGCTGTCATCGCTCGGCTCTCCACCTTCCCAGGTGGGGTCAGTCACCTCATAGTCCACCAAGTCCTCCTCCACTTCCTCACTCTGATCATCCTCCTCATGTCTTGATCCCACCACATACTCAGTCATTGACAACTGTATATCATCCTCCTCATCAAGGTCTTGAGACAGTAATAGTGGTTGATTTAATGGCAACTGTGTCTCATCATCATCATCATCCACTTCCTTTGACCTTAAATGCCGTTCCCCTCTGTCATCTTCTTGTGATTGGGTACCCTCTAGAGGTTGTGAATCAGGGCACAAGATGTCATGTTCCTCTGCAAGTGTGCTTGGAGAGAGGTTCAAATTAAGGATTGGTGATGAGACGAGCTCCTCACTATATCCCAGTGTGGGATCACTTCTTTGACCAGACCCTCTATGGTGGGAGGAAGGATGATCAGGGTGAGGATTATGTTGACCAGACTCTTGGCTACTGAGAGTGGACTTGGTGGAAGACAGGGTGGTGCTTAACCGACTGGAAGCAGTATCACCTGAAATCCAACCGACCACCTGTTCGCAGTGGTCTGACCTCGAGAGTGATGTCCTGCGACGCCCTGTAAACTGAGACATGAAGCTAGGTATGGTGGATGTCTTTCTTTCTTGTGCTCTGGCACCAGGCACAGTTTCTACGCGTCCTGACCCGCGCCCTGAACTATCAGGATCACGTCCACTTCCCCGTCCCTTTTTACCCGCCTTCTTCATATTACACGGAATATGTGCTGCAAATCTGCAACTTTGCACACTAAACAGAATGTGCTGCTTATCTGCGGTTAGACACAGTGAATGGAATATGTGACTTTGATATTTTATACTTTGCACACTAAACAGAATGTTCTGCTAATCTGAAACTTTGCACACTAAACAGAATGTGCTGCTTATCTGCGGCTCGGCACAGTGAATGGAATATGTGACTTTGATATTTTACACTTTGCACAGTAAACAGAATGTTCTCCTAATCTGCAACTTTGCACACTAAACAGAATGTGCTTCTTATCTGCGGTTAGACACAGTGAATGGAATATGTGACTTTGATATTTTACACTTTGCACACTGAACAGAATGTTCTGCTAATCTGAAACTTTGCACACTAAACAGAATGTGCTTCTTATCTGCGGTTAGACACAGTGAATGGAATATGTGACTTTGATATTTTACACTTTGCACACTAAACAGAATGTGCTGCTTATCTGCGGCTCGGCACAGTGAATGGAATATGTGACTTTGATATTTTACACTTTGCACAGTAAACAGAATGTTCTCCTAATCTGCAACTTTGCACACTAAACAGAATGTGCTTCTTATCTGCGGTTAGACACAGTGAATGGAATATGTGACTTTGATATTTTACACTTTGCACACTAAACAGAATGTTCTGCTAATCTGAAAGTTTGCACACTAAATAGAATGTGCTTCTTATCTGCGGTTAGACACAGTGAATGGAATATGTGACTTTGATATTTTACACTTTGCACACTAAACAGAATGTGCTGCTTATCTGCGGCTCGGCACAGTGAATGGAATATGTGACTTTGATATTTTACACTTTGCACAGTAAACAGAATGTTCTCCTAATCTGCAACTTTGCACACTAAACAGAATGTGCTTCTTATCTGCGGTTAGACACAGTGAATGGAATATGTGACTTTGATATTTTACACTTTGCACACTAAACAGAATGTTCTGCTAATCTGAAACTTTGCACACTAAACAGAATGTGCTGCTTATCTGCGGCTCGGCACAGTGAATGGAATATGTGACTTTGATATTTTACACTTTGCACACTAAACAGAATGTTCTGCTAATCTGAAACTTTGCACACTAAACAGAATGTGCTGCTAATCTGAAACTTTGCACACTAAAAAGAATGTGCTGCTAATCTGCAACTTTGCACACTGAACAGAATGTGCTGCTAATCTGCAACTTTGCACACTAAACAGAATGTGCTGCTAATCTGCAACTTTGCACACTAAAAAGAATGTGCTGCTAATCTGCAACTTTGCACACTAAACAGAATGTGCTGCTAATCTGCAACTTTGCACACTAAACAGAATGTGCTGCTAATCTGCGGCTAGGCACAGTGAACGGAATATGTGACGTTTTTTTTTTTAAATCTCTGCCCCCCCAAACAAAATAAACTGCTGCCCCCACACACAGTAGTCCTAAAAAGGACTTTTGGGTCTTTTTTTTTTTCAAAATCGCTTTTCTTCTCCCTACACTGACTTTCCCTTCCTATGCTCATCTCTCCCTGGCTAAGACCGAGCCGAACTCGCTGGTCAGGTGCTATACAGCACCCGATCACGGGTTCTGGCCAGCCAATCAGTGTAATGCCAGCAGCCAACATGGCTGCTGGCATTACACTGATGTCAGAGCCTCCTTGCACGTTTATTGGCTGCGCAGCAGCCGCGAAACGTGCGGGGAGGAGACCCGAACATGGCGGGCGAGCACATACGGTACTCGTACGAGTACCGCCATGTGCCGAGCAGAGCGATGCTCGAGCCGAACCGAGCTTCTGCCGAGCATGCTCGCTCATCACTAGTCAAGACTAGATGAGGAAACAGAGGTAAAAAGGGGATCAAGATGAGCCAAGTGGAGGCGAAAGCAGCAAAAGGGGAGGGGGAATCAAGAGTCAAAAGGGAGAAAATGAGGCAAAAGGGGGAGGGTCAAGAGGCAAAAGGGAGAGACAAGCAGAATGGGTGCACAAGAGTAAAAAATGAGAGAAAAAGGCAAAAGGTGGGCTCAGCAGTCAAAATTAGGGAAAAAGACATATAACCTTATTGCTGTGCTGGTGACATAACTATATTCCTCTGTTGGTAGCATCTAACTAATGCTCTGGTGGTAGTGTATTGCTTTGGTGACATATAACTGTATTGCTCTAGTGGTGACATAACTAATACTTTAGTGGTGGCATCTAACTGCAGTGCTGTAGTGGTGGCATGTAAATCTGTATTGCACTGGTGGTGGTGACATGTAACTGTATTGCACTGGTGGTGGCATGTAAATCTGTATTGCACTGAAGGTGACATTTAACTGTATTGCACTGGTGGTGGCATATAACTCTGTATTGCTCTGGTGGTGGCATATCTGAAGTTGATTAAAACAGGAATACAAATGGACCAGTGATGAGATGCATCATGCTAGAGCTTAAACAATTGCTAGGAAAATAAATCAATATTTTACCAGTCTACCAATGTTTTCCATTGCTATGGTGTGCGTACACACATACCCAGTGGCCTGAATGTCATAATTTTAGGTGTAAAGACTTTGTTACTGCTCATTAAATTGGCCCCCCATATTTTCTTCTGGCCCCATGTATGCCCCCCCTAAGTAGAAATCCTAGAGTCGCCACTGGTTGGGAGCATGGAGAAGAGTGAATTCATGTCACCATGTGAGTGCAGAGGCCGTGGGACAAGGCAGTCTGGCACAGGGGGCATTTACTCACTGGGCCACCAGGTGCCCGGCTGACCCGTTATCTTTAAATATTGATCATCATCATCATGCATGTTCCACTTTGCTTGCAAGTGACAATATCCAAGGATATGCCAAACTCTTAAAACTTATGGCTGTATTAATAAACGTGTTTACCAGATACCAGCTTAACCCTTTGAGTGCCAGAGGAGTATGTAGTGACCCGTCAGTGTATAAAAACCAGTGGCAAGTTCTGTGTGGATGGGGGCCGAATGTTTCTAATGAATGTTATAATAAATGGCTTCTCTGCTACCATAAGGCTCACTCAGCTACAGCTTAACACCTGGAGTGCCAGAATGGCACACAACTGTATTTACTATACACGTTTTGAATGAATCACATTTGGCCATCATGCGATACCTGCACAGTGATCACTGCTAATTGCACTCTCACAAGTGACTGTGACAAAAGTGACCACTGTGCAGGTATGGAGCAATGGACCAGTTTGATCCATTCAAAACATGAACAGTAAGTGCAAGAGGAAGACTCGATGACTATAAATGCAGTCGAGTGGGCCATTTGGTACAATACAAGCACATTTATTATAACAATAGTATTTTGGGATGGCGTTGCACGTCATTTGTAATCCTTCTGTTTCGTAAAGTTAAATATAATTTTATACACATACATAGATACAGACATATATATGCACATACATACACATACATACACACAGACAGATACATACATATAGCTAGAGAGACACACAATTAGTGGGATGTAGCCCTTTAAGGCTGTAGCAAAAATAATGAGTAAGGGTCTGTAAAGTACACAGGGGATAAGATATTGAATGTATGGGGCTGGTCATCCACCAAGGCTCAGACCTATTTTCTGCACATAGTACTAGGATATATCAGATGGAGGCATGCAAGAGAAACTGATGGTTAATCTTTTGACAGCATTGGTGTGCCTACATAGTAACATAGTAAATTAGGTTGAATAAAGACACAAGTCCATCAAGTTTAAACTTCTCCTCATACCCCAGTAATTTTATAGCTTTCCTGCTACCAAATAAGTTAGTCTTTATGAGACCTTCCTGATCTGCCTACTAATAAACAGTATAATTCTGTATGTTCCCTTTGGACAGAAATGTATCTAATCTTCTCTTGAATGTATCCATTGTATCTGCCATAACCACCTCCTTGGGCAATGAATTCCACAATTTAACAGACCTTACTGTAAAAAAAAAAACCCTTCCTCTGCTAAAGTCTAAACCTCCTTTCCTCTCATCTCAAGGGGTGTCCCCTGGTCACCTGATCAGGCCTTGGAATAAATAGCTCACCGCAGAGATCCTTGTGTTGACCTCTCATATACTTGTACAATGTGATAAGGTCTCCTCTTAGTCGTCTTTTCTCTAGAGTAAATAAACCTAGCTGTTATTTGTGCGAGTATATAGTGTAGCCTAAAGCCTTTGAGTGCCAGAGGGGTACGCAACACATTGGTTTGAAATGCGTTGTGTACCCCTCTGGCACTCAAAGGGTCAAGTGAGTAACCTCTTGTGGTGAGCAATGCTACGGCATGTTTTGCAACATGACTGAGTAGCGCTGAGACCAGTGAGCTTGTCCATCACTGTTTAGCATTGATTACCTTTTGCATATAATTGTTAATAATTTGAGTGCCAAAGGGGTACACAATGCATTGTTTTCCAGTGTGTTGCGTACACCTCTGGTACTTAAAGGGTTAATCTTTTATGGTTATTGATTACTTGCTAGGCAGCATGTAGATCGTCACAGCAAGCAGTTTCCGCTGCAAGTGTGAGCTGAGAAGGTGGCAGGAGCTGCGATAGTGCAACCTCAGTAACATGGTAAACGGAGTTTTCTATAACATTAGCTCACAGAAGTACAGCTAAGAAGGAGAGTGTAAACTCGCTCCCTGGGGCAGCTGGGAAGTCCTGAGGCATCATGCGGGACACACAGGGTGCCATAGAACGCGGAAGTGCCCGATATTGAAGGCTAAATATCTCCACTATAAGGTGAGTTACGAAAAAAACAAACACAGCGCTAATGTTGAGTTAATGATTAAAACGCATGGTTACATTTTTATTTTTAGATAAAAGTTCAACTTTAAGAGCCAGTTTCCTGCGGTTCACTTTTAAAAAGTTGTAACTAAAATATTGTGCGTTTAGAAGCCGCATTAACCACGTCGCTGTGTTGAAAATGGTGACATGAGAATCTTGCTTTGCATAAAAGAGCGAGGTTCTCATGTCGCCTCTGTAAATGTCACTACCTTCGTGGCAGCATTAACCTCATACAACTCCTATCATCCTTACAGTGCCTCTTTAAAGGAAATACTCCAGTCCAGTAATCTTGCACAGAGCTACCCTGGCTCTCTGTCCCCGCTCCGTCTTGTCATTCTGTCAACTGTGCTTCAAAGAGAGACAGAGACTGAGATCCATGTAACGGATATTTAGATTTTTAGCATAGTCTCACAGTCTCAGAGGACTACACAGTTTAATTCACTAGAAGTCTCAATAATTGCAGGAAACACTCACTGATTAGAATATTGTCTTGCTCTCTCCTGGAAGCACAGTTGACAGCAAAGACGTAACAAGAAGCCTCCGGGGCCCTGATGCAAGAAGTGCCATGGGCCCCCCCCCTCAACCACATTGGCTCCCTCCACATTGCCCCCAATCTCCACAATGCCCCTCAATCTCCACAATACCCCCATCTCCTACCTCCTGGAGCTCCCGCGCACTCCTCTTCAGTAATGCAGAGCACTGGGACATGATGACATCATCTCCCAGCTCTCTACAATACTAGAGTGCCAGAGGGAGATTGCGGGCACCAGGCAGAGGGGTCGCAGGGGACGGCCAGGCCCCAGGAGTGACGGGCCCGGTTGCAGGTGCAACTCCTATAGTTACGCCACTGGTTGACAGAATGACAGGGTGGAGTGGTGCACTCTCCTAAATCCTCTATGCACTTGGTATTTATACACCTTCATCAGATGCGTGCATACAGCAGCCTGAGCTCAGCCATTAACTAGAAACACACCTGGCAAACGTACAAATTTTCAGGACTATTAAGGTTCGCCAATCAGCCATTTTAACTCACAAATTGCCAAGAGTATCTGACTCAGCACAAAGGAAAGTATTTTGCACAACCCCTGCACTGAAATGACAGGGCAGAGCGGGGAGAGAGACTGGAGTATTTTGTTTTAACCCCTTAAGGACCCTTGACGTACCAGGACCGTCACGGTCCTTGAACTACTCAAGGACCGATGACGGTCATGGTACGTCACATACTTTTTACTTACAGCGCTCTACCGGGAGCACTGTAAGTAAAAATAGAGCATGAAATAGACCGCTCCAAGATCGGAGCGATCTCTTTCAAGCCCCATAGTGACGCGCCGATACACGTGACAGGTCACGTGTACCGGCGCGTCAAAGTGCCCCTATGCGGTCATTATAGGACGGAAATGTCCCATGACCGCCGGTCCTTAAGGGGTTAAAGAGGAAATGTAAGGTATTGTATGCGGTTAATGCGGCCACAAAGGCAGCATCGTTTACAGATGAGACATGAGAACCTCGCTCTTTTCAACACGGTGGCAACCTCACTCTTTTCAACGTGATGGCATGTTAATGCGGCTACTAGCCGCACAACATTTTCCATGTGACTTTATAAAAGGATGCCATACAAATATCCTATGCATTATTCAATCAATGCCATCCATTAATCTTTTCCCTGTGTTTGGGGTACCCATGGAGTGAACTCAAAGGCAGGATCTCACCAGGCTATGAAGGCGCTGCAACAGAGGCGTAACTAGAAGCCACAGGGCCCAGTGCAAAAATTGCCATGGGCCCCCCAACCCCATTGGCCACCTCCACATTGCCCCTTCATCTCCACAATGCCCCCCAATGTCCACATTGTCCCTCAATCCCCACAATGCCCCTTCATCTCCACAATGTCCCTGCTTATCCCCCCCCCCCCCTTGTCCATCTCCTACCTTGAGTCCGTGGTGGTTTAGCTGCATGGCTAGAGAGATCTGTGCCTCCTTCGGCACAGAGCTGAAGCTCCCGCGCGGTTCTCAGTATAATGCACAGTGCTGGGAGATGATGTGGCCCACACATTTAGGAGCTCTGGGGGAGCCACGTAGTAAGGGGGAGGGTACTTCTTGGGCTCCCTTAAATAGGTCAAAAACCCATTTAAAGGGGAACTACCACCCCACAAAATCTTTATCTTAATTAAGTCCCCATCTGGTGACTAGCTGTTTAGTAGTACCTGGTTTAACTGATTTACCACTTATTTGGAGGCTGACAGTAGCAGGAAGCACGGACATCTTGCCATAGTGACGTCCGTGCGCCTGCGCCGTCAGTCCCTTTTGGACCCGGCCGCTTTGGGCTTATTTATATCTATATTTCAGTTGTCCATCTGGCCCTGTTCATTATATATTTTTTCTTTATTTTGGCCTACATTTCAAGAGCGGCCTTCTGTTTACCCTGTAGTCCATAAATTCCTATCACCTTATGCACTCCCTATATGGTTTTATTCGTCTATAATTTTTATGTTTAATATGCAATTAATATTACTTTGAGGATTGACTACTTTATAATCAATATAAGCTACACAAATTTGATACCTCAGCACTAGCAGGGCATCACATGGCACATTAACCCATTGAGTGCCAGAGGGGTACGCAAAGCATTGCCCCTCTGGCACGCAAAGGGTTAACCATGTCGCCATGATAAAAATGCTGACATGAGAATCTCCCACTGCATAAAAGCACAATATTCTCAAGTCGCACCATGAAACGTCATGAAGCAGCCTGTAATTATTTTTATTTTAAAATGCCATGACTTCATACCTTTCAAAAAACAGACACACATCCATAGTCTGATTTAAATAATATATATAGATAAGTCCCATCCATGGTAGTATAGATTCTTTTAACTCTGGTGATCTAGCGATACCCTATTCTCTCTCCCCTTCTCTCTGTGCAGATTGACAGAGCGGAGCTCACAGAGAAGGGGAGAGAGAGTCCAGATCAGCACTCATCATCATTGGGATCAGGGTATCGCTAGATCACCGGAATTATAATGTATACTACCATTATCTATATATATATTATTTTATTCAGACTGTGGATGTGTGTCTATTTTGAGAAGGTACGAAGCAATGGATTTCCCAATATTTGGATATCCAAATATTAAAGGATTGTGATTGTTAAAAGGGTCTCAGTTAAACATATTTATAACATATGTATATATATGTACTACATAGATTCAAGTGTGGATTTGTGCATACGTGGTTATCGTCAATACTGCGGGCTGTGATCACGCTATAGTATTTTGCTATGGGCAAGATCCCAGATCTTTTTAGAACATAACAACACCCCTGGTGAAGGTGCCATGTAGTTTTAAGGAATAATCTCATAATGAAAAAAGATGGGAAGAAGGAGGATTTGGCGGGAAGTGGGAGGAACAGGGTGGGAAGCAGTAGAAGTGGAAGGAACAGGGTAGAAAGGAGGAGAAGTGGGAGGAACAGGATGGGAAGGAGTAGAAGTGGGAAGGAAGTGGGAGGAACAGGGTGGGGAGGAGGAGAAGTGTGAGGAACAGGGTGGGAAGGAGTAGAAGTGGGAAGGAAGTGGGAGGAACAGGGTGGGGAGGAGGAGGATTGGGCAGGAAGTGGGAGGAACAGGGTGGAAGAAGGAGGAGGATTGAGCAGGAAGTGGGAGGAACAGGGTGGGAAGGAGGAGGATTGAGCAGGAAGTGGGAGGAACAGGGTAGGAAGAAGGAGGATTGAGCAGGAAGTGGGAGGAACAGGGTGGGAAGAAGGAGGATTGAGCAGGAAGTGGGAGGAACAGGGTAGGAAGGAAGAGAAGTGGGAGGAAAGTAGGCAATAAGTGGTTTCTTTGTGTGACATTAATAAACTAGTTTTAATATCATTTCCTCACTTTTTTTTATTTCATAATCACAATAAAGTTATTTGTTTTTATTATTTTAACTGCATATTTCTTCCTTTGTGTTTATTCCATGAATCATCATCATAATTTAATGAGGGGTATGTAAGAGAGGAAGTGGTTTTCTTTCCTAATAAACTCCACCTGTTTTCAGCCAGCTGAACTGCGCCTTTAAAGGAACACTTTCACCTAAAAATGACTTTGTTGTTCTAGAAAGAGCTTTCAAAACCTCCTATAAGTTGTATTAGCCATCGTTTATTTAGAACAGCAGTTTTTGTGTTTTTTAGATGCATACTGGGGACAGAGGCTGATTCTCCGGTGGTGGTGGTTTCTTAGGAAACTCTGCCCACTTCTCCTCATTCCCACCCTGTTCCTCCCTCTTCCCACCCAATTATCCTTCTTCCCGCCCTATTCTGCCCTCTTCCCTCCCACTTTTTCTCCTCACCCTGTACCTCCCACTTTCATCCAGATTCTCCACTTTTCCACCCAGTTGCTCCCACTTCCTGTCCAATCCTCCAGCGTCACCACATGAGAGCCCCCTGGGGACTCTAGAAGTAAAAGTTTCCAGGTATATTTAGATGTAACAATTATGCTAATTAAGACATGCTGTGCAGGCACTTCCAGTCTTAAAGGGACAGTAATGTCCCATACAAAATGCTTATAGTTTTGCAGAGGTTCAAAAAATAAACTATATGCCACAAATCCTATCTCTCAAACTGCTATGGTTTGAGAGATATTCACATGCAAAGTTCCTCCCCTTCTCCTGATGGCAGCTGTAAAGATGACAGCAGGAGATTCGAGTCGGCCAACTCGAGGAGGCTCTACAGCAGAGCCAAAATCGCACTATTTAAAAAGAGTTACTTCACTGGAATGGTCTACAAAGTGTGCTTGCAAACCAGACACACCTTGTAGACCTTTCCAGTGAAGTAATAATTTTGCAATAATACGATTTCGGCTCTGTTGCAGAGCTGCCGGCTGTTCCCCGGACCGGGATCTCCTACTGTCAGCACAGCACTGACGTCAGGAGAAGGGGAGGGAGGGGCAAACTTTGAATATGAATATCTCTCAAACCATATCGGTTTGAGAGATAGGATTTGTGGCATATAGTTTATTTTTTGAACCTCTACAAAACTCTAAGAATTTTTTATGGGACATTAGTGACACTTTAAGCCCTGTGTTACCTCTCACACTCATGGGCACTGCACAGAAATACATTACTCATCTCCACTAGCACTGAAAAGATTAAGTGTCAATGAATGGGAGAGGAAATTTAGGGCTAAGAGAGGAAGTGCCTGCCCTGCATGCCTTAATTCCCATAATCTCTCAATCTAAATTACTAAAAACTTTTCTAAATAGAAAATATTTAAAGGGGAAGTGTCTTCCCCAAGACAGTTTATATTACTTGATGCATCTACTAATACGGTCAATAGATTGCACTTAAAAAAAAAAATTGCCATACCTTATTAGATATTAACTTCCCTGTGATGTCTCCGGTTCCGCTTTCTGCTGGATGTCCCCTGTCCTCAAATTGTCCTCCCACCTTCCTCCCAGCCCACCCTGGGACAGCGTTCACACTTCCCTTCATATTGATGTGCAGGATATATAATGGAACAGCAATCTCCCCTGCAAAGAAATTTCAGTCTTACATAATGAAAACAAAACTGTATTTACCAAGCTTTAGTACCAAGTGTGCAGGAATGAAGAATGTATTAAAGGGATAGTAATGTTTCACAAAAACAGCAGCTCCAGTTAATCTTCATAGTATTTGGGCCATGGAGAGTGTTATATCAATACTGTCAGAGTTGTAGTTCAAGAGTAATCAAATGATAAAGTATCCCCCTCCCGCCCCTTTTACCTAGTGTAAGCCACCTCCCCTCAGATCTGGAACCTGGTCTCTTGACCGGACAGGTCACAGCAAGGGACAATCTTCTTACTGTGATCATAAGGAAAACCCTGCCACCCCTTGACAGGTTTTTCCTTATGCTCGCTGAAGATTGTCCCTCTTTGCAATCCATCCGGACAGTCTTGCTGCTCTGAGGTGAGCAGTGTTACACAAGTAAAAGGGGCAGGAGAGGGATACTTTATCATTCAATTACTCCTGTACTACAACTCTGACAGTACTGAAATAACACTCTCCACGGCCTAAATGCTATGAAGATTAACTGGAGCTGCTGTTTTTGTGAAAGATTAATTGTATTCGCTTTTATTGTGAACATTACTATCCCTTTAAGTATTGCTAGTAGCGTCACTCCATCACATTGCAATACTTAATGATCGAGACAAAATGCATATTGTTGAAGTGGACAGTGTGATGGGTGTCACTCTCCACTTCACAAATATGTATTTTAGTAGATGCATCAAATAATATAAAGTGTCTTGGGGGTGAAAATATCACAAAAAAAGAATGTGTTAGGGAAGGTGTGGAGGACAACCTGAGGCCCTCCAGCTGTTGTTTTACTCTCATTAAAGGGGGAATTGAAAACCTGCCCCTACCTTTAAACATATTGCCTCCATTTCTAGGGATTATTCACAGGTTCCTGCGTTTCTTTTGATGAGGAATTGAATTCAGATGATGATGATGATGATGGGGAATGTGAAGAGGCTGGATTCTATTATCAAAGCCTCCTTAGCTGCCACTGGAGCAGTGCTAAGACCTATCTTTGCCTCTTCCTGAGATAACATGGCAGTTGCCATTTGGGGTAAGCAAATGATTGATGCTGTGAGTGCTGATGTGATCAGGGAAGATTTATTGGTAATTATGACTAACATTAAGGAGAACACACAAAGACAGAGGGCGCCCAATAGTGCCTGTAAACGTGATTATTTAAGTGATAACCAAAAGCATAAAGGTTATACTCACAATTTGTAGTTGCTAATTACAAGGCATATGCCCAGAACCAGCACTTTAAGCTTGTGGAGGTTTCTTTGTATTATTTTACATAACATTCCAGTTGGTTTGATAAAGCAGCCTTAGAGCTGCGAAACGTTACGCTACTATATTATTTTTTTCAATTGGTCTGTTGTTTTATTTTATTTTATAATAAAAAGCTGATTGTTTTTAGAAACTTTAGCAGCCTACTACATTTTTCTTTTTAATCATCTTGCTCCTTTGGATTTGGTTTTCATTAGAACAATTTTTACAAACAGATCTGAGTGGAGACAGACTTTGAATTCTCCACAAGCTTAAAGTGCTGGTTCTGGGCATATGCCTTGTAATTAGCAACTACAAATTGTGAGTATAACCTTTATGCTTTTGGTTATCACTTAAATAATCACGTTTACAGGCACTATTGGGCGCCCTCTGTCTTTGTGTGTTTTTCTTATATGAGCTTCCTGGATATGAATGTTGAAGAGGTGCAGCCATAGAGATACACACCCTGAAGTAGACCTTTGGGACGGTCCAAGTTCCCTAAAAGTTCGGAATTCAGTGGAAATATATGTTTCACACTGAACACCTTTTTTGTGAGTAGAGTCTATCTGGTAATATTCCAATTGTGAACTATCTACATACCACACTAGGAGCGCCTCCTCTCTTTGTGTTTTTAACATTAAGGAGGCCAACAATTATGTTTCTGAAGCGCTCTTTGACACCTTCATATTCTCCTCCAAGGCCTATGCTTTTTCTGTTCTTCTAAGAAGTCACTGGTTTCCTTGCCATTTCAGTGCAAGTCTCTGTCTGACCCTGATCTGAAACAGATCATCAGTGATGCTACGGGGGTAAGATCACTTTGTTACCTCAGATCTCTTAGAATCCGTTTCTGTTGAGGAGGGTGCATCTCTTTTCATCCATGACCCCCCTATAAACAGGGGAGCAGAGGCCACAGAGCTTGCAAGCTTCTCAAGCACGCCCCACTAATAAGCCCAGAGAAGCTTGGCAGCCTAAGCGATCAGCTGCAAAGGCTAAGTCTGACAAGCACTGTAGGATTTTAGTGTTCTTGCCTGTTAAATCCTTTTCTCTGTATTCCATATGGAACACAGGTCTCCCACCCAGATGAAAGGACCGTTGTGTTTTGCCTTCAAGCGGGTGTCATCATCCTCCTAGAAGCTGACTGCATGGAAGGTGCGAAAGTACACATCCTAACCTATGGTTGGCAGGAAGCCATTTTGAACAGAGACTGCCCATATAAAAGCCAGTCTCTGTTCAACTTTTCTACACACTGGATTGGGCATCGGCCCAAAAGGTAACAAGGAGGGGGGTGGATGTTGTCGGTCTCACCTCCTGCTGCGACAGCGGCAGAGACAATGACTTTTTTTTTTTTTTTTCATAAAAAAATATTTTTTGCATTAGACTTGAGGTTACTATTTGAAGCGGGGATTCATTTTCTATCGAAATGTATTGCAGTAATTTTTATTTGATAGGAAAATATTGTGACACCTTGAAATATGTATTTTTGTTATTATTCTTTATTTATATAGCGCCATGTATATTATTTTAAACAATGCACATATATTCATGTTATGTTTTTGGACAACATTTAATGTTTTATGTTTTTTTTTCTTTTTACAGAAAAATGTTTGAAACAAGGCAGAAAAGAAGACAGAAGAGAAGGAGACAGAAGAGATAATGAAGAAGAAGGAACACAGAAGACTGAAAAAGAAGACATGCAGTAACTGACCATGGTGCTGAACACCCCGCTGGACTTCAGGATTAATGGTAAATGTTTATTGTCAGGAGCTGTTTTTTAGTGGGATTAACCCTGTGAGAAGTCATCATAAAGTGTTAGTTCCATTAAACTTGTTTTGTTGAAAACATATATGTTATAGAAGAGTTTTTCCTGCTGTGGAAAACAAGATTATTCCCATCCAGCAGCTCCTCCAAGCTGAACACAGGTGAGCAACCTAGCACTGACTCACCTGTGCTTAATCAGGGAATCCCCAAATCCTGGCCTGCTGGTGGCCCTTGAAGACTGAACTTGTACACCCCTACTATAGCGTATAACAGAATATTTAATTGAAATCTGACTACTAGAAGACACTCTAAATTTAAAAAAATGTAATAACTGGAAATATGCACCTCTCAGCAGTGGGGAGTACCCTTGTTTTAATACACAGGAAAAGCACTACAATATATAGGTTTTCATAATAAAAAAAACTTTACTGCTCCTTTAAGCCCAATGAGAACTGCAGTATGAGATTCTGGGCCCCACCCATTCTATTGCTCCTCCCCCTAAGACCTGATTGTCACAATGGCCTATATTTTTAAAAACTGGAATTATTTTGGAGTAAACCAACAGCACAATAGGGGAAAAATAAAATACTAAATTAAATTGGGCTTTTAAACCCTTGAATGCTAGAGAGCTCTCCAGTGCATTGCTGTGAAATGCATTAGAGACCTCACTAGCATGCAGGGGGTTAAAAATCTCTGTTCAAGTAGATGGGGATTTAGGAATTTTTATGTGTCCCCTATGGTGCATTGCACACCCCTCTGGCACTCAGAGGGTTACGTGCTGTATTTTACAAACTAATCACTGTTTATTCCATTTATGGAAATAGTAATGTTTTCAGCTTACTGAGCTCTGTGTACCACCCCCCACCCATCCCTGGACTTTAGTCACTGACTAATCCTACTGGGTTTTAAAGGGATAGTAATGGTTCATTTTATGTTTATTTGATATTCCAGGCATTAAAAAACATATTAACAACAATGTAAGTCTTATCTTTCAAACCTTTATGGTATGAGAGATATTCACAACTAAAGTTACCTCTTCCTGGCTGTTTCAGTCACGTCTGCCATCTAGCTGACAGACTTGGATTCTGGTCCGCAGACCGGCCGTCAGTTCTTCAGCAGAGCCGAGATCGTGAGATATAAAAAGAACAAATTAATTGGAATGGTCTACAAAGTGTGCCTGGTCTGCAAGCACATTTTGTAGACCGTTCCAATTAAGTAGTTATTTTTATATCTAGCAATCTCGGCTCTGCTGAAGAGCCACCGGCCAGTCTGTGGACCAGAACCCAAGTCTGTCAGCTAGAGCACTGAAGTCAGGGAAATGGGAGGGGGGAAATTTAGTTGTGAATATCTCTCAAACCATAAAGGTTTGAGAAATAAGACGTACATCATTGTTAATATTTTTTTATGCCTACAATATTAAATAAACATAAAATGAAGTATTACTATCCCTTTAATCAAATGCTTATGATCCCTACTGGTCACCTCACAACAAACTGTCCATCCAATAGGACTGAGGCAGCCTCAGCTTTTTTCAGGAAGTGGGACTGGAAGCCCAGGGTGACCAGTATATAAACGGCTGCCCGAGGTGTTCCTAGCAGCGGCTCCCTAGTGAAAGTGTTTACTTGTATATTTTGCAATTTAATACTAATTCCTCTGCACAGATTGGATGTTGATATTCATGTGTTCTGACCCAAACCATTCTCCTTTCTCCCTAGGATATTTAATTCATTCATTAATTCATTGTGATAGAGAGAGAGACGGGAAAGGCAGTTACCAAGATGCCAGGTTTAAAAGCTTGGCACCTTATCCTGTTGTGCGTCTTGGACGTGATTTTACGCCTGCTAACTGTGGTCTTCATGCTATCCGTAAGTACATGACACAGGGGAGAAAGAGGTGGGTGGGAGGTGTTGTGCTTAATGGGTCTTACCCACCATCAAGGTCCATGTCCATGTCACAATATAGTTTATAATGCCAGGGATGGTCTTACATGACAACAAGGCCAAACACATCATCACATTTCATATACCTGGCATGTTTAGTACATCTGAGGTTATATAACCGGTAGGAGTGTTCCCCGGTAAGAGGCTAATGCACTAAGTAGAAGTGGAGTAATTTTGGGTCACAACAACTGTCCATAGTAGTCTCATTGATCTAAAGAAGGCTTTTAACTCCTTGAATGCTGGGTCGGAGCAGTCTTTAACACTCAAGGGTGAAAAGCCCCATTGAAATCAATGTGTAATTTGTGAAATTTTGATTTGTTCATCATGGCGCAGTTGTTGTGACCCAAAATTACTTCAACCAAAGTGAGCGCCACACAATACAACTGCAATAAAATGTTTCCTATATAACAATGACATTAACAGCCACCAGGAAACAACAGTCCAATACAGTCCCATTTTATAAGAAGAATATTCATAGATAGTTGAAATTGATAGGGGTTCCAATGGCACAAACTGTAGTAACAAAAAGAATAAGCAACCACACAGAATAATCCTTCTAAATGTGGTGTATTCGCTGCTTTCACACCGTCACTTGCACCCCGTGCTTTTTAAGAAACACTCACATGGCATTGAGGTGAATAATACCACCACAAAGTATACTCAGCGCTCCTGGTATAAACCACAGGATGGGTGTCACGTCTCCACTGATATCCCAAATGAAACTCAAGATCCACTGGAATACGAGGCTTCTAGACCTCCCAGGGGATACACCTGGGGGGAAATTCACTAAACGGTGATAAAGAGGGGACAGAGTGGAGATGACTTCTCCAGTGATATCACTTCTCCAGTTCCTATGTTATTATATGGAGCCTATTCACTAAGATGTCTTCAACTTTGGAGATCTTAGTGAATAGACTCTATAGAATAACATAGGAACTGGAGAAGTGATATCACTGGAGACATTATCTCCACTTTATCACCTCTTTATCAGTACTTAGTGAATCTCCCCCAAATCTCCTGTGAAAGGTCAGAAATGCCCACCTGCTCCTGTTATTATGGCGGAGAGTTCTATACTTAGAGATGGTATTATTAGCCTCAAAGCCATGTGACTATGTTTCTTAAAGTTATAGTAATGTTTCACAAAAGCAGCAGCTCCAATTAATCTTCATAGTATTTGGGCCATGATGAGTGCTATTTCAATACTGTCAGAGTTGCAGTTCAAGAGTAATTGAATGATAAAGTATCCCACTCCCACCCCTTTTACCTAGTGTAAGCCACCTCACCTCAGATGTGGAATGTGGTCTTAAGACCAGACAGGTCACAGCAAGGGACAATCTTCTTACTGTGATCATAAGGAAAACCCTGCCCCCCTTGACAGGTTTTTCCTTCTGCTCACTGAATATTGTCCCTCTGTGTGATCCATCCGGACAGTCTTGCTGCTCTGAGGTGAGCAGTGTTACATCACTGAAACTGGCCGGAGGGGATCTTTTATCATTCAGTTACTCTTGAACTATAACTCTGACATTATTGAAATAACTCTTTCCATGGCTCAAATACTAATCTGAGCTGCTTTTTTGTGAAATATTACTATACCTTTTAAAGTCCAACACAGCTGGTTAAAGGAATAGTAATGTTTCACAATAAAAGCAGCTCCAATTAATCTTCATAGCATTTGGGCCATGGAGAGTGTTATTTCAGTACTGTCAGAGTTGTAGTTCAAGAGTAATTGAATGATAAAGTATCCCCCTCCCACCCCTTTTACTGATGTAACACTGCTCACCTCAGAGCAACAGGGTGGTGTCCAGGTTGATTGCAGAGAGGGACAGCTTCAATTAGCATAAGGGAAAAATCTGACAAGGGGAGTAGAGTTTTCATTGTTCTCACAGTAAGAAGATTGTCCCTGGCTGTGAGCTCTCTAATCAAGTGACCAGATTCCACATCTGAGGTGAGCAGTGTTACACTAGGTAAAAGGGGCGGGAGGGGGATAGTTTATCATTCAATTGCTCTTGCACTACAACTCTGACCGTATTGAAATAAGACTCTCCATGGCCCAAATACTATGAAGATTAATCTGAGCTGCTTTTTTGTGAAAAATTACCATCCCTTTAAAAGTGCAACACAGCTGGTTAATGAAGACTGTGCAGGCAGGAGTTTGTGGTTCAGAGGCCCATACTTCTAGATTGTGATCCAACCGAAGGGGGTTATTTCTGACCGGGCTGCATAATGTAGATGTGGACTTTTAATAAATCTAGTCCCATAGGTAAAATGTAATAGATGCTGTTTAAGGACAGAGACGTGCCATTACTTTGCAACACGTTGCATGTCCATCTAGTCAGTAGAGAATTAATCAGACAGATCTGATCCAAGAGTCAGTCCAGTCTACACTTCTTATGACAGTCAGTGTCCTTTTGGGTGGGATTAGTCTAATATGTTTGTGGAAAGTTCTCCTCTGTAATGGCACTAGAGATGCCTCACAGAGGTGACTAGCCGTAGAACAGGCCATTGTGCTGTTCGTTCGCCCTCAGGGTCCCTCACACTTTGGATACGTAGTCAATGAAGTTAACAAACACAACAATGACTGTCAAGGCTTGGGAAATATGCTTATCCTTATTTCATAACCTTTGTTTATGATAAAATGATATTACATAGTTTTTACTGTACAGGGCATATATATGAACTTCAAAGTGGAGCAACTCTGGGACAAACACCTACATTAAATATAACATATTCAAATTCCCATTGATTTAACCTCTTAAGGACCAGAGCGCACACGCACGGCTGGCACTTGAGGACCTTGGGGCTTTTTTTTTAACTGCCGGTTCAGTGCTTCCAGAGCGGCGTACAGCCGCGCCAGGAGCCCTGAACTCCATGCCGTGCAAGGACCGTCACAGGTCCTTACGTACCGGACCGCCTTGACGGTGCACTGCACAATCTTCCGGTCCTTAAGGGGTTAATATTACACACATTGCTTTACTTGTGTCTTTATATGTGTGCCTGTGTGTTTATAACTTATAAATAGCTGATATAGATAAAAGTAATGTGAAGAAAAGTGAAAAGAGTGATGTGTGTGTACATGCGTTTGTGTGTGTATGTGTGTGTGTGTGTGTGTGTGTGTGTGTGTGTATATGTGTGTGTGTGTGTGTGTGTGTGTGTGTGTATGTGTGTGTGTGTGCATGTGTTTGTGTGTGTGTATGTGTGTGTGTGTGTATATGTGTGTGTGTGTATATGTGTGTGTTTGTGTGTGTGTGTGTGTGTGTGTGTGTGTGTATATGTGTGTGTGTGCATGTGTTTGTGTGTGTGTATGTGTGTGCATGCGTTTGTGTGTGTATGTGTGTGTGTGTGTGTGTGTGTATGTGTGTGTGTGTTTGTGTGCATCATACACATATTTGCACACACCTTATCTCCTCAATAAATACACAAACATATGCACGTGTATACACACACAGATACAAACGCACACACACACAAACACACACCAGAGTGTAGTTATTTATGCTTTGTGTCTTCAGATCCACATGTACCTTCTGAGCTCAGGTTAAAAACCGTCATAGTAGTTTCATATAGTTAAATGCCCAAATTCATTTATAGACCCCAAAAGTGTTCATGTTTATTTTATTAAAGCTGACTACTAAATAAAGGATTCTTACATTGGTAAGCCCTACTCTTGAATAGTTCACCTTTAATAAATAAAGGACAACCTGGATTTGTAGATGATAATAATTTCTCTCTAATTTTCTCTTCCATTTGCTTATTATGTTTTCTTTTGTCTCTTCCGCACTCTTTCAGACTCAGAATGGATTCATGGAGAATGTAAAAGTAGATGTCATTGAATTCAGTGTAAGTGTTCCTGTCCCCGACACTCCTTTCTCTCTACACTGTCCATTAGACTGCTCTGTGTTCTCTGCATAATCAGTCCTCTCTTTGTACAGCAGTTCTTCTAACACACACTCATTCTATTGCACCCTATAACTACTCCTATTGCTCCATATAATTTCCCCCAATAATTCCTCTTATCGTTCCATAAAACTTCCCCTATAACTCCTCTTATTATTCCATATAACATCCCCCTATAACTCCTCGTATTATTCCATATAACATCCCCCTATAACTCTTCTTATTATTCCATATAACATCCCCCTATAACTCTTCTTATTATTCCATATAACATCCCCCTATAACTCCTCTTATTATTCAATATAACATCCCCCTACAACTCCTCTATAATTTCTCTTATTGTTCCATATAACTTCCCCTATAACGTCTATTATTGTTCCATATAGAACTTCTCTATAACTCATCCTATTGTTCTATATATCGATCCCCTTATAAGTCCTCTTATTGTTCTATATAACATCCCCCCGTTACACCCATTATTCTTCCACATAACATTCCGCTATGACTCCACTTATTGTTCTATATAACACTCCCCTATAACTCCTCTAATTGTTCTATATAACATTCCCCCATAACACCTATTATTCTTCCATATAACATTCCCCTATAACTCCTCTTATTGTTCTATATTACATCCCCCTATAACTCATCTTATTGTTCCATATTACATCCCCCTATAACTCCCCTTATTGTTCCATAAAACATCCTCCTATAACTCCACTTATTGTTCCATATTACATCCCCCTATAACTCCTCTTATTGTTCCATAAAACATCCCCCTATAACTCCACTTATTGTTCCATATTACATCCCCCATAACTCCTCTTATTGTTCCATATATCTCTCCCTATAACACCTATTGTTGTTACATGTAACATTCCCCTATAACTCCTCTTTTTTGTTCTATAAACCATTCCCCTATAACTAATCTTATTGTTCTAAATAACATTCCCCCTATAGCACCTTTTAATGTCCATATAACATTCCCCTATAACTCCTCTCATTGTTCCATATATAAAGTCCCTATAACTTATCTTATTGCTCCATATAACATCCCCCTATAACGCATCTTACGTTACTATATAACATTTCCATATTCATCTTATTGTTCTATATAACATTCCCCTATAACTCCTGTTGTCTTTCCATATATCTCCCCCTATAACACCGATTATTGTTCCATATAACATTCCCCTATAACTCCTCTTAATGTTCTATATAATATCCCCCTATAAATCCTCTTATTATTCTATATAACATTCCCCCTATAACACATATTATTCTTCTATATAACATTCCCCCTACAACTCCTCTTATTGTTCTATATAACATTCTCCTATAAGTCCTCTTATTGTTCCATATTACATCCCCCTATAACTCCTCTTATTGTTCCATATAACATCCCCCTATAACTCCCCTTATTGTTCCATATAACATTCCCCTATAACTCCTCTTATTGTTCCATATAACATCCCCCTATAACTCCCCTTATTGTTCCATAATACATCCCCCTATAACTCCTCTTATTGTTCCATATAACATCCCCCTATAACTCAACTTATTGTTCCATATAACATCTCCCTATAACTCCCCGTATTGTTCCATATAACATCCCCGTATATCTCCCCATATTGTTCCATATTACATCCCCCATAACTCCTCTTATTGTTCCATATAGCATCTGCCTATAACTCCCCTTATTGTTCCATATAACATTTCCTTATAGCTCCTCTAATTGTTCCATATCACATCCCCCATAACTCCTCTTATTGTTCCATCTAACACTTGTTATAACGTCTCCTATTTCTCCATATAATCCTACATCTAATGCCTCCTATTGCTTCATATAATCCTCCATATAACTCATCCTATTATCCTTATAATCCTCCATATAACTCCTCCTACTGCTTCATATAATCCACCATATAACTCCTCCTATTGCTTCATATAATCCTCCATATAACTCCTCGTATTATCCTTATAATCCTCCATATAATAACTCCTACTTGGACCACAGAATTATCCCCATAACTCCTCCTATTGCTCCATATAATCCTTCCTATAATGCCTCCATATAACATATCTCTCTAGCTTCTTCTTTTACTGTAAATAATTATATAACAGTTAATTGTCCCACTCATATGCAATTCTTTCTTTCTGTAGCTCCTGATAATGATCAGAGTGATGATGTGTGTTCTCGGATATCTGATTCCACGCCTCCGCCACTGGTCCCTCATTGTGGTACGTATCTTCCCTCATGTAGGAGCCTTTCATCTCTCTATAGAGTGTACACAGAGAATGTATCTTAACCCTTTCATGACGAAGCCGGCAGTTGAAGACCACAGGTCATTGTTTTTCTATTGCAATGGATCCAGGGTCCCAGAGAGGAGTGCAGCCTTAAGTGCCGGAACCGGCATGACGATAATGCCACTTCCAGGGTCATTAAGGTGTTAATAAGGTGTTTCTTATCAAACACACACCAGAGCGTAGTTATTTATGCTTTGTGTCTTCAGATCCACATGTACTTTCTGAGCTCAGGTTAAAAACCGTCATAGTAGTTTCATATAGTTAAATGCCCAAATTCATCTATAGACCCCAAAAGTGTTCATGTTTATTATATTAAAGCTGACTACTAAATAAAGGATTCTTACATTGGTAAGCCCTTCTCTTGAATAGTTCACTTTTAATAAATAAAGGACAACCTGGATTTGTAGATGATGATAATTTCTCTCTAATTTTCTCCTCCATTTGCTTATTATGTTTTCTTTTGTCTCTTCCTCACTCTTTCAGACTCAGAATGGATTCATGGAGAATGTAAAAGTAGACGTCATCGAATTCAGTGTAAGTGTTCCTGTCCCCTACTCTCCTCTCTCTCTACACTGTCCATTAGACTGCTCTGTGTTCTCTGCATAACCAGTCCTGTCTTTGTACAGCAGTTCTTCTAACACACACTCATTCTATTGCACCCTATAACTCCTCCTATTGCTCCATATAATTTACCCCAATAATTCCTCTTATCGTTCCATAAAACTTCCCCTATTACTCCTCCTATTATTCCATATAACATCCCCCTATAACTTATCTTATTATTCCATATACCATCCCCCTATAACTCCGCTTATTATTCAATATAACACCCCCTATAACTCCTCTTATTGTTCCATATAACATCTCCCTATAACTCCTCTTATTGTTCTATATAACATCCCCCTATAACTCCTCTTATTATTGTATATAACATTCCCCCTATAACACGTATTATTGTACTATATAACATTTTCCTACAACTCTTCTTATTGTTCCATATAACATTCTCCTATAAGTCCTCTTATTGTTCCATATTACATCCCCCTATAACTCCTCTTATTGTTCCATATAACATCCCCCTATAACTCATCTTATTGCTCCATATAACATCCCCCTATAACGCATCTTACGTTACTATATAACATTTCCATATTCATCTTATTGTTCTATATAACATTCCACTATAACTCCTGTTGTCTTTCCATATATCTCCCCCTATAACACCGATTATTGTTCCATATAACATTCCCCTATAACTCCTCTTAATGTTCTATATAACATCCCCCTATAAATCCTCTTATTATTCTATATAACATTCCCCCTATAACACGTATTATTGTTCTATATAACATTCCCCCTACAACTCCTCTTATTGTTCTATATAACATTCTCCTATAAGTCCTCTTATTGTTCCATATTACATCCCCCTATAACTCCTCTTATTGTTCCATATAACATCCCCCTATAACTCCCCTTATTGTTCCATATAACATCCCCCTATAACGCATCTTACGTTACTATATAACATTCTCCTATAAGTCCTCTTATGGTTCCATATAACATCCCCCTATAACTCCCCTTATTGTTCCATATAACATTCCCCTATAACTCCTCTTATTGTTCCATATAACATCCCCCTATAACTCCCCTTATTGTTCCATATTACATCCCCCTATAACTCCTCTTATTGTTCCATATAACATCCCCCTATAACTCAACTTATTGTTCCATATAACATCTCCCTATAACTCCCCGTATTGTTCCATATAACATCCCTGTATATCTCCCCATATTGTTCCATATTACATCCCCCATAACTCCTCTTATTGTTCCATATAACATCTGCCTATAACTCCCCTTATTGTTCCATATAACATTTCCTTATAGCTCCTCTAATTGTTCCATATCACATCCCCCATAACTCCTCTTATTGTTCCATCTAACACTTGTTATAACTTCTCCTATTTCTCTATATAATCCTACATCTAACGCCTCCTATTGCTTCATATAATCCTCCATATAACTCATCCTATTATCCTTATAATCCTCCATATAACTCCTCCTACTGCTTCATATAATCCTCCATATAACTCCTCCTATTGCTTCATATAATCCTCCATATAACTCCTCCTATTATCCTTATAATCCTCCATATAACTACTCCAACTTGGGCCATAGAATTCTCCCCATAACTCATCCTATTTCTCCATATAATCCTTTCTATAATGCCTCCATATAACATATCTCTCTAGCTCCTTCTGTTACTGTAAATAATTATATAACAGTTCATTGTCCCACTCATATGCAATTCTTTCTTTCTGTAGCTCCTGATAATGAATAGACTGATGATGATTCTTCTCGGATATCTGATTCCACGCCTCCGCCACTGGTCCCTCATTGTGGTACGTATCTTCCCTCATGTAGGAGCCTTTCATCTCTCTATAGAGTGTACACAGAGAATGTATCTTAACCCTTTCATGACATAGCCGGCAGTTGAAGACCACAGGTCATTGTTTTTCTATTGCAATGGATCCAGGGTCCCAGAGAGGAGTGCAGCCTTAAGTGCCGGAACCGGCATGACGATAATGCCACTTCCAGGGTCATTAAGGTGTTAATAAGGTGTTTCTTATCAAACACACACCAGAGAGTAGTTATTTATGCTTTGTGTCTTCAGATCCACATGTACTTTCTGAGCTCAGGTTAAAAACCGTCATAGTAGTTTCATATAGTTAAATGCCCAAATTCATCTATAGACCCCAAAAGTGTTCATGAATAGTTCACCTTTAATAAATAAAGGACAACCTGGATTTGTAGGTGATAATAATTTCTCTCTAATTTTCTCCTCCATTTGCTTATTATGTTTTCTTTTGTCTCTTCCTCACTCTTTCAGACTCAGAATGGATTCATGGAGAATGTAAAAGTAGATGTCATCGAATTCAGTGTAAGTGTTCCTGTCCCCGACACTCCTTTCTCTCTACACTGTTCATTAGACTGCTCTGTGTTCTCTCCATAATCAGTCCTCTCTTTGTACAGCAGTTCTTCTAACACACACTCATTCTATTGCACCCTATAACTCCACCTATTGCTCCATATAATTTCCCCCAATAATTCCTCTTATCGTTCCATAAAACTTCCCCTATTACTCCTCCTATTATTCCATATAACATCCCCCTATAACTTATCTTATTATTCCATATACCATCCCCCTATAACTCCGCTTATTATTCAATATAACACCCCCTATAACTCCTCTTATTGTTCCATATAACATCTCCCTATAACTCCTCTTATTGTTCTATATAACATCCCCCTATAACTCCTCTTATTATTGTATATAACATTCCCCCTATAACACGTATTATTGTACTATATAACATTCCCCTACATCTCTTCTTATTGTTCCATATAACATTCTCCTATAAGTCCTCTTATTGTTCCATATTACATCCCCCTATAACTCCCCTTATTGTTCCATATTACATCCCCCTATAACTCCTCTTATTGTTCCATATAACATCCCCCTATAACTCAACTTATTGTTCCATATAACATTTCCTTATAGCGCCTCTAATTGTTCCATATCACATCCCCCATAACTCCTCTTATTGTTCCATCTAACACTTGTTATAACGTCTCCTATTTCTCTATATAATCCTACATCTAACGCCTCCTATTGCTTCATATAATCCTCCATATAACTCATCCTATTATCCTTATAATCCTCCATATAACTCCTCCTATTGCTTCATATAATCCTCCATATAACTCCTCCTATTATCCTTATAATCCTCCATATAACTACTCCTACTTGGGCCACAGAATTCTCCCCATAACTCATTCTATTTCTCCATATAATCCTTCCTATAATGCCTCCATATAACATATCTCTCTAGCTCCTTCTTTTACTGTAAATAATTATATAACAGTTCACTGTCCCACTCATCTGCAATTCTTTCTTTCTGTAGCTCCTGATAATGATCAGAGTGATGATGTGTCTTCTCGGATATCTGATTCCACGCCTCCGCCACTGGTCCCTCATTGTGGTACATATCTTCCCTCATGTAGGAGCCTTTCATCTCTCTATAGAGTGTACACAGAGAATGTATCTTAACCCTTTCATGACGTAGCCGGCAGTTGAAGACCACAGGTCATTGTTTTTCTATTGCAATGGATCCAGGGTCCCAGAGAGGAGTGCAGCCTTCAGTGCCGGAACCGGCATGACGATAATGCCACTTTCAGGGTCATTAAGGTGTTAATAAGGTGTTTCTTATCAAACACACACCAGAGCGTAGTTATTTATGCTTTTGTCTTCAGATCCACATGTACTTTCTGAGCTCAGGTTAAAAACCGTCATAGTAGTTTCATATAGTTAAATGCCCAAATTCATCTATAGACCCCAAAAGTGTTCATGTTTATTATATTAAAGTTGACTACTAAATAAAGGATTCTTACCTTGGTAAGCCCTTCTCTTGAATAGTTCACCTTTAATAAATAAAGGACAACCTGGATTTGTAGGTGATAATAATTTCTCTCTAATTTTCTACTCCATTTGCTTATTATGTTTTCTTTTGTCTCTTCCGCACTCTTTCAGACTCAGAATGGATTCATGGAGAATGTAAAAGTAGATGTCATCGAATTCAGTGTAAGTGTTCCTGTCCCCGACACTCCTCTCTCTCTCTACACTGTCCATTAGACTGCTCTGTGTTCTCTGCATAACCAGTCCTGTCTTTGTACAGCAGTTCTTCTAACACACACTCATTCTATTGCACCCTATAACTCCTCCTATTGCTCCATATAATTTCCCCCAATAATTCCTCTTATCGTTCCATAAAACTTCCCCTATTACTCCTCCTATTATTCCATATAACATCCCCCTATAACTTATCTTATTATTCCATATACCATCCCCCTATAACTCCGCTTATTATTCAATATAACACCCCCTATAACTCCTCTTATTGTTCCACATAACATCTCCCTATAACTCCTCTTATTGTTCTATATAACATCCCCCTATAACTCCTCTTATTATTGTATATAACATTCCCCCTATAACACGTATTACTGTACTATATAACATTCCCCTACAACTCTTCTTATTGTTCCATATAACATTCTCCTATAAGTCCTCTTATTGTTCCATATTACATCCCCTATAACTCCTCTTATTGTTCCATATAACATCCCCCTATAACTCATCTTATTGTTCCATATAACATCCCCCTATAACGCATCTTACGTTACTATATAACATTTCCATTTTCATCTTATTGTTCTATATAACATTCCACTATAACTCCTGTTGTCTTTCCATATATCTCCCCCTATAACACCGATTATTGTTCCATATAACATTCCCCTATAACTCCTCTTAATGTTCTATATAACATCCCCCTATAAATCCTCTTATTATTCTATATAACATTCCCCCTATAACACGTATTATTGTTCTATATAACATTCCCCCTACAACTCCTCTTATTGTTCTATATAACATTCTCCTATAAGTCCTCTTATTGTTCCATATTACATCCCCCTATAACTCCTCTTATTGTTCCATATAACATCCCCCTATAACTCCCCTTATTGTTCCATATAACATCCTCCTATAACGCATCTTACGTTACTATATAATATTCTCCTATAAGTCCTCTTATGGTTCCATATAACATCCCCCTATAACTCCCCTTATTGTTCCATATAACATTCCCCTATAACTCCTCTTATTGTTCCATATAACATCCCCCTATAACTCCCCTTATTGTTCCATATTACATCCCCCTATAACTCCTCTTATTGTTCCATATAACATCCCCCTATAACTCAACTTATTGTTCCATATAACACCTCCCTATAACTCCCCGTATTGTTCCATATAACATCCCCGTATATCTCCCCATATTGTTCCATATTACATCCCCCATAACTCCTCTTATTGTTCCATATAACATCTGCCTATAACTCCCCTTATTGTTCCATATAACATTTCCTTATAGCTCCTCTAATTGTTCCATATCACATCCCCCATAACTCCTCTTATTGTTCCATCTAACACTTGTTATAACTTCTCCTATTTCTCTATATAATCCTACATCTAACACCTCCTATTGCTTCATATAATCCTCCATATAACTCCTCCTATTATCCTTATAATCCTCCATATAACTCCTCCTACTGCTTCATATAATCCTCCATATAACTCCTCCTATTGCTTCATATAATCCTCCATATAACTCCTCCTATTATCCTTATAATCCTCCATATAACTACTCCTACTTGGACCACAGAATTATCCCCATAACTCCTCCTATTGCTCCATATAATCCTTCCTATAATGCCTCCATATAACATATCTCTCTAGCTCCTTCTTTTACTGTAAATAATTATATAACAGTTCATTGTCCCACTCATCTGCAATTCTTTCTTTCTGTAGCTCCTCATAATGATCAGACTGATGATGTGTCTTCTGGGATATCTCATTCCACGCCTCCGCCACTGGTCCCTCATTGTGGTACGTATCTTCCCTCATGTAGGAGCCTTTCATCTCTCTATAGAGTGTACACAGAGAATGTATCTTAACCCTTTCATGACGAAGCCGGCAGTTGAAGACCACAGGTCATTGTTTTTCTATTGCAATGGATCCAGGGTCCCAGAGAGGAGTGCAGCCTTAAGTGCCGGAACCGGCATGACGATAATGCCACTTCCAGGTTCATTAAGGTGTTAATAAGGTGTTTCTTATCAAACACACACCAGAGCGTAGTTATTTATGCTTTGTGTCTTCAGATCCACATGTACTTTCTGAGCTCAGGTTAAAAACCGTCATAGTAGTTTCATATAGTTAAATGCCCAAATTCATCTATAGACCCCAAAAGTGTTCATGTTTATTATATTAAATCTGACTACTAAATAAAGGATTCTTACATTGGTAAGCCCTTCTCTTGAATAGTTCACTTTTAATAAATAAAGGACAACCTGAATTTGTAGATGATAATAATTTCTCTCTAATTTTCTCCTCCATTTGCTTATTATGTTTTCTTTTGTCTCTTCCTCACTCTTTCAGACTCAGAATGGATTCATGGAGAATGTAAAAGTAGATGTCATCGAATTCAGTGTAAGTGTTCCTGTCCCCGACACTCCTCTCTCTCTACACTGTCCATTAGACTGCTCTGTGTTCTCTGCATAACCAGTCCTGTCTTTGTACAGCAGTTCTTCTAACACACACTCATTCTATTGCACCCTATAACTCCTCCTATTGCTCCATATAATTTACCCCAATAATTCCTCTTATCGTTCCATAAAACTTCCCCTATTACTCCTCCTATTATTCCATATAACATCCCCCTATAACTTATCTTATTATTCCATATACCATCCCCCTATAACTCCGCTTATTATTCAATATAACACCCCCTATAACTCCTCTTATTGTTCCATATAACATCTCCCTATAACTCCTCTTATTGTTCTATATAACATCCCCCTATAACTCCTCTTATTATTGTATATAACATTCCCCCTATAACACGTATTATTGTACTATATAACATTCCCCTACAACTCTTCTTATTGTTCCATATAACATTTTCCTATAAGTCCTCTTATTGTTCCATATTACATCCCCCTATAACTCCTCTTATTGTTCCATATAACATCCCCCTATAACTCATCTTATTGTTCCATATAACATCCCCCTATAACGCATCTTACGTTACTATATAACATTTCCATATTCATCTTATTGTTCTATATAACATTCCACTATAACTCCTGTTGCCTTTCCATATATCTCCCCCTATAACACCGATTATTGTTCCATATAACATTCCCCTATAACTCCTCTTAATGTTCTATATAACATCCCCCTATAAATCCTCTTATTATTCTATATAACATTCCCCCTATAACACGTATTATTGTTCTATATAACATTCCCCCTACAACTCCTCTTATTGTTCTATATAACATTCTCCTATAAGTCCTCTTATTGTTCCATTTAACATCCCCCTATAACTCCTCTTATTGTTCCATATAACATCCCCCTATAACTCCCCTTATTGTTCCATATAACATCCCCCTATAACGCATCTTACGTTACTATATAACATTTCCATTTTCATCTTATTGTTCTATATAACATTCCACTATAACTCCTGTTGTCTTTCCATATATCTCCCTCTATAACACCGATTATTGTTCCATATAACATTCCCCTATAACTCCTCTTAATGTTCTATATAACATCCCCCTATAAATCCTCTTATTATTCTATATAACATTCCCCCTATAACACGTATTATTGTTCTATATAACATTCCCCCTACAACTCCTCTTATTGTTCTATATAACATTCTCCTATAAGTCCTCTTATTGTTCCATATTACATCCCCCTATAACTCCTCTTATTGTTCCATATAACATCCCCCTATAACTCCCCTTATTGTTCCATATAACATCCCCCTATAACGCATCTTACGTTACTATATAATATTCTCCTATAAGTCCTCTTATGGTTCCATATAACATCCCCCTATAACTCCCCTTATTGTTCCATATAACATTCCCCTATAACTCCTCTTATTGTTCCATATAACATCCCCCTATAACTCCCCTTATTGTTCCATATTACATCCCCCTATAACTCCTCTTATTGTTCCATATAACATCCCCCTATAACTCAACTTATTGTTCCATATAACACCTCCCTATAACTCCCCGTATTGTTCCATATAACATCCCCGTATATCTCCCCATATTGTTCCATATTACATCCCCCATAACTCCTCTTATTGTTCCATATAACATCTGCCTATAACTCCCCTTATTGTTCCATATAACATTTCCTTATAGCTCCTCTAATTGTTCCATATCACATCCCCCATAACTCCTCTTATTGTTCCATCTAACACTTGTTATAACTTCTCCTATTTCTCTATATAATCCTACATCTAACGCCTCCTATTGCTTCATATAATCCTCCATATAACTCATCCTATTATCCTTATAATCCTCCATATAACTCCTCCTACTGCTTCATATAATCCTCCATATAACTCCTCCTATTGCTTCATATAATCCTCCATATAACTCCTCCTATTATCCTTATAATCCTCCATATAACTACTCCTACTTGGACCACAGAATTATCCCCATAACTCCTCCTATTGCTCCATATAATCCTTCCTATAATGCCTCCATATAACATATCTCTCTAGCTCCTTCTTTTACTGTAAATAATTATATAACAGTTCATTGTCCCACTCATCTGCAATTCTTTCTTTCTGTAGCTCCTCATAATGATCAGACTGATGATGTGTCTTCTGGGATATCTCATTCCACGCCTCCGCCACTGGTCCCTCATTGTGGTACGTATCTTCCCTCATGTAGGAGCCTTTCATCTCTCTATAGAGTGTACACAGAGAATGTATCTTAACCCTTTCATGACGAAGCCGGCAGTTGAAGACCACAGGTCATTGTTTTTCTATTGCAATGGATCCAGGGTCCCAGAGAGGAGTGCAGCCTTAAGTGCCGGAACCGGCATGACGATAATGCCACTTCCAGGTTCATTAAGGTGTTAATAAGGTGTTTCTTATCAAACACACACCAGAGCGTAGTTATTTATGCTTTGTGTCTTCAGATCCACATGTACTTTCTGAGCTCAGGTTAAAAACCGTCATAGTAGTTTCATATAGTTAAATGCCCAAATTCATCTATAGACCCCAAAAGTGTTCATGTTTATTATATTAAATCTGACTACTAAATAAAGGATTCTTACATTGGTAAGCCCTTCTCTTGAATAGTTCACTTTTAATAAATAAAGGACAACCTGAATTTGTAGATGATAATAATTTCTCTCTAATTTTCTCCTCCATTTGCTTATTATGTTTTCTTTTGTCTCTTCCTCACTCTTTCAGACTCAGAATGGATTCATGGAGAATGTAAAAGTAGATGTCATCGAATTCAGTGTAAGTGTTCCTGTCCCCGACACTCCTCTCTCTCTACACTGTCCATTAGACTGCTCTGTGTTCTCTGCATAACCAGTCCTGTCTTTGTACAGCAGTTCTTCTAACACACACTCATTCTATTGCACCCTATAACTCCTCCTATTGCTCCATATAATTTACCCCAATAATTCCTCTTATCGTTCCATAAAACTTCCCCTATTACTCCTCCTATTATTCCATATAACATCCCCCTATAACTTATCTTATTATTCCATATACCATCCCCCTATAACTCCGCTTATTATTCAATATAACACCCCCTATAACTCCTCTTATTGTTCCATATAACATCTCCCTATAACTCCTCTTATTGTTCTATATAACATCCCCCTATAACTCCTCTTATTATTGTATATAACATTCCCCCTATAACACGTATTATTGTACTATATAACATTCCCCTACAACTCTTCTTATTGTTCCATATAACATTTTCCTATAAGTCCTCTTATTGTTCCATATTACATCCCCCTATAACTCCTCTTATTGTTCCATATAACATCCCCCTATAACTCATCTTATTGTTCCATATAACATCCCCCTATAACGCATCTTACGTTACTATATAACATTTCCATATTCATCTTATTGTTCTATATAACATTCCACTATAACTCCTGTTGCCTTTCCATATATCTCCCCCTATAACACCGATTATTGTTCCATATAACATTCCCCTATAACTCCTCTTAATGTTCTATATAACATCCCCCTATAAATCCTCTTATTATTCTATATAACATTCCCCCTATAACACGTATTATTGTTCTATATAACATTCCCCCTACAACTCCTCTTATTGTTCTATATAACATTCTCCTATAAGTCCTCTTATTGTTCCATTTAACATCCCCCTATAACTCCTCTTATTGTTCCATATAACATCCCCCTATAACTCCCCTTATTGTTCCATATAACATCCCCCTATAACGCATCTTACGTTACTATATAACATTTCCATTTTCATCTTATTGTTCTATATAACATTCCACTATAACTCCTGTTGTCTTTCCATATATCTCCCTCTATAACACCGATTATTGTTCCATATAACATTCCCCTATAACTCCTCTTAATGTTCTATATAACATCCCCCTATAAATCCTCTTATTATTCTATATAACATTCCCCCTATAACACGTATTATTGTTCTATATAACATTCCCCCTACAACTCCTCTTATTGTTCTATATAACATTCTCCTATAAGTCCTCTTATTGTTCCATATTACATCCCCCTATAACTCCTCTTATTGTTCCATATAACATCCCCCTATAACTCCCCTTATTGTTCCATATAACATCCCCCTATAACGCATCTTACGTTACTATATAATATTCTCCTATAAGTCCTCTTATGGTTCCATATAACATCCCCCTATAACTCCCCTTATTGTTCCATATAACATTCCCCTATAACTCCTCTTATTGTTCCATATAACATCCCCCTATAACTCCCCTTATTGTTCCATATTACATCCCCCTATAACTCCTCTTATTGTTCCATATAACATCCCCCTATAACTCAACTTATTGTTCCATATAACACCTCCCTATAACTCCCCGTATTGTTCCATATAACATCCCCGTATATCTCCCCATATTGTTCCATATTACATCCCCCATAACTCCTCTTATTGTTCCATATAACATCTGCCTATAACGCCCCTTATTGTTCCATATAACATTTCCTTATAGCTCCTCTAATTGTTCCATATCACATCCCCCATAACTCCTCTTATTGTTCCATCTAACACTTGTTATAACTTCTCCTATTTCTCTATATAATCCTACATCTAACACCTCCTATTGCTTCATATAATCCTCCATATAACTCCTCCTATTATCCTTATAATCCTCCATATAACTCCTCCTACTGCTTCATATAATCCTCCATATAACTCCTCCTATTGCTTCATATAATCCTCCATATAACTCCTCCTATTATCCTTATAATCCTCCATATAACTACTCCTACTTGGACCACAGAATTATCCCCATAACTCCTCCTATTGCTCCATATAATCCTTCCTATAATGCCTCCATATAACATATCTCTCTAGCTCCTTCTTTTACTGTAAATAATTATATAACAGTTCATTGTCCCACTCATCTGCAATTCTTTCTTTCTGTAGCTCCTCATAATGATCAGACTGATGATGTGTCTTCTGGGATATCTCATTCCACGCCTCCGCCACTGGTCCCTCATTGTGGTACGTATCTTCCCTCATGTAGGAGCCTTTCATCTCTCTATAGAGTGTACACAGAGAATGTATCTTAACCCTTTCATGACGAAGCCGGCAGTTGAAGACCACAGGTCATTGTTTTTCTATTGCAATGGATCCAGGGTCCCAGAGAGGAGTGCAGCCTTAAGTGCCGGAACCGGCATGACGATAATGCCACTTCCAGGGTCATTAAGGTGTTAATAAGGTGTTTCTTATCAAACACACACCAGAGGGTAGTTATTTATGCTTTGTGTCTTCAGATCCACATGTACTTTCTGAGCTCAGGTTAAAAACCGTCATAGTAGTTTCATATAGTTAAATGCCCAAATTCATCTATAGACCCCAAAAGTGTTCATGTTTATTATATTAAATCTGACTACTAAATAAAGGATTCTTACATTGGTAAGCCCTTCTCTTGAATAGTTCACTTTTAATAAATAAAGGACAACCTGAATTTGTAGATGATAATAATTTCTCTCTAATTTTCTCCTCCATTTGCTTATTATGTTTTCTTTTGTCTCTTCCTCACTCTTTCAGACTCAGAATGGATTCATGGAGAATGTAAAAGTAGATGTCATCGAATTCAGTGTAAGTGTTCCTGTCCCCGACACTCCTCTCTCTCTACACTGTCCATTAGACTGCTCTGTGTTCTCTGCATAACCAGTCCTGTCTTTGTACAGCAGTTCTTCTAACACACACTCATTCTATTGCACCCTATAACTCCTCCTATTGCTCCATATAATTTACCCCAATAATTCCTCTTATCGTTCCATAAAACTTCCCCTATTACTCCTCCTATTATTCCATATAACATCCCCCTATAACTTATCTTATTATTCCATATACCATCCCCCTAGAACTCCGCTTATTATTCAATATAACACCCCCTATAACTCCTCTTATTGTTCCATATAACATCTCCCTATAACTCCTCTTATTGTTCTATATAACATCCCCCTATAACTCCTCTTATTATTGTATATAACATTCCCCCTATAACACGTATTATTGTACTATATAACATTCCCCTACAACTCTTCTTATTGTTCCATATTACATCCCCCTATAACTCCTCTTATTGTTCCATATAACATCCCCCTATAACTCATCTTATTGTTCCATATAACATCCCCCTATAACGCATCTTACGTTACTATATAACATTTCCATATTCATCTTATTGTTCTATATAACATTCCACTATAACTCCTGTTGCCTTTCCATATATCTCCCCCTATAACACCGATTATTGTTCCATATAACATTCCCCTATAACTCCTCTTAATGTTCTATATAACATCCCCCTATAAATCCTCTTATTATTCTATATAACATTCCCCCTATAACACGTATTATTGTTCTATATAACATTCCCCCTACAACTCCTCTTATTGTTCTATATAACATTCTCCTATAAGTCCTCTTATTGTTCCATTTAACATCCCCCTATAACTCCTCTTATTGTTCCATATAACATCCCCCTATAACTCCCCTTATTGTTCCATATAACATCCCCCTATAACGCATCTTACGTTACTATATAACATTCTCCTATAAGTCCTCTTATGGTTCCATATAACATCCCCCTATAACTCCCCTTATTGTTCCATATAACATTCCCCTATAACTCCTCTTATTGTTCCATATAACATCCCCCTATAACTCCCCTTATTGTTCCATATTACATCCCCCTATAACTCCTCTTATTGTGCCATATAACATCCCCCTATAACTCAACTTATTGTTCCACATAACATCTCCCTATAACTCCCCGTATTTTTCCATATAACATCCCCGTATATCTCCCCATATTGTTCCATATTACATCCCCCATAACTCCTCTTATTTTTCCATATAACATCTGCCTATAACTCCCCTTTTTGTTCCATATAACATTTCCTTATAGCTCCTCTAATTGTTCCATATCACATCCCGCATAACTCCTCTTATTGTTCCATCTAACACTTGTTATAACTTCTCCTATTTCTCTATATAATCCTACATCTAACGCCTCCTATTGCTTCATATAAACCTCCATATAACTCATCCTATTATCCTTATAATCCTCCATATAACTCCTCCTACTGCTTCATATAATCCTCCATATAACTCCTCCTATTGCTTCATATAATCCTCCATATAACTCCTCCTATTATCCTTATAATCCTCCATATAACTACTCCTACTTGGGCCATAGAATTCTCCCCATAACTCATCCTATTTCTCCATATAATCCTTCCTATAATGCCTCCATATAACATATCTCTCTAGCTCCTTCTGTTACTGTAAATAATTATATAACAGTTCATTGTCCCACTCATATGCAATTCTTTCTTTCTGTAGCTCCTGATAATGATCAGACTGATGATGATTCTTCTCGGATATCTGATTCCACGCCTCCGCCACTGGTCCCTCATTGTGGTACGTATCTTCCCTCATGTAGGAGCCTTTCATCTCTCTATAGAGTGTACACAGAGAATGTATCTTAACCCTTTCATGACGAAGCCGGCAGTTGAAGACCACAGGTCATTGTTTTTCTATTGCAATGGATCCAGGGTCCCAGAGAGGAGTGCAGCCTTAAGTGCCGGAACCGGCATGACGATAATGCCACTTCCAGGGTCATTAAGGTGTTAATAAGGTGTTTCTTATCAAACACACACCAGAGGGTAGTTATTTATGCTTTGTGTCTTCAGATCCACATGTACTTTCTGAGCTCAGGTTAAAAACCGTCATAGTAGTTTCATATAGTTAAATGCCCAAATTCATCTATAGACCCCAAAAGTGTTCATGTTTATTATATTAAAGTTGACTACTAAATAAAGGATTCTTACCTTGGTAAGCCCTTCTCTTGAATAGTTCACCTTTAATAAATAAAGGACAACCTGGATTTGTAGATGATAATAATTTCTCTCTAATTTTCTCCTCCATTTGCTTATTATGTTTTCTTTTGTCTCTTCCTCACTCTTTCAGACTCAGAATGGATTCATGGAGAATGTAAAAGTAGATGTCATCGAATTCAGTGTAAGTGTTCCTGTCCCCGACACTCCTCTCTCTCTACACTGTCCATTAGACTGCTCTGTGTTCTCTGCATAACCAGTCCTGTCTTTGTACAGCAGTTCTTCTAACACACACTCATTCTATTGCACCCTATAACTCCTCCTATTGCTCCATATAATTTACCCCAATAATTCCTCTTATCGTTCCATAAAACTTCCCCTATTACTCCTCCTATTATTCCATATAACATCCCCCTATAACTTATCTTATTATTCCATATACCATCCCCCTATAACTCCGCTTATTATTCAATATAACACCCCCTATAACTCCTCTTATTGTTCCATATAACATCTCCCTATAACTCCTCTTATTGTTCTATATAACATCCCCCTATAACTCCTCTTATTATTGTATATAACATTCCCCCTATAACACGTATTATTGTACTATATAACATTCCCCTACAACTCTTCTTATTGTTCCATATAACATTCTCCTATAAGTCCTCTTATTGTTCCATATTACATCCCCCTATAACTCCTCTTATTGTTCCATATAACATCCCCCTATAACTCATCTTATTGTTCCATATAACATCCCCCTATAACGCATCTTACGTTACTATATAACATTTCCATATTCATCTTATTGTTCTATATAACATTCCACTATAACTCCTGTTGCCTTTCCATATATCTCCCCCTATAACACCGATTATTGTTCCATATAACATTCCCCTATAACTCCTCTTAATGTTCTATATAACATCCCCGTATAAATCCTCTTATTATTCTATATAACATTCCCCCTATAACACGTATTATTGTTCTATATAACATTCCCCCTACAACTCCTCTTATTGTTCTATATAACATTCTCCTATAAGTCCTCTTATTGTTCCATATTACATCCCCCTATAACTCCTCTTATTGTTCCATATAACATCCCCCTATAACTCCCCTTATTGTTCCATATAACATCCCCCTATAACGCATCTTACTTTACTATATAACATTCTCCTATAAGTCCTCTTATGGTTCCATATAACATCCCCCTATAACTCCCCTTATTGTTCCATATAACATTCCCCTATAACTCCTCTTATTGTTCCATATAACATCCCCCTATAACTCCCCTTATTGTTCCATATTACATCCCCCTATAACTCCTCTTATTGTTCCATATAACATCCCCCTATAACTCAACTTATTGTTCCATATAACATCTCCCTATAACTCCCCGTATTGTTCCATATAACATCCCCGTATATCTCCCCATATTGTTCCATATTACATCCCCCATAACTCCTCTTATTGTTCCATATAACATCTGCCTATAACTCCCCTTATTGTTCCATATAACATTTCCTTATAGCTCCTCTAATTGTTCCATATCTCATCCCCCATAACTCCTCTTATTGTTCCATCTAACACTTGTTATAACTTCTCCTATTTCTCTATATAATCCTACATCTAACGCCTCCTATTGCTTCATATAATCCTCCATATAACTCATCCTATTATCCTTATAATCCTCCATATAACTCCTCCTACTGCTTCATATAATCCTCCATATAACTCCTCCTATTGCTTCATATAATCCTCCATATAACTCCTCCTATTATCCTTATAATCCTCCATATAACTACTCCTACTTGGGCCATAGAATTCTCCCCATAACTCATCCTATTTCTCCATATAATCCTTCCTATAATGCCTCCATATAACATATCTCTCTAGCTCCTTCTGTTACTGTAAATAATTATATAACAGTTCATTGTCCCACTCATATGCAATTCTTTCTTTCTGTAGCTCCTGATAATGATCAGACTGATGATGATTCTTCTCGGATATCTGATTCCACGCCTCCGCCACTGGTCCCTCATTGTGGTACGTATCTTCCCTCATGTAGGAGCCTTTCATCTCTCTATAGAGTGTACACAGAGAATGTATCTTAACCCTTTCATAACGTAGCCGGCAGTTGAAGACCACAGGTCATTGTTTTTCTATTGCAATGGATCCAGGGTCCCAGAGAGGAGTGCAGCCTTAAGTGCCGGAACCGGCATGACGATAATGCCACTTCCAGGGTCATTAAGGTGTTAATAAGGTGTTTCTTATCAAACACACACCAGAGAGTAGTTATTTATGCTTTGTGTCTTCAGATCCACATGTACTTTCTGAGCTCAGGATAAAAACCGTCATAGTAGTTTCATATAGTTAAATGCCCAAATTCATCTATAGACCCCAAAAGTGTTCATGTTTATTATATTAAAGCTGAAGACTAAATAAAGGATTCTTACATTGGTAAGCCCTTCTCTTGAATAGTTCACCTTTAATAAATAAAGGACAACCTGGATTTGTAGGTGATAATAATTTCTCTCTAATTTTTTCCTCCATTTGCTTATTATGTTTACTTTTGTCTCTTCCTCACTCTTTCAGACTCAGAATGGATTCATGGAGAATGTAAAAGTAGATGTCATCGAATTCAGCGTAAGTGTTCCTGTCCCCGGCACTCCTTTCTCTCTACACTGTTCATTAGACTGCTCTGTGTTCTCTGCATAATCAGTCCTCTCTTTGTACAGCAGTTCTTCTAACACACACTCATTCTATTGCACCCTATAACTCCACCTATTGCTCCATATAATTTCCCCCAATAATTCCTCTTATCGTTCCTTAAAACTTCCCCTATTACTCCTCCTATTATTCCATATAACATCCCCCTATAACTTATCTTATTATTCCATATACCATCCCCCTATAACTCCGCTTATTATTCAATATAACACCCCCTATAACTCCTCTTATTGTTCTATATAATATCTCCCTATAACTCCTCTTATTGTTCTATATAACATCCCCCTATAACTCCTCTTATTATTGTATATAACATTCCCCCTATAACACGTATTATTGTACTATATAACATTCCCCTACAACTCTTCTTATTGTTCCATATAACATTCTCCTATAAGTCCTCTTATTGTTCCATATTACATCCCCCTATAACTCCTCTTATTGTTCCATATAACATCCCCCTATAACTCCCCTTATTGTTCCATATTACATCCCCCTATAACTCCTCTTATTGTTCCATATAACATCCCCCTATAACTCAACTTATTGTTCCACATAACATTTCCCTATAACTCCCCGTATTGTTCCATATAACATCCCCGTATATCTCCCCATATTGTTCCATATTACATCCCCCATAACTCCTCTTATTTTTCCATATAACATCTGCCTATAACTCCCCTTTTTGTTCCATATAACATTTCCTTATAGCTCCTCTAATTGTTCCATATCACATCCCCCATAACTCCTCTTATTGTTCCATCTAACACTTGTTATAACTTCTCCTATTTCTCTATATAATCCTACATCTAACGCCTCCTATTGCTTCATATAATCCTCCATATAACTCATCCTATTATCCTTATAATCCTCCATATAACTCCTCCTACTGCTTCATATAATCCTCCATATAACTCCTCCTATTATCCTTAAATCCTCCATATAACTACTCCTACTTGGGCCACAGAATTCTCCCCATAACTCATTCTATTTCTCCATATAATCCTTCCTATTATGCCTCCATATAACATATCTCTCTAGCTCCTTCTGTTACTATAAATAATTATATAACAGTTCACTGTCCCACTCATATGCAATTCTTTCTTTCTGTAGCTTCTGATAATGATCAGACTGATGATGTGTCTTCTGGGATATCTCATTCCACGCCTCCGCCACTGGTCCCTCATTGTGGTACGTATCTTCCCTCATGTAGGAGCCTTTCATCTCTCTATAGAGTGTACACAAAGAATGTATCTTAACCCTTTCATAACGTAGCCGGCAGTTGAAGACCACAGGTCATTGTTTTTCTATTGCAATGGATCCAGGGTCCCAGAGAGGAGTGCAGCCTTCAGTGCCGGAACCGGCATGACGATAATGCCACTTTCAGGGTCATTAAGGTGTTAATAAGGTGTTTCTTATCAAACACACACCAGAGGGTAGTTATTTATGCTTTGTGTCTTCAGATCCACATGTACTTTCTGAGCTCAGGTTAAAAACCGTCATAGTAGTTTCATATAGTTAAATGCCCAAATTCATCTATAGACCCCAAAAGTGTTCATGTTTATTATATTAAAGTTGACTACTAAATAAAGGATTCTTACCTTGGTAAGCCCTTCTCTTGAATAGTTCACCTTTAATAAATAAAGGACAACCTGGATTTGTAGGTGATAATAATTTCTCTCTAATTTTCTACTCCATTTGCTTATTATGTTTTCTTTTGTCTCTTCCGCACTCTTTCAGACTCAGAATGGATTCATGGAGAATGTAAAAGTAGATGTCATCGAATTCAGTGTAAGTGTTCCTGTCCCCGACACTTCTCTCTCTCTACACTGTCCATTAGACTGCTCTGTGTTCTCTGCATAACCAGTCCTGTCTTTGTACAGCAGTTCTTCTAACACACACTCATTCTATTGCACCCTATAACTCCTCCTATTGCTCCATATAATTTCCCCCAATAATTCCTCTTATCGTTCCATAAAACTTCCCCTATTACTCCTCCTATTATTCCATATAACATCCCCCTATAACTTATCTTATTATTCTATATACCATCCCCCTATAACTCCGCTTATTATTCAATATAACACCCCCTATAACTCCTCTTATTGTTCCATATAACATCTCCCTATAACTCCTCTTATTGTTCTATATAACATCCCCCTATAACTCCTCTTATTATTGTATATAACATTCCCCCTATAACACGTATTATTGTACTATATAACATTCCCCTACAACTCTTCTTATTGTTCCATATAACATTCTCCTATAAGTCCTCTTATTGTTCCATATTACATCCCCTATAACTCCTCTTATTGTTCCATATAACATCCCCCTATAACTCATCTTATTGTTCCATATAACATCCCCCTATAACGCATCTTACGTTACTATATAACATTTCCATTTTCATCTTATTGTTCTATATAACATTCCACTATAACTCCTGTTGTCTTTCCATATATCTCCCCCTATAACACCGATTATTGTTCCATATAACATTCCCCTATAACTCCTCTTAATGTTCTATATAACATCCCCCTATAAATCCTCTTATTATTCTATATAACATTCCCCCTATAACACGTATTATTGTTCTATATAACATTCCCCCTACAACTCCTCTTATTGTTCTATATAACATTCTCCTATAAGTCCTCTTATTGTTCCATATTACATCCCCCTATAACTCCTCTTATTGTTCCATATAACATCCCCCTATAACTCCCCTTATTGTTCCATATAACATCCCCCTATAACGCATCTTACGTTACTATATAACATTCTCCTATAAGTCCTCTTATGGTTCCATATAACATCCCCCTATAACTCCCCTTATTGTTCCATATAACATTCCCCTATAACTCCTCTTATTGTTCCATATAACATCCCCCTATAACTCCCCTTATTGTTCCATATTACATCCCCCTATAACTCCTCTTATTGTTCCATATAACATCCCCCTATAACTCAACTTATTGTTCCATATAACACCTCCCTATAACTCCCTGTATTGTTCCATATAACATTCCCGTATATCTCCCCATATTGTTCCATATTACATCCCCCATAACTCCTCTTATTGTTCCATATAACATCTGCCTATAACTCCCCTTATTGTTCCATATAACATTTCCTTATAGCTCCTCTAATTGTTCCATATCACATCCCCCATAACTCCTCTTATTGTTCCATCTAACACTTGTTATAACTTCTCCTATTTCTCTATATAATCCTACATCTAACGCCTCCTATTGCTTCATATAATCCTCCATATAACTCCTCCTATTATCCTTATAATCCTCCATATAACTCCTCCTACTGCTTCATATAATCCTCCATATAACTCCTCCTATTGCTTCATATAATCCTCCATATAACTCCTCCTATTATCCTTATAATCCTCCATATAACTACTCCTACTTGGACCACAGAATTATCCCCATAACTCCTCCTATTGCTCCATATAATCCTTCCTATAATGCCTCCATATAACATATCTCTCTAGCTCCTTCTTTTACTGTAAATAATTATATAACAGTTCACTGTCCCACTCATCTGCAATTCTTTCTTTCTGTAGCTCCTCATAATGATCAGACTGATGATGTGTCTTCTGGGATATCTGATTCCACGCCTCCGCCACTGGTCCCTCATTGTGGTACGTATCTTCCCTCATGTAGGAGCCTTTCATCTCTCTATAGAGTGTACACAGAGAATGTATCTTAACCCTTTCATGACGAAGCCGGCAGTTGAAGACCACAGGTCATTGTTTTTCTATTGCAACGGATCCAGGGTCCCAGAGAGGAGTGCAGCCTTAAGTGCCGGAACCGGCATGACGATAATGCCACTTCCAGGGTCATTAAGGTGTTAATAAGGTGTTTCTTATCAAACACACACCAGAGCGTAGTTATTTATGCTTTGTGTCTTCAGATCCACATGTACTTTCTGAGCTCAGGTTAAAAACCGTCATAGTAGTTTCATATAGTTAAATGCCCAAATTCATCTATAGACCCCAAAAGTGTTCATGTTTATTATATTAAAGTTGACTACTAAATAAAGGATTCTTACATTGGTAAGCCCTTCTCTTGAATAGTTCACTTTTAATAAATAAAGGACAACCTGGATTTGTAGATGATAATAATTTCTCTCTAATTTTCTCCTCCATTTGCTTATTATGTTTTCTTTTGTCTCTTCCTCACTCTTTCAGACTCAGAATGGATTCATGGAGAATGTAAAAGTAGATGTCATCGAATTCAGTGTAAGTGTTCCTGTCCCCGACACTCCTCTCTCTCTACACTGTCCATTAGACTGCTCTGTGTTCTCTGCATAACCAGTCCTGTCTTTCTACAGCAGTTCTTCTAACACACACTCATTCTATTGCACCCTATAACTCCTCCTATTGCTCCATATAATTTACCCCAATAATTCCTCTTATCGTTCCATAAAACTTCCCCTATTACTCCTCCTATTATTCCATATAACATCCCCCTATAACTTATCTTATTATTCCATATACCATCCCCCTATAACTCCGCTTATTATTCAATATAACACCCCCTATAACTCCTCTTATTGTTCCATATAACATCTCCCTATAACTCCTCTTATTGTTCTATATAACATCCCCCTATAACTCCTCTTATTATTGTATATAACATTCCCCCTATAACACGTATTATTGTACTATATAACATTCCCCTACAACTCTTCTTATTGTTCCATATAACATTCTCCTATAAGTCCTATTATTGTTCCATATTACATCCCCCTATAACTCCTCTTATTGTTCCATATAACATCCCCCTATAACTCATCTTATTGTTCCATATAACATCCCCCTATAACGCATCTTACGTTACTATATAACATTTCCATATTCATCTTATTGTTCTATATAACATTCCACTATAACTCCTGTTGTCTTTCCATATATCTCCCCCTATAACACCGATTATTGTTCCATATAACATTCCCCTATAACTCCTCTTAATGTTCTATATAACAATCCCCCTATAAATCCTCTTATTATTCTATATAACATTCCCCCTATAACACGTATTATTGTTCTATATAACATTCCCCCTACAACTCCTCTTATTGTTCTATATAACATTCTCCTATAAGTCCTCTTATTGTTCCATATTACATCCCCCTATAACTCCTCTTATTGTTCCATATAACATCCCCCTATAACTCCCCTTATTGTTCCATATAACATCCCCCTATAACGCATCTTACGTTACTATATAACATTCTCCTATAAGTCCTCTTATGGTTCCATATAACATCCCCCTATAACTCCCCTTATTGTTCCATATAACATTCCCCTATAACTCCTCTTATTGTTCCATATAACATCCCCCTATAACTCCCCTTATTGTTCCATATTACATCCCCCTATAACTCCTCTTATTGTTCCATATAACATCCCCCTATAACTCAACTTATTGTTCCATATAACATCTCCCTATAACTCCCCGTATTGTTCCATATAACATCCCCGTATATCTCCCCATATTGTTCCATATTACATCCCCCATAACTCCTCTTATTGTTCCATATAACATCTGCCTATAACTCCCCTTATTGTTCCATATAACATTTCCTTATAGCTCCTCTAATTGTTCCATATCACATCCCCCATAACTCCTCTTATTGTTCCATCTAACACTTGTTGTAACTTCTCCTATTTCTCTATATAATCCTACATCTAACGCCTCCTATTGCTTCATATAATCCTCCATATAACTCATCCTATTATCCTTATAATCCTCCATATAACTCCTCCTACTGCTTCATATAATCCTCCATATAACTCCTCCTATTGCTTCATATAATCCTCCATATAACTCCTCCTATTATCCTTATAATCCTCCATATAACTACTCCTACTTGGGCCATAGAATTCTCCCCATAACTCATCCTATTTCTCCATATAATCCTTCCTATAATGCCTCCATATAACATATCTCTCTAGCTCCTTCTGTTACTGTAAATAATTATATAACAGTTCACTGTCCCACTCATATGCAATTCTTTCTTTCTGTAGCTCCTGATAATGATCAGACTGATGATGATTCTTCTCGGATATCTGATTCCACGCCTCCGCCACTGGTCCCTCATTGTGGTACGTATCTTCCCTCATGTAGGAGCCTTTCATCTCTCTATAGAGTGTACACAGAGAATGTATCTTAACCCTTTCATGACGTAGCCGGCAGTTGAAGACCACAGGTCATTGTTTTTCTATTGCAATGGATCCAGGGTCCCAGAGAGGAGTGCAGCCTTAAGTGCCGGAACCGGCATGACAATAATGCCACTTCCAGGGTCATTAAGGTGTTAATAAGGTGTTTCTTATCAAACACACACCAGAGAGTAGTTATTTATGCTTTGTGTCTTCAGATCCACATGTACTTTCTGAGCTCAGGATAAAAACCGTCATAGTAGTTTCATATAGTTAAATGCCCAAATTCATCTATAGACCCCAAAAGTGTTCATGTTTATTATATTAAAGCTGACTTCTAAATAAAGGATTCTTACATTGGTAAGCCCTTCTCTTGAATAGTTCACCTTTAATAAATAAAGGACAACCTGGATTTGTAGGTGATAATAATTTCTCTCTAATTTTCTCCTCCATTTGCTTATTATGTTTACTTTTGTCTCTTCCTCACTCTTTCAGACTCAGAATGGATTCAAGGAGAATGTAAAAGTAGATGTCATCGAATTCAGTGTAAGTGTTCCTGTCCCCGACACTCCTCTCTCTCTACACTGTCCATTAGACTGCTCTGTGTTCTCTGCATAATCAGTCCTCTCTTTGTACAGCAGTTCTTCTAACACACACTCATTCTATTGCACCCTATAACTCCACCTATTGCTCCATATAATTTCCCCCAATAATTCCTCTTATCGTTCCATAAAACTTCCCCTATTACTCCTCCTATTATTCCATATAACATCCCCCTATAACTTATCTTATTATTCCATATACCATCCCCCTATAACTCCGCTTATTATTCAATATAATACCCCCTATAACTCCTCTTATTGTTCTATATAATATCTCCCTATAACTCCTCTTATTGTTCTATATAACATCCCCCTATAACTCCTCTTATTATTGTATATAACATTCCCCCTATAACACGTATTATTGTACTATATAACATTCCCCTACAACTCTTCTTATTGTTCCATATAACATTCTCCTATAAGTCCTCTTATTGTTCCATATTACATCCCCCTATAATTCCCCTTATTGTTCCATATAACATCCCCCTGTAACTCCCCTTATTGTTCCATATTACATCCCCCTATAACTCCTCTTATTGTTCCATATAACATCCCCCTATAACTCAACTTATTATTGTATATAACATTCCCCTTATAACACGTATTATTGTACTATATAACATTCCCCTACAACTCTTCTTATTGTTCCATATAACATTCTCCTATAAGTCCTCTTATTGTTCCATATTACATCCCCCTATAACTCCTCTTATTGTTCCATATAACATCCCCCTATAACTCCCCTTATTGTTCCATATTACATCGCCCTATAACTCCTCTTATTGTTCCATATAACATCCCCTATAACTCCTCTTATTGTTCTATATAACATCCCCCTATAACTCCTCTTATTATTGTATATAACATTCCCCCTATAACACGTATTATTGTACTATATAACATTCCCCTACATCTCTTCTTATTGTTCCATATAACATTCTCCTATAAGTCCTCTTATTGTTCCATATTACATCCCCCTATAACTCCTCTTATTGTTCCATATAACATCCCCCTATAACTCCCCTTATTGTTCCATATTACATCCCCCTATAACTCCTCTTATTGTTCCATATAACATCCCCCTATAACTCAACTTATTGTTCCATATAACATTCTCCTATAAGTCCTCTTATTGTTCCATATCACATCCCCCATAACTCCTCTTATTGTTCCATCTAACTCTTGTTATAACGTCTCCTATTTCTCTATATAATCCTACATCTAACGCCTCCTATTGCTTCATATAATCCTCCATATAACTCATCCTATTATCCTTATAATCCTCCATATAACTCCTCCTACTGCTTCATATAATCCTCCATATAACTCCTCCTATTGCTTCATATAATCCTCCATATAACTCCTCCTATTATCCTTATAATCCTCCATATAACTACTCCTACTTGGGCCACAGAATTCTCCCCATAACTCATTCTATTTCTCCATATAATCCTTCCTATAATGCCTCCATATAACATATCTCTCTAGCTCCTTCTTTTACTGTAAATAATTATATAACAGTTCACTGTCCCACTCATCTGCAATTCTTTCTTTCTGTAGCTCCTGATAATGATCAGAGTGATGATGTGTCTTCTCGGATATCTGATTCCACGCCTCCGCCACTGGTCCCTCATTGTGGTACGTATCTTCCCTCATGTAGGAGCCTTTCATCTCTCTATAGAGTGTACACAGAGAATGTATCTTAACCCTTTCATGACGTAGCCGGCAGTTGAAGACCACAGGTCATTGTTTTTCTATTGCAATGGATCCAGGGTCCCAGAGAGGAGTGCAGCCTTAAGTGCCGGAACCGGCATGACGATAATGCCACTTCCAGGGTCATTAAGGTGTTAATAAGGTGTTTCTTATCAAACACACCAGAGGGTAGTTATTTATGCTTTGTGTCTTCAGATCCACATGTACTTTCTGAGCTCAGGTTAAAAACCGTCATAGTAGTTTCATATAGTTAAATGCCCAAATTCATCTATAGACCCCAAAAGTGTTCATGTTTATTATATTAAAGTTGACTACTAAATAAAGGATTCTTACCTTGGTAAGCCCTTCTCTTGAATAGTTCACCTTTAATAAATAAAGGACAACCTGGATTTGTAGGTGATAATAATTTCTCTCTAATTTTCTACTCCATTTGCTTATTATGTTTTCTTTTGTCTCTTCCGCACTCTTTCAGACTCAGAATGGATTCATGGAGAATGTAAAAGTAGATGTCATCGAATTCAGTGTAAGTGTTCCTGTCCCCGACACTCCTCTCTCTCTACACTGTCCATTAGACTGCTCTGTGTTCTCTGCATAACCAGTCCTGTCTTTGTACAGCAGTTCTTCTAACACACACTCATTCTATTGCACCCTATAACTCCTCCTATTGCTCCATATAATTTCCCCCAATAATTCCTCTTATCGTTCCATAAAACTTCCCCTATTACTCCTCCTATTATTCCATATAACATCCCCCTATAACTTATCTTATTATTCCATATACCATCCCCCTATAACTCCGCTTATTATTCAATATAACACCCCCTATAACTCCTCTTATTGTTCCATATAACATCCCCTATAACTCCTCTTATTGTTCTATATAACATCCCCCTATAACTCCTCTTATTATTGTATATAACATTCCCCCTATAACACGTATTATTGTACTATATAACATTCCCCTACATCTCTTCTTATTTTTCCATATAACATTCTCCTATAAGTCCTCTTATTGTTCCATATTACATCCCCCTATAACTCCTCTTATTGTTCCATATAACATCCCCCTATAACTCATCTTATTGTTCCATATAACATCTCCCTATAACTCCCCGTATTGTTCCATATAACATCCCCCTATAACTCCCCTTATTGTTCCATATTACATCCCCCATAACTTCTCTTATTGTTCCATATTACATCCCCCATAACTCCTCTTATTGTTCCATATAACATTCCTTATAACTCCTCTTATTATTCCATATTTCATCCCCCATAACTCCTCTTATTGTTCCATCTAACACCTGTTATAACGTCTCCTATTTCTCCATATATTCCTCCATATAACTCCTCCTATTGCTTCATATAATCCTCCATATAACTCCTCCTACTGCTTCATATAATCCTCCATATGACTCCTCCTACTTGGGCCACAGAATTCTCCCCATAACTCCTCCTATTGCTCCATATAATCCTTCCTATAATGCCTCCATATAACATATCTCTCTAGCTCCTTCTGTTACTGTAAATAATAATATAACAGTTCACTGTCCCACTCATCTGCAATTCTTTCTTTCTGTAGTTCCTGATAATGATCAGACTGATGATGATTCTTCTGGGATATCTCATTCCACGCCTCCACCACTGGTCCCTCATTGTGGTACGTATCTTCCCTCATGTAGGAGCTTTTCATCTCTCTATAGAGTGTACACAGAGAATGTATCTTAACCCCTTCATGATGTAGCCGGCAGTTGAAGACCACAGGTCTTTATTTTTGTTGCAATTTAACATCCCCTATAACTCCTCTTTTTGTTGTATAAACCATTCCCCTATAACTCATCTTATTGTTTTATAAAACATTCTCCTATAACTCCTCTTATTGTTCCATATAGCATTCCCCCTAACACTTCTCTTATTGTTCCGTATAACATCCGCCTATAACTCATCTTATTTTTCTATATAACATTTCCCTATTCCTTTTATTGTTCTATATAACATTCCCCTATAACTCCTGTTATTGTTCCATATATCTCCCCCTATAACACCTATTATTGTTCCATATAACATTCCCCTATAACTCATCTTATTGTTCTATAAACCATTCCCCCATAACACCTATTATTGTTCCATATAACATTCCCCTATAACTCTCCTTACTGTTCTATATAACTTCCCCCTATAATCCTCTTATCGTTCTATATAACAACCCCCTATAACTCCTCTTATTATTCTATATAACATTCCCCCTATAACACCTATTTTTGTTCCATATAACACTGGATCTTTTCCATTTTAAATCTACTTCATTTCCTTTACCCAGAAAGTGGAAGATTGTTGGACATACATTATAACCCTAACTGAACCAAATAAGCATGGACAGTTTAATTGTATTTTCACCTTTTGAATGCCAAGGGGGGATCCAACTCTTCGTAAAAGAAAATTTTAGATCCTCATCCGGCATTCAAAGGGTTAATATAAAATATTATAGCCCTATCTGACATGGCGGACAGAATTATCTGGATGCCCTGTACAGAAGTGTTTTTTCAGGTCAGACTAAAATATTGTAGCCGTAACATCTTCACTAGTTTGAATTGGTGTTCATAGGCTCCTTGTTATACACCTATAGAACACCATCAGATGTGGAAAGCTAAGCTATGTATTTGCCACTCAGTGGGATTTTCAAAGACACTTTGAATCCTGATAGGTCAGTTTCTTCTTCAACATAGGTTGATAAAGCTCCTAAATTCAGTTAATTGTTAAATGAATTTTCTGAGATGAATTTTGAAAGCTCATGTGACAACTTATTGTGCACTAGTGTAAAAGCCCGTATACACGGTCCAAAGTCTGCGTTGCATACACCTCTGGCACTCAAAGGGTTAAAAGGCCGTTCCTGCTCTGCGTCCTGCTGCCGACGCAGTCATGCACTGTAGAGACTGCCCGAAAGCACAGAATGCTCCCAGCACAGCACTCCCAGCATTTCTACACCTCCCAGCATTCTGAGCCTTCGAGCATGACGGCTTCTGACAAACATCCTCACAAATTATTATATAGGATGATTGGAAGTCCAGGCAGCTAATGAAAATAATGCCCCGAATGGCACCTGTTTTGATTTGTAATATCTCTTTACAGTAATGCTCTAAGCTATTGACCATTCAGCTTTCCTTCAAAATTCCAAAATAACTCAGAATTTTGCATTACAGGCTCGTTATGCTCATCTGTAGGGTGGTCACTAAGAATCATCCACTTATAAACTTCATCATAAATTGACAGTCATTAACTTTCATTGCCTATTTAACCCTTCACATCACTTCACACATACACCTAAACAAAAACTACATGCGCTCATGGACAAGCAGGCATGTAAAGGGTTACAGCACACAGCACGTTACTGATTGATTAGGGTTGGAGTTTCCATAATAATTACTTTCCAGGAGACAATATAATATTATGGGAACAAGACAGACAGTTCTCAAACTGGGTTCTAGGAAAACCTATATAGCACTGAGGAGGTTAAAGACCCAATTTAGCTCAATATAAGCTGGATCATATTACCCCCGAGGCCAAAAAATGAGCCGTTGACTTGTCTTCAAGCATGGCAAGCAATTCAATTACCTGTGCTCTGAAGACAGACCCTTGGATAAAACCCACCAAACGTTGGAATTTATAATGTAATTACAGAGCCCCCTAAGCCCCATATCAATACATCCCAAAATGTGTAACATGTTAGTAGAATTAACCCTATGAGTGCCAGTGGGGTATGCTTAACTCACTGGTACTCACAGGGTTAATCCAACTAAGTTACAAAACAGCCCCTGAAAAGAAACATTTACCATTAATCATGATGTCCATCTGAGTCTTCAGCTCCCTGGTCAGCTACTGTCCATCTTCTTCTATCTTCATGCTCTCCATCTTGTCTTCTTCTCTTTTTTGTTTCACTCATGTTCCTGTAAAAAGAACGAAAAAAGGAAACATTAAATGTGTGTCACAAACATAATTCAGACAGAGTAATGTGTTTCATATTTCTCTGGCACTCAAAGAGTGAAACAATGACCATATGTCAGAGTTAAAATAGTAGACGTTGCCAAATGAAAAAAGAAAAGATTCCATTCTTTTCGCAAAGATAAAAATTTCCTTCTTAAAGAAGGTCTTCGGTGGATTGATTACTGATAGATTTGTAGACCTCGCTAGCATTCAAGGGGGTTACCTTCACTCAGTGGAAATCTGGAGATTTGTTATATTTCCCTTGCATTGCACTAACTTGCCCTGATAATTGCTCCATGTTCTTTACACATAAGGCCCAGTGAGAGCTCAGATCTCACCAGATTCCATTCTGCCAGTGAATCCATATGTTTTTCTCATGGTAACGAGAGTAACGTTGTTCTTTTTTCAACCTTGGAATCATTCTTGTTCTCTATCATTTCTATTGCTCTCTACTCTCACTGATTTTTTAGTAACATTTATTTAATATCTATGTCTATGTTTTAACCCAGGTGCTGTCCAGAGGCGTCTATGGCTACATCATACCAATAAGTATTATTATACTGGACGTTCTAGAGGCCTGGTTACTGATTTACCAGCTTCGGTCCCAGAAGAAAAAGGAAGAAAGTGAGTCCACACTCATTGAATGTATATCCCCACCCATGAACACCCCCACACTCCTCATTTGACTCCACTTATACTCCTAACCCATCCACGGTACCTGTACCTTTATCACTGTGTTGCACCCATTCCATTTATGTATATACATCACACTCAGGACAGTGGATCCAGTTGTGTATTGTTTCTGATTAAAGCAGGTTCTGATTCATGTTTTGTGTGTCCTCCCCAGATGAACTGGAAGAGGTCAAAGTTGATCATCCAGCACCTGTTTCCTTCAAGTGGAGCAGTTCTGAGTCCTCTGCAGGTAAGAATCCTTGATAACATACAGCATATTCTTCTCCTCTACCTTATTCTTGAGGATATAAGATTCTGGGCAACATCCTCTGCCTTACACTCACTAGTAGAAGGCAACACCCGCATCCCACACTCAGTAGGTGTATGGAAAACCCTCTACTTCACACTCAGTAAAGACACGGAACATTCTGTACTTTTATCAATGTGTTGCACCCATTCCATTTACATATATACATCACACTCAGGACAGTGGATCCAGTTGTGTATTGTTTCTGATTAAAGCAGGTTCTAATTAATGTTTTTTGTGTCCTCCCCAGATGAACTGGAAGAGGTCATAGTTGATCGTCCAGCACCTGTTTCCACCAAGAGGAGCAGTTCTGAGTCCTCTGAAGGTAAGAATCTTCAGGAACATTCAGCTGCTGGATTGATCCAGATTTCTTGGAGTTCTGTTATTTTATACATAAGTCCTAGAGGTATACAAAACTGCAATGCACACAGCACCCCTGTACCTGTACTTCACATTCAGAGGAAGGTGGGAACGTTCTGTACCTCACAGTAAGTAGAGAGAGGGAACATCCTGTACCGACACTCATCAAAGAGGGAGGAAACATCCTGTACCGCACACTCAGTAGAGACACGGAACATTCTGTACCTTTATCACTGTGTTGCACCCATTCCATTTACGTATCTACATCACACTCAGGACAGTGGATCCAGTTGTGTATTGTTTCTGATTAAAGCAGGTACTGATTAATGTTTTGTGTGCCACCCAGATGAACTGGAAGAGGTCGTAGTTGATCGTCCAGCACCTGTTTCCACCAAGCGGAGCAGTTCTGAGTCCTCTGCAGGTAAGAATCCTCAGGAACATCAGCATACTCTTCTCCACTCCCTTATTATTGAGGATGTATGATTCTGGGCATTATATATAAGGCAACATGGATCAGTTTTGGGGCAAACTTAATACATCATAGTGGGAAAATAAAAATTCCCCAAGTTTCTGTTGATTTATATGTTCTTTAACCCTTTCAATGCTAGAGAGGTCCCCCAGACATTTATCTGCAATGCATTCAATACCTCTCTGAAATTCAAGAGTTTTAAATCCCCTTTTAAATTAATGGTATTTTTTATATTTAGCAGAGGGGAGGGAACATCCTGTACCTTGCTCCCCAAGTGGGAGGTGATATTCTGTATCTAATACTCAGAAAAGGGAAGAAACATTCATACTTAATTTACTGTACATCACACTCTGTAGAGGGAGAACACTTCCTGTACCTCACACTTGGTAGAGGGAGAACACTTCCTTTACATCATACTCTATAGAGGAGGAAACAGTTCCTGTACATCACAGTCTGTAGAGGGAGATCATTTCCTGTACATCCCACTTAGTAGAGGGAGGACACTTCCTGTACCTCACACTCTGTAGAGTGGGGACACTTCTTGATATCACACTCAGTAGAGGGAGGACACCTCCTGTACACCACAATCAGCAGAGGGAGAATACTTCTGTACACCACATGGAGTAGATGGAGAATACTTCCTGTACACCACATGCAGTAGGAGAAGAATACTTCCTGTACACCACAATTAGTAGAGGGAAGACAATTCCTGTACCTCACAACCTATAGAGGCAAAGAACATGTTGTACAGCTCTGTGTTGCATGCATTCCATTTACTTATCTACCTCACGGTCAGTGCATTTGGTCCAATTGTATATAGTTGTATATAAACAGGTTCTGATTATTGTTTTGTGTCCAACCCAGGTGATCTGGGGGATTTTCAAGTCCGAGATCCAGAACCAAACAATGGAAATAGCTACACAACTGTTCCTGAGTCCATTGAAGGTAAGAGTCCTCTAGGCAGTACAGCTTTCTCTTCTCCACTACAGCCTTATACTGTGGGATATAAAGTACTGGGCCTTATGTATAAACCTAAAGTTGTACAGTTTTGGGGCAAACCTAATGCACCACATGGTCAAATAAAATTTCCCCAAATTACCATTCATCTAAACAGTGCTTTTAATCATTTTAATGCTAGATAGGCCTTCAATGCTTCCTTGAATAGAAAAGTTTATTTGTCCCCAGTGGTGCTGCTGGATTGATCCAGATTTCTTTAGTTATTTTACTTTACACATAAGTCCTAGAGGTATACAAAACTGCAATGCACACAGCACCCCTGTACCTGTACTTCACATTCAGTGGAAGGTGGGAACATTCTGTACCTCACAGTAAGTAGAGAGAGGGAACATCCTGTACCAACACTCATTAAAGAGGGAGGAAACATCCTGTACCTCACACTCAGTAGAGACACAGAACATTCTGTAGATTTATCACTGTGTTTCACCCATTCCATTTACATATATACATCACACTCATGACAGTGGATCCAGTTGTGTATTGTTTCTGATTAAAGTAGGTTCTGATTAATGTTTTGTGTGTCCTCCCCAGATGAACTGGAAGAGGTCGTAGTTGATCTTCCAGCACCTGTTTCCATCAAGAGGAGCAGTTCTGGGTCCTCTGCAGGTAAGAATCATCGGGAACATACAGCATACTCTTCTCCTCTACCTTATTCTTGAGAATATAAGATTCTGGACCTTATATATAAGGCAACATGGAGCAGTTTTGGGGCAATCCTAATACATCATAGTGGGAAAATAAAACTTCCCCATGTTTCTGTTGATTTATATGTTCTTTAACCCTTTCAATGCTAGAGAGGTCCCCAAAGCATTTATCTACAATGCATTCAATACCTCTCTGAAATTCACTTTGTACATCACACTCTGTAGAGGGAGAAAATTTCCTGTGCATCTCACTTAGTAGAGGGAAAACACTTCCTGTACATCAAACTCTATATAGAGGGAGAACATTTCCTGTATATCACATTCTGTAGAGGGAGAACATTTCCTGTACATCACACTCTGTAGAGGGAGAAAATTTCCTGTACATCACACTCAGTAGAGGAAGGACACTTTTTGTACATCAGTCTAAGTAGAGGGAGGATACTTCCTGTACACCACAATCAGCAGATGGAGGACACATCCTGTACCTCACACTCTATAGAGGGAGGACACTTCTTATACATCATGCTCAGTAGAGGGAGGACATTTCCTGTTCACCACACTCAATAGAGGGAGAACACTTCCTGTACACCACAATCAGTAGAGGGAGGACATGTCCTGTAGCTCACACTCTATAGAGGGAGGACACTTCTTAAACATCATACTCAGTAGAGGGAGGACATTTCCTGTACACCACACTCAACAGCGGAGAGCACTTCCTGTACACCACAATCAGTAGAGGGAGGACAATTCCTGTACCTCACACTCTATAGAGGGAGGGAAAATATTGTATCTCTCTATGTTGCACGGATTCCATTTACATATGTACCTCACACTCAGTGCATTGGGTCCAGTTGTATATAAACAGGTTCTGATTATTGTTTTATGTCCACCCCAAGTGATCTGGAAAGGGAACAACACCAAGATCTGGAACCAAACAACAGAAATGGTTACACTACTGATCCTGAGTTCATTGAAGGTAAGAGTCCTCTAGACAGTACAGCTTTTTCTTCACCACTACAACCTTACACTGTAGTATAGAAGATACGGGTCCTTATGTATAAACCTAAAGTTGGACAATTTTGGGGCAAACCTAATGCACCACAGGGGACAATTAAAAATTCCCCAAATTACCATTCATTTAAAGGGGAACTTTCACCCCGCAATAACTTAACGTTGACTTATTGCTCACCTGGCGACTAGCTGCTTAGTAGCGCTAGTCACCAGCAATATTACCCGGTTCTTCAGATATCGGCTTTTTGCCGATGGTGACAGGAGCAGGAAGCACGGACGTCTCTTCACAGTGACGTCCGTGCGCCACGGTGCAAAAGGGACTGACAGCGCAGGCGCACGGACGTCACTGTGAAGAGACGTCCGTGCTTCCTGCTCCTGTCACCATCGGCAAAAAGCCGATATCTGAAGAACCGGGTAATATTGCTGGTGACTAGCGCTACTAAGCAGCTAGTCGCCAGGTGAGCAATAAGTCAACGTTAAGTTATTGCGGGGTGAAAGTTCCCCTTTAAACAGCACTTTTAACCACTTGAATGCTAGACTGTCTTCAATGCTTTACTCCACAGTACATGGGAGACCTGTTAAAAGTCGATGGGATTAAAACTCCATTTCATTGAATAGAAAAGTTAATATGTCCCCAGTGGATCTGCTGGATTGATCCAGATTTCTTTGAGTTCTTCTTTTTTATACATAAGGTCCAGAGGTATACATAACTGCAATGCACACAGCACACCTGTACCTGTACTTCACATTCAGTAGAGGGAGGGAACATCCTGTACCTCACACTAAGTAGAGAGAGAGGGAACATCCTGTATCTCACACTCGGTAGAGGGGGGAACATCCTATACCTCACACTCAGTAGAGGGAGTGTATATTCTGTACCTCACACTTAGTAGAGGGAGGGAACATCCTGTACCTGACATTCAGTAGATGTTGGTCATATCCTGTACCTCACACTTATCATTCCATTTACTTATCTACCTCATACTCAGTAGATTGGGTCCAGTTATATATAATTGTATATAAACAGTTTCTGATTAATGTTTTGTGTGTCCTCCCCAGGTGAACTGGAAGAGGTTGTAGTTCATTGTACAACAGATATTAGCACCAAGGAGAGCAGTACTGAGTAGTGATGAGCGAGCACCCCAATGCTCGGGTGTTCGGGTGCTCTGACCGAGCACCCCCTGAGGCTCGAGTGCTCGGCCGAACACCCGAGCCCCATTGAAGTCAATGGGAGGACTCGAGCATTACACCAGGCACCCCCTGCTCTGATGAGGGGAGGGTGCCTGGTCCATAGGAAAAGGGCAGAAAATTATGGAAACACCACAGAAATGGTTCAGGGACAGCATAGGGAGGATGTCTGGATGCATCTTGGACTCCAACATCGCTGCTGGGAACGATCTTTCGCCCGTAGTACGCCATTTTTACAGACTGACCATAAAACACACAAAAAGGAAAATAAAAACGACTTTAGGCGAAAAATTGTTACCAAACAATATTTGCTGTATATTTACTTGTATATCATCTGCAAATTATCCCAAAAATTTCCTTGATTTTCGGAAGTGAGGCCATGATTAAGAGGGAAACGTGCGCAGAGGCAAATTCTCCCAAAAATTTCCTTGATTTTCAGAACTGAGGCCATGATTAAGAGGGAAACGTGCACAGAGGCAAATTCTCCCAAAAATTTCCTTGATTTTATTGAACTGAGGCCATGATTAAGAGGGAAACGTGCGCTGAGCCGACCATCTAAAACATTATGGGTGAGGGTCTGCTGCAGAGCTGACCATCCTAAACATTATATGCGAAGGCCCGCTAGTGAGCTGACGCTATAAAACATTATATGAGAGGGCCCGCTAGAGAGCTGACCCAATAAAACATTATATGAGAAGGCCCGCTGGTGAGCTGACCTATATAAAAATTGGCAAACAGGGCCCGCTGGTGAGCTGGCCCTATATAAAAATTATATCACAGGGCATATGGAAGAGGAGGAGGAGGATGAGAAGATTAAGAGTCAACCATATACCCGTTTTTTGGGTGGAAGGGGTGAATGGGAATACAGAGTATTCCCATCATTGTAAATAACATATATAAAGTGAGTTTATGTTCCCCCGGGGCTTTCCTCCAGTGGAGTGGAGAAGTCAGGGGAAATCCAGGCCTTGTTCATTTTTATAAGTGTCAACCTATCAGCATTGTCGGTGGAAAGGCGGATACGCTTATCTGTTATGATGCCACCAGCAGCACTAAATACCCGCTCAGACAGAACGCTGGCGGCAGGGCAGGCCAGCACCTCCAAGGCGTAGAGTGCCAGTTCATACCACGTGTCCAGCTTGGACACCCAGTAGTTGTAAGGCACAGAGGGATCATTGAGGACGCTGACACGGTCTGCTACGTACTCCTTCACCATCTTCCAAAACTTTTCCCTCCTTGTGACACTAGGCTGCGCATCAGGGTGAGGGTGCTGGCGGGGTGTCATGAAGGTGTCCCACGCCTTGGAGAGTGTTGCCCTGCCTTTCTCGGAACTGCTGTGTGCTCCCCTTTTCTCCCCTTCTCGGTTGGCCAAGGTAGCACGTACTCTGCCGCCAGCGTTGTCAGATGGAAAATTTTGGAGCAATTTTTCGACAAGAACCTTCTGGTATTGCAACATTTTGCTTGTCCTCTCCACCGGAGGAATGAGAGATGAGAAATTCTCTTTGTAGCGGGGGTCCAGAAGGGTGAACACCCAGTAATCCGTGTTGTCTAAAATGCGTACAACGCGTGGGTCACGGGAAAGGCAGCCTAACATAAAGTCAGCCATGTGTGCCAGAGTACCAACAGTCAAGATTTCGCTGTCCTCACCAGGAGGATGACTCTCAATATCCTCATCCTCTTCCTCCTCTTCTGCCCACCCACGCTGAAGAGATGGAACTAAAGTTCCATGGCTACCCTCTGTAGCGGAGGCAACCGTGTCTTCCTCCTCCTCCTCCTCCTCCTCCTCCTCCGCCTCCTCCAATTGTCGCTGAGAAGACGAAGTGAGGGTGCTCTGGCTATCACCTTGTGTAAGCTCTTCCTCCCCCATTTCCACCTCTTCCACATGCAAAGCGTCGGTTTTAATTGTGAGCAGCGAGCGTTTCAGTAGACACAGAAGTGGGATGGTTACACTGATAATAGCGTTATCGCCGCTCACCATCTGTGTCGATTCCTCAAAATTGCGTAAAACCTCGCACAGGTCTGACATCCATTCCCACTCCTCACTTCTGATTACAGGAAGTTGAACGGAGAGGCGACGACCGTGTAACAGCTGGTACTCCACTACTGCCCTCTGCTGCTCACAAAGCCGGGCCAACATGTGGAAGGTGGAGTTCCAGCGCGTGCTCACGTCACACAGCAGCCGGTGAGCTGGCAATTGTAAGCGCTGCTGCAGCTTCAACAGGCCGGCTGAAGCTGTTGATGACTTACGGAAATGTGCACACACGCGGCGCACCTTGGTCAAGAGATCATGCACATTGGGGTAGGTTTTTAGAAATCGCTGCACCACTAAATTAAATACATGCGCTAGGCATGGTACGTGTGTGAGCTTGCCGAGCTCCAAAGCCGCCACCAAGTTACGCCCATTATCACACACAACCATGCCTGCTTGCAGGTTGAGTGGCGAGAGCCACTGCTCGGTCTGGTGACTAATCCCCTGCAACAGCTCTGAGGCCGTGTGCTGTTTGTCCCCAAGGCAGATCAGCTTCAGCACGGCCTGTTGACGCTTCCCCACTGCAGTGCTACACTGCTTCCAGCTACTGGCTGATGGGGGAGTGGCGGTGTGTGTAGAGAATTCGGAGGTGGAAACGGAGGAGGAGGAGCCAATAACGTAGGTGCTGGTGGAAACCCTGATGGAGGTAGGGCCCGCAATCCTCGGCGTGGGTAGCACCCGTGCCATCCCAGGGTCCGAGTCGCTCCCAGCCTCCACGACATTCACCCAGTGTGCCGTCAGGGAAATGTAGCGTCCCTGGCCACAAGCACTTGTCCATGTGTCAGTCGTTAAGTGGACCTTCCCAGTAACTGCGTTGGTCAGGGCACGGGTGATGTTACGGGACACATGGTGGTGTAATGCGGGGATGGCACACCGGGAAAAGTAGTGGCGGCTGGGGACCGCGTACTGAGGGACAGCTGCTGCCATCAGGCTGCGGAAGGACTCAGTGTCCACAAGCCTAAATGGCAGCATTTCGATGGCCAGTAATTTTGAAAGGTGTGAGGTTAGTGCTATGGCCTGTGGGTGGGTGGCTGGGTACTTTCTCTTGCGCTCAAATGCCTGGGGTAACGACATTTGGACGCTGTGCTGGGACAGGGAAGTGGATGTGGTCGCTGATGGTGCTTCAGATGCTACAGGTGCAGGGCGGGAGGTATGCGGGCCTGCGCCTTCGACAGGCGATTGGCCGGCACCGAAAACAGGGGAAGAGGAGGCAGTGGTGTGGCCTGCAGACACAGATGGGCGATCCAGGCGTTCCTCCCACTTACTACGGTGCTTGGATGCCATGTGTCGGATCATGCTGGTGGTGGTGAGGTTTCTAGTGTTCATGCCTCGGCTCATTCTGGTGTGGCACAGGTTGCAAACTACAATTCTTTTGTCGTCCGCACTTTCCTTAAAAAAACGCCATACCGCGGAACACCTACCCCTTGGCAAGGTAGATTTACGCAAGGGGGTGCTCCGTGGAACATTTGCGGGCCGGTTTGGTGCGGTCCGCCTTCTTTCTGTAGCCACACCACTGCCTCTTCCAGCCTGTTGCGGTGCTGCAGATGGCTCACCCTCAGGACTGCTGTCATCGCTCGGCTCTACACCTTCCCAGGTGGGGTCAGTCACCTCATCGTCCACCAAGTCCTCCTCCACTTCCTCACTCTGATCATCCTCCTCAAGTCTTGATCCCACCACATACTCAGTCATTGACAACTGTATAACATTCTCCTCAACAAGGTCTTGAGACGGAAATAGTGGTTGATTTAATGGCAACTGTGTCTCATCATCATCATCATCATCCACTACTTCCTTTGACCTTAAATGCCGTTCACATCTGTCATCTTCTTGTGATTGGGTAGCCTCTAGAGGTTGTGAATCAGGGCACAAGATGTCATGTTCCTCTGCAAGCGTGCTTGGAGAGAGGGTCAAATGAAGGATTGGTGATGAGACGAGCTCCTCACTATATCCCAGTGTGGGATCACTTCTTTGACCAGACCGTGTATGGTGGGAGGAAGGATGATCAGAGTGAGGATTATTTTGACCAGACTCTTGGCTACTGAGAGTGGACTTGGTGGAAGACAGGGTGGTGCTTAACCGACTGGAAGCAGTATCAGCTGTCATCCAACCGACCACCTGTTCGCAGTGGTCGGACCTCGAGAGTGATGTCCTGCGACGCCCTGTAAAATTACACATGAAGCTAGGTATGGTGGATGTCTTTCTTTCTTGTGCTCTGGCACCAGGCACAGTTTCTCCGCGTCCTGACCCGCGCCCTGAACTTTCAGGATCACGTCCACTTCCCCGTCCCTTTTTACCCGCCTTCTTCATCTTACACAGAATATGTGACTTTAATATTTGAGTTTGAAAACTTAACAGTATTTCTTATTATTCTGCAACTCTGCACAGTACACAGAATAGGCTGCTAAACGGCGGTGAAACACACTGAATGGAATATGTGACTTTGATATTTTAGTTTGAAGACTTAACAGTATTTCTTCCTATTCTGCAACTCTGCACAGTACACAGAATAGGCTGCTAAACGGCGGTGAAACACACTGAATGGAATATGTGACTTTAATATTTGAGTTTGAAAACTTAACAGTATTTCTTATTGTTCTGCAACTGTACAGAGTACACAGAATAGGCTGCTAAACTGCGGTGAAACACACTGAATGGAATATGTGACTTTAATATTTGAGTTTGAAAACTTAACAGTATTTCTTATTATTCTGCAACTGTACAGAGTACACAGAATAGGCTGCTAAACTGCGGTGAAACACACTGAATGGAATATGTGACTTTAATATTTGAGTTTGAAAACTTAACAGTATTTCTTATTATTCTGCAACTCTGCAGAGTACACAGAATAGGCTGCTAAACTGCGGTGAAACACACTGAATGGAATATGTGACTTTAATATTTGAGTTTGAAAACTTAACAGTATTTCTTATTATTCTGCAACTGTACAGAGTACACAGAATAGGCTGCTAAACTGCGGTGAAACACACTGAATGGAATATGTGACTTTGATATTTTAGTTTGAAGACTTAACAGTATTTCTTCCTATTCTGCAACTCTGCACAGTACACAGAATAGGCTGCTAAACTGCGGCGAAGCACACTGAATGGAATATGTGACTTTGATATTTTAGTTTGAAGACTTAACAGTATTTCTTCCTATTCTGCAACTCTGCACAGTACACAGAATGTGCTGCTAAACTGCGGCGAAGCACACTGAATGGAATATGTGACTTTGATATTTTAGTTTGAAGACTTAACAGTATTTCTTCCTATTCTGCAACTCTGCACAGTACACAGAATAGGCTGCTAAACTGCGGCGAAGCACACTGAATGGAATATGTGACTTTGATATTTTAGTTTGAAGACTTAACAGTATTTCTTCCTATTCTGCAACTCTGCACAGTACACAGAATGTGCTGCTAAACTGCGGCGAAGCACACTGAATGGAATATGTGACTTTGATATTTTAGTTTGAAGACTTAACAGTATTTCTTATTATTCTGCAACTGTACAGAGTACACAGAATAGGCTGCTAAACTGCGGTGAAACACACTGAATGGAATATGTGACTTTAATATTTGAGTTTGAAAACTTAACAGTATTTCTTATTATTCTGCAACTGTACAGAGTACACAGAATAGGCTGCTAAACTGCGGTGAAACACACTGAATGGAATATGTGACTTTAATATTTGAGTTTGAAAACTTAACAGTATTTCTTATTATTCTGCAACTCTGCAGAGTACACAGAATAGGCTGCTAAACTGCGGTGAAACACACTGAATGGAATATGTGACTTTAATATTTGAGTTTGAAAACTTAACAGTATTTCTTATTATTCTGCAACTCTGCAGAGTACACAGAATAGGCTGCTAAACTGCGGTGAAACACACTGAATGGAATATGTGACTTTAATATTTGAGTTTGAAAACTTAACAGTATTTCTTATTATTCTGCAACTCTGCAGAGTACACAGAATAGGCTGCTAAACTGCGGTGAAACACACTGAATGGAATATGTGACTTTAATATTTGAGTTTGAAAACTTAACAGTATTTCTTATTATTCTGCAACTGTACAGAGTACACAGAATAGGCTGCTAAACTGCGGTGAAACACACTGAATGGAATATGTGACTTTAATATTTGAGTTTGAAAACTTAACAGTATTTCTTATTATTCTGCAACTGTACAGAGTACACAGAATAGGCTGCTAAACTGCAGTGAAACACACTGAATGGAATATGTGACTTTAATATTTGAGTTTGAAAACTTAACAGTATTTCTTATTATTCTGCAACTCTGCAGAGTACACAGAATAGGCTGCTAAACTGCGGTGAAACACACTGAATGGAATATGTGACTTTAATATTTGAGTTTGAAAACTTAACAGTATTTCTTATTATTCTGCAACTGTACAGAGTACACAGAATAGGCTGCTAAACTGCGGTGAAACACACTGAATGGAATATGTGACTTTGATATTTTAGTTTGAAGACTTAACAGTATTTCTTCCTATTCTGCAACTCTGCACAGTACACAGAATAGGCTGCTAAACTGCGGCGAAGCACACTGAATGGAATATGTGACTTTGATATTTTAGTTTGAAGACTTAACAGTATTTCTTCCTATTCTGCAACTCTGCACAGTACACAGAATGTGCTGCTAAACTGCGGCGAAGCACACTGAATGGAATATGTGACTTTGATATTTTAGTTTGAAGACTTAACAGTATTTCTTCCTATTCTGCAACTCTGCACAGTACACAGAATAGGCTGCTAAACTGCGGCGAAGCACACTGAATGGAATATGTGACTTTGATATTTTAGTTTGAAGACTTAACAGTATTTCTTCCTATTCTGCAACTCTGCACAGTACACAGAATGTGCTGCTAAACTGTGGCAAAGCACACTGAATGGAATATGTGACTTTGATATTTTAGTTTGAAGACTTAACAGTATTTCTTCCTATTCTGCAACTCTGCACAGTACACAGAATGTGCTGCTAAACTGCGGCGAAGCACACTGAATGGAATATGTGACTTTGATATTTTAGTTTGAAGACTTAACAGTATTTCTACCTATTCTGCAACTCTGCACAGTACTCAGAATGTGCTGCTAAACTGCGGCGACGCACACTGAATGGAATACGTGACTTTGATATTTTAGTTTGAAGACTTAACAGAATGTGCTCTAATCTGCAACTTTGCACACTAAACAGAATGTGCTCTAATCTGCAACTTTGCACACTAAACAGAATGTGCTCTAATCTGCAACTTTGCACACTAAACAGAATGTGCTCTAATCTGCAACTGTGCACACTAAACAGAATGTGCTCTAATCTGCAACTTTTCACACTAAACAGAATATTTTTTTTTTTTTTTTTTTTTTTTTTTTCCCCCCACACAAAATAACCTGCTGCCCCCACACACAGTAGTCCTAAAAAGGACTTTTGGTTCTTTTTTGTCAGAATTTTTTTTTTTCCTCCCTACACTGCCTTTCCCTTCCTATCCTCAGCTCTCCCTGGCTCAGACTGAGCCGAACTCGATGGTCAGGTGCTATACAGCACCCGACCACGGGTTCTGGCCAGCCAATCAGTGTAATGCCAGCAGCCAACATGGCTGCTGGCATTACACCGATGTCAGAGCCTCCCTGCACGTTTATTGGCTGCGCAGCAGCCGCAAAACGTGCGGGGAGGAGACCCGAACATGGCGGGCGAGCACATGCGGTACTCGTACGAGTACCGCCATGTGCCGAGCAGAGCGATGCTCGAGCCGATCCGAGCATCGGCCGAGCATGCTCGCTCAACACTAGTACTGAGTCCTCTGCAGGTAAGAATCCTCAGGAACATACAGTACATTCTTCTCCTCTACCTTATTCTTGAGGATATAAGATTCTGGGCCTTATATATAAGACAACATGGAGCAGTTTTGGGGCAATCCTAGTACATCATAGTGGGAAAATAAAACTTCCCCATGTTTCCATTGATTTATAAGTACTTACTACACTAGGGAGGTCCCCAAGGCGTTTATCTACAAAGCACTTGGATACCTCTCTGAAATTCAAGAGATTTAAATCCCCTTGTAACTCTTTGAGTGCTAGAGAATTATGAAACACATTGGCCTGCAATGCACTGCGTACCCCTCCGGCACACAAAGGGTTAAATTAATGGTAGTTTTTACACTTAGCAGAGGGGAGGGAACATCCTGTACCTGACATCCAGTAGATGGAGGGCATATCCTGTACCTCACACTAAGTAGAGAGAGGGAACATCCTATACCTCACACTAAGTAGAGAGAGGGAACATCCTATACCTCACACTCAGTAAAGGGAGGGTATATTCTGTACCTACACTTAGTAGAGGGAGGGAACATCCTGTACCTGACATTCAGTAGATGAAGGGCATATCCTGTACCTCACACTTAGCATTCCATTTACTTATCTACCTCACACTCAGTACATTGGGTCCAGTTATATATAATTGTATATAAACAGTTTCTGATTAATGTTTTGTGTGTCCTCCCCAGGTGAACTGGAAGAGGTTGTAGTTCATTGTACAACAGATGTTAGCACCAAGGAGAGCGGTACTGAGTCCTCTGCAGGTAAGAATCCTCAGGAACATACAGCACACTCTTCTCCTCTACCTTATTCTTGAGGATATAAGATTCTGGGCCTTATATATAAGGTAACATGGAGCAGTTTTGGGGCAACCCTAATACATCATAGCGGGAAAATAAAACTTCCCCAAGTTTCCATTGATTTATAAGTACTTACTACACTAGAGAGGTCCCCAAGGCATTTATCTACAATGCACTTGGATACCTCTCTGAAATTCAAGAGATTTAAATCCCCTTGTAACTCTTTGAGTGCTAGAGAATTATGAAACACATTGGCCTGCAATGCACTGCGTACCCCTCCGGCACTCAAAGGGTTAAATTAATGGTAGTTTTTACACTTAGTAGAGGGGAGGGAACATCCTGTACCTGACATCCAGTAGACGGAGGGCATATCCTATACCTTACACTAAGTAGAGAGAGGGAACATCCTATACCTCACACTCAGTAAAGGGAGGGAACATCCTATACCTCACACTCAGTAAAGGGAGGGTATATTCTGTACCTCACACTTAGTAGAGGGAGGAAATATCCTGTACTTGACATTCAGTAGATGAAGGGCATATCCTGTACATCACACTTAGCATTCCATTTACCTATCTACCTCATACTCAGTACGTTGGGTCCAGTTATATGTAATTGTATATAAGCAGGTTCTGATGAATGCTTTGTGTGTCCTCCCCAGGTGAACTGGAAGAGGTTGTAGTTCATTGTACAACAGATGTTTCCACCAAGGAGAGCAGTACTGAGTCCTCTGCAGGTAAGAATCCTCAGGAACATACAGCATACTCTTCTCCTGTACCTTATTCTTGAGGATATGTGATTCCAGACCTTATATATAAGGTAACATGGAGCAGTTTTGGGGCAATCCTAATATATCATAGTGGGAAAATAAAACTTCCCCATGTTTCCTGTTCCGCACACTCAGTAAAGGAATGACATTTCCTGTACCTCGCACTTGGTAGAGGGAGGACACTTCCTGTACCTCACACTTGGTAGAGGGTGGACACTTCCTGTATCTCATAGTCTACAGAGGCAGAGAACATATTGTATCGCTCTGTGTTGCATGCATTCCATTTACTTATCTACCTCACACTCAGTGCGTTGGGTCCAGTTGTATTTAAACAGGTTCTGATTACTGTTATGTGTCCACCCCAGGTGATCTGGAAGACTTTGAAGTTGTAGATGGAGCAGATGCTCCTCCGGAGGCCACTGCAGGTAAGTCCTCTAGACAGTACCGCTTTCTCTTATCCTCTACCGTATACTGTAGGATATAAGTTACATGGCCTTATGTATAGGACTAAAGTTGGACAATTTTGGGGTAAACCTAATGCACCAAATGGGACAAATAAAAATTCCCCAAATTACCATCCATTTACACAGTGATTTTAACCACTTGACTACTAGATCGGCCTTCAATGCTTTACTCCACAATTGGTTGGAAACCTGTATAAAAGTCGATGGGATTAAAACTCCATTTCTTTGAAAGGAAAAGTTTATTTGTCCCCAGTGGTGCTGCTAGTTTGATCCAGGTTTCTTTTTTATACATAAGGCCCAGAGATATACAACTTCAATGCACACAGCACCCTCTCACACTCAGCAGATGGAGGGAGCATTCTGTACCTCACACTCAGTAGATGGAGGGAACATCCTGTACCCATAGCTGGGAACCCCCTGCTTTTGGCCCAGAGACTCCAGTTTTCAAACTGCATTACTGGGTCTCCGGGGCAGCGGCTGGGTCTCCAGATGTGGTGAGTTTCTATTGAAACTCTACCCACTTCTGCTCTTTTTCAGTATTTCCTCCTACTCCCTGTGACTTTTCCTCTTTCCTCTGCCTATTTTTTTCTAGCCCACTTAGCCCGCTCACACTCGTGGTTAAGCCCCACCCCCTTTTGACACAAATCATGCCATTATTCTACCCCCACCGGCACCACAGGACTCCCCTCCAGGGACAGCAAAGAACACATTTCCCAGGTATGCCTGTACCTACACTCAGTAGAGGGAGGGTACATTCTGTACCTCACGCTCAGTAGAGGGAGAGTATATCCTATACTTCACACTCAGTAGAGGGAGGGTATATCCTTTACCTACACTCAGTAGAGAAAGGGAACATCCGATACCTCACACTCAGTAAAGGGAGGGTATATCCTCTAGCTACATTCAGTAGAGGGAGGGAACATCCTGTATCATATACTCAGTAAATGGACAGAATATCCAGTATATCACACTCAGTAGAGGAAGGGTACATCCTACACCTCACAGTAAGTATACGGAAGGTATATCCTTTACCTCACACACAGTGGAGAGTGGGAACACCCTGTACATCATAGTTAATAGAGGGAGGGAACATTCTGTACCCCACACTTAGTAGAGAGAGGGAACATCCTGTACATCACACTTAATAGAGGGAGGGAGCATTCTGTACATCAAACTTAATAGAGGAACAGTACATCTTATACCTCACACTTAGTAGAGGGAGGGAACATGCTGTACATCATACTTAATAGAGGGAGGGAGCATTCTGTACTTCACACTCAGCAGAGGGAGGATATATCCTCTACCTACACTCAGTAGAGGGAGGGAACATCCTGTATCATATACTCAGTGAATGGATGGAATATTCAGTATATCACACTCAGTAGAGGGATGGCACATCCTATAACTCACACTCAGTAGAGGGAGGGTATATCCTGTACATCACACTTAGCAGAGGGAGGATATCTCCTGTACCTTACTCTCCAAAAAGGAAAGATACAACCTTTACCTGCATTTTCTGGAGGGAAGAAATATCCTTTATCTAGACTTAGAAGATAGTGGGAGTATCCTGTATCCCTCACTTGGTAGATTGAGGGAACTTCTCTCATCGTAAGTTTGGTGGCGGGTGGAAACATCCGGTATCTGTCATTCAGTAGAGGGAGGTGGCATCCTGTTCAGCACACTCAGTGAAGGAAGAGAGCCTCCTCTACCTCATGCGGAGTAGAATGAGGGAATGTAAGGAACCTCAGGCTCAGGGAGAGAAACCCTGTTCCACACCTTTTGAAGAACTTTGTTGCTCTCAATCCATCCACTTAGTAAATAAAGTGACCCTGTATATTCCTTATGAAAAAAAACTGAATCTGAATATGGTGGTTGTGTTCCACTTTTTTCCACAGCAACAAAGGAAACATCAAATGTGATGAATGATGTCTGGAAAGAACAGGTTTTGACTGGAATGTCATTTCTGAAGAAGGTTTTAAGTCTGCAGAATTCCTGGAATGTAAAGAACAAAGAAAAAGTGAGTGTTTCTGCTCTTCATGTTCCTGGGCCTTCTCTCTTGTACTTCACGCTCCTCTGGTTCTTGTGCCTCCTTGTCGTGCACTGGCACTACCCCTTTTTCTCTTCACACATCTACATTCTAGTCACCCTTTTACTAACTGAAATACCAGTAAACATGCCAGCCTAGTCATATAATCCTAGTTTCTTATGGAAGATGCCTATTAGATAGGTAAAGTAGGTCCCAGGCTAGAACAGACTGCTGAGATGTGGTTCCTCGACTTTGCTGGGTATGGATACATTTTGAGTTGTTTTGTGTGTCCTCCCCAGATGAACTGGAAGAGGTCGTAGTTGATCTTCCAGCACCTGTTTCCATCAAGAGGAGCAGTTCCTCTGCAGGTAAGAATCATCGGGAACATACAGCATACTCTTCTCCTCTACCTTATTCTTGAGAATATAAGATTCTGGACCTTATATATAAGGCAACATGGAGCAGTTTTGGGGCAATCCTAATACATCATAGTGGGAAAATAAAACTTCCCCATGTTTCTGTTGATTTATATGTTCTTTAACCCTTTCAATGCTAGAGAGGTCCCCAAAGCATTTATCTACAATGCATTCAATACCTCTCTGAAATTCACTTTGTACATCACACTCTGTAGAGGGAGAAAATTTCCTGTGCATCTCACTTAGTAGAGGGAGGACACTTCCTATACCTCACGCTTAGTAGAGGGAGAACACTTCCTGTACATCAAACTCTATACAGAGGGAGAACATTTCCTGTACATCACATTCTGTAGAGGGAGAACATTTCCTGTACATCATACTCTGTAGAGGGAGAAAATTTCCTGTACATCTCACTTAGTAGAGGGAGGACACTTCCTGCACTCAAACTCTATAGAGGGAGGACACTTCTTGTACATCACACTCAGTAGAGGGAGAACACTTTTTGTACATCAGTCTAAGCAGAGGGAGGATACTTCCTGTACACCACAATCAGCAGAGGGAGGACACATCCTGTACCTCACACTCTATAGAGGGAGGACACTTCTTATACATCATGCTTAGTAGAGGGAGGACATTTCCTGTTCACCACACTCAGTAGAGGGAGAACACTTCCTGTACACCACAATCAGTAGAGGGAGGACATGTCCTGTACCTCACACCCTCTACACTTCTTATACATCATACTCAGTAGAAGGAGGACATTTCCTGTACACCACACTCAACAGCGGAGAGCACTTCCTGTACACCACAATCAGTAGAGGGAGGACAATTCCTGTACCTCACACTCTATAGAGGGAGGGAAAATATTGTATCTCTCTATGTTGCACGGATTCCATTTACATATGTACCTCACACTCAGTGCATTGGGTCCAGTTGTATATAAACAGGTTCTGATTATTGTTTTGTGTCCACCCCAGGTGATCTGGAAAAGGAACAACACCAAGATCTGGAACCAAACAACAGAAATGGTTACACTACTGCTCCTGAGTTCATTGAAGGTAAGAGTCCTCTAGACAGTACAGCTTTCTCTTCACCACTACAACCTTACACTGTAGTATAGAAGATATGGGTCCTTATGTATAAACCTAAAGTTGGACAATTTTGGGGCAAACCTAATGCACCACAGGGGACAAATGAAAATTCCCCAAATTACCATTCATTTAAACAGCACTTTTAACCACTTGAATGCTAGATTGGTCTTCAATGCTTTACTCCACAGTACGTTGGAGACCTGTTAAAAGTCGATGGGATTAAAACTCCATTTCATTGAATAGAAAAGTTAATATGTCCCCAGTGGATCTGCTGGATTGATCCAGATTTCTTTGAGTTCTTCTTTTTTATACATAAGGTCCAGAGATATACATAACTGCAATGCACACAGCACACCTGTACCTGTATTTCACATTCAGTAGAGGGAGGGAACATCCTGTATCTCACACTCGGTAGAGGGGGGAACATTCTATACCTCACACTCAGTAGAGGGAGTGTATATTCTGTACCTCACACTTAGTAGAGGGAGGGAACATCCTGTACCTGACATCCAGTAGATGGATGGCATATCCTGTACCTCACACTTATCATTCCATTTACTTATCTACCTCATACTCAGTAGATTGGGTCCAGTTATATATAATTGTATATAAACAGTTTCTGATTAATGCTTTGTGTGTCCTCCCCAGGTGAACTGGAAGAGGTTGTAGTTCATTGTACAACAGATGTTTCCACCAAGGAGATCAGTACTGAGTCCTCTGCAGGTAAGAATCCTCAGGAACATACAGTACACTCTTCTCCTCTACCTTATTCTTGAGGATATGTGATTCCAACCTTATGTATAAGGTAACATGGAGCAGTTTTGGGGCAATCCTAATACATCATAGTGGGAAAATAAAAATTCCCCAAGTTTCCATTGATTTATAAGTACTTACTACACTAGGGAGGTCCCCAAGGCGTTTATGTACAATGCACTTGGATACCTCTCTGAAATTCAAGAGGTTTAAATCCCCTTGTAACTCTTTGAGTGCTAGAGATTTATGAAACACATTGGCCTGCAATGCATTGCGTACACCTCCGGCACTCAAAGGGTTAAATTAATGGTAGTTTTTACACTTAGCAGAGGGGAGGGAACATCCTGTACCTGACATCCAGTAGATGGAGGGAACATCCTGTACCTCACACTAAGTAGAGAGAGGGAACATCCTATACCTCACACTCAGTAAAGGGAGGGTATATCCTGTAACTCACACTAAGTAGAGGGAGGGAACATCCTGTACCTGACATTCAGTAGATGTTGGTCATATCCTGTACCTCACACTTATCATTCCATTTACTTATCTACCTCATACTCTGTAGATTGGGTCCAGTTATATATAATTGTATATAAACAGTTTCTGATTAATGCTTTGTGTGTCCTCCCCAGGTGAACTGGAAGAGGTTGTAGTTCATTGTACAACAGATATTAGCACCAAGGAGAGCAGTACTGAGTCCTCTGCAGGTAAGAATCCTCAGGAACATACAGCATACTCTTGTCTTCTACCTTATTCTTGAGGATATGTGATTCCGGACCTTATACATAAGGTAACATGGAGCAGTTTTGGGGCAATCCTAATATATCATAGTGGGAAAATAAAACTTCCCCATGTTTCCTGTTCCTCCCACTCAGTAAAGGAATGACATTTCCTGTACCTCACACTTGGTAGAGGGAGGACACTTCCTGTACCTCACACTTGGTAGAGGGTGGACACGTCCTGTATCTCATAGTCTACAGAGGCAGAGAACATATTGTATCGCTCTGTGTTGCATGCATTCCATTTACTTATCTACCTCACACTCAGTGCGCTGGGTCCAGTTGTATTTAAACAGGTTCTGATTACTGTTATGTGTCCACCCCAGGTGATCTGGAAGACTTTGAAGTTGTAGATGGAGCAGATGCTCCTCCGGAGGCCACTGCAGGTAAGTCCTCTAGACAGTACCACTTTCTCTTATCCTCTACCGTATACTGTAGGATATAAGTTACATGGCCTTATGTATAGGACTAAAGTTGGACAATTTTGGGGTAAACCTAATGCACCAAATGGGACAAATAAAAATTCCCCAAATTACCATCCATTTACACAGTGATTTTAACCACTTGACTACTAGATCGGCCTTCAATGCTTTACTCCACAAATTGGTTGGAAACCTGTATAAAAGTCGATGGGATTAAAACTCCATTTCTTTGAAAGGAAAAGTTTATTTGTCCCCAGTGGTGTTGCTAGTTTGATCCAGGTTTCTTTTTTATACATAAGGCCCAGAGGTATACAACTTCAATGCACACAGCACCCTCTCACACTCAGCAAATAGAGGGAGCATTCTGTACCTCACACTCAGTAGATGGAGGGAACATCCTGTACCCATAGCTGGGAACCCCCTGCTTTTGGCCCAGAGACTCCAGTTTTCAAACTGCATTACTGGGTCTCCGGGGCAGGGGCTGGGTCTCCAGATGTGGTGAGTTTCTATTGAAACTCTACCCACTTCTGCTCTTTTTCAGTATTTCCTCCTACTCCCTGTGACTTTTCCTCTTTCCTCTGCCTATTTTTTTCTAGGCCACTTAGCCCGCTCATACTCGTGGTTAAGCCCCACCCCCTTTTGACACAAATCATGCCATTATTCTACCCCCACCGGCACCACAGGACTCCCCTCCAGGGACAGCAAAGAATACATTTCCCAGGTATGCCTGTACCTACACTCAGTAGAGGGAGGGTACATTCTGTACTTCACGCTCAGTAGAGGGAGAGTATATCCTATACTTCACACTCAGTAGAGGGAGGGTATATCCTTTACCTACACTCAGTAGAGAAAGGGAACATCCGATACCTCACACTCAGTAAAGGGAGGGTATATCCTCTAGCTACATTCAGTAGAGGGAGGGAACATCCTGTATCATATACTCAGTAAATGGACAGAATATCCAGCATATCACACTCAGTAGAGGAAGGGTACATCCTACACCTCACAGTAAGTAGAGGGAAGGTATATCCTTTACCTCACACACAGTAGAGAGAGGGAACACCCTGTACACCATACTTAATATTGGGAGGGAACATTCTGTACCCCACACTTAGTAGAGAGAGGGAACATCCTGTACATCACACTTAATAGAGGGAGGGAGCATTCTGTACATCAAACTTAATAGAGGAACAGTACATCTTATACCTCACACTTAGTAGAGGGAGGGAACATGCTGTACATCATACTTAATAGAGGGAGGGAGCATTCTGTACTTCACACTCAGCAGAGGGAGGATATATCCTCTACCTACACTCAGTAGAGGGAGGGAACATCCTGTATCATATACTCAGTGAATGGATGGAATATTCAGTATATCACACTCAGTAGAGGGATGGCACATCCTATAACTCACACTCAGTAGAGAGAGGGTATATCCTGTACATCACACTTAGCAGAGGGAGGATATCTCCTGTACCTTACTCTCCAAAAAGGAAAGATACAACCTTTACCTACATTTTCTGGAGGGAAGAAATATCCTTTATCTAGACATAGAAGATAGTGGGAGTATCCTGTATCCCTCACTTGGTAGACTGAGGGAATCTCTCTCATCTTAAGTTTGGTGGAGGGTGGAAACATCCGGTATCTGTCATTCAGTAGAGGGAGGTGGCATCCTGTTCATCACACTCAGTGAAGGAAGAGAGCCTCCTCTACCTCATGCGGAGCAGAATGAGGGAATGTAAGGAACCTCAGGCTCAAGGAGAGAAACCTTGTACCACACCTTTTGAAGAACTTTGTTGCTCTCAATCCATCTACTTAGTAAATAAAGTGACCCTTTATAATCCTTATGAAAAAAAACTGAATCTGATAACTGGTGGATTTGTTCCACTTTTTTCCACAGAAACAAAGCAAACATCAAATGTGATGAATGATGTCTGGAAAGAACTGGTTTCGACTGGAATGTCATTTCTCAAAAACGTTTTAAGTCTGCAGAAATCCTGGAGTTTAAAGAACAAAGAAAAAGTGAGTGTTTCTGCTCTTCATGTTCCTGGGCCTTCTCTCTTGTACTTCACGCTCCTCTGGTTCTTCTTGTGCCTCCTTGTCGTGCACTGGCACTACCCATTTTTCTCTTCACACATCTACATTCTAGTCACCCTTTTACTAACTGAAATACCAGTAAACATGTCAGCCTAGTCATATAATCCTAGTTTCTTATGGAAAATGCCTATTAGATAGGTAAAGTAGGTCCCAGGCTAGAACACTGACTGTTGAGATGAGGTTCCTCGACTTTGCTGGATATGGATACATTTTGAGTTGTGCCTGTGGCCAGAACAATCCTGTCGTACGGGTCTTGGTTTATAATTACTAGGTATTATTTAACATAGAGGATTCTAGGGGTATCTCCATTTTATTGCAAATCAATGTGCTGGAGACCACTCAAGTAGCCAATGGGATACATGCTTTTTTGTGTTTGTATGTTACATCTTGAGTGTTTTCTGTGTCAGGGGATAGTGGGTTGTGCAAGGGGTGGCATCATATGAGAAATGGGTGTGACCATCGGCAGAGCTAAGTTACTTTGGGTGCCTTTGCCTAGGACTACTGAGATGTAAAGCCTACCATGCATACTGTAGGGTTTTTAAGTACTTTCTCAGGCCAAGGACAGGATCAGGCCGTGTTTGGCTATCCAGCTGTTGTTGGACTACAGCTTCAATAATCTTCAGTCAGTGAGGATTCTCTTTTGTGACTATAATTCTCGTATTTCTCAGTCTGCTGTTTGCCATCTGAGGATGACGGAAGCTGTAGTTCAACTACACCTGGTGATCCAAACATTTACCCACCTTGCATCTGGGTTGCAGAGGCCCTTATGTAGCACTGCAGTCTGCATCATGCAGTGGGAGGGAGATAGAAAAAAGACCCCCTCATATTCCATGTGGAGCTCAGTGCACACATATTTAGCTCTGTCATCCATATAAAGAGAGAGAGCTCTTGAGGGACATCTGTATATGATTTTACTTTACCATCACCACTTCTGTGGAGGCTGACCACTAATGTGATCCTTTTTATTGCACATGTACTGAACCCTTTCCCTACCTTCTCTTTCAGAATGGCGACATCGTATACATGTTGGATGACCCTGAGTATGGACATGTTCACATTGTGAAGGTAAAGTGATAATGTATGTATGTATATCTTTATTTATATGGCGCCACACAGTGTACGCAGCGCCTTACAATAGACATATGTTACAATAAAGAAGAGGGGATGAAATAAGTGCGACATTTATAGAAACAATGGGAGAGAGGTCCCTGCCCCAAGAAGCTTACAGTCTAAATGGGTAAAATGAGACATACAATGGGGTAAGAGGGTGTTAAGTGCTGAGATTACAAGTGCTGAGTTTGGCCAAAGGCAGTGCAATGTACTAGTGCTCCAGAGTGATAATACCCAAGGGGCGTTACCATGGGATCTGGGAAGAGAATTAGGGTTGGACAGCCTTGTTATAGGACCACCATAGTGTAATAGGGAGCATTGCTAAGTACTGACTGTGGGGGTAAAGCCTTGGATCTTGTTACCAGCTTTGGGCAGGTAATAGTGCTAATCTCCCTTATAGTAATGACTTAATTGGGCTGTATGAAGCACTAATAATGGATTAGGGGCCATTTTCAGGAAACTAAAAAGGAGCAATTCTGGAGCAAATCATCTACACCACAGGGGAAAAATGAAGACTTTAGCCACCATGAATGCCAGAGACATCTCCAGCACATTGCGAAGCAATGCACTGGAGACATCTCTATCCCTCCAGGGGTTAAAGGCCAATTTAAATTATTTTGGAGGGAATTTTCACTTAGCCCCTATGGTGCTGTTGGTTTGCTCCAGTTGTATCTCAGACGCTTCCTAAATGCAGCACAGGTTTGCTCCAAGTCCCAGATCTTTTGGGAACTTTTCACATCTCCTGATAAAGGCTACTGTGTAAGAGACAACTGGACATGAACAATGTTGAAACATGCGCTTGTTAGTGTGGCGCACACGATAACCCATGTGTCCATTATATCTTCAGGCATCTATGAAATGTTCTGCAGAAGCAATTTACAGACACACGATCCAGGAGCCTGAGATGACAAGAACATTCCAGTCCTCCCTGAAAAATTTCCACGTAAGTACCCACTTCCCCTTATCAGCTGGGAGTGAACTGCTGGAACTAGCTGTTGGTCTGTCTGTCTCTCAACAAAAGAACAGGACCAGAGGTGGATTTACATCTCATGAATCCATAGGGAAGGGGTTGGCAAAGGGAGGCCCTTTAACTGTTGGTGGACTACAACTCCCATCATCCTAAAGCAGCGCCTGGCTGCCAGAGAATGAGTTGTAGTCCAGAAACAAGTGGTGGCCTCACATTGCCCTACCCCTGCCCTAGACAGTGCATCATGGATGCTCTTAGTCCCACCCATGGCTTCACCCCTGTTCCTACAAGACACTTCTCTCAGTCCAACCTAGTTCTCCCTAACACAGGAAATAACTGTATATTCTGTAACAGGCAAGCACAAACACATCTCTTAACCCCTTGGTTACTAGACAGGTCTCCAAGTAATTGCAAAGCAATACATTGGTGAGCTCATAATGCAGTGGTGAGCTCCCAAGCATCCAAGAGGTTAAAGCATAGCCAGTGGAGGGATATGTAAACATAATCCAGGAGCTGTTGTCTTACTGGCAAGTCCCCTCTGCACAGGAACACCACCTAACCCCTGACGTACATTTCCGTCTTGTTGGGCCTTGTCTGGGAGAAGCAGCTGGATTTTCTAGGCGCTGAGAGCAAGGGATCCACGTCTGCATTACCCTTCACTCTTAAGGAGACCCCCTGAGAGTATTCAAAATAAACATACCAAATGTGAGAGGCTTCTGAGGATAAACAACAGCACAATGGCCTGTACTACGGCTAGTCACCACTCAGAAGCATCACTCTTTAGCTCTCTAGTACCATTACAGAGGAGAGCAGGATTAGTCTAGTATGTACGTGGAAATTTCTCCTCTGTAATGGCACTAGATAGCTAATACGTGATGCTTCTGTGTGGTGACTAGACATAAAACAGGCCATTGTGCTATTGTTCTTCCTTAGAAGCCTCTCACATTTTGTATGCTTTAGTAATCAGACAGCCTAAAGGTGGTGGATGGAAGATCTATCTGGAATTTACTTGTTTATGAATATCATATATGATCCGGGCATTGATGAATTGGAGTCTGGTTAATGCAAAAGAAAATCAGACACTTTTCTTGTACATTCAACCACTTGCCGACTAATAAATTGATGAGTTGATTTTCAGGGATTTTTTTATTTCAGGTATGGTGCCCATGGATTGGCGTAAAGCAGATGTGATGCCCATATTTAAAAAGGGATCAAAGTCACAGCCAGGAAACTACAGACCTGTAAGCTTGACATCTGTGGTAGGGAAGCTGTTTGAAAGGTTGCTAAGGGAATATATTTAAGAATTCAGCTGGAACAGGAATATCATTAGCAGGAGCCAACATGGCTTTGTGAAAGACAGGTCTTGTCAAACTAACTTAATCACATTTTATGAAAAAGTGAGTAAAAATATAGATGCGGGAGCGGCGGTTGATGTGATCTATTTAGACTTTGCCAAGGCATTTGATACGGTTCCACACAAGAGGTTATTGTACAAATTGAATGAAATGGGCCCAGGGGAAAATGTTTGTGTGTGAATTAGAAATTGACTGAAAGATACAATGCAAAGAGTGGTAGTAAATGGCAAGTTCTCCAATTGGATAAACGTGATAAGTGGAGTACCTCAGGGATCTGTCCTGGGTCCTCTTCTTTTTAATTTGTTTATTAATGACCTCCCAGAGGGCATAGGGAGCCATGTATCAGTGTTTGTCGATGACACAAAATTAAGTAAGGTAATAAAGTCTGAACTGGATGTGCCTTCATTACAAGTGGATTTGGACAAATTGAGTAACTGGACAGGCAAATGGCAAATGAGATTCAATATAGACAAGTGTAAAGTTATGCATTTTGGGTATAATAATAAAAATGCAACATATAGTTTAAATGGTGTTCCTCTGGGGAAATCTACTTATGAAAAGGATTTGGGAATAATGGTAGACAATAGACTTAGCAGTAGCATGCAGTGCCAGCTGGCAGCTGCAAAGGCCAATCAGATATTGGCATGTATTAAAAGGGGTGTTTACTCATGGGAGGAAGATATTATTATGCCTCTTTACAGGTCCATGGTAAGACCCCACCTAGAATATGCTGTTCAATTCTGGGCACCCTTTCTGAAAAAGGATATTATGGAACTAGAGAGAGTGGAGAGGAGGGCTTCAAAACTAGTAAGGGGAATGGAAAGTTTTATTTAGGAAGAAAGGCTAGAAAAGTTAAATTTGTGCACAATAGAAAAACGGCGTCTTAGAGGGGATATGATAACACTATATAAATATGTTCAGGGCCCATACAAACGGCTCTCCAAAGACCTGTTCATTAACAGAACAGTACAAAGGACAAGGGGCCACCCACTTAGACTTGAGGAAGGGAGATTTCATCTACAACAGCGGAAGGGATTCTTTACGATAAGGACAATAAAGGTATGGAATTCACTGCCTGAGGAGGTGGTGCTATCGAATACATTAGATGCCTTTAAAAAGGGCCTGGATACTTATTTAAAAGAGCATAACATTGAGGGCTATGTACGTTAGTATTGGGATTAATATGTAGTTAGGACTTGTTGATCCAAGGATAAATCTGATTGCCATTTGGAATCAAGAAGGAATTTTTTCCCCCCATTCAGGGTAGAATTTAAAACTGCTATATTGAGGGGTTTTTTTTGCCTACTTTTGGATCAACGATGGTACACAGGAATAGGTAAATGGTTGAACTAGATGGACGCAAGTCTTTTTTCAACCTAAATTACTATGTTACTATTACTGTGTTACTATGAATTCCCCCTTGAGACTGCTCTCATCACTTCATTATAATGATACTGAAATCTATATAGTACTGTAAAATCTTGAGTATAATACACACAATTTTACCCCTCTTCACCTTATGTGAAGTAGGTGGTGTGTATTATACACGAGAGAAAATAGTATTAAAAAAAATAAATTCCATTGCCGCACTGCTTCTCTCCCTCCCCACCTACCCGTATCTTCCACTTCCCTCTGTAGTGCAATTTTGGCAGCCTGCCAGGGTCCCAGCGGAAGGCATGCTTGCATCTGTGGCCTGATTCCAGCATTGCCCAGTCAGGATCTCTTTTGCCTTGCCAATGGTAATGTCTTACAAATTGACAATATTATATAGTGCTCAAGTTCTTCCGGGCACAGTCTCTAATAGTTCAAGCCACAAAAATTCCTCCTTTTAGATCTAAGTCCCATCCTCGTTGCTCCATCCAAATTGCAAATCGTGCCCCCTTGTGTGTAGTCACAAAAGACTGCAGAATATATAAAGCGAAAGGAGAGCAAAAACAAAGGGGACCGATCTAAGTGCAGTACGTTTAATACAAGAAAATCACAATATACAAATAACCAAACCCCTTCAGGGTATCTACTCACTAGAATAAGTAAAATTATAAGCCCATAAATCACGGTTCTCACACTGCTGTCACGGAGCCTTCCAGCTCACTCGTCTTGGGCGTCCTAGTCGCTTCCACACAGCCGACTCCCTCTGGTGACGTTTGGTTATTTGTATATTGGGATTTTCTTGTATTAAACTTACTGCACTTAGATCGGTCCCCTTTGCTTTTGCTCTCCTTTCTCTTTTTACATAATGGTAATGTCTTGCAAGGACCACAAGATCCTCGCAGGGCGATACCATAGATCCAATGCTCATAGCTATGGAAACTGGATCTATGGTATTGCCCTGCGAGGACCTTGCGGGTCCTGACAGGGCAATGCTGGAAGTGGACAGCAGATGCAAGCAAGCCGCCCACCAAAACCCTGTCAGGCTGCCGAAATTGTTCTACAGAGGGTCAGAGGAGGAAGATATGGGTAAATGGGGAGGGAGGAATGCAGTGCAGCAATGGACATTTTTTTGTGTGTGACAGGGGAAAACAAACGTGCGTATTATGGGTATAATTTGCACCTGCATATTAGACACAGGTGCGTATTTTACCCAAGATCTTACAATAAGTACATAAATACCACTGAGGACGCTCTACCAAGATTAATATAGTATAAAACCTCTGACTTGTAAGCAATGTCAGATAGCAGGCGAGACAGAGTACTGAACCTTTTCTCAGGTCTTGATACCTGCAAGTTTAAATATATAGGGCCTTAAGCAGACAGCTAAAGAGGAGCAATTTGTAGCGCAACAGTGGCACCTGCTAAAGAGGACAAAATTTGCAGATCATTTTAATTTTAATCTAAGGAATTAAAAGTCCCTTTTTTGTCACCTATGGTGCAGTTGGTTTGCTCCAAATCTCAAGGTCATGATGAAGTCTTGCTGTGCAATGTCTGAGTGCAGTTCGTCTGCTGTTCTTTTGTTACTCTTGAGGAATGATGGAACCAATACACACATTGGACTTTGGTGCAGGGAAACATGCAGTTTTGCATTAGCCGGTTTACAAGGTGTGAAACAATTAGTCACTTTCTCTCCACATTACTGGTGAGCAGTATAGTAATCAGGACCAGATTCTGCATAGAACAGCACCATGTTTTAAGGGGCACTTAAGCTGTGCTGATCACACCCACACACTTGAGTTGTGGATGTGGCCAGGGAGATTCCAATGTCCCTGCACAAACTTGTTTTTATAGCAGCTTGTTACATGCATTTTTATTAGCGATAATTTAACTGCTTGTCTGCTAGAGAGGACTCAAACACATTGCTTCACAGTGCATTGGGGACACCGCAAACAACCAGGGAGTTTTCTGTTAGTAATAAATCATTCTTTTGCTTGCTCCTTCATACACCATCTCATTGTTCTTTTCTTATTTCTACTCTATTTTAACCCCTTTTCATCTATTTTTCCAGATCCTGGAGAAGTTGGATAATAATGTTTCCATCACTTACCATACAGTGGAACAACAACTTATAGCATCCAGGTGAGTTTCCTCCTATCCCTCTGCTACCTCTGCTCCCCTACAGGCTACAGTATATTTTACATAGTTACATAGAAGTGTAGGTTGAAAAAAGACTTGCGTCCATCAAGTTCAACCCTTTTCCTATTCCTGTTTACTGTCGTTGATCCAAAAGAAGGCAAAAAAACCCCCTCAATACAGCAATTCATTTCTGCTTTGAATGAAGGGAAAACATTCCTTCTTGATTCCCAATGGCAATCAGATTTCTCCTTGGATCAACAAGCACTAAATAAATAATAATCCCAATACTAACATACATAGCCCTCTCTGTATGTTCTGCTCTTTTAAAAAGATATCCAGGTCCCTTTTAAAGGCATCTAATGTATTTGATACCACCACCTCCTCAGGCAGTGAATTCCATACCTTTATTCTCCTTATCGTAAAGAATCCCTTCCGCTGTTGTAGATGAAATCTCCCTTCCTCAAGTCTAAGTGGGTGACCCCTTGTCCCTTGTACTGTTCTGTTAATGAACATATTTATATAATGTTATCATATCCCCTCTTAGACTCTGTTTCTCTAGTGTGTACTAGTTTAACTTTTCTAGCCTTTCTTCATAAATAAAACTTTCCATTCTCCGTATTAGTTCTGTAGCCCTCCTCTGCATATTCTCTAGTTCCATAATGTCCTTTTTCAGAAAAGGTGCCCAGAATTGAACAGCATATTCAAGGTGGGGTCTTACAATGGACCTGTAAAACAGGCAGAATTATATATTTCTCCCTTGAGTCAATACCACTTTTAACACATGCTAATATCTTATTGGCATTTGCAGGCACTGCATGCTACTGCTAAGTCTATTTTCTACCATTACTCCCAAATCTTTTTCATTAGTAGATTTCCCCAAAGAAACACCATTTAATCTAGATGTTGCATTTTTATTATTGTACCCAAAATGCATATCTTTACACTAGTTTAAATTAAATCTCATCTGCCATTTGCCTGCCCAGTTACCCAATTTGTCCAAATCCTCTTGTAATGAAGACATATCCAGTTCAGACTTTATTACCCAACTTAATTTTCTGTCATCGGCAAACACTGATACATGGATCCCTTTACCCACTGGGAGATCATTAATAAACAAATTAAAAAGAAGAAATCCCAGGACAGATCCCTGAGGTACTCCACTTATCACGTTTGTCCAATTGGAGAACTTCCTGTTTTCCACAGGTCTTTGCATCTATCTTTCAGCCAATTTCCAATTCATGCACAAACTTTTGCCCCTAAGCCTATTTCATTCAATTTCTACATTAACTTTTTGTGTGGAACCATATCAAATGCCTTGGCAAAGTCAAAATAGATTACATCACCTGCCTTACCAAATGTATACTTTTATTCACTTTTTCATAAAATGCAATCAAGCAAGTTTCATAAGACCTGTCTTTCACAAAGCCACGTTGGCTCCTGCTAATGATATTCCTGTTCAAGATGAATTCCTGAATATATTCCCTTAGCAACCCTTCAAACAGTTTCCCCACCACAGCTGTCAAGCTTACGGGTCTATAATTTCCTGGCTGGGATTTTGAATGTACTTCTCTGTCTTGTCGCTTACCAGGGACTTTGTGAACATCTGATGTGTGGAGAATACGAATGGTGACTACATGTGCAGCTTCATGCCTACCACGTATGCTGCGAAGCCTCCAACTGGAGAATACATGCGGTAAGAACTTTTGCTGGTGTGAGAGTCTAATGTTGGCTGCTTATATGTTTAGGTTTTTGTATCATTTCATGGTAAACACATCTAAATTCCAGCACACAGTGGCTTAAATGGGTGATCCTAGGTTATGGAGTGCTAACTGTACATTGTGGAGGACCATTTACCTCTAATGGTCTTATGTTCAAAACAAATGAGAAGCAATTCTGAGCCCATCAAGTAGTGGCTTGTTGTATCAGGCATATGGGCATGCCAGGTGATGATTGTAACACCTATTTATTTATAGAAAAGATAGAGAGGCTGAAGCAGTGCATGTTTCTGCTGGGTCTTCCCCTCGGCACATACTGTACTGAGGGTGGCGGACAGCCCACGTGAGCGAGTTACTGAATCAGGCAGGGAAACATAAGGGAGGAGGAACTGGCTGGCCCTCTGAACAGAGAGGCAAACTGCTTTGGCCTGGTTTGCCCTGCAGAAGAGATGCATTGGCCTAGATTCACTAAAGGTCGATGCTGTGGCGATGTGATCTTATCGATGTGTTCGAAACACTTCGACATTTCAATCCACATAAACCTCGACATATTCACTAAAATAGTTGGATGCAAGAGGAGGGTTGGAGAAGGTCCCTATTAGCATACAGGACTGTCGAAGTGCTGTCACTGCGGAAGGGATGTCCTCACACAGCTCCAACACCCTGACAATTCTGAAGTTGAACAATGTTCTCTCTCTCTCTCTCTGCTTCCTTACTTGGCCAGTACGTGAGTGAAAAGAATGCTTTCAGCACCATGGACTGCACTGAGTGCCATAGGTATGTGCATTGCTCACACCTGTGGCACTCAAATGGTTAAAATAAAAAATTAGTACACCAAGCACTACTAACCTATGTATCATATATTATAAATGTTGTGCACTTACAGGGGATCAAGACTGGGGGTCACTCAGCATCTATGGGGATTTGTGTCTACCACCCCAGCCTTGTTATATTGCCCATTGGTAGCCATAGAACCCCATATACATTGCTTGGCCCCCAGCCTTCTTCCCTTGACCACTGGTAACCACATATCCCCATGTACATTGTCTGACCCTCTCCAGGGAAAAAGGCTTGGGGTGTCAGGCAATGTATATGGGACTAACACACAATTATATCGTTCCTCATGCTGCACAAATTGTTAGAAATCCGACATAAAGTACCCCCTTCGACATATTAACCCCACTTTTAGAAAATCAACATATACTGCTCCCATTCAACATACACTGCCCTTTAATCAACAAACACTGTTAAGTATTGCATATTTAACCCTTTGAGTACCAGAGAGGTAGCAATGCATTGCTTTGCAGTGCTTTTGCTACCTCTCTATTACTCGAAGGGTTAATAGGCAAGGTACGGAGCTGCATACATTGCCTGTGTATGTGTAATTAACGTTATTTTACTTTTTATTAAAAATATACAGTTCAGACCTCAAGGGGAGCATTGGGACATCTCCTGATAACCCCCTAACGTAGATCACCCATCCAGTAGGATAGGTGACCCATGCAGTGCGCAGTCTAACACAGTGACAATGCTGGGATTTTTAATAAAGAACATATAACATATGTGTCACATAGGTTATATTCCGGACATCGAGGGGATCATTAGGACCCCTCCTGATATCCCCACCAGTAGGATAGGCGATCCATGTGGGCGACAAGGAAGGCATTTGCTGCCTTTCTTTCTTTCTACTGGAGCAGCTGTTAATCCAGCTCCAGTAGACGTGATTGTAGTGAACCCTGTCACCAGGTTCATTCACGAAAAGTGCTGCGCTTTCATGAAGGGTTTTTGAATTACCAGATGATTGATTCATTCATAAAAGCGCAGTGCTACTCTTCTCATGAATGAACCCGGCGACAGCTTACATTTCTGTAGTTCATAAGATATTAACTGTAGAAGGATCCCCCTCCCAGCCATTCTGGCCACCTCCCATTGAATATCTAATCTGGTCATGGGACCAGATGGATGCAGTGAAGGACAAACTTCAGTAAGTAAAAAGAAAACCCTGCCCCCCCTTGATGAAGAAGGGCAGGATTTTCCTTTGCATATTGAAGTTTGTCCCTCGCCGCATCCATCCGGACCAGACTGAGCTGCAGCAGTGACGTGGACAGAAGGGGTGGGAGGGGGATACTTCTACAGTTATTATCTTGTGAACCGCAGAAGTTGTTTAAATTAGCACAATGTGTTACTTTATTATAAAGAAGACTTGGCGATCTAGTTTATTTATAACATTACAATCTCTTTAATAAGTGCTATCCCGTAATACTGCTTTTTAAGGGCCCAAATAAAACTTAATATTTACAAAACATGCTTAAACCCACATATCACTATTATTACATTGAAATAGGATAAATACAACGTAGAGGGTAGTGCCCCCCCTTCTCGAGTGAATACAGTGTAATTAGTGCTGTAAAGATAAAAAATAATCACAGACAATCTACAGGAAACCTTATAGAAATAAAATTGCATCACACTGGAAACAAAACATGAGCCTTTCTATAGTGAAAGAAAACAGCTGAGTGAGATGCAATGAGGCAGTGTCATGTGTTGTCTCAGACCCCAGACACCCCAGTTCTCCTCTGAAGGCTTTTATTTCAGTGCAGTCTCCCTCTACATAGGTTAAGTCTGTTATTTATGCACCCCAGTCCCCCCACCAGAAGGCGAACCAAAATATCTACAGTGTCCCTCACAATTCAATGACAAAGTGTCCCCCTCCCGCCCCTTTTACTGATGTAACACTGCTCAGCCAGAGCAGAAGGGAGGTGCCCAGGTAGACTGCAGAGAGGGGCAATCTTCAATTAAGATAAGGGAAAAACCTGAAAAGCTTGTCAAGGGGGGCAGGGCTTTCATTGTTCTCATAGAAAGAAGATTGTCCCCTGCTGTTATCTGTCTGGTCTTACAGCCAGATTCCACATCTGAGAAGAGATGGCTTACACTAGGTAAAAGGGGCGGGAGGGGAAACTTTATCCTTCAATTACTCTTGAACCACACCTCTGAAAGTATTGATATAACACTCTCCATGGCCCAAATACTATGAAGATTAATTGGAGCTGCTGTTTTCGTGAAACACTACTATTCCTTAAATTCCCCACAATTTGTGCTCTACTTGTTAATGCCTTGTACTGCATAGAAGAAGATGGGGAGTTCACTTCCTCCATAGAAGTCTCTGTAGGTCTTTGTGAAAAGAAAACATAGAGGGGGAATGTATTAATAATATTTTTTTTTCTTTCAGTTTCCATCAAGCTCCCAGTATGAAGAACAACATCCAGAGATAGATATGTTAAAAAATATTTGATGATTTTATGTTTGTGTTGGGATTGAAATGTTCTAGTGTATTGGGCTTAGAGGATGCTGAACAGGATGATTCTGGAGGTGGGGGGTGATGCAGAGGGACCTGAGGGCCAATATGGAACAAAAGATTCTCTCTCTGAAATCTGGTCTGTGGGGGATAGATGACGCTGATACTAACAGGACAATATTAGGGAGCGGTAAAGGCAAGTATGATAAGGAAAATGTAAACAATGATAAAAAGATACAAAATCGGGTTATAAAAACTAAGTCCGTGCAAGAAATTAAACACCTATTTTATAGAAGGATGATGAGAAAAATTTATAAACAAAAGCTTGTTCATAAAAGAATAAATAATAAAAAAAAGTGTGAATTTAAGAACATATGAGAAGGTAAAACGTACAAATATGGAAAAGTATTTTAATAGAAAGAAAGGTAAAAATAAAATTTATAAAATAAATAGTGTGAATAATAGAATTATGGAGAAAGAAGGAGCAAATGAATGTGATAAAATATGTATGGAATTTGCTTTAGCACTGTATTTTCTAAGTGGGTACCTACTATTGAGGCCATAGTGCAAAAGTATTGGCCAATCATAATGGAAGATACAGTGTTGAGGAATATAATTCCTGAAAGAGTTAAAATTATTTGTAGAAAGAGTCCTAACTTGCGGAACATATTGGCTCTAACCCAGCTAAGAGCCCATAAAAAAAAGAAAGGGGATAAAAAAGTTCAGGGTCTTCTTGGGTCCAAAACACCGGTTATCGGTTGGCATTACTGCGGACGTTGTGCCGCATGTGCCAGCTGTCCCAAGAAGACTTTGGACTTTCAAAATGAAGAGGGAAAGTTATTTCCCATTAAACAATTTATTACGTGTAGTAGTACTGGCGTCATCTATGTCCTAGAGTGCCCTTGTGGGCTAAGGTATGTGGGACGACCAAAGAGAGAATTTAAAAAACATCTATATGAACACAAGAGAAACATCAGTGTTGGATTTCAGGATCACTCTGTATCGCGTCACTTCTCTGAGATTCACCATAAGAATCCCAAATTGCTTAACCCCTTACGGACCAGAGCGCACACAAGTGGCTGGCCCTTGAGGACCACGGGGCTTTTTTTTAAAGTTCTAGTTCAGGGCTTCCGTAGCGGCGTGTAGCCTGGCACATCAATGATCCTTAAGGGGTTAAGGGGTATGCTATTGAAAAAATCTCATTGGATATCAGAAAAAGGGATCTGATCAGGATGCTTAAAAGGAGGGAAGCCTTTTGGATATATACCCTACAAACATTACATCCAAAGGGTTTGAACGAGAATATCGAATTGGCTTCCCTTTAGTAGTCCAATACCATTAATCAATGTTATTGTATGGGAAGAGCCAGTACATTGAAACGTTTCCCCGCGTTGATATGAAGGATCAGATCAAGTCCCAATCTCTATATTGAGTTATACCTTCTATATTATATTATATTTTCCCATTTTAGCTATTCATGTGTTTATATATAGATATACATTTAAAAAGGTGTTGATAATGGGTTAACAGCATGGTATTTTGAGTCCTTAGACACACCATGGGGAGGGGAGATGTACGATTCAATTAATGACCAGCTGTTAACCTGTTTAAATAGCTGTCAGTTTTCAAGCACCGCATTGACCTTTCTTTGCTTTTTAACCCCTTAACGACCCTTGATGGTCATACTACGTCAAGGGTCGATCTGACTGAATGACCCATGATGTACTATGATCGTCATGGAGTTCCGGGCTCCCCCCGTGGCTGCACACCGTTCGGGGAGTCCAGAACCAGAAAAGAAAAAAAAAATGCTCCGGGGTCCTTCAGTCGCGTTGCTGCGCCGATCCCCCGGTCGTTAAGGGGTTAAGCTTGATAAAGCACTTTATTGTGTGAAACGCATTGCATTGGTGAAGACAGTTCACTTTTCCTGGCCAGGATACCATATGCGGTGTTTTTTTATTCATTTTACATATATTATATAAGTGAATTTTTCTATTATTGCTTTTTTATCATTGATATTGTATTATTAGTTTATATTTTGATAGTGCCATTCCTAGTTTGTATCGAGCACTTATTTGTTTTTTATGGTTTGATGTGATGAGGATGGAGGTGTTTTGATTTCAATAAAATTTTATGATTATTTTTATCTTTTGAGTGATGGTACTTTTTAGATATGTTTAGCTTCGCCTGCATATTTAAGATATACATTGTTTGATTCAAGTCTTCTCCACAGTAACATTTTCCTCAGGTTAGTGAGGAAGGAAATGTCAGTTAATACTAGCTAGTAACTGTCAGTTACAGAGAAATATAAAGAGGGGTGTGGCTTACAGACCACATAGTGTAGTTGTGACATCAGGCTTGTGTGCACCAGCACAATAGTCCCATGCCCACTGGTCACATGAATGCTGTGTCTTATTAACCTAATTTAGTCCATGCAGTATAGTGGTGTTCAAGTGAAAGATACTGTTGTAGGGGAATTAGCCCCCCTATAACTTTTATAAGATTTATATACTTTCTACCCTTAACCTTATTATATTCTGCATATAGCTATTCTTACATGGCACGCAAAGGGTTACTATATACATTTATTTTTGTAGCCATGACAGAGAATGCTAGGACATATTCTTACTTTATCTGGACAGACTTATTGTCACATAACCGTCTTTCCTAACTGATAATTTCCACATTGTCACGACTAGCCTAACACAGAAGCTCAGAAGTAGGAAAAGATACTCCTCCAACAAAGGTGATTGGGGCTAGAGGCTAGAGAGCATCGCTAGAGGGCGACGCTGGAGTGCGTAGGCCAACCATAGGGGGGGTGCTGTGGCCAAAGACGTCTAAAGGTGCTAGCCGCAAGGCTAGATAGCTCCCTTCGGTTAAGCCTCCGGGGGCTTAGGATACCCCACTACGGTTGGACTATACCCCAATCACCTCAGGGAGAAACTGCCTCCAAGAAGATGGAATAGTAGGACACAAGGAGGACTCGTCACAGGATACAGGACACAGGACTGACCGGAGCAGGATACGGGACTGACCACAGCAGGACACAGGATACAGGACACAGGACTGACCAAGGCAGGATACACAGGACTGACCAGAGTAGGATACAGGATACAGGACACAGGACTGGCCAGCGCAGGATACAGGATACAGGACACAGGACTGACCAGCGCAGGATACAGGATACAGGACACAGGACTGACCAAGGCAGGAAACACAGGACTGACCAGAGTAGGATACAGGATACAGGACACAGGACTGACCAGAGCAGGATACAGGACACTAGGACTCGTCACAGGACACAGGACTGACCGGAGCAGGACATGGGACTGACCACAGCAGGACACAGGATACAGGACACAGGACTGACCGGAGCAGGATACGGGACTGACCACAGCAGGACACAGGATACAGGACACAGGACTGACCAAGGCAGGATACACAGGACTGACCAGAGTAGGATACAGGATACAGGACACAGGACTGACCAGCGCAGGATACAGGATACAGGACACAGGACTGACCAGCGCAGGATACAGGACACAGGACTGACCAGAGCAGGACATGGGACTGACCACAGCAGGACACAGGATACAGGACACAGGACTGACCAAGGCAGGATACACAGGACTGACCAGAGTAGGATACAGGACACAGGACTGACCAGAGCAGGATACAGGATACAGGACACTAGGACTCGTCACAGGACTGACCGGAGCAGGACATGGGACTGACCACAGCAGGACACAGGATACAGGACACAGGACTGACCAAGGCAGGATACACAGGACTGACCAGAGCAGGATACGGGATACAGGAGACAGGACTGACCAGAGCAGGATACAGGATACAGGACACTGGACTGACCAGAGCAGGATACAGGACACTGAACTGACCAGAGCAGGATACAACAATGCATGGACTGACCACAGCAGGACTGGAGACAGGACACTGGCTGCAGGCAACCGGAACACAGACAGCAGGAACTGGGCACTGGGAACAGGAGCAGGACACAGGAAAACCGGACTCAGAAGAAGAAGGTGAACGAGGCTCTACTAGCCCTGTTCACCCGAATGGACGATCAGACAACGCGTCCGTTGCAGGGAGAGGGCGCCCTAAATAGTGAAGCCCAACCGGCTTCATGAGGAGGACTGCGCATGCGCGCGTCCGAACCCGGAAGCCGAAGCAACCGGAGCGACGGAAGCACCGCCAGGAGTCGGCACGGCGGTGACACACACATCCCCTATAGCTCCTAGAAAAAGGTTAGACAGTTGTCCTTTTCACCCCTGGGCCTCTAGATAGGGGATGTATACAGTTGGCTACTTCTACCTAAGACCCTTAGCAACAGGTCCAATAGCCAATTGCTATATCCATCCCCAAATATGGTCTTTCCGTGCACGAGCCAAATGCATGTTCCTCACCTCCTTGGCTCATGCTAAGAGAAGAGGTAAATACATTGAGTGTCAGGACCCCTATAAGTCAGTATCGGACAGATCAGGTTACCTGACACTCTAAATGACCAAGACTGACTGGTGTGTGATTTCTCTATTATGGCAAGCAATATTTTATAATTATCTCACACTCTGCTAGTTGGATTTTGTAATGTAATATAACTTGATTTATTGTGTTTTCTTACTTGCTTGATATCTTTTAGCTAGCTAATAAACATTTGCATGATATATATATATATATATATATATATATATATATATATATATAGACACTGTAATGCTTTTTATTGTCCTTATATTACTTGTATATGGCCAGTCTACAGAAATAACTGAGATATTACGCACCCATATTTAGGTTAGAGAATAATTATATCTCATAACTTTCTCTGGGACAAGAGGAAGAACCCACATTTAATGCTATTTTAGCACTATTTTATTCCTCTGTCACAATTGGCATCCCCAGATTTGGGACATAAGAGTCTAATTTAAATGAAAAAGATTACCTACAATTAATATATATATATACTCCGGAGCCTCTTATACGTAAGAGAAGGCACTAAAATATCATGGCTATTCAGTTTACCAATATTATAAGACTGAATGAGCTGTCCAATTTGCAGAATAGACGTGATGTCAGAGATTCTGATATTATTTGCCTTGAAATTACTTATGGCCCTTGGGGACAAGCAGCACGTTACTTTCTAATTGTAATCAAATTAATAAATGGTGACCAGCAATTAGCCGCACCCACTTCTGAGTACCAAGATTTTGACTTTAATCCAGCCAGACATATGATCATTAATATGACATATGAAGACTCAATAAGAATATTGGGTACCCCTCCCATTTTACCTGTAAGTGTTAGAAGACATGGTCTGTTAAATATAGGAGAATCTTGGGGATCACCCAGATCTCATTTATATACCCCTGTACAAGATAATGAATTACCTCCACAAGGTGAGATAAATCGCAATGAGCTACTAGTGAATAAAATTAAATCGTTAACTAAAATCCTGGAACAATCCTTAAGAGGACCTCCAGGTATCACACCTATTGTCACATTACATTCACACACACAAGCATTCCATTGTCACACATCAAAGCAACCATAGGTAGTGCACCTTGTGACCATAAAGAAATTGCTCTTTGGTTAAATGACAGAATACATGCATTAGATGGAGTTTACCCCACACCACATGCACCCCAGAGGCAAGCCTTAGTAAATGCACTATTACCTCCTTGTTTATCAGTTACTGCTGAAGAAGCCAGAGATTGGACCCACTGTAAAGTTACCTTATCTTCTTTATCTGAAACATTATGTCATCTCAGTAAGATGAGTGGCAGTATAGCTGCATATTCATTGGGTTTATGTTTTACTCAGAACAATCATGAAATAACATGGGGGTGTTTAAAACCCCTCATTAAAGGGCAAGGCTTAGTTCTAGACTTGGATAGACAAATTCAGCAAGTCCCCATAGGAGACAAGTCAAACGTTGTCCTGCAAATTCTTAAATCCACATATGGTCTTCTGGGTTTATCTCTTACTGGAGATCAGACTGGGACATCTAAACAAAGAAAAACGAAGAAAATAATTCCCCACAGAGAAAACACACCCAGACGAAATTCAACAACACATACAGAAACTCTAATATCAGAGAGTAGAGAGAGCCTTCCACTAGCTATAAAGAGGAATCAAAACCACAATATACAAACTCTCAGCCATAAAAGACATCAGGTGATTCAATTAAATCTGATAGTACACCAAGTAAATATGGATTAAAACCTTTTATAAAGGCACCTAACAGATAGAGCCATGATAAGAAAGATAATAAACACAGAGATTGCAATCAAGGAGCTCAAAACAAATTTAACCCCTTAAGGACCAGCGGTCCTGGGGTGTGTGGTCCTTTAAGGACCAGATAGGGAATTTCCACGTGCCGCCCCACGTGACTGATCATGTGGGGCGGCACGCCGAACGAGGGACTGAAAACGATCACTCCGGTCTTGGAGCGATCAACTTCAGTCCCCGTAAAAGTACATGACATACCAGGACAGTCACTGGTCCTTAAGTGCCGGACTAGCGTGACGGTCAGGGTATGTCACCGGACACAAAGGGGTTAAAGACGCACAATTCACAGACAAGAGTGCTACATCTACACCTATCACTCCTGCAATTACTAAAAAATCTGTAGGACAGATTAAAGTAGAATTATACAACTCAGTACATGATACACAAGAAAATGGATCCAAATGAGTTACAAGTTGTATATAGGGGGATATTTCATTAGTTTGACCTGATATTCTTCAGGAAGAGTCTGTAGAAACGGTCACTATCACATCTTTGGAAGGAGAGGGAACACACTTTTCATATTACACTGATTTAAAAGTTAATGGGAAAAGAATTTCTCTACAAATTGTAGATCATCTAAATTTAAGATGTTGCACATTTTGTTAAAATTAAACAAAAATGTCTGAGACTACTGTCCCAGACTTAACTATTAAAACTGATGTTCATGCATTGATGCAGAAACAGTTAAAATCCTCTGCAGTAAAAAAAAACACAACACACTTTTTTTCACAAAAAGATATTTTATTTTTTTTTTAAATAATCTCATTAAACAATTTTGGAAGTGTGATTGTTGTGGAGCCATGTAATACACTTATACACACCGCCAAATGTCACAGATAAAACAGTGTCAAAATAGGCAGGGTACATTGTTTCTTTAAAAATGTCACTAATTGCTAGAGAGAAAGTTACATCTCTAGGTTTTGAGATTAGCAACCAAGGGTGTGGTTTGTCCGACAACTTTAAAGATAAAGCTGCTTCTATTACCAGACCACACAATCTTAGACAATTGTGAAGCATAATCGGACTATATAACTATGCAATGTTATTTATCCCTGATTATAATGTTCTTATTGCCCCATTGCATGCTGCTATCTCCTGTGAAATTCAGTTACACCAGAAATCCCCTAGGGTCCCATTCCACTGGGGAGTTAAAGAGGAAGAGGCTTTAAATAAGTTATTGTTAGCTGTCAACAATGCCTCTTATCTCACTCAGAGAAATCCAAGTCTGACGCTTTCTGCATACATAAATCTGTCCTCAAAAGCTGCATTCATAAGATTGTACAATGCTGCTGAAACAACACCCGTAGCTTTGTTATCTTGTGTATTTACATCCACGGTATGTAAGTTTCTTCCACTTGAAAAGTTACTAACTGCTGTTACACTGACAGTTTCGAAGTCCAGAGACCTTGCACAGGGCCAGGACATTCATATACACACTTCGGCTAATTTGCAAAAGTAAACCATTCCTGATATAAAGGCGTTACGCAGTAGGTGGATTAAATGGTTTACACTTGTAGAAGATCCTCAAATACACTTCACTTATGATAAAACACTCACTCCACTTGATGACCTACCTTCTACACATCACACATCCCATTGAGAATTTCAATAGCACCCCAATGATTATTATTCATATATTTATTACACAGATGGCTCATCTGTGAACTCTAATAAAGAAGGGGTTAATAAGTCTGCTGGAGCTGGTGTTGCTAAATACTCCCCTGACATGATGTTACACTGCAGCTGGCAGTTACCTGTTGGTGATCACTCAGTGCAGTATGCTGAAATCCAAGCCCTGTCTTTCACTATGAAAGAAGCTTTATTGGATAAAGGGCCTAGTTTAATTGTTACTGACTCAGCTTATTTAGCATGATCAATTGCTGAGGATTTACGCACATGGAAATCTAATGGGTTTCTGAATGCAAAAAGGAAGCCATTGACTCATATTGGTAAATGGAAGGAAATTAACACTTATTTATCCAAGAAGCCTGATATTGAAATAGTGCATGAACCTGCCCATAGAAAATTGGGATCTTCTGTCCACACTCTAGGTAATCAATATGCTGACTCTTTAGCGCAAGATGTCAGTCAAAGGTTTGCTGTTAATACAGTAACTACTCTCTCCAAAACAAGAGCTTTAAATACCGTCAGTCTTGGTGCAGAGTTAAATGCTTCCCTGGATAAATCCAGACCTAATCCACCTGGATATCCTAAAAAATATAATTATGCCTTAAGGGACGGTCAATGATTTGTTACCATTAATGATCATGATTTCATCCTGCCTCCTGTACATGAAAGGGTTAAAATAGCTATGAATGCTCATAACAGCATCGGGCACCCTCATCTAGGAAGAGATAAAGTACTTGTTACTATGAAAAAAAGTATTGGTGACCTAATATGAGGAAAACTATCATGTTATTGGGAATTGTAAGCCATGTTTACTTACTAATAACCCCAACCATCAATCTCCTCCTTACATTGTCAAATAAATGTCAGCTAAGCTATTGACTTATGTAACTTTAAACCACATAGGTCCATTATCCTTGTACATGGCTATAAATATGTAAAGGTATATGTTGCTACTTGTACAAGATTTACTTGGTTTACCCCGTCCGTGGTGCAGAAAGCTCCACCAGGCTCAGTTATCTCACCTCGTAAGCAAGTATTGGTAAACTCAAAATCCTGTCCTCTGATGGGAGACTCTGCATATATATTGCAAAATAATTCCAAGAGTGGGCTAATACATATGGTATTACATGAGATATCAGTACACCAATCCACACCCCAAGTAGTGGGTACTGGAAAGGAAATATGCTAAGTAAAACGATTTTTGACCACGCTGCAGTGGCGTAACTATAGGGGTCGCAGGGGTCGCACCCGCGACCGGGCCCGTCGCTCCAGGGGGCCCGGCCATCCCGTGCAACCCCTCTGCCTGGCACCCGCGATCTCCGTCTGACACTGCAATAATGCAGAGGGCTGGGAGATGACATCATCTCCCAGCGCTCTGCATTACTGAAGAGGACCGCGCGGGAGATCAACACACCTCTCTAGTCTCCTGCCACTCCAGTGAGGTAGGAGATGGGGGCATTTTGGAGAGGGCCAATGTAGTCGAGGGGGGGGCCCATGGTGCGCCTTGCACCAGGGCCCGGAGGCTTCTAGTTACGCTTCTGCCATGCTGTTGTCTTCTCGACCCACACAGCGGTATCCGTACCTTATTCAAGTGCATATAGCTTTCACATACACACCGTCTGCTGTTTTGTAATTGTTATATATAAAAAAATAAATAAATGTGTACATATAAGAAGCAAACACCTTATTAAATTGTTACATGGTAATACCATGTTAACTGACTTTGTCATAAACAGCAGTATTTATTGATAATTTAAATACAGATGGGTTTATCTCTTTCTGTTATTATTAATATAACATTATTTTGAATTGTTATGCGGTATGCTTATTTATTTTAAATGTATTGCTACTAACCTTTCTGCACCAGGGAGACTAGAACAATTGACTATTTTACAGGAATTGAGAGACTATTTTTCTAGGCCTGCTCACACACCCATGCAAACCCTTTCTTGGAAACCGGAAGTTGGTCACTATGTCCAGGAGAAAGTACAGACCACTAAGCCGCTGAGACCAAGATGGAAGCCCTGTGTATGCATTACAGCCAAGCTTAATAATGGGACATTTATTGCTATGGATAAGTCAGGCAGACAAAGGACTCTCGGCATTGACAATTTAAAGCTGGCTTCTCATTTTAAGCCCACAGCTGAAGATGAGACCAGAAAATCCTGTTCAGCCACTGACATTCTCAGTAGGGTGACCACGTGTCCCGGAATGCCTGGGACTGTCCCTTAATTCTGGTTGGTGTCCCGCGTCCCGAATGATACCCCTCCAGGACAATAGAGAGTCCCCGATTCAGGTCCGGTAGATACACTCAGTCACTCACTGACTCACCAGTCACCACCAAATAACATGCACGCACCACGCCACCAGCCAATGAAGAGAGGATTTGCACAATGTTCCTTTCCTCATTGGCTCTGGCTGGCTGGGTGAGGTGTGTGCATGTGATTTACTCTGACGGCAACAGCGCAGATCTGAACACAGCAGCATGGATGTGTGTGAATCTATCTGAGTGACTGACTGTGACTTGTGACCATGAGCAGTGCGCGCAGCTGCTGATATTACTGTTCAAAGAAGTGTGCATTTCTCGCTCGCATCTCTAAATTCTCCAACCCGTCCCTGATGGTCTGACCCTGGCCTGAAGGTAACAGCATTTGATCCTCAAAGTCTCATATGTGTATCTCAAAGTGTTACTAACTTACTCACTGTCTAATCTTACTGGGGAGCGCTGTAAAAAGTGTAGGTGACAGCTATGGAGATGAGTGAGTCTGGACTCTGGAGTAGGTGAGTTGATTGAAAGGGAAGCGACTATCTCGCCTTTACAGTGTAAATGTGGCAATTGTCACCGTCAGGCATGTAACAACAATATCTTTTTTTAAACACAACCTCTTAATGCAATGCGTTGGATACCTCTCTGGCACTCAAAGTGTTAAGGACCTGAGGGCTGTTCAGTGCATTGCAAAGCAGTGCGTTGCACATCCCTCTGGTCCAGGGCTTGTTCACATATTCCACCATAGTTGCATAAAGCAAGCATATTCTATTGGCTGCATGTGCGCACGTCACAAAATACTCCCAGTGCCCGCAGAGAACTGAAGTTAAGGCAGGGGACTGCAAAGCAGAAATGCACGCTTCCAGATTTTGCTTGGTATAAACAGCTGGCTGGTGGGAAGGTCAGACAGATCTCCCCACCAGCAAGCTGAGGAATGTGCCTCCTTAACCCTTTGAGTGCCATAGAGGTACTGCAATGTGTTGTGTACCCCTATGGCACTCAGAGGTTTAAGTGTTTCCAAAAGACTGCCACACTCACTTATCAGTACCTTCAGGTGCTTCCTGGCTCAAAAGTATGTAAATGAATTTCTCATATGTAGAACCCGATCACTCACTAAATATATAGCCTGAAACTTTACTTTTATTAAAACATATTAAAAATAGCCCAGGGCTATTTTTAATAAGTTTTAATAAAAGTAAAGTTTTAGGCTATATATTTAGTGAGTGATCAGTTTCTACATATGAGAAACTGAAAGGGTTAAGCACAGACCTCTCCATGCATCTGCCTCACTCTCTTACACATTGTGAACGTAAATCTACATTAACCAAGCTGTTTGGGGGAGCTGCCTGACAGTGTGTACCGGAGCGACTGGAGAGATTTTTTGCTAGCGAGTCTTTAGTATTAGCCGCTGCTGCTTCTATCAGGACCAACAGCAGCAGATTTGGAGGTGGGTGCCTTTGTGAGACTATATAAACAGTGTGCACTTGTCTGCCTGGCTCTGGTAGAAAAACAGGCGAAAGAGCTATGCAGCTGCATCGTGATTTTAAGAGTAATCTGATACTTTTGGGTGTGAATCCAGTAGATCTGAGAATGGATTTTGTCCCAGCATCTTTCTTCAAGCTGCATTTTTGTTCTATTTTATGAACACAGCAGTGGATGAATTTTTTTACAGTATTGCACACCAAAAAGGTTGTCTGCTTATGTTTTATTTAACCTTTTGAGTGCCGGTGATTTGTGATAATGCCGCAGAAATCTCTGGCATTCAAAGTGTTACATTATGAATGCTATGATTTCAAAATATGTTTCACAAAGGCTGAAGCATTTTGCAGAGCAGATAAGGTCTCACAGTGTAGTAGGTAGAGCACTAACTTGGTAGCATTAAGAACATTTACAGGTAAAAGGTTTTTTTGTCTTGTTTTCAAGCTGTATTATACAGTGTATATGGCATATACATTTTACTCAATGCTTTATTTGGCATAATGTTAGTCACACTGTCTATAGTAAATTGTGTTCTTAGGAAGAAGGAGAAATGTAATTTACTTTTACTAGATCACAGAATTATTTTTGCTTTCAGCAATCTGTAATCTGCAGTCATATATTTAACAGCATTCTGTAGATAGCCTTCATGAAGCTGGCTGTAGAATGAAGCTGATGCAAGCAGATTAGTTCACAAAAAACAGCAACAGAAACCAAAAATGGAATTAATATTGATATCCAGACTGCAAAACAGATACTTTAGTTCTAGTTAAAAATCAGAAGAAGACAAAATACCTTAAATATGACCAGTTATACTGTATTAAACGGTGTTGCTGGGGCTAGGAACTAAAGGTAAAGCAAGCCATTTGCATTATATGGGAGTAATAACCCCCCCATTCCCAGTGCTAGGGTGACCACGTGTCCCGGAATGCCCGGGACTGTCCCTTAATTTTGTGCTGTGTCCCGCGTCCTGAATCATTCCCCACCAGGACAATAAAGAGTCCTGGAATCAAAGCCTACAGTCACTATCAGCCCTTTTCTGCCTGCCAGTGGTGCCAGCTCAGTCACGACCTACTATAAGTAACATGCACGCATCGCCATCAGCCAGTGAATGGAGAGTATTTTCACAATGTTCCTCTCCTCATTGGCTGGCTGCTGGTCTGTGCACGTGAGGTGATACGCATGCCATGTGAGTATATCATGTAGATGTGATGCATTTTCTTATCTCAGTGTCAGCAATTGCAAAGACCTTGGTTATTTAGTTTGTAATGATGTTACTACTCATTTACCCTGTGGGCTCCAAGGTACTGGTTCAGATTGCCCTATCACTGCAATTCCAGTTAAAGGCCCATACACCCTTGTTGTTCCATTGGAGAATGGATCTTATATCCTTATGTCTTCTTACAGTGATTGTAATATTCCCACTCTGAAGCCCTATATTGTTACAGTTAACACTACTGTATCTTGTTTTGATTACACCCTTACACCTCCAGGGCTCAGTCAAACCCTCTATAAGAGGAACTTAGCAATTTCTGTACCTCATATTGAAATTCAGATTCCTTACATGTCTGCATTCCTTGCTAACCTTAAGCACGTTCGGATAACCCTAGGCTCCACCCATGATAAAGTTGCCCTTCTTTTACAGAAAATACATTCTGCACTTCTCAGAGCTGATCTCCATGAGGGTGATTTTCCACATTGGGCATATAATCTTGGTAAATTCCTGGAAACTTTCCTTCCCACAATGGGTCATTTAATCTCTAACCTTGGACAAGGTCTAGGTACCCTGGTGGTAGTTTCCTTGGGGGTCAAGGCACCTTTCATAGTTATGTTAAACCCCTCCTCTTCACTATACTAGGAATTGGTGTCATTTTTGTCTTATACAGAATGTTTTCTCTTTTTTCTACTAAGAAGAGGCCTGAATAATGCATTAGGCTCAGATGCCTTCCTCTGCTTGTTATCTTATAGGAATATTTCTCTTATACTCTTTGAATGGTATTCCTATATATGATTTACATTTATGCATGCTTCTAGCAACATTTACTTTAATCTTTGCTTTTCCAAGTGTATTGTGGAACAATATATATAAGCACATTTAGCATGTAACTTTAACCCCTTAAGTGCTTAAGTTCCCTTCAGCCTTAATGGTATTTTCCTTGCACTAATTATGAGTATATTGTATTTTCTTATATCTCATTCACAGAGTTAAGATGTTGTGCTTCAAAAAGAAACAGAGCATCAGATGGCAAAGTTTGTCTGTCTTCTGTAATCCACACAGAACCACACTGAAATCTTATCTTCCTCAGGAGTCAGATCACCCAGTGTCACATATCTCTGTGACCCCTCCTGCTCTAGTGATTCTGATGTTTTACTGCAGACAGATAAAGTACTTTTTGTATAAAGGACGTAAAATCCTTTTCTTTAAGTCTTCTCCACAGTAACATTTTCCTCAGGTTAGTGAGGAAGGAAATGTCAGTTAATACTAGCTAGTAACTGTCAGTTACAGAGAAATATAAAGAGGGGTGTGGCTTACAGACCACATAGTGTAGTTGTGACATCAGGCTTGTGTGCACCAGCACAATAGTGCCATGCCCACTGGTCACATGAATGCTGTGTCTTATTAACCTGATTTAGTCCATGCAGTATAGTGGTGTTCAAGTGAAAGATCCTGTTGTAGGGGAATTAGCCCCCCTATAACTTTTATATGATTTATATGCTTTCTACCCATAACCTTATTATATTCTGCATATAGCTATTCTTACATGGCACACAAAGGGTTACTATATACATTTATTCTTCTAGCCATGTATCACGCTGCCCGTGATTGCTGCATTATCATGTCAGTAACCTGCAGGGGGCTCTCCATTGGCTGCTTCCCTTATACCCGCCTTAGACTGCCTATTTAAACTGAGCTTGGGCACCCTTTGGTTGACCTTTCGTATTTGTCTCTATGCTGTTGTTCCTGCATGGTGTTCCAGTACTTCCTGGGCCTTGTCGCTGTTCCTGATTGTCAGCGGTATTCAAGTTCCTGCCTGCCAGTCGTTTGGTTCCTGCTTCTGTTCCTGATCCGGTTGGAGTTGCTGTTCCTGTAGTTTTTCCTGCTGCCGTTCCAGATCCCGGCTACTGTCTGCAGTACTGATCCTCTTCTTCAGTGGGGTTCCTGTACCATCTACTACTTGGTGCCTGCCGTTCCCGGTGGTCAGGGCGACATTTTGACTTCCTCATGGGTTTCTCCAGTATGCAGGTACTGGTTTGCTCCACTGAGTCAAGTTGCTATTGCACTATGTGAGCCTCAGCTTCCGGTACGTGGGTACTGGTTGGCTCCACGGTAACCGGCTGCCGTTGCACCGGAAGACGCATAGGTTACTCCAGTACGCGGGTACTGGTTCCCTCCACTGTAACTGGCTGCTAGCAACCGATATAGTTTTGGCCTCTCCAGTACGAGGGTACTGGTTCGCTCCACTGAGATTTGTTGCTATTGTACTATTTGAGCCTTGGTTTATCCGGTATGCGGGTACTGGTTGGCTCCACGGTAACCGGCTGCCGTTGCACGGGAAGACTCATGGTTACTCCAGTACGCGGGTACTGGTTCACTCCACTGTACTGGCTGGTAAGCTACCGACATAGTCTTGGTCTCCCCAGTACACGGGTACTGGTTCGCTCCATTGTAACTGGCTGCAAGCCACAGATTAGTCTTGGTCTCCCCAGTACGCGGGTACTGGTTCGCTCCATTGTAACTGGCTGCAAGCCACAGATTAGTCTTGGTCTCCCCAGTACACGGGTACTGGTTCGCTCCATTGTAACTGGCTGCAAGCCACAGATTAGTCTTGGTCTCCCCAGTACGCGGGTACTGGTTCGCTCCATTGTAACTGGCTGCAAGCCACAGATTAGTCTTGGTCTCCCCAGTACACGGGTACTGGTTCGCTCCATTGTAACTGGCTGCAAGCCACAGATTAGTCTTGGTCTCCCCAGTACACGGGTACTGGTTCGCTCCACTGAGACTAGCTGCTATTGCACTATATGAGCCTTGGGTTATCCGGTACGCGGGTACTGGTTGACTATACGTTACCGGCTGCTGTTGCACCGGAAGAGTCTTGGGTTTCTCCAGTACACAGGTACTGGTTCACTCCACTTAAACCGGTTGCTGTTGCACCGGTAGAATCTGGTTTCTCCAATACGCTGTATTGGTTCGCTCCATGACAACCGGTTTCTGTCGCACTGGTGGTGTTCAATTACTCCAGTACATGGGGGCTGGTTCACCCCATTGAAGGAGGCTGTCCTGTCCTAACAGCCTGACATGTTGAAGGTTTCTCCCAGTACACGGGTACTGGTTTGCTCCTCGCATTACTGGTAATTATTGCGCTTCCTGATTACACTGCTCGTTATTGCTTTGTCCTTAGTGAGTGGCAGTCTATTGCTACCTGTTATCCTGTGGCCTAGTTTGTCATCTCTGGTGACTGGTCTCAACCATCTAGCCAGTCACCCCGGCCACCTTACTGCCCTCACTATCTGCGGTGGGCTGCCTTGCCCGGTATTGGTAAGGCCGGTAGAACCTGGTCGTGACTATTCCTTTAAGGGTTGCCTTACCCGGTATTGGCAAGGCCGGTAGAGCCTCTTACCAACAGTTCCAGTGACGTAGCTGCCATGCCCGGTATATTGGCATGGCCGGTAGAGCCTCTTTCTTACATTCCAGTGCCTTGGCTGCCGTGCCCGGTATATTGGCACGGCCGGTATATGGTAAATGGTAGTTTTAACTGAGACAAACTAGACTAGTTAAGAACAAAATTGTTATTAATAAAAGGGAACATTTATACCTCAGAATTGAAGCGTTATTTCAAATGGAAGGACAAAACGTTGAAATGTAGGGAAGAATCAGTGTATGGGAGCATGACAGATCTGTGTTAAAATAGAAAATTGAGAATTACAAAGAATTCAAGAAAACACTGAGAAGGAAAGGGAGGAATTACAAAAGATTCTGGAGAACACTGAGAAGTGCTAACAGCAACATTTTTATAAAATACAAAAATTAACCAAAGACTCTAGATATGAGAATTGAAGAAATGAAAAAATAAATTTCCAATATGAACAGGTGTATCCAGCTCTGTCTAATTGTGTCTAAACCACCCTCTTATAGCCCCATGGATCAAAAGGGTTTACTGGCTACTGCCCCGACCCGGTTATTTAAGAAGGAATCTTGTCCCCACCGCCACCTCCACCACCAACCTCCCCTGCAATCCAGGTCATAAGGGTTGTTCAAGAAATTCAGATTAATCCTGACACAGTTTCAGTAGCCGTAGGAACTGATAGTATTGATAGTGAAAAAGATGATGAAGAAGAGGAGGATGCAGTACCCCATAGGTCAAATAGAGAAAAGAAAGCACCTGTAAGAAAGTCAGAATGGATCAAATATGACTTATAACAGGGGTTTGTCCGTGGAGATATATATGTGTGTGTTTATGTATGTATACATGTCTTTATCTATATGGATATGGACATTATATGCAATTTATTATGTGTGTGTGTATGTATATATATTTATAGCTATAAAATGCATGTGTATAGATCTGTTTTATGGCTTAGAACAGTGGGAATTCTATTTGCTTAATTAAGAATTCAAGACAATTTCAGCTGTCCCAAATTGCAGGGGGTTGCTTCAAAGGGATTTTACAGGAGGTATATCATGAGTTAGGTGTTTGAGAACTCAAATGAAGGTCTCTTCTAGTTAAATGTGAAAGGAGTAAGGACAAGGTAAACTATCTTGTCAACTAAACCAAGAGTTCAGATAAGACACCAAATGCTTCTGATAAACCGGTTCCTGGAGTCTTCCCTATAATAATAATAATAACAACTAGTATTTATATAGCGCCTTTCTCCCAGTGGGACTCAAAGCGCTTTCAGCTCACGCTCTCGGAATTAACCAAATTGGCAGCTGAAATAATAGATGTTATTATTACCTAATTAATGGTACTCATTTATCAACCTCGGAAGGATGAAAGGTTAAGTTGACCCTGCTGGGATTCGAACCTGCAACCTTGCGGTTGGAATAGGCTCCATAGTCAGGGACTTTACCACTGAGCTATCTCACCAGCTATCAATAAAATCTCTTTGATGTCACCATGAATGGCAAGTGGGTGTGGTGAGGAAAGGTCAGTTAAGCTAACCAGTTTACACCAGATCCAAGTGATATGAAAAATAGTATAAAGAGCAGTATTTTTGGGGTGGAATCAGAACTTCAGGAGAACTGGAGGAGAACTTCAGGAGAGCATGAGAGGAGAGCAGAGGAGACCAGAATGAGAGCAGCCTGAGTCCAGCAGTCCTGATTCCTGTCCAGATGTGAGCCCAGCAGATAAGAGACCAGAAACCAAGATTTGTGCTGGAGGGTGTGAGGAGATTTTCATCATATAATTTACTGGTATCCAATTCAATTCCATCTTTTCCATACCTGTAATCTATAATATTATTTTGTTCATGTATATACCATCCAAACTGTAACAGTATTTTGATTCTGTACATAATACAAGCATCTTTTATTATTATCCCTTATGTGTGTGATTCTTAGTTACAACCAACCCCAAAGGACAATTGTACCCTTGGTAAGAGGGGCTAGATAGAAGTTCTTACAGATTGGCGAGCCAGAGATAGGAGGGATTTGGTGTGACACAGAAAAACATTTATAAGTGGATAATATATACTATTTTGTGCTGATTCAAAATACTGTTTAGTACCTTTTGTCTTTGTATTAATTTTGGTAAAATAACTATAGTCTTCTGCTGTATAATGGAAGGTTTAATGAAGAAGATTGCCAAGGTTTCAAACCCTGAGCTTATAGTAAAATGCATGAAGGGAGTGTCAGACCCTTGGGTCCAAGCTCAGAATTATGTGGCCATGGCAATCAGTGAGAAGAAATTATCAAAGTCAAATGGTAAAACTGCACTGATTTTTGATGCTAGCTGAATAGCACAGCAGTACAAATCACTGCAGAAGCAGAAAGAGAGTTTGGAGGGTAAACTGCATGACTTGAATAATGTCATAGAGTCACTCAAAATATATGCAGACATTGCCATCCAGCAGACAATGGCTGAAAACAAAGTACTCTGTACTGAGAATGAGCAGCTTTTGGAGAGGCTGAGGGATGCCCAGGGCGCCATTATAGCTCTGGCATCCTCTAGCACTAAAGAGGCTGATCATTCTCATTGTTTGTCAGAAATGAACAGGTTAAAAGAGCAGTTAGGAAAGAGGAATGCTGTTGTTGATACATTTAATGTTCCAAACTGTGGTGAAAGTATGGTGTGTGGAATGGATTTGGATATGTTCGGAAATGATGAAAGAAAGAATGAATGTGGAATACCTGTTGTGAAAATGGCACCAGTGTCCATTGAGAAAAAGGTAAATTCACAGGGATTATTGGTATCTGAAACCAGTGTTTCCAAATCTCTTTCCTGTAATGAACTTGCTGCTTTGAGTAGAAACCTAGGATGCATAGCATTTACTGATGATCCTATAGGAGTAATTATAAAAATTGATCAGTTTGAAAAAGTTCATAGAAATGTAAGTGAGGCAGACAAATTTGATGTGATTATGTCTAGTCTAGATAAATCTTTGAGATCAAGTCTGTCCTCTGAGGTGTTTGAACACCCTAGAACAAAGCAGCAACTTCTGAGTGAGATACTGAAATCGCTGGGTTCAGAGGAATATGATCATCATTCTGCATTTGGCAATTGTGCACAGAGGATGGGAGAATCTGTACAGGAGTTTAGTGACAGAGTATTTGTTTTATATAAACTAACGCTCCCAACTGGTATGCAGACAAATAAGAATGATGATACTTATAAGAAGGCATTGTTAAAGAATGTATCACCAGAAATTCATGAAATAGTGGGTTTAACTGTTTTCTGCTCAAAATAGTATTAATTTGGTATTCAATTGTCTAAAAAGATCTGAGGCAATTGTAAGGAGATATAAATCTGGCCATACAAGTGTGTCTAAAGTGGAAGCCCCTTCACAAGGAAGGGAGAGATGTGCAAATGTTCCTAGGCTTTGTAAACATGGTAATTAGGGATGAGCGAGCACCCCGATGCTCGGGTGCTCGGGTGCTCTGACCGAGCACCCCCTGATGCTCGAGTGCTCGGCCGAGCACCCGAGCCCCATTCAAATGAATGGGAGCACTCGAGCATTAAACCAGGCACCCCCTGCTCTGATGAGCGGAGGGTGCCTGGTCAATGTCCCCCTTCATCTCCGCTATGCCCCTCTTCCACAATGTCCCCCTTCATCTCCTATGCCATAGCGGAGATGAAGGGGGACATTGTGGAAGAGGGGCATAGCGGAGATGAAGGGGGACATTGTGGAAGAGGGGCATAGAGTCTATGCCCCTCTTCCACAATGTCCCCCTTCATCTCCGCTATGCCCCTCTTCCACAATGTCCCCCTTCATCTCCTCTATGGCATAGGAGATGAAGGGGGACATTGTGGAAGAGGGGCATAGCGGAGATGAAGGGGCACATTGTGGAAGACGGGCATAGCGGAGATGAAGGGGGACATTGTGGAAGAGGGGCATAGAGTCTATGCCCCTCTTCCACAATGTCCCCCTTCATCTCCGCAATGCCCCCTTCATCTCCGCAATGCCCCCGTACCTCCATTCCCTGGTGGTCCAGCGGAGCGTCTTCGGATCTGTGCCTCTTCCGGCACAGATCCTCTTCACCCGAACATGTCGGGCGAGCACATGGCGGTACTCGTACGAGTACCGCCATGTGCCGAGCAGAGCGATGCTCGAGCCGATCCGAGCATCGGCCGAGCACGCTCGCTCAACACTAATGGTAATGTGTTTAGGTGTTTTGCATGTAACAAGATTGGACACATACCAAGAAACTGTAAAGGCCTTCCAGCAGATGAAAGAGGGCAGTAAAGAAATAATAGAGGTGCAAACAACAAAATTCCTCCTTCTACCCCCAAAATCCCATACAATGTTTTAAAGTCAGAGAAAGAGAGACTTGAAAAAATAAAATTTCCAACTTAAAAAAGAAAGGAAATTATTCATGGAGGAATTAGGAATATTAAAGTTGGAGCTGTCCGAAGTGTTGTGTAATCATATTTGTGAAGGTGCACAGGCAAAGGGAGAAAATGAATCTCTCTCTATAAATCTCCCTTAACAATGTTTTATGCATCTGATGTTTCTCCTCAAATTTTCTTTTTCAGAAAAAATACAACTGACAATGAAAGAAATCTGACCAGAAATGGTTATTGCAATTACCAATCTTGTTTATTTCAGCCACAATAGAGGACCTAACATTTTTATGTGTTTTTATTTTTAATTTTTAAGGAAAAGCCTCTAAAATCTATGAAGTACAGTCAGGTGGGCTAAATTCTAAATTATTTTTATTGTATTTTTTTGTTTTAAATCACCTGCACTGACAGCAAATCATGGCTGGATAAATGAAGAAGTATTTTTGTTTTTTCTTATGAGTTGTTGCCATACTGAGGTGAAGATACATATATCCTCAGGTATATTTTGTCTTTTTTGTTTTTTTTTAAGGCAACACATGGTTATATAATTTTTACATAGGTTGCATGCTGCTTGTATGTGCCTTTAAAATAGACTGAATTGTAAAATGTAAAAGCAGCATTAAATCTATACATTTTTTTATTTTATTTTATTTTTTTTCTCATTTTTTTCTTGATTTTTTTGGAGCTATCTCACTTTATCAAGGCGGGGTGCTACCAATATCTTCTTCAGAGAATGATGCAGATAAATGGTATTTGTAGAGATTCCTGAAGCTGTATGAATTAGAAATTGTAAATTATCTGCACAATGTCTATTGTTATTTCACATAAGATTACTAGTTTGCATATGTAAATGTTGTCTTTCAGTAAGAGCTTAGTTATAATTAATAGTCAGTGGTAATAGAAGAAGTGATATTTTTTTCTTTATCAAATGCCCACACCAGTGTGAATAAATGTAACTAATATTGGGGAAGCAAAGTACCATTACAACCGTATATTATCTTTAGTAACAACTGTTTGTTGTTTTGTTACAGATAACCAGACTTGGATTTGATAAGGAGACTAAGACATGGGTGACGTTTATACCACCAGTGATTTGGCCAAAGATCACATTATATGATTCTCATGTAGTGTATCTTATAATTTCCTGAAGTCACAATTAAATAAATATCAAGCCCAACCTTCAAGTCATTGCTGGTAAAGGAACTCAGTACACTTGTCCATGAAATAAATGTGCTATAAGTACCAATAATAACCCACCACCCTATCACACTCAATAAACTGTCCTACTGTAAGTGGTTGTCTCATACACACTACACAGTACTAAGAGAGACATATGGTAGGTGAGAGCGCCATGTGTAATTTGCACCCCAAAACAAGACTCAAACATGGGTCAGGGGAGGACACAGTGGTGGAAGAAGGGATTGTAGCACAGGTGTACAAACGTGCAGGAACAGACAAGCAAACAAGTGCAGCTGAGGATAAAGCTGCAGGAGTGATGAAAGTGGGTTCAAGATCTGCAAAGTATCTAAGGGACTGTAAATTAATAATTATATTGTAACTGTGAGTATTCTGACAATTAGACTAAATTACCTCACAGTACCCTAAATTCATGATATTATACTATAGGTGGTTGTCAAGTCATTCTTGTAACAGTAAACTGTTTCAATGTCAACTCTTGTGCACAAGGTTAATCCACACACACCAGGACATCCATTTTGTGTTACTGAGAGGGCTCTTATTTTCACAAATATTCACCCTCTAGGCGGGGAATGTAAGAAAGTCAAAATGGATCAAATATGATTTATAACAGGGGTTTGTCTGTGGTTGGTGTATCACGAGGAAGATAACAATATCACACTAGGAGCGCCTCTTGTTTTTTGTTTTGTTTGCAGTTTCACACTTAAGGTAATCAGTTCCCTTACAGTTCATTTTCATTTTTATATTTATTTCGTTTTACAAACAGGCAATCAAAGTTAATTTAGTTCATTCTCATTATTTATTTTCCCCTTATATTAGCTTATATTTCCATATTACACAATACATCTATTTATAGTGGGGCTGGTAGGCTAAAAGCGGTTCTGTTTTTATTGGTCCGCTGTATTATTATTATATCTCTGTTCTTAGTAGCTTTTATGTACTTTTTAATTACTATGTATCACATTAGGTGTGATACTCTGAGTTTATCTATGTTTGTTATAACTTCATTTTCATTTGTGTCTTGTTCAAAAGAGATTTTTATGTTTTGTTTGATACATATATATGTATTCTTTTATATTTTATATTTTGTATACATTTGTATTTACATTAATTTAATTTCATGTTTATTATGATTGGACCCTATATATAGAAGCATGGAGACCTTGTTTCCAGTCTCTTTTCCCTGAAGAAGCGGATCTGTGAATCCGCGACATGCTTCGGGTCAGTTTCACCCCCACTCCCATTTTGCACATCTAGTACCGGGTAGTGGCAGCTTTTGCTCAAGGTCTGGCCGACCATATCAAAGATGAAATTGCTGCGAGAGATGTACCCAATGACTTGGACGAATACATTGATTATGTCATGCTAATTGATTCTCGTATTCGTGAAAGGCGCATGGCTAAAGACCGTAGAGCACGGTCTAGAAACTACGGGTAAAGCAGCCTTTTGAACCCACCCATGCCTCCCTCGCCTCCCATGCCTCCTGACCACTTACCCGAGTCCAGCGAACCAATGCAACTCGGGTTCACTAAACTCACAAGGGAGGAACGGGCACACCGCAAGAGTCAGGGCCTATGTTTATACTATGGCAAGGCTGGGCACCTACTACGCACTTGTCCTGTACGCCGGGAAACGAACACACCTAGGGTACCTTGGGGGACAGGCCCTAGGTGGTGTTCAGCAGTCCCTAGATCTGAGTACACAGAAACCCACTATCCAGGTGGTCTTTTCATGGGCAGAACAGCCAGTTGAGGTTCTGGCCCTGGTGGATTCCGGCGCAGCCGATTACTTCATGGATTGTCCATTTGCCGAATTACATAAGATTCCTTTGGTCAAGAGGGACTCTCTCCTAGCCATTGAAGCCATTGACGGCAGACCATTGGAACCAGCGCTGATTACAATGGAAACTATTCCTATTACTATGACTATTGGGGCCCTCCACAAGGAGGAATTGCGTTTCCAAATTATTCATTCCCCCAATCAAGCGGTCATTCTGGGTTTTCCATGGCTACATCGGCATAACCCTCAGTTTGACTGGCAGAGATGTGAAGTCAGATCATGGTCCGAGTACTGCATGAAGCATTGTGTGTTGCACCCAGTTAAGATTTTATGTACCTCTCCCTCCGTGCCAGCTGAATACCACAAATTCAGTGACGTATTCAGTAAGGGAGAGGCTAGCGCATTGCTGCAGCACAGAACTTATGATTGCGCTATTGATTTGCCTCTGGGCGTAGTGCCTCCCAAGGGTTGCACGTACCCACTGTAGTGCGATGAGAATAAGGCTCTGGAGGATTACATTGATGACACCTTTAAAAGAGGGATTATACTCAAGTCTACTTCTCCGGCTGGTGCCGGTTTCTTTTTTGTGAAAAAGAAAAATGGCGAGTTAAGACCTTTTATTGACTACCGCGGGTTGAATAAACTCATGTCCAAGAATGCCTACCCCATACCACTTATTACGGAACTATTTGACAGGTTAAAGGGTTCCTCAATTTTTACGAAACTTGATCTACGGGCCGCTTATAACCTGATCAGAATAAAGACTAGGGATGAGTGGAAAAGGACATTTAATACCAGATCTGGGCATTATGAATACCTAGTTATGCCTTTTGGTCTCTGTAACGCACCAGCGGTATTTCAAGAGTTTATTAATGACATCCTCCGTGACATGCTTCAGTCCTGTGTTGTCGTATACCTTGATGACATACTTATACATTCTGCTAATCTAGCCTAACACATCAAGGATGTGTCCGAGGTCTTGCTTCGCTTACGCAAAAACAAACTATTCTGTAAGTTGGAAAAATGCGAGTTTCACAGGTCCAAAGTGCCTTTCCTGGGTTTCGTGATCTCTAAAGATGGCATTGCCATGGACCAGGAGAAACTTGCAGCCGTGTTACAATGGCCACAACCCAAGGGGTTAAAAGCTATTCAGCTTTTTCTTGGCTTTGCCAATTATTATAGGAAATTTATCCAGAACTTTTCTATGATTGTTAAACCCCTGTCTGACCTTACGCACAAGGGTGCTAATCCATCTCAATGATCTGAGGCAGCTGAAAACGCTTTTGAGACTTTGAAGTCTGCTTTTGCTTCTGCTCCTGTACTGTCCCACCTCAACCCTGCTCTGCCGTTTACATTGGAAGTTGATGCCTCCGAGATAGGGGTAGGGGCAGTACTGTCTCAGCGGGTGGCACCTTGAGACCTTGTGGGTTCTTCTCAAAGAAACTTTTGAGTGCCCAAAGCCATTATGAAACTGGTGACAGAGAAATCCTGGCTATTATTCTCGCATTAAAGGAATGGCGTCACCTACTGGAGGGTACTAGAACTCCTGTGTTAATTCTTACTGACCACAAAAATCTGACATATCTCTCAGAAGAGAAAAGGGTGTCCTTTTGCCAGGCTAGATGGGCACTGTTTCTGTCTCGATTTAATTTTATAGTATCCTACCTGCCGGGCTCAAAAAACATTAGGGCGGATGCCTTGTCTAGACAATTCGACCCAGAGGTAGAGAAGGATGAGCCTCCCGTGCCTATAATTCAGCTTGATCGTATTCTGGCTACTGTACGTACCGGTATCACTTCGCCACTGGGGGAAGAGATTTTGGGTACCTAAGCTACTGTAACGGTTTGTTAAGACTCTCAGACGTAAGGTTTAGGTAAAAACATAACTTTATTGAAAAGTTAAGGCAATCCCATAGGGTTTTCATACACATACAAACATCACATATATACAAGCAATTGACAATTGAGATAGGTTCTACCGGCCTTGCAAATAATACCAGCAAGGCAACCCAAGCGATATTGAAGGAATAGCGATAAGTAGGCTCTACCGGCCCTGCCAATACCGGGTAAGGCAACAGTAAGATGGTAACGTACTGGTTCTACCGGCCTTACCAATACCGGGCAGGGCAGCCTGAAGAATACACAAGGAATAGGCTCTACCGGCCCTGCCAATACCGGGTAAGGCAACCGTGGAGTGGCAATGAACCAGGTTCTACCGGCCTTACCAATACTGGGCAGGGCAGCCCAGAATGGATACCCAAGGATAGGCTCTACCGGCCCTGCCAATACCGGGTAAGGCAACTTAAAGGTGGCAACGTGAAAGGTTCTACCAGCCTTACCAATACTGGGCAGGGCAGCCCAAGAAAGGAGACACCACTAGACCAGTGACTGTCAGATGACAATGACAGTAGGATGGTAAATAGAGTATATGGTCAAGCTGTCTCACCCAAGGAGAGGCTAGTGTCGGTACACATCAGAAACAAGTGCTGCTAGGACCGGACAGCACCAGAAGCCTGACTGCAAGTCAGGGAGTAAACCAGCGTCCGCATGCTGGGACCAACAACTGTACATTGAGCCGCAAAGCAAATGGAGTAAACCAGCGTCCGCACGCTGGGACCAACAGGCAGTAGAATGAGCCACAAGGCCAATGGAGCAAACCAGCGTCCGCACGCTGGGACCAACTGACAGGATTGTGAGCCGCAAGGTTAATGGAGTAAACCAGCGTCCGCACGCTGGGACCAACAGACAGTATTGTGAGCCGCAAGGCTAAAGGAGTAAACCAGCGTCCGCACGCTGGGACCAACAGACAGTATTGTGAGCCGCAAGGCTAATGGAGTAAATCAGCGTCCACACGCTGGGACCAACAAACAGATAGTGAGCCGCAAGGCTAATGGAGTAAACCAGCGTCTGCACGCTGGGACCAACAGACAGAATGTTGCCGGAGCGACAGGAGAGAAATATCGCCACAGGAACTGAACACAGGAAACAGCAGGAGCAGGCCGAGGCTCAACCGGGACGAGCACCGCAAGACGGATGGCAACCGGAACGACAGCAACCGGAACCGGACTGGAACTGACAAGCAGACAGGAACACAGGAACAGGTAAACTCAGGAACTCAGGAACTCAAGAACTCAGGAACTCAGGAACAGGCCCAATAGCTTCAGCAGACAGGCAAAGTGAATGCTGTCAGAGACACCACGAAAGGGCAACTAAAAGGTGCCCAGACTGAGTTTAAAAAGGCAACCAGAGGCGGGCTGACTGCAGACAGCCAATGGGAGCCCCCTGCAGGTGATAGACAGAGAACTGCAGCAATCACGGGCACCGTGATAGCTACGGCACCTCCAGAAACCCCAGTAGGCAAGTGTTTTGTGGATGAGCCATCCCGTACCCGTCTGCTTGAGACATCACTCATCTAAGGCTGCTGGGCATATTGGGAGGGATCAACTAATATGGTCTCTCTCACAAGTATTTTGGTGGCCCTCCCTTAGAGCCGATTGCTCCACATTCACTGCAGCCTGTACCACCTGTGCTCGTGCCAAAACCCCCAGACACCTCCCAGTGGGCTTACTTCAACCTGTACCTAATGGCGAACCCCCGTGGTCCCACATATCCATTGATTTCCTGGGAGAACTGCCTGTGTCCAGGGGGGTATACATTTATCTTAATGGTGGTTGACAGATTTTCTAAAATGGCTCATTTCGTACTCCTTTTTGGCCTTACGTAAGCCCAGAAACTAGCAGTGGTTTGTGCTAGAGAAGTGTTCCGTTTGCATGGGGTTCCTAGAGTCGTGGTGTCTGACCGGGGGAGCCAATTCGTATCTAGGTTTTGGAGGGCATTCTGTAGCCAGATGGGCATCCAACTGTCCTTTTCCTCCGCCTACCATTCCCAGACTAATGGGGCCGCTGAGCGTGCCAATCAGGGACTGGAGCAGTCCTGCTCTGTTTTGTGACTGATCATCATGACAATTGGGCTGACCTGTTGCCGTGGGCTGAGTTCGTCAGGAATTGTGCAGTTAATTCATCGTCTGGAAGCTCCCCGTTCCTCATCAACTATGGGTTTCAGCCATGCCTGCTCCCGGACTCATTCCAGTCGCATCAGATTCCAGCTCTGGATGAGCATATTGAGCAGCTCCGCTCCACTTGGGCACAGGTTCAAAGGACCCTCAGACAGTCATTTCAGCGACATCAGCGACATGCCAATTGTAGACGGCTGCCAGCGGTCTCCTTCCAGGTTGGGGACAGGGTATGGCTTTCCTCCAGAAACCTTAATTTGCAAGTTCCATCCAATAAGCTGGCTCCCTGGTTCACTGGTCCCTTCAGGGTGATCCGCAAAGTTAATCCTGTTTCTTATGCATTGGAACTCCCAGCATCTATGTGCATACATAATGTGTTCCATGTGTCCCTGTTAAAGCCTTTGGTATGCAACCACTACACTACCAATCCAGTGGTTCCTGGGCCTGTGGATGTTCAAGGCCAAGAGGAATACGAAGTTCAAAGCATAATTGATTCCCGGAGATTTAGAGGAAAATTGCAATATTTGGTCCATTGGAAGGGCTATGGCCCTGAAGAGCGTTCTTGGGTCGATCAGAAGGACCTTCATGCCCCTAGGTTGTTGTGCAGTTTTCACTCTAAATATCCCCAGAAACCAGGACCCTCTGCCAGGAGAGTGGGTCTTTGAGAGGGGGGTACTATCACAGTGCCCGTGCTTTTCCTGTCAGTTTCGGTGTGTTGCGCTCCTATTGGCTGAGCTTGATTTGGCCCGCCCAATATGGCCTTTTTATACTGGGCCTCTGGCACCTGTCGGGTGCCCTTTCGTGGTGTTCCTGTACCAGTGCTTACTTGAGTTGCTGTGTTCCCGTGTACCGACTTGGCCTGTTTGACTACTCCGATTCTGGTTCCTGCTCCGTGATCCGACCCGGCCTGGCTGACGTTCCTGCTCCGTGATCTGACCCGGCTTGTATGACATTCCTGCTCCGTGATCTGACCCCGCCTGGCTGACGTTCCTGCTTCGTGACCTGACCCGGCTTGTCTGATGTTCCTGCTCTGTGATTCGGCCCAGCTCTCCAGTTCTTGCTCATTGTGTCGCTGGGCGACATTACTACTTCCGCCTAGTCTGGGCCTACCAGTCAGTGTCTCACCGTTGCCTCCGTTACTGCTCCGGCGGTATACATTCCACTGAGCATCCCGTTTACTCTTGCAGAGCTACTGTTGCCTCCGTTACTGCTGAGCCTTCTGTTAACTCTTGCAGTGCTACTGTTGCCTCCGTTACTGCTGAGCCTTCCGTTAACTCTTGCAGAGCTACTGTTGCCTCCTTTACTGCTCCGGCAGTGTGACCGTGGTTGCGTTTCCATTCAGCTCTTGCAGAGTACTTGCCTCCATTACTACACCAACCAGGTGCCATTGGCTCATTCCTATTCAGCAATTGCAGAGTACTTGCCTCCGTTACTACACCAACCAGGTGCCATTGGCTCATTCCTATTCAGCTCTTGCAGAGTATCATGGCCTCTGTGACTGCACCTGCAGGGTGCTTGTGGCTCTATTTCATACAGCTCTTGCAGAGTATTGTGTGGCCTTCATTACTGCTACGGCAGGAGGTATAAGTCTCAGCTCTGTTCCAGCAGATCTAAAGTGCTTGTCTCCACTCTTGCACCTCAGTCTCCTGATCACTGTTATTCCATCATACTGGGCGTTACTGAACACACCACATCAGAGACTGATTATATCACTTGGACTTTAACCCATGCTGTGCTGAGTTCTCCTTGTTATGCCTGACCTGAGACAGTATATGTATTATCTCGCTTATTAATATACTGGGCCTGTGTAGGCATATGTCAAGTCCTATATTATACCTGTCTATTCTGCTGTGATACGCTATAGCCCACCAAGGGTATTTTGCATTGTGTCTTTTAATAAAACTGTGTTTTATTCTAACCTACTGAGTCTGAGTGTCGTACAAACCGTTATAACAGGACAGACAGCCATCAGGTACACACTTCACCCACTGACTGCCACAAGTTTTACCCCTCAGGGAGTGTGTTCAAACCCCTCACACTGTAAACTTGCATTTCCCTCCCACTTCTCCTCCTTCCCCAGCCTATTACTAAGACTTTTTCCACATTTATGTTAAGCCCAGTCCCCTACTCGTGATTAAGCCCCACCCACTTTTAACCCAGATTGCCCCATTTGTCTCTCCACATCAGCACCACAGAAGTCCCATCCAGGGACTCCAAGTCAAAATTCCCAGGTATGAATACACTTCCCACTGCTATTTAACTCCGACATGCCTCTATACCTTAACCCTTTGAGTGCCAGAGGGGTGCACAACTCATGCGCGCATGTGTTTCTGCACATATATGTTGCATGTGTACATCTCTGTTACATATGTGTGTGCATGTCTTTTGCATGTTTCCGTCGCTCACTGTGTGTATGTGTCTGCCTGTGTGTTGCATATGTCTGTGTTAATCAGTGTGTCTACATTTCACACACGTGCGCCCAACGATCATAACATGATGGACAACACCGTCCCACATTGGTAGTGTATATATATATAAGAGAAAAAACCTGCGTCCCCTGCCACACACACCCAGGGGTGGCTGTAAGGAAGAGTTAGCCCGCCCCCCCAACATCAGTCTTAACCCTTTGAGTGCTAGAGGGGTACACATACATTGCAAAGCAATGTGTCGCGTACCTCTCTGGTACTCAAAGGGTTAAACCTCTCCTCCACAACTCACCTACTACTACATCACTTCTCTCGACTTACAACTCCTACAGTAAACAACTCATGGCACAATAATATAACCCACCAACCAGCAGCTACCATTTTGCTGGGGAGCCACACATTGATCACTTCTTTCAAAGACCATAAAAATTTCTGTTTCCTCCCCCTGTCCCATAATGCACTGGGACATTCAGAGGTAGATTGGAGTCAGGTGAGTGGAGTCAGCTGGGGAACAGGTTAGAACACACAGATCTTCAGTTTCCATGGTAAGAACTGGGGCTGATGGACTCACTTTGTTTCAGTTTAACCCTTTGAGTGCTGTTGCAATGCCTTGGATACCTCTCTGGCGCACAGAGGGTTAAGCCCATTAACCCTTGGAGTACCAGAGATGATATGCAGCACTTTGCTCTGTGTACCTCTGTCACTCAAAGGGTTAATATCTGTTTGGAAAGCTTCCACATTTGGGTATTGTGCAGCCCACTCCTTCCTCACAAGCTGCCCACAGGGATACACTGATTTCTTTGAAAATGTCCATTGATTTCAATGAGACTATTAATTCCATGAATGCTACAGACAATGCAAACACATTGCCAAAGCAATGCGTTGGGGACCATTGTAGCAATCGAGGGGTTAAAGCCCCATTTATGTCAACAGGATTTTCCTGAATTTTCAATTCAACCCTATGGTGTCAGTTTTTTTTTTGAGTTGCACCCTTTATCTTGATACATAAGGCCCATACAGTTATACTCTTACCCCATTAATCTAAACCAGTGGTTCTCAATCTTTTTTTGCTCGGGGCACCCCTAACACGTAATCTAGAACATTCGGGGCACCCCTAACATATTTAATATACTTTATCAAGGGCATCATGAATGGTACAATACATAAATCTACAGTTATTATTAGGTCTTATAATCATAATAACAAAACTAAACATACTGTGCATAACAATTTCTTTAAATCTTTATTTAAAATTACATTTTTGTTAGTCTTTATTGAAAACACAAGGCACCCTAAGTTGATGTCTGTGGCACACCAAAGTGCCACGGCACCCTGGTTGAGAATCACTGATCTAAACCCATTTATACTTTTGGCTCTTGCAGCAGCTGACTGTGCACTGTGATCTGTGAGGCTGATGTACTAACACAAAGAGGAATAATTCATCTGTACCATACAGAACAAATAAAATGCTTTGATGACCTCTCTAGCATTGAAGATGTTAAAACACCCATTTAAATAAATGGGTATTGTTCCCTGTGCTGCTGTTACTTTTCCACAAAATTCTACCCCTTTACTTAGTATATGAGCCTTCCTGTTTTGAAACCTATTAGCTGTTAGGGGTCCCTGTATTGATCCCTTGCCTATGGCTCATGGACATATAATCCAGTTCTGCCCAGCCGACCATCACGGCCCACTAATGCATGGAGCGCCCAACATGTGTCACTTAACCCTTTCACTGCCAGAAGACTATACAACTCATTACACAGCAATGTATTACATACCTCTCTCACACTCAAAGAGTTAAAGTGCTTCACTCCAACCAACTGATACACTAGGTCTGTATAATGCAGTAACCCTACAGCCCTGTATTTCATGTCTACTTCACTGTCTATGTATAGTCATTTCACCCCCTCACCCATTACTTTACTTTAACACTTCACTGTCCTTCTTCTCCTCAATCTCTCATCTCCTCCACCCTTGTCACCCCCACTCACCTATCCCCTTGCCATTCATCCATAGTCCCAATCTCGCCATTTTACTCCCACATCACCATTACATTATCTATCACTGCATTTGTCACTTAACCCTCTGTCTGCCAACCTATTTCTTCAAATGTACTGCATTATCCACTGCTGTGATCTAAATTATTCCTTTACTCACAAACATCCTCCTACTGTGACCTTCAACAAGTAACACAGCACACTCACTTCAACTGTAAGGATACAGGGCCTTATTCACCAAGTAACACAGAGCACTCACTTCAACTGTAAGGATACAGGGCCTTATTCACCAAGTAACACAGCACACTCAGTTCAACTATAAGGATACAGGGCCTTATTCACCAAGTAACTCAGCGCACTCACTTCAACTGTAAGGATACAGGGCCTTATTCACCAAGTAACCAGCACACTCAGTTCAACTGTAAGGATACAGGGCCTTATTCACCAAGTAACACAGCACACTCAGTTCAACTATAAGGATACAGGGCCTTATTCACCAAGTAACATAGCACTCTCAGTTCAACTGTAAGGATACAGGGCCTTATTCATCAAGTAACACAGCACACACACTTCAACTGTAAGGATACAGGGCCTTATTTATCAAGTAACACAGCACACTCACTTCAACTGTAAGGACACAGGGCCTTATGTATATATATATATATATATATATATATATATATATATATATATACTAGTTGAAGAGACTGTTACACAGGCCACAGTGCCACAGCCAGCCGGTCGCATTGCAGTCATGCTCAGTAGAGACTGCCCGCGCCGCGACTGATACAGAGCGCCCCGCTCTGTATCAGCTGCGGTGAGGGCAGTCTCTACTGCGCATGACTGCAGCACGCGCAGCAGTGTCTACTGCGCATGACGCGGTGTTACACACAATTTAGCGAATTATTACATAGGATATATATATATATATATATATATATATATATATATATATTTATATACTCACGTCATTCCCATTGCTTAATTATTATTCACATTTTTAAATTCTTCTAAAATCTCAGTTTTAACCCTTGAGTGCTAGAGGGGTATCCAATGCATTGCAAAGTAATGGTAATGTCTCATATAATTCAAATAGCATTTAAATAAAAACGTCATTCAACTTTAACCATTATTGTACAAGCACATTACATTACTTTATCAGCCAATTTATTAATCAGTCCTTCCTAATTGTAACATCCCTATTTCGTGTTTTTAAAACATTTATTTCCTCCATTACATATTTCTTTTAAAATTACATTTTTAATATCTCAATATAAAACATGCATTATTCTTCCATTACACGTCTTTTTGAAAACGTCTTCCATTACTTATTGGGATGTTTTAAGAACTTTTATTTTCTGGATATTTATGACGTAACCACGAAAATAAATTGTTGGAACTATGACAATTTCTGGCTGAAAATACCTAAATTAGAGTTGGAGATGTAAACCATGCCCCTTTAATGGTCCACTCTTGCAAAAAGTCAGAGAATGCGGAACAAACTAAAAATTTGATGGTAACACTGAAATTGACGGTGTAAATGCTCAACGATCCTTTAGTCCCATTACCATCATTTTCACATTAGCTTTTTGAAAACAGCGCCCTATGTGTTTTCCTTGTCACAGTTTTAACTTCCATTCCTGTTTTTTACATAAACTTTACAATCTCCTCAGGGGTCTTAGGAATGATCTTGTGTGGAAATGACTGTGGGGAGTAGTTGTCAGTCATAAAGAGTAAGTGTCATTAATATCCAAAAGCTCATCACATATGGGCATACCTGGGAACTTCATCCTCTTGAGCCCCCAGAAAGGACTCATGTGCTGCAAACAGACATATGCCAATGACACGATTCACATCATAAAAGAGATGGAGGCTTAAAGGGATAGTAAACCTTGAAAATAAGTTTATTTTATGATATAAGTCTTATCTCCCAAACCTTTATGGTCTGCCATCTAGTGGACAGATTTGGAATTTGTTCCACAGATCAACCTGCAGCTCTTTAGCAGTGCCGAGATCACAATCTTTAAAAATAACTACTTAATTGGAACTGTGTACAAAGTGTGCCTGACTTGCAAGCACACTTTGTAGACCATTCCAATTAAGAAAGATCTTGGCACCTCTGGAGAGCCGAAGCTGGTCCCGGGACCGGATTCCAAATCTGAGAGCTAGAACGGTGATGTCACTCAGAGAAAAACTTTGCTTCTGAATATCTCCCAAAGTATAAAGGTTTGGGAGGTAAGACCTATATCATTTTCATGGTTTTTAAAGGGCTACAATATAAAATAAACTTATTTTCAAGGTTTACTATCCCTTTAATCAGGTGGGCAGGGCTTACTGTTATTGTGCCAGGAAGTGGGCTGAACAGGATAGAAAGGAGGAGAACTGGGAGGGAAGTGAGAGGAACAGGGTGTGAAGGAGGAGACTAGGGTGGAAAGTGGGGTGAACAGAGTGGGAAGGAGGAGAAATGGGTGGAAAGCAGATGGAAAATCTTGGGAAGGTGAAGAAGTGGGTGGAAAGTGGAGTGCACAGGTTAGGAAGGAAGAGAATTGGCCAGAAGTTGGAGGAACAGAGTGAGATGGAGAAAAGAGGATTTTAGTATTACCTGTTAAATCTTTTTCTCTTAGTCCATATAGCTTACAGGTACCATGGGGAGGCGACAGCTCCTCCCAGTAGGCTGGAACAATTCTTCAAGAAGTGCAGGGTGGAGCCTCCCTGTCCTCCATAGCAGGCTACCTAGCCACTCCCCTCTCCAGATACATTTGTGACAATAACCTACCTAGCTAGATAGCAAGAAGGAAGAGAGAAAAACTCCTGTGAGCATGGACCCAATAGAACTCCCACGTCCAGCCACAGGAAACCGAGCATGGTTTTTTCACTGGGTGGGAGGTCTGTAAGCTATATGGACTAATAGAAAAGGATTTAACAGGTAAGTGTCAAGGTTTGGCTGCGCTCTGCTGCTCAATTCTGCTGTCTGAGTTAATCCAGTGCTCTGCTATCCATTACTGCTGCCTTTTCTTTGCAGAGCTGGCTGAATCAGCTGACCTCTCTATGTTTGCTCACTGTACTGCTACCAGCCAACAGCCCACCTTCCTAGGGTATTTAAAGCAGCTTGGCTCACTACCTGATTACCTTTGTATTTGATTCTGGAGCAAGCACGTTATCCTGAGCTGCTAATTACCTGTGTATGACCTGGCTTCCTCTGACGTCCCTTCTGGTTCCTGACTGCTAGCCTTGTTCCTTACTTTGATGATCTCCGTATTCCTGACCCCGGCTTGTCTTTTGGTTTACTCTTCTGGATCACGATTTTGCTTTGTTTGCTTTTGTTATTTCAATAAAGGTGTTTTGAATTTTTACATTTTGTGTCCTGTCTGGTTCCTGGTCCCTAATAGTACACAAGGGGCATGAATTCAGAAGGCGCAGGCAATCCACCAAATATTTTTTTCAGGCTGGACCAGGTAGACCAGCGCATGGACCAGTTTGCGTTAGACCTCCAGACTTTGTTGGATCGTACTGCACATCTGGCTCCACTGCCTCAGCAGCCCCCGGTGCAGTCTGTCCCTATAGCTGCTGCCGCCCCTGCTCTGGCTGTCAATTTTGATTCCAATGCTGCAAGACGCATGACTTGGTCTGCCCCGCTTTCCCAGCATCATGGGGTGACCCTAATCAGTGCAGAGGATTCCTGAACCAGGTCAGTATCTGTCTGGAGAGCAAGGCGGGCCTTGTGATTTCCTTACTCTCTGACAGGGCCTTGGCATGGGCTAATCCCCTTTGGGAGAAGCAGAAACCAATAATACACAATTACCCTGAGTTCGTGGTGTCCTTTAAAAGGGTATTTGATATACCGGGCCATTCCACCTTGGCTGTCAAGCAACTAATGCCCATTCAACAGAGTACAAGGATGGTTGCGGATTATGCCATAGAGTTTTGTACCCTAGCAGCTGAGTTTGGTTGGAATGATGAAGCTCACATGGTTGCTTTCTCTAATGGGCTAATGGTTAAAGATGAGATTGCAGCCCGGGGACCTTCCCAGAGATTTTAAGGCTTTGGTTTCATATTGCATCCTGATTGACTCCCGAATCCATGAGAGACCTTCCTTTAGGGAGTGCCTGTGGAGGCATCCCATCCATTTTGCCCCAAGCTTTTCGTCCCCACCCGTGCCTCTCTCTCCTCCCACTCCTACTAGTTTTGAGTCCTCTGGCGATGTGGAGCCCATGCAGCTTGGGTTCACTCACCTTTCATTTGCAGAAAAGGCCTTCAGGAGGAGGGAGGGCCTGTGCCTTTACTGTGATAAGGCTGGGCATCTGTTGCAAACCTGTCCCGTACGTCCGGGAAATGCTTTCAACTAAGGTTCTATAGGGGACAGTCCTTAGGTGGCCTCTCAGCATCCCTGGCTATCCAGAATGATAAACCACTAGTCTCCGTTGGGCTCTTCTGGGGCGAGTTTTCTATTGCTACAGAGGCACTTATTGACTCTGGTGCAGCGGGCCTCTTTATTGACAGTGCTTTCACCCAGAAGCACTCCATTCCATTGCAACGCCGTACCACTCCACTTGCCATTGAGGCGATTGATGGCAGACCCCTAAAGCCGCCACAGGTCACCCATAAAACCACTCCTTTGTCTATGGCTGTAGGGGCTCTCCATCATGAAAGTTTACAATTCCAGGTGATCCGCTCTCCTCACTATCCTGTGATCCTGGGTTATCCATGGTTACTCAAACATAATCCCATGTTTGATTGGGCAAGGGCCAAAGTCATGGCATGGTCACCCAACTGTTACAAGACATGCTTAGTGAAAGTGGTAAAGGTGCTAACCACATCCCTGGTATCTTTGTTGCCAGAGGAGTACCAAGAGTTCTGAGAAGTATTAGATAAGGGCCGGGCTGGTGAGCTCCCACCTCACCGCCCATATGATTGTACCATTGAACTGCAACCGGGTGCCATGCCTCCTCGAGTTCAAGTCTACCTCTGTCTGTCAAGGCAAATAAGGCTATGGAGGAGTATGTTGCAGATTCACTGTCCCAGGGGTTCATCCACAAGTCCTCCTCTCCTGCTGGGGCCGGATTCTTCTTTGTGAAGAAAAAGAGTGGTGAACTGAGACCCTGTATTGATTATAGTGGGCTCAACCGTATCCCGATTAAAATCGTCTACCCTATTCCACTTATTACTGAGCTGTTCAATCGATTAAAAGGATCCAAGATTTTTACTAAGCACAACTTGTGAGGGGCGTACAATTTGGTAAGGATAAAGGAGGGCCATGAATGGAAAACCATGATGAACACCAGGAGCGGACATTATGAGTACCTAGTAATGCCCTTCGGTCTCTGCAATGCTCTCGCGGTTTTCCAGGAATTCCTAAATTATGTCCTCCAGAACATGCTCCAGCAATGCGTGGTGGTATACCTAGATGACATTCTGATTCATTCTGCCTCCATGGAAAGCGACCATGCATGGAAAATAAACCAAATAGACCAAACCCTAAGATAGTCTTTAGATGAAGCCGGTTTCCTAGCTTGAATCATAGTGGAAACTCAAGATAAAGGCTTCAACCGCGATGCCGTCAAAGCCAGATGGTCCACATCCTCCTTCCACAGGTAACCCTGAAAAAGGACATCCGTTCTGCATGGCAGAGGAAACGGTTGTGCAGATAAGGCCTGTAGTGCATGCCCCATCCATCCAAATCTTCCGCAGCACCCTGGGCAGGAAAGGAAGTGGAGGAAAAATGTAGGCCAGATGAAATCGCCAAGGAATTGACAGGGCATCCACTACAAGCTCCAGGGGGTCCCTTGAGGTTGAGCAAAAGATCTGAACTTTTCGGTTGTCCCTGGTAGCCATCAGGTCTATCCAAGGAAGACACCACTTCTGCAATATCAGGTCGAAAACCTCCGGGTGAAGTTCCCACTCCCCAGGATCCACTGTGTGGTGACTGAGGAAGTCTGCTACAACATTTTCTATGACTGGGATGTGCACAGTGGAAATAGCAGGCACATGTTCCTCTGCCCAGGCCAAAATAGCCTTGACCTGAAACCAAGCAGCGGAACTTCTGGTGCTTTCTTGCTTGTTGATGTAAGCCACAGCCTTGGCATTATCAGACTGTACTCTGACCAGTCATCCTGTCAGATGATAGGACCAATACCTCAGAGCATGGGAAAGCACCTTGAGCTCCAATATGTTGATTGGAAGAAGGGACTCCTCTGGTGACCAGCGCCCCTGAACACTCAGGGGACCCAAGACTTCCCCCAAACCGAACAAGCTGGCATCCGTCATCACAATGGTCCAGTACAGAATCACAAATGGCCTCCCTTTCTCCACACTGGGGAGGTTCAGCCACCAGTGGAGACCCCGTTCCACTTCTGCCAGGAGGGAGACAGGCTGGTCCAGACAGTCTGGATTCCCCCCTGCAAACTTGGATCACAAACCTTTGAAGCTCCCTGGCAAGAGCCATAGCATATGACACAGCTTCCATGGTGGATATCAGAGAGGAGAACTTCCTTGCTGGAGCTGATGTCCACATTATGGCAGAAGACACCTTGGAGGTGAGCTGCTGAATCAAATCCTCCATCAGATAAACCATACCCTCAGAGTGTCGAACCGGAGGCCAAGGAACACCAGGTTCTGAGTGGGAAACAGAACGGACTTGTCCATATTCAGTATCCAACTGTGTTGGAGGACGATCTGAGTGCAGTCCTGGACTTGACGGTCCAGAAGATCCCTGGAAGGAGCCTTTAAGAGAAGGTCGTTCATGTAAGGCGTCACTTGAATCCCCCTTCGTGTGCAGGAAGGCAATCAATGCACCTAAGACCCAAGCGAACACCTGCGGAGCTGTGGTGAGCCCAAAGGGAAGGACTGTAAATTGGAAATGCCCGATTTCACAAGCAAACCTGAGGTACTGCTGACTGTCCTGATGGATAGGGATGTGCAGGTATGCATCCTGTAGATATAATGAAGTCAGAAAATCATCTGGATACACCGCTGTGATGACTGAATGCAGTGACTCTTGTAGTGAGTCTTGACCACAAACAGGCTGAGAGCCTTGAGGTCCAAGATAGGACAGTAACTGCCATCCTTCTTGGGAACAACAAAGAGGTTGGAATAAAAACCTGAGCCACACTCTGGCTGGGCAACCAGGGCCAGAACTCCCTTGTCCAAGAGAGACTGGATCACCCCATTGAAAAGGTAGGAGGTTTTCCTGTTCCTGATGGGAGCAAGAAGGGAAGAACCTGAAGGGGGGTAGGGATATGAAGGGAATCCTGTAACCTTCAGACTGATCTGCAACACAGCCTGTCCAAACACCCAAGAAGTGTTGCAGGAGACTACCCACTGGTGCGTGCAGACCAGGGTTCAGTGAGTCATCCTGAAGAAGGTTTGGTGGGCTTGGTTTGATGGAGGTATGTTTATACCTCCACTGCTGTTTGGGGATGTAATGTGAGGCCTGAGTCACCACCTGGTTCGCCTTAGGAGCTTTGCTTTGGTGGAGAAGAAAATACGGCGTCTCCTTACCTGAGGGTTGTGCTTAGGAACCTGATGCAACAATGTGCTCTTGCCCCCAGTGGCCTCACTGATGAGGTTCTTCAGTTCAGGGCCAAAAAGAGAGGTGCCCTGAAAGCGAAGATTTTTTAGAAATCAAGTCAGCAGACCAGATTTTGAGCCACAGCATACGCCTAGCAGTCACAGAGAAGGCAGAAGTTTTTGCTTCAAGTCGAACAGCGTCAAAGAGGACATCAGTAACATAGTGCTGAGCCTCAGAAATATTAGCCAAAAGGGATAAAAGGTCAGCCTTAGGGGCACCCCTGTGGACAGTGTCTTGCCCCTGTTCAGTCCAAACAGCAATAGCCCTATTGACCCAAGCAGGAGCCAGGGTAGGCCTCAAGGATGCACCAATGGCAGTGAAGTTAGCCTTCAAGATAGCATCAAGCTTCCTATCCATCAAATCCTTAAGAACTGAAGCATTCGCAAAGGCCAAGGCAGTGGCCTTAGAAAGCATGGAAATGGGGGAATCAACCTGAGAAGGTATAGCCCATTGAACCAAGGCAGCTTCAGAAAAGGGATTCAGATTAGGGAATCTCTTGGACAAAGATAGGCACTTGTCAGGAGTCTTCCACTCAGCCAGTGTAATCTGATCCAGAGTGGGATTAGGCGGAAAAACAGTACAGGACTCCTTGCACCTCTGAAAGACGTCAGCTTCAAAGGGGTCACCATAAAATTGAGAAGAAGCCCCATCGTAACACACACCATCCTCAGACTCCCTATCTCAATCCTCTACAGAGGAATCAGATAAATCAGGAATACCAGGAGCCTAAGGGGCCACAAACCTGAAGGAAGACAGGTCTTCCAAGACTGGAGAACCCCCTGAAGAGAAAGTAGAAACTGTGCCATAAAGGACTTTAAGTCCTTGACCCAATATGGCTCTTGTTCATGGCTTGAGGGCCCTGGTGGAGATGCAGGGGCCACAGCGCATGAAGGGCATAAGTGACAAGAGTACCCAATGGGAAGCCCCGTTTGGCATGAGGAACAATACGTGAGGGGGACAAAGTCTCCCCTGAATCCTTAGCCTTAGGTCTAGCCCCATGTCCTAGTGGATCTGACATCCTAACAGGAGAAAAGTGTCAAGGCAGTAAAGGAACACCCAAATACTGCCACCCAGATTAAGGATTTCACCCCAGAAAGCCTAAAGTGTAATTATCTGTCAAGTGAAGGGTTAACCTGAGGAGGAGGGCGGAAGAGTCCAAGCCCTGCATATGAGTATCAAAGAAACAGGACCAAATCCCCCCGGACCCCCAAGACACTTAGGATGTACACAGGAGTGTTACGCAGAGGGAGACAGCTTGTACTTCCTCCATCTTCAGCAGAGCCAGGCAGGGGTTAGCCCAGGACAGCTGGTCACATACAAATAAAGGGATTCAGCAGCCTTCCCCAGAGAAACGTGCAATAATTAAAGGGTGTTCCGGAGCAGGAAGAGAAGGGGAGAGAGATTGTAGGGTAGCGGGATAGAGGCCGGGACAGTGGTGTGTGTGTGTAACAGTTTTTTAAGACACTCAGACCAGTTAGTAGAATAAAACACAGTTTTATTAAATGAAAAATTAGGTGAAAGATAGCCCTCTACGGGCAACACAAAACAATAGAACAATAGAAAAATATGGACAGATATGCCCCCACAGGCCCAGTATACAGAACCAGTCAGTCAGTCAATAATCAGTCAGTCTCTGTTGTGGTGTTTGGCACGCCCAAGGTAGTGATAGAGCAGCTGTACGTGTAGATGGTAAAACACCCAGAGTTCTAGAGGTAGGGAAGCTGCTAGGCAATACGTGACCAGAGGTAGCGTAGCCACGGATACAACTAAATCTGCAAGTGTGTGAGTCGGTAGCCCCCACGGGCGTAACAACGGTAATGGCTTGCACTGCAAGAGCTGGCTAGTAGCCCCCACGGGCGTAATAATGGAGACAAACTGTACAGGGATAATTGAGCCAATGGCCCCCATGGGCATATACCGGAGACAACCTGCAAGAGCTTGAGCCGGTAGCCCCCACGTGCGTAACAACGGAGACCACAATACGCTGCTAACGGTGAAGCCAATAGCCTCCCAGTGGAGACCGCCCTTTGATGTAATAGCTTGAGCCAATAGCCCCTACGGGCGTAAGCCAGAGAACAAACGTATGAGTACGAGCCAATAACACCTTACCCGGCGCGTTAACGAACGCGACTACTCTGCGGTTGATAGGATGAGTCGCCGACCAACCCAGACATATACGCGGCCGTCTCAGCAGAAGTAGTGCGATATAGCTTAGGCTCTGTACAGGTGTTAGAAGACTCAGTTAAGGAGGCGGCAGCACAGCAAGGGTTAATATGCAGCTTAAAGGATTGAAGGCCCAGTATAGAGGAATAGCTCTGCAAGTACAAGGAGGCTCAGTAACGGAAGCACAGCTCTGCAAGTGAGCACAGAGACTCAGCACAGGGGACTCGGCACTGCAAGGGTTAAAGGGATAGTAATGTTTCATAATAAAAGCAGCTCTAATTAATCAACATAGTATTTGGACTTTGGAGAGTGTTATTTCAATTCTGTCAGAGTTGTAGTTCCAGAGTAATTCAATGACAAATTGTCCCCCTCCCGCCCCTTTTACTGATGTCACACTGTTCAGCCACAGCAGAAGGGAGGTGCCCAGGTAGACTGCAGAGAGGGACAATCTTCAATTAAGATAAGGGAAAAACCTGAAAAGCTTGTCAAGGGGGGCAGGGATTTCATTGTTTTCATAGGAATAAGAGTGTCCCCTTCTGTTATCTGTCCAGTCTATGGACTGGATTCCACATCTGAGAAGTGATTGCTTACACTAGTTAAAAGGGGCGGGAGTAGAAACTTTGCTTGTGAATATCTCATAAACCATAAAGGTTTGAGAGATAAGACTTATATCATTCTTCATGTTTTTTTAATGCCTACAAAATAAAACAAAGTTAAAACGAAGTATTACTATCCCTTTAAGGAGGTCACACTATCCACCCGGTTGGCAGTTGCAGCGGAAGTCAGAATGTCGCCACAGCGACAACAGGAGCAGGAGCAGGAACAAGCAGGTCACTGGAGCAGGCCGGTTTGGGTCACGGAGCGGGAAGTCAGCCAGGCCGGGTCGGATCACGGAGGTGGTACTCAGACGAGCCGGGTCAATCACGAGCAGGAACGTCAGCCAAGCCGGGTCAGATCACGGAGGTGGTTCTCAGACAAGCCGGGTCAATCACGAGCAGGAACACAGGAGCGTAGTCAGAATAGGCCAAATCGATACACAGGAATCCGGAACACAGGAACACAGCAACAGCAACACTGGCTCTGAAACGCCACAAAAGGGCACCTGACAGGTGTCACGGCCAGGCATAAAAAGGTCACCAGGGACGGGCCAAACCAACTCAGCAAATCAGAGCACACCACAAGTGAGAGTGACAGAGGAGGATCACAGGCACTGTGATAGTGTGTCTCGTGCATGTGACTGTGGTGTAGGAGAGAGTGGCAGCCATTTTGTTTTTTTTGCAGTTCAGTAGTGGTGGGCGGGCTGGATAGTGGGGGCAGGCTAACTCCCTGCATGTGAAAATCATGCCCCCATTGATTCACCCAATGGGAACAGTAACTCCTCCTTAATGCCGCCCCTGGGTGTGTTTGCCAGGCACACAGAAGTCTTTTATTTATATACTAGCAATGTGGGACGGCGTTGCCCGTCATATTATGACCGTTGGGCGCATGTGTGTGAAATGCAGACACACTGATAAACACAGACATATGCAACTTACAGGCAGACACATACCATACATCCCAAGTGTCCCTCTTTAGGAGGGACAGTCCCTCTTTGAGGGACAAATCCCTCTGTCCCTCTTTCCCACCCTGTTGTCCCTCTTTTTAGGAGGTCAGACTGTGTGCAGGGCCGGCTCCACCTATAGGCGAGGTAGGCGCCGGCCTAGGGCGCACACGTACTGGGTGCGCGGGCATGCAGCGGAGAAGAGCTGCGCCCGCACATACCACACCAGGAACCACAACACAGTCAGGTCTGTGTTGCTACAGCACTCCCTCATTGGGTCGGATCTTTAGTAATGCAGAGCGCGCTGGGAGTCATGATCTCCCGCCACGCTCTGCATTACTGAAGAGAAGACTGCGCGGGAGCTACAGGTATGTGATGGGGGCAAGCTGGAGCTGAGGGGGCATAGTGGAGCTGAGGGGGCAAGTTGCAGCGGATGTGGGGCAAAGTGGAGATGATGGGGGCAATTTGGAGCTGTTAGGGGAAAGCTGGAGCTGAGGGGGCATAGTGGAGCTGGTGGGGGCAAGTTGGAGCTAATGGGGGCAAAGTGGAGCGGATGAGGGTCAAAGTGGAGCTGAGGGGGGGCAAGTTGGAGCTGAGGGGGGGCAAAGTGGAGCTGAAGGGGGGGCAAGTTGGAGCGGATGGGGGGCAAGTTGGAGCGGATGGGGGGCATAGTGGAGCTGGTGGGGGCAAGTTGGAGCGGATGGGGGGCAAGTTGGAGTGGATGGGGGGCATAGTGGAGCTGGTGGGGGCAAGTTGGAGCTGGTGGGGGCAAGTTGGAGCTGATGGGGGTAAGTTGGAGAGGATGGGGGTGAAAGTGGAGCTGATGGGGGCAAGTTGGAGCTGATGGGGGCAAAGTGGAGCTGAGGGGGCAAAGTGGAGCTGGTGGGGGCACATTAGAGCAGATGGGAGGCAAAGTGGAGCTGGTGGGGGCACGTTGGAGCGGATGGGGGGCAAAGTGGAGCTGATGGGGGCAAGTTGGAGTGGATGGGGGGCAAAGTGGAGCTGATGGTGGCAAGTTGGAGCTGATGGTGGCAAAGTGGAGCTGGTGGGCCAAAGTGGAGCTGATAAGGGGCAAGTTGGAGCTGGTGGGGGGCATCTCTTACAGGCATCTCCAGACCAGGGGCAGACTGGCCCAGGGGGCAGAGAGAGGACAATCATGAAAAGAGGTGGAGTATAAGTAGGCAGGGTATAAAGGGGTGGGACACAAGGGGCGGAGCGAAATGGGTGGCAAAATTAGGTTTTGCCTAGGGTGGCAAAAATCCTTGCACCAGCCCTGACTGTGTGGTGTGTATTACTTTGCTCTACAGCAATAAAGCAATAAACTTCAGTATATGTGTTTATACATTAGTCTGTGCAAATAAAATACTTTGGTCTTGCACTAAATCATTTATTCAGTTACATAAATAACCAGTAATAGGTCATGAAATAACCTAAAAATTCTTACTAATGCCCCGCCCACCAGCCACGCCCCAATAATATCACCTAAAACTACAGTGTCCCTCTTTGGCCATGTGAAATGTTGGGAGGTATGCACATACACACAGTGAGCGGCAGAGACATGCAAAAGACACGCGCACACACAGACACACTGGAGATGCACACATGGACACACATATGTAACAGAGATGTATTATTAATCCTTTATTTATTTATATAGCGCACACAGATTCCGCAGCGCTTTATACTCATATTGGTTCCTGTCCCCATTGGGGCTCACAATCTAAATTCACCTATCAGTATGTTTTGGATGTACACACACACACACAGACACACTGGAGATGCACACATGGACACATATATGTAACAGAGATGTACACAAACACACACGCAACATATATGAGCAGAAACACATGCACTCATGAGTTGTGCACCCCTCTGGCAGTCAAAGGGTTAAGCTATAGAGAGGCATGTGAGAGTTAAATAGCAGTGGGAAGTGTATTCATACCTGGGAACATTGATTTGTGGAGTCCCTAGAGGGGAGTCATGTGGTGCTGATGTGGAGAGACAAATGGGGCAAGCTGGGTTAAAAGTGGGCGGGGCTTAATCGCGAGTAGGGGCAGGGCTTAACATAAATGTGGAAAAGTGTTAGTAATAGGCTGGGGAAGGAGGAGAAGTGGGAGGGAAATGCAAGTTTGCAGTGTGAGGGGTTTGAACACACTCCCTGAGGGGTAAAACTTGATACACAACCCTGTGGCAGTCAGTGGGTTAAGTGTGAATCTGATGGCTGTCTGTCCTGTGTCTTGCATGGCAAATGATGACAGTGAAGAAATAATTGAGCAATGAGGGCCTACCTTAACCCTTTGAGTGCCATTTTGTTCCTCTGGTGCTGCACTACAGGTCCTGCTGAGGCCACTGGGAGTCAGGGTGAGTGACTGTGTGTGTGTCAGCCATATTTATTTCTGGCTTTGTGTGTGTATGTGGTGCTGTGTGTGTGAGTGGGGGCATGTGAGTTTGGTGCTGTGTGAGTGGGGCATGTGTGTGTGTGGTGGTCTGTGTGTGTGAGTGGGGCAAGTGTGTGTGAGTGGGGCATGTGTGTGTGTTTGTGTGGTGCTGTGTGAGTGGGGCATGTGTGTGAGTTTGGTGCTGTGTGAGTGGGGCATGTGTGTTTGTCTGTGGTGTAGGAGCAAGTGGCGGCCATATTGTTTTTTTCTGAATTTGATAGTGGTGGGCGGGCTGCATAGTGGGGGCGGGCCAACTCCCTGCATGATTGAATCACCCAATAGGAGTAGTAACTCCTGCTTTATGCCTCCCCTGGGTGTGTTTTGGCAGGCACAAAGTCTTCTTTTATATATATAGATAATATATATATATATGTGTGTGTGTGTGTGTGTGTGTGTTTGTAACAACATTTATGCAGAAATTGGAGATTATGCTAACGTAGTGTACAGATAATCTTAATTTTAATAATGACAGGAGGCGAATATTTTGCTATACTTCCTTTACTTTAAACTCCAATAGCAGCACAGGATATAACAACCAATCAAAACCAAGAAATCTCAACCCATATAAACCCTGGAGCAGATAGGCCACTCCTCTTTCTTTGAGTAACCATGAGCAAACAGAAAGGGAACTAATAAACTCGCTCCAGTCGCCCTTCAGACCAGCACTTGACAAAACCTGCAGACATCTTCATCCAGAGGCCATCTGCCCAGGAAAAGTCACACTGAAAAAAAGAGAAAACAAATGAAAGACTAATGGCAGGAAAAACGTACTCCATACAAATATGAGACACAATACAGTGCATAACAATGTAGGCAATGAAAACCCTGTCATTAACGCATAATCCCTCATCTGAACTCCCGCTCCCCCCCAGATACTTACCTCACAGGTAGGGCAAAGCAAGGGAGGGTAGGGTGGGAAAATATTCGCCTCCTGTCATTATTAAAATTAAGATTATCTGTACACTATGTTAGCATAATCTCCAATTTTACTACATGACAGGAGGCCTCATATTTTGCAATCTTAACGCTGTGAATGAAAACGCATGCTCCGCCGGACGAAAATAGAAAGTACGAAACGTATGTTCTCTAGACCAATCAGCAGCCCGTAAAATTTCTGAAATGGAAGCCCCAGCCGAAGCTGCCTGGGAGGCCGCCGCACCCCTAACTGAGTGGGCTCCAAAATTAGTATCCACACCCGCTAGAGATAACACCCAACGGATCCATCTAGCGAGGGAGATAACTGATACCGGCCTATGCGGACGAACGTAAGAGATCAAAAGTTGACCCGTCTGCGAAAATCGCAAAGCGGAAGTAACCTGTACGTACTGGAGTAGAGCCTCTACCACACACAACTGAGGAACTTCCCTAAAGAAGGGATAAAAGACGGATGAAGAATCCGTCTTTGTGCGTCTGGAAATTGAAAAGGACACCCCTTCCGGAAGGATAGAGAACCCATTCACATCAAACGCTCGAACATCAGCCACACGCCGAAAAGAAACTAAACACAATAACAACATCAATTTAGCCGAGAGCTGACGGAGTGACAAAAACTCATTCCGAGGCCAAGTTCTGAATAACCCCAACACCTTATCGACATCCCAAAACGTAGAATATTTGGGTACCGGAGGTCTCGACATTTTGATGCCCCTCAACAAACGACAGACCAAAGGGTCTTTACCGACCGGAAGACCTGCCACTGGAACATGCGCCGCTGAAATGGCGGAACGCATAACGTTAATAGAGCGATAAGACAAACCATTGACAAAACGAGAAGACAAGAAATTCAAGATTGCAGGCACAGGTGCTGTAAAGGGATCGCAACCCCTCTCCACACACCAGCCAAGCCAGGAGGACCACGCGGAAAGATAACATCTCTGTGTGCCAGGAGCCCATGAGTCCCACAAAAGGTCTCTAGTAGTGATGATCGAGCACCCCAATGCTCGGGTGTTCGGGTGCTCTGACCGAGCGCCCCCGGAGGCTCGAGTGCTCGGCCGAGCACCCGAGCCCCATTGAAGTCAATGGGAGGACTCGAGCATTACACCAGGCACCCCCTGCTCTGATGAGGGGAGGGTGCCTGGTCCATAGGAAAAGGGCAGAAAATGATGGAAACACCACAGAAATGGTTCAGGGACAGCATAGGGAGGATGTCTGGATGCATCTTGGACTCCAACGTCGCTGCTGGGAACGATGTTTCGCCCGTAGTACGCCATTTTTACAGACTGACCGTAAAACACACAAAAAGTAAGAAAAAAACGACTTTAGGCGAAAAATTGTTACCAAACAGTATTTGCTGTATATTTACTTGTATATCATCTGCAAATTCTGCAAAAAATTTCATCGATTTTTCGGAACTGGGGCCATGATTAAGAGGGAAACGTGCGCAGAGGCAAATTCTCCCAAAAATTTCCTCGATTTTTCTGAACTGGGGCCATGATTAAGAGGGAAACGTGCGCAGAGGCAAATTCTCCCAAAAATGTCCTCGATTTTTCTGAACTGGGGCCATGATTAAGAGGGAAACGTGCGCAGAGGCAAATTCTCCCAAAAATTTCCTCGATTTTTCTGAACTGGGGCCATGATTAAGAGGGAAACGTGCGCTGAGCCGACCATCTAAAACATTATGGGTGAGGGTCTTCTGCGGAGCTGACCATCCTAAACATTATATGGGAAGGCCCGCTAGTGAGCTGACGCTATAAAACATTATATGAGAGGGCCCGCTAGAGAGCTGACCCAATAAAACATTATATGAGAAGGCCCGCTGGTGAGCTGACCTATACAAAAATTGTCAAACAGCGCCCGCTGGTGAGCTGGCCCTATATAAAAATTATATCACAGGGCCCGCTGGTGAGCTGGCCCTATATAAAAATTATATCCCAGGGTATATGGAAGAGAGTCAACCATATACCCATTTTTTGGGTGGAAGGGGTGAATGGGAATACAGAGTATTCCCATCATTGTAAATAACATATATAAAGTGACTTTATGTTCCCCCGGGGCTTTCCTCCAGTGGAGTGGAGAAGTCAGGGGAAATCCAGGCCTTGTTCATTTTTATAAGTGTCAACCTATCAGCATTTTCGGTGGAAAGGCGGATACGCTTATCTGTTATGATGCCACCAGCAGCACTAAATACCCGCTCAGACAGAACGCTGGCGGCAGGGCAGGCCAGCACCTCCAAGGCGTAGAGTGCCAATTCATACCACGTGTCCAGCTTGGACACCCAGTAGTTGTAAGGCACAGAGGGATCATTGAGGATGCTGACACGGTCTGCTACGTACTCCTTCACCATCTTCCAAAACTTTTCCCTCCTTGTGACACTAGGCTGCGCATCAGGGTGAGGGTGCTGGCGGGGTGTCATGAAGGTGTCCCACACCTTGGAGAGTGTTGCCCTGCCTTTGTCGGAACTGCTGTGTGCTCCCCTTATCTCCCCTTCTCGGTTGGCCAAGGTAGCACGTACTCTGCCGCCAGCGTTGTCAGATGGAAAATTTTGGAGCAATTTTTCGACAAGAACCTTCTGGTATTGCACCATTTTGCTTGTCCTCTCCACCGGAGGAATGAGAGATGAGAAATTCTCTTTGTAGCGGGGGTCCAGAAGGGTGAACACCCAGTAATCCGTGTTGTCTAAAATGCGTGTAACGCGTGGGTCACGGGAAAGGCAGCCTAACATAAAGTCAGCCATGTGTGCCAGAGTACCAACAGGCAAGATTTCGTTGTCCTCAACAGGAGGATGACTCTCAATCTCCTCATCCTCTTCCTCCTCTTCTGCCCACCCACGCTGAAGAGATGGAACTAAAGTTCCATGGCTACCCTCTGTAGCGGAGGCAACCGTGTCTTCCTCCTCCTCCTCCTCCTCCTCCGCCTCCTCCAATTGTCGCTGAGAAGACGAAGTGAGGGTGCTCTGGCTATCACCTTGTGTAAGCTCTTCCTCCCACATTTCCACCTCTTCCACATGCAAAGCGTCGGTTTTAATTGTGAGCAGCGAGCGTTTCAGTAGACACAGAAGTGGGATGGTTACACTGATAATAGCGTTATCGCCGCTCACCATCTGTGTCGATTCCTCAAAATTGCGTAAAACCTCACAGAGGTCTGACATCCATTCCCACTCCTCACTTCTGATTACAGGAAGTTGAACGGAGAGGCGACGACCGTGTAACAGCTGGTACTCCACTACTGCCCTCTGCTGCTCACAAAGCCGGGCCAACATGTGGAAGGTGGAGTTCCAGCGCGTGCTCACGTCACACAGCAGCCGGTGAGCTGGCAATTGTAAGCGCTGCTGCAGCTTCAACAGGCCGGCTGAAGCTGTTGATGACTTACGGAAATGTGCACACACGCGGCGCACCTTGGTCAAGAGATCATGCAAATTGGGGTAGGTTTTTAGAAATCGCTGAACCACTAAATTAAATACATGCGCTAGGCATGGTACGTGTGTGAGCTTGCCGAGCTCCAAAGCCGCCACCAAGTTACGCCCATTATCACACACAACCATGCCTGGTTGCAGGTTGAGTGGCGAGAGCCATTGCTCGGTCTGGTGACTAATCCCCTGCAACAGCTCTGAGGCCGTGTGCTGTTTGTCCCCAAGGCAGATCAGCTTCAGCACGGCCTGTTGATGCTTCCCCACTGCAGTGCTACACTGCTTCCAGCTACCGGCTGATGGGTGAGTGGCGCTGCGCGCAGAGAATTCGGAGGTGGAAACGGAGGAGGAGGAGCCAATAACGTAGGTGCTGGCGGAAACCCTGATGGAGGTAGGGCCCGCAATCCTCGGCGTGGGTAGCACCTGTGCCATCCCAGGGTCCGAGTCGCTCCCAGCCTCCACGACATTCACCCAGTGTGCCGTCAGGGAAATGTAGCGTCCCTGGCCACAAGCACTTGTCCATGTGTCAGTCGTTAAGTGGACCTTCCCAGTAACTGCGTTGGTCAGGTCACGGGTGATGTTACGGGACACATGGTGGTGTAAGGCGGGGACGGCACACCGGGAAAAGTAGTGGCGGCTGGGGACTGCGTACCGAGGGACAGCTGCTGCCATCAGGCTGCGGAAGGACTCAGTGTCCACAAGCCTAAATGGCAGCATTTCGATGGCCAGTAATTTGGAAAGGTGTGAGGTTAGTGCTATGGCCTGTGGGTGGGTGGCTGGGTATTTTCGCTTGCGCTCAAATGCCTGGGGTAACGACATTTGGACGCTGCGCTGGGACAGGGAAGTGGATGTGGTCGCTGATGGTGCTTCAGATGGTACAGGTGCAGGGCGGGAGGTATGCGGGCCTGCGCCTTCGACAGGCGATTGGCCGGCACCAAAAACAGGGGAAGAGGAGGCAGTGGTGTGGCCTGCAGACACAGATTGGCGATCCGGGCGTTCCTCCCACTTATTACGGTGCTTGGATGCCATGTGTCGGATCATGCTGGTGGTGGTGAGGTTTCTAGTGTTCATGCCTCGGCTCATTCTGGTGTGGCACAGGTTGCAAACTACAATTCTTTTGTCGTCCGCACTTTCCTTAAAAAAACGCCATACCGTGGAACACCTACCCCTTGGCAAGGGAGATTTACGCAAGGGGGTGCTCCGTGGAACATTTGCGGGCCGGTTTGGTGCGGTCCGCCTTCTTTCTGTAGCCACACCACTGCCTCTTCCAGCCTGTTGCGGTGCTGCAGATGGCTCACCCTCAGGACTGCTGTCATCGCTCGGCTCTCCACCTTCCCAGGTGGGGTCAGTCACCTCATCGTCCACCAAGTCCTCCTCCACTTCCTCACTCTGATCATCCTCCTCATGTCTTGATCCCACCACATACTCAGTCATTGACAACTGTATATCATCCTCCTCATCAACGTCTTGAGACAGTAAAAGTGGTTGATTTAATGGCAACTGTGTCTCATCATCATCATCATCCACTTCCTTTGACCTTAAATGCCGTTCCCCTCTGTCATCTTCTTGTGATTGGGTACCCTCTAGAGGTTGTGAATCAGGGCACAAGATTTCATGTTCCTCTGCAAGCGTGCTTGGAGAGAGGTTCAAATTAAGGATTGGTGATGAGACGAGCTCCTCACTATATCCCAGTGTGGGATCACTTCTTTGACCAGACCCTCTATGGTGGGAGGAAGGATGATCAGGGTGAGGATTATGTTGACCAGACTCTTGGCTACTGAGAGTGGACTTGGTGGAAGACAGGGTGGTGCTTAACCGACTGGAAGCAGTATCACCTGAAATCCAACCGACCACCTGTTCGCAGTGGTCTGACCTCGAGAGTGATGTCCTGCGACGCCCTGTAAACTGAGACATGAAGCTAGGTATGGTGGATGTCTTTCTTTCTTGTGCTCTGGCACCAGGCACAGTTTCTACGCGTCCTGACCCGCGCCCTGAACTATCAGGATCACGTCCACTTCCCCGTCCCTTTTTACCCGCCTTCTTCATATTACACGGAATATGTGCTGCAAATCTGCAACTTTGCACACTAAACAGAATGTGCTGCTTATCTGCGGCTAGACACAGTGAATGGAATATGTGACTTTTATATTTTACACTTTGCACACTAAACAGAATGTGCTGATAATCTGAAACTTTGCACACTAAACAGAATGTGCTGCTTATCTGCGGCTCGGCACAGTGAATGGAATATGTGACTTTGATATTTTACACTTTGCACACTAAACAGAATGTTCTCCTAATCTGAAACTTTGCACACTAAACAGAATGTGCTGCTTATCTGCGGCTAGGCACAGTGAATGGAATATGTGACTTTGATATTTTACACTTTGCACACTAAACAGAATGTTCTCCTAATCTGCAACTTTGCACACTAAACAGAATGTGCTGCTTATCTGCGGCTAGACACAGTGAATGGAATATGTGACTTTTATATTTTACACTTTGCACACTAAACAGAATGTTCTGCTAATCTGCAACTTTGCACACTAAACAGAATGTGCTGCTTATCTGCGGCTAGGCACAGTGAATGGAATATGTGACTTTGATATTTTACACTTTGCACACTAAACAGAATGTTCTCCTAATCTGCAACTTTGCACACTAAACGGAATGTGCTGCTTATCTGCGGCTCGGCACAGTGAACGGAATAAGTGACTTTGATATTTTACACTTTGCACACTAAACAGAATGTGCTGCTAATCTGAAACTTTGCACACTAAAAAGAATGTGCTGCTAATCTGCAACTTTGCACACTGAACAGAATGTGCTGCTAATCTGCAACTTTGCACACTAAACAGAATGTGCTGCTAATCTGCAACTTTGCACACTAAAAAGAATGTGCTGCTAATCTCCAACTTTGCACACTAAACAGAATGTTCTCCTAATCTGAAACTTTGCACACTAAACAGAATGTGCTGCTAATCTGCGGCTAGGCACAGTGAACGGAATATGTGACGTTTTTTTTTTAAACTCTGCCCCCCAAAACAAAATATATCTGCTGCCCCCACACACAGTAGTCCTAAAAAGGACTTTTGGTTCTTTTTTTTGTTCAAAAACACTTTTTTTCTCCCTACACTGACTTTCCCTTCCTATCCTCATCTCTCCCTGGCTAAGACTGAGCCGAACTCGCTGGTCAGGTGCTATACAGCACCCGATCACGGGTTCTGGCCAGCCAATCAGTGTAATGCCAGCAGCCAACATGGCTGCTGGCATTACACTGATGTCAGAGCCTCCCCGCACATTTATTGGCTGCGCAGCAGCCGCGAAACGTGCGGGGAGGAGACCCGAACATGGCGGGCGAGCACATGCGGTACTCGTACGAGTACCGCCATGTGCCGAGCAGAGCGATGCTCGAGCCGAACCGAGCTTCGGCCGAGCATGCTCGCTCATCACTAGTCTCTAGTTTCCTGCGATAACCCGTCGACTGACCAGAAACCCCTGAAATCGCCCAGGCCACCAGAGGCAGCCGATCTTGCAGCACCAGAGGATGCGGTTCGCCCCGATGATCCGTGAGCAACAGCGGAAAAAACGGAAGAAGAAGAGGATTCTGATAAGATAGCTCCAGAACCTCCGGAAACCAAGCCTGACTGGGCCACAATGGTGCCACCAACAGTAACTCCACTTTCTGAACACGTACCTGATGAAGTACCCTCGCCAGCATCGCAAACGGAGGAAAAGCATACGCTTCTGTCACGGGCCACACCTGCAGAAATGCGTCCACCGCTTTGCACTCCGGATCCGGAAGCCAACTGAAGAAATCTGGAAGTTGCCTGTTGGTCCTGGAAGCAAAAAGATCCAGCGTGAGAGGACCCCTGCTGAGACAGAGCTGCCGGAACACCGTCACGTCTAGTTTCCAGTCGCTGCTGTCTCGCCAGTGTCGAGAGAACCAATCTGCCGTGAAATTGGACGCCCCCGGCAGATATTCGGCCCTTAGAGCAATGTTGCGCCGGAAGCAAAACCGGTAAAGATCCTTCGCCGCCTCCGTTAAGGCTTGCGACCGAGCCCCCCCTAGCTTGTTGACATACTGCACCGCCGAAACGTTGTCCATGCGTAACAGGATGCAGCAATCTGACTGCGAACGGCAAAGGACCCCGCAATCAATTCCAGGCAGTTGATGTGCAAACCTTCTTCTGCCTCCGACCATGGTCCGCCTGTGGAGAAAGCCTTGCAATGGGCTCCCCAACCCCACAGACTGGCGTCGGACTCTACCACAAAATCCGGTACCGGGCCGAACACTGCCCTGCCGTTCCAGGCCTGCATATGCAGAAGCCACCACCGGAGTTCCGCTCGAGCGTCTTGAGAGAGCACAATTGGATGATCGTAAGAGCGACCCTGCCGCAAATGTAGAGCCTTCAAGCGTTGAAGAGCCCTGTAGTGAAGAGGACCAGGAAAGATCGCTTGAATGGACGAAGAAAGAAGGCCCACCAGCCGGGCAAGCCCTCTCAACGGAATCTGTTCTTGCCTCAAGATCTTCCGAATTTCCTTGCGAATAGCCGTCACTTTGGACATAGGGAGACGAAGAAGACACTGAAGTGAATCGATTTCGAACCCCAAAAATTGAACCATTTGAGACGGTTCCAGCGCCGACTTGTCCCTGTTGACGATGAACCCCAAAGATTCCAGAAAGCTCACCACAAAGCGAGTCTGAAACCGAAGCCTGGAGATATCGTTGCAAAAAAGCAACAAATCGTCTAGATAAATGAGGCAACGAATACCGAGCGACCGCAGCCTGGACACCACCGGTTTCATCAGCTTCGTGAAACACCACAGAGCCGAACTGAGACCGAATGGCAGACAAGTGAACTGGCAAGGGAGACCCTGCCAGCGGAACCGGAGAAACTGACGACAACTCAGATCGATGGGGACAGATAGATAAGCATCCTTGAGATCCAGACGAGTGAACCAATCCCCCTGAACCAACAGATCTCTCAACAGATGAATTCCTTCCATCTTGAAATGCCGATATATCACGAACGAATTGAGATCTCTGAGATTGATGACGGGACGAAAATCCCCTGTCTTCTTCCGGATGAGGAAAATGTTGCTGAAGAAGCCGGACTCGTCTGGAGCTAGTTGCAAAGCGCCCTTTGAAAAGAGAGATTGAATCTCGGCATCTATAAGCGCCTGATCTGCCGCTGGTAACACCGGAACTGGAGGCCGAACCACCTGCACAGGGGGGGAATAAAATTCTATGACATACCCTACAACAGTCTGTAGGACCCAAGCATCTGAAGTAATTGTCTCCCATACCTGCACCTGAGAAGCAATCTTGCCTGCAGTGAAAACATTTGGAACAGAGACAGGAATGAGAGGGTAACTCACCGGAAGAGACACGGCCACGTCCTCTGCCTTTCTGACCCCTCGCACGGTCCACGCCTCTGGTGTATGATGTAGTACGGAAGGAGTTGGACGGGAAAAAGTTGGTGGAAGGTGGAGTGAACCTGGAGCCTGTTGACCAAAATCTGCTGGCGGCACGGCCCCGCTGCCGGCCAGCTCTCCCAGAAACACCCCTGGAGGAAGGTGGACGAAAGACTTGCCTCATAGAAGATTGGGCCTTGTTCAAGGTGGTGTACAAATTAACATGGCGTTTCAGCTCCACAATGAAGGGATCCCCAAACAGCAGGCCATTGGCGGAAGGACCAAGCTCCTTAGCTCCCAAGTCGGCTAGCTTTGCGTCGATGCGCAGCAGAGCAGCCTTCCTCCTTTCCGTAGAAATAGCGGTATTGGCGTTACCCAGTAAACAGACAGCGCGTTGGGCCCATTCTCTGATGGCATCCGCATCCAAAGGTTCCCCTTCCGATAAGGCCAAATCAGAAAAGCATAGGATTTTTGCCAGCGGTCCCAGTACATCCAGGAGCTTATCTTGGGCGGATTTCAGCCCTTTCTCAATCCCTTTGCGAGGATCTCGGCCAGATCGGGACATGAATGTAAGAACAGTCTGGTGGAAATCCGGGGTCAGCGCCACCTTGTCTGGAAGAACTGGCCTTGGACATTCCGCCCTCAAGCGACTCCGCACCTCACGATCAAGGGGATGCCGCAGCCAGAAGTGGACATAACGGGATAGGTGATCCGGAAGGTTCCATTCCGAGGAACGCGGATGACGGATGAATCGAGGATCAAACAACCTGACCCTTTTGGCATCAAAAAAAACCTTCCTCATCAGGACAAGAAGAACCAGAAGCACCTCTGGACGGGAGCGAATCAGGGACCACCGACTCTTTCACATAAGGGGAGCCAGAATCCTGATGTGAAATCCAACAATCATCATCCTCAGAGGCCGAACCTTTGGCTTGCCATTCATCGACCACCGCCAAAGGAGAAGGAGAAGGAGAAAGGTCTACGTCTTGAAGGTGGGAAGACGGGAAATCAGCATATTCGTCAGCCAGCCTCACTTTCTTTGCAGGTGACTTCCCCTTGGAACCTCCCGCCAAAGCATCTTGACGTCCCCGCTTGGTCAAACGGCCATCGTCAGAGGCAGGGGAAGGCAGACGATCGTCGTCAGCACGGGGAAGGTCCCCAGAGGAAACAGATGGAGAATGGGACAGCACACGGGCCAACGCCTTCTCCACCGAAGCAGCCACCGCGGCATCAATCAACGCGTGAAAGTCCGTAGACTCAGCCATCTACGAAAGAACAAAGTGCCCAGTAAGCACAAAGATAACTCACAGAGGATGACCCCCTGGTACCTCAACTTGGGCTCACCCAGACTTAGCAACAAGCCTCTTAGACTCAAATGGGGCTACCGGGTTGACAGGAAAGTAGTAAACCCCAAAAGAAGGTTACTGAAACTTTTTTTTTTTTTTTTTTTTTTTTTTTTTTTTTTTTTGTGGAATTGTATAGTAACTATATAGGGAAAAACCCCAGCCAACAAGGAAAACGGGGGCTCACCCCTGTATGAAACGTGAGAAGGGCCAAACCTAAGCAAGGTACATGGCCAGAAACCCACTGCATAAAAGCAGCAAATATGAGGCTTATGATAAAGCCAAAAAAAGGGGCTCACCCAAGTCAACCTGTAGGGGCTCACCCTAAGCAACCTCCAAAGGGAGAAAGCGTTCGTAAAGAATTATGGTTTTTTTTTTTTGTTTTTTTTTTGGTTTTTTATTATTAGTGTGTAAAGACTAAGAGGTGTACACCAGGAGAAAATAACAGGGGCTCACCCAAAGTACAGCATGAATACATATGCGACTACTAAGTTTATTAAACATGAAGACAAAGAGTGGAAAACCCAGAGCCACGGCTGAGCTGTAAAGTCTCAGCAGGAGATCTGTGAACAGTAGGGAGGCAGGGGCTCACCCCGCGCTTTGACAGAGAAACAGTACCCCCTTGCAGAGCTCCGTGACCGGAGCCACCCGGACACGGAGGAGCAATAAGAATATGGCCGCCGAGAATCTTGTGTAAAACGAGATTCAAGATGGCCGCCGAACCTACCAAACGGTCCGCGGACCGCAACTGCCACAAGCCGACAGGCGGGGAGGCGAGATGCAGCGAACAACCCTGCAGCAGCCACAGTCAAACCTACGCCAACCCCAGCACCGCCCCAGACCCCTTTAGAACTAGCGGACGGCAAGCACACACCCCTTTAGCACTGTATGATACCTTCAGTAATCAATCTTAAGCTAGGGGAAAAATAAGAAGTGGAACCGTGGGATACTAAGGGCAATGAGGGAGGAATAAAACCCCCCAGATAAAACGGAAACGGCCTAAACCCAGGGAACCCTTGCGAGGGCCAAACTACTGAGGAGGACAACCCCCCCACACACAGGCAAACAGTAACGTATCCTAGGTAAGAAACACATACATGAATAGTAATATAAACGTATTAGAAAATGATCCAAGAAACAGACAGAATACACTGACCTGTGCAGCCTTTGGAGCAGCAAAGAAAGAGGAGTGGCCTATCTGCTCCAGGGTTTATATGGGTTGAGATTTCTTGGTTTTGATTGGTTGTTATATCCTGTGCTGCTATTGGAGTTTAAAGTAAAGGAAGTATAGCAAAATATGAGGCCTCCTGTCATGTAGTAAAATTACATTTTTATGATTGCCCAACCCTGGCTAATATATTTTTTTGTCTTCTTATCTTAACAGGATAATTTTATCAAAACTAGTTCAATGTTAGGGGTTTTAAAATATATTATGTGCATATATTTAAACCCTAACCCTGACTTTGAGCCAGTTCTGATAAAATTATCCTTTTAAGCTTGTGTTTTTCTTGATTAAAAGGAAAAAAAACATATTGCCCATTGTTGGGCAATAATAAAAATCTAATTTCTACACTAAGATATACTGCATATTGGTAAATATGTTAAACAGAAATGTTGTTTTTATCATTGTCCATCCCTGGCCATGCCAGTAAAATGTTGTTTTAACTATATCTATCAACTATCTATCAGGACAGGACAGACAAATGCATGCAGGTAGTGTACATATCTGGTGTATGGTGTATGTTTTGTTTACCAGATGTGTGCATTCACTGCATGTATTTCTCTGTGTCGTAGTAGAAATGTTTAAAACAAAGTATTACCATGGCCAGGAGTGGACAATAATAAAATGTAGTTGTGTTAAAAACGTGAAAGTGTATTTGACCCAATGTTCATGTTCTGATGCTGTTGTTCTTTTATTGGTCCACAGTCAGGAAAGTGTCAATATGTAAAATAACACTTTTCTATATTAACTCTTTGGAGCATTGTGACCTCTCTAGCATCCAGGATTTAATAGAGAAAATTGGAATATGTATTTTTTTTTAATCTGGAGAATTTCTTAGGCTGCTATGATGCCCATACTTTTCTAGCAGTGGAAAAGGGAGGGAGGGAAGAGAGTATGGCTGCTGCTGCTGCTCCCTCAGTGCACGTGTATAAGACTGGATTTTAAGCTGACCAGATTTTTAAGATTAAATCTGGGGACATTTTTTTATCTCCACACCCTATCCACCTCCACACCCTGTCTACACACTACCCACACCCTCTCCATCCTCACACCTTGCCACACACTGCCCACACCCTGTAAACCCTCAGACCCTGTCCACACACTGCCCACACCCTGTTCATCCTCACACACATTGTCCACCCTGCCCACAATGTCCACTTACACTGCCCACATTGTCCACTTCCACACTGCTCACCTCCACGCTGACCACCTTGTCCAACTCAACACTGTCCAGCCTCACACACTGCCCAACTCAGCAATGCTCACCCCCACACCCTATCCACCTCCACACCCTGTCTACACACTACCCACACCCTCTCCATCCTCACACCCTGTCCACACACTGCCCATACCCTGTAAACCCTCAGACCCTGTCCACACACTGCTCACACCCTGTTCATCCTCACACACATTGTCCACCCTACCCACAATGTCCACGTACACTGCCCACATTGTCCACTTCCACACTGCTCACCTCCACGTTGACCACCTTGTCCAACTCAACACTGTCCACCCTCACACACTGCCCACCACAACAATGCTCACCCCCACACACTGTCCACTCTCACACACACTCCATCCCCACACTGTCCACCTCCACACTACCCACATTGTCCACCCTCACACACTGTCCACCCCACATTGCCCAACTCTATGCTGCCCACCCTGTCCTCTTCCACAAATTGCAAAAGAAAGAGGCCGCACTCCAGCGTAGTATCTAAAACCAGCTGCACTTTATTCCAGGATATAAAAAACAAACACTACACATCTCTCACGTTTGCACCTGAGTGCTTAATCATAGACTGAAGTTTGGCTCCCAACTCACCATTCTCTAAAAGGCGGAGACAACACCCCCTGACCTGAACGACCAATAGAGTAAGCACACCGTTCAGTAACCAGGTCCACACATGTGAACCATAGTATTAAAGGGATAGTAATGTTTCATAATAAAAGCAGCTCTAATTAATTTTCATAGTATTTGGGCCATGGAGAGTGTTATTTCAGTTCTGTCAGAGTTGTAGTTCAAGAGTGACTGAATGATAAAGTACCCCCCTCCCGCCTAGGGTTGCCACCTTTTCTTCCAAAAAATACTGGCCATGGCATTCCCTCCATAGACTTAATATTGGACAGAAGCCAATTTTTTACCTGCCTGCCGGTAAAATACCGGCTAGGTGGCAACCCTACTCCCGCCCCTTTTACTGATTTAACACCCTCAGAGCAGCAGGGAGTGTCCAGATAGATTGCAGAGAGGGACAATCTTCAATTAATATAAGGGAAAAAGCTGAAAAACCTGCCAAGGGGGGCAGGGTTTTCATTGTTCTCACATTAAGAAGATTGTCCCTTGATGTGAGCTGTCTGGTCTATGAACTGGATTCCACATTTGAGGAGTTGGCTTACACTAGGTAAAAGGGGCGGGAGGGGGAAACTTTATCATTCAATTATTCTTAAACTACAACTCTGACAGTATTGAAATAATATTCTCTATGGCTCAAATACTATGAAGATTAATTGGAGCTGCTGTTTTTGTGAAACATTACTATTACTTTAACCCCATCAGCTCACAAAATGATAAATATTGGGCCGGTGTGTATCTAACAACCCTTCTGAGACAGTGAGTGGGACAAGCCATTCAATAATTATACTATATATATCATTTTAAAAAATATTAATACATTTAAAATGAAAACGGTTAGTGCCTGATACAGCTTCAACTAATATACATTTGTACACCTCATCAATGTGCCTGTAAAACATCACAGCCCCCAATTGAGCAAGTGTTAATCGCAAACAAATATATAGAACATCTGATGCTATTGTTAAATATAATTATACTATGGTATTATGCAAAATGTTCTCCACAAATTGTCCACCCTGCCCTCCTCCCCACACTGCCCACCTCCGCATTGCCCACACTGTCCACCTCCACATTGCCCACACCAACGCAGTCCACCCCCACATTGACCACACTGTCCACCTCCCCACACTGTCCACCTCCCCACACTGTCCAACTCCACATTGCCCCCTCCACACTGCCCGCATTGTCCAGCCCCATACACTGTACAAGCTCACATTGCCCACACTGTCCAACTCCACATTGTCCACATTGCCTACACTGCCCACCTCCACATTACCCACACTGTCCTCCTCCCCACATTGCCCACCTCCACATTGTCCACCTTCACACAGCCCACATTGTCTTACCTTCAGCTTCATTGGGTGGCGGCCGAGTGATGGCGTGGTGATGGAGGCAAACTGCTGTTCTCTGGAGTCTAGAGTGCTCTGAGCGTGTAATGAACATATTTATTGGTACCCCCCTTGATGACATAATTGCGCATAGTGCGCAGACCTGCAGGTCACTTACGCATGCACTGTCATCAGCTAGTTTCCGGGGAAATATCTGGGGACAGTGCCCTCAATCTGGGGACTGTCCCTGGAAACCGGGGATGTCTGGTCACCTTAAAGCCTTTGAGTGCAAGAAGGCTGAGCAACTCACTGCTGTCAGTGCATTGCTTGCCCGTCTGGCACTAAAGGGATTGAGCGTATATGACCCCATGCTCATGTTCTGATGCTGTAGTGTGTGTTTGTTTTTTGTGTTTTCTTTTTTTTTTGTTTTCTTTTTTAAATCTCCTTAAGTGCTGCAAATAAATTCAGCTGTCTTGTCTGATACGCCGGTTTATTTATTTATTGTTATGGATGGGGAATTTGATTGGGGTATGGCTTAATTGAGGTGGGGCACTGGGGCCCCTTATTATAGTTTGCAGGGGGGTCCCTGCCTTTTGTCTTATGCTTCTGTCTATCACATATATGTTTTCATAAAAAAGTTTACTGCTCCTTTAAAGAAGGGTATCCCAACTCAGGAGATTTTCCATTCAAAAATGATCACAACTCATACTTTTTGTTTTAAATCAGATTCTTAGCAACAGCACCAACTAGTGTCCAGAAGACAACTGTTTTCTATAATGTGCTATTGACAAAAGCACAAGCTGATATATAATTACATTTTTATTTTAAAAAATTAACTTTTGAATGAAAATCAAGTAGCCTTGTTTTACCGATGAAGAAAATTTATATAACTTGTCATATAGTTTTCTGTTCCTTAAACCCTTAAAAACCATTGATTTGCAATGCTTTGCATGCCCTTTTGGTCCTTAAAGGGTTAAATATATAACATGAAATGTAGAAAACATTAAATATATTATTACTATCTCTATAATAACCGTAGTTGAAGTATTAAACTTATTTTGGTAATTTGATCAATTTGAGCCTGAAGTTCTGCTCTGCGTGACTCCACGGATGCCCCCCACTCTCTCAGGCCCTATTGTTTGACTATGTCTCACACATTGGCAGGCTTCTCCACGGCCCAATTAGACCCGGAGGCCAACGAGGGACCAGTGAATTAACTTTGTCGATTGTAATGATACAGGGCCTTATTCATCAAGCTGAAGAGCTGTAATTAAAACCTTTTTTACAACTCTTATCAGCATATCTATATCACCACTGCATCTGTCACACACTGTCTACATATCTGACATACGTCCATGTATGTGTGTCTCTCTCTGTATGTATGCATTTCACAGTGTGTGACACTGTCTCTTTAAGTGCGTGTCTGTAACACTGCGTATTTCTGTTCTCTGTGTAAATAATATGACGGGCAACACCGTCCCACATTGCTAGTTTTAATATTAGAATCATTTCCTCACTTTTTTATTTCATAATCATAATAAAAGTTATTTGTTTTTATTATTGTAACCGCATATTTCTTCCTTTGTGTTTATTCCATGAATCATCATCATAATTTAATGAGGGGTATGTAAGAGAGGAAGTGGTTTTCTTTCCTAATAAACTCCACCTGTTTTCAGCCAGCTGAACTGTGCCTTTAACCCCTTAAGGACCGGGAAAATCTGAGTTTGATTTGACTTAAGGACCGGAGCAATTTTGACTTTTTTGACTATGTCTTTGTTCAACCATATTTTCTCTTTAATTCCTTTTGTGCAGCCACATAAATTATATACTGTTTTTTTAAGCACAAGTAGGGCTTTCTTTTGATACCACAATTATATGAATACTAGTGATGAGCGAGCGTGCTCGGCCGATGCTCGGATCGGCTCGAGCATCGCTCTGCTCGGCACATGGCGGTACTCGTCGAGTACCGCCATGTGCTCGCCCGCCATGTTCGGGTGGCGGGGATCTGTGCCGGAAGAGGCACAGATCCGAAGACGCTCCGCTGGACCACCAGGGACTGGAGGTACGGGGGCATTGCGGAGATGAAGGGGGCATTGCGGAGATGAAGGGGGACATTGTGGAAGAGGGGCATAGACTCTATGCCCCTCTTCCACAATGTCCCCCTTCATCTCCGCTATGCCCGTCTTCCACAATGTCCCCCTTCATCTCCGCTATGCCCCTCTTCCACAATGTGCCCCTTCATCTCCGCAATGCCCCTCTTCCACAATGTCCCCCTTCATCTCCTCTATGCCATAGAGGAGATGAAGGGGGACATTGTGGAAGAGGGGCATAGCGGAGATGAAGGGGCACATTGTGGAAGAGGGGCATAGCGGAGATGAAGGGGCACATTGTGGAAGAGGGGCATAGTGGAGATGAAGGGGGCATAGCGGAGATGAAGGGGGACATTGCGGAGATGAAGGGGGCATTCGGAGATGAAGGGGGCATAGCGGAGATGAAGGGGGCATTGACCAGGCACCCTCCCCTCATCAGAGCAGGGGGTGCCTGGTGTCGCCCCATTGAAGTCAATGGGGCTCGGGTGCTCGGCCGAGCACTCGAGCCTCAGGGGGTGCTCGGTCAGAGCACCCGAGCACCCAAGCATCGGGGTGCTCGCTCAACACTAATGAATACCTCATTGTTTAATTTGATTAAAATAGAAAAAAAGAGGAAAAAAATTGAAAAAAAACAACATTTTGCTTATATTTTCGTGTCAGGATTTGCATACAATTAGTTTATGACAAAAAAATACCCCTAAATATATTCATTTGCTTCTCCTGAATATAAGAATACCCCATATGCCTAGTATTTCAATCACTTCCTCACATTTACAAGGTAAATATTACAAGATGGATGCCATTATTTCCAACTTGTAATTTCTCAACAATTGGCATGTGAGCATCATAGCTTAGCTGACGGTGCCAGAACCAAAAATGTCCCACAAAGGTATATGTTTCTGAAAACTACACAACATAAGGTAAATAATCAGGAGAATTTTGGAGTTTTTCATGCAGCTATTTTTCCAGAAAAAAATTTCAAAATTGTGGTAATATTTTGTTTTTTTTGCAGTTTTCACACTTACATTTCAATACTACTGTTGATATCAAGCACATGATAGGTGAAGATTTTTAAAAATGCATTGTTTAGTGTTCAGCTCCTTCTTCTGAGTACGGCAATACCCCATATGCATAGGTTTCTCAAGGTTTGGGAGAGCTACGGGGCCCAAACTGGAACATGCGCGTTTCCAGTTTCACACTTTGAATTTTCACAGCTTGCATCACTGGTGCCATGTCTCATTTGGGGCTGTGTAACAGTGCTCCACTCTAAGATTTCCCCCCAAAAGTATATATTTTTGGAAAGTAGACACCCCAGGCTTTCATTTTATGTATGTTTTCAATTTTTTTACGCAGCCATTTTACCACCAATCGCTCGTAAATCTTGACGTAAGTTAAAAAAATAGCGTTTTTCACACTTGCACTTCAATGTTGATGTGAAATTCAAGCACATGATAGGTGAAGATTTTTAAAAATGCATTGTTTAGTGTTCAGCTCCTTCTTCTGAGTACGGCAATACCCCATATGCATAGGTTTCTCAAGGTTTGGGAGAGCTACGGGGCCCAAACTGGAACATGCGCGTTTCCAGTTTCACACTTTGAATTTTCACAGCTTGCATCACTGGTGCCATGTCTCATTTGGGGCTGTGTAACAGTGGTCCACTCTAAGATTTCCCCCAAAAGTATATATTTTTGGAAAGTAGACACCCCAGGCTTTCATTTTATGTATGTTTTCAATTTTTTTACGCAGCCATTTTACCACCAATCGCTCGTAAATCTTGACGTAAGTTAAAAAAACAGCGTTTTTCACACTTGCACTTCAATGTTGATGTGAATTTCAAGCACATGATAGGTGAAGATTTTTAAAAATGCATTGTTTAGTGTTCAGCTCCTTCTTCTGAGTACGGCAATACCCCATATGCATAGGTTTCTCAAGGTTTGGAGAGCTACGGGGCCCAAATTGGAACATGCGCGTTTCCAGTTTCACACTTTGAATTTTCACAGCTTGCATCACTGGTGCCATGTCTCATTTGGGGCTGTGTAACAGTGCTCCACTCTAAGATTTCCCCCCAAAAGTATATATTTTTGGAAAGTAGACACCCCAGGCTTTCATTTTATGTATGTTTTCAATTTTTTTACGCAGCCATTTTACCACCAATCGCTCGTAAATCTTGACGTAAGTTAAAAAAACAGCGTTTTTCACACTTGCACTTCAATGTTGATGTGAATTTCAAGCACATGATAGGTGAAGATTTTTAAAAATGCATTGTTTAGTGTTCAGCTCCTTCTTCTGAGTATGGCAATACCCCATATGCATAGGTTTCTCAAGGTTTGGGAGAGCTACGGGGCCCAAACTGGAACATGCGCGTTTCCAGTTTCACACTTTGAATTTTCACAGCTTGCATCACTGGTGCCATGTCTCATTTGGGGCTGTGTAACAGTGCTCCACTCTAAGATTTCCCCCCAAAAGTATATATTTTTGGAAAGTAGACACCCCAGGCTTTCATTTTATGTATGTTTTCAATTTTTTTACGCAGCCATTTTACCACCAATCGCTCGTAAATCTTGACGCAAGTTAAAAAAACAGCGTTTTTCACACTTGCACTTCAATGTTGATGTGAATTTCAAGCACATGATAGGTGAAGATTTTTAAAAATGCATTGTTTAGTGTTCAGCTCCTTCTTCTGAGTACGGCAATACCCCATATGCATAGGTTTCTCAAGGTTTGGAGAGCTACGGGGCCCAAACTGGAACATGCGCGTTTCCAGTTTCACACTTTGAATTTTCACAGCTTGCATCACTGGTGCCATGTCTCATTTGGGGCTGTGTAACAGTGCTCCACTCTAAGATTTCCCCCCAAAAGTATATATTTTTGGAAAGTAGACACCCCAGGCTTTCATTTTATGTATGTTTTCAATTTTTTTACGCAGCCATTTTACCACCAATCGCTCGTAAATCTTGACGTAAGTTAAAAAAACAGCGTTTTTCACACTTGCACTTCAATGTTGATGTGAATTTCAAGCACATGATAGGTGAAGATTTTTAAAAATGCATTGTTTAGTGTTCAGCTCCTTCTTCTGAGTACGGCAATACCCCATATGCATAGGTTTCTCAAGGTTTGGAGAGCTACGGGGCCCAAATTGGAACATGCGCGTTTCCAGTTTCACACTTTGAATTTTCACAGCTTGCATCACTGGTGCCATGTCTCATTTGGGGCTGTGTAACAGTGCTCCACTCTAAGATTTCCCCCCAAAAGTATATATTTTTGGAAAGTAGACACCCCAGGCTCTCGTTTTAGGTGTGTTTTCCAATTTTATACACTGCCATTTTACCACCAATCCTGTGAAAATTTGACATAAGTAAAAAAAAATCAGCATTTTTCACACTTTGCCTTCCATTTTGATGTGAATTTCAAGCACAGAATAGGTGAAGATTTTATAAACTGAATTGAATAGTGTTCAGCTCCTTCTTCTGAGTACGGCAATACCCCATATGCATAGTTTTCTCATGGTTTGGGGGAGCTACGGGGGCCATATTGGAACATGCGCGTTTCCAGGTTCACACTTTGAATCTTCACAGCTTGCGTTACTGGTGCCATGTCTCATTTGGGGCTGTGTAACAGTGCTCTTTTTTTTAAGATTTCCCCCCAAAAGTGTATATTTTTGGAAAGTAGACACCCCAGGCTCTCGTTTTAGGTGTGTTTTCCAATTTTATACACTGCCATTTTACCACCAATCCTGTGAAAATTTGACATAAGTAAAAAAAAATCAGCATTTTTCACACTTTGCCTTCAATTTTGATGTGAATTTCAAGCACAGAATAGGTGAAGATTTTATAAACTGAATTGAATAGTGTTCAGCTCCTTCTTCTGAGTACAGCAATACCCCATATGCATAGCTTTCTCAAGGTTTGGGAGAGCTACGGGGCCCAAACTGGAACATGCGCGTTTCCAGTTTCACACTTTGAATTTTCACAGCTTGCATCACTGGTGCCATGTCTCATTTGGGGCTGTGTAACAGTGCTTCACTCTAAGATTTCCCCCCAAAAGTATATATTTTTGGAAAGTAGACACCCCAGGCTTTCATTTTATGTATGTTTTCAATTTTTTTACGCAGCCATTTTACCACCAATCGCTCGTAAATCTTGACGTAAGTTAAAAAAACAGCGTTTTTCACACTTGCACTTCAATGTTGATGTGAATTTCAAGCACATGATAGGTGAAGATTTTTAAAAATGCATTGTTTAGTGTTCAGCTCCTTCTTCTGAGTACAGCAATACCCCATATGCATAGGTTTCTCAAGATTTGGGGGAGCTACGGGGCCCAATTTTGAACAAATATTGAATTTTCACATCTTGGTTAACTGATGCCATTACTCATTTTGGGCTATGTTCCAGTGCTGCACTTTAGAATTTCCCCCCAAAAGTGTATATTTTTGGAATGTAGACACCCCCAGCTTTCATTTTAGGTGTGTTTTCAAATGTTTTATACGGCCATTTTACCACCACTTTCTCATAAACTTGACGTAAGTAAAAAAACAGCGTTTTTCAAACTTTGCCTTCAATGTTGATGTGAATTTCAAGCACAGAATAGGTGAAGATTTTATAAACTGAATTGAATAGTGTTCAGCTCCTTCTTCTGAGTACGGCAATACCCCATATGCATAGCTTTCTCATGGTTTGGGGGAGCTACGGGGGCCAAATTGGAACATGCGCGTTTCCAGGTTCACACTTTGAATCTTCACAGCTTGCGTTACTGGTGCCATGTCTCATTTGGGGCTGTGTAACAGTGCTCCACTCTAAGATTTCCCCCCAAAAGTATATATTTTTGGAAAGTAGACACCCCAGGCTCTCGTTTTAGGTGTGTTTTCCAATTTTATACACTGCCATTTTACCACCAATCCTATGAAAATTTGACATAAGTAAAAAAAAATCAGCATTTTTCACACTTTGCCTTCCATTTTGATGTGAATTTCAAGCACAGAATAGGTGAAGATTTTATAAACTGAATTGAATAGTGTTCAGCTCCTTCTTCTGAGTACGGCAATACCCCATATGCATAGTTTTCTCATGGTTTGGGGGAGCTACGGGGGCCATATTGGAACATGCGCGTTTCCAGGTTCACACTTTGAATCTTCACAGCTTGCGTTACTGGTGCCATGTCTCATTTGGGGCTGTGTAACAGTGCTCTTTTTTTTAAGATTTCCCCCCAAAAGTGTATATTTTTGGAAAGTAGACACCCCAGGCTCTCGTTTTAGGTGTGTTTTCCAATTTTATACACTGCCATTTTACCACCAATCCTGTGAAAATTTGACATAAGTAAAAAAAAATCAGCATTTTTCACACTTTGCCTTCAATTTTGATGGGAATTTCAAGCACAGAATAGGTGAAGATTTTATAAACTGAATTGAATAGTGTTCAGCTCCTTCTTCTGAGTACAGCAATACCCCATATGCATAGCTTTCTCAAGGTTTGGGAGAGCTACGGGGCCCAAACTGGAACATGCGCGTTTCCAGTTTCACACTTTGAATTTTCACAGCTTGCATCACTGGTGCCATGTCTCATTTGGGGCTGTGTAACAGTGGTCCACTCTAAGATTTCCCCCAAAAGTATATATTTTTGGAAAGTAGACACCCCAGGCTTTCATTTTATGTATGTTTTCAATTTTTTTACGCAGCCATTTTACCACCAATCGCTCGTAAATCTTGACGTAAGTTAAAAAAACAGCGTTTTTCACACTTGCACTTCAATGTTGATGTGAATTTCAAGCACATGATAGGTGAAGATTTTTAAAAATGCATTGTTTAGTGTTCAGCTCCTTCTTCTGAGTACGGCAATACCCCATATGCATAGGTTTCTCAAGGTTTGGAGAGCTACGGGGCCCAAATTGGAACATGCGCGTTTCCAGTTTCACACTTTGAATTTTCACAGCTTGCATCACTGGTGCCATGTCTCATTTGGGGCTGTGTAACAGTGCTCCACTCTAAGATTTCCCCCCAAAAGTATATATTTTTGGAAAGTAGACACCCCAGGCTTTCATTTTATGTATGTTTTCAATTTTTTTACGCAGCCATTTTACCACCAATCGCTCGTAAATCTTGACGTAAGTTAAAAAAACAGCGTTTTTCACACTTGCACTTCAATGTTGATGTGAATTTCAAGCACATGATAGGTGAAGATTTTTAAAAATGCATTGTTTAGTGTTCAGCTCCTTCTACTGAGTACGGCAATACCCCATATGCATAGGTTTCTCAAGGTTTGGGAGAGCTACGGGGCCCAAACTGGAACATGCGCGTTTCCAGTTTCACACTTTGAATTTTCACAGCTTGCATCACTGGTGCCATGTCTCATTTGGGGCTGTGTAACAGTGCTTCACTCTAAGATTTCCCCCCAAAAGTATATATTTTTGGAAAGTAGACACCCCAGGCTCTCGTTTTAGGTGTGTTTTCCAATTTTATACACTGCCATTTTACCACCAATCCTGTGAAAATTTGACATAAGTAAAAAAAAATCAGCATTTTTCACACTTTGCCTTCAATTTTGATGTGAATTTCAAGCACAGAATAGGTGAAGATTTTATAAACTGAATTGAATAGTGTTCAGCTCCTTCTTCTGAGTACAGCAATACCCCATATGCATAGCTTTCTCAAGGTTTGGGAGAGCTACGGGGCCCAAACTGGAACATGCGCGTTTCCAGTTTCACACTTTGAATTTTCACAGCTTGCATCACTGGTGCCATGTCTCATTTGGGGCTGTGTAACAGTGCTCCACTCTAAGATTTCCCCCCAAAAGTATATATTTTTGGAAAGTAGACACCCCAGGCTTTCATTTTATGTATGTTTTCAATTTTTTTACGCAGCCATTTTACCACCAATCGCTCGTAAATCTTGACGCAAGTTAAAAAAACAGTGTTTTTCACACTTGCACTTCAATGTTGATGTGAATTTCAAGCACATGATAGGTGAAGATTTTTAAAAATGCATTGTTTAGTGTTCAGCTCCTTCTTCTGAGTACGGCAATACCCCATATGCATAGGTTTCTCAAGGTTTGGGAGAGCTACGGGGCCCAAACTGGAACATGCGCGTTTCCAGTTTCACACTTTGAATTTTCACAGCTTGCATCACTGGTGCCATGTCTCATTTGGGGCTGTGTAACAGTGCTCCACTCTAAGATTTCCCCCCAAAAGTATATATTTTTGGAAAGTAGACACCCCAGGCTTTCATTTTATGTATGTTTTCAATTTTTTTACGCAGCCATTTTACCACCAATCGCTCGTAAATCTTGACGCAAGTTAAAAAAACAGCATTTTTCACACTTTGCCTTCAATTTTGATGTGAATTTCAAGCACAGAATAGGTGAAGATTTTATAAACTGAATTGAATAGTGTTCAGCTCCTTCTTCTGAGTACAGCAATACCCCATATGCATAGCTTTCTCATGGTTTGGGGGAGCTACGGGGGCCATATTGGAACATGCGCGTTTCCAGGTTCACACTTTGAATCTTCACAGCTTGCGTTACTGGTTCCATGTCTCATTTGGGGCTGTGTAACAGTGCTCTTTTTTTTAAGATTTCCCCCCAAAAGTGTATATTTTTGGAAAGTAGACACCCCAGGCTCTCGTTTTAGGTGTGTTTTCCAATTTTATACACTGCCATTTTACCACCAATCCTGTGAAAATTTGACGTAAGTAAAAAAAAATTCAGCATTTTTCACACTTTGCCTTCCATTTTGATGTGAATTTCAAGCACAGAATAGGTGAAGATTTTATAAACTGAATTGAATAGTGTTCAGCTCCTTCTTCTGAGTACGGCAATACCCCATATGCATAGCTTTCTCATGGTTTGGGGGAGCTACGGGGGCCAAATTGGAACATGCGCGTTTCCAGGTTCACACTTTGAATCTTCACAGCTTGCGTTACTGGTGCCATGTCTCATTTGGGGCTGTGTAACAGTGCTCTTTTTTTTAAGATTTCCCCCCAAAAGTGTATATTTTTGTAAAGTAGACACCCCAGGCTCTCGTTTTAGGTGTGTTTTCCAATTTTATACACTGCCGTTTTACCACCAATCCTGTGAAAATTTGACATAAGTAAAAAAAAATCAGCATTTTTCACACTTTGCCTTCAATTTTGATGTGAATTTCAAGCACAGAATAGGTGAAGATTTTATAAACTGAATTGAATAGTGTTCAGCTCCTTCTTCTGAGTACAGCAATACCCCATATGCATAGCTTTCTCATGGTTTGGGGGAGCTACGGGGGCCATATTGGAACATGCGCGTTTCCAGGTTCACACTTTGAATCTTCACAGCTTGCGTTACTGGTGCCATGTCTCATTTGGGGCTGTGTAACAGTGCTCTTTTTTTTAAGATTTCCCCCCAAAAGTGTATATTTTTGGAAAGTAGACACCCCAGGCTCTCGTTTTAGGTGTGTTTTCCAATTTTATACACTGCCATTTTACCACCAATCCTGTGAAAATTTGACGTAAGTAAAAAAAAAATTCAGCATTTTTCACACTTTGCCTTCCATTTTGATGTGAATTTCAAGCACAGAATAGGTGAAGATTTTATAAACTGAATTGAATAGTGTTCAGCTCCTTCTTCTGAGTACGGCAATACCCCATATGCATAGCTTTCTCATGGTTTGGGGGAGCTACGGGGGCCAAATTGGAACATGCGCGTTTCCAGGTTCACACTTTGAATCTTCACAGCTTGCGTTACTGGTGCCATGTCTCATTTGGGGCTGTGTAACAGTGCTCTTTTTTTTAAGATTTTCCCCCAAAAGTGTATATTTTTGGAAAGTAGACACCCCAGGCTCTCGTTTTAGGTGTGTTTTCCAATTTTATACACTGCCGTTTTACCACCAATCCTGTGAAAATTTGACGTAAGTAAAAAAAAATTCAGCATTTTTCACACTTTGCCTTCCATTTTGATGTGAATTTCAAGCACAGAATAGGTGAAGATTTTATAAACTGAATTGAATAGTGTTCAGCTCCTTCTTCTGAGTACGGCAATACCCCATATGCATAGCTTTCTCATGGTTTGGGGGAGCTACGGGGGCCAAATTTTAACATGCGCGTTTCCAGGTTCACACTTTGAATCTTCACAGCTTGCGTTACTGGTGCCATGTCTCATTTGGGGCTGTGTAACAGTGCTCTTTTTTTAAGATTTCCCCCCAAAAGTGTATATTTTTGGAAAGTAGACACCCCAGGCTCTCGTTTTAGGTGTGTTTTCCAATTTTATACACTGCCATTTTACCACCAATCCTGTGAAAATTTGACGTAAGTAAAAAAAATTCAGCATTTTTCACACTTTGCCTTCAATTTTGATGTGAATTTCAAGCACAGAATAGGTGAAGATTTTATAAACTGAATTGAATAGTGTTCAGCTCCTTCTTCTGAGTACGGCAATACCCCATATGCATAGCTTTCTCATGGTTTGGGGGAGCTACGGGGGCCAAATTGGAACATGCGCGTTTCCAGGTTCACACTTTGAATCTTCACAGCTTGCGTTACTGGTGCCATGTCTCATTTGGGGCTGTGTAACAGTGCTCTTTTTTTAAGATTTCCCCCCAAAAGTGTATATTTTTGGAAAGTAGACACCCCAGGCTCTCGTTTTAGGTGTGTTTTCCAATTTTATACACAGCCATTTTACCACCAATCCCTCGTAAACCATGACGTAAGTAAAAAAAAAAAAAAAACAGCGTTTTTCACACTTAGGGTTGGCGGCAGTATACTGGGCTGCATACAAATTGGTTTGGGAAACAATTTCACCTAAAACGTCTTCCCCCAAAAACAAATCAAAAAAATGATCATGGGTAAATCCTTCCACATCAATTTGAATCCCTAGGTTGCCTGTGAATTCTGAGATTCGTGGGCATAAATTGATACCCATTCATTAGGATCCGGAGTGGCAGGTGTTGGGGCATTTCTTTGGGCAGGTCTTTTGGCGGGTCTTTGGGCAGATCTTTTGGCAGGTGCTGGGGCAGTTGCCAGGACAGCTCTTGGGGCAGCACTTGGGGCATTTCTTTGGTAGGTCTTTGGGCAGATCTTTTGGCAGGTGCTGGGGCAGTTGCCAGGGCAGCTCTTGGGGCAACACTTGGGGCATTTCTTTGGGTAGGTATTTTGGTAGGTCTTTGGGCAGTTCTTTTGGCAGGTGCTGGGGCAGTTGCCAGAGCAGCTTTTGGGGCAGTGCGTCTTTTCTTGACAGAAGGCCCAGCGTCATCACTAGAGCTGCTCTCACTTTCTGAAAACTGCGCTATGTCAAAATCTGACGCAGTGTCTGTTGCCTCAGAGTCAGACGCCAAAAAGGCATATGGCTCTTCAACGCTGTACCTGCGCTGCATTTTGCCCACTAAAAAAGCTTTTTTTTTTCTTACGCTATCCCTAAACCTAAATCTAACCCTAAAACTTACCCTAACCTACGTATATCCTGAACCTACCTAACCCAAGTGAACTACCTATCTAAACTGCACTTATTATATATATATTTTTTTTTTTTTGGGGGGGGGGGGTTGGGGTTTTTTGGGTTTTTTTTTTTTCTTACGCTATCCCTAAACCTAAATCTAACCCTAAAACTTACCCTAACCTACGTATATCCTGAACCTACCTAACCCAAGTGAACTACCTATCTAAACTGCGCTTATTATACATATATATATATATTTTTTTTTTTTGGGGGGAGTTTTTGGGTTTTTTTGGGGGTTTTTTTTTCTTACGCTATCCCTAAACCTAAATCTAACCCTACAACTTACCCTAACCTACGTCTATTCTGAACCTACCTAACCCAATTGAACTACCTATCTAAACTGTGCTTTTTATACTTTTTTTTTTTTTGGGGGGGGGGGTTTGGTTTTTTTTTGTTTTTTTTTTCTCCCCTAAACCTAAATCTATCCCTAAAACTTTCCCGTCTACACTAAACCTACCCAACTACCTACCAAAATACCTAAACTATATTTATTATAAAAAAAAAAAAAAAAAAAAAAAAAATTTAAAAAAAATTTAAAAATTTTTTTAAAATTTCTTAAAAAATCTAAAAAAATTCAGTGGGGATGGGGGGTGTCCCACAGATCAGAAAACACTGATCTGCAGCAAATTGATCACTCCAAGAGTGATCAGATGGGGGGGCACTTATTGATCACTGCAGAACAGTGATCAAAGGGTTAATTTTCTTTATTTAAACTTTTTTTTTAACTTTTTTTTTTACAGGCACACTGGAACACCATCTCCCTCTGTCTCTCTCCACCTTAGCAGTATGCAAGGTGGAGGGAGGCAGAGAGATCTGACAGGTACAGTATTTACAAATACTGTCCCTGTCATTCAGGTTTTGCAACATGCGATTCGCTTTTGAAGCGAATCGCATGTTGCAACAATGTTTCAGCCGCTTGTTACTAAGTGTCCCGATACCGGGACACTTAGTAACAAGCGGCTCGAACTCTTCCATCGCTCCGTGCGGCCGCGATGGAAGAGTTTAACCCTTGACGTACCAGGACCGTCAAGGGTCGTTCGGTCACATTTACCCTTGACGGTCCTGGTACGTCAAGGGTCGCTAAGGGGTTAAAGGAACACTTCCACCTAAAAATGACTTTGTTGTTCTAGAAAGAGCTTTCAAAACCTCCTATAAGTTGTATTAGCCATTGTTTATTTAGAACAGCGGTTTCTGTGTTTTTTAGATGCATACTGGGGACAGAGGCTGATTCTCCGGTGATGGTGGTTTATTAGGAAACTCTGCCCACTTCTCCTAATTCCCACCCTGTTCCTCCCTCTTCCCACCCCATTATCCTTCTTCCCACCCTATTCTGCCCACTTCCCTCCCACTTTTCCTCCTCACCCTGTACCTCCCACTTTCATCCAGATTCTCCTCTTTCCCACCCAGTTGCTCCCACTTCCTGCCCAATCCTCCAGCGTCACCACATGAGCGCCCCCTGGGGACTCTAGAAGTAAAAGTTCCCAGGAATATTTAGATGTAACAATTATGCTAATTAAGACATGCTGTGCAGGCACTTCCAGTCTTAAAGGGACAGTAATGTCCCATAAAAATGCTTATAGTTTTGTAGAGGTCCAAAAAATAAACTATATGCCACAAATCCTATCTCTCAAACTGCTATGGTTTGAGAGGTATTCACATTCAGAGTTCCTCCCCTTCTCCTGATGGCAGCTGTAAAGATGACAGCAGGAGATTCGAGTCGGCCGACTCGAGTAGGTTCTTCAGCAGAGCCACAATCGCACTATTTAAAAATAATTACTTCATTGGAACGGTCTACAAAGAGTGCTTGCAAACCAGGCACACTTTGTAGACCTTTCTAGTGAAGTAATAATTTTCCAATAATACGATTTCGGCTCTGTTGCAGAGCTGCTGGCTGTTCCCCGGACCGGGATCTCCTGCTGTCAGCACAGCACTGACGTCAGGAGAAGGGGAGGGAGGGGCGAACTTTGAATATGAATATAGGATTTGTGGTATATAGTTTATTTTTTGAACCTCTACAAAACTCTAAGAATGTTTTATGGGACATTACTGACACTTTAAGCCCTGTGTTACCTCTCACACTCATGGGCACTGCATAGAAATACATTACTCATCTCCACTAGCACTGAAAAGATTACGTGTCAATGAATGGGAGAGGAAATTTAGGGCTAAGAGAGGAAGTGCCTGCCCTGCATGCCTTAATTCCCATAATCTCTCAATCTAAATTACTGAAAAAGTTTCTAAATAAAAAATAGTTAAAGTGGAACTTTCATCCCCAAGACACTTTATATTACTTGATGCATCTACTAATACAGTCAATAGATTGCACTTTAAAAAAAAAAAAATTGCCATACCTTATTAGATATTAACTTTAAAGTTTCCCTGTGATGTCTCCGGTTCCGCTTTCTGCAGGATGTCCCCTGTCCTCAAATTGTCCTCCCACCTTCCTCCCAGCCCACCCTGGGGCAGCGTTCACACTTCCCTTCATATTGATGTGCAGGACATATAATGGAACAGCAATCTCCCCTGCAAAGAAATTTCAGTCTTACATAATGAAAACAAAACTGTATTTACCAAGCTTTAGTACCAAGTGTGCAGGAATGAAGAATGGATTTCAGTGTTACATAATGAAAACAAAATTTATTTACCAAGTTTTTATACCAAATGTGCGGGAATGAAGAATGGATTAAAGGGATAGTAATGTGTCACAAAAACAGCAGCTCCAATCAAACTTCATAGTATTTGGGCCATGGAGAGTGTTACATCAATACTGTCAGAGTTGTAGTTCAAGAGTAGTTGAACGATTAAGTATCTCCCTTCTGCCCCTTTTACCTAGTGTAAGCCACCTCCCCTCAGATGTGGAATCTGGCCTCTTGACCGGACAGGTCACAGCAAGGGACAATCTTCTTACTGTGATCATAAGGAAAACCCTGCCCCTTGACAGGTTTTTCCTTATGCTCACTGAAGATTGTCCCACTCTTCGATCCATCTGGACAGTCTTGCTGCTCTGAGGTGAGCAGTGTTACATCAGTAAAAGTGGCGGGAGGAGGATACTTTATCATTCAATTACTCTTGAACTGCAACTCTGACAGTATTGAAATAACACTCTCCATGGCACAAATACTATGAAGATTAATTGGAGCTGCTTTTATTGTGAACATTACTATCCCTTTAAGCATTGCTAGGAGTGTCACTCCATCACATTGCATTGCTTAATGATCAAGACAAAATGCATATTGTTGAAGTGGACAGTGTGATGGGTGTCACTCTCCACTTCACAAATACGTATTTTAGTAAATGCATCAAATAATATAAAGTGTCTTGGGGGTGAAAGTTCCCCTTTTGTGGGAAAATATCACAAAAAAAAAATGCGTTAAGGAAGGTGTGGAGGACAACCTGAGGCCCTCCAGCTGTTGTTTTACTCTTAGTAAAGGGGGAATTGAAAACCTACCCCTACCTTTAAACATATTGCTCCATTTCTAGGGATTATTCACAGGTTCTTGGGTTTCCTTTGATGAGGAATTGAATTCAGATGAGGATGATGATGGGGAATGTGAAGAGGCTGGATTCTATTATCAAAGCCTCCTTAGCTGCCACTGGAGCAGTGCTAAGACCTATCTTTGCCTCTTCCTGAGATAACATGGCAGTTGCCATTTGAGGTAAGCAAATGATTGATGCTGTGAGTGCTGATGTGATCAGGGAAGATTTATTGGTAATTATGACTAACATTAAGGAGGCCAACAATTATGTTTCTGAAGCGCTCTTTGACACCTTCATATTCTTCTCCAAGGCCTAAGCTTTTTCTGTTCTTCTAAGAAGTTACTGGTTTCCTTGCCATTTCAGTGCAAGTCTCTGTCTGACCCTGATCTGAAACAGATCATCAGTGATGCTACGGGGGTAAGATCACTTTGTTACCTCAGATCTCTTAGAATCCATTTCTGTTGAGGAGGGTGCATCTCTTTTCATCTATGACCCTCCTACAAACAGGGGAGCAGAGGCCACAGAGCTTGCAAGCCTCTCAAGCACGCCCCACTGATAAGCCCAGGCAAGCTTGGCAGCCTTAGCGATCAGCTGCAAAGGCTAAGTCTGACAAGCACTGTAGGATTTTAGTGTTCTTGCCTGTTAAATCCTTTTCTCTGTATTCCATATGGAACACAGGTCTCCCACCCAGCGGAAACAACCATTGTGTTTTGCCTTCAAGCGGGTGTCATCATCCTCCTAGAAGCTGACTGGATGGAAGGTGCGAAAGTACACATCCTAACCTATGGTTGGCAGGAAGCCATTTTGAACAGAGACTGGCCAAATAAAAGCCAGTCTCTGTTCAAATTTTCTACACACTGGATTGGGCATCGGCCCAAAAGGTAACAAGGAGGGGGGTGGATGTTGTCGGTCTCACCTCCTGCTGCGACAGCGGCAGAGACAATGACTTTTTTTTTCATTAAAAAATATTTTTTGCATTAGACTTCAGGTTACTATTTGAAGTAGGAATTCATTTTCTATCGAAATGTATTGCGGTTATTTGTATTTGATAGGAAAATATTGTGACACCTTGAAATATGTATTATTATTATTATTCTTTATTTATATAGCGCCATGTATATTACTTTAAACAATGCGCATATATCCATGTTATGTTTTTTGCCAACATTTAATGTTTCATGTTTTTTCTTTCTTTTTACAGAAAAATGTTTGAAACAAGGCAGAAAAGAAGACAGAAGAGAAGGAGACAGAAGAGAGAATGAAGAAGAAGGAACACAGAAGATTGAAAAAGAAGACATGCAGTAACTGACCATGGTGCTGAACACCCCGCTGGACTTCAGGATTAATGGTAAACAGGGCCGGAGGGGTTCACAATGCATTGTGCCCCCCCTCTGGCACTCAGAGGGTTAAGATACAGCCCCATTCAATTGCCAGTTTTTGAGCAGTGTATGAAATACACACTGTACTGGATGGAATGGACCAAGCGTGGGGGGGCCCAAATTGGGATCCTGCCTAGGGCCCTAAGAAGTCTTAATCCAGCTCTGCCCAGCACCCATATTGCAGACCCAGGTCTTACTCCAGCAACCCAGGATATGCGTGATCGCCCACTAAGGACTTACCCCAGCTAGCAGTTGTCCAGCTCCCTGGTGTCTAGTGGCAGGCAGCTTGATGTCTGTGCGCTGCACAAACATCCTCCCATGCTGCCTCTCACACTCCCCATGTGGTCTGAAGTCTGAGCGCTGGCAGGTCACATGACCCCCAACACTCTGACCTCAGTATAGTGCGGGGAGCGCATTTTGGTGGTTATATTAAATAAAATCCATGTATGAGGAGCGGGCAAACTGTGGTTCTCCATCGCTTTAAATTCAACTTCCATCAGCTATTGGTTGTCTGGGTGATGGCCGTTGAAACACAAGAATAATTAAAGAATGTTTCTCCAGCCCTGCAGGACATGGCTTATTAACTGACGTTTTTAGAAACTATGACGGGTTAATGTCCAAAGGACATCACGTTGCCAACTCACATGATCTGCTTTACCTCTTAATAAAATATACTATACTAGTGTATGTAATAGATGGTTTCCATCTGCGAAGAAACATAATTTTTCAGATTGTTGTGGCATTCGTTATATATGTGCAAAGTACAGATAAGAGGATGTTATATGACCAACATATCCCACACTGTTTTACAACTAGGTATACAGGAAGACATTTCCAGATATGCATTTGACTATGTATATTTATTGCACCAAGGACTTACCCCAGCTAGCACCCACAGCTGTCCAGTTCCCTGGTGTCTAGTGAAAGGCAGCTTGTTGTATGTGCGCTGCACAAACATCCTCCCATGCTGTAGCAAAGACAAAAAACAGAAGGCGCTCCTAGTGCAAAAACTTCAGGAATCAACCCACACTTTCCCTTTCAAATTATACTCACAATATAAATTGGTCAACTCAACAAATATATGTCAGTTGACACATATACACAGGGGATATTTTTTCCGCGCCGTCCCCTATACAGCAATATAATTATTCACCACCAGGCTGCTCCTCAGAACCACTCCAAGAGCATGTAGCACATGTGAAAAAAAGACAAAAGAGGGCGCCTGATGGTGCCTTATATCCTTATTGTAAACTCAATAGAGTATATTTGATTTGTTTTATACTCACAAATATGATGGCTATGGAAAGACTTATGTCCCTCCACAGCAAAACACTCCTACAGAGAAAAAACCCTGTCTCTGCTCAGGGAACTGGGTACTGGAACGATGAATATCACCACTTTGCTGCTTTCATATTACACAATTTACATATTTATTAAAAGAACCTCCAAATACAATGATTGGAGAGATATTAAAATTGTGGAGGGACATAAGTCTTTCCATAGCCATCATATTTGTGAGTATAAAACAAATCGAATATACTCTATTGAGTTTACAATAAGGATATAAGGCACCATTAGGCGCCCTCTTTTGTCTTTTTTTCACACATCCTCCCATGCTGCCTCTCGTACTCCCCGCGTGGTCTGAAGTCTGAGTGCTGGCAGGTCACGTGACCCCCCCGACACTCTGACCTCAGTACAGGGGAGTGTGAGAGGCAGCATGGGAGGATGTCTGTGCGCAATCTGGCTGCTCGCCTGCAGAGAGGCTGTCGAGCCAGCGCCTCTGCCAGCAAGCTTTGTTTTTGTTTGCAGGGCGGCAGTTGCCTGGCAGCATATCTGCGCCCTAGGATGGCGTCTACCTCGCCTTTAGGTAGCGACGGCCCTGCATGGGACACAGACTTGAGGCACAGAAACAACATGCTTTGGGGCGGCAAATTGCCGTCCCTGTCAAAGTGCTGCCTGGGCCCCTTGGACCCACCGGGACCCATGTAAGGGCTGGCCCTGATGGTAAATGTTTATTGTCAGGAGCTGTTTTTTAGTGGGATTAACCCTGCAAGAAGTCATCATAAAGTGTTAGTTCCGTTAAACTTTTTTGTTGAAAACATATATGTTATAGAAGAGTTTTTCCTGCTGTGGAAAACAAGATTATTCCCATCCAGTAGCTCCTCTAAGCTGAACACAGGTGATCAACCTAGCACTGACTCACCTGTGCTTAATCAGGAAATCCCTAAATCCTGGCCTGCTGGTGGCCCTTGAAGACTGAACTTGGATACTTGTACTATCCTATATAATAATTCGCTAAATCGTGTGTAACGCACGACATGCGCAGTAGACACTGCCGCGCCGCGGCTGATACAGAGCTGGGCTCTCCAAAGGAGCGTCCTGCTCTGTATCAGCAGTGGCGCGGGCAGTCTCTACTGCGCATGACTGCCCCGCGACCGGCTGCCAGAGGCACTGTGGCCCGTGTAACGGGCTGTTCAACTAGTAGAGTATAACAGAATATTTAATTGAAATCTGACTACTAGAAGACACTCTAAATTAAAAAAAAAAAATGTAATAAGTGGAAATATGCACCTCTCAGCAGTGGGGAGTACCCTTGTTTTAATACACAGGAAAAGCACTACAATATATAGGTTTTCATAATAAAAACAACTGTACTGCTCCTTTAAGCCCAGTGAGAACTGCAGTATGAGATTCTGGGCCCCACCCATTCTATTGCTCCTCCCCCTAAGGCCTGATTGTCACAGTGGCAGTTATTCTGGAGTATACCAACAGCACAATAGGGGAAAAATAAAATGCTAAATTAAATTGGGCTTTTAAACCCTTGAATGATAGAGAGCTCTCCAGTGCATTGCTGTGAAATGCATTAGAGACCTCACTAGCATGCAGGGGGTTAAAAATCTCTGTTCAAGTAGATGGGGATTTAGGAATGTTTATGTGTCCCCTATGGTGCAGTTGGTTTACTCCAGAATAACCCAAGTTGTATACACGTACTGTGTAGATTTCTCTTTGTGACATCACAGAGCAGCAGTCCTATTTCTGCCCTTACCAACTGCCAGTCAGTTATTTCCTTACAGATCTTCTACAAGTACACATTGTGGAGAAGATAAAGGAGTGTTGGTAAGAAAGGGAATTGTAGAGGACAATTTAATGTATAAAAGATAGTGACTCTTATCTAGAGAAGAGGGGGACAACATTTTGTATGGGATCTGGTCCAATGTCTGCCTAGAACAAGCCTGTGGATATTTTAGGATGAAAAAGAGAATATTTACGTACAACCCCGATATTATGATCCTCTCCCCTTGCCGGCCTCTTGTCCCTCTGCTGCTCTCCCTTCAAAATCATCAGCCCATTAACCTTTCTGATGTTGCTAACAGCAAAAACAAATTAACCATTTAGTGTCCCGGTGCTGGTGGCAAGCTATACATCTGACACCCCTCTACCCAGCTCCATGATGGTGAATCATTTACACCCTAAGGAGGCAGTATGGGGGACTGTTCAGCAGGGGATATGCTTGCTTTTGCCCCCTGGTTCCTCCACTGGTGCTCTCCCAAAATCCTCGCACCATTATACATTTCTGAACTGTCGTTTGAGGATCTTCATGTTTCAATGTGCACAGTCTGCGCATTGAAAGTACACTACTAAGTCTACACGTTACACACTGACGCCTGATCCAAGAATGACAAAGAGCAAAAAAGTCCCCAAAAAATTAACCCTTTGACAGCCAGAGTGGTATGCAGCACATTGCAGAGCAATTCTGTCCCTCCAAAGACCAACTCTGCTTCTTGTTTACAACTCACAGTCCACCTCGCTATGTGTCCTGGAGTGGCCTTGCTCAGACGTAAAACCGGGTCTGCCATCTTTCATGAGGGAAACTTACAGGGAATCTGTGAAACTGAATAGCTGCCCCTTATACATAACTGTCTTCTGGCTAAAGATGACCTGAAAGAGGCATGTGAGGCATTAGCTGGCGAGAAGGTGACCGATCTCAGCGTGTTGTGATGGCAGGATCGGTACTGTCCACGTGAATATTTATTAAGATAAGGAGGTAGCCAACATGTTCCTCAACTGTTAACCCTTTCAGTGCCACAGGGGTATGCAACACATTGCAAAGCAATGCGTTGCCTACCCCTCTGCCACGTAGACACTTCACAGCTGTGGGACATTCTGTTTTCAAAGAGGCCACGTCAGTGTGGATTGCTCTGTTTACCTGACTTACTGCATAGTGTTACGTATTTCACCGTTTCACTGCCCGAGGACTGTTTACTGTACCACCAACAGCATTCCCCCTCCTCACTATCTGCTCTTGCACCACAACTATTCTTTGCACACAAGACCCTCTGTTGTATGCCACATGGAGTTCCGCACGCCACCACGATGTTGATCAAGCGGACAACTGTTTCTTCTTCACAATCGACACTCACAACCAGATTTCTTCAATACAACCTATTTATTCCACCAACATGTGAAGTATTCAGTCAGACAGTGTTAGTCAATGCACTGATGTGCAATCTGTTTCAGTGAAAGCTTTGAAATACACATTCAGACTGTGTAAATTACCTATACAATGCTTGCAATACATTGGACAGGGTTCAGACATTGAAAGCCTCACTTACTGTGTCTTCAACTCTTTTAATGTGAGGGGGCAACACAACACAATTAATTCCATTGACATGCATTGGGAACGGTATGCCTCTCAAATGCTTTATCATTAGCCAACCACGACGTAAACATCTAATCATTAACCATTTCATTACCATACCCTTCAAACAATCACACAACGTTTCACCCTACCACTCTCACACAGCTATATTACTCATAAAACAGGGGTGTCCAACAAATAGTGCTGCAATGTCCTGCACACCACCATCACTGAAGGGGTTAAGCTGTTTGTTATCATTAAACACAGATGACCGTGCCCAGTGTCTGACTGATTTTCAGTCACTCTCTTCACAGCTACATTTAATCTTCTGTAACACATTGCTTTGCAATGTATTGTGTACCCCTTTTGAACATATGAGCACTGACAAGAGACTCCACATAAAGTCTCTCGGTTACACACAGGGCCTGTCTCTCCCCTCTCATCTGTGTGTAATGACAGATCTGATAATATGTGTGTGTACCTGTGTATGCATGTATGTATGTATGATAACATGTATGTGTGCCTGTGTATGCATGTATATATGTATGTATGTATGATAACATGTATGCATGTGTGTGTGTTTGTTTGTATGTGTAAATTCTCTACTACAACTAACACACACTTCAAAACAATTTTGTATCCAAAAATTCCACTTAAAAGGATAGAAATGGATGTTAATAAATGTAGCTCCGATTAATACTCATATTTTATGTTTCATGTTGCGCTGTATATTAATCATGTCTAACTTGTAGTTCTAAAGTAATTCAGTTTTAAAGTGTCCCCCTTCCACCCCTTTTACCTACACAATGTGCTCTCCAAGCCAGTCCGGACAGCACGCAGCGAGAGACAATCATAATGAAAATCCTGCCCTCTTTCTTCAAGGGGGTCAGGGTTCTCATTATGCTCACAGCAAGAAGATTGTCGCTCACTGTGAGCTGTCCCGTCAAGCAACCGGATTCCATATCTGCGGTGAGGCACATACAAGAGGTAATGGGGGCGGGAGGGGTATACTTTAAAACTGAATTACTTTAGATCTATAGTACTGTGCAAAAGTATTATGTAAGTTTGAAAAAAATGCTGTAAAGTAAGAATGCTTTCAAAAATAGACATGTTAATAGTTTCTTTTTATCAATTAACAAAATGATAGTGAGTGAACAGAATTCTTGTTTTACTCAAAATCAATATTTGGTGTGACCACCCTTTGCCTTCAAAACAGCATGAATTCTTCTAGGTACACTTGTACAAAGTCAGAGATTTTGTAGGCATATAGTCATTTGTATGATTAAACAATGATACCAAACAGGTGCTAATGATAATCAATTTAATATGTGGGTTGAAACACAATCATTAACGACCTCGATGCATGTAACTCCTCCTTACTGCCGCCCATATTACCACATTTACTCAACTGTCTATTCAGTAAAACAAGACATCTACATAATAATACTGAAATGTTTTACGTTACTGAGTTCCAATGATCCTCCCTTCCTAGAAAATTCTGTGAATATCCAAATATCCAGAGGTGGCACTGAATTGCACTGCAAACCACTCTGACATTTAAAGGGTTAACTGTAGTCTGTGTTCTTGCTTAGAATTATCTTTGGCATCCTAGGGGTTAAAATTATGAGAATAGGTGCTTTTGTGTATTTATCGGCTGGGATGTGTTGTATAGGGGAACATCTGTATTTCCAAAATATGGGCAGTGTGGGATTATATGGCCATTTTGGGGGGCACTGCTCCTCTCTGCCCAGGCAAAGCCTTTGTTCTGATAGGGGGCAGAGGAAATCATTGTGAAGGGCTAACATACACATAGGTGGTTTTAACCTTGTGAGTGCCAGAGGGGTCAAAGTGTTAGTTCCAGTAAACCTTTTTTGTTGGCAACATAAAAGTTATAGGGCTTTTCCTGCCATGAGCACAGGGGAGCAACCCAGCACCGAAAGGGTTAAAGAGAAGTGTTTATGCAAGGCTGCACTGGAATAACAGATGAGCCATGTAGCCCTTCCCATTATGTGTCAGAGGAGTTTGCAATATTTGCAATGCATTGCATACCCCTCTGACCCGCAAAGGGTTAAATACTCCTTTAACTCTTTCAATGCTGGGTCACTCCCCTTTGCTCACTTTCAAGAGAACACTGCTTCCATATTTTTCAGCTGTTCTATTCAAAAGTTATAAAACATCAGATTGTTAAGAAGAAAGTGACTGAGTGATTACGTCCTGAAAGTTCACTCTGACAGGAAGTGACTCAGCAGTTTCTAACACATTCTATGGTGGACTGTTAGTGAGTTATCTCTCCCATAGAATGTAACAGGATAGCTAATTGAAATCTATTAACAGGGGCGGGCTGGCCCGGGGGGCAGGGGGGCAATTGCCCCCCGGGCCGCAGGGCCAGCGCGTGTAGCGGGCCGCCATGTTAAAAGAAAAAAAAAAAAAAATCAGTAGACATGCAGGGCCGCAGCGGAGGGGGAATTGTTACTTTTTTATGTTCTCTTCTCCCCACTCCGCAATGATGACAGCCGGGACAGTGTCATAAGCGGAGACGCCGCTTGGTGCAAGCTGGTGTTTTCTTTTCTCTGTTCTGAGGCCAGTGCAAGTTTAAAACTGGCGCCCAGACTGAGGAAGAAAACCCCAGCATGCACCACGCAGCGTCTAAGCGTGGCTCGGTCCTGACTGTCATCAGTGCGGGCAGTGTGGAGAAGAAGACAACGAGGCATAAGGAGGTACTGGGGGTGGGAGAGAAAGAAGTATACAAGGGGAAGAAAGAGAGGTACAGAGGAGAGAAAGAGGCACAATGGGGAAGGGGGGAAGAAAGAAGTACATGGGGGAAGAAAGAGAGGTACAAGGAGGGGGAAGAGGTACAGAGGGGGTAAAGAGGCACAAGATGGGGGAGAAAAGTACATGGGGGAAGAAAGAGGTACAAGAAGGGGGAAGAGGTACAGAGGGGGTAAAGAGGCACAATGGGGAAGGGGGGAAGAAAGAAGTACATGGGGGAAGAAAGAGGTACAAGGAGGGGGAAGAGGTACAGAGGGGGTAAAGAGGCACAATGGGGAAGGGGGAAAGAAAGAGAGGTACAAGGAGGGGGAAGAGGTACAGAGGGGGTAAAGAGGCACAAGATGGGGGAGAAAGAAGTACATGGGGGAAGAAAGAGGTACAAGGAGGGGGAAGAGGTACAGAGGGGGTAAAGAGGCACAAGATGGGGGAGAAAGAAGTACATGGGGGAAGAAAGAGGTACAAGGAGGGGGAAGAGGTACAGAGGGGGTAAAGAGGCACAATGGGGAAGGGGGAAAGAAAGAGAGGTACAAGGAGGGGGAAGAGGTACAGAGGGGGTAAAGAGGCACAAGATGGGGGAGAAAGAAGTACATGGGGGAAGAAAGAGAGGTACAAGGAGGGGGAAGAGCTACAAGGGGGAAAGAGGTACAAGATGGGGGAGAAAGAAGTACATGGGGGAAGAAAGAGAGGTACAAGGAGGGGGAAGAGCTACAAGGGGGAAAGAGGTACAATGGGGAAGGTGCAAGGGGGAGGAAGAGGTACAAGGAGAGGAGAGGTACAGAGGGGAGAAAGAGAGGTGCAAGGGGGTGAAATAAGTACATGGGGTGAAAGACGTACATGGGGGAGAAAGAGAGGTGCGGGGGGGAGAGGTACAGAGGTGAGAAAGAGGCACAATGGGGAACGGGGGGGAGAAAGAAGTACATGGGGGAAGAAGAAAGAGGTACAGAGGGGGGGAAGAGGTACAGAGGGGAGAAAGAGGCACAATGGGGAAGGGGGGAAGAAAGAAGTACATGGGGGAAGAAAGAGAGGTGCAAGGAGGGGGAAGAGGTACAGAGGGGAGAAAGAGGCACAAGATGGGGGAGAAAAGTACATGGGGGAAGAAAGAGGTACAAGGAGGGGAAAGAGGTACAAGGGGGAGAGGTACAGAGTGGAGAAAGAGGTACAAGGGGAGAAAGAGGTGCAAGGGGGAGAAGGCACAAGGGGGTGAAATAAGTACATGGGGTGAAAGACGTACATAAGGGAGAAAGAGGTGCAAGGGGGGAGAGGTACAGAGGGGAGAAAGAATTGCAAGGGGGAGAAGGCACAAGGGGGTGAAAGAAGTACATGGGGCGAGAAAGAGAGGTGCAAGGGGTGAAAGAGGCACAAAGGGGTGAAACTGGCACAAATAGTGGAAATGGGCCACTTGATTAAATTTGCCCCCCAGGCCAAATGTTGCCAGTCCTCCCCTGTCTATTAACCATTTGAGTGCCAGAGGGGTATGCAACACATTACTTCTCAATGCATTGTGTACCCATCTGGCATGCAGTGGGTTAATATAAAAAAGAAGAGTTTTAAACTGTAATAACAGTGGGGGATTACCCTTGTTTTACTCAACAGGAAAAGCCCTACAATATATAGGTTTCCATAATAAAAAAAAAGAAAAAAAAACTTTACTGCTCCTGTAAACCCAGTGAGAACTAACAGCTTTGAGAAGTATGAGATTCTGGGCACAACCAATTGTATTCCTCCACCTAAGATATGATGTCACAATGTTCCACAGAGATCTACACAGCCACTGTGTAGATTTCTCTTTGTGACATCACAGAGCAGCAGTCCTATTTCTGCCCTTACCAACTGCCAGTCAGTTATTTCCTTACAGATCTTCTACAAGTACACATTGTGAAGAAGATAAAGGAGTGTTGGTAAGAAAGGGAATTGTAGAGGACAATTTAATGTATAAAAGATAGTGAATCTTATCTAGGAAGAGGTGGACAACATCTGGTCTGGGGTCTGGATCTAGCCCAATGAGCACCTAGAACTAGCCAGTGGATTTTTAATTATAATATTTTATATTGTGTTAATATAATATAATAATTATATTACACTAGTGCCAGCAAGGTCCCCAAAATCCTGATTCGGCTTTAACAGAGCCCCTTGGTTGACTTAGCTGGGTTAGTGTGGCACGATGATGCCCTAGTGTTGTGCAGCCGTACTGAGGTTATGTAGGGGCACTGCAAAACAGACATTGAGCATTATGCAGAAAAGAAAAGGGGAGCAGATCTGTACGATATCCGCTGTACCCTAGGGGGCAAATAAAACTTCCCATTGATTTAAATGGGGCTTTTAACTCCTTGTAAGCACTCTCTAGCATCTCAGGGTTAAACACCCCATTTAAGTCAATGGGAGTTTTAGGGAATTTGTATTTCTTCTCTATGGCGCTGTTAGTGTGCCAGGATTGTCCCCTTTTCCTACTGTGCATAGCGCCCGGTGGGTACTATCAGCTTTCATCAGTGGGAAATTCTAGGCCCCACCCAATGGACTCTTAAAAATTAATAGAAAACATATTAACCCTTTGAGTGCCATAGGGGTGCACAGTGCATTGCAAAGCAATGTGTTGCGCACCCCTCTGGCACTCATAGGGTTATGTGCTGTATTTTACTAACTAATCCCTGTTTTATTCCACTTATGGAAATAGTAATGTTTTCAACTCCCCCCACCCATCCCTGGACTTTAGTCACTGACTAATCCTACTGGGTTTTAAAGGGATAGTAATGGTTCATTTTATGTTTATTTGATATTGCAGGCATTAAAAAACATATTAACAACGATGTAAGTCTTATCTCTCAAACCTTTATGATATGAGAGATATTCACAACTAAAGTTACCTCTTCCTGGCTGTTTCAGTCACGTCTGCCATCTAGCTGACAGACTTGGATTCTGGTCCGCAGACTGGCCGGCAGCTCTTCAGCAGAGTAGAGATCGTGAGATATAAAAAGAACAAATTCACTGGAACGGTCTACAAAGTATGCCTGGTTTGCAAGCACACTTTGTAGACCGTGACAATGAAGTAGTTATTTTTATATCTAGCAATCTCGGCTCTGCTGAAGAGCCGCCGGCTGGTCTGCGGACCAGAATCCAAGTCTGTCAGCTAGAGCACTGAAGTCAGGGAAATGGGAGGGGGGAAATTTAGTTGTGAATATCTCTCAAACCATAAAGGTTTGAGAGATAAGACGTACATCATTGTTAATATTTTTTTATGCCTACATTATTAAATAAACATAAAATGAAGTATTACTATCCCTTTAATCAAATGCTTATGATCCCTACTGGTCACCTCACAACAAACTGTCCATCCAATAGGACTGAGGCAGCCTCAGCTTTTTTCAGGAAGTGGGACTGGAAGCCCAGGGTGACCAGTATATAAACGGCTGCCCGAGGTGTTCCTAGCAGCGGCTCCCTAGTAAAAGTGTTTACTTGTATATTTTGCAATTTAATACTCATTCCTCTGCACAGATTGGATGTTGATGTTCATGTGTTCTGACCCAAACCATTCTCCTTTCTCCCTAGAATATTTAATTAATTCATTAATTCATTGTGATAGAGAGAGAGACGGGAAAGGCAGTTACCAAGATGCCAGGTTTAAAAGCTTGGCACCTTATCCTGTTGTGCGTCTTTGACGTGATTTTACGCCTGCTACCTGTGGTCTTCATGCTATTCGTAAGTACATGACACAGGGGAGAAAGAAGTGGGTGGGAGGTGTTGTGCTTAATGGGTCTTACCCACCATCAAGGTCCATGTCCATGTCATAATATCGTTTATAATGCCAGGGATGGTCTTACATGACAACAAGGCCAAACACATCATCACACTTCATATACCTGGCATGTTTAGTACATCTGAGGTTATATAACCAGTAGGAGTGTTCCCCGGTAAGAGGCTGATGCACTAAGTAGAAGTGGAGTAATTTTAGGTCACAACAACTGTCCATAGTAGTCTCATTGATCTAAAGAAGGCTTTTAACTCCTTGAATGCTGGGTCGGAGCAGTCTTTAACACTCAAGGGTGAAAAGCCTCATTGAAATCAATGTATAATTTGTGAAATTTTGATTTGTTCATCATGGTGCATTTGTTGTGACCCAAAATTACTTCAACCAAAGTGAGCGCCACACAATACAACTGCAATAAAATGTTTCCTATATAACAATGACATTAACAGCCACCAGGAAACAACAGTCCAATACAGTCCCCTTTTATAAGAAGAATATTCATAGATAGTTGAAATTGATAGGGGTTCCAATGGCACAAACTGTAGTAACAAAAAGAATAAGCAACCACGCAGAATAATCCTTCTAAATGTGGTGTATTCGCTGCTTTCACACCGTCACTTGCACCCCGTGCTTTTTAAGAAACACTCACATGGCATTGAGGTGAATAATACCACCACAAAGTACACGCAGCGCTCCTGGTATAAACCCCAGGATGGGTGTCACGTCTCCACTGATATCCCAAATGAAACTCACGATCCACTGGAATACGAGGCTTCTAGACCTCCCAGGGGATACACCTGGGGGGAGATTCACTAAACGGTGATAAAGAGAGGATAGAGTGGAGATGACTTCTCCAGTGATATCACTTCTCCAGTTCCTATGTTATTATATGGAGCCTACGCACTAAGATGTCTTCAACTTTGGAGATCTTAGTGAATAGACTCTATAGAATAACACAGGAATTGGAAAATTTATATCACAGGAGACGTTATCTCCACTTTATCACCTCTTTATCAGTACTTAGTGAATCTCCCCCAAATCTCCTGTGAAGGTTCAGAAATGCCCATCTGCTCCTGTTATTATGTGGGAGACTGGTACTATACCAGTAGTAGGTATACAAGAGTAATACCATGGGCCAAATTAGAATATCCTATATAATAATTCAATAGGGTGTTTGTCAAAAGCCATTGTGCACAGTAGAGACTGCCTGAACACATGGAATGCTGGGAGTTCTGTGATGGGAGCATGGAATGCTGGGAGTTCTGTGCTGGACGCAGAGCAGGACTGGCCTCTTAACCCTTTAAGTGCCAGAGGGGTATGCAACGCTTTGTAGAGCAATGTGTTGCATACCCCTCTGGCACTCAAAGGGTTAACATCATTCAGACCTTGCCCCGTGTACATGGGCTTTTACACTAGTTTAATGATAAAAAAACAATATTACAATACAAAAATCAGATACTGTTTATCACACAACATCCAAAAGGTGTTATATACAGTACATACTATTATTATTGTGGCAACCATCCTGAGGTTTCACCCTTTGAATGCCAGAGTGGTGCACAACGCATTGCTTTGCAGTGCATTGTGTACCACTCAGGCACTCAAAGGGTTATACCAGGAGTGATTTTTATACTTATAGGCGGTATTATTAGCCTCAAAGCCATGTGAGTATGTCTCTTAACCCTTTAAGGACCGGCCGTGCGCCCACGTGTCCAGCACCACGGACCATTTTTTTTTATTTCGCAGTCAGATTCAGGGCTCCCCAAACAGCGTGCAGCCGAGAGAGAAGCCCTGAATTCATGATGTACATGTATGTCCTTGGTCTTTAGGGACATCCACCTCATGATGTACATGTACATCATGGGTCATTAAGGGGTTAAAGGGATAGTAATGTTTTCCAAAAACAGCAGCTCCAATTAGTCTCCATTGTATTTGGCCCATGAAGAGTGTTATTTCAGTACTGTCAGCGTTGTAGTTCAAGAGTAATTGAATGATAAAGTATCCCAATCTCGCCCCTTTTACCTAGTGTAAGCCTCCTCCCCTCAGATGTGGAATTGCACAGTGAGGGACAATCTTCTTACTGTGAGCATAAGGAAAACCCTGCCCTCCTTGGTTTTTCAGGGTTTCCCTATGATCACTGAAGATTGACCCTCTTTGCAATCCATCTCTGAGGTGAGCAGTGTTACGTCATTAAAAGGGTAGGGAGGGGGATACTTTATCATTCAATTGCTCTTGCACTACAACTCTGACCGTATTGAAATAACACTCTCCATGGCCCAAATACTATGAAGATTAATCTGAGCTGCTTTTTTTGTGAAAAATTACTATCCCTTTAAAAGAGCAACACAGCTGGTTAATGAAGACTGTGCAGGCAGGAGTTTGTGGTTCAGAGGCCCATACTTCTAGATTGTGATCCAGCCAAAGGGGTTTATTTCTGTCCGGGCTGCATAATGTAGCTGTGGACTTTTAATAAATCTAGTCCCATAGGTAAAATGTAATATATGCTGTTTAAGGACAGAGACGTGCATTACTTTGCAAACACATTGCATGTCCATCTGGTCAGTAGAGAGTTAATCAGACAGATCTGATGCGAGAGTCCAGTCTACACTTCTTATGACAGTCAGTGTCCTTTTGGGCGGGATTAGTCTAATGTCTATGTGGAAATTTCTCCTCTGTAATGGCAGTAGAGAGCTAAAACGTGATGCTTCTGAGCGGTGACCAGCTGTAGAACAGCCTCTCAGGCTTTGGATATGTGTTTTAGGGGGTCGTCCTAAGAGAGAAGGGTAATCCAGACATGGACCCCTTGCACTCAGTGCCTAGGAAATCCAGCTGCACCTCACAGACAAGGCCCAACAAGATCGAAACGTACATCTGGGGGGTTAGCTGGTGTTTCCATGCAGAGGGTATATGCCCGTCATTTTGGAACCAGACCGTCCTTTTGGGTGGGATTAGTCTAATATGTTTGTGGAAAGTTCTCCTCTGTAATGACACTAGAGATGCCTCACAGAGGTGACTAGCCATAGAACAGGTCTTTGTGTTGTGTGTTCGTCCTCAGAGACCCTCACACTTTGAATATGTAGTCAATGTAGTTAACAGTCACAACAATGACAGTTTATTAGGTTCAGTCATGAAAAAGAGACTGTCGAGGCTTGGGAAATGTGTTTATCCTTATTTCCTAACCTTTCCTTATTTCCTAACCTTTGTTTTTATTTTTACTGTACAGGGAATATATATATGAAGTTCAAAGTGGAGCAATTCTGGGACAAACACCTACACTGAATATAACATATTAAAATTCCCATTGATTTAAACAATAATTTTATCCCCTTGTATATTACAAAATGATCCAATGCTTTGCTTCATATTGTATTGGAGACACATCTAGCATCCAATGCTTTAACAAATAGAGAATAAGGGAGGGGGGTACAATGTATTGGGAAGCAATGCACACTCTTCTGGTCCTTAAGGGGTTAATATTACACACATTGCTTTACTTGTGTCTTTATATGTGTGCCTCTGTGTTTATAACTTATAAATAGCTCATACAGATAAAAGTAATGTGAAGAAAAGTGAAAAGAGTGATGTGTGTGTGCATGTGTTTGTGTGTATGTGTGTGCATGTGTTTGTGTATGTGTGTGTGTGTGTGTGTGTATGCGTGTGCATGTGTTTGTGTGTGTGTGTGTTTGTGTATGTGTGTGAGTGCGTGCATCACGGAGTGGTTTTTCCTCATCATGCACGTATTTACACACACACACACACACATACACACACACACCTTTCCTACACAATAAATACACAAACATACGCACACATGTATACACAGACACATAGACACATGCACGTACATATTCCCTACTTCCATAACACACAAACACATGCAAATATGCACACATACACTCTACATCCTCATTAATACACAAACATGTGTATACACACACACACACACACACCAGATTGTAGCTGTTCATTGCTTTGTGTCTGTAGGTCCATGTACTTACTGAGCTCAGGTTAAGTTTGGATTTAGTTCAGTCTTCCACACAACAATAGGCTCCGTGAGTCTGAATGGGAAATTCAGTAGAGATAAGCCCCGCCCATATTATTTAGAACCATCATAGCAGTTTCAGATAGTTAAATGCCCAAGTTCAGCTGTAGACCACAATAGTGTTTATGTTTATTATATTAAAGCTGACTAATGAATAAAGGATTCTTACCATGGTAAGCCCTTCTCTTGAATAGCTCACCTTTAATAAATAAAGGACAACCTGGATTTGTAGATGATAATAATTTCTCTCTAATTTTCTCCTCCATTTGCTTATTATGTTTTCTGTTGTCTCTTCCTCACTCTTTCAGACTCAGAATGGATTCATGGAGAATGCAAAAGTAGATGTCATCGAATTCAGTGTAAGTGTTCCTGTCCCCTACTCTCCTCTCTCTCTACACTGTCCATTAGATTGCTCTGTATTCTCTGCATAATCAGTCTTCTCTTTGTACAGCAGTTCTTCTAACACACAACGGCATTATTGTACCCAATAACTCCTCTTATTTTTCCATAAAACTTCTCTTCTTGTTCCATACAACTCCTCTTATTGTTCCATATAACTTCTCTTATTGTTCCATATAACATCCCCCTATAACTCCTCTTATTGTTCCATATAACATCCCCTATAACTCCTCTTATTATTCCATATAACTTTCCCATATAACTCCCCTTATTGTTCCATATAACTTCCCCCTATAACTCCTCTTATTGTTCCATATAACATTCCCCTATAACTCCTCTTATTGTTCCATACAACATCCCCTATAACTCCTCTTATTATTCCATATAACTTCCCCATATAACTCCTCTTATTGTTCCATATAACTTCCCCCTATAACTCCTCTTATTGTTCCATATAACATTCCCCTATAACTCCTCTTATTGTTCCATACAACATCCCCTATAACTCCTCTTATTATTCCATATAACTTCCCCATATAACTCCTCTTATTGTTCCGTATAACTTCCCCCTATAACTCCTCTTATTGTTCCATATAACATTCCCCTATAACTCCTGTTATTGTTCCATACAACTTCCCCTATAACTCCTCGTATTGTTCCATATAACTTCCCCATATAACTCCTCTTGTACCATATAACTTCCCCCTATAACTCCTCTTATTATTCCATATAACTTCCCCATATAACTCCTCTTATTGTTCCATATAACTTCCCCCTATAACTCATCTTATTGTTCCATATACCATCCCCCTATAACTCCTCTTATTGTTCCATACAACATCCCTTATAACTCGTCTTATTGTTCCATACAACATCCCCTATAACTCCTCTTATTATTCCATACAACTTCCCCATATAACTCCTCTTATTGTTCCATATAACATGTCCCTATAACTCTTCTTATTGTTCTGTATAACATCCTCCAATAATTCCTCCTATTCATCCATAGAAAATCCCCCTATAACTCTTCTTATTGTCCCATATAACATCCCCCTATAACTCCTCATATTGTACTATATAACATCCCCCTATAACTCCTCTTATTGTCCCATATAACATCCCCCATAACTCCTCATATTGTTCTACATAACATCCCCCTATAACTCGTCTTATTATTCCATATAACATCCCCCAATAAGCCCTCTTATTTTTCTATATAAAATCCCCCTATAACACCTCTTATTGCTCCATGTAACTTCCTCCTATAACCCCTCTTATTGTTCTATATAACATCCCCTATAACTCCTCTTATTGTTCCATATAACTTCCCCCTATAACTCATCTTATTGTTCCATATACCATCCCCCTATAACTCCTCTTATTGTTCCATACAACATCCCTTATAACTCGTCTTATTGTTCCATACAACATCCCCTATAACTCCTCTTATTATTCCATACAACTTCCCCATATAACTCCTCTTATTGTTCCATATAACATGTCCCTATAACTCTTCTTATTGTTCTGTATAACATCCTCCAATAATTCCTCCTATTCATCCATAGAAAATCTCCCTATAACTCTTCTTATTGTCCCGTATAACATCCCCCTATAATTCCTCATATTGTACTATATAACATCCCCCTATAACTCCTCTTATTGTCCCATATAACATCCCCCATAACTCCTCATATTGTTCTACATAACATCCCCCTAAAACTCGTCTTATTATTCCATATAACATCCCCCAATAACCCCTCTTATTTTTCTATATAAAATCCCCCTATAACACCTCTTATTGCTCCATGTAACTTCCTCCTATAACCCCTCTTATTGTTCTATATAAAATCCCCTATAACTCTTCTTATTGTTCCATATAACATCCCTCTATTACTCCCCTTATTGTTCTGTATTACATCCCCCATAACTCCTCCTCCTAAAATCCCCATATAATTCCTCTTATTGTTCCATATAACATCCCCCAATAACTCCACTTATTGTTCTATATAAAATCCCCCTATAACTCCTCTTATTCTTCCATATTACATTCCCCATAACTCCTTTTATTGTTCCATATTACATCTCCCTATAACTCCTCTTATTATTCTATATTACATCCCCCATAACTCCTCTTATTGTTCCATATAACATCCCCCCTGTAACTCCTCTTTTTGTTCCATATTACTTCCCCTATAACTCCGCTTATTGTTCCATATTACATCCCCCTATAACTCCTCTTATTATTCCATATAACATTCCCCTATAACTCTTCTTATTATTCCATATAACATCCCCTATAACTCCTCTTATTGTTCCATATAACATCCCCCTATAATTCCTCTTATTGTTCCATATTACATCCCCCATAACTCCTCTTATTGTTCAAAATCCCCCTAAAACTCCTTTTATTATTCTATATTACATCCCCCATAACTCCTCTTATTGTTCCATATAACATCCCCCATAACACCTCTTATTATTCCATATAACATTCCCCTATAACTCCTCTTATTGTTCCATATAACATCCCCTATAACTCCTCTTATTATTCCATATAACATCCCCCTATAACTCCTCTTATTGTTCCATATTACATCCCCCATAACTCCTCTTATTGTTCAAACTCCCCCTAATACTCCTTTTATTATTCTATATTACATCCCCCCATAACTTCTCTTATTGTTCCATATAACATCCCCCTATAACTCCTCTTATTGTTCAATATAACATCCCCCTATAACTCCTCTTATTGTTCCATATTACATCCCCCTATAACTCCTCTTATTGTTCCAAATTACATCCCCCATAATTCCTCTTATTGTTCTGTATAACATCCTCCTATAACTCCCCTTATTGTTCCGTATTACATCCCCCTATAACTCCTCTTATTGTTCCATATTACATCCCCCATAACTCCTCGTATTATTCCATATAACATCCCCTATAACTCCTCTTATTGTTCCATATTACATCCCCCTATAACTCCTCTTATTGTTCCATATTACATCCCCCATAACTCCTCTTATTGTTCAAAATCCCCCTAAAACTCCTTTTATTATTCTATATTACATCCCCCATAACTCCTCTTATTGTTCCATATAACATCCCCCTATAACTCCTCTTATTATTCCATATAACATCCCCTATAACTCCTCTTATTGTTCCATATAACATCCCCTATAACTCCTCTTATTATTCCATATAACATCCCCTATAACTCCTCTTATTGTTCCATATAACATCTCCCTGTAACTCTTCTTATTGTTCCATATTACATCCCCCATAACTCCTTTTATTGTTCCTTATATCTCTCCTTATAACACTTATTGTTGTTCCATATAACATTCCCCTATAACTCCTTTTTTTATTCCATATTACATCCCCCATAACTCCTCGTATTATTCCATATAACATCCCCTATAACTCCTCTTATTGTTCCATATTACATCCCCCTATAACTCCTCTTATTGTTCCATATTACATCCCCCATAACTCCTCTTATTGTTCAAAATCCCCCTAAAACTCCTTTTATTATTCTATATTACATCCCCCTATAACTCCTCTTATTATTCCATATAACATTCCCCTATAACTCCTCTTATTAATCCATATAACATCCCCTATAACTCCTCTTATTGTTCCATATAACATCCCCTATAACTCCTCTTATTATTCCATATAACATCCCCTATAACTTCTCTTATTATTCCATATAACATCCCCTATAACTCCTCTTATAGTTCCATATAACATCTCCCTATAACTCCTCTTATTGTTCAATATAACATCCCCCTATAACTCCTCTTATTGTTCCATATTACATCCCCCTATAACTCCTCGTATTGTTCCATATAACTTCCCTATATAACTCCTCTTATTGTTCCATATAACATCCCCCTATAACTCCTCTTATTGTTCCAAATTACATCCCCCATAATTCCTCTTATTGTTCTGTATAACATCCTCCTATAACTCCCCTTATTGTTCCATATTACATCCCCCTATAACTCCTCTTATTGTTCCATATTACATCCCCCATAACTCCTCGTATTATTCCATATAACATCCCCTATAACTCCTCTTATTGTTCCATATTACATCCCCCTATAACTCCTCTTATTGTTCCATATTACATCCCCCATAACTCCTCTTATTGTTCAAAATCCCCCTAAAACTCCTTTTATTATTCTATATTACATCCCCCATAACTCCTCTTATTGTTCCATATAACATCCCCCTATAACTCCTCTTATTATTCCATATAACATCCCCTATAACTCCTCTTATTATTCCATATAACATCCCCTATAACTCCTCTTATTATTCCATATAACATCCCCTATAACTCCTCTTATTGTTACATATAACATCTCCCTATAACTCTTCTTATTGTTCCATATTACATCCCCCATAACTCCTTTTATTGTTCCTTATATCTCTCCTTATAACACTTATTGTTGTTCCATATAACATTCCCCTATAACTCCTTTTTTTTATTCCATATTACATCCCCCATAACTCCTCGTATTATTCCATCTAACACCTGTTATAACGTCTCCTATTTCTCCATATAATCCTCCATATAACTCCTCCTACTGCTTCATATAATCCTCCATATAACTCCTCCTACTGCTTCATATAATCCTCCATATAACTCCTCCTACTGCTTCATATAATCCTCCATATAACTACTCCTACTGCGTCATATAATCCTCCATATAACACCTCCTATTGCTTCATATAATCCTCCATATAACTCCTCCTACTGCTTCATATAATCCTCCATATAACTCCTCCTATTATCCTTACAATCCTCCATATAACTCCTCCTATTATTCTTATAATCCTCCATATAACTCCTCCTATTATCCTTATAATCCTCCATATAACTACTCCTACTTGGGCCACAGAATTCTCCCCATAACTCATCCTATTTCTCCATATAATCCTTCCTATAATGCCTCCATATAACATATCTCTCTAGCTCCTTCTGTTACTGTAAATAATTCTATAACAGTTCACTGTCCCACTCATATGCAATTCTTTCTTCTGTAGCTCCTGATAATGATCAGACTGATGATGTGTGTTCTCGGATATCTCATTCCACGCCTCCGCCACTGGTCCCTCATTGTGGTACGTATCTTCCCTCATGTAGGAGCCTTTCATCTCTCTATAGAGTGTACACAGAGAATGTCTCTTAAAGGGATAGTAATACTTTGTTTTAACTTTATTTTATTTTGTAGGCATTAAAAAAAACATGAAGAATGATATAAGTCTTATCTCTCAAACCTTTATGGTTTGAGAGATATTCACAAGCAAAGTTTCCCCTCCCGTCCCTTTTACCTGGTGTAAGCCATCTCTTCTCAGATGTGGATTCCAGTCCATAGACCAGACAGATAACAGCAGGGGACAATCTTCTTCCTATGAGGACAATGAAAGCCCTGCCCCCCTTGACAAGCTTTTCAGGTTTTTCCCTTATCTTAATTGAAGATTGTCCCTCTCTGCAGTCTACCTGGGCACCTCCCTTCTGCTCTGGCTGAGCAGTGTTACATCAGTAAAAGGGGCGGGAGGGGGATACTTTGTAATTGAATTACTCTTGAACTACAACTCTGACAGTATTGAAATAACACTCTCCAAAGTCCAAATAGAATGATGATTAATTAGAGCTGTTTTTATTATGAAACATTAGTATCCCTTTAACCCATTCATGACGTAGCTGGCAGTTGGAGACCACAAGTCATTCTTTTTTTGTTGCAGTGGATTCTGGGGTCACTCTGTAGGGTGGTCACTAAGAATTAACCACTGATAGACTTCATCATAAATTGACAGTCATTAACTTTCATTGCCTATTTAACCCTTCACATCACTGCACACATGCACCTGAACAATAACTACATGCGCTCATGGACAAGCAGGCATGTAAAGGGTTACAGCACACAGCACATTACTGATTCATTAGCGTTGGAGTTTCCATAATAATTATTTTCCAGGAGACAATCTAATATTAAGGGAACGAGACAGATAGTTTTCAAACTGGGTTCTAGGAAAACTTAAATAGCACTGAGGAGGTTAAACACCCAATTTAGCTCAATATAAGCTCGATCATATTACCCCCGACTACAAAAAAAACAGCGGTGACATGTCTTCAAGCATGGCAAGCATTTCAATTGCCTCTGCTCTAAAGACAGACCCACCAAACGTGGGAATTTGTAAGGTTATTCAATGCATTAGCCATACGATGCGTTAAGGACCAACTTTAAAGGGATAGTAATACATAAAATGTAAAATAATATATGTTGTAGGATTTATCCCCCTGAGTAAAACAAGAGTACTCCCACTGCTGAGAGATATTTTATTAAAAAATTATAACAGCTCAAACTTGAATTTTTTAGGTGCAATATAACAGTGACCTGAAAATTTACAGTGGTGCTGTTGCTACACCATCCTATGGACAGCTCTGGTCTGTAGACCATAAATCTCCGTAGGATGGTGTAGCAACAGCGCCACTGTAAATTTTCAGGCCACTGTGATAGTGCACGTAAAAAATTCAACTCTGAGCTGTTATCATTTTTTAATAAAAGATCTCTCTGCGGTGGGAGTACTCTTGTTTTATTCAGGGACATAAATCCTACAACATATCTTTTTTTACATCTTAAGTATTACTATCCCTTTAAAATGGGAAAATCTGCACCCAGTTTCAATACATCTAAAGCACACCCAAAATGTGTCAAATGTCAGTAGAATTAACTCTATGAGTGCCAGTGGGGTATACTTACCCCACTGGCACTCACAGTGTTAATCCGGCTAAGTTACAAAACAGCCCCTAAAATGAAACATTTACCATAAATCCTGATGTCCTTCTGAGTCTTCAGCTCCCTGTTCAGCTACTGTCCATCTTCTTCTTCTATCTTCCTGCTCTCCATCTTCTGTCTTCTACTCCTCATCGTTTCACTCATGTGAAAGGAAACATTAAAACAAACATAATTCAGACATATGTGCAGAGCATTGCATTGCATACTTCTCTGGTACTCAAAGGGTGAAACAATGCACAAATTTCTGAGTTAAAATAGTAGATGTTGCCAAATAAAAAAAACAAATGTTTCCATTCTTTTTGTGAAAATAAAAATTTCCTTCTTAAAGAGAAGAATAAGTATGTAAGTTAGGGGACAGTAAGGGCAAGATGCAAGAAGAGGGAAAGACAGTGTGAGGGAATTTTGAACAGAGACTGTGTTTTTTATGACCAGCCTCTGTTCAAAATATCTCCTATCCATTGGCTGGAATGTGTGCTTACGCACCTCCCAGCCAATCAGCTTCAAGCAGGTTTTCATCAATTCCCCGCTAGAAGCTAGAACAAAAAACAAAACTCATCTTTAAAGGGATAGTAATACTTCGTTATAACTTTATTTTATTTTGTAGGCATTAAAAAAACATGAATAATGATATAAGTCTTATCTCCCAAACCTTTATGGTTTAAGAGATATTCACAAGCAAAGTGTCCCCCTCCCGCCCCTTTTACTGATGTAACACTTTTCAGCCAGGGCAGAAGGGAGCTGCCCAGGTAGACTGCAGAGAGGGACAATCTTCAATTAAGATAACGGAAAAACCTGAAAAGCTTGTCAAGGGGGGCAGTGATTTCATTGTTTTCATAGTAATAAGAGTGTCCCCTTCTGTTATCTGTCCAGTCTATGGACTGCATTCCACATCTGAGAAGAGATTGTTTACAGTAGGTAAAAGGGGCGGGAGGGGGAAAATTTGCTTGTGAATATCTCATAAACCATAAAGGTTTGAGAGATAAGACTTATATCGTTCTTCATGTTTTTTTAATGCCAACAAAATAAAATAAAGTTAAAACGAAGTATTACTATCCCTTTAAACTGTAATAACATTGAAAATACACATCTCCCAGCAGTGGGAGCACAATTGTTTTACCAGCAAGCACTACAACAACAAAGTTTACTTCTCTTTTAAAGTCTTCCAACATAGGAAATGTTTGTGTAAGAACATTTCTTGGTAATGAATGAAATGAAGCTAAACCTGACTGCCGTAGTGAATGGAGACAAAGGAGGGTCAGATGTTTTACACCAGTTAGAGACAGTGCCAGTGGGGTGTAAAAGTGCTGACAAGTTGGTTACAATGCAGCAAAGTCTGGACTTGATGGACACGTCTTTTTACAGCCTCATCAACTGTGTTACTCTGTTACAAGTAACTGTTTTACTTTTCTCCCATTTAGATCATCACCCTGATAACCAGTGGGTATGTGATCCTGAAGATGATCCTGTCTGAGGTAAGCACTGGAAACTATGTTCAGCTGGAGGGAAGCATGGAGATATGTAATATATAGGGCCTTATGTAGTAAAGAAATGGGAAGAAATTCTGGGGAAGCCAACTGCCTCATAGAATAGTAGGCAACAAAAAAATAAAAATGATCCTTAACCACGCCCCCCTGTGCCGGATCAGGTGGTCGCTAAGGGGTCAAGTTGAACCTAAAATTCTCCTTTACAATTTGCTACTGTCCCAAACCTACACATTTTTTTCTTTTCTCTCAGTGACTTCTAAGGTGACCCCGTGTCCTGGACTGCCCAGGAAAGACCCGGATTTTATATGTGTGTCCCATGTCCCGGGCATCCCCCTTCTGGGACAATACAAAGTCCCAGAATGTAGACTCCAGAGCACAGAGTTCTAAACACTGGGACGAACACTGCCCATTGCCTACTGTGACACCACCCTAGTGACTTCCAATGGAGATTCTATTAACCTCTTAAGGACCAGCATGTACGCACACAGCCAGCACTTAAGGGCTGCAGAGCTTTTTTTTCTTCGTGATCATGTTCAGGACTCCCCAGACAGCGTGTAGTCACAAGGGGAGCCCAGAAATCCATGACGTGCCAGGACCATCATGGGTCCGTATGGCAAGTTCACCCATGACGGTCCTGGAATGTTGTGGGTCCTTAATGGGTTAAACTGTGCCAGTGCGGTATGCAATGTGTGATTCCACAAATCAAACAATGCCACTGGGGTAGGCAACACATCGGAAAGCATAGTGCTGCACACCCCTCTGCCCTGAAATTGTTAATAATGGACAAAGGAAAGTAACCAAGCACGAGAGCCCCACAAAACACAGAGGACACAGAAGTGGCGTGTGGAGGACAGGAAGGGGTAATGGGGAAAACACAAAGGGACCACTGAGGGACAAAGGATGAGAAAATATCACATATACAAAACAGAGGTGGAGGAGGAAAGAGTGAAATACAGAGTTCATGTGAGACAGTCACTACAAGTGTAATATCTCTAGATAGATAGATAGATAGATAGATAGATAGATAGATAGATATGAGATAGATAGATAGATAGATAGATAGATAGATAGATAGATAGATAGATATGAGATAGATATGAGATAGATATGAGATAGATAGATAGATAGATAGATAGATAGATAGATAGATAGATAGATATGAGATAGATAGATATGAGATAGATAGATAGATATGAGATAGATATGAGATAGATATGAGATAGATAGATAGATAGATAGATAGATAGATAGATAGATAGATATGAGATAGATATGAGATAGATAGATATGAGATAGATAGATATGAGATAGATAGATATGAGATAGATAGATATGAGATAGATAGATAGATAGATAGATAGATAGATAGATAGATAGATACAGATAGATAGATAGACAGACAGACAGAGATAGATATGAGATAGATAGATATGTGATAGATAGATATGAGATACATAGATAGATAGATAGATAGATAGATAGATAGATAGATAGATAATGAGATAGATAGATAGATAGATAGACAGACAGACAGACAGACAGACAGACAGATAGATAGATAGAAGGTGCCGGAGTTACTAAGGATAATACAAGTATTGATATGATTAACGCTATGTGAAAAATGATTTGGGGGCACTTTAATATGCATGAAAGTTCTGCTTTAATGTGTTTAACAGAATGACTTACTAGGTGTGAGTCTATACTTCAGATATCTATGTATATGTGTGTATATGTATATTTAGTATATATATATATATATATATATATATATATATATATATATATATATATAATATATCTACATATTTAAAAGAAGAAACCTGCGTCTGTGCCACACACACACACACCCAGGGGCCTTCAATACACACACACATGCAACACACACATACTATATATATATATATATATATATATATATATATATATATATATACAAACACATACACGCAATACACAAACACATACAACACACACAATACACACATGCAATACATATGCACAACAGACAATACACACAATACAGACAATACAAACATGTACACTATACATGAGTGCAACACACATGCCCACAACACACACACGCTATAAACACACGTAATACACAAATGCACAAAAAACACACATACACAACACACATATGCAATACACACATGCACAATACACCACAACACACACATAAATACACACATACAACATGCTCAAAACACACACAAAACACACATGCAATACACATGCACAATATACACTCACACATGCAATGCACACATGCACAATACACACGTGCAATACACATACACACACACGCAATACACACACCCACAACACACACTCAACACACATGCACAAAAAAATACATACACCACACACATGCAATACACACACACAATACACACACAAGCACAATACACCACAACACACAAAACACACATGTACAACACACCTGCTCAAAACACATACACACAAAATATGCAATATGCACACACACACATGCACAACACACACACATTATACACACATGCACAACACAAACACATAATACACAAATGCACAATACACACGCACGCACAAGATGCAATACACATGCATACAATACAAATAAGCGCAATTCACATACATGCACAACACACACAAATACACACTCAATAAACACATGATACACATACACACATACAAACACAATATATACACAGGCAATACACATACACAGACAAACACAGTATACACACAAACACAATATATACAAAACATGCACACAATACACTCAACTTGTATAATAAACACAATACACATTTCACATTTTTCACCTGCACACAATAATCAATAAATGTTATCATCAATGAGATTAGCCTAGAGAGAGACCTGCCCATGACTGTAAAGGGTGATGATGCCTTGGGATAATAATATATAACTGTTCCTTTAAAAACTACATCAAAGTACAAATAGAAAACAGTAAACATTTATACCTGACTTGTCTATGAAGGATACTTTCCGAATCAAGTAGAGAGAAATGATACCTCTATTGACTAACTGAGTGGATCTAGGATGCAAGCTTTCAAGAAACTGCTTATGCACTAAGGAGTGATAAAGAGGTGATGATGTGGAGATGACCTCTCCAGTGATATCACTTCTCCAGTTCCTATGTTATTTTATTGAGCCAATGCACTAAGACCTCCAAAGTTTAGCAAAGCTTAGTGCATGGTTTCCATAGTAACACAGGAATTTTAGAAGTTATATCAATGGAGAAGTCATCTCCACATTATCACCTCTTTATTACTCCATAATGCATCCCCCCCACCCCATGTCTTGAAAGCTTTCATCCTAGAGCCACTCAGCCAATAAAGGGATCATTTTCACTGTACTAGTCTCCTGTTTTTTCTAAGGTTAACACAGTCCTCTCTTTACCCATACTTCCTAATCAACTCATTCTGTTAGAGTTCATATGTAAAGGTACAGTTCCCCTTTACCTTACTGACATCAGCTAGTGTCTGAACAGAAGGCAGCGAGGCTGGTGTACTAAGATGAACTAGATTCATTCTGAGATAAAACAAATTCCTCCATTGGGAACAAATACTTCCACATTGATTGAATTGCGGCTTTAAACCCCTTTAATGCTAGAGAGGTCTTCGGTGGATTGATTACTGATACATTTGTAGACCTCGCTAGAATTCGAGGGGGTTACCTTCACTCAGTGGAAATCTGGAGATTTGTTATATTTCCCTTGCATTGCACTGACTTGCCCTGATAATTGCTCCATGTTCTTTACACATAAGGCCCAGTGAGAGCTCAGATCTCACCAGATTCCATTCTGCCAGTGAATCCGTTTGTTTTTCTCATGGTAACGAGAGTAACGTTGTTCTTTTTTCAACCTTGGAATCATTCCTGTTCTCTATCATTTCTATTGCTCTCTACTCTCACTGATTTTTTTAGTAACATTTATTTAATATCTATGTCTATGTTTTAACCCAGGTACTGTCCAGAGACATCTATGGCGCCATCATACCAATAAGTATTATTATATTGGACGTTCTAGAGGCCTGGTTACTGATTTACCAGCTTCGGTCCCAGAAGAAAGAGGAAGAAAGTGAGTACACACTCAATGAGTGTATATCCCCACCCATGAACACCCCCACACTCCTCATTTGACTCCACTTATACTCCTAACCCATCCACGGTTTAGTAGCATAAAAAATACATTTAATCTATAACATACCCCTTGGCTTCCTGAGACGTCTCCAGTGTCTCTGCCTATTGGGAATTCAGCCCACCTGAACTAAGAGTCCTCTGCAGAATTCAGCTTTGTCTTAGGATGAAGGTTGTCCTTTATACACAAGGGGGGGGTAACATCCTGTAATTCACACTCAACAGAGAGAGGGAACATCCTGTACCTTATACACGGTATAGGAGAGAGAACTTCTTGTATCTACACTCAGATAAGTGATCCAAAATCCTTAACACTCAGTAAATGGAGGAAAAATCCTTCGCCTACACTCAGTACACTAAGGAAACACCCTAAACCTTTACACAGTAGACAGGAAACATCCTCTATGTCCCAAACGTTACAGGAAGTGAACCTCCTGCACATTACACTCAGAGGGGTGGAGTGAATATCCTGTACATATAATCAGTGGCAACACCCTGCCCTCATTAGTTGGAGGGAGCACCCTTCACCTCACATTCAGTAAAGGGAGGGAACATCCTGTACCTACAGTAATTAGAGGGATACAACATTCTGTACCATGCACTATGTATGAGGAGGGAACTCTTTGCACCTCAAACTCAGTAGATGGGGGCAATACCCTGTCCTTAGAATCAGCAGAGGAAGAAAACATCTACACAATTTTTAGAGGGAGAGAGCATCCTATACCTTCACTTAGTAAAGGGAGGACACACAATGTATTCTATTATACGATGGAGAGAACATACTGTCCTGAAACTCCACAAGTGGGAGGGAAGATTCTGTATCTGACACTCAGAAAAGGGAAACATTCACACTTCACAACCAGCTGAGGGAGGGGACATCCGGTACCTCACTCAGTGAGGGGAGGGGACATTGTGAAGCTCACACTCAGTAGAGGGAGGATACTTCTTCTACCTCACACTCAGTAGAGGGATACACTTCCTTTACTTCACATTCAGTAGAGGGAGGGAACATCCTGTACGTATACTCAGTATATGGAGGGAATATCCTGTACCTCACACTCAGTAGAAGAATGGAACATCCTGTACTGCACACTCAATAGAAGAAGAAAACATCTGTATCTCACACTCAGTAGAAGGAAACATCCTGTACCTCACACTCAGGCAAGGATCTTCCTGTACCTCACTCTCAGTAGAAGGAGGTAACATCCCCTACCTCACACTCACTAGAGGAAGGTAACACCCGCATCCCACACTCAGTAGGTGTATGGAACATCCTCTACTTCACACTCAGTAGAGACACAGAACATTCTGTACCGTTATGACTGTGTTGCAACAATTCCATTTACGTATCTACATCACACTCATGACAGTGGATCCAGTTGTGTATTGTTTCTGATTAAAGCAGGTTCTGATTAATGTTTTGTGTGTCTTCCCCAGATGAACTTGAAGAGGTCGTAGTTGACCGTCCAACATCTGTATCCTTCAAGCTGAGCAGTACTGAGTGCTCTGCAGGTAAGAATCCTTGGTAGCATACAGCATAGAACATACAACATACTCTTCTCCACTACCTTATTCTTGAGGATATAAGATTCTGAATCTTATATATAAGGTAACATGGAGCAGTTTTGGGGCAACCCTAATGCATCATAATGGGAAAATAAAAATTACCCAAGTTTACATTGATTTATTTGTACTTTAACCCTTTCTACGCTAGAGAGTTTCCCAAGGCATTTATCTACAATGCATTGGATACCTCTCTGAAACTCAAGCGGTTTAAACTCCCTTTTAAATTAATGGTATTTTTTACACTTAGCAGTGGGAGGGAATATCCTTTACCTTGCTCCCTGAATGAGAGGGGCATTCTGTATCTGCCACTCAGAGAAGGGAGGAGACATTCATACTTCACAACCAGATGAGGGAGGGGACATCCAGTGCCTCATTCAGTGAAGGGAGGGGACATTTTGCACCTCACTCTCAGTAGAGGGAGGGCATTTTCCTGTACCTTGCACTGAGTAGAGGTAGACACTTCCTGTACCTCACACTCAGTAGTGGAAGGACACTTCCTGTACCTCACATTCAGTAAAGTGAGGGCATTATCTGTACCTCACACTTAGTAGAGGAAGGACACTTCCTATACCTCGCACTGGTAAAGGAAGGACAGATCCTATACCTCACACTGGGTAGAGGGAGGACACTTCCTGTACCTCACACTCGGTAGAGGGAGGGTATATCCTTTACCTCACACTTCGTAGAGGGAGGGCATATCCTGTAACTGACATTCAGTAAAGAGTGGACACTTCCTGTACGTCACACTCAGTAGATGGAGGATACTTTCTGTACTCACACTCTATAGAAGTAGGACACTTCTTCTACATCACACTCAGCAGAGGGAGGACACTTTTTGTACATCAGTCTAAGTAGAGGGAGGATACTTGCTGTACACCACAATCAGTGGAGGGAGGACGTGTCCTGTACCTCACACTCTATAGAGAGAGGACACTTCTTATACATCATGCTCAGTAGAGGGAGGACATTTCCTGTTCACCACACTCAGTAGCGGAGAACACTTCCTGTACACAACAATCAGTAGAGGGAGTACAATTCCTGTTCCTCACACTCTATAGAGTCAGGGAAAATATTGTATCTCTCTATATTGCACGGATTCCATTTAGATATCTACCTCACACTCAGTGCATTGGGTCCAGCTGTATATAAACAGATTCTGATTATTGCTTTGTGTCCACCCCAGGTGATCTGGAAAAGGAGCCAACCAAGGGAAATGGATACATTACGGCTCCAGAGTCCATTGAAGGTAAGAGTCCTCTAAACAGTACAGCTTTCTCTTCTCTACTACAACCTTATACTGTAGTATAGAAGATACGGGTCCATATGTATAAACCTAAAATTGGACAATTTTGGGGCAAACCTAATGGGCCACAGGTGACAAATAAAAATTCTCAGAATTACCATTCATTTAAACAGCACAATTTGAATGCTAGATCGACCTTCAATGCTTTACCCCACAAGACGATGGAGACCTGTATAAAAGTTGATGAGATTAAAACTCCATTTCACTGAATAGAAAAGTTTATTTCTCCCCAGTGGTTCTGCTGGATTGATCCAGATTTCTTTGAGTTCTTGTTTTTTATACATAAGGTCCAGAGGCATACAAAACTGCAATGCACACAGCACCCCTGTACCTGTACTTGACATTCAGTAGAGGGGAGGGAACATCCTGTACCTTACACTAAGTAGAGAGAGGGAACATCCTTTACCTCACACTCAGTAGAGGGAGGGAGCATCCTTTACCTCACACTCAGTAGAGGGAGGGAACATCCTATACCTCACAATAAGTAAAGAGAGGGAAAATCCTGTATCTCACACTCAGTAGAGGGAAGGAACATCCCACACCTCCCACTTAGTAGAGGGAGGGAACATCCTATACCTCACACTCAGTAGAGGAGTGTATATTCTGTGTCTCACACTTAGTAGAGGGAGGGAACATGCTGTACCTGACATTCAGTAGATCGAGGGCATATTCTGTACCTCACACTAAGTAGAGAGAGGGAAAATCCTGTATCTCACACTGAGTAGAGAGAGGGAACATCCTATTCCTCACACTCAATAAAGGGAGGGTATAGTCTATACCTCACACGTGGTAGAGTGAGGGAACATCCTGTACCTGACATTCAGTAGATGGAGGGCATATTCTGTACCTCACACTAAGTAGAGAGAGGGAAAATCCTGTATCTCACACTGAGTAGAGAGAGGGAACATCCTATACCTCACACTCAATAAAGGGAGGGTATAGTCTGTACCTCACACGTGGTAGAGTGAGGGAACATCCTGTACCTGACATTCAGTAGATGGCGGGCATATCCTATACCTCACACTTAGCATTCCATTTACTTATCTACCTCATACTCAGTACATTGGGTCCAGTTATATATAATCGTATATAAACAGTTTCTGATTAATGCTTTGTGTGTCCTCCCCAGGTGAACAGGAAGAGGTTCTAGTTCATGGTACAACAGATGTTAGCACCAAGGAGACCAGTACTGAGTTCTCTGCAGGTAAGAATCCTCGGGAGTATACAGCATACTCTTCTCCTCTACCTTATTCTTGAGAATATATGATTCTGGACCTTATATATAAGGTAACATGAAGCAGTTTTGGGGCAATCCTAATACATCATAGCGGGAAAATAAAAATTCCCCAAGTTTCCATTGATTTATAAGTACTTACTACACCAGAGAGGTCCCCAAGGCTTTTATCTACAATGCACTTGGATACCTCTCTGAAATTCAAAAGGTTTGAATCCCCTTGAAATGAATGGTATTTTTTATATTTAGCAGAGGGGAGGGAATATCCTGTACCTTGCTCCCCAAGTGGGAGGGGACATTCTTTATCTAACACTCAGAAAGGGGAGGAGACATTCATACTTCATTTCCTGTACCTCACATTTGGTAGAGGGAGGACACTTCCTGTACCTCTGTAGAATACAGCTTTCTCTTAGGATGAAGGTTGTGCTTTTTACCCAAGGCACTGCACCACCCACCCTTAGTAGGGTAACATCCTGTAATTCACACTCAACAGAGAGAGGGAACATTCTGTACCTTATACACGTTATAGGAGAGAGAACTTCTTGTATCTACCCTCAGATGAGTGATCCAAAATCCTTAACACCCAGTAAATGGAGGGAAAATCCTTCACCTACACTCAGTACACTAAGGAAACATCCTAAACCTTTACACAGTAAACAGGAAACATCCTTTATGTCCCAAACATTGCAGGACGTGAACCTCCTGCACATTTCACTCAGAAGGGTGGAGTGAATATCCTGTACGTATAATCAATGGTGACACTCTGCCCTCATTAGTTGGAGGGAGCACCCTGCACCTCACATTCAGTAAAGGGAGGGAACATCCTGTACCTACAGTAATTAGAGGGATACAACATTCTGTACCATACACTATGTATGAGGAGGGAACTCTTTGCACCTCAAACTCAGTAGATGGGGGCAATACCCTGTCCCTACAATCAGCAGAGGAAGAAAACATCTACACAATTTGTAGAGGGAGGGAGCATCCTATACCTTCACTTAGTAAAGGGAGGACACACAATGTATTCTATTGTATGATGGAGAGAACATACTGTCCTGAAACTCCACAAGTGGGAGGGAACATTCTGTATCTGACACTCAGAAAAGGGAGACATTCACACTTCACAACCAGCTGAGGGAGGGGACATTCGGTGCCTCGCTCAGTGAAGGGAGGGGACATTGTGCAGCTCACACTCAGTAGAGGGAGGGTACTTCTTCTACCTCACACTCAGTAGAGGGATACACTTCCTTTACTTCACATTCAGTAGAGGGAGGGAACATCCTGTACGTATACTCAGTATATGGAGGGATTATCCTGTACCTCACACTCAGTAGAATAATGGAACATCCTGTACTTCACACTCAATAGAAGAATAAAACATCAGTATCTCACACTCAGTAGAAGGAAACATCCTGTACCTCACACTCAGGCAGGGATCTTCCTGTACCTCACACTCAGTAGAAGGACGGAACATCCTCTACCTCACACTCACCAGAGTAAGGCAACACCCGCATCCCACCCTCAGTAGGTGTATGGAACATCCTCTACTTCACACTCAGTAGAGACACAGAACATTCTGTACCTTTATCACTGTGTTGCACCCATTCCATTTACGTATATACATCACACTCAGGACAGTGGATCCAGTTGTGTATTGTTTCTGATTAAAGCAGGTTCTGATTAATGTTTTGTGTGTCCTCCCCAGATGAACTGGAAGACGTCGTAGTTTATCTTCCAGCACCTGTTTCCTTCCACTGGACAAGTTCTGAGTCCTCTGCAGGTAAGAATCCTCGGGAGTATACAGCATACTCTTCTCCTCTACCTTATTCTTGAGGATATAAGATTCTGGACCTTATATATAAGGTAACATGGAGCAGTTTTGGGGCAATCCTAATACATCATAGCGGGAAAATAAAAATTCCCCAAGTTTCCATTGATTTATTTGTACTTTAACCCTTTATACGCTAGAGAGTTCCCCAAGACATTTATTTACAATGCATTGGATACCTCTCTGAAACTCAAGCGGTTTAAATCCCCTTTTAAATTAATGGTATTTTTTATACTTAGCAGTAGGAGGGAACATCCTTTACCTTGCTCCCTGAGTGAGAGGGGCAGTCTGTATCTGCCACTCAGAAAAGGGAGGAGACATTCATACTTCAGAACCAGATGAGGGAGGGGACATCCAGTGCCTCATTCAGTGAAGGGAGGGGACATTGTGCACCTCACTCTCAGTAGAGGGAGGGCACTTCTTTTACCTTGCACTGAGTAGAGGTAAACACTTCCTGTACCTCACACTCAGTAGTGGAAGGACACTTCCTGTACCTCACATTCAGTAAAGTAAGGACATTATCTGTACCTCACACTTAGTAGAAGAAGGACACTTCCTATATCTCGCACTGGGTAAAGGAAGGACACATCCTATACCTCACACTGGGTAGAGGGAGGACACTTCCTGTACCTCACACTCGGTAGAGGGAGGGTATATCCTTTACCTCACACATAATAGAGGGAGGGTATATCCTGTAACTGACATTCAGTAAAGGGTGGACACTTCCTGTACGTCACACTCGGTAGATGGAGGACACTTCCTGTACTCACACTCTATAGAGGGGTCCTCTATACATCACTTCTTCTACATCACACTCAGCAGAGGGAGGACACTTTTTGTACATCAGTCTAAGTAGAGGGAGGATACTTCCTGTACACCACAATCAGTAGAGGGAGGACACGTCCTATATCTCACACTCTACAGAGGGAGGACACTTCATATACATCATGGTCAGTAGAGGGAGGACATTTCCTGTTCACCACACTCAACAGAGGGAGAGTACTTCCTGTATACAACAATCGGTAGAGGGAGGACAATTCCTGTACCTCACACTCTATAGAGGCAGGGAAAATATTGTATATTTCTATGTTGCACTGATTCCATTTACATATCTACCTCACACCAAGTGCATTGGGTCCAGTTGTATATAAACAGGTTCTGATTATTGTTTTGTGTCCACCCCAGTTGATCTGGAAAAGGAACAGCATCAATATCCGGTACCAAACAACGAAAATGGGTACAGTACTGCGCCTGAGTTCATTGAAGGTAAGAGTCCTCTAGACAGTACAGCTTTCTCTTCACCAATACAACCTTACACTGTAGTATAGAAGATATGGGTCCTTATGTATAAACCTAAAGTTGGACAATTTTGGGGCAAACCTAATGGGCCACAGGTGACAAATAAAAATTCTCCAAATTACCATTCATTTAACCCCTTAAGGACCGGGAAAATCTGAGGTGGATTTCACTTAAGGACCGGAGCAATTCTGACCTTTTTGACTATGAATTTGTTCAACAGCGTTTTCCCTCTAAGTCTTTTATTCCACCCCCATAAATTATATACTGTTTTTTTAAGCACAAATAGGGCTTTCATTTGATACCCTACGTATATGGATAACCCACCATTTACTTTATTAAAATTAAAAAAAAGGTAACAAAATGTAAAAAAAAACACAATTTTTGTTTTTTCTCTTGGGATCAATTGGGCACAAAGGGTTACATTTTTATGGAGACTGCATGAAAGGTATGACCGGTAAGTCATACCTACAAAATACGCAGTTTAAAGTGGCCATTGTCCCCCCTGGGTGAAAATCCCCATGTCCCTTTTTCTCACCCTATTTTGACACCTTTTTTATCCCTGGCATTTGGTGGTGTATATAAGTGTATTACATGGCTCCACAACAATCAAACTTTCACTTTTGTTTAATTAGATTTTTTTTTTTTAAATAAAATATTTTTGTAAAAAAAAAAAGTGTGTTGTGTTTTTAAAAAAAAAAAAAAAAAAAAAAAAGGTATTATTGCAGGTCAGAAATTGACCTGCATTTAACAAGCCTTTGGCACCAGCAGTGAAGGGGTTAATACCCCTAGCTGCTGTATTTTCTTTCACCACTAGGTGTCTCCTGTCTACTTCTGTCTCCCTTACTTTCATAGCAACAGAGACAGAGGCAGACGTGACAGGCAAAGACAGCATGCTTTCTCTGCTGTCTCTGTCTGTCACTATGCCGGTACATGTGATCGCTGCTACGGCGATCTCATGAACTGGCAAGGGCAAGAAGGGCTGACACTGAACGCCCCAGTCTCGGAGCGCTCAGTCTTAGCCTGGCATTAATGATAGCAGAGTGCACAGAGGCACGCTGCTATCATTTTAGCCATGACGGTCCTGGTATGTCATTTGTCCTTAACTCAAATCCAGGCATGACGTGCCAGGACCGTCAAGGGTCCTTAAGGGGTTAAACAGCACTTATAACCATTTGAATGCTAGATCAGTCTTCAATGCTTTACTCCACAATACATTGGAGACCTGTATAAAAGCCCATTTCATTGAATAGAAAAGTTTATTTGTCCCCAGTGGTGATGCTGGATTGATCCAGATTTCTTTGAGTTTTTCTTTTTTATACATAAATCCCAGAGGTATACATAACTGCAATGCACACAGCACACCTGTACCTGTACTTCATATTCAGTAGAGAGAGAGAACATCCTGTACCTCACACTATGTAGAGAGAGAGGGAACATCCTGTATCTCACACTTGGTAGAGGGGGGAACATCCTATACCTCACACTCAGTAGAGGGAGTGTATATTCTGTACCTCACACTTAGTAGAGGGAGGGAACATCCTGTACCTGACATTCAGTAGATGTTGGTCATATCCTGTACCTCACACTAAGTAGAGAGAGGGAACATCCTGTACCTCACACTAAGTAGAGAGAGGGAACATCCTATACCTCACACTCAGTAAAGGGAGGGTATATTCTGTACCTCACACGTGGTAGAGTGAGGGAACATCCTGTACCTGACATTCAGTAGATGGATGGCATATCCTGTACCTGAAACTTAGCATTCCATTTACTTATCTACCTCATACTCAGTACACTGGGTCCAGTTATATATAACTGTATATAAGCAGGTTCTGATTAATGCTTTGTGTGTCCTTCCCAGGTGATCTGGAAGAGGTTCTAGTCCATTGTCCAGCAGATCTTTCCACCAAGGAGAGCAGAACTGAGTCCTCTGTAGGTAAGAATCCTCAGGAACATACAGCACACTCTTCTCCTCTACCTTATTCTTGAGGATATATGATTCCGGACCTTATATATAAGGTAACATGGAGCAGTTTTGGGGCAATCCTAATACATCATAGCGGGAAAATAAAACTTCCCCAAGTTTCCATTGATTTATAAGTACTTACTACACCAGAGAGGTCCCCAAGGCGTTTATCTACAACGCACTTGGATACCTCTCTGAAATTCAAGAGGTTTGAATCCCCTTGTAACTCTTTGAGTGCTAGAGAATTATGAAACACATTGGCCTGCAATGCATTGCGTACCCCTCCGGCACTCAAAGGGTTAAATTAATGGTAGATTTTACACTTAGCAGAGGGGAGGGAACATCCTGTACCTTGCTCCCCAAGTGGGAGGGGACATTCTTTATCTAACACTCAGAAAGGGGAGGAGGCATTCATACTTCATTTCCTGTACCTCACACTTGGTAGAGGGAGAACACTTCCTGTACATCACACTCTGTAGAAGGAGAACATTTCCTGTACATCACATTCTGCAGATGAGGACACTTCCTGTTCCTCACACTCAGTAAAGGAATGACATTTCCTGTACCTCACACTTGGTAGAGGGAGGACACTTCCTGTACCTCACACTTGGTAGAGGGTGGACACTTCCTGTATCTCATAGCCTACAGAGGCAGAGAACATATTGTATCGCTCTGTGTTGCATGCATTCCATTTACTTATCTACCTCACACTCAGTGCGTTGGGTCCAGTTGTATTTAAACAGGTTCTGATTACTGTTATGTGTCCACCCCAGGTGATCTGGAAGACTTTGAAGTTGTAGATGGAGCAGATGCTCCTCCGGAGGCCACTGCAGGTAAGTCCTCTAGACAGTACCGCTTTCTCTTATCCTCTACCTTATACTGTAGGATATAAGTTGGACAATTTTGGGGTAAACCTAATGCACCAAATGGGACAAATAAAAATTCCCCAAATTACCATCCATTTACACAGTGATTTTAACCACTTGAATACTAGATCGGCCTTCAATGCTTTACTCCACAATTGGTTGGAAACCTGTATAAAAGTCGATGGGATTAAAACTCCTTTTCATTGAAAGGAAAAGTTTATTTGTCCCCAGTGGTGCTGCTGGATTGATCCAGATTTCTTTGAGTTTTTCTGTACATAAGGCCCAGAGGTATACATAACTGCAATGCACGTGGTTCCCCTCACACTCAACAGATGTAGGGAACATTATGTACCTACACTCAGTAGAGGAAGGGAACATCCTGGACCTCATACTTAGTAGAGGAAGGGAACATCCTGTACCTCACACTCAGTAGAAGGAGGCTATATCCTCTACCAACACTCAGTAGAGGGAGGGAACATCCTGTATCATATACTCAGTAAATGGATGGAATATTCAGTATATCACACTCAGTAGAGGGAGGGTACATCCTGTATTCACACTTAGCAGAGGGAGGATATCTCCTGTACCTTACTGTCCAAAAAGGAAGGAAACATCCATTACCTACTTTTTGTGGATGGAAGAAATATCCTTTATCTACACTTAGAAGATAGAGGGAGCATCCTATATCCCTCACTTGGTAGATGGAGGGAACCTCTCTCATCTTAAGTTTGGTGGAGGGTGGAAACATCCGGTATCTGTCATTCAGTAGAGGGAGGTGGCATCCTGTTCATCACACTCAGTGAAGGAAGAGAGCCTCCTCTACCTCATGCGGAGTAGAATGAGGGAATGTAAGGAACCTCAGGCTCAGGGAGAGAAACCTTGTACCACACCTTTTGAAGATCTTTGTTGCTCTCAGTCCATCTACTTAGTAAATAAAGTGTGTATTCCTTATGAAAAAAAACTGAATCTGATAACTGGTGGTTGTGTTCCACTTTTTTCCACAGAAACAAAGGAAACATCAAATGTTATCAATGATGTCTGGAAAGAACTGGTTTCGACTGGAATGTCATTTCTCAAAAACGTTTTAAGTCTGCAGAATTCCTGGAGTTTAAAGAACAAAGAAAAAGTGAGTGTTTCTGCTCATCATGTTCCTGGGCCTTCTCTCTTGTACTTCACGCTCCTCTGGTTCTTGTGCCTCCTTGTCGTGCACTGGCACTACCCCTTTTTCTCTTCACATATCTACATTCTAGTCACCCTTTTACTAACTGAAATACCAGTAAACATGCCAGCCTAGTCATATAATCCTAGTTTCTTATGGAAGATGCCTATTAGGTAGGTAAAGTAGGTCGACTTTGCTGGGTATGGATACATTTTGAGTTGTGCCTGTGGCCAGAACAATCCTGGTTTATGGTTCTTGGTTTATAATTACTAGGTATTATTTAACATCGAGGATTCTAGGAGAATCTCCATTTTATTACAAATCAATGTGCTGAAGACCACTCTAGCAGGCAATGGGATACAAGCTTTCTTGTGTTTGTATGTTACATCCTGAGTGTTTTCTGTGTCAGGGGATAGTGGGTTGGGCAAGGGGTGGCATCATATGAGAAATGGGTGTGACCATCGGCAGAGCTAAGTTACTTTGGGTGCCTTTGCCAGGACTACTTGATGTAAAGCCTACCATGCATACTGTAGAATTTTTAAGTACTTTTGCAGGCCAAGGACAGGATCAGGCCGTGTTTGGCTATCCAGCTGTTGTTGGACTACAGCTTCAATCATCTTCAGTCAGTGAAGATTCACTTTTGTGGCTATAATTCTCGTCATTCTCAGTCTACCATTGGCTATCTGAGGATGACAGAAGCTGTAGGTCAACTACACCTGGTGATCCAAACATTTACCCACCTTGCATCTGGGTTGCAGACGCCCTTATGTAACACTGCAGTCTACATCACTCATATGTGATAGAATGTAATGTGCATCTAGTCAGTCTCCTTCTGTCATCATGCAGTGGGAGGGACATAGAGAAAAGACCCCAGCATATTCCATGTGGAGCTCAGTGCACACATATTTAGCTCTGTCATCCATATAAAGAGAGAGAGCTCTTGTGGGACATCTATATATGATTTTACTTTATCATCACCCCTTCTGTGGAGGCTGACCACTAATGTGATCCTTTTTATTGCACATGTACTGAACCCTATCTTTACCTTCTCTTTCAGAACGGCGACATCGTATACATGTTGGACGACCCTGTGTTTGGACATGTTCACATTGTCCAGGTAAAGTGATAATACCCAAGGGGCGTTACCATGGGATCTGGGAAGAGAATTAGGGTTGGACAGCCTTGTTATAGGACCACCATAGTGTAATAGGGAGCATTGCTAAGTACTGACTGTGGGGGTAAAGCCTTGGATCTTGTTACCAGTTTTGGGCATGTAATAGTGCTAATCTCCCTTATAGTAATGACTTAATTGGGCTGTATGAAGCACTAATAATGGATTAGGGGCCATTTTCAGGAAACTAAAAAGGAGCAATTCTGGAGCAAATCATCTACACCACAGGGGAAAAATGAAGACTTTAGCCACCATGAATGCCAGAGACATCTCCAGCACATTGCGAAGCAATGCACTGGAGACATCTCTATCCCTCCAGGGGTTAAAGGCCAATTTAAATTATTTTGGAGGGAATTTTCACTTAGCCCCTATGGTGCTGTTGGTTTGCTCCAGTTGTATCTCAGAAGCTTCCTAAATGCAGCACAGGTTTGCTCCAAGTCCCAGATCTTTTGGGAACTTTTCACATCTCCTGATAAAGGCTACTGTGTAAGAGACAACTGGACGTGAACAATGTTGAAACATGCGCTTGTTAGTGTGGCGCACACGATAACCCATGTGTCCATTATATCTTCAGGCACCTATGAAATGTTCTGCAGAAGCGATTTACAGACACACGATCCAGGAGCCTGAGATGACAAGAACATTCCAGTCCTCCCTGAAAAATTTCCACGTAAGTACCCACTTCCCCTTATCAGCTGGGAGTGAACTGCTGGAACTAGCTGTTGGTCTGTCTGTCTCCCAACAAAAGAACAGGACCAGAGGTGGATTTACATCTCATGAATCCATAGGGAAGGGGTTGGCAAAGGGAGGCCCTTTAACTGTTGGTGGACTACAACTCCCATCATCCTACAGCATCTCCTGGCTGCCAGAGAATGAGTTGTAGTCCAGAAACAGGTGGTGGCCCTCACATTGCCCTACCCCTGCCCTAGACAGTGCATCATGGATGCTCTTAGTCCCACCCATGGCTTCTCCCCTGTTCCTACATGACACTTCTCTCAGTCCAACCTAGTTCTCCATAGCATAGTTGGTGAGCTCACAATGCATTGGTGAGATCCCAGGCATCCAAGGAGTTAAAGGATAGCCAGTGGAGGAATATGTAAATGTAATCCAGGAGCTGTTGTCTGGACCAAAGGTGTTCAGTTTGCACAGTTCACATCCACAGTTCAGAATGTGGGCGTGACCAGCACCTCTGTGGCTCCTCCTCTCAAAATGTGACACACATAGCAGTTGTCTCCTCTGTTGATGGGAAAACTGAACACGATATATCCACAAGCTTGTTCTACCACATGAATCTCATCAAGAGATAGTGACAATTCTACAGTATGAATGGATTCTACCAAGTCTTAAATAAATACGGGTTTATATAATGCCCATTGAGTGTGGTTTTCCTTTGAGTGTGTGAGGGGTGAGCAGCACACTGTTTCACAATGCGCTGCAGACTCCTTTGACATTCATTGGATTAAAACATTTCCACTGAGGCCAGAATGTTTCAAGTGAAGTTACGAGCAGCGTCAGATATGTTGCTTTTCACAAATATCATTTACAGATACTTTTGGTCAATGACTGAATGTGAGTGCGAGGCAGGAAGCACAGTTAAAAGATGGGAAAAGTGCAGAGATTCCGGAGACACACACAGCTTATGTTTTTGTGTGTGTCCACACCATGTATTTCTATTAATCAGACAAAATAAACATACAAAATGTGTAGAACAGGCCATTGTGCTGTTGTTCTTCCTCAGAAGCCTCTCACATTTTGTATGCTTTAGTAATCAGACAGCCTAAAGGTGGTGGATGGAAGATCTATCTGGCATTTACCTGTTTATGAATATCAGATATGATCCGGACATTGATGAATTGGAGTCTGGTTAATGCAAAAGAAAATCAGACACTTTTCTTATACATTCAACCATTTGCTGACTAATGAATTCCTCCTGAGACTGCTATCGTCACTTTATTATAGTGATACTGAAATCTATGGGGTACCATAAAATCTCATGTATAATGCACACAATTTTGACCCTCTTCACCGTATTATACACGAGAGAAAATAGTAATAAAAAATAAATTCCATCTGCGCACTGCTTCCCTCCCTCCCCGCTCACTCATATCTTCCTCCTCTGCCCCTCTATAGTGCAATATCGGCAGCCTGACAGGGTCCCAGCGGTCTGTATGTTTGCTTCTGCCGCCCGCTTCCAGCATTGTCCTGTCAGGACCTCTTCTGCCTTGCCAATGGTAATGTCTTGCAAGGACCACAAGATCCCTGCAGGGCAATACCATATATATAAATAATTCTTATAGCTATGTGAATTGGATCTATGGTATTGCCCTGTGAGGACCATGCGGCCCTCGCAAGACATTACCACTGGCATGGCAGAAGAGGTCCTGACAGGGCAATGCTGGAAGTGGACAGCAGATGCAAGCATGCCGCCGCTGGGACCCTGTCAGGCTGATGAAATTGCACTACAGAGGGGAAAAGGAGGAGGATATGGGTAAGCGGGGAGGGAGGGAAACAGTGCACAATGGACATTTTTTTGTGTGTGACAGGGGAAAACAAGGGTGCATATTATACATAGGCACTCTTGTTTTCCTCTAAAATCTTAGGTATAATTTGCACCTGTGTATTATACCTGAGATTTTACGGTACGTGCATAAATACCACTGAGGACCCTCTACCAAGATTAACAGAATCTCAGCATCAATGTAATATAAAACCTCTGACTTGTAAGCAATGTCAGGAAGCAGGCGAGACAGAGTACCGAACCTTTTATCAGGTCATGATACCTGCAAGTTTAAAGTGGATGTGTCACCTATGCACAGCATCCCATAAATAGTTACATTTAAACTAAATGGAAGTTTAAAATAAATAATGTTTTTATGGTATTGGATGTGTCACCTAACTATTTATGGGATGTTGTCCAGAGGTGACACATCCACTTTAAATATATAGGGCCATACGCAGAGAGCTAAAGAGGAGTGATTTGTAGCTCAGCAGTGGCACCTACTAAAGAGGACAAATAAATATTTCAAATTTGCAGATCATTTTAATTTTAATTTAAGGAATTAAAAGTCCATTTTTTTTGTCACCTACAGTGCAGTTGGTTTGCTCAAAATTTGCTTAATTTCCCCGATTTTACATATGACCCAGAGTGGTATATTGGATTATTTATGGCCCATTTCCTATGCCTTATCACCTTCCATCTCAAGGTCATGATGAAGTCTTGTTGTGCAATGTCTGAGTGCAGTCCCTCTGCTGTTCTTCTGTTACTCTTGTGTGATGATGGAACCAATACACACATGGGACTTTAGTGCAGGGAAACTTGCAGTTTTGCATTAGCCGGTTTACAAGGTGTGAAACAATTAGTCACTTTCTCTCCACATTACTGGTGAGCAGTGTAGTAATCAGGACCAGATTCTGCATAGAAGAGCACCATGTTATAAAGGGCACCTAAGCTGTGCTGACCACACCCACACACTTGAGTTGTGGGTGTGGCCAGAGAGATTCCAATGTCCCTGCACAAACTTGTTTTTATAGCAGCTTGTTACATGCATCTTTGCTAGCGATAATTTAACTGCTTGTCTGCTAGAGAGGTCTCAAACACATTGCTTCACAGTGCATTGGAGACACCGCAAACAACCAGGGAGTTTTCTGTTAAGGAGAAATCATTCTTTTGCTTTCTCCATCATACACCCTCTCATTGTTCTTTTCTTATTTCTAGTCTATTTTAACCTCTTTTCATCTATTTTTCCAGATCCTGGAGAAGGTGAATGATAATATTTCCATCACTTACCATATATTGGAACAACAACTTATAGCATCCAGGTGAGTTTCCTCCTATCCCTCTGCTACCTCTGCTCCCTTACAGGCTACAGTATATGTACTTATCTGTCCTCTTGCTTACCAGGGACTTTGTCAACATCCGATGTGTAGAAAATACGAATGGTGACTACACGTGCAGCTTCATGCCCACCACGTACGCTGCGAAGCCTCCAACTGGAGAATACAAGCGGTAAGAACTTTGTTTGGCTGGTGTGAGAGGCTAGGGTTGGCTGCTTATATGTTTAGGCTTTGTATCATTTCATGGTAAACACATCTACATTCCAGCACACCGTAGCTTAGAAGGGTGATCCTAGGTTACTGTGCGTTAACTGTACATTGTGGAGGATCATTTACCTCTCATGACCTTATGTTCAAAACAAATGAGAAGCAATTCTGATCCCATCAAGCAGTGGCTTGTTGTATCAGGCATATGGGCATGCCAAGTGATGATTGTAACACCTATTTATTTATAGAAAAGATAGAGAGGCTGAAGCAGTGCATGTTTCTGCTGGGTCTTCCCCTCGGCACATACTGTACTGAGGGTGGCGGACAGCACATGTGAGCGAGTTACTGAATCAGGCAGGGAAATATAAGGGAGGAGGAGCTGGCTGGCCCTCTGAACAGAGAGGCAAACTGATGAACATTGGCCTTGCTTGCCCTGCAGAAGAGATACATTGGCCTAGATTCACTAAAGGTCAATATTGTGGCGATATGATCTTATTGATGTGTATGAAACATATCTCGAGTTCTCCTCTGAAGGCTTTTATTTCAGTGCAGTCTCCCTCTACATAGGTTAAGTCTGTTATTTATGCACCCCTGTCCCCTCACCAGAAGGAGAAGTAAAATATCTACAGTGTCCCTCACACCTAATGTCATTTTAATGCGTCCCAGGAGGTGGACAATGCCTAACACCTCTATACTCTTCCTGATACATAAAATATTTGTGTTGAGTCCTAAAACCTCCAAATCCTTTCAAGGGTCTAAAATTTGCAAAAAGGAATAATACAATGCACCAGTCTCTGCTACTCCCTTCTACGTGAGGCTGTTTATACCATTTTGGTATTGCAATCCACCTCACAAGGGCAATCAGAGAGCGTCTTGGGTTCAGGTGGGGTTGTTGACCCCTCTCCCCAGAAATTCTTGTACAGGGGGCTCCATGTGACATGGCATGATGGACTGTGTTAAGTAGTATTATTAGTCCTTTAAGCACCCAAAGATGCAGAACAATCTGTCCCCTTTTGGTACTTAAATGAATAATCACACTAATTAACACAGTCCATCACTCCGTGTTGTGGGAAATGATCTTTGTTTCTTTAGTTATCAAAGTTACTTTGTGCAAAATATAGTAGATTTGTGAGATAGAATTTTGTGTCAAACCTGAGCCATCTATTGACATGTTATACCACTGTCCACCAAGGGGGGCAGCACACAACAAACATGAGCACAGAGAAGAAAACAGTCTGAAAGTCTCATGAAGTCTGAAAGCTTATTTAGACCATGTGTTGCCATCTGCTTTCCTCACTCTGCTTTCACTTACATTTGCTACTGAACTGAATTCTCCCTTTAGGTGAGCAGAATATTAGCCACAAATCCTAATTGCAATACGTCTTCACAGGAAGAGACATTGTTGGTTCACATGTAACCTTGTGTGTATTTCTATTTACAGTGATGTAAATGGACCTTGGGGGTTCGCCTTTATGCAGTGTCCCAGTGATCCAAATAGCGGGACCTTCTATTTTGTCATCAGTGCAAAGATGGACGTAAGTTATCAGTGGTGTCTGTTGGGTTTCCTTCTGTTTGGTGCCATTATTAATCCAGTTTGGTTGCCAGTCAGTTGCTTACTAATTATTTCATTTACTCTGTAGAACAAAATGATCCAGTACTTGGTAGATAAGACGATCCGAACGTCTATGCTGGGAGTTGTCAACGAGTTGCGCAGTAAGGTGTAGAACATCATCCCTTCTCGGCACCTGACCATCACAGGCCTGTCCTGCTGTGTATTCTACCTGCCAGGTACATCATTTACCACCTCTCCATCTTTACACCAGGGAGTAAACTCACTTATAGGAAAAATAACCAACTGGCAGAAACTTGTAATTACACAATGAAAGGATAATAACAGGAAGGACAATTAAACACTATAAAGGGCCATACGTATGAAATAAAAGTGAAGATATTGTTGAGCAAACTAGCTGTACCACAGAGGACAAATAACACAACACAATAAACAATCAACTATATGAACTGACACAATGACACAAGTACATGTTGTTCTATATGGGTGAGAAAACCTATTCGGCAGCAAGGAATGTATCCATCTTGGCACTGGCATTCACCTGAAGCTGTGGGTATTTAGGAGAATGTTTGATCCCTTTAGGGTGTCCTGGTGCACCCACTCTGCTATTGTTGAAATTTTCATGAGAGAAAACCCAGAACAATAACCCTATAGAATGACGTAGATGAACACCCCAAAAAATATCAGTGCTTCCCTCACTGCCCTCCCCTTGGTGCAGACAGTAAGGAGGAGAATTCTTGTCATACACAGATTTGTACATAGGGTCCAGGCAGTGTCAGCGCCCACACAAATCTATTGAAGTTCCTATTTTAGTGCTGAATAGTATTAGTACATCCCCAATTTATTTCTAACTAATTGTCATAGTTTGTATTATCTACAACCCACCAACAAATACAAGATGGGGGATATTATTCGGGGAGATAAACAACATCTCATTATTAACCTAATTTACCTTTTTTTTTCCTTATAACCCCATGCTAGGGCACAGGACTCGCATTAGGAGGGTCAACATGGGATTGTGGGAAGAGAGAGGTTTTTTGGGTAGGACAATTTTCTATGTGTCTCTATCTATCTATCTATCTATCTATCTATCTATCTATCTATCTATCTATCTATCTCTAGAAATCCTTGCATTTATGGGTGGAGAGAGCTAAAAAAAAGTCCTTAACATATTAACCTTCGCCTTATGTGACTGAATGAATAATTCAGAACTAGACCAAATCATTTTATTTGCACATAGTCATTTATAAACACAGATACTGCAGTTTAAACAAATATTTTTGAGTTTTATTGCTTTGGAAACAATGTGGTACACTTACATACACACCATACAGTCTGATCTCCTAAACACAGTGACACCAGGGTGATACACTTATATACACACCACACAGTCTGATCTCCTAAACACAGGGACACCAGGGTGATACACTTATATACACATCACACAGTCTGATCTCCTAAACACAGGGACACCAGGGTGATACACTTCTATACACACCATACAGTCTGATCTCCTAAACACAGTGACACCAGGGTGATACACTTATATACACACCACACAGTCTGATCTCCTAAACACAGGGACACCAGGGTGATACACTTATATACACATCACACAGTCTGATCTCCTAAACACAGGGACACCAGGGTGATATACTTATATATACACACCACACAGTCTGATCTCCTAAACACAGGAACACCAGGGTGATACACTTCTATACACACCACACAGTCTGATCTCCTAAACACAGGGACACCAGGGTGATACACTTCTATACACACCACACAGTCTGATCTCCTTAACACAGGGACACCAGGGTGATACACTTATACACACCACACAGACTGATCTCCTAAACACAGGGACACCAGGGTGATACACTTCTATACACACCCCACAGTCTGATCTCCTAAACACAGGATCACCAGGGTGATATACTTCTATACACAGCGCACAGTCTGATCTCCTAAACACAGGGACACCAGGGTGATACACTTATATACACACCACACAGTCTGATCTCATAAACACAGGGACACCAGGGAGGTACACTTCTATACACACCACACAGTCTGATCTCCTAAACACAGTGACACCAGGGTGATACACTTCCATACACATCACACAGTCTGATCTCCTAAACACTGGGACACCAGGGTGATACACTTATATACACATCACACAGTCTGATCTCCTAAACACAGGGACACCAGGGTGATACACTTATATATACACACCACACAGTCTGATCTCCTAAACACAGGGACACCAGGGTGATACACTTCTATACACACCACACAGTCTGATCTCCTAAACACAGGGACACCAGGGTGATACACTTCTATACACACCACACAGTCTGATCTCCTTAACACAGGGACACCAGGGTGATACACTTATACACACCACACAGACTGATCTCCTAAACACAGGGACACCAGGGTCATACACTTCTATACACACCCCACAGTCTGATCTCCTAAACACAGGATCACCAGGGTGATATACTTCTATACACAGCGCACAGTCTGATATCCTAAACACAGGGACACCAGGGTGATACACTTCTATACACACCACACAGTCTGATCTCCTAAACACAGGGACACCAGGGTGATACACTTCCATACACATCACACAGTCTGATCTCCTAAACACAGAGACACCATGGTGATACACTTCTATACACACCACACAGTCTGATCTCCTAAACACAGAGACACCATGGTGATACACTTCTATACACACCACACAGTCTGATCTCCTAAACACAGGGACACCAGGGTGATACACTTCTATACACACCACACAGTCTAATCTCCTAAACACAGGGACACTGGGGTGTTACACTTCTATACACACACCACACAGTCTGATCTCCTAAACACAGGGACACCGGGGTGATACACTTCTATACACACCACACAGTCTGATCTCCTAAACACAGGGACACCAAGGTGATACACTTCTATACACACCACACAGTCTGATCTCCTAAACACAGGGACACAAGGGTGATACACTTGTATATACACCACACAGTCTGATCTCCTAAACACAGGGACACCAGGGTGATACACTTATATACACACCACACAGTCTGATCTCCTAAACACAGGGACACAAGGGTGATACACTTGTATATACACCACACAGACTGATCTCCTAAACACAGGGACACCAGGGTGATACACTTCTATACATACCACACAGTCTGATCTCCTAAACACAGGGACACCAGGGTGATACACTTCTACACACACCACACAGTCTGATCTCCTAAACACAGGGACACCAGGGTGATACACTTATATACACACCATACAGTCTGATCTCCTAATCACAGGGATACCAGGGTGATACACTTATATACACTCCACACAGTGTGATCTCCTAAACACAGGGACACCAGGGTGATACACTTCCATACACACCACACAGTCTGATCTCCTAAACACAGAGACACCATGGTGATACACTTCTATACACACCACACAGTCTGATCTCCTAAACACAGGGACACCAGGGTGATACACTTCTATACACACCACACAGTCTAATCTCCTAAACACAGGGACACTGGGGTGATACACTTCTTTACACACACCACACAGTCTGATCTCCTAAACACAGGGACACCGGGGTGATACACTTCTATACACACCACACAGTCTGATCTCCTAAACACAGGGACACCAAGGTGATACACTTCTATACACACCACACAGTCTGATCTCCTAAACACAGGGACACAAGGGTGATACACTTGTATATACACCACACAGTCTGATCTCCTAAACACAGGGACACCAGGGTGATACACTTATATACACACCACACAGTCTGATCTCCTAAACACAGGGACACAAGGGTGATACACTTCTATACACACCACACAGTCTGATCTCCTACACACAGGGACACCAGGGTGATACACTTCTATACACACCACACAGTCTGATCTCCTACACACAGGGACACCAGGGTGATACACTTCTATACACACCACACAGTCTGATCTCCTACACACAGGGACACCAGGGTGATACACTTCTACACACACCACACAGTCTGATCTCCTAAACACAGGGACACCAGGGTGATACACTTATATACACCGCACAGTCTGATCTCCTAAACACAGGGACACCAGGGTGATACACTTATATACACACCACACAGTCTGATCTCCTAAACACAGGGACACCAGGGTGATACACTTATATACACACACCACACAGTCTGATCTCCTAAACACAGGGACACCAGGGTGATACACTTATATACACATCACACACTCTGATCTCCTAAACACAGGGACACCAGGGTGATACACTTCTATACACACCACACAGTCTGATCTCCTAAACACAGGGACACCAGGGTGATACACATATACACACACACCACACAGTCTGATCTCCTAAACACAGGGACACCAGGGTGATACACTTATATATACATCACACAGTCTGATCTCCTAAATACAGGGACACCAGTGTGATACACTTCTATACATACCACACAGTCTGATCTCCTAAACACAGGGACACCAGGTTGATACACTTCTATACACACCACACAGTCTGATCTCCTAAACACAGGGACACCAGGGTGATACACTTATATACACACACCACACAGTCTGATCTCCTAAACACAGGGACACCAGGGTGATACACTTATATATACACCACACAGTCTGATCTCCTAAACACAGTATCCCCAGGGTGATACACTTCTGTACACACCACACAGTCTGATCTCCTAAATGAGGGACGCCAGGGTGGGAAAGAGGGACATAGGGATTTTCATCTCTAGGGGACAGTACCCCACTAAAAGGGACACTTGGGAGGTATGACTGAACATTCATATTATTTATCCAGTCCCTATTAAAAATGCACTAACTGAGCACAAATGACCACAGGAAAACCTCTATTTTATTTGCTGTAAATGCCTGAAGAGTGACATTTTAAAGACATTGTGCTATATATTGCATGTTGATACATATTCAATCTCAAACTGGGTTTTATTTTGTGATTAGTTATTAGCAGTCTCAATTAAAAGACATTTTATTGCAATAATTTTCTTTTAGTGACATTAACAGATAACACATGGGTATTACTTTACATGAGGACTTGTCTTTATCAGTCTGATCCTGTGCATTTTACGTTTGTCAGGTGTGGCGGAAGCATTGCCTGCAAATAGTCACAGATTTTTAGGGACAGTCCATGGTTTTTTGGTGTATCCCTGCCTTCTCCCCCAGCTTTTCTCTATGGTTTTAGAACTAAATCACAACTGCATATTCTATGTGCTTTCCATTCAAAGTTAATACGTTCTCCATTGTATTAAAATTACTCCTTTATATTATGTTATTTAGTATTTAACTGGTTCTGTCATGCATTGCTCTCTCCGGTTCTGACCCTGGCTTGTTTGACTATCCTTGCTTGCTGGGGCATCCCTGATTAAGTAGGGAGCATGAAGCTCACTGCCGGCCTCCCTCTCTCTCTTTCCTCCACTCTCTGCACTGTTCTGTGCTTCTTCTCCTAATTGCTTGCTCTGCATCCTTTCCTTAGCCTGTTTCTGCTATTGCCAAATGGCTGTTATATTTTCTCTCTCTCTCTCCTTCCCTCTCTCTCCCCCCTCTTCTCACCTCTCTCTCGCTCTCCCCTTATCTCTCTTCTTCTCTCTCTCTCATTCTCTCACTCTGATTTTTTCTTTCTCTTTTCTCTTTCATTCTCCTTCTCTCTGTGATAGGGGATTCTGTGGTGTCTCACATACCATATAATACCTGGTCTGGACACCTAGTAGTCTTTCATTACTCATTAATTTTCTCAGTATTTGCCCTCCATAGTTCCTTAGGCCAGTTCTTTCCAGTTCACAGTGTACTTCCATCCTTGTTGAACCATTTGGTTTTATACGGCTTCAGCTGCAGCAAGGAAATACATGGGATCAGCCTCCGCTCCCCAGCTATGCTCACCACCATCACACTCTAGCCACAGATCTTGGGCTAGGGCTTGTGAAATCCCTGACAGGCCCATTATGTACATAAGAACACATTTTATTTTAGATAAAGTATCATAATTATCAACTCCACATTCTGTAAACAAATCATGTGCATTTTAAGTACAGTTATGTGTGTGGGTGTATGTATGCATGTGTGTGTTGGTGTGTAGACATGTGTGTGTGTGTGTATATGCAGCACTAGTAGTTCCCTTTGAAAATATATATTAACACAGATGCAACTCCCGGGCCATTATAATTCCCTTCCCCTGTTGTAGGATATTCATACTAAAGTCCACACAGTTTGTGCTCTCCTTATTAATGCCTTGCACTGCACAGAAGAACATGGGGAGTTCACTTCCTCCATAGAAGTCTCTGTAGGTCTTTGTGAAAAGAAAACATAGAAGGGGAATGTATTAATAAAATATTTTTTTTTCTTTCAGGTTCCATCAAGCTCCCAGTATGAAGAATAACATCAATAATCAATCAATAAATTACTCAATGTATCAAACCTGTGTTGACTTCTTGTGTGAGCGAAGAAGCTGATAGTCACATTTGGTGGCAGTGGTGGGATTTCAACATGTTGTGCTCATGGCTTGAATTATAAATATTAATATATAAATATTCTAATTAGGTTATTAAACACAAATTCATATTTTTTATTTGTGGTATATAATTTGATTATGTGGAGTGAATACACATTAGTGATATACTTTACTATGACATCTGGCAATAAAGCAATATATCTAAAGGGTAATTACAACAGTTATAGCACACAGCTTAATGGTTAAACTTAACACACAAACTACTGTAACTTTTAAGCAAGAAATATAATAGTTGTATTCATTCCAATTATTACACTAATATCCTATCCATACAAGAATTATTTGGATTCCAGAGTAAACAAGGAACACACTAAAAACAGCCATCAGACAATAAAATACATTGATTGTACTTAACTTTGCGTTGCTTGCTCATCTTTAACATGTTATGAGGAAGCCCAGCGGTATTGTACACCAACACCGATAGTCGAGAAAGTATTTCTGCTGGACACTGAGGTTCCTCTTTTCAGAAAGACCTACAGAGCAATAAGTGAATGTTTCAACTATTTATAATCCCATGCTATAAGCATTGTGTGCAACACAAATTAGTATCGTATGCAAATAGTACTGTGTGCAAAGCCCAGTCAACACCCAATGTTGTAGACGTTTATAACACAGCCACTAGCCTGTACATCACGTCTTAATATCACATGCTTAAATCACATGCTTCCAAACATTGATGCTAGTTACAGAACTATGTCATAATATACACAGTTAATATTAATTACATTATACTATGTTAGAATATACACAGTTGATAGAAATGAAACACGGTTAGGCCAGGATTCATCAAACTGCGGGAAATGCAGAGTATCAAATATACTGCTCTTTGCCAGCACGTCTCTGAGATCATTAATGGATACCTTTGGATATTCATCAATGATTTGTCATGTTTCCCTACTTTGCATATGCAAAGCAGGGAAAATTGCATAAATAGGCCAATCAGACGAAAAGACCACTCATACACATAAGCGAAAATGCATATGCGTGCGTTCACCCCATAAGTTGTAATGGTACCTGCTAGCTTGAAGCTGGTGGATCTATCTGACCATTGCTAATTGATGAATAAGCATTGGCCAGATATAATCTGAAGTTGCTGAATGGGAGAATGGTTAATGCGCAAAGAAATTCTCTGATTTTCTTGTGCATTAAGCCATTGGCATCTTGATAACGGATAGTATTGATAGTGATGAAGAAGAGGAGGCAGTACCCCGTAGAGGAAAGAAAGCACCAGATTGGTTTATTGATAACTTTCCCCTGAGAGAAGTAAATGCAATAGATGAAGACAGGAACTCTAGAATAGTACATTCCCGTTGTCTCCATGTGAAATAATACTGCTAAAATAGCAATTCCTCTTCAGACCCTGCTGAGTTTGTGGAAATTTTTGAAAGTATTACACCTGCATAAATAGTCCTACTGTGGGTGATGTGAAACATTTATTTTGTGTAGTTATGACTGAGACCAATAGAAAAAAGTTTATTACAGCTGTCAATCAAGAAGCTATGATTAAATCTAATATACCATGGAATTCTTTGGGAAAAACCAGAATCACCAAGGAATTTTATAGAAGGGTTCAAAAAGTTCTGACTGAAGCACTTGTTATGACTATTGACTGGACAAAGATTTATACAAACACAAAAAAAGGACAAAGAACCAACAGAGTTTGCCAAAAGGATTTTGAAAATACTTAAGTCTCATGGAGGAATTGATGGAGTAGAAGAGAATGCTAGAGAATTGATAATAGCAGCGTTTCTGAGCGGCTTGCTTCCAGATACTAGCTCTCAGGTGCAGACAGTCTGTATAGGATGAGAACATTAGACTTTGTCTGAGATTATTACAGTGGTGGAGCATTTGCAGCAGAGTAAGGAGTCTAAAGAATCAGCAAGATGGGCCAGGGTAATGAGATTAAAAGAAGATTTTTAAATGCAGAATAATTCAAATAAGCCACAAGGAAAGAAGTCTGAGGTGAGGGATGACAGGAATGTATGAAGGGAGAGAAGGTGTTACAATCACGGTAGGCCAGGGCACTTTGCATGGGACTTTAGTTTTCCAAAGCAAAACAGTCAAGGACCACTGAACGGTGTCAGATCAGGAGAAAATGCAGGTAGAAAAGACCAGCGCTATAGACAAGACAGACCGTGTGCTCCTAACATGTACAGGGAGGAACACTAACAGGTTACAGACAATGTTGTGCAGGGTATGCCATCCATTCCTGCAGATAGTGAAGGTCCTAATGTAACATGTATTATCAGTGGTTAACCAGAAGTATTTCTCATTGAGGCAGGAGCTTCCATTCAACATTGTCATGTAAGATTTCTGTAGTTTACGCTACATCATGAGGTTCTCCTGTAATAGTTGTTAATCAAGCAATACCAAATGCAGTATTCAAACCCATGACTGTGACTGTAGGTCCCATCTCTGAGAAGCACTCTTTCCTTATGAGTTCCACTTGCCAGATTAATATGTTGGGTAAGGATCTTTTGTGCGAGTTGAAATGCACCATTTTTTGCACTCCTGGCGGAATATTTTTGTAGGTCTCAGAAGTACTTTTGTAGAAGCTTACCTGTCACTACCCCAGAATGAAGAGGATAATTCCCCTTCATTTATTGAGAGTCATAAGCTATTAGACTTCCTACCTGATTCATTGTGGACTAGTATGGAATCTACGAATGTGGGCTTGATTTGTCTGCTGATCCTGCATAACTTTAAAGCCAAAATGTAGATTGTGTAAAGTTTCCTAATATCCTTTGTGCGCTGAAGCTATACATGGGGTTAGATCTGTAATATAAGATTTGAATGCCAACGGAACTGTTATTTCTGTTTTTAGTGCATGCAATAATCCATTTCTGCTTTTGCTGAAATCGGGATGTGACCTCCAAAATACAGTTTTGTAACTTATTCTCCTTATCATCCCTAACCCCACAACTATCCTTTCATTATTGCCTATAGATAGAGAATGCATTACTGTGATAGATTTATCTGTCACTTTTTTTTGTATTCCTTAATACTCTGACAGTCAGTACCTGCTTGCTTTTATTTTTGACTCAAGACAGTATACCTGGACCAGAACCTGAATGAAGCCCATCTCCACCTCTAGGACCAGGCCAGGCAGCAGAACCTCAGCTGCCACAACTGGATCTCCCACAGCTGCCACAGGGACCTGTGGATCAGCACAGGGAGGACAGATAGCAGCAAAGACCCAGAGTATTCCGTTCAAGGGTCACGCTCTTTAGAGTGATGGATGCTGAAGTGATAGACTGCTGCATATTGATGTCACACAGCATCATTGACCTATATGAGGTGATCAAAAATTATGTTGACTCCATATTCAGCACCAGCCTTGCCCTATCCCAGTGATTCTCAACCAGGGTGCCGTGGCACTTTGTTGTGCCACAGACATCAACTTAAGGTGCCCCATGTTTTCTATGAAGACTAATAAAAATGGACTTTTAAATAAAGATTTATAGAAATTGTTATGCACATTATGTTTAATGGTGTTATTATGATTGTAACATCTAATAATAACTGTATATTTATGTATGGAACCTTCATTATGCCCTTGATAAAGTACCTTAAATATGTTAGGGGTTCCCCAAATATTCTAAATTATGTGTTAGGGGTGCCCCGAACAAAAAAAGATTGAGAACCACTGCCCTATCCGGTATGTAGAACCTGCTGTGTGCCATCCATATCATGGCAATGGGAATTTTTCCAGTCCACAGAAGGATATGTATCTGGGATGTCCCAGGCCACATGTTCAAGGGTGTTGTCTCAGGTAGTGGCAGCCCTGATGAGGAAGGACAGGCGGTACCTCCACTTCCCTTCCACCCAGATGGAGTGGGCATGTGTCAAGCTGGAGTTCTACACAATGGGATGCATACCCAGAGTCTTAGGGTCATAGACTGCACACGTGCTCGCAAGAGCTTGTCTGCATGAGGAACATCTCTACATCAGTTGAAAGCATTTACACTCCATCAACGTACAAGTGGTGTGTGATGTCAACATAAGGATCACCCATATAAGTACTTCCTAGCCCAGCAGTTGTCATGATTCCTTCATCCTCAGGCACGCCTCCATCTACCAGGATTTTGAGAATGGATCCTGTACAGGAGAATGGCTTTTAGGTGAGCGAAAAATGTTAGATCTGACCCTTAGATCTGTCTCTGTCTGTAAATTTAAATTAACATTAAAATCCATCTCTGTTTCTAAAGTCCTTAGCCAGCTGTAATTGCAATCTATAGCTGTGACAGTTACCACAAGAATAGTGTCATCTACAGGGCCTCATGCCTAAGTTACATCAAAACTATTCTTGGACATTCATATAGCACAACACGTGATTTCTATAGATATAGCTAATTACATGTCCGTGATATATTGTGACTCCACATTGTATAGATCCATTTCAGAACATGTGCAAACTGACTACATATGTATATTCTATTTTCGTGATTTTCTGAACAAATTCGTAGCTAGTTAAACTGAATTTAAACCTGCTATAGGCATTGTAAGAGTTACGATAAGACAGTTTTTTCCCATCATATCGTAAAATATAATTGAAACCATCAAAATTTCTGTAACATTGGCCAGAGATGACTCCAGCTTGCAGGCAGAAGCCTCCGTCATTGGACGAGGCTGGATAGAGGGAGGAGAGCAGAGGTAGAGTGACAGACTGCAGTACAGAGCTGGTAACCTCAGTCTGTCCGGAAGTTGGACAAAGGCCAGTATTTACTTGATTCATTTCAGCAAAATATCGATCTAATTTAAAAAACAAAACTGTTTTACCAGCTAGTCATTACATATACTAACTATTGTTGCCAACATGTATAGGGATGATAGGTCACGTTTAACCCAATAATTTCCACATGAGTATACAGCCCATTGCAAGGCTATGGGTTGTATACCCCTCTGGAACTGAATAGGTTCATAGGATAATGATGGTTCAACCTTTGAGTACCAGAGTTATGCAGTGAAGTTTCAACTCCTATCCTACAGGCATCCATGGCATGACTCATCATGGAACAGAGGGATGTCCAGGTTACCCTGGTGAAACACTGACTCCACTTCCATATCATGTTCCTCCCACTACTACCTAGTGCTATTGTATGTTAAAACCAAATGGCATATTGTCATGTCACTGACATGAGTCATATGATGGGACTTGATGAGGGCACATCTGTTCATATACAATGGAACAAAGGAGAGAAATGTGCAATCCCCAATGAGACATTGCTTTGTGTTTGCCCAGACACAATGCTGCTTTATCAGAGGTCATCCACACCATGAAGAGCAAGGTGTTGAGGAACCGCACAACATCCATATCTGGTTCCTACGCAAGGGACATCATCTGAAATCCATGCATGTCTTGTTTTTGGAATCTTACATAGTCATGATATGCACCTCTTCATAACATTGGAATTGAGAAGGAACCCATCATGAAGATAGTTCAACAGTGATGTTTGACCAGTTCTTCCATCAGAACAACATGTGGATCTTGCATATGTTCAGCCATCCTGGAGTTTGGAATGCAAGAGGGTTACACAACGCATATATAAGTGTGACGCATTGAGTGACGCACTGTTATCTCAGAAGTCCCCTAAGACCCACTACCACCCACAAGCACAAGCCTGATGAACACAAACCCTGGGGGACACACACTGGTTGCTTTGAAATATGTGTTCCAGACAATGTGTATTGGGAGATGTGTGTTTGTAGAGTGTGATCCCTGTGGCACATGCCTTGTGTTGGAGTGCTACACAGGAGGCTGGGGTAAAAAATAAGGAAACTAGGACTAGGGGATAACCTTTGCACTTGTATAGAAAACTGGTTGAAGGATAGGGAACAGTGTGCGTTTGTAAATGAACAATTCCCCAATACAGATAAAGTTGAGAGTGGAGTACCACAGGGTTCAGAACTTGGTCCACTGTTTTCAACATGTTTCTAAATGACCTGGAAATAGATATAGAAAGCAAAATCTCATTATTAGCAGATGACACTAATTATGCAGGGTAATAGATTCAGAACAGGATATTTGTTCCCTACAGAGGGATTTACATAAAATGACAGATTGGGCAAACAAATGGAATATGAAGTTTAATGTGTGAAAGTGTAAAGTCATGCATTTGGGAGGAAATAATCCCAATGCTACTTACAAACTAAATGGATTCATTTTAGGGGACTCGTTGATAGAGAAATACCTGGGAATACTTGGAAGTTACAAGCTTAAAAACAGTGTTACGGTTAGCAAAACAAGACAAGGATTCAGACGGTACAGTTAAGAACACCTTTATTAATAATAATAATAATAATAATAATAAGCAAATGCAAGTAAGTATGACAGTACAAGCAGAGGGTGACTGGAAAGTCTAGAGATTCTATGATCAATAGGAGCCTGCCAATGGGTCAACCACACTGCTGGAGACTAGGCAGAAGCCAGCTGGTAGTTTCAGGAATCGAAGACAACACAACACTGAACCTACAGTCTCTTGTAAGGGGCAACAGAGGACACTACTGACTGCAGTCAGTATGGAAGAGCTTGTCTTCAATAAGAAGGGCAACAATGGAGACTACTGACTCACGCCTGCAGTAAGTAAGGCCGGAGTCTGCCAGAGCCCCAGGTCTGCACTAGGATGGGTGTCTCTAGGTAACAGAGGCACAAGCGGAGTAAACAGACAGATCCGTAGGTCAGCACCAGCTAGGATAGTCAGACAAGCCAGGTTCATACACGGAGTGGGTAGTCAGCCAGAGCCACAGGTCTGCATTAGACTTGTGCAATCCAGTTCTGCTAATTTCGGAATTCAGATGAATAAGGCGTATTCTGCATCATTCGGACCTTCAGAAAGACAAGGTCCGCCCACAAAAAAAAAATCAGAATCCAAAACGGACCTAGTCCGAAATTTTGGTGTAAATTTTGGAAATTCGGATGGTGCTTTCCCACCTGAAACTATTACAATGTTGCTACATGCTGCTAAAACTAGATGGCAGGGCACTTTCCCACCTGAAACTATTACAATGTTGCTATGTGCTGCTAAAAATAGATCTGGTAAAACAGGTGCTTTACAGTTCATGCAAAGTGCAGATATTAACCACATAAGGACACAAGCCATTTTCTCATTTTTGCTATGGGCCATATGTTCAAAGAGGTAGCTAAATAGCTTTTGTTGTTTGTAACGACTTTTCAAAGTACAGTGTCATTGGGATCATTAATATTGTCAGAGAGTGGCGGCTGTGATCAGAAATATGTCTTTTGTCCTGACTGAAATTGTCGTATGTAATGACAAAAAATGTCTTACCTAACAACAAAAATGTCTTGCCTAATGACAAAAATGTCTTAAAAAATGTCTTAACTGAAGACAAAAAATCCACACATTCAGAACTTCACATTCCCTCCACTTTTTTCTTAATGTACCAATTCTGTCTTTTGTAAGACATTTTTTATCATTAGTTACAAGAAAATGTTCTTTTCCTACATACAACACCGGAGAATAGTTTAGCCCTGCCCTTGCCCAGCCACATTGCCTGTCAATTTTTAAAACTCGACCGAATAATTCGTACTATTGCCTAATTTCGTCCAAGTCGAACAGGTCTGGTCCGAAATCCTGAATGGAAAAAAAAATTTGTCCGAAATCGAATTTTACCGAAAATTTTTGCGTGTACAAGTCTAGTCTGCACCAGGTAGAATATCCACTAGGAGTAAGCTACACTGGGAGGATAGTTGGACAGAGCCCCAGGTCAGCACCAGAATGAATAGTCAGACAAGCCAGGGTCATACACGGAGAGGGTAGTCAGCCAGAACCACAGGTCTGCACCAGATTGGATGTCAAGACAAATGGAGCGCACAGAGAGAATGGTCAGACAGAGCCACAGGTCAGCACCAGAATGGATAGCCAGACAAGCCAGGTCATACACAGGATACAGGAACAACTGGAGCTAGAACTGCTCAGAACAACAACGTAAGGGTAATTAATACACAGGCCCATAGAGGTTTATAAAGGAGTAGGAGAAGGCGGGACCAATTAGGTCCCCCAGGCTGGCCCTATAACAGGCTGCCAGGCAAGTGCCTGATTCACAATGCCAGTAACAATTAACCAGACGTGTCCAGGCCACAGGCAGAGAGGGACGCAGCTAGCTACGCCGGATCGTCAGTCCAGAATCCTGCTCCCGGCCGAATGGTGCAGGCTGAGGTAAGGCACTGTGACACCAGTGTCAAATAACAGAAGCAGAAGCAAGCAAAGTCCTGTCATGCATAAAAAGCGGTATTGAAGCAAGAGTCGATAACATCATTTTGTCATTGTACAAATATTTGTTAAGACATCGCCTCGAATATGCAGTTCAATTTTTGGCAGCCATTCTGAAAAAGGATATTCTAGAACTGGATAAAGTACACTGAAGAGCAACAAAATTAATTAAAGGAATGGAGGACTTGACGTATGAGGAATGACTAGACAAACTTGGTTTATTTACTCTAGAGAAATCTTATCACAATGTACAAGTATATGAGAGGTCAATACAAGAATCTCTCTGGTGTGCTATTCATTCCAAGGCCTGATCAAATAACCAGGGACCACCCCTTGAGATTAGTGGAAAGAAGGTTTTGACTTAGCAGAGGAAGGGTTTTTTTACCATAACGTCTGTTAAATTATGGAATTCCTTTCTCAAGGATGTGGTTATGGCAGATACAATGGACACATTTAATAGAAGATAATGTATTTCAAGAGGAAACATACAGGGTTATACTGTGTATTAGTAGCCAAAACAGAAAGTTCTGATAGACTAAATTATTTGGCAGCAGGAAAGCTATATAATTCTCATGTCTCTGGGTTATGAGGCAAAGGTTGAACTTGATGGACTTATGTCTTTTTTCAACCTAATTAACTATGTTACTATGCTACTATGTTACTGTCCTTGTGTGTTAACAGTGATCCTGTGTGTGTGACCAGACTTCGAGTGGGAAATGTTTCCCATCTGCTGTTGTTAAACTACAACTCAGATAATGCCCAGCTTCAGGAGTTTTGCTTTGCTAGCTGTATTGTGATTATAAATTGGACAACAGCGAATGTGCTGTTTGATAACCAATGCTCAAAGAGGGAAGGTAAATCCTGTGCCTCATAGTTCATAGAGGAAGGGAACATCCTGTATCTCACACTCAGCAGAGTGAGGGAGCATACTATACCTCACACTCAGTAGAGGGAGGGTATATCCTTTACCTCACACTTTAAAGAGGGAGGGTATAGCCTCCCGATTCCTATACATCACTCTCATTAGATGGAGGACACCTCCTGTACCTCATGCTCAGTAGAGGGAGGACACTTCCTGTACTCACAGTCTATAGAGGGAGGACACTTCTTGTACATCACACTCAGTAGAGGGAGGCCACTTCTTGTACATTATGCTCAGTAGAGGGAGGACACTTCCTGTACGTCACACTTTATAGAGGCCGGGAACATATTGTATCGCTCTATGTTGCATGGATTCCATTTAATTTTCCACCTCACACTCAGTGCATTGGGTCCAATTGTATATAGTTGTATATAAACATGTCCTGATTGTTGTTTTGTGTCAACCCCTGGTGATCTGGAAAAAGTACAAAACCAAGATCCGGAACAAAACATAGTAACATAGTAATTTAGGTTGAAAAAAGACTTGCGTCCATCTAATCCAACCTTTTCCTATTCCTCTTTACCATCGTTAATCCAAAAGAATGCAAAAAAACCCCCTCAATATAACAATATCAAATTCTGCCTTGAATGGGGGGGGGGAATTCCTTCTTGATTCCAAATGGCAATCAGATTTCTCCTTGGATCAACAAGCCCTAACTAAATATTAATCCCAATACTAACGTACATAGCCCTCTATGTTCTTCTCTTTTAAATAAGTGTCCAGGCCCTTTTTAAAGGCATCTAATGTGTTCGATAGCACCACCTCCTCAGGCAGTGAATTTCATACCTTTATTGTCCTTACTGTAAAGAAACCCTTCCGCTGTTGTAGATTAAATCTCCTTTCCTCACGTCTAAGCAGGTGGCCCCTTGTCCTATGTACTGTTCTGTTAATGAACAGGTCTTTGGAGAGCCCTTTGTATGGGACCTGAATACATTTATATAATGTTATCATATTCCCTCTAAGACGCCGTTTCTCTAGTGTGTACAAGGTTAACTTTTCGAGCCTTTCATCATAACTAAAACTTTCCATTCCCCTTACTAGTTTTGTAGCTCTCCTCTGCACTCTCTCTAGTTCCATAATGTCCTTTTTCAGAAAGGGCGCCCAAAATTGAACAGCATATTCTAGGTGGGGTCTTAACATGGACCTGTAAAGAGGCATAATAATATCTTCCTCCCTTGAGTCAATACCCCTTTTAATACATGCCAATATCTTATTGGCCTTTGCAGCTGACAGCTGGCACTGCATGCTACTGCTAAGTATATTGTCTACCTTTACTCCCTAATCCTTTTCATTTGTAGATTTCCCCAGAGAAACACCATTTAAACTATATGTTGCATTTTTATTATTATACCCAAAATGCATAATTTTACACTTGTCTATATTGAATCTCATTTGACATTTGCCTGCCCAGTTACTCAGTTTGTCCAAATCCTCTTGTAATGAAGACACATCCAGTTCAGACTTTATTAACTTACTTAATTTTGTGTCATCGGCAAACACTGATACATGGCTCCCTCACCCTCTGGGAGGTCATTAATAAACAAATTAAAAAGAAGAGGACCCAGGACAGATCCCTGAGGTACTCCACTTATCACATTTATCCAACAGGAGAACTTGTAACAGGCAAGCACAAACACATCTTAACCCCTTGGTTCCTAGACAGGTCTCCAACTAATTGCAAAGCAATACATTGGTGAGCTCACAATGCATTGGTGAGATTCCAGGCATCCAAGAGGTTAAAGGATAGCCAGTGGAGAAATATGTAAATGTAATCCAGGAGCTGTTGCTGGACCAGAGGTGTTCAGTTTAACAGGACACACCCACATTTCAGAATGTGGGTGTGACCAGCACCGCTGAGGCTCCTCCTCTCAAAATGTGACACACATAGCAGTTGTCTCTTCTAGTGTTGAGCGAGCATGCTCGGCCGATGCTCGGATCGGCTCGAGCATCGCTCTGCTTGGCACATGGCGGTACTCGTACGAGTACCGCATGTGCTCGCCCGCCATGTTCGGGTCTCCTCCCCGCACGTTTTGCGGCTGCTGCGCAGCCAATAAACGTGCAGGGAGGCTCTGACATCAGTGTAATGCCAGCAGCCATGTTGGCTGCTGGCATTACACTGATTGGCTGGCCAGAACCCGTGGTCGGGTGCTGTATAGCACCTGACCAGCGAGTTCGGCTCAGTCTTAGCCAGGGAGAGCTGAGGATAGGAAGGGAAAGTCAGTGTAGGGAGGAAAAAAAGCAAAATTGTGAAAAAAAAGAACCAAAAGTCCTTTTTAGGACTACTGTGTGTGGGGGCAGCAGGTTATTTTGTGTGGGGGGGAAAAAAAAAAACAAAAAAAAAAACATATATTCTGTTTAGTGTGCAAAGTTGCAGATTAGAGCACATTCTGTTTAGTGTGCACAGTTGCAGATTAGAGCACATTCTGTTTAGTGTGCAAAGTTGCAGATTAGAGCACATTCTGTTTAGTGTGCAAAGTTGCAGATTAGAGCACATTCTGTTAAGTCTTCAAACTAAAATATCAAAGTCACATATTCCATTCAGTGTGCGTCGCCGCAGTTTAGCAGCACATTCTGTGTACTGTGCAGAGTTGCAGAATAGGAAGAAATACTGTTAAGTCTTCAAACTAAAATATCAAAGTCACATATTCCATTCAGTGTGCTTCGCCGCAGTTTAGCAGCACATTCTGTGTACTGTGCAGAGTTGCAGAATAGGAAGAAATACTGTTAAGTCTTCAAACTAAAATATCAAAGTCACATATTCCATTCAGTGTGCGTCACCGCAGTTTAGCAGCCTATTCTGTGTACTCTGCACAGTTGCAGAATAGGAAGAAATACTGTTAAGTTTTCAAACTCAAATATTAAAGTCACATATTCCATTCAGTGTGTGTCACCGCAGTTTAGCAGCCTATTCTGTGTACTCTGCACAGTTGCAGAATAGGAAGAAATACTGTTCAGTTTTCAAACTCAAATATTAAAGTCACATATTCCATTCAGTGTGTGTCACCGCAGTTTAGCAGCCTATTCTGTGTACTCTGCACAGTTGCAGAATAGGAAGAAATACTGTTAAGTTTTCAAACTCAAATATTAAAGTCACATATTCCATTCAGTGTGTGTCACCGCAGTTTAGCAGCCTATTCTGTGTACTCTGCACAGTTGCAGAATAGGAAGAAATACTGTTAAGTTTTCAAACTCAAATATTAAAGTCACATATTCCATTCAGTGTGTGTCACCACAGTTTAGCAGCCTATTCTGTGTACTCTGCACAGTTGCAGAATAGGAAGAAATACTGTTCAGTTTTCAAACTCAAATATTAAAGTCACATATTCCATTCAGTGTGTGTCACCGCAGTTTAGCAGCCTATTCTGTGTACTCTGCACTGTTGCAGAATAGGAAGAAATACTGTTAAGTTTTCAAACTCAAATATTAAAGTCACATATTCCATTCAGTGTGTGTCACCGCAGTTTAGCAGCCTATTCTGTGTACTCTGCACAGTTGCAGAATAGGAAGAAATACTGTTAAGTTTTCAAACTCAAATATTAAAGTCACATATTCCATTCAGTGTGTGTCACCGCAGTTTAGCAGCCTATTCTGTGTACTCTGCACAGTTGCAGAATAGGAAGAAATACTGTTAAGTTTTCAAACTCAAATATTAAAGTCACATATTCCATTCAGTGTGTGTCACCGCAGTTTAGCAGCCTATTCTGTGTACTCTGCACAGTTGCAGAATAGGAAGAAATACTGTTAAGTTTTCAAACTCAAATATTAAAGTCACATATTCCATTCTGTGTGTGTCACCGCAGTTTAGCAGCCTATTCTGTGTACTCTGCACAGTTGCAGAATAGGAAGAAATACTGTTAAGTTTTCAAACTCAAATATTAAAGTCACATATTCCATTCAGTGTGTGTCACCGCAGTTTAGCAGCCTATTCTGTGTACTCTGCACAGTTGCAGAATAGGAAGAAATACTGTTAAGTTTTCAAACTCAAATATTAAAGTCACATATTCCATTCTGTGTTCGTCACCGCAGTTTAGCAGCCTATTCTGTGTACTCTGCACAGTTGCAGAATAGGAAGAAATACTGTTAAGTTTTCAAACTCAAATATTAAAGTCACATATTCCATTCAGTGTGTGTCACCGCAGTTTAGCAGCCTATTCTGTGTACTCTGCACAGTTGCAGAATAGTAAGAAATACTGTTAAGTTTTCAAACTCAAATATTAAAGTCACATATTCCATTCAGTGTGTGTCACCGCAGTTTAGCAGCCTATTCTGTGTACTCTGCACAGTTGCAGAATAGGAAGAAATACTGTTAAGTTTTCAAACTCAAATATTAAAGTCACATATTCCATTCTGTGTTCGTCACCGCAGTTTAGCAGCCTATTCTGTGTACTCTGCACAGTTGCAGAATAGGAAGAAATACTGTTAAGTTTTCAAACTCAAATATTAAAGTCACATATTCCATTCTGTGTTCGTCACCGCAGTTTAGCAGCCTATTCTGTGTACTCTGCACAGTTGCAGAATAGGAAGAAATACTGTTAAGTTTTCAAACTCAAATATTAAAGTCACATATTCCATTCAGTGTGTGTCACCGCAGTTTAGCAGCCTATTCTGTGTACTCTGCACAGTTGCAGAATAGGAAGAAATACTGTTAAGTTTTCAAACTCAAATATTAAAGTCACATATTCCATTCAGTGTGTGTCACCGCAGTTTAGCAACCTATTCTGTGTACTCTGCACAGTTGCAGAATAGGAAGAAATACTGTTAAGTTTTCAAACTCAAATATTAAAGTCACATATTCCATTCAGTGTGTGTCACCGCAGTTTAGCAGCCTATTCTGTGTACTCTGCACAGTTGCAGAATAGGAAGAAATACTGTTAAGTTTTCAAACTCAAATATTAAAGTCACATATTCCATTCTGTGTTCGTCACCGCAGTTTAGCAGCCTATTCTGTGTACTCTGCACAGTTGCAGAATAGGAGGAAATACTGTTAAGTTTTCAAACTCAAATATTAAAGTCACATATTCCATTCTGTGTTCGTCACCGCAGTTTAGCAGCCTATTCTGTGTACTCTGCACAGTTGCAGAATAGGAAGAAATACTGTTAAGTTTTCAAACTCAAATATTAAAGTCACATATTCCATTCAGTGTGTGTCACCGCAGTTTAGCAGCCTATTCTGTGTACTCTGCACAGTTGCAGAATAGGAAGAAATACTGTTAAGTTTTCAAACTCAAATATTAAAGTCACATATTCCATTCAGTGTGTGTCACCGCAGTTTAGCAGCCTATTCTGTGTACTCTGCACAGTTGCAGAATAGGAAGAAATACTGTTAAGTTTTCAAACTCAAATATTAAAGTCACATATTCCGTGTAAGATGAAGAAGGCGGGTAAAAAGGGACGGGGAAGTGGACGTGATCCTGATAGTTCAGGGCGCGGGTCAGGACGCGGAGAAACTGTGCCTGGTGCCAGAGCACAAGAAAGAAAGACATCCACCATACCTAGCTTCATGTCTCATTTCACAGGGCGTCGCAGGACATCACTCTCGAGGTCCGACCACTGCGAACAGGTGGTCGGTTGGATGTCAGCTGATACTGCTTCCAGTCGGTTAAGCACCACCCTGTCTTCCACCAAGTCCACTCTCAGTAGCCAAGAGTCTGGTCAACATAATCCTCACTCTGATCATCCTTCCTCCCACCATACACGGTCTGGTCAAAGAAGTGATCCCACACTGGGATATAGTGAGGAGCTCGTCTCATCACCAATCCTTCATTTGACCCTCTCTCCAAGCACGCTTGCAGAGGAACATGACATCTTGTGCCCTGATTCACAACCTCTAGAGGGTACCCAATCACAAGAAGATGACAGATGTGAACGGCATTTAAGGTCAAAGGAAGTAGTGGATGATGATGATGATGATGAGACACAGTTGCCATTAAATCAACCACTATTTCCGTCTCAAGACCTTGTTGAGGAGAATGTTATACAGTTGTCAATGACTGAGTATGTGGTGGGATCAAGACATGAGGAGGATGATCAGAGTGAGGAAGTGGAGGAGGACTTGGTGGACGATGAGGTGACTGACCCCACCTGGGAAGGTGTAGAGCCGAGCGATGACAGCAGTCCTGAGGGTGAGCCATCTGCAGCACCGCAACAGGCTGGAAGAGGCAGTGGTGTGGCTACAGAAAGAAGGCGGACCGCACCAAACCGGCCCGCAAATGTTCCACGGAGCACCCCCTTGCGTAAATCTACCTTGCCAAAGGGTAGGTGTTCCGCGGTATGGCGTTGTTTTAAGGAAAGTGCGGACGACAAAAGAATTGTAGTTTGCAACCTGTGCCACACCAGAATGAGCCGAGGCATGAACACTAGAAACCTCACCACCACCAGCATGATCCGACACATGGCATCCAAGCACCGTAGTAAGTGGGAGGAACGCCTGGATCGCCCATCTGTGTCTGCAGGCCACACCACTGCCTCCTCTTCCCCTGTTTTCGGTGCCGGCCAATCGCCTGTCGAAGGCGCAGGCCCGCATACCTCCCGCCCTGCACCTGTACCATCTGAAGCACCATCAGCGACCACATCCACTTCCCTGTCCCAGCACAGCGTCCAAATATCGTTACCCCAGGCATTTGAGCGCAAGAGAAAATACCCAGCCACCCACCCACAGGCCATAGCACTAACCTCACACCTTTCCAAATTACTGGCCATCGAAATGCTGCCATTTAGGCTTGTGGACACTGAGTCCTTCCGCAGCCTGATGGCAGCAGCTGTCCCTCGGTACGCGGTCCCCAGCCGCCACTACTTTTCCCGGTGTGCCATCCCCGCATTACACCACCATGTGTCCCGTAACATCACCCGTGCCCTGACCAACGCAGTTACTGGGAAGGTCCACTTAACGACTGACACATGGACAAGTGCTTGTGGCCAGGGACGCTACATTTCCCTGACGGCACACTGGGTGAATGTCGTGGAGGCTGGGAGCGACTCGGACCCTGGGATGGCACGGGTGCTACCCACGCCGAGGATTGCAGGCCCTACCTCCATCAGGGTTTCCGCCAGCACCTACGTTATTGGCTCCTCCTCCTCCGTTTCCACCTCCGAATTCTCTACACGCAGCGCCACTCCCCCATCAGCCAGTAGCTGGAAGCAGTGTAGCACTGCAGTGGGGAAGCGTCAACAGGCCGTGTTGAAGCTGATCTGCCTTGGGGACAAACAGCACACGGCCTCAGAGCTGTTGCAGGGGATTAGTCACCAGACCGAGCAGTGGCTCTCGCCACTCAACCTGCAACCAGGCATGGTTGTGTGTGATAATGGGCGTAACTTGGTGGCGGCTTTGGAGCTCGGCAAGCTCACACACGTACCATGCCTAGCGTATGTATTTAATTTAGTGGTTCAGCGATTTCTAAAAACCTACCCCAATGTGCATGATCTCTTGACCAAGGTGCGCCGCGTGTGTGCACATTTCCGTAAGTCATCTACAGCTTCGGCCGGCCTGTTGAAGCTGCAGCAGCGCTTACAATTGCCAGCTCACCGGCTGCTGTGTGACGTGAGCACGCGCTGGAACTCCACCTTCCACATGTTGGCCCGGCTTTGTGAGCAGCAGAGGGCAGTAGTGGAGTACCAGCTGTTACACGGTCGTCGCCTCTCCGTTCAACTTCCTGTAATCAGAAGTGAGGAGTGGGAATGGATGTCAGACCTCTGCGAGGTTTTACGCAATTTTGAGGAATCGACACAGATGGTGAGTGGCGATAACGCTATTATCAGTAAAACCATCCCACTTCTGTGTCTACTGAAACGCTCGCTGCTCACAATTAAAACCGACGCTTTGCATGTGGAAGAGGTGGAAATGGGGGAGGAAGAGCTTACACAAGGTGATAGCCAGAGCACCCTCACTTCGTCTTCTCAGCGACAATTGGAGGAGGCGGAGGAGGAGGAGGAGGAGGAAGACACGGTTGCCTCCGCTACAGAGGGTAGCCATGGAACTTTAGTTCCATCTCTTCAGCGTGAGTGGGCAGAAGAGGAGGAAGAGGATGAGGAGATTGAGAGTCATCCTCCTGGTGAGGACAGCGAAATCTTGACTGTTGGTACTCTGGCACACATGGCTGACTTTATGTTAGGCTGCCTTTCCCGTGACCCACGCGTTGTACGCATTTTAGACAACACGGATTACTGGGTGTTCACCCTTCTGGACCCCCGCTACAAAGAGAATTTCTCATCTCTCATTCCTCCGGTGGAGAGGACAAGCAAAATGGTGCAATACCAGAAGGTTCTTGTCGAAAAATTGCTCCAAAATTTTCCATCTGACAACGCTGGCGGCAGAGTACGTGCTACCTTGGCCAACCGAGAAGGGGAGAAAAGGGGAGCACACAGCAGTTCCGACAAAGGCAGGGCAACACTCTCCAAGGCGTGGGACACCTTCATGACACCCCGCCAGCACCCTCACCCTGATGCGCAGCCTAGTGTCACAAGGAGGGAAAAGTTTTGGAAGATGGTGAAGGAGTACGTAGCAGACCGTGTCAGCGTCCTCAATGATCCCTCTGTGCCTTACAACTACTGGGTGTCCAAGCTGGACACGTGGTATGAACTGGCACTCTACGCCTTGGAGGTGCTGGCCTGCCCTGCCGCCAGCGTTCTGTCTGAGCGGGTATTTAGTGCTGCTGGTGGCATCATAACAGATAAGCGTATCCGCCTTTCCACCGACAATGCTGATAGGTTGACACTTATAAAAATGAAGAAGGCCTGGATTTCCCCTGACTTCTCCACTCCACTGGAGGAAAGCCCCGGGGGAACATAAACTCACTTTATATATGTTATTTACAATGATGGGAATACTCTGTATTCCCATTCACCCCTTCCACCCAAAAAACGGGTATATGGTTGACTCTTAATCTTCTCATCCTCCTCCTCCTCTTCCATATGCCCTGTGCTATAATTTTTATATAGGGCCAGCTAACCAGCGGGCCCTGTGATATAATTTTTATATAGGGCCAGCTCACCAGCGGGCCCTGTTTGACAATTTTTATATAGGTCAGCTCACCAGCGGGCCTTCTCATATAATGTTTTATTGGGTCAGCTCTCTAACGGGCCCTCTCATATAATGTTTTATAGCGTCAGCTCACTAGCGGGCCTTCGCATATAATGTTTAGGATGGTCAGCTCTGCAGCAGACCCTCACCCATAATGTTTTAGATGGTCAGCTCAGCGCACGTTTCCCTCTTAATCATGGCCTCAGTTCAATAAAATCAAGGAAATTTTTGGGAGAATTTGCCTCTGCGCACGTTTCCCTCTTAATCATGGCCTCACTTCAGAAAATCAAGGAAATTTTTGGGATAATTTGCCTCTGCGCACGTTTCCCTCTTAATCATGGCCTCACTTCAGAAAATCAAGGAAATTTTTGGGATAATTTGCAGATAATATACAAGTAAATATACAGCAAATATTGTTTGGTAACAATTTTTCGCCTAAAGTCGTTTTTATTTTCCTTTTTGTGTGTTTTATGGTCAGTCTGTAAAAATGGCGTACTACGGGCGAAAGATCGTTCCCAGCAGCGATGTTGGAGTCCAAGATGCATCCAGACATCCTCCCTATGCTGTCCCTGAACCATTTCTGTGGTGTTTCCATCTTTTTCTGCCCTTTTCCTATGGACCAGGCACCCTCCCCTCATCAGAGCAGGGGGTGCCTGGTGTAATGCTCGAGTCCTCCCATTGACTTCAATGGGGCTCGGGTGCTCGGCCGAGCACTCGAGCCTCCGGGGGCGCTCGGTCAGAGCACCCGAACACCCGAGCATTGGGGTGCTCGCTCATCACTAGTCTCTTCTGTTGATAGGAAAACTGAGCACGATATATCCACAAGCTTGTTCTACCACATGAATCTCATTAAGAGATAGTGACAATTCTACAGTATGAATGGATTCTACCAAGTCTTAAATAAATACAGGTTTATATAATGCCCATTGAGTGTGGTTTTCCTTTGAGTTTGTGAGGGGTGAGCAGCACACTGTTTCACAATGCGCTGCAGACTCCTTTGACATTCATTGGATTCATGTTTCAAGTGAAATTACGAGCAGCGTCAGATATGTTGCTTTTCAAAAATATCATTTACAGATACTTTTGGTCAATGATTGAATGTGAGTGAGAGGCAGGAAACACAGTTAAAAGGTGGGAAATTGCAATTGCAATTGCAATGCTGGAAGTGGACAGCAGATGCAAGTAAGCCGACCACTGAGACCCTGTCAGGCTGCCGAAATTGTTCTACAGAGGGTCAGAGGAGGAGGATATGGGTAAATGGGGAGGGAGGAACGCAGTGCGGCAATGGACATATTTTTGTGTGTGACAGGGGAAAACAAAGCTGCGTACTATGGGTATAATTTGCACCTGCATATTAGACACAGGTGCGTATTATACCCAAGGTTTTACAATAAGTACATAAATACCACTGAGGACGCTCTACCAAGATTAATATAGTACAAAACCTCTGACTTGTAAGCAATGTCAGATAGCAGGCGAGACAGAGTACTGAACCTTTTATCAGGTCTTGATACCTGCAAGTTTAAATATATAGGGCCTTATGCGGAGAGCTAAAGAGGAACAATTTGTAGCGCAACAGTGGCACCTGTGAAAGAGGACAAAATTTGCAGATCATTTTAATCTAAGGAATTAAAAGTCCTTTTTCGTCACCTATGGTACAGTTGGTTTGCTCCAAATCTCAAGGTCATGATGAAGTCTTGCTGTGCAATGTCTGAGTGCAGTCCCTCTGCTGTTCTTTTGTTACTCTTGAGGAATGATGGAACCAATACACACATTGGACTTTGGTGCAGGGAAACATGCAGTTTTGCATTAGCCGGTTTACAAGGTGTGAAACAATTAGTCACTTTCTCTCCACATTACTGGTGAGCAGTATAGTAATCAGGACCAGATTCTGCATAGAAGAGCACCATGTTATAAAGGGCACCTAAGCTGTGCTGATCACACCCACACGCTTGAGTTGTGGGTGTGGCCAGGAAGATTTCAATGTACCTGTACAAACTTGTTTTTATAGCAGCTTGTTACATGCATCTTTGCTAGCGATAATTTAACTGCTTGTCTGCTAGAGAGGTCTCAAGCACATTGCTTCACAGCGCATTGGGAAATAACCAGGGAGTTTTCTGTTAGGGATAAGTTATTCTTTGCTTGCTCCATCATACACCCTCTCATTGTTCTTTTCTTATTTCTAGTTTATTTTAACCCCTTTTCATCTATTTTTGCAGATCCTAGAGAAGCCGGATAATAACGTGTGCATCACTTACCATATAGTGGAACAACAACATATAGCATCCAGGTGAGTTTCCTCCTATCCCTCTGCTACCTCTGCTCCGCTACAGGCTACAGTATATTGTACATAGATACATAGAAGTTTAGGTTGAAAAAAAGACTTGCATCCATCAAGTTCAACCCTTTTCCTATTCCTGTTTACCATTGTTGATCCAAAAGAAGGCAAAAAAACCCCTCAATACAGTAATTTAAATCCTGCTTTGAATAAGGGGAAAACATTCCTTCTTGATTCCAAACAGCAATCAGATTTCTCCTTGGATCAACAAGCACTAAATAAATATTAATCCCAATACTAACATACATAGCCCTCTCTGTATGTTCTTCTCTTTTAAAAAGATATCCAGGCCCCTTTTAAAGGCATCTAATGTATCCTTTATGTACCTTTATTGTCCTTATCGTAAAGAGTCCCTTCCGCTGTTGTAGATAAAATCTCCTTTCCTCAAGTCTAAGCGAGTGACCCCTTGTCCCTTGTCCTGTTCTGTTAATGAACATATTTATATAATGTTATCATATCCCCTCTAAGACGCTGTTTCTCTAGTGTGTACTAGTTTAACTTTTCTAGCCTTTCTTCATAAATAAAACTTTCTATTCCCCGTATTAGTTCTGTAGCCCTCCTCTGCACTTTCTCTAGTTACATAATGTCCTTTTTCAGAAAAGGTGCCCAGAATTGAACAGCATATTCAAGGTGGGGTCTTACCATGGTCCTGTAAAACAGGCAGAATTATATATTTCTCCCTTGAGTCAATACCCCTATTAACACATGCCAATATCTTATTGGCCTTTGCAGGCACTGTGGGCTCCGGAGTATATATATATATATATATATATATATATATATATATTAATTGTAGGTAATCTTTTAAATTTAAATTAGACTCTTATGTCCCAAATCTGGGGATGCCAATTATGACAGAGGAATAAAATAGTGCTAAAATAGCACTAAGTGTGGGTTCTTCCTCTTGTCCCAGAGAAAGTTATGAGATATAATTATTCCCTATCCTAAATATGGGTGCGTAACATCTCAGTTATTTCTGTAGACTGGCCGTATACAAGTAATATAAGGACAATAAAAAGCATTACAGTGTCTATATATATATATATATATATATATATATATATATATCATGCAAATGTTTATTGGCTAGCTAAAAGATATCAAGCAAGAAAACTTAGCAATAACACAATAAAACAAGTTAAATTACAAAATCCAACTAGCAGAGTGTGAGATAATTATAAAATATTGCTTGCCATAATAGTGAAATCACTCAACAGTCAGTCTTGGTCACTTAGAGTGTCAGGTAACCTGATCTGTCCGCTTCTGATTTATAGGGGTCCTGACACTCAATGTATTTACCTCTTCTCTTAGCATGAGCCAAGGAGGTGAGGGACATGCATTTGGCTCGTGCACAGAAAGACCATATTTGGGGATGGATATAGCAATTGGCTATTGGACCTGTTGCTAAGGGTCTTAGGTAGAAGTAGCCAACGGTATACTTCTCCTATCTAGAGGCCCAGGGGTGAAAAGGACAACTGTCTAACCTTTTTCTATGAGCTATAGGGGATCTGTGGCAATTATCAGTTAGGACAGACGGTTATGTGACAATAAGTCTGTCCAGATAAAGTAAGAATATGTCCTAGCATTCTCTGTCATGGCTAGAAAAATAAATGTATATAGTAACCCTTTGTGTGCCATCTAAGAATAGCTATATGCAGAGTATAATAAGGTTATGGGTAGAAAGTATATAATTAATATAAAAGTTATAGGGGGGCTAATTTCCCTACAACAGGATCTTTCACTTGAACACCACTATACTGCATGGACTAAATCAGGTTAATAAGACACAGCATTCATGTGACCAGTGGGCATGGCACTATTGTGCTGGTGCACACAAGCCTGGTGTCACAACTACACTATGTGGTCTGTAAGCCACACCCCTCTTTATATTTCTCTGTAACTGCCAGTTACTAGCTAGTATTAACTGACATTTCCTTCCTCACTAACCTGAGGAAAATGTTACTGTGGAGAAGACTTAAAGAAAAGGATTTTACGTCCTTTATACAAAAAGTACTTTATCTGTCTGCAGTAAAACATCAGAATCACTAGAGCAGGAGGGGTCACAGAGATATGTGACACTGGGTGATCTGACTCCTGAGGAAGATAAGATTTCAGTGTGGTTCTGTGTGGATTACAGAAGACAGACAAACTTTGCCATCTGATGCTCTGTTTCTTTTTGAAGCACAACATCTTAACACTGTGAATGAGATATAAGAAAATACAATATACTCATAATTAGTGCAAGGAAAATACCATTAGGGCTGAAGGGAATTTAAGCACATAAGGGGTTAAAGTTACATGCTAAATGTGCTTATATATATTGTTCCACAATACACTTGGAAAAGCAAAGGTTAAAGTAAATGTTGCTAAAAGCATGCGTAAATGTAAATCATATATAGGAATACCATTCAAAGAGTATAAGAGAAATATTCCTATACGATAACAAGCAGAGGAAGGCATCTGAGCCTAAATCATTATTCAGGCCTCTTCTTAGTAGAAAAAAGAGAAAATATTCAGTATAAGAAGACAAAACTGATACCAATTCCTAGTATAGTGAAGAAGAGGGGTTTAACATAACTATGAAAGGTGCCTAGACCCCCAAGGAAACCACCACCAGGGTACCTAGACCTTGTCCAAGGTTACAGATTAAATGACCCATAGTGGGAAGGAAAGTGTCCAGGGATTTACCAAGATTATATGCCCAATGTGGAAAATCACCCTCATGGAGATCAACTCTGAGAAGTGCAGAATGTATTTTCTGTAAAAGAAGGGCAACTTTATCATGGGTGGAGCCTAGGGTTATCCGAACGTGCTTAAGGTTAGCAAGGAATGCAGACATGTAAAGAATCTGAATTTCAATATGAGGTACAGAAAATGCTAAATTCCTCTTATAGAGTTTTTGACTGTGCTCTGGAGGTGTAAGGGTGTAATCAAAACAACATACAGCAGTGTTAACTGTAACAATATAGGGCTTCAGAGTGGGAATATTACAATCACTGTAAGAAGACATAAGGATATAAGATCCATTCTCCAATGGAACAACAAGGGTGTATGGGCCTTTAACTGGAATTGCAGTGATAGGGCAATCTGAACCAGTACCTTGGAGCCCACAGGGTAAATGAGTAGTAACATCATTACAAACTAAATAACCAAGGTCTTTGCAATTACTGACACTGAGATAAGAAATTTCATCACATCTAAATGATATATATTGGTAAGGTTGTTGTATTTGAATCAAGGCTAAATTACCAGGGGAACTGGTTAAATGACCAATAATCATTATCTCCCAATCGGTAGTATAAACCTCACCTGGAATGATTAATTCATAGTAAACAGATAATTCCCATTGACAATCATCAGGATTTTTTACTTGTCTGTGTTTGAGTACATTCACGTTATAAATAGTGGCTTTAGAGACATGAGTCATAATTTCAGATTGTTTATCTGACAAGCCAAGCTGTGTAGCAATGTAAGTGATGTTAAAGAGAGATGTGTCTATTTTCTCTTTCTATAAAGTTAATCTAGTGGCAGTGAGCTTGTTAAGAAGCAATAAACCTTTCAGCTCTTCATTTAGAGTTGTAAAATCTTACAGAGCAGTAGTTAGGAGGGTAACCATATGGTCTTTTAAAACAAGAATACCTGTCCTGAGTTCTTCATCATTAAAATCAGAAATCTGAAACAGCATCACTTAACAAATGTCCAGTGGTGATAAGAACATCAGCATTACATAATAGTTTTCTACCAACACCTTTATCATTTGCACATTCATTATTACTGACCGTGTCATGGAGGGCATAGGTGACATTAGCAAACGTATTGTTGGTCCCCCATACAGCCTCAGCGTATGGCAAATCAGCAATATTAGTCTGCATACAGCGTGTAAAATCTCAAGGCACATCATCTGAACCCACCATGACAGACATCTTACTCCTGATACCTTGTATGATGGTGTCAACTCTATAAGTTGCACTGTCTGAGAGACATTTCTGGAACAGGGAGGAAATGGAATAAGTAGCATTAACAATTTGATGCTGCTGCACACACCAAAAACCTGGTAACCCAGTAAAAATAAGTAGCCTTGGTCAATCTTCTTAGGCTGCCATCTGAAGGAATTTTCAGGAAGATCTTCAGCATACCATGAGCATGGTGTACATCTGTATACATGAGAAGGGATGCTTGAATTGCATATACCTTGTCTGATCAATGTCTCTTTGGTTATATTGCAAAGATTTCCTTTGTCTTTACATGAATGGCTGTAGTAGGAGGAATTAAGGAAGGCTGTGTGTCTTGGTTGCATACAAGTGTCCCATGCAGTTAAACTGCGAAGCATAGTTCCATTACCAGCCAGATTCCATTCAACAGGCAAAGCCTGATCATGTAGTCATCCTGTGTGTTCATTTAACACTTCATTATTCAATTTTGATAACAGTTCATGAAAGCCATCACCTTCCAAGTCCTTTTTCCACCAGTCAGAATATATAGCATTGGAACAGAATATAGCGCCAGTGTATGGTTTAACACCGCCAGGAAAGCGATACTCTTCTTCTTCAGCACCTTCCCAGAATGTAATCTTAGCATCATTTCTTCCTCTGGGAAAGAAGCCCTTTTGAGTGTTCTGTCCAGTATTCAGGTAGAAAATAGGATACTCTTTATATTTCACCTTGTCTTGGGTGGTACCAGGTCACGGGCAAAGGTCAGCTTTAATTTCTTTCGCAGGCCACAATCTTGTTACTTGAAAATCAACATAGTAACAATGTCCAAAAGCTGCATAGCACATTTTTTTCTCTGTAGGTCCTTTGTTTGGAGTGGTCATGCCAGGGTAAATCATATTGCAGTGTAGAGGCTTGAACCATTTTCATTTGTTCATTAATATGATCTCTGACCAACCTTCTTCCTTCAAGAGTGGTGATCCCAGCACTCTTAGCCATAATATTAGAGTCCATCAGAATGATCTGTGAGACTCCCAAAGTTCTTAGTTTCTGTATAATTGGCTTGGGAAAAGGTTTCCAATAAAGTCCTTGAGGTAGGCTTGTGGTCTGTATATCAACTGGTTGCAGGTCATAGTGGATAGCTCTACCTTTTCTGATGTGCTGTGGCTTGTTACTTAAAGGTGCATGCATTTAGAACTTCTCCTGGCTGCTGTGTGACATAGTTCCAGTGCATTCTCAGTATCACAGTGCAAGCTGAAATAATGATGATGGTTGCAATCAACAAGAAAATAAGAAAAAGTCCAATCCATTTTGGGGTCTTTGCCTTTAAGAGATCCCAAACATATTTTAATTTAAGTGTCCATTTCTTCCTCAGCATTTGTTCAATAAGTATTGCTGTTGCAGAGGATTCCGGATACAATGTAGAATATTCAATCCCACTTTCCTCCTGTCTGTTGTCTGGGATAACATATTCAGTGGTTTGTACAGCAGGTCTGGTGTCCATCAGCTGCTGTGCTTGATTCAGAAGTAGCCACTCTGAGAATGTCAGTGGCTGAACAGGATTTTCGGGTCTCATCTTCAGCTGTGGGGTTAAAATGAGAAGCCAGGTTTAAATTATCAGTACTGATAGTCCTTTGTCTGCCTGACTTATCCATAGCACCAAATGTCCGATCATTAAGCTTGGCTGTAATGCATACACAGGGCTTCCAACTTGGTCTCAGCGGCTTAGTGATCTGTACTTTCTCCTGGACATAGTGACCAACTTCCGGTTTCCAAGAAATGGTTTGCATGGGTGTGTGAGCAGGCCTAGAAAAATAGTCTCTCAATTCCTGTAAAATAGTCAATTGTTGTAGTCTCCCTGGTGCAGAAAGGTTAGTAGCAATACATTTAAAATAAATAAGCATACCTCATAACAATTCAAAATAATGTTATATTAATAATAACAGAAAGAGATAAACCCATCTGTATTTAAATTATCAATAACTACTGCTGTTTATGACAAAGTCAGTTAACATGGTATTACCATGTAACAATTTAATAAGGTGTTTGTTCCTTATATGTACACATTTATTTATTTTTTTATATATAACAATTACAGAACAGCAGACGGTATGTATTTGAAAGCAATATGCACTTGAATTAGCTATAGATACCGCTGCGTGGGTCGAGAAGGCAACAGCGTGGTCAAAAATCATTTTACTTAGCATATTTCCTTTCCAGTACCCAATACTTTGGGTGTGGATTGGTGTACTGATATCTCGTGTAATACCATATGCAGGGCTCAAAATTTCCACTCGCCACTAGCCAATGGCAAGTGAAAATTTAGCCCTGGTGAGTAGAAATTCAGCCCTGGTGGGTATGATTTGGCTTGCAGTGGCGAGTAACTTTTCAGGTCTGGCTAGTAGCAAAGGACTTAAAATTGTAAGCCCTGCCATATGTATTAGCCCACTCTTGGAATTATTTTGCAATATATATGCAGAGTCTCCCATCAGAGGATAGGACTTTGAGTTTACCAGTACATGCTTAAGAGGTGAGATAACTGAGCCTGGTGGAGCTATCTGCACCACAGATGGGGTAAATCAAGTAAATCTTGTACAAGTAGCAACACATACCATTACATATTTATAGCCATGTATAAGGGTAATCGACCTATGTGGTTTAAAGTTACATAAGTCAATAGCTTAGATGGCATTTATTTGACAATGTAAGGAGGAGATTGATGGTTGGGGTTATTAGTAAGTAAACATGGCTTACAATTCCCAATAACATGATAGTTTTCCTCATATTAGGTCACCAATACTTTTTTTCATAGTAACAAGTACTTTATCTCTTCCTAGATGAGGGTGCCCGATGCTGTTATGAGCATTCATAGCTATTTTAACCATTTCATGTACAGGAGGCAGGATGAAATCATGATCATTAATGGTAACAAATCATTGTCCGTCCCTTAAGGTATAATTATATTTTTTAGGATATCCAGGTGGATTAGGTCTGGATTTATCCAGGCCAGCATTTAACTCTGCACCAAGACTGACGGTATTTAAAGCTCTTGTTTTGGAGCGAGTAGTTACTGTATTAACAGCAAACCTTTGACTGACATCTTGCGCTAAAGAGTCAGCATATTGATTACCTAGAGTGTGGACAGAAGATCCCAATTTTCTATGGGCAGGTTCATGCACTATTTCAGTATCAGGCTTCTTGGATAAATAAGCGCTAATTTCCTTCCATTTATCAATATGAGTCAATGGCTTCCTTTTTGCATTCAGAAACCCATTAGATTTCCATGTGCGTAAATCCTCAGCAATTGATCATGCTAAATAAGCTGAGTCAGTAACAATTAAAATAGGCCCTTTATCCAATAAAGCTTCTTTCATAGTGAAAGACAGGGCTTGGATTTCAGCGTATTGCGCTGAGTGATCACCAACAGGTAACTGCCAGCTGCAGTGTAACATCATGTCAGGGGAGTATTTAGCAACACCAGCTCCAGCAGACTTATTAACCCCTTCTTTATTAGAGTTCACAGATGAGCCATCTGTGTAGTAAATATATGAATAATAATCATTGGGGTGCTGTTGAAATTCTCAGTGGGATGTGTGATGTGTAAAAGGTAGGTCATCAAGTGGAGTGAGTGTTTTATCATGAGTGAAGTGTATTTGAGGATCTTCTACAAGTGTAAACCATTTAATCCACCTACTGCATAAAGCCTTTATATCAGGAATGGTTTACTTTTGCAAATTAGCCGAAGTGTGTATATGAATGTCCTGGCCCTGTGCGAGGTCTCTGGACTTCAAAACTGTCAGTGTAACAGCAGTTAGTAACTTTTCAAGTGGAAGAAACTTACATACCGTGGATGTAAATACACAAGATAACAAAGCTACGGGTGTTGTTTCAGCAGCATTGTACAATCTTATGAATGCAGCTTTTGAGGACAGATTTATGTATGCAGAAAGCGTCAGACTTGGATTTCTCTGAGTGAGATAAGAGGCATTGTTGACAGCTAACAATAACTTATTTAAAGCCTCTTTCTCTTTAACCCCCCAGTGGAATGGGACCCTAGGGGATTTCTGGTCTAACTGAATTTCACAGGCGATAGCAGCGTGCAGTGGGGCAATAAGAACATTATAATCAGGGATAAATAACATTGCATAGTTATAAAGTCCGATTATGCTTCTTAATTGTCTAAGATTGTGTGGTCTGGCAATAGAAGGAGCTTTCTCTTTAAAGTTGTCAGACAAACCACACCCTTGGTTGCTAATCTCAAAACCTAGAGATGTAACTTTCTCTCTAGCAATTAGTGACATTTTTAAAGAAACAATGTACCCTGCCTCTCACAGCACAGTGAGAATTCTATTCAATGTGTCAATGTGTCCAAACATGTTGTTTATCATGTCAAGTGAAAGCTGTGAGCCAATAGCTCTCAGGAGAGATTTTATGGCTCCAATACCCATTAGCTAAATCAAGGGTAGTTTTGTATTTTTTTTCTTTGTAATCCATGTAAAATGGATGGAGAATCCATATTTTGTGCTGCAACAAGTGTGGTAATTTTATTCACTGCTCTGTAGTCCAAAACCATGCACCAATTACCATCTGGTTTTGGCACAGGATAAACAGCAGTGTTCATTTGACTGTACTGTTCCTTTAAGATCTCTTGTTTACGCAAGTCATTTATAACTATTTGAATGCTGGGGATTGCAGCATGATTAACTTTGTATTGTGACTGCCTCTTAGGCATTACATTACCCATTGCGATGTGAAGGCAAAGGTCTTTTCTAAGACCTGCCTGATGTTCCCATTGGTGGAAAACTGGCATGTTATTCTTTAAACATTTAACCCCTAGAGTGCCAGCTACTTACGCCGTACGAGTGGACACAGCTGTACCTGCTGTGCCACGCTCGTACGGCGTAAGAGTGAAATGCGGTCACTGCATGAGCCGGTATAACCGGCATGCAGTGGCCGCATTAAAAAAAAAAAAAACCCTGGCACTCATGGAGAGGCATGAGGATCACTCCTAATGCCTCCCCAGTTATTGATCTCCCAGCCGATCGAAACAGAGTTTCTCCTTCCCCCTCTCTCCTACCCGAATTTCTGGGTAGGGGTGGGCGGGACCGGGGGAATCCTCCAAACGTCATCGGTGACATGGTCACCGATGACGTTAGGGAAGCTTCCCCGGTCCTGTTCACTCCTACCGGTGGTAGGAGAGAAGGGCAGGAGAGCTCTTGCTCTCCTGCGGTCGCATCATTGATCTCCCAGCCTATCGGCTGGGAGATCAATGACTGGGGGGACACCAGGAGGGGTCCTGATGTCCCCCACGAGGTCTGAAAATTATAAAAAAAAAAAAAATAAATAAATAAATAAAATGAAGTAACCCTGTGAGTGCCACAGGGTCCCAGCACATTGCTTTGCAATGTGCTGGAGACCCCTGTTGCACTCACAGGGTCAATTCTTTGGGGGGGATTTTTTTTTTTTTAAAGACCTCTTTGGGGGGATCAGGGGGGATCCTGATGCCCCTCAATGAGGTCTATAATTGGGAAAAAAAAAAAAATTAACCCTGTGTGTGCCACAGGTGGGGGTCCAATGCACCCCCCCCCTCCTGTGGCACACACAGGGCTTTTATCATTATTTTGTTACCAGAGATTGTTGGGGGGCCATCAGGATTGCTCCTGATGGCCCCCCAACAAGCTCTGATTACAAAGTAATGATAAAAAAAAAAATTAACCCTCTGAGTGCCACAAGGGTCCAATGCATTGCTTTGCAATGCGCTGGAGACCCCGGTGGCACTCACAGGGACACTTTTTTTGATAACTTTTTTTTTTTTTTGGTAAGACCTCATTGAAGGGATCAGGGGGGTTTGTATACCCCTCAATGAGGTCTATAATAAAAAAAATTAAATAAAAAAAAAAAATTAACCCTGTGTGTGCCACGGGAGGGGGGGGCAATGCAGCCTCCCTTCTGCGGCACACACAGGGCTTTTATCATTACTTTGTTATCAGAGATTGTTGGGGGGGTCATCAGGATTGGTCCTGATGGCCCCCCAACAAGCTCTGATTACCAAGTAATGATAGAAAAAAAATTAACCCTCTGAGTGCCACAAGGATCCAATGCATTGCTTTGCAATGCGCTGGAGACCCTTGTGGCACTCACAGGGTCACTCCGTTTGTGGACATATATATTTTTTTTTACTAAGACCTCATTGGGGAGGGATCAGGGGGTCCTGATGCCCCTCAATGAGGTATATAATAAAAAAATAAATCAATTAAAAAATATTTAACCCTGTGTGTGCTACTGGGATAGGGGTTCAATGCAGACCCCCTTCCTGTGGCACACACACAGGACTTTTTATCATTACTTTGTGATCAGAGCTTGTTTGGTGGCCATCTGAATACAAAGTAGCGATAAAAAAATTAACCCTTTGTGTGCTACAGGGGCCCAAGGATTATTTTTTTTTCCCCTTTTATTTTTTATTTAGACCTCATTGTATGGGTTCTGATGCCCCCAACGAGGTCTACACAAAAATATTGGGGGAAAAGCCCCAAAAAATGCACGTGCCACAGGGGGGGGTCCAACGCAGTGCTTTGCAATACGTTGGACCCCCTGTAACACACACACACACTTTTTTTTTTTATTATTATTCTGTTTTTAGACCTGGATGGGGGACACCAGGAATGTTCCTGACACCGCCTCCCCAACGAGGTATGAATACAAAATAATAATTAAAAAAAAAAACCTCTTTGTGTGCAACAGAGGGTCCAACGCATTGCTTTGCAGTGCATTGGGCACCCTTGTGGCTTGCACAAAAAATGCCTCCGATTTCCCCCACACACACACACACGTTCCGTATTCCCCTGCCTGGTTCCACAGCCAACTGGCAGTCCCATTCCCCAGCCTGACCCCCAGCCTGTTTCCACTGCCTATTGGTAGACTCAAAGTACCAGTATGCACTAGATTCAGGCTGGGAATCAAACTTTGTATGAGGGGGACATACAGTGCACACTGGTAGTCACAGATCTCCCATACACACTCTCAGACACTGCCCCACCATCTCCACCATCCTTGATCCTCTGCTCATACCCACACACACTGCCTAATCCCTCACCCTCCCACACTGTTACACTGGTAGTCACAGGTCCGCGCGTACACTGGCTGACGCCCTAGCTTCTTTCATCTGTTAGCCATAAAATCACACATACACTAGTGATGAGCGAGCACCCCAATGCTCGGGTGTTCGGGTGCTCTGACCGAGCACCCCCTGAGGCTCGAGTGCTCGGCCGAGCACCCGAGCCCCATTGAAGTCAATGGGAGGACTCGAGCATTACACCAGGCACCCCCTGCTCTGATGAGGGGAGGGTGCCTGGTCCATAGGAAAAGGGCAGAAAAAGATGGAAACACCACAGAAATGGTTCAGGGACAGCATAGGGAGGATGTCTGGATGCATCTTGGACTCCAACATCGCTGCTGGGAACGATCTTTCGCCCGTAGTACGCCATTTTTACAGACTGACCGTAAAACACACAAAAAGGAAAATAAAAACGACTTTAGGCGAAAAATTGTTACCAAACAATATTTGCTGTATATTTACTTGTATATCATCTGCAAATTATCCCAAAAATTTCCTTGATTTTCGGAAGTGAGGCCATGATTAAGAGGGAAACGTGCGCAGAGGCAAATTCTCCCAAAAATTTCCTTGATTTTCAGAACTGAGGCCATGATTAAGAGGGAAACGTGCGCAGAGGCAAATTCTCCCAAAAATTTCCTTGATTTTCAGAACTGAGGCCATGATTAAGAGGGAAACGTGCGCAGAGGCAAATTCTCCCAAAAATTTCCTTGATTTTCAGAACTGAGGCCATGATTAAGAGGGAAACGTGCACAGAGGCAAATTCTGCAAAAAATTTCCTTGATTTTCAGAACTGAGGCCATGATTAAGAGGGAAACGTGCACAGAGGCAAATTCTCCCAAAAATTTCCTTGATTTTATTGAACTGAGGCCATGATTAAGAGGGAAACGTGCGCTGAGCTGACCATCTAAAACATTATGGGTGAGGGTCTGCTGCAGAGCTGACCATCCTAAACATTATATGCGAAGGCCCGCTAGTGAGCTGACGCTATAAAACATTATATGAGAGGGCCCGCTAGAGAGCTGACCCAATAAAACATTATATGAGAAGGCCCGCTGGTGAGCTGACCTATATAAAAATTGGCAAACAGGGCCCGCTGGTGAGCTGACCCTATATAAAAATTATATCACAGGGCCCGCTGGTGAGCTGGCCCTATATAAAAATTATATCACAGGGCCCGCTGGTGAGCTGGCCCTATATAAAAATTATAGCACAGGGCATATGGAAGAGGAGGAGGAGGATGAGAAGATTAAGAGTCAACCATATACCCGTTTTTTGGGTGGAAGGGGTGAATGGGAATACAGAGTATTCCCATCATTGTAAATAACATATATAAAGTGAGTTTATGTTCCCCCGGGGCTTTCCTCCAGTGGAGTGGAGAAGTCAGGGGAAATCCAGGCCTTGTTCATTTTTATAAGTGTCAACCTATCAGCATTGTCGGTGGAAAGGCGGATACTCTTATCTGTTATGATGCCACCAGCAGCACTAAATACCCGCTCAGACAGAACGCTGGCGGCAGGGCAGGCCAGCACCTCCAAGGCGTAGAGTGCCAGTTCATACCACGTGTCCAGCTTGGACACCCAGTAGTTGTAAGGCACAGAGGGATCATTGAGGACGCTGACACGGTCTGCTACATACTCCTTCACCATCTTCCAAAACTTTTCCCTCCTTGTGACACTAGGCTGCGCATCAGGGTGAGGGTGCTGGTGGGGTGTCATGAAGGTGTCCCACGCCTTGGAGAGTGTTGCCCTGCCTTTCTCGGAACTGCTGTGTGCTCCCCTTTTCTCCCCTTCTCGGTTGGCCAAGGTAGCACGTACTCTGCCGCCAGCGTTGTCAGATGGAAAATTTTGGAGCAATTTTTCGACAAGAACCTTCTGGTATTGCACCATTTTGCTTGTCCTCTCCACCGGAGGAATGAGAGATGAGAAATTCTCTTTGTAGCGGGGGTCCAGAAGGGTGAACACCCAGTAATCCGTGTTGTTTAAAATGCGTATAACGCGTGGGTCACGGGAAAGGCAGCCTAACATAAAGTCAGCCATGTGTGCCAGAGTACCAACAGTCAAGATTTCGCTGTCCTCACCAGGAGGATGACTCTCAATATCCTCATCCTCTTCCTCCTCTTCTGCCCACCCACGCTGAAGAGATGGAACTAAAGTTCCATGGCTACCCTCTGTAGCGGAGGCAACCGTGTCTTCCTCCTCCTCCTCCTCCTCCTCCTCCGCCTCCTCCAATTGTCGCTGAGAAGACGAAGTGAGGGTGCTCTGGCTATCACCTTGTGTAAGCTCTTCCTCCCCCATTTCCACCTCTTCCACATGCAAAGCGTCGGTTTTAATTGTGAGCAGCGAGCGTTTCAGTAGACACAGAAGTGGGATGGTTACACTGATAATAGCGTTATCGCCGCTCACCATCTGTGTCGATTCCTCAAAATTGCGTAAAACCTCGCAGAGGTCTGACATCCATTCCCACTCCTCACTTCTGATTACAGGAAGTTGAACGGAGAGGCGACGACCGTGTAACAGCTGGTACTCCACTACTGCCCTCTGCTGCTCACAAAGCCGGGCCAACATGTGGAAGGTGGAGTTCCAGCGCGTGCTCACGTCACACAGCAGCCGGTGAGCTGGCAATTGTAAGCGCTGCTGCAGCTTCAACAGGCCGGCCGAAGCTGTAGATGACTTACGGAAATGTGCACACACGCGGCGCACCTTGGTCAAGAGATCATGCACATTGGGGTAGGTTTTTAGAAATCGCTGCACCACTAAATTAAATACATGCGCTAGGCATGGTACATGTGTGAGCTTGCCGAGCTCCAAAGCCGCCACAAAGTTACGCCCATTATCACACACAACCATGCCTGGTTGCAGGTTGAGTGGCGAGAGCCACTGCTCGGTCTGGTGACTAATCCCCTGCAACAGCTCTGAGGCCGTGTGCTGTTTGTCCCCAAGGCAGATCAGCTTCAGCACGGCCTGTTGACGCTTCCCCACTGCAGTGCTACACTGCTTCCAGCTACTGGCTGATGGGGGAGTGGCGCTGCGTGTAGAGAATTCGGAGGTGGAAACGGAGGAGGAGGAGCCAATAACGTAGGTGCTGGCGGAAACCCTGATGGAGGTAGGGCCCGCAATCCTCGGCGTGGGTAGCACCCGTGCCATCCCAGGGTCCGAGTCGCTCCCAGCCTCCACGACATTCACCCAGTGTGCCGTCAGGGAAATGTAGCGTCCCTGGCCACAAGCACTTGTCCATGTGTCAGTCGTTAAGTGGACCTTCCCAGTAACTGCGTTGGTCAGGGCACGGGTGATGTTACGGGACACATGGTAGTGTAATGCGGGGATGGCACACCGGGAAAAGTAGTGGCGGCTGGGGACCGCGTACCGAGGGACAGCTGCTGCCATCAGGCTGCGGAAGGACTCAGTGTCCACAAGCCTAAATGGCAGCATTTCGATGGCCAGTAATTTTGAAAGGTGTGAGGTTAGTGCTATGGCCTGTGGGTGGGTGGCTGGGTACTTTCTCTTGCGCTCAAATGCCTGGGGTAACGACATTTGGACGCTGTGCTGGGACAGGGAAGTGGATGTGGTCGCTGATGGTGCTTCAGATGGTACAGGTGCAGGGCGGGAGGTATGCGGGCCTGCGCCTTCGACAGGCGATTGGCCGGCACCGAAAACAGGGGAAGAGGAGGCAGTGGTGTGGCCTGCAGACACAGATGGGCGATCCAGGCGTTCCTCCCACTTACTACGGTGCTTGGATGCCATGTGTCGGGTCATGCTGGTGGTGGTGAGGTTTCTAGTGTTCATGCCTCGGCTCATTCTGGTGTGGCACAGGTTGCAAACTACAATTCTTTTGTCGTCCGCACTTTCCTTAAAAAAACGCCATACCGCGGAACACCTACCCTTTGGCAAGGTAGATTTACGCAAGGGGGTGCTCCGTGGAACATTTGCGGGCCGGTTTGGTGCGGTCCGCCTTCTTTCTGTAGCCACACCACTGCCTCTTCCAGCCTGTTGCGGTGCTGCAGATGGCTCACCCTCAGGACTGCTGTCATCGCTCGGCTCTACACCTTCCCAGGTGGGGTCAGTCACCTCATCGTCCACCAAGTCCTCCTCCACTTCCTCACTCTGATCATCCTCCTCATGTCTTGATCCCACCACATACTCAGTCATTGACAACTGTATAACATTCTCCTCAACAAGGTCTTGAGACGGAAATAGTGGTTGATTTAATGGCAACTGTGTCTCATCATCATCATCATCATCCACTACTTCCTTTGACCTTAAATGCCGTTCACATCTGTCATCTTCTTGTGATTGGGTACCCTCTAGAGGTTGTGAATCAGGGCACAAGATGTCATGTTCCTCTGCAAGCGTGCTTGGAGAGAGGGTCAAATGAAGGATTGGTGATGAGACGAGCTCCTCACTATATCCCAGTGTGGGATCACTTCTTTGACCAGACCGTGTATGGTGGGAGGAAGGATGATCAGAGTGAGGATTATGTTGACTAGACTCTTGGCTACTGAGAGTGGACTTGGTGGAAGACAGGGTGGTGCTTAACCGACTGGAAGCAGTATCAGCTGACATCCAACCGACCACCTGTTCGCAGTGGTCGGACCTCGAGAGTGATGTCCTGCGATGCCCTGTGAAATGAGACATGAAGCTAGGTATGGTGGATGTCTTTCTTTCTTGTGCTCTGGCACCAGGCACAGTTTCTCCGCGTCCTGACCCGCGCCCTGAACTATCAGGATCACGTCCACTTCCCCGTCCCTTTTTACCCGCCTTCTTCATCTTACACGGAATATGTGACTTTAATATTTGAGTTTGAAAACTTAACAGTATTTCTTCCTATTCTGCAACTGTGCAGAGTACACAGAATAGGCTGCTAAACTGCGGTGACACACACTGAATGGAAAATGTGACTTTAATATTTGAGTTTGAAAACTTAACAGTATTTCTTCCTATTCTGCAACTGTGCAGAGTACACAGAATAGGCTGCTAAACGGCGGTGATACACACTGAATGGAATATGTGACTTTAATATTTGAGTTTGAAAACTTAACAGTATTTCTTACTATTCTGCAACTGTGCAGAGTACACAGAATAGGCTGCTAAACGGCGGTGAAACACACTGAATGGAATATGTGACTTTAATATTTGAGTTTGAAAACTTAACAATATTTCTTACTATTCTGCAACTCTGCAGAGTACACAGAATAGGCTGCTAAACGGCGGTGAAACACACTGAATGGAATATGTGACTTTAATATTTGAGTTTGAAAACTTAACAGTATTTCTTACTATTCTGCAACTGTGCAGAGTACACAGAATAGGCTGCTAAACGGCGGTGAAACACACTGAATGGAATATGTGACTTTAATATTTGAGTTTGAAAACTTAACAGTATTTCTTACTATTCTGCAACTGTGCAGAGTACACAGAATAGGCTGCTAAACGGCGGTGAAACACACTGAATGGAATATGTGACTTTAATATTTGAGTTTGAAAACTTAACAGTATTTCTTACTATTCTGCAACTGTGCAGAGTACACAGAATAGGCTGCTAAACGGCGGTGAAACACACTGAATGGAATATGTGACTTTAATATTTGAGTTTGAAAACTTAACAGTATTTCTTACTATTCTGCAACTGTGCAGAGTACACAGAATAGGCTGCTAAACGGCGGTGAAACACACTGAATGGAATATGTGACTTTAATATTTGAGTTTGAAAACTTAACAGTATTTCTTACTATTCTGCAACTGTGCAGAGTACACAGAATAGGCTGCTAAACGGCGGTGAAACACACTGAATGGAATATGTGACTTTAATATTTGAGTTTGAAAACTTAACAGTATTTCTTACTATTCTGCAACTGTGCAGAGTACACAGAGTAGGCTGCTAAACGGCGGTGACACACACTGAATGGAATATGTGACTTTAATATTTGAGTTTGAAAACTTAACAGTATTTCTTACTATTCTGCAACTGTGCAGAGTACACAGAATAGGCTGCTAAACGGCGGTGATACACACTGAATGGAATATGTGACTTTGATATTTGAGTTTGAAAACTTAACACTATTTCTTACTATTCTGCAACTCTGCAGAGTACACAGAATGTGCTGCTAAACTGCGGCGAAGCACACTGAATGGAATATGTGACTTTAATATTTGAGTTTGAAAACTTAACAGTATTTCTTCCTATTCTGCAACTCTGCACAGTACACAGAATGTGCTGCTAAACTGCGGCGAAGCACACTGAATGGAATATGTGACTTTAATATTTGAGTTTGAAAACTTAACAGTATTTCTTCCTATTCTGCAACTCTGCACAGTACACAGAATGTGCTGCTAAACTGCGGCGAAGCACACTGAATGGAATATGTGACTTTGATATTTTAGTTTGAAGACTTAACAGTATTTCTTCCTATTCTGCAACTCTGCACAGTACACAGAATGTGCTGCTAAACTGCGGCGACGCACACTGAATGGAATATGTGACTTTGATATTTTAGTTTGAAGACTTAACAGAATGTGCTCTAATCTGCAACTTTGCACACTAAACAGAATGTGCTCTAATCTGCAACTTTGCACACTAAACAGAATGTGCTCTAATCTGCAACTTTGCACACTAAACAGAATGTGCTCTAATCTGCAACTGTGCACACTAAACAGAATGTGCTCTAATCTGCAACTTTTCACACTAAACAGAATATTTTTTTTTTTTTTTTTTGTTTTTTTCCCCCCACACAAAATAACCTGCTGCCCCCACACACAGTAGTCCTAAAAAGGACTTTTGGTTCTTTTTTTTCACAATTTTTGTTTTTTTCCTCCCTACACTGCCTTTCCCTTCCTATCCTCAGCTCTCCCTGGCTCAGACTGAGCCGAACTCGATGGTCAGGTGCTATACAGCACCCGACCACGGGTTCTGGCCAGCCAATCAGTGTAATGCCAGCAGCCAACATGGCTGCTGGCATTACACCGATGTCAGAGCCTCCCTGCACGTTTATTGGCTGCGCAGCAGCCGCAAAACGTGCGGGGAGGAGACCCGAACATGGCGGGCGAGCACATGCGGTACTCGTACGAGTACCGCCATGTGCCGAGCAGAGCGATGCTCGAGCCGATCCGAGCATCGGCCGAGCATGCTCGCTCAACACTAACATACACTGTTTGCTTTCCCATTCCTGTTTCACTGGTAGCTACGCTCCTTTAGTGTAAATTGGTATGTCAACCCACAGCAGCGGGGTACCATTTTTCTTAGGCTGGCAAGAAGTCCTCCTAGAAAATCCTACGCCATTGAACCATTTTAGTATCTTTGAAGTGACTGATGTGTAAAACAAATGTTTGGTTTTTTTCCTGTAGCACCACATTCTGGAAATAGTTGTGCCAACTAACTTAGGGGTAAAAAGGCAAGTGACCCCTCATTAGATGCGGCATGTTGTCTTCTTTCCAAAATGGTATAGTTTATCTACCTTTTCTTCACTTCTGAAGGTGTTATAGCCATTTTCATAGAGGCAAGTCAGGTTTGAGAAAATGTTAGAAACATCAGTTTGTAGTAGGTGTAGTTTTCTACTTCTAGCACTCCCTAAGATAGTTCAGCTCATACCAATGGGGTGTCGTTTGACTCCTAAGAGCTTTAGCTAACGAATGCAGTTGAAAATTCCATGGTTTCACAGAGTTCCATACATTTGAAGGGGCAGAAATGTAAGAAAATGCCTTTTTTTTCATTAGCGCCACCTCCTGGAAGCATTTGTGCATGTCATCCTTTGGGTATGAAGGCAAGTGACCCCTCATTAGATGCGTCAGGTTGTTTTCTTTCCAAAATGGCATTGTTTTCTACCTTTCCTGCATATCTATTATGGTTATAACCATTTTAGTGCAAGCAGATAATTTAAGAAACAAAAGTGTCAGGTTTACGTACGTGTTCCTAGCACCCACATATTGTATGTTAAGCCACACAAATGGGCTACCATTAGTGATGAGCGAGCGTGCTCGGCCGATGCTCGGATCGGCTCGAGCATCGCTCTGCTCGGCACATGGCGGTACTCGTCGAGTACCGCCATGTGCTCTCCCGCCATGTTCGGGTGGCGGGGATCTGTGCCGGAAGAGGCACAGATCCGAAGACGCTCCGCTGGACCACCAGGGACTGGAGGTACGGGGGCATTGCGGAGATGAAGGGGGCATTGCGGAGATGAAGGGGGACATTGTGGAAGAGCGGCATAGACTCTATGCCCCTCTTCCACAATGTCCCCCTTCATCTCCGCTATGCCCGTCTTCCACAATGTCCCCCTTCATCTCCGCTATGCCCCTCTTCCACAATGTGCCCCTTCATCTCCGCTATGCCCCTCTTCCACAATGTCCCCCTTCATCTCCTCTATGCCATAGAGGAGATGAAGGGGGACATTGTGGAAGAGGGGCATAGCGGAGATGAAGGGGCACATTGTGGAAGAGGGGCATAGCGGAGATGAAGGGGCACATTGTGGAAGAGGGGCATAGCGGAGCTGAAGGGGGACATTGCGGAGCTGAAGGGGGCATTCGGAGATGAAGGGGGCATAGCGGAGATGAAGGGGGCATTGACCAGGCACCCTCCCCTCATCAGAGCAGGGGGTGCCTGGTGTCGCCCCATTGAAGTCAATGGGGCTCGGGTGCTCGGCCGAGCACTCGAGCCTCAGGGGGTGCTCGGTCAGAGCACCCGAGCATCGGGGTGCTCGCTCAACATTAGCTACCATTAGTGATGAGCGAGCATGCTCGGCCGAAGCTCGGTTCGGCTCGAGCATCGCTCTGCTCGGCACATGGCGGTACTCGTACGAGTACCGCATGTGCTCGCCCGCCATGTTCGGGTCTCCTCCCCGCACGTTTCGCGGCTGCTGCGCAGCCAATAAACGTGCGGGGAGGCTCTGACATCAGTGTAATGCCAGCAGCCATGTTGGCTGCTGGCATTACACTGATTGGCTGGCCAGAACCCGTGATCGGGTGCTGTATAGCACCTGACCAGCGAGTTCGGCTCAGTCTTAGCCAGGGAGAGATGAGGATAGGAAGGGAAAGTCAGTGTAGGGAGAAGAAAAGTGTGTTTGAACAACATATAAAGACCCAAAAGTCCATTTTAGGACTATTGTGTGTGGGGGCAGCAGTTATATTTTGTTTGGGGGGGCACAGATTTAAAAAAAAAACGTCACATATTCCGTTCACTGTGCCTAGCCGCAGATTAGAAGCACATTCTGTTTAGTGTGCAAAGTTGCAGATTAGCAGCACATTCTTTTTAGTGTGCAAAGTTGCAGATTAGCAGCACATTCTGTTTAGTGTGCAAAGTTGCAGATTAGCAGCACATTCTGTTTAGTGTGGAAAGTGTAAAAAATAAACGTCACATATTCCGTTCACTGTGCCTAGCCGCAGATTAGCAGCACATTCTGTTTAGTGTGTAAAGTTGCAGATTAGCAGCACATTCTGTTTAGTGTGCAAAGTGTAAAAAATAAACGTCACATATTCCGTTCACTGTGCCTAGCCGCAGATAAGCAGCACATTCTGTTTAGTGTGCAAAGTTGCAGATTAGCAGCACATTCTGTTTAGTGTGCAAAGTGTAAAAAATAAACGTCACATATTCCTTTCACTGTGCCTAGCCGCAGATTAGCAGCACATTCTGTTTAGTGTGCAAAGTTGCAGATTAGCAGCACATTCTGTTTAGTGTGGAAAGTGTAAAAAATAAACGTCACATATTCCGTTCACTGTGCCTAGCCGCAGATTAGCAGCACATTCTGTTTAGTGTGCAAAGTGTAAAAAATAAACGTCACATATTCCTTTCACTGTGCCTAGCCGCAGATTAGCAGCACATTCTGTTTAGTGTGCAAAGTTGCAGATTAGCAGCACATTCTGTTTAGTGTGCAAAGTTGCAGATTAGCAGCACATTCTGTTTAGTGTGCAAAGTGTAAAAAATAAACGTCACATATTCCGTTCACTGTGCCTAGCCGCAGATAAGCAGCACATTCTGTTTAGTGTGCAAAGTTGCAGATTAGCAGCACATTCTGTTTAGTGTGGAAAGTGTAAAAAATAAACGTCACATATTCCGTTCACTGTGCCTAGCCGCAGATTAGCAGCACATTCTGTTTAGTGTGCAAAGTTGCAGATTAGCAGCACATTCTGTTTAGTGTGCAAAGTGTAAAAAATAAACGTCACATATTCCGTTCACTGTGCCTAGCCGCAGATAAGCAGCACATTCTGTTTAGTGTGTAAAGTTGCAGATTAGCAGCACATTCTGTTTAGTGTGCAAAGTGTAAAAAATAAACGTCACATATTCCGTTCACTGTGCCTAGCCGCAGATAAGCAGCACATTCTGTTTAGTGTGCAAAGTTGCAGATTAGCAGCACATTCTGTTTAGTGTGCAAAGTGTAAAAAATAAACGTCACATATTCCGTTCACTGTGTCTAGCCGCAGATTAGCAGCACATTCTGTTTAGTGTGCAAAGTTGCAGATTAGCAGCACATTCTGTTTAGTGTGCAAAGTGTAAAAAATAAACGTCACATATTCCGTTCACTGTGCCTAGCCGCAGATAAGCAGTACATTCTGTTTAGTGTGCAAAGTTGCAGATTAGCAGCACATTCTGTTTAGTGTGCAAAGTGTAAAAAATAAACGTCACATATTCCTTTCACTGTGCCTAGCCGCAGATTAGCAGCACATTCTGTTTAGTGTGCAAAGTTGCAGATTAGCAGCACATTCTGTTTAGTGTGCAAAGTGTAAAAAATAAACGTCACATATTCCTTTCACTGTGCCTAGCCGCAGATTAGCAGCACATTCTGTTTAGTGTGCAAAGTTGCAGATTAGCAGCACATTCTGTTTAGTGTTCAAAGTGTAAAAAATAAACGTCACATATTCCTTTCACTGTGCCTAGCCGCAGATTAGCAGCACATTCTGTTTAGTGTGCAAAGTTGCAGATTAGCAGCACATTTTGTTTAGTGTGCAAAGTTGCAGATTAGCAGCACATATTCCGTGTAATATGAAGAAGGCGGGTAAAAAGGGACGGGGAAGTGGACGTGATCCTGATAGTTCAGGGCGCGGGTCAGGACGCGTAGAAACTGTGCCTGGTGCCAGAGCACAAGAAAGAAAGACATCCACCATACCTAGCTTCATGTCTCAGTTTACAGGGCGTCGCAGGACATCACTCTCGAGGTCAGACCACTGCGAACAGGTGGTCGGTTGGATTTCAGGTGATACTGTTTCCAGTCGGTTAAGCACCACCCTGTCTTCCACCAAGTCCACTCTCTGTAGCCAAGAGTCTGGTCAACATAATCCTCACCCTGATCATCCTTCCTCCCACCATAGAGGGTCTGGCCAAAGAAGTGATCCCACACTGGGATATAGTGAGGAGCTCGTCTCATCACCAATCCTTCATTTGAACCTCTCTCCAAGCACGCTTGCAGAGGAACATGACATCTTGTGCCCTGATTCACAACCTCTAGAGGGTACCCAATCACATGAAGATGACAGAGGGGAACGGCATTTAAGGTCAAAGGAAGTGGATGATGATGATGAGACACAGTTGCCATCAAATCAACCACTATTACTGTCTCAAGACCTTGATGAGGAGGATGATACACAGTTGTCAATGACTGAGTATGTGGTGGGATCAAGAAATGAGGAGGATGATCAGAGTGAGGAAGTGGAGGAGGACTTGGTGGACGATGAGGTGACTGACCACACCTGGGAAGGTGGAGAGCCGAGCGATGACAGCAGTCCTGAGGGTGAGCCATCTGCAGCACCGCAACAGGCTGGAAGAGGCAGTGGTGTGGCTAAAGAAAGAAGGCGGACCGCACCAAACCGGCCCGCAAATGTTCCATGGAGCACCCCCTTGCATAAATCTCCCTTGCCAAGGGCTAGGTGTTCCGCGGTATGGCGTTTTTTTAAGGAAAGTGCGGACGACAAAAGAATTGTAGTTTGCAACCTGTGCCACACCAGAATGAGCCGAGGCATGAACACTAGCAACCTCACCACCACCAGCATGATCCGACACATGGCATCCAAGCACCGTAATAAGTGGGAGGAACGCCCGGATCGCCAATCTGTGTCTGCAGGCCACACCACTGCCTCCTCTTCCCCTGTTTTCAGTGCCGGCCAATCGCCTGTCGAAGGCGCAGGCCCGCATACCTCCCGCCCTGCACCTGTACCATCTGAAGCACCATCAGCGACCACATCCACTTCCCTGTCCCAGCGCAGTGTCCAAATGTCGTTACCCCAGGCATTTGAGCGCAAGCGAAAATACCCAGCCACCCACCCACAGGCCATAGCACTAACCTCACACCTTTCCAAATTACTGGCCATCGAAATGCTGCCATTTAGGCTTGTGGACACTGAGTCCTTCCGCAGCCTGATGGCAGCAGCTGTCCCTCGGTACGCAGTCCCCAGCCGAAACTACTTTTCCCGGTGTGCCGTCCCCGCCTTACACCACCATGTGTCCCGTAACATCACCCGTGCCCTGACCAACGCAGTTACTGGGAAGGTCCACTTAACGACTGACACATGGACAAGTGCTTGTGGCCAGGGACGCTACATTTCCCTGACGGCACACTGGGTGAATGTCGTGGAGGCTGGGAGCGACTCGGACCCTGGGATGGCACAGGTGCTACCCACGCTGAGGATTGCGGGCCCTACCGCCATCAGGGTTTCCACCAGCACCTATTTTATTGGCTCCTCCTCCTCCGTTTCCACCTCCGAATTCTCTGCGCGCAGCGCCACTCACCCATCAGCCGGTAGCTGGAAGCAGTGTAGCACTGCAGTGGGGAAGCGTCAACAGGCCGTGCTGAAGCTGATCTGCCTTGGGGACAAACAGCACACGGCCTCAGAGCTGTTGCAGGGGATTAGTCACCAGACCGAGCAGTGGCTCTCGCCACTCAACCTGCAACCAGGCATGGTTGTGTGTGATAATGGGCGTAACTTGGTGGCGGCTTTGGAGCTCGGCAAGCTCACACACGTACCATGCCTAGCGCATGTATTTAATTTAGTGGTTCAGCGATTTCTAAAAACCTACCCCAATTTGCATGATCTCTTGACCAAGGTGCGCCGCGTGTGTGCACATTTCCGTAAGTCATCAACAGCTTCAGCCGGCCTGTTGAAGCTGCAGCAGCGCTTACAATTGCCAGCTCACCGGCTGCTGTGTGACGTGAGCACGCGCTGGAACTCCACCTTCCACATGTTGGCCCGGCTTTGTAAGCAGCAGAGGGCAGTAGTGGAGTACCAGCTGTTACACGGTCGTCGCCTCTCCGTTCAACTTCCTCTAATCAGAAGTGAGGAGTGGGAATGGATGTCAGACCTCTGTGAGGTTTTACGCAATTTTGAGGAATCGACACAGATGGTGAGCGGCGATAACGCTATTATCAGTGTAACCATCCCACTTCTGTGTCTACTGAAACGCTCGCTGCTCACAATTAAAACCGACGCTTTGCATGTGGAAGAGGTGGAAATGCGGGAGGAAGAGCTTACACAAGGTGATAGCCAGAGCACCCTCACTTCGTCTTCTCAGCGACAATTGGAGGAGGCAGAGGAGGAGGAGGAGGAAGACACGGTTGCCTCCGCTACAGAGGGTAGCCATGGAACTTTAGTTCCATCTCTTCAGCGTGGGTGGGCAGAAGAGGAGGAAGAGGATGAGGAGATTGAGAGTCATCCTCCTGGTGAGGACAGCGAAATCTTGCCTGTTGGTACTCTGGCACACATGGCTGACTTTATGTTAGGCTGCCTTTCCCGTGACCCACGCGTTATACGCATTTTAGACAACGCGGATTACTGGGTGTTCACCCTTCTGGACCCCCGCTACAAAGAGAATTTCTCATCTCTCATTCCTCCGGTGGAGAGGACAAGCAAAATGGTGCAATACCAGAAGGTTCTTGTCGAAAAATTGCTCCAAAATTTTCCATCTGACAACGCTGGCGGCAGAGTACGTGCTACCTTGGCCAACCGAGAAGGGGAGAAAAGGGGAGCACACAGCAGTTCCGACAAAGGCAGGGCAACACTCTCCAAGGCGTGGGACACCTTCATGACACCCCACCAGCACCCTCACCCTGATGCGCAGCCTAGTGTCACAAGGAGGGAAAAGTTTTGGAAGATGGTGAAGGAGTACGTAGCACACCGTGTCAGCGTCCTCAATGATCCCTCTGTGCCTTACAACTACTGGGTGTCCAAGCTGGACACGTGGTATGAACTGGCACTCTACGCCTTGGAGGTGCTGGCCTGCCCTGCCACCAGCGTTCTGTCTGAGCGGGTATTTAGTGCTGCTGGTGGCATCATAACAGATAAGCGTATCCGCCTTTCCACAGAAAATGCTGATAGGTTGACACTTATAAAAATGAACAAGGCCTGGATTTCCCCTGACTTCTCCACTCCACTGGAGGAAAGCCCCGGGGGAACATAAAGTCACTTTATATATGTTATTTACAATGATGGGAATACTCTGTATTCCCATTCACCCCTTCCACCCAAAAAACGGGTATATGGTTGACTCTCTTCCATATACCCTGTGATATAATTTTTATATAGGGCCAGCTCACCAGCGGGCCCTGTGATATAATTTTTATATAGGGCCAGCTCACCAGCGGGCCCTGTTTGACAACTTTTTGTATAGGTCAGCTCACCAGCGGGCCTTCTTATATAATGTTTTATTGGGTCAGCTCTCTAGCGGGCCCTCTCATATAATGTTTTATAGCGTCAGCTCACTAGCGGGCCTTCGCATATAATGTTTAGGATGGTCAGCTCCGCAGCAGACCCTCACCCATAATGTTTTAGATGGTCGGCTCAGCGCACGTTTCCCTCTTAATCATGGCCCCAGTTCAGAAAAATCGAGGAAATTTTTTGCAGAATTTGCCTCTGCGCACGTTTCTCTCTTAATCATGGCCCCAGTTCAGAAAAATCGAGGAAATTTTTTGCAGAATTTGCTTCTGCGCACGTTTCCCTCTTAATCATGGCCCCAGTTCAGAAAAATCTAGGAAATTTTTGCAGAATTTGCCTCTGCGCACGTTTCCCTCTTAATCATGGCCCCAGTTCAGAAAAATCGAGGAAATTTTTTGCAGAATTTGCCTCTGCGCACGTTTCCCTCTTAATCATGGCCCCAGTTCCGAAAAATCGATGAAATTTTTTGTAGAATTTGCAGATGATATACAAGTAAATATACAGCAAATACTGTTTGGTAACAATTTTTCGCCTAAAGTCGTTTTTATCTTCCTTTTTGTGTGTTTTACAGTCAGTCTGTAAAAATGGCGTACTACGGGCGAAACATCGTTCCCAGCAGCGACGTTGGAGTCCAAGATGCATCCAGACATCCTCCCTATGCTGTCCCTGAACCATTTCTGTGGTGTTTCCATCATTTTCTGCCCTTTTCCTATGGACCAGGCACCCTCCCCTCATCAGAGCAGGGGGTGCCTGGTGTAATGCTCGAGTCCTCCCATTGACTTCAATGGGGCTCGGGTGCTCGGCCGAGCACTCGAGCCTTCGGGGGTGCTCGGCCAGAGCACCCGAACACCCGAGCATTGGGGTGCTCGATCATCACTAGCTACCATTTTTCTCATGTTGGTAGCAGGTACTGAATACAGCAGGAAATGTTATGGTTTTCAAAGATTTTAGTATCTTTGAAGTGGTGGAAATGTAAAAAAAACATGTATTTATTCCCATAGCGCCACCTTTTGGAAATATTTGTGCACTTCAGCCCAGGGGTAGAAAGGCAAGTGACCCCTCATTTGATGCGGGAGAATGTCTACTTTCCAAAATGGTATACCTTTTATACCTTTCCATCATGTCTCTAACAGTTATGAACATTTTAGTACAAGCAGCCATTTTCGAAGAAGCAAACAGGTAGGTGTAGTTATGTTTTTCTGGCACCCCTAAGGTATGTCGATTCATTCCAATGGGGTGTCATTTTTCTCCTAAGAGCACTAGCTAATGAATACAGTTGGAAATTCCATGGTTTTCACAGATTTCCATACAGATGAAGGGGCAGAAATGTAAGAAAATGCCATTTTTTTCCTATAGTGCCACCTTCTGGAAGCATTTGGGCACAACAGGCTTGGGGTAAGAAGGCAATTCACCCCTCATTAGATGCGGCAGGTTGTCTTCTTTCAAAAATGGTATGGTTTGTGTAGCCTTTCTTCACTTCTCTAGTTGTTATAACCATTTTTGTACAGACAAGTAATGTTTGAGAAAATGTTAGAAAAATTAGTGGTTGCAATAGGTGTAGTTTGGTACTTGTAGCGCCCACTAAGGTAGGGGAACTCATACCAATGAGGTGTCATTTTTCTCCTAAGAGCACTAGCTAATGAATACAGTTGGAAATTCCATGGTTTTCACAGATTTCCATACAGATGAAGGGGCAGAAATGTAAGAAAATGCCATTTTTTTCCTATAGTGCCACATTCTGGAAGCATTTGGGCACAACAGGCTTGGGGTAAGAAGGCAATTCACCCCTCATTAGATGTGGCAGGTTGTCTTCTTTCCAAAATGGTATGGTTTGTGTAGCCTTTCTTTACTTCTCTAGTTGTTATAACCATTTTTGTATAGACAAGTAATGTTTGAAAAAATGTTAGAAAATTTAGAGGTTATAGTAGGTGTCTTTTTGCACTTCTAGCATCCCCTGTGGTAGGTGAACCCATACCAATGGGGTGTCATTTTTCTCCCAAGAGCACTAGATAATCAATATAGTTGTAAATTCCATGGTTTTCCCAGATTTCAGTACTGTTGAAGTGGCAGAAATGTAAGAAAATGCCATTTTTTTTCTATAGTGCCACCTTCTGGAAGCATTTGGGCACAACAGGCTTGGGGTAAGAAGGCAATTTACCCCTCATTAGATGCGGCAGGTTGTCTTCTTTCCAAAATGGTATGGTTTGTGTAGCCTTTCTTTAATTCTCTAGTTGTTATAACCATTTTTGTATAGACAAGTAATGTTTGAGAAAATGTTAGAAAATTTAGAGGTTGTAGTAGGTGTCTTTTTGCACTTCTAGCATCCCCTGTGGTAGGTGAACCCAAACCAATGGGGTGTAATTTTTCTCCCAAGAGCACTAGCTAATGAATACAGTTGTAAATTCCATGGTTTTCACAGATTTCAGTACAGTTGAAGGGGCAGAAATGTAAGAAAATGCCATTTTTTTCCTATAGTGCCACCTTCTGGAAGCATTTGGGTACCACAGGCTTGGGGCAAGAAGGCAAGTTACCCCTCATTAGATGCGGCAGGTTGTCTACTTTTCAGAAATATATAGTTTTATATAGTTATTCCACTGTTTTAGGGTAGTTTTACCACAAAAACCCTAGAATGTGCATTTTAGTTTATAAAGTTGAAAATGTCATTTTGCGCTGCTGGTGATTAGGGCTCTACGCTAGCCTTGGACTTAGGTAAAACTATACAAATTTGGTATTTTTTTACTCGGGGGACTCTGGGCTTTTTCAAATAATTGAAACTTTTTCAATCAAGGTAAATGTTTTTGATACATAGTATGTGATTTTAGCAAAATGAGTAAATTTTCACTTTTTTTTGTCATTATGACATCATAGCTTTTTGCACGATGTAAAATTCTCTTCATGTAAGGTATCACGAGAAAGCTCAATTCGTTCTGAAAAAAACAATATATAGTTTTCCATATTTAACTAAAAATCCCCACAGGAAATCAAGCCTAAACGGAAGGATAGCAAAAATGTTGAAAAAGTGTCTGGCCTGCAGGGTTCAGAAAATGGCCCGAGCCTCTGGCACTGAAGGGGTTAAACAATGCGTCAACATTTTTTACTGCAGAGGATTTTAACTGTTTCTGCATCAATGCATGAACATCAGTTTTAATAGTTAAATCTGGGACAGTAGTCTCAGACATTTAATTAATTTTAACAAAATGTGCAACATCTTTATAAGCAATAAGGAAAGGAACATTTAAATTTGTAGAGAAATTCTTTTCCCATTAACTTTTAAATTAGTGTAATATGAAAAGTGTGTTCCCCCTCCTTCTAAAGATGTGATAGTGACATTTTCTACAGGCACTTCCTGAAGAATATCAGGTAAAACTAATGAAATATCTGCTTGTGTATCTAAATATCCTTTGTATTCTATTCCCCTATATACAACTTGTAACTCATTTGGATCCACTTTCTTGTGTATCATGTACTGAGTTGTGTAATTCTACTTTAATCTGTCCTACGGATTTTTTAGTAATTGCAGGAATGGTAGGTGTAGATGTACCACTCTTGTCTGTGAGTTGTGCATCTTTTAATTTGTTTTGAGCTCCTTGATTGCGATCTCTGTATTTATTATCTTTCTTATGTCTGTATCTGTTAGGTGCCTTTATAAAAGGATTTAATCCATATTTACTTGGTGTACTATCAGATTTAACTGAATCACCTGATGTCTTTTGAGGCTGAGAGTTTGTATATTGTGGTTTTGATTCCTCTTTATAGCTAGTGGAAGGCTCTCTCTACTCTCTGATATTAGAGTTTCTGTATGTGTTGTTGAATTTCGTCTGGGTGTGTTTTCTCTGTGGGGAATTATTTTCTTTGTTTTCCTTTGTTTAGATGTCCCAGTCTGATCTCCAGTAAGAGATAAACCCAGAAGATCATATGTGGATTTAAGAATTTGCAGGACAACGTTTGACTTGTCTCCTATGGGGACATGCTGAATTTGTCTATCCAAGTCTAGAATTAAGCCTTGCCCTTTAATGAGGGGTTTTAAACACCCCCATGTTATTTCATGATTGTTCTGAGTAAAACATAAACCCAATGAATATGCAGCTATAATGCCACTCATCTTATTGACATGGCATAACGTTTCAGATAAAGAAGATAAGGTAACTTTACCGTGGGTCCAATCTCTGGCTTCTTCAGCAGTAACTGATAAACAAGGAGGTAATAGTGCATTTACTAAGGCTTGCCTCTGGGGTGCATGTGGTGTGGGGTAAACTCCATCTAATACATTTATTCTGTCATTTAACCAAAGGGCAATTTCTTTATGGTCACTAGGTGCACTACCTATGGTTGCTTTGATGTGTGACAACGGAATGCTTGTGTGTGCATGTAATGTGACAATAGGTGTGATACCTGGAGGTCCTCTTAAGGTTTGTTCCAGGATTTTAGTTAACAATTTAATTTTCCTCACTAGTAGCTCATTGCGATTTATCTCACCTTGTGGAGGTAATTCATTATCTTGTACAGGCCAGGGTATATAAATGAGATCTGGGTGATCCCCAAGATTCTCCTATATTTAACAGACCATGTCTTCTAACACTTACAGGTAAAATGGGAGGGGTGCCCATTATTCTTATTGAGTCTTCATATGTCATATTAATGATCATATGTCTGGCTGGATTAAAGTCAATATCTTGGTACTCAGAAGTGGTTGCGGCTAATTGCTGGTCACCATTTATTAATTTGATTACAATTAGACAGTAACGTGCTGCTTGTCCCCAAGGGCCATAAGTAATTTCAAGGCAAATAATATCAAAATCTCTGACATCACGTCTATTCTGCAAATTGGACAGCTCATCCAGTCTTATGATATTGGTAAACTGGATAGCCATGATATTTTAGTGCCTTCTCTTACGTATAAGAGGCTCTGGAGTATATATATATTAATTGTAGGTAATCTTTTTCATTTAAATTAGACTCTTATGTCCCAAATCTGGGGATGCAAATTGTGACAGAGGAATAAAATAGTGCTAAAATAGCACTAAATGTGGGTTCTTCCTCTTGTCCCAGAGAAAGTTATGAGATATAATTATTCCCTATCCTAAATATCGGTGTGTAATATCTCAGTTATTTCTGTAGACTGGCTGTATACAAGTAATATAAGGACAATAAAAAGGATTACAGTGTCTATATATATATATATATATATATATCATGAAAATGTTTATTGGCTAGCTAAAAGATATCAAGCAAGAAAACTTAGCAATAACATAATAAAACAAGTTACATTACATTACAAAATCCAACTAGCAGAGTGTGAGATAATTATAAAATTTTGCTTGCCATAATAGAGAAATCACATACCAGTCAGTCTTGGTCATTTAGAGTGTCAGGAAACCTGATCTGTCCGCTACTGACTTATAGGGGTCCTGACACTCAATGTATTTACCTCTTCTCTTAGCATGAGCCAAGGAGGTGAGGAACATGCATTTGGCTCGTGCACGGAAAGACCATATTTGGGGATGGATATAGCAATTGGCTATTGGACCTGTTGCTAAGGGTCTTAGGTGGAAGTAGCCAACGGTATACTTCTCCTATCTAGAGGCCCAGGGGTGAAAAGGACAACTGTCTAACCTTTTTCTAAGCCAGTGGTTCTCAACCTGTGGGTCAGGACCCCTTTGGGGGTCCAATGATGATTTGCCAGGGGTCGCTTAAAACCATCAGATATTTATATTTCGATTCATAACAGTAGCAAAATTACAGGGATGAAGGAGCAACTAAATAATTTTACTGTTAGGGGTCACCACAACTTGGGAAATTTTATCAAAGGGTCGCGGCACTAGAAAGGTTGAGAACCGCTGTTCTAGGCGCTATAGGGGAAGTGTGGCAATTATCAGTTAGGGCAGACAGTTATGTGACAATAAGTCTGTCCAGATAAAGTAAGAATATGTTCTAGCATTCTCTGTCATGGCTAGAAAAATAAATGTATATAGTAACCCTTTGTGTGCCATGTAAGAACAGCTATATGCAGAATACAATAGGGTTATGGGTAGAAAGTATATAAATCATATAAAATGTATAGGGGGGCTAATTCCCCTACAACAGGATCTTTCACTTGAACACCACTATAAGATACAGCAATCATGTGATCAGTGCATACCTCCCAACATTTCAAATTGCCAAAGAGGGACAATTGTGTTTTGGGGGGTGTTGCTGGGGGTGTGGCTGGTGGGTGGGGAATTAATGAGAATTTTTAGGCTGTTTCATGACCTTCTGACGCCTCCTTGTGTTACCTAATAAATGACTTATAACAAGACCAAAGTATTGTATTTAAGCAGACTAATTTATAAACACATATACTGATATTTAAAGAAACAATAATGTGAGTTTTATTGCTGTGGAGAAATATGTTACACTTATACACACCACACAATCTGATCTCCTAAAAAGAGGGACATCATGGTGGGAAAGAGGGACAGTGGGATTTGGGTCTAAAAGAGGGACTGTCCCTCCTAAAGAAGGACACTTGGGAGGTATGCCAGTGGGCATGGCAACACTGTGCTGGTGCACACAAGCCTGATGTCACAACTACACTATGTGGTCTGTAAGCCACACCCCTCTTTATATTTCTCTGTAACTGCCACTTACTAGCTAGTATTAACTGTCATTTCCTTCCTCACTAACCTGAGGAAAAGGTTACTGTGGAGAAGACTTGAATCAAACAATGTATATCTTAAATATACAGGCGAAGCTAAACATATCTAAAAAGTACCATCACTCAAAAGATAAAAATAATCATAAAATTTTATTGAAATCAAAACACCTCCATCCTCATCACATCAAACCATAAAAAACAAATAAGTGCTCGATACAAACTAGGAACGGCACTATCAAAATATAAACTAATAATTCAATATCAATGATAAAAAAGCAATAATAGAAAAATTCACTTACATAATACATAAAATGAATATCAAACGCCACATATGGTATCCTGGCCAGGAAAAGTGAACTACCTTCACCAATGCAATGCGTTTCACACAATAAAGTGCTTTATCAAGCTTAAAAAGCAGAGAAAGCTCCATGCGGTGCTTGAAAACTGACAGCTATTTAAACAGGTTAACAGCTGGTCATTAATTGAATCGTACATCTCCCCTCCCCACGGTGTGTCTAAGGACTCAAAATACCATGCTGTTAACCCATTATCAGCACCTTTTTAAACACATGAATAGCTAAAATGGGAAAATATAATATAATACAGAAGGTATGACTCAATATAAAGAGATTGGGACTTGATCTTATCCTTCATATCAACGCGGGGAAACGTTTCAATGTACTGGCTCTTCCCATACAATAACATTGATTAATGGTATTGGACTACAAAAAGGAAGACAATTCGATATTCTCGTTCAAACCCTTTGAATGTAATGTTTGTAGGGTATATATCCAAAAGGCTTCCCTCCTATTAAGCATCCTGATCAGATCCCCTTTTCTGATATCCAATGAGATTTTTTCAATAGCATACCCCTTAACCCCTTAAGGATCATTGATGTGCCAGGCTACACGCCGCTACGGAAGCCCTGAACCAGAACTTAAAAAAAAAGCCCCGTGGTCCTCAAGGGCCAGCCACTTGTGTGCGCTCTGGTCCGTAAGGGGTTAAGCAATTTGGGATTCTTATGGTGAATCTCAGAGAAGTGACGCAATACAGAGTGATCCTGAAATCCAAAACTGATATTTCTCTTGTGTTCATATAGACGTTTTTTAAATTCTCTCTTCGGTCGTCCCACATACCTTAGCCCACAAGGGCGCTCTAGGACATAGATGACGCCAGTACTACTACACGTAATAAATTGTTTAATGGGAAATAACTTTCCCTCTTCATTTTGAAAGTCCAAAGTCTTCTTGGGACAGTTGGCACATGCGGCACAACGTCCGCAGTAATGCCAACCGATAACCGGTGTTTTGGACCCAAGAAGACCCTGAACTTTTTTATCCCCTTTCTTTTTTTTATGGGCTCTTAGCTGGGTTAGAGCCAATATGCTCCGCAAGTTAGGACTCTTTCTACAAATAATTTTAACCCTTTCAGGAATTATATTGCTCCACACTGTATCTTCCATTATGATTGGCCAATACTTTTGCAAATGGCCTCAATAGTAGGTACCCACTTAGAAAATACAGTGCTAAAGCAAATTCCATACATATTTTATCCCGTTCATTTGCTCCTTCTTTCTCCATAATTCTATTATTCACACTATTTATTTTATAAATTTTATTTTTACCTTTCTTTCTATTAAAATACTTATCCATATATGTACGTTTTACCTTCTCATATGTTCTTACATTCACACTTTCTATTATTATTTATTCTTTTATGAACTATATTTTGTTTATACATTTTTCTCATCATCCTTCTATAAAATAGGTGTTTAATTTCTTGCACGGATTTAGTTTTTATAACCCGATTTTGTATCTTTTTATCATTGTTTACATTTTCCTTATCATACTTGCCTTTACCGCTCCCTAATATTGTCCTGTTAGTATCAGCGTCATCTATCCCCCACAGACTAGATTTCAGAGAGAGAATCTTTTGGTCCATATTGGCCCTCAGGTCCCTCTGCATCACCCCCCCACCTCCAGAATCATCCTGTTCAGCATCCTCTAAGCCCAATACACTAGAACGTTTCAATCCCAACACAAACATAAAATCATCAAATATTTTTTTAACATATCTATCTCTGGATGTTGTTCTTCATACTGGGAGCTTGATGGAAACTGAAAGAAAAAAAATATTTCATTAATACATTCCCCTTCTATGTTTTTTTTTCACAAAGACCTACAGAGACTTCTATGGAGGAAGTGAACTCCCTGTCTTCTATGCAGTACAAGGCATTAACAAGGAGAGCACAAATTTTATGTAGTGTAAGCCATCTCTTCTCAGATGTGGAATCTGGTTGAAAGACCAGACAGATAACAGCAGGGGACAATCTTCTTCCTATGAGAACAATGAAAGCCCTGCCCCCCTTGACAAGTTTTTCAGGTTTTTCCCTTATCTGAATTAAAGATTGTCCCTCTCTGCAGTCTACCTGGTCACCTCCCTTCTGATATGGCTGAACAATGTTACATCAGTAAAATGTTTTGGAACGGGATACTTTGTCATTGAATTACTCTTGAACTACAGCTGACAGAACTGAAATAACACTCTCCAAGGTCCAAATACTATGATGATTAATTAGAGCTACTTTTATTATGAAACATTACTATCCCTTTTAGTATGAATATCCTACAACAGGGGAAGGCAATTATAATGGCCTGAGAGTTGCATCTGTGTTAATACATATTTTCAAAGGGAACTAGCAGTACTGCATACACAAACACACACACACAAACACACACTTAAATGTAGGAAAAATGTACATGCTTTGTTTACAGAATGTGGAGTTGATAATTATGGTACTTTATCTAAAATAAAATGAGTTCTTATGTACATAATGGGCCTGTCAGGGATTTCACAAGTGTGATGCTGGTGAGCATATAAAAATGCTAGTTGCAAAACCAAATGGTTCCTAAAATGGTTCCCAAATAGTTCCTCTCCAGTTCAGCCAGGGAGCAACAAGGGTGGAAGTTCACTGAGAACTGGGAAGAACTGGGCTAAGGAACTTTGGAGGACAAATAATGAGAAACTCAGAGTACTGGAAATGAGTAATGAAAGACTACTAGGTGTCCAGACCAGGTACGATATGGTATGTGAGACACCACAGAATCCCCTATCACAGAGAGAAGGAGAATGAAAGAGAAGAGAGAAAGAAAAAATCAGAGTGAGAGAATGACAGAGAGGAGAAGAGAGATAAGGAGAGAGAGAGGCGAGAAGAGGGGAGAGAGAGAAAGAGCGATAGAGAAAGTATAACAGCCGTTTGGCAATAGCAAAAACAGGCTAAGGAACGGATGCAGGGCATGGACTGTCCTTAAAAATCTGTGACGGTTTGCAGGCAATGGTTCAGCCACACCTGACAAACGTAAAATGCACAGGATCAGACTGATAAAGACAAGGCCTCATGTAAAGTTATACCCCTTGTGTTATTTGTTAATGTCACTAAAAGAAAATTATTGCAATAAAATGTATTTTAATTGAGATTGCTAATAACTAATCACAAAATAAAACCCAGTTTGAGATTGCAAATGTAACAACATGCAATATATAGCACAATGTCTTTAAAAAGTCACTCTTCAGGCATTTAGAGCAAATAAAATATAGGTTTTCCTATGATAATTTGTGCTCAGTTAGTGCATTTTTAATAGGAACTGGATAAATAATATGAATGTTCAGTCATACCTCCCAAGTGTCCCTTTCAGTGGGGTACTGTCCCCTAGAGATGAAAATCCCTATGTCCTTCTTTGCCACCCTGGTGTCCTTCATTTAGGAGATCAGACTGTGTGATGTGTAAAGAAGTGTATCACCCTGGTGTCCCTGTGTGTAGGAGATCAGACTGTGCGGTGTGTATATAAGTGTATCACCCTGGTGTCCCTGTGTTTAGGAGATCAGACTGTGTGGTGTGTATATAAGTGTATCACCCTGGTGTCCCTCATTTAGGAGATCAGACTGTGTGGTGTATATATAAGTGTATCACCCTGGTGTCCCTGTGTTTAGGAGATCAGACTGTGTGGTGTGTATATAACTGTATCACCCTGGTGTCCCTGTGTTTAGGAGATCAGACTGTGTGGTGTGTATAGAAGTGTATCACCCTGGTGTCCCTGTGTTTAGGAGATCAGACTGTGGGGTGTGTATATAAGTGTATCACCCTGGTGTCCCTGTGTTTAGGAGATCAGACTGTGTGGTGTGTATATAAGTGTATCACCATGGTGTCCCTGTGTTTAGGAGATCAGACTGTGTGGTGTGTATAGAAGTGTATCACCCTGGTGTCCCTGTGTTTAGTAGCTCAGACTGTGTGGTGTGTATATAAGTGTATCACCCTGGTGTCCCTGTGTTTAGGAGATCAGACTGTGTGGTGTGTATATAAGTGTATCACCCTGGTGTCCCTGTGTTTAGGAGATCAGACTGTGTGGTGTGTATATAAGTGTATCACTCTGGTGTCCCTGTGTTTAGGAGATCAGACTGTGTGGTGTGTATATAAGTGTATCACCCTGGTGTCCCTGTGTTTAGGAGATCAGACTGTGTGGTGTGTATGTAAGTGTATCACCCTGGTGTCCCTCATTTAGGAGATCAGACTGTGTGGTGTGTATATAAGTGTATCACCCTGGTGTCCCTCATTTAGGAGATCAGACTGTGTGATGTGTATATAAGTGTATCACCCTGGTGTCCCTCATTTAGGAGATCAGACTGCGTGATGTGTATAGAAGTGTATCACCCTGGTGTCCCTGTGTTTAGGAGATCAGACTGTGTGGTGTGTGTATATAAGTGTATCACCCTGGTGTCCCTGTGTTTAGGAGATCAGACTGTGTGGTGTGTATATAAGTGTATCACCCTGGTGTCCCTGTGTTTATGAGATCAGACTGTGTGGTGTGTATATAAGTGTATCACCCTGATGTCCCTGTGTTTAGGAGATCAGACTGTGTGGTGTACAGAAGTGTATCACCCTGGTGTCCCTGTGTTTAGGAGATCAGACTGTGTGGTGTGTATATAAGTGTATCACCCTGGTGTCCCTGTGTTTAGGAGATCAGACTGTGTGGTGTGTGTATATAAGTGTATCACCCTGGTGTCCCTCATTTAGGAGATCAGACTGTGTGGTGTGTATAGAAGTGTATCACCCTGGTGTCCCTGTATTTAGGAGATTAGACTGTGTGGTGTGTATGGAAGTGTATCACCCTGGTGTCCCTCATTTAGGAGATCAGACTGTGCGGTGTGTATATAAGTGTATCACTTTGTTCCATAGAAAGAAAAACTCACAAATGTTTGTTTAAACTGCAGTATCTGTGTTTATAGATTAGTCAGTGTAAATAAAATGATTTGGTCTAGTTCTGAATTATTTATTCAGTCACATAAGGAGAAGGTCAATATGTTAAGGACTTTTTTAGCTTTCTCCACCCAGATGTGCAAGGATTTCTAGAGATAGATAGATAGATAGATAGATAGATAGATAGATAGATAGATAGATACAAAATTGCCCTACCCAAAAAACCTCTCTCTTCCCCCCCAATCCCATGATGACCCTCCTAATGCGAGTCCAGTGCACTTGCATGGGGTTATAAGGGGGGGGGGGGAGATAAATTAGGTTAATAATGATATGCTGTTTATCTCCCCAAAAAATATCCTGTCTTGTATTTGCTGGGGGGTTGTAGACAATACAAACTATGACAATTAGAAATAAATTGGGGATGTACTAATACGATTCTGCACTAAAATAGGAGCTTCAATAGATTTGTGTGGGCACTGACACTGCCTGAATCCTACGTACAAAGCTGTGTATGCCAACAGTTCTCCTCCTTACTGTTAGCACCAAGGGGAGGGAAGTGAGGGATGTATTGATTCTTTTGGGGTGTTCATGTACGTCATTCTATAGGGGTATTATTCTGGGTTTGCTCTCATTAAAATCTCAACAATAGCAGAGTGGATGCACCAGGACACCCTAAAGGGTTCAAACATTCTCCTAAATACCCACAGCTTCAGGTGAATGCCAGTGCCAAGGTGGATACATTCTTTGCCCCCAAATAGGTTTTCTCACCCATATAGAATAACATGCACTTGTGTCATTGTGTCAGTTCATATAATTGTGATTGTTTATTGTGTTGTGTTATTTGTCCTCTGTGGTGCAGCTAGTTTGCTCAACAATATCTTCACTTTTATTTCATACATATGGCCCTTATAATGTTAACTGTACTTTCTACTATTATCCTTTCATTGTGTAATTACAAGTTTCTGTCAGTTGGTTTATTTTTCCTATAAGTGAGTTTACTCCCTGGTGTAAAGATGGAGAGGTGGTAAATGATGTACCTGGCAGGTAGAATACACAGCAGGACAGGCATGTGATGGTCAGGTGCTGAGAAGGGATGATGTTCTACACCTTACTGCGCAACTCGTTGACAATTCCCAGCATAGACGTTCTGATCGTTTTATCTAACAAGTACTGGACCATTTTGTTCTACAGAGTAAATTAAATAATTAGTAAGCAGCTGACTGGCAACCAAACTGGATTAATAATGGCACCAAACAGAAGGAAACCCAACAGACACCACTGATAACTTACGTCCATCTTTGCAGTGATGACAAAAAAGAAGGTCCCCCATTTGGATCACTGGGACACTGCATAAAGGCGAACCCCCAAGGTCCATTTACGTCACTGTAAATAGAAATACACACAAGGTTACATGTGAACCAACAATGTCTCTTCCTGTGAAGACGTATTGCAATTAGGATTTGTGGCTAATATTCTGCTCACCTAAAGGGAGAATCCAGTTCAGTAGCAAATGTAAGTGAAAGCAGAGTGAGGAAAGCAGACGGCAACACATGGTCTAAATAAGCTTTCAGACTTCATGAGACTTTCAGACTGCTTTCTTCTCTGTGCTCCTGTTTGTTGTGTGCTGCCCCCCTTGGTGGACAGTGGTATAACAGGTCAATAGATGGTTCAGGTTTGACACAAAATTCTATCTCACAAATCTACTATATTTTGTAAAAAAGTAACTTTGATAACTAAACAAACAAACATCTTTTCCCCTGACATGGAGTGATGGACTGTATTAATTAGTGTTATTAATCATTTAAGTACCAAAAGGTTACAGACTGCTCTGCATCTTTGGGCACTTAAAGGACTAATAATACTACTTAACACAGTCCATCACCCCATGTCACATGGAGTAATTGTCTTAGGCTTGACACATCACAGACCCCTGGACAAGGCTTTCTGGGGAGAGGGGTCAACAACCCCACCTGAAACCAAGACGCTCTCTGATTGCCTTTGCGAGGTGGATTGCAATATCAAAATGGTATAAACAGCTTCACTTAGAAAGGAGTGGCAGAAACTGGTGCATTGTATTACTCCTTTTGGCAAATTTTAGCCCCTTGAGAGAATTTGGAGGTTTTAGGACTCAACACAAATATTTTATGGAAGAGAATAGAGGTGTTAGGCATTGTCCACCTCCTGGGACGCATTAAAATGACATTACGTGTGAGGGACACTGTAGATATTTTGGTTCTCCTTCTGTTGAGGGGACAGGGGTGCATATGTAACAGACTTAACCTATGTAGAGGGAGACTGCACTGAAATAAAAGCCTTCAGCGGAGAACTCGAGATGTATTTCATACACATCGATAAGATCATATCGCCACAATATTGACCTTTAGTGAATCTAGGCCAATGTATCTCTTCTGCAGGGTAAGCCAGGCCAATGTTCAGCAGTTTGCCTCTCTGCTCAGAGGGCCAGCCAGCTCCTCCTCCCTTATGTTTCCCTGCCTGATTCAGTAACTCGCTCACGTGTGCTGTCCGCTACCCTCAGTACAGTATGTGCCGAGGGGAAGAGCCAGCAGAAACATGCACTGCTTCAGCTTCTCTGCTTTTTCTATAAATAAATGGGTGTTACAATCATCACCTGGCATGCCCATATGCCTGATACAACAAGCCACTGCTTGATGGGCTCAGAATTGCTTCTCATTTGTTTTGAACATAAGGCCATTAGAGGTGAATGATCCTCCACAATGTACAGTTAACGCTCAGTAACCTAGGGTCACCCTTTTAAGCCACTGTGTGCTGGAATGTAGATGTGTTTACCATGAAATGATACAAAGCCTAAACATATAAGCAGCCAATCATAGCCTCTGAAGTCTGAACTGGATGTGTCCCCAATGTACTGTGAAGCAATGTGTTTGAGACCTCTTTAGCATACAAGCAGTTAGATTATCGCTAGCAAAGATGCATGTAACAAGCTGCTATAAAAACAAGTTTGTACAGGGACATTGGAATCTCCATGGCCACACCCACAACTCAAGTGTGTGGGTGTGGTCAGCACAGCTTAGGTGCCCTTTATAACATGGTGCTGTTCTATGCAGAATCTGGTCCTGATTACTATACTGCTCACCAGTAATGTGGAGAGAAAGTGACTAATTGTTTCACACCTTGTAAACCGGCTAATGCAAAACTGCATGTTTCCCTGCACCAAAGACTAATGTGTGTATTGGTTCCATCATTCCTCAAGAGTAACAAAAGAACAGCAGACGAACTGCACTCAGACATTGCACAACAAGACTTCATCATGACCTTGAGATTTGGAGCAAATCAACTGCACCATAGGTGACAAAAAAGGACTTTTAATTCCTTAGATTAAAATTAAAATGATCTGCAAATTTTGTCCTCTTTAGCAGGTGCCACTGTTGCGCTACTAATTGCTCCTCTTTAGCTGTCTGCTTAAGGCCCTATATATTTAAACTTGCAGGTATCATGACCTGATAAAAGGTTCGGTACTCTGTCTCGCCTGCTATCTGACATTGCTTACAAGTCAGAGGTTTTATACTATATTAATCTTGGTAGAGCGTCCTCAGTGGTATTTATGTACTTATTGTAAAATCTTGGGTATAATACGCTCCTGTGTCGAATATGCAGGTGCAAATTATACCCATAATACGCACCTTTGTTTTCCCCTGTCACACACAAAAAAAATGTCCATTGCTGCACTGCATTCCTCCCTCCCCATTTACCCATATCTTCCTCCTCTGACCCTCTGTAGAACAATTTCGGCAGCCTGACAGGGTTTTGGTGGGCGGCTTGCTTGCATCTACTGTCCACTTCCAGCATTGCCCTTCAGGGTATCTACTCACTAGAAGTAGTAAAATTATAAGCCCATAAATCGCGGTGTTCACACTGCCTTCCACCTCACTTGTCTTGGGCGTCCTAGTCGCTACCACACAGCCGACTACCTCTGGTGACGTCACTCCTGGGGTTCGCTGGATTTGCGTCCTAAGCCATACAGTTTGGAATACCTGTGACCACATACACTTCCAGCTCTACTAATTGAGCTTCGTCTGCCAGATGATTCCACAATCACTTCCATAGACTCACATCATATTGAGGCTTACGATGCAAATCCAGCGAACCCCAGGAGTGACGTCACCAGAGGGAGTCTGAAGTGTGGAAGCGACTAGGACGCCCAAAACAAGTGAGGTGGAAGGCTCCGTGACAGCAGTGTGAGAACCGTGATTTATGGGCTTATAATTTTACTAATTCTAGTGAGTAGATACCCTGAAGGGTTTGGTTATTTGTATATTGTGATTTTCTTGTATTAAACGTACTACACTTAGATCGGTCCCCTTTGTTTTTGCTCTCCTTTCGCTTTATATATTCTGCAGTCTTTTGTGACTACACACAAGGGGGCATGACTTGCAATTTGGATGGAGCAACGAGGATGGGACTTAGATCTAAAAGGAGGAATTTTTGTGGCTTGAACTATTAGAGACTGTGCCCGGAAGAACTTGAGCACTATATAATATTGTCAATTTGTAAGACATTACCATTGGCAAGGCAAAAGAGATCCTGACTGGGCAATGCTGGAATCAGGCCACAGATGCAAGCATGCCTCCCGCTGGGGCCCTGGCAGGCTGCCAAAATTGCACTACAGAGGGGAAGTGGAAGATACGGGTAGGTGGGGAGGGAGAGAAGCAGTGCGGCAATGGAGTTTATTTTTTTATTACTGTTTTCTCTCGTGTATACTACACACCGCCTACTTCACATAAGGTGAAGAGGGGCAAAATTGTGCGTATTATACTAAGATTTTACAGAACCACATATATTTCACTATCATTATAATGAAGTGATGAGAGCAGTCAGAAGGGGGAATTCATTAGTCGGCAAATGGTTGAATGTACAAGAAATGTGTCTGATTTTCTTTTGCATTAACCAGACTCCAATTCATCAATGTCCGGATCATATCTGATATTCATAAACAAGTAAATTCCAGATAGATCTTCCATCCACCACCTTTAGGCTGTCTGATTACTAAAGCATACAAAATGTGAGAGGCTTCTGAGGACAAACAACAGCACAATGTCCTGTTCTACGGCTAGTCACCACTCAGAAGCATCACGTATTAGCTGTCTAGTGCCATTACAGAGGAGAAATTTCCACGTACATACTAGACTAAGCCTGCTCTCCTCTGTAATGGTACTAGAGAGCTAAAGAGTGATGCTTCTGAGTGGTGACTAGCCGTAGTACAGGCCATTGTGCTGTTGTTTATCCTCAGAAGCCTCTCACATTTTGTATGTTTATTTTGAATACTCTCAGGGGGTCTCCCTAAGAGTGAAGGGTAATCCAGACGTGGACCCCTTGCTCTCAGTGTCTAGGAAATCTAGCTGCTTCTCCCAGACAAGGCCCAACAAGACCGAAATATAAGTCAGGGGTTAGCTGGTGTTCCTGTGCAGAGGGGACTTGCCAGTCATTTTGGAACTGGACCTTCCTATTTGGCTGGATTAGTCTAATATTGTCAGGGAAATTCCTCCTCTGTAATTGCACTAGAGAGTTAAAACGTGATGCTTCTGAGCGGTGACTGGCCATGGAACAGACCATTGTGCTGTTTTTCATCCTTGGAAGCCTCTCATATTTTGTATGTTTATTTTGTCTGATTAATAGAAATACATGGTGTGGACACACACACAAAAACATAAGCTGTGTGTTTATGCCTCTCTGGAATCTCTGCACATTTCCCACTTTTTAACTGTGCTTCCTGCCTCACACTCACATTCAGTCACTGACCAAAAGTATCTGTAAATGATATTTGTGAAAAGCAACATATCTGACGCTGCTCGTAACTTCACTTGAAACATTCTGGCCTCAGTGGAATTGTTTTAATCCAATGAATGTCAAAGGAGTCTGCAACGCATTGTGAAACAGTGTGCTGCTCACCCCTCACACACTCAAAGGAAAACCACACTCAATGGGCATTATTTAAACCCGTATTTATTTAAGACTTGGTAGAATCCATTCATACTGCAGAATTGTCACTATCTCTTGATGAGGCTCGTGTGGTACAACAAGCTTGTGGATATATCGTATTCAGTTTTCCCATCAATAAAGGGGGCAACTGCTATGTGTGTCACATTTTGAGAGGAGAAGCTTCAGTGGTGCTGGTCACGCCCACATTCTGAACTGTGGGCGTGTCCTGTGCAAACTGAACACCTCTGGTCCAGACAACAGCTCCTGGATTACGTTTACATATTCCTCCACTGGCTATCCTTTAACCCATTGGATGCCTGGGATCTCACCAATGCATTGTGAGCTCACCAGTGTATTGATTTGCAATTACTTGGAGACCTGTCTAGGAACCATGGGGTTAAGAGAAATGTTTGTGCTTGCCTGTTACAGAATATACAGTTATTTCCTGTGTTAGGGAGAACTAGGATAGACTGAGAGAAGTGTATTGTGGGATCAGTGGTGAAGCCATGGGTGGGACTAAGAGCATCAATGATGCACTGTCTAGGGCAGAGGTAGGGCAATGTGAAGGCCACCACCTGTTGCTGGACTACAAGACGCTGCTTTAGGATAATGGGAGTTGTAGCCCATCAAGAGATAAAGGGCCTCCCTTTGCCAGCCCCTCCCCTATGGATTAATGAGATGTAAATCCACCTCTGGTCCTGTTCTTTTGTTGAGAGACAGACAGACCAACAGCTAGTTCCAGCAGTTCACTCCCAGCTGATAAGGGGAAGTTAGTACTTACGTGGAAAATTTTTCAGGGAGGACTGGAATGTTCTTGTCATCTCAGGCTCCTGGATCGTGTGTCTGTAAATTGCTTCTGCAGAACATTTCATAGGTGCCTGAAGATATAATGGACACATGGGTTATCGTGTGTGCCACACTAACAAGCGCATGTTTCAACATTGTTCATGTCCAGTTGTCTCTTACACAGTAGCCTTTATCAGGAGATGTGAAAAGTTCCCAAAAGATCTGGGACTTGGAGCAAACCTGTGATGCATTTAGGAAGCTTCTAAGATACAACTGGAGCAAACCAACAGCACCATAGGTGCTAAGTGAAAATTCCCTCCAAAATAATTTAAATTGGCCTTTAACCCCTGGAGGGATAGAAAGGTCTCCAGTGCATTGTTTTGCAATGTGTGGGGGATGTCCTAGCATTTTATCACATATGAGTGATGTAGACTGCAGTGTTACGTAAGGGCCTCTGCAACCCAGATGCAAGGTGGGTAAATGTTTGGATCACCAGGTGTAGTTGAACTACAGCTTCCGTCATCCTCGGCAGACTGAGAATGACAAGAATTATAGCCACAAAAGTGAATCCTCACTGACTTGAAGATGATTGAAGCTGTAGTCCAACAACAGCTGGATAGCCAAACATGGCCTGATGCTGTCCTTGGCCTGCAAAAGTACTTAAAAACCCTACAGTATGCATGGTAGGCTTTACATCTCAGTAGTCCTAGGCAAAGGCACCCAAAGTAACTTAGCTCTGCCGATGGTCACACTCGTTTCTCATATGATGCCACCCCTTGCCCAACCCACTGTCCCCTGACACAGAAAACACTCAAGATATAACATACAAACACAAGAAAGCATGTATCCCATTGGCTGCTAGAGTGATCATTGATTTGCAATAAAATGGAGATACCCCTAGAATCCTCTATGTTAAATAATACTTGGTAATTATAAACCATGAACTATAAACCAGGATTGTTCTGGCCACAGGCACAACTGAAAATGTATCCATATCCAGCAAAGTCGAGGAACCTCATATCAACAGTCAGTGTTCTAGCCTGGGACCTACTTTATCTATCTAATAGGCATCTTCCATAAGAAACTAGGATTATATGACTGGGCTGACATGTTTACTGGTATTTCAGTTAGTAAAAAGGTGACTAGAATGTAGAAGTGTGAAGAGAAAAAGGGTTAGTGCCAGTGCACGACAAGGAGGCACAAGAAGAACCAGAGGAGCGTGAAGTACAAGAGAGAAGGCCCAGGCACATGAAGAGCAGAAACACTCACTTTTTCTTTGTTCTTTACTTTCCAGGATTTCTGCAGACTTAAAACCTTCTTCAGAAATGACATTCCAGTCAAAACCTGTTCTTTCCAGACATCATTCATCACATTTGATGTTTCCTTTGTTTCTGTGGAAAAAAAGTGGAACAAATCCACCAGTTATCAGATTCTGCTTTTTTTCGTAAGGAATATAAAGGGTCACTTTATTTACTAAGTAGATGGACTGAGTGCAACACAGTTTTTCAAAATGTGTGGTTACAGGGCTTCTCTCCCTGAGCATGAGGTTCCTTACATTCCCTCATTCTTCTCCGCGTGAGGTAGAGGAGGTTCTCTTCCTTCACTGAGTGTGATGAACAGGATGCCACCTCCCTCTACTGAATGACAGATACAGGATGTTTCCACCCGCCACCAAACTTAAGATGAGAGAGGTTCCCTCCATCTACCAAGTGAGGGATATAGGATGCTCCCTCTATCTTCTAAGTGTAGATAAAGGATATGTCTTTCCTCCACAAAATGTAGGTAATGGATGTTTCCTTCCTTTTTAGACAGTAAGGTACAGGAGATATTCTCCCTCTGCTAAGTGTGAGGTACAGGATATACCCTTCCGCTACTGAGTGTGATATACTGAATATTCCATCTATTTACTGAGTATATGATACAGGATGTTGCCTCCCTCTACTGAGTGTAGATAGAGGATGTACCCTCCCTCTACTGAGTGTGAGGTACAGGATGTTCCCTTCCTCTACCGTGTGTGTGAGGTACAGGATGCTGCCTCCCTCTACTGAATGTAAGGTACAGGATGTTCCATCCCTCTACTGAGTGTGAGGTACAGGATATACCCTCCCTCTACTGAGTGTGAGAGTGTGAGGTACAGGATGTTCCCTCCCTCTACTGAGTGTGAGGTCAGGATGTTCCCTTCCTCTACCATGTGTGAGGTACAGGATGTACCCTCCCTCTACTGAGTGTGAGGTACAGGATGTTCCCTCCCTCTTCTGAGTGTAAGGTACAGGATATTCCCTCCCTCTACTGAGTGTGAGGTACAGGATATACCCTCCCTCTACTGAGTGTGAGGTATAGGATGGTCCCTCCCTTTACTGAGTGTGAGGTACAGGAAGTTCACTCCCAGTACTGAGTGTGAGGTACAGGATGTTCCCTCCCTCTGCTGAGTGTAGGTACAGAATGTTCCCTCCATCTGTTGAGTGTGAGGGGGTCCATGTGCATTGCAGTTATGTATTCCTCTGGGCCTTATGTATAAAATAGAAACCTGGATCAATCCAGCAGCACCACTGGGGACAAATAAACTTTTCTATTCAATGAAACGGAGTTTTAATCCCATCGACTTTTATACAGGTTTCCAACGTATTGTGGAGTAAAGCATTGAAGGCCGATCTAGCAATCAAGTGGTTAAAAGTGCTGTTTAAATGAATGGTAATTTGGGGAATTTTTATTTGTCCCCTGTGGTGCATTAGGTTTGCCCTAAAATTGTCCAACTTTAGACTTATACATAAGGCCCAGTATCTTCTATACTACAGTATAAGGTTGAAGTGGTGAAGACTGAAGAGAAAGCTGTACTGTCTAGAGTACTCTTACTTTCAGTGAACTCAGAAGCAGTAGTGTAGCCATTTCTGCTGCTTGATTCTAGATCTTGGAGTTGTACCTTTTCCAGATCACCTGGGGTGGACACAAAACAATAATCAGAACCTGATTATATACAACTATATACAATTGGACCCAATACACTGAGTGCGAGGTAGATAAGTAAATGGAATGCTTGCAACACAGAGTGATACAATATGTTTCCTGCCTCTATAGTGTGAGGTACAGGAAGTGATCTCCCTCTACTGAGTGTGGTATACAGGAAGTGTCCTCCCTCTACTCAGCATGAGGTACAGGAGGTGTCCCCCCTCTACCAAGTGTTAGGTACAGGAAGTGTCCTCCCTCTACTGAGTGTGAGGTACAGGATGTTCACTTCATCTACTGAGTGTAGGTACAGAATGTTCCCTCCATCTGTTGAGTGTGGGTACAGAATGTTCCCTCCATCTGTTGAGTGTGAGAGGGTCTTTGTGCATTGCAGTTATGTATACCTCTGGGCCTTATGTATAAAATAGAAGAACTCAAAGAAATCTGGATCAATCCAGCAGCACCACTGGGGACAAATAAACTTTCCTATTCAATGAAATGGAGTTTTAATACCATTGACTTTTATACAGGTCTCCAAAGTATTGTGGAGCAAAGCATTGAAGACCGATCTAGCATTCAAGTGGTTAAAAGTGCTGTTTAAATGAATGGTAATTTAGGGAATTTTTATTTGTCCCCTGTGGTGCATTAGGTTTGCCCCCAAATTGTACAACTTTAGGCTTATACGTAAGGACCCGTATCTTCTATTCTACAGTGTAATGAGAAGAGAAAGCTGTACTGTCTAGAGGACTTACCTTCAGTGGCCTCAGGAGGAGCACTGGAGACATCTGCTCCATCTGATACTAGAAGTTCATACTCTTCCAAATCACCTGGGGTGGACACAAAACAGTAATCAGAACCTGTTTATATACAATTATATACACTGGACCCAATGCACTGAATGTGAGGTAGATAAGTTAATGGAATGCATGCAACACAGAGAGATACAATATGTTCTCTGCCTCTATAGAGTGTGATGTACAGGAAGTGTCCTCCCTCTACCAACTGTGAGGTACAGGAAATGTCCTTCCTCTACTGAGTGTGAGGAACAGGAAGTGTCCTCCTCTGCAGAATGTGATGTACAGGAAATGTTCTCCCTCTACAGAGTGTGAGGTACAGGAAGTGTAGTATGAATGTCTCCTCCCCTATTAAATTAATACATGAGGACTTTTTTAATGGACTTATAGTGTTCAAACTTGAGCACTATATATAGATTATTTTGTTTGTATTTATGTGAATTTAAATTAGTGTGAATATGCGATTGTGCCTGTATCTTTTATATTAGTAGCTCGTTTGATTGCTTTTTCACAAGTGTTCTTTATTTGTAGATTAATTATGTTTAATGACATGCGATTGAATAGAAGACGAGGATTATACTTGGAGAAATTTACAGAATGTTTTACTAGTGTTCCTAATAATGTTGATTCAGACTATGATCAGGAATACTTTCATAGGGAGATATTATCTAAATTTTATTTAATGGAAAATTTGATTGAAAGGGAGATTGATCACTGGTGGGATTTGGTTATGTTATAACAATATGTTTTAGAACAGAAAGTCCCAAAAGGGTTAATGGTGATCAAAAACCCAACTTTTCAGGATGATTCTTTTGTTAATGATCGGAATGGGGTTTTGAAACAATGTTCTCTTTCCCTAATTGCTTTGTTGATGGATTATAGGGAGAAGGAAGTAAGTAGATTAGAAAGGAGGATTGAGGATATTCAGAAATATATTACTGGATATGTTGGGATTCAATGGGTTAAGGATTTAGAGTTATTCATTAATGAAAGAATAGAGAATTAGGAGTTGGGGGTAGTTGAAAGGAAGAAGAGGAAATTGAGATGAAATATATTTGAAAGAAAGTGTTAAATGGACAAATAGGTTGTTTAATAAGCAATCAGGGGAGGGGAGATCAGATTGTGATGAGGCTCTGGAAATGTCTAATAAGTTTGCAGTTCTAAATGATTACAACACTAATGCTGAATTTAGTTCTATTAGTTCAGAAATAGGACGTCTAGATAAACTGATCAGTGAGGAAGAAGAAAAGTTGAGAAGAGGAAATAAGTATCCATTGAGTTCCGACATAGAGATTGTTAAAGAAACCGTTAGGAATGAAAATAAAGAAGTTGTAGGAGAAGCAATAAGAGAAAAATGAGAGAAGAGGAGAAATGTGGAGGAAAAGAAAAGAGGAAGAAAGGGGGGAAAGTTAAAGAGAAAAAGAATCATATGAAAAAATCCAAAAAAAAGGGGGAATAGAAAGAGTAACAAAACATCTATAGCTTCTGGTTTTGTGGGAGATTCAGTTCCTGGCCCTCCAAATGCTAGCTCTCCTTTTTTAGAATTGGGCAATCAGTCACCTATTCACAAATGGATAAGAAGTCAATTGAAAGATTTAGAAGGAGGGGGGTCAAGGGATATAAGGACGAAAAGGGGAAAAAGAAATTTAGAAGAGGAAGAAGTAGAAAGAGGAATGCCACAGACAAAGAAGATGTACAGCGAGGTAGTGAAGGATTGGAGAAGTTAGGGATTTTTAATTTATCTGATAGGCCTCTTAGTATTTGGGATATTAATCTCTTGAAGAAGGGTTTGAGTTTTGCCCCGAATGTAAATCCTAATAAGTTTGAATTATTTATAGATTTAAATAAATATATTAGGAATTTAACTTTAAAAATACATTTTATCAAAAAAGAGATTACTAATGATTTAAAGGGATAGTAATACTTCGTTTTATCTTTATTTTATTTTGTAGGCATTAAAAAAACATGAAGAACGATATAAGTCTTATCTCTCAAACCTTTATGGTTTAAGAGATATTCACAAGCAAAGTTTCCCCTCCCGCCCCTTTTACCTAGTGTAAGTCATCTCTTCTCAGATGTGGAATCCAGTCCATATACCAGACAGATAACAGAAGAGGACAATCTTCTTCCTATCAGAACAATGAAATCCCTGCCCTCCTTGACAAGCATTTCAGGTCTTAATTGAAGATTGTCCCTCACTGCAGTCTACCTGGGCACCTCCCTTCTGATCTGGCTGAGCAGTGTTACATCAGTAAAAGGGGCGGGAGGGGGACACTTTGTCATTGAATTACTCTGGAACTACAACTCTGACAGAATTGAAATAACACGCTCCATGGCACAAATACTATGATGATTAAAGGGATAGTAATACTTAGTTTTCACTTTATTTTATTTTGTAGACATTAAAAAAAACATGAAGAATGATATAAGTCTTATCTCTCAAACCTTTATGGTTTAAGAGATATTCACAAGCAAAGTATCCCCCCCCCGTTCAGCCAAAGCAGAAGGGAGGTGCCCAGGTAGACTGCAGAGAGGGACAATCTTCAATTAAGATAAGGGAAAAAGCTGAAAAACTTGTAAGGGGGGGGCAGGGCTTTCATTGTTCTGATAGGAAGAAGATTGTCCCCTTCTGTTAACTGTCTGGTCTATGGACTGCAGTCCACATCTGAGAAGAGATGGCTTACACTAGGTAATAGGGGCGGGAGGGGAAACTTTGCTTGTGAATATCTCTTAAACCATAAAGGTTTGAGAGATAAGACTTATATCGTTCTTCATGTTTTTTTAATGCCTACAAAATAAAATAAAGTTAAAACGAAGTATTACTATCCCTTTAAGGGATAATGAACAGAAAGGCTCAGAGATAAAGGAAGACTACATACATACAGCCTTTAAAAAGAAATCTACTTTTTATCCAGTGGAGTCTAAGGGAAGCTATTTGGATACATTTTACACCTTAGTATTGGAAGATTTTAATAAAATGTGTAATAAAAAATCTAAGTATCCTAATAATCTTTCCCACCAAGAGATTAAATGTCTTAAAAGATTGACTGAGGATACACATTTGATTTTTTGGTCAGCTGATAAAGGACGGGGGAATAGTGATACAAAATAGAGATGATTATCTTAAAGAGGCTTACAATATAGTGCATAATGAGGTTTTTTATAAAAAATTGGAAAAGGATCCCACTATGGAAATTAATTCCAGATTATTAATCATCCTTAATGAGGCTTGTAAGGAGGGGATTATTAATAAGAATGAGAGAGATTTTATATATAACAAATATCCAGTGATACCGATAATATATAACTTGCCTAAGATACATAAGACAACTCAGGACCCTCCAGGACGGCCGATAGTGGCTGGAATAGATTCTGTGACAGCAAATCTTTCGCAGTATGTGGATTATTTTTTATAACCATTAGTTGTGAATTTAAGATTTTATATTAAGGATTCTGCTGATGTCCTGAAGAAGATTGGAAGTGTAAAATGGAACTCAAATTATTATTGGTTAACCTGTGATGTGACAGCTTTTTATTCTAACATTAAGCATGATTTAGGTCTTTTAGCGATAGAGTATTTTTTAAAGGAACATGGTAAATTAAGAAAAGAACAAGTGGATTTTATATTGTCTAATATAGCATTTATTTTAAAGAATAATTATTTTTTATTTGAGAATAATTTTTATTTACAAATATGTGGGAGGGCCATGGGGACAAGATTCGCTCCCAGCTATGCGAATTTATTCAATATTTGGGGCTCGACTCGGTGGGGAGTGGATCTTGTCTACTATGGCCGTTACACAGATGACCTTTTAATAGTATGGGGAGGGACTGAAGAAAGATTGAAAGAATTTTTAGAATTTTTAAACAATAATCATATTGGGGTCAATTTTACTTATAAGTATGATAGGGAGAAAATTGATTTTTTTGGATTTAGAGTTTTTTATTGATAATGAGGATATAATCCAAAGTAGAACTTTTTATTAGAAAGTGGACATTAATTCTTATTTGGATCCAAGAAGTGGGAATTTGAAGAGATGGGTAGACAATATCCCTTATGGACAGTTTTTAAGATTGAAAAGTAACTATAGCCGGCCCATAGATTTTGATATACAGTCGGAAGAGAAGAGAGTACGTTTTTTAAATAAGGGGTATGATTCTGCTATAGTTAATATTGCCTATGAAAGGGCTAAAAAATATGAAAGGAATTCCCTACTTGATAATAGTAGTAATATTAATAATAAGAAGAAAAGAAAAAATAATAATAATTATAAAAACAATAATAGATTTAAAGAGAAAGAAGGAGGGGAAAGAATAGGAGTGGTTTGTGAAGAGGTAACAGTGCAGCCCGTTGTGACGAAATTCACTTCTGCAGCAAGAAATATTGGGAGAATTTTTGAAAAAACGTTGGGGGGTACTTAAATGTGATCCCATATTAGGTAGTAGGATCCCTAAAAGACCTAAAGTTGTATTTAGGAAAGGGAAAAATCTAAAAAATATCCTAGCACCTAGTTTGATAAGAAACAGAACTAAAATAAATCAAAAGGAATTAAAGGATGATAGCAAAAATAAAGCAGGTAGCTTTAAATGTTTTCATAGGCGATGTTTAACCTGTAAGTTTTTAAATCAGACCAGTGATTTTAAATCTAATAAAGATCAGAAAGAATATGAAATTAAAAGCCAAATTACATGTTGTTCTACATATGTTATATATATTGTAAGCTGTAAATGTGGTAAACAATATGGAGGGAGAACGACTAGATGTTTAAAGGATCGTTTTAGGGAACATAAATTACATATAATTAAATAAATCTGAAAAACCATGCAGTGGCTAGACATTTTATTAAGTGTCAAGGAGGGAAGATCACTGATTTAAAAATTACAGGCATTGAACAGATTCCCATAAGTGTGCGTGGAGGTGATAGATATAGAAAACTATGTCAAAGGGAATCCTATTGGATTCATACTTTGCAGACCATGAAACCTGATGGTATAAATTAAGATATTGATATGTTCTGTTTTAAATTATAAGCTATTAAAAAAAAAAAAATTATGTAGATTTTTATATAAAATATGAATATATATTTTTTATATGTGTATATATATTTTTTTATATATTTTTCTCTACAGATTTAATCATAATGGAACATCTTTATATATATACCGTTATGGGAGATTATGATGCTGCAGGTTGGTAAAAATTTTAATGTCCAATGTATTATTTTGTATTTTAAAAAATGTGAAATTATTTTGTATCAACCTATGGTTATATTAATTGAACATGACATAGGGTATAAATAATAAGAGATCGTTTTTATTTATGTGTAAAACTGTTTAATTCATGTTGCTCTGTTTTAAGATTAGATTAATGTGATTATTAGGTAGGGTATAAATAGTAAAAGATGGGTTTTTAGTTGGAGTCTCTTGAGAAAGTGTGATTTGACACGAAACGTACGTAGAGAGAGAGGAGGAGGAGTAGCAGAGATGTGCAATTGATCGGACTGAGCTGGAGGGATTCCCCGTTCCTATTGAGGCAACATCGGGACACGTAAACTACAGCGCGACGGTGGGTGACGTCACCCACAGAGGGCTAAGTGACAGATGCAGTGATAGATAATGTAATGGTGATGTGGGAGTAAAATGGCGAGACTGGGACTATGGATGAATGGCAACGGGATAGGTGAGTGGGGGTGACAAGGGAGGAGGAGATGAGAGATTGCGGAGAAGAGGGACAGTGAAGTGTTAAAGTAAAGTAATGGGTGAGGGGGTGAAATGACTATACATAGACAGTGAAGTAGACATGAAATACAGGGCTGTAGGGTTACTGCATTATACACACCTAGTGTATCAGTTGGTTGGAGTGAAGCACTTTAACTCTTTGAGTGTGAGAGAGGTACGCTAAACATTGCTGTGTAATGAGTTGTATAGTCCTCTGGCAGTGAAAGGGTTAAGTGACACATGTTGGGCGCTCCTTGCATTAGTGGGCCGTGGTGGTCGGCTGGGACAGAACCGGATTATATGTCCATGGGCCGTAGGCAAGGGATCAGTACAGGGACCCCTAACAGCAAATAGGCTTCAAAACAGGAAGGCTCATATACTAAGTAAAGGGGTAGAATTTTGTGGAAAAGTAACAGCAGCACAGGGAACAATACCCATTTATTTAAATGGGCGTTTTAACATCTTCAGTGCTAGAGAGGTCAGCAAAGCATTGTATTTGCTCTGTATGGTACAGATGAATTATTCCTCTTTGTGTTAGTACATCAGCCTCATATATCACAGTGCACAGTCAGCTGCTGCAAGAGCCAAAAGTATAAATGGGTTTAAATTAATGGGGTAAGAGTATAATTGTATGGGCCTTATGTATCAAGATAAAGGGTGCAACTCAAAAAGAAAAACCTCAAAAAAAATTTTGTAAAAAATTACTATTCCTTTAAAAGTGCAACCCAGCTGGTTAATGGAGAGTTTGTGGTTCAGAGGGCCATACTTCTAGATTGTGATCCAGCCAAAGGGTTATTTCTGTCCGGGCTACATAATGCAGCTGTGGAATTTTCTAAATCTAGTCCCACAGGTAAAATGTAATAGATGCTGTTTAAGGACAGAGGCGTGCCATTACTTTGCAAACACATTGCATGTCCATCTGGTCAGTAGAGAGTTAATCAGACAGATCTGATGCGAGAGTCCAGTCTACACTTCTTATGACAGTCAGTGTCCTTTTGGGCGGGATTAGTCTAATGTGTACGTGGAAATTTCTCCTCTGTAATGGCAGTAGAGAACTAAAACGTGATGCTTCTGAGCGGTGACCAGCTGTAGAACAGGCCATTGTGTTGTTTGTCCATCCTCAGAAGCCTCTCAGGCTTTGGATATGTATTTTGAATACTCTTAGGGGGTCGCCCTAAGAGAGAAGGGTAATCCAGACATGGACCCCTTGCGCTCAGTGCCTAGGGAATCCAGCTGCACCTCACAGACAAGGCCCAACAAGATGAAAACGTACATCTGGGGGGTTAGCTGGTGTTACCATGCGGAGGGTATATGCCCGTCATTTTGGAACCGGACCGTCCTTTTGGGTGGGATTAGTCTAATATGTTTGTGGAAAGTTCTCCTCTGTAATGACACTAGAGATGCCTCACAGAGGTGACTAGCCGTAGAACAGGACTTTGTGTTGTGTGTTCGTCCTCAGAGCCCCTCACTAGTGTTGAGCGAGCACCACGATGCTCGGGTGCTCGGGTGCTCTGACCGAGCACCCCCTGAGGCTCGAGTGCTCGGCCGAGCACCCGAGCCCCATTGGAATGAATGGGGCGACACCAGGCACCCCCTGCTCTGATGAGGGGAGGGTGCCTGGTCAATGCCCCCTTCATCTCCGCTATGCCCCCTTCATCTCCGAATGCCCCCTTCAGCTCCGCAATGTCCCCCTTCAGCTCCGCTATGCCCCTCTTCCACAATGTGCCCCTTCATCTCCGCTATGCCCCTCTTCCACAATGTGCCCCTTCATCTCCGCTATGCCCCTCTTCCACAATGTCCCCCTTCATCTCCTCTATGGCATAGAGGAGATGAAGGGGGACATTGTGGAAGAGGGGCATAGCGGAGATGAAGGGGCACATTGTGGAAGAGGGGCATAGCGGAGATGAAGGGGCACATTGTGGAAGACGGGCATAGCGGAGATGAAGGGGGACATTGTGGAAGAGGGGCATAGAGTCTATGCCCCTCTTCCACAATGTCCCCCTTCATCTCCGCAATGCCCCCTTCATCTCCGCAATGCCCCCGTACCTCCAGTCCCTGGTGGTCCAGCGGAGCTTCTTCGGATCTGTGCCTCTTCCGGCACAGATCCCCGCCACCCGAACATGTCGGGCGAGCACATGGCGGTACTCGACGAGTACCGCCATGTGCCGAGCAGAGCGATGCTCGAGCCGATCCGAGCATCGGCCGAGCACGCTCGCTCATCACTACCCCTCACACTTTGAATATGTAGTCAATGTAGTTAACAGTCACAACAATGACAGTTTATTAGGTTCAGTCATGAAAAAGAGACTGTCGAGGCTTGGGAAATGTGTTTATCCTTATTTCCTAACCTTTCCTTATTTCCTAACCTTTGTTTTTATTTTTACTCTACAGGGAATATATATATGAAGTTCAAAGTGGAGCAATTCTGGGACAAACACCTACACTGAATATAACATATTAAAATTCCCATTGATTTAAACAATAATTGTATCCCCTTTTATATTACAAAACAATCCAATGCTTTGCTTCATATTGTATTGGAGACACCTCTAGCATCCAATGCTTTAACCCATAGAGAATAAGGGAGGGGGGCACAATGCATTGGGAAGCAATGCACTGCACACTCTTCTGGTCCTTAAGGGGTTAATATTACACACATTGCTTTACTTGTGTCTTTATATGTGTGCCTCTGTGTTTATAACTTATGAATAGCTGATATAGATAAAAGTAATGTGAAGAAAAGTGAAAAGAGTGATGTGTGTGTACATGCGTTTGTGTGTGTATGTGTGTGTGCGTGTGTATGTGTGTGCATGTGTTTGTGTGTGTGTGTGTGTATGTGTGTATGTGTGTGCATGTGTTTGTGTGTGTGAGTGTGTGCATTACGGAGTGGTTTCTCCTCATCATGCACATATTTGCACATATACACACACACACACACACACACCTTACCTCCACAATAAATACACATACGCACACATGTATACACAGACACATAGACACATGCACGTACATATTTCCTACTTCCATAACACACAAACACATGCAAATATGCACACATACACTCTACATCCTCATTAATACACAAACATGTGTACACACACACACACACACCAGATTGTAGTTGTTTTTCGTTTGTGTCTGTAGGTCCATGTACTTTCTGAGCTCAGGTTAAGTTTGGATTTAGTTCAGTCTTCCACACAACAATAGGCTCCGTGAGTCTGAATGGGAAATTCAGTAGAGATAAGCCCCACCCATATTATTTAGAACCATCATAGCAGTTTCAGATAGTTAAATGCCCAAGTTCATCTATAGACCACAATAGTGTTTATGTTTATTATATTAAAGCTGACTACTGAATAAAGGATTCTTACCTTGGTAAGTCCTTCTCTTGAATAGCTCACCTTTAATAAATAAAGGACAACCTGGATTTGTAGATGATAATAATTTCTCTCTAATTTTCTCTTCCATCTGCTTATTATGTTTTCTTTTGTCTCTTCCGCACTCTTTCAGACTCAGAATGGATTCATGGAGAATGTAAAAGTAGATGTCATCGAATTCAGTGTAAGTGTTCCTGTCCCCGACACTCCTTTCACTCTACGCTGTTCATTAGATTGCTCTGTGTTCTCTGCATCAGTCCTCTCTTTGTACAGCAGTTCTTCTAACACACAACAGCACTATTGTACCCTATAACTCCTCTTATTTTTCCATAAAACTTCTCTTCTTGTTCCATATAACTCCTCTTATTGTTCCATATACCATCCTCCTATAACTCCTCTTATTGTTACATACAACTTCCCCTATAACTCCTCGTATTGTTCCATATAACTTCCCCATATAACTCGTCTTATTGTTCCATATAACATCCCCCTATAACTCCCCTTATTGTTCCATATAACATCTCCCTATAACTCCTCTTATTGTTCCAAATTACATCCCCCATAACTCCTCTTATTGTTCCATATAACATCCCCCCTGTAACTCCTCTTATTGTCCCATATTACATCCCCCTATAATTCATCTTATTGTTCCATATAACATCCCCCTATAACTCCTCTTATTGTTCCATATTACATCCCCCTATAATTCATCTTATTGTTCCATATAAGATCCCCCTATAACTCCTCTTATTGTCCCATATTACATCTCCCATAACTCCTCGTATTATTCCATATAACATCCCCTATAACTCCTCTTATTGTTCCATATAACATCCCCCTATAACTCCTCTTATTTTTCCATATAACATCCCCCACAACTCCTCTTATTGTTCCATATAACATCCCCCTATAACTCCTCTTATTGTTCCATATAACTTCCCCCTATAACTCCTCTTATTGTTCCATATCACATCCCCCTATAACTCCTCTTATTGTTCCATATTACATCCCCCTATAACTCCTCTTATTGTTCCATATAACTTCCCCCTATAACTCCTCTTATTGTTCCATATCACATCCCCCTATAACTCCTCTTATTGTTCCATATTACATCCCCCTATAACTCCCCTTATTGTTCCATATTACATCCCCCTATAACTCCTCTTATTGTTCCATATAACTTCCCCCTATAACTCCTCTTATTGTTCCATATCACATCCCCCTATAACTCCTCTTATTGTTCCATATAACATCCCCCTATAACTCCTCTTATTGTTCCATATAACTTCCCCCTATAACTCCTCTTATTGTTCCATATTACATCCCCCTATAACTCCTCTTATTGTTCCATATTACATCCCCCTATAACTCCTCTTATTGTTCCATATTACATCCCCCATAACTCCTCATATTATTCCATATAACATCCTCTATAACTCCCCTTATTGTTCCCTATAACATCCCCTATAACTCCTCTTATTGTTCCATCTAACACCTGTTATAACGTCTCTTATTTCTCCATATAATCCTCCATCTAACGCCTCCTGTTGCTTCATGTAATCCTCCATATAACTCCTCCTACTGCTTCATATAATCCTCCATCTAACTACTCCTATTGCTTCATATAATCCTCCATATAACTCCTCCTACTGCTTCATATAATCCTCCATATAACTCCTCCTACTGCTTCATATAATCCTCCATATAACTCCTCCTACTGCTTCATATAATCCTCCATATAACTCCTCCTACTGCTTCATATAATCCTCCATATAACTACTCCTACTGCTTCATATAATCCTCCATATAACTCCTCCTACTGCTTCATATAATCCTCCATATATCTCCTCCTATTGCTTCATATAATCCTCCATCTAACTACTCCTACTGCTTCATATAATCCTCAATCTAACTCCTCCTACTGCTTCATATAATCCTCCATATAACTCATCCTATTATCCTTATAATCCTCCATATAACTCCTCCTACTGCTTCATATAATCCTCCATATAACGCCTCCTATTGCTTCATATAATCCTCCATATAACTCCTCCTATTATCCTTATAATCCTCCATATAACTCCTCCTACTTGGGCCACAGAATTCTCCCCATAACTCATCCTATTTCTCCATATAATCCTTCCTATAATGCCTCCATATAACATATCTCTCTAGCTCCTTCTGTTACTGTAAATAATAATATAACAGTTCACTGTCCCACTCATATGCAATTCTTTCTTTCTGTAGCTCCTGATAATGATCAGACTGATGCTGTTTTTTCTGGGATATCTGATTCCACGCCTCCGCCACTGGTCCCTCATTGTGGTACGTATCTTCCCTCATGTAGGACCCTTTCATCTCTCTATAGAGTGGACACAGAGAATGTCTCTTAACCCCTTCATGACGTAGCTGGCAGTTGAAGACCACAGGTCATTGTTTTTTTGTTGCGGTGGGTTCCGGGGTCCCAGAGCGGAGTTCAACCTTAAGTGTTGGAACCGGCGTGATAATCCTGCCACTTCCAGAGTCATTAAGGGGTTAATAAGGAGGTTCTACTAAATAAGCTGTAAAATGCAATAGGCAGTCTACAGCACAGTGTTTAATATGTGGTTGCCGAGCTGAATAATAATAATAATACCCAGCATCCTCTTACCAATGTAACAATCGAATGTGCAGAACTGGATCTTTTCCATTTTAATTCCTAAACCCAGAAAGTGAAAGATTGATGAACATACAATTTAACCCTAACTGATCAAAATAAACATGGACAGTTTAATTCTTTTTTTTTTACCCTTTGAATGCCAAGTAGGGGGGATCCAACTCTTGTAAAAAGAATGTGTTAGATCCTCATCTGACATTCACAGGGTTAAATATACTCTAAACTGAAGTTAGCTTGATCGTATAATATAAATAATAAATAGCATTCCCTTCCTTAACCCTTTGAGTGCCAGCGAGGTATCCAACACATTGCAATGCAATGCTTTGGATACCTCTCTAGCACTCAAAGGGTTAAAACAGATTGTATCATTTTTTTAGGTTTCCAGCAGTGGTGGTAGAAACCTAAATTATACAACAGCCCTATCTGACTTGGGGGACAGAAGTATCTGGATTCCCTGTACAGTAGTGTTTTTTCAGTGCAGACTATAATATTGTGGCTGCTCAGCATCTTCACTAGTTTGAATTGGGGCTCATAGGCTCCTTGTTATACGCCTATAGAACACCATCAGATTTGGAAAGCTAAGCTATTTAGTTTCCGCTCAAAGGGATTTTCAAAGTCACTTTGAATCCTGATAGGACAGTTTCTTCTTCCACATAGTTAGGTTGATAAAGCTCCTAGATTCAGTTAATTGGGAGATGAATTTTTAAAGCTCATTCATCAACTTACTGTGCATGTTTGGAAGTCCAGGCAGTAAATGAAAATAATGCCCCGAATGGCGCCTGTTTGATTTGTAATATCTCTTTACAGTAATGCTCTAAGCTATTGACCATGCAGCTTTCCTTCAAAGTTCCAAAATAACTCAGAAATTTGCATTACAGGCTCGTTATGCTCATCTGTAGGGTGGTCACTAAGAATCATCCACTTATAAACTTCATCATAAATTGACAGTCATTAACTTTCATTGCCTATTTGACCCTTCACATCACTTCACACATACACCTAAACAATAACTACATGTACTCATGGACAAGCAGGCATGTAAAGGGTTACAGCACACAGCACGTTACTGATTGATTAGGGTTGGAGTTTCCATAATAATTACTTTCCAGGAGACAATATAATATTATGGGAATGAGACAGATAGTTCTCAAACTGGGTTGTATGAAAACCTATATAGCACTGAGGAGGTTAAATACCCAATTTAGCTCAATATGAGCTCGATCATATTACCCCCGACTACAAAAAAAACAGTGGTGGCGTGTCATCAAGCATGGCAAGCATTGCAATTGCCTGTGCTCTAAAGATAGACCCACCAAATATGGGAATTTGTAAGGTTATTCAATGCGTTAGCCATATGATGCGTTAAGGACCAACTTTAAAGGGATAGTAATACTTAAAATGTAAAAAAATATATGTTGTAGGGTTTATTCCCCTGAGGAAAACAAGGGTACTCCCACTGCTGAGAGATATTTTCTTAATAAATTATAACAGCTCAAACCTGAATTTTTTAGATGCAATATAACAGTGACCTGAAAGTTTACAGTGGTGCTGTTGCTACACCATCCTATGGACAGCTCTGGTCTGTAGACCATAAATCTCCAAAGGATGGTGTAGCAACAGCTCCACTGTAAATTTTCAGGTCACTGTGATATTGCACCTGAAAAATTCAAGTTTGAGCTGTAATCATTTTTTAATAAAATATCTCTCTGCGGTGGGAGTACCCTTGTTTTATTCAGGGACATAAACCCTACAACATATAGTTTTTTACATCTTAAGTATTTCTGTCCCTTTAAAATGGGAAAATCTGCACCCAGTTTCCACATATACAAAGCACACCCAAAATGTGTCAAATGTCAGTAGAATTAACTCTATGAGTGCCAGTGGGGTATACTTATACTTATATATATATATAATTGAATATAAGCAGGTTCTGATTAATGTTTTGTGTGTCCTCCCCAGGTGAACTGGCAGAGTTTGAACCTCTAGATGGAGCAGATGTCTCCAGTGCTTCTCCAGAGGGCACTGCAAGTAAGTCCTCTTAAGTATTTCTGTCCCTTTAAAATGGGAAAATCTGCACCCAGTTTCCACATATACAAAGCACACCCAAAATGTGTCAAATGTCAGTAGAATTAACTCTATGAGTTCCAGTGGGGTATACTTACCCCACTGGCACTCACAGGGTTAATCCAACTAAGTTACAAAAAACAGCCCCTAAAAAGAAACATTTACTATAAATCCTGATGTCCATCTGAGTCTTCAGCTCCCTGTTCAACTACTGTACTAGTCTCCTGTTTTTTCTAAGGTTTACACAGTCCTCTCTTTACCCATACTTCCTAATCAACTCATTCTGTTAGAGTTCATATGTAAAGGTACAGTTCCCATTTACCTTACTGACATCAGCTTGTGTCTGAACAGAAGGCAGCGAGGCTGGTGTACTAAGATGAACTAGATTCATTCTGAGATAAAACAAATTCCTCCATTGGGAACAAATACTTCCCCATTGATTGAATTGCGGCTTTTAACCCCTTTAATGCTAGAGAGGTCTTCGGTGGATTGATTACCAATACATTTGTAGACCTCGCTAGCATTCGAGGGGGTTACCTTCACTCAGTGGAAATCTGGAGATTTTTGATATTTCCCTTGCACTGCACTGACTTGCCCTGATAATTGCTCCATGTTCTTTACACATAAGCCCCAGTGAGAGCTCAGAGGACAATTCCTGTACCTCACACTCTATATTGGCAGGGAAAATATTGTATCTCTCTATGCTGCACAGATTCTATTTACATATGTACCTCAAACTCAGTGCATTGGGTCCAGTTGTATATAAACAGGTTCTGATTATTGTTTTGTGTCCACCCCAGGTGATCTGGAAAAGGAACAAAACCAAGATCCGGTACCAAACAACGAAAATGGGCACACTACTGCTCCGGAGCTCATTGAAGGTAAGAGTCCTCTAGACAGTACAGCTTTCTCTTCACCACTACAACCTTATACTGTAGTATAGAAGATACTGGGCCTTATGTATAAGTCTAAAGTTGGACAATTTTGGGGCAAACCTAATGGGCCACAGGTGACAAATAACAATTCTCCAAATTACCATTCATTTAAACAGCACTTATAACCATTTGAATGCTAGATCGGCCTTCAATGTTTTACTCCACAATATGTTGGAGACCTCTATAAAAGTCGATGGGATTAAAACTCCATTTCATTGAATAGAAAAGTTAATATGTCCCCAGTGGATCTGCTGGATTGATCCAGATTTCTTTGAGTTCTTCTTTTTTATACATAAGGTCCAGAGGTATACATAACTGCAATGCACACAGCACCCCTTTACCTGTACTTCACATTCAGTAGAGGGAGGGAACATCCTGTACCTCACACTAAGTAGAGAGAGGGAACATCCTGTATCTCACACTCAGTAGAGGGAGGGAACATCCTGTACCTCACACTCAGTAGAGAGAGGGAACATCCTGTATCTCACACTCAGTAGAGGGATGGAATATCCTATACCTAACACTCAGTAGAGGGAGTGTATATTATGTACCTCACACTAAGTAGAGAGAGTGAACATCCTGTTTCTTACACTCAGTAGAGGGATGGAACATCGTATACCCCACACTCAGTAGAGGGAGTGTATATTCTGTACCTCACACTTAGTAGAGGGAGGGAACATCCTGTACCTGACATTTAGTAGATGGAGGGCATATCCTGTACCTCACACTTAGCATCCCAGTTACTTATCTACCTCACACTCAGTACATTGGGTCCAGTTATATATAATTGTATATAAGCAGGTTCTGATTAATGTTTTGTGTGTCTTCCCCAGGTGAACTGGCAGAGTTCGAACCTCTAGATGGAGCAGATGTCTCCAGTGCTTCTCCGGAGGACAGTACCGCTTTTGGGGTAAACTTAATGCACTAAAGGAGACAAATAAAAATTCCCCAAATTACCACCCATTTACACAGTGATTTTAACCACTTGAATGCTAGATCGGCCTTCAATGCTTTACTCCACAATACGTTGGAAACCTGTATAAAAGTCAATTGGGATTAAAACTCCGTTTCATTGAAAGGAAAAGTTTATTTGTCCCCAGTGGTGCTGCTGGATTGATCCAGGTTTCTTTTTTATACATAAGGCCCAGAGGAATACATAACTGCAATGCACATGGACCCCCTCACACTCAACAGATGTAGGGAACATTATGTACCTACACTCAGTAGAGGGAGGGAACATCCTGTACATCATACTTAGTAGAGGAAAGGAACATCCTGTACCTCACACTCAGTAGAGGGAGGGTATATCCTCTACCAACACTCAGTGGAGGGAGGGAACATCCTGTACCATATACTCAGTAAATGGATGGAATATTCAGTATATCACACTCAGTAGCGGAAGGGTACATCCTGTACCTCACACTTAGCAGAGGGAGGGTATCTCCTGTACCTCACTCTCCAAAAAGGAAGGATATATCCGTTACCTACTTTTTGTGGAGGGAAGAAATATCCTTTATCTACACTTAGAAGAGAGAGGGAGCATCCTATATCCCTCACTTGGTAGATGGAGGGAACCTCTCTCATCTTAAGTTTGGTGGAGGGTGGAAACATCCGGTATCTGTCATTCAGTAGAGGGAGGTGGCATCCTGTTCATCACACTCAGTGAAGGAAGAGAGCCTCCTCTACCTCACGCGGAGTAGAATGAGGGAATGTAAGGAACCTCAGGCTCAGGGAGAGAAACCCTGTACCACACCTTTTGAAGATCTTTGTTGCTCTCAATCCATCCACTTAGTAAATAAAGTGTGTATTCCTTATGAAAAAACCTGAATCTGATAACTGATGGTTGCGTTCCACTTTTTTTCCACAGAAACAAAGGAAACATCAAATGTGATGAATGATGTCTGGAAAGAACAGGTTTCGACTGGAATGTCATTTCTCAAAAACGTTTTAAGTCTGCAGAAATCCTGGAATGTAAAGAACAAAGAAAAAGTGAGTGTTTCTACTCTTCATGTTCCTGGGCCTTCTCTCTTGTACTTCACGCTCCTCTGGTTCTTGTGCCTCCTTGTCGTGCACTGGCATCACCCCTTTTTCTCTTCACACTTCTACATTCTAGTCACCCTTTTACTAACTGAAATACCAGTAAACATGTCAGCCTAGTCATATAATCAGCCCATTACCCCCATCACTGGGACTGTCTGCCACATTCTTCCAAACGTTATCCAAGTAGAAAAGAACTTATGACTGCAGCGTGCCCAGTCCCTACTGCGCATGATGTCTTCTGACAAACACCCTAGCGAATTATTATATAGGATATTAAAAAAAGAAATTAACTGGGCCAAGTCCCATCTCTCAAACATTTATAGTTTGAGAGATATAACGTTTTAAAGTCCCCCTTCCCTCCCCTTTCGAGTCGTGCGACCCGACGGCAGCACTTCAGTAGAGTCGAAATAGTACTGTCTAAAAAGAAATCTTCAATGGAACAGTCTACAAAGTGTGGTTAAACAGGCACACTTTGTAGACTGATCCAGGGAAGTATTTCTTTTTAGACAGAGCTATTTTGGCTCTGCTGAAGAGCCGCCGGCCGGTCCTGGGACCAGGATCTCCTTCTGTCAGCTTGGCAGCTGATGTCACTGAGAGTGGAGGTTGGGAGGAACTTTAGAACCTTATATCTCTCAAACTATAAATGTCTGAGAGACAATACTTGGACCAGTTTATTTTTTTTATTAATATCTAAAATAGTACATGTTCTTAAAATAAGACATTACGAATCCTTCAAGATCTACACTAGGAGTGTAACTATAGGGAGTGAGGTTGTTCCGGGGTCCGGCGTCCAAGTGGGTCCAGAGCCCAATCTGTCCTAGTTATAAAGAAAATATTTGTGAGTTAAAACGTGCTCAGAATTGGTTTCACAGGGGCCCTTCCATCACTAATTACACCACTATTCTACCTAGGGTTGCCACATTTTACTCTTGCCCAAACTGAACAGAGGCACCATACTTTTGGTAGTCATTTTCTGATTTTATCATTCTTTCCCTACAGGGCTGTTTTAACCCTTTGATTGCCAGAGGGTTATTGCAATGTGTTGCATACCCCTCTGACACTCAAAGGGTTAAGCAAGTAAGGCAATGAGGATCTTTCTAGTATTCAAAGGAACACATGTAAAATGCATTTTATGTTGGAGAAACAACAGCTTGTATTATGAATAATAATAATGTGTGAATAGCACTTTGAACAGTAGGTGGAGCTGTAGTAAATGTAGCTAGTTATCTGTTGCAGCATGCTTCTCTGTTCCAGAAAGGGAATAGTTCGCTTCTTACGCTGCTGTTAGTTTATGTAAAATAATGTGACTGTGTTGTTCTGTGTGCTTTTGCTGTTGACTATCAACAGAATTAAAAATTCAACTGACAAAATATCCCCATGGTCTGAAATTTTATGATGGAACCGTTGTTACAGAAGTCTACGGGTGGCTATGGTCTGTTGATCATAAATAATATCAAAGTATTTTGCCAGGAAGGATACATTGTGACTGTCACATGTTTTCAAGTATGTCCTGGGGGTATAGATATTATTACCCAATTTAATGATACTCATTTTATCTACCTCTGAAGGATGAAAGGCTAAGTCAACACTGGTGGGACTAGAACCTGTGACCTTGTGGTTTGAACAGATTCTACAGCTGGTGCCTCATCCAAATGAGCCATCTCACCAGCTCTGTAGGATGCTGTAGCAACAATTCCACTGTAACATTTCAAGACATGGCGGCACTGAGCCCAGATTGAGCTGCAATAAGTTTTGAATAAAACATCTTTCAGCAGTTGAAGTAGCCTTATTTTACTCAGCAGGATATACCCTGCTATATATTTTTTTCATATGTATTATTACTGTGGCTCAGCTCTCCACTCAGTGCTAAATCATCTTCACCTAGATCAGAGTCTGTGTAAAGTCCTATGAAGAGCACACCTCCCATTATTTCAAGTGGCCAAAGAGAGACACTTTTGTTTTAGGTGGTGTTGCTGGGGATGTGGCTAGTGGACGTGACAGCACGGCATTGCAAGAATTTTTAGGATATTTCATAACCTATTGCTACTACACCTCTTTGAGTAAATGAATAAATGATTTACAGCAAGGCCAAATTATTTTATTTGCACAGACTTATTTCTAAAAACATATACTGAGGTTTAAGCAAACAGTAATGTGAGTTGTATTGCTGTGGAGCAACATGACACAGTTATACGCACACCACACAGTCTGATCTCATAAAAACAGAGACACCGCTCTGGGAAAGAGAGATTTGTTCTCAAAGAGGGATTGTTCCTCCTAAAGAGGGACATTAGGGAGGTGCAGAGCCCTGATATCTCCTACAGAAAGACACGTGGAAGGTATGGACCCCTAATATCTCCTAAAAAGGGACGCATGGGAGGTATGGACCCCTAATATCTCCTAAAGAGTGACACTTGGGAGGTATGTACCTCTAATATCGCTTAAAGAGGGACACTTGGAAGGTATGGACCCCTAATATCTCCTAAAGAAGGACACTTGGGAGATATGGACCCCTAACCAAAAACAAAATAAACAAAAATTAAAGGGGACATTCACAACGAGAAAACTTTTAAGCACTTGTTTAATCAGCTAAGAAGCATTAGACAAATGTTCTCTCTCTTTTTTTTGTAACTTACTTTTTAAGATATTCAACTTAAAAGTTATCCACTTCCGCATACTGCAGCACGATGTAGCTGCGGCACGGCTCTCAGGACTTCCCAGCAGTCTGTCATTCTCCTCCCTGCTGCCTCCGGGAGTGCCTTCATGCTTCACTTTGGTGTGGTGTGAACGGCTCCTAGTGTCACAGGAAGTGGCGATTAGCATTATACTGAGGTTGCAGTAGTAGTATTACTGAGGTTGCAACCTCAGTATAATGCTGTTCACCGCTTCCTGTAACGCTAGGAGCCATTCATACCACAACCGAAGTGACGCGTGGATGCGCTTCCGGGGGCAGCTGGGAGGGAGGTGGGAGGAGAATGACAGACTGCTGGGAAGTCCTGAGAGCTGTGCCGCAGTATGTGGAAGTGGATAACTTTGAAGTTGAATATCTTAAAAATTAAGTTACAAAAAAAAGTGAGCATGTTTGCCTAATGCTTCTTAGCTGATTAAACAAGTGCTCAAAAGTTTTCCCGATATAAGTGTTCCCTTTTAGCCCCTTAAGGACCCATGACATGCCAGGACTGTCATGGGAAAACTTCCCTAAAGGACCCATGACGGTCCTGGAACATCATAGATTTCAGGAGCCCTGAATCGGATCGGATAAAAAAAAAATGTTCCTTGGTCCTTAATGGATTAAACATGTCTGTTACCAAAAAAAAAACTCACAGGACCATAAAGTATGTGAAATAAGTGCAAAGTTTTATTGTGACTGTTTCAGAACCTGTTTCTTCATAAACATCTCAATCAGGATCTGAAACTTTGACAATAAATCTTTGAAAACACAAAAACAAGCACATTTCTAAAGAGCAGCTCGTTTTATCCATTCCATACGTTTAATGCATCTGGGAAGTGAGATATCCCAGGTGGTGTATAGAGCTGGGATCACAGCCAGCTTCCTTGTGAGTATTTCCTCACAGGGTGATTCTGGTGATGATATTCTACAACATCTGATCTGCACTAGGGGGCGCCTCTTTTTTATCTCCTTTTGTGTTCTCATACAATAAATCTTTGCACCTATTTCACACATTTTATGGCCCTGCGAGTGCTTGCAAGTTAATGTTTCTTTATAACAGTCAATACTCCATATATTACATATATAACTGTACAAAGAGAGAGTAGTACAAGTGTGTCTTTAGTTGGGCAAAATTACAACATTATTGGTCAGTGTTTTCATAACAGAAGGCCCTTTCTCTTGAGAAAGGTCCTTCTAGGACTGAAAGTTGACCAGTTTGTGGTGGATGCTTGTAGCTCTGAAAGGATGAGTTATTTGAAAAAATCTTATGATGCAGTTTATAGTTAAAGGGATAGTAATACTTCAATTTTACTATCCCCCGTCTTGTAGCCCTTAAAAAACTGAATTAAACGAGACCAGCGGCATCTCTCAAACCTTTATGGTTTGAGAGATAACCACTTTTAAAGTTCCCTCTCCACTGACGTTTGAGAGATAACCGCTTTTAAAGTTCCCTCTCCCCTGACGTCAGCGTTCTAGCTGACAGCAGGGGAATCCGGTCCTGGGAGCCATTTCAATGAAGGATTTCTTCTTCCATAATGCGATTCTGGCTCTGCTGAAGAGCCTTCACTTGCTCAGGAATGGGATTCCCCTGCTGTCAGCTAGAACGCTGATGTCAGGGGAGAGGGAACTTTGAAAGCGGATATCTCTCAAACCATAAAGGTTTGAGAGATGCCGCTGGGCTCGTTTAATTCAGTTTTTAAGGGCTACAAGATGGGTAATAGTACAGTTAAGTATTACTATCCCTTTAAAGGATTAGTAATGTTTTATCTAAATAAAAAGTAATATTATAGATAATCCAAAAAGAAATTCATCAATGCCAGTCTGTTGCCTCATACATTTATGGTTTGAGAGATATAATGTTTTAAAGTCACCCCTCCCCTTTCTCGGACATCAGCCTCTAGGTGACAGAAGAAGATCCTGGTCCCAGGACTGGCTGGTGGCTCTTCAGCAGAGCTGAAATACCGCAATCTAAAAATAAATCAACTGGCATCAATACATCAATACAATACAATATTACTTATTATTATTATTATTATTAATTATCTTAAAGGTACATTCAATAGAGCATGTTTGTAAATGTATATTCCACTTAAGGAAATATCTACAAAGATGTTAGGACTCAATGAATTAATCTTTATGTTTGCAAATTTTAGCTGCATGTGCTCTACTAAAAGTGAATGTTGCTGGGAAGAATATATAAAATTGTTGAGAGAATTGGATTAAGCAACTGGGGAGATGTGATACAATATGTCCTTCTGCTCTTGTGCCAGTAGTAAGTGTTTGTATGTGTGATAGAATAGTTGAATTTTTATGTATAAGCAATGAAAGCAGATAACGTAAAGATGTGAATAGGAAAGGATGTATGATTGTTTAGTTATTTTTGGTATGTTTCATATTATAGGAAATAAAAATTATATAAAAAAAAATAATAAATAAATAAAAGTGAATGTTGCTATTTTTATTGATGTATTGTTTTTACACTTTGTTCTAGGCATAGTACCAAGTGACAGAAGTAAGATGCCCAGACTTGTCTTTGAGTTGTGACATCAGCAGCAGTTCACAATTTTTTTCTTGCTCAAGACACCCTAATACGCATTCTGGAGTTTTCAGGGCACCCTTTGCAACCACTGGACTATAAAGATGTAGACTAGGAATTGTTTTATGTCAATTGAACTCTATAACTTCAAAATAATTAATTTAATTCACATGTATAGTCTTCCCTATTGATTTATCATATTTTAACATGTATAATGATAATCAACCAAATAAAGTAGAAGTTAAAATATTATGATTTCAGACAAGTATATAAATTTCATTTCAAGCTGGTTGTGCAGTTTTTAATATTCTTCTCCTTCCTCTGTCTCCCATTCCACACTGTCCGTGCCGACCACTTCGTAATCCTTCTCCAGGGCAGCCATGTCCTCCAGGCCTCTGAGAACTCTCCTTCCTCCATCCCCTCACCCACATACCAGTGCACAAAGGCACGCTTGGCATACATCAGGTCAAACAACCACAGTTGGAGGCTGGTAGTTGATGCCAACCTTGAAACCAGTTGGACACCAATCCACAAACTGGATGGTGCGCTTGGTCTTGATGGTGGCAATAGCAACATTGACGTCTTTGGGTACCACATCACCACGGTACAACAGGCAGCAAGCCATGTATTTACCATGTTGAGGGTCACATTTCACCATCTGGTTGGCTGGTTCAAAGCAAGCATTGGTGATCTCAGATACAGAAAGCTGCTCATGGTAAGCCTTCTCTGCAGAGATAACAGGGGCATAGGTGACCAGGGGGAAATGGATACGGGGGTAGGGCACCAAGTTGGTCTGGAATTCAGTAAGGTCCACATTGAGAGCTCCATCAAATCTGAGGGAGGCCGTTATAGAGGACACAATCTGGCCAATCAGACGATTCAGGTTAGTGTAGGTTGGACGTTCAATGTCCAGGTTCCTGCGGCAGATGTCATAAATAGCCTCATTATCCACCATGAAGGCACAGTCTGAGTGCTCCAGAGTGGCATGCGTGGTAAGGATGAGTTGTATGGTTCAACCACAGCCATGGACATACAAGGAGATGGATAGATGGAGAATTCCACCTTGGACTTCTTGCCGTAGTCAACAGAGAGACGTTCCATCAGAAGAGAGGTGAAGCCTGAGCCGGTGCCACCACCGAAGCTACGGAAGATGAGAAAGCCCTGGAGACCTGTGCACTGATCAGCCTACAAGAGGAGAGACACAAATCAAGGTCAGAAAGACATAAATGAGCAACTTATTCTGCACCACAAATCTCATGTTGTTGACATGATTATTTCCATGTTCATTTAAAACTTAATTTCTGCAGGTAGTTTTGAGTCCATCAAATGCACCACTGCAGTGAAACACAATGATTCCTGAGGACATAAATATCCTTCCAACGTCATGAATTAAAAAAAATAGGCCATGCTTCTAAACTCCCTATTAGCATCTGTAAAATATATTGTTAATCGTAGCTCTTTGAATTCAACCATTATACTTTAATTTCCAGTGAATGAGCAAAAATCTATTCTCCTGTTCTATAGAGAAAACGATTAATGCCTTTTCTTTGTGTAGCCAACAATGAGTTACAAGCTCTAGGAGGCTAATGTATTGAGATAAGTACAATCTCTTCGTTTCTTCAAAGGCTGTTAACGAATATCTGACATTTTACTGTCATTACCGTGGTATCACATTTCAGACACCTACCAAGCTTCCTGGATAAGAAATACTTAAATGGATATTAATGTGTTAATTATATAAAAAGTACTATTGTAGACCATAAAATAAGAAAGCCATTGATGAAATTCCTATCTTTCAAACCTTTATGGTGTCGGCCAACACGAGGAGGCTCTTCAGCAGAGCCGCAATAGCAAGATTTAAAAAGAACTATTTCTTTGGAACTTTGTAGACCGTTCTACTGAAGTATTTCTTTTTAAATTGTGCTATTTTGGCTCTGCTGAAGAACCGCCTGTCGGACCAGGAACTGCTGCTGTCAGCTTACAGCTGATGTCAGGAGAAGGGGAGGGGAACTTTAGAATGCTTTATATCTCAAACCATAAAGGTTTGAGAGATAGGAATGGCATTGATGGATTTCTAATTTTATGGTCTACAATATTACTTTTTATATAATTATTAGCAATGTGGGACGGTGTTGCCCGTCATTTTATTTACATAGAGAGACATTGTGTGAAACAGAAATATGCAGTGTTGGCTGGGACAGAACTGGATTATATGTCCATGGGCCGTAGGCAAGGGATCAATACAGGGACCCCTAACAACTAATAGGCTTCAAAACAGGAAGGCTCATATACTAAGTAAAGTGGTAGAATTTTGTGGAAAAGTAACAGCAGCACAGGGAACAATACTAGTGTTGAGCGAGCATGCTCGGCCGATGCTCGGATCGGCTCGAGCATCGCTCTGCTCGGCACATGGCGGTACTCGTACGAGTACCGCATGTGCTCGCCCGCCATGTTCGGGTCTCCTCCCCGCACGTTTTGCGGCTGCTGCGCAGCCAATAAATGTGCAGGGAGGCTCTGACATCAGTGTAATGCCAGCAGCCATGTTGGCTGCTGGCATTACACTGATTGGCTGGCCAGAACCCGTGGTCTGGTGCTGTATAGCACCTGACCAGCGAGTTCGGCTCAGTCTTAGCCAGGGAGAGATGAGGATAGGAAGGGAAAGTCAGTGTAGGGAGAAGACAAGCAAATTTGTTAAAAAAAAGAACCAAAAGTCCTTTTTAGGACTACTGTGTGTGGGGGCAGCAGTTTATTTTGTGTGGGGGGAAAAAAACAAAAAAAAAAAAATAAAAATATTCTGTTTAGTGTGAAAAGTTGCAGATTAGAGCACATTCTGTTTAGTGTGCACAGTTGCAGATTAGAGCACATTCTGTTTAGTGTGCAAAGTTGCAGATTAGAGCACATTCTGTTTAGTGTGCAAAGTTGCAGATTAGAGCACATTCTGTTTAGTGTGCAAAGTTGCAGATTAGAGCACATTCTGTTAAGTCTTCAAACTAAAATATCAAAGTCACGTATTCCATTCAGTGTGCGTCGCCGCAGTTTAGCAGCACATTCTGAGTACTGTGCAGAGTTGCAGAATAGGAAGAAATACTGTTAAGTCTTCAAACTAAAATATCAAAGTCACATATTCCATTCAGTGTGCTTCGCCGCAGTTTAGCAGCACATTCTGTGTACTGTGCAGAGTTGCAGAATAGGAAGAAATACTGTTAAGTCTTCAAACTAAAATATCAAAGTCACATATTCCATTCAGTGTGTGTCACCGCAGTTTAGCAGCCTATTCTGTGTACTCTGCACAGTTGCAGAATAGGAAGAAATACTGTTAAGTCTTCAAACTCAAATATTAAAGTCACATATTCCATTCAGTGTGTTTCACCGCCGTTTAACAGCCTATTCTGTGTACTCTGTACAGTTGCAGAATAATAAGAAATACTGTTAAGTTTTCAAACTCAAATATTAAAGTCACATATTCCATTCAGTGTGTTTCACCGCCGTTTAACAGCCTATTCTGTGTACTCTGTACAGTTGCAGAATAATAAGAAATACTGTTAAGTTTTCAAACTCAAATATTAAAGTCACATATTCCATTCAGTGTGTTTCACCGCCGTTTAACAGCCTATTCTGTGTACTCTGTACAGTTGCAGAATAATAAGAAATACTGTTAAGTTTTCAAACTCAAATATTAAAGTCACATATTCCATTCAGTGTGTTTCACCGCAGTTTAGCAGCCTATTCTGTGTACTCTGTACAGTTGCAGAATAATAAGAAATACTGTTAAGTTTTCAAACTCAAATATTAAAGTCACATATTCCATTCAGTGTGTTTCACCGCCGTTTAACAGCCTATTCTGTGTACTCTGTACAGTTGCAGAATAATAAGAAATACTGTTAAGTTTTCAAACTCAAATATTAAAGTCACATATTCCATTCAGTGTGTTTCACCGCCGTTTAACAGCCTATTCTGTGTACTCTGTACAGTTGCAGAATAATAAGAAATACTGTTAAGTTTTCAAACTCAAATATTAAAGTCACATATTCCATTCAGTGTGTTTCACCGCCGTTTAACAGCCTATTCTGTGTACTCTGTACAGTTGCAGAATAATAAGAAATACTGTTAAGTTTTCAAACTCAAATATTAAACTCACATATTCCATTCAGTGTGTTTCACCGCAGTTTAGCAGCCTATTCTGTGTACTCTGCAGAGTTGCAGAATAATAAGAAATACTGTTAAGTTTTCAAACTCAAATATTAAAGTCACATATTCCATTCAGTGTGTTTCACCGCAGTTTAGCAGCCTATTCTGTGTACTGTGCAGAGTTGCAGAATAATAAGAAATACTGTTAAGTTTTCAAACTCAAATATTAAAGTCACATATTCCATTCAGTGTGTTTCACCGCCGTTTAACAGCCTATTCTGTGTACTCTGTACAGTTGCAGAATAATAAGAAATACTGTTAAGTTTTCAAACTCAAATATTAAAGTCACATATTCCATTCAGTGTGTTTCACCGCAGTTTAGCAGCCTATTCTGTGTACTCTGTACAGTTGCAGAATAATAAGAAATACTGTTAAGTTTTCAAACTCAAATATTAAAGTCACATATTCCATTCAGTGTGTTTCACCGCAGTTTAGCAGCCTATTCTGTGTACTCTGTACAGTTGCAGAATAATAAGAAATACTGTTAAGTTTTCAAACTCAAATATTAAACTCACATATTCCATTCAGTGTGTTTCACCGCCGTTTAACAGCCTATTCTGTGTACTCTGTACAGTTGCAGAATAATAAGAAATACTGTTAAGTTTTCAAACTCAAATATTAAAGTCACATATTCCATTCAGTGTGTTTCACCGCCGTTTAACAGCCTATTCTGTGTACTCTGTACAGTTGCAGAATAATAAGAAATACTGTTAAGTTTTCAAACTCAAATATTAAAGTCACATATTCCATTCAGTGTGTTTCACCGCCGTTTAACAGCCTATTCTGTGTACTCTGTACAGTTGCAGAATAATAAGAAATACTGTTAAGTTTTCAAACTCAAATATTAAACTCACATATTCCATTCAGTGTGTTTCACCGCAGTTTAGCAGCCTATTCTGTGTACTCTGCAGAGTTGCAGAATAATAAGAAATACTGTTAAGTTTTCAAACTCAAATATTAAAGTCACATATTCCATTCAGTGTGTTTCACCGCAGTTTAGCAGCCTATTCTGTGTACTGTGCAGAGTTGCAGAATAATAAGAAATACTGTTAAGTTTTCAAACTCAAATATTAAAGTCACATATTCCATTCAGTGTGTTTCACCGCCGTTTAACAGCCTATTCTGTGTACTCTGTACAGTTGCAGAATAATAAGAAATACTGTTAAGTTTTCAAACTCAAATATTAAAGTCACATATTCCATTCAGTGTGTTTCACCGCAGTTTAGCAGCCTATTCTGTGTACTCTGTACAGTTGCAGAATAATAAGAAATACTGTTAAGTTTTCAAACTCAAATATTAAAGTCACATATTCCATTCAGTGTGTTTCACCGCAGTTTAGCAGCCTATTCTGTGTACTCTGTACAGTTGCAGAATAATAAGAAATACTGTTAAGTTTTCAAACTCAAATATTAAACTCACATATTCCATTCAGTGTGTTTCACCGCCGTTTAACAGCCTATTCTGTGTACTCTGTACAGTTGCAGAATAATAAGAAATACTGTTAAGTTTTCAAACTCAAATATTAAAGTCACATATTCCATTCAGTGTGTTTCACCGCCGTTTAACAGCCTATTCTGTGTACTCTGTACTGTTGCAGAATAATAAGAAATACTGTTAAGTTTTCAAACTCAAATATTAAACTCACATATTCCATTCAGTGTGTTTCACCGCAGTTTAGCAGCCTATTCTGTGTACTCTGCAGAGTTGCAGAATAATAAGAAATACTGTTAAGTTTTCAAACTCAAATATTAAAGTCACATATTCTGTGTAAGATGAAGAAGGCGGGTAAAAAGGGACGGGGAAGTGGACGTGATCCTGAAAGTTCAGGGCGCGGGTCAGGACGCGGAGAAACTGTGCCTGGTGCAAGAGCACAAGAAAGAAAGACATCCACCATACCTAGCTTCATGTGTAATTTTACAGGGCGTCGCAGGACATCACTCTCGAGGTCCGACCACTGCGAACAGGTGGTCGGTTGGATGACAGCTGATACTGCTTCCAGTCGGTTAAGCACCACCCTGTCTTCCACCAAGTCCACTCTCAGTAGCCAAGAGTCTGGTCAACATAATCCTCACTCTGATCATCCTTCCTCCCACCATACACAGTCTGGTCAAAGAAGTGATCCCACACTGGGATATAGTGAGGAGCTCGTCTCATCACCAATCCTTCATTTGACCCTCTCTCCAAGCACGCTTGCAGAGGAACATGACATCTTGTGCCCTGATTCACAACCTCTAGAGGCTACCCAATCTCAAGAAGATGACAGATGTGAACGGCATTTAAGGTCAAAGGAAGTAGTGGATGATGATGATGATGATGAGACACAGTTGCCATTAAATCAACCACTATTTCCGTCTCAAGACCTTGTTGAGGAGAATGTTATACAGTTGTCAATGACTGAGTATGTGGTGGGATCAAGACTTGAGGAGGATGATCAGAGTGAGGAAGTGGAGGAGGACTTGGTGGACGATGAGGTGACTGACCTCACCTGGGAAGGTGTAGAGCCGAGCGATGACAGCAGTCCTGAGGGTGAGCCATCTGCAGCACCGCAACAGGCTGGAAGAGGCAGTGGTGTGGCTACAGAAAGAAGGCGGACCGCACCAAACCGGCCCGCAAATGTTCCACGGAGCACCCCCTTGCGTAAATCTACCTTGCCAAGGGGTAGGTGTTCCGCGGTATGGCGTTTTTTTAAGGAAAGTGCGGACGACAAAAGAATTGTAGTTTGCAACCTGTGCCACACCAGAATGAGCTGAGGCATGAACACTAGAAACCTCACCACCACCAGCATGATCCGACACATGGCATCCAAGCACCGTAGTAAGTGGGAGGAACGCCTGGATCGCCCATCTGTGTCTGCAGGCCACACCACTGCCTCCTCTTCCCCTGTTTTCGGTGCCGGCCAATCGCCTGTCGAAGGCGCAGGCCCGCATACCTCCCGCCCTGCACCTGTAGCATCTGAAGCACCATCAGCGACCACATCCACTTCCCTGTCCCAGCACAGCGTCCAAATGTCGTTACCCCAGGCATTTGAGCGCAAGAGAAAGTACCCAGCCACCCACCCACAGGCCATAGCACTAACCTCACACCTTTCAAAATTACTGGCCATCGAAATGCTGCCATTTAGGCTTGTGGACACTGAGTCCTTCCGCAGCCTGATGGCAGCAGCTGTCCCTCGGTACGCGGTCCCCAGCCGCCACTACTTTTCCCGGTGTGCCATCCCCGCATTACACCACCATGTGTCCCGTAACATCACCCGTGCCCTGACCAACGCAGTTACTGGGAAGGTCCACTTAACGACTGACACATGGACAAGTGCTTGTGGCCAGGGACGCTACATTTCCCTGACGGCACACTGGGTGAATGTCGTGGAGGCTGGGAGCGACTCGGACCCTGGGATGGCACGGGTGCTACCCACGCCGAGGATTGCGGGCCCTACCTCCATCAGGGTTTCCACCAGCACCTACGTTATTGGCTCCTCCTCCTCCGTTTCCACCTCCGAATTCTCTACACACACCGCCACTCCCCCATCAGCCAGTAGCTGGAAGCAGTGTAGCACTGCAGTGGGGAAGCGTCAACAGGCCGTGCTGAAGCTGATCTGCCTTGGGGACAAACAGCACACGGCCTCAGAGCTGTTGCAGGGGATTAGTCACCAGACCGAGCAGTGGCTCTCGCCACTCAACCTGCAAGCAGGCATGGTTGTGTGTGATAATGGGCGTAACTTGGTGGCGGCTTTGGAGCTCGGCAAGCTCACACACGTACCATGCCTAGCGCATGTATTTAATTTAGTGGTGCAGCGATTTCTAAAAACCTACCCCAATGTGCATGATCTCTTGACCAAGGTGCGCCGCGTGTGTGCACATTTCCGTAAGTCATCAACAGCTTCAGCCGGCCTGTTGAAGCTGCAGCAGCGCTTACAATTGCCAGCTCACCGGCTGCTGTGTGACGTGAGCACGCGCTGGAACTCCACCTTCCACATGTTGGCCCGGCTTTGTGAGCAGCAGAGGGCAGTAGTGGAGTACCAGCTGTTACACGGTCGTCGCCTCTCCGTTCAACTTCCTGTAATCAGAAGTGAGGAGTGGGAATGGATGTCAGACCTCTGTGAGGTTTTACGCAATTTTGAGGAATCGACACAGATGGTGAGCGGCGATAACGCTATTATCAGTGTAACCATCCCACTTCTGTGTCTACTGAAACGCTCGCTGCTCACAATTAAAACCGACGCTTTGCATGTGGAAGAGGTGGAAATGGGGGAGGAAGAGCTTACACAAGGTGATAGCCAGAGCACCCTCACTTCGTCTTCTCAGCGACAATTGGAGGAGGCGGAGGAGGAGGAGGAGGAGGAGGAGGAGGAGGAAGACACGGTTGTCTCCGCTACAGAGGGTAGCCATGGAACTTTAGTTCCATCTCTTCAGCGTGGGTGGGCAGAAGAGGAGGAAGAGGATGAGGAGATTGAGAGTCATCCTCCTGGTGAGGACAGCGAAATCTTGCCTGTTGGTACTCTGGCACACATGGCTGACTTTATGTTAGGCTGCCTTTCCCGTGACCCACGCGTTACACGCATTTTAGACAACACGGATTACTGGGTGTTCACCCTTCTGGACCCCCGCTACAAAGAGAATTTCTCATCTCTCATTCCTCCGGTGGAGAGGACAAGCAAAATGGTGCAATACCAGAAGGTTCTTGTTGAAAAATTGCTCCAAAATTTTCCATCTGACAACGCTGGCGGCAGAGTACGTGCTACCTTGGCCAACCGAGAAGGGGAGAAAAGGGGAGCACACAGCAGTTCCGAGAAAGGCAGGGCAACACTCTCCAAGGCGTGGGACACCTTCATGACACCCCGCCAGCACCCTCACCCTGATGCGCAGCCTAGTGTCACAAGGAGGGAAAAGTTTTGGAAGATGGTGAAGGAGTACGTAGCAGACCGTGTCAGCGTCCTCAATGATCCCTCTGTGCCTTACAACTACTGGGTGTCCAAGCTGGACACGTGGTATGAACTGGCACTCTACGCCTTGGAGGTGCTGGCCTGCCCTGCCGCCAGCGTTCTGTCTGAGCGGGTATTTAGTGCTGCTGGTGGCATCATAACAGATAAGCGTATCCGCCTTTCCACCGACAATGCTGATAGGTTGACACTTATAAAAATGAACAAGGCCTGGATTTCCCCTGACTTCTCCACTCCACTGGAGGAAAGCCCCGGGGGAACATAAACTCACTTTATATATGTTATTTACAATGATGGGAATACTCTGTATTCCCATTCACCCCTTCCACCCAAAAAACGGGTATATGGTTGACTCTTAATCTTCTCATCCTCCTCCTCCTCTTCCATATGCCCTGGGATATAATTTTTATATAGGGCCAGCTCACCAGCGGGCCCTGTGATATAATTTTTATATAGGGCCAGCTCACCAGCGGGCCCTGTTTGACAATTTTTATATAGGTCAGCTCACCAGCGGGCCTTCTCATATAATGTTTTATTGGGTCAGCTCTCTAGCGGGCCCTCTCATATAATGTTTTATAGCGTCAGCTCACTAGCGGGCCTTCGCATATAATGTTTAGGATGGTCAGCTCTGCAGCAGACCCTCACCCATAATGTTTTAGATGGTCGGCTCAGCGCACGTTTCCCTCTTAATCATGGCCTCAGTTCAATAAAATCAAGGAAATTTTTGGGAGAATTTGCCTCTGTGCACGTTTCCCTCTTAATCATGGCCTCAGTTCTGAAAATCAAGGAAATTTTTGGGAGAATTTGCCTCTGCGCACGTTTCCCTCTTAATCATGGCCTCACTTCCGAAAACCAAGGAAATTTTTGGGAGAATTTGCAGATGATATACAAGTAAATATACAGCAAATATTGTTTGGTAACAATTTTTCGCCTAAAGTCGTTTTTATTTTCCTTTTTGTGTGTTTTATGGTCAGTCTGTAAAAATGGCGTACTACGGGCGAAAGATCGTTCCCAGCAGCGATGTTGGAGTCCAAGATGCATCCAGACATCCTCCCTATGCTGTCCCTGAACCATTTCTGTGGTGTTTCCATCCTTTTCTGCCCTTTTCCTATGGACCAGGCACCCTCCCCTCATCAGAGCAGGGGGTGCCTGGTGTAATGCTCGAGTCCTCCCATTGACTTCAATGGGGCTCGGGTGCTCGGCCGAGCACTCGAGCCTCAGGGGGTGCTCGGTCAGAGCACCCGAACACCCGAGCATTGGGGTGCTCGCTCATCACTAAACAATACCCATTTATTTAAATGGGCGTTTTAACGTCTTCAATGCTAGAGAGGTCAGCAAAGCATTTTATTTGTTCTGTACGGTACAGATGAATTGTTCCTCTTTGTGTTAGTACATCAGCCTCACATCACAGTGCACAGTCAGCTGCTGCAAGAGCCAAAAGTATAAATGGGGTTTAAATTAATGGGGTAAGAGTATAACTGTATGGGCCTTATGTATCAAGATAAAAGGTGCAACTAAAAATACTGACACCATAGGGTTCAATTGAAAATTCAGGAAAATCATGTTGACATAGATGGGGCTTTAACCCCTTGAATGCTACAATGGTCCGCAACGCGTTGCTTTGGCAATGTGTTTGCATTCTCTGTAGCATTCATTGGATTAATAGCCTCAATGAAATCAATGGACATTTTCAAAGAAACAAAGTGAGTCCATCAGCCCCAGTTCTTACCATGGAAACTGAAGATCAGTGAGTTCTAACCTGTTCCCCCGCTGACTCCACTCACCTGATTCCAATCTTCCTCTGAATGTCCCAGTGCATTATGGGACAGGGGGTGGAAAGGGAAGTTTTTATGCTCTTTGAAAGAAGAGATCAATGTGTGGCTCCCCAGCAAAATGGGAGCTGCTGGTTGGTGGGTTATATTATTGTGCCATGAGTTGTTTACTATAGGAGTTGTAAGTCGAGAGAAGTGATGTAGCAGTAGGTGAGTTGTGGAGGAGAGGGTTAACCCTCTGAGTGCCAGAGAGGTACGCACCGCATTGCTTTGCAATGTATGCGTACGTCTCTGGCACTCAAAGGGTTAAGACTGATGTTGGGGGACAGGCTAACTCTTCCTTACAGCCGCCCCTGGGTGTGTGTGGCAGGGGACGCAGTTTTTGTCTCATATATATATATATATATATATATATATATATATATATATATATATATATATATACACTACCAATGTGGGACAACGTTGCCCCTCATGTTATGGCCGTTGGGCACACGTGTGTGAAATGTAGACACACTGATAAACACAGACATGTGCAACACACAGGCAGATACATACACATAGTGAGCGGCAGAAACATGCAAAAAACATGCACATGTGTTTGGTGCTGTGTGTGTGAGTGGGGCATGTGTTTGGTGCTGTGTGAGTGGGGCATATGTGTTTTTCTGTGGTGTAGGAGCATGTAGCATCCATTTTGTTTTTTTTCTGATTTTGATAGTGGTGGGCGGGCTGCATAGTGGGGGCAGGCCAACTCCCTGCATGATTGAATCACCCAATGGGAGCAGTAACTCCTCCTTTCTGCCTCCCCTTGGTGTGTTTTGGCAGGCACAAAGTCTTCTTTTATATATATATATATATATATATATATATATATATATATATATATATATATATATATTGAAGACATTACTATCCTATTAAAGGGACAGTAATACTTAAAATGTAAAAAAAAAATTGTTGTTGGGTTTATCCCCATGACTAAAACAAGGGTACTCCCACTGTGGAAAGGTGTTTTATTCAAAAGTTATTACAGCACAAACTTGATTTTTTTAGGTGGAATATCACTGTGGCCTGAAATTGTACAGTGGCGCTGTTGCTACATCATCCTATAGACAGATCTAAGCAGATGACCATAAATCGCCATAAGATGGTGTAGCCACAGCGCCACTGTACAGTTTCAGGCCACTGTGATACTGCAAATAAAAAAATTCAAGTCTGAGCTGTAATAACTTTTGAATAAAACATTTTTCAAAAGTGGGAGTTCTCTTGTTTTACTCAGGGGGATAAATCCTACAACATTTTTTTTTACATATTAAGCATTTTAGATCAGTAACAAATACTTAATTTTTGACAGATTGGGACAAATAGTAGCTTTGAGTACAGACTATTTAAAATCAAACTACTCCTCTGAAATAAGATGCTCATAAATTGTTTAACCCTTTAAGTGACAGAGGGGTAGCCAACTAATTAATTTTTAAAGGGGATGTATCACATTATAAAAATGTGTTACCATATGTTTTGTTAATAAAAGTAGTAATAGGAAAGCTGTTTTTTTTATGTAAGTACTTACAAAGACAGGGACGTGCACAGACATTTTGGAGGGCAGGGGCTCAAATGAAAAAAGGGCACTTCTCATAATTATTTATTCAAAATCTATATTTAAAAAAAGGGCACAAGGGCACTTTGGACAAAAAGGGCAGGTGCTCAAGCCCCCCTTGGTGTCTAAGTGTGCACGTGCCTGTACAAAGGTATTCTATCTTCTGTGCTGTGCACTTCCGTAAAATGTGCACAGTACAGTTCTTCTTCACATCCTAATTCTCCTCCCACCTCCCTCCCAGCTGCCCCAGGGAGCGCGTTCATGCTTCCCTTCAGTGAGCTGTGAATGCCTTCTATCGTTATATCAAGCTCCGGGTAGCATTATACTGAGGTTGCAACCTCAGTATAATGCTACCCGGAGCTTGATATAACACTAGAAGCCATTCACAGCACACTGAAGGGAAGTGTTTTAGGGTGTTTCCTGCACAAAAGCATCCCCGTGCTGGCAGGTGTGTTATTAAAAATTATAATTATTCACATTCTATGTTGCACTGTAGTCAGTGAATGACCTCTCCCATAGAATGCAACAGAATAACTGATTAAAGGGATAGTAATACTTAAAATGTAAAAAAAATATATATTGTAGTCCTATGGACTGCCCTGGTCTGTAGACCATAAATCTCCATAGGCCGGTGTAGCAACAGCACCACTGTAAATTTTCAGGTCACTGTGATATTGCACCTATAAAATTCAAGTTTGAGCTGTTATCATTTTTTAATAAAATATCTCTCAGCAGTGGGAGTACCCTTGTTTTATTCAGGGACATAAACCCTACAACATATATTCTTTTACATCTTAAGTATTACTATCCCCTTAAACACCAGGTAGTCTATAGGTGAACTGCCTTGTCATTAGATGGCACTGTTAATGTGAAAAATAACAATTTAATCCCTTATGGACCTAAGACATGCCAAGACCTTCATGGGAAAATGACGGTCCTGGCAGATCATGGAATTCCGGGGTCCCCGCATGGCTGCACACCTTTCGGGCGGGGACCTCTAAATACATTTGGCCCCCCAAAAATGCCCCGTGGTCCTTAAAGGGATAGTAATACTTCGTTTTATCTTTATTTTAATTTGTAGGCATTAAAAAAACATGACGAACGATATAAGTCTTTTCACTCAAACCTTTATGGTTTGAGAGATAGTCACAAGGAAAGTTTCCCCTCCCGCACCTTTTACCTAGTGTAAGCCATCTCTTCTCAGATGTGGAATCCAGTCCACAGACCAGACAGATAACAGAAGGGGACAATCTTCTTACTGTGAGAACAATGAAAGCCCTGCCCCCCTTGACAAGTTTTTCAGGTTTTTTTTCCCTTATCTTAATTGAAGATTGTCCCTCTCTGCAGTCTACCTGGGCACCTCCCTTCTGATCTGGCTGAGCAGTGTTACATCAGTAAAAGGGACAGGAGGGGGATACTATGTCATTCAATTACTCTTGAACTACAACTCTGACAGAACTGAAATAAGTCCAAAGTCCAAATACTATGATGATTAATTAGAGCTGCTTTTATTATGAAACATTACTTATTCCTTTAACTGACGGCCATGCAGCCGGTCATTAAAGGGTTAAACCAGCAGTGTCCAGGTTCGGTCCTGAAGGGGTTACCATCAGTTCAGGATTCAAGGAAATCCCCAATTAAGTCCAAGTGAGTTATTTTAGTGGCTAATTAATTTTGTCTGACCCACCTGTGCTTAAAGGGTTAGTAATGTCCAAAAAAAAAAGTTTTTTGCATTTAGAAGAGCTTAAAGCGAAACTACCACCCAATAATAATATTGCCCCACATAATTGCCTGTCTGGCAACTAGCTGCTCAGGAGCGCTAGTCGCCAGAATTATTACCTGATTAAAGAGAAATCGCTATTCTTCCAAGACTGACAGCAGGACGGAGCGCGGACATCTTGCCATAGTGATGTCCGTGCGTCTGCTCTGTCAGTCCCAGCCAGGTCTAGGAGGCGTTGCTAGTAGCTGGCCGGCTCCAAAAGGGACGTCACTATGGCAGGATGTCCACGTTCCGTCCTGCTGTCAGTCTTGGAAGAATAGCGATTTCTCTTTAATCAGGTAATAATTCTGGCGACTAGCTCTATTGAGCAACTAGTCATCAGAGGGGCACTTATATGGTGCAATTTTATTATTGGGTGGTAGTTCCGCTTTAAAGAGATAGTAATGTTTCACAAAAACAGCAGCTCCAATTAATCTTCAAGGAGCGCCCAACATGGGTCACTTAACCCTTTCACTGCCAGAGGACTATACAATTGAGCCACAGAGAGTGTTATTTCAATACTGTAAGAGTTGTAGTTTAAGAGTAATTGAACAATAAAGTATCCCCCTCCTGCCCTTTTTACCTAGTGTAAGCCCCCACTCCTCAGATGTGGAATCCAGTCCATAGACCAGACAGCTCACATCAAGTTTCAGTATTCTACTGTGAGAACAATGAAAGCCCTGCCCCCATTGACAGGTTTTTCAGCTTTTTCCCTTATCTTACTTGAAGATTGTCCCTTTCTGCAATCTACCTGGACACTCCCTGCTGCCCTGAGGTGAGCAGTGTTACATCTGTAAAAGAGGCGGGAGGGGGATACTTTGTCATTCAATTACTCTTGAACTACAACTCTGACAGTATTGAAATAACACTCTCCAAGGTCCAAATACTATGATGATTAATTAGAGCTGCTTTTATTATGAACCATTACTATCCCTTTAAAAAGCTGAGCTAAATGCAAAAACTTGTATCTCTCAAACCGCTATGGTTTGAGAGATACAGGCATTTAAAGTTCGATGTCTCCTGCTGACAGCTGTTGACGAGGCGGCTCTGCAGCAGAGCCGCAATCTTGTTAGTTACAAAGAATCCCTTCATTGGAATGGTCTAAAAGCATACGTTTTAGACCATTCCAATGAAGGGATTCATTGTAACTAACGAGATTGCGGCTCTGCTGCAGAGCCTCCTCGTCGACCCACACAGATCTCCTGCTGACAGCTTTACAGCTGTCAGTAGGAGACATCGAACTTTAAATGTCTGTATCTCTCAAAACATAGCGATTTGAGAGATACGATTTTTTGCATTTAGCTCAGCTTTTTAAGCTCTTCTAAATGCAAAAAAAAACTTTTTTTTGGACATTACTAACCCTTTAAGTAGGGAAATCATTTAACACTGGAATATTATCATTATAATTAGTATTATTATTTTTTTATGTATGTTTTTTATTTTTTAAAGTTTACTCATACTTTTATAGAAGCATTTGCTTAGAAATGTGTCCCCCATACAGTAGGTATATTTATTTACTGTGTTTTGCTTCTGAATACTACTGTAGTTTGTAACTGAGCACATATATTTTGGTACCTTCAGAAGGTTTTCATGGCCCTTTACAATTATGGTTGGGGCTCACAATCAATGGCTAATCTCAGTCAGACTGATAAAGTCTATTGTTAAGTCCATAAAGGTAAAAACGAAACACAGACCAAAATAGTGCTAACCAAATGCATGCAAATGCAGACACAATGTAAAAATAGATATACATGACTGCTGTATGATGAACGTCTACCTAGGTAAGTACTTCTGTTACACACAGTAATTATATCGATACACCTGACTGCTGTGTGATGGACTCCTACCTAGGTAAGTGCTTCTGTCACACACAGTAATTATATAGATGCACCTGAGTGCTGTGTGATGGACTCCTACCTAGGTAAGTACTTCTGTTACACAGAGTAATAATATAGAAATACCTTCCTGCTGTATGATGGACTCCTACCTAGGTAAGTACTTCTGTTACACATAGTAATTATATAGATACACCTGACTGCTGTATGATGGACTCCTACTTAGGTAAGTGCTTCTGTTACACACAGTAATTATATAGATACACCTGACTGCTGTATGATGGACTCCTGCCTAGGTAAGTACTTCTGTTGCACACAGTAATTATATAGATACACCTGACTGCTGTATGATGGACTCCTGCCTAGGTAAGTACTTCTGTTGCACACAGTAATTATATAGATACACCTGACTGCTGTATGATGGACTCCTGCCTAGGTAAGTACTTCTGTTGCACACAGTAATTATATAGATACACCTGACTGCTGTATGATGGACTCCTGCCTAGGTAAGTACTTCTGTTACACACAGTAATTATATAGATACACATGACTGCTGTATGGTGGACTCCTGCCTAGGTAAGTACTTCTGTTACACACAGTAATTATATAGATACAACTGACTGCTGTATGATGGACTCCTGCCTAGGTAAGTACTTCTGTTACACACAGTAATTATATAGATACACCTGACTGCTGTATGATGGTCTCCTACCTAGGTAAGTTCTTCTGTTACACACAGTAATTATATAGATACACCTGACTGCTGTATGATGGACTTCTACCTAGGTAAGTACTTCTGTTACACACAGTAATTATATAGATACACCTGACTGCTGTATGATGGACTCCTACCTAGGTAAGTGCTTCTGTTACACATAGTAATTATATAGATACACCTGACTGCTGTATGATGGACTCCTACCTAAGTAAGTTCTTCTTGTACACATAGTAATTATATAGATACACCTGACTGCTGTATGATGGACTCCTACCTAGGTAAGTGCTTCTGTTACACACAGTAATTATATAGATACACCTGACTGCTGTATGATGAACTCCTGCCTAGGTAAGTGCTTCTGTTACTACACATAGTAATTTTATAGATACACCTGACTGCTGTATGGAGGACTCCTACCTAGGTAAATGCTTCTGTTACACACAGTAATTATATAGATACACCTGACTGCCGTATGATGGACTCCTACCTAGGTAAGTGCTTCTGTTACTACACATAGTAATTTTATAGATATACCTGACTGCTGTATGGAGGACTCCTACCTAGGTAAGTGCTTCTGTTACACACAGTAATTATATAGATACACCTGACTGCTGTATGATGGACTCCTACCTAGGTAAGTTCTTCTGTTACACATAGTAATTATATAGATACACCTGACTGCTGTATGGAGGACTCCTACCTAGGTAAGTGCTTCTGTTACACACAGTAATTATATAGATACACCTGACTGCTGTATGATGGACTCCTACCTAGGTAAGTGCTTCTGTAACTACACATAGTAATTTTATAGATACACCTGACTGCTGTATGGAGGACTCCTACCTAGGTAAGTGCTTCTGTTACACACAGTAATTATATACATACACCTGACTGCTGTATGATGGACTCCTACCTAGGTAAGTGCTTCTGTTAGACACAGTCATTATATATATATACACCTGACTGCTGTATGATGGACTCCTACCTAGGTAAGTGCTTCTGTTACACACAGTAATTATATAGATACACATGGCTGCTGTATGATGGACTCCTACCTAGGTAAGTGCTTCTGTTACACACAGTAATTATATAGATACAGCTGACTGCTGTATGATGGACTCCTGCCTAGGTAAGTCCTTCTGTTACACACAGTAATTTTATAGATACACCTGACTGCTGTATGATGGACTCCTACCTATACAAGTGATTTATTTAAACACCTTAAGTGACTCTTATTCCTTTAGAGACATTTCCCAGATAAATGTACATAACTTAATCTTTCCTTTAGTTATTTGACGATCCTTTAATTCTATGAACTTTATGATGACGAGAACATTTATGTTGAGCAGATATATGCCGCTGAACTTACCAGTTTGCGGATTCTGTCCAGCACCAGGTCAATGATCTCCTTGCCAATGGTGTAATAGCCGCGGGCATAGTTATTGGCAGCATCTTCTTTGCCCGTGATGAGCTGTTCAGGGTGGAAGAGTTGTCTGTAGGTCCCTGTCCGCACCTCATCTGTACAGTAATAGTGACAGTGCTTAGAAACTTAATTTAAAAAAGAAAAGTGGAGTAATGCTGTAGAACATAGTTGCACCATAGGGAACAAAAAACACTCATATTGATTTATATGGGGATTTTAACACACTGAATGTTAGAGAGGTCTCCATTTGGTTTCCTTAGGAATTGTTCCACTAATCTTGTGTGCATAAGGGCCATAGACATGATAATATATACCTGAAGTCTGTTAACCTCTTAATGATCAGAGAGGCATGCAACTCATTGCTTCACCAATCACAGTCCTCATAACACCTTTCATGCTCACCAATCACATTCTCATAACATCGTTCATACTAACCAATCACAGTCCCATGACACCTTTCACAACCACCAGTCACAGTCCCGCGGCACCTTTCATACTCATCAATCACATTCTCATAACATGGTTCATATTCACCAATCACAGTCCCATGACACCTTTCATAACCACCAGTCACAGTCTCATGACACCTTTCATACTCAGCAATCACAGTCCCATGATACCTTTCATACTCAGCAATCAAAGCCCATGACACATTTCATACTTACCAATCACAGTTGGCTCCCGGTCCACAAACACTGCACGGGGAACATGTTTTCCAGCCCCCGTCTCACTAAAGAAGGTGTTGTAGGAAAAATCCCCTCCACCAAAGATTTTGTTACTGGGAATCTGCCCATCCGGCTGGATCCGGTGCTCCAAGCAATACAGCTCCCAGGATGCATTGCCCATCTGCACTCCTGCCTGCCCCACGTGGAGTGAGATGCATTCTCTCTGTGGGCAAAATCACAGGAGAAAAGTGTAAATCAAAGTATAAAATGAAAATAATTCAATTGTTATTTTTTGTGCCTTTAACCCCTTAGCGACCCTTGACGTACCAGGACCGTCAAGGGTAAATGTGACCGAAACGACCCTTGACGGTCCTGGTACGTCAAGGGTTAAACTCTTCCATCGCGGCCGCACGGAGCGATGGAAGAGTTCAAGACGCTTGTTACTAAGTGTCCCGGTATCGGGACACTTAGTAACAAGCGGCTGAAACATTGCTGCAACATGCGATTCGCTTCAAAAGCGAATCACATGTTGCAAAACCTGAATGACAGGGACAGTATTTGTAAATACTGTCCCTGTCAGATCTCTCTGCCTCCCTCCACCTTGCATACTGCTAAGGTGGAGAGAGACAGAGGGAGATGGTGTTCCAGTGTTCCTGTAAAAAAAAAAGTAAAAAAAAAAAGTTTAAATAAAGAAAATTAACCCTTTGATCACTGTTCTGCAGTGATCAATAAGTTCCCCCCCATCTGATCACTCTTGGAGTGATCAATTTGCTGCAGATCAGTGTTTTCTGATCTGTGGGACACCCCCCATCCCCCTTGAATTTTTTAGATTTTTTAAAAAAATTGTAATTTTTTTTTCAATTTTTTTTTTTTTTTTTTTTTAATAATAAATATAGTTTAGGTATTTTGGTAGGTAGTTGGGTAGGTTTAGTGTAGACGTGTGTTAGGGAAAGTTTTAGGGATAGATTTAGGTTTAGGGGGGAAACCCCCCCCCAAAAAAAAAAAAATATATATAATAAGCTCAGTTTAGATAGGTAGTTCAATTGGGTTAGGTAGGTTCAGGATATACGTAGGTTAGGGTAAGTTTTAGGGTTAGATTTAGGTTTAGGGATAGCGTAAGAAAAAAAAAAAACCAAAAAACCCCAAACCCCCCCCCAAAAAAATATATATATAATAAGTGCAGTTTAGATAGGTAGTTCACTTGGGTTAGGTAGGTTCAGGATATACGTAGGCTAGGGTAAGTTTTAGGGTTAGATTTAGGTTTAGGGATAGCGTAAGAAAAAAAAAAAGCTTTTTTAGTGGGCAAAATGCAGCGCAGGTACAGCGTTGAAGAGGCATATGCCTTTTTGGCGTCTGACTCTGAGGCAACAGACACAGTTTTCAGAGAGTGAGAGCAGCTCTAGTGATGACGCTGGGCCTTCTGTCAAGAAAGACGCACTGCCCCAAAAGCTGCTCTGGCAACTGCCCCAGCACCTGCCAAAAGAACTGCCCAAAGACCTACCAAAATACCTACCCAAAGAAATGCCCCAAGTGCTGCCCCAAGAGCTGCCCTGGCAACTGCCCCAGCACCTGCCAAAAGATCTGCCCAAAGACCTACCAAAGAAATGCCCCAAGTGCTGCCCCAAGAGCTGCCCTGGCAACTGCCCCAGCACCTGCCAAAAGATCTGCCCAAAGACCTGCCAAAAGACCTGCCCAAAGAAATGCCCCAACACCTGCCACTCCGGATCCTAATGAATGGGTATCAATTTATGCCCACAAATCTCAGAATTCACAGGCAACCCAGGGATTCAAATTGATGTGGAAGGATTTATCCATGATCATTTTTTTGATTTGTTTTTGGGGGAAGACATTTTAGGTGAAATTGTTTCCCAAACCAATTTGTATGCAGCCCAGTATACTGCCGCCAACCCTAAGTGTGAAAAACGCTGTTTTTTTTTTTTTACTTACGTCATGGTTTACGAGGGATTGGTGGTAAAATGGCTGTGTATAAAATTGGAAAACACACCTAAAACGAGAGCCTGGGGTGTCTACTCAGAAGAAGGAGCTGAACACTAATCAATTCAGTTTATAAAATCTTCACCTATTCTGTGCTTGAAATTCACATCAACATTGAAGGCAAAGTGTGAAAAATGCTGAATTTTTTTTACTTACGTCAAATTTTCACAGGATTGGTGGTAAAATGGCAGTGTATAAAATTGGAAAACACACCTAAAACGAGAGCCTGGGGTGTCTACTTTCCAAAAATATACACTTTTGGGGGGAAATCTTAAAAAAAGAGCACTGTTACACAGCCCCAAATGAGACATGGCACCAGTAACGCAAGCTGTGAAGATTCAAAGTGTGAACCTGGAAACGCGCATGTTCCAATTTGGCCCCCGTAGCTCCCCCAAACCATGAGAAAGCTATGCATATGGGGTATTGCCGTACTCAGAAGAAGGAGCTGAACACTAATCAATTCAGTTTATAAAATCTTCACCTATTCTGTACTTGAAATTCACATCAACATTGAAGGCAAAGTGTGAAAAATGCTGAATTTTTTTTACTTACGTCAAATTTTCACAGGATTGGTGGTAAAATGGCAGTGTATAAAATTGGAAAACACACCTAAAACGAGAGCCTGGGGTGTCTACTTTCCAAAAATATACACTTTTGGGGGGAAATCTTAAAAAAAGAGCACTGTTACACAGCCCCAAATGAGACATGGCACCAGTAACGCAAGCTGTGAAGATTCAAAGTGTGAACCTGGAAACGCGCATGTTCCAATTTGGCCCCTGTAGCTCCCCCAAACCATGAGAAAGCTATGCATATGGGGTATTGCCGTACTCAGAAGAAGGAGCTGAACACTAAACAATGCATTTTTAAAAATCTTCACCTATTATGTGCTTGAAATTCACATCAACATTGAAGTGCAAGTGTGAAAAACGCTGTTTTTTTAACTTACGTCAAGATTTACGAGCGATTGGTGGTAAAATGGCTGCGTAAAAAAATTGAAAACATACATAAAATGAAAGCCTGGGGTGTCTACTTTCCAAAAATATATACTTTTGGGGGGAAATCTTAGCGTGGAGCACTGTTACACAGCCCCAAATGAGACATGGCACCAGTGATGCAAGCTGTGAAAATTCAAAGTGTGAAACTGGAAACGCGCATGTTCCAATTTGGGCTCCGTAGCTCTCCCAAACCTTGAGAAACCTATGCATATGGGGTATTGCCATACTCAGAAGAAGGAGCTGAACACTAAACAATGCATTTTTAAAAATCTTCACCTATCATGTGCTTGATATCAACAGTAGTATTGAAATGTAAGTGTGAAAACTGCAAAAAAACAAAATATTACCACAATTTTGAAATTTTTTTCTGGAAAAATAGCTGCATGAAAAACTCCAAAATTCTCCTGATTATTTACCTTATGTTGTGTAGTTTTCAGAAACATATACCTTTGTGGGACATTTTTGGTTCTGGCACCGTCAGCTAAGCTATGATGCTCACATGCCAATTGTTGAGAAATTACAAGTTGGAAATAATGGCATCCATGTTGTAATATTTACCTTGTAAATGTGAGGAAGTGATTGAAATACTAGGCATATGGGGTATTCTTATATTCAGGAGAAGCAAATGAATATATTTAGGGGTATTTTTTGTCATAAACTAATTGTATGCAAATCCTGACACGAAAATATAAGCAAAATGTTGTTTTTTTTCAATTTTTTTCCTCTTTTTTCTATTTTAATCAAATTAAACAATGAGGTATTCATATAATTGTGGTATCAAAAGAAAGCCCTACTTGTGCTTAAAAAAACAGTATATAATTTATGTGGGTGCACAAAAGGAATTAAAGAGAAAATATGGTTGAACAAAGACATAGTCAAAAAAGTCAAAATTGCTCCGGTCCTTAAGTCAAATCAAACTCAGATTTTCCCGGTCCTTAAGGGGTTAAAGTGGATCTGACACTTATCAGGTTCTGGTTTCTTTAAATTGTTCTATTTAAACTGCTTATATTTTGTGCTTTTTGTTTTTCAATCAGTTTAATAGTTTAAAGATTTTTGATTTAGTTGTTGGTGAATGTAATCTCAGCAGAGCTGTGTTCTCTGACCTGTCCAGTCTCCTTTTCTCTTCTTAGACTGATAGAACCTATTATTTTCCATCAGAAGGTGGAATAATTTGATGGGGAGAATAATCATTCAACATTTTTCAAGATGGTGGCTCCCACTAATGTGAGTAAGTGGAAAAATGTTATTTGGAAAGAGCTTTAAACATTACCGATATTTATATTAGATTTTTGTTTTTATTTCAAACAATAGTTTATTAGATATTTAGCTTTATTAATGTGTCAGCTTATATGAATGTTCATACAAGGCTGTATATAAAGCTATCTCCTAAACGAATATTTTAAATACAAAGTGAATAACATAACTATAGATGCTTTTGAAAGTTCTTTACAAATCACAATATAGAATGGTAATTCCACTTTAAGAGAATAATTTTGATCCAGATTAGCTGCAAGGAGTGGCAGTGACTGATGACTGAAGCTGGGTGTTAACATATGTAAGTGGAGCCAAAAATGATGTCAGCTGACTACCACTGGCTGATGACACATGTAGCTCACAGAGATTGGTTGCTGCCTACCAAATAAAATTAATGCAGGAAGAGATTTTAATTAAAGTGAAAATGTCTTATTTTAAGAATAGTTTGAACTGGTCCTTCATAAAGAAGCCACGCACAATAAAGAGTTACAACTAGCATGTATCGTTATGTTGTAACCCTTTACTGTCCATTTAAGATTGATCTGCAAAAAACACTCTTAAAGTCCTCGGCATAAATTCCCACTATCATCTCTTATGTGGCTGTCTGCAGTGCAGCCCTGTTGACACAATGAGCCATATGTATAAAGCATCTGGAGCAATTTGGGGCAACCAAGCTATAACTTAGCTATAACCCTTTGAGTGCCATTGCTTCACAATGCATTGCATACTCCTCTGGTTTTCAAATGGTTAAATGGGTCTTTTAATTCTTTGCACATACTCTATCAATCTAAGTAAGTCAAAATCTAGTTTTATACGTAAAAAAATGGCTAATACAATATATAATTCATTTTAAAAGATGTAGTCTATAGCTAAATCTCTCCCATAGAATAACATAGGAACTGGAGAGGTTATCTCACTGGAGAAGTTATCTCCTCTTTATCACACCTTAGTACATCTCTCCCTGTAGTCTATAACAAACGCTCTTCCATAGAATAACATAGGAACTGGAGAGTTTCTCACAATGGAGAAGTGATCTCCTCTTTATCACACCTTAGTACATCTCCGCTGTAGTCTTTAACCCCTTAAGGACCGGCGGTCATGGGACATTTCCGTCCCATAATGACCGCATAGGGGCACGTGGACGCGCCGGTACACGTGACCTGTCACGTGTATCGGCGCGTCATTATGGGGCTTGAAAGAGATCACTCCGATCTTGGAGCTGTCTATTTCAGGCCCTATTTTTACTTACAGCGCTCCCTGTAGTCTATAACTTAATCTCTCCCATAGAATAACATAGGAACTGGAGAGTTTATCTCACTGGAGAAGTGATCTCCTCTTTATCACACCTTAGTACATCTCTCCCTGTAGTCTATAACTAAATCTCTCCCATAGAATAACATAGGAACTGGAGAGTTTATCTCACTGGAGATTTATCTCCTCTTTATCACACCTTAGTACATCTCCCCTGTCGTCTATAACTAAATCTCTCCCATAGAATAACATAGGAACTGGAGAGTTTCTCATACTGGAGAAGTGATGTTCTCTTTATCACACCTTAGTACATTTCCCCTCTAGTCTATAACTAAATCTCTCCCATAGAATAACATAGGAACTGGAGAGTTTATCTCACTGGAGAAGTTATCTCCTCTTTATCACACCTTAGTACATCTCTCCCTGTAGTCTATAACAAAATATCTCCCATAGAATAACATAGGAACTGGAGAGTTTATCTCACTGGAGAAGTTATCTCCTCTTTATCACACCTTAGTACATCTCTCCCTGTAGTCTATAACTAAATCTCTCCCATAGAATAACATAGGAACTGGAGAGTTTATCTCACTGGAGAAGTGATCTCCTCTTTATCACACCTTAGTAAATCTCTCCCTGTAGACTATAACTAAATATCTCCATTAGAATAACATAGGAACTGGAGAGTTTATCTCACTGGAGAAGTGATCTCCTATTTATCACACCTTAGTACATTTCTCCCTGAAGTCTATAACTAAATCTCTCCCATAGAATAACATAGGAACTGGGGAGTTTATCTCACTGGAGAAGTGATCTCCTCTTTATCACACCTTAGTAAATCTCTCCCTGTAGACTATAAATAAATATCTCCATTAGAATAACATAGGAACTGGAGAGTTTATCTCATTGGAGCAGTTATCTCCTTTTTATCACACCTTAGTACATCTCTCCCTGTAGTCTATAACTAAATTTCTCCCATAGAATAACATAGGAACTGGAGAGTTTATCTCACTAGAGATTTATCTCCTCTTTATCACACCTTAGTACATCTCCCACTGTAGTCTATAACTAAATATCTCCCATAGAATAACATAGGAACTGGAGAGTTTATCTCACTGGAGAAGTGATCTCCTCTTTATCACACCATAGTAAATCTCTCCCTGTAGTCTATAACTAAATATCTCCCATAGAATAACATAGGAACTGGAGAGTTTCTCACACTGGAGAAGTGATCTCCTCTTTATCACACCTTAGTAAATCACTCCCTGTAGTCTATAACTAAATATCTCCCATAGAATAACATAGGAACTGGAGAGGTTATCTCACTAGAGCATTTATCTCCTCTTTATCACACTTTAGTACATCTCTCCCTGTAGTCTATAACTAAATCTCTCCCATAGAATAACATAGGAACTGGGGAGTTTATGTCATTGGAGAAGTTATCTCCTCTTTATCACACCTTAGTACATCTCTCCCTGTAGTCTATAACTAAAGCTCTCCCATAGAATAACATAGGACTGGGGAGTTTATCTCACTTGAGAAGTGATCTCCTCTTTATCACACCTTAGTAAATCTCTCCCTGTAGTCTATAACTAAATATCTCCCATAGAATAACATAGGAACTGGAGAGTTTCTCACACTGGAGAAGTGATCTCCACTTTATCACACCTTAGTGCATCTCTCCCTGTAGTCTATAACTAAATCTCTCCCATAGAATAACATAGGAACTGGTGAGTTTCTCACACTGGAGAAGTGATCTCCACTTTATCACACTTTAGTACATCTCTCCCTGTAGTCTATAACTAAATCTCTCCCATAGAATAACATAGGAACTGGAAAGTTTATCTCACTGGAGAAGTTATCTCCTCTTTATCACACCTTAGTACATCTCTCCCTGTAGTCTATAACTAAAGCTCTCCCATAGAAGAACATAGGAACTGGGGAGTTTATCTCACTTGAGAAGTGATCTCCTCTTTATCACACCTTAGTAAATCTCTCCCTGTAGTCTATAACTAAATATCTCCCATAGAATAACATACGAACTGGAGACTTTCTCACACTGGAGAAGTGATCTCCACTTTATCACACCTTAGTACATCTCTCCCTGTAGTCTATAACTAAATCTCTCCCATAGAATAACATAGGATCTGGAGTGTTTATCTCACTGGAGTAGTTATCTCCTCTTTATCACACCTTAGTACATCTCCACCTTTAGTCTATAACTAAATCTCTCCCAGAGAATAACATAGGAACTGGTGAGTTTCTCACACTGGAGAAGTGATCTCCACTTTATCACACTTTAGTACATCTCTCCCTGTAGTCTGTAACTAAATTTCTCCCATAGAATAACATAGGAACTGGAGAGTTTATCTCACTGGAGAAGTTATCTCCTCTTTATCACACCTTAGTACATCTCTCCCTGTAGTCTATAACTAAATATCTCCCATAGAATAACATAGGAACTGGAGAGTTTATCTCACTGGAGAAGTTATCTCCTCTTTATCACACCTTAGTACATCTCTCCCTGTAGTCTATAACTAAATCTCTCCCATAGAATAACATAGGAACTGGTGAGTTTCTCACACTGGAGAAGTGAACTAAATATCTCCATTAGAATAACATAGGAACTGGAGAGTTTATCTCACTGGAGCAGTTTTCTCCTTTTTATCACACCTTAGTACATCTCTCCCTGTAGTCTATAACTAAATCTATCCCATAGAATAACATAGGAACTGGAGAGTTTATGTCATTGGAGAAGTTATCTCCTCTTTATCACACCTTAGTACATCTCTCCCTGTATTCTATAACTAAAGCTCTCCCATAGAATAACATAGGAACTGGGGAGTTTATCTCACTGGAGAAGTGATCTCCTCTTTATCACACCTTAGTAAATCTCTCCCTGTAGTCTATAACTAAATATCTCCCATAGAATAACATAGGAACTGGTGAGTTTCTCACACTGGAGAAGTCATCTCCTCTTTATCACACCTTAGTACATCTCCCCTGTAGTCTATAACTAAATCTCTCCCATAGAATAACATAGGAACTGGAGAGTTTATGTCACTGGAGCAGTTATCTCCTTTTTATCACACCTTAGTACATCTCCCCCTGTAGTCTATAACTAAATCTCTCACATAGAATAACATAGGAACTGGAGAGTTTATCTCACTGGAGAAGTGATCTCCTCTTTATCACACCTTAGTAAATCTCTCCCTGTAGACTATAACTAAATATCTCCATTAGAATAACATAGGAACTGGAGAGTTTATCTCACTGGAGCAGTTATCTCCTTTTTATCACACCTTAGTACATCTCTCCCTATAGTCTATAACTAAATCTCTCCCATAGAATAACATAGGAACTGGGGAGTTTATCTCACTGGAGAAGTGATCTCCTCTTTATCACACCTTAGTAAATCTCTCCCTGCAGTCTATAACTAAATATCTCCCATAGAATAACATAGGAACTGGGGAGTTTATGTCATTGGAGAAGTTATCTCCTCTTTATCTCACCTTAGTACATCTCTCCCTGTAGTCTATAACTAAATTTCTCCCATAGAATAACATAGGAACTGGAGAGTTTCTCACACTGGAGAAGTGATCTCCACTTTATCACACCTTAGTACATCTCTCCCTGTAGTCTATAACTAAATATCTCCCATGGAATAACATAGGAACTGGAGAGTTTATCTCACTGGACCAGTTATCTCCTCTTTATCGCACCTTAGTACATCTCTCCCTGTACTCTATAACTAAATATCTTCCATAGAATAACATAGGAACTGGTGAGTTTCTCACACTGGAGAAGTGATCTCCTATTTATCACACCTTAGTACATCTCTCCCTGTAGTCTATAACTAAATCTCTCCCATAGAATAACATAGGAACTGGAGAGTTTATCTCACTGGAGAAGTGATCTCCTCTTTATCACACCTTAGTAAATCTCTCCCTGTAGACTATAACTAAATATCTCCATTAGAATAACATAGGAACTGGAGAGTTTATCTCACTGGAGAAGTGATCTCCTATTTATCACACCTTAGTACATTTCTCCCTGTAGTCTATTACTAAATCTCTCCCATAGAATAACATAGGAACTGGAGAGTTTATCTCACTAGAGAAGTTATCTCCTTTTTATCACACCTTACTACATCTCTCCCTGTAGTCTATAACTAAATATCTCCCATAGAATAACATAGGAACTGTAGAGTTTCTCACACTGGAGAAGTGATCTCCACTTTATCACACCTTAGTACATCTCTCCCTGTAGTCTATAACTAAATATCTCCAATAGAATAACATTGGAACTGGAGAGTTTATCTCACTGGACCAGTTATCTCCTCTTTATCGCACCTTAGTACATCTCTCCCTGTAGTCTATAACTAAATCTCTCCCATAGAATAACATAGGAACTGGAGAGTTTATCTCACTGGAGCAGTCATCTCCTCTTTATCACACCTTAGTACATCTCTCCCTGTAGTCTATAACTAAAATTCTCCCATAGAATAACATAGCAACTGGAGAGTTTATCACACTGGAGAAGTGATCTCCTCTTTATCACACCTTAGTAAATCTCTCCCTGTAGTCTATAACTAAATATCTCCCATAGAATAACATAGGAACTGGGGAGTTTATGTCATTGGAGAAGTTATCTCCTCTTTATCGCACCTTAGTACAGCTCCGCCTTTAGTCTATAACTAAATCTCTCCCATAGAATAACATAGTAACTAGTGTTGAGCGAGCGTGCTCGGCCGATGCTCGGATCGGCTCGAGCATCGCTCTGCTCAGCACATGGCGGTACTCGTACGAGTACCGCCATGTGCTCGCCCGACATGTTCGGGTGAAGGGGATCTGTGCCGGAAGAGGCACAGATCCGAAGACTCCGCTGGACCACCAGGGACTGGAGGTACGGGGGCATTGTGGAGATGAAGGGGGCATTGCGGAGATGAAGGGGGACATTGTGGAAGAGGGGCATAGACTCTATGCCCCTCTTCCACAATGTCCCCCTTCATCTCCGCTATGCCCCTCTTCCACAATGTCCCCCTTCATCTCCGCTATGCCCCTCTTCCACAATGTCCCCCTTCATCTCCTATGCCATAGAGGAGATGAAGGGGGACATTGTGGAAGAGGGGCATAGCGGAGATGAAGGGGGACATTGTGAAAGAGGGGCATAGAGTCTCTCCCATAGAATAACATAGGAACTGGAGAGTTTATCTCACTGGAGCAGTTATCTCCTCTTTATCACACCTTAGTACATCTTTGACTGTAGTCTATAACTAAATATCTCCAATAGAATAACATAGGAACTGGAGAGTTTATCTCACTGGAGCAGTTATCTCCTTTTTATCACACCTTAGTACATCTCCCCCTGTAGTCTATAAATAAAGCTATCCCATAGAATAACATAGGAACTGGGGAGTTTATGTCATTGGAGAATTTATCTCCTCTATATCACACCTTAGTACATCTCTCCCTGTAGTCAATAACTAAAGCTCTCCCATAGAATAACATAGGAACTGGGGAGTTTATCTCACTGGAGAAGTGATCTCCTCTTTATCACACCTTAGTAAATCTCTCCCTGTAGTCTATAACTAAATATCTCCCATAGAATAACATAGGAACTGGAGAGTTTCTCACACTGGAGAAGTGATCTCCACTTTATCACACCTTAGTACATCTCTCCCTGTAGTCTATAACTAAATATCTCCCATAGAATAACATAGAAACTGGAGAGTTTATTTCACTGGACCAGTTATCTCCTCTTTATCGCACCTTAGTACATCTCCGCCTTTAGTCTATAACTAAATCTCTCCCATAGAATAACATAGGAACTGGTGAGTTTCTCACACTGGAGAAGTGATCTCCTATTTATCACACCTTAGTACATCTCTCCCTGTAGTCTATAACTAAATCTCTCCAATAGAATAACATAGGAACTGGAGAGTTTATCTCACTGGAGAAGTTATCTCCTTTTTATCACACCTTAGTACATCTCTCCCTGTAGTCTATAACTAAAGCTCTCCCATAGAATAACATAGGAACTGGAGAATTTATCACACTGGAGAAGTTATCTCCTCTTTATCACACCTTAGTACATCTTCGCCTATAGTCTATAACGAAATCTCTCCCATAGAATAACATAGGAACTGGAGAGTTTATCTCACTGGAGCAGTTATCTCCTCTTTATCACACCTTAGTACATCTCCCCCTGTAGTCTATAACTAAATCTCTGTCATAGAATAACATAGGAACTGCAGAGTTTATCACACTGGAGAAGTCATCTCCTCTTTATCAAACCTTAGTAGATCTCTCCCTATAGTCTATAACTAAATCTCTCCAATAGAATAACATAGGAACTGGGGAGTTTATCTCACTGTGGAAGTTATCTCCTCTTTATCACACCTTAGTAAATCTCTCCCTGTAGTCTATAAATAAAGCTCTCCCATAGAATAATATAGGAAATGGAGAATTTATCTCACTGGAGCAGTTATCTCCTCTTTATCACACCTTAGTATATCTCTCCCTGTAGTCTATAACTAAATCTCTCCCATAGAATAACATAGGAACTGGAGAGTTTATCTCACTGGAGCAGTTATCTCCTCTTTATCTTACCTTAGTACATCTCTCCATGTAGTCTATAACTAAATATCTCCCATAGAATAACATAGGAACTGGAGAGTTTATCTCACTGGAGCAGTTATCTCCTCTTTATCTTACCTTAGTACATCTCCCCTGTAGTCTATAACTAAATCTCTTCCATAGAATAACATAGGAACTGGAGGGTTTATCTCACTGGAGCAGTTATCTCCTCTTCATCACATCTTAGTACATCTCCCCCTGTAGTCTATAACTAAATCTCTCCCATAGAATAACATAGGAACTGGAGAGTTTATCTCACTGGAGCAGTTATCTCCTCTTTATCACACTTTAGTACATCTCCCCTGTAGTCTATAACTAAATCTCTTCCATAGAATAACATAGGAACTGGAGGGTTTATCTCACTGGAGCAGATATCTCCTCTTTATCACATCTTAGTACATCTCCCCTGTAGTCTATAACTAAATCTCTTCCATAGAATAACATAGGAACTGGAGGGTTTATCTCACTGGAGCAGATATCTCCTCTTTATCACATCTTAGTACATCTCCCCTGTAGTCTATAACTAAATCTCTTCCATAGAATAACATAGGAACTGGAGAGTTTATCTCACTGGAGCAGTTATCTCCTCTTTATCACACCTTAGTACATCTCTCCCTGTAGTCTATAAATAAAGCTCTCCCATAGAATAACATAGGAACTGGAGAGTTTATCTCACTGGAGCAGTTATCTCCTTTTTATCACACCTTAGTACATCTCCCCCTGTAGTCTATAACTGAAGCTCTCCCATAGAATAACATAGGAACTGAGGAGTTTATGTCATTGGAGAAGTTATCTCCTCTTTATCACACCTTAGTACATCTCTCCCTGTAGTCTATAACTAAATATGTCCCATAGAATAACATAGGAACTGGGGAGTTTATTTCACTGGAGAAGTGATCTCCTCTTTATCACACCTTAGTAAATCTCTCCCTGTAGACTATAACTAAATATCTCCACTAGAATAACATAGGAGCTGGAGAGTTTATCTCACTGGAGAAGTGATTTCCTCTTTATCACACCGTAGTAAATCTCTCCCTGTAGTCTATAACTAAATATCTCCCATAGAATAACATAGGAACTGGGGAGTTTATGTCATTGGAGAAGTTATCTCCTCTTTATCACATCTTAGTACATCTCCTCTGTAGTCTATAACTAAATCTCTTCCGTAGAATAACATAGGGACAGGATAGTTTATCTCACTGGAGAAGTTATCTCCTTTTTATCACACCTTAGTACATCTCTCCCTGTAGTCTATAACTAAATCTCTCCCATAGAATAACATAGGAACTGGAGAGTTTATCTCACTGGAGATTTATCTCCTCTTTATCACACCTTAGTATATCGCTCCCTGTAGTCTATAATGAAAGTTCTCCCATAGAATAACATAGAACTGGAGAGTTTATCTCACTGGAGAAGTTATCTCCTTTTTATCACACCTTAGTACATCTCCCCTGTAGTCTATAACTAAATCTCTTCCATAGAATAACATAGGGACTAGAGAGTTTATCTCACTGGAGAAGTGATCTCCTCTTTATCACACCTTAGTACATCTCTCCCTGTAGTCTATAACTAAATCTCTCCCATAGAATAACATAGGAACTGGAGAGTTTATCTCACTGGAGCAGTCATCTCCTCTTTATCACACCTTAGTACATCTCTCCCTGTAGTCTATAACTAAAATTCTCCCATAGAATAACATAGGAACTGGAGAGTTTATCTCACTGGAGCAGTCATCTCCTCTTTATCACACCTTAGTACATGTTTGACTGTTGTCTATAACTAAATATCTCCCATAGAATAACATAGGAACTGGAGAGTTTATCTCACTGGAGCAATTATCTCCTTTTTATCACACCTTAGTACATATCCCCCCTGTAGTCTATAAATAAAGCTCTCCCATAGAATAACATAGGAACTGTGGAGTTTATGTCAATGAAGAAGTTATCTCCTCTTTATCACACCTTAGTACATCTCTCCCTGTAGTCTATAACTAAAGCTCTCCCATAGAATAACATAGGAACTGGGGAGTTTATCTCACTGGAGAAGTGATCTCCTCTTTATCACACCTTAGTAAATCTCTCCCTGTAGTCTATAACTAAATATCTCCTGTAGAATAACATAGGAACTGGAGAGTTTCTCACACTGGAGAAGTGATCTCCACTTTATCACACCTTAGCACATCTCTCCCTGTAGTCTATAACTAAATATCTCCGATAGAATAACATAGGAACTGGAGAGTTTATCTCACTGGACCAGATCTCTTCTCTTTATCGCACCTTAGTACATCTCCGCCTTTAGTCTATAACTAAATCTCTCCCATAGAATAACATAGGAACTGGTGAGTTTCTCACACTGGAGAAGTGATCTCCTATTTATCACACCTTAGTACATCTCTCCCTGTAGTCTATAACTAAATCTCTCCCATAGAATAACATAGGAACTGGAGAGTTTATCTCACTGGAGAAGTTATCTCCTTTTTATCACACCTTAGTAAATCTCTCCCTGTAGTCTATAACTAAATCTCTCCCATAGAATAACATAGGAACTGGAGAGTTTATCTCACTGGAGAAGTTGTCTCCTCTTTATCACACCTTAGTACATCTCTCCCTGTAGTCTATAACTAAATCTCTCCCATAGAATAACACAGGAACTGGAGAGTTTATCTCACTGGAGATTTATCTCCTTTTTATCACACCTTAGTACATCTCCCCTGTAGTCTATAACTAAATCTCTTCCATAGAATAACATAGGGTCTAGAGAGTTTATCTCACTGGAGAAGTCATCTACTCCTTATCACACCTTAGTACATCTCTCCCTGCAGTCTATAACTAAATCTCTGCCTTAGAATAACATAGGAAATGGAGAATTTATCTCACTGGAGCAGTTATCTCCTTTTTATCACACCTTAGTACATCTCTCCCTGTAGTCTATAACTAAATCTCTCCCATAGAATAACATAGGAACTGGAGAGTTTATCTCACTGGAGCAGTTATCTCCTCTTTATCACACCTTAGTACATCTTTGACTGTAGTCTATAACTAAATATCTCCAATAGAATAACATAGGAACTGGAGAGTTTATCTCACTGGAGCAGTTATCTCCTTTTTATCACACCTTAGTACATCTCCCCCTGTAGTCTATAAATAAAGCTATCCCATAGAATAACATAGGAACTGGGGAGTTTATGTCATTGGAGAATTTATCTCCTCTATATCACACCTTAGTACATCTCTCCCTGTAGTCAATAACTAAAGCTCTCCCATAGAATAACATAGGAACTGGGGAGTTTATCTCACTGGAGAAGTGATCTCCTCTTTATCACACCTTAGTAAATCTCTCCCTGTAGTCTATAACTAAATATCTCCCATAGAATAACATAGGAACTGGAGAGTTTCTCACACTGGAGAAGTGATCTCCACTTTATCACACCTTAGTACATCTCTCCCTGTAGTCTATAACTAAATATCTCCCATAGAATAACATAGAAACTGGAGAGTTTATTTCACTGGACCAGTTATCTCCTCTTTATCGCACCTTAGTACATCTCCGCCTTTAGTCTATAACTAAATCTCTCCCATAGAATAACATAGGAACTGGTGAGTTTCTCACACTGGAGAAGTGATCTCCTATTTATCACACCTTAGTACATCTCTCCCTGTAGTCTATAACTAAATCTCTCCAATAGAATAACATAGGAACTGGAGAGTTTATCTCACTGGAGAAGTTATCTCCTTTTTATCACACCTTACTACATCTCTCCCTGTAGTCTATAACTAAATCTTTCCCATAGAATAACGTAGGATCTGGAGAGTTTATCTCACTGGACCAGTTCTCTCCTCTTTATCGCACCTTAGTACATCTCTCCCTGTAGTCTATATCTAAATCTCTCCCATAGAATGACATAGGAACTGGACAGTTTATCTCACTGGAGCAGTTATCTCCTCTTTATCACACCTTAGTACATCTCCGCCTTTAGTCTATAACTAAATCTCTCCCATAGAATAACATAGGAACTGGAGAGTTTATCTCACTGGAGCAGTTATCTCCTCCTTATCACACCTTAGTACATCTCTCCCTGTAGTCTATAACTAAATATCTCCCATAGAATAACATAGGAACTGGTGAGTTTATCTCACTGGAGAAGTGATCTCCTCTTTATCACACCTTAGTAAATCTCTCCCTGTAGACTATAACTAAATATCTCCATTAGAATAACATAGGAACTGGAGAGTTTATCTCACTGGAGCAGTTATCTCCTTTTTATCACACCTTAGTACATCTCTCCCTGTAGTCTATAACTAAATCTTTATCATAGAATAACATAGGAACTGGGGGGTTTATCTCACTGGAGAAGTTATCTCCTGTTTATCAAACCTTAGTACATCTCTCCCTGTAGTCTATACCTAAATCTCTCCTATAGAATAACATAGGAACTGGAGAGTTTATCTCCCTGGAGAAGTTATCTCCTCTTTATCACACCTTAGTACATCTCTCCCTGTAGTCTATAACTAAAGCTCTCCCATAGAATAACATAGGAACTGGAGAATTTATCACACTGGAGAAGTTATCTCCTCTTTATCACACCTTAGTACATCTTCGCCTATAGTCTATAACGAAATCTCTCCCATAGAATAACATAGGAACTGGAGAGTTTATCTCACTGGAGCAGTTATCTCCTCTTTATCACACCTTAGTACATCTCCCCCTGTAGTCTATAACTAAATCTCTGTCATAGAATAACATAGGAACTGCAGAGTTTATCACACTGGAGAAGTCATCTCCTCTTTATCAAACCTTAGTAGATCTCTCCCTATAGTCTATAACTAAATCTCTCCAATAGAATAACATAGGAACTGGGGAGTTTATCTCACTGTGGAAGTTATCTCCTCTTTATCACACCTTAGTAAATCTCTCCCTGTAGTCTATAAATAAAGCTCTCCCATAGAATAATATAGGAAATGGAGAATTTATCTCACTGGAGCAGTTATCTCCTCTTTATCACACCTTAGTATATCTCTCCCTGTAGTCTATAACTAAATCTCTCCCATAGAATAACATAGGAACTGGAGAGTTTATCTCACTGGAGCAGTTATCTCCTCTTTATCTTACCTTAGTACATCTCTCCATGTAGTCTATAACTAAATATCTCCCATAGAATAACATAGGAACTGGAGAGTTTATCTCACTGGAGCAGTTATCTCCTCTTTATCTTACCTTAGTACATCTCCCCTGTAGTCTATAACTAAATCTCTTCCATAGAATAACATAGGAACTGGAGGGTTTATCTCACTGGAGCAGTTATCTCCTCTTCATCACATCTTAGTACATCTCCCCCTGTAGTCTATAACTAAATCTCTCCCATAGAATAACATAGGAACTGGAGAGTTTATCTCACTGGAGCAGTTATCTCCTCTTTATCACACTTTAGTACATCTCCCCTGTAGTCTATAACTAAATCTCTTCCATAGAATAACATAGGAACTGGAGGGTTTATCTCACTGGAGCAGATATCTCCTCTTTATCACATCTTAGTACATCTCCCCTGTAGTCTATAACTAAATCTCTTCCATAGAATAACATAGGAACTGGAGGGTTTATCTCACTGGAGCAGATATCTCCTCTTTATCACATCTTAGTACATCTCCCCTGTAGTCTATAACTAAATCTCTTCCATAGAATAACATAGGAACTGGAGAGTTTATCTCACTGGAGCAGTTATCTCCTCTTTATCACACCTTAGTACATCTCTCCCTGTAGTCTATAAATAAAGCTCTCCCATAGAATAACATAGGAACTGGAGAGTTTATCTCACTGGAGCAGTTATCTCCTCTTAATCACACCTTAGTACATCACTCCTGAATTATTTCTGGAGCAAACCCAATGCACTGCAGGGGGCAAATAAATTGATTTAAATGGGGCTTTTAACCCTTTGAATGTTAGTGAGGTCTCACTCTCCAAAACACTGTAAAGCAATATGTTGGGTGCTTTCTAGTATTTTAGTGGTTAGAAGTCCAATTTAAATCAATGGGAATTTTGGGAAAATGTATTTGTCACCTTGTGGTGTATTTGATTTGCCCCAGAATCGATTGTGTCCTTCTTCGTACATCAGCCTTAGGATTTCTTGGATGAGGGGCATAGAGTCCTGTCCTCAGATCCCCCCCCCAGTAGTGCCTTTTTTCTTAATCTCTTCAATTAACCCTTTGGGTGGGTATGAGTTGAATGCCTCTCTGGTGCTCAAAGAGTTAATCCCTTGACTTGCAATGTGTTGGACATCCCATAGCACTCAAAGGGTTAAGCACATCTTAGACCACGGGTTCTCACCCAGAATGCCTCACTTTTTCTACAAAGACTTTGACCAAAATGTTGAAATTGAGTTTCCAATGTACATTTATAGAAAGTATTATGCATAATAGGCACTTTGCTGTCATTCTGCCGTTGAGACCTAAGGATACGTATGTAATTATGCATTTTCCCTTTCATTATGTCCTGAAAAGCCCAGACCATATGTTAGGATCCCTTGAGTGACAAAAACCACAGACTTAGACGTCCTTCACAATGACTGGACTACTGATTGCTTCCATACCTCTCAAGTGTCCCTCTATATGTGGTATTAGGGCTCCATACCTCCCAGCTGTCCCTCTATATGTGATATTAGGGAGCTATACCTCTCAGGTGTCCCTCTATATATGATATTAGAGATCCATACCTCTCAGGTGTCCCTCTATATGTGATATTAGGGATCCATACCTCTAAAGTGTCCCTCTATATGTGATATTAGGGATCCATACCTCCCAGGTGTCCCTTTATATATGATATTAGAGATCCATACCTCTCAGGTGTCCCTCTATATGTGATATTAGGGATCCATACCTCCCAGGTGTCCCTCTATATGTGATATTAGGGATTGATACTTCCTAACTGCCCACCTTTAAGAGATATCAGGACTCCTTACCTCCCACGTGTCTCTCTTTAGGAGATATTAGGGTCCATATCTCCCACGTGTCCCTCTTTAGGAGATATTAGGGGTCCGTACCTCCAAAGTGTCCCTCTAAAGGAGATATTAGGGACTGATACTTCCTGACTGCCCATCTTTAAGAGATATAGGAGCTCCTTACCTCTAAGTGTCTCTCTTTAGGAGATATTAGAGGTGAATACCTCTTTAGCGGATATTAGGGATCCATACCTACCTAATGTCCCTCTTTAAGCAATATTAGGGGTCCACACCTACCTAATGTCCCTCTTTAGGCAATATTAGGGGTCCACATTGTAACGGAAGCTACGAAGGGACCGCGTCGCCTTCCTCTGTAGTTCCCGGGTCTCTCCCTCTCGACGCCAGGTAAGCGCCGTCGGATGCACCGGTTGAAATATGGACGGTCACTGAAACAGCAGCAGGATCGCTGGAAACATGGGCAGTAGAGAGTGAGGCCTCTACTCCCGGTCAAAGGATCACTGGAAGATGTCGCAGGAACACAAGGATGAGAAGATGGAGTCCACGTCACCGCCTGACAGCATATGAAGTTAGGTCGGAGGAAGCTGGCAGCAGGCGGTCGACGATTCAGGATACTTGGCGCAGATGGGTATCAGAGTGGACACTTTAGACCATAAGCAATACAAGACTCCAGGACTACTCGTTCACTCAGAATAAGACTGACTTTATTGTACCAAACCACACATATTTATACACAGCAAGCACACTGAAACTCATTGGGAAACCAGATACAATGGGAACATAATTCAATCACCATACATGAGACAAAAGGCCAACAGCAGATGGCCTAACAAACACAATGACTCAGACATGATTACATTTCAGATACAAAAGGGTTTGATTAACAAAGACTTGAGGGCTTGAACGAATTACCACACGGCAGGGGGTCTGACTGCAGTTCATAATGGCTTAATTAACACACAGCAGGAGGTCTTGCTACAGTACACATAGTCACTGGCTTGAGGGACTACAATACACATTGGAATAATTAACCCCTCACTGCCTATTCCTTTGGAAGCAAGCCACCAGTCTACCACAGGGCAGTTTTTTGTAATAAAGTCCATTTCCCCATTCACATAAAGTGTATCCAAAGTATTTTTAGTGCACAACCAGGGCAAAATGCCCACAGTCTTTGGCCAAACAACTTATGGCCAGACAAGGGCTCAAGTAACGGGTAGGGTCCGTTACACACACCTCCCTAGTGTCCCTCTTTAGGAGATATTAGGGGTCATTCCCTCCGAAGTGTCCCTTTTTAGAAGATATTAGGGGTCTATATGTCACAAGTGTCCCGCTTTAGGATATATTAGGGTTCCATATCTCCCAAGTGTCCCTCTTTAGGAGATATTAGGGGTCCATACCTCCCAATGCCCCTTTTTAGGGGATATTAGGGATCCGTACCTCCCAAGTGTCCCTCTTTAGGAAAGACAGTCCCTCTTTAGACCTAAATCCCTCTGTCCCTCTTTCCCACCCTGTTGTCCCTGTGTTTAGGAGATCAGACTATGTGGTGTTTATGTAAGTGTATCACCCTGTTGTCCCTGTGTTTAGGAGATCAGACTATGTGGTGTTTATGTAAGTGTATCACCCTGGTGTCCCTGTGTTTAGGAGATCAGACTGTGTGGTGTGTATATAAGTGTATCACCCTGGTGTCCCTGTGTTTAGGAGATCAGACTGTGCGGTGTGTATAGAAGTGTATCACCCTGGTGTCCCTGTGTTTAGGAGATCAGACTATGTGGTGTTTATGTAAGTGTATCACCCTGGTGTCCCTGTGTTTAGGAGATCAGACTATGTGGTGTTTATGTAAGTGTATCACCCTGGTGTCCCTGTGTTTAGGAGATCAGACTGTGTGGTGTGTGTATATAAGTGTATCACCCTGGTGTCCCTGTGTGTAGGAGATCAGACTGTGTGGTGTGTATAGAAGTGTATCGCCCTGGTGTCCCTGTGTTTAGGAGATCAGACTATGTGGTGTTTATGTAAGTGTATCACACTGCTCCACAGCAATAAAATGTTAATGTTTATTCAAAACCTTAGTATCTGTTTATAAATTAATCTGTGTAGATAATATACGTTGGTCTTGCTCTAAATCATTTGTTCAGTTACACAAAGAAGTGTCAGTTGATCATTAAATAACCTAAAAATCATCAGTAATGCCTGCCCACAAGCCCCACCCCAGCAGCACATCCTTAAACAGAGGTGTCCCGATTTGGCCATTTAATTATTTTTTTTTTGGGTGGGGGTGTGTGGTTCACTTGTGATCCTGAAAACCTTCACTTCTCTGGGAACCTGAGGATGGCGTTGTACCTGAGGATGGTGTTTGTGCCTGCATCTTAGATAACTTACTTTCCCGTCACATTTAACCAGTCTCCTTCCTCTCCCCTCTCCTTGCCTTCCCGCAATGTGATTATATCACTTCCATTCTGTAGTCTTGTTTTGTTAGTCTAGTTTTGTATGACATTATTCTGAGTTGTGCATTCACATATTCATTCCTCTCGCCTGTGTTTTTGAAAATAATTTAAGTTTTTAAATTGTTTCAGACTAACTTGCTTGCTGCCAAAAATCTTTGCAAACTGAATACGCAATGCCATACTGTGAAATACAGGGCATGATTTAGATCCCAGGCTCACCTAGGAAGGCGGTCTAGGCGCCATTAGCTTCGCACATGATTGCACCCCTACTCCTCATATGACCTCACCCCCAGTCCTGTCTTCTGTTTACTCTCACCAGGGCTGGATTTACATCCCAGGCTCCCCTATGCAAGGCACTCCAGGTGCCCTTAGCTCTGCCCATGGCCACACACCCCCTTCTCACATGGCCCCACCTCCAGTCCCATCCACTGTTTCCTGCCACAGAAAATACCCTTGGCCTATAACAAGCAAAGACAAAAAAAAAGCTTTAACCCCTTGGTTTCTAGAGAGATCTCCAACGCATGTGAAGCAATGTGTAGGAAATCTCTCTAACATCCAAGGAGTTAAATAATAGCCTGAAAATGAATATATAGCTGGTGCAGGAACACTGACATTGTTCTGGCCTCAACCACAATAATGTGGGTGTGGCCAGTACAGCTGAGGCACCACCCCTCAAAATTTGGAGCTCTTGGCAATTGTCTACTCTGTCTATTGGGAAATCCAGCCCTGCCTGCCACAGAAAATACCTTTGCAGTTAAATGGGTTTTTAACTGCTTAAAAGGAGGTTAAAATCCCCTTTTAAAACAATGGATATTTGGGGAGGTTTGATTTATCCTCTAAAGTGCAATTGTATTGCCAAATAATTGTCCCCACTTTCTCCACGTCTGCCCCATAGGGTAAAAGGGAGCTCAACCCTGTAATATCCGTTCCTGGGATCCTCCTTATCCCAAGCCTCCGAAGGTCCACTAAGGTCTGGGGCGGGACTGTCCAAATGTCGTGAATTGCATCAAAGTGGGTGGAGCTTGATGGAGGTGGGTGGAATGGAGAGGAGGGGTTTGCTCTTAAAATGGATAGAGAGTAGGAAGAACATGGGCGGAGAATGACAGGAACTGGAAGTGAAGTGGAGGGAGTTACAAGAGAATTCTTTGAGCCACAAGAATCAGCCTCTGTCCCCGGAGACCTGGTAATTAAGTATGAAAACCTGGGGACTCCTGGTCAGATCCGGAGCGTTCCCATATGTATTACAACAAATGGGGCATTATTCTGGATGAAAGAAAACACAAATTGTGGGTGTGGCCAGAGTAAACATAGTGTCCCTGTACCAGTGTGTGGAGGCCATTTTCTTGTAGCCCAGAAGAAGTGTCGTTTGTCCCAGTAGTCAATGGGAAGTTCTCCCTGTAGTGTATAGAACACTGTCCTGAAGAGGCTTAATTTCCAGCACTTTGTATTATCCTGGAAGGGAACTGCCTGGAACATGGGACACACATTTATTATCTGGAACTGTCCTTGGCAATCTGGGACATGTGGTCACCCTAACTGGGGTGCTTAAGCAAGTTCTCCCCCTCCCCCCCCACCAACAAGCAGATTTTCAGCAACTCCTCACATGAACATGCCAGTCAATCGATCGATTTCTCAGTCATTCTGAGAACATGAGGCCTGAGGACAGGTTTGAGTGGTCCTTCCACAGAGCACAAATAAAAATGACCAAAATCCTGTTTTTTTAACTCTTTGAATGCTAGACACACCTCCAGTGCATTTAAATCAATGGGAATTTTTGGATCTGGCATTTCCCCCCTCCAGTACGGTTGTTTTTCCCCAGAATTAATCCTATTTTCTTTTAAACATGAGTCACAAGGGCTTTTCATATCATGGCTGAGCTCTGCTGCTCCCTGGCCCCGCTCCCCTCTCTGTTATTCTGCTGTTATGAAGCTGTGCTGATCAATAATCACTAAAAATCAACATTAGCAAGGTCTGCTTTAGGTCACATTTTCTAAAGGTTTTCAACTTCATATATTGAATAATCTCACATGCAATGACTGTGTGTCACTGCTCCTAAACATGGGATTTTATGTAAACTAGGAATCAATGGAAACAAGGAATGTAACTAAGGCCTGAATTCCACTGCTGAATAAACATTTTATTACCAGTCACGGGAACACTCTACATCTGCCTGAGAGACCATGTTTTTTTTTCATAGTTATTGGGTCTCCAGAGACAGGAGCTAATATTCCAACTTGCTTATTTCCCCGGTAATGATGCCCACTCCCAGCCAAGTTTTCCCCCTCCTGCCCTGTTCTGCCTACTTCCCTGCCCATTTCAGAGAAAAAAAGTCTCTTTTCCCCTCTTAATCCCACCTATACAGATGAAACCCCACCCCCATTATGATACAAAGCACGTCACTGGACACTCTTATCCCCATCCCTCCTTGATACTCGAGGAAAGAGGGCTTGAAAGTTCCGAGATTCGACTCCTGGTTTTGACCCAGATCTCAGGGTCCCAGGAATAAGAACCCAATTCTCTGACTCGGGGTGAGAGAGGTCAGCATATTCCACTATAGGATCAGCGCCAATTAACTTCACGTTTAGTCTCCGCATTGGTGCTGTTTATATCATAAAGACAAAGGAAGAAGTCCTGCTTGTCCTGTGTGATATATCTAAGTTGTTTCATATTAACAGTTTCTTGAGTGTTGACTTGTGCACCTCTGAATTAGAGTACTCAGTTGTGCTTTTTTTGGTCATTTTAGAGCCAATGCTTAGAAAACCCCCTATCCTTACATTACATGGCTATGTAACCATATAGAAGCAGGGAGATGTTCTTAGGACTGAATGAAACAATGTTTCCCTTAGTCTTAACAGTTATGTATCAGCACAGTGTAGATTTGCTAAGCACTGGTGCTAATATGATAACAGCTAGTTAGCGCTGGGCTGTTATAGCGCTGGCTTATTAACTAGACCACGTAAGGTCCATCTTGTTCTAACGGAATAACACTGGAAAATGTGGTCTCATCAGCTAATACAGACACACAGCTTTCAATGTACGTGTCAATATAATTAATAAACCAAAACTGAATCGATTTGGGACAGAACCTTGGTGTACACCACTTACAACTTTTATATATATGGGAAGAAAGAGTGTGGTACACAGACAGAGAGAGGGAGCATGCCACAAACCACACAATGTGGGAGGAGAGAGAGTGTCAGACAGAGTGAAGGAGCATGTCGCCACTCAGTGAAATTGTGAGGAGACAGTTTAGGACAAAGAGAGGGAGCGAGAAACCAGCCAGAGAAGGGGAGGAGAGAGTGTGAGACAGAGAGAGAAACCCCAGCCAGAACAGGAGAGGAGAGAAATTGTGGGACACAGAGAGGGACCATGCCACAGCCACAGAGAGATCAGAGTGGGAGCACAGCACCAGACATAGGAAGGGGGAAGAGAGAGACTGTGGGACAGAGAGAGAGATCAGAGTGGGAGCACAGCACCAGACATAGAAAGGGGGAAGAGATAGACTGTGGGACAGACAGAGAGACATCAGAGTGGGAGCAAACCCCAGACATAGGAAGGGAGAAGAGATAGACTGTGGGACAGACAAAGAGACATCAGAGTGGGAGCACAATCCCAGACATAGGAAGGGGGAAGAGATAGACTGTGGGACAGAGAGAGATCAGAGTGGGAGCACAGCACCAGACATAGGAAGGGGAAGAGATAGACTGTGGGACAGACAGAGAGACATCAGAGTGGGAGCACAGCACCAGACATAGGAAGGGGAAGAGATAGACTGTGGGACAGACAGAGAGACATCAGAGTGGGAGCACAGCACCAGACATAGGAAGGGGAAGAGATAGACTGTGGGACAGACAGAGAGACATCAGAGTGGGAGCACAACACCAGACATAGGAAGGGGGAAGAGATAGACTGTGGGACAGAGAGAGAGATCAGAGTGGGAGCACAGCACCAGACATAGAAAGGGGGAAGAGATAGACTGTGGGACAGACAGAGAGACATCAGAGTGGGAGCAAACCCCAGACATAGGAAGGGGGAAGAGATAGACTGTGGGACAGACAAAGAGACATCAGAGTGGGAGCACAATCCCAGACATAGGAAGGGGGAAGAGATAGACTGTGGGACAGAGAGAGATCAGAGTGGGAGCACAGCACCAGACATAGGAAGGGGGAAGAGATAGACTGTGGGACAGACAAAGAGACATCAGAGTGGGAGCACAGCACCAGACATAGGAAGGGGGAAGATATAGACTGTGGGACAGAGAGATCAGAGTGGGAGCACAGCACCAGACATAGGAAGGGGGAAGAGACAGACTGTGGGACAGACAGAGAGAGAGAGATCAGAGTGGGAGCACAGCACCAGACATAGGAAGGGGGAAGAGATAGACTGTGGGACAGAGAGACATCAGAGTGGGAGCACAGCACCAGACATAGGAAGGGGGAAGAGATAGACTGTGGGACAGAGAGACATCAGAGTGGGAGCACAGCATCAGACATAGGAAGGGGAAGAGATAGACTGTGGGACAGACAGAGAGACATCAGAGTGGGAGCACAATCCCAGACATAGGAAGGGGGAAGAATGTGACTGTGGGACAGAGAGATCAGAGTGGGAGCACAGCACCAGACATAGGAAGGGGGAAGAGATAGACTGTGGGACAGAGAGACATCAGAGTGGGAGCACAGCATCAGACATAGGAAGGGGAAGAGATAGACTGTGGGACAGACAGAGAGACATCAGAGTGGGAGCACATTCCCAGACATAGGAAGGGGGAAGAGATAGACTGTGGGACAGAGAGATCAGAGTGGGAGCACAGCACCAGACATAGGAAGGGGGAAGAGATAGACTGTGGGACAGAGAGAGAGACATCAGAGTGGGAGCACAGCACCAGACATAGGAAGGGGGAAGAGATAGACTGTGGGACAGACACAGAGACATCAGAGTGGGAGCACAGCACCAGACATAGGAAGGGGGAAGAGATAGACTGTGGGACAGACACAGAGACATCAGAGTGGGAGCACAGCACCAGACATAGGAAGGGGGAAGAGATAGACTGTGGGACAGAGACATCAGAGTGGGAGCACAGCACCAGACATAGGAAGGGGGAAGAGATAGACTGTGGGACAGACACAGAGACATCAGAGTGGGAGCACAGCACCAGACATAGGAAGGGGGAAGAGATAGACTGTGGGACAGAGACATCAGAGTGGGAGCACAGCACCAGACATAGGAAGGGGGAAGAGATAGACTGTGGGACAGACACAGAGACATCAGAGTGGGAGCACAGCACCAGACATAGGAAGGGGGAAGAGATAGACTGTGGGACAGAGAGATCAGAGTGGGAGCACAGCACCAGACATAGGAAGGGGGAAGAGATAGACTGTGGGACAGACAGAGAGACATCAGAGTGGGAGCACAGCACCAGACATAGGAAGGGGAAAAAGATATACTGTGAGACAGAGAGAGAGAGATCAGAGAGGGAGAACGGCACAAGACATAGGAAGGGGGAAGACAGAGACTGTGAGACAGAGAGACATCAGAGTGGGAGCACAGCACCAGCCATAGGAAGGGGGAAGAGATAGACTGTGGAACAGAGAGAGAGAGAGATCAGAGTGGGAGCACAATCCCAGACATAGGAAGGGGGAAGAGATAGACTGTGAGACAGAGAGAGAGAGATCAGAGTGGGAGCACAGCCAGGGGCGGGGGGAAATTGCCCCCTGGGCCGCTAGGTCAGTCACACTTATGGGCCGGTATCTTGCTGCAGTTTGCTTGGAGCCTATGGGCTTAAATGTGTCTTATACAGTTCTGCCTGTCTCCACACATGCTGGCCACCCATAACTTTTAGTGACTACTTAGGACAAGAGCTCTGTGCACTGCAATGCGCTGCAAGCACCCCGGTACTCAATGGGTTAAGCGAGGCTTGCAGCAGCACCAGATAAGATGGATCCTGCTCTGCCTTCAGTTAAGCATAGATTTATCCAGTGAAATACCGGCTGCCATCACTAGGGGGTGACGTTGCAGTGTTCCATTGAATAAATCATGACTCACCTGCTGAGGAAGTGTAGTGTGCGTCTTTGATCCCAGTGAATGAGTAGCTGATCCTGAGTGAAGATTCAGCATTATCCTGGCACCAGCCAAGTCTGCCCAGCTTGAATTTTGGACTGGTAAGAGAAACTCCAGGCTCAAAGTATAGTATAGCCCATCTATATATATAATCCATTTTGATTGCCACTGTTGGGTGCATGGGCTGGGGGATTTGCAACTGATGTTTGTTTCCCTGATCTCCCTCTGATGCCCCACATTGGCATATATGGTTAAATATTAGAGTTAGAATGCTTTGGGGGTGTGGCACTGAATACACAGATCTAAATGCCACTGTTTGAGTGGAGGGGCTGGGGTGGAAGGGGGGGCGGGCGGTGGCTGCTATTGACTGCTTCTCTGATCCATCCTAAAGCATTCTCAAATGTCCCAATATATGCCCACGTGGGACATAGAGGGGTACATCTGTCAGCAATGGGTCAGTTGGCCCTTGTCAATAAGTGAACACCTCAGAAATCAGACTTTTATTTATTTTGATTAACTGACCTTTTGAGAACATGAAGATGGGAGGGATCACATGCAGTATATATTTGGGATATGAGGACATTTCACTAATTGTGAGGCTTTGAATTTCACTATGCTTAGAGTACAATATGTTTTCAGTATTTTGCCATGTTCCCGCTTTAACCTTTTGAGTGCCAGAGGGGTGCACAATGCACTTCAAAGCAATGCAGTTCATATCACTCTGGCATTCAAAGATATAAAGACCAGAGTGTTATGCAAAGCGTTGTGAAACAATTCATGGCACACAACTCTGATCCCCAAAGTTAAATCTTCTTTACTCTGTTCCTTTATGTGTAACTTTTCAGAGACAGAGAAGTTCAGAAGAACAGGAAAGACAAACACTAAGGCGTGATAAAGAGGAGACGAGGGGGGAGATGCACTAAGGTGTGATAAAGAGGAGACGAGGGGGTGATGCACTAAGGTGTGATAAAGAGGAGATGAGGGGGGAGATGCACTAAGGCATGATAAAGAGGAGACGAGGGGGGAGATGCACTAAGGTGTGATAAAGAGGAGAAGAGGGGGGAGATGCACTAAGGTGTGATAAAGAGGAGAAAGGGGGGAGATGCACTAAGGAGTGATAAAGAGGAGACGAGGGGGGAGATGCACTAAGGAGTGATAAAGAGGAGACGAGGGGGGAGATGCACTAAGGTGTGATAAAGAGGAGAAGGGGGGGAGATGCACTAAGGAGTGATAAAGAGGAGACAAGGGGGGAGATGCACTAAGGAGTGATAAAGAGGAGACGAGGGGGGAGATGCACTAAGGCGTGATAAAGAGGAGACGAGGGGGGAGATGCACTAAGGAGTGATAAAGAGGAGACGAGGGGGGAGATGCACTAAGGAGTGATAAAGAGGAGACGAGGGGGGAGATGCACTAAGGAGTGATAAAGAGGAGACAAGGGGGGAGATGCACTAAGGAGTGATAAAGAGGAGACGAGGGGGGAGATGCACTAAGGCGTGATAAAGAGGAGACGAGGGGAGAGATGCACTAAGGAGTGATAAAGAGGAGATGAGGGGGGAGATGCACTAAGGCATGATAAAGAGGAGAAGAGGGGGGAGATGCACTAAGGCGTGATAAAGAGGAGATGAGGGGGGAGATGCACTAAGGCATGATAAAGAGGAGAAGAGGGGGGAGACGCACTAAGGTGTGATAAAGAGGAGATGAGGGGGGAGATGCACTAAGGCGTGACAAAAAGGAGACGAAGGGGGAGATGCACTAAGGAGTGATAAAGAGGAGACGAGGGGGGGGATGCACTAAGGCGTGATAAAGAGGAGACGAGGAGGGAGAAGCACTAAGGAGTGATAAAGAGGAGATGAGGGGGAAGATGCACTAAGACGAGATAAAGAGGAGACGAGGGGAGAGATGCACTAAGGTGTGATAAAAAGGAGAAGAGGGGGGAGATGCACTAAGGTGTGATAAAGAGGAGACGGGGGGTGGATGCACTAAGGCGTGATAAAGAGGAGATGAGGGGGAAGATGCACTAAGGCGTGATAAAGAGGAGATGAGGGGGGAGATGCACTAAGGTGTGATAAAGAGGAGATGAGGGGGTAGATGCATTAGGTGTGATAAAGAGGAGACGAGGGGAGAGATGCACTAAGGAGTGATAAAGAGGAGATGAGGGGGAAGATGCACTAAGGCGTGATAAAGAGGAGATGAGGGGGGAGATGCACTAAGGAGTGATAAAGAGGAGATGAGGGGGAAGATGCACTAAGGCGTGATAAAGAGGAGACGAGGGGGGAGATGCACTAAGGTGTGATAAAGAGGAGACGAGGGGGGAGATGCACTAAGGCGTGATAAAGAGGAGACGAGGGGAGAGATGCACTAAGGAGTGATAAAGAGGAGATGAGGGGGAAGATGCACTAAGGCGTGATAAAGAGGAGACAAGGGGGGAGATGCACTAAGGCGTGATAAAAAGGAGACGAGGGGGGAGATGCACTAAGGCGTGATAAAAAGGAGACGAGGGGGGAGATGCACTAAGGCGTGATAAATAGGAGATGAGGGGGTGATGCACTAATTCGTGATAAAGAGGAGACGAGGGGGGGAGATGCACTAAGGTGTGATAAAGAGGAGATGAGGGGGGAGATGCACAAAGGCGTGATAAAGAGGAGATGAGGGGGGAGATGCACTAATGAGTGATAAAGAGGAGACGAGGGGAGAGATGCACTAAGGTGTGATAAAAAGGAGAAGAGGGGGGAGATGCACTAAGGTGTGATAAAGAGGAGACGGGGGGGTGTATGCACTAAGGCGTGATAAAGAGGAGATGAGGGGGGAGATGCACTAAGGTGTGATAAAGAGGAGATGAGGGGGGAGATGCATTAGGTGTGATAAAGAGGAGACAAGGGGGGAGATGCACTAAGGCGTAATAAAGAGGAGACGAGGGGAGAGATGCACTAAGGAGTGATAAAGAGGAGATGAGGGGGAAGATGCACTAAGGCGTGATAAAGAGGAGACGAGGGGGGAGATGCACTAAGGCGTGATAAAAAGGAGACGAGGGGGGAGATGCACTAAGGCGTGATAAAAAGGAGACGAGGGGGGAGATGCACTAAGGCGTGATAAATAGGAGATGAGGGGGTGATGCACTAATTCGTGATAAAGAGGAGACAAGGGGGGGAGATGCTTTAAGGTGTGATAAAGAGGAGATGAGGGGGGAGATGCACTAATGAGTGATAAAGAGGAGACAAGGGGGTGGATGCACTAAGGCGTGATAAAGAGGAGACGAGGGGGGAGATGCACTAAGGCGTGATAAAGAGGAGACGAGGGGGGAGATGCACTAAGGTGTGATAAAGAGGAGATGAGGGGGAGATGCACAATGGCGTGATAAAGAGGAGATGAGGGGGGAGATGCACTAATGAGTGATAAAGAGAAGAAGAGGGGGTGGATGCACTAAGGCGTGATAAAGAGGAGACGAGGGGGGAGATGCACTAAGTTGTGATAAAGAGGAGACGAGGGGGGAGATGCACTAAGGCGTGATAAGGAGGTTATAAGCCATAGATGACTTTTCCAGTGATATCACTTTTCCAGTTCCTATGTTTTCAATAGAGTCTATGCACTAAGATCTCCAAAAATTGAGAAATCTTAGTGCATTGACTCCGTAGAATAACATAGGAATTGGAGATGTGATATAACTGGAGAAGTCATCCTCACTTTATCACCTCTTTATCAAACCAACTGCAAGATAGGGGACAAATTCATTTATTAAGGATTTTAACCTTTTCAATGCTGAATAGGCATCCGACACATTATTTGGCAAAGTGTTGGAGAGCACTGTATCATTCAGAGGGTTAATAGCTACAATTAAATGGATAGTAACACTTAATATAGTATAATATTTTAGGGCTTATCCTTCTAAGTAAAATAAGGGTACCACTAATGAGAGGTCTTTTTATTCCAATGTTATTGCAGCTCAAACTTGAATTTTTTAGGTGCTCTATATCAATGGCCTTAAATTTTATATCACCCTATGGAAATGTATAGTCAATTGACTAGAGCTGTCCATAGGATGGCGTAGCAACTGCACCACTGTAAAAATACAGGCCATTGAGATACTGCACTTAAAAAATTAAAGCTTGAGCTGCAATAACATTTGAATAAAACTCTTCTCAGCAGTGAGAGGACACTTATTTTACGCAAAGGGAATAAACTCTACAAGATATATATTTTTTTACATATGAAGTGTTACTATGCCTTTAAATCAATGGGAATTTTGATACTTTCCCCATGGTGTGGTTGGTTTGCTCAAGAATCTCTCAAGTTCATCTTAATACATCAGCCTAAGTGACTGCATTTGTCGGATTTGTCAATAGGCACACGAGGCACTTGCCTAGGGCGCCCGATTTTCTGGGGCGCCTGGCAATGGCCTCGTCATGCCCACTTTATAATGGGATGGCTCTGTCCCGGATGTAAATAATAAGTGCTCGCAGCTTGCATGCCTAGCGCCTGCTAGGGCACTTAATTGCAAAAGTACTAGCAGCAAGTAACTATGTCTACTTCCCAGTTCGCTACTTGGGCTGCCCCATTTGACTCCCTTCTGCGCCTGCGTGTCTGCACTGCTCTCTGCGCATCATTGGCTGAGTCCTCGCCACCGCCGGCTGGTACCTCCTGTGATGTGACCATCATCACATCATGAATGTAATCAAATGCAGCCAAGCACTATGGTATAGTTTGCGCAGCTGCAATACAAAAATGACAGATTGCTATTTAACCCTTTATCGGTCAGATGGGGGTGTGCAACCCAATACCCCTCAAAGAGTTTGCACTCTCTTCCGGTCACCAACGGGTTAAAGTCCCCATTCTGACAATGATGGTCTCTGTTGTGCCACAAAATTGTCTACAACTAAGAATGTCCCGTTTAAATGTATCACTTTTTTTTTTTTTTTTATCATGGGGACACTCGGTTATTAGAGTTTTTTTAATTGCAAAATAAGACTGAATGCAACAGCACAGCTATTTAGTAGTTTAAATATGTATCGCAATTAGATATTACACAGACATATGCATGCATAACAAATACACACATACAGACTCTCAGCTAAACACATTCACATTTTTCTACAACACATACACAGAACTACTAAAACGTACACACACACACACACACCTAAACACAGGCAACATACCAAGACACACACACAGAACACATATGCTAACACACACACACTCACAACTAAAGATGGACACGTATACTAAAACATACATACACATTCATATGCTTGTGTGTATATATACAGTACATACAATCAAATATGCTAAAACCACCATACTAGTCTGTAGGGTGGACTCACTTGCAATTAACTTAATATTGTGTTTGATATTTGACATAAACAATGTTAGGATAGATATATAGATTTTTTTTTTTGAACATTAGGGAATTGATGGGACCAATGTGGGGTTTAACATAAGCAATGTAAGTAATGGCAGACAGTGGAACAAGGCTGGGATTGCCATTAGTTTATTTGTGGTTCTTTGACTACCAGTGGACATGAGTTTATATGTGGCTCTGTGACTGGACAGTGGAACTGTATTGCAGCTGCGCAAACTATACCATAGTGCTTGGATGCATTTGATTACATTCATGATGTGATGATGGTCACATCACAGGAGGTACCAGCCGGCAGTGGCGAGGACTCAGCCAATGATGCGCAGAGAGCAGTGCAGACACGCAGGCGCAGAAGGGAGTCAAATGGGGCAGCCCAAGTAGCGAACTGGGAAGTAGACATAGTTACTTGCTGCTAGTACTTTTGCAATTAAGTGCCCTAGCAGGCGCAAGGCATGCAAGCTGCGAGCACTTATTATTTACATCCGGGACAGAGCCATCCCATTATAAAGTGGGCATGACGAGGCCATTGCCAGGCGCCCCAGAAAATCGGGCGCCCTAGGCAAGTGCCTCGTGTGCCTATTGACAAATCCGGCCCCAAGATTTATTCATGTCACTCTTGCAAGCCGCCTTGCGCTGAGATGCCTTATTTACTGCGCATGCGTTGTGCTCTTTATATATAGGCATGCAGCGTACACAACGAACTGCAGCCTTGAGGAATGCCTTTTGAGTAAGCTAGGATGAGTGAGCATTAGCTGTCTGCAATCTCTGAGCTGCACTCAGAGCTGAGGCAGGTTAACAATCAGTGCCAGACCAATAACGGGAGTCTCCCTCTCCCCAGGTACAACTCTGAGTGGGGTATGTGCCATTTGCTGAGCGGCTCCTGAGCTTCTATGTGCGGGGGGTTTGGAAGGTTGCCACACATGCAATGCGTACTTGGCATTGAGACTGCCTGTCCTCATAGTGGCACAGACAGGATCGGCAGGAATTACAGTGTATGAGTTCAGTACAGAGGCTTATGTAAATCTTCAACAAGTTAAAAAAATAATTTAGATAAACGGGACTTTCTACTTGTCCATAAAAGAAGAGAAAGTAGTTATACAACCAACCAAGAAAATGTGTTCAAATAGGGCTTTAATTAAAGGTGTTACCCTCTTAACCGTTTGGGTACCAGACGGGTATGCAAAGCATTACTAAGCAATGCATTGCACACCCCTCTGTCACTCAGAGGGTTAAGTGCCAGCGGGGTATATGCATTCAGAAGCACTTAGTTGTTCTCTAAAACATGCACCACAACCGATGAGACAGGAGCATTTTGTCATGATGCTCCTCTTTCATTGGCTGGCTGGTGCTGTGTGAGAAGTCCGGGACACTGTGCACATGTGAGCAGTCACCTGAGAGAAGACACAGACAGTGAGTGCCCGTTTAGTACAAACAGGTAGGGCCAAGGGTGGAGTGAGAGGGCCTGGTGCTGGGAGTGCTGGTGGCAACCGGGGACTAGCTTACATTTTAATTGGACTGCCTATAAACCTAGGTATCCACCGGGTGGCGGTGTTTCAACAACCTGCCATTCCTGCTGCACCCTTTCAGCCTCTCATGCAGGGGGAGAGAACTCGCCTTCCCAGTTAACTCTGAAGCAGCAATTATCCCTTTGAGTGCCAAATAGTATCCAGCGCATTGCAAAGCAATGTGTTGGATTCCCCTCTGGCACTCAAAGGGTTTGAGAACACTGGCAAGGCACATTAGCAGCAATAATAGGGTTAGAAAATGTAAATTCCTTTGATCCTGCTCCGGAGCTGCTGCTTCCCCTGCTGAACACGTACATTTGTCTTTTTTTCTTGTAAAACATTCTTAAGCTGCTCTCCTCCACAGTTCAGCACATCCCACCCCTCCCAGACCCTCACAATCACATCCAAATATTACTGTGACAGTAAATCACAGCCCTGACGCCATTCCGTGTTACACCCTCCCATCCTATCATATACTTTTATTGCTATTCTAATGGGGTCTGGACTGCTTGTGAGCACATCTTTTTAACCCTACATGATCACACTGCCTATTCCAAAACCAGTTCTTCTGAATCCTGTAGTGATCAGTAGCCAATGTTAGCAATGAAAGCCACTGGGTGATGTACCCCAGTGAAGTCAAGTTATTTCCTGCCCCCCATAAAGTTCAGACTGGGGGTTGTTAGCAAAGGTGGGAACATGTGCATCTTATTGGCTCATAGAGCAGGCTCCTAGCTCACATGGTGTGGATAGACAGAACTGAGAATTTCAGTGATCCACTCCTGTTTGTGAAACTGAAAGACATCAGCTGCTGCAGTACCTCTTTTGAGACAGAGGGCTATATATAATACTAAGACAAACTAACTGCATTGTCAGGGATACAAACATTACATAAATTCCCTTTGATTTAACCCTTTAAGTGCCAGAAGGAGTGTGCAACACATTGCTTTGCAATGCATTGTTCACTCCTCAGGTACTCAAAGGGTTAAATGAAGGGGTGTAACCCCTTGATTTCCAGTGAGGTCTCTGACCTATAACTCACAATCACCTTTATGAATGTTGACTTAATATCCCATGTAATGTTTCTTGGCTCCTATAATACCTTTTATGCCCCCCTGTGTTTATAGATGACATATTGCATTTCCAGTTGCCCATGACTGTGGAGTTGGGAGTACCTCTGCTGCAGAATCTCTTTGGGCACTGAAATGTCTATAAGTTATGCTGATTTTGATGTGGCCCCACTTAAAAATATTGTGATTGACAAAACTGAATTAATCTTATCCCATATAAGAGCTATTACAGTATATAAATAGTGTTGAGTAATTCATTAGTGTGCTGTGGTGTATGTGTGTATATAAGTGTATCACCCTTGTGTCCCTGTGTGTAGGAGATCAGACTGTGTGGTGTGTATAGAAGTGTATCACCCTGGTGTGCCTGTGTGTAGGAGATCAGACTGTGTGGTGTGTATATAAGTGTATCACCCTGGTGTCCCTGTGTTTAGGAGATCAGACTGTGTGGTGTGTATAGAAGTGTATCACCCCGGTGTCCCTGTGTTTAGGAGATCAGACTGTGAGGTGTGTATAGAAGTGTATCACCCTGGTGTCCCTGTGTTTAGGAGATCAGACTGAGTGGTGTGTATAGAAGTATATCACCCTGGTGTGCCTGTGTTTAGGAGATCAGACTGTGTGGTGTGTATAGAAGTATATCACCCTGGTGTCCCTGTGTTTAGGAGATCAGACTGTGTGGTGTGTATATAAGTGTATCACCCTGGTGTCCCTGTGTTTAGGAGATCAGACTGTGTGGTGTGTATATAAGTATATCACCCTGGTGTCCCTGTGTTTAGGAGATCAGACTGTGTGGTGTGTATATAAGTGTATCACCCTGGTGTCCCTGTGTTTAGGAGATCAGACTGTGTGGTGTGTATATAAGTGTATCACCCTGGTGTCCCTGTGTTTAGGAGATCCGACTTTGTGGTGTGTATATAAGTTTATCACATTGCTCCACAGTAATAAAATTCACACTAATGCCTGTATAATTGTTGGATGGCATAGCATTGGCTATATATTATTTTGTCCCTCTCCCATGATCCTTTCTCAAAAATCTAATTTCGCTACATATTTGTTAACATACTTATTTGAACATAAAATAAATGCCCAGTGCTTATAGCAAAATTCCTGATTACATCACTCAGTCTTGGTCTGGGACTGGGATACCTGATGAAATCTCATTAGACTGCACTGCAGACTTGGTTTTCCAGTCTTCCCTGGCTGTCATGTTTCCTCTGCAACTATCTCAGCAATGGGGTACACCCAATAAGAACACTGATTGGCTGTCACGGTTTTACTGAAAACTCAGACAATTTGGTTAAGGTAAAATAATGAATCTTTATTAAGCAAATAATACAGAACTGAAATGCCCTTCACGGGTCCAGACCCAAACAGAGGACTATAGAATCTGACACAAGTCAGGGCATTAACAGAATAAAACAAAATACAGAAATGTAAAAATGACTGGAACAGGAACTGGAACAAAACCTCCGCAGTACAGGTCAGGAGAAGCCCTAAGAGGAGCTGGTACTGCAGGGCAGACACCCCAATAGTTTGGGGAGCGGATAGGCTCTACCGGCCTTACCTATAACCGGGTAAGGCAGCCCACGTGACGGTACAAATGAGTATACTGAGGATAGGCTCTACCGGCCTTACCTATAACCAGGTAAGGCAGCCCACGTGACGGTACAAATGAGTATACTGAGGATAGGCTCTACCGGCCTTACCTATAACCGGGTAAGGCAGCCCACGTGACGGTACAAATGAGTATACTGAGGATAGGCTTTACCGGCCTTACCTATAACCAGGTAAGGCAGCCCACGTGACGGTACAAATGAGTATACTGAGGAGGTGCCCGGAGGCAAGCAGAGTAGGCACAGGCAGTATAGTGACAAACGGAGGCTACAGTGAGGCACAGGCTGTAAGGTAGCGCAACCGGAGGCAGCGGAGAGGTGCAGACTGACAGGTGGTAGAACCGCTAGTGACGGTAGAGCACAGGCTGTATGGTATACAAACGGAGGCTGCAGTGAGGCACAGGCTGAGCGGTAATGCAACCGGAGGCAGCGGAGAGGTGTAGACTGACAGGTGGTAGGACCGCTAGTGACGGTAGAGCACAGGCTGTATAGTATACAAACGGAGGCTGCAGGGAGGCACAGGCTGAAAGGTAGCGCAACCGGAGGCAACTAGATAGTGCAGACTGGCAGGCAACCGTATGGCAAAGGCAATAGACACTAGATTAGGACAACAGGAGTGCTAGCGATAAGCGGACGCTAGGCGAGTAGCCAAAGCCTGGAACGGTGCACTGAGAGCGGAAGTCAGCCAGTGCCTTGACTGGGGCACAGAGAGCGGTAGTCAGCCAGAGCCTGGATCGGTACACAGAAAGCGGTAGTCAGCCAGAGCCTGGATCGGTACACAGAGATCGGTAGTCAGACAAAGCCTGGATCGGTACACAGAGAGTGGTAGTCAGCCAGAGCCTGGATCGGTACACAGAGAGCGGTAGTCAGACGAGCCGGGTCAAAACAATACAGTCAGCAAAGACAGGAGCAAGGTCAGACGAAACCGGATCATACATGGAACAGGAACACAGTAACAAACGTCTGGTCCGGAACACCACGAAAGGGCACCGGTATAGTGACAGGAGGGCGTATATAAAGGCAAACCCTGGGAGGGGTTGAAAACCCAGAGCCAATAAGAAGCAGCCAAAGCAAACCCGGAAGTAAGAATGTCGCTCAGGCATAATCACGGGCACTGTGATATTGGCACACCTGGTCAGACCTTGGGGAACATTGATTTGTACATATGATTTAGTTAAACCTTGTGGGGAACACTGATTTGTATACATGTTAACCAGCTATACAAATCAGTGTTCCCCTAAAGGTGTAACCATGTGTACAAATCAGTGTTCCTCTCAAGGTGTAACCATGTGTACAAATCAGTGTTCCTCAAGGTCTGACCAGGTGTGCCAATCAGTGTTCCCCACTTCCCTCCAAGATGTGACCAGGTGTATATTTTTGTTAATTTTATTCAGAATGAAACATAGAACAACAATGTCGTTTTATCAAAGAGAACTTGAGATGGGTGGGGTTAAAGGGGGGATATGGGTGGGGTTAAAGGGGGGATATGGGTGGAGCTAGGAGTGGAAACTGGTGGCGAGTTTCTTTTCAGGCCTGGCTAGTAGCTCAGAACTTGAAATTTTGAACCCTGCTATATACACGACTCTAGGCAAAGCGGGGCTGGGCACCCTGAGGCCCACACTCCTATTTATCCTGAGCCAGTTATTTGCAGATTGAGAATGATTATTTTTGTAGTCTAACAACATAGTAGTAGCAGCAACTGCAGCACCCCCCCATCACTCCTGCCATACTCTTCCCCTGCCATGTTCTTCCCCCCTTTATTCCCACAGACAATGTTTGTCATTCCATCTCCTACCTACCTAACCTGTTTCACTGCCTATTTCCTTCCTATCTCCCACTCTCTCTCTCTCCCTGCTGTTATTCTATAAACCAGTATAGGGTATGTTGACCTACTGGCTTGTAGTGTGCCTGGTTTGTAGAATAACAGCAGAGAGACAGTGGAAAATGGGAAGGAAAGAGGCAGTAAAGGAGTGTGGCAGGAAAGATGGGGGTGGCATAAAGGGATGAGCGAGGAAATCTGCAGAGGATATAAAAGAGAGGAGTGGGGGGTTAAGCTGCGATCAAACTGTAGTTGGCGATGAGCTATTGATTCCATGCTGGTAGTAGTTCTGATGTTAGGATAATTAGCAAACAAAGACAAAAACACATGACACTGGGCACTCCTTCTCTACAGAATGCAAAATCCCTGATACAATTACTTTTTAGATTGCAATACTGTATATGGGTTAATTCATCTGTAGATTGTAAGCTCTAGGCATTATTTATGAGCATCAAATACAGTTATCAACAATGGAAAAGACAATTATTGGGCCAAGTTATCACTAGTGTACCATTTCAGTTGTATTCCCTGTGGTATCACTAGCACAACTCCGTTTCAGTTGTAAGCTCTGTAGTATCACTTGCCTGACTTTACAACATTAATGCCAGTAATAAAATTAACTAAAAGGGGGTTGGTGGGAACGGTGGGCTGGAGCGATAGTAGAAATGGGCCACTTGATCGTATTTGCCCCCCAGGCCAAAAGTTGCCAGCCCTCCCCTGTGCTTGTGTGGTGCCTGCTTTAATGTACACATAGCTACAGATGATTATGTAATCTGGAGAGATGCCCTGCTGCTGCCTGCCTTCCTGCTTCGCTGTCCTCCGCAATCGTGCCTGCCACCGTCCTATGCACTACAGCCAGTGACAGAGGAGTATCCTGGCAAAACTCTCCTCTCTCATTGGCTGTCATTTCAACTTGTTGGGAATGCACTGGATGGCAGATACAGCTTGGGTAATGCCGTCAGTGCCTTTCTGTTGATGCAGCTGAGTATTTGGTATTTTAGTTAGATCCGGGGAGTGGGACACATTGTATCTGGGGACAGTGCCCTCTAACCGGGGGCGTCTGGTCCCCCTACCCTAGGGTCCCAACAGGAGCAGCACGGAGGTGAATATTCTCTGAGAATGAACACGGGTTCGGTACTTGTCTGTTCTGTGTCTGGTCACTGCCAGGAATATCACTATTTACCTCTCTATAGCGCTATTTACCTCTCTATAGTGATATATACCTCTCTGCGGTGCTATTTACCTCTCTATAGTGATATTTATCTCTCTGTACTGATATTTATCTTTCTGTAGTGCTGCTTGCCTCTCTATATCACTATTTACCTCTCTATAGAGCTATTAACCCTCTATAGCGTTATTTACCTCTCTATAGCGTTGTTTACCCTCTATAGGGATCTATACTGCTATTTACCCTCTATAGCGATATTTACCTCTCTATAGCGCTATTTACCCTCTATAGCGATATTTACGTCTCTATAGTGCTGTTTACCTGTTTTTATCACTATTTACCTCTCTATAGTGATATTTATCTCTCTATAGCGGTATTTACCTCTCTATAGTGATATTTACCTCTCTATATCACTACTTACCTCTCTATAGTGATATTTATTTCTCTATAGTGATATTTATCTCTCTATAGTGCTATTTACCTCTCTATAGTGATACCTCTCTGTAGTTCTATTTACCTCTCTATAGTGCTATGTATCTCTCTGTAGTGCTATTTACCTCTCTATAGTGATATACACCTCTCTGTTGTGATATTTATCTCTCTATAGTGTTGATGCAGCTACGTATTTAGTATTTTAGTTAGATCCAGGGAGTGGGACACATTGTATCTGGGGACAGTGCCCTCTAACCGGGGGCGTCTGGTCCCCCTACCCTAGGGTCCCAAGAGGAGCAGCACGGAGGTGAATATTCTCTGAGAATGAATACGGGTTCGGTACTTGTCTGTTCTGTGTCTGGTCACTGCCAGGAATATCACTATTTACCTCTCTATAGCGCTATTTACCTCTCTGTAGTGATATTTATCTCTCTATACCAATATTTACCTCTCTATAGTGATACCTCTCTGTAGTTCTATTTACCTCTCTATAGTGCTATGTATCTCTCTGTAGTGCTATTTACCTCTCTATAGTGATATACACCTCTCTATTGTGATATTTATCTCTCTATAGTGTTGATGCAGCTGAGTATTTGGTATTTTAGTTAGATCCAGGGAGTGGGACACATTGTATCTGGGGACAGTGCCCTCTAACCAGGGGCGTCTGGTCCCCCTACCCTAGGGTCCCAACAGGAGCAGCACAGAGGTGAATATTCTCTGAGAATGAACACGGGTTCGGTACTTGTCTGTTCTGTGTCTGGTCACTGCCAGGAATATCACTATTTACCTCTCTATAGCGCTATTTACCTCTCTGTAGTGATATTTATCTCTCTATACCAATATTTACCTCTCTATAGTGATATTTACCTCTCTGTAGTGCTATTTATCTCTCTATATCGATATTTATCTCTCTGTAGAGATATTTATCTCTCTGTAGCGATATTTACATCTCTATAGCAATACTTATCTCTCTATAGCGATATTTACCTCTCTATAGTGATATTTATCTCTCTATAGCAATACTTTTCTCTCTATAGTGATATTTATCTCTCTATAGCAATATTTATCTCTCTATAGCGATATTTACCTCTCTATAGTGATATTTATCTATCTATAACGATATTTATCTCTCTATAGCGCTATTTACCTCTCTATAGTGATATTTATCTCTCTATAGTGATACTTATCTCTCTATAGTAATATTTGCCTCTCTATAGCAATATTTATCTCTCTCTCTATAGTGCTATTTACCTCTCTATAGTGATATTTATCTCTATAATGAATTACCTCTACAGTGATATTTAACTCTTTATAGTGATATTTATATTTCTATACTGCTATTTACCTCTCTATAGCGCTATTTACCTCTCTGTAGTGCTATTTACATCTCTATAGTGATATTTACCTGTCTATAGTGATATTTATCTCTCTATAGTGATATTTACCTGTCTATAGTGATATTTACCTCTCTGTAGTGCTATTTATCTCTCTGTATAGATATTTATCTCTCTGTAGCGATATTTACATCTCTATAGCAATACTTATCTCTCTATAGCGATATTTACCTCTCTATAGTGATATTTATCTCTCAATAGCAATACTTTTCTCTCTATAGTGATATTTATCTCTCTATAGCGATATTTACCTCTCTATAGTGATATTTATCTCTCTATAGCGCTATTTACCTCTCTATAGTGATATTTATCTCTCTATAGTGATACTTATCTCTCTATAGTAATATTTGCCTCTCTATAGCAATATTTATCTCTCTCTCTATAGTGCTATTTACCTCTCTATAGTGGTATTTATCTCTATAATGAATTACCTCTATAGTGATATTTAACTCTTTATAGTGATATTTCTATTTCTATACTGCTGTTTACCTCTCTATAGCGCTATTTACCTCTCTGTAGTGCTATTTACATCTCTATAGTGATATTTACCTGTCTATAGTGATATTTATCTCTCTATAGTGATATTTTTCTGTCGTCCAATACAGGTTACTGGTAAGTTTGGGTAGGTGATCAGCCCCTTTAAGTAGGCAGGAACAATTCTGAGAAGTGACTGCTGGGTGGAGCCTACCTCCTCTCCTTAGCTTGCAGGTAGCCAATCCCCAACCAGTAAGATATGTTCCTTGGTCAGGACACAAGGCAAGAGAACAGTTCTGCTATAGTTTTAGCTTTTTTATTATTTTTCTGTAGAAATGGAATACCACCATTAGGCGGATTCCCATCACTGACAATTCCCTTCACCCAAATGTGGATAGCTCAGTTTACCAGGTGCTATGTGGAACTTAAGCCGTGGGGGGAAAATCTTGGCTGCAAGTTCTTTCCCCCCGGACTTGTCCAGTGAGGCTTCTTCTTTATATATGGTAATATGAAGACAGAAGATCTGCTGAAAAAGGTGAGCACCCTTTGAGTGCAGAGGTCCACATGTCCCATGCTTCCCCTCCGCACAGGGGTCTTATTTGGAGTTCCTATTACATACTCATGCACTCACTGGGTTTATCTGTATGTCTGTGGGATGTTTGGAGCAAATTTCTGTGGTAACTTAACCCTTTTGCTGCTGCTTAGCATCTTTTGAGGGAGTTGTGGGCACTTTCCTTACTGGGATCGGTGTTTATTGGGTCTACTGACTTGTTCTAGTGGGCTTTTGAGTGGTTTTACATTTTGGTTTTCACTTTATTAACTTTATGTTCCACGTTTACCGCATAGACATCATTGCTCCTTTCACTTCTATGGGACTTTACAGTTTGGGATATATGTCTGCAACCGCTCCACGTAGCAAAGTCAGAGACGGCTCATTTTGTTGGTTTACCCTTGCTCTGTTATCCGGTCAACGTTTTGGGCATGTTGGGGGGGCTTTAGGGGGCTTCGGGCACTGTTGGGGAAACTACTCTCTCCATCAGCGCTTGCTTCAAACTCTCGTTTCTGATTGGCTCCCATCGCGGCAGACATTTTGTGCCTTCGCAGAGCGATAATCTTTCGCGGGGCTTGGACTCTCCTTCTCTCCTCCGCAGTTTAACTCTTTGCCTACCAGATAAGTCTGATTTAGCGTGTCTGGGGTGAAATTAACTATCATACACACTATTTTGTGGGTTTCTGATACTTTGACCGCTTGGCTCTGTGAGAATGTCTACTCCGTTAGACCTTGGGGCTAAACCTAAAACTAAGGATACTGGGGTGTCTGTGTCCCCCATTGCTTGTTGCTCCTCGTGTCACTCAGGGTTTCCTAGAGAATACTTAGGTTATGTTTGCCCAGCATGCGCTGCTGCTCCTGAATCCCCTGCAGGGACCTCCAGCCATGCACTAGAGACAGTTTGGATGCAATAGTTTAAGGCTACTACCAGGGACCTCCGGTCCACCTTACAACTCCTTCCATGCACTCTACAGGGGGTCTTCCACTTGTGTCATCCCATTTTGGATCTAAAAGGATCTCAACTCCTTTGTGGTCACGTCCCAGTACCGCCAGGAGTCTCCGCACACAGTGATAGCGGCCATGTCCTCAGGGAAATTTCTGGTCTCTCTGGATATTCAGGATGCCTATCTACACATCACCATTCATCCAGAGAGTCGGCAATATCTCCACTTTGCCTGCAACCAAGGGCATTTCCAGTTTTCAGCCCTCCCCTTTGGCCTGACCTGAAGCCTGCAACAGAGTTCAGGGAGCATTGATCTCCATCCTACATCGGAACGGCATGAAGGCCTCATCTATAGAACTCCTTTATCAGCAGGTGCAGGATTGCATTCATGCTCTCTCCCATCACTGGTGGATCATCAATCTGGACAAGTCAGACCTTGTTCCCTCCCAGAGGATGGTCTTTCTGGGCATCCTCTTCGACACTCAGAGGGAGATGGTGTTTCTCACGGACGAAGTGGCTCATCAGATAGCACTGAAGGTCCAGGCTATCCTCTCTCAGGATCCAGTTCCAGCCAAGAAGTTGTCATCCCTGGTGGGGAAGTTAATTTCCACCATAGAAGCAGTTCCATTTGCCATGGCTCATACCAGGATACTTCAGAGGTTTCTAGTCCTGGCATGCAAAGGTCGACCAGATCTCCTGGAAAGGTCCCTATCTCTCCTTCTTTATGTGGAGCCAAGCCTCTTGTGGTGGCTCAATCTGAACAATCTCCTGAAAGGCAGACCCTTCCTGGTGCCCTTCTGGACAACAGTAATGGTGGATGCCAGCCTCTCTGGATGGGGAGCGGTACTGGGGAACTTGAGTGTTCAGGGCCGGTGGTCTCAGGAGGAATCTCTCCTTCCCATCAATGTCTTGGAGCTTTGGGCAATATTTCATGCCCTGCAATGCTGGACATGGCAGCTGGAGGGCTGTACCCGGTCAAGGTACAGTTGTACAATACCACAGTGTTAGCTTACATCAACAAGCAAGGCGGCACAAGAAGCCTCACAGCTTGGATAGAGGTCAAGGCTATTTTATCATGGGCAGAGGAGCATGTCCCTGCCATTTCAGCAGTTCATATTCCCGGCATAGACAATGTTCTGGCAGACTTCCTCAGTCGACACACAGTGGACAGCAGAGAGTGGGAACTGCATCCAGAGGTGTTCGACCTCAACATCCGGCAGTGGGGTCTTCCGTGCATCGACCTGATGGCAACCAGGCACAACAAGAAGGTTCCAACATTCTGCTTTCTCTGAGCGGATCCCCTGGCTCTGGCAATGGATTCCTTTTTGGTCCAGTGGACATTTCCTGTGGCATATATCTTTCCTCCTATTCCCCTGTTGACCAGGTGCTAAGGAAACTGAGAGTGGAACACTGTCCAGTCATACAGATTGCTCCGTATTGGCCTTGACAAGCTTGGTTTCCTGAGCTTCTGGATCTCTCAGTGACAGAACCTCACGTCCGGATCTTCTTCTACAGGGTTACCTCTGGAAGGAAGACTTTCATCGTCTGGCTTTGACGGCATGGAGGTTGAATCCTCAATTTTGAAGAAGAAAGGATTTTCTTCTGGTGTGGTGGCTACTTTGCTTAGTGTCTGTAAGCCTGTTTCTTCTAAGGTCTACAATCAAGTTTAGTCAACCTTTGTATCTTGGTGTTCTGACAAAGACCTGTCCCAGGATTTTGACCTTCCTACAGTTCTCTCCTTCCTCCAGGATGGCATGGAAAGGGTCTCACTAGCGCCTGGCTGTCATTCCTGATGTCAAGATTTTCTTCCAGGGTGTTGCTCATACACCTCCTGTGTTTAAGTCTCCTGCCCCTTAGTGGGACCTCAACTTGGTTTTAGGAGTTCTTCAGCGTCCTCTTTTTGTGTCTTTGGCTTCCATTTCTCTACGTATGCTGACGTGGAATATGGCTTTTCTCCTGGCAATTGTTTCTGTTCTGCATTCCCTGTCTTGTAGGCCACCCTTTTTGGTGTTTCACAAAGACAAGGCAGTGCTTCACACTTCACAGGAGTTTCTCCCAAAGGTGGTGTCTGAGTTCCACATTAATCAGGAGATTGTGGTTCCTTCCTTTTGCCCTAACCCTACTTCTGATAAAGAGAAGGATCATCATCTGTTGGATGTTGTTCGATGTCTCAAGTTCTATGTGCATCACAGTGAGTCCTTGCAGCAAACCGACACTCTCTTTGTTATTCCTGAGGGTCCTAGGGCAGGGAAGCCTGCTTCCAAGGTAACCATTGCTTCTTGGATGAAGTCCATTATTCGTAAGGCTTACAAACTTAGGAAGAAGCCTGTTCCCTTCAGAGTCACAGCTCATTCTGCGAGGTCTGTTGGGGCATCTAGGGCCTACAAGAATCAGGCCTCAATTGATCAGTTGTGCAAGGTGACCACTTGGTTGTCTGTGAATACCTTTTCGAAACACTACCGTGTGGATGTGCTGGCATCGGCTGATGCCAGTTTTGAGAGGAAGATCCTAAAGGCAGCCTTGCCTGACTAGGATCGCTTCAGTCTCTCGGTACTCTTCACTTTTGAGCTCAGCTGGCTCTAGTTCAATGTGCTGTGTAACAGTTACTGGGGTATGTTTTACCCCTGTTCAGTGTCCGTTGACACTTTGCAGTTATTTTTGAGCTCTTAAGGATCTGTAGGTTCATTGGTGCTCTGGTGACTTTGGGGGCCTGCGCCTGGTCCATGCCTTTCTTCCCGCCCTGGGGAACTTAATGGTTGGACATCCCAAAGTTACCAGTAACCTGTTTTGGATGACAGAGAAAATAGGATTTTATTCTTACCTGTTAAATCATTTTCTATTAGTCCATACAGGTTACTGGTCTCCCACCCTGTCCAGGGACCGTGTATCACAGTCCCTGTGATCCTCCTCTGTCACTCTCGCTTGTGGTGTGCGCTGATTTGCTGTACTGGTTTGGCCCGCCCCTGGTGACATTTTTATGCCTGGCCGTGACACCTGACAGGTGCCCTTTCGTGGTCTTTCAGAGCCAGTGTTGCTGTTGCTGTGTTCCGGATTCCTGTGTACCGATTTGGCCTGTTCTGACTACTCTCCTGTGTTACTGCTCGTGATTGACCCGGCTTGTCTGAGAACCACCTCCGTGATCTGACCCGGCTTGGCTGACGTTCCTGATCGTGATTGACCCGGCTTGTCTGAGTACCACCTCCGTGATCCGACCCGGCTTGGCTTACTTCCTGCTACGTGACCAGTAACGGCCTGCTCCAGTGACCTGCTTGTTCCTGCTTTCCTCGCCGGTTGTCGCCGTAGCGACATTCTGACTTCCGCTGCTGTTGCCTGCCAGCCTGGCAGTGTGACCTACTTCTGCCTTGTTGTACTTTGTTCCCAGTGCTGAGTCTCCGTGCCTACTTGCAGAGCTGTGCTCCTGTTACTGAGCCTCCGAGATACTTGCAGAGCTATTCCGCTTCGCTGAGACTTCGATCCGTAAAGCTGCATTTAACCCTAGCTGTGCCGCATTATCCTTAGCTGAGACTCCTCTCTCCGTTACAGAGCCTAGCCATATTGCACTACATCTGCTGAGTCGGCCGCTTATGTCTGGTTGGTCGGCGGCTCATTCTACCAAACTGCAGAGTAGTTCCGTTCGGTAACGATCCCGGTAGGGGCCATTGGCTCTTGCTCATACGTTTACGCCCATTGGGGCTTAAAGGCTCAAGCTACTACAGCTAAGGGTAGGTTCCAGTGGAAGGCTATCGGCTTCTCCACTTGCAGCATAGTGTGCTCTCCGTTGTTACGCCCGTGGGGGCTACTGGCTCAAAGCTCTTGCGGGTTGCCTTAGGTATACGCCCGTGGGGGCTATTGGCTCACTACCTCTGTTCCGTTGGTCTCCGTTAGTACGCCCGTGGGGGCTATTAGCCAGCTCTTGCAGTGCAGGCTGTACCGTGGCGACACCCCCGTGGGGACTAACGACTCACTCACTTGTAGATCCAGTTGTATCCTTGGTTACGCCCGAGGGGGCTATTCTGGGCAACTGTTCTGCTGATTCTACCTCTGGTCACACAAGGCCTAGCAGCATTCCTGCCTCAAGAACTCTAAGTGTTGTTCCTTCTACACTTAATACTCCCAATCACCACCTTGGGCGTGCCAAACTCCACAACAGAGACTGACTGTTTATTGCATTTAACCCTTAAATGTACTTCTACTATGTGCCTGTCCTGAGACAGTATATTTGATACTCTGATTCTGTATACTGGGCCTGTGGGGGCATATCTGTCCATATTTTGCTATTATTTTGTGTTGCCTGTAGAGGGCGATCGTTTACATTATTTTTTCTTTTAAATAAAACTGTGTTCTATTTTACTACTGGTCTGAGTGTCTTAAAAAACCGTTACACCATGCTTGGCTCTCCTGTCGCAGAACGCAGGGGTCCTTTCAGGTTCATGCTCATAGGAGTCTTCTTTTACCTTCTTACTACCTAGTCAATAGTAGTCTTCAAATCTTACTGGTTGGGGATTGGCTAGCTGCAACATAAGGAGATGAGGTAGGCTCCACCCAGCAGTCATTTCTCAGAATTGTTCCTGCCTACTTAAAGGGGCTGATCGCCTACCCAAAGTTACCAGTAACAAGTATGGACTAAGAGAAAAGGAATTAACAGGTAAGACTAAAATCATATTATAGTTATATTTACCTCTCTATAGTGATATTTATCTCACTGTAGTGATATGTATCTCTCTGTAGCGATATTTACCTCTCTGTAGTGATATTTATCTCTCTATAACGATATTTTCCTCTCTTTAGCGATATTTCTCTGTCGCCCAGTACAGGTTACTGGTAACTCTGGGTAGGCGATCCACCCCTTTAAGTAGGCAGGAACAATTCTAGAATTGTATGCATGTGGTGGAACCTACCTTCCCTCCTTGGCTGCAGCTAGCCAATCAGCTCCAGAAAGATTTGTTCCTTGGTGAAGGTAACACACAGGCAAGAGAACAGTTCTGCTATAGTTTTAGAATCTTTTTTTATTTTTCTGTTAGATATGGAATACCACCATTAGGCAGATTACCATAACTGAAAATGCCCTTAGATGTGACTAGCTCAGTATCCAGGTGCTTTTTGTGGACCTTAAGCCCTGAGGGGGAAAATCTTGATTCCAAGTGCTTCCCCATGAGTTACCCACTGAGGTACTTCTTGCTGCATGGTAATCTGAAGACAGAAGATCTGCAGGAAAGCAATCCTTTGAGTGCTGCAGGTCCACTTGTCCCACAGTGGCCCTCCGCACAGGGGTGTATTCATTGGAGTTCCTATTGCACACTCCTGCACTCATTGGGTCTATCTGTATGTCTGTTGGGTGTTTTGGAGCAGGTTTATGTGGTAACTTAACCCTCACATGTTCTAATGCTGTTTTACACATTTTAGTATTACACTCTTAATTTTGTAAGATTTTAGTTCATGCGCACTTTCCCGCATAGACGCCATTGCTCCATTCACTTCTATGGGACTGTACTGTTTGGGACATATCTCTGAACCGTTTAACCTGGCGACTTCAGAGATGGCTCATTTTACTTGTTTGCCCTTGCTCTATCATCTGGTTCATGTTTATAGTGTGTTGGAGGGCTTTGGGCACTGTTTGGGGCACTTTTCTGGGAAAACTACATTTCCCATGAGCGCTTGCTTCGCACGCTCGTTTCTGATTGGCTCCCGCCACAGCAGCCATTTTGTGCTATTTCCAGAACAAGTATCCTACACAAGGCTTGGACTCTCCTTCTCTCCTCTGCTGATTAACCCTTCACCTGCCAGATAAGTTGATTTTAGCTATTTCTGGGCTGAAATTTTAATCCTACACACTATAATTGGGTGATTTCTTATACAGTAAGGTTATTTGACACTGTGAGAATGTCTATACCGCTGGAGCTTGGGACCAGACCTAAGTCTAAGGAGGCTGGGGTCTCTATATCCCCCATTGCGCATTGCTCTTCCTGTCATTCAGGGCTGCTTAGAGAATTCTCAGGTCATTTATGCCTAGCATGTTCTGCTGTCCCTGACAGCATTCCTGGGACCTCCAGCCATGCAATAGAGCCAGCTTGGGTGCAAGAGTTCAAGGCTGATACTAGGGACCTTATGTCCACATTGCAACTCTTTCCATCCCAGTTACAGGGGGCCTTACAGTCTTGGCAGGCCCCCTCCTCAGTCAAGTCTTCCCTGCCCAAACCTCAGGGAGTACCTGACATGTCACATTCCTCTGAGGAGGAACTGCTGGTGGATTCAGATGTTGAGGAATGTTCCGCTGTGGGCTCCTCTCAGTTTTTTGGGGACCCTTTTGAGGTTGGTCCTGAACCCTCTGCTGAGAGCCTGATCAGGGCTGTCTTAACTACTCTTAACATTTCCTTAGTTCAGAAGGTTTCTTCTGACCCCTCTGATGTGTTCCAGGAGCCCAAAAAGCCCCTTACTTACTTTCCACCTAACCCTACTCTTGACCGCCTTGTGTCTGAGGAGTGGAAATTCTCAGACAAGAAACCCTCTGTGTCCAAGAAATTTGCCAAGCTTTATCCCTTTTCTGAAGCTGCACTTGCTCAATGGGTTCATCCTCCCAAAGTGGATGCTCCTGTTTCCAGGCTATCTAAGTCTACTGCCTTACCAGTCTCTGATGCCTCTGCTCTGAAGGACTGGACTGACAAGAAACTTGAGGTTTCCCTCAAGTCCATTTTTGCCATGGCTGGTTCTGCTATGAGTCCAGCGTTCGCAGCAGCATGGGTGAACCGGGCCATTTCGGTCTGGACTGAAGAGCTCACCTGGGCTGTCCGTCAGGATGTGCCTACTTCAGATAAGTTGCACCTTCTTGCCAACATTTCTGAGGCACAGCACTATGTTTCTGCTGCCTTATTTGATGCCCTCTGTTTGGTGGCTAGGGTTTCCACCATGTCTGTGGTGGCCAGACGAGCTCTTTGGCTCAAAATCTGGTCTGCCGACACTGCTGCTAAGAGAGCTTTTCTCTCTCTACCCTTTCAGAGTACCTCCTTGTTTGGGCCAGATCTTAAGGCTCTGATCAGTGAGGCCACAGGGGGTAAGAGTACTCTTCTACCCTTGGTTCCCAGAAAGAAATTGCCCCTTAAACGTAATCAGTATTTTCGTTCCTTTCAGAATGGGACACATCCGACGAAACAGATGGTTCCCTCAGCTCCATGTACCTCCTCCAAGCCCAAACAACAATGGATGCCCAAGGTCTCCTCCGAGCCCAAGACTTCCAAGCCTTCTTTGGCATGACTCGCTGAACCCTGGTCAGCATTCTTCTGTGGTTGGTCTTCTGCGACACTATCACAGCATTTGGGAGGGTACAGTGGTGGACCCATGGGTTTTACAGGTGGTGACGGAAGAGTACAGGATCTCTTTCATCTCTCTTCCTCCCTTTCGTGTTCGTCCTTCTCACACGCCTCAGGGTGCAGAGAAACGCAATCTGTTCGACAGAGCTGTTCAGGCTCTTCTGGACAAGGATGTTCTAGAGCCGGTTCCAGTTCAGGACAGGGGTATGGGTTTTTACTCAAACCTCCTTGTGGTCTCCAAGAAGGATGGCAGTTGTCATCCCATTTTGGACTTGAAGGATCTCAATTTCTTTGTGACGTCTCTACGGACGGTGATTGCTCCCATGTCCCCAGGGGAATTCCTTGCTTCTCTGGATCTTCAGGACACGTACTTACACATTGCCATTCATCCAGAGAGCCGGCAGTACCTCCGGTTTGCCTGTGACAGGGGACATTTTCATTTCTCAGCTCTTCCATTTGGTCTGACGACGGCTCCTCAGGTCTTCAGCCGTGTCCTGGGAGCCTTGATATCCGTCCTCCACAGTGTCAGAGTTACTCCATACATGGATGACTTGCTTCTGAAGGCCCCCTCTGTGGAACTTCTTCATCAGCAGGTTCAGCAATGCATTCATACTCTCACCCATCATGGGTGGATCATCAACTTGGACAAGTCAGATCTTATCCCATCTCAGCGTCTGGTCTTCCTGGGCCTTCTCTACTACACTCAGAAGAGCATGGTGTTCCTTATGGACGTGGTGGCTCAACAGATCACCCACAGGGTTTCTGCGGTTCTGGCTCAGAATCCAGTTCCAGAAGCTATCCTCTCTTGTGGGAAAATTCATCTCCACCATAGACGCAGTTCCGTTTGTCATGGCGCACACCAGGGAGCTCCAGAGGTTCGTGATCCAGGTGTGCAAGGGTCAGCCGGACCTTTTGAAGATGTCAGTTTTTCTTCCTCTTCATGTGGAACTGAGTTTGTCATGGTGCCTAGACCTCTCCACCCTGCTGAAGGGCAAGTCCTTCCTGGTACCCTTCTGGACTAAGGTGACGACGAATGCCAGCGTATCCGGCTGGGGAGCGGTCCTGGGTCGCTTCAGTGCTCAGGGTCGGTGGTCTCCGGAGGAACTCCTCCTTCTTATCAACATATTGGAGCTTCGGGCGATATTTCATGACCTTCTACATTGGACATCTCAGTTGGAAGACTGTCCGGTCCGAGTAGAGTCCGACAACGCCACGTCCGTGTCACAGTTTTATTGAACACTCAGAAGAGAAGCTTTATTAGGCAAGATAAAGCACAACAAGGCCCCTCACGGGTCCAAACAGCAGTAAGAAAGTTTGACACAGGACAGGGCATATATAGCAATACAATAGTGAGGCTCTACCGGCCTTACCAAATACCGGGTAAGGCAGCCTAATAACTGGAGCAACAAGTAACGGAGGAGGCTCTACCGGCCTTACCGAATACCGGGTAAGGCAGCCTGATATCTGGTGCAGCAAGGAACTGAGGAGGCTCTACCGGCCTTACCGAACACTGGGTAAGGCAGCCTGATATCTGGTGCAACAAGGAACTGAGGAGGTTCTACCGGCCTTACCGAATACCAGGTAAGGCAGCCTGATATCTGGTGCAAGAAGGAACTGAGGAGGCTCTACTGGCCTTACTGAATACCGGGTAAGGCAGCCTGATATCTGGGGCAACAAGGAACTGAGGATGCTCTACCGGCCTTACCGAATACCGGGTAAGGCAGCCTGATATCTGGGGCAACAAGGAACTGCAACGGTAACCGCTTAGTGCCTGGATCACACTGACTGGGTATACTTAACGGAGGCCACAGATAGTCACAGGCTGAGCATATAGTGGGTAGGTATCACGGTCCCTGTGATTCCTTGTCACTCTTTGTGGTGGTGCTCTTCCATTGGCAGAGCTCGACTGGCCCGCCCAAGGTGTCCCTTTTTATACTGGGCCTATGACACCTGTCAGGTGCCCTTTCGTGGTGTTCCTGTTCCTGCACCATTGTTGCTGTGTTCCTGCGTTCCTGTGTACGGACTCGGCTCGTCTGACTACTCTGCTGTTCCTGCTCCATGATTGACCCGGTTCTGGCTGACGTTCCTACTCCGTAATTGACCCGGCTCTGGCTGACTTCCTGCTCCGTGATTTGACCCAGTTCTGGCTGACGTTCCTGCTCCGTGATTGACCCAGCTTTGGCTGACTTCCTGCTATGTGATTCACCCGGCTCTGGCTGACGCTCCTGCTCCGTGATTGATCCGATTCCGGCTGTCGTTCCTGCTCCGTTCCTTCCTGGCGACATTCTGTACCTACTTGCAGCTTGCACTGACTGATTACGCCTCCTGTGTTTCTGTGGCCTCCGATACTAAGCCCATTTGTTGCCTCCATTACCGAGCCAGTCCGAGAGTACTTGCCAAGCTATTGCCATGGTTACCGAGTCTGTCTGAGAATACTTGCTGTGCTGGTTGCCTCCGTTACCGAGCCGTTTGCATACACTTGCCTTCCATCCTGAGCCATTTAACACTTGCTGAGCTGTTGCCTCCATCACCGAGCCAATCCGATACCACTGCAGAGCAGTACCGTTCTTTAGGTGCTCGTTCCCTAGGAGTTATCACACCGTGTGGTGCTATTGGGCATTCCAGTACTCTGTCAGTGTGTTGCTCCGTTCTGACACCGGAAGGGTGCCGTGGCTCTGGTCTCCTCTCGCTCACAGTGTTGTTCCAACAGATCGCACCGGGTAGTGCGTTTGTCTCACAGTATATTGACTTGTGCAGTGTCTCCTCCTTTACAGCACCTAAGGGGTGCTCTTGGCTCCGGTCTCATTTGCAAATGCAGTGTTTCCTCCGTTACCGCACCTAAGGGAGCTCCTGTGTCTGGCTCCATTGGCTCTGGCAGTGTCTCTCCTCTGTACTGTACCCTAGTAGGGGTATTGGCTCTAGCTCCAGTTGGTCTTTGCTATACCATTGGGCATTACGATACAGCTATCTGGTTGTGATTGTGATAAAAATCAAACTTTATTGAAAAGTTTAATGGGAACCCCCACGGGGCTAGTACATACACATATGTCAATTACACAATCTGGGTGCAAACAGTAGTAGCAAGATACAGCAGTATAGGCTCTACCGGCCTTGCCAATATACCGGGCAAGGCAGCCAGTAAGATGGTTCAACAGAATGTAAATAGGCTTTACCGGCCTTGCCAATTTACCGGGCAAGGCAGCCAGTAAGATGGTACAATAGAATGTAAATAGGCTCTACCGGCCCTGCAATATACCAGGCAAGGCATCCAGTAAGATGGTACAATAGAATGTAAATAGGCTGTACCGGCCTTGCCAATATACCGGGCAAGGCAGCCAGTAAGATGGTACAACAGAATATAAATAGGCTCTACCAGCCCTGCCAATGAACCGGGCAAGGCAGCCAATAAGATGGCACCACAGAATGTAAATAGGCTCTACCGGCCCTGCCAATATACCGGGCAAGGCAGCCAGTAAGCTGGGACAACAGAATGTAAATAGGCTCTACCGGCCCTGCCAATATACCAGGCAAGGCAGCCAGTAAGAAGGGACAACAGAATGTAAATAGGCTCTATTGGCCCTGCCAATATACCGGGCAAGGCAGCCAGTAAGATGGGACAACAGAATGTAAATAGGCTCTACCGGCCTTGCCAATATACCGGGCAAGGCAGCCTGTAGGAATATGAGGACTGCTGCACTAAGGCTGAGATGGTAAGGCAGCAGCCCACAGAGGAGAGTGGAGCTAACCAGTACAAGTAATGACAGTGAAGTAGCCCAACCGGTTCTATGCAACGGAGTCTATAACTAGTGTATGGAGAAAACCAGTACCACGTACTGGAGCAACGGAACACCCAACCAGTTCTATGCAACGGGATCAGCAACCGGTATATGAAGTAAACCTGTACCATGTACTGGAGCAAATGGAATGCCCAACCGGTTCTATTCAATGGGATCAGCAACCGGTATATGGAGTAAACCAGTACCACGTCCTGGAGCAAATGGAACGCCCAACCGGTTCTATGCAACGGGACCAGCAACCGGTATATGTAGTAAACAAGTACCGCGTACTGGAGCAAATGGAACGCCCAACCGGGTCTATGCAACGGGATCAGCAACCGGTATATGGAGTAAACCCGTACCGCGTACTGGAGCAAAAAGGAACGCCCAACCGGTTCTATGCAACTTGGTCAGCAACAGGTATATGGAGTAAACCAGTACCGCGTACTGGAGCAAATGGAACACCCAACCGGTTCTATGCAATGGGATCAGCAACTGGTATATGGAGTAAACCAGTACCGCGTACTGGAGCAAAAAGAACGCCCAACCGGCTCTATGCAACGGACCAGCAACCGATATATGGGGTGAACCGGTACCGCGTACTGGAGCAAATTGAACTCCCAACCGGTTCTATGCAACGAGATCAGCAACCGGTAAATGGAGTAAAACCCATGATGAAAATGTCGCCCAGGTGACAGGCAGCTAGACGCAGTAAATCAGGATACAGCACAGGAACAGGTTGCCCTCCTGGACAACTACGGGAACGGCAAGGCGGCCAACCGGGTCAGGAACGGATGCAGGAACAACGCCAGGACCGGAGCAGAAGCAGGATCAGGAACAACAGACAACTGGATCTGGAACGAGGACAGGAACCATGAGGCAGCAGCTCTGATAGTGGAGAAACGCTGACACTGGTAGCAAATCAACAGGCCCAAGCATACATCAGACAGGTGACTGCAAGTGCAGAGACAACACGAAAGGGCAACCAAAGGGTGCCTCAGGCTGGTTTAAATAGGCAGTGCTAGGCGGGTGTTAAACAGACGGCCAATGGGGAATACACACACCTGACTGACAGCAAGGGCGAGCAATCACGGGCACCGTGATAGTAGCGCAAACGGAGGCAACAATTTGGAGAGGACTGACAAAGATAGCGAGGGCAACACAAACAGCATATACATTCTTAGTACCAGGCAAGTAAGAGACAATGAAATTAAAACAAGACAAAAATAGCGCCCATCTCGCTTGCCTCGGAGAAAGTCTTTTCGCCTCTGAGAGATACATAAGGTTTTTATGATCAGTCAGGATCAAAATAGGTACCTTAGTGCCCTCCAACAAATGTCGCCATTCACGTAAGAAAAGGGAAGGGGAGGACAGCGCATATATTCTCTAAGTGTAGTATTAGTGATACATCAATAAAATCAAAGAGAAATGAAAATGAAAATAAGACACAAAATAAGGAATATATAGAAAAATATATATGCAGAAGATGTGTGAAGAATGACCACAAGAATATATTCTATTAGAATGGCAATCTGCAAATATGTATGTGTGTATATGCTCAAATGAAAATCTAAATGTAGTATTTGAGATTACAAATATAGATTTATTAGACATATATAACAAAAAAAATGAACATAAAATTGTATTAAATAGGGGAATATGCCCCTAATATCCAAAATGGATGTTTAAAACGAACATGGGATCAGAGTCCGTTGTAGCAACATACAGCGTGAAAATCTGTAATTGGTATTAACTTTGTAGCAGTATTGTAGCAATATGATATGATTACCAAAAAAGAAGTGAAACAGTAGCACAAATCAATCCATAATAAGTGTGGATATATGCTTACAAGACCTCCGTGTATCATGCGCTTGTAAAGCAAATAGTCGTCTTCCATCTCACTGGTGACCCGGTATGAGGGAACAGATGCTCCGATCGTCACTATAGTCCTGGTGTAGCTTGTATGTTAAGCTCCGATACTAGGACTGGAATCGGAGCTCCGGCAGTTTCTGTAATCCTTGCTGGGTCACGTTGCTCTGAGGGCGGCTCTGTCCTGTGTCGAATTCGTTAGTGTTGGCATCCGGCCTAACACGTGGTTATTGATTGACGCGTTTCGGCGCTGAATTGCGCCTTCTTCAGAATAGAGGGGGATGTAACCTAATCTGTCCCTAATTTATAGTGGCTTAAGCCAATCACTAAATAAGATAACCTCTACCTAATTATGCATATTTAAAGTGAAATGACAGTAATGAAAAGGTATAAGGTGAGTAGTTGTAATGAAAGAAGGAACTTACATTGCTTGAATAAAAAAAAGAACAAATAATAAAAGAAAAATATATAATTAAATGAAAAATAATGATGAAAAATAATGGTGAAAATTATAATGGTAAAAATTCCAAAGATGAAAAATAATAAATAATAAATAAAAATGAACAGAGAATAATAATGAAGTATAAAAACTCATGGAAATAAAAATTTATGAGATAATGAGTTGATGATTCATTTTTATCTTTATAAGTGGATTGATGATTCATTTTTATCATGATTTGTGATTGTATTCCACAATAAATGGCAACAAGAAGTGGATGTAGAAAAAACCAGAGCCAAATGAATTCAATTTGGAAGTGAATAGAAACTACATACTATTAACCCATACACCACAAGTCCAATTCTTCATTGAGCCCTTGAGGGGCCAACGTTTGCATCTTGAAAATCCAGAAGGATTCGCGTTGTGCTAATTTTGTAAATCGGTCTCCTCCTCGGTTTTGTGTGGGATTTGTTCTAAGATATATAGCCTGGTGTGAGATGGATCCTGTTTATGATATTTAGCAAAGTGACGTGCAATGCTGTGTTTAGAGTTCCCCTTAATGATCTGATTGCGGTGTTCCATAAAACGTTCCTTAATGGGCCTTATTGTTCGTCCTATGTACTGGAGATGGCAAGTACATTCCAAAAGGTAAATAACATAATTGGTGATACAGTTAAAGAAACCTTCAATGGGAATTATTTCTTTAGTGGCATTGCAAATACAAGATTTTGCTTTGTGTTGTATATATTGGCATGTGGTACAATGTAATTGGCCACATTTATAATTTCCTTGAATTAAGGATCCATCTATCACACTTCGAAAGCCTTCTATTTTGGGAATCTTCTTCTTTCTTATGTTGCTTGGAGCTAATGCATTTTTTAGATTCTTAGATTTGCGGTATATGATCTCAGGTCTGATAGGTAATAGGTGACGTAAGTGCTTGTCACCCGTCAAAATGTTCCAATGTTTGCGTATAATAGATTCAATATGTTTATCTGCACTATTATACCGTGTTATAAATGGAATTTTTGGAATCCCTTTCTTTTCTTTTTTTCTTTTTTTATTTCTCCTTTGTGTTTCCTTATCTTCTTCTCCTTCCATATGTGATAACAAGTATTCTCTTGGTGTTTCTTTCACCTTATTCATGGCCTTAATAATGTTCTCTTCTTTATATCCTTTTGCCAGAAATTTATCCTTGAGATCTCCTGCTTGTTCGCAAAATGTGCTGTCCTCTGTGCAATTGCGACGTATGCGGTAAAACTGGCTCAAGGGAACGCTTTTTAACCAGTTTGGGTGATGAGCACTTGTTGCTTGAATATAACTATTACTATTTACTTCCTTGTAATGAGTCTTTGTAATAATTTAATTATCCGGATTAGTATGTATATCTAGATCTAAAAAAACCACTGATTTACAGCTTTGTTGGAAAGTGAATTGTATGCCTAATTTGTTATTGTTTAAACTTTCTTTGAAGGCAGCCAGGTCCTCTTCATTTCCTTCCCAGATAATTAACAGGTCGTCTATATATCTGGCATACAACTTGAGGTTCGCCCCATATTGATGGTACAAATGATGTTCTTCCCAGTAACCCATAAATAGGTTTGCATAACTGGGGGCGAACCTCGTTCCCATGGCCGTGCCTCAGATCTGTAGATAGTGTGTATCTTGAAACATGAAAGCGTTATGTGTAAGAATTAAATGAATGGCTTTGAGAATGAATTCCCTTTGGATTTGCGACATTGTTTCATCTTGTGACAAGTAGTATTCCACAGCTTATTCATTTTATAAGGTGGATATATTTGGTGAGGTCATTATAACCCACCAGTTTTTTATCTTATTTTAATTTTGCTTATTATTTTGCCCCCCTCTTTTTATTCTACCAAGTGGTGTTGTCTTGTTTTGTACCAAGCGCTGTGTCCTTCTTTTCTTTTCTTGCCATTCACGTAAGGCCAGAATAATCGCTATGAGTTCCCAGTCTCCAGTGTCATAAAGACTCTGTGCTTTGGTCAATTTCCTCGAAAAGAACCCACATGGTCTGAAAGTCTTATCTGGACCTGGTTTTTGGCCCAAGACTGCCCCGACTCCAGTCTCAGAAGCATCCACCTCTAAAGAACTGGAGCAGTAGAAAATGCCAATTTTAGAGTTTCAAATGCCTTAATTGCCTCTGGGGACCATTCTGACTTGGAGGCACCCTTGTGGGTCATATCGCTGAGTGGTTTGACAATACTGGAGTAGTCGCGAATAAATTTCCTATCGTAATTCGTGAATCCTAGAAATCACTGTAAGGGTTTGAGGCCCGTGGGCCGCGGCCACTGTTGTACAGCTGCAAGCTTGTCCTTATCCATAGCGAAACCCTCATTAGAGATCACATACCCCAGAAAGGTCACGCTGGACCTATGGAACTCGCACTTCTCAAGTTTGCAATACAGCTTGTTCTCCTTTAATTTTTGCAAGACCGCAGAGACATGGCCACGGTGAGTCTCCAGGTCAGGGGAGTAAATCAAAATGTCATCTAGGTACACGACCACAGATGATTGTAAAAAATCATGTATGACATCATTCAATTCTTGAAACACTGCCGGGGCCTTGCACAGACCAAATGGCATAACTAAATACTCGTAATGCCCTGTACGAGTATTAAAAGCTGTTTTCCACTCATCACCATCCTTAATCTGAACTAAATTATACGCCACCCTCAGGTCCAATTTAGTAAAAATGGAAGCGCCCTTTAAACAATCAAACAATTCTGTGATGAGTGGAATGGGATAGGCGTTCTTTATCATTATTTTGTTCAGACCTCTATAATCAATACAGGGTCTAAGTTCCCCGTCCTTCTTTTTAACAAAAAAGAATCCAGACCCCGCAGGCAAGGAAGACTTGCATATAATACCCGAGCCAGGGTGTCACTGATATACTCTTCCATGGCACTTGTTTCGTCACCAGACAATGGGTATATCCTACCCTTCGGGGGCACAGTGCCTGGCACCAGATCAACAGCACAATCATACGGACTATGTACCGGCAAAGTGCTAGCCTCACCCTTACTGAATACATCGCTGAATGACTGGTATTCCAGCGGTAAGGAGGGAGAGGTACACAAGATTTTGGTAGGCTGGCTCAGACAGTGGGTTTTACAGTATTCAGACCATGACAATACTTCACAGTTTCTCCAGTCCAGTCTGGGATTATGCTTATGTAGCCACGGAAACCCCAAAATGACCTCACAATGGGGAGACTGGATAATCTGGAATTGAATGGACTCTTTATGAAGAGCTCCAATACAGACAGATAAAGGACATGTCTCCAGCGTGACTTGAGGTGGTACCAGCAGCCTCCCATCAATGGCCTCAATGTTGAGCAGAGAGTCTCTGCTTACTAACGGAATGTTATGCATTATCGCAAAATTCTTGTCCATAAAGTACCCGGCTGCACCAGAATCAATTAGAGCAGGTGTCTTAGCAGATTCAGAGGCCCAAGAGATCATAACGTCAATCACGGGTTTGCTTAACATGCCTTCTGGGGACTGGTATACGCCACCTAATTCTGTCCCCCACATGACCCTAGGTGCGCTCATTTCCCTGTCGCACGGGACAGGTTTTTAGTAAATGACCTGCGTGGCCACAGTACAGGCATAACCCCTGTTTGCGACGGAAGGAGTGTTCTTGTTTGGACAATCGTGTAAAACCTACTTGCTTAGGTTCCGTGCTCCCTATAGCAGAAACCGGAGGTATGGGAGGAGAGGGAGGCATGGGTGGGTAATTAACCCTGGTGCCATGTTTGCCAGTGGGTCTTGCCCTGCAATCCTTGTAAAGACTCCTCTCCTTTATGCGAGAGTCAATCAGAATCGTGTACTCAATGAATTCTTCTAGACCCACCGGTAGGTCTTTGGACGCAATTTCGTCTTTAATCTTATCGTCAAGGCCCTGGGAAAATGCAGCGACCAGCGCCTCATCGTTCCAGCCTACCTCTGCTGCAAGTGTACGGAACTCAATGGCAAACTCAGAAACAGTACGTGTGCCTTGCTGGATTCTCATAAGGCGTTTAGCAGAAGAGGTGGCACACCCTGGAACCTCGAACACACTGCGGAAGGCCCTTACAAATTCAACAAAGTTTGTAGTAATTGGTTTGCCAGTCTCCCAAATCGGATTTGCCCAGGCTAGGGCCTTGCCCGTGAGTAGTGAGATCATAAATGCCACCTTGCTTCTGTCACTGGGAAACGCCTGTGGCACTAGTTCAAGAAAAATCTCCAGTTGGTTCAAGAATCCATGGCAATGTGTTGGCTCTCCATCATATCTCAAAGGCAGCGGAGCAGTAGCAGAGAGCCCTCTAGAGGAAGAGCTAGGTACACTAGCCTGTGTCAATGGTGTCGGAACTGGAGTGGCCACCAAAGATTGTGCAAGTCTCTCGAGACAAGCAGTGCATTCAAGAATGGTCTGAATAGCCATAGACAGTTGGTCTAACCGTTGTTCCTGCACATCCAATCTCCACAGGAGATTCTGGGAACTACCCTCACCAGCCTTGTCTGAGGTCATGGCCCTTTCGTACTGTCACGGTTTTATTGAACACTCAGTCAATTGGGTAGGATAAAATAGAGAAGCTTTATTAGGCGAGATAAAGTGCAACAAGGCCTCTCACGGGTCCAAACTCTACAAACAGCAGTAAGAAAGTTTGACACGGGACAGGGCATATATAGCAATACAATAGTGAGGCTCTACCGGCCTTACTGAATACCAGGTAAGGCAGCCTGATATCTGGTGCAACAAGGAACTGAGGAGGCTCTACCGGCCTTACGAATACCGGGTAAGGCAGCCTGGTATGTGGTGCAACAAGGAACTGGCAATGGTAACCGCTTCGTGCCTGGATCGCACTGACTGGGTGTACTTAACGGAGGCCAAAGATAGTCACAGGCTGAGCATATAGTAGGTAGGCAACAGTAACCGCTTACTGACTGGATAGTACAGGCAGGGTGTACATACGGAAGTCACACTAATACACAGGCAGGGTAGTGCAACCGGAGGCAACAATTTGGAGAGGACTGACAATGATAGCGAGGGCAACACAAACAGCATAAGTCAGTCAATGCCTGGATCAGTATCAGAGAACGGAAGTCAGCTACAGCCTGGATAGGTACACAGAGCGCGGCAGTTAGCCAAAGCCTGGGTCGGTACACAGAGAGCGGTAGTCAGCCAAATCCTGGGTCGGTACACAGAGAGCGGTAGTCAGCCAAAGCCTGGATCTGCACACAGGAGCGGTAGTCAGCCAAAGCCTGAGTCAGTACACAGAGAGCGGTAGTCAGCCAAAGCCTGGATCGGTACACAGGAGCAGAACAGAAGCGAGGTCAGATGGAAACCAGATCAACGCGGAACAGGAGCACAGGATAACGTTAGGTCAGGGACACCACAAAAGGGCATCGGCCTAGTGACAGAAGAGCGTATATAAAGGCTAGCCCTTGGAGGGGCTAGCCCGCTAGCACCAATTAGAGAGAGCCAAATGAAAACCCTGAAGTAAGAAAGTCGCACATAGAATCACGGGCACCGTGATAGGCCGTGGCTTACATCAACAAGCAAGGCGGAACAAGAAGTCTTGCTGCTTGGTTAGAGGTCAAGGCTATTTTGTCCTGGGCAGAGGAACATGTTCCTGCTATATCCGCAGTGCACATTCCTGGCATAGACAACGTTATGACAGACTTTCTCAGTCGACACACAGTGGACAGCGGAGAGTGGGAGCTAGACCCAGAGGTGTTCAACCTCATTGTTCAGAAATGGGGTCCTCCTTACATCGACCTGATGATGACGAGACACAACAGGAAGGTACTGAGGTTCTGCTCTCGGTGGAGAGACCCTCTGGCTTTGGCAGTGGATGCGATGTCCATTCCTTTGTTATTCCCTCTGACTTACATCTTTCCTCCCCTCCCAGTGTTGCACAAGGTGTTACAGAAATTGCGACTGGAGCGTTGGCCAGTCATTCTGATTGCTTTGTACTGGCCTCGTCAGTCTTGGTTTCTGGAGTTTCTGGATTTGTCAGTGGCGGAGCCATACCGGCTCCCTTACCGTCCGGACTTCTTCTACAGGGTTACCTTTGGAAGGAGGATGTTCATCAGCTAGCTTTGACAGCTTGGAAATGGAATCCTCGATATTGAAGAAGAAAGGGTTCTCTTCTGGGGTGGTGGCCACTATGCTCAGTGCCCGCAAACCTGTTTCTTCTAAGATCTACCATTGTGTTTGGTCGACCTTTCTGTTTTGATGTGCTGACAAGGACCTGTTTCAGGATTTTCATCTTCCTATGATCCTGGCCTTCTTGCAGGACGATGTGGATAAGGGCCTCAGTTTGAGTTCCCTTAAGGTTCAAACATCTGCTCTCTCTGTTTTCTTTCAGAGGTGCATTGCCATCCTTCCTGATGTCAGGGTTTTGTTCCAGGGCATTGCTCATGCTCGTCCTGCCTTTAAGATACCTACTCCTCAGTGGGATCTTAACTTGGTTCTGGGTGTCCTTCAGCGCCCCCGTTTGAGTCTTTGGCTAGTATTCCTCTACACCTCTTGACGCTGAAAATAGCCTTTCTCCTGGCGATTGTGTCTGTCTGCTGTATCGTGGAGTTACATGCTCTGTCCTGTAAACCACCATATTTGGTGTTTCATAAGGACAAGGCGGTGCTTTGGACTTCTCAGGAGTTTCTCCCTAAGGTGGTCTCTGAGTTACACATCAATCAGGAGATTGTGGTGCCGTCTTTCTACCCGAACCCCACCTCTGACAAGGAGAGGGATCTCCACTTGTTAGACGTGGTGTGTTGTCTCAAGTTTTGTGTACATCGCACTGAGTCTATCAGGAAATCAGATGCGCTGTTTGTCATTCCTGAGGGTCCTAGGGCAGGAAGACCTGCATCTAAAGTGACTGTTCCTTCTTGGATCAAGTCCACTATTCGTAAGGCTTATGAGCTGAGGAAGAAGCCTGTCCCCTTCATGGTCTAGGCTCATTCTACAAGATCTATTGGGGCCTCTTGGGCTTACAAGAATCAGGCCTCTGCTGCTCATTTGTGCAAGGCTGCCACTTGATTGTCTGTACACACCTTTTCAACGCACTACTGTGTTGACGTGCTGGCACTGGCTGACGCCAGCTTTGGGAGGAAAATCCTGGAGGCAGTCTTGCCTGTCTAGGATTTCCTTCGGTTCTTGGTGCTTCCTTCACTTTTGAGCCCTGTTGGCTCTAGATCAGTGTGCTGTGTAACAGTTCCTGGGGTGGTGTTACCCCTGTTCAGTGTCCTTTGACACTTCATTATTTTGTTGGGCTATCTCTGATCTGATGGTTCATATCTGTACTGGTGACTTTGGGGGCCTTACGCCTGATCCTTGCCTTCTTCCCACCTCTGGGAAACTCAATGGTTGGACATCCCAGAGTTACCAGTAACCTGTATTGGAAGACAGAGAAAAGAGGATTTTAGTCTTACCTGTTAAATCCTTTTCTCTTAGTCCATACAGGTTACTGGTCTCCCACCCCCTGCATACAATTCTAGAATTGTCCCTGCCTACTTAAAAGGGTGGATCGCCTACCCAGAGTTACCAGTAACCTGTATGGACTAAGAGAAGAGGCTTTAACAAGTAAGACTAAAATCCTCTTTTTAAGAACTGTCATCCAAAATTGTACTCCATATTCTAGATGAGGCCTAAACAAGGATTTATACAGAGGTAGGATAATATTAGCATCCCTTGCATCTACGCCTCTTTTTATGCAGGCTAGTACCCTATTTGCTCTTGCAGCATCTGAGTGACTCTGCACACTGCTGTGAAGTCTATCATCTATCAGTACTGCTGTATCTTTCTCTAGTGAGGATTCCCCAAGTTGTTTCCCATTTAGTGTATATGTAGCAAGTTTGTTTCTACAGCCCAAATGCATAACCTTACATTTGTCTACATTAAATGTCATCTACCACTTTTTTGTTCATTCACTCAGTTTATCTAAATCCTTCTGCAGAGAAAAAACCTCCAGCTCTGTATGTATTTCCTTACACAGCTTAGTGTCATCAGCAAAGATTGAGATTATACTTTCAATTCCCACTTCTAGATCATTAGTAAACAAATTAAAAAGCATTGGTCCCAGGGCTGAACCCCGTGGCACATCACTTTAACTTTAGACCAATTTGAAGAGGTTCCATTTACAACAACTCTCTGCCATCTATCATTTAAGCAGTTCTCAATCCATGTACAGATAACACCGCACAAACCGAAGCCTTTTAATTTATGCAGTAACCTATTGTGAGGCACTGTGTCAAAGGCTTTTGGAAAATCCAAGAATACTACATCTACAGCAATTCCCCTGTCCAAATTTCTACTTACTCTTTCATAACATGCTAGTAAATTAGTCTGGCATAATCTGTTCTTCATGAAACCATGCTGATTCCTACTAATGATATTGTTTGTCTTCACATAGTTCTGAATACTGTCAGTTAATAACCCTTGTAGTATCTTACCCACTATGAAAGTCAAGCTCACAGGTCTATAATTTCCTGGTTTGGATCTTGCTCCCTTTTTAAACAATGGAACTACATCAGCTTTCCTCCAATCACAGTGCACTATGCCTGGTGAAAGTGAATCAATAAATATTAACCCCTTCCTGACAATAGACGTACATGCACGTTCCGCAGAAACTTTCACTTAGTGACAGAGGACATACATGTACGTCCCGGAAGTCCGTGTTCCCAAACGGATTACATTACCGAAAAAACAAAAATTTCCTAGCCAGGTGTTACATGACCCCAGACACTAACAGAAACCAGAGAAGAAAGGTAACCAAAGAAAAAGAAAGCTACCCCCCTCCACTGGAACTGTTAACAGAAGCTCATTAAATAGAGGCACACAAATCCAGTGACAGAAATAAATACAAAGTCGTATAACAAATGTTTATTAGAAAATCAAATTACACAATACATTTAAAATCATTTAAAAATACGTGTTACGTGACGGCCGCATGTGTGCTGCCGGGCACTAAGGGGTTAAGTATAATGGTCTTGTTATTACTAAACTAAGTTCCTTAACCCCTTAAGGACTGGGAAAATCTGAGGTCGTTTTCACTTAAGGACCAGAGCAATTCTGACCTTTTTGACTATGTCTTTGTTCAACAGTGTTTTCCCTCTAAGTCTTTTATCCCACCCCTATAAATTATATACAGTATTTTTTAAGCACAAATAGAGCTTTCCTTTGCTACCCCACTTATATGGATAACCCATCATTTACTTTATTAAAATTAAAAAAAAAGTAAAAAAAACAAACAAACAAACACCATTTTTGTTTTTTCTCTTGGGATCAATTGGGCACAAAGGGTTAGATTTTTATGGAGACTGCATGAAAGGTATGATCTGTCAGTCATACCTACAAAATGCGCAGTTTAAAGTGGCCACTGTCCCCCCTTTGGGTGAAAATCCCCATGTCCCTTTTTCCCACCCTATTTTGACATTTTTTTATCCCTGGCATTTGGCGGTGTGTATAAGTGTATTACATAGTTCAACAACAATCACACTTCCAATATTGTTTAATGAGAATTTTTTTTTTTTAAATAACATTTTTTTTGGTTAAAAAAAAAAAAAAAGTGTGTTGTGTTTAAAAAAAAAAAAAAAAATTCAGAAATTGACCTGCATTTATCCAGCCTCCAGCATCAGCAGTGAAGGGATTAATACCCCCAGCTGCTGTATTTTCTTTTACCACTAGGTGTCTCCTCTCTACTTCTCTGTCCCTTACTTTGAAAGCAAGGGAGACATAGGGGGAGGAGAGACATAGAGGCAGCATGCTTTGCGTACTGCCTCTATCTCTGTCATTGATACAATAACGATACTTGAACCAGTACTTTGTTTAACACAACTTTATTAAAGTACACACATACAGGGCAATGGTACAGCAAGAACACCATACAATACGGGTCGCTGGTAACAACTGTTCTTCTGTAGTGACAATGAACTGAGCCCAAAGTACAATCTGGAGATAATCTGCTCAGGTCCGCACCGGAGCTCCACTACAGGTCCGCACCTGTACTGACTAGGTACCAGGCAAGTCGAGTGCCACAGGTCCGCACCTGTACAGGCTATGAGACCGACGTAGGTATCGCACCACAGGTCCACACCTGTACAGATAAAGGGATGAAGGTAGGTGACTGAAATTAATCTGCTCAGGACCGCACCCGAGCCCCTACTACAGGTCCACACCTGTACTGACAAAGTCACTAAGGTAGGTAGCTAAGTAGGTAAAGCACCACAGGTGCGCGCCCGTACAGACAAAAACCAAGGAACAGTAAAGACCACTAGAGCTACCAAGATTCCCAGCAGGTTATCCACTGGAGCGTTGGTATGCTGCTTGCTCGGCTGACAACCCCGGGTAAACCAAGGTAGATAGTAAGATCACTGGAAAATGGATCGGCAGAATGCAACGCAGAGCTGCAGGTCAGACCCAGAGGGTAGTCGGAAAGAGCCAAAACTCAGCACCAGAACGGATAGTCAGCCGGGCCAAGGGTCATACACAGAGAGGGTAGTCCACCAGAGCCACAGATTATGCACCAGAATGGTTCTCAGACAAGCCAGGGTCATACACAGAGCGAGCAGTCAGAACAATGCCAAATGATCATAACCAGAACGGATAGTCAGCACTACTACAACACACCAACCTCAATGGACACCACGGAAGGGCAACTGAGAGTGGTGTTCAGTGGATTATAAAGGCCAGCACTATAGTCAGCACTACTAAAAAGCAGATGTGGTGCCCATATTTAAAAAGGGATCAAAGTCACAGCCAGGAAATTACAGACCTGTAAACTTGACATCTATGGTAGGGAAACTGTTTGAAGGGTTGCTAAGGGAATATATTCAAGAATTCAGCTGGAACAGGAATATCATTAGCAGGAGCCAACATGGCTTTGTGAAAGACAGGTCTTGTCAAACTAACTTGATCGCATTTTATGAAAAAGTGAGTAATAATATAGATGCGGGAGTGGTGGTTGATGTGATCTATTTAGACTTTGCCAAGGCATTTGATACGGTTCCACACAAGTGGTTACTGTACAAATTGAATGAAATAGGCCTAGGGGAAAAGGTTTGTGTGTGGATTGGGAATTGGCTGAAAGATAGAATGCAAAGAGTGGTAGTAAATGGCAAGTTCTCCAGTTGGATAAACTTGATAAGTGGAGTACCTCAGGGATCTGTCCTGGGTCCTCTTCTTTTTAATTTGTTTATTAATGACCTCCCAGAGGGCATAGGGAGCCATGTACCAGTGTTTGCCGATGACACAAAATTAAGTAAGGTAATAAAGTCTGACCTGGATGTGTCTTCATTACAAGAGAATTTGGACAAATTGAGTAACTGGGCAGGCAAATGGCAAATGAGATTCAATATAGACAAGTGTAAAATTATGCATTTTGGGTATAATAATAAAAATGCAACATATAGTTTAAATGGTGTTTCTCTGGGGAAATCTAAAATCAAAAGGATTTGGGAGTAATGGTAGACAAATATACTTAGCAGTAGCATGCAGTGCCAACTGGCAGCTGCAAAGGCCAATAAGATATTGGTATGTATTAAAAGGGGTATTGACTCAAGGGAGGAAGATATTATTATGCCTCTTTACAGGTCCATGATAACACCCCACCTAGAATATGCTGTTCAATTCTGGGCGCCCTTTCTGAAAAAGGACATTATGGAACTAGAGAAAGTGCAGAGGAGGGCTACAAAACTAGTAAGGGGAATGGAAAGTTTTAGTTATGAAGAGAGGCTAGAAATGTTACACTTGTACACACTAGAGAAACGCCGTCTTAGAGGGGATATGATAACACTATATAAATATGTTCAGGGCCCATACAAAGGGCTCTCCAAAGACCTGTTCATTAACAGAACAGTACATAGGACAAGGGGCCATCTGCTTAGACTTGAGGAAAGGAGATTTAATCTACAACAGCTGAAGGGTTTCTTTACTGTAAGGACAATAAAGGTACGGAATTCACTGCCTGAGGAGGTGGTGCTATCGAATACATTAGATGCCTTTAAAAAGGGCCTGGATACTTATTTAAAAGAGCAGAACATAGAGGGCTATGTATGTTAGTATTGGGATTAATATTTAGTTAGGGCTTGTTGATCCAAGGAGAAATCTGATTGCTATATGGAATCAAGAAGGAATCCCCCCCCCATTCGAGGCAGAAGTTGAAACTGCTATATTGAGGGGTTTTTTTGCATTCTTTTGGATCAACGATGGTAAACAGGAATAGGAAAAGGGTTGAACTAGATGGACGCAAGTCTTTTTTTCAACCTAAATTACTATGTTACTACAACACACCAACCTCAATGGACACAACGAAAGGGCAACTGAGAGTGGTGTCCAGTGGGTTATAAAGGCCACAACCCAGGAAGAGGAGGAGTCCCAAAAGGTGTGCATGTACCTTTAAATGAGGAAGAGGGACGCACGCCAAAGCACACCATGGGACTGCCGGAAGGAGCTGCAGTTAGGCTGCTGGGTAGCAGAATGGCCCGTCAGCTGCCGCTCAAGAATTGCTGCTGCCTGAGATGCTGCGCTGAGCTGCCGGGTAAGGTAGCGGTCGGCTCGGCAGCCGCCGCTACTATAACAGTACCTCCCCCCTTAAGGACCCCTCCTCCGCGGATTGAGGCGAGGTTTGTCTGGAAAACGGGAATGAAACCTACGAGTCAGCCTGGATGCGTGCACATCTTTGTAAGAGACCCAAGAGCGCTCCTCCAGACCATAGCCTTTCCAGTGCACCAAATATTGTAATCTCCCCCTTACCCTCCTAGAATTCAGTATGCTTTGCACCTCGTATTCAGCATGATCCCCCACCTGAATGGGGGCCGTGGGAATGGAGGCAGAAGTAAACTGGTTACAGGTTAAAGGTTTTAGTAGCGACACATGAAAAACGTTATGAATGCGCATAGTAGATGCAGCGCATAAGCCACTGGGTTGACCTTCCGAATGATACGAAATGGACCAACAAAACAGGGAGCCAGTTTGCTGCATGGGACCTGGAGGTTAAGATTCCGGGATGATAGCCATACCCTATCTCCAACCTGAAAGGAGGGTGCAGGTAGTCACCTACGGTCGGCCTGCCGTTTGTGTCGTTGCATAGAACCATGTAGGGTATGCTGTACTTGTACCCAAGATGAACGGAGTGCCTGTAAATGCTCATCCAGAGCCGGAATAGGTTGTGCCTCGAAGGTCTCAGGAAGAACAGAGGGTTGGAACTCATAATTTATCAAAACCGGGTAACACTGAGTCAAGGAGTTGACGGCACAATTCCTGGCAACTTCCGACCAGGGTAACAAAGTAGCCCAATTGTCATGGTGGTTATTTATATAGCAACGAAGGAATTGTTCAAGGCCCTGGTTAGACCTTTCGGCTGCACCATTAGATTGAGGGTGATAGGCTGTAGGAAAGGCAAGCTGAATCCCCAATTGCGTACAAAAACATCTCCAGAATCGGGACACAAACTGGCTCCCACGGTCGGAAATAATCACTTTAGGAATGCCATGTAAATGGAAGACCACTTTAGCAAATATCTTGGCCAACTGTCAGGCAAAAGGCAACCCTTTCAAAGGTACAAAATGCGCCATTTTAGAAAATCTGTCAACTACCATCAGGATCACAGTGTGACCCAAAGATGTGGGAAGGTCAACCATAAAATCTATGGACAGATGAGACCATGGGCATTCCCCACTGGTAATGGGTTGAAGGAGTCCCACAGGTAGGCTTCATGGGGATTTATTCTGTGCGCAAGTCTAGCAGGCCGCCACGAAGGCAGCGCAATCTTTCCTTAAGCTTGGCCACCAAAATAATCGAGAAATCGCGCAGATCAATTGATCACGCCCATTGTGGCCAGCGGTTTTGAAAGTATGGTAAGTCTCCAATAATTTGGTGTGCAAGTGAACTGGTACAAAACACCGCCCTCTGGGGTTCTCTGCAGGAGCCAAAACCTGGGGAGCCAAAATCTCCTCTCCCATACTAGTACGAATGTGAGCCAGAATATGATCAGCTGGAATGATCAGGGAGGGAGGAGGCTCCTCCTCAGTATCAGAACAATGTTGGCGGGATAAGGTGTCCGCCCAAATGTTCTTAGAGCCAGGGAGGTACAAAACAATGAAGTTAAGTCTGGAGAGAAACAATGCCCATCTGGCTTGGCGGGCAGACAAATGTTTAGCCTCAGACAAATAAGTTAAGTTCTTGTGATCCGTGAGGATCAGGATCGGGGCACTGGTCCCTTCCAGCAGGTAACGCCACTCCTTAAGTGCCAAGATAATGGCAAGTAGTTCTCTATCACCAATCTCGTACAGCTTTTCCGCCTTAGATAGTTTCTTGGAAAAGTAGCCACACAGGAGCAGCGCCGCACCAGGAGTTGAGCGCTGAGACAGGAGGGCGCCTACTCCTGTCTCAGAAGCATCGACCTCCAGTGTAAAGGGCAGGGCGGGATTAGGATGCACTAAGATGGGAGCCTTGGCAAAGGCAGATTTCAGAGTCTCGAATGCCCCAATGGCATGGGACGACCACCTAGATGCGTCCAACCCCTTACAAGTGAGACCTGTGAGAGGTTATACTATCGAGGAGAAGTTTTTAATAAAGCTACGATAGTAGTTAGCAAAGCTCAAAAAGCGTTGGAGAGCTTTCAACCCCACCGGGCGAGGACATTGTATGGTGGCAGACAACTTTTGGGGGTCCATAGCAAACCTCGAGGCAGATACCACATAGCCCAGAAAGATGACCTGAGATTTGTGGAATTCGCACTTTTTGAGCTTACAGTAGAGGCCATTATCTCTCAGAGGCTGTAAAACCCTAGACACATCTGTGACATGTGTCTCAATTGATGGCGAATGTATGACTATATCATCCAGATATACAACAACCGAAATTTGCAACAAGTCCCTGAGGACATCATTGATCAGCTCCTGGAAGACAGCTGGGGCATTGCACAATCCGAAGGGCATCACTAAATACTCATAGTGCCCACTACGGGTATTAAAAGCTGTCTTCCATTCGTCTCGACTTTTAATACGAACTAGGTTATATGCAGCCCTTAAGTCAAGTTTGGTAAATACCTTGGACCCTTTTAATCTGTCAAACAATTCGGTTATCAGGAGTATAGCATAGTCGTTCTTGGTTTCCAGCTTATTTAGACCACGGTAATCAATACAGGGACGCAGTTCCCCATCCTTCTTTTTGACAAAAAAGAAACCGGCACCCGCCGGTGAAGAGGATTTGCGAATTATACCTCTAGCAAGAGCATCAGCTACGTACTCCTCCATAACCCTCGTCTCCTCAGCCGGAAGTGGATAAACACGGCCCCTAGGAGGAGTAGTATCAGGAATCAAATTGATTTCGCAATTGTAGGCCCTGTGAGGGGGCAACGCCCCAGCTTGGCCTTTGTCAAAAACATCACGGAATGTTCTGTACTCCTCTGGTGGACCAGGAGAGGACGTACAGAATAGTCTAGTAGGACGAACAAGACAGGAACTCACACAGCTGGAAGCCCACGAGATTATGTCACAAGTTTGCCAGTCTATCCTGGGGTTATGCTTCTGCAGCCATGGATACCCCAGAACAATAGCATAGTATGGAAACTGAATAACCTGGAACTGCAAAGTTTCTGAATGTAGGGCTCCCACACGTAGGGTTAAAGGAAGTGTCTCATGAACGATGTGGGAGGGTTGAAGGGGCCTCCCATCTATGGCCTCAATAGCCAAAGGAGAATCACGGGCCTGCAAAAGGGATGGCATGTCTTCCAATGAATTCAGAGTCTATAAAATGACCTGCTGCCCCTGAATCGATCAATGCAGCAGTGATTATGGAGCAATCGCCCCACGACAGGATGACCTCGAGGATAGGTTTACCCTTTACCTCCACGGGGACTGAGATATACCACCCAAGATCTGTCCCTGACAGGACCTTAGGTGCGGGCGTTTCCCAAACGTGCAGGACAAGACTTTAACAAATGACCGGCTTTGCCACAATACAAGCAGAGACCCTCCCTCCGTTGGAAGGCTCTCTCCTCCCCGGAAAGACAAGTAGCCCCCAATTGCATGGGCTCGCTGCCCCCAGAGACAAGGCCAGGAGGTGTGGGAGGCGAGGGAGGACTGGGCAGGTAAGTAAAGCTGGGAGCCAAACGAGATGGAGGTCTACGCAGACGCTCCCTAAAGGAAGGTCTCTCCCTGATCCTGGTATCAATCAGGATAGTGAATGATATTAAATCATCCAAGTCTCGGGGTAAGTCACGGGCAGCAATTTCGTCCTTGACCAAGTCGCATAGGCCCTGTGAGAATGCCGCTACTAGAGCCTCATTGTTCCACCCAACCTCAGCTGCCAGGGTATGGAATTCAATAGCATATTCGGCTACAGTACGAGTACCCTGGCGTATGGTCATGAGGTGTTTGGCGGCCGATGCCTTCCGACCGGGCATGTCAAAGACTTTACGGAAGGAATCCAAAAAATCATAAACAATAGGTTTGTCCGTCTCTCACAAAGGATTGGCCCAAGATAAAGCCTTGCCAGAGAGTAGAGAAATGAGAAACCCAACTCTACTGCGATCGTTAGGAAAAGCCTGTGGAACCATTTCCATAAATATACCTACTTAGTTCAAGAACCCACAACACAGTGCCGGGTCTCCCTCATAACGCTGAGGAGTATTAGCGTGCCACAAGGAATCCCTGATCACACTTGTCTAAGGGTTGGCTGGTGCTATCAGTGCCGGGTTCACAACTGGGGAGGCCACCGACTGGGTGGTCCAGATGAGCGGTACGGTTCAACAGGGTTTTTAAAGCCAGCATCATTTGATCCATACGCTGCTCTTGAACCTCCATTCTGGCTAGGAGGTCTTGGTTAGAGGGGTTGCCCGTATCATCCGTAGACATGGCCCTTTCGTACTGCTACGGATACAGTAACGATACTTGAACCAGTACTTTGTTTAACACAACTTTATTAAGATACACACGTACAGGGCAATGGTACAGCAAGAACACCATACAACATGGATCGCTAGTAACAACTGTTCTTCTGTAGTGACAATGAACTGAGCCCAAAGGACAATCGGGTCCGCACCGGAGCTCCACTACAGGTCCGCACCTGTACTGACTAGGTACCAGGCAAGTCGAGTGCCACAGATCCGCACCTGTACAGACTATGAGACCGAGGTAGGTATTGCACCACAGGTCCACACCTGTACAGACAAAGGGATGAAGGTAAGTGACTGAAATTAATCTGCTCAGGACCTCACCCGAGCCCCTACTACAGGTCCACACCTGTACTGACAAAGTCACTAAGGTAGGTAGCTAAGTAGGTAAAGCACCACAGGTGCGCACCCGTACAGACAAAAACCAAGGAACAGTAAAGACCACTAGAGCTACCAAGATTCCCAGCAGGTTATCCACTGGAGCGTTGGTATGCTGCTTGCTCGGCTGACAACCCCGGGTAAACCAAGGTAGATAGTAAGATCACTGGAAAATGGATCGGCAGAATGCAACGCAGAGCTGCAGGTCAGACCCAGAGGGATTCTACTACTAACCAGAGTAACCCCGAGAGGGTAGTCGGAAAGATCCAAAACTCAGAACCAGAACGGATAGTCAGCCGGGCCAAGGGTCATACACAGAGAGGGTAGTCCACCAGAGCCACAGATTATGCACCAGAATGGTTCTCAGACAAGCTGGGGTCATACACAGAGCGGGCAGTCAGAACAACGCCAAATGGTCATAACCAGAACGGATAGTCAGCACTACTACAACACACCAACCTCAATGAACACCACGAAAGGGCAACTGAGAGTGGTGTTCAGTGGGTTATAAAGGCCACAACCCAGGAAGAGGAGGAGTCCCAAAAGGTGTGCATGTACCTTTAAATGAGGACGCGCGCCAAAGCACACCATGGGACTGCCGGAAGGAGCTGTGGTTAGGCTGCTGGGTAGCAGAACGGCCCATCAGCTGCCGCCCAAGAACTGCCGCTGCCTGAGAAGCTGCACTGAGCTGCCGGGTAAGGTAGCGGTCGGCTCGGCAGCCACCTCTACTATAACAATCTCTCAGAATGCCGGTACATGTGATCGCTGCTACGGCAATCACATGACCTGGCACAAGCAAGAAGGGCTGAGACTGAATGCCCCGGTCTCGGAGCTTTCAGTCTCAGCCTGGAATTAATGATAGCAGCGTGCACAGAGGTACGCTGCTATCATTTAAGCCATGACAGTCCAGGACCTTCATGGGTCCTTAAGGGTATAACAACCCATGATGGTCCAGGATCGTCATGGGTCCTTCAGGGGTTAAGTACCCCTGGGTGTATACCTTCAGGTTCAGGTGCTTTATTCACCATGTAGATGATGGAGGAAATTCCTTTGTTTTGTCTGTTTGCCCATAGCCTGTCGTTGCTGCTTCCTTTTGTATATACTGAAACAAAGAAAGTGTCCGCCATAGGCTTATCCTCACTAATCAATTCACCTGTCTCAGTCTTAAGAGAACCAATATCAACCTTAACCTTTTTGTTATTAATATACTTGTAGAATTGTTTAGGATTTTTCTTGCTCTCATTAGCAATATTTCTCTCATTTTCAATTTTGGGTAGCTTAATTTCTTGTTTGCAGATTTTATTACATTCTTTATATTTTTTAAATGATGCATCTGACCCATTTGACTTAAACACTTTAAAAGCCTGTTTTTTATTTCTCATTTCCCTGCAAACCTCATTATTAATCCACACTGGTTTCCCTTTACTCCTCTTGTGCGTATTCCCCAATGGTATATACTGACGTGTATATTTGTCTAAGAGCATTTTAAAAACATTCCATGATTCTTGTGCATCTTGTATATGTATGACTGTGTCTCTGTCTCTTTCATCCACACCAAATGACCCCCTGTACCTCCATGTCTTTGTGTTTTCAAACATTTCAGTGCCAGATAGCTATCCAATATATTGTATACCTCTTTGGCACTGAAAGGGTTAACATTTCACTGCCCCTGACCTAACCAATGCACTGGATTGGATTGCCACTGTAAGAGTTAACCCTTTCAGTGCCAAAGAAGTATTGAATGCATTGGATACCTCCGTGCCACTGCTAGGGTTAACCCTCACAGACCTATCCAATGCATTCCACACCTCTTTGAGACTGACAGGGCAGTCAGAGAGTTAAGCTGTAGTTCCCTGAGCAGTATTCCCTTTATGTGTATGTCTGTCTCTGTATGTATTTCACAGTTTTCCTGCCACAGACCTGTTCAGTGTATTCAATACCTCTTTGGTAGTGAAAGGGTTAAACATTTCAGTGGCAAAGAGATATTCAATACATTGGATAGCTCATTGCCCATGAAAGGGTTAACCATTTGATTGCTCTTTCTTTGGCACAGACCTATTCAATGCATTGGATATCTCTGCCACTGAAAGGACAGTCAGAAGGTTAACCCCTTTGCTATTCCACATCTATCCAATTCATTGGATACTTCTTAAGCATTTGAAGGCCAGTCAAAGGGTTAACCCCTTCAAAGACACAGATGTATCAAATGCATTACATACCTCTAACCCTTTCATTGACAGAGGGCTCCACAACCCATAGGTTATTTCTTTAACCCTTCCGGTGGTAGAGACATATCAAAATCATTGCAATGCATTATATACCTCTTTGCCTGAATGACTGCCTCTGACTCCCCTTCTCCTAACCCCCTAACCCTGCACTTTGCCTCCTTGCCTCCCCTCCTATCAGACTTATTGCACTGCAATGCGTTGATTACATTTCCTAATAATACAGCTCCCACTATGCAGAACGCACAATCACACTGATCACATGTACACCACCAACCAATGAATGGACAGTAAAAAAGTACAAACCTTACATCACACCTCTTCAGATTTTGAGCACTTTACTGACCTGCACCTCTAATCCGCACGACCCTCACCCTTAGGGTGACCACATTTCCCTTCTGCCATTCCGGGACGTGGTCACCCTAGAACTTGCCTTACCTTGAGTCCCTGGTGGTCTAGCGGCGTGGAAAGTGCTCTGTGCCTCCTCCGGCACAGAGCTGAAGCTCCCGCGCGCTGTGCTCAGTAATGCAGAGCGCAGGGAGATGATGTCATCTCCCAGCGCTCTGTATTACTAGAGCGCTTACCTCCAGGAGATCAGGTAAGCTGCATTGCCGCCCTGGATGTCAGCCTGCAAGCAGCCATGATGTGACACACTGCTTGCAGGCTGACATCCAGGGCGGCTTGGCTTTATTCCGGGACACTTCATTGTCCCGGTTGAAGATGACCCGGGACGCGGGACATAGCCCTGAAATAAGGGACAGTCCCGGACGTTCCGGGTCCCGTGGTCACCCTACTCACCCTCCACCCCCTCTGAAGGCACAGTGCGCCATGCTTGAATTTCCAGCTTCTTCCTCCTCCGCTGCTGTGTGTCAGTACAGGACATCTTCCAGTGAACATACATTCCTGCTGTGTGAGACCTTCAGCTCCTCACAGGCCACTACTGTACTTTCACTGCTCATAGGAGTGGACATTTACAGTATCTTACTGCCCTGTGGGGACCTCAAGCTCCTCACACATCAGAAATGTATGTTCACTGGAAGACATCCTGCAAGGGACACACACAGCAGAGAAGGAATCGGCTGCCAATTCAAGCATGTCACACACTGCCTCCAGAGTGATGGATGGTCATGCTCATTACAGCTATAGTGTTCCATGTCTGAAGAAGTGTGATCTCATTTTTTATGTACATTCATTCGTGAAATGCACGTGAGCAGTTCTGATTTTTCATTTTCTACATACTGGGAGTTGTAGGATTACCAAACTTAACCCTTTGAGGTATCCAACACATTGCAAACAATATGTTGCATACCCTGGTGTCACTTAAATGGTTAACACACGGGCAAAGCAGTGTCAACACTGCTACTATATAATATGTATTATATATGCACTCCTGTGTCAAAGGCTCACATTAAGTCTTTTGAGTGCCAGAGGGGTACGCAATGCTTTGCAATACCTTGTGTAGCCCTCTGGCACTGCAAGGGTTAACTGTTGCTTAAAAAAACAAAGACACAGACAAGCAACACCGTCCCATATTTCTAGTGTCAGCTAAAGAGGGACACTTTGGAGGTATGGATCCGTAATATCTTTTAAAGAGGAAGAGTTAGGAGGCATAGACCCCTAATATCTGGTCCCACTGGCAGTCTTGCATCATGACAAACACTGTGTGCGTCCCAAGCCTGGTTCCACTGCCCCCTAGTGGTAACATATTCCAAACACACTGTCTCCTGGAGTCAAACCAGACTTGTGAAGCCCTGGAGTGCTCTGTGCGTTTCTTCCATTCTTCCTGTGTCTTTATGATCAGGGACATTATTTCTTTGTTAATTGGTCTATAAGTTTTTCGCCCTGATTTGCACCCTCTTATAAGCTACGATGTTTAACCCTTGGAGTGGTAGGGACGTGTCCAGTGTATTGCATTGCAGTGTGATGGATGCCTCTCTGGCACTGAGATGATTAAAGGGATAGCAATACTTCATTATTACTATCCCCAGTGTTGTAGCCCTTAAAATTCTGAATTCAGTGATACCAGCTGCATCTCTCAAACCTTTATGGTTTGAGAGATATCCACTTTCAAAGTTCCCTCTTTTTGCCTTTCCCCTGATGACATGTAGAAAACCATTTTAGTGAAGGATTTCTGTTTCTATAACGTAATCTCAGCTCTGCTGCAGAGCCGCCACTTGCTCACTGACTGGATTTCCCCTGCTCTCAGATAGAACGCTGACGTCAGGTGAAAGGCAAAAAGAGGGAACTTTGAAAGCGGATATCTCTCAAACCATAAAGGTTTGAGAGATGCCGCTGGTATAGTTGAATTCAGAATTAAGAGCCACAACATGGGGGACAGTAATAATGAAGTATTACTATCCCTTTAAAGTGCTGGATGATCCTCTCTAGCAAGTGTCTGTGTATAGGGTAATTCCACAGAGAATGAGAGAAAGAGACAGACCAATAGTAGAGGCACAACATCTCCAAAATGCACGGCCATAGTCACACTGTACAAGTGGAACAATTCTGAGACAAACAAAGTGACACGTAGCAAAGAAATAAAACTTCCCTTTGATTTAAATGGGTCTTTTAATCCCTTGCATGGTAAAGAGGTCTCACATGTATCGCAAAGCAATGCACTACATACCCCTCCTCCAATTAAGGGGTTAAAAGCCCCAGTTACAAGAATAGTAAAAGGAATTTACGGTGCAGTTGTTTCACAACAGAATTGTTCCATTTTCCTGTGATACATATTGCCATAGTGACATAATAACATAGTAACGGAATCGATGAGGCTGATAAAAGACATGAGTCCATCAAGTCCAGCAGATCATCTGTGTTTTTCTCAATACAGAGGAAACAAAACAAAACATTGAAGCCATTTCCATTGAGGTCCCAAGTGGGTAAAAAACATTATTTTCTGACTCGAAATGACAGGATGGATCAACATCCTATCTGAGGTAAAACCAGCTGTTGTAATTGTTCTGAGCTAAAACATAGCCATCAATTTTTGGAAAATATCTACAGTATCTGAAAACACAGCATCCTGTGGCAAAGGAGTCCATAACTTTACAGTCCTTAATGTAAAAAAAATCCCTGCCTTTGTTTTAGTCAAAAAGCACCTTTCCGCTTAAAGCAGAACTTTCATCCACTATAAATTCACTCTGCTATAATTAAGCAGGTAGAGACTAGCTTTAGAATATATATTTTACCTTTCAAAAGTAGCCCAATCTAAGGAAAACCCTCATTGAAGTAGACCGGAACCCAGGCTACAGCACAGACTTCTTGTCTGCACACCTGCACTGTCAGTCCCGGTGTCCATTGAGTAGACTTCAGTGCACCATATGGTTACCGGAAGGGACTGACTGCGCAGGCGTGCAGATTGCACTAACCCGGCTGTCAGTTTCCTACAATTACTGATTTCTTTAGATTGGGCTACTTTTGAAAGGTAAAATATATATATTCTAAAGCTAGTCACTACCTGCTTAATTATAGCAGGGTGACGTTCTAGCAGGAGAAAGTTTTGCTTTAATGGATGACCTCCTGTTCTTAGCTCAGATGTTTGAGTAAATAATTAATTGGATAGTTCTTTGTATTGACCTTGAATGTATGTGTAAATAGTAATCATATCACCCCTTTGATATTTCTTCTCTAATGTAATCAAACCCAGTTTGGCTAGTCTAGTATTATAACTAAAATCTTCCAGTGTATTTACACTTTTTTTGTACTTCTTTGTACTTTTTCCAAAGAAACTCATGCTCAAAACTGTACTCTAGATGAGGCCATACCAAGCATTAATAAAGTCACAGAATTATATTCCCATCCCGTGAAACTGGCTTGTGATGAAAGAACACTAAGTTGGGGAATGTTTTTTATTGTTTTATAATAAATGTTTTATTAGTTTTATCAACCGATTATTTTCTGTTTCTGACAGATGTATACCTTACCACCTTACTAGAACTAGAGAGGGTACAGCGGAGAGCAACAAAATTAATTAAGGGAATGGAGGACTTGACATATGAGGAACGACTAGACAAACTTAGTTTATTTACTCTAGAGAAAAGACGACTAAGAGGAGACCTTATCACATTGTACAAGTACATGAGAGGTCAATACAAGGATCTCTGCGGTGAGCTATTTATTCCAAGGCCTGATCAGGTGACCAGGGGACACCCCTTGAGATTAGAGGAAAGGAGGTTTAACTTCAGCAAAGGAAGGGCTTTTTTACGGTAAGGTCTGTTAAATTGTGGAATTCATTGCCCAGGGAGGTGGTTATGGCAGATACAATGGATACATTTAAGAGAAGATTAGATACATATCTTTCAAAAGGGAACATACAGAGTTATACTGTTTATCAGTAGGCTGATCAGGAAGGTCTGATAAAGACTAATTTAATTGATAGCAGGAAAGCTATAAAATTCTCAGTTACTGAGGTATGAAGCGAAGGTTGAACTTGATGGACTTGTGTCTTTATTCAACCTAATTTACTATGTTATATATTACCGGGTAGGATATTTTAGTCAGTGATGGCTTTCAAGTAAGATATTTTATTTACTGACAGTACCCCTTTTCAGAGGCAGCTTTGGTGCAGTGGGTCTCACCTCCTACTGTGGATTCCCCAGTCTCCAGGCTAGCCAAGTCTACTGCTCTGCCTTTGGCAGGTCTGAAGGTTATGGAGCATAAGAAGCTGGATTCTATCCTCAGGGCAAATGTTGCAGTCACTGAGGCTGTGCTGAGGCCTATTCTCATCTCGATCAAAAGGGCTGTTGCCATGTGGGATGAGAAGCTGATGGAGGCTGTCCGTATGGATGCTTCCAAGGAGGACCTGTTGCTCTTTTTAGCCAACATGAATGAGAGCAATAATTATGTTTCTGAGGCTCTTTTTGAGACAGTCAGGTTATCTGCCAAGGCCTTGGCCTTTTCAGTTACTGAGCGACGCACATTGTGGCTTAAGATTTGGTCTGCAGACCAATCCTCCAAGAAGTCACTGGTTTCCTTACCTTTTCAGGGCAAGTCCCTGTTTGGACCTGAACTAAAATTAATAATTACGGGGCAAGAGCACCTTGTTGCCTCAGATGCCCTCTAAACGTCCAATAATGGCAAGGAAACGTTTTCAGCCCCCCGCAAAACGGAGGTGCAAAGGCCGCAAACCTCACATGCCTAACACTCGCTCCCCCTGCCAAGCCCAGACAGCAGTGGCAGCCCAAGCGAACAGGTTCAAGGGCTAAGTCTGCCAAGCCAACTTCTGTTTGACTCAGGGAATCCTGGTCCACCTTTCTCAGTAGGGGTTGTCTTCATCTTTTTTGAGATGCCTGGGAGTCCTCAGTTTCATACCAAAGTATTTTGTGGGTAATCTCAGAATGGTACAGAATAGACTTCAGATTCCTACCTCCTTTTCTCTTCTTGTCCAGGGTGCCAAAGGCACTGGACAAGGCAAGGCTGTTTCGTGAGGCAGTGCACCCACTGCTGGTGAAGGTTCTAGTTCTAGTACGTCCACAGGAGAAAGGTTCAGGTTTTTATTCCAAACAGTGGTTCCAAAGAAGGATGGTGGCTGTCATCCCACTTTGGACCACAAATGTCTCAAAAAGTATGTGACGACTGTATGCTTCCTTGCATTCGGTCATTGTGGCAATGTACCAAGGGGAGAACCTAGCATCCCTGGACCTTCAGGATGCATACCTGCACATTTTTATCCACCCAAACAGCCAGCAATATCTGTGTTCTGCCTACAGCTCAGAGCACTACAGGCCATTTAGCCTGGGTGTTTACTAGGCTTGCCTTAGCAGCCTTCATTCACACCCGGGGCATTTCTATGACTCCATATCCAGGCGACCTTTAGATCAAGGCCTCTTCTGAGGAGCTCTTGACAAAGAGTGTCCAAGAATTTGCTCGACTCCTGGTCCACCACGGGTGGATCTTGAACATGTTGAAATCATCTCCATTACCGTCCCAGTAGCTGGTGTTCCTAGGCATGAGGTTCGACACCCGCCTAGTGATGGTCTTTCTTCCGGTGGACAAATTATGCAGGAGGTGTCTCAGTCCCTGGAATGGAACATATTCAGGGAGTGCAGGAGAGTTCTTAATGGCTAGTGTCAACACTAGAGGCAGTGCCTTACTCTCAAGCGCATACGAAGGAGCTCCAGAAACTTCTGATCCAGAGCTGGCACAGGAATCCGGCTCTCCTGGACCGATAGATCTCCCCCTCTCTGGAAGCCAGCAGTGACCTTCAATGGTCGTTTCAAAGGTGCAAGCTGGATCAGGGAAAATCCTTTGTTATTCCAGGATGGACTCTGGTCATTACAGATGGCAGCGTGAGCAGCTGGGGTGAGGTTCTGGGGGACCTGGGGATTCAGGGCAGGTGGACGGTGGAGTAGTCTCTTCAGTCCATCGGTGTTCTGGAACTCAAGGTGATCCACCTAGCTCTTGTGTATTGAACTTCTCAGACTTCCAGCGCAAATCCAGTCGGACAACAGTCTTTCCATTCAGGATCCACTTCTGCTTCCTCCCAGGCTGGTCCTCCTTCTCCAGGTCTAAATTTGGAAAGAGGACATGGAAAAGCTAGCTTCGATGGCATGGCTGTTGAAGCCAAGATGTTGAGGAGGAAGGGATTCTTCACTGAAGTAACTTCCACTATTATTCAGACTTGTAAGCCTGTTATCACAGTGCCCGTGATTGCTCTCCCTTGCTGTTAGTCAGGTGTGTGTATTCCCCATTGGCCGTCTGTTTAACACCCGCCTAGCACTGCCTATTTAAACCAGCCTGAGGCACCCTTTGGTTGCCCTTTCGTGTTGTCTCTGCACCTGCAGTCACCTCTCTGATGTATGCTTGGGCCTGTTGATTTGCTACCAGTGTCAGGTTTTCTCCACTATCAGAGCTGCTGCATGATTCCTGTCCTCGTTCCAGATCCAGTTGTCTGTTGTTCCTGATCCTGCTTCTGCTCCGGTCCTGGCGTTGTTCCTACTTCCGTTCCTGACCCGGTTGGCCGCCTTGCCGTTCCCGTTGTCGTCCAGGAGGGCAACCTGTTCCTGTGCTGTATCCTGATTTACTGCGTCTAGCTTGCCTGTCGTCTGGGCGACATTTTCATCATGGGTTTTACTCCATTTACCGGTTGCTGATCTCGTTGCATTGAACCAGTTGGGCGTTCCATTTGCTCCAGTAAGCGGTACTGGTTTACTCCACATACCGGTTGCTGTTCCATTGCATAGAGCCGGTTGGGCGTTCCCTTTGCTCCAGTACGTGGTACTGGTTTACTCCATATACCGGTTGCTGATCCCATTGCATAGAACCGGTTGGGCGTTCCATTTGCTCCAGTACGCGGTACTGGTTTACTCCATATACCGGTTGCTGGTCCTTTGCATAGAGCCGGTTGGGCATTCCCTTTGCTCCAGTACGTGGTACTGGTTTACTCCATATACCGGTTGCTGACCCCGTTGCATAGAACCGGTTGGGCGTTCCTTTTTGCTCCAGTACGCGGTACTGGTTTACTCCATATACCAGTTGCTGATCCCGTTGCATAGACCCGGCTGGGCGTTCCATTTGCTCTAGTACGTGGTACTGGTTTACTCCATATACCGGTTGCTGATCCTGTTGCATAGAACCGGTTGGGCGTTCCATTTGCTCCAGTACGCGGTACTGGTTTTCTCCACACACCAGTTGTAGACTCCGTTGCATAGAATTGGGCTACTTCACTGTCATTACTTGTACTGGTTAGCTCCACTCTCCTCTGTGAGTTGCTGCCTTACCATCTCAGCCTTAGTGGAGCAGTCCTCATATTCCTACAGGCTGCCTTGCCCGGTATATTGGCAAGGCTGGTAGAGCCTATTTACATTCTGTTGTCCCATCTTACTGGCTGCCTTGCCCGGTATATTGGCAGGGCCGGTAGAGCCTATTTACATTCTGTTGTCCCATCTTACTGGCTGCCTTGCCCGGTATATTGCCAGGGCCGGTAGAGCCTATTTACATTCTGTTGTACCATCTTACTGGCTGCCTTGCCCGGTATATTGGCAGGGCCGGTAGAGCCTGTTTACATTCTGTTGTATCATCTTACTGGCTGCCTTGCCCGGTACATTGGCAGGGCTGGTAGAGCCTGTTTACATTCTGTTGTACCATCTTACTGGCTGCTTTGCCAGGTATATTGGCAGGGCCGGTAGAGCCTATTTACATTCTGTTGTACCATCTTACTGGCTGCCTTGCCCGGTATATTGGCAAGGCCAGTAGAGCCTATACTGCTGTATCTTGCTACTACTGTTTGCACCCAGATTGTGTAATTGACATATGTGTATGTACTAGCCCCGTGGGGGTTCCCATTAAACTTTTCAATAAAGTTTGATTTTTATCTTACTCTGTGTCTGAGATTCATAACAAACCGTGACACCTGTCTCCTCTAAAGCCTACCACAGGATGTGGTCTGTTTTTCATTCCTGGTGTGTGGACAGGTATCTGTCCTCTGAGGACTTCAACCTTCCGGTGGTGCTATCCTTTCTCCAGGATGATGTGAACAAAGGGCTCAGCTTGAGTTCAAATTTCAGCTCTTTCTGTATTTTTCCAGAGATGCATTGCCACTTTTCCAGATATCAAGGTGTTCCTTCAGGGGGCCACTCATGCTCCCTGCTTTTAAGGCTCCCACTCCTGCATGGGAGCTTAATTTGTTTCTGGGTGCGGCTGAATTCCAGACTGAATTGCATAGTGGCTGAATTGCAGGCTTTGGTTTGCAAGCCACCATTCCTAGTTTTTCACAAGGATAAGCGAGTGCTTCAAACCTCTCAGGAATTTCTTCCTAAGGTGGTCTCTGAGTTCCACATCAATCAGGACATTGTTGTGCCTTCATTTTGTCCTGACCCTAAGTCTGACAAGGAGAGCGGTCTCTACTTGTTGTATGTGGTGTGGTGCCTTAAGTTTTATGTGCACCGCATGGAGTTTTTTTGTAAGATAGATTTCTCTTTGTCATTCACAAGGGTTCCAGGGCAGGTCAGGCTGCTTCCAAGGTCACTGTGGCCTCCTGGATTAAGTCTACCATACGTCAGGCGTATGAGCTCAGAAAGAAACCTGTTCCCCTTCAAAGTTGCAGCACATTGCAGTAGGTCTGTTGGGGTCTCCTGGACCTACAAGAATCAACCCTCAGCTCAGTAGTTGTGGAAGGCGGTGACTTGGTTATCTGTGTTCACCTTTGCAAAACACTATCCAGCTTTGGACAGAAGGTCCTTCAGGCAGTTCTGCCTGTATAGGACCTAATTTTTTCTTGAGCCTTACTGTTGCTCAGCTGTGTTCTTACCTGTTAAATCTTTTTCTCTTAGTCCATATGGAACACAGGTCTTCCACCCAGCAAAAGGGACCTCTGTTTGTCTTGCCTGTCTGAACGTGGGAATCCTTGTTTAGAGTTCTCATTTTCACAGGAGATTCCTTCTTATCTTGCTTGCCTTGTTGGAGTGGTTTCAATAACTGGAGCTGCAGGGGGGAAGGGCTGAGCTGGAGGAGTGGCTGGGAGTCTCCACCCACAAGACTGTCTTTTTGAGATGTGTACTGCCCTCTAAAGTGGGACTCAACCTCATGGTACCTGTGTTCCACATGGACTAAGAGAAAAGGATTTATAGTGGAACTACCACCATAGGTTGTCACCCTGTAATAATTAGGCAGATGGCGACTTGCTTAATAATAGTTATCTTACCTCTCAGTACTACACGATTCTAAAGAAATCCTTAATCTTCCGAGACCGGAAGCCAGGTATCAGTACAGACATCTTGTCTGGGTGCCTGCGCTGTCAGTCCCGGTCTCCATTAAGAAGCATTGCCGGGTGCCAAAAGGCACCGGAAGGAACTGATGGTGCAGGAACGCAAACTGCACTAACCTGGCCATCAGTCTCTGAAGATTAAGTATTTCTTTAGAATTGTCTCGTTCTGAGTGGTAAGATAACTATTATTAAGCTAGTCGCCACTTGCCTAATTATTGCAGTGCAACTGTAAATACGGTGAAAGTTCCACTTTAAAGGGATAGTAATACTTTACTTTTACTAATCCCCATTTGATACAACTTAAAAAACAAGATTGTTAATGACCCAAATCTCATCTCTCAAACCTTTATGGTTTGAGAGAAAATCGATTTCAAAGTTCTCCCCCTCCCTCCCCTTTCCCCGAGATCAGTGTTCTAGCTGACTCTAGCAGTGTTCTGTCGTACGCCCATCCGGGGCTCTTCAGCAGAGCCGAGATCTCATTAATGAAGAAAAAATATTTCACTTCAGTGGTCTTCTCCACGTGCTTGGTTTCCAAGCACACATAGAAGACCGTTTAAGTGAAAGATTTTTTTCTTCATCAACAAGATCTCGGCTCTGCTGCAGAGCCGCCGCATGGCCCCAGGATCGGATTCCCGGGCAGTCAGCAAGACGCTGATATCGGGGAAAGGGGAGGGAGGGGGAGACTTTGAAATTGATTTTCTCTCAAACCATAAAGGTTTGAGAGATGAGATTTGGGGCAATAACAATCTTTTTTTTAAGTTGTATAAAATGGGGATTTGTAAAGGTAAAGTATTACTATCCCTTTAACAGGTAAAACACTAAAATCCTATTTCTCTGTTGTCCAATACAGGTTACTGGTAACTCTGGGAGGCGGGAACAATTCTAAAAGTGTATGTAGGGGGTGGAGCCTACCTTCCCTCCTTGGCTGCAGCTAGCCAACCAGCTCCAGAAAGATTTGTTCCTTGATGAAGACAACACCAGGCTGAAACAGTTCTGGTTTTGTTTTAGAATCTTTTTTAATTTTCTGTTAGATAAGGAATACCACCATTAGGCGGATTACCATAACTGACAATGATCTTAGATGTGGCTAGCTCATTAACGAGGTGCTTTTTTGTGGACCTTAAGCCCAGAGGAGGAAATCTTGATTTCAAGTGCTTCCCCAGGAGTTACCCACTGAGGTAATTCTTGCTGCATGTTAATCTGAAAACAGAAGATCTGCAGGAAAGGTGAGCAACCCTTTGAGTGCTGCAGGTCCACTTGTCTCACAGTGCCCCTCCGCACAGGGGTTATTCCTGGGAGTTCTTATTGCACACTCCTGCACTCACTGGGTCTTTCTGTTATGTGTGTTGGGTGTTTGGAGCAGGTTTATGTGGTAACTTAATCCTTTGGCTGCTGGTCTGGCAGTTTTTAGGGGGTTTTCTAACACTTTGCCTGTTGGTTTAGTGTTTTTTGGGTGTCATCAGGTGTTTTATTGTTGTTTTACACATTTTTCTGTTTTACTTTTAAATTTGCAAATTTGAGTACTGCTCCTCTAAGGCGCGCTTTACCGCATAGACGCCATTGCTCCATTCACCTTTATGGGACTGTACTGTTTGGGATGTATCTCTGCAACCGCTCCACCTAGCGACTTCAGAGATGGCTCATTTTAAATATCTACCCTTGCTTTATCATCCGGTTCATGTTTCTAGTGTGTTGGTGGTCTCAGTGGGCTTCGGGCACTGTTTGGGGTACTTTTTGGGAAAAACGACATTTCCCATGAGCACTTGCTTCGCGCCTTTGTTTCTGATTTGCTCCCGCGCGGCAGACATTTTGTGTGCGTTTTAGGGCGAGTATCCTATGCAGGGCTAGGACTTTCCTTCTCTCCTCTGCAAATTAACCCTTCTCCTGCCAGATACGTTTATTTTAGTGATTTCTGGGGTGAAACTTTAATCCTACACACTATAATTGGGTGATTTATTGTACATTAAGGTTATTTGACACTGTGAGAATGTCTATACCGCTGGAGTTTGGGACTAGACCTAAGACTAAGGAGGCTGAAGTCTCTATATCCCCCATTGCGCATTGCTCTTCCTGTCACTCAGGACTGCCAAGAGAATTCTCAGGTCATTTATGCCCAGCATGTTCTGATGTCCCTGACAGCATTCCTGGGACCTCCAGCCATGCAATAGAGACATCTTGGGTGCAAGAGTTCAAGGCTGCGACTAGGGACCTTATGTCCACATTGCAACTCTTTCCATCCCAGGTACAGGGGGCCTTTCAGTCTTGGCAGGCCCCCTCCTCAGTCAGATCTTCCCTTCCCATATCTCAGGGAGTACCTGACGTGTCAGATTCCTCTGAGGAGGAACTGCTGGTGGATTCAGATGTTGAAGAGTGTTCTGTGTTGGGGTCCTCTCAGTTTCTTGGGGACCCTTTTGAGGCTGATCCTGGGCCCTCTGCTAAGGGCCTGATCAGGGCCGTCTTAACTACTCTTAACATTCCCCTAGTTCAGGAGGTCCCTTCTGATCCCTCTGATGTATTTCAGGAGCCTGCTAAGCCCTTTACTTACTTTCCACCTAATCCTGCTCTTAACCTCCTTGTGTCTGAGGAGTGGAAATCCCCGGACAAGAAACCCTCTGTGTCCAAGAAATTTGCCAAGCTTTATCCCTTTTCTGAAGCTGCGCTTGCTCAGTGGGTTAATCTCTCCAAAGTGGATGCTCCTCTATCCAGGCTATCTAAATCTACTGCCTTACCAGTCTCTGATGCCTCCGCTCTGAAGGACTGGACAGACAAGAAACTTGAGGTTTCCCTCCAGTCCATTTTTGCCACTGCTGGTTCTGCTATGCGTCCAGCATTTACCGCAGCGTGGGTGAACCGGGCCATTGCGGTCTGGACTGAATGGCCCACCAAGGCTGTCCATCAGGATGCACCTACTTCAGATAAGTTGCGCCTTCTTTCCAACATTTCTGAAGCACAGTACTATGTTTCTGCTGCCTTATTTGATGCCATCCGTTTGGTGGCTAGGGTTTCCACCATGTCTGTGGTGGCCAGACGAGCTCTTTGGCTCAAGATCTGGTCTGCCGACACTGTTTCCAAGAAAGCCTTACTTTCCCTACCCTTTCAGGGTACCTTTTTGTTTGGGTCGGATCTTAAGGATCTGATCAGTGAGGCCACGGGGGTAAGAGTACTCTTCTACCCTTGGTTCCCAGGAAGAAAGTGCCGCTTAAGTGTAACCGGTTATCACGGTGCCCGTGATTGCCCTGGAGCGACACTGTTTACATGTTACTGTCGCTCTTGCCGAGTCGCTATTCTTATAGGGCACCACGCTGATGAGGTCATTGCTCCACCTACCCATCAGGGCTTTTATACCTCTCTCTGTGTCACTCCTGTTGCCCTTTCGTGGTGTACCTGAGCTTAGTTCTGTGTGTTGCTACCGTTCCTGTGTACTACCTGGCTATGTCTGACTACCCGTTCCGGTTCTGACTCCTGGCTACGTCTGACTACCCGTTCTGGTGCTGACTCCTGGCTCGTCTGACTACCCGTTCCGGTGCTGACTTCTGGCTCGTACGACTACCCGTTCTGGTGCTGACTCCTGGCTCGTCTGACTACATTTTACGGTTCTGACCTCTGGCTCCACTGACTACCTGTTCCGGTTTCGACCATTGGCGACGTCTGACTGTCCAATCCGGTGTGACCCTGGGTTGCCTGCTGGTTTACCCTTACGGTACTCTCATTGCCTTCCTGTTATACGGGTTGGTAGTTGTTCCACCTGTTGCCTTCTGCCTTGCCCTTGCGTCTGTGAAAACTGCCTTGTCGGTCACCCCGTGTGTCTGACCTCCCGAGGCCGTACCAGTCCGTGTTGCCTAGCCTTCCTCCTTTGGCTAATGCCTTGGGTATCCCCTGTGGGGATACTGGTCCGCTCCGTTTATTGCCGACTCTGTGCTTGGGAGTGCTCTGCACTGCCCTCACTCTTACGTTACCCAGGGCCATTCCGTTGTTTTTCACCTGTCCTGTGAAGGGTGAGGAAGGTGCCTACACTGTTCCTCCCTGGTCTCATGAAGGTGTGCCATCCAATCAGGGTATTCAGTGCTCTGCACTATACCCACCTAACTGTAGTCAAGGGCCATTCCGTGTTATCCACCTGTCCTGTGAAGGGTGAGGAAAGTGCCTACACTGTTCCTCTCTGGTCTCGTGAAGGTGTGCCATCCTATCAGGGTATTGAGTGCTCTGCACTATACCCACCTAACTGTAGCCAAAGGCCATTCCGTGTTATCCACCTGTCCTGTGAAGGGTGAGGAAAGTGCCTACACTGTTCCTCTCTGGTCTCGTGAAGGTGTGCCACTATCTACTGCCATTTACTTCAGTTTCTTACTACTGTGTGTCATTTATTTGACTGTTGCCTTACACCCTGCCTTTTCATTATTTAATAAAGTTCTACATTAAGTTCATCTGTACTTGTCAGTGTATTATTCCTAGTCACTCCGTGACACCGGTATTTTCATTCCTTTCAGAATGAGACACGTCCGGCGAACCAGGCGGTTCCCTCAGCTCAACGTCCCTCCTCCAAGCCCAAACAGCAATCGAAGCCCAAGGTCTCCTCCAAGCACAGGCTTCCAAGACTTCTTCGTGTGACTTACCGAAACCCGGGTCCGCACTCTGCTGTGGGTGGTCGTCTATGACACTATCACAGCATTTGGGAGGACTCAGTGGGGGACCCATAGGTTTTACAGGTGGTACGGAAGGGTACAAGATCCCTTTCATTTCTCTTCCTCGCTTTAGTTTTCGTCCTTCTCACATGCCTCAGGGTGCAGAGAAACTCTGTATGTTCGAAAGAGCTGTTCAGACTCTTCTGGACAAGGATGTTCTAGAACCAGTGCCTATCCAGGACAGGTGTTTGGGTTTCTACTTAAACCTCTTTGTGGTCACCAAAAAGGATGGCGGTTGTCGCCCTATTTTGGACTTGAAGGATCTCAATTCCTTTGTGACCCGGACTCATTATCACCAGGAGTCTCTACGCACAGTGATTGCTGCCATGTCCCTGGGGGAATTCCTTACTTCTCTGGATCTTCAGGATGCGTACTTACACATTGCCGTTCATCCAGAGAGCTGGCAGTACATCCAGTTTGCCTGCGACAGGGGACATTTTCGGTTCTCTGCTCTTTCATTTGGTCTGACGACGACTCCTCAGGTCTTCAACCGTGTCCTGGGTGCCTTGATATCAGTCCTCTACCGGAACGGCATCAGAGTTACTCCATACATGGATGACTTTCTTCTGAAAGCCCCCTCTGTGGAACTTCTTCATCAGCAGGTTCATCACTGCATTCAGGCTCTCCCCCATCACTGGTGGATCATCAACTTGGACAACTCAGATCTTGTCCCATCCCAGGGTCTGGTCTTTCTGGTCCTTCTCTTCGACACTCAGAAAAGCATGGTGTTCTTCACGGACGAGGAGGCTCAGCTGATCGCCCACAGGGTTTCTGTGATTCGTTCTCAGGATCCTGTTCCAGTCCAGAAGCTATCCTCTCTAGTGGGCAAATTCATCTCCATCATAGAAGCGGTTCCGTTTGTTATGGCGCACAACAGGGAGCTCCAGAGTTTCGTGATACAGGTGTGTAAGGGTAAGCCAGATCTTCTTAAGATGGCTTTTTCCCTTCCTCTTCAAGTGGAACTGAGCTTGTCATGGCGGCTCGACTTTTCCAACCTGCTGAAGGGCAAGTACTTCCTGGTTCCCTTCTGGACCAAGGTAACGATGGATGCCAGCCTCTCCGGCTGGGGTGCGATCCTCGGTCGCTTGAGCTCTTAGGGTCGGTGGTCTCAGGAGGAGTCTCTCCTGATCAACATATTGGAGCTTTGGGCGATATTTCATGCCCTGCGACATTGGGCGTCTCAGTTGGAAGACTGTCCAGTCCGACAACGCCACAAGCGTGGCTTACATCAACAAGCAAGGAGGAACAAGTAGTCTTGTAGCTTGGTTAGAGGTCAAGGCTATTTTGTCCTGGGCAGAAGAACACGTACCTGCCATATCCGCAGTGCACATTCCAGGTGTAGACAACGTCATGGCGGACTTCCTCAGTCGACACACAGTGGACAGCTGAGAGTGGGAGTTGCACCCAGAGGTGTTCCAACTCATTGTTCAGCGATGGGGTCCCCCTTACATCAATCTGATGGCGACGAGACACAACAGGAAAGTTCCACTGTTCTGCTCTTGGTGGTGAGACCCTCTGGCTCTAGCAGTGGATACAATGTCCATTCCATGGTTATTTCCTCTGGCTTATGTCTTTCCTCCCCTTCCCATGTTGCACAGGGTGTTATGGAAATTACGACTGGAGCGTTGTCCAGTCATTCTGATTGCTCCGTACTGGCCTCATCAGTCTTGGTTTCCGGAGCTTCTGAATCTGTCTGCGGTGAAGCCATTTCAGCTCCCTTACTATCCAGATCTTCTTCTACAGGGTTACCTGTGGAAGGAGGATGTTCACCAGCTAGCTTTGATGGCTTGGAAGTTGAATCCTCAATATTGAAGAAAAAAGGTTTTTCTTCTGGTGTGGTGGCTACTATGCTTAGTGCCCGCAAACCTGTTTCTTCCAAGATCTATCACCATGTCTGGTCAACTTTTTTGTCTTGGTGTGCTGACAGGGACCTGTCTCACGAATTTGATCTGCCTACGATCTTGGCCTTTTTGCAGGACGGAGTGGATAAGGCCTTCAGTTTGAGTTCCCTAAAGGTTCAGACTTCTGTGCTTTCTGTTTGTTTTTCAGAAGTGCATTGCCATCCTTCCTGATGTCAAGGTTTTCTTCCAGGGCGTTGCTCATGTTCGTCCTGCCTTCAAGATCCTTGCTCCTCAGTGGGATATTAATTTGGTTTTGGGCGCTCTTCAACGTCCCCCTTTTAAGTCTTTAGCTACTATTCCTCTACGTCTGTTGACGTGGCAAATGGCCTTCCTCCTGGCGATTGTGTGTGTTCGCTGTGTTGCGGAGTTGTATGCTCTATCCTGTAAACCACCCTATCTGATGTTTCACAAGGACAAGGTGGTGCTTCGCACTTCTAAGCAGTTTCTACCGAAGGTGGTCTCTGAGTTCCACATCAATCAGGAGATTGTGGTGCCCTCTTTCTGCCCTTACCCCACCTCTGACAAGGAGAAGGATCTCCACTTGTTAGATGTGGTGCGTTGTCTCAAGTTTTATGTACATCACTGAGTCTATCAGGAAATCAGATGCACTGATGGAAATAACAACACTGACAAGTACTGATGAACTTAAGATAAAACTTTATTAAGTACAATAGTGGCAGTAATGATGACACAATAATGTAAGCAGCAAATGACACAACAGTGGCAGTAATGAGTGACACACCTTCACGAGACCAGGGAGGAAAAGTGGACTCACTTTCCTCACCCTTTACTAGGTAGGCGAGCAATAACGGAAAGGCCCTGGGAACTCACACAGGCTAGGTGAGAGGACAGTGCAGAGCACTTCCACACACACAGTCAGCAAGAAATAGGAAGCGCAACAATACCCAAATTCTAGGTATACAGTCGACAAGGTAACCGCCACTGAGGATAGGTGAGGCAACACACAAACTGTAACAGCCACGGGAGGTCAGTACACGGACTGACTGACAAGCGCTGCTAGCGGAAGTTAGCACTGGGAGGAAGGCACAGGCAGCAAGGATTCCTAACTAAGACAAGGAATCCCAATCAGAGCGCAACAGAGTGAGAGAACCAGAGGCAGCCAAGGGTCAGAGCCGGATCGGGTAGTCAGACGTCGCCAGTGGTCGGAGCCGGATCGGGTAATCAGACGTCGCCAGTGGTCGGAGCCGGATTGGGTAGTCACACGTAGCCAGGAGTCAGAGCCGGAACGGGTAGTCAGACGTAGCAGGAGTCAGAGCCGGATCAGTAGTCAGACGTAGCCAGGAGTCGTACACAGGAACAGCAATGGACCAACACAGCACTAGGCTCAGGTACACCATGGGCAAAGGTAATGAGACATGCTGAGGTTTAAAAGGCCTGGCAGGTGGGCGGAGAGATGACATCACCAGCACAGTGACCTATAAGAACAGCGACTCAGCATAGAGCAACAGTTAGGCAGTAACAATGTCGCTGAATAGCAATATCTCTTTAGAGGCAATCACGGGCACCTTGATACAAAGTGACTTTTACATCCTGGATCAAGTCCAATATTCTTAAGGCTTACGAGTTGAGGAATAAGCATGTTCCCTTTTGGGTCACGGCTCATTCTACAAGGTCTATTGAGGCCTCTTGGGCTTACAAGAATCAGGCCTCTGCTGATCAGTTGTGCAAGGTGGCCACTTGGTCGCCTGTGCACACCTTTTTGAAGCACTACCGTGTTGATGCGCTGGCATCGGCTGATGCCAGCTTGGGAGGAAAATCCTGGAGGCAGTCTTGCCTGTCTAGGATTTTCCTTGGTTCTTGGTGCTTCCTTCTCTTTTGCACCCTGTTGCCTCTAGTTCAGTGTGCTGTCTAACAGTTCCTGGGGCATTCTTACCCCTGTTCAGTGTCCGTTTGACACTTCAGTTGTTTCTTGAGTTACCTCTGATCTGATGGTTCATATCTGTTCCGATGACTTTGGTTGCCTTTCACCTGGTCCTTGCCTTCTTCCAGCCTCTGGGAAACTTTATTGTTGGACATCGCAGAGTTACCAGTAACCTGTATTGGATGACAGAGAAAAGAGGATTTTAGTCTTACCTGTTAAATCCTTTTCTCTTAGCCCATACAGGTTCCTGGTCTCTCACCCTGTCAAGGGATTATGCTTGGCTCTCCTGTGGCAGACCATGGGGGTTCTTTGTGACCATGCTCATAGGAGTCTTCTTCCCTTCTGATATCTAGTCATAGTGTCTCAAATCTTTCTGGAGCTGATTGGCTACCTGCAGCCAAGGAGGGAAGGGAGGCTCCACCCCCTGCATACACTTTGAGAATGGTTCCTGCCTACTAAGGGGCGGATCGCCTCCCACAGTTACCAGTAACCTGTATGGACTAAGAGAAATGGATTTAACAGGTAAGACTGAATTCCTCTTATAAGGTGATACATCCCCTTTAAATCAGTCATAATTGTACTTCATTCCTTGCGGTGCAATTGGATTGCTTTAGAATTGTTCTACTTCATAGCTGGAGGGATGGCGAAACACACATTATTGACCCCTCCATCTAGAAGCTTATTGACTGGGAGGTGTAGCCGCTTCAGGGCACGTTCTTTGCCTTGCATAATCCCATATTCCAGCCAAAGGGAGCGTGGGACCAAATTTGAACAGAGACTGGCCATATAAAAACCATATAAAATCCTGTCTCTGTTCAGATTTTCCTCACTTTGGCTCGGGTAGTGGCTCGAGAAGGTACGGTAATGGGGATTTTTTTTCTCTCTGGCAGTGGCGGTGGCAACAATGGCAATCATTAGGGAGGGCATTTAATTTTATTTATTCATTTTTTTTAATAGACTGCATGGAAATTTAAAGAAGAAGAAAGAAGACTTAAAGAAGAAGAAAGAGAAGACTTAATGAAGAACCAAAGAGGAGGACTGAGGAAGGCCAGGGTGCAGAAGATCCCTCTGGACCTCCGAATTCAAGATAAGTGTTTATTGTTAATGCTGTAAGGAATGGGTTATGGGATGGTGTTAGCTTTAGTGGAGACTTATACTTTGAATGCCAGAGGGGTATGCAACACTGTGCAGTGCATTGCATACTCCACTGGCACTCATAGGGTTAATTATTGTTTGGTTTCACTTATGTTTTCAGTAACTTATATGCATTGATGTGAGGCCTAGGGCCCATATTAATACATTCGCGGGTCATGGTGTAAGGATGCCTAGCTGTCCATGTGTTTATTGTTTATTTTACTATTTTCAATTGCACATTGATGGTTTTTAGTAAACGTTAGGGACTGAATGCCTAGGTTTGTTAGGTGCTAAAATACCGGCAGAAAGGAGAGTCCCTGTACGCGTGTTTCTAACCACCACATGTAATTGAATAGCAAATTCATATGCTGTTTCATTGTTTTTAATGGGAGATCATTCTGCACCCTTTGTGTTTTTTTACTTGTCTGTAGTTTGTCACAGTACTGATGATAGAATACCAAACTGTGACTTATAAGTACTGACATTACATTTTTTTTACTACTGGTCCTAATAGAATCGAGCTCTAGGTAGGTACACTGACCTAATAGAGGGTAGAACCTCCTTTGGCCCTTAGAACAGCCTCCAGGCATTGAGGTTTGGTCTCCATGAGATGAAGAGATCCTGGGCCATGCAGATCCATAATCTCGTGTTTTCTTCAGTCTGAAAGACTCTTTGTCCCTGCACAATTCCTACACACTCCCATTGCATTGATAAGCTGTGTCCGGCCACAGGACTGGACGTTTGCTTGATATCTGACCTTTCTCAGTATCCTCCAGACCCCCCTACCTGTCATCTTAATGGAATCTCTTTATCCCCATTTCCTGATGTCCTGGGCTACACAATACATTCTGCAAACTGTGTGAAGTCCGGTGTAAAGATTCAGCATTGTGTGAAAATGAATGTGATAACTCTGTATTTATTAAGGCACTGTATGTATAAGCGCCAGTGGTGTAACTACTTGTTAGAATGCCCTGGTTTGAACAATAATTTGGGCCTCGTAGCACAATAATACTCTCCCATGGGCATAACTATAACCGATTGGGATCTGGGGCTGAAAGGCTCAGATGTAACTGCACCCTCTGTAGTTATCTCCTGATAAGCACTTAAAGGAGCAGTATACTTTATTATGAAAACCTATATGTTATAGGGCTTTTCTTGCTTAATAAAACAAGGGAACTCCCGTCACTGTCAGTTGTTTTATTCAAATATTATAATAGTTCAAATATTCAGGAAGTGAATTACAGTGTAATTACTTCCTGATAGTACTAACTTACAGTAAGTGACTCAGCAGTTTCTGTCACATTCTTTGGAGAACTATTTGTTACTGACTTTCTTCTTAAAGGGACAGTAATGTCCAATAAACTATTATTCTCGCTTTGTAGTTCAAAAAAAAAAAAAATTGATGGAACTCCCATCTCTCAAACCGCTAGGGTTTAAGAGATATAGGCGTTGAAAGTGTCCCCCTCCCTCCTCTTCTCCTGACGTCAGCTGTACAGCTGACAGCAGGAGACTGGAGTCGGCTGACTCGAGGAGGCTCTTCAGAACTACTTCTTTGGAACGGTCTACAAAGTGTGCTTGCAAACCAGGCACACTTTGTAGACCATTCAATGAACTAATTCTTTTTAAATAACACGATTTAGGCTCTGCCGCAGAGCCGCCGGCTGGACCCCTGACCGGGCTCTCCTGCTGTCAGCACTACGTTGATGTCAGGAGAAGGGGAGGGAGGGGGAACTTTCAATGCGAGTATCTCTCATACCATAGCGGTTTGAGAGATGGGAGTTCACTACAAAAGGAGAATATTTTTTATTTGACATTACTGTCCCTTTAAATACAATGTAACAGAATAACTGATTGGAATTTAAACAATAGAGGGCGCAGTTAAAGTAAAAAAAAAAAAAACAATACAAGTTTAAGCTGTAATAACTCTGGAAATCTGCGCCTCTCAGCAGTGGGAGAACCCTTATTTTTCTCATCGTGATAATCAGCAAATATATTTTTTTCCTGTGACATTTTGTGACCCAAGGGGTTAGCATACCGCATTCTATGGGAATAATTTAACCCCATGAGTGCCAGAGGGGTGCCTAATGTATTGCTTCATAATACACTGACCAGTCCTCTGGCACTCAGAGGGTTAATGGAAGCAAAAAGCCGTGTGTAGCTCCTGTAAGTTCGGGTTCTCGTTATTAGCAGAGGAGAAGGCGGGTTTAGTTATTATTTAAAGTGGAACTATCGTGTCAGTAGAAGTCACCTCCCATTCACTGTTAGTATACACGGAATAATGAAAATAGGGTAATAAATTGCGTAAAATGTCTGCATCATGTGAAATCATACCTTCGTATCGGGCGTACATGCATAGGAGAGTGTGGCCATCTTGGCAAAGTGGGATCTGTTCGCCTGCGCTGTCTGCCCTGCGCTGTACTGCAGAGCTCCAATACAAACCCCCTGTTGGCAAATCCATGATGGACAGACAGGCGCAAAGATCCCACTTCTTCAAGATGGCCGCACTCTACTATTCATGTAGCTCTAATACGAAGATATGATTTTAAATGATGCCTACACTTTCTTTATTTTTTGTTACTTTTGATGCAGTTACTTTACCTCAGAATTAATCCATTGGTCTTCCTGCATACGGCCTCGCAGGCAATGTACAGGAAGATTAAGTGGAACGATTCTAGGCCAAACCAACTACACCAAAGTGGGTAATTCTTCATTGTTTATTTTAACCCTTTACATCTGTAGAAACAAAAGGAGCTGAAAGTAGACTGTGATAAAGAGGATTCTGAAAGTCCATTGACAGACCAGTGACCCCTTATTCAGCCACGCCAAAAGGTGTAGCTGATTTGTAGATCAGGACGTTTCTCTGATGGGTCTGTTAACAAGCAAGGAAACGTAGTTACATATAGAGGGAAAGAAGTGGAGGAGACCACTGTTGAGCTGTCCAAAAGGGAGTAATAACAGGGGAGGGCTGGCAACTTTTGGACTGAGGGGGCAATTACAGTCAAGTGGCCCATTCTACTACCACTATAGCCCACTGTTCCAGCCCGCCCTTTGGTTAATTTTATAATTGGCATTAATCTTGTAAGCAAAGGCAAGTATCAATTAGTATCTGAATGCTGATTAACATAATTTTAACTGATGTGCATTTCGAGCAGTGTTGCCTTGCAGTGTGCTTTTTTCTTATGTAACACATACTTATGTGGTAATATAGCAATCTGATTATTTACTTTTAATTAGTTCAATATTCAACCAAATTATTTTTGAGATACCACAAAGCTTACAATTGAAATTGAGCTGTACTGATACCACAGAGCTTACCATTGAAATTGAGCCGTACTAGTGGTACCACAGTGCTTACAAGTGAAAGTTTTTTTTCTTATGTAACACCTGCTTATGTGGCAATATGGTAATCTGATTATTTACTTTGAATTATTTTTTATATTTACTTTTGAGATACAGCAGAGTTTACAACTGATTGTGAGCTGCACTAGTAATACAACAGAGCTTACAACTGAAGTAAAGGTACACTAGTGATACAACAGAGCTTAAAACTGAAGTAGAGGTACACTAGTGATACCACATAGCGTACAACTGAAGTAGAGGTACTCTAGTAATACAACAGAGCTTACAACTGAAGTAGAGCTACACTAGTAATACAACAGAGCTTACAACTGAAGTAGAGGTACACTAGTGATACCACATAGCATACAACTGAAGTAGAGCTACACTAGTAATACAACAGAGCTTACAACTGAAGTAGAGGTACACTAGTGATACCACATAGCGTACAACTGAAGTAGAGGTACACTAGTGATACCACATAGCATACAACTGAAGTAGAGGTACTCTAGTAATACAACAGAGCTTACAACTGAAGTAGAGCTACACTAGTAATACAACAGAGCTTACAACTGAAGTAGAGGTACACTAGTGATACCACATAGCATACAACTGAAGTAGAGCTACACTAGTAATACAACAGAGCTTACAACTGAAGTAGAGGTACACTAGTGATACCACATAGCGTACAACTGAAGTAGAGGTACACTAGTGATACCACATAGCTTACAACTGAAGTAGAGGTACAATAGTGATACCACATAGCTTACAACTGAAGTAGAATACACTAGTGATACCACATAGCGTACAACTGAAGTAGAGGTACACTAGTGATACCACATAGCTTACAACTGAAGTAGAGGTACACTAGTGATACCACATAGCGTACAACTGAAGTAAAGGTACACTAGTGATACAACAGAGCTTACAACTGAAGTAGAGGTACACTGGTAATACAACAGAGCTTAAAACTGAAGTAGAGGTACACTGGTAATACAACAGAGCTTAAAACTGAAGTAGAGGTACACTAGTGATACCACATAGCGTACAACTGAAGTAGAGGTACACTAGTAATACAACAGAGCTTACAACTGAAGTAGAGGCACACTAGTGATACCACATAGCATACAACTGAAGTAAAGGTACTCTAGTAATACCACAGAGCTTACCACTGAAGTAGAGCTACACTAGTAATACAACAGAGCTTACAACTGAAGTAGAGGTACACTAGTGATACCACATAGCGTACAACTGAAGTAGAGGTACACTAGTGATACCACATAGCTTACAACTGAAGTAGAGGTACAATAGTGATACCACATAGCTTACAACTAAAGTAGAGGTACACTAGTGATACCACATATCTTACAACTGAAGTAGAGCTACACTAGTGATACCACATAGCTTACAACTAAAGTAGAATACACTAGTGATACCACATAGCGTACAACTGAAGTAGAGGTACACTAGTGATACCACATAGCTTACAACTGAAGTAGTGGTACACTAGTGATACCACATAGCGTACAACTGAAGTAGAGGTACACTAGTGATACCACATAGCGTACAACTGAAGTAGAGGTACACTAGTGATACCACATAGCTTACAACTGAAGTAGTGGTACACTAGTGATACCACATAGCGTACAACTGAAGTAGAGGTACACTAGTAATACAACAGAGCTTACAACTGAAGTAGAGGCACACTAGTGATACCACATAGCATACAACTGAAGTAGAGGTACTCTAGTAATACAACAGAGCTTACAACTGAAGTAGAGCTACACTAGTAATACAACAGAGCTTACAACTGAAGTAGAGGTACACTAGTGATACCACATAGCATACAACTGAAGTAGAGCTACACTAGTAATACAACAGAGCTTACAACTGAAGTAGAGGTACACTAGTGATACCACATAGCGTACAACTGAAGTAGAGGTACACTAGTGATACCACATAGCTTACAACTGAAGTAGAGGTACAATAGTGATACCACATAGCTTACAACTAAAGTAGAGGTACACTAGTGATACCACATAGCTTACAACTGAAGTAGAGCTACACTAGTAATATAACAGAGCTTACAACTGAAGTAGAATACACTAGTGATACCACATAGCGTACAACTGAAGTAGAGGTACACTAGTGATACCACATAGCTTACAACTGAAGTAGTGGTACACTAGTGATACCACATAGCGTACAACTGAAGTAGAGGTACACTTGTAATAAAACAGAGCTTACAACTGAAGTAGAGGTACACTAGTGATACCACAGAGCTTACAACTGAAGTAGAGGTACACTAGTGATACCACATAGCATACAACTGAAGTAGAGGTACACTAGTAATACAACAGAGCTTACAACTGTAGTAGAGCTACACTAGTAATACAACAGAGCTTACAACTGAAGTAGAGGTACACTAGTGATACCACATAGCTTACAACTGAAGGAGAGGTACACTAGTGATACCACATAGCTTACAACTAAAGTATAGGTACACTAGTGATACCACATAGCTTACAACTGAAGTAGAGGTACTCTAGTAATACAACAGAGCTTACAACTGAAGTAGAGCTACACTAGTAATACAACAGAGCTTACAACTGAAGTAGAGGTACACTAGTGATACCACATAGCATACAACTGAAGTAGAGCTACACTAGTAATACAACAGAGCTTACAACTGAAGTAGAGGTACACTAGTGATACCACATAGCGTACAACTGAAGTAGAGGTACACTAGTGATACCACATAGCTTACAACTGAAGTAGAGGTACAATAGTGATACCACATAGCTTACAACTGAAGTAGAATACACTAGTGATACCACATAGCGTACAACTGAAGTAGAGGTACAGTAGTGATACCACATAGCTTACAACTGAAGTAGAGGTACACTAGTGATACCACATAGCGTACAACTGAAGTAAAGGTACACTAGTGATACAACAGAGCTTACAACTGAAGTAGAGGTACACTGGTAATACAACAGAGCTTAAAACTGAAGTAGAGGTACACTGGTAATACAACAGAGCTTAAAACTGAAGTAGAGGTACACTAGTGATACCACATAGCGTACAACTGAAGTAGAGGTACACTAGTAATACAACAGAGCTTACAACTGAAGTAGAGGCACACTAGTGATACCACATAGCATACAACTGAAGTAGAGGTACTCTAGTAATACAACAGAGCTTACAACTGAAGTAGAGCTACACTAGTAATACAACAGAGCTTACAACTGAAGTAGAGGTACACTAGTGATACCACATAGCGTACAACTGAAGTAGAGGTACACTAGTGATACCACATAGCTTACAACTGAAGTAGAGGTACACTAGTGATACCACATAGCGTACAACTGAAGTAGAGGTACACTAGTGATACCACATAGCGTACAACTGAAGTAGAGGTACACTAGTGATACCACATAGCTTACAACTGAAGTAGTGGTACACTAGTGATACCACATAGCTTACAACTGAAGTAGTGGTACACTAGTGATACCACATAGCGTACAACTGAAGTAGAGGTACACTAGTGATACCACATAGCTTACAACTGAAGTAGTGGTACACTAGTGATACCACATAGCGTACAACTGAAGTAGAGGTACACTAGTGATACCACATAGCGTACAACTGAAGTAGAGGTACACTAGTGATACCACATAGCTTACAACTGAAGTAGTGGTACACTAGTGATACCACATAGCGTACAACTGAAGTAGAGGTACACTAGTAATACAACAGAGCTTACAACTGAAGTAGAGGCACACTAGTGATACCACATAGCATACAACTGAAGTAGAGGTACTCTAGTAATACAACAGAGCTTACAACTGAAGTAGAGCTACACTAGTAATACAACAGAGCTTACAACTGAAGTAGAGGTACACTAGTGATACCACATAGCATACAACTGAAGTAGAGCTACACTAGTAATACAACAGAGCTTACAACTGAAGTAGAGGTACACTAGTGATACCACATAGCGTACAACTGAAGTAGAGGTACACTAGTGATACCACATAGCTTACAACTGAAGTAGAGGTACAATAGTGATACCACATAGCTTACAACTAAAGTAGAGGTACACTAGTGATACCACATATCTTACAACTGAAGTAGAGCTACACTAGTAATATAACAGAGCTTACAACTGAAGTAGAATACACTAGTGATACCACATAGCGTACAACTGAAGTAGAGGTACACTAGTGATACCACATAGCTTACAACTGAAGTAGTGGTACACTAGTGATACCACATAGCGTACAACTGAAGTAGAGGTACACTTGTAATAAAACAGAGCTTACAACTGAAGTAGAGGTACACTAGTGATACCACAGAGCTTACACTGAAGTAGAGGTACACTAGTGATACCACATAGCATACAACTGAAGTAGAGGTACACTAGTAATACAACAGAGCTTACAACTGTAGTAGAGCTACACTATTAATACAACAGAGCTTACAACTGAAGTAGAGGTACACTAGTGATACCACATAGCTTACAACTGAAGGAGAGGTACACTAGTGATACCACATAGCTTACAACTAAAGTAGAGGTACACTAGTGATACCACATAGCTTACAACTGAAGTAGAGGTACACTAGTGATACCACATAGCGTACAACTGAAGTAGAGCTACACTAGTAATATAACAGAGCTTACAACTGAAGTAGAGGTACACTAGTGATACCACATAGCTTACAACTGAAGGAGAGGTACACTAGTGATACCACATAGCTTACAACTGAAGTAGAGGTACACTAGTGATACCACATAGCGTACAAGTGAAGTAGAGCTACACTAGTAATATAACAGAGCTTACAACTGAAGTAGAGGTACACTAGTGATACCACATAGCTTACAACTGAAGGAGAGGTACACTAGTGATACCACATAGCTTACAACTGAAGTAGAGGTACACTAGTGAAACCACATAGCGTACAACTGAAGTAGAGGTACACTAGTGATACCACATGGCTTACAACTGAAGTAGAGCTACACTAGTGATACCATATAGCTTACAACTGAAGTAGTGGTGCACTAGTGATACCACATAGCTTACAACTGAAGTAGAGGGTTACTAGTGATACCACATAGCTTACAACTGAAGTAGAGGTACACTAGTGATACCACATAGCGTACAACTGAAGTAAAGGTACACTAGTGATACAACAGAGCTTACAACTGAAGTAGAGGTACACTGGTAATACAACAGAGCTTAAAACTGAAGTAGAGGTACACTGGTAATACAACAGAGCTTAAAACTGAAGTAGAGGTACACTAGTGATACCACATAGCGTACAACTGAAGTAGAGGTACACTAGTAATACAACAGAGCTTACAACTGAAGTAGAGGCACACTAGTGATACCACATAGCATACAACTGAAGTAGAGGTACTCTAGTAATACAACAGAGCTTACAACTGAAGTAGAGCTACACTAGTAATACAACAGAGCTTACAACTGAAGTAGAGGTACACTAGTGATACCACATAGCGTACAACTGAAGTAGAGGTACACTAGTGATACCACATAGCTTACAACTGAAGTAGAGGTACAATAGTGATACCACATAGCTTACAACTAAAGTAGAGGTACACTAGTGATACCACATATCTTACAACTGAAGTAGAGCTACACTAGTGATACCACATAGCTTACAACTAAAGTAGAATACACTAGTGATACCACATAGCGTACAACTGAAGTAGAGGTACACTAGTGATACCACATAGCTTACAACTGAAGTAGTGGTACACTAGTGATACCACATAGCGTACAACTGAAGTAGAGGTACACTAGTGATACCACATAGCGTACAACTGAAGTAGAGGTACACTAGTGATACCACATAGCTTACAACTGAAGTAGTGGTACACTAGTGATACCACATAGCGTACAACTGAAGTAGAGGTACACTAGTAATACAACAGAGCTTACAACTGAAGTAGAGGCACACTAGTGATACCACATAGCATACAACTGAAGTAGAGGTACTCTAGTAATACAACAGAGCTTACAACTGAAGTAGAGCTACACTAGTAATACAACAGAGCTTACAACTGAAGTAGAGGTACACTAGTGATACCACATAGCATACAACTGAAGTAGAGCTACACTAGTAATACAACAGAGCTTACAACTGAAGTAGAGGTACACTAGTGATACCACATAGCGTACAACTGAAGTAGAGGTACACTAGTGATACCACATAGCTTACAACTGAAGTAGAGGTACACTAGTGATACCACAGAGCTTACAACTGAAGTAGAGGTACACTAGTGATACCACATAGCATACAACTGAAGTAGAGGTACACTAGTAATACAACAGAGCTTACAACTGTAGTAGAGCTACACTAGTAATACAACAGAGCTTACAACTGAAGTAGAGGTACACTAGTGATACCACATAGCTTACAACTGAAGGAGAGGTACACTAGTGATACCACATAGCTTACAACTAAAGTATAGGTACACTAGTGATACCACATAGCTTACAACTGAAGTAGAGGTACTCTAGTAATACAACAGAGCTTACAACTGAAGTAGAGCTACACTAGTAATACAACAGAGCTTACAACTGAAGTAGAGGTACACTAGTGATACCACATAGCATACAACTGAAGTAGAGCTACACTAGTAATACAACAGAGCTTACAACTGAAGTAGAGGTACACTAGTGATACCACATAGCGTACAACTGAAGTAGAGGTACACTAGTGATACCACATAGCTTACAACTGAAGTAGAGGTACAATAGTGATACCACATAGCTTACAACTGAAGTAGAATACACTAGTGATACCACATAGCGTACAACTGAAGTAGAGGTACAGTAGTGATACCACATAGCTTACAACTGAAGTAGAGGTACACTAGTGATACCACATAGCGTACAACTGAAGTAAAGGTACACTAGTGATACAACAGAGCTTACAACTGAAGTAGAGGTACACTGGTAATACAACAGAGCTTAAAACTGAAGTAGAGGTACACTGGTAATACAACAGAGCTTAAAACTGAAGTAGAGGTACACTAGTGATACCACATAGCGTACAACTGAAGTAGAGGTACACTAGTAATACAACAGAGCTTACAACTGAAGTAGAGGCACACTAGTGATACCACATAGCATACAACTGAAGTAGAGGTACTCTAGTAATACAACAGAGCTTACAACTGAAGTAGAGCTACACTAGTAATACAACAGAGCTTACAACTGAAGTAGAGGTACACTAGTGATACCACATAGCGTACAACTGAAGTAGAGGTACACTAGTGATACCACATAGCTTACAACTGAAGTAGAGGTACACTAGTGATACCACATAGCGTACAACTGAAGTAGAGGTACACTAGTGATACCACATAGCGTACAACTGAAGTAGAGGTACACTAGTGATACCACATAGCTTACAACTGAAGTAGTGGTACACTAGTGATACCACATAGCTTACAACTGAAGTAGTGGTACACTAGTGATACCACATAGCGTACAACTGAAGTAGAGGTACACTAGTGATACCACATAGCTTACAACTGAAGTAGTGGTACACTAGTGATACCACATAGCGTACAACTGAAGTAGAGGTACACTAGTGATACCACATAGCGTACAACTGAAGTAGAGGTACACTAGTGATACCACATAGCTTACAACTGAAGTAGTGGTACACTAGTGATACCACATAGCGTACAACTGAAGTAGAGGTACACTAGTAATACAACAGAGCTTACAACTGAAGTAGAGGCACACTAGTGATACCACATAGCATACAACTGAAGTAGAGGTACTCTAGTAATACAACAGAGCTTACAACTGAAGTAGAGCTACACTAGTAATACAACAGAGCTTACAACTGAAGTAGAGGTACACTAGTGATACCACATAGCATACAACTGAAGTAGAGCTACACTAGTAATACAACAGAGCTTACAACTGAAGTAGAGGTACACTAGTGATACCACATAGCGTACAACTGAAGTAGAGGTACACTAGTGATACCACATAGCTTACAACTGAAGTAGAGGTACAATAGTGATACCACATAGCTTACAACTAAAGTAGAGGTACACTAGTGATACCACATATCTTACAACTGAAGTAGAGCTACACTAGTAATATAACAGAGCTTACAACTGAAGTAGAATACACTAGTGATACCACATAGCGTACAACTGAAGTAGAGGTACACTAGTGATACCACATAGCTTACAACTGAAGTAGTGGTACACTAGTGATACCACATAGCGTACAACTGAAGTAGAGGTACACTTGTAATAAAACAGAGCTTACAACTGAAGTAGAGGTACACTAGTGATACCACAGAGCTTACAACTGAAGTAGAGGTACACTAGTGATACCACATAGCATACAACTGAAGTAGAGGTACACTAGTAATACAACAGAGCTTACAACTGTAGTAGAGCTACACTATTAATACAACAGAGCTTACAACTGAAGTAGAGGTACACTAGTGATACCACATAGCTTACAACTGAAGGAGAGGTACACTAGTGATACCACATAGCTTACAACTAAAGTAGAGGTACACTAGTGATACCACATAGCTTACAACTGAAGTAGAGGTACACTAGTGATACCACATAGCGTACAACTGAAGTAGAGCTACACTAGTAATATAACAGAGCTTACAACTGAAGTAGAGGTACACTAGTGATACCACATAGCTTACAACTGAAGGAGAGGTACACTAGTGATACCACATAGCTTACAACTGAAGTAGAGGTACACTAGTGATACCACATAGCGTACAAGTGAAGTAGAGCTACACTAGTAATATAACAGAGCTTACAACTGAAGTAGAGGTACACTAGTGATACCACATAGCTTACAACTGAAGGAGAGGTACACTAGTGATACCACATAGCTTACAACTGAAGTAGAGGTACACTAGTGAAACCACATAGCGTACAACTGAAGTAGAGGTACACTAGTGATACCACATGGCTTACAACTGAAGTAGAGCTACACTAGTGATACCATATAGCTTACAACTGAAGTAGTGGTGCACTAGTGATACCACATAGCTTACAACTGAAGTAGAGGGTTACTAGTGATACCACATAGCTTACAACTGAAGTAGAGGTACACTAGTGATACCACATAGCGTACAACTGAAGTAAAGGTACACTAGTGATACAACAGAGCTTACAACTGAAGTAGAGGTACACTGGTAATACAACAGAGCTTAAAACTGAAGTAGAGGTACACTGGTAATACAACAGAGCTTAAAACTGAAGTAGAGGTACACTAGTGATACCACATAGCGTACAACTGAAGTAGAGGTACACTAGTAATACAACAGAGCTTACAACTGAAGTAGAGGCACACTAGTGATACCACATAGCATACAACTGAAGTAGAGGTACTCTAGTAATACAACAGAGCTTACAACTGAAGTAGAGCTACACTAGTAATACAACAGAGCTTACAACTGAAGTAGAGGTACACTAGTGATACCACATAGCGTACAACTGAAGTAGAGGTACACTAGTGATACCACATAGCTTACAACTGAAGTAGAGGTACAATAGTGATACCACATAGCTTACAACTAAAGTAGAGGTACACTAGTGATACCACATATCTTACAACTGAAGTAGAGCTACACTAGTGATACCACATAGCTTACAACTAAAGTAGAATACACTAGTGATACCACATAGCGTACAACTGAAGTAGAGGTACACTAGTGATACCACATAGCTTACAACTGAAGTAGTGGTACACTAGTGATACCACATAGCGTACAACTGAAGTAGAGGTACACTAGTGATACCACATAGCGTACAACTGAAGTAGAGGTACACTAGTGATACCACATAGCTTACAACTGAAGTAGTGGTACACTAGTGATACCACATAGCGTACAACTGAAGTAGAGGTACACTAGTAATACAACAGAGCTTACAACTGAAGTAGAGGCACACTAGTGATACCACATAGCATACAACTGAAGTAGAGGTACTCTAGTAATACAACAGAGCTTACAACTGAAGTAGAGCTACACTAGTAATACAACAGAGCTTACAACTGAAGTAGAGGTACACTAGTGATACCACATAGCATACAACTGAAGTAGAGCTACACTAGTAATACAACAGAGCTTACAACTGAAGTAGAGGTACACTAGTGATACCACATAGCGTACAACTGAAGTAGAGGTACACTAGTGATACCACATAGCTTACAACTGAAGTAGAGGTACAATAGTGATACCACATAGCTTACAACTAAAGTAGAGGTACACTAGTGATACCACATATCTTACAACTGAAGTAGAGCTACACTAGTAATATAACAGAGCTTACAACTGAAGTAGAATACACTAGTGATACCACATAGCGTACAACTGAAGTAGAGGTACACTAGTGATACCACATAGCTTACAACTGAAGTAGTGGTACACTAGTGATACCACATAGCGTACAACTGAAGTAGAGGTACACTTGTAATAAAACAGAGCTTACAACTGAAGTAGAGGTACACTAGTGATACCACAGAGCTTACAACTGAAGTAGAGGTACACTAGTGATACCACATAGCATACAACTGAAGTAGAGGTACACTAGTAATACAACAGAGCTTACAACTGTAGTAGAGCTACACTAGTAATACAACAGAGCTTACAACTGAAGTAGAGGTACACTAGTGATACCACATAGCTTACAACTGAAGGAGAGGTACACTAGTGATACCACATAGCTTACAACTAAAGTAGAGGTACACTAGTGATACCACATAGCTTACAACTGAAGTAGAGGTACTCTAGTAATACAACAGAGCTTTCAACTGAAGTAGAGCTACACTAGTAATACAACAGAGCTTACAACTGAAGTAGAGGTACACTAGTGATACCACATAGCTTACAACTGAAGTAGAATACACTAGTGATACCACATAGCGTACAACTGAAGTAGAGGTACACTAGTGATACCACATAGCTTACAACTGAAGTAGAGGTACACTAGTGATACCACATAGCGTACAACTGAAGTAAAGGTACACTAGTGATACAACAGAGCTTACAACTGAAGTAGAGGTACACTGGTAATACAACAGAGCTTAAAACTGAAGTAGAGGTACACTGGTAATACAACAGAGCTTAAAACTGAAGTAGAGGTACACTAGTGATACCACATAGCGTACAACTGAAGTAGAGGTACACTAGTAATACAACAGAGCTTACAACTGAAGTAGAGGCACACTAGTGATACCACATAGCATACAACTGAAGTAGAGGTACTCTAGTAATACAACAGAGCTTACAACTGAAGTAGAGCTACACTAGTAATACAACAGACCTTACAACTGAAGTAGAGGTACACTAGTGATACCACATAGCGTACAACTGAAGTAGAGGTACACTAGTGATACCACATAGCTTACAACTGAAGTAGAGGTACAATAGTGATACCACATAGCTTACAACTAAAGTAGAGGTACACTAGTGATACCACATATCTTACAACTGAAGTAGAGCTACACTAGTGATACCACATAGCTTACAACTAAAGTAGAATACACTAGTGATACCACATAGCGTACAACTGAAGTAGAGGTACACTAGTGATACCACATAGCTTACAACTGAAGTAGTGGTACACTAGTGATACCACATAGCGTACAACTGAAGTAGAGGTACACTAGTGATACCACATAGCGTACAACTGAAGTAGAGGTACACTAGTGATACCACATAGCTTACAACTGAAGTAGTGGTACACTAGTGATACCACATAGCGTACAACTGAAGTAGAGGTACACTAGTAATACAACAGAGCTTACAACTGAAGTAGAGGCACACTAGTGATACCACATAGCATACAACTGAAGTAGAGGTACTCTAGTAATACAACAGAGCTTACAACTGAAGTAGAGCTACACTAGTAATACAACAGAGCTTACAACTGAAGTAGAGGTACACTAGTGATACCACATAGCATACAACTGAAGTAGAGCTACACTAGTAATACAACAGAGCTTACAACTGAAGTAGAGGTACACTAGTGATACCACATAGCGTACAACTGAAGTAGAGGTACACTAGTGATACCACATAGCTTACAACTGAAGTAGAGGTACAATAGTGATACCACATAGCTTACAACTAAAGTAGAGGTACACTAGTGATACCACATATCTTACAACTGAAGTAGAGCTACACTAGTAATATAACAGAGCTTACAACTGAAGTAGAATACACTAGTGATACCACATAGCGTACAACTGAAGTAGAGGTACACTAGTGATACCACATAGCTTACAACTGAAGTAGTGGTACACTAGTGATACCACATAGCGTACAACTGAAGTAGAGGTACACTTGTAATAAAACAGAGCTTACAACTGAAGTAGAGGTACACTAGTGATACCACAGAGCTTACAACTGAAGTAGAGGTACACTAGTGATACCACATAGCATACAACTGAAGTAGAGGTACACTAGTAATACAACAGAGCTTACAACTGTAGTAGAGCTACACTAGTAATACAACAGAGCTTACAACTGAAGTAGAGGTACACTAGTGATACCACATAGCTTACAACTGAAGGAGAGGTACACTAGTGATACCACATAGCTTACAACTAAAGTAGAGGTACACTAGTGATACCACATAGCTTACAACTGAAGTAGAGGTACACTAGTGATACCACATAGCGTACAACTGAAGTAGAGCTACACTAGTAATATAACAGAGCTTACAACTGAAGTAGAGGTACACTAGTGATACCACATAGCTTACAACTGAAGGAGAGGTACACTAGTGATACCACATAGCTTACAACTGAAGTAGAGGTACACTAGTGATACCACATAGCGTACAAGTGAAGTAGAGCTACACTAGTAATATAACAGAGCTTACAACTGAAGTAGAGGTACACTAGTGATACCACATAGCTTACAACTGAAGGAGAGGTACACTAGTGATACCACATAGCTTACAACTGAAGTAGAGGTACACTAGTGAAACCACATAGCGTACAACTGAAGTAGAGGTACACTAGTGATACCACATGGCTTACAACTGAAGTAGAGCTACACTAGTGATACCATATAGCTTACAACTGAAGTAGTGGTGCACTAGTGATACCACATAGCTTACAACTGAAGTAGAGGGTTACTAGTGATACCACATAGCTTACAACTGAAGTAGAGATACACTAGTGATACCACATAGCTTACAACCGAAGCAGAGGTACACTAGTGATACCACATAGCTTACAACTAAAGTAGAGGTACTTTAGTGATACCACATAGTGTGCAAGTGAAGTAAAGGTACACTAGTGATACCACAGAGCTTGCAACTGAAGTAGAGGTACACTAATGACACCCCATAGCTTACAACTGAAGTAGAACTGCGCTAGTAATACAACAGAGCTTACAGCTGAAGTAGAGCTACACTAGTGATCCCACATAGCTTACACCTGAAGCAGAGCTACACTAGTGATACCACATAGCGTACAACTGAAGTAGAGGTACTCTAGTAATACAACAGAGCTTACAACTGAAGTAGAGCTACACTAGTAATACAACAGAGCTTACAACTGAAGTAGAGGCACACTAGTGATACCACATAGCATACAACTGAAGTAGAGGTACTCTAGTAATACAACAGAGCTTACAACTGAAGTAGAGCTACACTAGTAATACAACAGAGCTTACAACTGAAGTAGAGGTACACTAGTGATACCACATAGCATACAACTGAAGTAGAGCTACACTAGTAATACAACAGAGCTTACAACTGAAGTAGAGGTACACTAGTGATACCACATAGCGTACAACTGAAGTAGAGGTACACTAGTGATACCACATTGCTTACAACTGAAGTAGAGGTACAATAGTGATACCACATAGCTTACAACTGAAGTAGAATACACTAGTGATACCACATAGCGTACAACTGAAGTAGAGGTACACTAGTGATACCACATAGCTTACAACTGAAGTAGAGGTACACTAGTGATACCACATAGCGTACAACTGAAGTAAAGGTACACTAGTGATACAACAGAGCTTACAACTGAAGTAGAGGTACACTGGTAATACAACAGAGCTTAAAACTGAAGTAGAGGTACACTGGTAATACAACAGAGCTTAAAACTGAAGTAGAGGTACACTAGTGATACCACATAGCGTACAACTGAAGTAGAGGTACACTAGTAATACAACAGAGCTTACAACTGAAGTAGAGGCACACTAGTGATACCACATAGCATACAACTGAAGTAGAGGTACTCTAGTAATACAACATAGCTTACAACTGAAGTAGAGCTACACTAGTAATACAACAGAGCTTACAACTGAAGTAGAGGTACACTAGTGATACCACATAGCGTACAACTGAAGTAGAGGTACACTAGTGATACCACATAGCTAACAAATGAAGTAGAGGTACAATAGTGATACCACATAGCTTACAACTAAAGTAGAGGTACACTAGTGATACCACATATCTTACAACTGAAGTAGAGCTACACTAGTAATATAACAGAGCTTACAACTGAAGTAGAATACACTAGTGATACCACATAGCGTACAACTGAAGTAGAGGTACACTAGTGATACCACATAGCTTACAACTGAAGTAGTGGTACACTAGTGATACCACATAGCGTACAACTGAAGTAGAGGTACACTAGTAATACAACAGAGCTTACAACTGAAGTAGAGGCACACTAGTGATACCACATAGCATACAACTGAAGTAGAGGTACTCTAGTAATACAACAGAGCTTACAACTGAAGTAGAGCTACACTAGTAATACAACAGAGCTTACAACTGAAGTAGAGGTACACTAGTGATACCACATAGCATACAACTGAAGTAGAGCTACACTAGTAATACAACAGAGCTTACAACTGAAGTAGAGGTACACTAGTGATACCACATAGCGTACAACTGAAGTAGAGGTACACTAGTGATACCACATATCTTACAACTGAAGTAGAGCTACACTAGTAATATAACAGAGCTTACAACTGAAGTAGAATACACTAGTGATACCACATAGCGTACAACTGAAGTAGAGGTACACTAGTGATACCACATAGCTTACAACTGAAGTAGTGGTACACTAGTGATACCACATAGCGTACAACTGAAGTAGAGGTACACTTGTAATAAAACAGAGCTTACAACTGAAGTAGAGGTACACTAGTGATACCACAGAGCTTACAACTGAAGTAGAGGTACACTAGTGATACCACATAGCATACAACTGAAGTAGAGGTACACTAGTAATACAACAGAGCTTACAACTGTAGTAGAGCTACACTAGTAATACAACAGAGCTTACAACTGAAGTAGAGGTACACTAGTGATACCACATAGCTTACAACTGAAGGAGAGGTACACTAGTGATACCACATAGCTTACAACTAAAGTAGAGGTACACTAGTGATACCACATAGCTTACAACTGAAGTAGAGGTACACTAGTGATACCACATAGCGTACAACTGAAGTAGAGCTACACTAGTAATATAACAGAGCTTACAACTGAAGTAGAGGTACACTAGTGATACCACATAGCTTACAACTGAAGGAGAGGTACACTAGTGATACCACATAGCTTACAACTGAAGTAGAGGTACACTAGTGATACCACATAGCGTACAAGTGAAGTAGAGCTACACTAGTAATATAACAGAGCTTACAACTGAAGTAGAGGTACACTAGTGATACCACATAGCTTACAACTGAAGGAGAGGTACACTAGTGATACCACATAGCTTACAACTGAAGTAGAGGTACACTAGTGAAACCACATAGCGTACAACTGAAGTAGAGGTACACTAGTGATACCACATGGCTTACAACTGAAGTAGAGCTACACTAGTGATACCATATAGCTTACAACTGAAGTAGTGGTGCACTAGTGATACCACATAGCTTACAACTGAAGTAGAGGGTTACTAGTGATACCACATAGCTTACAACTGAAGTAGAGGTACACTAGTGATACCACATAGCTTACAACCGAAGCAGAGGTACACTAGTGATACCACATAGCTTACAACTAAAGTAGAGGTACTTTAGTGATACCACATAGTGTGCAAGTGAAGTAAAGGTACACTAGTGATACCACAGAGCTTGCAACTGAAGTAGAGGTACACTAATGACACCCCATAGCTTACAACTGAAGTAGAACTGCGCTAGTAATACAACAGAGCTTACAGCTGAAGTAGAGCTACACTAGTGATCCCACATAGCTTACACCTGAAGCAGAGCTACACTAGTGATACCACATAGCGTACAACTGAAGTAGAGGTACTCTAGTAATACAACAGAGCTTACAACTGAAGTAGAGCTACACTAGTAATACAACAGAGCTTACAACTGAAGTAGAGGCACACTAGTGATACCACATAGCATACAACTGAAGTAGAGGTACTCTAGTAATACAACAGAGCTTACAACTGAAGTAGAGCTACACTAGTAATACAACAGAGCTTACAACTGAAGTAGAGGTACACTAGTGATACCACATAGCATACAACTGAAGTAGAGCTACACTAGTAATACAACAGAGCTTACAACTGAAGTAGAGGTACACTAGTGATACCACATAGCGTACAACTGAAGTAGAGGTACACTAGTGATACCACATAGCTTACAACTGAAGTAGAGGTACAATAGTGATACCACATAGCTTACAACTGAAGTAGAATACACTAGTGATACCACATAGCGTACAACTGAAGTAGAGGTACACTAGTGATACCACATAGCTTACAACTGAAGTAGAGGTACACTAGTGATACCACATAGCGTACAACTGAAGTAAAGGTACACTAGTGATACAACAGAGCTTACAACTGAAGTAGAGTTACACTGGTAATACAACAGAGCTTAAAACTGAAGTAGAGGTACACTGGTAATACAACAGAGCTTAAAACTGAAGTAGAGGTACACTAGTGATACCACATAGCGTACAACTGAAGTAGAGGTACACTAGTAATACAACAGAGCTTACAAATGAAGTAGAGGCACACTAGTGATACCACATAGCATACAACTGAAGTAGAGGTACTCTAGTAATACAAGAGAGCTTACAACTGAAGTAGAGCTACACTAGTAATACAACAGAGCTTACAACTGAAGTAGAGGTACACTAGTGATACCACATAGCGTACAACTGAAGTAGAGGTACACTAGTGATACCACATAGCTAACAAATGAAGTAGAGGTACAATAGTGATACCACATAGCTTACAACTAAAGTAGAGGTACACTAGTGATACCACATATCTTACAACTGAAGTAGAGCTACACTAGTAATATAACAGAGCTTACAACTGAAGTAGAATACACTAGTGATACCACATAGCGTACAACTGAAGTAGAGGTACACTAGTGATACCACATAGCTTACAACTGAAGTAGTGGTACACTAGTGATACCACATAGCGTACAACTGAAGTAGAGGTACACTAGTAATACAACAGAGCTTACAACTGAAGTAGAGGCACACTAGTGATACCACATAGCATACAACTGAAGTAGAGGTACTCTAGTAATACAACAGAGCTTACAACTGAAGTAGAGCTACACTAGTAATACAACAGAGCTTACAACTGAAGTAGAGGTACACTAGTGATACCACATAGCATGCAACTGAAGTAGAGCTACACTAGTAATACAACAGAGCTTACAACTGAAGTAGAGGTACACTAGTGATACCACATAGCGTACAACTGAAGTAGAGGTACACTAGTGATACCACATAGCTTACAACTGAAGTAGAGGTACAATAGTGATACCACATAGCTTACAACTAAAGTAGAGGTACACTAGTGATACCACATATCTTACAACTGAAGTAGAGCTACACTAGTAATATAACAGAGCTTACAACTGAAGTAGAATACACTAGTGATACCACATAGCGTACAACTGAAGTAGAGGTACACTAGTGATACCACATAGCTTACAACTGAAGTAGTGGTACACTAGTGATACCACATAGCGTACAACTGAAGTAGAGGTACACTTGTAATAAAACAGAGCTTACAACTGAAGTAGAGGTACACTAGTGATACCACAGAGCTTACAACTGAAGTAGAGGTACACTAGTGATACCACATAGCATACAACTGAAGTAGAGGTACACTAGTAATACAACAGAGCTTACAACTGTAGTAGAGCTACACTAGTAATACAACAGAGCTTACAACTGAAGTAGAGGTACACTAGTGATACCACATAGCTTACAACTGAAGGAGAGGTACACTAGTGATACCACATAGCTTACAACTAAAGTAGAGGTACACTAGTGATACCACATAGCTTACAACTGAAGTAGAGGTACACTAGTGATACCACATAGCGTACAACTGAAGTAGAGCTACACTAGTAATATAACAGAGCTTACAACTGAAGTAGAGGTACACTAGTGATACCACATAGCTTACAACTGAAGGAGAGGTGCACTAGTGATACCACATAGCTTACAACTGAAGTAGAGGTACACTAGTGATACCACATAGCGTACAAGTGAAGTAGAGCTACACTAGTAATATAACAGAGCTTACAACTGAAGTAGAGGTACACTAGTGATACCACATAGCTTACAACTGAAGGAGAGGTACACTAGTGATACCACATAGCTTACAACTGAAGTAGAGGTACACTAGTGAAACCACATAACGTACAACTGAAGTAGAGGTACACTAGTGATACCACATGGCTTACAACTGAAGTAGAGCTACACTAGTGATACCATATAGCTTACAACTGAAGTAGTGGTGCACTAGTGATACCACATAGCTTACAACTGAAGTAGAGGGTTACTAGTGATACCACATAGCTTACAACTGAAGTAGAGGTACACTAGTGATACCACATAGCTTACAACCGAAGCAGAGGTACACTAGTGATACCACATAGCTTACAACTAAAGTAGAGGTACTTTAGTGATACCACATAGTGTGCAAGTGAAGTAAAGGTACACTAGTGATACCACAGAGCTTGCAACTGAAGTAGAGGTACACTAATGACACCCCATAGCTTACAACTGAAGTAGAACTGCGCTAGTAATACAACAGAGCTTACAGCTGAAGTAGAGCTACACTAGTGATCCCACATAGCTTACACCTGAAGCAGAGCTACACTAGTGATACCACATAGCTTACAACTGAACTAGAGGTACACTAGTGATACCACATAGCTTACAACTGAAGTAGAGGTACACTAGTGATACCACATAGCTTACAACTGAAGTAGAGGTACATTAGTGATACCACATAGCTTACAACTGAAGTAGAGGTACACTAGTGATACCACAGAGCTTACAACTGAAGTAGAGGTACACTAGTGATACCACAGAGCTTACAACTGAAGTAGAGGTACACTAATGATACCACATAGCTTACAGCTGAAGTAGAGGTACACTAGTGATACTACAGAGCTTACAACTGAAGTAGAGGTACACTAATGATACCACATAGCTTACAACTGAAGTAGAGGTACACTAGTGATACCACATAGCTTACAACTGAAGTAGAGGTACACTAATGATACCACATAGGTTACAACTGAAGTAGAGGTACACTAGTGATACCACAGAGCTTACAACGGAAGTAGAGGTACACTAGTGATACCACAGAGCTTACAACTGAAGTAGAGGTACACTAGTGATACCACATAGCTTACAGCTGAAGTAGAGGTACACTAGTGATACCACAGAGCTTACAACTGAAGTAGAGGTACACTAATGATACCACATAGCTTACAACTGAAGTAGAGGTATACTAGTGATACCACATAGCTTACAACTGAAGTAGAGGTACACTAGTGATACCACAGAGCTTACAACTGAAGTAGAGGTACTCTAGTGATACCACAGAGCTTACAACTGAAGTAGAGGTACACTAGTGATACCACATAGCTTACAACTGAAGTAGAGGTACACTAGTGGTACCACATAGCGTACAATTCTATAAATACTGATTAGTAGTCATCAGTTTTTATGCTGTGTGATGAGTAAAACAACAAGAGTGGGAGAGAAACCGCAAAAGAGGATAGAAATGGCAACAGAGGAGAGAGAATGACAAATAGGGAGAAGAAAGGAAATTGGAAGGGCAAAAGGGAAAGGAGAAGAATAAAGGAATGGTGGAAGAATTAGATCAGTGGTTCTCAACCTTTCTAGTGCCGCGACCCTTTGATTAACTTTCCCAAGTTGTGGCGACCCCTATTAGTAAAATTGTTTTTGTTGCTCCTTTATCTCTGTAATTTTGCTACTGTTATGAATCAAAATATAAATATCTGATGGTTTTAGGCGAACCCTGGCAAATCGTCATTCGACCCCCGAAGGGGTCCCGACCCACAGGTTGAGAACCACTGAATTAGATAAAGAGGGAAACAGAGAGAGAGAACTAAAGAGAGAGAGACAATGGGGCAGGAAGAAGAGAAATTGGATAGAAATGGCAACAGGGTGCAGAGACAGGGATAATATGGTGGGTGAGAGTGCAATGAGGGGATCCTTGACTTTCCTACAATGCAAATCACCAAGCCTGGCAATGAACCTCCAAATATAATTAGGGGGTGTAGTGGTCCCTCACATGCACACTTAAGGTGGCCACGTTTTCTTTCAGCCATTTAGGAACACTGTCGAGATGAGAGCCACGGAGTACTTCTTGACTCTAATGACATTATGTGACCCAGTGTTTGGTGTCACTGTAAGTCAGGAGTGCCACAGAATCCTATACTCTAGGACAGTGGTAGGCAATGTGTATACCTGGGAACTCTCAAAATGAGCTCACCCTGAGATCTTCTAACTATTACCCTTAATGTTCCCCATAACATAGTTTCTATGTGATATGTCCCTGTGTGCTCTAACCTGGAGGTTCTTCAGTCAGTCTACAAAAAGCCTTCAGCATGCATCACCTTAGAGATCCCACTGCTTAAACAAGCACAAGACAAGAAGAGTGTCTCCCTCTGTCTTTCTGGTGCAAACTGCATCAATTTAGAGATTAAAGAAGCATTTAACTAGTGCAGATGAGACAGTAGTTATCCCTGTACTCCTTCACCCTGAGAATTTGTCTCTTCACCCTGCGATTTAAGTCAAAACCCTGAGTCAGGATACACTCTGTAAAAGACTTTATACAGTTTCAGACAGGACACACGCTGTACTAGACTGCGTACGGTGTCATACAGGACATACGCTGTAATAGACTGTATAAAGTGTCAGACAGGACACACACTGTAATAGACTGTATACAGTGTCAGACAGGACACACACTGTAATAGACTGTATACAGTGTCATACAGGACACACGCTGTAATAGACTGTATACAATGTCAGACAGGACACACACTGTAATAGACTGTATACAGTGTCAGACAGGACACGCGCTGTAATAGACTGTATACAGTGTCAGACAGGACACACTCTGTAATAGACTGTATACAGTGTCAGACAGGACACACTCTGTAATAGACTGTATACAGTGTCAGACAGGACACACTCTGTAATAGACTGTATACAATGTCAGACAGGACACACACTGAAATAGACTGCATACGGTGTCAGACAGGACACACGCTGTAATAGACTGCATACGGTGTCAGACAGGACACACGCTGTAATAGACTGTATACAGTGTCAGACAGGACACACTCTGTAATAGACTGTATACAATGTCAGACAGGACACACACTGTAATAGACTGTATACAGTGTCATACAGGACACACGCTGTAATAGACTGGGTACAGTGTCATACTGGACATACACTGTAATAGACTGTATACACTGTCAGACAGGACACACGCTGTAATAGACTGCGTACAGTGTCAGACAGGACACGCGCTGTAATAGACTGTATACAGTGTCAGACAGGACACACTGTAATAGACTGTATACGGTGTCAGACAGGACACACAATATAATTGTAACGGTTTTCTGACACTCAGACCAGGGTGTAAAGTAAAAACACAGTTTATTGAATCAAGGAGTAATACAATGCCCCTAGGGGCCAGTACAGGAATAGCAGTAATAGCAAACACGAATAGAGTGGATGCAATACAGCAAATAATATGGACAACGGATAGATAGAAAATAACCCCAAAGGGTTAACAAGTGCAAGAGGAGAACTCAGTCCTAGTTTGGCCAATGCCCAGGATATATAGCAGTCTCTGGGTAACAGTTCTTGAGTCACAAAGCTGGAACTAAGTAGCAGTCTCTGGGTAACAGTTCTTGAATCACAAAGCTGGAACTAAGTAGCAGTCTCTGGAACACAGTTCTTGAATAACAAAGCTGGAGCCAAGTGTCTGCACTGAATTCACTCTCAAATAGAATAGGAAGGCACAAGTGCCAGAGCTGAGTAAATACCACCGCCGTGGGTATGGAGAAGTGCTATTGCCAAACTGAAGTACAAGAACCTGAATCGCCCTTAACTGAGAACGCAAGTTAACTTTGCATGTGCCTAATGGATAGTGCCCTGACACCCCTAGGATGTCAATAGTGATAGCGACTGCACAATCACTGAGAGCCAAGCACTGGATAGTGCAGATGGATAGCGTAACCTCTGTACGTCTGTAGGCCGGAGCCAGGACACCCCTCCGGTGCCGTACGGAACTTTCCCAGCAAGAGCGAACGGATAACAGTGCCTACAGGCGCGGTCACGGTGCACACCGAACACCGGATCGGTAATGCTCTGCAGAAGGTAGTGAAGCTTTTCAGAGGTACTAACGGAGCGGCTCTTAACGGATATATATATGCTTGGCAAGATAACTGAGGCACAAGACTGAGACACGAGGCACAGCAGGAGTTAACAGGTTCTGTACAGGGAAACGGCAACGGACAATGAATGGCAAAGCAACCTCTATCTCAGCTAGAGTGGTGAGAGGAATAGCGAGTCACCAAGTGATCAGGATGTCACGGACGCGACCGAGACCGTGCAGGTACACCGGAACAGCAGACTGGAACTGGGCGATAACCGGAACCGGAGCACAGCAGGAACAGCAGCCGAAGAACAGGATCAATCACGGAGCAGGGTCGTCTACCGGAGCCGGGTCATACACGGAGCAGGATCATCAGCCAGAACCGGGTCAATCACGAAGCAGGGTCGTCAGCCAGAGCCGGGTCATACACGGAGCAGGATCAACAGAAGAGTCAGACAAGCCGGGTCGGTACACAGGAGAACTGGAACACAGCAACAAGGCGCCGATACTGGAACACCACGAAAGGGCAAATCACAATTGCCCAGGCCCCAGTGTATAAAGGCACATCCTGGGCGTAGTACAGTCAAGATTGACAGCATAGCACGGGAACCGTGATAGTACCCCCCTCTCAAAGACCCCCTCCCCTGCTGGAGGGTCTTGGTTTCTGAGGGTATTTAGAGTGAAAGTTGCGCAACAATCGTGGAGCATGGAGGTCTTTGTGGTCGACCCAAGAGCGCTCCTCAGGCCCATATCCCTTCCAGTGGACCAAATATTGCAACTTGCCTCTAAATCTCCTTGAGTCAATAATGCTCTGAACTCCTCTTGGCCCTGCACATCCACCGGCCCAGGAACCACCGGAGTGGTAGTATAACGATTGCAAACCAAGGGCTTTAATAGTGATACATGGAACACATTGTGAATACGCATAGTATTAGGAAGTTCCAAAGCGTATGCCACAGGATTGATCTTGCGTATAATCTTGAATGGCCCAATGAACCGGGGGGCCAGTTTGTTTGAGGGCACCTGCAGGTTGAGATTCTTGGAGGAAAGCCATAGCCTATCCGCAACCTGGAAGGAAACCGCTGGCAGCCGTCTGTGATTGGCATGCCGCTGATGTCTGTGGAAGGACTGACTGAGGGACCTTTGTACCTGTGCCCAAGTAGAGCGGAGCTGCTCCATGTGCTCATCCAGAGCCGGAATCTGCTGGAACTGAAATGAGTCTGGGAGTATACAGGGCTGGAACCCATAATTAACAAGGAAAGGAGAGATCCCAGATGATGAATTAACCGCGCAGTTCCTGGCGAACTCTGCCCACGGCAACAGGTCAGCCCAATTATCATGATGATCAGTCACAAAGCAGCGTAAAAACTGCTCCAGTCCCTGATTGGCACGCTCAGCGGCCCCGTTGGTCTAGGGGTGGTAGGCGGAGGAGAAGGATAATTGAATGCCCATCTGGCCACAGAATGCCCTCCAGAATCTCGACACGAATTGACTCCCCCGGTCAGACACAATTACTCTGGGCACCCCGTGCAAGCAGAATACTTCTCTGGCAAAGATTGATGCCAATTCCTGGGCCGAGGGAAGGCCAGAGAGGGGCACGAAACGAACCATCTTTGAGAATCTATCTACCACCATCAAGATAAACGTATAGCCCTTGGAACTCGGCAGCTCTCCCAAAAAATCAATCGAAATATGGGACCAGGGACGATCACCATTAGGCACTGGTTGGAGCAGGCCCATTGGGAGATGTCTGGGAGTTTTGGCACTGGCACAGATGGCGCAAGCAGCAGTGAATGCAGAGCAGTCGGCTTTCAGGGAGGGCCACCAGAATGTTCGTGATAGTGACCATGCCAACTGATCTCTGCCAATGTGCCCAGCTGCCTTAGATGAGTGGTAGGTCTCAAGTAATTGGGTATGAAAAGGTTCGTCCACAAAACACCTGCCAACTGGGGTTTCAGGAGGTGCCCGAGCTTGTGACGCCAATATTTGCTCTCCCAGTGGCGAGGTGATGCTGGTACGAATAGTAGCCAGAATTCTGTCTGGCTGAATTATGGGGACCGGGGCCTCATCCCTCTCAATGTCCGTGCAGAATTGTCTAGAAAGAGCATCCGCCCTAATATTTTTGGACCCAGGCAAGTACGAGACTATGAAATTAAATCTGGACAGAAATAGAGCCCATCGAGCCTGGCGAGATGACAACCTTTTTACCTCGGATAGGTAAATCAAGTTCTTATGGTCTGTGAGGATCAACACTGGTGCTCTAGTGCCCTCCAGAAGATATCGCCATTCTTTTAATGCCAAGATGATAGCCAACAGTTCCCTATCACCAATTTCGTAATGGCTTTGGGCACTAGACAGTTTTTTTGAGAAGAGCCCACACGGCCTCAGGTTACCCCCCTCCTTGGGGCGTTGGGAGAGAACTGCCCCTACCCCAACCTCGGAGGCATCAACCTCTAGCGTAAACGGCAGGGTGGGATTAGGGTGGGATAGTATAGGAGCGGATGCAAATGCCTTTTTTAGGGTTTCAAAGGCTATTTCAGCTGCCTGGGACCATTGAGAGGGATTTGCCCCCTTATGCGTAAGGTCAGAGAGAGGTTTTGTGATGGTAGAAAAGTTCTGAATAAACTTTCTATAATAGTTGGCAAAGCCCAAGAACCTTTGGATAGCCTTTAACCCCTTGGGTCGTGGCCATTGTAGGACTGCTGCCAACTTCTCTTGGTCCATCGCTGTGCCATCATTGGATATAACAAAACCCAAGAATGGTACTTGGGAGCAATGAAATTCACATTTTTCTAGTTTGCAGAACAATTTGTTCTTGCGTAATCGCATCAATACCTCCGAAACATCCTGAATGTGCTGGGTTAAATTAGCAGAATGGATCAATATATTGTCCAAGTACACCACCACACAAGACTGTAGCATGTCACGGAGGATATCATTTATGAACTCCTGAAACACGGCAGGTGCATTACATAATCCAAATGGCATGACCCATATTGGCAGCTCCTGATTTCACTAAAACTTTTCTGGTTCACACAGACGCTTCAGACTACGGACTCGGAGCTGTACTGAGCCAGGTTAACTCACGAGGCGAGGAACACCCGTGGTCTATCTAAGCAGGAAGTTGCTGCCCAGAGAAGCCGCTTATGCCACGGTGGAAAAAGAATGTCTGGCATTGGTGTGGGCCCTCAAAAAGCTGCAGCCATATTTGTTTGGGCGGGAATTGACCGTGTTTACAGACCACAATCCCTTGGTGTGGTTGAATCGGGTGGCAGGGGACAATGGTCGACTACTACTGTGGAGTTTGGCCTTACAGGCTTTCAACTTTTCTATTAAGTACAGACCAGGTAAGGAAAATAGAAACGCAGATGGACTGTCACGACAGGAGGATCAGCAAGTGTTGACACGCATGGATTACTATGTTGGCTGTTTATTTTCCCAGAGGACTACTGAAAGGGGGGAGAAATGTAATGGATCCCCACCATTACTGAAGAAGGGGTGTCCGGTGGACTGGGACCATGTCAGGACTTAGGGTTAATAAGCGCCTTCACTGACCTCAATTGACTTCGATCCCGGTTGGCAGGGCTTCCCTGACCATAAGTGACCTTGATCTGTCAAGTGCTCAGTTTAAGTGATGGATATCGAACTGGCGGGATTGTACGACAAAGGGACCTCTGGGCGTCGACGCTGTGGCCTAACTATCTGGAGGTTGAATCCAAACCCTTTCCACAGATTGGTCACAGTTAAGGCGGAACATTTAAAAGACGTTGACCAACGATCAAGACCGTTGGACTTTGTGTGGACTTTAACCATTGAGACCGTGCACCCACTGAGAATCCCTTTGACCATCAGAATGCTCATGTCTAGCCCTGGCCCAACCCCTAATAAAATCAAGGATGGGAAATAGACCATTCAGGGCCCCAATCACTTTCCCATCCTCTCTGCCCATTGGTCATTAGGCCAAGCCAACCATTATACTATTTGGCCCCTCCTGTCCCCATTGTTATATTGTGTTATAGTGTATAAAAGAAGGGTTGTGAGTCAATAATGTGTGTTCAGCTGGAGTAAGCAGTCTCCATGTCCCTTTCTTGCCGGGATGGTTTAAAGAGTCCTCTCTGATTCCCATCCCTCCAAGGCAATTGAGCTGTTTCACCGTTCGCCTGCTGGAGCTACAACGCTCCTTCAAACTTTGCTTTAGTCAAAGAATCCTCCATTTGCAGGAATTACAGCCTTGCAGACATTTGGCATTCTGTTTTTCAATTTGTTGAGGTAATGTGAAGAGAGTTCACCCCCATGCTTCCTGAAGAACCTCCCATAATGTGAATTGGCTTGATGGGCACTTCTTACATACCACACGGTCAAGCTGCTCCAATAACATGATCAAGGTAATTTCTAAGCAACACCAAACTCCTCAACGGCAGTGTGTGTGTGTGTGTGTGTGAGCGTGTGCATACACACATATATATATGTCTTGGTCTAGTAGCTGTAAAGGGAGAAAAATGGACAATGAATCAGCACTTGGAACCTGCTGTACTGCTGTTGTCTCTGTAGTGGTTGGACTCATTAGATGGACAGTGGACAATGGTTCTCCAAATACTGTAGTCCACTTTTTCCCGAGATCACAGATTTCCAAGGAAGAAACACTAAGTATCTCATTCAGAAGCTGCATTTCCTCCTTTTCCACAGAGTCAGAATGAAGTGGGTCCTTCGAAATGGCACTTTCTTCATACAGAATCTTCTCCTCTGGCTTTAGATCCAGCAAATCATCTGTGTTTTCATCAAGTATAAGTTTACTGTCGAAGCTGGGTAAATTTCCTTTATCCAATTCAGCTGGTGACTCAGGTTCATCATTCTGCTGAATGTCATCTAATGAAATTAATTGATCGTTTCCTTCTGTGGAAGCCTTTTCTTTGTCTTTAGTTTTTTTCTTGATTTGCTCCAGTAGTTTATCCACAGGATCCTGTAAGGTCTTTAACGTGGTGAATTCATATGGCTGATAGCCCTTGAAGCTTTCATGGATCGCAGCCATTGTGTGAGATGTTTTCTCCCAGAAATGAAGTAATGTTGTCTGGTACGTGGTTAAGACGTGAGACAAAAGATTACATCTGCTGGCTCTTAGTAGATCCACTTTTTCACATACATCTGTTTTCAGCCTATCAAAGGCGGCTTTGGTATGACGCACTTGTGCTTGGACCTTTCGAAAATTTTCCATCTGTTTATAAGTATCAGGGTCTTGAGAAACTTCATTCATCCAGAGTAAAATACCTCAATACTCTGTCCTTGACTGTTCCATTCTGTTAACGGTCAGCCATGAATTAGAGATAGCCCTGTATCGAAATGTCTCCACCTCTTGGTACAGCCTCGCTAAAGGACTTCTCAGAGACAACCTTTGCTGAGAAGAAAAACAGAGAGCCTTCCCTGTTACCTGCATAATATTCCCAGCTCTGGTTTTATCTTGAGAGCCCTGTGAACGAAGAAATTTCCCTAATTAATTTTCTTCTTGCGATAAAAAGCAAATCCGTTTCTGGTATTGTTCAATCACTTTGTGCGTATCGGTCATAAAACTCTCTGGCGTAATGGTAGTTGCGTCTGTCCATATTTGGTCTCTTTGCCTACAGGCACCTGAGATGAAATGTAGGCGATTGCAGCACCGACTGATGAGCAGGAGCCGATCTCAGGGCCTGTGATGTGGGAGGCAGCAGAGTGTATTCCCTGCAATGTCAGCCAGGCAGCCTCATCCAAATGAAAGTACCTATCAATGAGTTTCTGCTTGTCAGCAGACCGAAAGTGCATTTCTTTTAGAAGAATAACATCCCCTTCCATCCTATGAAAATCCCTCAGAGCCATAGTACGTTTGTGCGGAACTGAGCAGCCTTTATATGGTATGAGTTCTAATTTTATGATGACCATTATAAATATTGATTTATAGTATTTTCCTTAACATAGTTAATTAGCAATTATGTATAGATTTTGGCAAATGAAGTAATAATCATCCTACAAATCGTTTCTATGTATCTCATCTACTATTTTACAACAAGAAAAACATTTTACCGCTCTCTCTCTCATATATTATATATATATAAGAGTGGGGCCCCGAACCCAGACCTCAGTCCTCTCGGTGCGCCGACCACTGTCTGAATCCGGAGTGCCCGGCTCTGTATCAGCCACGGCGCTGACAGCCACTTCTGTGCATGACTGCACTGCGGCAGTTGCTGGGTGGCACCATGGCTCGTGTACACAGGCTCTTCAAGTAATTATATACATATATTTTATATACACACATACCACCGTCCAGGGTCACCTATTAATGACCTTTTTTTCCATAAAATGAGTTGCTAAATGAATAGGAAATACAGTCAAGACATTGACAAGGTTAGAAATAATGATTTCTAATTTAAATAATAATTGTGTCCTTCAAACTTTGCTTTAGTCAAAGGATCCTCCATTTGCAGGTATTACAGCCTTGCAGACATTTGGCATTCTAGTTTTCAATTTGTTGAGGTAATGTTAAGATAGTTCACTCCCATGCTTCCTGAAGCACCTCCCATAATTTGGATTGGCTTGATGGGCACTTCTTACATACCACATGGTCAAGCTGCTCCAATAACATGATCAAGGAAATTTCTAAGCAGCACCAGACTCCTCAACGGCAGTGTGTGTATACATATAAACAATACAGAGAGAGAGAAGTAGTGACACAACTCAACATTTCTACCCTTTAATGACAAAGAGGTGTGCAATAGGTTATGCCATATTCCGTTGTACACCTGTTTGGTCCTTAACCCCTTCAGTGCCAGACCCTTGTGCCCATTTTCATACCTGCCAGGCCAGGCAATTTTAAAGGGATAGTAATACTTAAAATGTAAAAAAAAATATGTTGTAGGGTTTATCCCCCTGAGTAAAACAAGAGTACTCCCACTGCTGAAAGGTGTTTCATTGAAAAGTTATTAATTTTCAAAGTTGAATTCTTTAGGTGCAATATCACAGTGGCCTGAAATTGTACAGTGGCGCTGTTGCTACGCGATCATATGGACAGCTCTGGTCCCGGGACCATATATCTCCATAGGACGGTGTAGCAACAGTGCCACTGTACAATTTCAGGCCACTGTGATATTGCACCTAAAAATTCAACTTTGAAAATTAATAACTTTTGAATGAAACACCTTTCAGCAGTGGGAGTACCCTTGTTTTACTCAGGGGGATAAACCCTACAACATATTTTTTTCTACATTTTAAGTATTACTATCCCTTTAAGGCACTTTTGCTATGCAACTGTTTAGTATGATTATTTCAATAGCTTATTAGTTAAATATGTAAAAAGATATATTGTTTTTCTCAGTACAAGTTTAACTTTTCTGTGATATATCACATGAGGCTAACTGCATATCATGTATGAAGATAAGATGTCATAAATACATATCTTTCCTTAATATTTTACAATATATCTCTAAGAAAATGTGTGAGGATTTTTTTTTTAACCTCTGATACTTCTGAGTACAAGGATATAAAATATGCTTGGTGTTTAAAGAGTATATGGTCATGAGACTCCCCAAAATGTAATGTTGCACAATGGGTTCACGTTTAAATTTTTAATTAAATTGCAGTTATCTTTGGTTATATAGGAAAACACCCCCAAAACCTCCAAATAACCTCAAAAAAGCACCCATTTCCATGAAGCACACTCCATGGGAAATTCAAAACTGCCTCACTAACCTTTTTTTGTGAATGCACCAAGCCGCAAATAATCCCGGAACATGGATGTTATTCAATTCTCGCCGTTTTTTTCCACTAAATGTCTCCATTTGCGGGATGATGTCTCGGGCAGATTGGGAGGGAAACAGAAAAACATTGTTAAATATCAAAGGCCAAAGTCTCCTGAGTCCAATGATACCAAATATGTATGGAGTTACTAGAGTATGCGGCCAGCATTGACCGCCAAACCGTAACACTGCATTTTGAGATCAGCTCTGAGAATTTTCTCAGTTGAACCAAAAATGCACTATGATGGTTTTTTAAGCCAAACGCCTCCAAAACGTCAAAGTAACCCCCAAAAAGCACCCATTTCCACAAAGCAAACTTCCTGGGGAATTCAAAACTGCCTCACTTACCTTTTTTCAAGAACACACGAAGCCGCAAATAACCCTGGAACATGGACGTTATTCAATTTTCGCCGTTTTTTTCCACTAATTTTCTCCATTTGTGGGATGATGTCTCAGGTAGATTCAGAGGGACACAGAAAAACAATGTAAAGGTCAAGGGGCTAGATTTAAAGTCAACCGTTAAACCAGCCGCTAAGTGAAAAAGGCACATCGCTCGCAAATAATACAGGAGTTACGGCAGATTCAGTAGCTACTCTACGAGAATAGCTATCGAGCGTAGGCACACAAAAAACACGTAACACAAAAGCCGTTGTCGCTCATGTTAATGCACAATGGGCGGCCAAATCACACGATAACAGCGCTCAAAACAACATCTAACCTAACGGCTGCCGTTGTCTAGCAACCATGATTGATGCCAAAACAAATTCAAACACACAGCCAATCACAAAGCCCCAATGTATCAAATAACTTCAAATACACCTATATATACCCAAAAGTAACCGGCACACACTGTCTGTTCTTCAGAGCTAGATATCAGGACCCAGGAGCGGAGGATAGTGATCAGAGAGAGGGAGAAAGGAGCATTCATTGGAGGTAGAAGGAGATTTTGGAGTTTGGAGTTTGGAGAGAGGTGCACTTACTAGACACATATTACACTTTTGCACATATTACATACACACATACAAACACATACACATACATACACATAGTCCTTTTTTTTATAACACCTTACACATTTTACTTTTTATTTTGACAGTGTGAATCTGGGAGTGAAAGTGTGTGTGTGTGACAGAGAGTGAGTGGATCGAGTGTGTCTGTGAGGGCCTGTGGGAGTGCCTGGGTGTGACTGGGTGAGTGATGGCAAGGAGAGGAGGACAGGAGAGAGGGATGGGGAGAGTAGTGGAGGAGGAGGAAGCTCAGGAGGGGATCCCTCAGCAGAGCAGGGGTGGCAGAGGGAGATCTGCAGGGCGGAGGGGGACCCGGCCCACAAGAGCAGGCACACAAAGAAGAGGGACAGAACCTGCAGTGGGACGAGGGGTAGTTCCTGGGGAGCACCCCACACAGGCAGGGTCAGACCAGGCAGGGCACTCCGGCTCTGAATCCTCCCATGCCGGAGCTGATGAGGGCAGGATCAGGGATACCAGATATAGTGAGGAGGAGAACACGGCTCTTGTGGAAGCTGTCCTGGAGAGGCAGAGTGTTCTCCACCCGACGGCAAAGGTCCCTGGCCTGGCAGCGCGGAGGAAGGCAGCCTGGAATCAGATCTGCAGCCGGGTGAACGCGGTGGCAACATGCAGGCGGGACGTGGAGTCTGTGAAGAAGAGATGGGGCGACTGCCGGTGGGTGGTCAAGAACAAGATGTCTGACATGGCCAAGCAAGCCCGAGGCACCGGAGGTGGCCCATCTGTGCCCATCACATTCTGCGGCTGGGAGGAGATGGTGCGGCAGAACATGTCCCCGACCATGATCGAGGGGGTCGTGGGAGGAACTGACACTGGGGATGAGAGGAGCCTCCACACTACCGGTAAGTGCAACACTACAGAACAACACACTACAGCAACCAACACCAGCTGCACACACACTCACACCTCAACACATGGCCATCACTCAGCCATACAACTGCACCAACACAGCACCATGATTGTTAAAAAAAGGACACAACACCTGGACAAATGGCAACGTCCAACTTGGGACAAACCTACTTGGGTCAAAGTCCTACTTCAATCCTCCTATCGCTGTGCTCATTACACACAGTACACAAACCATCATGTTCAAAATGTCGACTGTCATAGATCATCACTGTTCACACATAGTGTCACCCATGTCCCCACCCCCACCCTAACCCGTTGAGTGCTAGAGGGATCATCAATGCATCGATCAACAATGCATTGGCAACCCCTCTGGTACTCAAGGGGTTAAGCAGACAACAAACAAGTCAATAGGACAACGATCACATGCTACACAGGGGACATTCACTAAGCGGTGACAGATGGTGGACACAAAGTAACCCTCACACACCCTCACTTCACCAATACCAGTGTTAGTCCATGGAGAACATGCAACAACAAGAATCAAGTGTATAAGATCCCATTGTACAGACTCCATGGAAAACACTGGAAATGGGGAAAGGAGATCACTGGAGAAGTCACCATCATGTCCACCCCATCAGTTCAACATCACCGCTTACTGAATCACAAAAAGGGGGCATCAGGTCACACATCACAGTGTCACACAGAATAAATGCTTGTAGGTGCAAAACACAGGCCGAAAACTATTCCACAGATTTCAAGCTGGAAAAAGTAGGCATTGGTGTTGTGGCTGCAATCATTTACCCTGACTTGAAATTACATATCCCATATCTGATTCCCACATGGATCCACAGGGGTGCTGATGCCATGGATGGATGGTACACCAGCCACTCTTTGCAGGATACACATGGGAAACAAATAGCAAACATCATTATACCTTGGTCACCAACAGGCCATGACTGATGGATATCTAGGATTGGGTACGGTTGCCTCACACAGAAGGATGGATGGGCTCATACACAGAGAAAAAACAGGCCTCAATCAAAGATATCCCTCACTACTGGCTGGATTGTTGCCCTTAGGATTCAAATGTTACCAAATATGTTACAACACGATGTGAACACAGAGATCACTTCACTGGATGTGATTGCCTTACTGGCCAGATGTGTACACCCATCACAAATCAACCTACATTGCTACCATCCAAATACACATACATAGTATATCACACTCTACGTAGATGGGATATACGAGGTATGTTCATATCCATCATATCAATACAATGTCATGTTGGATGGGTGCACATGTATAGCCAGTACGACAATCACGCCTACTGAACTTCTCTCTGGCTTCACATCTTGGAAGGTTATTACTCTATCCATATGAAGGGTACATATCCACATACATATATGACCATTTCTAATTGTGTGTCACTGTAGTGGGATAGCAATGGGTAATGTCATCAAGATGTCATATCATTGTCATCGTTAACAGATGTGTCTTGATCTAAGTCCCATCCCTCGAACACTCATGGTTATACAGATATTGCTTTGTGTGACAGGTGGAGATATCTATCATTTGACCACACGGAGGCTCTTCAGCAGAGCCAAAGTCGCAACATTTCGAGATAAATACCTCTTTGGAATGGTCCACAGAGTGTGCTTGCAAACCAGGCACACTCTGTACACCATTCCAATTAAGTATTGTTCTCTAAATGGGGCGATTTGGGCTCTGCTGAAAAGCCCTCGTGTGGACCAATAATGACTGAAATCTCCATCTGTCACATAGAGCAATATCTGAACAACCATGAGGGTAGGAGGGATAGGACTAACAGCGAACAACATCTGTTTTCACAATGTCTACAATATGACATCAAGGTGAACTTAACCTTTGCCATCCCCCTGGAGGGATAGCCATCCCTACAAGTTGTGAAGATAAATATATGTTGTTGGATTCACCCCCCTTCCCCGAGTTAAACAATGGTATTCCTACTGTTGAAAGGTGTGTTGATTCAAAAGGTATCACAGCTCAGAAATGGATATGTCAGGGCCAATACCCCAGTGGCCTGAAATTGTACAGTGGTGCTGTTACTACACAATCATGTGGACAGCTCTGGTACAGGGACCAGATATCAACATGGGAGGGTGTTGCAACAGCCCCACTGTACTATTTCGGCCCACTGTGATATTGCACCTCAAAATGAAACCTTCACCTGTAATAACTCAAACAACACCTTTCAGCAGTGGGTGTACCCTTGTTTACCCAGGGGGTAAAAAGTATAACTGTCTCCACAAACATATGGCTAAGGTCACTAATCACATCTTATTTCTCCACACAGCTTACGGCCCTCAAGCCCAGCGGAAGACAGTGGAGGAGGCAATGTCACCCCCCAGTGAGGAGGACACAGAGGAGGGGACCAGTCGGTGGTCACCTTACCCACCATCACCATCCCCTCCAACACAGGCTGCACCACCACCTACTGCACCCCTTCAAGCTGCACCACCACAGGCTGCACCCCTTCAAGCCTCACCACCACAGGCTGCACCCCTTCAAGCTGCACCACCACAAGCTGCACCTCCCCAGTACAGTGGCTGGATGCAACAGGAGGAGAGGTGGACCCATCCAGCCACCTCCACCAGCTACTACCCCCGCCAGGGAGGCAATGGCTGCCAGGGACAGTGGCCACCACCCAATATGGGCCATATGCCTCCCAGTTAAACCCACCCTCCTGGATGGCTCCACAGCATGCCCCAAGGTATGATCCCAGGTGGGGTCCAAGCACCTATCAGTGGCCACCATATGACCCATGGCCACTGGACTACCCACACCTGGGCCTGATTGGTGAGCCCCAGCGCCCCGTACCCAGGGACATTTTCACACCTCCACCAGCACACACATCATTGGGCAGCTCGGAGTCACTTGATGTGGTGGGCATGTGCCCGTCATCTGCACCAGCCACTCCAACAGCTGTCACAGCAGCCACAGCACCTGCAGCAGCACCAGAGCAAACAGCACCTCCAGCAGCACCAGAGGAAACAGCACCTCCAGCAGCACCAGAGCAAACAGCACCTCCAGCAGCACCAGAGGAAACAGCACCCTCAGCAGCAGAGGAAACAGCACCCTCAGCAGCAGAGGAAACAGCACCCTCAGCAGCAGAAGACTCAGCACCCTCAGCAGCAGAGGAAACAGCAGCACCAGTGACACCGGCCACATCCACCTCCGGCACCGCACGCCTCACAGGGATGGAGGCGGAGTGTATGGCCCTGCAGAGGAGACTACTCCGGTCGAGCAGGAGTACTGACAACAACATTACAAGGAGCAGGAGGCAATCCAGAAGGAACATTGCTCAATTGGAGAGCAGGATCCAAGGTTTGGAGTCGGAGGTGGCCAGGGGGAATACACTACTCCAGCAGCTCAGGACTGGTGTGATGGACATGTTAACACAGGTCCTTGTGGAGTTGAGGGAGATAAACCGCAGGGAGAACCTGAGGATGGAGAGGGAGAACTTGCGTTCCACTGAGGGGTCTACTGCAACCACCACTCCCTCTAGTGTTACCCCTGAAGCCACACCTAGGGGGCAGAGGATTACCAGGAGTTCAACAAGGGCATCCAACTCTGGCACCCAGGCTAAGGCCCCACACCCAAAAAGGAAAAAATGAAAGGCCCAACCTGTCAACTTTCCCCTCAATAAAAAAACCTTTTTTTTGTATTCCTGTCTGATCTGTTGTGTCTTCAGTTATGGATTGGGTGGCAGGGTTGTCTCCAATGCATTGCCATACAATGCAGTGAACACAACCTCTGCCTGGGTGAAATGTTAGTGGGATGCTACAACATGGGTTCACACACACACCGTTGTACAAATTCAACTTGTAATACATCCCTGGAGCCATATTACACCACTGTGTTATATGGCGGTGTTGTGTGTTGAATTTGAGCAACAAAACATACCCCTTAGCACAACAAATTGTACAACACTGAACATTTGTCTACATCATATGTTGTGTTTAACCCTTTGAGTGCCAGAGTGGTAGACAACGCATTGTAAAGAAATGTGTGGGGACCACTCTTGCACTCAGTGGGTTAATGGGATAACCAGACAAACAGCTCTGTGACTTAGCAGGGATATTATAAGCAGGATAGATAAATGGGACATGTATCCATGTTGTCTTGGATTCACACACTCATTGTGCAACTGACTTACTGGGGAAGCCAATGTTTTTAACCTAGGATTTCAATGTGTAGCACACACATTGATATCCTGGGGTGAGCATTGGGGTCTCCAGTAAGTTGAGTTGCTGTTTCCCTAAGGGTGTAACAGACTTCACCAGTGATAACACATGTCCACTTAGTCTGGTTGTTCGTTAGCCCATGTACTGAGATATGTCAAAGTGGAGCAAAATCTCAGAACATGGATTATACTGAGCAATACAGATACTGTGGACAGGTATTCACTGTGGAAGTATGTCCCCTGTATCACCTCTTCATCACTCCCACAACACATTGGTGCATCACTGCCACCATCATCTGTTTGCATGGATACATCACAGAGTCCAGTCACTGGCAAACAAGTGGTGGACTCCTGTGATGTGGGTGATGCCTTTCCATGTATGGGGCATACTCTACCCTGGGTGTGGTAACACATTGACAAATGTGTTCTCAAATATATCCTCCTACAGACACAGATAGAATGGTGATGGTTCATCTTTATTGTGTCTCAAAGTACATTAGAATGTACATGTGTTTTGTGTGTGTATTGCATATATGCACTGAACACCTGTATGAGAACACTAAATGTACTTTGAAACTAAATCGTAATACTTCAGTAACACTGCTGCCTTGCTCATGTGTTGTCCACAAGGTTTGACAACTCTGTAGCTGAGCATCCTAACTGTACAGGTTAAAACACTCAAGAATTAGTGTTTTCTGTGTCTCTATGAGAATGTTCCAGTAGAGGTTTGTGTGAACCTCAGATCAAACTTTGCATCACCAACAACATCACCATAAACAGCAAGGGGTGATCTTCATGAAGGTGTTGTCAGGACATCAATCCAGTCACATGGAAGATCTTCAGTTCAAGGATGGATCATGTTACGGATGCCTGCGGGACAAGAGGACAGGATTTGGAGCAGTAGACCTGAACTGATCATCAAGCAACAACAATTTAGTCTTTTTCATCCCCTCAGTTTTCACAGTTACAGGTGAGTACACAAACCATTGCTTGACAATGTGTTGTGTACTCATCTGTAACCAATTCTGTGGGTAACTAAGGACATGTGCCCCAGCCCTATGGATATGTGACCCTGACATGAATACACACATCAACAAGTGTTCTGAGAGCTCCATGGAAGTAATGAATTTGGGCTGCCACTGTGAAAGTGACAGTGGCAGCCCAATGTCATTTGTTCCATGGAACTGTTAGGACACATTTGTTGATGTGTGTATTCATGTCGGGGTCATATATGTCTGCACACTCACAGGTCAGCATGGAGTCCCTGGTAAACTGATCTACGTCTCATGACCTCTACATTGTGTGACCATACCACTGTACATCCACCCTTGTGCTGCTCTTCTCAGCTCTAGCACAGTACAGGTCCCATATTGAGTCTAATGTCCCTTTAACCCCTGATGTGCCTGAGTATTATCCAATGCATATCATTAGATAATACTCTTTCGCTACTGGGCTAGCATGGTTGTTCAGGCTATAATCATGGCATATCCAGTTAGTTGCTGTCAATCAAGCCATGTAAGGTGATGAACATGGGTTATGTGTTGTACCTTGTTTCTCCTGGGGGTGTGCGTGATATCCTTGGGGTCTGTATGTCAATGTGGTGAGTGGAATGGAGGATGGTTTTTGAGTCCACACACACAATTTGCCACGTCCACTGCCAGTGCAGTGCTGTGTCACTGTTCCTGTGGGGTGAGACAGAACAAAATGTGCAGTGTGGTTAGTGTCACAGGACTGATGGGGGACTTGCATGGATTGTTTGCATGCATGTGTTATACTCACAGGTGAAGTGTTCCGTGATGAGCCTGTCTCTGATCTGTGCCCCTCTCATGGTCTCCTCCACATGCCCGATGTCCATGGCCACTTCCTGTATGGGGGGGTCCAGGATGTGATCCAGCAGTCTGGTGTCCACTGCGATGTTGTGCAGTATTGCGCACGCCACAATGATGTCACACACCTTAGCCGGTGCATACTGCAGTGCTCCCCCAGAGTGGTCCAGACATCGGAATCTTGACTTGAGAAGCCCAAATGTCCGCTCAATAGCATTCCTCGTTCTGGCATGAGCCTGGTTGTAGCTTTCCTGGGCATGTGTTTGGGGATTGGCCAGAGGGGTCAGTAGCCAGGACTTGCATCCATGGCCAGCATCACCTGTGTAATGTGAGTGACATGGTGAGACAGGGAGCACATGTTGTGTGAATTATGTTTTGTGTGGTGGACGTAGTAGCTGTGGGTCAGGTGCATGCTGAGCAGAGTGGTGTGTACGCCTGTGTATGTGGTGTGATTTTGTTTTGTGAACTCACCCACTAGCCATCCCCCTGTAAAGGTTCCATTCTCAAAATCTCTGTGGACTGAGGAGTTTTGTAGAATGTATGCATCATGTGTGCTGCCAGGATATTTTGCACAGACATTCATGATCCTCATGTTGCTGTCACACACCATCTGCACGTTGATGGAGTGGAAGTTCTTCCTGTTGATGAATATCTGTGCGTCACGTGCTGGGGCCTTAATCCGGACATGGGTGCAATCTATAGCACCCATGACCCTGGGCATGCCTCCCTTTGCGTAAAAGGCCTGCTTGACGTGTATCCAGTCCATGTCCGTGGTGGGAAAATGTATATAGGTACTGGCCTTGCTTTTGAGGGCTGGCAGGACCTGGGCCAGCACTCTGGAGAATGTGGCCTGTGACATGCCAGATGAGTAACCCTCAGTGGACTGGAAGGCCCCGCTTGCCATGAAGTGTATGGCACAGAGTAGTTTCTGCAGGCCAGTTAGGGCATGGTTGTGGATGTAGATGGGATCCACCTGCTCCTTGATGACCTCATACAAGGCAATGATGCTGTCAGGCCTCAACCTGTAGCAATCAATGACCTCGTCATCAGCCATTCCAAAGAGTGTGACCCTTGGGCGGTATACCCTGGGCCTTGGTGGTCGTCTATACATCCTGTGCCCTCCAGGTGGGGATGGACTCCTGTGTGGCTGCTGAGCCAGAGCCTCCTCACTTGCAACAGGAGAAGGCTGTTGATGAGGCGTGCTTGGAGGTTGCTGATGTTCCCTAGCTCTCTCCCTTGCACGCCTTCTCCGCAGTCTTCGCAACAATATGTAACCCAACATACTGTTTGCTCTCTCTATCTGTCTCTCTCTCTCTCTCTACCTCTCTCTCTCTAGCTCTCTCTCTCTAGCTCTCTCTCTCTCCCTCCCTGAGTGGAAAACAAGCCACAAGTGAGTGTGTTGAGTTGTCCCTTTAAGTACTTGCTAGGGCGTTGTGTAGGTGTGGTGATGAGGTGAGTGCTGACCAATGGAGAGTTGTTTGTGTCCAGGTAAGTGTTAGCAGGTGTGTGTGTGTTATAAGATGTGGTGTGTTGTGCTTGTTCTGTGTGTGCCATTTGCGGGCTTGCAGTTGTGGGGTGCAGGTCGCGTGTTGATGTTGCCCAGGTGAGCTTGTATTTGCAGGGTCCGCTTTGTGTGATGACCCCCATTGTTCCGTGCCATGTTGTGTTGTTGTTTTTTTGTGTGTCATTGTCCCTGTGGTGTTGGTTGTTGTTGTGTGTGTAGTGATTTGTGTTGTGTGTGCATGTTTTTGTGTTGTTTTGGCATTGCACGGGTTAATTTTCCCATTTACATGGTTGTGCGGTAAACCTTTTGTGTCTTTTCCTCTGTAACGGGTGTTTAGTTTTGGCCGTTAAGTGTCTAATGTGTGAGAAAAGTGGGTCTTAACTTTTAGCCGTTAGGTGTGTCTTTTTTTCAGCCGTTATCAGTACCGCAAGCCTTTGAATAGCTGTGGGGTATGTTGTTCCATGCGTCTGAATGCACGTAAGTGTATCGGCCGTTAGGATTCTGCAACTGCCGTTAGCTGTTGTTTAGACGGATCTTTGAATTGCAACATGACACTTAACGCACCCGTTAGTGATTTTTTTTTTAATAACGGCTGCCTTTAAATCGAGTCCAAAGTCTCCTGAGTCCAATGATACCAAATATGTATGGGGTTACTAGAGTATGCGGCCAGCATTGACCGCCAAACTGTAACACTGCATTTTGAGATCGGCTCTGAGAATTTTCTTAGTTGAACCAAAAATGCACTATTATGGTTTTTGAAGCCAAATGCCTCCAAAACCTCAAAGTAACCCCCAAAAAGCACCCATTTCCACAAAGCAAACTTCCTGGGGAATTCAAAACTGCCTCACTTACCTTTTTTCGTGAAGGCGCCAAGCCGTGAATAACCCCGGAATATGGGGTTCCTTCATACATTGATAATTTTTTTCCACATGATCTACATTTACGGGAAGATAAACGAATCAGGTTAACAGAGGGTTTAGAAGAATGTTATAACTGCGCTAGGTTTACTTAGTACATTAATTGTAAATACATATCGTGTCACTATAGTATAGGATTCTAAAAATGCAGTACCTTCCCAATAGAATTGTATCACGGTAAACCCCAAAATGCATGCATCCAACCGTGTGGTCATGGTCCCATTATACCTTAATAATCTACCCAAAAATGCATGTAATTGTTAAAAGTACTTGTCCTGAGGAATGCATAACTGGCTGATTTACCTTTTTATGTGATATGTGTCTAATTTTTTTTTTTTTTTTTTTAATAGTCATTTGCTTACCAGTTTAAATCCAGAAACCGTGCTGAGACGTTAATCTCTGCCAATCTGTGGTATCACATATTTATATAAATATACATACACGTATTAGATTTCTAACCATTTTTCACTGTCGTCCAATACAGGTCACTGGTACTCTGGGAGGCGATCCGCCCCTTTAATAGGCAGGAACAATTATGCAAATGATTGCAGGGGGCGGAGCCTCCCCTCCTACTTAAGCCACCTTCAGGCCAGAGCCACTAGATTGATTTGTTCCTGGGTGCTGTGCACACCAGCTAGAGAACATCTATGCATTCAACTTAGTATTTTGTTATTTTTTTTCAAATATGGAATACCACCATTAGGAGGTTGACCATGGCTGTGAATTGCCCTCTTTAAAGTTGCTGGTGCAGCTTCCAGGGATTTTCTGTGGACCTTATGCCCTGAAGAGGGAACAGCTTGAGTTAAGCAGCTTCCCTTCTGGGGAATTTACCTCTGGTTTATTCCTTCTTCATCATGGTCACCTGAAGACTGAAGTCCTGCAGGAAAGGTGAGCCACCCATTGAGTGCTGAAGGTCCACTTGTTCCCACAGTGTCCCTTTGCTGGGCTTGTATTTGGGAGTTTGCTTTACACTCCAGCACTCATAGGGTGTTTTTATTTGCATTTCAATGTTTAATGCAGTTTCTGTGGTATTCTCTGGGTTTTGGAGCCTTGGATAATGTTTATTTATGTGTTTAATACATGTTTGGGCACTTTTTAATGTTTTGTTAAACTTTATTATAATTGGTGTTCCGCGCCTTTAAGCGCGGCTTTTCCCGCTCAGACACTATGGCTCCTTTACTCTCTATGAGATTTCACAGTGTGGGACATATCTCTGGAACCGCTTGTCACAGCAACTTCAGAGAGGGCTCATTTTAATGCTAGGCTCCTGCTCTATCATCCGGTGTATGTTTCATGTGTGGGGTGTTCAGGGGGGCTTCGGGCACTCTTTGGGGCACTTGTATGAGGAAAACTACATTTCCCATGAGCGCCCGGTTCGTGCTCGTTTCTGATTGGCTGACCTGACGGCCGCCATTTTGTGTTGCTCTTCCTCGGCAAATACACTACGCAGGGACCAAGCCTTCTCTCCCCTCAACAGATTAACCCTTCGCTGGCCAGATAAGTCCAAATTTAGACATTTCTGGGGTGAAACTTTAATCTTCCACACTTTTACTGGGTGATAGGGTTTAAATTGGGGTATATTGACGCTGTGAGCATGTCTACTTCACTGGAGCTAGGGGCTAGACCCAAGTCAAAGGAGGATGGGGGGTCTGTTCCCCCCATGGCGTTTTGCTCCTCTTGTCACACTGGGCTATCTAGTGATTATTTGGGGGATCTATGCCCTAACTGCACTGTTGGTCAGAATAGCAACCCTGGGCTTCCCAGCCATGCTATTGAGCCATCTTGGGTGAGGGAGTTTAAAGCTGCCACTAGGGATCTCAGATCCACTCTCCAACTCTTTCCCTCTCAGGTTCAGGGGGCTCTCCAGGTATGGCAGACCCCCTCTACAATCAGGACCTCCCTGCCTAAGCCACAGGGGGCTCCTGATGTGTCTGATTCTTCTGAGGAAGAACTTTTACAGGATTCTGATGCTGAGGAACGCACTGTTATTGAGTCTAACAGGTCCATTGGGGACCCTTATGAATGTGACCCTGAAGTTTCTGCTGAGGGTCTGATTAGAGCTGTTTTAACTACGCTCAACCTTCCTCTGACTCAGGAATCTACTTATGATCCTACTGACGTTTTTCAAAAGAAACCATCTAAGCCTGTTGTTTGTTTTCCAACTAACCCTACCCTTGCCCGTCTAGTCTCTGAGGCATGGAGGAATCCTGATAGATCCTCCTCTGTCTCCAAAAAGTTTGCTAAACTGTACCCCTTTCCTGAGACTGAGCTGGCAAAATGGGTTCATCCCCCCAAGGTGGATGCTCCTGTTTCCAGGCTATCCAAGTCTACCGCTTTGGCTGTCTCTGATGCCTCTGCCCTGCAGGATTGGACGGATAAAAAGCTAGAACTTTCTCTTAAGTTTATTTTTGTCTCCATTGGCACTGCCATGCGTCCAACCTTTGCAGTGGCATGGGTTAATAGAGCTATTGCGGCCTGGACTGAACGACTGACTGAAGCAGTTCGCCAGGATGCACCAGTGTCTGAACAGTTGCAGCTCCTTGCTAATATTACTGAAGCTCAGAATTATGTTGCTGACGCTGCCTTTGATGCTGTGCGCATGATGGCGAGGGCCTCCACTTCTTCTGTGGTGGCTAGACGTGCCCTTTGGCTGAAAATTTGGTCTGCTGATACAGCCTCTAAGAAAGCTTTGCTTTCCTTGCCCTTTCAGGGGAATTTGCTATTTGGGTCTGAACTCAAAGAAATGATCAGTGAGGCTACTGGCGGTAAAAGTACTCTTCTACCCTCAGTCTTTAAGAAAAAGTTTCCAGCCAAACGCAATCGGTCCTTTCGTTCCTTTCAGACTGAGACACGCTCCTCGGCCCAAACGGGTCCTCCCACTACGCGCTCCTCCTCCAAGCCCAAACAGTCCTGGAAGCCCAAAGTTGCCCCCAAGGCCAAGACCTCCAAGACTGCTTCGGCATGACTCGCCGAACCCGGGTCCGCATCCGGCTGTAGGTGGACGTCTCCACGTCTTTCGCCGGACTTGGGAGGAGTCAGTGACGGACCCATGGGTTATTCAGGTGGTATCAGATGGATACAGGATCCCTTTCTCCTCCCTTTCTCCTTTTCGGTTCCATTTTACTCGTCCTTCTCAGGAACCTACAAAAAGACGTCTGTTCGAAGACGCTATTCAGGATCTCTTGGACAAAGAGGTCCTGGAAGTGGTTCCTCCAGAGGACACGGGTTCAGGATTTTATTCCAACCTGGTTGTGGTGGCCAAAAAGGACGGAGGGGTTCGTCCCATTTTGGATCTCAAAGATCTCAATGCCTATGTGGTGACTTCCCACTTCCGCCAGGAGTCCCTGCGCTCTGTGATTGCAGCAATGTCTCCAGGGGAGTTTCTTGCCTCCCTGGATCTTCAGGATGCATATCTGCACATCCCTATTCATCCAGAGAGCAGGCTGTATCTCAGGATTGCCTGCCACAGGGGACACTTTCAGTTTTCAGCTCTTCCCTTTGGGCTGACTTCAGCCCCTCAGGTCTTCCAGAGGGTGTTGGGTTCCTTGATAGCCGTACTTCATCAGGATGGGGTCAGGGTGACCCCTTACATGGACGATCTTCTCCTCAAAGCCTCCTCAGCGGAGCTTCTCCACCAGCAACTGCAGAGGTGTATTCACACTCTGACCCGTCATGGCTGGATCCTGAATCTGGACAAGTCAGACTTGGTACCATCTCAGAGACTTCTGTTCCTGGGTCTCCTGTTCGACACTCACCAATGCATGGTGTTTCTACCGGAGGATGTGGCTCATCAGATATCCATCCGAGTGGCTGGGATTCTGGACATGGACAGTGTTCCGGTACCGAAATTGTCGTCTCTAGTGGGGAAGTTCATTTCCACGATCGAAGCGGTGCCATTTGCCATGGCCCACTCCAGGGAACTTCAGAGATTTGTGATCCAGACGTGCAAGAATCATCCAGATCATCAACATCTGTCAGTCTCTGTACCTCCTCATGTCGAGTCGAGTCTGCACTGGTGGTTGAATCTCTCTCATCTCCTGAAAGGGAGATCCTTTCAAGTTCCTCGTTGGTCCACGATCACGACGGATGCCAGCCTTCGGGGCTGGGGTGCTGTGTTGGGTCGTTTCAGTGCTCAGGGGAAATGGGGTCTGGAGGAATCTCTTCTCTCCATCAATGTTCTGGAACTGCGTGCCGTCCGGCTTGCCCTGAGACACTGGGAATCTGAACTGACCGGTCGTCCGATCAGAGTGGAGTCCGACAACGCCACTGCGCTGGCTTACATCAACAGGCAAGGCGGCACAAAAAGCCGCACCGCCTGGTTGGAGGTCAAGGATATTTTGTCTTGGTCAGAAGATCACGTGCCTGTCATCTCTGCAGTTCACATTCGAGGCGTAGACAACATCATGGCGGACTTTCTAAGTCGTCATACCGTCGACAGCGGAGAATGGGCTCTTCATCCAGAGGTGTTTCACTTGCTCACCCAGAGGTGGGGGATGCCTGTGGTGGACCTGATGGCCTCCAGACACAACAGGAAGGTTCCGGTGTTTTGCTCCCGGTGGAGGGACTCCCTTGCTCTAGCAGTGGATGCCTTGTCGATCCCTTGGGATTTTTCTCTGGCTTACATCTTTCCTCCTCTTCCTCTATTGATCAGAGTCATCCAGAAGTTGAAGCAGGAGCGTTGTCCTGTCATCCTGATCGCTCTACACTGGCCTCGCCAGTCCTGGTATCCGGAGTTGATGGCCATGTCAGTGGCGGATCCGTTCCCTCTTCCTGCCCGTCCGGACCTGCTCCTTCAGGGATATATGTGGAAGGAGGATGTTCACACTCTCCATTTGATGGCATGGCGGTTAAATCCTCGATTCTAGCAAAGAAAGGATTTTCTCCTTCTGTGGTGTCGACTATGCTCAGTGCTCGTAAGCCTGTGTCCTCCAAGATCTATCATCGCATATGGTCAACCTTTATAGCATGGTGCACTCATAAGAAATTATCCCTTGATTTTCATCTTCCCACTGTCCTGGCCTTCTTGCAGGACGGTGTTGATAAGGGGCTCAGTCTGAGTTCCCTCAAAGTTCAGACTTCTGCTTTGTCTGTGTTTTTCCAGGAAAGGATTGCTATCCTTCCTGATGTCAACATTTTCTTCCAAGGCGTGACTCATGTTCGGCCTGCCTTTAAGAGTCCCACTCCCCAGTGGGATCTCAATTTGGTGCTGGGAGTTCTCCAGCGACCCCCGTTTGAATCCTTGGCTTCAATTCCACTACGTCTCTTGACTTGGAAAATGGCCTTTCTCTTGGCTATTGTTTCAGTTCGCCGGGTAGCAGAGTTACAAGCTCTGTCTTGTAAACCTCCTTACCTGGTGTTCCACAAGGATAAGGCTGTGCTTTGCACTACCAAGGAATTCTTACCAAAGGTTGTGTCCGAGTTTCACATCAATCAGGAGATTGTGGTTCCCTCTTTCTGCCCTAATCCTTCATCTGACAAGGAACGTGATCTTCATTTGTTGGATGTGGTGCGTTGCCTCAAGTTTTATGTTCATCGCACCGAGTCTATCAGGAAGTCTGACGCTCTATTCGTCATTCCTGAGGGGCCTAGGGCAGGGAGACCGGCTTCCAAAGTTACTATTGCTTCTTGGATTAAGGCTACCATCCGTGAAGCCTATAAGTTGTGGAATAAGCATGTTCCCTTCCGGGTGACTGCCCATTCCACCAGATCTATTGGGACCTCTTGGGCCTACAAGAATCAGGCATCTGCTGATCAACTGTGCAGAGCGGCCACTTGGTCCTCTGTGCACACTTTTTCAAAGCACTATCGAGTTGATGTACTGGCTTCGGCTGATGTCAGTTTTGGGAGGAAGGTCCTGGAGGCAGTTTTGCCTGTTTAGGTCCTCCACTCTGTGATCCTTAGTGCTCCTTTCTGTTGAGCCCGGTTGGCTCTAGTTCCGTGTGCTGTGTTAGTCCAGGAGTTGTTTTTCCCTTGGTGGGTGTCCGTTGACACTTACAGTTTGGGCTATGTAATTAACTGGTTCATAGCAGTTCTAGTGACTTGGGCCTTGCGTCTGGTCCTTGCCTTACTTCCCACCTCTGGGTCAGCTCAATGTTTGTACATCCCAGAGTACCAGTGACCTGTATTGGACGACAGTGAAAATAGGATTTTAGTCTTACCTGTTAAATCCTTTTCACTTAGTCCATACAGGTCACTGGTCTCCCACCCTGTCAAGGAACCAGGCTTGGCTCTCCTGTGGCATTCAGTGGGAGACCTTTTGGGCATGCTCACAGGAGTCTTTCTTCTTGCTTACCTGGGGACAGTTTTTTTTAGTGTCTCAAATCAATCTAGTGGCTCTGGCCTGAAGGTGGCTTAAGTAGGAGGGGAGGCTCCGCCCCCTGCAATCATTTGCATAATTGTTCCTGCCTATTAAAGGGGCGAATCGCCTCCCAGAGTACCAGTGACCTGTATGGACTAAGTGAAAAGGATTTAACAGGTAAGACAAAAGTCCTGTTTTTCTCTTATGAAATCATTGTTACAAAAATCTAAATTTTAATGTGTCATGTAAATCATTATTATGATGATGTCAATATGTAAGGTTACAGAAGGAATTAAATCTTAAGGCTATTGGTTAGCCTGGAGTTGTGGGCAGACCGGGAGATACCTCTTAACGGCCGCCAGAAGCGTGGTTGTGACGCTTCTTTGGGCGCCGAGTCGTCCCTCCTTTTACACGTCATCGGTTGGGCTGGTTTGCTTCTGAAATTTGGATCCGACCTAGCGTTCTTGGAACTATTTTTTTGGGCTCTTCCAGAGCTTAAGCTGTGGGGGATTGCTTCTTCGGTGTTATCCAGTAGGAGGTTGTGCGGGGGGAATTCCCTCTTTTCAGTTGTTTCAAGGTATGGGGGGGGGGAGGGGGGTTAGGATCGAGGGCGACAAACTTCGTAAGATTTCACGGGTGCTACAAGAATCCTGGATGCTATAGGCTAACTGCTAAGTGCTTAACGCTGTACAATAGACTATATGGGAAAAACACGGTGCAATACATTAAACGCTATACACTATACGCGGTAAATAAGCTACGTACTAACCCCCTATGAATGTGAGAAATTTTGGACTTGTTATTGCACTACACTGGGTGATATCATAGTGTGGCAATGGCAATGACTTAAATTGCTGGACTATACGTGCGCAGAGCACTCTCGCCAAGCAGATAGTGGCGTTCATGTTTAAGGGTGCTTTGAATTAAACTTAAAAGTGCAATCAATAAATGTTTCAGTGGAAAACGAATGTTGTGCTGTTGGAGGAAATCTGTTTTGCTGAAGCTATTTGCATTTGCTGAACCACTAGCACTTCATATGATGATTTATTTTAACACTCAGACTTTGAATTGAAGCACTCTATCACAGATTACGTGTAGAAATAAATATGCAATATTCTTTTTCGGCTATCAGCAAATAAGTAGCAGTGTTTGACCTGTTGGCGACGAGAGTGGTGCTCAGGATATTGCGAAGCATTGCATTGCCCACTCCTCTGGTTGTTAAAGGGTTAAATAATTTACAATTGGCAGACAAGATATGCAGCTGTTTGATCCTTTGGGTGCCGGAGTGGTACACAATGCATTGCATTGCGTGTGTTGCGTGCCCCTCTGGCATTCAGAGGGTTAAATCAGAATGGGACGGATGTACAATTGCCCCATCGCAGCTCCAATATTGACCACCTCCAGTAACAACAGTGGCTGGGGCATGTCCTAGAGTAATGGTTCACCAGAGTTCTGTGCCACTTTGGTGTTTCACAGCAGGGGCGTAGCTAGAAGTCACCGGGCCCTGGGCTAATCTTAGGTAGAGAATGTGGGTCATACATGTCCGGGATTGCATTTTTAAAGCAGATTTATTTTACCTTCTGGATATTATAAATATGTTCTAGTCATAAGTGTTCTTCATACTAAACATGTTTTATAGTTTGGTAGTATTCAGTTATGTGTAACATGCAGTTTTCAGGATTTGTTAGGTCTACACCAGTTCGGTGGTCAGCGGGCTCTTGGTGCAATTAATCTAAGAAGTACATTTCATCGGCGGCTCCAGTTAGGCAACGCCGGCCTTGCTCAGCGCACCTCCCAGTCGGCCAGGTAATTTTGCCCTGCTCTATTGTTCTTATTAAGGTGATTATTATTCTTAATTCGACATATTATTGTAGCATTTGAATAACTGTAATTCATCTCATTAACTGCATATTCATTATGGCATGTCATTTGGTCTTTTTTGGAGGATTTTAGTTTGGGGGGAAGCCTTTCGTACTTTTTTGATACTTTCAGTTACATGAATCTAGATTAGGAGTTTAGGTTTGATTTTGAAGTATGTCGGTCCCTGTCTTTTAGTCAGGGCAGGGAGGAGTAATTAGTTCCCCGGGAATCACGAGTTCTATTCCCCTCAGTCCAACGCATAGCTAGCACAACTCCTCCTGGTTTTTGTACAGACAGGGCGTCATCTTCTCACACCGTCAGCTACGATCCCCGCCTACCGAGATAGGCAACCGCCCCACGACCCAAATCATAGTCAGCACTGGTACGGTGTCGATAGGAAGGGCCTCATCCTCCCGTTTTAGTCAGTCAGGGTTTGTTTTTTGTTTTTTTCTCTTCCTCTCTCTCTCTCACTCTCTAGCCAGTTAGAGATCCAGGAGACCGACAGCGAATAGATAGAAACCCCTTTTCACCCTCGTTATTTCTCATTACAGGGGTCAGGAGCTTCAAGCATGTCGGTTGCATCTGGTTTTTCGGAAGTACCAGAATTACAAGACACTCCTAGGCTTACGTCGGAAGCTCAATCCCCTAATTTATATAGGTCATGGACTGTGGCTAAAATTGTTAGGGAACTAAAATCAAGGGGTATTCCCTACCCAGCCACGGCCAGGAAAGCTGAATTATTTAAACTTTTATTTACCCCTACTAATACTCCTAGACCTAGTACTAGCCAGAGTTCGACTCCATCTATTTCGCATTCTGCCTCGGAATTGGCAGATCTCCAGGCTTCGGTTGCCACTCTAGCGGAATCGGTAGCCTCCATCCATGCTAGACTGGAGGACCTAGGAAATTCTGCACCCAACTATCAGGTGGCCCAGTCTGTGAACCCAGGTATTCCCCAGAGTCCTGGGTACTCCTCAGCAGGGAATGTCATGCCAGCTGTCACTCCTGCCCATTTTATCCCTAATCAACTTAAAAAGATATTATAGAAGGCAAGGACATTAACCTTGTATCCTTGTTAATCTCCTCACAGGATTATGTGGAGAACAAAGCATTTTTTTGTGAACAAGTTTCGGTTGCGCTAAAAGCTAAAGATCCTAGGTTAGGGAAAAAACTGTTGGTTACTGAATTTGTATTGGCATTTATAGGGATGTTATTTGTTCGGTTCACCCTCAGAGAAGGGAGGAGCTAGATCATTATTTATACAGTGTGGTGGAGCTCGGGCACAAGTACGGTACGTATAGTTTCTATGATTATCACAGGTCTTTTTCAGCTAAGGCGGCCGCAGCGCTGGCTCAGTTTAATATTACTTCGGATTGGAGCCAGCTGGACACGGAACAATTTTGCTGTCACTTTGCTGGTCTTCGCGCTCCAGTGTGCTCCTCGTGCCAATCAGCTGAGCATACCGCCAACTTGTGCCCGAGTCTCATTCAGCCTACAATATCCCATTCTATAACTGAGAATTTGAACATTGGTCAGTCTGGCCCCTCTGCCTCCCCCAGGGTGGACCGCTTAGGGAGACCTATTGTTTTCTTTGGAAAATCTCAGATTTGCAATAATTACAACTATAACGGTTGTGGTTTAATGCTTGTAGATTGGTACATTTGTGCTCCATTTGCAAGAGAGCTCACCCTCGTTCCATTTGTCCTCAGAGGCTTTTCCCTAAATCATGACTAGACGGGGTGAATATTCATAACCTCAAGACATACTTGGGGTCTCACCCTTCTACGGGGTTGACCGAGTTTTTGATCCAGGGTTTCACGGAGGGTTTCCATACTGGCATTGTCACTCTACCAGGTGGTACCCTGGAATGTGAAAACTTGCGGTCAGCCACACAGGAGCCAGAGATTGTAGATGCATTAGTCAAGCGAGAGGTGACCAAGGGGTACGTTATTAGACCATTCGTCACTCCTCCCTTTTCTCATTGGCGTATCAACCCTATAGGGGTGGCTCATAGTAAGTCATCAAATAAAGCCCGCTTGATCTACGATTTGTCCGCGCCTCATGCAATATCCATCCCTAGTCTCAACTCGCTCATTCCATCTGAGGAATTCTCCTTAAATTATTCCTCGGTGGATGATGCCATTCAGATCATTATCCAGACAGGCAGGGGTTCTTGGTTGAGCAAGACAGATATAGCAGACGCCTTCAGATTGTTGCCTTTACATCCAGCACTGTGGAATCTGCATGGTATCAAGTGGCGGGGACTTTACTATTTTGCTACACGGCTTACTTTTGGGGCCAAGAGTAGCCCCAAATTGTTTGATATTTTTGCAGACACCCTGTGTTGGATGTTGTTAAACGCTCACCACGTCTTTCACGTGATTCATTATTTGGATGATTTTCTTATTATAGAACCTGTCCATCGTAAACCGACGGGTCTTGAGGAAATTCATAAACTTTTTTCCAATCTCAATATTCCCTTATCTCATGATAAAATTATGGGACCGGTTACTAGGCTTAGTTTTTTAGGGATCCAGTTAGACACAGTTAACATGGAAGCTAGTCTGCCTCAGGACAAACTCTCTATGATTCAGGGCTTGATATCAGAGTTTGCTGCCAGGGAATCCTGTCAGAAAATAGAGTTACAGTCCCTGCTCGGCACGTTAAATTTCACTATGAGGATAATTCCGCAGGGTCGTTCTTTCATAGCTCATCTGTTGACTCTGCTGTCTGGGGAGTCGCAGGCGGAGAATCTGGTGTTTCTTGACGCTTCCACCAAATTGGATTTGGGCATGTGGGCTCGTTTCATCAGGATATGGAATGGTCGCTCCATGTTTATACCCCAGGCCTCAGGATCGTCTCCTGTGGTCACCACTGCTGCAGCGGTCTCGGGGGGTTTGCCGCGATCAGTGGTGATCATTGGTTGGCAGAGGCCTGGCCCCCTGAGGTTAATTGGTCCCACCGGTTCAAAGGCAATCTCACTCTTTTCAAGTTAGTCCCCATCGTGGCTGCGGCCACTGTTTGGGGTAAACATTGGATAGGGAAAAATGTATGTTTTAGATCCAATGAGGAATCTACTGTGGCTTTGATTAATCAGGGTCGCTCCCCTTCTCCTGTCATTATGTCTTTTTTGAGGAAATTGATTTGGCTTTCCTTATACTATAAATTCGCTTTTATTTGTAAACTATTGCCAGTTGGGTCTTGTCCACAAGCTTATGCATTGTCTAATTTGGAATTTCAGGATTTCTTTCACCTGCAACCCACTGCGGATCCATCCCCGGTGTTTTGTCCAGACCTAGAATCCATGAGTATGGATTAGGAATTCATTTATGTGGTGCTCAAGTTCTGGTACGTCAGGGTCTAGCATCAAGCACCAAGAGATGTTATGTTAGAGCTTGGAAATTATTTCAAAGATTTAGTGGCTCCGTCAGGCCTTACTGAACTTATGATATTGGTATGGTCCTTGCTTTTATTTCTTATTGTAATTTCTCTCTACATCTAACATTTAATACCATCAGATTATATGTGGTGGGAATTCAGCATTTTTTGATTTTGTCAGATTTTCAACACAGATCATTACTGTCGTGTCAACCGATCAAACTAGCCTTAAAGGGCATTAAGAAATTACATCATAAGACCAAAACTAGATTACCTATAGATGGGTCGTTATTTAGAGCCATATGTCAAGTCCTTAATAATCGCCCATTCACCATAGAGATCAACAATACCTTGTTGGCTGCTATATTTTTGGCCTTTTATGGTTTTTGAGACCAGGAGAAATCACTGTGTCAAGTACTTCAGACAGATTTGTATCCATATCTGATTTAGTTCGTATCTCAGATCACTATGTTTTATCCTTGTTGTCCACTAAAACTAATCAGGTAGGTCCACCTACTAAGATACATTTCTATCCTACATTTAATGCCTGGTGCCCTGTTACTTATTTTGACGCCTATTTACTCACCCTTCAAGGGAAACCTAGAAATAGTCCTTTACTTCCTATCGATGGGAAACCCCTCACTACGTCCAATTTCATTAAATATGTAAGGACTATCATCTCCAGGTTAGGTCTGGACCCTATGGGGTTCTCAGGTCACTCTTTTCGCATCGGAGCAGCCACTTCGGCTTCTCGTCACAAAGTACCTGCACATTTTATCAAGTGTTTGGGAAGATGGGCTTCTGTCTGCTATATGACATACATTTCATCCCCTGACATAGAAATGAGACAGGCCTTCCGTTGTTTAGCGCTTTGATACTTGTATTTGTATTATTTAATAAAGGTTAAGACTCTCTGTGTATGTGGTTATACTTTTTGCCCTCTCAGCAGGCCTGGTTTACGACGGCTAGGAGCACACTTCAGCCCCTTATTTTTAGCATCGAGAGGTCCGTCCACAAGATGTATTTTGTGATAGTCAAGGACTTAATACATAGCTCATTGTATAATGCAAAAGAACGTTAAGCAATGAAATACATACATTTTCTCCAAATACAGACCTTAAAAACTCCCTCTGCTCTTGATGGGAGTTTCCCATTACAAACTCTCAACTGGGATTTTTTGTGAAAACCCATGATCTGCAATTTATATAAAAAAAGGGAAAACTATTTTAAAATCAATACCTCTATTTTTGAAAATATTAATAAAGGACTTTGTATGCAAAGCCAATACATTTCTGACAAACACACACACTTTGTTAATATGTACTTCATGGAATGATCAACTTGTGCCAAGTCAATTTCCACAAAAAAATTTCCAGCTGATTTTTGTAACAGTTGCTACACCACGGTGAACTCTTCCTAACTCTTACTATTAAAACCTCAGAACATTTTTAAAACCAGGGAAATTTTAAAACAGATGACAATTAACAGAGTAACACACCTGCCTTGATCTTCCAGAAAATTGCTGGAAGTTTGTGATACATTCCATCATAAAGGTAAAAGTGGTTGAATTAAAGAAAAAAAAGGTAACAAAGGAGCAATTGCAATTTTTTTTTTTTTTAATTAATGGAACATTTTGTAACCAAAAAATAGTCCACTTTTGCCTTAAATAAGTTAATCAACACCTTTGCAACTAGATGTCTCAAACACATTATGAAGCAATGTGGAGAAGATGTCTATAGAAGTATCACAGCCATAAAAAATGGTAACTCCACTGCAATCAACAAGTATACCCTAGTAATTTTGGACTGTGTGGTAGATCTAAAAACACTCTTCAAAGCACAGGCCAGGTTGGCTGGGACACTTGGGGCAGTAATATCTTGTGTCTCGTCTCCTTCCTGTTTTGCTGCATATCCTGCAGGGCTTTTGTCGACTTATGTTTTCATGACCTGGTCTGTTCTGTCCACGCCACCCATGTACAGATTATAATCCCTGATGCAGATAGGTTTAGGGACAGGTGCTGCATTGCCTCTTTGCTGCATCAGAACGGTGGACTCGTTGTGTATTGTGGTGAGCATGAATACATTTTTTTGTCTGTATATTTAAGTACTAGGAGTTTTTCACACCTAAGGGCTGAAGATTCACCACGTTTTTGTTTTACTGCCACAAGTTGTCTTGGCAAACACTTTCAGTTTCTGTTAATTGTTCCACATGCAAGGGTGCTACATCTGTAAAGGGCCTTAAAGAGGGGAATACCTGTATAGAAGTTATCAACGTACAGGTGGTAACCTCTGCCTAATAAAGGGGCTATTAGATCCCAAACAATTTTTCCTGTTATGTTTAGTGTAGGTGGACAGTTGAGTGGTTCTAATGATTTGTCCTTTCCTACATAAATCCGGAAAAACTTTGCGTAGCCAGTGGAGCTTTCACAAAGTTTGTAAAATTTAATGCCATAACGGGAACGTTTGTTGGGGATATACTGCCGAAACACAAGTCTTCCCTTGAAGAGAAGAAGAGACTCATCCACACTTTTATTTTGGGTTGGTGTGTAGAGTTTGGCAAATAAACTAGACAGGCTATCAATTAGGGGCCTTAACTTGTGTAACCTGTCATGTAGGGGATGATCTTTGGGGAGATCAGCGGTGTTGTCATTAAAATGTAGAAACCGCAGTAGTATTTAGTAACAGTTTCTGTTCATTATTGAAGGAAAAAGTGGAGTTCCAAAAATTGAATGGGTATCCCAGTAGGAGTGGAGGCTGGGCTTTCTAATAATACCCATTGCAAGTGTGAGTCCCTAGAACTTTTTAATCTCACATAGGTTTGTAGGAACCCAACTCTGAGCCCTTGCACGTGCAGTTAGAGTCCTTTCTGACCTATGTTGTTCTGCATAACGGTTGGTTTCGGTAACCATATTTTGCAGAACAGTATCAGGCAGAAACATTTTGAAAAAGTCAACAACTTCAGAATTGGTCGTATTCACTGTGACTCCAACCGTTTCTCCAAACAGGGGCACTTGTGGATTGTAGTTATTGGGAGAGGTCAAAATAAGATGCTCTCAATCAGTTTAGATTGCAGCAGGTGTGCAGTGCATACCTTCAACTGGAGGTTGGACATCCTGCTCCTCTTGTACTGACACGCCTAAATTTGGATCAGCCTCACTAGATTGAGCCTGGGCACTGGCTGATGTAGCACCCTGCTGCCTTTTGACTGGGGGCTCGTCACTGGACTCGCTGCTTTCTGACTCAGAGGCAACATATTCAGAGGCTGAGTCTGAACTAAAGACAAAGTCCTCCTCTAAATCAGACTCCAGAAATAATTTATATGCCTCCTCAGCAGTGAAATATTTTTTTGCCATTGTCAGGGCAGATGACACTATTCAATATAGAATTTGAAGATTGGTGTCAGTATAAAATTTGAAGATTGATGTCAACAAATATATACTTATAAAATTTGAAGATTTGTGTCATCAAATATACACTCAAACCTGAAAAATAAAACATACATGCTAAAGGAATAAGGTGAGAAATAAATGTATATAATATATTCTTCATTAATTAAACTTTATCTAATATATACACTACTTGATGTGACTGGGGACTTGCAACATTATGTTGAAAACCACTCATTGATCCATGGGTGTGTAACCCTTTCAGTGTCAGAGGGGGGTGAAATACAGCTCTAAAATGCACTGCACACCTCTCTGGCACCCAAAGGGTTTACTTTGGCTGCTCAATACCAATGAAAACTAAAGTACATTAGACTACAATACAGCAATGACAAATCCAGAAGACCACAAAAACAGGCACTCCAGTGAACACATTGTGCCCACACTGATCCATGGGTGTGTAACCCTTTCAGTGTCAGAGGGGGATGAAATACAACTAATCGATGCACTGCACAACCATCTGGCACAGAAAAGGTTAAACAAAACTAGTTTAGATATGAAACATACAATAAAATGGTCACAGTATATAAACTGCAGGATGGTCACACTATAATTAAAAAATAAATAAATAAAATAATAATAATAATAATAAAGTGTTAACCCTTTGAGTGCCAGAGGGTTGCAGAACGCATAGCTTTGCAAAGCGTTCTGTACCCCTCTGGCATTCAAAGGATTAACGCGGTTTGAATGCCAAAAAGGTATGCAACAGATTGCAACGTGATGCATTGCATACCCCTTTAGCACTCACAGGATTATTGTGTCAACTGTAATATTGTGTTAAGGTTGTGTCTATGTGTATACCACTGTATTAACATTTATTGTAATGTGCTACAATTTAAAAGATGAATATAAAAATAATATTTTTTTTTACCTGATCTGTGTCAATTTTCTCTCCTAATGAGAGAATAGAAATACAGATTGGGTATATATAACAGCAGGAGGGGGGTTTAGTTGAGTGAAAGGATTAAAATCAAAACAATCCTGTCACTCAAGTACAACCCCAGCTCCTACCTGCTTTAGTTTCCACTTGGGAGCCTAAAGCATTTTTTAAATTTGGAACCAATGGGGAAGGGGGCAGGACTCAGAATGCCAAGACAGCTCTGATTGGTCACAGAGCAGTCTTGACACTCTGATTCACCCCTTGCTCCTCTTGAGCTGCCAGGGAAGCCCCAAGCAGTATGTGCAGCATGGAGGTTGCTGCATTGGCAATAAATAATATTTAAGGTAAAGGGCTCATGGAGGGGTCAAACAGGGGTTATATTTGTGTATTTGGTTACCAGGGACGCTAACAGCGCCCTGGCATGGAAAAAAATCAACTTTTTTTTACTATTAGACCGGCACTGAAAGAAGCATTCAGTGTTGGTCTATTATTACAAACAGAGAGGGGACATGGATCATTCATAGGAGCCATCCAGTCACTCCTAGCGCCTCGGGGGCATTGGGGAGCACTGGGATCTTTATTTATTTACATTTTTTTTTACTTTTACCAGCGATGGCTATGGGGAACCATCGCCGGTAGTGTGCAGACCATGCTGCAGCTTCTGGGTGACATGGATCGCTCACAGGAGCGATCCACTCACTCTTTAAACTTTACCCTAACAAGCAGGGTTAGAGGAATGAGGTGGGGACATAAAACTGGGGGAAAACTGGTTTTAGTACCAATAGACCAGTGCTGGGTAAAGCATCCAGTGCTGGTCTATTACAAACACAGAGGGGGTCATGGCTTGTTCATAAGAACGATCCAGTCACCCCTAGCGCCTCAGGGACATCGGGGAGCGCTGGGACCTTTATTTTTGACACATTTTTTTTTAATTACATTTTACTTTTACCGGCGATGGCTATGGGGACCCATCGCCGGTAGTTTGCAGACCATGCTGCAGCTACCGGGTGACATGGATCGCTCACAGGACCGATCCGTGTCACTTTTTAAGCTTTAAGCAGTGAAGGAGGTTTAGGGGAAAGGGGGGACATTCACTTGAACTTAATATTTTTATTTGTACCAGCGATGGATCATACAATCCATCACTTGTACATTAACACGTGATGCAACTATACGAAGGGACATGGATCGTTCCTACGAACGATCCTGTCCCTTAATTAAACATTTATTTAGCCCCTGCTTATACCGCAGGGGTTTACCATGAGTGGGGCATAGTTTTTTTAATCATGCAGCTACAGCTTACCGGAATACCGGTTTATGCTGCAGCTGCGTTTTAGGTATACAGTGTACGAGCGTGGCACAGCAGGAACAGCTGTGTCCACTCATACGTTGTACCCACTTTGCACTCTAGGGGTTAAGGGAGCAATAAACTTTTGCAAAGAAAACATGTTACAGGGCTGTTTGTGCTGATCAAAGCAAGGTTACTATAAACCCTGGCAGATTTTTTTTTTTATTCAAATGTTAATTCTTCTCGAAAGTATCTTAAAGGACCAGAGGGGTAAGCAATGTGTTTCACACCTCTCTGGTCCTTTTTAAATATTCTATGAGTCACTGACTACAGCTCTGCATTGTAAGCAACAGCAACAGTATCACCTGGTGATGACAGTAGGAAGTGGAAATGTAATTACAGTCTGAGCTTTAATATTTGAATCAAATATACTGCAGCTGTAAAAATAACCTAGATTTACTCAACAACAAAACAGTAAATATATATTTTTATATAAAAAAATGTTCAGCTCCTTTGATGTTCCTCCCATGAGCAGGGCTCAGCTTTCATGAAAGTAGTCTGTGGGTCTTATGTTCAAAAGAAACACAAAGTAATTTAGGGTCAAACCAACTGCAGGGTAGGTGTCAAATAAAATGATCTGAATTGAAGTAGTGAATGCTGGCAGGATCTCAAATACATTGCACCCCAATGCAATAAAGACCTATCCAGCATTCAATGGGTTAAATCCCCATTTACATCAGTGGGACTTTTTATATCTCCCTTATGGTGCAGTTAATTTGGTCCAGAATAATTAAATGTTTCTTGTGTAGAAAAGGGGTGGGCAACATGAGGCCCTCCATCTCCTAAAGGACTACAGCACCCATCATCCTACGGCAGCCTATAGCAGGAGAATGATGATAGAATTCTAATCCAGTAATAGCTGGCAGGCCTCACATCGCTCAATCCTGCCTCTGAGTATTTTATGGATTGTAAAGGTTAGGGTAGTCTGTAGGAGAGCAGTTTTATGCATTGAGTGATTCATGTTCCTTATCAGTTTTCCCAAAGGCATCAGGATTAGATAATGGATCGAGGTCTGCAAACAGATTATAGCAAGCTCTCAGATGTTTTGTGTTTTTGGAGCCATCTTTTGATGGTGTCTTTTTAATATTGGAATTGAAGTTACTTGATGAGGGAGATGGCAGAGAAGGAGGTGTGGAGATCCCGCTGTTTTCCATCATGTCTTGCATTGAAAACAGTAGATCGTTCATGTCTTGGTCTAGTAGCTATGAAGGGAGAAAAACGGAAAATGAATCAGCAGTTGGAACCTGCTGTACTGCTGTTGTCTCTGTAGCGGTTGGACTCATTAGATGGACAGTGGACAATGGTTCTCCAAATACTGCAGTCCACTTTTTCCCGAGATCACAGCTTTCCAGGGATGAAACACTAAGCATCTCATTCAGAAGCTGCATTTCATCCTTTTCCCCAGAGTCAGAATGAAGTGGGTCCTTCGAAATGGCACTTTCTTCATACATAATCTTCTCCTCTGGCTTTAGATCCAGGAAATCATCTGTGTTTTCATCAAGTATAAGTTTTCTGTCAAAGCTGGGTAAATTTCCTTTATCCAGTTAAGCTGGTGACTCAGGTTCATCATTCTGCTGAATGTCATCTAATGAAATTAATTGATCATTTCCTTCTGTGGAAGCCTCTTCTTTGTCTTTAGTTTTTTTCTTGTTCTGCTCCAGTAGTTTATCCACAGGATCCTGTAAGGTCTTTAACGTGTTGAATTCATATGGCTGATAGCCCTTGAAGCTTTCATGATTCACAGCTATTGTGTGAGATGTTTTCTCCCAGAAATGAAGTAATGTTGTCTGGTACGTGGTTAAGGCGTGAGACAAAAGATTCCATCTGCTGGCTTTTAGTAGATCCACTTTTTCACACACATCTTTTTTCAGCCTATCAAAGGCAGCTTTGGTGTGACGCACTTGTGCTTGGACCTTTCTAAATTTTTCCATCTGTTTATAAGTATAAGGGTCTAGTTCGTGAGAAACATCGTGAGTAAAATACCTCAATACTCTGTCCTTGACTGTTCCATTCTGTTAACGGTCAGCCATGAATTAGAGATAGCCCTGTACCGAAATGTCTCCACCTCTTAGTACAGCCTCGCTAAAGGACTTCTCAGAGACAACCTTTGCTGAGAAGAAAAACAGAGAGCCTTCCCTGTTCCCTGCATAATTTTCCCAGCTCTGGATTTATCTTGAGAACCCTGTGAACGAAGAAATTTCCCTAATTCATTTTCTTCTTACGATAAAAAGCAAATCCGTTTCTTGTATTGTTCAATCACTTTGTGCGTATCGGTCGTAAAACTCTCTGGCGTAATGGTAGTTGTGTCTGTCCATATTTGGTCTCTCTGTCTACAGGCACCTGAGATGAAATGTAGGCGATTGCAGCAACGACTGATGAACAGGAGCCGATCTCAGGGCCTGTGATGTGGGAGGCAGCAGAGTGTATTCCCTGCAATGTCAGCCAGGCAGCCTCATCCAAATGAAAGTACCTATCAATGAGTTTCTGCTCGTCAGCAGACCGAAAGTGCATTTCTTTTAGAAGAATAACATCCCCTCCCATCCTGTGAAAATCCCTCAGAGCCATAGTATGTTTTTGCGGAACTGAGCAGACTTTTTATGGTATGAGTTCTAATTTTATGATGACCATTATAAAAATTGATTTATAATATTTTCCTTAATATAGTTAATTAGCAATTATTTATAGATTTTGGCAAATGAAGTAATAATCATTCTACAAATCGTTTCTATGTATCTCATCTACTATTTTACAACAAGAAAAACATTTTACCTCTCTCTCTCTCTCATATATTGTATATATATATATATATATATAAGAGCGGGGCCGCAAACCCAGACCGCAGTCCTCTCGGCGCACCGACCACTGTCTGAATCCGGAGCGCCCAGCTCCGTATCAGCCGCGGCGCCTGCAGCACTTCTGTGCAGGACTGCACTGCGGCAGTTGCTGGGTGGCACCATGGCTCGTGTACACAGGCTCTTCAAGTAATTATATACATATATTTTATATATACACACACACACACACCACCGTCCAAAAGCCCAGGGTCACCTATTAATGGCCTTGTTTTCCATAAAATTGGTTGCAAAATGAATAGGAAATACAGTCAAGACATTGACAAGGTTAGAAATAATGATTTCTAATTTAAATAATAATTGTGTCCTTCAAACTTTGCTTTAGTCAAAGGATCCTCCATTTGCAGGAATTACAGCCTTGCAGACATTTGGCATTCTAGTTTTCAGTTTGTTGAGGTAATGTGAAGAGAGTTCACCCCCATGCTTCCTGAAGCACCTCCCATAATTTGGATTGGCTTGATGGGCACTTCTTACATACCACATGGTCAAGCTTCTCCAATAACACGATCAAGGAAATTTCTAAGCAACATCAAACTCCTCAACGGCAGTGTGTGTGTACATATAAACAATACAGAGAGAGAGAGAAGTAGTGACACAACTCAACATTTCTACCCTTTAATGACAAAGAGGTGTGCAATCAGGGGCGGATTGTGGTGCAATACCAGCCCGGGGGATTTTCTTATTTAACTGGCCCACTAGCTGGTATTTGAGAGCCAGGGTGGGGGTGTGGGTACACAGTGCATTGCTCAGCAATAAATTCAGTATGCAGTATATGATACGTTATTAACCACTTGCATGCCAGAGAGATGTACAGTAATGCATTCTGAGATTAACCCATTGATTGTCCCATAGGTGCACACCACATTGCACAGGAATATGTATCTCAATGAATAACCCCTTGTGTGCTAAAGAGGCATAATTAATCAGTAACTGACATCTTTATTCACCTTTCTGGTATACAAGGGGTCAATTACTCATGAATTAAGCCTCTAGCATACAAGGGGTTAAACAATGAGGTACTGCCTAAGAGGAATTCAGTGGGTTAATAGTAGAATAAAACAGTGCTGTAATCCTGTCTGGCATGTAAATGGTTAATAACTGATTATTCATACCTATCTAAAAAATACAGGGGGTTAATGGGTTAACACATCATACATTAAACCTATCTAGCAACAATACAGTTAGTTAATAAAAATTAATACCATTTGGAACTGCCAGGTAGTTGGGACCCAGAACCTATGCCTGCTAATCTTGCACTGCACCAGGACACACTGCAGGCAGAGCAGGGACAGCTAAGTCAGCCTTGGGGATGGGACAGATAGAGGGAACAGGACCCAGTGTTCACTGCTGCTCTGGTGAGTTGTGCCTCCGGTCCACAAAGTTGAGGACTGGAGAGGTGAAATCATCTGATCTCCCTACCGGCCCATAACTGAGCGGCTCACCGGGGGATGCCCGATCCCCCGATAGGACAATCCGCCCCTGTGTGCAATACGTTATGCCTTAATCCATTGTACACCTGTTTGGTCTTTAACCCCTTAACGACCCTTGACGTACCAGGACCGTCAAGGGTAAATTTGCTTTAAAGGGGAACTTTCACCCCGCAATAACTTAACGTTCACTTGTTGCTCACCTGGCGACTAGATGCTTAGTAGCGCTAGTCGCCAGCAATATTACCCGGTTCTTCAAATATCGGCTTTTTGCCGATGGTGACAGCAGCAGGAAGCACGGACGTCTCTTCACAGTGACGTCCGTGCGCCTGCGCTGTCAGTCCCTTTTGCACCACTAAGCAGCTAGTCGCCAGGTGAGCAACAAGTGAACGTTAAGTTATTGCGGGGTGAAAGTTCCCCTTTAAGGACCAGTGACGGTCCTGGTACGTCAAGAGTTAAATGGTAGCAGCGCGCCGCCGTGCACGCTGCTACCATTCAATCCAGGCTGAGACTGAGCGGTCCAGTACCGGACCGTTCAGTCTCAGCCTCTGTCGGTAGTGCCGGGTCATGTGATCACTGCGTCAGCGATCACATGTACCGGCATTCTAAATCTGTGAATGAGGCAGTGCAACTCACTGCCTCTAGTGTCTCCTCTCTGCTAATGCGTCCCTTACATCAAAGTAAGGGACACAGAAGCAGAGAGGAGACACCTAGTGGAAATACAAAATACAGCAGCTGGGGGTGTTAACCCCTTCACTGCTGGTACAGGAGGATGGCTAAATGCAGGTCAATTTCTGACCTGCTAAATACACTTTTTTTTTTTTTTTTTTTTAATAAAAACAACACACTTTTTTTTTTTTTTTTACAAATAAAATATTTTATTTAAAAAAAAAAAAAAAACATCTCAAGAAACAAAATTAGAAGTGTGACTGTTGTGGAGTCATGTAATACACTTACACACACCGCCAAATGTAATGAACAAAAAAGTGGGAAAATAGGGTGGGAAAAAGGGACATGGGGATTTTCACCCAGGGGGGGACAGTGGCCACTTTAAACTGCACATTTTGTAGGTATGACTGAGTGGTCATACCTTTCATGCAGTCTCCATAAATATTTAACCCTTTGCGTCCAATTGATCCCAAGAGAAAAAACAAAAATGATGTTTTTTTTACTTTTTTTTACCTTTTTCTTTAATTTTAATAAAGTAAATGGTGGGTTATCCATAAAAGTGGGGTATCAAAGGAAAGCCCTATTTGTTTGTAAAAAAAACAGTATATAATTTATGGGGGTGGAGTAAAAGCCTAAGAGGGAAAACACTGTTGAACAAAGACATAGTCAAAAAGGTCAGAATTGCTCCGGTCCTGAAGTCAAATCCACCTCTGATTTTCCCAGTCCTTAAGGGGTTAAAGGAGCAGTAAACTTAAAAAAGTACTTACATTATATAAGTAGATTAAGTGATGGTGTATTCAGTGCTGTCTTTTTTTTTCTGAGGGATTTTTGGTTAAGGAGTAATTCCCATTTTAAGTTTGTGTTTTTTTAATCATGAGCTCCCCCTAGTGGCATCATTTAGGTTAGGGAATTCACGTCGTCGACTTGGAAAGGTCAGTAGGAGGATCAAACTTCCTGAGGCATTTAGAAATCAGCTGTTGGTGGCTGGTGCTGAGGGGGCATGTCTGCTAGAGGAGGAGTAAGCTACATGAACAGCATCAGCTGAAGATTTACCTCAGCAGAGAAAGTGTGTATTTTTCCTGAAGACTGTTGTAGTTTGAAAGATTGAGACTGTAATTTGAAGGTTTGTTTGCAAGATAGACAGACTTTACTGTTATGTGTTGGTTAATGCTGGGAGTTGAATTTTTTTTAAACTATACTTGTAAATGTAAAAAAAAAAACTAATTTTGTATAGATGGGGAATGTACAGTATGCTGCACTATTAACCCTGGGAGTGCCAGAGGAGTACTTCTTACTTACTTGCTTACTCCTCTGGCACTCACAAAAAAAAGACAGCACTGAATACACAATCACTTAATCTACTTATATAATGTAAGTACTTTTTTAAGTTTACTGCTCCTTTAAGGGAGCAATAAACTTTTGTAAAGAAAACATGTTACAGGGCTGTTTGTGCTGATCAAAGCAAGGTTACTATAAACTCTGGCAGATTATTTTTTTTATTCAAATGTTAATTCTTCTCGAAAGTATCTTAAAGGACCAGAGGGGTAAGCAATGTGTTTCACACCGCTCTGCATTGTAAGCAATAGCAACAGTATCACCTGGTGATGACAGTAGGAAATAGAAATGTAATTACAGTCTGAGCTTTAATATTTGAATCAAATATACTGCAGCTGTAAAAATAACCTAGTTTTACTCAACAACAAAACAGTAAATATATATTTTTATATAAAAAAATGTACAGCTCCTTTAATGTTTCTGCCATGAGCAGGGCTCAGTCTTCATGAAACTAGCCTGTGGGTCTTATGTTCAAAAGAAACACAAAGTAATTTAGGGTCAAACCAGAAGCATTCAGGCTGGTCTATTATTACAAACAGAGAGGGGACATGGATCATTCATAGGAGCAATCCAGTCACCCCTAGCGCCTCGGGGGCATTGGGGGGCATTGGGGAGCACTGGGATCTTTATTTATTTACATTTTTTTTTTTTTTTTTTTACTTTTTACTTTTACCGGCGATGGCTATGGGGAACCTTCGCCGGTAGTGTGCAGACCATGCTGCAGCTTCTGGGTGACATGGATCGCTCACAGGAGCGATCCAGTCACTCTTTAAACTTTACCCTAACAAGCAGGGTTAGAGGAATGAGGTGGGGACATAAAACTGGGGGAAAACTGGTTTTAGTACCAATAGACCAGTGCTGGGTAAAGCATCCAGTGCTGGTCTATTACAAACACAGAGGGGGTCATGGCTTGTTCATAAGAACGATCCAGTCACCCCTAGCGCCTCAGGGACATCGGGGAGCGCTGGGACCTTTATTTTTGACACTTTTTTTTTTTTATTACATTTTACTTTTACCGGCGATGGCTATGGGGACCCATCGCCGGTAGTTTGCAGACCATGCTGCAGCTACCGGGTGACATGGATCGCTCACAGGACCGATCCGTGTCACTTTTTAAGCTTTAAGCAGTGAAGGAGGTTTAGGGGAAAGGGGGGACATTTACTTGAACTTAATATTTTTATTTGTACCAGCGATGGATCATACAATCCATCACTTGTACATTAACACGTGATGCAACTATATGAAGGGACATGGATCGTTCCTACGAGCGATCCTGTCCCTTAATTAAACATTTATTTAGCCCCTGCTTATGCCGTAGGGGTTTACCATGAGTGGGGCATAGTTTTTTTAACCATGCAGCTACAGCTTACCGGAACTACCGGTTTATGCTGCAGCTGCGTTTTAGGTATACAGTGTACGAGCGTGGCACAGCAGGAACAGCTGTGTCCACTCGTACATTGTACCCACTTCGCACTCTAGGGGTTAAGGGAGCAATAAACTTTTGTAAAGAAAACATGTTACAGGACTGTTTGTGCTGATCAAAGCAAGGTTACTATAAACTCTGGCAGATTTTTTTTTATTCAAATGTTAATTCTTCTCAAAAGTATCTTAAAGGACCAGAGGGGTAAGCAATGTGTTTCACACCTCTCTGGTCCTTTTTAAATATTCTATGAGTCACTGACTACAGCTCTGCACTGTAAGCAATAGCAACAGTATCACCTAGTGATGACAGTAGGAAATGGAAAAGTAATTACAGTCTGAGCTTTAATATTTGAATCAAATATACTGCAGCTGTAAAAATAACCTAGATTTACTCAACAACAAAACAGTAAATATATATTTTTATATAAAAAAATGTTCAGCTCCTTTGATGTTCCTCCCATGAGCAGGGCTCAGCTTTCATGAAAGTAGTCTGTGGGTCTTATGTTCAAAAGAAACACAAAGTAATTTAGGGTCAAACCAACTGCAGGGTAGGTGTCAAATAAAATGATCTGCATTGAAGTAGTGAATGCTGGCAGGATCTCAAATACATTGCACCCCAATGCAATAAAGACCTATCCAGCATTCAATGGGTTAAATCCCCATTTACATCAGTGGGACTTTTTATATCTCCCTTATGGTGCAGTTAATTTGGTCCAGAATAATTAAATGTTTCTTGTGTAGAAAAGGGGTGGGCAACATGAGGCCCTCCAGCTCCTAAAGGACTACAGCACCCATCATCCTACGGCAGCCTATAGCAGGAGAATGATGATAGAATTCTAATCCAGTAATAGCTGGCAGGCCTCACATCGCTCAATCCTGCCCCTGAGTATTTTATGGATTGTAAAGGTCAGGGTAGTCTGTAGGAGAGCAGTTTTATGCATTGAGTGATTCATGTTCCTTATCAGTTTTCCCAAAGGCATCAGGATTAGATAATGGATCGAGGTCTGCAAACAGATTATAGCAAGCTCTCAGATGTTTTGTGTTTTTGGAGCCATCTTTTGATGGTGTCTTTTTAATATTGGAATTGAAGTTACTTGATGAGGGAGATGGCAGAGAAGGAGGTGTGGAGATCCCACTGTTTGCCATCATGTCTTGCATTGAAAACAGTAGATCGTTCATGTCTTGGTCTAGTAGCTATGAAGGGAGAAAAACAGAAAATGAATCAGCAGTTGGAACCTGCTGTACTGCTGTTGTCTCTGTAGCGGTTGGACTCATTAGATGGACAGTGGACAATGGTTCTCCAAATACTGCAGTCCACTTTTTCCCGAGATCACAGCTTTCCAGGGATGAAACACTAAGCATCTCATTCAGAAGCTGCATTTCATCCTTTTCCCCAGAGTCAGAATGAAGTGGGTCCTTCGAAATGGCACTTTCTTCATACATAATCTTCTCCTCTGGCTTTAGATCCAGGAAATCATCTGTGTTTTCATCAAGTATAAGTTTTCTGTCAAAGCTGGGTAAATTTCCTTTATCCAGTTAAGCTGGTGACTCAGGTTCATCATTCTGCTGAATGTCATCTAATGAAATTAATTGATCATTTCCTTCTGTGGAAGCCTCTTCTTTGTCTTTAGTTTTTTTCTTGTTCTGCTCCAGTAGTTTATCCACAGGATCCTGTAAGGTCTTTAACGTGTTGAATTCATATGGCTGATAGCCCTTGAAGCTTTCATGATTCACAGCTATTGTGTTAGATGTTTTCTCCCAGAAATGAAGTAATGTTGTCTGGTACGTGGTTAAGGCGTGAGACAAAAGATTCCATCTGCTGGCTCTTAGTAGATCCACTTTTTCACACGCATCTTTTTTCAGCCTATCAAAGGCAGCTTTGGTGTGACGCACTTGTGCTTGGACCTTTCTAAATTTTTCCATCTGTTTATAAGTATAAGGGTCTAGTTCGTGAGAAACATCGTGAGTAAAATACCTCAATACTCTGTCCTTGACTGTTCCATTCTGTTAACGGTCTGCCATGAATTAGAGATAGCCCTGTACCGAAATGTCTCCACCTCTTAGTACAGCCTCGCTAAAGGACTTCTCAGAGACAACCTTTGCTGAGAAGAAAAACAGAGAGCCTTCCCTGTTCCCTGCATAATTTTCCCAGCTCTGGATTTATCTTGAGAACCCTGTGAACGAAGAAATTTCCCTAATTCATTTTCTTCTTACGATAAAAAGCAAATCCGTTTCTTGTATTGTTCAATCACTTTGTGCGTATCGGTCGTAAAACTCTCTGGCGTAATGGTAGTTGTGTCTGTCCATATTTGGTCTCTCTGTCTACAGGCACCTGAGATGAAATGTAGGCGATTGCAGCAACTACTGATGAACAGGAGCCGATCTCAGGACCTGTGATGGGGGAGGCAGCAGAGTGTATTCCCTGCAATGTCAGCCAGGCAGCCTCATCCAAATGAAAGTACCTATCAATGAGTTTCTGCTCGTCAGCAGACCGAAAGTGCATTTCTTTTAGAAGAATAACATCCCCTCCCATCCTATGAAAATCCCTCAGAGCCATAGTATGTTTTTGCGGAACTGAGCAGACTTTTTATGGTATGAGTTCTAATTTTATGATGACCATTATAAAAATTGATTTATAATATTTTCCTTAATATAGTTAATTAGCAATTATTTATAGATTTTGGCAAATGAAGTAATAATCATTCTACAAATCGTTTCTATGTATCTCATCTACTATTTTACAACAAGAAAAACATTTTACCTCTCTCTCTCTCTCATATATTGTATATATATAAGAGCGGGGCCGAGAACCCAGACCGCAGTCCTCTCGGCGCACCGACCACTGTCTGAATCCGGAGCGCCCAGCTCCGTATCAGCCGCGACGCCTGCAGCACTTCTGTGCATGACTGCACTGCGGCAGTTGCTGGGTGGCACCATGGCTCGTGTACACAGGCTCTTCAAGTAATTATATACATATATTTTATATACACACACACCACCGTCCAAAAGCCCAGGGTCACCTATTAATGGCCTTGTTTTCCATAAAATTGGTTGCAAAATGAGTAGGAAATACAGTCAAGACATTGACAAGGTTAGAAATAATGATTTCTAATTTAAATAATAATTGTGTCCTTCAAACTTTGCTTTAGTCAAAGGATCCTCCATTTGCAGGAATTACAGCCTTGCAGACATTTGGCATTCTAGTTTTCAATTTGTTGAGGTAATGTTAAGATAGTTCACTCCCATGCTTCCTGAAGCACCTCCCATAATTTGGATTGGCTTGATGGGCACTTCTTACATACCACACGGTCAAGCTGCTCCAATAACATGATCAAGGAAATTTTAAGCAACATCAAACTCCTCAACGGCAGTGTGTGTATACATATAAACAATACAGTGAGAGTGAAGTAGTGACACAGCTCAACATTTCTACCCTTTAATGACAAAGAGGTGTGCAAAACATTATGCCATAATCCGTTGTACACCTGTTTGGTCCTTAGGGGAGCAATAAACTTTTGTAAAGAAAACATGTTACAGGGCTGTTTGTGCTGATCAAAGCAAGGTTACTATAAACTCTGGCAGATTTTTTTTTATTCAAATGTTAATTCTTCTCAAAAGTATCTTAAAGGACCAGAGGGGTAAGCAATGTGTTTCACACCTCTCTGGTCCTTTTTAAATACACTATGAGTCACTGACTACAGCTCTGCATTGTAAGCAACAGCAACAGTATCACCTGGTGATGACAGTAGGAAATGGAAATGTAATTGCAGTCTGAGCTTTAATATTTGAATCAAATATACTGCAGCTGTAAAAATAACCTAGTTTTACTCAACAACAAAACAGTAAATATATATTTTTATATAAAAAATGTACAGCTCCTTTAATGTTTCTCTCATGAGCAGGGCTCAGTTTTCATGAAACTATCCTGTGGGTCTTATGTTCAAAAGAAACACAAAGTAATTTAGGGTCAAACCAACTGCAGAGTAGGTGTCAAATAAAATGATCTGCATTGAAGTAGTGAATGCTGGCAGGATCTCAAATACATTGCACCCCAATACAATGAAGACCTATCCATCATTCAAGGGGTTAAATCCCTGTAACGGAAGCTAGAAGGGACCGCGTCGCCTTCTGCCGTCGTTCCCAGGTCTCTCCTTCTTGACGCCAGATAAGCTCCGTCAGATGCCCCAGTCAAAGTATGGACAGTCACTGGAAACAGTCGCCGGATCGCTGGAAGCAAGGGAGCCTGGAGTCCACGTCGCCGCCTGACAGCATACCAAATTAGATCCGCAGATAGCTGGCAGCAGACGGTCGGCAATGCAGGATACACAGCTCAGGTGGGCATCAGAGAGGATACTTTAAACCAGAAGAGCATAAAGAAAACCAGGACTCCTTCTTAGTTCTTCAAGAAGACTAACTCTTTATTATAACAAACCACAGCATATTTATACAGTTTCAAACCACACTAACTTGGAGCACAGTACATGAGACTTAATACAATCACAATTCCTCCTGGTAGAGCAGAACACAATGGGGTAGTCACAGGGATAATTCAGTCACCACAAAGGGTCCAAGAACCAACAACAAATGATTCAGGGAAACATAACAGGGCAGACATGATTGGATTAATCACACAGCAGGGGGTCACAGGACAGTGCTCAATACAATGACTTGAGTGGCCAGAATATACAATCCCTTAACTATGGCCAGGGGTTGAGTAATTAAGCAAAAGGCTTGGGGGACTACAATACATATTGAAAGTAAATATGCTCAAACTCAAATAATTAACCCTTTGCAGGTCAGAAGAGTTTGCAGCACCCAAGCCTTGAATTGTTCTTTCCTCTGGTACAGCTGTCTATCCACATAAGGCTAGCCAAAGTCTCTTAGTCCAGGATAAGGGCTTGAGAGATCGTAGGCCCGGGCACAAAGGAGTGTCCAAGAGTGTCCAATATCCATAATCCTTTGGCCCAGGGGTGAATAAATGCCATGCCCAGACAAGGCTCTAGTAACGACCTAAGGCCCGTTACATTACTCCCCTTTTTAAACTCAACCCAGGGTCTGGAATAAACTCGGAAAATCCAAAGTTCATAGGTCCTCCTGGCGAGATAGCCCGTCAGCATTACGATTGTCCTTGCCGGGCCGGTATTGAATGGAAAAATTAAAGGTTTGTAATGCCAGGCTCCACCGTAGCAGTCTCCCATTGTCCCCTGAGACTCGGTTGAGCCATACCAGTGGATTATGGTCCGTTAGTACGGTGAATTCTCTCCCGTACAGGTAGGGTTGGAATTTCTTCAGGGCCCACACTAGTGCAAGACACTCCTTCTCCACAGCGGCGTAGGATGTCTCCCTTGGTAATAGCTTCCGGCTTAGATAAGCAATGGGGTGCTCTTCTCCTTCTTGGTTCACCTGGCTCAGGACAGCTCCTAGCCCACAGTCGGAGGCATCTGTGTGAACCAAGAAAGTCTTGTTAAAATCCGGGGCGGCCAACACTGGTTCCCACTCCAACACCTCTTTTAGGGTCTGAAAGGCTTGTTCGCAAGCCGGGGACCAGTCTACATTATGGGGCAGGGCCTTCCTGGTCAGGTCCGTCAGGGGTTTGGCTATGGTGCTATACTGGGGCACAAATTTACGGTAATACCCTGCGATTCCCAAAAAGGCCAGGACCTGCTTCTTGGTCCTGGGGGTAGGCCATTTTAGGATGGCTTCAATCTTAGCTGGCTCGGGCCGTTGTTGCCCTCCTCCTACCCGGTGACCTAAGTACTGGACCTCCCCCATCCCTATCTGGCATTTATCCGGCCGGATGGTGAGCCTGGCACGGGCTATCCTCCCTAAAATAGCCTCTAGGTGTAGGAGGTGCTCCTCCCAGGAGTCGCTGAAGATAGCAATGTCATCCAGATAGGCACAGGCAAACTCCTGTGCCCCTGCCAGGAGATGGTCCACCAACCTCTGGAAGGTAGCCGGGGCATTCTTCATCCCAAATGGCATTACCTTGAATTGGTAGAGGCCAAAAGGGGTGATGAAGGCGGACTTGGCCACTGCCTCAGGGGCCAGTGGAATCTGCCAGTACCCTCGACTCAGGTCGAGGGTGGAGACAGTGCTAACTCCAGCGAGACGGTCTAGCAACTCATCTACCCGGGCCATGGGGTACGCATCAGTGACTGTCCGATCATTGAGCCTCCGGTAGTCCACACAGAACCGGGTGGTTCCGTCCTTCTTGGGTACTAGGACTACCGGGGAGGCCCAAGGACTGGCGGACGGCTCAATGACCCCCATATTTAACATATCCTGCAACTCCTGCCACATGCTACGCTTGACTGACTCAGGGACCCGATAGGCTGGCTGACGTAGGGGCCCGGACCCTGTGGTGTGGACCTCATGTTGGGCTACTGTAGTGGAACCGGGAAGTGGGGAGAATAGCGCGGGCCATTTTTGCACTATCTTCTCAATTTGTCCCTGCTGAACCTTGTTCAAATGGGTCCCTAGCTTTAAGGGGTGCCTGTTTGCCTGGGTCTGGGATTCGGCTAGGAAGTCAGGGATATCCTGCTCCTCTGGGTCTTCCCCCTCCATGTTACAGATGGCCATTACGGCCTCCTCTCTAGCATGGTATGCTTGAAGGGAATTGACATGGCAGGTCCTTTGGTCCTGCTGTGAATTCCCGTGGCCAATAACATACGTGGTGTCCCCTAGCTGGTCAATTACCCGGTAGGGACCCTCCCACGCGGTCTGCAACTTATTTTGTCTCACTGGGCGCAGGGCTAAGACCTGCTGACCCACGTGGAACGTTCTGTGTTGGGCCTTACGGTCATATTGCTGCTTTTGGGTCGCTTGGGCCTGAGCTAAATTCTGGTGGGCTAGTCCCATAAGGGTCTTCCACTTTTCCCTCAGTTCTACAACGTAGGTGATGGTAGGCGTCTCCTCAGAGTCACACTTCCCCTCCCAGTATTCGCGGAGTAGATTCAGGGGTCCCCGGACCTTCCACCCAAACAATAGTTCAAAGGGGGAAAATCCCGTGGACTCCTGAGGCACCTCCCGGTAGGCAAACAGTAGGTGGGGCAGGTAGCGCTCCCAATCACGGTGTGACTGGGTGAAAGCTTTGAGCATCTGTTTCAAGGTTCCGTTGAACCTCTCGCAGAGCCCATTTGTCTGGGGATGGTAGGGTGTGGTATGGAGGGGTTTAACCCCGCATGGTTTCCAGAGTTGTTGCATTATATCTGAGGTAAACTGTGTGCCTCGATCCGATACTATCTCCCCAGGGAATCCGACCCGGGTAAATACCCTGACTAACGCATCCGCGACGCTTTCAGCAGAGATGCTGGATAGTGCCACGGCATCCAGGTAACGGGTGGCAAAGTCCACAATGGTAAGGATATATCTCTTACCCGTGTGGCTAGGCCGAGCGAGTGGACCTATGATGTCAATGGCTACTCGTTGAAAAGGTTCCCCTATCAAGGGTAGAGGGTGCAGGGGTGCTGGTGGATGATCTCCCCTTTTTCCTACCCGCTGACATGTGTCGCAGGTGCGGCAAAAGAGGCGAACATCCCGGGACACTTTGGGCCAAAAGAACGCTCGGGTTAGGCGCTTTTCGGTGCGCTGGATTCCCGAATGTCCTGCTAAGGGAATGTCATGGGCCAGGGCAATGAGGGCCTCCCTTTGCTGTAGGGACACTACTAACTGGGTGCGAGTGACTGTGTTGGGGCCCTGACAGGGAGTCGGGGTGGTCCGGTATAACAACCCGTTCTCCCACACAAATTGTTCCCCCTCCCTCCCAATGGCTCTGGTGTCTGCCTGTCGTCTGTACCCTGCTAAAGTGGGGTCTGTCTGGAGAGCAGACCGGAAAGCTGGGGGCGGCAGCCAAGCTATACTGGGTTCGTCAAGGGCTACTGTTGTAGGGGCGGGAGGTGGTGTTGAGCTTACCCTCTGTTGACGTGCCGCGGATCTTGTGACGACATTGCAGTCCTCTTGGTCCCTGGCGGTGCCGAAGTAACTCTCCAGATTGCCCAAGTCATTCCCTAGTAGCATGTCCATGGGAAGTCCTGGCATGACCCCCACAATTCTTTCTTGGGGTCCTGCCCCCCAATCCAGTTGGACCTTGGCCATGGGAAGCTTGTACACTCGGCCTCCAGCCACCCGGATCTCCACCATTCGGGGCACTCTGAGTCTGGGGGGTAAGCAGTGAGGTTGCACTAAGGTAAGAGTGGCCCCAGAGTCTCGCATTCCTTGAGTGGTGTGCCCGTTGAGACGTACCGTTTGGATGTGCTGGTGCCGGTTGTCGGTTGAGTCCTCCTGGGCCAGGGTAACTTCATGGAAATAGCCCCATTCGTGCCGGTCTCCTGCAGCCTCACCCACATCCACCGGACGGGGCCAGTCTGGGTCATAGGGTGTAGGGTAGGTATTCCAGGGGTCCTCCCCCCCTACACAATGGGCCTGATGTGGGGGCCCCCTACCTGTTGTGGAGCTCTGATTTGCCCGAGGGGCAGATTGATACCTGGCGGTGGGTCCCCTGTTCCTGGGGCAATTGGCTTGGCGATGACCAGGCTGCTGGCATGTAAAACACAGCGCCGGGGGGTTAGTGTGACGAGGTGGGTGGTAGGGGGCCTGTGGAGGTCGGGGCCCCGACCGGTATGCATTAGGGGTAGGGGCAGGGACCCGGGACCCCCCTCCCCCTGGGATGGCTGGTACTTTGTGGCCCATGCTCCGATTGTCCTCATACTGATCCGCAAGCGAGGCAGCTTGGCTGAGGGTAGTGGGGTTCCGGTCCCGCACCCAATCCCGCACTGGGTCAGGAATATTTAGATAAAAATGTTCCAGCAGCATTTGTTGACAGCACTCCTCAAAAGTGGTAGCCCCACAGCCTTAAATTGTTCTTTCCTCTGGTACAGCTGCATATCCACATAAGGCTAGCCAAAGTCTCTTAGTCCAGGATAAGGGCTTGAGAGATCGTAGGCCCGGGCACAAAGGAGTGTCCAAGAGTGTCCAATATCCATAATCCTTGGGCCCAGGGGTGAATAAATGCCATGCCCAGACAAGGCTCTAGTAACGACCTAAGGCCCGTTACAATCCCCATTTACATCAGTGGGACTTTTTATATCTCCCTTATGGTGCAGTTAATTTTCTCCAGAATAATTACATTTTTCTTGTGTAGAAAAGGGGTGGGCAACATGAGGCCCTCCAGCTCCTAAAGGACTACAGCACCCATCATCCTACGGCAGGCTATAGCAGGAGAATGATGATAGAATTCTAATCCAGTAATAGCTGGCAGACCTCACATCGCTCAATCCTGCCCCTGAGTATTTTATGGATTGTAAACGTCAGGGTAGTCTGTAGGAGAGCAGTTTTATGCATTGAGTGATTCATGCTCCTTATCAGTTTTCCCAACGGCATCAGGATTAGATAATGGATCGAGGTCTGCAAACAGATTATAGCAAGCGCTCAGATCTTTTGTGTTTTTGGAGCCATCTTTTGTTGGTGTCTTGTTAATATTGGAATTGAAGTTACCTGATGAGGGAGATGGCAGAGAAAGAGGTGGGGAGATCCCGCTGTTTTCCATCATGTCTTGCATTGAAAACAGTAGATTGTTCATGTCTTGGTCTAGTAGCTGTGAAGGGAGAAAAACGGACAATGCATCAGCACTTGGAACCTGCTGTACTGCTGTTGTCTCTGTAGCGATTGGACTCATTAGATGGACAGTGGACAATGGTTCTCCAAATACTGCAGTCCACTTTTTCCCGAGATCACAGCTTTCCAAGGATGAAACACTAAGTATCTCATTCAGAAGCTGCATTTCATCCTTTTCCCCAGAGTCAGAGTGAAGTGGGTCCTTCGAAATGGCACTTTCTTCATTCAGAATCTTCTCCTCTGGCTTTAGATCCAGGAAATCATCTGTGTTTTCATCAAGTATAAGTTTTTTGTCAAAGCTGGGTACATTTCCTTTATCCAGTTCAGCTGGTGACTCAGGTTCATCATTCTGCTGAATGTCATCTAATGAAATTAATTGATCATTTCCTTCTGTGGAAGCCTCTTCTTTGTCTTTAGTTTTTTTCTTGTCCTGCTCCAGTAGTTTATCCACAGGATCCTGTAAGGTCTTTAACGTGGTGAATTCATATGTCTGATAGCCCTTGAAGCTTTCATGATTCGCAGCCATTGTGTGAGATGTTTTCTCCCAGAAATGAAGTAATGTTGTCTGGTACGTGGTTAAGACGTGAGACAAAAGATTACATCTGCTGGCTCTTAGTAGATGCACTTTTTCACACACATCTTTTTTCAGCATATCAAAGGCAGCTTTGGTATGACGCCCTTGTGCTTGGACCTTTCGAAATGTTTCCATCTATTTATAAGTATCAGGGTCTAGTTCTTGAGAAACATCTTTCATCCAGAGTAAAATACCTCGATACTCTGTCCTTGACTGTTCCATTCTTTAACGGTCAGCCATGAATTAGAGCTAGCCCTGTACCAAAATGTCTCCACCTCTTAGTACAGCCTCGCTAAAGGACTTCTCAGAGACAACCTTTGCTGAGAAGAAAAACAGAGAGCCTTCCCTGTTGTCTGCATAATTTTCCCAGCTCTGGTTTTATCTTGAGAGCCCTGTGAACAAAGAAATTTCCCTAATTCATTTTCTTCTTACAATAAAAAGCAAATCCGTTTCTGGCATTTTTCAATCACTTTGTGAGTAACGGTCGTAAAACTCTCTGGCGTAACGGTAGTTTGTCCATATTTGGTCTCTCTGTCTACAGGCACCTGAGATGAAATGTAGGCGATTGCAGCAACGACTGATGAACAGGAGCCGATCTCAGGGCCTGTGATGGGGGAGGCAGCAGAGTGTATTCCCTGCAATGTCAGCCAGGCAGCCTCATCCAAATGAAAGTACCTGTCAATGAGTTTCTGCTCGTCAGCAGACCGAAAGTGCATTTCTTTTAGAAGAATAACATCCCCTTCCATCCTATGAAAATCCCTCAGAGCCATAGTACGTTTGTGCGGAACTGAGCAGCCTTTATATGGTATGAGTTCTAATTTTATGATGACCTTAACAAAAATTGATTTATAGTATTTTCCTTAACATAGTTAATTAGCAATTATGTATAGATTTTGGCAAATGAAGTAATAATCAGCCTGCAAATCCTTTCTATGTATCTCATCTACTATTTTACAACAAGAAACACATTTTACCTCTCTCACTCTCATATATTATATATATATAAGAGCGGGGCCCCGAACCCAGACCTCAGTCCTCTCGGTGCGCCGACCACTGTCTGAATCCGGAGCGCCCGGCTCTGTATCAGCCACGGCGCTGACAGCCACTTCTGTGCATGACTGCACTGCGGCAGTTGCTGGGTGGCACCATGGCTCGTGTACACAGGCTCTTCAACTAATTATATACATATATTTTATATACACATACACACCACCGTCCAAAAGCCCAGGGTCACCTATTAATGGCCTTGTTTTCCATAAAATAAGTTGCAAAATGAATAGGAAATACAGTCAAGACATTGACAAGGTTAGAAATAATGATTTCTAATTTAAATAATAATTGTGTCCTTCAAACTTTGCTTTAGTCAAAGGATCCTCCATTTGCAGGAATTACAGCCTTGCAGACATTTGGCATTCTAGTTTTCAGTTTGTTGAGGTAATGTTAAGATAGTTCACTCCCATGCTTCCTGAAGCACCTCCCATAATTTGGATTTGCTTGATGGGCACTTCTTACATACCACACGGTCAAGCTGCTCCAATAACATAATCAAGGAATTTTTAAGCAACATCAAACTCCTCAACGGCAGTGTGTGTATACATATAAACAATACAGTGAGAGAGAAGTAGTGACACAGCTCAACATTTCTACCCTTTAATGACAAAGAGGTGTGCAAAACATTATGCCATAATCCATTGTACACCTGTTTGGTCCTTAGGGGAGCAATAAACTTTTGTAAAGAAAACATGTTACAGGGCTGTTTGTGCTGATCAAAGCAAGGTTACTATAAACTCTGGCAGATTTTTTGTTATTCAAATGTTAATTCTTCTCGAAAGTATCTTAAAGGACCAGAGGGGTAAGCAATGTGTTTCACACCTCTCTGGTCCTTTTTAAATACACTATGAGTCACTGACTACAGCTCTGCATTGTAAGCAACAGCAACAGTATCACCTGGTGATGACAGTAGGAAATGGAAATGTAATTACAGTCTGAGCTTTAATATTTGAATCAAATATACTGCAGCTATAAAAATAACCTAGTTTTACTCAACAACAATACAGTAAAAATATATTTTTATATAAAAAAATGTACAGCTCCTTTAATGTTTCTTTCATGAGCAGGGCTCAGTTTTCATGAAACTATCCTGTGGGTCTTATGTTCAAAAGAAACACAAAGTAATTTAGGGTCAAACCAACTGCAGGGTAGGTGTCAAATAAAATGATCTGCATTGAAGTAGTGAATGCTGGCAGGATCTCAAATACATTGCACCCCAATACAATGAAGACCTATCCATCATTCAAGGGGTTAAATCCCCATTTACATCAGTGGGACGTTTTATATCTCCCTTATGGTGCAGTTAATTTTCTCCAGAATAATTACATTTTTCTTGTGTAGAAAAGGGTGGGCAACATGAGGCCCTCCAGCTCCTAAAGGGCTACAGCACCCATCATCCTACGGCAGGCTATAGCAGGAGAATGATGATAGAATTCTAATCCAGTAATAGCTGGCAGGCCTCTCATCGCTCAATCCTGCCCCTGAGTATTTTATGGATTGTAAAGGTTAGGGTAGTCTGTAAGAGAGCAGTTTTATGCATTGAGTGATTCATGCTCCTTATCAGTTTTCCCAACGGCATCAGGATTAGATAATGGATCGAGGTCTGCAAACAGATTATAGCAAGCGCTCAGATCTTTTGTGTTTTTGGAGCCATCTTTTGGTGGTGTCTTGTTAATATTGGAATTGAAGTTACTTGATGAGGGAGATGGCAGAGAAAGAGGTGGGGAGATCCCGCTGTTTTCCATCATGTCTTGCATTGAAAACAGTAGATTGTTCATGTCTTGGTCTAGTAGCTGTGAAGGGAGAAAAACGGACAATGAATCAGCACTTGGAACCTGCTGTACTGCTGTTGTCTCTGTAGCGGTTGGACTCATTAGATGGACAGTGGACAATGGTTCTCCAAATACTGCAGTCCACTTTTTGCCGAGATCACAGCTTTCCAAGGATGAAACACTAAGTATCTCATTCAGAAGCTGCATTTCATCCTTTTCCCCAGAGTCAGAGTGAAGTGGGTCCTTCGAAATGGCACTTTCACTGTCGTCCAATACAGGTCACTGGTACTCTGGGAGGCGATTCGCCCCTTTAATAGGCAGGAACAATTATGCAAATGATTGCAGGGGGCGGAGCCTCCCCTCCTACTTAAAGGGATAGTAACACTTCGTTTTAACTTTATTTTATTTTGTAGGCATTAAAAAAACATGAAGAATGATATAAGTCTTATCTCTCAAACCTTTATGGTTTATGAGATATTCACAAGCAAAGTTCCCCTCCCCGCCCCTTTTTCCTAGTGTAAGCCATCTCTTCTCAGATGTGAGTCTGGTTGTATGACAGTACAGATAACAGAAGGGGACAATTTTCTTTGTATGAAAACAATGAAAGCCCTTCCCCCCCTTGAAAAGTTTTTCAGCTTTTTCCATTATCTTAATTGAAGATTGTCCCTCTCTGCAGTCTACCTGGGCATCTCCCTTCTTATCTGGTTGAACAGGGGGGGGATACTTTGTTTGTGAATATCTCTTAAACCATAAAGGTTTCAGAGATAAGACTTATATCATTCTTCATGTTTTTTTAATGCCTACAAAATAAAATAAAGTTAAAATGAAGTATTACTATCCCTTTAAGCCACCCTCAGGCCAAAGCCACTAGATTGATTTGTTCCTGGGTGCTGTGCACACCAGGTAGAGAACATCTATGCATTCAACTTAGTATTTTGTTATTTTTATTCAAATATGGAATACCACCATTAGGAGGGTGACCATGGCTGTGAATTGCCCTCTTTAAAGTGGCTGGTGCAGCTTCCAGGGATTTTCTGTGGACCTTATGCCCTGAAGAGGGAACAGCTTGAGTTAAGCAGCTTCCCTACTGGGGAATTTACCTCTGGTTTATTCCTTCTTCATCATGGTCTCCTGAAGACTGAAGTCCTGCAGAAAGGTGAGCCACCCATTGAGTGCTGAAGGTCCACTTGTCCCCACAGTGTCCCTTTGCTGGGCTTGTATTTGGGAGTTTGCTTTGCACTCCAGCACTCATAGGGTGTTTTTGTTTGCATTTCAATGTTTAATGCAGTTTCTGTGGTATTCTCTGGGTTTTGGAGCTTTGGATATTAGTTTATTATGTGTTTAATACATGTTTGGGCACTTTTTAATGTTTGGTTAAACTTTATTAAAATTGGTGTTCCGCGCCTTTAAGCGCGGCTTTTCCCGCTCAGACGCTATGGCTCCTTTACTCTCTATGAGATTTCACAGTGTGGGACGTTTCTCTGTAACCGCTTGTCACAGCAACTTCAGAGAGGGCTCATTTTAATGCTAGGCTCCTGCTCTATCATCCGGTGTATGTTTCATAAGTGTGGGGTGTTCAGGGGGGCTTCGGGCACTGTTGGGGTACTTGTATGAGGAAAACTACATTTCCCATGAGCGCCCGGTTCGCGCTCGTTTCTGATTGGCTGACCTGACGGCCGCCATTTTGTGGTGCTCTTCCTTGGCGAGTACACTACGCAGGGACCGAGCCTTCTCTCCTCTCAACAGATTAACCCTTCGCTGGCCAGATAAGTCCAAATTTAGGCATTTCTGGGGTAAACCTTTACTCTTCCACACTTTTCCTGGGTGATAGGGTTTAAAGTGGGGTATATTGACGCTGTGAGCATGTCTACTTCACTGCAGCTGGGGGCTAGACCCAAGTCAAAGGAGGATGGGGGGTCTGTTCCCCCCATGGCGTTTTGCTCCTCTTGTCACACTGGGCTATCTAGTGATAATTTGGGGGATCTATGCCCTAACTGCACTGTTTGTCAGGATAGCAACCCTGGGCTTCCCAGCCATGCTATTGAGCCATCTTGGGTGAGAGAGTTTAAAGCTGCCACTAGGGATCTCAGATCCACTCTCCAACTCTTTCCCTCTCAGGTACAGGGGGCTCTCCAGGTATGGCAGACCCCCTCTACAATCCGGACCTCCCTGCCTAAGCCACAGGGAGCTCCTGATGTGTCTGATTCTTCTGAGAAAGAACTATTACAAGATTCTGATGCTGAGGAACGCACTGTTATTGAGTCTAACAGGTCCATTGGGGACCCTTATGAATGTGACCCTGAAGTTTCTGCTGAGGGTCTGATTAGAGCTGTGTTAACTACACTCAACCTTCCTCTGACTCAGGAATCTACTTATGATCCTACTGACGTTTTTCAAAAGAAACCATCTAAGCCTGTTGTTTGTTTTCCAACTAACCCTACCCTTGCCCGTCTAGTCTCTGATGCGTGGAGGAATCCTGATAGATCCTCCTCTGTATCCAAAAAGTTTGCTAAACTGTACCCCTTTCCTGAGACTGAGCTGGCAAAATGGGTTCATCCCCCCAAGGTGGATGCTCCTGTTTCCAGGCTATCCAAGTCTACCGCTTTGGCTTTCTCTGATGCCTCTGCCCTGCAGGATTGGACGGTTAAAAAGCTAGAACTTTCTCTCAAGTCTATTTTTGCTTCCATTGGCACTGCCATGTGTCCAAACTTTGCAGTGGCGTGGGTTAATAGAGCTATTGCGGCCTGGACTGAACGACTGACTGAAGCAGTTCGCCAGGATGCACCAGTGTCTGAACAGTTGCAGCTCCTTGCTAATATTACTGAAGCTCAAAATTATGTTGCTGACGCTGCCTTTGATGCTGTGCGCATGATGGCGAGGGCCTCCACTTCTTCTGTGGTGGCTAGACGTGCCCTTTGGCTGAAAATTTGGTCTGCTGATACAGCCTCTAAGAAAGCCTTGCTTTCCTTGCCCTTTCAGGGGAATTTGCTATTTGGGTCTGAACTCAAAGAAATGATCAGTGAGGCTACTGGCGGTAAAAGTACTCTTCTACCCTCAGTCTTTAAGAAAAAGTTTCCAGCCAAACGCAATCGGTCCTTTCGTTCCTTTCAGACTGAGACACGCTCCTCGGCCCAAACGGGTCCTCCAACTACGCGCTCCTCCTCCAAGCCCAAACAGTCCTGGAAGCCCAAAGTTGCCCCCAAGGCCAAGACCTCCAAGACTGCTTCGGCATGACTCGCCGAACCCGGGTCCGCATCCGGCTGTAGGTGGACGTCTCCACATCTTTCGCCGGACTTGGGAGGAGTCAGTGAAGGACCCATGGGTTATTCAGGTGGTATCAGAGGGATACAGGATCCCTTTCTCCTCCCTTCCTCCTTTTTGGTTCCATTTTACTCGTCCTTCTCAGGAACCTACAAAAAGACGTCTGTTCGAAGACGCTATTCAGGATCTCTTGGACAAAGAGGTCCTGGAAGTGGTTCCTCCAGAGGACACAGGTTCAGGATTTTATTCCAACCTGTTTGTGGTGGCCAAAAAGGACAGAGGGGCTCGTCCCATTTTGGATCTCAAGGATCTCAATGCCTATGTGGTGACTTCCCACTTCCGCCAGGAATCCCTGCGCTCTGTGATTGCTGCTATGTCTCCGGGGGAGTTTCTTGCCTCCCTGGACCTTCAGGATGCATATCTTCACATCCCCATTCATCCAGAGAGCAGGCGGTATCTCAGGATTGCCTGCCACAGGGGACACTTTCAGTTTTCAGCTCTTCCCTTTGGGCTGACTTCAGCCCCTCAGGTCTTCCAGAGGGTTTTGGGTTCCTTGATAGCCGTACTTCATCAGGATGGTGTCAGGGTGACCCCTTACATGGACGATCTTCTCCTCAAAGCCTCCTCAGCGGAGCTTCTCCACCAACAGCTGCAGCTGTGTATACACACTCTGAACCGTCATGGATGGATCCTGAATCTGGACAAGTCGGACTTGGTCCCATCTCAGAGACTTCTGTTCCTGGGTCTCCTGTTCGACACTCGTCAATACATGGTGTTTCTACCGGAGGATGTGGCTCATCAGATAGCCGTCTGAGTGGCGGGGATTCTGGAACTGGACATAGTTCCGGTACCGAAGTTGACGTCTCTGGTGGGGAAGTTCATTTCCACGATCGAAGCGGTACCATTTGCCATGGCCCACTCCAGGGAACTTCAGAGATTTGTGATCCAGACGTGCAAGAATCATCCAGATCATCAGCATCTGTCAGTCTCTCTACCTCCTCGTGTCGAGTCGAGTCTGCACTGGTGGTTGGATCTCTCTCATCTCCTGAAAGGGAGATCCTTTCAAGTTCCTCGTTGGACCACGATCACTACGGATGCCAGCCTTCAGGGCTGGGGTGCTGTATTGGGTCGTTTCAGTGCTCAGGGGAAATGGGGTCTGGAGGAATCTCTTCTCTCCATCAATGTTCTGGAACTGCGTGCCGTCCGGCTTGCCCTAAGACACTGGGAATCTCAACTGACCGGTCGTCCGAGTGGAGTCCGACAACGCCACTGCGGTGGCTTACATCAACAGGCAAGGTGGCACAAGAAGCGGCACCGCCTGGTTGGAGGTCAAGGATATTTTGTCTTGGGCAGAAGATCACGTGCCTGTCATTTCTGCAGTTCACATTCCAGGCGTAGACAACGTCATGGCGGACTTTCTCAGTCGTCATACCGTCGACAGCGGAGAATGGGCTCTTCATCCAGAGGTGTTTCACTTGCTCACCCAGAGGTGGGGGATGCCTGTGGTGGACCTGATGGCTTCCAGACACAACAGGAAGGTTCCGGTGTTTTGCTCCCGGTGGAGGGACTCCCTTGCTCTAGCAGTGGATGCCTTGTCGATCCCTTGGGATTTTTCCCTGGCTTACATCTTTCCTCCTCTTCCTCTATTGATCAGAGTCATCCAGAAGTTGAAGCAGGAGCGTTGTCCTGTCATCCTGATCGCTCCAAACTGGCCTCGCCAGTCCTGGTATCCGGAGTTGATGTGGTCAACCTTTATTGTATGGTGCACTGATAAGAAATTATCCCTTGATTTTCATCTTCCCACTGTCCTGGCCTTCTTGCAGGACGGTGTTGATAAGGGGCTCAGTCTGAGTTCCCTCAAAGTTCAGACTTCTGCTTTGTCTGTGTTTTTCCAGGAAAGGATTGCTATCCTTCCTGATGTCAAAGTTTTCTTCCAAGGTGTGACTCATGTTCGGCCTGCCTTCAAGAGTCCTACTCCCCAGTGGGACCTCAATTTGGTGCTGGGAGTCCTCCAGCGACCCCCGTTTGAATCCTTGGCTTCCATTCCATTACGTCTTTTGAGTTGGAAAATGGCCTTTCTCTTGGCTTTTGTTTCAGTTCGCCGGGTAGCAGAGTTACAAGCTCTGTCTTGTAAACCTCCTTACCTGGTGTTCCACAAGGATAAGGCTGTGCTTCGCACTACCAAGGAATTCTTACCCAAGGTTGTGTCCGAGTTTCACATCAATCAGGAGATTGTGGTTCCCTCTTTCTGCCCTAATCCTTCATCTGACAAGGAACGAGATCTCCATTTGTTGGATGTGGTGCGTTGCCTCAAGTTTTATGTTCATCGCACCGAGTCTATCAGGAAGTCTGACGCCTTATTCGTCATTCCTGAGGGGCCTAGGGCAGGGAGACCGGCTTCCAAAGTTACTATTGCCTCTTGGATTAAGGCTACCATCCGTGAAGCCTATAAGTTGCGGAATAAGCATGTTCCCTTCCGGGTGACTGCCCATTCCACCAGATCTATTGGGGCCTCTTGGGCCTACAAGAATCAGGCATCTGCTGATCAACTGTGCAGAGCTGCCACTTGGTCCTCTGTGCACACATTTTCAAAGCACTACCGAGTTGATGTACTGGCCTCGGCTGATGCCAGTTTTGGGAGGAAGGTCCTGGAGGCAGTTTTGCCTGTTTAGGACTTCTACTCTGTGATCCTTAGTGCTTCTTTACTGTTGAGCCCGGTTGGCTCTAGTTCAGTGTGCTGTGTTAGTTCTGGGGTTGTTTTTCCCTGGTTGGTGTCCGTTGACACTTACAGTTTGGGCTATGTAATTAACTGGTTCATAGCAGTTCTAGTGACTTGGGCCTTGCGCCTGGTCCTTGCCTTACTTCCCGCCTCTGGGTCAGCTCAATGTTTGTACATCCCAGAGTACCAGTGACCTGTATTGGACGACAGTGAAAATAGGATTTTAGTCTTACCTGTTAAATCCTTTTCACTTAGTCCATACAGGTCACTGGTCTCCCACCCTGTCAAGGGACCAGTCTTGGCTCTCCTGTGGCATTCAGTGGGAGACCTTTGGGGCATGCTCACAGGAGTCTTCTTCTTGCTTACCTAGGGTCAGTTTTAGTGTCTCAAATCAATCTAGTGGCTCTGGCCTGAGGGTGGCTTAAGTAGGAGGGGAGGCTCCGCCCCCTGCAATCATTTGCATAATTGTTCCTGCCTATTAAAGGGGCGAATCGCCTCCCAGAGTACCAGTGACCTGTATGGACTAAGTGAAAAGGATTTAACATGTAAGACTAAAATCCTATTTTCTTCATACAGAATCTTCTCCTCTGCCTTTAGTTCCAGCAAATTATCTGTGTTTTCATCAAGTATAAGTTTTCTATCAAAGCTGGGTAAATTTCCTTTATCCAGTTCAGCTGGTGACTCAGGTTCATCATTTTGCTGAATGTCATCTAATGAAATTAATTGATCATTTCCTTCTGTGGAAGCCTCTTCTTTGTCTTTAGTTTTTTTCTTGTCCTGCTCCAGTAGTTTATCCACAGGATCTTGTAAGGCCTTTAACGTGGTGAATTCATATGTCTGATAGCCCTTGAAGCTTTCATGATTCGCAGCCATTGTGTGAGATGTTTTCTCCCAGAAATGAAGTAATGTTGTCTGGTACGTGGTTAAGACGTGAGACAAAAGATTACATCTGCTGGCTCTTAGTAGATGCACTTTTTCACACACATCTCTTTTCAGCCTATCAAAGGCAGCTTTGGTATGACGCACTTGTGCTTGGATCTTTCAAAATTTTTCCATCTGTTTATAAGTATCAGGGTCTACTTCTTGAGAAACATCTTTCATCCAGAGTAAAATACCTCGATACTCTGTCCTTGACTGTTCCATTCTGTTAATGGTCATCCATGAATCAGAGATAGCCCTGTATCGAAACGTCTCCACCTCTTGGTACAGCCTCGCTAAAGGACTTCTCAGAGACAACCTTTGCTGAGAAGAAAAACAGAGAGCCTTCCCTGTTGCCTGCATAATTTTCCCAGCTCTGGTTTTATCTTGAGAGCCATGTGAACGAAGAAATTTCCCTAATTCGTTTTCTTCTTGCGATAAAAAGCAAATCTGTTTCTGGTATTATTCAATCATTTTCAATAAATCCATGCATGTTCTCTGAATTGAATGAAAAAGCTCTAATTTAGCACCTAGATCTGAATCGGAAGCTACTACGTGTTCATCCTCTTTCTTTCCTGTAACCTTGATAAGAGTCTGTTTTGTTTTCCAATATTTCTGTTTCATCTTATTTACTACGAACTTCTCTTGGCTTTGTGCGTATCGGTCGTAAAACTCTCTGGAGTAATGGTAGTTGTGTCTGTCCATATTTGGTCTCTCTGTCTACAGGCACCTGATATGAAATGTAGGCGATTGCAGCAACAACTGATGAGCAGGAGCCGATCTCAGGGCCTGTGATGGGGGAGGCAACAGAGTGTATTCCCTGCAACGTCAGCCAGGCACCCTCATCCAAATTTATTGGGCGGATTATCGATTTACGCACATTTAACTTATAATTGGAGACCAAGGAATACACCTCCACTGTCTCCAGCAGGGAAGTCAACGACCGAGAAGGCTCCTCACTTGTCACCATAAGATCATCCTCACACAGACATGTTTTATATTCCTCCTCCCCCCACCTTACAGCCCTTCATTCTGTCCTCTTTCCTAATATTGATAGCCAATAGCTCCATTGTCAAAACTTACAGCAGTGGGGATAGAGGGCAGCCCTGCCACGTGCCATTCGGGATCCTAAACCAATCCGCCCTGTAGTTCTAGCATAAAGATCACTGTATAGAGAACGAACAGCACGCTTCATGCATCCCCACTGCGTCTAGAACTGCAAACATAAAATCCCAGCTTACTTGGTCAGATGCCTTTTCTGCATCTAACGCTAAAATTAGCATCAGCGTTTTCCTATTATTTGCCACAGCTTTCAGATCTATCATCCTCCTTATGTTATGGTAAGATAACCGATCTGGTGTAAACCCTATCTGATCGGTATGGATTATCCTACCTATAAAAGTCTTCAACCTACTGAAGACAATGGAGGCATGGACCTTAGTGTCAACATTCAAAAGTGAAATCGGCCTGTAGGTTGAAATGGAGGTCGGGTCCTTCCCTTGTTTAAGTATTGGTCTAATATTTGCCCTTAAAAGTTCTGCTGGGCAACTAGCTTGATCACTACATTCATTAACCCTTTGAGTGACAGAGGGGTACAGAAAGAATTGCTTTGCAATGCATTCCATACCCCTCTGGCACTCAAAGGGTTAAACATTTGTGCATGATAAGGTACAACTTCTGTTTTCTGCATTTTAAAATATAATGCTCCAAAGCCGTCAGCCCCGGAGCCTTATTGATCTTCAATCAGTCTATTGCCTCTTCCACCTCTCGTATAGTAAACGTCTTATTCATTTGCTCAGATTCTGTTATTGAAATCCTAGTTAATGGACAGTTACTCACACAGTCAGCTACTTGTTGCATTGTTGCTCCATTAGCTATGTTATATAATGAGCTGTAATACTTATTAAAGCATTTCCCTATCTCTGTGGGGCTTAACAAGATTTCCCTCAAGTCTCAGATTTTAAATACAGCATTATTACCTTGCTTTTTCTTTAATTTATTTGTTAGCATCTTATCAGCTTTATTACATCTCTAATAATACTTCTGTTTCAGGGATTTAAGCTTTCTACCTACCTTCTCCTGTTCTTGAGAGTTTACACTCTGTTTTAATTCCCATATCATACCTGCATTTTCCTTACTAAAGATTAACGATTGCTTATTTTTACTCTATAACTTATATAACGACATATATAATCTAACTAAATTTGGTCCTTTCATTTTATTAGCTCTAACCCCAGTTTGTATCAAATATCCTCTTACCACACAATTATATGCACACCAAAGAGTTGTCACTGAATCTACCGACCCTTCATTTTCCCTGAAATAATTTCTTGTCAGTTCTTCTAACTTTCCAATATTGTTTTTATTATGTAACAAGTAATCATTCAATTTCCAGTCCCTAAGGCTGTGCATATTACTATCACCTATTGTCTGCCACAAAACTGCATTATGATCGGACCAAATTATCTCTAATTAAAGATTTAACAAGATTATTAAACAATTTTACATCTCCCACCACTAAATCAGTTCTTGAATAGGAGTTATGAGCAAATGAACAATGCGTATAATCTCTCTCGAGAGGGTGGAAGATTCTCCAAATGTCAAATAAACCTTCTTTCCTCAGCAGGCTAGTAAATGCTTTTGCCATTCTAAAATACCCAGAGTCTGCTTTCAGCCCTTTCACACAGCTTGTATCCAACAGAGCATCAGTCACACAGTTCCCCTGCTATAATAACCTTACCCGCCGCAATTTTACACACTCTCTCAAGAAGATTTCCAACAAAAGCCAGCTGATTGCTATTAGGTGCGTATACATTTACAGACTATCATTAATCTTACACACTAAAATGATGTACCTCGCCTCCTTTCACGTTCTTCATAAATAATCTACAAATATACATATTTCACAACCATTATCGCCACCCCCCTGGCCTTCTTCTCTTGCAGAGAGGCGGCGATAACTTGCACGAATCTCTTATTCATGAATCCCTGTGTGCTCTCCGTCCATTGTGTTTCTTGAACCAAGCAGGCATCAATCCTTTATTTCCTCATCGATCGTTTGTATGGAGAGTTTAATCCCTGGACACTTAACGATGGGTATCTTACATCTAAAATTTCCCTTCCGTACATGTACCCCAGACTGTGGTAGGTATCTAGTGACCTTAATAACATACAAAGACACATAAACAACTACACTTCCCATATGGGTTTCCTCATAACCCATCATTACCCACCCCTTCTAGTATCCTAGTTGTACCTTACCCCCAAAGAATACAAGTCACACTAAGCTATATCTATAGGTAGACAGGTGGCACAATTGGAGGGGCTGGACAACACAAAGCACTATAATGTGGGGGTACAGGGGAAGAAGAGAAAAAAAAATTAAATTGTTACACTATTCTTAAACACCAAATATAAGAAGAGGGGAAGGGGAAGAAGCAAAAAAAATTAAATTGTTACACTGTTCTTAAACACCCAATATAAATTATCAGACTCACCTCCTATAAACTACATACCTTCTCACAACCTCTCTGAAATCATCCCTCATAGATAACCCCAACTGTTCACTACAGCTATCGGGCAAATGAAAAAGTGTTAACTACTCCTAATTAATCATCATCCCATACAGACTAACACTCTTATACAGTGTCCAGTCTAACCTAAAATCAAATCATTCCACCAATCTAAGTCCTTTACATTTCACTAACACCAATTATTCTGTGAAGTATTAACCTAACACCTCAACTACATGAACATCTATTCCATTGTACTCATTATTATATTAAACCCATACAATAATGCAATATTATCTGAGTCATATTGTTCTTACCTCTGAGAACTACCAAATTTACTAATATCTTTACTCCAATTTAACTTGTGAGAACAAAAAAAAAAAATATCTCCCCTTTCCTTCCCTCCCCCCTGATTTATTTGCTGCTTTTTTGAGGCACTACCCTTATGGACCCAGCTACTCACCCAGTCATTTCAGGCCTGCTTTTGGCTCCCCAAATGAGTGCCACTCAGTACTGTAAAAGACTAACAATTTAGTAGGGAACCCCGATCTATATTTTAAATGTTTGGCCCTCAATTCTTTAATAACCGATGCAAACTGCCTCCTCTTATTCCTGGTAAACCAAGATAAATAAAGCAGAATCACAATAGAAGCAAATCTGTCTTCTAATTTATCTTTTAGTTTATATGCATTCCAGATCTTTCCTTGGTACTGTATATAAGGAAACCCAAGACACCGGGAAGTCCTGAGCCTTCGTATCCGAGCTCTCTCACTCAAGGTCAGCTGAACTATGTCGAACGTCTCGGTCAGGCCGTGCAACCGAAGCGTTGAAACCGCCACTCGAACCAGGAGTCGGTTTCCTTCGAGTCGATCAACCCTTTGAGGTTCGATGCCACACAAAACGATTCGAGCCAGTGCAGCAGATCCGGACAGGAGTGGAGAGGATACAGGCGATATGAAGAGCGGGTCGACGTTGTGCACTCCATCAAGCGAACAGTAATAGCTCAATTGCCTATGGTGATAGGAGTCAGAGAGGACTCTTTAAACCACCCCGGGAAGAAGTAAACACAGAGACTGTTTACTCCAAAACGAACACTTTATTGCCAGAACGTACACACTTTTATACACAGTTAAACAAAAGAACAATGAACTGGGAAGGGCCAGATACACTAAGGGTGGGAGTTACTCTAATGGCCAACGGGCACGGGAGCGACCATACTATGTAAAACCTGACTGGTTGGTTCCCAGGACTATTTGGAGTAGGGTGGGACATGGGACACAAAGGGCCAGACTTTGATGACATTATATCCCAGTGGGAGGTACAATTCCCAATGAGTTCCAATACACATTTGGTGGACAAAGGCTGAGGCTCAGAGAGCTGTTACTACCAGTTCGAAATATGCCGCCATTTGTTCGACTAATGGTAAGTCCTTGAATGTCTGGTTGTCCAATGAGCGTTGCGGTCTTACGATCCCGTGTGGACCGTTACCGCCTTCCCGAGAACCATACCAAACAACCAGGGTTTTGAGGCTTTGAGTAGGCTTCGTACCCCCCGACCCGCCAGAATCTCGATTAATATCAAGTAACTGCCCCCAGTGTCCATAGTTCAAATCCATAGCCCCAGTAACGGCACTTGTGGCACCTAGGAATGCCAGTACTTGTTTTTTAGTCTGTGGAGTGGGCCAGTCCAAGATGGTGGCAATCTTGGCGGGTTCAGGTCGCTGGTGTCCGCCCCCCACCCGGTGGCCCAGGTACTGTACCTACCCCATCCCTCTCTGACATTTGTCGGGTCTCAGGGTTAGTCCAGCTCTAGCAATGCGTCCTAAAATAGCTTCCAGGTGTAGGAAATGCTCCTCCCCAGAGTCACTGAAAATGGCAATATCATCCAGGTAGGCACAGGCAAAATCCTGTGCCCCTGCTAGCAGATGGTCCACTAACCTCGGGAAAGTAGCTGGCGCGTTCTTCATCCCGAATGGCATTACCTTGAACTGGTAGAGGCCAAACGGGGTGATGAAGGCGGACTTAGCTACTGCCTCAGGGTCAAGGGGTATCTGCCAGTACCCTCGACTAAGGTTGAGGGTAGAGACCACGCCAGCTCCAGCGAGCCTGTCTAATATATCGTCCTCCCAGGGCATGGGATAGGTGTCAGTGATGGTCTGGTCGTTGAGCCTCTGGTAGTCCACACAGAACTGGGTGGTTCTATCTTTCTTGGGGACTAGAAATACCGGGGAGGCCCAAGGACTGCTTGACGGCTCAATGACACCCAACTCTAACATCTCCTGTAACTCTTGAAGCATGCCCTTCCTAATGGACTGCGGTACTCTGTAGGTGGGCTGGCGGAGAGCCTCTTGCCCACTGGTGAGAACCTGATGCTGGGCCAGGGTAGTGAGGCCGAACCGTGGGGAGAACAACTGGAGCCACTTCTGAGTCATGTCCTGTATCTGCTGTCGCTGGATAGGGTCAATCTGGGGACCTAAACTGGGAAGGACAGAGGAGCTGGGTCCCCGGGTCACGGCCAGGAGGTCAGGGATATCCTGTTCCTCCGGGTCCTTCCCAGCCTGAGTGCATATGGCTAGGACCACTTCCTCTCGCTGGTGATAGGCTTTCAGGGCATTCACATGACAGGTCCAGCGGTCCTGCAGGCAAGGCCCTTTGGCAATCACATAAGTCGTTTCCCCTTGTCTATCTAGAACCCGGTAGAGGCCCACCCAGGCGGTCTGTAGCTTGTTCCCCTTCACTGGGCGCAAGGCAAGGACCTGCTGCCCAGCATAAAATTCCCAGGGTTGGGTATGTTTGTGGTACTGCTGGTTCTGCTGGCACTGTGCCTGTTGAAGATGTGTCTGCTCTAGACTTGTGAGGGCGGAGTTCAATCACATAGGTCACAACCGGGGTTTCTTTGGAGTTGCACTTGCCTTCCCAATATTCCCGGAGGAGGTTCGGGGTCCCTGGACTTTCCTCCCGAACAGCAGTTCGAAGGGGGAGAAGCCCGTGGACTCCTGAGGTACCTCCCGGTAGGCGAACAACAGGTGGGGCAAATAGCGCTCCCAGTCCCGGTGCGTCTACGTGAAAGTCCTCAGTATCTGTTTCAAGGTTCCATTGAACCTTTCACAGAGGCCATTGGTCTGGGGATGGTATGTAGTGGTGTGAATAGCCGAGGTAAATTGGGAACCCTGGTCAGAGAGGACCTCGACAGGAAATCCTACCCATGAGAAAACTTTAATAAGGGCATTGGCAATACTTTCTGCAGTGATGCTAGAGAGTGCCACGGCTTCAGGATAGCATGTAGCAAAGTCCACAAAGGTGAGAATAAACCTCTTACCAGTGAGGCTGGGGTGTGCTAAGGGGCCTATGATATCTATTGCTACACTCTAGAAGGGCTCGCCTATCAAGGGCAGGGACTGCAAAGGTGCGGCTGGATGATCGCCCCTTTTTCCAACCCGCTGACAAATGTTGCAGGTGTGGCAAAAAGTACAGACATCCCGGGATAGCTTTGGCCAGAAGAAAGCCCGACTCACCCATTGCTCGGTGCGTCGGACTGCCAGGTGGCCCGCTAGGGGAATCTCGTGGGCCAGGGACAGCAGGGCGGCCCTATGCTGATAGGGAACTATAAGTTGGGTGCGCATTAACTGGGTAGTGCCCTGGCATCGGGACGGAGTTCTGCGGTATAATAGGCCACCCTCCCAAATGAACCGTTCCCCCCCTGGGGCCTGTCTCCCCGGAGTCTTCCAGTCTCCTGTATCCTGCCAAAGTGGGGGCATCTAGTAATGCGGTGCAGAATTCCGCAGGAGGAAGCCAGTGAATGGGGTTGTCTGCGTCAGGGGGTGAAGGAGGGGATGTCGAGGGGCTTACCATCTGGTGCTGGGCAGCCGCTCGAGTGGTCAACTGACAGTCCTCCCGTGTTCCTGGTGGGGCGAACCAACTTTGAAGACGGCCCAAGTCATACCCCTGTAGTAATTCGTCTGGCAGTCCTGGCATCACTCCCACACAACGATCGCCTTGGCCGGAACCCCAGTTGAGATGGACGTGGGCCATGGGTAGTTGGTAGACCTTGCCCCCTTCCACCCATACTTCCATGACCCGATTGGTCTTGTAGCGAGGGGACAATCAGGTGGGATGGACCAGGGTCAGGGTGGCCTCTGTGTTGCGCAATCCAGTGACGGGTCCCCATTGAGGTACACGGTCTGCCGGTGTTGCTGCCGGTTGTCATCACCGAAGCCTTGGGAGAGGGCAATTTCCTGAGACAGCACCCATTCACAGTGGTCCCCAGGCGGGGATTGAACTTCCATCGGTTCGGGCCATTCTGGGTCGTATGATAATGCGGGGGTACCATAGTGTCCATTATCCCCAACACAATGAGTGTTCCTGGGTGGCATGTTTGTGATCTGGGGCACAGTGCTAAAATGGGCGGGTGCTTGATATCTGGTGGTCTGCTCCTGCAGTTCAAGGTTTCAGGGCAGATTCATACGTCCCATGGGGCAATTGTACTGCATGTGCCCCTTCTGATTGCACATGAAGCAAGTAATCCCTGTGTTGGGCCCCCTCCGTTGTGGGGAGGGAGCTCGGCCCTGGGTGGTTCCTGGTCAAGTGGAAGAGTTCACTGCCTGGGGAGCTTTAGCCCCTCCCCCACCTGCAGGTCGCTGGAACCGGTTGCCCATTTTCCTAGTGTCCTTGTAGTGGTCAGCCATTTGGGCTGCCTCTGTAAAAGTGCAAGGGTCATGGTCCTGTACCCAGTCCCTAATGGAGTCCACGATATTAAAAAAAAATTGTTTCAGCATCATCTGCTGGCAGCAGTCCTCAACAGTCTGAGCCCCGCACCCCTTCATCCAATTGCGTGCGGCCCATTCCAATCCATAGGCCCACTCCGTATGGGACTCCTGGCTCCTCTTCTGGGTCTCCGTGAACTGCCGGCGGTACATGTCCGGGGTGATGGCGTACCGAGCTGGCAACCTCCTTTCTACCTCCGCATAATCCATTATGTCGACATCCGGTACTGCCCGGTAGGCCTCCATATCTCGCCCCGTGAGTTTCCCAGCGAGGATAGCAGTACATTGAGTTTGATCCACTCATAGCAAATGATACAACCGCTCGAAGTCAAGCAAGAATCCATCAATATCTCCCTTCTGTTCATCGAAGGCAGGAAATTTTGGTAATTGACAGGCAGGGTCACTCTCCCAGGCTCGGAGCCTACCTCTGCTGCTGCATTGTGTCGAGGAGCCTCTGGTAGACTTTTTACCCAATCCTCCCTTGCCTCTGCCATTAGGCGTCGACTACGTCTGTCGACGGATTAGGACCACATAGAGCCAACCTCTGGGCCACAATGTTGGTGACCGGGTCCTAATCATTGAACAACCTCCGCGGTACAACATCCACCACATGCCTTCGGTTCGACATAGGATTGAGCATCCGCCAGGTCGATCCCATAGGTTCGAAGGGACTGGCGTAGGGTGCAAAATTATCCTCGGACAGTAATTTCGTCTGTCTTGCCAGTTCTGCCACCTCCACATCGGTCTCCAGCAAAATTTGGATCAGGTCCTGTTTCAAATTTGCTGCGTGGCATCCTCGTTGAAGAACCAGCTTCTGTAGGGTAGCCGGGGGAGCATGTTTGTACAGGTCTGCCATCTTGTTGTCAGCCTGGTTCCCCTTTGATGGTTTTGGACCCCTTTTAGCAAAAGTAGCCTGTTGCTGAAACCGGGGTCAAGCCAGCAGATGTATCTCCCCCTGGATGCTGATTTCAGTTAGATCAAGACGTTGCTGAAACCGGGGTCAAGCCATCGGCTGTATCTCCCCCTGGATGCTGGTTTCAGTTCGATCCCATCATCTGCCACCAATATAATGGAAACCCAAGACACCGGGAACTCCTGGGCCGTCATATCCGGGCTCTCTCACTCGAGGTCGGCTGAACCACATCGAACGCCTCGGTCAAGCCGTGCAACCTGAGCATCGAACCTGCCACTCGAACCAGGAGTTGGTTTCTTTCGAGTCGGTCAACCCTTCAAGGTTTGATGCCACGCAGAACGATTCTAGCCGGTGCAGCAGATCCGGACAGGAGCGGAGAGGATCAAGGCGATACGAAGAGCGGGTCGACATCGTGCACTCCAATAAGCAAACAATGAATAGCTCGATTACCTATGGGGATGGGAGTCAGAGAGGACTCTTTAAACCACCCCGGCAAGAAGCAAACACGGAGACTGTTTACTCCAAAACGAACACTTTATTGCCAGAATGTACACACTTTTATACACAGTTAAACAAAAGAACAATGAACTGGGAAGGGCCAGATACACTAAGGGCGGGAGTTACTCTAACGACCAATGGGCACAGGAGCGACCATACTAAGTAAAACCCGACTGGTTGGTTCCCAGGACTATGTGGAGTAGGGCGGGACATGGCACACAAAGGGCCAGACTTTGATGACATTATCTCCCAGCGGGAGGTACAATTCCTAATGAGTCCCAATACACATTTGGTGGACAAAGGCTGAGGCTCAGAGAGCCATTACTACCAGTTAGAAATATCACGCCTTTTGTTCGACCAGTAGTAAGTCCTTGAATGTCCGGTTGTTCAATGAGCGTTGCTGTCATACGATCCCATGTCTACTGTTACCGCTGTCCCGAGATCCATACCAAACAACCAGGGTTTTGAGGCTTCGAGTAGGGTTTGTACCCCCCGACCTGCCAGAATGTCGATTAATATCGAGTAACTGCCCCCAGTGTCCATAGTTCGAAATCCATAGCCCCAGTAACGGCCTATGTCCCGTTACACTGTATGAATGAAAATAAACAATAACATCACATGGAGCATCCTCAGGTGCACCCTTGGCTTTGTGCAGTCTGTGATATCTGTCCATCATCTCCTCATGGGTACTGTCCATAGCCTCCAGAGCAGCAAAAAACTCCAGCAAAAATTGCATCAAATTTGCATTTACAATCTCCACAGGTATATTATGTAATCTCAAGTTACTTCTTCTAGTTTTGTCCTCTGACTCATTTAGTTTGCCCTCAAGCATAAAACATCTTCTAGATAACTGAGCAAAATTATCATGCACTGAAGAGAATTGAAACTCCATAGTTCCCATTTGTCCTCTATCCTTTTAACTTTGTGAGTGATCTGGGTTATATCTGCACGCAGGTCAATAGCGCTTGCATGAATCTCCATTTTGATGTTATGAAATTGAGTCTGCAGCCCCTTATCCAACATATTAGTGACCTTCTCAGATAGGCCTGGTAATATAAAGCTGCATATGCCCTCTGGAGCATTAGTTTTATCTTGACACTCCAGTTTATTGAGGAATCAAGCAGAATAAAAGTCAGACATTCATTTCCCATGTTTGGCCTCCTATTTGTGCTTTTCCCAGATAAAGAGGCCTCTTGAGCCTTTTTAGAGGCCATATCTGCCCCCTACTGGAACACAGCTCTAATACAGCAAGCGCAGAAAAAAAAAATCACGCTTCCCTTTAATGCCCCAAACTTGTATCGCAGATAGCAATGTCTAGAGAGTACACCATTACGCGTTGAATCACAGCTCAGTCATTGACTGTAAGGCGGTCAACAGAGCTCCCAACTGTCAAGGGGAACCTCCTTCACATATAAATTCCCCATCCCATACAGCCTCAAGCACTTATCTGAGCCATCAGACATTGCTGTGCCATGCTTCTCCTGGACGGGATCTACCAGCTCCCACTATCTAGTACCTTCCTCTCTCCAGACAAGTGCAGTAAGTAATGTGCAGCCCGATTTTCTCAGTTGCCAGGGATACCACCGAGGCATGCTGCCACTAGCGTTAGGTCCCTCAGAACCTCCATCCTCCTCACACAGAGTGGGCCTCTCGCTGTCCCCAAATCACCTCCACTTGCCTAACCTGTCTGCGTCTTGATTTCCAGGGCTTTATCTGAAGTAAGCCCCAGTAGCAGTAGCAAGGTATGCCAATAGATTGCACAACTCCATTCTATTTGGGGACACACCTCCAGCAGCTGTCTCGCTCTATCCAGGCGGTGGCCTCTGGCACTTAATAATTATGTGTTTGTATCCTTCATTACATCACTGACAAATGACCTATGTAATGTTAAGTTTCTAGACTGTTCTTTAAGGGGATCTTGAGCAAAAAGAAAAGAAAAATATGGGGAACTGCTGTCCTTAATGCACAAGCGGTCTCCAATATTTTGAAGACATACACCACAGACCTAAAGTATTCAGAGGTTTAAAAGCCGTATTCAAAATAAAGGGGGATGTTTAATACTTTCCAGTAGTGCAGTTGGTTTACTCCAGAATTGTTCCCTTTTACTTTGTGCATATGGAGGAGGAGAAGGCTATCAGAGGGTTTGGGGGATGTGTAGATACCTTCCCTCTCATCTCCTCCTGATATCCCTCAGTTGGCTACCTATAAAGTATCATATTTCTTACAAGATTCTCCTCCTCTCCTGTAAGTCTTTCTGTACTTCAGCACTCTTTTACATGTCTGCTCTTATCTACACCCCTTCCCATCTCCTACGGTCTTCTCAAGGGTTCTTCCTGCCCTCTCCCTACACAACTCGCCAGCTCTCGGCTACAAGCTTTTTCACTGGCTGCCCCTCTACGTTGGAATGCCCTCACTATCACCATTCACCAAACATCCACACTCATCACTTTCACCATCTCCTCAAAACACACCTGTACAAGGAGGCATCTCAATAACAATATCGTCCGTGTGCCACCGATAGTCACATCAGAATCATTCTGCACTTCCTTCAGTACGCCTTGTACTTGCACTTATGATCCTCCTCCTATTGTCTCTTTATGTTGTCATGAATTATAATTAGATTGCAAGCTTTTTGGGGCAGGGTCCCTTTCCCAGTCTATGATTCCCTTGCTGCACGTTCCCCCACAAATAATGCAATGATCGCACTTTAGCTTAATGCTCTTAACCCAGTTCTGTATTTTTGTATTGTATTATTTAAAATTCTGTAAAGCGCTGTGTACATGTATGGCGCTATATAAATAAAGTTACGTAAATACACTGTAAAGCGCTGTGAACATGTATGGCACTATATAAATAAAGATACAAACATAAACTGTAAAGTACTGTGTACATGTATGGTGCTATATAAATAAAGATACATACACTGTAAAGCGCTGTGTACATGTATGGCCCTATATAAATAAAGATACATACATACTTATACTGTAAAGCGCTGTGTACATGTATGGCGCTATTTAAATAAAGATACATACATACATAAACTGTAAAGTGCTGTGTACATGTATGGCGCTATATAAATAAAGATACATACATACACTGTAAAGCGCTGTGTACATGTATGGGGCTATATAAATAAAGATACATACATACATACACTGTAAAGCGCTGTGTACATGTATGGCGCTATTTAAATAAAGATACATACATACATAAACTGTAAAGTGCTGTGTACATGTATGGCGCTATATAAATAAAGATACTTACATACATACACTGTAAAGCGCTGTGTGCATGTATGGGGCTATATAAATAAAGATACATACATACATACATACACTGTAAAGCGCTGTGTACATGTATGGCGCTATATAAATAAAGATACATACATAAACCGTAAAGTACTGTGTACATGTATGGCGCTATATAAATAAAGATACATACATACATACACTGTAAAGCGCTGTGTACATCTATGGCGCTATATAAATAAAGATACATACATAAACCGTAAAGCACTATGTACATGTATGGTGCTATATAAATAAAGATACATACATACATACACTGTAAAGCACTGTGTACATGTATGGCGCTACATAAATAAAGATACATAGATATGCACACTTGTGAATAGGCAGTTTTCCACTTATTTGAAAGATTTGAGTGACGGGAGGTAGGAAATACCTTGTTCTGCATGCAAAGGGTTTAAACACCTGGGACTTTGTTCAGTAGAAAACTGAAGTCATTCTGGAACAAACCAACTTTCTCTGCCGTCCAATACAGGTTACTGGTAACATTGGGTAGGCGATCTGCCACTTTAATATGCAGGAACAATTCTAGAAATTACAGAAGGAGGTGGAGCCTACCTTCCCTCCTTGACTGCAGCTAGCCAACCAGCTCCAGAAAGATTTGTTCCTTGGTGAAGATCCCATCAGGCAAGAGAACAGTTTTGCTTTAGCTTTAGAAAAAATGTTATTTTTCTGTTAGATAAGGAATACCACCATTAGGCGGATTACCATAACTGACAATGCCCTTCGATGTGGATAGCTCAGTATCCAGGTGCTTTTTGTAGACCTTAAGCCCTGAGGGGGAAAATATAGATTCTAAGTGCTTCCCCAGAAGTTACACACTGAGGTTACTTCTTACTACATGGTAATCTGAAGACAGAAGATCTGCAGGAAAGGTGAGCAACCCTTTGAGTGCTGCAGGTCCACTTGTCCCACAGTGACCCTCCGAACAGGGATTTTTGCCTTGGCGTTCTTTTTGCACACTCCTGCACTCATTGAGTCTCTCTGTTATGTCTGTCAGTGTTTGGAGTAACTTTATGTGGTAAATTAACCCTTTAACTGCTGATTGACACTATCTGGGGTGGTTGTTGGCACTTTCCCTACTGGGTTCAGTGTTTTCTGGGTCTGCTTACATGTTCTAGTGAGGTTTCATGTATTTTTAATTATCGGTTCTAACTCTGACAAAATTGAGTAAAGAAGTGCTTTACCGCATAGACGCCATTGCTCCATTCACTCCTATGGGACTGTACAGTTTGGGACATATCTCTGCAACCGCTCAACACAGAGATGGCTCATTTTAATTGTATGACCTTGCTCTATCATCCGGTTCACATTGCAAGTGTATTGGGGGGCTCAGGGCACTTCGGGCACTGTTGGGGTACTTTTTCTGGGAAAACTACATTTCCCATGAGCGCTTGCTTCGCGCGTTCTTTCCGATTGGCTCCCGCTGCGGCAGCCATTTTATGAGCTTTACAGAACGAGTATCCTACCCAGGGCTTGGACTCTCCTTCTCTCCTCTGCAGATTAACCCTTCACCTGCCAGGTAAGTGTATTTTAGCGATTTCTGGGGTGAAACTTTAATCTTACACACTGTAAATTGGGTGATTTCTTATATTGATCGTTGTTGACACTGTGAGAATGTCTACTCTGTTGGAACTCTTGGCCAGGCCTAAGACTAAGGATGCTGGGGTCTGAAAAGAGAATCTGAAGGTGCCATGGCCTACTCAAGTTGAAAGAGAGAACACCCGTTGAACCCCTTAAGGAAGGAGTCCCACACCGCTAAGTCTTCCTTCATGCCCTTCTTAACCCGCACCCAATGATGCGATTGCGCAACAACAGAGGTCCTGGCTATGAGCTGCTTCGCAAAGACCCTACCTATGGGAATAATGCGACAGCTTACCCAACAGCAATTGAAGTGCCGCAGGGTATCTTCTTGGTCACCCTCATGGAGGCCAACAGAACTCTAACTTATCCGCCGACAGTCGGCATTCCATGGCCACGGAATCGATTTTAATCCCCAAAACCTTAAGGCACGTACCTGGGCCCTCCGTCTTATCAGAGACCGCTATCCCCCCCGGTCAAAATAGCAGCCCAGCAAATTGTGGTAATCCGGGTGAATTGCAGCAGTCGGAAGGCTGACTCAATGTCATCCTTGGCCATGAGTGCGCCCCTGCCAGCCAGACGCACTAGTGCCACCGCCTGCTCAAACGACGTATACACATCCATAAAAGGATCAACATCAATACAGTCTCTGACTGACTCACCTTCTGGGTAAGAGAAATGGTGGATCAAGTGGAATTTCCCTTCCTCCTTCTTGGTCACCACGCCTAACAGGGAAACCCTCAAGTCGGCTACCGGAGGAGACAGAAAGGGGCCCGCCATCCTACTCAAAGGCACTTCCTTACCCAGTTTATCCCTCACCACCCAAGGAAAGTCTGCAGCTGATTTCAGGTTCCTACCTACCAACCTCCCACCAGAAACCCGCAAAGGGATAACAAAGTCCAGGAAAACCGCTCCCCCAGAAGGTAGGCATCTGCCCACCTACTGTACTGGGGGAACCATGGCTGCATCACGTCTAACGTCAGTGGAGTAGCTCCCAGAGGCAGGGGACTCCCCAGGTTTTTGCCCGGACTTGCCCCATTGGAAGCACTTGGCATACAGATGCACCCCCCACACATACACACACCGTACTGAGCACTCGGGCTTGAATCTGCAAGCGGCCCCACATTTTCACTGGCTGTCGTTGAACATCCAACAATTACCCCACTTCTGAACCGCTGACGTGCTGTTGGGACCCAACCCTGCGGCTTCCCCAGGAAAAGACAACACCCTGCGAGGACCCGTCAGTTTCAACCACAGGTGGATGTCCTTGTGGTCCAAGAGCAAAGCTGGATGAGCAGCCTTCCACTGACGAAAGTGTTCATCATAGCGCCACCAATCAGGGCCGCCATAGTCCTTACACATATTCCAGATTTCATCGATGTAGCAGGAAAGGGCGGAGCAGTTGTCCGGCACCTTCTCTCTCAAGATGTGGCATATATGCAAAACGTCCGCAACCAGTTACCAAATGTCTAAGGGCCTTACGTTCAAATGAAAAGTGGAGGTTTTCTGAGGCAAACCATTTGCACTACAGGGGAGAACTAAAATTTCCCATTGATTTAAATGGGGATTTTAACTCCTTGCATGCTGGATAAGTCTCCAACACAAGTGCCTTTAAATCAATGGGACATTTGTGAATTTTTAGTTCTCACCTATAGTGCAAATGGCGTGGCCCAGAACTCTTCCACTTTTCTTCTGAACATACGCCGTAAGTCTCCACAGAAGGTAGAAGAATGAATGAATGGAGCACATCAATGCAGTAGGAATGCCCTTGATTTACTCACAAGGAAATCCGTGGAAAGTGACATAAAAAATAAGTGAGTATCGCTTTCAGTAGACTCTCAACATATTTATCTTGTTTCCTACCAGCATTTTTTTTCTGCAATACGTCTCCACCTCATTTAACCAGTTTTCAACTTTTCAAACGTTTCCTTCCCTGTGACATCATAAACCTAAAAACAAATGCAGTTCCTAAAATGTCCTATTTATAGGCATCTGCAAGCAACTAAAAATATATATTTTTATATTCAAAATTACAAAATCCCTTACAGCCTCCTCGTAATTGCACTTACCAGCTGTGTCTGCACGGTGTCACTATTATATCCGTAAGGACACCGACTCCGTTCCTTATGTAAGATTCATTTTGTTTCACCTATTCATCTCTAAAAACGGGCTGATTGCACATTAATCAGATGTTCCTATCCCTGTCTATTGTTTTTGTTTGATAAATGTAATGACGTTAATTAACCCTTTCAGTGCCAGGGGGTATGCAACGCATTGCTTGTGATGAGTACCCTCTTCTATTCATAGGGTAAACGGACAGTGCTTTGTACACATACAGTGCAATACAAATAACAATATCTACATATTCCTGCTACATGCAAGATGTTGCATAATATCCCATAAAAAATCCCATCTAAGGGTCCGATGTTCAAAATCTGGGGGAAACCAACTGCACCACAGGGGACCCATAAACCTCCTATTCATTTCGGTAGGGCAGTTAACCTCTTGAACACTAGAGAGGTCTCCAGCTCATTGCAAAGCAATGCGTTGGAGACCTCCAACATGCAAAGAGTCATTTTTAAATCTATGGTTTTTACATTTCCAGACAGTGTAGTTGGTTTTCAAAGATTTTCTCCACTATTACATTTCTACTGAGCTTCTTAAGTGTTGCAACTTTCCGAAGCAACACATTGGAAAAATTGAAAAATTAATTATTATTGGGGGGAGGATTGTTCTGAATTTTGCTTATCCAATATAACACCTTGTGCATCTCTAAAAACCGTGAATTAGTGCACAGAAACGCTCCTGTCCAGCAGTATCTTATATATGAAGTAGAAAATGGTTGTCTTTCATCTTTAAATGGTACATGCAATAATCTAAATGGTACATCCAATAATCTAAAGCTCATAAGAAAATAAAAAGCAAGCTTAGAGAATCTGACCATATGCTTTGTAGTCTCTTTAAGGACTGATCATATGTGGTGGTGGCAAAGTGGAGTAGGGAGGAAGCCTCTGTCTCCAAGGAGCTCTGTTTAAGCAAGTGGGCTGTCCTCCTGTGGGAGGATGTTTTACCCCATGAATCCTGTGATACATAGTGAACAAAATATATATCGGCTCCCTGCCAAATGCACACCGATAACAAGTACAAACCTGGCAGTCGGTGCTGTTCACAACTGTTCTTTAATCAGCCTTTCCCAAACATATGACCATAATCTATTACAATATAGATTAACTAGCAATGTGGGATGGCGTTGCCCGTCATATTATTTACACAGAGAAACATTGTGTGAAACAGAAATATGCAGTGTTACAGACACACACTTAAAGAGACAGAGCATGTCACACACTGTGAAACGCATACATACAGAGAGACACACATACATGGACGTGTCACATATGTAGACAGTGTGTGACAGACGCAGTGGTGATGTAGATATGCTGATAAGAGTTGTAAAAAAGGTTTTAATTGCAGCTCTTCAGCTTGATGAATAAGGCCCTGTATCCTTATAGTTGAAGTGAGTGTGCTGTGTTACTTGATGAATAAGGCCCTGTATCCTTACAGCTGAAGTGAGTGTGCTGTGTTACTTGGTGAATAAGGCCCTGTATCCTCACAGTTGAAGTGAGTGTGCTGTGTTACTTGATGAATAAGACCCTGTATCCTTACAGTTGAAGTGAGTGTGCTGTGTTACTTGGTGAATAAGGCCCTGTATCCTTACAGTTGAAGTGAGTGTGCTGTGTTACTTGGTTAATAAGGCCCTGTATCCTTACAGTTGAAGTGAGTCTGCTGTGTTACTTGATGAATAAGGCCCTGTATCCTTACAGTTGAAGTGAGTCTGCTGTGTTACTTGATGAATAAGGCCCTGTATCCTTACAGTTGAAGTGAGTTTGCTGTGTTACTTGATGAATAAGACCCTGTATCCTTACAGATGAAGTGAGTGTGCTGTGTTACTTGATGAATAAGGCCCTGTATCCTTACAGCTGAAGTGAGTGTGCTTTGTTACTTGATGAATAAGACCCTGTATCCTTACAGTTGAAGTGAGTGTGCTGTGTTACTTTGTGAATAAGTCCCTGTATCCTTACAGTTGTAGTGCGTGTGCTGTGTTACTTGGTGAATAAGGCCCTGTATCCTTACAGTTGAAGTGAGTGTGCTGTGTTACGTGATGAATAAGGTCCTGTATCCTTACAGTTGAAGTGAGTGTGCTTTGTTACTTGATGGATAAGGCCCTGTATCCTTACAGTTGAAGTGAGTGTGCTGTGTTACTTGTTGAAGGTTACAGTGAGAAGATGTTTGTGAGTAAAGGAATAATTTATATTACAGCAGTGGATACTGCAGTACATTTGAAGAAATAGGTTGGCAGACAGAGGGTTAAGTGACAGATGCAGTAATAGATAATGTAATGGTGATGTGGGAGTAAAATGGCGAGATTGGGAATATGGATGAATGGCAAGAGGATAGGTGAGTGGGGGTGACAAGGGAGGAGGAGATGAGAGATTGAGGAGAAGAGGGACAGTGAAGTGTTAAAGTAAAGTAATGGGTGAGGGGGAGAAACGACTAAACATAGACAGTGAAGTAGACATGAAATACAGGGCTGTATTATACAGACCTAGTGTAGCAGTTGGTTGGAGTGAAGCACTTTAACTCTGAGTGTGAGAGAGGTACACAACACATTGCTGTGTAATGAGTTATATAGTCCTCTGGCAGTGAAAGTGCTAAGTGACACATGTTGGGCACTCCTTGCATTAGTGGGCCGTGGTGGTCGGCTGGGACAGAACCGGATTATATGTCCATGGGCCTTAGGCAAGGGATCAATACAGGGACCCCTAACAGCTAATAGACTTCAAAACAGGAAGGCTCATATACTAAGTAAAGGGGTAGAATTTTGTTGAAAAGTAACAGTAGCTCAGGGAACAATACCCATTTATTTAAATGGGCGTTTTAACGTCTTCAACGCTAGAGAGGTCAGCAAAGCATTTTATTTGTTCTGTATGGTACAGATGAATTATTCCTCTTTGTGTTAGTACATCAGCCTCACATATCACAGTGCACAGTCAGCTGCTGCAAGAGCCAAAAGTATAAATGGGTTTAGATTAATGGGGTAAGAGTATAACTGTATGGGCCTTATGTATCAAGATAAAGAGTGCAACTCAAAAAAAACTGACACCATAGGGTTGAATTGAAAATTCAGGAAAATCGTGTTGACATAAATGGGGCTTTAACCCCTTGAATGCTACAATGGTCCCCAACACATTACTTTGGCAATGTGTTTGCATTGTCTGTATCATTCATGGAATTAATAGTCTCATTGAAATCAATGGACATTTTCAAAGAAATCAGTGTATCCCTGTGGGCAGCTTGTGAGGAAGGAGTGTGCTGCACAATACCCAAATGTGGAAGCTTTCCAAACAAATATTAACCCTTTGAGTGACAGAGGTACGCAGAGCAATGTGCTGCATTTCATCTCTGGTACTCCAAGGGTTAATAGGCTTAACCTTCTGAGTGCCAGAGAGGTATACAAGGCATTGCAACAGCACTCAAAGGGTTAAATTGAAACAAAGTGAGTCCATCAGCCCCAGTTCTTACCATGGAAACTGAAGATCTGTGTGTTCTAACCTGTTCCACAGCTGACTCCACTCACCTGACACCAATCTACCTCTGAATGTCCCAGTGCATTATGGGACAGGGGGTGGAAACAGAAGTTTTTATGCTCTTTGAAAGAAGTGATCAATGTGAGGCTCCCCCGCAAAATGGGAGATGCTGGTTAGTGGGTTATATTATTGTGCCATGAGTTGTTTACTGTAGGAGTTGTAAGTCAAAGAGAAGTGATGTAGCAGTAGGTGAGTTGTGAAGGAGAGTGTTAACCCTTTGAGTGCCAGAGAGGTATGCAACACATTGCTTTGCAATGTATGCATACCCCTCTGTCATTCAAAGGGTTAAGACTGATGTTGACGGGCAGGCTAACTCTTCCTTACAGCCGCCCCTGGATGTGTGTGGCAGGGGACGCAGGTTTTTTCTCTTATATATATATATATACACTACCAATGTGGGACGGCGTTTCCCGTCATGTTATGACCGTTGGGCACACGTCTGTGAAATGTAGACACACTGATGAACACAGACATATGCAACACACAGGCAGACACATACACATAGTGAGTGGCAGAAACATGCAAAAGACATGCACACATGGACACACATATGTAACAGAGATGTACACAACATATATGCGCAGAAACACATACACGCATGAATTGTCCGCCCCTCTGGCACGTGAAGGGTTAAGGTATAGCGAGGCATGTTAGAGTTAAATAGCAGTGGGAAGTGTATTCATACCTGGGACCTTTGACTTGGAGTCCCAGGAGGGGACTTCTGTGGCACTGACGTGGAGAGATAAATGGGGCAATCTGGGTTAAAAGTGGGTGGGGCTTAATCACGAGTAGGGGGTGGGGCTTAACCTAAATGTGTAAAAAGTGTTAATAATAGGCTGGGAAAGGTGGAGGGAAATGCAAGTTTACAGTGTAAGGGGGTTTGAACACACTCCCTGAGGGGTAAAACTTGATACACAACCCTGTGGCAGCCAGTGGGTTAAGTATGTACCTGATGGCTGTCTGTCCTGTGTGTTGTGGCAAATGATGACGGTGAAGAAATAATTCAGCAATGAGGGCTTACCTTAACCCTTTGAGTGCCATTTTGTTCCCCTGATGCTGCAGCACCCTTCAGTGGTTGTACTACAGGTCCTGCTGAGGCCACTGGGAGTCAGGGTGAGTGACTGTGTGTGTGTGTGTGTGTGTGTGTGTGTGTGTGTGTGTGTGTGTGTGTGTGTGTGTCAGCCATATTTATTTCTGGCTTTGTGTGTGTGTGGTGCTGTGTGTGTGTGTGTGTGTGTGTGTGTTTGGTGCTGTGTGAGTGGAGCATGTGTGTGTGTGTCTGTTTGGGGCTGTGTGTGTAAGTGGGGCATGTGTGTGTTTGGTGCTGTGTTAGTGGGGCATGTATGTTTGTGCTGTAGGAGCAAGTGGCATCCATTTTGTTTTTTTTTCTGACTTTAATAGTGGTGGGCTGCATGGTGGGGGCAGGCCTACTCCCTGCAGGATTGAATCACCCAATGGGAGCAGTAACTCCTCCTTTCTGCCTCCCCTGGGTGTGTTTTGGCAGGCACAAAGTCTTATTTTATATATATATATAAGAGAGTGTCCAAGAGTGCCTTTGACTCATTACATTTAGTTTGGTTTGCAAGTGTAGGATTTAATGCCAGGGTCTCATGAGCACTATCCAATTCGGTTTTCAACCTAGTGAATTTGACATCCCATTCCCTACGTTGTCTGGCTCTATACGAGACTATATGTCCCCAGATAATAGCCTTTGCCGCCTCCCAGAACAAAAGAGGATCCTCCACATGGGCAATATTATCATCCAGGTAGTTACCCCAAGTGACCTCCAGAAATGACTTAAAATCAGCACTGTATGTTCTAGTGGTATTAAAGTGGAACTACCACCACATAACAAGTTTATCTTAACTAACTCCCCATCTGGCGACTAGCTGCTTAGTAGCGCTAGTCCCCAGAATTATTACTTTATTAAATAGATTTCTCCTTTCTTCACCGGCTGACAGGCTGGACGCAGCGCGGACATCTTGCCATAGTGACGTCCGCACGCCTGCTCTGTCAGTCCCTTCCGGAGCCGTACAGCTACGCATCCTAGAGCTAGCTGGGACCGACAGAGCAGGCGCGTGGACGTACCTATTGCAAGATGTCCGCGCTCCGTCCTGCCTGTCAGCCGGTGAAGAAAGGAGAAATCTGTTTAATAAGGTAATAATTCTGACGACTAGCTCTACTAAGCAGCTAGTCACCAGATGGGGAGTTATTTAAGATAAACTTGTTAAGCGGTGGTAGTTCTGCTTTAAGACTGACTTGTAACTCATTTGGAGCATGGTCAGAAATAATAATGTTATGGATGTGTGCATGTTGTTTACTGGGCAGAAGCTCAGGAGAAGTCAGGAAGAGGTCAGTTCTAGAAGAGGTAGCGTGTGCCCTAGAAACATGAGTAAAGTCTTTAGTTGTTTGTTGAGTAACATGCCAAGGGTCAATCAAATGCAGGGAATGTAAGAGAAGATGAATACCATCATGAGGTGGTGGTTGCACAGACAGGGGAGGTCCCAGTCTGTCCAGGGAGTGATCTATAACAGTGTTATAATCACCACCCAAAATAATGTGGTATCCAGGGTAAGCAGAGAGTAGTTCAAAAAGTTTATAACAGAAGTGAACATTTGGCATGTTAGGTGCATATATATTTGCCCGGGCCCGTTGAGGTTGAAGGGCAAGAGGAATACGAGGTACAGAGTATCATTGACTCCCGTAGGCTTAGAGGAAAGGTGCAGTACATGGTGCATTGGAAAGGCTATGGTCCTGAGGATCGATCTTGGGTGGACAGTAGGGACCTTCATGCACCAAGATTACTACGAAATTTTCATGCCAAGTACCCTCAGAAGCCTAGACCCCATTCTAGGAGAGGGAGTCTTTGAAAGGGGGGTACTATCACGGTGCCCGTGATTGGTGCTATACACTATCACCTGCAGGGGGCTCCCATTGGTTGCCTATTGTCTGCCCACCTCTGATTGCCTATTTATACTCAGCTTGGGCACCCTTTGGTTGCCCTTTCGTGGTGTCTCTGACAGTACCTGTTTGTTCTTCCTGTCATGCTGTTTGGGCCTGTTACAGAGTCCAGAGCTACAGAGTCCTGTGTTCCAGTCTGTTTTGCTGTTTGGGGCCTGTTCCAGTGTTCCAGAGTCCAGAGCTACAGAGTCTTGAGTTCCAGTGTTCCTGATTCCACCTGTTCCTGTTCCAGTCTGCTTGCCACTCCGGTTGGACTCCTCCGTGACGGCTGATGCTCCGGTTGTTCCGTTTGGCTTGTTCCGGTTGCCGTCTGTTCAGCAGTGCTCGCTGTGCTCCACCTTCACTTGGTCTCAGTATTCCCATCCGGTAGTCGCTTTGCGACATTGCTCTCTCTTTCGCCTCGGCGATATTCTCACTGTGTCGTTCCTGAGTGCGGACGCTGGTTAACTCCATTAACCTGGTGGCATATTAGACTGTTGGTCCCAGCGTGCGGACGCTGGTTTACACATTTACCTGGTGGCATATTAGACTGTTGGTCCCAGCGTGCGGACGCTGGTTTACTCCATTAAACCTGGTGGCATATTATACTGTTGGTCCCAGCGTGCGGACGCTGGTTATCTCCATTTAACCTGGTGGTGTATTATACTGTCGGTGCCAGCGTGCGGACGCTGGATAACTCCATTAAACCTAGTGGCATTCTATACTGTTGGTCCCAGCGTGCGGGTGCTGATTTACTCCATTAACCTGGGAGATTACTACTGTTAGTTCCAGCGTCGGACGCTGGTTGCTCCATACTATAGTCAAGTGCTGTTGGTTCGTGTCCCTGTCATTGTCTGTTGACAACCATTGTCACCTGTTGGTCTTCTCCTTTGGGGCTGTCCTGCCCGTTATTGGTGAGGCCGGTAGAACCGGTACATTCCATCTCACGGTTGCCTTACCAGGTATTGGCAGGACCGGTAGAGCCTCTTCACAGTATTCCTTGAGGCTGCCTTGCCCGGTATTGGTAAGGCTGGTAGAACCGGTACATTCCATCTCACTGTTGCCTTACCAAGTATTGGCAAGGCCGGTAGAGCCTATCCACAGCATTTCCCGAGGCTGCCTTGCCCGGTATTTGTAAGGCCAGTAGAACCGGTATATTCCATCTCACGGTTGCCTTACCCGGTATTGGCAAGGCCGGTCGAGCCTGCTATTGTTATCCCTTATAGCCGACTGGGTTGCCTTGCTCAGTATTACTGGCAAGGCCGGTAGAACCTGATCTATTTCTCAATTGCTATTATATTGTATGTATATGTATGTGAACCCTATGGGGATTGCTTTAACTTTTCAATAAAGTTATGCTTTTACCTAAACCTTTTGTCTGAGCGTCTTAACAAACCGTGACATTGTTCTAATATTCCTCTTGGTGGGTTTTTTTTAAGTTGAATACATATATTAAATCCTTACTGTAGGTAAAGCGTTCTGTCACCCCTGTCCTTCCTATCTCCCCAGCTGTACATATTCAGATCTTTGAGACTATTCCCTGTGACATGAAGATCCTGCACCTTATTGGTTGCTCTTCTCTAAACTTCCTCTGATTTATTAACCCCTTAAGGACCCTTGACGTACCAGGACCGTCACGGTCCTTGAAATACTCAAGGACCGATGACGGTCATAGTACGTCACGTACTTTTTACTTACAGCGCTCTACCGGGAGCGCTGTAAGTAAAAATAGGGCCTGAAATTGACTGCTCCCATAATGACGCGCCGATACACGCGACAGGTCACGTGTACCGGCGCTTCCAAGTGCTCCTATGCGGTCATTATGGGACGGAAATGTCCCAGGACCGCCGGTCCTTAAGGGGTTAATATCCTTTGGACAACTGTAGTCAATTATACATTAGGGAGGAACTCCTAGTAAAAGAAGGTGTAGAAAAAAGGCATGTAGGAATTAATATATGTAAAGACTTCAAAATTAATTGTATGCTAGCAAATGCAAGAAGTATGGTAGATAAAAAAGGAGAACTAGAATTGCTGGCGGTTAATGAGCAATTGGACATAACTGGAATAACAGAAACACGATGGAATGATGCACATAACTGGGCTGTAAATATAGAGGGCTATTCCCTGTTTAGAAGAGACAGGATTAATAGAAAAGGGGGAGGTGTGTGTTTATATTTGAAAACAGAGCTAAATCCAGTTTTGCGAGGTGATATTAGTGAGGAAAGTGGCCAAATTGTGGAGTCCTGTGGGTAGAAATCGAGACTAAATGTGGTATAAAAGGTAAAAAAAGGTGTTGGTGGGCATATGCTACAAACCACCAAATATCGATGACAATGTTGAGGCCCAACTGCTATTGCAAATGAGGAAAGCTGCCCAGCTTGGACATACTATAATTATGGGAGATTTTAATTATCCAGATATCAACTAGAAAAATGAGACCTGTCAGAGTGCTAAGGGAGGCAGGTTTGTGAGCATGCTTTGGGAAAACTACATGTCACAAATGGTGGAAGTGCCGACAAGAAATAACAATGTATTGGACCTAGTGGTAACTAATAACACAGAAATGGTATCCAATATTAAGGTAAGAGAACGTTTGGGAAACAGTGATCACAACATGGTTACATTTGAGATTAGTCTGGCAAAGCAAAACTGTATAGGTTCAACCAAAACTCTGAGTTTTAAAAAAGCTAACTTCAAATTGTTAAGGGCTTCAATGCAACACATAGACTGGGATATTTTATTTAAAGACAAAAATACTGAGGAAAAATGGTCAGAATTCAAATTTAGGTTGCAGATATGTACCCAGCAGTATATACCAATGGACACAGCCAACTGCACATGTAAAAAAGGAAATGGCAAGGAAAAAAAATGCATTCAAATTATTTAAGTCAGAAGGAACTGAACAATCTTTCTTAAAATACAGGGAGTGCAACAAAGATTGCAAAAAGGCAATTAGGGTAGCAAAAATAGATAATGAAACTCGAATTGCAAGGGAAAGCAAGACTAATCCAAATAAGTTTTTCAAATAAACAAATAGCAAAAAACTTAAGAGGGAGTGCATTGGACCATTCAAAAATGAGATGGGTGAGTTGGTTAGTGAGGATAAGGAAAAAGCCAATGTTTTAAACACTTTCTTTGCATCAGTATATACAAGGGAGCAAGGAATGGTAGAAGAGCCTCCGCAAGTAACAAATAAAAAAATACAATTAACAGATATTGGGTTAACTCAAGAAGATGTAATGGGAAGATTGAACAAAATTAAGACCGACAAAGCACCAGGTCCTGATGGTATACATCCAAGGGTTCTTCAGGAACTTAGTGCAGTGTTAGCAAAACCCCTATATTTACTCTTTAAAGATTCTGTTAGCACAGGCTCAGTGCCACAGGATTGGCGAAGAGCTAACATAGTGCCTCTATTTAAGAAGGGAACAAAAACAGAACCTGGGAATTATAGACCAGTGAGTTTGACCTCTGTAATGGGAAAACTGCTAGAAGGGATAATAAGGGACTATATTCATGATTACAGCACACAAAATAAGATCATTAGTACGAATCAACATGGTTTTATGAAGAATAGATCGTGCCAAACTAATCTTTTCAGCTTCTATGAGGAAGTAAGCAGCAACCTTGACAATAGCAAGGCAGTTGATGTAGTATACCTAGACTTTGCAAAGGCATTTGATACAGTGCCACATAGAAGGCTGGTGTATAAAATAAGGAAATTGGGGCTAGGTGATAACCTTTGCAATTGGATACAATACTGGTTGAAGGATAGGGAACAGTGTGTGGTTGCAAATGGAAAATTCTCCAGTACAGTTAAAGTGGAGACTGGAGTACCTCAGGGCTCAGTATTAGGTCCTCTGCTTTTTAACATGTTTATAAATGACCTGGAAATAGATTTAGGAAGCAAAATATCAATATTTGCAAAGTCATCAATTCAGAACAGGATATTTTCTCTCTACAGAGAGACTTACATACAATGTCAGACTGGGCAAACAAATGGAATATGAAATTTAATGTGGGGAAGTGTAAAGTCATGCATTTGGGAGGAAACAATCCCAAGGCTACTTATGAACTTAATGGAATCTTTTTAGGGGACTCATTGCTAGAGAAAGACCTGGGTATCCTTGTCAACTACAAACTTGTAAACAGTGACCAGTGTCAAATAGCAGGAGCAAAGGCAAACAAAATCCTGTCTTGCATAAAAAGAGGTATCGAAGCAAGAGTGGATAACATTATTTTGCCATTATACAAATCATTGGTAAAACCTCACCTTGAGTATGCAGTGCAATTTTGGACACCCGTTTGGAAAAAGGATATACTAGAACTAGAGAGGGTATAGCGGAGAGCAACAAAGTTAATTAAGGGAATGGAGGACTTGACATATGAGGAACGACTAGACAAACCTGGTTTATTTACTCTAGAGAAAAGACGATTAAGAGACCTTATCACATTGTACAAGTATATGAGAGGTCAATACAGGGATCTCTGTGGTGAGCTATTTATTCCAAGGCCTGATCAGGTGACCAGGGGACACCCCTTGAGATTAGAGGAACGGAGGTTTAAACTTCAGCAGAGGATGGGCTTTTTTATGGTAAGGTCTGTTAAATTGTGGAATTCATTGCCCAGGGAGGTGGTTATGGCAGATACAATGGATACATTTAAGAGAAGATTAGATACATTTCTTTCAAAAGGGAACATACAGAGTTATACTGTTTATCAGTAGGCTGATCAGGAAGGTCTGATAAAGACTAATTTAATTGGTAGCAGGAAAGCTATACAATTCTCAGTTACTGGGGTATGAGGAGAAGGATGAACTTGATGGACTTGTGTCTTTATTCAACCTAATTTACTATGTTACTCACCTCTCCCATAGAATGCAGTTCTGGTCAACATGTGACATTGTTTGTTAAAACAAAACAGGTGAAACTGTAGTGAATTCATAGAAATATTTACTTATTCTTTAAGACTTGCACTGTACGCCCATGGTCCAACCCACACTTTCCTAACCCCTTAGTGCCAGAAGGGAGTTCAACATGATGGGTTGGATGCCCCTCTAACACTCAAAGGGTTAATGAGCTTTAGGGAAGTGGTGGGAGGTGCCTATAAAATTACCATTAAAAATAATAGTGCTTTAGAAATGTACCTTGATAAGAAAACATATGGTGTAACAGATGTTAAAGGGACAGTAACGTCCCGTAAAAAATTCTTCTAGTTTTGTAAAGGTTAAAAAAATAAACTATGTGCCACAAATCCTATCTCTCAAACCGCTATGATTTGGGAGATGTTTGCATGAAAGTTCCCCTCCCTCCCCTTCTCCTGACATCAGAACTCTGCTGACAGCAGGAGATCCCGGTCCGGGAAACAGCCGATGACTTTGCAGCAGAGCTAAAATCTCGTTACTTAAAAAGAATTACTTAATTGGAACGGTCTACAAAGTGTGCCTGGTTTGCAAGCACACTTTGTAGACCGTTCCAATTAAGTAATTTGTTTTAAATAATGTGATTTCGGCTCTGCTGAAGAGCCTCCTCGAGTCGGCCGACTTGAATCTCTTGCTGTCAACTTTACGGCTGACATCAGGAGAAGGGGAGGGAGGGGAACTTTCAATGCCAATATCTCAAACCACAGCAGTTTGAGAGATAGCATTTGTGGCATATAGTTTATTTTTTTAACCTCTACTAAACTAGAAGATTTTTTATGGGACGTTACTGTCCCTTTAAAGTAAGTATTTGACTTTAGGGGTGTCTTTGCAGACTGTATAATTCATTATTCATTTGTCTTCGAAATTATTACACAATCAATTCATGTGATATGTTTAAAGAACTAAATTAGCTAACACTTGAATGTAGACATTCCCAAAACCTTTCTTCTTCAATTTATAAACATTTCCGTGGGAAACTATCTGAACAGTAAATTCTCTTCAGCTCTCCATACTAACTATAACCTCCACTCCACTGTCACCAATTCACTGACAATTCCACACCTATCTGATCAGTATGTTAACTCCATTTCACCATACTTTATATATCCCTTGCTCCATTGCCATCAACTGACTATTCCACAACCTGTCTAAAAAATCTAATTTTGTAGTTTAATATCCCTACAATAGCTGCTTTGTTGTATTTAGAACCAACATGTAACTATATAAAAGCTATTGTCTTATTTTTTCATTTATCTTGTTTGTATTAATGTTTATCTGTGTAACTTTGTATTGCAGATGCTCTCCAAGACAAACCTGAAAATGAGAGAAATCTTGGTTCTTCCTGAAAATACACATCTCTCTCTCTCTCTCTCTCTCTCTCTCTATATATATATATATATGAGACACACACATCCAGAAGTGGCACCAGGGAGGAGATATAGAAATCTCCTCGCCACTGCCCCATTTTGACAAGAGTGGGCAGGGGACGAAGGCTCCTTGCCACTCCTGTTAAAATCTCTGCAAGGAGTTTGCCCTCCCTCAACTTCCTCCTCAACCAGAAACAAAACATGGCTGAGGCAAACACACAGACATTGTAACATACATACACACATACCGTGACACACATGCATACACACACACACACTGACTCACATACACACACTGTGACTCACACACATACATATATATACACAAACTCACACTGTCATTCACTCTGGCTCCCAGTAGCCTCAGCCGAATCTGTAGTACATCCACTGAAGGGAAGCTGCAGCACCGAGGGAACATAATGGCACTCAAAGGGTTAAGGTAGGTAGTCATTGCTCAGTTATTTCATGGGTTTCAACATGCAAGACAGAGGACAGGCAGCCATCGGGTACGCACTTAACCCCCGACTGCCACACGCTTGTGTATCAACCATATACACAGACCAGCAGCACAGGGTGAAGAGTCCTCAAACCCCTCACACTGTAAACTTCCACTCCCCGCTTCTCCTCCTTCCCCAGCCTATTTCTAACACTTTTTCACATGTGTGTTAAGCCCCGCCCCTACTAAAGATTAAGCCCCACCCCCATTTAACCCAAATTGCTTAATTGATCTCTCCCCACCAGCACTACATGACTCCCCTCTGGGGACACCACAAGTCAAAGTTCCCAGGTATGAGTACACTTCCCACTGCTATTTATCTCTGACATACCTCTCTATATCTTACCCCTTTGAGTGCCAGAGGGATGCACAAAGCATTGCAAACCCCTCAGGCACTCAAAGGGTTAACCTGCTGGTATAACACTCCTTTTAGTTTCTGCTTTCCATTTGTACAACTCAAACACACACAGGCATAATACTGCTATTCTGGCCCACAGTAAAGGAGAAATAAAAAATAACATTGATGTAATGCCATACCTCCCAAGTGTCACTCTTTATAGGAGATTTTAGGGGTCTGTACCTATCAAATGTGTCCCTCTTTATTGGAGATATTAGGGGTCTGTACTTCCCAAGTTTCCCTCTTTATAGAAGATATTAGGGGTCTGTACCTCCCAAGTGTCCCTCTTTATAGGAGATATTAGGGGTCCTTACCTCCCAAGTGTCCCTCTTTAGGAGATATTAGGGGTCCATACCTCCCAAGTGTCCCTCTTTAGGAGATATTAGGGGTCCATAACTCCCAAGTGTCCCTCTTTAGGAGATATTAGGGGTCCACACCTCCCAAGTGTCCCTCTTTAGGAGATATTAGGGGTCCATACCTCCCAAGTGCCCCTCTTTAGGAGATATTAGGGGTCCATACCTCCCAAGTGTCCCTCTTTAGGAGATATTAGGGGTCCACACCTCCCAAGTGTCCCTCTTTAGAAGATATTAGGAGTCCATAACTCCCAAGTGTCCCTCTTTAGGAGATATTTGGGGTCCATACCTCCCAAGTGTCCCTCTTTAGGAAATATTTGGGGTCCATAACTCCCAAGTGTCCCTCTTTAGGAGATATTAGGAGTCCATACCTCCCAAGTGTCCCTCCTTTTTTGAGATCCAAATCCCTCTGTCCCTCTTTTTTTACCCCTTTTGTCCCTCTTTTCTGGAGATCACAATGAATACACTCCATCCATATAAAATTTGAAAAGTATGAGAGGAGACCTTTCTTGCATTCACAGAGGTTATGCACTAAGGAGTGATAAAAAGCTGATATGGTGATAAAAAGTGGAGATGACTTCTCCAGTCATATCACTTCTCCAATTCCTATGTTATTCAATGGAGTCAACGAACTAAGGGCTCAATCCAAATGTTGGAGTTAAAACCAATGCGAAGAAAAAAACTGCCTTCGCGAGTTAAGCAAGACCGGGTAATGTGAGATTTAAAGGGATAGTAATACTTAAAATGTAAAAAAAAATATGTTGTAGGGTTTATTCCCCTGAGTAAAACAAGAGTACTCCCACTGCTGAAAGGTGTTTCATTCAAAAGTTATTAATTTTCAAAGTTGAATTTTTTAGGTGCAATATCACAGTGGCCTGAAATTGTACAGTGGCGCTATTGCTACACGATCCTATGGACAGCTCTGGTCAATTGACCATAAATCTCCATAGGATGGTGTAGCAACAGCGCCACTGTACAATTTCAGGCCACTGTGATATTGCACCTAAAAAATTCAACTTTGAAAATTAATAACTTTTGAATGAAACACCTTTCAGCAGTGGGAGTACTCTTGTTTTACTCAGGGGGATAAACCCTACCACATATTTTTTTTTACATTTTAAGTATTACTATCCCTTTAAATCTTCCTTACCCAGAAAGGCTAACGTGCGATGACCAACAAAATACACGTTAACCTTAAACCTGTGTCGCATAGAAAATCTTACTTAAAAACACACAATAAAAATGTTACCTAGCACCACAACCAATCACAGCACTCCATAGTAGAAAGTTCAGTCAGAAAACCCAAAACCAGTCACCAGTTCTGAACAGCATTCTCTGTGCTTCCCTACCCAGCCAGTAGGGGAACACAGAGAAGGCTGTCTACACCATGGACAGGATTGAATGCCATTGGGATGTGCACTGCTCACCCCTGTGGCATTCAAAGGGTTACAGTAAAGAAAACTAGTACACCAAGCACTACACAATGCCCCCCTTTGAACCCCCCCCCTTAGTATGTCACATATATTGCATATATCCGACATACTAACTCCATCCACATCCACCTCAGGGACTGCCATTTAGTCCACAAATCTGTCTGATATACAACACTTAGCTCTTTGAGTACCAGAGAGGTAGGAAAACATTGCTTAGCATGTTTCCTACCCCTCTGGTACCCAAAGGGTTAATAGGAAGGTATGGACTACATACCTTTCCTGTATATATATGTGTGTTATATATATGTGTGTGTGTGTGTTTTAAACATTTTATTATTAAACATATATTTACTTAGATTCATTCATTTGTAATGCCTTACCTCCTGTGTCCCATTGCTGTTAGCACTTTTGCTCCACTCTCCTTCAAAGTACGAATAGTAGTGGGACACAGTAAGTAGGACATTATGAATGAATGACTCTAACACAGAAACTATTGAGGAAGCAGCCCTCCCCAGCGCTTCCTTCATATACTTCATTAATATCCCGTATTGATGGCTGGGGACACTGAAGAGGACAGAGGCATTGGAGGAAGCGGGTGGAGTGCAGAGAGACATCGGAGGAAGCGGGTGGCAAGCTTGTATTTGCTGCCCGCTTCCTCCGATACCTCTCTCCCCTCCTCACTCGTCGGCATTGTCCCCTGCCTGGCGTCGCACATTCTACAACTTCGTCCCTTCTCACTCAGACACATATATATACAGGCAAGGTATGCAGTCCATACCTTGCCTATTAACCCTTTGGGTACCAGAGGGGTAGGAAACATGCTAAGCAATGTTTTCCTACCTCTCTGGTACCCAAAGCGTTAAGTGTTGTATATCAGACAGATTTGTGGACTAAATGGCAATCCCTGAGGTGGATGTGGATGGGGTTAGTATGTCGGATATATGCAATATATGTGACATACTAAGGGGGGGGGGTGTCAAAGGGGGGCATTGTGTAGTGCTTGGTGTACTAGTTTTTTTTATTGTAACCCTTTGAATGCCACAGGGGTGAGCAGAGCACATCCCTATGGCATTCAAAGCTGTCCATGGTGCTGAAAGCCATCTCTGTGTTCCCCTACTGGCTGGGTAGGGAAGCTCAGACTCATGTTATCCCTAACTCTCTGTTTTATTTTGCCCGACGGTGGTTTTCTACTCTGACTTGTGTGATGTTCTTCGAAAAAATAGGCGTTAGATTTCTGGAGTGAAATGTTGCAATTTTACTCGCGTTAGCCCTAACTCCAACATTTCAATGGCTCTTGGCTTCACTTGTACATTATTCTCTGTGGGCGAGATCTTGCTGTTCTGGCGACGGGCGACGTGTGTTTCAGAACTGCCGTTATTTCTTACTAGTGGGAACATTTGCATTGCTTACTGGTGGTACAAAACCACCGTTGCCAGTTTTTTCTGCCGACGCCAACATTTGGATCGAGCCCTAAGATCTTCAAAGCTGGAGAAATATTGGAGAACTCCTGTAGAAATACATAGGAACTGGAGAAGTGATATCACTGGAGAAGTCATCTACTCTTTATCACCTACTTATCATGACTTAATGCGTCTCCCCCTTAGTGTTAAAAGTCCATTGAAATAAATTGATATTTTGGGGAGTTATGGCCCATATTTATAAACTGAAAATGGAGCTATTCTGGAGTAAACCAGATGCAACTGAATAGAGCTTTTTTACCCGTTGAATACTAGAGAGCACTCATGTGCATTGCAAAGCATCCAAGGGGTTCAAAAGCCCATTTTAATTTAACAGGAATTTTTATTTGTCTCCTATAGTGCTGTTGGTTTACTCTAGAACAACACCAGTTTCCTTTAATAAATATGGGCTTTTACCCCCTAAGGTGCAGTTGGTTCCCTCCAAATTTGGTCCACAATTTCTTTGTGTAATGAAACAAAAATATCCAGAGATTGTTATACCTGTCTGTTCATCTTTCTCCAGATTGGACAGTGTGAGAAGGAAGATTTGGTTGGCTGTCGTTGGAGTGATCTCTCCTGGACTGGCTGAACTGACCGGTTTTGGACTGCTCCTGTTGTGTGGGGTGCCGTTTTCCATAACAGTTGCAAATGCGCCATTTGTTATTCTAGGTAAGTGGTATTGCACGTTACTATCACGTCTGAACCCTTTAACTACCAGAGGGGAGTACAACACATTGCAAAGCAATGGTACCTAAAGGGTTAAACACTGATTATAAAAATATATGTTGCAGAGTTTGTCCTGCTGAGCAAAACATTGGCACTCTCACTGCATTGATGTAGAAAATATAAATGCGGAATAATGAGGATTACTTTTACCTTTTAGTAATCCATGCATTTAACTTAATTCCCAAAATAGCACACTGTGCAGCCAAGTTGTACATTACTAGCAGTGGGAATAGCATCATTACATACACCATACTGGCACCAAGACCCACAGATGTTCTTGGTTCTCTAAATCTGATTCTAAACCTAACACCAACATAGACTGCAAATAGGCCAGTGGAGACATGCACTAAGGTGTGATAAAGTGGAGATAACTCCTCCAGTGATATCACTTCTCCAGTTCCTCTGTTATTCTGTAGAGCCAATGCAAAAAGATTTTTCAAGTGGAAGAGATCTTAGTGCATTGGCTCCATACAATAACATAGGAAGTGGAGAAGTGATATCACTGGAGAAATAATCACCACTTTATCACCTCTATCATGCCTTAGTGCATAACCCCTCAAGACCTGAAATTCTCAAAACTGGGAGGAGGGGGGATGCTCTAAGGTGTGATTACTTCTCCAGTGATATCACTTCTATGGTTTCTTCGTTATTCCGTGGAGCCTATGTACTAAGTAAGATCTCTTCCAGTAGAGAAATCTTTGTGAATAGGCTCCATAGAATAAGAAAGGAAGTGGAGAAGTGATATCACTGTGGAAGTAATCTCCACTTGATCACCTCATTATCATACTTTAGTCCATATCCCCCTTGTTAGTGGCCCTGAGAGCAGAGGAAGAGATCTATTGCCCAGATGACAACCAACAGAAATTGACTTGAAAGGAATTCATCCTGTGTTACGGAACTCCCTGTGTTGTTTAGTGCAGTGACGAGGTTCACACCATTACAAGTAATATACATTTACTTACTGAAAAATAGGGAATATTCCAGAGGGGAATGCAATGTATTCAAATGCACTCAGATATTTATATAGCAACATTGGCTCAAAGATAATCCAGTGGAACAAATAAGTATTGGATTGAGCTAACCCTTTGAGTGCCAGACTTGCATCCAACGCATTGTGTTGCCTTTGTTAGATCTCTCACTGGCACTTAAAGAGTGAAATGGGATTTTAACCATTTGCATACTTTGCAATGAGTCAGAGATGTCTCCAGTATTAAAGGGGTTAAAAAAAAACTTTTAAATAAATATGAAGTGTTATTTCTCCTCTATAGTACAGTTGGTATGCTCCAGAATTGCTCCACTTTACATTGTGCGTACGGCCCACAGATTACTATGATTACTTTATATAATAAACACAACAAGATATTAACCCTTTCAGTGCCAGAGGGGTATGCAACGCATTGCAGTGTCTTTATACATACGTGTTGTGCACACCACTAACACTCAAAGGGTTAAAAGGGGACTGTGCCCTAGGAACAAGTAGTTCTTTATGTGTTTAATAGGAGGACTTGGCTATGTAGGTGTCCTTCATACAGCCATCTGCTGGTATGTCTATATACTTCTCCTTCATACAGCCGTCTGCTGTTATATCTATATACCTCTCCTTCATACAGTCGTCTGCTGGTATATCTATGTACTTCTCCTTCATACAGACGTCTGCTGGTATATCTATATACCTCTCCTTCATACAGCCATCTGCTGGTATATCTATATACTTGTCCTTCATACAGCCATCTGCTGGTATGTCTATATACTTCTCCTTCATACAGCCGTCTGCTGGTATATCTATATACTTGTCCTTCATACAGCCGTCTGCTGGTATATCTATACACTTGTCCTTCATACAGCCGTCTGCTGTTATATCTATATACCTCTCCTTCATACAGCCATCTGCTGGTATATCTATATACTTGTCCTTCATACAGCCGTCTGCTGGTATATCTATATACTTGTCCTTCATACAGACGTCTGCTGGTATATCTATACACTTGTCCTTCATACAGCCGTCTGCTGGTATATCTATACACTTGTCCTTCATACAGACGTCTGCTGGTATATCTATACACTTGTACTTCATACAGACGTCTGCTGGTATATCTATATACTTCTCCTTCATACAGCCGTCTGCTGGTATATCTATACACTTGTCCTTCATACAGCCGTCTGCTGGTATATCTATATACCTCTCCTTCATACACCCGTCTGCTGGTATATCTATATACCTCTCCTTCATACAGACGTCTGCTGGTATATCTATATACTTGTCCTTCATACAGCCGTCTGCTGGTATATCTATACACTTGTCCTTCATACAGCCGTCTGCTGGTATATCTATATACTTGTCCTTCATACAGACGTCTGCTGGTATATCTATACACTTGTACTTCATACAGACGTCTGCTGGTATATCTATATACTTCTCCTTCATACAGCCGTCTGCTGGTATATCTATACACTTGTCCTTCATACAGCCGTCTGCTGGTATATCTATATACCTCTCCTTCATACAGCCGTCTGCTGGTATATCTATACACTTGTCCTTCATACAGCCGTCTGCTGGTATATCTATATACTTGTCCTTCATACAGCCATCTGCTGGTATATCTATATACTTGTCCTTCATACAGCCGTCTGCTGGTATATCTATATACTTGTCCTTCATACAGCCGTCTGCTGGTATATCTATACACTTGTCCTTCATACAGCCGTCTGCTGGTATATCTATATACTTGTCCTTCATACAGACGTCTACTGGTATATCTATATACTTGTCCTTCATACAGCCATCTGCTGGTATATCTATATACTTGTCCTTCATACAGCCGTCTGCTGGTATATCTATATACTTGTCCTTCATACAGCCGTCTGCTGGTATATCTATACACTTGTCCTTCATACAGCCGTCTGCTGGTATATCTATATACTTGTCCTTCATACAGACGTCTGCTGGTATATCTATACACTTGTCCTTCATACAGACGTCTGCTGGTATATCTATACACTTGTCCTTCATACAGCCGTCTGCTGGTATATCTATATACTTCTCCTTCATACAGCCGTCTGCTGGTATATCTATATACCTCTCCTTCATACAGCCGTCTGCTGTTATATCTATATACCTCTCCTTCATACAGACGTCTGCTGGTATATCTATATACCTCTCCTTCATACAGACGTCTGCTGGTATATCTATATACTTGTCCTTCATACAGACGTCTGCTGGTATATCTATACACTTGTCCTTCATACAGACGTCTGCTGGTATATCTATATACCTCTCCTTCATACAGACGTCTGCTGGTATATCTATATACTTGTCCTTCATACAGACGTCTGCTGGTATATCTATACACTTGTCCTTCATACAGACGTCTGCTGGTATATCTATATACTTGTCCTTCATACAGCCGTCTGCTGGTATATCTATACACTTGTCCTTCATACAGCCATCTGCTGGTATATCTATATACTTGTCCTTCATACAGCCGTCTGCTGGTATATCTATACACTTGTCCTTCATACAGACGTCTGCTGGTATATCTATATACTTGTCCTTCATACAGCCGTCTGCTGGTATATCTATACACTTGTCCTTCATACAGCCATCTGCTGGTATATCTATATACCTCTCCTTCATACAGCCATCTGCTGGTATATCTATATACTTCTCCTTCATACAGACGTCTGCTGGTATATCTATATACCTCTCCTTCATACAGTCGTCTGCTGTTATATCTATATACCTCTCCTTCATACAGCCGTCTGCTGGTATATCTATACACTTGTCCTTCATACAGCCATCTGCTGGTATATCTATATACCTCTCCTTCATACAGCCATCTGCTGGTATATCTATATACTTCTCCTTCATACAGACGTCTGCTGGTATGTCTATACACTTGTCCTTCATACAGCCGTCTGCTGGTATATCTATACACTTGTCCTTCATACAGCCATCTGCTGTTATATCTATATACCTCTCCTTCATACAGACGTCTGCTGGTATATCTATATACTTCTCCTTCATACAGACGTCTGCTGGTATGTCTATACACTTGTCCTTCATACAGCCGTCTGCTGGTATATCTATACACTTGTCCTTCATACAGCCATCTGCTGGTATATCTATATACTTGTCCTTCATACAGCCGTCTGCTGGTATATCTATATACTTCTCCTTCATACAGACGTCTGCTGGTATATCTATACACTTGTCCTTCATACAGCCGTCTGCTGGTATATCTATATACTTCTCCTTCATACAGCCGTCTGCTGGTATATCTATATACTTGTCCTTCATACAGACGTCTGCTGGTATATCTATATACTTGTCCTTCATACAGCCGTCTGCTGGTATATCTATACACTTGTCCTTCATACAGCCGTCTGCTGGTATATCTATATACCTCTCCTTCATACAGACGTCTGCTGGTATATCTATATACTTCTCCTTCATACAGCCGTCTGCTGGTATATCTATATACTTGTCCTTCATACAGCCGTCTGCTGGTATATCTATACACTTGTCCTTCATACAGCCGTCTGCTGGTATATCTATATACTTCTCCTTCATACAGCCATCTGCTGGTATATCTATATACCTCTCCTTCATACAGACGTCTGCTGGTATGTCTATATACTTGTCCTTCATACAGACGTCTGCTGGTATATCTATATACTTCTCCTTCATACAGCCGTCTGCTGTTATATCTATACACTTGTCCTTCATACAGCCGTCTGCTGGTATATCTATATACCTCTCCTTCATACAGACGTCTGCTGGTATATCTATATACCTCTCCTTCATACAGACGTCTGCTGGTATATCTATATACTTCTCCTTCATACAGCCGTCTGCTGGTATATCTATATACTTGTCCTTCATACAGCCGTCTGCTGGTATATCTATACACTTGTCCTTCATACAGCCGTCTGCTGGTATATCTATATACTTCTCCTTCATACAGCCGTCTGCTGGTATATCTATATACTTCTCCTTCATACAGCCGTCTGCTGGTATATCTATACACTTGTCCTTCATACAGCCGTCTGCTGGTATATCTATATACTTCTCCTTCATACAGACGTCTGCTGGTATATCTATACACTTGTCCTTCATACAGCCGTCTGCTGGTATATCTATATACTTGTCCTTCATACAGACGTCTGCTGGTATATCTATATACTTGTCCTTCATACAGCCATCTGCTGGTATATCTATATACTTGTCCTTCCTACAGCCGTCTGCTGGTATATCTATATACTTGTCCTTCATACAGACGTCTGCTGGTATATCTATATACTTGTCCTTCATACAGACGTCTGCTGGTATATCTATATACTTCTCCTTCATACAGACGTCTGCTGGTATATCTATATACTTGTCCTTCATACAGCCATCTGCTGGTATATCTATATACTTGTCCTTCATACAGCCGTCTGCTGGTATATCTATATACCTCTCCTTCATACAGACGTCTGCTGGTATATCTATATACCTCTCCTTCATACAGACGTCTGCTGGTATATCTATATACTTCTCCTTCATACAGCCGTCTGCTGGTATATCTATATACTTGTCCTTCATACAGCCATCTGCTGGTATATCTATACACTTGTCCTTCATACAGCCGTCTGCTGGTATATCTATATACTTCTCCTTCATACAGCCGTCTGCTGGTATATCTATATACTTCTCCTTCATACAGCCGTCTGCTGGTATATCTATACACTTGTCCTTCATACAGCCGTCTGCTGGTATATCTATATACTTCTCCTTCATACAGCCGTCTGCTGGTATATCTATATACTTCTCCTTCATACAGACGTCTGCTGGTATATCTATACACTTGTCCTTCATACAGCCGTCTGCTGGTATATCTATATACTTGTCCTTCATACAGACGTCTGCTGGTATATCTATATACTTGTCCTTCATACAGCCATCTGCTGGTATATCTATATACTTGTCCTTCCTACAGCCGTCTGCTGGTATATCTATATACTTGTCCTTCATACAGACGTCTGCTGGTATATCTATATACTTGTCCTTCATACAGACGTCTGCTGGTATATCTATATACTTCTCCTTCATACAGACGTCTGCTGGTATATCTATATACTTGTCCTTCATACAGCCATCTGCTGGTATATCTATATACTTGTCCTTCATACAGCCGTCTGTTGGTATATCTATATACTTCTCCTTCATACAGCCGTCTGCTGGTATATCTATATACTTGTCCTTCCTACAGCCGTCTGCTGGTATATCTATATACTTGTCCTTCATACAGACGTCTGCTGGTATATCTATATACTTCTCCTTCATACAGCCGTCTGCTGGTATATCTATACACTTCTCCTTCATACAGCCGTCTGCTGGTATATCTATACACTTGTCCTTCATACAGCCGTCTGCTGGTATATCTATACACTTGTCCTTCATACAGACGTCTGCTGGTATATCTATATACTTGTCCTTCATACAGCCGTCTGCTGGTATATCTATACACTTGTCCTTCATACAGACGTCTGCTGGTATATCTATACACTTGTCCTTCATACAGCCGTCTGCTGGTATATCTATATACTTCTCCTTCCTACAGCCGTCTGCTGGTATATCTATATACTTGTCCTTCATACAGCCGTCTGCTGGTATATCTATACACTTGTCCTTCATACAGACGTCTGCTGGTATATCTATATACTTGTCCTTCATACAGCCGTCTGCTGGTATATCTATATACTTCTCCTTCATACAGCCATCTGCTGGTATATCTATATACTTCTCCTTCATACAGCCATCTGCTGGTATATCTATATACCTCTCCTTCATACAGCCATCTGCTGGTATATCTATACACTTGTCCTTCATACAGACGTCTGCTGGTATATCTATATACTTGTCCTTCATACAGCCGTCTGCTGGTATATCTATACACTTGTCCTTCATACAGACGTCTGCTGGTATATCTATATACTTGTCCTTCATACAGCCGTCTGCTGGTATATCTATACACTTGTCCTTCATACAGACGTCTGCTGGTATATCTATATACTTGTCCTTCATACAGCCGTCTGCTGGTATATCTATATACTTGTCCTTCATACAGCCATCTGCTGGTATATCTATATACTTGTCCTTCATACAGCCATCTGCTGGTATATCTATACACTTGTCCTTCATACAGACGTCTGCTGGTATATCTATATACTTGTCCTTCATACAGCCGTCTGCTGGTATATCTATACACTTGTCCTTCATACAGACGTCTGCTGGTATATCTATACACTTGTCCTTCATACAGCCGTCTGCTGGTATATCTATACACTTCTCCTTCATACAGACGTCTGCTGGTATATCTATACACTTGTCCTTCATACAGCCATCTGCTGGTATATCTATATACTTGTCCTTCATACAGCCATCTGCTGGTATATCTATACACTTGTCCTTCATACAGACGTCTGCTGGTATATCTATATACTTCTCCTTCATACAGACGTCTGTTGGTATATCTATACACTTGTCCTTCATACAGCCATCTGCTGTTATATCTATATACTTGTCCTTCATACAGCCGTCTGCTGGTATATCTATATACTTCTCCTTCCTACAGCCGTCTGCTGGTATATCTATACACTTGTCCTTCATACAGCCATCTGCTGTTATATCTATATACTTGTCCTTCATACAGCCGTCTGCTGGTATATCTATATACCTCTCCTTCATACAGACGTCTGCTGTTATATCTATATACTTGTCCTTCATACAGCCGTCTGCTGGTATGTCTATATACTTGTCCTTCATACAGCCGTCTGCTGGTATATCTATATACTTGTCCTTCATACAGCCGTCTGCTGGTATATCTATACACTTGTCCTTCATACAGCCGTCTGCTGGTATATCTATACACTTGTCCTTCATACAGCCATCTGCTGGTATATCTATATACTTGTCCTTCATACAGACGTCTGCTGGTATATCTGTATACTTGTCCTTCATACAGCCGTCTGCTGGTATATCTATATACTTGTCCTTCATACAGCCGTCTGCTGGTATATCTATATACTTGTCCTTCATACAGCCCTCTGCTGGTATATCTATATACTTGTCCTTCATACAGCCCTCTGCTGGTATATCTATATACTTGTCCTTCATACAGACGTCTGCTGGTATATCTATATACTTGTCCTTCATACAGCCGTCTGCTGGTATATCTATATACCTCTCCTTCATACAGCCATCTGCTGGTATATCTATACACTTGTCCTTCATACAGACGTCTGCTGGTATATCTATATACTTCTCCTTCATACAGACGTCTGTTGGTATATCTATACACTTGTCCTTCATACAGCCATCTGCTGGTATATCTATACACTTCTCCTTCATACAGCCGTCTGCTGTTATATCTATATACTTGTCCTTCATACAGCCGTCTGCTGGTATATCTATATACTTGTCCTTCATACAGCCGTCTGCTGGTATATCTATACACTTGTCCTTCATACAGCCATCTGCTGGTATATCTATATACTTGTCCTTCATACAGCCCTCTGCTGGTATATCTATATACTTGTCCTTCATACAGCCATCTGCTGGTATATCTATATACTTGTCCTTCATACAGCCGTCTGCTGGTATATCTATATACTTGTCCTTCATACAGACATCTGCTGGTATATCTATACACTTGTCCTTCATACAGCCGTCTGCTGGTATATCTATACACTTGTCCTTCATACAGACGTCTGCTGGTATGTCTATATACTTGTCCTTCATACAGCCGTCTGCTGGTATATCTATACACTTGTCCTTCATACAGCCGTCTGCTGGTATATCTATATACTTGTCCTTCATACAGCCGTCTGCTGGTATATCTATATACTTGTCCTTCATACAGCCGCGTGCTGGTATATCTATATACTTGTCCTTCATACAGCCATCTGCTGGTATATCTATATACTTGTCCTTCATACAGCCGTCTGCTGGTATATCTATACACTTGTCCTTCATACAGACGTCTGCTGGTATATCTATACACTTGTCCTTCATACAGCCGTCTGCTGGTATATCTATACACTTGTCCTTCATACAGACGTCTGCTGGTATATCTATATACTTCTCCTTCATACAGACGTCTGTTGGTATATCTATATACCTCTCCTTCATACAGCCGTCTGCTGGTATATCTATACACTTGTCCTTCATACAGCCATCTGCTGTTATATCTATATACTTGTCCTTCATACAGCAGTCTGCTGGTATATCTATACACTTGTCCTTCATACAGTCGTCTGCTGGTATATCTATACACTTGTCCTTCATACAGACGTCTGCTGGTATATCTATATACTTCTCCTTCATACAGACGTCTGCTGGTATATCTATATACCTCTCCTTCATACAGCCGTCTGCTGGTATATCTATACACTTGTACTTCATACAGACGTCTGCTGGTATATCTATACACTTGTCCTTCATACAGCAGTCTGCTGGTATATCTATATACTTGTCCTTCATTCAGTGGTCTGCGGTATATCTGTATACTTGTCCTTCATATACTTGTCCTTAATACAGCCGTCTGCTGGTATATCTATATACTTGTACTTCATACAGCCGTCTGCTGGTATATCTATATACTTGTCCTTCATACAGCCGTCTGCTGGTATATCTATACACTTGTCCTTCATACAGCCATCTGCTGGTATATCTATACACTTGTCCTTCCTACAGCCCTCTGCTGGTATATCTATATACTTGTCCTTCATACAGCCGTCTGCTGGTATGTCTATATACTTTTACTTCATACAGCCGTCTGCTGGTATATCTATATACTTCTCCTTCATACAGCCGTCTGCTGGTATATCTATACACTTGTCCTTCATACAGCCGTCTGCTGGTATATCTATATACTTCTCCTTCATACAGCCGTCTGCTGGTATATCTATATACTTTTACTTCATACAGCCGTCTGCTGGTATATCTATATACTTCTCCTTCATACAGCCGTCTGCTGGTATATCTATACACTTGTCCTTCATACAGCCGTCTGCTGGTATATCTATATACTTCTCCTTCATACAGCCATCTGCTGGTATATCTATATACTTCTCCTTCATACAGACGTCTGCTGGTATATCTATATACTTGTCCTTCATTCAGTGGTCTGCTGGTATATCTATATACTTGTCCTTCATACAGCCATCTGCTGGTATATCTATATACTTGTCCTTCATACAGCCATCTGCTGGTATATCTATATACTTGTACTTCATACAGCCGTCTGCTGGTATATCTATATACTTGTCCTTCATACAGACGTCTGCTGGTATATCTATACACTTGTCCTTCATACAGCCGTCTGCTGGTATATCTATATACTTGTCCTTCATACAGCCGTCTGCTGGTATATCTATACACTTGTCCTTCATACAGCCGTCTGCTGGTATATCTATATACTTGTACTTCATACAGCCGTCTGCTGGTATATCTATATACTTGTCCTTCATACAGACGTCTGCTGGTATATCTATACACTTGTCCTTCATACAGCCGTCTGCTGGTATATCTATATACTTGTCCTTCATACAGCCGTCTGCTGGTATATCTATATACTTGTCCTTCATACAGCCGTCTGCTGGTATATCTATACACTTGTCCTTCATACAGCCATCTGCTGGTATATCTATATACTTGTACTTCATACAGACGTCTGTTGGTATATCTATATACTTGTCCTTCATACAGCCGTCTGCTGGTATATCTATATACCTCTCCTTCATACAGCCATCTGCTGGTATATCTATACACTTGTCCTTCATACAGCCATCTGGTGGTATATCTATACACTTGTCCTTCCTACAGCCCTCTGCTGGTATATCTATACACTTGTCCTTCATACAGACGTCTGCTGGTATATCTATATACTTGTCCTTCATACAGACGTCTGCTGGTATATCTATACACTTGTCCTTCATACAGCCGTCTGCTGGTATGTCTATATACTTTTACTTCATACAGCCGTCTGCTGGTATATCTATATACTTCTCCTTCATACAGCCGTCTGCTGGTATATCTATATACTTCTCCTTCATACAGACGTCTGCTGGTATATCTATATACTTGTCCTTCATTCAGTGGTCTGCTGGTATATCTATATACTTGTCCTTCATACAGCCGTCTGCTGGTATATCTATATACTTCTCCTTCATACAGCCGTCTGCTGGTATATCTATATACTTCTCCTTCATACAGCCGTCTGCTGGTATATCTATATACTTGTCCTTCATACAGCCGTCTGCTGGTATGTCTATATACTTGTACTTCATACAGCCGTCTGCTGGTATATCTATATACTTGTCCTTCATACAGACGTCTGCTGGTATATCTATATACTTGTCCTTCATACAGACGTCTGCTGGTATATCTATATACTTGTCCTTCATACAGCCATCTGCTGGTATATCTATATACTTGTCCTTCATACAGCCATCTGCTGGTATGTCTATATACTTGTACTTCATACAGCCGTCTGCTGGTATATCTATATACTTGTCCTTCATACAGCCATCTGCTGGTATATCTATATACTTGTCCTTCATACAGCCGTCTGCTGGTATGTCTATATACTTGTCCTTCATACAGACGTCTGCTGGTATATCTATATACTTGTCCTTCATACAGCCATCTGCTGGTATGTCTATATACTTGTACTTCATACAGCCGTCTGCTGGTATATCTATATACTTGTCCTTCATACAGCCATCTGCTGGTATATCTATATACTTCTCCTTCATACAGCCATCTGCTGGTATATCTATACACTTGTCCTTCATACAGCCATCTGGTGGTATATCTATATACTTGTCCTTCATACAGCCGTCTGCTGGTATATCTATACACTTGTCCTTCATACAGCCATCTGCTGGTATATCTATATACTTCTCCTTCATACAGCCGTCTGCTGGTATATCTATATACTTGTCCTTCATACAGCCGTCTGCTGGTATATCTATACACTTGTCCTTCATACAGCCGTCTGCTGGTATATCTATACACTTGTCCTTCATACAGACGTCTGCTGGTATATCTATACACTTGTCCTTCATACAGACGTCTGCTGGTATATCTATATACTTGTCCTTCATACAGCCATCTGCTGGTATATCTATATACCTCTCCTTCATACAGCCGTCTGCTGGTATATCTATATACTTGTCCTTCATACAGCCGCCTGCTGGTATATCTATACACTTGTCCTTCATACAGCCGTCTGCTGGTATATCTATATACTTGTCCTTCATACAGCCGTCTGCTGGTATATCTATATACCTCTCCTTCATACAGCCGTCTGCTGGTATATCTATACACTTGTCCTTCATACAGCCATCTGCTGGTATATCTATATACCTCTCCTTCATACAGCCATCTGCTGGTATATCTATATACTTGTCCTTCATACAGACGTCTGCTGGTATATCTATATACTTGTCCTTCATACAGACGTCTGCTGGTATATCTATATACCTCTCCTTCATACAACCTTCTGCTGGTATATCTATATACTTGTCCTTCATACAGACGTCTGCTGGTATATCTATATACCTCTCCTTCATACAGCCATCTGCTGGTATATCTATATACTTGTCCTTCATACAGCCGTCTGCTGGTATATCTATACACTTGTCCTTCATACAGCCGTCTGCTGGTATATCTATATACTTGTCCTTCATACAGACGTCTGCTGGTATATCTATATACCTCTCCTTCATACAGCCATCTGCTGGTATATCTATATACTTGTCCTTCATACAGCCGTCTGCTGGTATATCTATACACTTGTCCTTCATACAGCCGTCTGCTGGTATATCTATATACTTGTCCTTCATACAGACGTCTGCTGGTATATCTATATACTTGTCCTTCATACAGCCGTCTGCTGGTATATCTATATACTTGTCCTTCATACAGACGTCTGCTGGTATATCTATATACTTGTCCTTCATACAGACGTCTGCTGGTATATCTATATACCTCTCCTTCATACAGCCATCTGCTGGTATATCTATATACTTGTCCTTCATACAGCCGTCTGCTGGTATATCTATACACTTGTCCTTCATACAGCCGTCTGCTGGTATATCTATATACTTGTCCTTCATACAGACGTCTGCTGGTATATCTATATACCTCTCCTTCATACAGCCATCTGCTGGTATATCTATATACTTGTCCTTCATACAGCCGTCTGCTGGTATATCTATACACTTGTCCTTCATACAGCCGTCTGCTGGTATATCTATACACTTGTCCTTCATACAGCCGTCTGCTGGTATATCTATATACTTGTCCTTCATACAGCCATCTGCTGGTATATCTATATACCTCTCCTTCATACAGCCGTCTGCTGGTATATCTATATACTTGTCCTTCATACAGCCGCCTGCTGGTATATCTATACACTTGTCCTTCATACAGCCGTCTGCTGGTATATCTATACACTTGTCCTTCATACAGACGTCTGCTGGTATATCTATACACTTGTCCTTCATACAGACGTCTGCTGGTATATCTATATACTTGTCCTTCATACAGCCATCTGCTGGTATATCTATATACCTCTCCTTCATACAGCCGTCTGCTGGTATATCTATACACTTGTCCTTCATACAGCCGTCTGCTGGTATATCTATACACTTGTCCTTCATACAGCCGTCTGCTGGTATATCTATACACTTGTCCTTCATACAGCCGTCTACTGGTATATCTATACACTTGTCCTTCATACAGCCGCCTGCTGGTATATCTATATACTTGTCCTTCATACAGCCGTCTGCTGGTATATCTATATACTTGTCCTTCATACAGCCGCCTGCTGGTATATCTATATACTTGTCCTTCATACAGCCATCTGCTGGTATATCTGTATACTTGTCCTTCATACAGCCGCCTGCTGGTATATGTATATACTTCTCCTTCATACAGACGTCTGCTGGTATATCTATATACCTCTCCTTCATACAGCCGCCTGCTGGTATATCTATACACTTGTCCTTCATACAGACGTCTGCTGGTATATCTATATACTTGTCCTTCATACAGCCGCCTGCTGGTATATCTATATACTTGTCCTTCATACAGCCATCTGCTGGTATATCTATACACTTGTCCTTCATACAGCCATCTGCTGGTATATCTATATACTTGTCCTTCATACAGCCGCCTGCTGGTATATCTATATACTTGTCCTTCATACAGCCATCTGCTGGTATATCTATATACTTGTCCTTCATACAGCCGCCTGCTGGTATATCTATACACTTGTCCTTCATACAGCCGCCTGCTGGTATATGTATATACTTCTCCTTCATACAGACTTCTGCTGGTATATCTATATACTTCTCCTTCATACAGACTTCTGCTGGTATATCTATATACTTGTCCTTCATACAGCCGTCTACTGGTATATCTATATACTTGTCCTTCATACAGACGTCTGCTGGTATATCTATATACTTGTCCTTCATACAGACGTCTGCTGGTATATCTATATACTTGTCCTTCATACAGCCGTCTGCTGGTATATCTATATACTTGTCCTTCATACAGCCATCTGCTGGTATATCTATATACTTGTCCTTCATACAGACTTCTGCTGGTATATCTATATACTTGTCCTTCATACAGCCGTCTACTGGTATATCTATATACTTGTCCTTCATACAGACGTCTGCTGGTATATCTATATACCTCTCCTTCATACAGACGTCTGCTGGTATATCTATATACTTGTCCTTCATACAGCCGCCTGCTGGTATATCTATATACTTGTCCTTCATACAGCCATCTGCTGGTATATCTATATACTTGTCCTTCATACAGCCATCTGCTGGTATATCTATATACTTGTCCTTCATACAGCCATCTGCTGGTATATCTATATACTTGTCCTTCATACAGCCATCTGCTGGTATATCTATATACTTGTCCTTCATACAGCCATCTGCTGGTATATCTATATACTTGTCCTTCATACAGCCATCTGCTGGTATATCTATATACTTCTCCTTCATACAGCCATCTGCTGGTATATATATATACTTGTCCTTCATACAGCCATCTGCTGGTATATCTATATACTTGTCCTTCATACAGACGTCTACTGGTATATCTATACACTTGTCCTTCATACAGCCATCTACTGGTATATCTATATACTTGTCCTTCATACAGCCGTCTGCTGGTATATCTATATACTTGTCCTTCCTACAGACGTCTGCTGGTATATCTATATACTTCTCCTTCATACAGCCATCTGCTGGTATATCTATATACTTCTCCTTCATACAGACGTCTGCTGGTATATCTATATACTTGTCCTTCATACAGCCGTCTGCTGGTATATCTATATACTTCTCCTTCATACAGCCATCTGCTGGTATATCTATATACTTCTCCTTCATACAGACGTCTGCTGGTATATCTATATACTTCTCCTTCATACAGACGTCTGCTGGTATATCTATACACTTGTCCTTCATACAGCCATCTGCTGGTATATCTATATACTTCTCCTTCATACAGCCATCTGCTGGTATATCTATATACTTCTCCTTCATACAGACGTCTGCTGGTATATCTATATACTTCTCCTTCATACAGCCATCTGCTGGTATATCTATATACTTGTCCTTCATACAGCCGTCTGCTGTTATATCTATATACTTGTCCTTCATACAGCCGTCTGCTGGTATATCTATATACTTGTCCTTCATACAGCCGTCTGCTGGTATATCTATATACTTGTCCTTCATACAGCCATCTGCTGGTATATCTATATACTTGTCCTTCATACAGCCGTCTGCTGGTATATCTATATACTTGTCCTTCATACAGACGTCTGCTGGTATATCTATATACTTCTCCTTCATACAGCCGTCTGCTGGTATATCTATATACTTGTCCTTCATACAGACGTCTGCTGTTATATCTATATACTTGTCCTTCATACAGCCGTCTGCTGGTATATCTATACACTTGTCCTTCATACAGACGTCTGCTGGTATATCTATATACTTGTCCTTCATACAGCCATCTGCTGGTATATCTATATACTTGTCCTTCATACAGCCGTCTGCTGGTATATCTATATACCTCTCCTTCATACAGACGTCTGCTGGTATATCTATATACTTGTCCTTCATACAGCCATCTGCTGGTATATCTATACACTTGTCCTTCATACAGACGTCTGCTGGTATATCTATATACTTCTCCTTCATACAGACGTCTGCTGGTATATCTATACACTTGTCCTTCATACAGACGTCTGCTGGTATATCTATATACTTGTCCTTCATACAGCCATCTGCTGGTATATCTATATACTTGTCCTTCATACAGCCGTCTGCTGGTATATCTATATACCTCTCCTTCATACAGACGTCTGCTTGTATATCTATATACTTGTCCTTCATACAGCCATCTGCTGGTATATCTATATACTTGTCCTTCATACAGCCGTCTGTTGGTATATCTATATACTTCTCCTTCATACAGCCGTCTGCTGGTATATCTATATACTTCTCCTTCATACAGCCATCTGCTGGTATATCTATATACTTGTCCTTCATACAGCCATCTGCTGGTATATCTATATACTTCTCCTTCATACAGACGTCTGCTGGTATATCTATATACTTGTCCTTCATACAGCCGTCTGTTGGTATATCTATATACTTGTCCTTCATACAGCCGTCTGTTGGTATATCTATATACTTGTCCTTCATACAGCCATCTACTGGTATATCTATACACTTGTCCTTCATACAGCCGTCTGCTGGTATATCTATACACTTGTCCTTCATACAGACGTCTGCTGGTATATCTATATACTTGTCCTTCATACAGCCGTCTGCTGGTATATCTGTATACTTGTCCTTCATACAGACGTCTGTTGGTATATCTATATACTTGTCCTTCATACAGCCGTCTGCTGGTATATCTATATACTTGTCCTTCATACAGACGTCTGCTGGTATATCTATATACTTGTCCTTCATACAGACGTCTGCTGGTATATCTATATACTTGTCCTTCATACAGACGTCTGTTGGTATATCTATATACTTGTCCTTCATACAGCCGTCTGCTGGTATATCTGTATACTTGTCCTTCATACAGACGTCTGCTGGTATATCTATATACTTGTCCTTCATACAGACGTCTGCTGGTATATCTATATACTTCTCCTTCATACAGCCATCTGCTGGTATATCTATACACTTGTCCTTCATACAGACGTCTGTTGGTATATCTATATACTTGTCCTTCATACAGCCGTCTGCTGGTATATCTATACACTTGTCCTTCATACAGCCGTCTGCTGGTATATCTATACACTTGTCCTTCATACAGACATCTGCTGGTATATCTATATACTTGTCCTTCATACAGCCATCTGCTGGTATATCTATACACTTGTCCTTCATACAGCCGTCTGCTGGTATATCTATATACTTCTCCTTCATACAGACGTCTGCTGGTATATCTATATACTTGTCCTTCATACAGACGTCTGCTGGTATATCTATATACTTGTCCTTCATACAGACGTCTGTTGGTATATCTATATACTTGTCCTTCATACAGCCGTCTGCTGGTATATCTATACACTTGTCCTTCATACAGACATCTGCTGGTATATCTATATACTTGTCCTTCCTACAGCCATCTGCTGGTATATCTATACACTTGTCCTTCATACAGACATCTGCTGGTATATCTATATACTTGTCCTTCATACAGCCATCTGCTGGTATATCTATACACTTGTCCTTCATACAGCCGTCTGCTGGTATATCTATATACTTCTCCTTCATACAGACGTCTGCTGGTATATCTATATACTTGTCCTTCATACAGCCGCCTGCTGGTATATCTATACACTTGTCCTTCATACAGCCGTCTGCTGGTATATCTATATACTTGTCCTTCATACAGCCGTCTGCTGGTATATCTATACACTTGTCCTTCATACAGCCGTCTGCTGGTATATCTATATACTTGTCCTACATACAGACGTCTGCTGGTATATCTATATACCTCTCCTTCATACAACCTTCTGCTGGTATATCTATATACTTGTCCTTCATACAGACGTCTGCTGGTATATCTATATACCTCTCCTTCATACAGCCGTCTGCTGGTATATCTATACACTTGTCCTTCATACAGCCATCTGCTGGTATATCTATATACCTCTCCTTCATACAGCCATCTGCTGGTATATCTATATACTTGTCCTTCATACAGACGTCTGCTGGTATATCTATATACTTGTCCTTCATACAGACGTCTGCTGGTATATCTATATACCTCTCCTTCATACAACCTTCTGCTGGTATATCTATATACTTGTCCTTCATACAGACGTCTGCTGGTATATCTATATACCTCTCCTTCATACAGCCATCTGCTGGTATATCTATATACTTGTCCTTCATACAGCCGTCTGCTGGTATATCTATACACTTGTCCTTCATACAGCCGTCTGCTGGTATATCTATATACTTGTCCTTCATACAGACGTCTGCTGGTATATCTATATACCTCTCCTTCATACAGCCATCTGCTGGTATATCTATATACTTGTCCTTCATACAGCCGTCTGCTGGTATATCTATACACTTGTCCTTCATACAGCCGTCTGCTGGTATATCTATATACTTGTCCTTCATACAGACGTCTGCTGGTATATCTATACACTTGTCCTTCATACAGCCGTCTGCTGGTATATCTATATACTTGTCCTTCATACAGCCATCTGCTGGTATATCTATATACCTCTCCTTCATACAGCCGTCTGCTGGTATATCTATATACTTGTCCTTCATACAGCCGCCTGCTGGTATATCTATACACTTGTCCTTCATACAGCCGTCTGCTGGTATATCTATACACTTGTCCTTCATACAGACGTCTGCTGGTATATCTATACACTTGTCCTTCATACAGACGTCTGCTGGTATATCTATATACTTGTCCTTCATACAGCCATCTGCTGGTATATCTATATACCTCTCCTTCATACAGCCGTCTGCTGGTATATCTATACACTTGTCCTTCATACAGCCGTCTGCTGGTATATCTATACACTTGTCCTTCATACAGCCGTCTGCTGGTATATCTATATACCTCTCCTTCATACAGCCGTCTGCTGGTATATCTATACACTTGTCCTTCATACAGCCGTCTACTGGTATATCTATACACTTGTCCTTCATACAGCCGCCTGCTGGTATATCTATATACTTGTCCTTCATACAGCCGTCTGCTGGTATATCTATATACTTGTCCTTCATACAGCCGCCTGCTGGTATATCTATATACTTGTCCTTCATACAGCCATCTGCTGGTATATCTGTATACTTGTCCTTCATACAGCCGCCTGCTGGTATATGTATATACTTCTCCTTCATACAGACGTCTGCTGGTATATCTATATACCTCTCCTTCATACAGCCGCCTGCTGGTATATCTATACACTTGTCCTTCATACAGACGTCTGCTGGTATATCTATATACTTCTCCTTCATACAGCCGTCTACTGGTATATCTATACACTTGTCCTTCATACAGCCATCTGCTGGTATATCTATATACCTCTCCTTCATACAGCCATCTGCTGGTATATCTATATACTTGTCCTTCATACAGCCGCCTGCTGGTATATCTATATACTTGTCCTTCATACAGCCATCTGCTGGTATATCTGTATACTTGTCCTTCATACAGCCGCCTGCTGGTATATGTATATACTTCTCCTTCATACAGACTTCTGCTGGTATATCTATATACTTCTCCTTCATACAGACTTCTGCTGGTATGTCTATATACTTGTCCTTCATACAGCCGTCTACTGGTATATCTATATACTTGTCCTTCATACAGACGTCTGCTGGTATATCTATATACTTGTCCTTCATACAGACGTCTGCTGGTATATCTATATACTTGTCCTTCATACAGCCGTCTGCTGGTATATCTATATACTTGTCCTTCATACAGCCATCTGCTGGTATATCTATATACTTGTCCTTCATACAGACTTCTGCTGGTATATCTATATACTTGTCCTTCATACAGCCGTCTACTGGTATATCTATATACTTGTCCTTCATACAGACGTCTGCTGGTATATCTATATACCTCTCCTTCATACAGACGTCTGCTGGTATATCTATATACTTGTCCTTCATACAGCCGCCTGCTGGTATATCTATATACTTGTCCTTCATACAGCCATCTGCTGGTATATCTATATACTTGTCCTTCATACAGCCATCTGCTGGTATATCTATATACTTGTCCTTCATACAGCCATCTGCTGGTATATCTATATACTTGTCCTTCATACAGCCATCTGCTGGTATATCTATATACTTGTCCTTCATACAGCCATCTGCTGGTATATCTATATACTTGTCCTTCATACAGCCATCTGCTGGTATATCTATATACTTCTCCTTCATACAGCCATCTGCTGGTATATATATATACTTGTCCTTCATACAGCCATCTGCTGGTATATCTATATACTTGTCCTTCATACAGACGTCTACTGGTATATCTATACACTTGTCCTTCATACAGCCATCTGCTGGTATATCTATATACTTGTCCTTCATACAGCCGTCTGCTGGTATATCTATATACTTGTCCTTCCTACAGACGTCTGCTGGTATATCTATATACTTCTCCTTCATACAGCCATCTGCTGGTATATCTATATACTTCTCCTTCATACAGACGTCTGCTGGTATATCTATATACTTGTCCTTCATACAGCCGTCTGCTGGTATATCTATATACTTCTCCTTCATACAGCCATCTGCTGGTATATCTATATACTTCTCCTTCATACAGACGTCTGCTGGTATATCTATATACTTCTCCTTCATACAGACGTCTGCTGGTATATCTATACACTTGTCCTTCATACAGACATCTGCTGGTATATCTATATACTTGTCCTTCATACAGCCATCTGCTGGTATATCTATACACTTGTCCTTCATACAGCCGTCTGCTGGTATATCTATATACTTCTCCTTCATACAGACGTCTGCTGGTATATCTATATACTTGTCCTTCATACAGACGTCTGCTGGTATATCTATATACTTGTCCTTCATACAGACGTCTGTTGGTATATCTATATACTTGTCCTTCATACAGCCGTCTGCTGGTATATCTATACACTTGTCCTTCATACAGACATCTGCTGGTATATCTATATACTTGTCCTTCCTACAGCCATCTGCTGGTATATCTATACACTTGTCCTTCATACAGACATCTGCTGGTATATCTATATACTTGTCCTTCATACAGCCATCTGCTGGTATATCTATACACTTGTCCTTCATACAGCCGTCTGCTGGTATATCTATATACTTCTCCTTCATACAGACGTCTGCTGGTATATCTATATACTTGTCCTTCATACAGACGTCTGCTGGTATATCTATATACTTGTCCTTCATACAGACGTCTGTTGGTATATCTATATACTTGTCCTTCACACAGCCGCCTGCTGGTATATCTATATACTTGTCCTTCATACAGCCGTCTGCTGGTATATCTATATACTTCTCCTTCATACAGACGTCTGCTGGTATATCTATATACTTGTCCTTCATACAGACGTCTGCTGGTATATCTATATACTTGTCCTTCATACAGACGTCTGTTGGTATATCTATATACTTGTCCTTCATACAGCCGTCTGCTGGTATATCTATACACTTGTCCTTCATACAGACATCTGCTGGTATATCTATATACTTGTCCTTCCTACAGCCATCTGCTGGTATATCTATATACTTGTCCTTCATACAGACGTCTGCTGGTATATCTATATACTTGTCCTTCATACAGACGTCTGCTGGTATATCTATATACTTCTCCTTCATACAGCCATCTGCTGGTATATCTATATACTTGTCCTTCATACAGACGTCTGTTGGTATATCTATATACTTGTCCTTCATACAGACGTCTGCTGGTATATCTATATACTTGTCCTTCATACAGTCGTCTGCTGGTATATCTATATACTTGTCCTTCATACAGTCGTCTGTTGGTATATCTATATACTTGTCCTTCATACAGACGTCTGCTGGTATATCTATATACTTGTCCTTCATACAGCCGTCTGCTGGTATATCTATATACTTCTCCTTCATACAGACGTCTGCTGGTATATCTATATACTTCTCCTTCATACAGCCGTCTGCTGGTATATCTATATACTTCTCCTTCATACAGCCGTCTGCTGGTATATCTATATACTTCTCCTTCATACAGCCGTCTGCTGGTATATCTATATACTTGTCCTTCATACAGCCGTCTGCTGGTATATCTATATACTTGTCCTTCATACAGCCATCTGCTGGTATATCTATATACTTCTCCTTCATACAGCCGTCTGCTGGTATATCTATATACTTCTCCTTCATACAGCCGTCTGCTGGTATATCTATATACTTCTCCTTCATACAGCCGTCTGCTGGTATATCTATATACTTCTCCTTCATACAGACGTCTGCTGGTATATCTATATACTTCTCCTTCATACAGCCGTCTGCTGGTATATCTATATACTTCTCCTTCATACAGCCGTCTGCTGGTATATCTATATACTTCTCCTTCATACAGCCGTCTGCTGGTATATCTATATACTTGTCCTTCATACAGCCGTCTGCTGGTATATCTATATACTTGTCCTTCATACAGACGTCTGCTGGTATATCTATATACTTGTCCTTCATACAGCCGTCTGCTGGTATATCTATATACTTGTCCTTCATACAGCCATCTGCTGGTATATCTATACACTTGTACTTCATATAGCCATCTGCTGGTATATCTATATACTTGTCCTTCATACAGACGTCTGCTGGTATATCTATATACTTGTCCTTCATACAGCCATCTGCTGGTATATCTATACACTTGTACTTCATACAGCCATCTGCTGGTATATCTATATACTTGTCCTTCATACAGACGTCTGCTGGTATATCTATATACTTGTCCTTCATACAGCCATCTGCTGGTATATCTATATACTTGTCCTTCATACAGCCGTCTGCTGGTATATCTATACACTTGTCCTTCATACAGCCATCTGCTGGTATATCTATATACTTCTCCTTCATACAGCCGTCTGCTGGTATATCTATATACTTCTCCTTCATACAGCCGTCTGCTGGTATATCTATATACTTCTCCTTCATACAGCCGTCTGCTGGTATATCTATATACTTGTCCTTCATACAGACGTCTGCTGGTATATCTATATACTTGTCCTTCATACAGCCGTCTGCTGGTATATCTATATACTTGTCCTTCATACAGCCATCTGCTGGTATATCTATACACTTGTACTTCATACAGCCATCTGCTGGTATATCTATATACTTGTCCTTCCTACAGACGTCTGCTGGTATATCTATATACTTGTCCTTCATACAGACGTCTGCTGGTATATCTATATACTTGTCCTTCATACAGACGTCTGCTGGTATATCTATATACTTCTCCTTCATACAGCCGTCTGCTGGTATATCTATATACTTCTCCTTCATACAGCCATCTGCTGGTATATCTATACACTTGTCCTTCATACAGCCATCTGCTGGTATATCTATATACTTGTCCTTCATACAGCCGTCTGCTGGTATATCTATATACTTGTCCTTCATACAGCCATCTGCTGGTATATCTATATACCTCTCCTTCATACAGCCGTCTGCTGGTATATCTATATACTTCTCCTTCATACAGACGTCTACTGGTATATCTATATACTTGTCCTTCATACAGCCGTCTGCTGGTATATCTGTATACTTGTCCTTCATACAGACGTCTGCTGGTATATCTATATACTTGTCCTTCACACAGCCGCCTGCTGGTATATCTATATACTTGTCCTTCATACAGACGTCTGCTGGTATATCTATATACTTGTCCTTCATACAGCCGCCTGCTGGTATATCTATATACTTGTCCTTCATACAGCCGCCTGCTGGTATATCTATACACTTGTCCTTCATACAGCCATCTGCTGGTATATCTATATACTTCTCCTTCATACAGACGTCTACTGGTATATCTATATACTTGTCCTTCATACAGCCATCTGCTGGTATATCTATATACTTGTCCTTCATACAGACGTCTGCTGGTATATCTATATACTTGTCCTTCATACAGCCGTCTGCTGGTATATCTATATACTTGTCCTTCATACAGCCATCTGCTGGTATATCTATATACTTGTCCTTCACACAGCCGCCTGCTGGTATATCTATATACTTGTCCTTCATACAGCCGTCTGCTGGTATATCTATATACTTCTCCTTCATACAGACGTCTACTGGTATATCTATATACTTGTCCTTCATACAGACGTCTGCTGGTATATCTATATACTTGTCCTTCATACAGCCGTCTGCTGGTATATCTATACACTTTTCCTTCATACAGCCGTCTGCTGGTATATCTATACACTTCTCCTTCATACAGACGTCTGCTGGTATATCTATATACTTGTCCTTCATACAGCCATCTGCTGGTATATCTATATACTTCTCCTTCATACAGACGTCTACTGGTATATCTATATACTTGTCCTTCATACAGCCGTCTGCTGGTATATCTATACACTTGTCCTTCATACAGCCATCTACTGGTATATCTATATACTTGTCCTTCATACAGCCATCTTCTGGTATATCTATACACTTGTCCTTCATACAGCCGTCTGCTGGTATATCTATACACTTGTCCTTCATACAGCCGCCTGCTGGTATATCTATATACTTGTCCTTCATACAGCTGTCTGCTGGTATATCTATATACTTGTCCTTCATACAACCATCTGCTGGTATATCTATATACTTGTCCTTCATACAGCCGTCTGCTGGTATATCTATATACTTGTCCTTCATACAGCCATCTGCTGGTATATCTATACACTTGTCCTTCATACAGACGTCTACTGGTATATCTATATACTTGTCCTTCATACAGCCATCTGCTGGTATATCTATATACTTGTCCTTCATACAGCCATCTGCTGGTATATCTATATACTTCTCCTTCATACAGACGTCTACTGGTATATCTATATACTTGTCCTTCATACAGCCGTCTGCTGGTATATCTATATACTTCTCCTTCATACAGACGTCTGCTGGTATATCTATACACTTGTCCTTCATACAGCCATCTGCTGGTATATCTATATACTTGTCCTTCATACAGCCATCTGTTGGTATATCTATATACTTCTCCTTCATACAGACGTCTACTGGTATATCTATATACTTCTCCTTCATACAGCCGTCTGCTGGTATATCTATATACTTGTCCTTCATACAGACGTCTGCTGGTATATCTATATACTTCTCCTTCATACAGACGTCTGCTGGTATATCTATACACTTGTCCTTCATACAGCCATCTGCTGGTATATCTATATACTTGTCCTTCATACAGCCATCTGTTGGTATATCTATATACTTCTCCTTCATACAGACGTCTACTGGTATATCTATATACTTCTCCTTCATACAGCCGTCTGCTGGTATATCTATATACTTCTCCTTCATACAGCCGTCTGCTGGTATATCTATATACTTCTCCTTCATACAGCCATCTGCTGGTATATCTATATACTTCTCCTTCATACAGCCGTCTGTTGGTATATCTGTATACTTGTCCTTCATACAGCCGTCTGTTGGTATATCTATATACTTCTCCTTCATACAGCCGTCTGCTGGTATATCTATATACTTGTCCTTCATACAGCCATCTGCTGGTATATCTATATACTTGTCCTTCACACAGCCGTCTGCTGGTATATCTATATACTTGTCCTTCATACAGCCGTCTGCTGGTATATCTATATACTTCTCCTTCATACAGACGTCTGCTGGTATATCTATATACTTGTCCTTCATACAGACGTCTGCTGGTATATCTATATACTTCTCCTTCATACAGCCGTCTGCTGGTATATCTATACACTTGTCCTTCATACAGCCGTCTGCTGGTATATCTATATACTTGTCCTTCATACAGCCGTCTGCTGGTATATCTATATACTTGTCCTTCATACAGACGTCTGCTGGTATATCTATATACTTCTCCTTCATACAGCCGCCTGCTGGTATATCTATACACTTGTCCTTCATACAGCCGTCTGCTGGTATATCTATATACTTGTCCTTCATACAGCCGTCTGCTGGTATATCTATATACTTGTCCTTCACACAGCCGTCTGCTGGTATATCTATACACTTGTCCTTCATACAGCCGTCTGCTGGTATATCTATATACTTGTCCTTCATACAGCCGTCTGCTGGTATATCTATATACTTGTCCTTCATACAGACGTCTGCTGGTATATCTATATACTTGTCCTTCATACAGACGTCTGCTGGTATATCTATATACTTCTCCTTCATACAGCCATCTGTAGGTATATCTATATACTTCTCCTTCATACAGACGTCTGCTGGTATATCTATACACTTGTCCTTCATACAGACGTCTGCTGGTATATCTATATATTTCTCCTTCATACAGCCGTCTGCTGGTATATCTATATACTTGTACTTCATACAGCCATCTGCTGGTATATCTATATACTTGTCCTTCATACAGCCGTCTGCTGGTATATCTATATACCTCTCCTTCATACAGCCGTCTGCTGGTATATCTATATACTTGTCCTTCATACAGCCATCTGCTGGTATATCTATACACTTGTCCTTCATACAGCCATCTGCTGGTATATCTATACACTTGTCCTTCATACAGCCATCTGCTGGTATATCTATATACTTCTCCTTCATACAGCCGTCTGCTGGTATATCTATACACTTGTCCTTCATACAGCCGTCTGCTGGTATATCTATACACTTGTCCTTCATACAGACGTCTGCTGGTATATCTATATACTTGTCCTTCATACAGACGTCTACTGGTATATCTATATACTTGTCCTTCATACAGCCGTCTGCTGGTATATCTATATACTTGTCCTTCATACAGCCGTCTGCTGGTATATCTATACACTTGTCCTTCATACAGCCATCTGCTGGTATATCTATATACTTCTCCTTCATACAGACGTCTGCTGGTATATCTATATACTTGTCCTTCATTCAACCTTCTGCTGGTATATCTATATACTTGTCCTTCATACAGACGTCTGCTGGTATATCTATATACTTGTCCTTCATACAGACGTCTACTGGTATATCTATATACTTGTCCTTCATACAGCCGTCTGCTGGTATATCTATATACTTGTCCTTCATACAGCCGTCTGCTGGTATATCTATACACTTGTCCTTCATACAGCCATCTGCTGGTATATCTATATACTTCTCCTTCATACAGACGTCTGCTGGTATATCTATATACTTGTCCTTCATTCAACCTTCTGCTGGTATATCTATATACTTGTCCTTCATACAGCCATCTGCTGGTATATCTATATACTTGTCCTTCTTACAGCCGTCTGCTGGTATATCTATATACTTCTCCTTCATACAGACGTCTGCTGGTATATCTATATACTTGTCCTTCATACAGACGTCTGCTGGTATATCTATATACTTGTCCTTCATACAGACGTCTGCTGGTATATCTATATACTTGTCCTTCATACAGACGTCTGCTGGTATATCTATATACTTGTCCTTCATACAGACGTCTGCTGGTATATCTATACACTTGTCCTTCATACAGCTGTCTGCTGGTATATCTATATACTTGTCCTTCTTACAGCCATCTGCTGGTATATCTATATACTTGTCCTTCATACAGCCATCTGCTGGTATATCTATATACTTGTCCTTCATACAGCCGTCTGCTGGTATATCTATATACTTCTCCTTCATACAGCCATCTGCTGGTATATCTATATACTTCTCCTTCATAGAGCCGTCTGCTGGTATATCTATATACTTCTCCTTCATAGAGCCGTCTGCTGGTATATCTATATACTTCTCCTTCATACAGCCGTCTGCTGGTATATCTATATACTTGTCCTTCATACAGATGTCTGCTGGTATATCTATATACTTGTCCTTCATACAGCCGTCTGCTGGTATATCTATATACTTCTCCTTCATACAGCCATCTGCTGGTATATCTATATACTTCTCCTTCATACAGCCGTCTGCTGGTATATCTATATACTTCTCCTTCATAGAGCCGTCTGCTGGTATATCTATATACTTGTCCTTCATACAGCCGTCTGCTGGTATATCTATATACTTGTCCTTCATACAGACGTCTGCTGGTATATCTATATACTTGTCCTTCATACAGACGTCTGCTGGTATATCTATATACTTCTCCTTCATACAGCCGTCTGCTGGTATATCTATATACTTCTCCTTCATACAGCCGTCTGCTGGTATATCTATATACTTCTCCTTCATACAGCCGTCTGCTGGTATATCTATATACTTGTCCTTCATACAGCCGTCTGCTGGTATATCTATACACTTGTCCTTCATACAGACGTCTGCTGGTATATCTATATACTTGTCCTTCATACAGACGTCTACTGGTATATCTATATACTTGTCCTTCATACAGCCATCTGCTGGTATATCTATATACTTGTCCTTCATACAGACGTCTGCTGGTATATCTATATACTTGTCCTTCATACAGACGTCTGCTGGTATATCTATATACTTGTCCTTCATACAGCCGTCTGCTGGTATATCTATACACTTTTCCTTCATACAGCCGTCTGCTGGTATATCTATATACTTGTCCTTCATACAGCCGTCTGCTGGTATATCTATATACTTCTCCTTCATACAGACGTCTACTGGTATATCTATATACTTGTCCTTCATACAGCCGTCTGCTGGTATATCTATACACTTGTCCTTCATACAGCCATCTACTGGTATATCTATACACTTGTCCTTCATACAGACGTCTACTGGTATATCTATATACTTGTCCTTCATACAGCCATCTACTGGTATATCTATATACTTGTCCTTCATACAGCCGTCTGCTGGTATATCTATACACTTGTCCTTCATACAGCCGTCTGCTGGTATATCTATATACTTGTCCTTCATACAGCTGTCTGCTGGTATATCTATATACTTGTCCTTCATACAGCCATCTACTGGTATATCTATACACTTGTCCTTCATACAGCCATCTACTGGTATATCTATATACTTGTCCTTCATACAGACGTCTGCTGGTATATCTATACACTTGTCCTTCATACAGCTGTCTGCTGGTATATCTATATACTTGTCCTTCATACAGCCATCTGCTGGTATATCTATATACTTGTCCTTCATACAGCCATCTGCTGGTATATCTATATACTTGTCCTTCATACAGCCATCTGCTGGTATATCTATATACTTCTCCTTCATACAGACGTCTACTGGTATATCTATATACTTGTCCTTCATACAGCCGTCTGCTGGTATATCTATATACTTCTCCTTCATACAGACGTCTACTGGTATATCTATACACTTGTCCTTCATACAGCCATCTGCTGGTATATCTATATACTTGTCCTTCATACAGCCATCTGTTGGTATATCTATATACTTCTCCTTCATACAGACGTCTACTGGTATATCTATATACTTCTCCTTCATACAGCCGTCTGCTGGTATATCTATATACTTGTCCTTCATACAGACGTCTGCTGGTATATCTATATACTTCTCCTTCATACAGCCGTCTGCTGGTATATCTATATACTTCTCCTTCATACAGCCGTCTGTTGGTATATCTGTATACTTGTCCTTCATACAGCCGTCTGTTGGTATATCTATATACTTCTCCTTCATACAGCCGTCTGCTGGTATATCTATATACTTGTCCTTCATACAGCCGTCTGCTGGTATATCTATACACTTGTCCTTCATACAGCCATCTGCTGGTATATCTATATACTTGTCCTTCATACAGCCATCTGCTGGTATATCTATATACTTGTCCTTCACACAGCCGTCTGCTGGTATATCTATATACTTGTCCTTCATACAGACGTCTGCTGGTATATCTATACACTTGTCCTTCATACAGCCGTCTGCTGGTATATCTATATACTTGTCCTTCATACAGCCATCTGCTGGTATATCTATATACTTGTCCTTCACACAGCCGTCTGCTGGTATATCTATATACTTGTCCTTCATACAGACGTCTGCTGGTATATCTATATACTTGTCCTTCATACAGCCGTCTGCTGGTATATCTATATACTTCTCCTTCATACAGCCGCCTGCTGGTATATCTATACACTTCTCCTTCATACAGCCATCTGCTGGTATATCTATATACTTCTCCTTCATACAGCCGTCTGCTGGTATATCTATATACTTGTCCTTCATACAGCCGTCTGCTGGTATATCTATATACTTGTCCTTCATACAGCCGTCTGCTGGTATATCTATATACTTCTCCTTCATACAGCCGCCTGCTGGTATATCTATACACTTGTCCTTCATACAGCCGTCTGCTGGTATATCTATACACTTGTCCTTCATACAGACGTCTGCTGGTATATCTATACACTTGTCCTTCATACAGCCGTCTGCTGGTATATCTATATACTTGTCCTTCATACAGCCGTCTGCTGGTATATCTATATACTTGTCCTTCACACAGCCGTCTGCTGGTATATCTATATACTTGTCCTTCATACAGCCATCTGCTGGTATATCTATATACTTGTCCTTCATACAGCCGTCTGCTGGTATATCTATATACTTGTCCTTCATACAGACGTCTGTAGGTATATCTATATACTTGTCCTTCATACAGCCATCTGCTGGTATATCTATATACTTGTCCTTCATACAGACGTCTGCTGGTATATCTATATACTTGTCCTTCATACAGACGTCTGCTGGTATATCTATATACTTGTCCTTCATACAGACGTCTGTAGGTATATCTATATACTTCTCCTTCATACAGACGTCTGCTGGTATATCTATACACTTGTCCTTCATACAGACGTCTGCTGGTATATCTATATACTTCTCCTTCATACAGCCGTCTGCTGGTATATCTATATACTTGTACTTCATACAGCCATCTGCTGGTATATCTATATACCTCTCCTTCATACAGCCGTCTGCTGGTATATCTATACACTTGTCCTTCATACAGACGTCTGCTGGTATATCTATACACTTGTCCTTCATACAGCCGCCTGCTGGTATATCTATACACTTGTCCTTCATACAGACGTCTGCTGGTATATCTATATACTTGTCCTTCATACAGCCATCTGCTGGTATATCTATACACTTGTCCTTCATACAGCCGTCTGCTGGTATATCTATACACTTGTCCTTCATACAGCCGTCTGCTGGTATATCTATATACTTGTCCTTCATACAGCCATCTGCTGGTATATCTATATACTTCTCCTTCATACAGCCGTCTGCTGGTATATCTATACACTTGTCCTTCATACAGCCGTCTGCTGGTATATCTATATACTTCTCCTTCATACAGCCGTCTGCTGGTATATCTATATACTTGTACTTCATACAGACGTCTGCTGGTATATCTATATACTTCTCCTTCATACAGCCGTCTGCTGGTATATCTATACACTTGTCCTTCATACAGCCATCTGCTGGTATATCTATATACTTCTCCTTCATACAGCCATCTGCTGGTATATCTATATACTTCTCCTTCATACAGCCGTCTGCTGGTATATCTATATACTTGTACTTCATACAGACGTCTGCTGGTATATCTATATACTTCTCCTTCATACAGCCGTCTGCTGGTATATCTATACACTTGTCCTTCATACAGCCATCTGCTGGTATATCTATATACTTCTCCTTCATACAGACGTCTGCTGGTATATCTATATACTTGTCCTTCATTCAACCTTCTGCTGGTATATCTATATACTTGTCCTTCATACAGCCGTCTGCTGGTATATCTATACACTTGTCCTTCATACAGACGTCTGCTGTTATATCTATATACTTGTCCTTCATACAGACGTCTGCTGGTATATCTATATACTTGTCCTTCATACAGCCATCTGCTGGTATATCTATATACTTGTCCTTCATACAGCCGTCTGCTGGTATATCTATATACTTGTCCTTCATACAGACGTCTGCTGGTATATCTATATACTTGTCCTTCATACAGCCGCCTGCTGGTATATCTATATACTTCTCCTTCATACAGACGTCTGCTGGTATATCTATATACTTGTCCTTCATACAGCTGTCTGCTGGTATATCTATATACTTGTCCTTCATACAGACGTCTGCTGGTATATCTATATACTTGTCCTTCATACAGCCATCTGCTGGTATATCTATATACTTGTCCTTCATACAGCCATCTGCTGGTATATCTATATACTTGTCCTTCATACAGCCATCTGCTGGTATATCTATACGCTTGTCCTTCATACAGACGTCTGCTGGTATATCTATACGCTTGTCCTTCATACAGCCATCTGCTGGTATATCTATATACTTGTCCTTCATACAGACGTCTGCTGGTATATCTATATACTTGTCCTTCATACAGCCGCCTGCTGGTATATCTATATACTTGTCCTTCATACAGCCATCTGCTGGTATATCTATACACTTGTCCTTCATACAGACGTCTGCTGGTATATCTATACACTTGTCCTTCATACAGCCATCTGCTGGTATATCTATATACTTCTCCTTCTTACAGCCATCTGCTGGTATATCTATATACTTGTCCTTCATACAGCCATCTGCTGGTATATCTATATACTTGTCCTTCATACAGCCGCCTGCTGGTATATCTATATACTTGTCCTTCATACAGCCATCTGCTGGTATATCTATATACTTGTCCTTCATACAGACGTCTGCTGGTATATCTATACACTTGTCCTTCATACAGCCGCCTGCTGGTATATCTATACACTTGTCCTTCATACAGACGTCTACTGGTATATCTATATACTTGTCCTTCATACAGCCATCTGCTGGTATATCTATATACTTGTCCTTCATACAGACGTCTGCTGGTATGTCTATACACTTGTCCTTCATACAGCCGTCTGCTGGTATATCTATACACTTGTCCTTCATACAGACGTCTGCTGGTATATCTATATACTTGTCCTTCATACAGACGTCTGCTGGTATATCTATATACTTTTCCTTCATACAGACGTCTGCTGGTATATCTATATACTTCTGCTTCATACAGCCGTCTGCTGGTATATGTATATACTTCTCCTTCATACAGACGTCTGCTGGTATATCTATACACTTGTCCTTCATACAGCCGTCTGCTGGTATATCTATATACTTGTCCTTCATACAGCCATCTGCTGGTATATCTATATACTTGTCCTTCATACAGCCGTCTGCTGGTATATCTATATACTTCTCCTTCATACAGCCGTCTGCTGGTATATCTATATACTTCTCCTTCATACAGCTGTCTGCTGGTATATCTATATACTTCTCCTTCATACAGCCGTCTGCTGGTATATCTATATACTTCTCCTTCATACAGCCGTCTGCTGGTATATCTATACACTTGTCCTTCATACAGCCATCTGCTGGTATATCTATATACTTGTCCTTCATACAGCCGCCTGCTGGTATATCTATACACTTGTCCTTCATACAGCCGCCTGCTGGTATATCTATATACTTCTCCTTCATACAGCCGTCTGCTGGTATATCTATATACTTGTCCTTCATACAGCCGCGTGCTGGTATATCTATACACTTGTCCTTCATACAGCCGCGTGCTGGTATATCTATACACTTGTCCTTCATACAGCCGTCTGCTGGTATATCTGTACACTTGTCCTTCATACAGCCGTCTGCTGGTATATCTATACACTTGTACTTCATACAGCAGTCTGCTGGTATATCTATATACTTCTCCTTCATACAGCCGCCTGCTGGTATATCTGTGTACTTGCTTTACCACTGCATATGCGTTGTAGTCTATAGCCGTACATTTCTATTTCTATCTGCAATGGCACACCTGGCTCTAAAGGGACAATGGTGGAACTGACCTCTACAGCTTATCTCATTCTGTGTGGTTAGGAAATGTTTACTAAAATATAAAAGAGTCATCACAAACAACTTCATATGCAAAGCAAAATAGATGTATAAAGAGACTGCTGGGTGAAGGACTCCAACAAAGGTAAGTCTTCTTAGGTATGTCCTGCTGCTGTTCAGTATTCTAAAAGTCACTTATTAACCCTTTGATTTACAATGCGTTGGATACCCTCTGGTTCTCAAAGGGTTAATTGGAGGCACATATGAAGAATGCAATCTGCAGGGCTGCTTTGACTGTTCCCAATTAACCATTTCAATGCCAGAGGTGTACAGAACGCATTGAAAATAATGCGTTCCGTACCGCTGTGGCGCTGAAAGGGTTAAAAAAAACCACACAGTTTCCTTTAACCAGTCGCCAGGAGCAACATTTTTAAAATGTTCTAAAGTTTGGCCCTTTTTTCCCTCTGCAGGACTCGGAGTCATTATCATCTCTTTTTGGCAGCAGAATAAAGTGAAAAGTTCTCTTGAAGAGCAGATAGCTGATACCCACCAAGAAGCAGCAGTGTCTGTTACCAGAACCACTCTTACTGATTTTCTAGCTCTCTACATAGGGATAATGACCCGTTTTCCATCAGTGAACTCATTTTGCATCTATACTGGTACCGCTCTTGTTATTTGCTACATGTACTACATTACCTCCTTTGGTGCTGGGAAGCTTAGAAATTACAATAGACATTGGTTCATCGGTAAGAAAGTGAATGATACAGAGGCACCTGGATAAAACACAGCATACAGAGCAGGTTGCACCGGTGGATCATTTGACATAATGCATGGAACAGAAATATTATGGACTATTTCTTACAAATCACTGGACAAAAATACTGGCATTGATTTTATATCTCATATACCTGGCCAGCGGTATTTATGGGTGTGTTCAAATACAAGTGGGTACTGATATTTATAAGATGGCAAATAACAATTCTTACTTAACAGAGTTTCATGCAAAAAAAACACATATGTTTCAGGGTATGGCCTCATGATTATGGTTATTGTTACCAGTTAAAGGGATAGTAATGTTTCATAATAAAAGCAGCTCTAATTAATCATCATAGTTTTTGGACTTTGGAGAGTGTTAATTCAATTCTGTCAGAGTTGTAGTTCAAGAGTAATTCAATAACAAAGTGTCCTCCTCCCGCCCCTTTTACTGATGTAACACTGCTCAGCCAGATCAGAAGGGAGGTGCCCAGATAGACTGCAGAGAGGGACAATCTTCAATTAAGATAAGGGAAAAAACTGAAAAACGTGTCAAGGGGGCAGAGCTTTCATTGTTCTCATAGGAAGAAGATTGTCCCCTGCTGTTATCTGTCTGGTCTATGGACTGTATTCCACATCTGAGAAGAGATGGCTTACACCAGGTAAAAGGGGCGGGAGGGGGAAACTTTGCTTGTGAATATCTCTCAAACCATAAAGGTTTGAGAGACATGACTTATATCATTCTTCATGTTTTTTTAATGCCTACAAAATAAAATAAAGATAAAACGAAATATTACTATCCCTGTAAGCAGATTATTGGGAATTAGAGACACAGGAAGAAATTTAGACCTACATGCAAAAGTTAGAGAATCACTCATATTTTGAAAAGAAATATTCCGAGACCTTGGGAATTTATGAGAGTATCTCTAAGGAATCAAACATCACTGTATCCAACAAAGATGAATTTCTGAAGCATTTAGATTTAATATATGCATATATTTCAGACAAAATATTGATAGGGATGTTAATGACATTAAAGCTTCTCGTTTCTTCATAAAGACGGTTCATTTAGTCACAGTTGTTAACAAGAAGAACATGTTAAAAGGACACTAATGTCCAATAATATCATATGCTGTTTTGTAGGTTTTAAAAAAATAAATTATGTAGCACAAATCCCATCTCTCAGACCTTTATGGTTTGAGAGATATTCACATGGAAAGTCCCCCCTCCCTCCCTTCTCCTGACGTCAGCGCTCTACTGACAGCAGGAGCCAGAATAGTGATCTTTAGAAAGAGTTACTTCATTGGAACTGTCTACAAAGTGTGCCTGGTTTGCACATACACTTCGTAGACCATTCCAGTGAACGCTGGAGAGCCTCCTTGTGTCAGCCAACATGGATCCCCTTCTGTCAGCTTTACAGCTGTCATCAGGGAAATGGAAACTTTAGCAGTGAGTATCTCCCAAGCCATAAAGGTTTGAGAGTTATTCGACATTAGTGTCCCTTTAACCCAATTATGTGACATACCTTCTAACTGCAACATTACATTAATGGTCTATCACCCATCATTTATTTACCTGGATACATTGTTTGTAATCATACAAAATACCATTCAGAGTATCATTGTGGCTATTGTTGTAATGCTGTTAATATCCTTGTTGTTTATACCAAACCCACTGTGCTCCCTGTGTGTGACATTTGCAATTGTTTCTATTATTATAGGTGTCACTCAGGGGCAGACTGAGCAGTTGGGCCTCCGGGCAGGGACTGAGGGCCCGCTGCCAGGGGGGCACGGTCATCAGGGCCTGCACTAAGTTATCTCAGGCCCGAGGGTGAAGGGATCCTCATGAAGGCCTCTTTTTAGTAAGTGCCCGCCACTTCATTGGCCCCACATCCTCTTGCCGGAGTCCTGACAGGTTAGGAAGAATCTCATTATCACCCCTAAATTGCCTTCTCTGGCACAGAACTCTATATCCAGTTTCTACATGCTCAAATAATGCAGTGTGCTAGAATATGGCATCATATCCTAGTGCTCTGTATTATTGGGCACATTGAGGAGTGTGAAGGAACTACATATAGAGGTCTGTGTAGAAGGAGGCACAGACCCCTTGCTTGAAACACCGCTGGACCACCAGGGATCATGGCGAGGCCCACCTCCTGAGTCTTAAGAAGTAGGCTAGAGGGAGGGGGCCTGGGGGGCGAGAGTGTTTGTGTTTATATACATAGATGTTTAAGTAAATTGCAAGGAAGATATCAAATATTTAAATTGTGTTTGGGGTTCTATACCTGGCCCCACAGGTATCTCGTGGTCAGTATGTGCAGTTCTATGACTACCATGCATTGGTACAACTTTATGGGGTCAGTATGTGTGGGTCTGTGGCTGTCATTGCAGTAGACAGTGCTGGGCCATAAGCATGTGGTTATCTGGCTGCCAGTGAGGCCAAGGAGCTTTATGTCTTTAATGCAAATTGCAGCAATTCAGGAGAAAACAAACTGCAATATAATGGACAAATAAATATTCTCTAAATGCCCATTAACTTAAATGGGGTGTTTCACTCCTTCAATGCTAGTGGGGTCTCCTAAGTGAAACCCCACATTTTGAGTTAATTAGGCATTTTAACACCTGTAGCTTTACAAATCATTGTAGAGCCTCTAGCATTCAAAGGGTTAAACTCCACATTTAAATCAAGGGGGCTGGGTGTTATTTCTCCCTCTAATGCAGTAAGTTTTCTCCAGAATAGCTTTAATTTGACTTTATACATAGGACCTTAAGGTATTTATTCATGAAGCTGTAGAGGTGCAATTCTGGAGCAAACCAACTGCACCATAGAGTTAAAGGGATAGTAATACTTCAAAATTACTATCCCTTATATTGAAGCCCTTTAAAAACTGAATTAAATACCACCAGCGGCATCTCTCATACCTTTACGGTTTGCGAGATAGCCGATTTTAAACTTCACTCTCCCCTGCCTCTCCACTGACGTCATCGTTTTTGCTGCAGCAGGGGAATCCGTTCATTGAATCAAGCAGAGGCTCTTCAGCACAGCCAGATCTCGTTATAGAAGAAACGATTATTCACTAAAATGGTCTTCTACATGTGCTTGGTAACCAGGTATAAAGGAGCTTTACATATTCTTTGTTACCCCGTTGTACAAGGTGCAGTGTCTACGATCTTAGGGATTGTGGCTCTTTCTGTTGCAGAAAGTTATATCTTTAGAGCATTTTTAACCCTTTGAATGCCAGAGGGGTACGCAACGCATTGCTTTGCAATGCATTGCGTACCCCCCTGGCACTCAAAGCGTTAAGCACATGTTCCTTGTTATTGCATTCAGGGCTCTTCATGGACTGGTATTTATCCCTATCTTCTTGATCCATGTTAGGATCACATAGATTAAAGCGACAACAAAGTGCAACCCCAAAACATGAACAATAAGCACATAAACATATTGACTACTACTGTATTCTTTAGGGGACATCAAGAGTATTATGAAAATCAAATGAGAGCTGTACAAAAACTTGCTCTTCCAGGATATGCCAATACATTGACCAATGTCACACACACAGTGATGTCACATATGGGGACTGCTACTGCAGACATTGCCACAGTAGAATCTTTCCTATTCTTCATTCTGATGATCCCCCCAAGAAATGTGAGAATGAAAGTAAAGAAGTGGAATATAGTAGGAGAATGACAGAGTTTGACCATTGATCCCCACTGTTCCTAGTTCCACATCATATCACCGTAACACACTGTACACTAGTGGAATGGACTGAAATGATTTCACGCTAAAATAGGCACTGGAACTGCTTCTGCTAGTGGCAATTTACCAAACATTGCCATTTTTATGTCACTGAGCAAAGGGGAGGGCAGACAGGAATCATTTGGGCGTTTCAGCCTTTCCGTTCACCTGAGCCTTGATTTCTGCTATATATAAGTCCAGTTTTATGGCCATACTATAGGGGAGGTTTTACTTTATAACAGCTGGTGACTGTGAAAGAGCTATCAAAATCACATATATTTTTGTGAGCCATTCTTTACTTAAAAGTACAGTTTACAATATATGGACGTTTATTTGTATAGCTGGGAACTTGCCGGGTTTCACCTGGAGACTCCGGATTTTGGGCAGTGTCTCTCAGAGAGGAAGCCTTAAGTTCTTCGGGTTCCGGAGAACATTTTACGCTCCTGCACTCGAAGCTAGTGGTTGAATCACAGCAGGAGACTGTCCAATGAAACACCGGCCGCTGTCACTCGTTGAGTTTCATTAGACAAGTCAATAACGTGACTGGGTCACACAAATAGTGTGGGCAGAGAAGAAAGGGCAAAAGCGTCATAACTGCGGCATAGCTCTGGCACATTGACAGGGTCTGAGGAGCAGGAACTGCAGGAGCAGAGGAGGCAGACTGAAAAAAAGATGGCGTGCTCACTGCTTTTATTTCTTTGAGTGCCAGATAGGTATCCAATCGGTTAAGTTTAATTATGCTACTATTAACACAAAAGGAACTACTAGTACATAAATCAGTACTGTAGGAGACAGAAAGGAGCAAACCATACATGCTACAAAATATGGTAGCAATGTTTTGTTTTTTGTTGTTTTTTTTTTGTTGTTTTTTTTTAAACTCCAGGTAAGCAATATCTGAATGTTCCCAGAAATGTTTATTTTTTTGAAGTAACTCAAAAAAAATGTGTATTTCCTAGCGCTGTCCTGGAGAACATGGAAATTAGAATAGATTCTATTGATTGATTGCTACCCAATATAGTTTGTGACAAATAGACGTCTATTCAATATATCAATGGGAGTGGTTAATAGCCTATTCCCCGGCTGGTGTAATATTAAAACACTTGAAAGACAGAAAGTTGCTTATGCTTAAAACTGATAACAACATACACATATATAAATGGCATACAAGGTCATGAGCACAGTATTACTCCTGAATTGTAACAAACCTCCAGTCACAAAACAGTCTATTAGTATAGTTAGTTCATGAGATGGAATGGAATGAAGTGAACAATGATTGGTTAGTTGTTATATAGCCTTCACCAAACCTTCATTGAAAGTTCATATAGATCAAATCATGCAGATGGATTGATTGTGATGAAATGATGGAGACTAAGACAGTAGTCCAAGGTTTCCCTTGCTGAGCTGCTATCCAATTTCACACCAGGATCCCCAGGTGTGTATAACAAATTCACAAACGTAGTATTTCAAGCGCTCCAAGCACGGGAGTATGAAAAAGATAATGTGTAGTATTGGAGTATGATATTGCTAGCTATTACTCAAATCAATAATGATACACAGATGCTAGAACTCTATGAGTTCTTGACAGTATTGAGTTGTACTTTATGTAAAAAAACTGCTTGTTTCATAAAAATACATATTTATTTGAGAATATTGAAGTTCAAATATAAAAATCTTATAGCATAAAAACATTCATTAATTGAATTGTTCAATCATAATCAATTAATAATCCAGTGTGATTTTGGTGATAGTTAAGCGGAACATTCGGGGTAGGTAACTATCTTGGATTCTTGCTTGATGTCGTTAGTTATAGTAATGCAATTACCTCATTGGTAGCAAAGTGTGGCAATACAAGCTATTCCCAATCAGTTATTGTGACCGCTCCCCCCCCCTCGTAGTCCGCTTACTTATTGTTTTCTTTGTATTTGGCGCATCAAAAAGACTGAGTTCACGTTTCCCATTTTCTCCGAATTCAGCTACCGGCTTCTTGGCTCTATCGCTGTTCCTCCTGTTAGGTGGATCTTTCAGTCGGGTCGTTTACCTCATGAAGATGCGTTAAATTTCCAAAATTCCAACGCGTATACACTAAAAGACATTTTTCCCTGAGGAAGTGACGATACTTTAGTCCCAAAACGCGTTGGAATTTTGGAAATTTAACGCATCTCCACGAGGTAAATGACCCGACTGAAAGATCCACCTAACATCGTTTAGGCCAATGTTTCCCAAACAGGGTGCCATGGCATGTTGGTGTGCCACAGACATCCACTTAGGGTGCCTCATTTTATCTATAGGGCTTTGACAAAAATGTGAAAGTAGCCTTACAGCTGTTTATTACTATTCATAATATGTTTATTTTAGTTGTGAGGTCTAACAATAACTTTATATTTATGTATTTGTAACCTTCATTACACCCCTGACAAATTACATAAAATGATAGGGGTGCCCCGAAAATGCCAGAATGCATATTAGGGGTACCTGGAGCAAAATGAGATTGAGAGCCACTGGTTTAGGCGGACATGACAGTTGCTGGTTCTTGTTTTTTATAAACTGAAGCAGACATAGTGCGTGAGCATACTGACCATATAGGACCAAAGGGGTGAGAATGCACAATGATGCAATCAGATACACGCCTCTCTGGTCCTTACTGGAGTTAGATTCCAATGCGCAGTGGGCGGAGTTTGTATCCTTTGTTCCTGCTGGTAACTGTCATGTCTGCCTTTATGGAGATGACATCCAGCAGTGATTGAACAAAGACACCAGGGAGAATTAATACAGGCCATTAGGATTTTCTCTCCATCATAAATTAAATGGAATGTTATTACTAGGAACTGTAGGTTTTCCTTTAACAATAGCGGGGAGCGTGCACTGTAGTACATCACCCGAAGTGTGGACACATGATTTTAACCCTTTGAATGCCAGAGGGTTGAGCAACACTTCTCAATGCGTTACACACCCTTCTGGCACTCAAAGGGTTAAGGCTATAGTCCAAGTGCAGAAAATGGGCAAATCTTGCAGAATCATACACTTCCTCTAATGTGACTCATGTACTAAGATGAATTGGAGCAATTTTGGGGCAAATTAACTGCATTGCAGAAAACAAACAAATATTCCCATTGATTTAAATGAGGATTTTAGCCCCTTCAATGCTATAGAGGTCTCCAGGGTATTGCTTCGTAATGTGTGGGAGACCTCGCTAACATTCCAAGGGTTAAAATTTCCATGGAACCAGAACGTATCATGAATATGTGCTAGATCTGTGGTTATTACACTGTGTTCCATGGAACCAGAAAGTACCTTGAATATGTGCTAGATCAGTGGTTCTTACACTGTGTTCCATGGAACCAGAACATACCATGAATATGTGCTAGATCTGTGGCTCTTATGCTGTGTTCCATGGAACCAGAATATACCATGAATATGTGCTAGATCTGTGGTTTTTATGCTGTGTTCCAGGGAACCAGAATATACAGTGAATATGTGCTAGATCTGTCATTCTTACACTTTGTTCCATGGAACCAGAACATACTGTGAATATGTGGTAGATCTGTGGTTCTTACGCTGTGTTCCATGGAACCAGATCGTACCGTGAATATGTGCTAGAACAGTGGTTCTTACTCTGTGTTCCATGGAACCAGAACGTACCGTGAATATGTGCTAGATTAGTGGTTCTTACGCTGTGTTCCACGGAACCAGAACATACCGTGAATATGTGGTAGATCTGTGGTTCTTACGCTGTGTTCCAGGGAACCAGATCGTACCATGAATATGTGCTAGAACAGTGGTTCTTACTCTGTGTTCCATGGAACCAGAACATACCCTGAATATGTGCTAGATTAGTGGTTCTTACACTGTGTTCCAAGGAACAAGAACGTACTGTGAATATGTGCTAGATCTGTATTTCTTACTCTGTGTTCCATGGAACCAGAACATACCGTGAATTTATGCTAGATCTGTGGTTCTTACGCTGTGTTCCATGAAACCAGAATGTTCTGTTAATATGTGGTAGATCAGTGGTTCTTACTCTGTGTTCCATGGAACCAGAACCTACTGTGAATATGTACTAGATCTGTGGTTTTTACTCTGTATTCCATGGAACCAGAACATATCATGCATATGTGCTACATCGGTGGTTCTTACGCTGTGTTCCATGAAACAAGAACATACTGTGAATATGTGCTAGATCAGTGGTTCTTATGCTGTGTTCCATGGAAATAGAACGTACCATGAATATGTGCTAGATCCATGGCTCTTACACTGTGTTCCACGGAACCAGACCGTAATGTGAATTATGTGCTAGATCAGTGGTTCTTACGCTGAGTTCCATGGAACCAGAACATACTGTGAATATGTTCTAGATCAGTGGTTCTTATGCTGTGTTCCATGGAAATAGAACGTACCTTGAATATGTGCTAGATCCATGGCTCTTACACTATGTTCCATAGAACCAGAACGTATTGTGAATATGTGCTAGATCAGTGGTTCTTTCGCTGTGTTCCATTGAACAAGAACGTACCTTGAATATGTGCTAGATCAGTGGTTATTACACTGTGTTCCATGGAACCAGTACATGCAGTGAGGAACTAGAACATGCTGTGAATATGTGCTAGATCAGTGGTTCTTATGCTGTGTTCCATGCAGGGTGGATTTGATTTAAATCAAGTCGATTCAAATCACTAGTCAGTAAGACTTGATTTAAATCATGGTTTTTAAATATAAAGACTTGTTTTTGCTGGTAGTTATAATCTTGTCGCGGTTCCCCAGAGATGTTCAGGAGTCAGTACGGTATAGTTAAATGCAATTTATTAAAATATAAGTAAGGTAGTACACAACAGTAATATAGCAGGAACAAGCAGATGGTCACAGCCAGCAAGCGCTACTATTAGGAATAGTAAGCTGCCAAGACTGACCACACTGCTGGAGACTAGGCCGAAGCCACTGGTAGTTTCACCTGGAACAGGAACGGAACAGGAGCAGGAACATGAAGTCTGGATCCGATGAATGAGGAATACTCCTGACTCACGTCTGCAGTCAGTATAGCGAAAGCATATACCTGACTCACGCCTGCAGTCAGTATAGAGAAAGCGGAAACCTGACTCACACCTGCAATCAGTATAGAGCTAAAGCCCCAGGTCTGCACCAGATTGGGTGTCTGCTAGGTACAGGGAACAAACAAGAGAATAGTCAGACAGAGCCACAGGTCAGCACCAGAGAGGGTAGTCAGACAAGCCAGGTTATACACATTTCAGGTATTCAGCCAGAGACACAGGTCTGCACCAGATTGGGTGTCCACTATAAGGATAAGGCAGGAGAATATTTAGACAGAGCCACATGTCAGCACCAGATTGGATGGTCAGACAAGCTAGGTCATACACAGAGCCCAAGGACACAGAACTGCTTTGTACAACAATGCAGGGGCAACTGATTCAGGACTCAGACTGCCCTTTAAATCCCTCAGGATGTAGGTAGGAGGAGCACAGGCTCAGAGGAAGGAAGTAGGTAGGAGGAGACTACAGGAAGCATGGCATAAATCAGAGGCCTGCTTCACTCTGAAGCCTCACGTCTGCAGATGATGCATCTTGCTATGATGTGTCCAACCCTACCATCTTCTTGTGTCATCCGGGCGGCAGAACAGCCGCTGAAACCAAGGTAAGCTGTGACAAATCTTTAATATTTGCAACCAGATGAAGATTTCATATTTAGAATAATAACCTGTTAGATTGGTAAAACAGCTATATCAGAACTGATTTTAGTTTAATAGGTTGTTTAATAGGTTATTAGTATGTATTTCACTCTAAACAATCTTGAAACCTAGCACTTAAGGTACTGTGTTCATTGTTTGTTCATAGATTTGCAGAACAAAAATGGGATTAAGGTCTTTTCCTGGACTTTATTTATTTTATACCATTTTTACTGTGAAAAAGTACATTTTCTCAGCTTGGATTAATTGAATTAGTTTACCAAAAATGTAAATATTGCATGGATATACAGCCTTATGCTTCATAACTAAGCTCTAATTCATGCTGAATTAACCTTTGAACTATAGTGTATCTTAAATAGAAAACTATCTTCAGATGCATTTTTCCTCCAAAAGCATTTCATTAAAATAAAAAAAAAATTTGATGTAAATACAAAAAATCAGATTTAAATGGAAAAAAAAAATCAGATTTTTTTTTTTTTAATTATTATTTTTTAAAAAATCATCGATTTTAATCCACTCTGGTTCCATGGAACCATAACGTTCCATGAATATGTGCTACATCTGTGGTTCTTACTCTGTGTTCCACGGAACCAGAACGTGCTGTGAATATGTGCTGGATCATTAGTTCTTAAGCTGTGTTCCATGGAACCAGAACGTACAATGAATATGTGCTAGATTAGTGGTTCTTACGCTGTGTTCCATGGAACCAGAACATACCGTGAATATGTGGTAGATCTGTGGTTCTTACACTGTGTTCCATGGAACCAGAACGTACAGTGAATATGTGCTAGAACAGTGGTTCTTAAGCTGTGTTCCATGGAACCAGAACATACCCTGAATATGTGCTAGATTAGTGGTTCTTACTCTGTGTTCCACGGAACCAGAATGTACTATGAATATGTGCTAGATCTGTATTTCTTACTCTGTGTTCCATGGAACCAGAACATACCTTGAATTTATGCTAGATCTGTGGTTCTTACGCTGTGTTCCATGAAACCAGAACGTACCGTTAATATGTGGTAGATCAGTGGTTCTTACACTGTGTTCCATGGAACCAGAACGTACTGTGAATATGTGCTAGATCAGTGGTTCTTACACTGTGTTACACGGAACCAGAACATGCTGTGAATATATGCTACATCAGTGGTTCTTATGCTGTGTTCCATGGAACAAGAACGTACTGTGAATATGTTTTAGATCACTGGTTATTACACTGTGTTCCATGGAACCAGTATGTGCAGTGAGGAACCAAAACGTGCTGTGAATATGTGCTAGATCAGTGGTTCTTACACTGTGTTCCATGCAGGGTGGATTTGATTTAAATCAAGTCAATTTAAATCACTAGTCAGTAAGACTATTTAAATCATGATTTTTAAATATAAAGACTTGTTATTTTTTTAATTATTATTTTTAAAAAATCATCGATTTAATTCCATGGAACCAGAACGTGCCATGAATATGTGCTACATCTGTGGTTTTTACTCTGTGTTCCATGGAACCAGAACATAGCACAGCATATGTGCTAGATCAGTGGTTCTTACGCTGTGTTCCATGGAACCAGAACGTACAATGAATATGTGCTAGATTAGTAGTTCGTTCTCTGTGTTCCACTGAACCAGAACGTACCGTACTATGAGGTAGATCTGTTGTTCTTACACTGTGTTCCATGGAACCAGAACGTACCGTGATTATGTGTTAGTACAGTGGTTCTTATGCTGTGTTCCATGGAACCAGAATGTACCGTGATTATGTGTTAGTACAATGGTTCTTATGCTGTGTTCCATGAAACCAGAATGTACCGTGAATATGTGCTAGATCTGTGGTTATTACACTGTGTTCCATGGAACAAGAACTTATTGTAAATATGTGCTAGATCTGTGGTTATTACACTAAGCTCCATGGAACCAGAACGTACTGTGAATATGTACTAGAACTGTGGTTCTTACACTGTGTTCCATGGAACCAGAACATACCATTAATATGTCCTAGATCTGTGGCACTTATGCTGTGTTCCATGCAACCAGAACATACCGGGACTATATGCTAGATCTGTGGTTCTTACGCTATGTTCCTTGGAGCCAGACCGTACTGTTAATATGTGCTAGATCAGTGGTTCTTACACTGTGTTCCATGGAAACAGAACATACCATGAATATGTGCTAGCACTGTGGTTCTTACACTGTGTTCCACAGAACCAGAACGTACTGTGAATATGTGCTAGACCAGTGGTTCTTATGCTGTGTTCCATGGAACCAGTACATGCAGTGAGGAACCAGAATGTACTGTGAATATGTACTAGAACTGTGGTTCTCACTCTGTGTTCCATGGAACCAGAACATACCATGAATATGTGTTAGATCAATGGTTCTTACGCTGTGTTCCATGGAACCAGAATGTAACGTGAATATGTGCTAGATCAGTGGTTCTTACCCTGTGTTCCATGCAGGTTGGATTTGATTTAAATCAAATTGATTTAAATCATGATTTCAATCACTAGTCAGTAAGATTCGATTCAAATCATGATTTTTTAATATAAAGACTCATTCTTGCTGGTACTTATAATCTTTAATATTTGCAAACAGATGAAGATTTCATATTTAGAATAATAACCTGTCAGATTAGTAAAACAGCTATATCAGAACTGACTTTAGTTTAATAGGTTTTTAATATGTATTTCACTCCAAACAATCTTAAAACCTAGCACTTAAGGTAATGTGTTCATTGTTTGTTCATAGATTTGCAGAACAACAATGGGATTAAGGTCTTTTCCTGGACTTTGTTTATTTTATACCATTTTACTGTGCAAAAGTATGTTATCTCAGCTTGGATTAATGGAATTAGTTTACCAAAAATGTAAATATTGCATGAATATACACCATCATGCTACATAACTAAGCTCTATTTCATGCTGAATAACCTTTGAACCATAATGTTATCTTAAATAGAAAACTATCTTTATATAGATTTTTCCTCCATGAGTATTTCATTAAAATAATTTAGATTAAAATAAAAAAAAATCTGATTTAAATTTAAAAAAAAATCTGATTTTTTATATTACTATTTATTTATTTTTAATTATTATTTAAAAAAAAAAATAATCATCAATTTTAATCTACTCTGGTTCCATGGAACCAGACCATATCATGAATATGTGCTACATCTGTGGTTCTTGCCTATGTTCCATGGAACCAGAATGTACAATGAATACGTGCTAGATTAGTGGTTCTTACGCTGTGTTCCACGGAACCAGAACGTACCGTGAATATGTGGTAGATTAGTGGTTCTTACTCTGTGTTCCATGAAACCAAAACGTACCGTGAATATGTACTAGAACAGTTGTTCTTACGCTATGTTCCGTGGAACCAGAACGTACCATGAATATGTGCTAGATTAGTGGTTCTTACGCTGTGTTCCATGGAACCAGAATGTACCGTGAATATATGGTAGAACACAGAACTTAATGTGAATATGTGCTAGAACAGTGGTTCTTACACTGTGTTCCTTGGAACCAGAACGTATAGTGAATATGTGCTAGATCAGTGGTTCTTATGCTGTGTTCCATGGAACCAGAACGTACCGTGAATATGTGCTAGATTAGTGGTTCTTACGCTGTGTTCCATGGAACCAGAACATACCGTGAATATGTGGTAGATCTGTGGTTCTTACGCTGTGTTCCATGGAACCAGATCGTACCGTGAATATGTGCTAGAACAGTGGTTCTTACGCTGTGTTCCATGGAACCAGAACATACCCTGAATATGTGCTAGATTAGTGGTTCTTACACTGTGTTCCATGGAACAAGAACGTACTGTGAATATGTGCTAGATCTGTATTTCTTACTCTGTGTTCCATGGAACCAGAACATACCTTGAATTTATGCTAGATCTGTGATTCTTACGCTGTGTTCCATAAAACCAGAACGTTCCATTAATATGTGGTAGATCAGTGGTTCTTAAGCTGTGTTCCATGGATCCAGAACATATTGTGAATATGTGCTAGATCTGTGGTTCTTACGCTGTGTTCCATGGAACCAGAACGTACTGTAAATATGTGCTAGATCAGTGGTTCTTACACTGTGTTCCACGGAACCAGAACATACTGTGAATATATGCTACATCACTGGTTCTTACGCTGTGTTCCATGGAATCAGAATGTACCGTGAATATGTGCTAGATCAGTGGTTCTTACACTGTGTTCCATGGAACCAGAACGTACCGCGAATATGTGCTAGATCAGTGGTTCTTACACCGTGTTCCATGGAACCAGAACGTACTTTGAATATGTGCTAGATCAGTGGTTCTTATGCTGTGTTCCATTGAACTAGAACGTACCGTGAATATCTGCTAAGTCAGTGGTTCTTACAAGCTGTTCCAATGAACCAGAACGTACAGTGAAAATGTGCTAGATCAGTGGATCTTACACTCTGTTCCACTGAACTAGAACATACCATGATTATGTGCTAGATCTGTGGTTCTAAAACACTTGGCAGTATTGGAACCCTTTGGTTTCACACAAAACTGCAGTGGAACCCCATTGCGTCTCAGTGTACTGGGAATCACAAGCATCGAAGGAGTTCATGTAATGTCAATATCAAATATACCAGAAGGCTTTTCTGATAACTTAAAGGGTAAATAACACCTAATAATACCCCCCCACACACACACACACACAATTATCTTCCTAATTATCATCCTAATGGTACCTATGTGATTTTATGTGTCTTTGTTTAAGAGATAACATTTTGGGTCAGTTGTGGATGTTATGTCATGGAGGTGGACATATCAGTTGCTCACACTTTTTTAAGATGCAGCAGGCATGAGCCTACTTCACACTTCCCTAAGGTATATGACTTGTCCCAAAGCCCAACGGCTAGTATTTGTACAATAGCACCAAGCTGAAATCAGAAGTCTTGTGTTTTTATTATATATTTGTACAAACTTTTCATTAATTGTACAGATTGGACATTTTGAAATGACTATAAATGACTCTTTTTATGGTGATAAGACACAGAATAATTATGTCATCATATATTTTCTTATAGGTTTCTCATTATAATAGGTAAATAATTTATCACCTAAAATTCAGATCAGCACAATCAAGGGAAAGTAAACCTATAGAAATGAGCTTTATAATTGTTTCACAGAAACTCATACAAACAATAGGCTTGATCAATCTGCATGATAATCCTACTGACAGATATAACAGGTCTGAGGTGCAAGATAAGATGAAGATATAAAAGACTGTTATGCAGGCCACCTCCATAGCCAAGTTGTTCTAGATCAGTTCCTTGTTTTTCCTTCATTCATCACAGAACCACACTGTCTAATGACAGATTGTCTAATTGCAGATTGTTCTGCATTAGAATAAATTACGAACAGATACATTATAAACCATCTTAACCCTTTCAGTGCAACAGTGGTAGACAATGCATTGCTCCGCAGTGCATTGCCTACACCTCTGGCACTCAAGGTGTTAAGGACTGGTGGTGCGGCTGGCACTTCCAGATCTTTTTTTTTTTTTTTTTTTTTTTTTTTTTTTTGTCGCAAATGATTCAGGGATCCTCGAGCAGCGTGCAACAGCGCGGGAACCCCTGAATTCCAGGATGTACACATACGTCTGGGGTCCTTTAGGCACATTCTACCCATGACGTACATCTACGTCTTTAGTCCTTAACGGGTTAAAGTAGGCAAATTATATTAAAATACTAAAAAGAAAAAAGTTGTGAATGAACTGGAGCTTTCAATAGAAAAATAAAAATGTAGTGACAATGATGGTACATCATGGTAGGTAATCATTATTTAGCTCCTTAAGTGCTACATGAGTAGACTGGAGAACACCTGTAAACAGAATACCCAAGATTAATATGTTGCTCGGGTAAAACCTGATACTAATAAAATAAAATGAAACCTTGAGGGTTTCAGGGGTGGAAGGGAGAGATTTACTCACAGTAATGGTGTTCAGCCTGTGGAATCAGTTACCATGTAGATATGGTGACAGTACATACAATGAATATCTTTAAGACATGTTTGATAACAAAAGCAAAATACAGATCCACAATAATTCAGTTTAAACAGATTCAGTGAAGCATATGTACCCCACTACTCAGTATGCTCCAACGTACCGCACTACTCAGTGTGCTCCAACGTACCCCACTACTTACTGTGCTCCAACGTACCCCACTACTCAGTGTTCTCCAACGTACCCCACTACTCAGTGTTCTCCAACGTACCTCACTATTCAGTGTTCTCCAACATACCTCACTACTCAGTGTTCTCCAACGTACCTCACTATTCAGTGTTCTCCAACGTACTTCACTACTCAGTGTTCTCCAACGTACCTCACTACTCAGTGTTCTCCAACGTACCTCACTACTCAGTGTTCTCCAACGTACCTCACTACTCAGTGTTCTCCAACGTACCCCACTATGCAGGGTTCTCCAACGTACCCCACTATGCAGTGTTCTCCAACGTACCCCACTATGCAGTGTTCTCCAACGTACCCCACTACTTAGTATGGTCCAGCTTAAGAATCAATTGTTCTGTAATAGTGAATGGTCAAAAGGCTGATTTTTGCTGATTCAGCTACTGACTTCCATGGCTTCCTTAGCTGACATGCCTGAGACTGAACAGACTCTGGTGCCACTTGTGGTCACGCACTCCACCTGTTCATTCAGTGAAGCTGGCATAAGGAATGGATCACTGAGGTATATGGCACATGATAACAGCTGATGTTGAAAAAAAGAGAAGTCAGCCTTTGCAATATCACCCTTGTTATATTGGGTGACTGCCACTAGCTTGTTGAATTGTCAGTCTCTTCTGAGCAAATGTTGAAATACAACGCTGAGTCCAGTGGGGTAGGTATGATGGAATCACATTCTGTTGCCCCAGATGTTGCTTTAGACTGGATGCTCGTGGGCAGTAGACAGTGGAGACTAATTAACTGGGTGAATGTTCCCATGGAATCTATTTTCAACTGAAATATTGTAATCTTGTATACCCAAAATAGATTGGTATTTATATTTATCTGCTATCATCACATTGTTTGCTATCTAATTCCACAATTTGAAAACCTTTACTGTAATTTGCCATGTTTTCAGCTGAAGCTGAAACCTCCGATGATTATTATTATTATTTTCATACAAGTAATAGGTTTTACCTGATCCGTGTATTCTTACCTTTAGTTCAGGACCTTTTCCGCCTACTGATGTGACATCATCCATATTTTGCTCATGCCACTCCCTGTGAAAATGCACCCACTTCCTGATGAAGCAGGCAGTGGAAGGGTGGATGTATCCATTCAGATAAATTAACCCCTTAAGGACCAGGAAAATTTGAGGTGGATTACACTGTAGCAATTGTTACGTTTCTAACTATGTCTTTGTTCAACAGTGTTTTTCCTCTAAGTCTTTTATTCCATCCACATAAATTATATAACATTTTTCACACACAATTAGGGCTTTATTTTCATGCCAAACTTATATGAATAACCCACCATTTATTTTATTAAGATTAAAGAAAACGGTTAAAAAATGCAAAAAAAACCGCACCATTTTACTTTTTTCTCATGTGATCATTTGGGTGCAACGGGTTACATTTTTATGGAGACTGCATGAAAGGTATGACCGGTCATTCATACCTACTAAATGGGCAGTTTTAAGTGGGCACTCTCCCTCCAGGGTGAAAATCCCTATGTCCCTCCCCCCCCGTTTCCACTTTTGTGTTGGAAAATATTGGGTAGTGTGTAAAAGTTTATTACTTTGCTCCACAACTGTAAAATGTATGTTAATGTTTTTTTAAACTTAAGTAGTTGTTTAATAAATAAATGTGTGTAAATAAAATGCATTGCTCTGCTTCATATTTATTTTAAAACAAAACAATATGCTGTTAGCAGGTAAAAAAAGAACCTGCAGTTATCCTGCCCAATGCTCCAGCGCTGAATGGGTTAATACCACCAACTTTGGCCTCTATCTTCTTCCCATTTTGTCTGTTCTCTGCTTCTCTCTCCCTTACTCCCATAGTAAGGAAGAGCGGGGCAAAGAACAGTCACAAAGGCAATGTGTAAAACACACTTTCTCTGTCATCCAATACAGGTTACTGGTAACTTTGGGTAGGCAACCCACCCCTTTAACTAGGCAGGAACAATTCTAGAAATTAATGCAGGGGGTGGAGCCTACCTGTCGGGCTATTTATATGAAGGTATCCAAAGGGTTAAACAGAGAACCACTCAGGTTGGATTCCTTCACTTAAATAGGCAATTGACAATAAATATATTTCGAGAAATTTATCTTTAATATGTATTGACACGCTACTTCACAGTAACGAATTGATCACAAGAATCAATCCTTCATATTTGTGCAAAAATATATATATTTTATTAAAATACAATATATATACAAATATCAGCAACAATGAAATATATAAGTGACTAGCAATTATAATAGGTACATAGAAAATCAAACCACACTATTTATCATAAAGATTACCAGCGGTGCAAGGGTTAACCACCTATAGGTATATTCAGAGGTATAATAACAATAATTGCATTCAGCAGCATAGAACAGATTAATTGATTGTTACAATTAATATAATACAGTTGGCTGCAGGGTCTCTTAATACCTCTGCCCCAGAAACTGTATAGACTATGCCAATTATGATGTAAGGGGTATTGTGAGATGAATTAAATAATTCCTCAAACAATTCCTTGTATCATATATAAATAATAATTAAATTTAGGGAATAACTGGAATAGAATCCCAGATTTAAATCTCTATAATTTAATTATCTACTGAATTCAATATTGAATACCTCTGAATAAAATATATAAATTGCAATTAATATAGTCAAACAAAGATTATATAAATAATCTACCAGAATTAATCCAGTAACATATGTCTATAAAGTAACCAACTTCAGGCAACATATATTATGACAATAGCAACCTATATAAAACCCCTAGGCACTCCAAGGGTTAATCCATACGTTTAAAATAGATGCCACACCCAGCAATTATTTTGTCTATTGAGATAATTCCTTCAATCACAAAATATAAGCCTGGCACATATACAAAGAACTTTAGAATGCACACCACAAATAAATAGACAAACAGCAGTTAGAGAGTTAATAATGAATTCCAAGAATTCCCTTGATTAAATATCAGCTATTACAATTTTACCAGAAACACAATATTCTAGACATACTCAAAATTATATTAACCAATATAAACAAGGATAAATATATCTCACTGCTATCTCTATTTTATGATCTCTCTGGTAAATTATAACAATAAATTAATTAATTCTGCATAATTTCTTAATGACTATGCTAAATATATAGCAGATTATAATATTTTCCATAAAACTGGCCAGGCTTCTATGGACAAATATGTATATATATATAATTTTCCTCAATTATCGAGGAAATATACTTATTTTGAAATTAGGCAGAATTAGAATAAATAAAATATAATTACCAGATCAATCAGTGTGGATTCTTGAAGTTATAAGGTGTGGTCAGGAATTTGATCATCAGCCAAGAGAGCCCAGGAATTTCTTATTCAGGAAGTCACAAAGAGACCCTTTTACTAAGAGTATTTGCATTATATTGACAAATTTTTCCTTATCAGTTATCCCCACCTTTTTCCAATGATTGGACAAAGATCCATCTCATTATACCGTGACATCACCGGTCTGCCCTGATTGGATATTACTATATCCCTAAGTATTCAAGGAATGTGGATAATCCCAGTCATGATGCTCTCAAGACTCTAGATGGCGCTCTTACTCTATATTAAAGTTTTACATGTGGCAGATAATATGGCTTTCGTCAAGACTGAGAAAGGTCAGGAGGTTAATCAGAAACCTCATAAACCAGTCATTTTGCTATGTCTGTCACATAAGGGAGTCCGTCTCTCTCAGCCACATTGTCTCCAACTGACTATCAATCTGCCATTCAGTTATCTTTTACTCCCTACCTTGGACCAATAGTCCATTATTCCAACATGAGGTCATTTGAACACATTTTAAACAGAATTTCAGCTAATTTCTACAATGAGAATTAACCCTGTATGCTCCCCCAGGACAAAGTCTCTGACATACCTAACCCTCCTTGGCTGCAGCTAGCCAGTCAGCTCCAGTAAAATTTGTTCCTTGGTGAAGACACAGGCAAGAGAACAGTTCTGCTACAGTTTTAGCTAATTTTTTTATTTTTCTATTAGAAATGGAATACCACCATTAGGCTGATTACCATAACTGACAATGCCCTTAGATGTGGCTAGCTCAGTATACAGGTGCTGTTTGTGGACCTTAAACCTCGAGGGGGAAAATCTTAGGTTCAAGTTCTTTCCTCAGGAGCTGCCCACTGAGGCTTCTTCTTAATATATGGTAATCTGAAGACAGAAGATCTGCAGGAAAGGTGAGCAACCCTTTGAGTGCTGTAGGTCCACATGCCCCACAGTGCACCTCCACACAGGGGTTTACCTCTGGAGTTCTTATTGCATACTGCTGCACTCATTGGGTCTATCTGTATGTCTGTCGGGTGTTTTGGAGCAAGTTTCTGTGGTAACAACCCTTTAGCTGCTGGTTTTGCATCTTTTGGGGGTTTATTGGCACTTTCCCTACTGGGTTCAGTGTTTTTTGGGTCTGCTAACATGTTCTAGTGATGTTTCATGTAATTTTAATTCACAGTTTCAACTTTGCAAAATTTGTGTTCCGGCGCGCTTTACCGCCTCGATGCCATTGCTCCATTCACTTCTATGTGACTCTACAGTTTGGGACATATCTCTGCAACCACTCAACATAGCGACTTCAGGGATGGCTCATTTTAATTGTCTGCCCTTGCTCTGTCATCCGGTTAATATTTTATGTGTGTTGGGGGGCTCAGGGGGCTTCGGGCACTGTTGGGGTACTTTTTCTGGGAAACTACATTTCCCATGACGCTTGCTTTGTGCACTCGTTTCTGATTGGCTCTTGCCGTGGCAGCCATTTTGTGCCTTTTCCTGAATGAGTATCCTACGCAGGGCTTGGACTCTCCTTCTCTCCTCTGCAGATTAACCCTTCACTTGCCAGATAAGTGCATGTTAGCGATTTCTGGGGTGACATTTTAATCTTACACACTGTATTTGGGTGATTCCTTATACTTTAAATGTTTTGACACTGTGAGAATGTCTAATCCTTTAGAGCTTGGGGCCAGGCCTTAGACTAAGGACTCTGGGGTCTCTGTGTCCCCTATTGCGCATTGCTTCTCATGTCATTCAGGGTTACCTAGAGAATTTATGCCCAGCATGTTCTGATGTCCCTGAGTCTCTCCCAGGGACCTCCAGCCATGCATTAGAGCCAGTTTGGGTGCAAGAGTTCAAGGCTGCTACTAGAGACCTCAGGTCTATATTGCAACTCTTTCCATCCCAGTTACAGGGGGTATTCCATTCCTGGCAGACCCCTTCGTCCATCAGATCTTCCCTGCCAAAACTTCAGGGAGTACCTGATGTCTCAGATTCCTCTGAGGCGGAACTGTTGGTGGATTCAGATGTTGAGGAATGTTCTGCTGTGGGCTCCTCTCAGTTTTTGGTGACCCCTTTGAGGCTGATCCTGATCCCTCAGCTGAGGGCTTGATCAGAGCCGTCTTAACTACCCTAAACATTCCCTTAGTTCAGGAGGTTTCTTCTGACCCCTTTAATGTATATCAGGAGCCTAAAAGGCCCTATACTTGTTTTCCACCTAACCCCACTCTTGACCGCCTTGTGTCTGATGAGTGGAAGCCTCTGGACAGAAAGCCTTCTTTCCAAGAAATTTGCCAAGCTTTACCCCTTCTCTGAGGTGGGGCTTACTCATTGGGTTCATCCCCCCAAGGTCAATGCTCCTGTCTCCAGGACCCAGGTCCCCACTCAGCTGTGGGTGGCCGTCTATGTCACTACCACAGCGCCTGGGAGGATTCAGTGGCGGACCCATGGGTTTTTACAGGTAGTGGCGGAAGGGTACAGGATCCCTTCCTTCCTTTCAGTTTTTTCCCTCTCATACGCTTCAGGGTGTAGAGAAAGGCCGTCTGTTCAATGGCACTATCCAGGCCATTCTGGACAAGGAGGTTCTGGAACCTGTTCCAATTCAGGACAGAGGTATGGGTTTTTACTCAAACCTCTTTGTGGTCTCCAAGAAGGATGGCGGATGTCGTTCCATTTTGCATTTGAAGAATCTCAATTCCTTTGTGATCAAGACTCATTATCACCAGGAGTCCCTAAGGACGGCTAATGCTGCTATGTCCCCGGGGGAATTCCTTGCCTCTCTGGATGTTCAGGACGCGTATCTACACATCGCCATTCATCCATAGATTTGGCAGTATCTCAGATTTGCCTGCGACCAAGGGCATTTTCAGTTTTCAGCTTTTCCCTTTGGTCTGACTACAGCTCCTCAAGTCTTCATCCGTGTCCTGGGAGCTTTAGTATCCATCCTCCATCGGGATGGTATCAGAGTTACTCCATACATGGACAACCTGCTTCTGAAACCCCCTTCTGCGGAACTTCTTCATCAGCAGGTTCAGGACTGCATTCATGCTCTCACCCATCACGGGTGGATCCTCAGCATGGGCAAGTCAGATCTTGTCCAGTCCCAGCGTCTTGTCTTCCTGGGCCTTCTCTTCGACACTCAGCAGAGCTTGGTGTTTCTCACAGACGAGTTGGCTCAGCAGATCGCTTTTTCTGTTGTTCTGGCTCGCGATCCAGTTCCAGCCAAGAAGCTGTCCTCTCTTGTGGGGAAATTCATCTCCACCATGGAAGCGGTCCTATTTGCCATGGCTCACACCAGGGAACTCCAGAGGTTTGTGATTCAGGTGTGCAGGGGTCAGCTGAAACTTCAAGACGTCAGTATCCCCCCCTCTTCATGTGGAACTGAGTTTGTCGTGGTGGCTCGACCTCGTCAATCTGCTGAAGGGCAAATTCTTCCTGGTATCCTTCTGGACCACGGTGACGATGGATGCCAGCCTCTCCGGCTGGGTAGCATTCCTGGGTCACCTGAGTGCTCAGGGTCGGTGGTCTTCGGAGGAATCTCTCCTTCACATCAACTTGTTGGAGCTTCAGGCGGTATTTCATGCCCTTCGTCATTGGACACCCCAGCTGGAAGAATGCCCAGTCCGGTTTCAGTCCGACAATGCCATGGTCGTGGCTTACATCAACAAGCAGGGCAGAACAAGAAGTCTCGCCTCTTGGTTAGAGGTCAAGGCTATTTTGTTCTGGGCAGAAGAACATGTTCCTGCCATATCCACAGTGCACATTCCTGGCATAGACAACGTCATGGCAAACTTTCTCAGTCGACACACAGTAGACAACGGAGAGTGGGAACTGCACCCAGAGGTGTTCAGAAGTGGGGTCTTCCTTGCATCAACCTGATGGTGACAAGACACAACCGGAAGGTTCCGAGGTTCTGCTCTCGCTGGAGGGATCCTCTAGCTCTAGCGGTGGATGCCATGTCCATTCCTTGGTTATTTCCTCTGGCTTACATCTTTCCTCCCCTTCCCATGTTGCACAGGGTGTTGGGAAATTGAGACTGGAGCACTGTCCAGTCATTCTGAATGCTCCGTACTGGCCCCGACAGGCTCGGTTTCCGGAGCTTCTGGATCTGTCAGTGGTGGAGCCATTCCGGCTCCCTTGCCATCCGGATCTTCTTCTACAGGGTTACCTGCGGAAGGAGGATGTTCATCGTCTAGCTTTGACAGCTTGGAAATTGAATCCTCAATATTGAAGAAGAAAGGTTTTTCTTCTGGTGTAGTGGCTACTATGCTCAGTGCCCGCAAACCTGTTTCTTCTAAGGCCTACCATTGTGTCTGGTTGACCTTTCTATCTTGGTGTGCTGATAGGGACCTTTCTCATGATTTTGATCTGCCTACGGTCCTGGCTTTCTTGCAGGATGGTGTGGATAAGGGCCTGCTTTTGAGTTCCCTTAAAGTTCAGACTTCTGCTCTCTCTGTTTTCTTTCAGAGGCTCATTGCTATTCTTCCTGATGTCAAGGTTTTCTTCCAGGGTGTTGCTCATACTCGTCCTGCTTTTAAGACTTCCGCTGCTCAGTGGGATTTTAAGTTGGTTTTGGGCGTCCTTCAGCGCCCTCCCTTTGAGTCCTTGGCTACTATTCCTCTACGCCTGCTGACGTGGAAAATGGCCTTTCTCCTGGCAATTGTGTCTGTTCGCCGTGTCGCAGAGTTATATGCTCTGTCTTGTAGACCACCCTTTTTGATATTTCACAAAGATAAGGCGGTGCTTCGCAGGAGTTTCTCCTGAAGGTGGTCTCTGAGTTCCACATTAATAAGGAGATTGTGGTGCCTTCTTTCTGTCCTGACCCCACCTCTGACAAGGAGAGGGATCTCCACTTGTTCGACGTGGTGCATTGTCTCAAGTTTTATGTACATTGCACTGAGTCCATTAGACAGTCTGACACGCTCTTCATCATTCCTGGGGGCCCCAGGGCAAGGAGACCTGCATCCAAAGTGACTATTGCGTCTTGGATCAAGTCCACTATTCATAAGGCTTACGAGATAAGGAAGAAGCCTGTTCCCTTTCGTGTCACGGTTCATTCTACTAGATCTATTGGGGCTTCTTGGGCTTACAAGAATCAGGCCTCCTCTGATCAGTTGTGCAGGGCGGCCAATTGGTCGTCTGTGCACACCTTTTCGAAGCACTACCGTGTTGATGTGCTGGCATCAGCTGACGCCAGTTTTGGGAGGAAGATCCTGGAGGCAGTCTTGCCTGTCTAGGATCTCCTTAGGTTCTTTGGTGCTTCCTTCACTTTTGAGCCCTCTGATCTGATGTTCATATCTGCTCTGGTGACTTTGGGGGCCTTGCGCCTGGTCTTTGCCTTACTTCCCACCTCTGGAAAACTCAATGATTGGACATCCCAAAGTTACCATTAACCTGTATTGGACGACAGAGAAATGAGGATTTTAGTCTTACCTGTTAAATGCTTTTCTCTTAGTCCATACGGGTTACTGGTTTCCCACCCTGTCAAGAAACCATGCTTGGCTCTCCTGTGCCAGACCGTGGGGGTCCTTTGGGGTCATGTTCACAGGAGTCTTCTTTCCCTTCCACTATCTAGTCAATAGTTAGTGTAACAAATCTTAGTGTAGCTGATTGGCTAGCTGCAGCCAAGGCGGGAAGGTAGGCTCCACCCCCTGCATTAACTTCTAGCATTGTTCCTGCCTAGTTAAAGGGGCAGATCGCCTACCCAAAGTTACCAGTAACCTGTATGGACTAACAGAAAAGGATGTAACAGATAAGACTAAAATCCTCTTATCACAGTAAAACACACTGCCTTTGTGAATGAAAAAGCCGGTACATGTGACCGCTGTAGGAGCGATCACGTGTACCAGTTGAACAAAGAAGGACTGAAACAGAGCACTCCGGTCCTGGAGAGCCCGCACTGAGGCGTGCTGCTATCATTTAACCCTTATCGGACGTTTACCCATGACAGTCCTGGCATGTCATGGGTCATTAAGAGGTTAAAGAATATCTTATTATTGTAATGCATTTCTAAAATGGCAACTTTAGCTTGATCCTGGGAGTCATATCTTGGTCAGGAAGGAACTGTTTCACCACTGAGACACAATTTGCAGATGCACTTTTTGGTTTCCTTCCTCAACTGGGCATGGATGTAGCAAAGACTAAACTTGCATTTCTCTGTCGTCCAATATAGCTTACAGGTACCATGGGGAGGTGACAGCTCTTCCTAGTAGGCTGGAACAATTCTTCAAAGAGGGGCCTCCCTCTCCTCCATAGCAGGCTACCCAGCCACTCCCCTCCAGTTAAGATTTGTTCCTCCTTCTGGTAGGAAGGTTGTGAACAGTTCCGCTTAGTTTTTAGTTATTTTATTGTTTTTACTTAGGTATGGGGTGTCAAAATTCCCTCATTAGACAGATTACCATTACATCCCTTGTTGGATTTCCCAGTTTACAGTAGCTGCTTGTGGACCCTTTCAGCCCTGGGAGAGAACCATGTAGCCCATGTCTATCTCTCCTGAGGGAGTCTCTCTGAGGCTTCTTTCTTACAAAGGTAATCTGAAGAAAGAAGACTGCAGAAAAAGGTGAGCAACCATTTGAGTGCCATGGTCCACTGCCCGTTCTGCATAGGTACCTTTAGAGCTCTCTGTAACTCCTGCATTCATGTTGGGTATTATTCTTATTAATTTGGCTGCTGCTCTGGGGATCCTTGGTGCGTTGCCTGTTATGTGGTAGTTAACCCCTTCCCTGCCAGTCTTGGTCAGTTTGAGATCTTATCTTTACATTGTATTTGTCTCCTTCATGTTATTTGGTATTTTAAGTGTATCTTACACTTCATATACACTTTTTCATTTTGTGTGTTTAATTTAAATTCCGCACCTTTAAGGGCACGCTTTACCTCATAGATGCGATGTGCCATTGATCTCTATGGGACAGCCATTTCTGGGACATATCTCCACAACCTCTCTGAGTATACTCCAAGTTGCGAGATGGCTCATTCTTCTTGTCTCCATTGCCCTGACTATCCGGTGTACTGTATCAGTATCTTGGGGGCCCTGGGGGGATTCGGTTCTGTTTTTGGTACTCTGTATAGGGGAAACTACATTTTCCCATAAAAGCCCGCTTTGCGGGTTGAATTCCAATTGGCTCTCTTTGCAGTCGCCATTTTGTTTTTCCTCTCTACCTAGTATCATACGCAGGGCTTGGTCTCCTCGGCTCTCCTCCTCAGGTTAACCCTTCGCTCTCCAGATAAGTACATTTTAGGCTTTCTAAGGTGAAATCATTAATATGGGATACAGTATTTGGGTCTTCCTTACTGTTTTGACACTTTCTCCTGTTAGGATGACGGATCCACTTGGAGATGGGGCTAGGCCTAAGGCCCAGGGCTCAGGGGTTCCTCATACCAATCAGGGCTTTCTGTGGAGTATTCTGGGCATATATGCACCTGTGTCTTCGCTAGGGTCTTCCAGCCAGGACCAAGAGCCATCTGGGTCAGGGACTTAACGTCCACTGTGACACAGTTTCCTCTCTCTATTCAAGGGGTTCTTCAGTCTTGGAGACCCCCAATTCCTTCAGGTTTGTGGCCCCTGGCATTCCTGATTTATCTGACTCTTCTTTTGAGGATTCAGATGCTGATTCTGAGGATGGTGTGTTTTTTGGAGGGCCTTCCCACTTTCACGGTGACCCCTTTGAAGCTGATTAAGAACCCTCCGCTGAGGGTCTCATTAAGGTGGCACTGACCATTTTAAATATCCCCTCTATTCTTGTAGAGCCACAGGCTACTTCTGACGTCTATCTAAAGCCTAAGAAGTCTTGCTCTGTCTTTCCTCCTAATCCCACTTTGGATCAAATGATCCTGGATAAGTGGAAGACTCGTGATAAGCACCTTTCTCTGTCTAAAAGGTTCTCAATGGACTACTCATCCTCAGATTGAACTCCCCATTTCTAGGCTTTCTAAGTCTTGGCTGTGGCTGACGCTTCAGCTTTAAAGGACGTGTCTCACAGGAAACTTAATGCTGTTTTTGAAGGCTAACTACCATGAGGTCCACCTTGGCTTCTGCATGGGTCAATAGGGCAATTGCTGTTTGGACTGAACAGCTGACTGCTGCCGTACACAAAGGGGCTCCAAAACCTGATCTTTTATCCCTTTTGGCCAACATCTCTGTCACGGTTTTGAAGACTCTCAGACTAAAGGTTTTGGTAAAAACGTAACTTTATTAAAAAGTTAAGGCAATCCCCGTAGGGTTAATCATACATAACAATGCAACAACAATAATAGTAGAATAGGTTCTACCGGCCTTGCCAATGATACCGGGCAAGGCAACCCAAGTGACAGTAGTATTTACAATAGGCTCTACCGACCTTGCCTATACCGGGTAAGGCAACCGTGAGATGACATGTACCGGTTCTACCGGCCTTACCAATACCGGGAAAGGCAGCCCAAGGGACAGTACAATAACAATAGGCTCTACCGGCCTTGCCTATACCGGGTAAGGCAACCATGAGGTGAAATGTACCGGTTCTACCGGCCTTACCAATATCGGGCAAGGCAGCCCAAGGGAGGCTGAGTATAGGCTCTACCGTCCCTGCCAATACCGGGTAAGGCAACCCTCAAGATGGTAACGTTCAAAAGTTCTACCGGCCTTACCAATACCAGGCAGGGCAGCCCAAAGCGTAGGCCAGCTGTCAGATAACTATGACAGCATATAGGAATAGATACAATGACCTAATCGCAGCAGAAGTCTATTGCCAGGAAGTATCAGACAACTGCATAGGAAGCATACAGCGAACTGTCCTCAGAACTAGAGTTCAGGAGCAAACCAACGTCCTTGCTTTGGACCAACGGTACAAGCGCAACCAGGCTTAATGGGGTAAACCAGCGTCCACACGCTGGGACCAACAGTGATTCTCACAACCAGGTAATATGGAGTAACCCACGTCCGCACGCTGGTACCAACAGTAATTCTCGCAACCAGGTTAATATGGAGTAAACCAGCGCCCGCACGCTGGGACCAACATTAATTCTCGCAACCAGGTTGATATGGAGTAAACCAGCGTCCGCACGCTGGGACCAACAGTAATTCTCGCAACCAGGTAATATGGAGTAACCCAGCGCCCGCACGCTGGGACCAACATTAATTCTCGCAACCAGGTTAATATGGGGTAAACCAGCGTCCGCACGCTGGGACCAACATTAATTCTCGCAACCAGGTTGATATGGAGTAAACCAGCGTCCGCACACTGGGACCAACAGTAATTCTCGCAACCAGGTTAATATGGAGTAAACCAGCGTCCGCACGCTGGGACCAACAGGAATTCTCGCAACCAGGTTAATGTGGAGTAAACCAGCGTCCGCACGCTGGGACCAACAGTAATTCTCGCAACCCGGTAATATGGAGTAAACCAGCGTCCACACGCTGGGACCAACAGTAATTCTCGCAACCAGGTTAATATGGAGTAAACCAGCGTCCGCACGCTGGGACCAACAGTAATTCTCACAACCAGGTTAATATGGAGTAAACCAGCGTCCGCACGCTGGGACCAACAGTAATTCTCGCAACCAGATAGTATGGAGTAAACCAGCGTCCGCTTGCTGGAATCAGCCACTACAGCTGAAGCGGAAAGTAACAATGTCGCCGGAGCAACTAAGCAAGAGCGAGAGCCCTGTACTCTAGCGGGAATCCACCGAAGCAAGACTAAAGCGGTGACAGGTGACCAGAACACAGGAATCGATGACAGAGAGCAACCGGCAGGAGAGACGGTAGGCTGGAGACTCAGGAACTTAGGAGGATTAACCCGCGAGGTGCTGGAACACGGGAACACTGGAACAATAGTGCACAGGAGCACCGGAACACAGGATCACTGGAATGCTGGAACACCAGAACGCAGGAACCGCAGGCCCAGAAGCCTGACAGCAGGTCAGGACAGGTGAGGTCAAAAACATCACGAAAGGGCAACCTGGGAGTGCCCAACCAGGGTTTAAAAAGGCAAAGTGAGGAGGGCTAATAGCAGACAGCCAATGAGTAGTTCCCAGCAGGTGATAGACAACAGATAGCACGAATCACGGGCACCGTGATAGTACCCCCCTTTCAAAGACCCCCTCTCCAAGAGTAGGGTCTGGGCTTCTGAGGGTATTTGGTGTGAAATATTCGTAGTAACTTGGGTGCATGAAGGTCCTTCCTGTCTACACAGGAACGATCCTCCGGACCATAACCTTTCCAATGCACCAGATACTGTACCCCTCCTCTATGCCTACGGGAATCAATAATACTTTGTACTTCATACTCCTCCTGCCCCTAAACTTCAACGGGACCTGGCAACACAGGTGTGGTAGTGTAATGGTTACAAACCAGAGGTTTAAGGAGAGACACATGGAATACATTATGAATGCCCATGGATGCAGGTAGTTCCAAAGCATAGGAAACCGGGTTAATCTTGCGGATTATTCTGTACGGGCCAATGAAGCAAGGTGCCAGCTTATTAGATGGAACCTTAAGCTTCAGATTCTTGGAGGACAGCCATACTCTATCCCCAACTTGAAAGGAAACCGTTGGAAGCCTTGTACGATTGGCATGACGCTGATGTCGCTGAAAAGACTGGCCCAATGCCCTCTGAACTTGTGCCCATGTGGAGCGGAGTTGCTCTATATGCTCATCCAGAGCTGGAATCTGCTGTGTCTGGAAGGAATCCGGGAGCAAACAGGGTTGGAACCCATAATTGATCAAAAACGGAGAGCTCCCGGAGGAGGAATTAACTGCACAGTTCCTGGCGAACTCTGCCCACGGCAACAAGTCGGACCAATTGTCATGATGGTCAGTCACAAAACATCGCAGAAACTGTTCAAGCCCTTGATTATTCTGTACGGGCCAATGAATCAAGGTGCCAGCTTATTAGATGGAACCTTAAGCTTCAGATTCTTGGAGGACAGCCATACTCTATCCCCAACTTGAAAGGAAACCGCTGGAAGCCTTCTACGATTGGCATGAAGCTGATGTCGCTGAAAAGACTGGCCCAATGCCCTCTGAACTTGTGCCCATGTGGAGCGGAGTTGCTCTATATGCTCATCCAGAGCTGGAATCTGCTGTGTCTGGAAGGAATCCGGGAGCAAACAGGGTTGGAACCCATAATTGATCAAAAACGGAGAGCTCCCGGAGGAGGAATTAACTGCACAGTTCCTGGCGAACTCTGCCCACGGCAACAAGTCGGACCAATTGTCATGATGGTCAGTCACAAAACATCGCAGAAACTGTTCAAGCCCTTGATTGGCCCTCTCAGCGGCCCCATTAGTCTGGGGATGATATGCAGAGGAAAATGATAGCTGTATACCCATCTGTTCGCAGAATGCCCTCCAGAATCTGGACACAAACTGGCTCCCCCTGTCTGACACCAGCACCCTGGGTACTCCATGCAACCGAAACACCTCTCGGGCGAACACCATTGCCAGTTCTTTAGCCGAAGGAAGACCACGGAGAGGTACAAAGTGAGCCATTTTAGAAAACCTGTCTACCACCATCAATATGAAGGAATACCCTCTATTCCTGGGCAACTCTCCCATAAAGTCTATAGAGACATGAGAACAAGGGCGTTCACCATTAGGTACCGGCTGAAGCAAGCCCACCGGGAGATGTCTAGGGGTTTTGGCACGGGCACAGGTGGCACAGGCATTCGTAAAATTGGCACAATCCGTTCTCATAGAAGGCCACCAGAATAACTGAGAGAGGGACCAAAACAATTGGTCTCTACCAATATGTCCCGCAGCCTTAGAGGAGTGGTAGGTTTCAAGTAACCGAGTACGGAATGGTTCAGCGACAAAACATTTGCCTGCTGGAGTTTCATGAGGGGCAGAAGCTTGGGAAGCCAAAATCTCCTCCCCTAATGGTGAAGTGATACTAGTACGTATGGTAGCCAGTATTCGATCAGGTTGAATGATAGGTGCTGGTACTTCTTCTCTGTCAATCTCCGCCTCCAAATTGTCTAGACAGAGCGTCAGCCCTAACATTTTTTGATCCAGGCAAATATGATACAATGAAATTGAATCGGGATAGAAACAATGCCCATCTGGCCTGGCGAGAAGACAATCTCTTGGCCTCAGAGAGATAAGTCAGATTCTTGTGATTGGTCAGAATCAAAACAGGGTTTTTAGTGCCTTCAAGTAAATGACGCCATTCTTTGAGAGCAAGAATAATGGCCAGTAATTCTCTATCGCCAATCTCATAATGGCTTCGAGCACTAGTCAGTTTCTTAGAAAAGAACCCACAGGGTCTGGGTGTACTGCCCTTAACTTGTCGCTGAGAAAGTACAGCCCCAACCCCAATATCTGAGGCATCCACCTCTAATGTAAAGGGAAGTAGTGGATTGGGGTGGGATAACACAGGAGCTTCAGCAAAGGCTAACTTTAATTTCTCAAAGGCCTCTTCCGCAGCCACCGGCCAGAGAGATGGATTAGCGCCCTTATGTGTGAGGTCAGACAGAGGTTTCACGATAGATGAGAAGTTTTTAATAAACTTTCTGTAATAATTGGTGAATCCCAAAAATCGTTGAATGGCTTTAAGACTCTTGGGTTTAGGCCACTGTAAGACTGCCGTCAATTTTTCTTTATCCATGGCAATGCCGTCTTTGCCGATTATAAATCCCAGGAACAGTACACTGGTTTTGTGGAACTCGCATTTCTCCAGTTTACAAAACAATCTGTTTTTGCGTAAGCGCAGCAATAATTCAGACACATCCTTGATGTGTTGAGACAAGTCTTTTGAGTGGATAAGTATGTCGTCGAGATAGACCACGACACATGATTGTAACATATCTCTAAGAACGTCATTGATCAGTTCTTGAAATACTGCAGGAGCATTACATAGAACAAATGGCATAACTAGGTATTCGTAATGCCCTGATCTCGTATTGAAGGCAGTTTTCCACTCATCACCGGCTCTGATACGTATCAAATTGTAGGCTGCCCGTAGGTCCAATTTGGTGAAGATCGAGGACCCCTTAAGTCTATCAAACAGCTCCGTGATGAGTGGTATAGGGTAGGCATTCTTTGCCATCAACTTATTCAGCCCACAATAGTCTATGCATGGTCGCAGTTCACCACTTTTTTTCTTAACAAAAAAGAATCCGGCCCCAGCCGGGGAAGTAGATTTCCTTATGATCCCTCTACTGAGGGCATCAGCTATGTGCTCCTCCATAGCTTGGTTCTCCTCACAAGACAATGGATACATGCATCCCCTCGGTGGTACTGCTCCAGGATTCAGTTCAATACGACAATCGTATGGTCTGTGCTGAGGTAAAGTGCCAGCTTCCCCTTTACTGAAAACATTGCTAAACTGCTGGTAGGCATCAGGTAGTGAAGGGGAGGTGCACAACAACTTAACAGGGTGGGTAACGCACTTATCCATACAGAACTGGGACCACGCAGCAATCTCACACTTCTGCTAATCGAATTGTGGGTTGTGCAACTGTAACCAAGGAAAGCCCAAAATCACGGCATGGTGAGGAGAATTGATTAATTGGAACTGCTGCTCTTCTTTATGAAGAGCCCCAATAGTCATGGACAAGGGCATAGTTTCAAAGGTGACCTGAGCAGGTTCCAAAGGTCTGCCATCAATTGCTTCAATAGCAAGAGGGGTTTCTCTCTGAATACGTGGTAACCCATGCAATTCAGCAAAGGTATTGTCCATAAATTACCCAGCTGCAACAGAATCAACCAAGGCCAAAACCTCAGCCGAGCGTTGTGCCCATGACAATACCACCTGTATGGTGGGTTTAAGTGTGCCCAACATTGGGGACGATTGGACACCACCTAGGGCCTGTCCCCCAAGGTACCCTAGGTGTGTTCGTTTCCCGGACGTACGGGACAAGATTTTAACAAGTGACCATTTTTACCTTAATACAAACATAATCCCTGTATCTTGCGATACTTTCTCTGCTCCTTGGTTAACCTAGTGAAACCCACCTGCATGGATTCAACTGGTTCCTGTATAAGTTCACTAGGTTTGGATGCCAAGGGAGGGTTGGGTGGGCAAAATATGCTACTGGACCCATTGTTTTTTAACCATGCTCATCGTTCTCTGGCGGTTAATCTTTCACGTATTCTGGAACCAATTAGAATCACGTATTCGATATAATCATCTAGGTCAGTAGGTAAATCTTTTGCAGCAGTCTCGTCTTTAATCTGGTCACTCAAGCCATGGGCAAAGGCTGCCAAGAGGGCCTCGTTATTCCATCCTACCTCTGCTGCCAAGGTGCGGAATTCAATGGCATAATCGCCAACCGTGCGCCTGCCCTGTTGTATCTCCACGAGACGTTTAGCAGCAGAGGTGGTTCTGCCAGGAGGCTCGAATACTCTCGGAAAGGATTGTACAAAATCACTGAAATTTTTTGTGCAAGGTTTAGCGTTCTCCCACAGTGGGTTAGCCCAGGCCAATGCTCTACCAGTCAGCAGGGATATCATGAACCCAACCTTGCTGCGGTCACTCGGAAATGCGTGTGCCGTTAATTCCATAAAGATTTCAAGCTGATTAATAAACCCTCTGCATAGCTGAGGATCACCGTTATATCTTAGCGGCAAGGGTGCAGAAGCCGTTAAACCTTTGACTGCGACCCCTGAGGGCCTAGCTTCATTTTCCGGTGTCTGAATTGGCGAGACCACCGGACTAGAACCGGACTTATCAGCCAATACCGTGCATTCAAGAATGGTTTGGATAGCAACCGCCAGCTGATCCAAACGTTGCTCATGCATATCCATCCTCCAATGGATATTCTGCGTATTACCATCACCCTTAGTGTCTGAGGTTATGGCCCTTTCGTACTGTCACGATTTTGAAGACTCTCAGACTAAAGGTTTTGGTAAAAACGTAACTTTATTAAAAAGTTAAGGCAATTCCCGTAGGGTTAATCATACATAACAATACAACAACAATAATAGTAGAATAGGTTCTACCAGCCTTGCCAATGATACCGGGCAAGGCAACCCAAGTGACAGTAGTATTTACTATAGGCTCTACCGACCTTGCCTATACCGGGTAAGGCAACCGTGAGATGACATGTACCGGTTCTACCGGCCTTACCAATACCGGGCAAGGCAGCCCAAGGGACAGTACAATAACAATAGGCTCTACCGGCCTTGCCTATACCGGGTAAGGCAACCGTGAGGTGAAATGTACCGGTTCTACCGGCCTTACCAATACCGGGCAAGGCAGCCCAAGGGAGGCTGAGTATAGGCTCTACCGTCCCTGCCAATACCGGGTAAGGCAACCCTCAAGATGGTAACGTGCAAAGGTTCTACCGGCCTTACCAATACCAGGCAGGGCAGCCCAAAGTGTAGGCCAGCTGTCAGATAACTATGACAGCATATAGGAATAGATACAATGGCCTAATCGCAGCATAAGTCTATTGCCAGGAAGTATCAGACAACTGCATAGGAAGCATACAGCGAACTGTCCTCAGAACTAGAGTTCAGGAGCAAACCAACGTCCTTGCGTTGGACCAACGGTATAAGCGCAACCAGGCTTAATGGGGTAAACCAGCGTCCGCACACTGGGACCAACAGTAATTCTCGCAACCAGGTAATATGGAGTAACCCAGCGTCCGCACGCTGGTACCAACAGTAATTCTCGCAACCAGGTTAATATGGAGTAAACCAGCACCCGCACGCTGGGACCAACAATAATTCTCGCAACCAGGTTGATATGGAGTAAACCAGCGTCCACACGCTGGGACCAACAGTAATTCTCGCAACCAGGTTAATATGGAGTAAACCAGCGTCCGCACGCTGGGACCAACAGTAGTTCTCGCAATCAGGTTAATATGGAGTAAACCAGCGTCCGCACGCTGGGACCAACAGGAATTCTCGCAACCAGGTTAATGTGGAGTAAACCAGCGTCAGCACGCTGGGACCAACAGTAATTCTCGCAATCAGGTTAATATGGAGTAAACCAGCGTCCGCACGCTGGGGCCAACAGTAATTCTCGAAACCAGGTTAATATGGGGTAAACCAGCGTTCGCATGCTGGGACCAACAGTAATTCTCGCAACCAGGTTAATGTGGAGTAAACCAGAGTCCGCACGCTGGGACCAACAGTAATTCTCGCAACCCGGTAATATGGAGTAAACCAGCGCCCGCACGCTGGGACCAACAGTAATTCTCGCAACCAGGTTAATATGGAGTAAACCAGCGTCCGCACGCTGGGACCAACAGTAATTCTCGCAACCAGGTTAATATGGAGTAAACCAGCGTCCGCACGCTGGGACCAACAGTAATTCTCGCAACCAGGTAATATGGAGTAAACCAGCGTCCGCTTGCTGGAATCAGCCACTACAGCTGAAGCGGAAAGTAACAATGTCGCCGGAGCGACTAAGCAAGAGCGAGAGCCCTGTACTCTAGCGGGAATCCACAGAAGCAAGACTAAAGTGGTGACAGGTGACCGGAACACAGGAATCGATGACAGAGAGCAACCGGCAGGAGAGACGGTAGGCTGGAGACTCAGGAACTTAGGAGGATTAACCCGCGAGGTGCTGGAACACAGGAACACTGGAACAATAGTGCACAGGAACACCGGAACACAGGATCACTGGAACGCTGGAACACCGGAACTGCAGGCCCAGAAGCCTGACAGCAGGTCAGGACAGGTGAGGTCAGAAACATCACGAAAGGGCAACCTGGGAGTGCCCAACCAGGGTTTAAAAAGGCAAAGTGAGGAGGGCTAATAGCAGACAGCCAATGAGTAGTTCCCAGCAGGTGATAGACACCAGATAGCACGAATCACGGGCACCGTGATAATCTCTGAGGCTCAGCGCTATGTTACTGACACTATCCTGGACATTGTTAGGCTTGAAGCTAAAGCTTCTGCCTTTTCTGTGACTGCTAGGCACAGGCTGTGGCTGAATATCTGGTCTGCTGACTTGGTCTCTAAGAAATCACTGATTTATCTTCCCTTTCAGGGTGTCTCTTGGCCCTCAACTGAAGACTCTCATCAGTGAGGCCACTGGGGGTAAGAGCACATTGTTGCCTCAGGTTCCTAAACGTACTTCTCAGGTGAAGAGGCATCGCCTTTTTCGTCCCAAGCAATGCAAAACATTTAGGGTGAACCCGGTTGCACCTCAGGCCCCGAGTTCCACCCCCAAGTCACAGTGGAGCTCAAAACACACCTCCACCAAACCTCCTTCGGCATGACATGCCGAACCCTAGTCCGCGACCGGTAGTAGGTCACCAACAAAGCTTCTTGAGTGTTTGGATAGGCTCTGTCACAGATCAGTGGGTATTACAGGTGGTTTCTGAAGGTTACAGGATTCCCTTCAAATCCTTGCCCCCCTTCAGGTTCTTCCCTTCTCGCTCCCCTCAGGGGTAAGAAAAACTCAGACTTTCCCATGGGGCAGTCCAGTCTCTCTTGGACAATGGAGTTCTGGCACCATTTCCCATTCAAGAGAGGTTTGGACTTTTATTCCAACCACTTTGTTGTTCCCAAGAAGGATGTTGGCTGCCGCCCTATCCTGGACCTCAAGGATCTCAACAAGTTCATGGTCAAGACAAGGTACAAGATGGAGTCCTTGTGCTCAGTCATCGCAGCAAATGTGTCCGGGGGAATTTCTGGCATCTTTACAACTTCAGGATGCCTATCTGCACATCCCTATGCATCCGGACAGTCAACAGTACCTCAGGTTTGCCTGTGACATGGATCATTTCCAGTTCATTGCTCTCCCCTTCAGGCTCACAATCGAGTTCTGGGTGCGTTAATTGCCTTCCTGCACAACAAAGGGATTCAGGTATTGCCTTATATGGATGACCTTCTCCTCAAAGCACCTTCCAGGGACCTGCTGGACCTCCAAGTCCAGAAATGTGCTCAGTTCCTTCTCCATCATGGTTGGATTCAGAATATGGACAAGTCTGCTCTGGTGCCCTCACAGGACCTGGTGTTCCTCGCTCTCCACTTCAATACTTTGACGAGTATGGTCTATCGGATGGGAGACTCAATTCAGCAGCTCACCTCCAAGGTGTTTTCAGCTCCAGCAAGGAAGTTTCCCTTTCTGGTAGGGAAGATGATCTCCACCATGGAAGTGGTACCGTTTGCCATGGCTCATGCCAGGGAACTTCAGAGGTTTGTGATCCAGGTTACCAGGAGGGACCTGGAACTTCTGAATTTCCCTGTCTCTCTTCCCACTGAAGTGTCACAGGCTCTTCTTTGGTGGTTGAACTTGTCTCACCTGGAGAAAGGGAGGCCACTTTCGATCCCATACTGGACCATTGTGACAACGGTGGCCTGCCTGCTCAGTTGGGGCATAGTTTTGGGTCACCTGAGTGTTCAGGGCCATTGGTCAGAGGAAGAGACTTCTTCACATCAACAACTTGAAGCTCAGGGCGATCTACCATGTTCTGAAGTATTGGTCCTCTCATCTGTTGAGGTACCCAGTCCGAGTCCAGTCCAACAACGCCACGGCCATGGCTTACATCAACAAGCAAGGAGGCACCAGAAGTCTCTCTGCTTGGTTCGAGGTTAAGGGTATTTTAGCCTGGACAGAAGACCATGTGCCGACTATCGCCGCTGTGCACATCCGAGGCATAGAAAACATCCTAGCGGACTTCATCTGTTGACACACTGTGGACCCAGGCGAATGGGAGCATCACTCTGAGGTGTTCGATCTCCTAGTTCAGAAGTAGGGTCTTCCTGTAGTAGACCTGTTGACTACCAGGGACAGCCGGAAAGTACAGATATTTTGCTCGCACTGGCAGGATCCCCTGGCGTTTGCAGTGGATGCTCTCTCAATTCCATGGAGATTTCATCTTTCCCGCGTCTTTTCTCCCCTTCCTCTCATGCCCAGGGTGTTGTGAAATATTCGGATTGACGGTGCTTCAATCATCCTGATTGCTCCCTATTGTACCAGACAGCTTTGGTTCCCAGAACTACTGGCCTTATCTGCTCAAGAACCCTAGCCTCTGCCACACAGACTGGATCTCCTTTACCAGGGGTACCTGTGGAAGGAGGATGTGGATCATCTGGCTTTGACAGCATGGCTATTGAAGCCTCCATCTTAAGGAAGAAGGGCTATTCTCCAGAAGTGGTTTCCACTATGATTAAGGCTAGAAACCCAGTTTCTTCTAAGGCCTATCACAGGGTTTGGTCTATCTTCCATGCTTGGTGTGTGGACAGGGATCTGTCCTTGCAGGAATTTGATCTTCCAACTATTCTACCTTAGCCTGAGTTCCTTGAAGGTTCAGACCTTAGCTCTCTTTGTCTTTTTTCAGAGACGCATTGCCGCCTTACCAGATGTCAAGGTCTTCTTTCAGAGTGTCACTCATGCTTTCCCTGCCTATAAGGCTTCTACTCCTCAGTGAGACCTTAACCTTGTTTTGGGAGTTTTGCAGTGGCCTCCTTTTGAGTCCTTGGCTACCATTCCCTTGCTTCTTTTGACGTGGAAGATGGCTTTTCTTTTGGCTGTGCTTTCTGTCCGCAGAGTTGCTGAGTTGCAGGCCTCGTCCAGCAAGCCGTCTTTCCTAGTGTTTCACAAGGATAAGGCTGTTCTCCCTACCACCCAGGAATTCCTTCCAAAGTGGTCTCTGAGTTCCACATCAGCCAGGAAATTGTTGTGCCTTCCTTTTGCCCTGACCCTAAATCTAACAAGGAGAGGGATCTCCACTTGTTGGATGTGGTGCCCTGCCTTAAGTTCTATGTGCACCGTACTGAGTCTTTACGTCAGACTGGTGCACTTTTTGTCATCCCTTAGGGTCCCAGGGCTGGTAAGGTGGCATCCAAGGTGACTATTGCATCTTGGATAAAGTCTACCATTTGCAAGGCTTAGGAACTCAGGGAGAAACCTGTTCCCTTCCACATTACAGCATATTCCACCAGGTCTGTTGGGGCCTACAAGAATCAGGCCTCTGCTGAGCAGCTCTGCAAGGTGGCCACTTAGTCTTCTGGGCACACTTTTGCCAAACTGGAGGCAGCTTTGCCTGTCTAGGACTGAACTTTCCTGTGCCTTGTAGTTCTTTATCCCTTTGAGCCTTGTTGGCTGTTGTTCTGTGTGCTGTGTTACAGTAATTTGGTGTCCATTGACACTTTGTTAGTTTGGGCTGTTCCATGTCTGGATAGTAATGGGAGCTCTGGTATCATGGGGACCGACACTTGGTCCTTTCCTTCTATTTTTCCCACCCTAGGAACTCAATGTTGCTACATCCCCATGGTACCTGTGAGTTATATTGGACGACAGAGAAAATAGGATTTTAGCCTTACCTATTAAATCCTTTTCTCTTAGACCATATAGCTTACAGGTCTCCCACCCAGTGAAAGGGACCATGCTTGGTCTCCTGAGCCTGGACAGTCACAGCAGTTTTCCTCTCTTCTTTCTTGCTATCTGGATCAGTAGGTATACTGTCTCAAATCTCTCTGGAGAGGGGAGTGGCTAGGTAGCCTACTATGGAGGAGGGGGAGGCTCCACCCTGCACTTCTTGAAGAATTGTTCCAGCCTACTGGGAGGAGCTTTCGCCTCCTCATGGTACCTATAAGCTATATGGACTAAGAGATAGTGTGTTTCCAAAAAGTATTGGGTGGATGGAAAGAGGGGTGAGAATGAGAGAGCATAGGAAAGTATCCATCAATCAGTGATTAACCCCTTTAGTAGACAAAGCCTTCTCCAGTGCATTGAGAAACAGTGTGATGGAGATATCTATGACATCCAATGAGGACTCAGGCTATGGAGGACTAGAACTCATCATCCCCAACTAGCCATCCACTGGGGATAATAGAAGTCGTAGTCCTCCACAGCTGGAGAGTTACTCAGAGTAGAGACTGAAAGATATGTATCATTCGGATTGTAAGACAGGGACACCATAGTGCATAGAACACTTTTACATTAAACTTGACTTTTTTAGCTTCACAACTTATGTAACTTAATCATTATTTACTAATTAAGTTTTCAGCACAAAATATAGATGAATATGATGGATATTGTAGTTGGCTGTACACTAGGAACAATTTCTCTGACCCAATGTAATATACTAGAGTCCTGCATGAACTTACCCAATGTAATATACTAGAGCCATGCATGAATTTACCCAATGTAATTTACTAGAGCCCTGCATTAACTTACCCAATGTAGTATACTAGAGCCCCGCATGAACCTACCCTATGTAATATACTAGAGGCCTGCATGAACTTACCCAATGTAATATACTAGAGCCATGCATGAATTTACCCAATGTAATTTACTAGAGCCCTGCATGAACTTACCCAATGTAGTATACTAGAGCCCTCCATGAACTTACCCAATGTAATTTATTAGAGCCTTACATAAACTTACCCAGTGTACTGTACTAGAGACCTGCATGAACTTACCCAATGTAATTTATTAGAGCCTTACATAAACTTACCCAGTGTACTGTACTAGAGACCTGCATGAACTTACCCAATGTAATATACTAGAGACCTGCGTAAACTTACTCACTGTAATATACTAGAGCCCTGCATGGACTTACCCAGTGTAATATACTAAAGCCCAGCATATTCTTACCCAATGTAATATGCTAGAGCCTTGCATGAACTTACCCATTGTAATATACTAGAGCCCTCATGGACTTACAATGTAATATTGCTTCTTGTGCAATAATTATTATTCTTTATTTATATAGCGCCAACTATTTCCGCAGTTCTGTACAATAGAGAATAGACATGCAGAGATATTAAACAGTACAAATCAAATGTGGAGAAGAGAAGTATCAGATGGCCCCCCGCTGGTGATATATTACAGTCTATAGGAAGGTAGGTTGGACACAGAAGGAATAAGTGCTATTGGGGGTAAGTGCCTCCTGCCACATGAACTGCCGGTCAGTGGGTGGGAGAGAGATGTTCTGTTGAGTGCAATGGTACAGGGAAGGGGTGGTTCTTGGTGGTTATGTTTATGGAGGTAGTAGACAGGCTTCCCTGAAGAGGTGAGTTTTCAGGGAGCATCTGAAGGCTGGGGGAGAGACTGATGGGGCGGGGAAGGGAATTCCAGTTCTCAGGTGCCACACGGCAGAAGTTCTGCAGACGGGAGTGGGAGAATGTGATAAGAGCTGATGTGCAGAGCGAAGATGGTGAGTGGGAGTGTATTTGGAAATGAGAGATGAAATATAGGGGGTTGCAGTGTAAGTGAGGACTCTATAAGTTAGCACCAGCACCATGCTAATGGGAGCCAGTGTAGGGATTGGCAAAGGTGAGTGGTGTTAGAGATTCGATGAGTGAGGTAGATTGGTCTTGCAGCAGTGTTCATTATGGACTGTACTGGGGTTAGTTGGGTGAGAGGAAGGCCAATTAGTAGTAAGTTACAGTAGTCAAGACGGGACATGATGAGTGTTTGGATTAAGATTTTGGTAGTGTTTTGGATGAGAAAGGCTCGGAGTCTAGAGATGTTGCAGAGGTGGAGGTGGGATGAGTTGGAGGTTGACTTGATGTGAGGAATGAAGGATAGGGTGGAGTCAAATGTGACCCCCAGGCAGCGTGCTGTTGGGGTTGGTGTGAAGGTAGTGTTGTTAACTGTGAGGGTAATATCTGGGGTAGGGCTGGTTAGAGATGGAGGGAAGTGTCACGGTTTTGAAAAACACTCAGACAAATACTGTAAGGTTAAAATGAATTTTATTGAAAATAAAGAAACAATCAATAAATAATAATTTCCCAACCCGCGCAAGCCCAGATGGAGACAGCACAGGTACTTTCCACAACTTTCACAGTTCAAGTAGGAACAGTATAACGAAACAACGCACCAGAATAGAGAGACAGACAGCATGAACCCTAGAGCACTAGGGTAGGGTGGAGGCAACGACCTGCTGGTAAGGTCAACAGGAGCCCTAGAACGCTAGGGTAGTACGGAGGCACAAGACCCACGGATACTGGCAGCAAGGACCCTAGAATGCTAGGGCTGTAAGGAGGCAACTAACCCACTGATACTGGCAGCAGGAACCCTAGTACGCTGGGTATAAAAGAGGCAACTGACCCACAGATTAGGCAACAGGAACCCTAGAATGCTAGGGTAGATAGGAGGCAACTGACCCACTGATATGGCAGCAGTGACCCTAGAACGCTAGGGTAAGATGGAGGCAACAAACCACCGATAAGGCAACGGGTGTCCGGTAGTACTGATCTGTACAGGAGATGGACCACCACACTACAGCTGGCTCTAGAGCCCTTAGGCCACAACAGTACGGTAAGGCAGGGCGAGATAGTGAACCGGCACTAGAACTCTAGGGTGATAGAGAAATTTAACAAGAGTGATAATGCGCCCGGTGAATATGCCTATAACCCTCAACCAGGAGTGAGCACAGCCAGTGACAGTGGATAAACAGGACACGTCAGCAATGTGAACGAGTAACTCAGCCCAACTTTTGACAGGACGGAAACTGGTACTCCGGTTGCCTTGTGCAATTTGTCCCTTTGCACAAGGCGTTGTACAATGTTGTACAACGCCTTGTGCAAAGGGACAAATTGCACAAGGTGACGCCAGGCAGCTGGGCACAATGCCAACGCGAGAGGAGAGGTATTGGAGGAAGCGGGCAGCAAATACAAGCCTACCAGCCGCTTCCTCCAATGTCTCTGTCCCCTCCTCCCGCTTTCTCCAATAGCTGTCTAGTGAACATGGTTTTATTATGCTGCGGGCTTCACAGCCGCCCGCAGCAAGGGGATGAATAAGAAATAAATAATAATAATAAATAAAGAATAATAAGAAATAAAGAATAATAGTAAATAAAGAATGTATAAATAAAGCTGAGGGAAGCGCTGCAAGCACAGGGCAGCCTGCTCCCTCAGTTGTATTTAACTTAGATCTCATCCATTCATAATGCCCTACTTGCTGTGTCCCTTTGCTTTTAGTACTTTTGCTCCACTCTCAGTTTGAAGGGGAGTGGAGCAAAAGTACTAATAGCAATGGGACACAGGAGGTAGGGGGTTAACAATGAATGAGATCTAAGTTAAACTGTCTAATAATAGTATTTTAATTAAAAAAAAGTTTAAAACACACACAAACACACACATATATATATAGGCAAGGTATGTAGTCCATACGTTGCCTATTAACCCTTTGGGTACCAGAGGGGTAGGAAACATGCTAAGCAATGCTTTCCTACCTCTCTGGTACTCAAAGGGTTAATTGTGGAATAAAAGATTTGTCCACTACATGGAAGTCCATGAGGTGGATGTGGATGGGGTTAGTATGTCACATATATGTAATATATGTGACATACTAAGGGGGGGATGTGGAAGGGGGCATTGTGTAGTACTTGGTGTACTAGTTTTATTGATTTTAACCCTTTGAATTCCACAGGGGTGAGCAGTGCACATCCCTATGGCATTCAAAGCTGTCCATGGTGCTGAAAGCCTTCTCTGTGTTCCCCTAGTGGCTGGGTAGGGAAGCACAGAGAAAGCTGTTCAGAACTGGAGACGTGGGTTTTGGATTTTCTGACTGAACTTGATACTTTGCAGTGCTGTGATTGGCTGTGGTGCTAGGTAACATTTTTATCGTGTGTTTTTAGGTAAGATTTTCTATGCGACGCAGGTTTAAGATTAACGTGTATTTTGCTGGTTATCGCTCGTTAGGCTTTCTAGGTAAGGAAGATTTGAATCTCACGTTACCTGGTCTTGCTTAACGAGCGAAGGCAGTTTTTTTCTTCACGTTGGTTTTAACGCCAGCATTTGAATCGAGCCCTTAGTTCTTCATATGTCAGTGCCCATCAGTGTTGGCATTGTGCTGTACAAGGGGAGGAGGAGCCCTCTTATCCCGGGATAACTGTCCTAGCTATGTCTGGAATGCTACATGTTTTCTAGGCACAAAAAAAAACTCATGATCTGTGGATGCAGGCATTTAAATATACATGTATAACATGCATTATACATATATGTGTGTGCATGTGTAGAGACATTTCTCAGCTTTAAGTTAAACTGAATCTCCTCCCTCTCCCTGCACTATACACCCCTCCACACTTCAAAGCCAAGCTAGGTAATCCTGATCAAGGCAGAGGAAAGGTAGTCTCACCAGCGCAGAGAATCCAAGTAACAGGCAGAGAACCAAAGCCCAGAACAAAGAGACATTCCTTCATGGTGGATTGACCTGCATCTCTCAGTCGACTAAGAAATAGAGTGATCGGTAAAAATAAAAATCCAATTTAGTCTTGCATCTATTTAGGGATGTAGGAACCATGGGGATACCTCAAAAATAGAGGGAGGGAGACAAAACTAGAGAACAGCAGCCAACAAAAAGACTGAGGCCAAAACATGCATCTTGGGATGCAAACACATTAACTGTAATGCCACGGTTGAAGCTGGTCTACCCTTTATAGGGCCTTCAGGTACAACAAAAGGAGTATCCATTGGTCTGTAACTTGAACATAGTGTCAAAGACATCTAACCACATCCAAAGTATGAAGAACTTCTTCCTTCCAGTTATGTGGGTTAGAAACCATTCCTAATGTGAAAAGAGGTAACAACTTTCAGTTGAAAGTCCAGAACAGTTAACGATACTGTGTTTTGAGGAAAGTCAAGGTGAGGACATCAACAGGGAAGTGCACTGAGCTCCAAAACTATCTGAACTTAGGAAACAGAAGAAGGTTGAAATGTGGACCTTAAGAAAGGTGGGTCTAAAACCTCTCTTAAATCCAGCTTGTAAGAAATCCAAAACATGAGATAGCTTGAAACATAGGGGATCAAGTTATTGTTGAACACAAACGGTAAACTAGATTCCCCAAACTCTGTAATGAATCTTAGCAGACAAAGGTTTCTGGCTCTGAATCACTTTCACACTGAGTCCCCTGACGTGGTAGATTACTTTGGGGAGCATGGCAATTGGTGGAAAAAAGTACACTGGATCGACCTGCCAGAGGGTCAGCTCCTGCTGCTTTTGGATCCCTGGTCTTTGGGCAAAACACTGGATGTTTTGCATTGAGACAAGATGCCATCAAGTCAATGTCAGCCATCTCCCAGCATCGTGTGAGTTGATGAAAGATCTTCTGTTCCAACTCCCATTGTCCCAGATCTAAAGAATTTCTTCTGAGATAATCTGCTTCCCAGTTATCCATTCCTAGAATGTAAATTGCTGAAATATTTGGCACGTCATTCTGCCTAGCAAAGGGTTCTTTCCTCCTCTAATCAAGCAGCTTTTGCTCTTGGTTCTACCTTGACTAATATTGATGTAGGGCACTGCCATGGCATTGTTGGATGAATGGATCCAAACTGGAAGTCCCTTCAAGAGGATTGTCCACACAATGAGTGTGTTTTATATGGCTTATGGACCTAGGTGTCACAGTTTGTTTTGACTCTCAGACACAGAGTAAGATATAATCAAACTTTATTGAAAAGGTTAATAAGAACCCTCACGGGTCCTGAACATACATATATACGGCATGTACAAAATAGGTTCAAACAGTAGGTTTTGCAAAATACAGTATGGTAGGCTCTACCGGCCTTGCCAATATACCGGGCAAGGCAGCCTATGGTATGGCACGACAATAGAAATGAGGTTCTACCGGCCCTGCCAATATACCGGGCAAGGCAGCCTGATGGATTACTCAGTTGTAGGAATAAGGCTCTACCGGCCTTGCCAATATACCGAGCAAGACAGCCTGGAGGTTGGCACAACAATCTGAGTGAGGCTGTACCGGCCTTGCCAATATACCGGACAAGGCAGCCTAAATGACTGAAGGACAGCTCCACTAGTGCTGTAAGGTTGGATGCATCAGCATAAGATGGTACAGTGGAGCAAACAAGTATCACGTATAAGACAAACAGGGAGGCCCAACTGGTCCTGTAAATGGAGGCAGCTAGCAACCAGTGATATGTAGTAACCCAGTACCGTGTACTGGGCAACAGGAACATCCTACCGGTTCAGTAATGGAGGCAACTTAGCAACCGGTGATATGGAGTAAACCAGTACCGCGTACTGGACAACAGGAATGCCCTACCAGTGCAATAATGTAGGCAGCAGCAAATGGTGATATGGAGTAAACCAGTACAACGTACTGGACAACGGAAACGCCCTACCAGTGCATTAATGGAGGTACCTTAGCAACCGGTGATATGGAGTAAACCAGTACCACGTACTGGACAACGGGAACGCCCTACCGGTGCATAAACGGAGGCAGCTTAGCAACCGGTGATATGGAGTAAACCAGTACCACGTACTGGACAACAGGAATGCCCTACCGGTGCAGTAATGGAGGCAGCTTAGCAACCGGTGATATGGAGTAAACCAGTACCGCGTATTGGACAACAGGAACGCCCTACCGGTGCAGTAATGGAGGAAGCTTAGCAACCAGTGAAATGGAGTAAACCAGTACCGCGTACTGGACAACAGGATCGCCCTACCGGTGCAATAGTGGAAGCAGCAGCAACCGGTGATATGGAGTAACCAGTACCGCGTACTGTACAACGGAACGCCCTACCGGGGCAATGATGGAGGCAGCTGCAACCGGTGAAATGGAGTAAACCAGTACCGCGTACTGGACAACGGGAATGCCCTACCGATGCAGTAACGGAGGCAGCTAGCACTCGTGGAATATGAAGTAATCCAGTAATCAGAATGTCGCCCAGGCGACTAAAGTCAAATGAAGTATGACAGCCAGGATCCAGGAGCAGGAACGACGGGCAGGCCAGGACAGGACACTGGGACAACAGGACAGCCAACCCAGGACAGGAACGGGAACAGGAGCAACAGCAACACCGGATCAGGAACGGAAGCAGGAACGTCAGCCCAACCTGATCAGGAACAGATGCAGGAACCATGCAGTAGTAACACTGGCGTCTGGACGAACCACTGACACTGGAATACTGTAGCAAAGCAGGCCCAGACATTCAGGTACTAAGGCTGGTGACTACTTGACATAGAGACCCCACAAAAGGGCAACCAAAGGGTGTCTCAGCCCAGTCTATATAGGCAATACTGGGTGGGCAATAGACAGGTGGCCAATGGAGAGTTCATAAACTTGACTGACAGCAAAAGCCAGCAATCACGGGCACCATGATACTAGGATGTTGATGGGAAGAGCCACTTTGACTTCTGACCACTGGCTCTGAACTGACTGAGATGCACACACTGCCTCCCAAACAAACAAGCTGATATAGGTCATCATCACTCTTTAATCCACTATACAGAAGAGAATGCCTTTGTTCAGATTCTGACTCATCACCTACCATTACAGAGACCAGCATGTAGATTGAGACAGAAGAATAATGCCTGGAAGAAGACGATGAGTCATGTCCCATATCTGAAGCAGATTAAGATGTAATGATCTTAGATGAAATTGTGCATATGGCACCACCTCCGTAGTGGACACTGTGGTCCCCACTAACCTCGTACAGTCTTTGATTGATGGTTGGGTTTGATCCAGGATTTTTCACTCCTTCATAGAAACACAGAATTTACTGTCAGATAAGAACCACTTGGCCCATCTAGTCATCTTATTTTACCTACTGTAAAAACCTGAATCCTTATTTGGTCCTTGGTCTTGTATTATGTTCAGAACACCCTTGTGCCTATACCATGCATGCTTACATTCCCTCACTGTGTTAATGAATGAATATTTTTTTTTACCACAAGTGTACGCAGCGCTTTACAATTTAAGGCTTTAGAATATACAGGGTTACAAGTGCTTTGTGGAGTGCAACATTGGGCTTGAGGTCCCTGCCCGAAAGCATACAATCTAAAGTGGTAATGGCAGACATACAGAGTACATAAGGGTCAAGTGCTGAATACAGTGCTAGAGTTCTGATGATGATAGAGGACACAAGTAAAGTAAATAATTTATAAGAACGTTCGTTGTACAGCATCCGTGCCTTCTAGCATGAGTATTAACTTCTATCACTTCTGCTGGTAGACTATTCCACTTATCTACTACCCTCTCAGTGAACTAAAACTTTCTTATATTACATCTAAACCTGTGTCCCTCTAGTTTTAGTCTATAACCTCTTGTCCTAACATTTTCGCTCCTTTGAAATATACTTCCCTCCTGCACTTTGTTGAATTCCTTCATGTATTTGAATGTTTCTATCATATCCCCTCTCTCTCTTCTCTACTCTAAGGGATACATATTCAGATCCTTTAGTCTACCCTGATACTGCCCATCCTGTAAATCATTCACTATTTAATAGTCCTTCTTTGAATTCTCTCTATAGTATCTATATCCTTTTGGAGCTGGGGTCTCTAGTACTGTACACAATACTCTAGGTGAGGTCTAACCAGAGATCTGTAGAGTGACATGACCACTTCCCTCTTTCTGCTATTAATGCCCCAAGTTATACAACCCAGCACCTAGGGTTGCCACCCAGCCAGTATTTTACCGGCACAGCCGGTAATTAGTGTCTTTGAGCCAGTGCCGGTATAGCTAGTATACCGGCAATTGAGAAGCCGGTATTTGTGTCCGGAGTTAGTCTCTTCCACTGACCAGCCCTCTGCCAGCTGCTCAGTGATTGCTGCACCTGACCTCACTGTCCCCAGAGTCAGGGAATGTGTCCCCAAATGTCCCCGGATCCATTCAGCTTCTCTTTATTGAGTCTATTGAGACTCAATGAATTGAAGCTAGCTGAAGACTGTGAGCATGAGTATGCACAAGCAGTGTAATGATGTCATCACGAGCTGCAGGGGCGCGTGATGATGAATCAGGGGAGAGGGCACAAATTACTTTGGAGACCAAAGAATGTGCTAGACTGCAGGGCTCACCTCACCATGCCACCAGCTTGACTCGGCCTCCACGCCATGATGCCAGGGGGGGTCTGAACTAAGGTAGGACATTGTGGAACTGGGCAGTGTGTGGAGGAAGACAGTGTGCAAGTGGGAAATGTATGGAGGGGGACAGGGTGGGCAGTGTGGAACTGGGCAGTGTATGGAGGAGGACAGGGTGGGCAAAGTGGAGGTGCATAATGTAGGCAGTGTGGAAGTGGGCAATGTGTGGAGGAGGACAGGGTGGGCACTGTGGAGATGGACAATGTGAAGTTGGACAAGGTGGGCAGTGTGGAGGTGGACAATGAGAAGTTGGACAGGGTGGGCAATGTGGGGGTGGACAATGTGGACAGTGTGAAGTTGGACAGGTTGGGCAATGAGGTAGTAGACAGTATTAAGGTAGACAGGGTGTGCAGTGTGTGGAGGAGGATGGGTTGGATAGTTTGTGGAGGTGAACAGTGTGGGCAATGTTGAGGTGGGCAGTGTGTGGAGGAGGAACGGGGTGGACAGGGTGGCAGGAGGGCAGAAAATGTACCTGTTTTGCTGTTTCTCTTGTCTTACAATGAACCTGTGTTTGAAAAGAGAACCTTAATATCAATGGAAGATTTTTTTTTGTTGGTAGTTGCTAGTCGGTGTGTCCCCACTTGGCTCCTTTTTTTCTTATTTTCCACTTCATCACACTGGCAGTTTTCCCTGTTTAATTACAATACACATGACACAAGAATTACGCATAGGAGTCAGGTGAGTGGTGTTGTGTTGCTCTTTTCACTCTTTAACCCTTTGAGTGCCAGAGGGGTACACAACTCATTGCAAAGGGTTAACCAGAAGGGTACACAATCAAACTCATTGCAACACTGAGTGGTTCTGCCCCTTTTGTGGCTCCTCCCTTTTCCGGCTCCTCCTTTCTGTGGCTTCTCCCTCACGACCCACAACTATGGCTGGTATTTTTTTGAGGGAAAAGGTGGCAACCCTACCAGCACCCTGTGTGCATTCCCCGCTTCTTTATTATATTGCCTGCTACCTTTAAGTTGTCAAAAATAATTACTCCCAAATCCTTTTCCTATGTTGTCTTTGACAGCACAGTACCCTTAATACTATAATGTGCCTTTGGATTTTTACATCCCAAGTGCATTCTTTTACATTTATCAACATTAAACTGCAGCTGACACAGTTGTCCATTCTTCTAATTTACCTAAATAATTTGTAATTTGGCTTGTTCCCCCAGGAATGTCTACCCTGTTGCAGATCTTTTGTAATATCACTAATACAAATTTTAAAAGAATGGGACCCACTAGTAACATGACCTTTGTCTGAATATATACATCTGTAAGGACATCCTTTTGTCTAAAAGAAGAAACACTTCCTAAAAAAAGAATCATGTTGAATATAAGACCCAGAAACATCAGAAGCGGAGTGGGAAGCAAGTGAGATGTCGATATTGATGATTCTGTTAGTTCCATCAACATGAAGAAATGTGGTTGAGGCATTTGTTTGATAACCATGAGGTACCACTTGAAGCATCTGAGATGGAGCCCCTCCATTGAAGGTAAAAGTGTCATAGCCTTCCCTGCACTAGAGAACAGGGAAGAATATCCATAACTCCACCTTCAGGTTGAGGAAGGATTGGCAGCTGCTGGCTTGCTAACAGGCTTTTTGTTGTCCCTGACGGGCTTGAATCTCCCTGAGTGTCAAAAGTAGGCTGATGATGTAGATTAGCACAAGGAAGATCCATTTTTATCCCTTGAAAAGCAAAAATAATTTCCTTTCCTTTAGAAATCCAGGTGGGGTTGATCTTGTCTAGCTTGGGCCCAAAAAGCAGATTACCTAAGACAGGCAGACACACAAATGACTTTTTAGAAGCAGAGTTAGCATTACAAATCTTCAGCCACAGAGTACACCAAGCTGCTACCACGGTTGCTAAACACTTAGGGCGAGATGTTCAAAATGTCGTCATAATGGAAAAATTGTCAGATCATGAGTTGGTGATAAAAGAAGGATAATATTTTCAGAAGTAAATCCGTCACATTTGAAAATGTGTCTAAAGAATTAAAAATGATGGTAAGAAGATCTTGATGAACATTGCCGTTAAAAATTCTGATGTTAAAAATTGTCTTTGATTTTGTCTTTGAAATGAAAATTTTCAAAGAAACAAAGACATTTTTTGTCTGAAATGACAAATTGCTTCTCACTCCTGCTAACAGCACTTTAATTTGTCTTCTACAAGTTGAGACCATTTTTGACGTTAATCAGACAAAAAAGAGACGTTGAAACAAATATTTTTTAATAAAATACCTTACAATATGACAGCAGATTAAACCACACCCACTTTTAAGACGTCTTTTTCTCTTTGATAGAGATGGCTGAATTGGCTTAAAAAATGACGGAAGCATGTCTGGGAATTGACGGACCATAGCGAAATAACTTTTTTATTCTAATTACAGACAATTTCAGTTACCACCACTTTCTGAACTTCTCACCCTTAGCCTCCATTCTGGCAGTTTCCAAAGCCTCACAATCATTCACAGTAGCATCTTACATGTGTTCAGGTAAAACAATTAGATCTTCATCAGGGGCATCTTCCTGGATCACTCACATTAGATGACTGTGCCAGGCCCCCATGGCTCTGCAAACCGAAGCAAAGTCTGGGAGAATTATCATCAAAGTGCCAAAAAACATATCCAGTTTCTTATCAACCCGGTCTTTATGGGCAGAGGCACTTTGCCTAGGAATTGTACGTTGAGTCCACAGATGGAAGAGTGTACCACAGTTCTACCCTGTTCTTCAGAAAAGGATACAGGCATGTAAACCTATTAAGCACAGACAAGACACGGTCAGGGGACTACCATCACTATACTCTGCACTCTTTTTCAAAGAACCTTTCTCTATCGTCAAATATAGCTTACAGGTGCCACAGGGAGGTGACAGCTCCTCCCAGGAGGCGGGAATATTTCTTCAGGAAGTGCAGGGTGGAGCTTCCCCCTCCTCCATAGCAAGCTACCTAGCTACTCCCCTCTCCAGATAGATTTGTTCCACGTCCTGGTAGGAAGGCTGAGAACAGTTCTGCTTAGTTTTTCAGTTATTTTATTTTATTTAGATATGGGGTATCCAAATTCCCCTATTAGGAGGATTACCATTACTGGCTTCCCCTGATGGATTGAGCAACCCTTTGAGTGCCATGGTCCACTTGTCCCACCGTTCCTCTCCGCACAGGGGTCTTTCTGGAGTTCCCTCATAACTCTTGCACTCATGTTGGGTTCAACTTTCTATGCTGTTTTGTGTCTTTGGATCATTTGGGCTATCTGGTAGTTTCTTAACCCCTTCTATGCCATGCTTTGTGCTGCTGGGATCCATTTTAACACTTTTCCTTTGGTCGTATGTGTTTTCTATTATTTATTGGGTGTTCTACATGTGTTTCTGCACTTTTGGGACATTTTGGGTTTTATTTGTCATATCTGAAATCCATGCCTTTAAGGGCGCGCTTTACCGCATAGCCGCAATGCTCAATTGATCTCTATACGACAGATTGTTTGGGACATATCTCTACAACCGCTCTTTTTGCCGAGTTGTGAGATGGCTCATTCTTCTTGTCTCCCCTTGCCTAACACTCTGGTGCACATCCTCAGTGTCTTGGGGGTTCAGGGGGAAATCGATTCTGCCCTTTGGTACTCTGTACTGGAAAAACTACATTTCCCATAGACCCCCGTTTTTGCAGGCTGTTCGCTGACTGGCTCCCTATTTGGTCGTCATTTGGTTTTCACTTTACATGAGTATCATATACAGGGCTTGGATTAATCTGCTCTCCTCCTCGGGTTATCTCGCCGCTTGACAGATAAGTATATTTTAGGATTTCTGGGGTGAAATCTTTAATCTGGGTGACAGTTTTTTTTTTTTTTTTTCATTACTGTTTGACACTTTTCTCCTGTAGGATGTTGGATCCATTGGGACATGGGGCTAGGCCTAAGGCTAAGGATTCAGGTGCGTCTTTGACCCCCCCTCACGCATTGTTCCTCATGCCATTCGGGGCTTCCCATAGGTTACTCTGGTTACTTATGCCCCTCATGTTCAGTGGCCCTGCGTCTCTGCCAGGGCCCTCCAGCCATGAACAATAAGTCCTGTACTGTTTTTCCTCCTAATTCCACTCTGGATCAGACTATCTTTGGATGAGTGGAAGTGCCTTTCTCCTTCTAAAAGGTTCTCTAAACTTTATCCCTTTTCTGAAGCTGCCTTGGCTCAATGGGCTACTCCTCCTCAGGTTGATCCCCCCATTTCCAGGCTTTCAAAATCCACTGCCTTGGCAGTGGCAGATGCTTCAGCTCTCAAAGATTTGACTGACAGGAAGCTTAATGTTTGGCTTCTGCTTGGTTCAATAGGGCCATTACTGTCTGGTCTGAAGAGCTGACAGATGCTGTCCATAAGGTTGCCCCTAAGGCTGACCTTTTATCCCTTTTGGCCAATATTTCTGAGGCTCAGCACTATGTTACTAACACTCTCTTTTATGCTGTTAGGCTAGAAGCCAAGGCCTCTGCCTTCTCTGCGACTGCTAGGCATATACTGTGGCTAAAAATCTGGTCTTCTGACTTGATTTCCAAGAAATTACTGATTTCTCTTCCTTTTCAGGGTACCTCTCTTTTTGGCCCAGAACTGAAGAACCTCATCAGTGAAGCTACTGGGGGCAGTAGTGCAATCCTCAGGCAAGGAGGCAGCATCTTTCTCATCAATGCCAACACGCAGCACATAGGATGAACACAGTGGCTCCTCAGGCCCTGCGTTCCAGCCCCAAGCCTAAGCAGCAGTGGTGGTCCAAACACACCCATGGCTCGACGAACCCTGGTCCGCACATGCCAGTGGGTGGCCGCCTGCAACACTTTTTGAGTGTTTGGACAGGCTCTGTTGTGGATCAGTGGGTATTACAGGTGGTTTCCAAAGGTTACAGGATTCCCTTCAAATCCCTATCTCCATTCATATTCTTCCCTTCTCGCTCCCCTCAGGGTCAGGAACACCTCAGGCTTTTCAACTGGGCGGTCCAGGCCCTCTTGGACAAGGGTGTCCTAGCTCCGGTCTCACAGCCAGGGAGAGGTACCACTTTTTTGTTACAACCTCTTTGTAGTTTCCAAGAAGGATGGCGGCTGCCATGCTATCCTTGACCTCAAGGCTTTCAATTCATCTGTGGTCAAATCTCACTATAAGATGGAGTCCTTGAGTTCTGTCATAGCAGTGATGTGTCCAGGAGAGTTTCTGACTTCATTGGATCTACAGGATGCGTACCTGCACATTCCTATCCATCAGGACAGTCAGCAGTACCTCTGATTTGCCTGTGACATGGTCTACTTCCAGCTCCTCAGGTGTTCACTCGGTTCTTGGGTGCATTGATTGCCTTCCTGCACATCAAGGGGATTCAGTTGATGCCATAAATGGATGACCTTCTTATGAAAGCTCCTTCCAGGGATCTTCTGGAATGCCAGGTCCAGGACTGTGCTCAGATCCTCCTCTAACATGGTTGGATCCTGAATATGGACAAGCCTGCTCTGGTACCCTCTCAGAACCTGTTGTTCCTTGGCCTCCGGTTCGACACTCTGCGGAATATGGTCCATCTGATGGAGGATTTGATTCAACAGCTCACCTCCAAGGTGTCCTCTGCTCCTGCAAGGAAGTTCTCCTCTCTGGTGGGGAAGATGATATCCACCCTGGAAGCAGTGCCGCATGCTATGGCTCATGTATGGGAGCTTCAACGGTTTGTGATCTGAGTTTGCAGGGGGAACCTGGACCTTCTGGATCAGCCTGTCTCCCTCCCTGTGGAACTGGGTCTCTGCTAGTGTTTGGACCTCTCCAATTTGGAGAAAGGGAGGCCATTTGCGATTTCATACTGGACCATTGTGATGATGGACACCAGCCTGCTCGGTTGAGGTGCAGTCCAGGGTCACCAGAGTGTTCAGGGTAGTTGGTCAGCGGAGGAGACCCTTCTACCCATCAACATTTTAGAACTCAGGGCAATATTCCATGTTCTGAGGTATTGGTCCTCTCATCTGACAGGATGCCCTGACCGAGTCCAGTCCGACAACACTACCGCCGTAGCTTACATCAATAAGCAAGGAGGCACTAGAAGCCCCACCGCTTAGTTTGAGGTCAAGGCTATTTTGACTTGGGCAGAAGAGCATGTGCCTGCTATTTCTGCCTTGCATATCCCTGGCATAGAAAACATCATGGAAGACTTCCTCAGTCAGCACACAGTGGATCCAGGGGAGTGGGAACTCCATCCAGAAGTCTTCGACCTTATAGTGCAGAAGTGGGGTCTTCCTTCAATATACCTGATGGCCACCAGGGACAACCAGAAGGTTTAGATCTAGTGATGAGCGAGCACCCCAATGCTCGGGTGTTCGGGTGCTCTGACCGAGCACCCCCGGAGGCTCGAGTGCTCGGCCGAGCACCCGAGCCCCATTGAAGTCAATGGGAGGACTCGAGCATTACACCAGGCACCCCCTGCTCTGATGAGGGGAGGGTGCCTGGTCCATAGGAAAAGGGCAGAAAATGATGGAAACACCACAGAAATGGTTCAGGGACAGCATAGGGAGGATGTCTGGATGCATCTTGGACTCCAACATCGCTGCTGGGAACGATCTTTCGCCCGTAGTACGCCATTTTTACAGACTGACCGTAAAACACACAAAAAGGAAAATAAAAACGACTTTAGGCGAAAAATTGTTACCAAACAGTATTTGCTGTATATTTACTTGTATATCATCTGCAAATTCTCCCAAAAATGTCCTCGATTTTTCTGAACTGAGGCCATGATTAAGAGGGAAACGTGCGCAGAGGCAAATTCTCCCAAAAATTTCCTTGATTTTTCTGAACTGAGGCCATGATTAAGAGGGAAACGTGCGCAGAGGCACATTCTCCCAAAAATTTCCTTGATTTTTCTGAACTGAGGCCATGATTAAGAGGGAAACGTGCGCAGAGGCAAATTCTCCCAAAAATTTCCTAGATTTTTCTGAACTGGGGCCATGATTAAGAGGGAAACGTGCGCTGAGCCGACCATCTAAAACATTATGGGTGAGGGTCTGCTGCGGAGCTGACCATCCTAAACATTATATGCGAAGGCCCGCTAGTGAGCTGACGCTATAAAACATTATATGAGAGGGCCCGCTAGAGAGCTGACCCAATAAAACATTATATGAGAAGGCCCGCTGGTGAGCTGACCTATACAAAAATTGTCAAACAGCGCCCGCTGGTGAGCTGGCCCTATATAAAAATTATATCACAGGGCCCGCTGGTGAGCTGGCCCTATATAAAAATTATATCACAGGGCATATGGAAGAGGAGGAGGAGGATGAGAAGATTAAGAGTCAACCATATACCCGTTTTTTGGGTGGAAGGGGTGAATGGGAATACAGAGTATTCCCATCATTGTAAATAACATATATAAAGTGAGTTTATGTTCCCCCAGGGCTTTCCTCCAGTGGAGTGGAGAAGTCAGGGGAAATCCAGGCCTTGTTCATTTTTATAAGTGTCAACCTATCAGCATTGTCGGTGGAAAGGCGGATACGCTTATCTGTTATGATGCCACCAGCAGCACTAAATACCCGCTCAGACAGAACGCTGGCGGCAGGGCAGGCCAGCACCTCCAAGGCGTAGAGTGCCAGTTCATACCACGTGTCCAGCTTGGACACCCAGTAGTTGTAAGGCACAGAGGGATCATTGAGGACGCTGACACGGTCTGCTACGTACTCCTTCACCATCTTCCAAAACTTTTCCCTCCTTGTGACACTAGGCTGCGCATCAGGGTGAGGGTGCTGGCGGGGTGTCATGAAGGTGTCCCACGCCTTGGAGAGTGTTGCCCTGCCTTTGTCGGAACTGCTGTGTGCTCCCCTTTTTTACCCTTCTCTGTTGGCCAAGGTAGCACGTACTCTGCCGCCAGCGTTCTCAGATGGAAAATTTTGGAGCAATTTTTCAACAAGAACCTTCTGGTATTGCACCATTTTGCTTGTCCTCTCCACCGGAGGAATGAGAGATGAGAAATTCTCTTTGTAGCGGGGGTCCAGAAGGGTGAACACCCAGTAATCCGTGTTGTCTAAAATGCGTATAACGCGTGGGTCACGGGAAAGGCAGCCTAACATAAAGTCAGCCATGTGTGCCAGAGTACCAACAGGCAAGATTTCGCTGTCCTCACCAGGAGGATGACTCTCAATCTCCTCATCCTCTTCCTCCTCTTCTGCCCACCCACGCTGAAGAGATGGAACTAAAGTTCCATGGCTACCCTCTGTAGCGGAGGCAACCGTGTCTTCCTCCTCCTCCTCCTCCTCCTCCGCCTCCTCCAATTGTCGCTGAGAAGACGAAGTGAGGGTGCTCTGGCTATCACCTTGTGTAAGCTCTTCCTCCCCCATTTCCACCTCTTCCACATGCAAAGCGTCAGTTTTAATTGTGAGCAGCGAGCGTTTCAGTAGACACAGAAGTGGGATGGTTACACTGATAATAGCGTTATCGCCGCTCACCATCTGTGTCGATTCCTCAAAATTGCGTAAAACCTCACAGAGGTCTGACATCCATTCCCACTCCTCACTTCTGATTACAGGAAGTTGAACGGAGAGGCGACGACCGTGTAACAGCTGGTACTCCACTACTGCCCTCTGCTGCTCACAAAGCCGGGCCAACATGTGGAAGGTGGAGTTCCAGCGTGTGCTCACGTCACACAGCAGCCGGTGAGCTGGCAATTGTAAGCGCTGCTGCAGCTTCAACAGGCCGGCTGAAGCTGTAGATGACTTACGGAAATGTGCACACACGCGGCGCACCTTGGTCAAGAGATCATGCACATTGGGGTAGGTTTTTAGAAATCGCTGAACCACTAAATTAAATACATGCGCTAGGCATGGTACGTGTGTGAGCTTGCCGAGCTCCAAAGCCGCCACCAAGTTACGCCCATTATCACACACAACCATGCCTGGTTGCAGGTTGAGTGGCGAGAGCCACTGCTCGGTCTGGTGACTAATCCCCTGCAACAGCTCTGAGGCCGTGTGCTGTTTGTCCCCAAGGCAGATCAGCTTCAGCACGGCCTGTTGACGCTTCCCCACTGCAGTGCTACACTGCTTCCAGCTACCGGCTGATGGGGGAGTGGCGCTGCGTGCAGAGAATTCGGAGGTGGAAACGGAGGAGGAGGAGCCAATAACGTAGGTGCTGGCGGAAACCCTGATGGAGGTAGGGCCCGCAATCCTCGGCGTGGGTAGCACCCGTGCCATCCCAGGGTCCGAGTCGCTCCCAGCCTCCACGACATTCACCCAGTGTGCCGTCAGGGAAATGTAGCGTCCCTGGCCACAAGCACTTGTCCATGTGTCAGTCGTTAAGTGGACCTTCCCAGTAACTGCGTTGGTCAGGGCACGGGTGATGTTACGGGACACATGGTGGTGTAATGCGGGGATGGCACACCGGGAAAAGTAGTGGCGGCTGGGGACCGCGTACCGAGGGACAGCTGCTGCCATCAGGCTGCGGAAGGACTCAGTCTCCACAAGCCTAAATGGCAGCATTTCGATGGCCAGTAATTTGGAAAGGTGTGAGGTTAGTGCTATGGCCTGTGGGTGGGTGGCTGGGTATTTTCGCTTGCGCTCAAATGCCTGGGGTAACGACATTTGGACGCTGTGCTGGGACAGGGAAGTGGATGTGGTCGCTGATGGTGCTTCAGATGGTACAGGTGCAGGGCGGGAGGTATGCGGGCCTGCGCCTTCGACAGGCGATTGGCCGGCACCGAAAACAGGGGAAGAGGAGGCAGTGGTGTGGCCTGCAGACACAGATGGGCGATCCAGGCGTTCCTCCCACTTATTACGGTGCTTGGATGCCATGTGTCGGATCATGCTGGTGGTGGTGAGGTTTCTAGTGTTCATGCCTCGGCTCATTCTGGTGTGGCACAGGTTGCAAACTACAATTCTTTTGTCGTCCGCACTTTCCTTAAAAAAACGCCATACCGCGGAACACCTACCCCTTGGCAAGGTAGATTTACGCAAGGGGGTGCTCCGTGGAACATTTGCGGGCCGGTTTGGTGCGGTCCGCCTTCTTTCTGTAGCCACACCACTGCCTCTTCCAGCCTGTTGCGGTGCTGCAGATGGCTCACCCTCAGGACTGCTGTCATCGCTCGGCTCTACACCTTCCCAGGTGGGGTCAGTCACCTCATCGTCCACCAAGTCCTCCTCCACTTCCTCACTCTGATCATCCTCCTCATGTCTTGATCCCACCACATACTCAGTCATTGACAGCTGTATATCATCCTCCTCAACAAGGTCTTGAGACAGTAATAGTGGTTGATTTAATGGCAACTGTGTCTCATCATCATCATCATCCACTACTTCCTTTGACCTTAAATGCCGTTCACATCTGTCATCTTCTTGTGATTGGGTACCCTCTAGAGGTTGTGAATCAGGGCATAAGATGTCATGTTCCTCTGCAAGCGTGCTTGGAGAGAGGGTCAAATGAAGGATTGGTGATGAGACGAGCTCCTCACTATATCCCAGTGTGGGATCACTTCTTTGACCAGACCCTCTATGGTGGGAGGAAGGATGATCAGAGTGAGGATTATGTTGACCAGACTCTTGGCTACTGAGAGTGGACTTGGTGGAAGACAGGGTGGTGCTTAACCGACTGGAAGCAGTATCAGCTGACATCCAACCGACCACCTGTTCGCAGTGGTCGGACCTCGAGAGTGATGTCCTGCGACGCCCTGTAAAATGAGACATGAAGCTAGGTATGGTGGATGTCTTTCTTTCTTGTGCTCTGGCACCAGGCACAGTTTCTCCGCGTCCTGACCCGCGCCCTGAACTATCAGGATCACGTCCACTTCCCCGTCCCTTTTTACCCGCCTTCTTCATATTACACGGAATATGTGCTGCAAATCTGCAACTGTGCAGAGTACACAGAATGTGCTGCTAAACTGCGGTGACGCACACTGAATGGAATATGTGACTTTGATATTTTAGTTTGAAGACTTAACAGTATTTCTTCCTATTCTGCAACTGTGCAGAGTACACAGAATATGCTGCTAAACTGCGGCGAAGCACACTGAATGGAATATGTGACTTTGATATTTTAGTTTGAAGACTTAACAGTATTTCTTCCTATTCTGCAACTGTGCACAGTACACAGAATATGCTGCTAAACTGCGGCGAAGCACACTGAATGGAATATGTGACTTTGATATTTTAGTTTGAAGACTTAACAGTATTTCTTCCTATTCTGCAACTGTGCAGAGTACACAGAATGTGCTGCTAAGCTGCGGCGACGCACACTGAATGGAATATGTGACTTTGATATTTTAGTTTGAAGACTTAACAGTATTTCTTCCTATTCTGCAACTGTGCACAGTACACAGAATGTGCTGCTAAACTGCGGTGACGCACACGGAATGGAATATGTGACTTTGATATTTTAGTTTGAAGACTTAACAGTATTTCTTCCTATTCTGCAACTGTGCACAGTACACAGAATATGCTGCTAAACTGCGGCGAAGCACACTGAATGGAATATGTGACTTTGATATTTTAGTTTGAAGACTTAACAGTATTTCTTCCTATTCTGCAACTGTGCAGAGTACACAGAATGTGCTGCTAAACTGCGGCGACGCACACTGAATGGAATATGTGACTTTGATATTTTAGTTTGAAGACTTAACAGTATTTCTTCCTATTCTGCAACTCTGCACAGTACACAGAATGTGCTGCTAAACTGCGGTGACGCACACTGAATGGAATATGTGACTTTGATATTTTAGTTTGAAGACTTAACAGTATTTCTTCCTATTCTGCAACTGTGCACAGTACACAGAATATGCTGCTAAACTGCGGCGAAGCACACTGAATGGAATATGTGACTTTGATATTTTAGTTTGAAGACTTAACAGTATTTCTTCCTATTCTGCAACTGTGCAGAGTACACAGAATAGGCTGCTAAACTGCGGTGACGCACACTGAATGGAATATGTGACTTTGATATTTTACTTTGAAGACTTAACAGTATTTCTTCCTATTCTGCAACTCTGCACAGTACACAGAATGTGCTGCTAAACTGCGGCGAAGCACACTGAATGGAATATGTGACTTTGATATTTTAGTTTGAAGACTTAACAGTATTTCTTCCTATTCTGCAACTGTGCAGAGTACACAGAATATGCTGCTAAACTGCAGCGAAGCACACTGAATGGAATATGTGACTTTGATATTTTAGTTTGAAGACTTAACAGTATTTCTTCCTATTCTGCAACTGTGCAGAGTACACAGAATGTGCTGCTAAACTGCGGTGACGCACACTGAATGGAATATGTGACTTTGATATTTTAGTTTGAAGACTTAACAGTATTTCTTCCTATTCTGCAACTGTGCACAGTACACAGAATATGCTGCTAAACTGCGGCGAAGCACACTGAATGGAATATGTGACTTTGATATTTTAGTTTGAAGACTTAACAGTATTTCTTCCTATTCTGCAACTGTGCAGAGTACACAGAATATGCTGCTAAACTGCGGCGAAGCACACTGAATGGAATATGTGACTTTGATATTTTAGTTTGAAGACTTAACAGTATTTCTTCCTATTCTGCAACTGTGCAGAGTACACAGAATGTGCTGCTAAACTGCGGTGACGCACACTGAATGGAATATGTGACTTTGATATTTTAGTTTGAAGACTTAACAGTATTTCTTCCTATTCTGCAACTATGCACAGTACACAGAATATGCTGCTAAACTGCGGCGAAGCACACTGAATGGAATATGTGACTTTGATATTTTAGTTTGAAGACTTAACAGTATTTCTTCCTATTCTGCAACTGTGCAGAGTACACAGAATATGCTGCTAAACTGCGGCGAAGCACACTGAATGGAATATGTGACTTTGATATTTTAGTTTGAAGACTTAACAGTATTTCTTCCTATTCTGCAACTGTGCACAGTACACAGAATATGCTGCTAAACTGCGGTGAAGCACACTGAATGGAATATGTGACTTTGATATTTTAGTTTGAAGACTTAACAGTATTTCTTCCTATTCTGCAACTGTGCACAGTACACAGAATATGCTGCTAAACTGCGGCGAAGCACACTGAATGGAATATGTGACTTTGATATTTTAGTTTGAAGACTTAACAGTATTTCTTCCTATTCTGCAACTGTGCAGAGTACACAGAATATGCTGCTAAACTGCGGCGAAGCACACTGAATGGAATATGTGACTTTGATATTTTAGTTTGAAGACTTAACAGTATTTCTTCCTATTCTGCAACTGTGCAGAGTACACAGAATATGCTGCTAAACTGCGGCGAAGCACACTGAATGGAATATGTGACTTTGATATTTTAGTTTGAAGACTTAACAGTATTTCTTCCTATTCTGCAACTGTGCAGAGTACACAGAATGTGCTGCTAAACTGCGGCGACGCACACTGAATGGAATATGTGACTTTGATATTTTAGTTTGAAGACTTAACAGTATTTCTTCCTATTCTGCAACTGTGCACAGTACACAGAATGTGCTGCTAAACTGCGGTGACGCACACTGAATGGAATATGTGACTTTGATATTTTAGTTTGAAGACTTAACAGTATTTCTTCCTATTCTGCAACTGTGCAGAGTACACAGAATATGCTGCTAAACTGCGGCGAAGCACACTGAATGGAATATGTGACTTTGAATATTTTAGTTTGAAGACTTAACAGTATTTCTTCCTATTCTGCAACTGTGCACAGTACACAGAATATGCTGCTAAACTGCGGCGAAGCACACTGAATGGAATATGTGACTTTGATATTTTAGTTTGAAGACTTAACAGTATTTCTTCCTATTCTGCAACTGTGCAGAGTACACAGAATATGCTGCTAAACTGCGGCGAAGCACACTGAATGAAATATGTGACTTTGATATTTTAGTTTGAAGACTTAACAGTATTTCTTCCTATTCTGCAACTGTGCAGAGTACACAGAATGTGCTGCTAAACTGCGGTGACGCACACTGAATGGAATATGTGACTTTGATATTTTAGTTTGAAGACTTAACAGTATTTCTTCCTATTCTGCAACTGTGCACAGTACACAGAATATGCTGCCAAACTGCGGCGAAGCACACTGAATGGAATATGTGACTTTGATATTTTAGTTTGAAGACTTAACAGTATTTCTTCCTATTCTGCAACTGTGCACAGTACACAGAATATGCTGCTAAACTGCGGCGAAGCACACTGAATGGAATATGTGACTTTGATATTTTAGTTTAAAGACTTAACAGTATTTCTTCCTATTCTGCAACTGTGCACAGTACACAGAATATGCTGCTAAACTGCGGCGAAGCACACTGAATGGAATATGTGACTTTGATATTTTAGTTTGAAGACTTAACAGTATTTCTTCCTATTCTGCAACTGTGCACAGTACACAGAATATGCTGCTAAACTGCGGCGAAGCACACTGAATGGAATATGTGACTTTGATATTTTAGTTTGAAGACTTAACAGTATTTCTTCCTATTCTGCAACTGTGCAGAGTACACAGAATGTGCTGCTAAACTGCGGTGACGCACACTGAATGGAATATGTGACTTTGATATTTTAGTTTGAAGACTTAACAGTATTTCTTCCTATTCTGCAACTGTGCAGAGTACACAGAATGTGCTGCTAAACTGCAGTGACGCACACTGAATGGAATATGTGACTTTGATATTTTAGTTTGAAGACTTAACAGTATTTCTTCCTATTCTGCAACTGTGCACAGTACACAGAATATGCTGCTAAACTGCGGCGAAGCACACTGAATGGAATATGTGACTTTGATATTTTAGTTTGAAGACTTAACAGTATTTCTTCCTATTCTGCAACTGTGCAGAGTACACAGAATGTGCTGCTAAACTGCGGTGACGCACACTGAATGGAATATGTGACTTTGATATTTTAGTTTGAAGACTTAACAGTATTTCTTCCTATTCTGCAACTGTGCACAGTACACAGAATGTGCTGCTAAACTGCGGCGACGCACACTGAATGGAATATGTGACTTTGATATTTTACAGTTTGAAGACTTAACAGAATGTGCTCTAATCTGCAACTTTGCACACTAAACAGAATGTGCTCTAATCTGCAACTTTGCACACTAAACAGAATGTGCTCTAATCTGCAACTTTGCACACTAAACAGAATGTGCTCTAATCTGCAACTTTGCACACTAAACAGAATATATGAATTTTTTTTTTTTTTTTTTTTTTCCCCCACACAAAATAAACTGCTGCCCCCACACACAGTAGTCCTAAAAAGGACTTTTGGTTCTTTTTTTTAACAAAGTTGCTTGTCTTCTCCCTACACTGACTTTCCCTTCCTATCCTCATCTCTCCCTGGCTAAGACTGAGCCGAACTCGCTGGTCAGGTGCTATACAGCACCCGACCACGGGTTCTGGCCAGCCAATCAGTGTAATGCCAGCAGCCAATATGGCTGCTGGCATTACACTGATGTCAGAGCCTCCCTGCACGTTTATTGGCTGCGCAGCAGCCGCGAAACGTGCGGGGAGGAGACCCGAACATGGCGGGCGAGCATATGTGGTACTCGTACGAGTACCGCCATGTGCCGAGCAGAGCGATGCTCGAGCCGATCCGAGCATCGGCCGAGCATGCTCGCTCAACACTATTTAGATCCTTTGCTCCGGCTCAAGGGATCCTCTGGAGTTTGCAGTGGATGCCCTGTCGATTCCATGGAGATTTCATCTGGCCTACATCTTTCCTCCTTTTCTCCTCCTGCCAAAGGTCCTATGGAAGATTCGGATGGACGGAGCTTCAGTCATCCTGATTGCACCTTATTGGGTCAGACAACCTTGGTTTCCAGAACTGCTGTCCTTCTCTTCTCAGGAACCATTTCCTCTGCCATGCAGACCGGATCTCCTCTGTTAGGTTTACCTGTGAAAGGAGGACATGGAGAATCTGGCTTTGATGGCATTGTGGTTGAAACCTCCATCTTGAGAAAGAAGGGCTACTCTTCTGAGGTAGTTTCCACCATGATTCAGACAAGGAAGCCGGTTTCCTCTAAGGCATACCATAGGATTTGGTCTATTTTCCACACTTGGTGCGTGAACAGGGGTCTGTCCTCACTGGGGCTCCATCTCCTGACTATCCTGTCTTTTCTGCAGGATGGCGTGAATTAGGGCCTTAGCCTTAGTTCCTTGAAGGTTTAGACTTTGGCTCTCTGTCTTTTTGCCATCTTACGGGATGTCAAAGTCTTATTTCAGGGTGTTGCTCATGCTTTCCTAGCCTATAAAGGTGCCCAAACCCCAGTGGGACCTTAATTTGGTTTTTGGGGTCTTGCAGCAAGTCTTTGGCCACCATTCCCTTTTGTCTTTTGACGTGGAATATGGCGTTTCTTTTGGCTATGGTCTCTTCTCAGAGTAGCTGAATTGCAGGCCTTGTCCTGCAAGCTGCTTTTCCTGGTGTTTCACAAGGATAAGGCTGTCCTTTGCACCTCCCAGCAATTTCTTCCTAAGGTGGTTTCTGAGTTCCACATCAATCAGGAGATTGTGGTGCCTTCCTTTTGTCCTGACCCTAAATTTGACAAGGAGAGGGATCTTCGCTTGTTGGATGTATTGTGCTGTCTTAAGTTCTAGTGCACCGCATTGAATCTGTCCGTCAGACTGATGCACTGTTTGTCATCCCTGAGGGCCCTAGGGCTGGTAAGGAGGCGTCCAAGGTGACTATTGCGTCCTGGATAAAGTCTACCATCCACAAGGCTTATGAACTCAGGAAGAAACCTGTTCCCTATCGCATCACAGCTCATTCCACTAGGTCTGTTGGGGCTTCCTGGGCCTACAAGAATCAGGTCTCTGTTGATCAGCTGTGCAAGGCAGCCACCTGGTCCTCTGTGCACGTCTTTGCCAAACACTACCATGTTGATGTTCTGGCTTCAGCTGAAGCCAGTTTTGGCAGGAAAGTCCTGGAGGCAGTTCTCTGTCTATAACTTTACTTTATGTGCCTTATAGCTTTTTAACTGTTGAGCCCTGTTGGCTCTTGTTCTTGTATGCTGTGTATTGTTATTCAGTGTCCGTTGATATTTTGTTAGTTTGGGCTGTTCCGTGTCCTGGATAGTCCATGGGAACACTGGTTTCGTGGGAACTGGCACTTGGTCCTTTCCTTCTCTTATCACCCTGGGAACTCAATGTTGGTACATCCCCATAGTACCTGTAAGGTATATTAGACGATAAAGAAAAGAGTATTTTAGTCTTACCTGTTAAATCCTTTTCTCTCAGTCCATATAGCTTACAGGTCTCCCACCCAGTGAAAGAGACCATTGTCAGAGACTTTGTCCTGGGGGACCATACATGGTTAATTCTAATTGTAAGAATTAGCTGAAATTCTGTTTAAAATGTGTTCAAATTACATCATATGTGAACAATGAGCCATTAGTCCAAGGTAGGGAGTGAAAATAACTGACCGACATTTATGATGATGAAATGGGTTTTGCCAGACATTCTTAGTGTCTTAAAAAGCACTCCTCTAGGAAAACGTCTATGAAATGACAAATTTATATGACGTTTCATGCCCTCTTACATACATCATTGATAACATAAAAGCTGATTATATGTAAGAAATTTAAGTAGAGTAAGAGCTCCACCTAGAGTCTTGAGAGCATTATGACTGGGATTATCCGCATTCCTTGAATAATTAGGGATATATTAATATCCAATCAGGGCAGACCGGTGATGTCACGGTATAATGAGATGGCTCTTTGTCCAATCATTGGAAAAAGGTGGGAATAACTGATAAGGCAAAAATTGCAAATATAATCCCCAATTACTCTTAGTTAAGGGTCTTTGACTAAACTTAACTGGCTGAAACAGAAAAGGTATCTTGGGTGACTTCCTGAATAAGAACTTCTGGTGATTCCTGACAAAAGAAGTCTTTGCTTAGAAGTCCTAATCCTGCCTCTCACAGAGAAATACAAAGAAACTTTGATTGGTAACTATATCATTTATTCATTTAGATTCATTTAATCCAGAATTTCAAAATTTTTCTTCTGTTTGAAGAAATATAGTTTTATAATTGTCTTAAGTGGACTGGCCAACCATTTGGGATAATTTATAATAAGCTAGATTTAGCTATTAAATTCTGGAAATAATAGAATCTATATAATTATTGGGAAATGTTATAAATTGCCAATCAGTGTAATACAGTATATAGCGTGGGTTATTTATATTAGCTAATATTAATCTTGGTATTCCTAGAGTAATGTTTTATGGTTCTGGGAAGATTATAATAGTTAATATTTGATACAGGATATTCTTTGAATCCAGTTATTAACCCTTTAACCGCTACTTGTCTGTTGTTAGTTGTGTTTTCTTTGGAATTCTCTGTATATGTGCTAGGCTTATATTTTGTAATTTGAAAGTATTATCTCAATAGACAAAATAACTTCTGGGTGTGGCATTTGTTTAAACGTGTGGATTAACCCTTGGAGTGCCTATAGGTTTTATATAGGTTGCTATTGTCATAATATATGTTGACTGAAGTTGGTTACTTTATAGACATATGTTACTGGATTAACTCTGGTAGATTATTTATATAATGTTTGTTTGACTATATTAACTGCAATTTATATATTTTATTCAGAGGTATTCAATATTGCATTCAGTAGATAATTAAATTATAGTGATTTAAATCTGGGATATTATTCCAGTTATTCTCTAAATTTGATTATTATTGATATATGATAAAAGGAATTGTTAGAGGAATTATTTAATTCATCTCACAATACCCCTTACATCATAATTGGCATAGTCTATACAGTTTTTGGGGCAGAGGTATTAAGAGACCCTGCAGCCAACTGTATTATATTAATTGTAACAATCAATTAACTTATTCTATGCTGCTGAATGCAATTAGTGTTATTATACCTCTGAATATACCTATAGGTGGTTAACCCTTGCACCGCTGGTAATCTTTATGATAATAAGTGTGGTTTGATATTCTGTGTACCTATTATAATTGCTACTCACTTATATATTTCATTGTTGCTGATACTTGTATGTATATTGTATTTTAATAAAATATATATTTTTGCACAAATATGAAGGATTGATTCTTTTGATCAATTCGTTACTGTGAAATAGCGTGTCAATACATATTAAAGATAAAGTTCTCGAATTATTTTATATTGTCATTTGCCTATTTAAGTGAAGAAATCCAACCTGAGTGGTTCTCTGTTTAACCCTTTGGATACCTTCATATAAATAGCCCGACAGGTTTCTGGAGGTTCCACCGAGATCTTTATATAGGATTGACACATTTGTCAAATAATTTTATTGGCAGATATATTACACAGTAACATATTTGTGCTTAAACATGTCTCAGGCAACTTCTTCAGTGTCTGATCCAATGGAACAGAGACCAGAAGACATGAAATGGTCTGTAGAAGGGAGGTTAATTTATGCCATCCATTCTCGCCTCAAAATTAAGACTGATGCCCAACAATGGTGTACTGACACTGAGCTAAAAGTAGTATCCCAATTTGATAAAATGTGGCAGCCTGATAGCTTCTATTATCATGCATTGAATAGGTGTATAGATCAAACTAAGGCAAGGGATTTGGACACCCAGATTTTATTAATTGTGCCTGAATTGTTAACTATTATAGGCTTCCAGAGAAACAAATTGGAGGCTTATCAAAAGGGTGTAGAGCCACTAAAACAGGCACTAAAGGCTCAGACTGAAAAGCTCTCTGAGTTAGAGGAAGAGGTGCGTAAATTTGTTAAAATTGCAAACTCACAACAAGAGCAAATTGAGTATCTCCAGCACCAGGTAAATGGGCTAGAGAGCAGGCGTAAAACAGCTCTTGAGGAAATGTGGTCTACAAAAGCACATAATACTGCCCTTAGTGCTAAAATGTGTGATCTACAAGGTGAGATATACATTTTGCAAGAACACATTAGGCAACTCCAATCCCATTTAGACAAGCGGGTTCAGGAGAATATAAAATTGCGAGAGCAAGTGCTGGTATATCAGACCAGTGATAATGCCCCTAAGGGGGATAAATCAGTGGATCTAGATATGTTTAATGTCTTATCTAGCCAGATCCAGGAATTGTCAGAAAGAATGCAGGCACTTACTGCTTCTGATTCTGACCATACCCCCTCTGAGATGGGACAGGATATTAGTTCTGACAAGGTAGTTCAGGCCCAACCAGCTATATCTAGTAGTCATCAGGATTACTCACCTGGGAAGGAGGGGGATGTTAGTCCTCAGAAGTCACACTTCTTGCTGAAGTGTGATGATGAGGGTAACATCCCAGAGCAAGCCACACACCCTGCACCACGGAGTCTTTTAACAAGCCACAGATTACCCTCTAACAGGGAGTCAATGTTCAAACCTAACAGGAGGCCAATGCCCACATTAAATAGGTTTGAACAGGAGGAACAGTCACCTTTAGTTGAAGGAACTAAGATAATAAGATTTCTGAGAGATACCGTGCCAGTTTTCCTCAGAAAATCTACAATATCCATTGTGAGTCATTTAGACCGTTATACTGAAACACTTGCATCTCTAGGCCTTCATTATGACCGTCATAAAATGGATTATGTGCCTTGGGTTTTTGATGTTTCAGAGAATTTCTTTTTCAGTTCGTTAGCTGAGATGGATATCAATACCTGGGAGGAAACAGTGGAACAGATAATCCTAGCGTTTGGTCCTTATAAAACTCGTCATGAGGCTAAATGTGCTATATATGCACTAAAATGTAGGCCAGACCAGGACCCCAGGCAATTCTTGTCAGAGCTTAAATGCGCATATATCCTTGCAGATAGGGATGCAGATTTTCATTCATATGAGTTCAGGGAACTGTTCTTTAATGCTCTGCCTAGATACATGAAAACTAATCTAGCTAGGGATTATTCACCCCTATTATCACTAGATTGGTTACTCACTCAAGCTATGAAGCTGTATAATGCCCAGCAGAGTGAGAATACCCCAGCTAGGGACAAGAAGCCTGCCTCCCAGTGTTTAGCAGAAACATTGGTTGAGGAAAGTTTGCCCTTTGAATCTGGCAAGAGAACCTATGCAGAGGTGTTAAAATCTCCACAGGTTCATAAACAGGCGCCAGGACAGAAGGGACCTGCCTCTGTTAGTTCCCAGGGGTCTAATAATTCAAATGGTCAGAAACCATTTTTCAAGAGATCCCAGGGATACAACAAAAACCAAAATAGATCCAAGTTTCCCAGGAGGTTCAAAAAGAGTAAAAACTCTAATAATCAGGGGGCCCAGCAAAATCAGCAGAATAATAAGTCTGATTCTGGGAACCAAGGTCAGAAGCAAGTGAGTCTTAAGGTCCAGGTTAACAACCTGACAGATATGATGGCAAAAATGATGACCACTATGGCACAGCTAGGCCAAAGTCCCAGTTCTGATACCCAGCAGGCATCTAACCCTTTTTTAGGGACAGCCCCAGGAATGGCAACTGCCACTCCATAACAGAACAGGGTAATGGTAAGCAGGCCTTAGGGGAAAAGAATAACATTGCTTTACCCTATGTAAGTCCTATAATAACCGATGTTTTAACCAACAGGAATGCTAACACATTTTCTTTACAGGATGTAAAGGCTTTGTGTGACTCTAACATTTCTTCCTTATCTCACCCACAGCCAGGTACACATAAGTCCATCCCTGATGATGTCACTTCTTTTCCCTGCATTTCTCCAGAACAGGTTGAAGGAGGAGGAGGAGTGAAGGGGGATTTTGCAGCTGTACAACATGACCCAGTGGTCAGCAAGTCTGCTCCTGTAAATTCAGGAATTAACCCTTGCAGGCAGTGGAGGGATTATAAGACGATTTTACATCGTAATTATTTATGTAAAATGCATGAATATGAAGGAAGATATTTTATTGATGTTACATTGCAGGGGCTTGATGACCTAATCATTTCCAGTCTCCTGGATACAGGGTCACAAGCTACCATCTTATCTAGCTTCCATTTCCATCAAATTATGGAGGAAGCTTCTGTAAAGCCAGTGTTAAAGGCATTTGATGGATCCCTAATAAGCGTAGGAGGTAACCCCTTAAACGTATTGGGAACCACATGGTTACATTTTAAAATCAGTAACAAATCATTCACACATAAAGTCATAGTTGTTGAAGTTCCCTATAACAGGTTAATTATAGGTGCCGATCTACTACGGCGATTAAGTCCCGTCATAGACTGTGTGAATAATGTCATCTGGTTGCAGGTTAAAACCCCAATCAATTATGAGCGGGCATTGCAACGCCCCCATAGAAATGATCATGTGGTAGAGGAAAATAGGGATACTATTGAAATCCACTTTGTCAATAGCCAGAACCCTAACCTCACTGTTTTACAGATACCTAATACTGATACTGAATATATGGAAGGTGATATCTCCATCAAGGCGTTACCAGAACAGATTCAGAACGTGAAGCTAGAAGGCGATGTTTTAACCATCTCTCTTCACAGATCGCCCTCTGAACCAGCAGATCCAGAGAATCATTCTCAATATCTGACGTCAATTGACAATACAGGGGGTGAGTTGTTTGTTCCCTTACAGGTTAAAGACTTAGGGAGGATCAAACAGGCCAAACTGAATCTGAAAATGGAAAACAGTTACATTAGTAACAGCCTACTGATGGAGGTAAGAGATCCTATCCTTATTAAGTATCTGGCACCATATGATAATTTGGTACATGACCTAGATGACGATGCTATGAGTTATAACGTTGTTGCGAGGTGTCTGTTATCTATATCTCTAGGTGACAGGTCCGCCAAACATGTTTTTCTTGTAGTGGAGAATCCCCAACACTAGATCTATATAGGCAACGATTTAATACATCGTTTTGCCGCCCAGATTGATCTGGTGAATAACAACCTATGGACTAGGTTAGAAGGGAACCCTTGTGGATTTCAGGATGACTTAAAAGCCCTGAAGTCATGCCAATTGTTGCCATATGCAGTAAAGTTACAGGTAGCTAATAAGGTCACTTTACCTGGTGGGGCAAGTCAGGTCCCCATATCCTTGCAGGTTCGTAGTGGTCAGAACCTTGAGAATCCTGATGCATTAATATGCCTCTCAAATAGGATTCAACAATTAGGAATTTCTGTATCACACACCCCTATGGTGAGTATTCGTAGAACACCAGTCCACATAGTGGTAAATAACATAACCCCACACAGTATTACCTTAGAGAAAGGAACTGTAATAGGTTATGCTCTGGATTCAGAATACTATACATTTGGGTTTCAGAACCAAGTAATAGGCCTACTACCTGATAATTATCTGTCTGAGGAGCAACTTGTTGAGCAATTGTTTTACTCCCTTCCAGAGGGATTGTTTTCCGTTCAATCTGTGTATCCATATAGCCCTGGTACAGGTACATGCCGGATTGAAGAATCCTCTCTGGTATTTGAACACCAGATGGAGGAACCAGAGGCCCAAGAGTATCAGGAGGCTGTGGATAAGGTAAGAGTAAATGCTCATGATTTATCTACACAGCTTGAGGAAACTTATGAGTTAGGTAAGCCTGAAGCATTTCCAGGTTTTAATGAGCTAGTAGAAGAGCAAATCTCTCTAGCTGATGCGTGCTCTGATGATTCTGAACGCCAACAGCTAAGGGAAATACTTATGGAATTCCAAGAGCTGTTTGCCAAGGATTCTTATGATTGTGGTTTAACAAACCTACACGTTGCCCACATACAAACTGACCCTAAGTTACCTCCTGTATATGTCAAACAGTACCGTCTTCCACTTGCGTCCTATGACTCATTGGCAGAAATCATAAGGAACCTCAAAGAGAGGGGTATTATACGGCCAGTACACAGCTCTTATAATAACCCAATCTTGGGAATCCTTAAACCCAATGGTCAATGGCGTTTGTGTGCTGACTTAAGGCAACTGAACAAACGGGTATATATGTCCGGCTGGCCGGTGCCATATATAGATCAGTGTTTGGCTCAGATGCAAGGGTCCAAAATTTTTACAGCAATTGAATGTGCCCAAGGGTACTGGACCATTAAAGTTAGTGAGGAAGACCAATACAAGCTAGCTTTCACTTTTGGAGGAGTACAATACGCCTGGGTTAGAATGCCTTTTGGGTATATCAACTCAGGTCATGAATTTGCCGTTTTTATGCACAAGGCTATGCCTGATGCTATGGCTAGAGGGACTCTCTGCTATGTGGATGATGTCCTGATTAAAAGTACTACCTTCCAAAAGCATATCACAGAAATTAAATATGTATTTAATCAGCTAAAGGAAGCTGGTGTTAAACTGTCGCTCAAAAAGGCACAGATGTGCCGCACCAAAGTTAACTTTCTTGGTCATGAGGTGACCACCGAAGGGTTAAACCCACAAAGAAAGAATGTGGAAGCGATAGTTAAATCTAAAACACCAACTAATCTCCATGAATTGAGATCCTTCCTAGGCATGATGAATTATTCCCGGAAGTTTATTGATAAGTATTCAGAAATAACTAAACCATTGTTGTTATTATTGAAGAAAGATCAACAGTGGATCTGGGGTGAAGCTCAGGAACATGCCGTATCTGAGCTCAAGAGTAGACTCACCCAGGCTCCTTGTCTGGCTTATCCAGAAGGAGGTAAGCCATTTTTTCTTGAGACAGGATTCACTAATCTTAGTCTCAGCGGGGTTTTGTATCAAAAGCAGGATAACCTGAATAAGGTTATCGCATATGCTAGCAAATCCCTGTCTTCCGTGGAAATTAAATTTAATGACTGTGAGAAAGCTTTATTGGCTACTGTTTGGGCATTACAGAACTTTCAGAGTTTTATTCAGGGTGAGAAGATCATTATTGAAACCGCTCATCAACCTTTGCAGTATTTGCAAAGTGACCGGATAAAGGAAGGACACCTCTCCAATAGTAGGATAACCGCTTGGACTTTATCCCTACAAGGATGGCCATTAGAAATTAGGTATAAGCAAAACAGGAAGAATCCTGTAGCTCAAGGACTCGCCGAACTCCATGATTGTTCAGCACCTCCCACGGAGACTGCTACCAGTGGAGACGATTACCTTGAGGAACAATTGCTTTCCCCCTATAAGGCATTTGACGAGAATTATTGCACAACCTTACCAACCGCGTACATTGACGGGTGTTCCTACCATGTCACTACTAGCACTGAAAGAAAACTGGTGGCAGGTATCGGGATTACCTGGACAGGTGAGTGCCCTATTATTTCTAAAAGGTATAGTCTAGGACCACAGAGTAGTCAAGTGGCAGAGCTCTGTGCGGTCTATAAGACAGTCCTCTTAGCTATTGAGCATAACATAAAGGAGTTTGTCATTATAACTGATTCTAATTATGTTCGCCATAGCTTTGTAGAATACCTCCCAGGTTGGAAAAGAAGCCATATGCTCCGATCCAATAATAAGCCAGTGAAATATGGTAAATTGTTTTGTGAGGTTGACAATCTTGTAACATCAAATGGCCTTACCATCTATTGGAAAAAGACCAAGGGGCATTCTAAGGTCCTAGGCCCTGAAAAACAAGGTAATGATCTAGCCGATCTATTGGCTAAAGAAGGCGCCCTTAAGGGAGAGGCCTTAGATATATCCCATCTATTGGGTCCTGTACAGGTTAATGCCGTTACTAGGCAACAAGCCCGTAACGAAGCAGACACCCCGGTAGCACAGTGGATTCAAGACTCACCTAGTGAGGACTTGATTACAAGTCAAAAGGGGGACCCTATCATAGGGCTATTCTATAAGCACATAGAAGACCCCCTAAACCACCCAATTTCTGAGGAGGACTGGGTGGGAAAAGAAGACTTAAGGATCTTGATGAGGTCCAAGGCCCAATTCCATATACAAGATGGTCTGTTAATCAGAACTTCTAAAAATGGAATACAACAATGGGTTGTACCTACTGCATTTAGAGGTTTAATGCTTCAACATGCTCATGATGCACCTACTTCAGGTCATCGCGGTGACAAAATCACATATGAGATTCTCCGTGATTATGCATATTGGCCTCATATGCTTAAAGATGTACAAACCTATTGTCAGGGTTGTTTGGTGTGTTCCCAATTCCAACCATCTGGCCCCACTCATCATGCACCACTACAGAAGAGGGGGATGTCATTACCATGGTCGGATATTCAAATAGATTTTATAGGACCGGTTACTAGGACAGCAAGGGGGAACAAGTATATGCTAACGGTTACTTGTCTGTTCACCAAATGGGTTAAATGTTTACCTGCAAACAATAATACGGCAGAAACCGCCGCTGCTTTGTTAATTAACCATGTGTTCTCCAGATTTGGCCTACCGCAGAGGATTGAATCTGACAGAGGTAGTCATTTCACTAGCGAAGTGATGAACAAACTTTGGAAACTCTTGGGGGTAAAACGCAAATTACATATCGCTTACCGTCCTGCGTCAAGTGGTGGGGTGGAGCGATATAATCAATCCATTGTTAACATTCTCAAGAAGTTTGTTAAGGAATCAGGTAAGGATTGGGATCTTAAACTACCCCTAGTTCTCATGGCTATTCGGGCTACTCCTAGTGCAGCCACAAAAATGTCACCATTTGAATTAATGACAGGTAGAAAGATGGTCCTTCCCCAGCACTTGCTATACCGTACGTCCGATCAAAATCTAATTAATGCCTCCACAACACACCAATACATAGACCAGTTACGCAAGCATTTACAACATGCATTTGCGTTTGCACAGAAAAATCTGGAGAAAGCAGTGGTAAGTAATAAAACTTACTATGACCTAAAAACCACAAAAAGGGAGTATGAGGTAAATGATCGTGTTTATCTGTACAATTTTGCAAGAAACCAGGTAAGAGAAAAGAAATTTTTACCCTCATGGAGAGGGCCATATATCATTACTGATAAATTATCTCCAGTGGCCTATAAGGTTTCTATCCCTATTAATGGTGAAATTGTAGAAAAGTGGGTTCATATAAACCAATTGCGTGCTTCTCACCCTACATCTCAGTTACAGATCATAGAAGGAGAAGCGGAAGAAGAACAAGGATCCTAATTAATCATTGGATGGATGAGTATCCTTGATTGTACAATTGACATTGTCATATTTGGTTCTCTTATCTTCTTTTGGTTTCAGTGAATACATCGCTCTCTCTTTTGTCTGTCTGTGTGGCATGTATGTTCCCCACTAACACTCTAACATATCTCGTCAACAAATGGTTTGATGTTATGATTCTCTGAAAATGTTGTTATGCCAATTTATTTTTCCTTTTGACAAGGTTTTTGTTTGTAGCATACAGCTGAGGGTCATTCCTCTATAAAAGGGGGAAGAGTAGAGACAGAGAGTGTTAGTTTATAATAGTTTAGCTTAAGGCTAGCAAAGGCCACAAGCAAACTAGTGCAAAAATAATATACAGTAATCATACAGTACCATGGTCATAGGGATACTAAATGAAACTGTATTGTCATGTATGTATGCATGCAACAATTGTATCAATATGAGATCACTCATGTGTCATTTCTTTTAGACCAAAGAGTTCTTAAAAGAGGTCAATTGACATTTGCCAAGATTATGGACGTCAAGACCAAGGCCGTGATTTGGATCATCCTCCTTCGACTGCAGGAGCTCCAGCCAAAGCCATGATGTGAATCATCCTTCTTCTGTGACAGGAGTTCCGGACACAGCCGAGCGTGGTTCCAGTACCTTTATCAAGAACCATTGGGCAAGAGACGCCGGAGGCCATCCTAACCAAGAAGAATTTGCTATTTATCCCACCACCTGTTTCCAAAACTGGGAGTCTGATATGATCTGCGTGCCTTTTCAACTCAAGCCAAAACTATGGAGATCCTTGAGTAGGCCAAGCAACTATTCGTATTGGAATACAATGTCTTCCTATCAACAAAATTGGTATATGATTCCCTAATCAGACTGATTGTTCCAGTTATTGAAGAGAACAATAAGTGCCTCGTCTTTTGGGAACAAGCCGATGCCATTAAGTAGTTGATGAACTGAAGCGAACTGTATTAACTTCGGAGACTATCCCAGTCACAGGACGAAGATGACAACAGTCTCCTCCAGTTTAGCAATAATATTTTAGAACTTTTATCAAGTCAGAAAATCTTTTGCTAAAAGGGGGATTATGTCAGAGACTTTGTCCTGGGGGACCATACAGGGTTAATTCTAATTGTAAGAATTAGCTGAAATTCTGTTTAAAATGTGTTCAAATTACATCATATGTGAACAATGAGCCATTAGTCCAAGGTAGGGAGTGAAAATAACTGACCGACATTTATGATGATGAAATGGGTTTTGCCAGACATTCTTAGTGTCTTAAAAAGCACTCCTCTAGGAAAACGTCTATGAAATGACAAATTTATATGACGTTTCATGCCCTCTTACATACATCATTGATGACATAAAAGCTGATTATATGTAAGAAATTTAAGTAGAGTAAGAGCCTCACCTAGAGTCTTGAGAGCATTATGACTGGGATTATCCGCATTCCTTGAATAATTAGGGATATATTAATATCCAATCAGGGCAGACCGGTGATGTCACGGTATAATGAGATGGCTCTTTGTCCAATCATTGGAAAAAGGTGGGAATAACTGATAAGGCAAAAATTGCAAATATAATCCCCAATTACTCTTAGTTAAGGGTCTTTGACTAAACTTAACTGGCTGAAACAGAAAAGGTATCTTGGGTGACTTCCTGAATAAGTACTCCTGGTGATTCCTGACAAAAGAAGGCTTTGCTTAGAAGTCCTAATCCTGCCTCTCACAGAGAAATACAAAGAAACTTTGATTGGTAACTATATCATTTATTCATTTAGATTCATTTAATCCAGAATTTCACAATTTTTCTTCTGTTTGAAGAAATATAGTTTTATAATTGTCTTAAGTGGACTGGCCAACCATTTGGGATAATTTATAATAAGCTAGATTTAGCTATTAAATTCTGGAAATAATAGAATCTATATAATTATTGGGAAATGTTATAAATTGCCAATCAGTGTAATACAGTATATAGCGTGGGTTATTTATCTATATATATAAAAGAAGACTTTGTGCCTGCCAAAACACACCCAGGGGAGGCATAAAGCAGGAGTTACTACTCCTATTGGGTGATTCAATCATGCAGGGAGTTGGCCCGCCCCCACTATGCAGCCCGCCCACCACTATCAAAGTCAGAAAAAAACAATATGGCCGCCACTTGCTCCTACACCACAGACAAACACACATGCCTCACTCATACAGCACCACACAAACACACACAGACCACCACACACACACATGCCCCACTCAGACAGCACCAAACACACATGCCCCCACTCATACACACAGCACCACATACACACACATGCCCCCACTCATACACACAGCACCACACACACACACTTGCCCCACTCACACACACAGACCACCACACACACAAAGCCAGAAATAAATATGGCTGACACACACACACAGTCACTCACCCTGACTCCCAGTGGCCTCAGCAGGACCTGTACTACAGCACCAGGGGAACAAAATGGCACTCAAAGGGTTAAGGTAGGCCCTCTGCTGAATTATTTCTTCACTGTCATTATTTGCCATACAACACAGAGGACAGACAGCCATCAGGTACACACTTAACCCACTGACTGCCACAGGGTTGTGTATCAAGTTTTACCCCTCAGGGAGTGTGTTCAAACCCCTCACACTCACACCCCAACTTGCATTTCCCTCCCACTTCTCCTCCTTCCCCAGCCTATTACTAACACTTTTCCACATTTATATTAAGCCCCGCCCCCTACTCGCGGTTAAGCCCCGCCCCCTTTTAACCCAGATTGCCCCATTTGTCTCTCCACATCAGCACCACATCAGTCCCCTCTAGGGACTACACAAATCAAAGTTCCCAGGTATGAATACACTTCCCACTGCTATTTAACTCTCACATGCCTCTCTATAGCTTAACCCTTTGAGTGCCAGAGGGGTACACAACTCATGCACTCATGTGTTTTTGCTTATATATGTTGTGTGTGTACATCTCTGTTACATATGTGTGTCCATCTCCAGTGTGTCTGTGTGTGTGCGTGTCTTTGGCATGTTTCTGCCACTCACTGTGTGTATGTGCATACCTCCCAACATTTCACATGGCCAAAGAGGGACACTGTAGTTTTAGGTGATATTGTTGGGGGCGTGGCTGGTGGGCGGGGCATTAGTAAGAATTTTTACGTTATTTCATGACCTATTACTGGTTATTTATGTAACTGAATAAATGATTTAGTGCAAGACCAAAGTATTTTATTTGCACAGACTAATGTATAAACACATATACTCAAGTTTATTGCTGCAGAGCAAAGTAATACACACCACACAGTCAGGGCTGGTGCAAGGATTTTTGCCACCCTAGGCAAAACCTAATTTTGCCGCCCATTTAGCTCCGCCCCTTGTGTCCCACCCCTTTATACCCTGCCTACTTATACCCCACCTCTTTTCATGATTGTCCTCTCTCTGCCCCTGGTCTAGAGATGCCCCCCACCAGCTCCAACTTGCCCCTTATCAGCTCCACTTTGGCCCTATCAGCTGCACTTTGCCCCCCATCAACTCCAACTTGCCCCCATCAGCTCCACTTTGCCCCCATCAGCTCCACTTTGCCCCATCAACTCCAACTTACCCCCATCAGCTCCACTACGCCCCCATCAGCTCCACTATGCCCCCAGCAGCTCCAACTTGCCACCATCCGCTCCAACTTGCCCCCATCAGCTCCACTTTGCTCCTCATCCGCTCTAACTTGCCCCCACCAGCTCCACTTTTACCCCCCCTTCAGTTCCACTATGCCCCTATCAGCTCCAACTTACCCCCATCGCCTCCACTTTGCCCCCCAGCAGCTCCACTATGCCCCCAGCAGCTCTAACTTGCCACCAACAGCTCCACTTTGCCCCCATCCGCTCCAACTTGCCCCCACCAGCTCCACTTTGACCCCCCTTCAGCTCCACTTTGACCCCCATCCGCTCCAACTTGCCCCCATCATCTCCACTTTGACCCCCATCAGCTCCAACTTACCCCCCTCAGCTCCAACTTGCCCCCATCAGCTCCAACTTGTCCCCAGCAGCTCCACTATGCCCCCTCAGCTCCAACTTGCCCCTATCAGCTCCAACTTGCCCCCATCATCTCCACTTTGCCCCCCATCCACTCCAACTTGGCCCCAGCAGCTCCAGTATGCCCCCTCAACTCCAACTTGCCCCCCATCACATACCTGTAGCTCCCGCGCAGTCTTCTCTTCAGTAATGCAGAGCGCGGCGGGTGATCATGACTCCCAGCGCGCTCTGCATTACTAAAGATCCGACCCAATGAGGGAGCGCTGTAGCAACGCAGACCTGATTGTGTTGTGGTTCCTGGCGTGGTGTGTGTGGGCGCAGCTCTTCTCCGCTGCATGCCCGCGCCCCCAGTACGTGTGCGCCCTAGGCCGGCGCCTACCTCGCCTATAGGTGGAGCCGGCCCTGCACACAGCCTGACCTCCTAAAAAGAGGGACAACAGGGTGGGAAAGAGGGACAGAGGGATTTGGCCCTCAAAGAGGGACTGTCCCTCCTAAAGAGGGACACTTGGGATGTATGGTATGTGTCTGCCTGTGTGTTGCATATGTCTGTGTTTATCAGTGTGTCTGCATTTCACACACATGCGCCCAACGGTCATAACATGACGGGCAACGCCATCCCACATTGCTAGTATTAGCTAATATTAATCTTGGTATTCCTAGAGTAATATTTTATGGTTCTGGGAAGATTATAATAGTTAATATTTGATACAGGATATTCTTTGAATCCAGTTATTAACCCTTTAACCGCTACTTGTCTGTTGTTAGTTGTGTTTTCTTTGGAATTCTCTGTATATGTGCTAGGCTTATATTTTGTAATTTGAAAGTATTATCTCAATAGACAAAATAACTTCTGGGTGTGGCATTTGTTTAAACGTGTGGATTAACCCTTGGAGTGCCTATAGGTTTTATATAGGTTGCTATTGTCATAATATATGTTGACTGAAGTTGGTTACTTTATAGACATGTTACTGGATTAATTCTGGTAGATTATTTATATAATGTTTGTTTGACTATATCAATTGCAATTTATATATTTTATTCAGAGGTATTCAATATTGAATTCAGTAGATAATTAAATTATAGTGATTTAAATCTGGGATTTTATTCCATTTATTCTCTAAATTTGATTATTATTGATATATGATAAAAGGAATTGTTAGAGGAATTATTTAATTCATCTCACAATACCCCTTACATCATAATTGGCATAGTCTATACAGTTTTTGGGGCAGAGGTATTAAGAGACCCTGCAGCCAACTGAATTATATTAATTGTAACAATCAATTAACTTATTCTATGCTGCTGAATGCAATTAGTGTTATTATACCTCTGAATATACCTATAGGTGGTTAACCCTTGCACCGCTGGTAATCTTTATGATAATAAGTGTGGTTTGATTTTCTGTGTACCTATTATAATTGCTACTCACTTATATATTTCATTGTTGCTGATACTTGTATGTATATTGTATTTTAATAAAATATATATTTTTGCACAAATATGAAGGATTGATTCTTGTGATCAATTCGTTACTGTGAAGTAGCGTGTCAATACATATTAAAGATAAAGTTCTCAAATTATTTTATATTGTCATTTGCCTATTTAAGTGAAGAAATCCAACCTGAGTGGTTCTCTGTTTAACCCTTTGGATACCTTCATATAAATAGCCCGACACCATGTTTAGTCTCCTGTGGCTGGATGTGGGAGTCCAGTTGGGTCCATGCTCACAGGAGTTTTTCCTCTTCTTCTCGCTATCTAGCTCAGCAGGTTTACTGTCTCAAATCGATCTGAAGAGGGGAGTGGAGAGGTAGCCTGCTATAGAGGAGGGAGAGGCCCCACCCTGCACTTCTTGAAGAAATGTTCCAGCCTACTGAAAGGAACTGTCACCTCCCCATGGTACCTGTAAGCTATATGGACTAATACGAAATGATTTAACATGTAAGACTAAAATCATCTTTTGGCTAGATAGTTATGAGTCTTCTGTACTGAGAGTAGCAGTAGACACCATTTCCTTGGCAGAATGAGGAAATCAGAAAACCATTTGCTGGAAACCATTTCTATAGTGTTGGCAACAGAAATGGACAGGACCTTAGCCTAGTCAGGTTCCAAAGTGGGAAGTGTATCATCCTTTAAGATTGAAAGATTAGAAACCACTGAACTAGAGGAATTAGATTCAGTAGTACAGGCAGAACATCATCCAGGTTGGCCTCCAGGCAGCCTAGTACCACATTTGGAACAAGCAATATTAGTAGTATTAGTGGTGCTTGAGCTGCTGGCCATAGTCTTATGCTCCCCTCCCTGAGCACTGATCTATCCCTTTTAAGAGACAAAGAAGTATAGAGAGATAGCACCTGCAGAGCCTATTCAATCCTATATAGATGAAACACCAGTTTAGCTCAAGAGGGAAATGATGATAAACCTGAAAGGTATTGATAGAGAGGAAGATATAACTAGCCTGCTCCCTGCTGCTCCAGAAAAGGAAGACATTGGAGCGAATAAAAAGGGAAGTACTACCCCCGAACAAGGAGCACCCCAAGACGCAAATGATGAGCCCAGCTACAGGGGCATAAGGTCCGCCCCCACAAGAGCACCTGTGGTAATAACATTGCCCCACTCTGCCTAGCAAAATAGAACCAGAGCAGAGCGGGTAGCAAATTCAAACTTTCTCCCAAGGAAATGAAAACGCCTGGAGAAATCACTATCTCTGTCAGCTGAAGCCACCACCAGAGGGTGCACCACAGAAGTAGGGATGGTAATAAGACAGAACATAAGTGATCTTCAAGGCTTTCCAAATATCATTCAAAGGTCTGACACAGTCCAGGGCTAGAAAACAACAGTCCAGCGAGTCAGAGAAGAGTAGGGTTTGGTTTTGTTTTTTAACAGACCAAGCTGTAAAAGTAAAACCACCACAAAACATTATCAGAAAGTAGTGTATGTTCAATACTCACTGCAACCTGCCCTCCAGTCGTCTATGAACCATATGAGAGAAGACCCCTGGAGTCCATAAAACCTTCAGCTATTTCCAGTGGAACTAGTAAGCAAGTTCACAGGCTATACCCGCTGCCATATGGGTGATAACTTGCAGAAACCAGGAGATGCCATCCAGTGCAGGAGGAGGGGCACAGCAAGAAATCCTACACCAGTTGCTTTTGACCTCCTCTATCACAACATTTCCAAAGGAAATAAAAGTTTTTCCATATAGGGAAGAAAACCTTCTCTGTTGTCCACTGTGGAACACAGGAACCATGGGGTATAGTATCCTTATACAGGACGGCACATGATAAAAAGAACTTTCAAGGCAGAGACTCCCTACCCACCTCCACTTCTAATCGACCTGGGTCTGCTAGATGATGGCTTCCTCACTTTCACCTAGCCACTCACCTCTTCCTGCCTCTCTCATAGAGGAGCCTGGAATGGATTCCGGTTCTCAGAGATCACAGTTCCTGTAAGTATGGCCCCTGTAACGGTTTTCAAGACACTCAGACCAGCCTGTAAAATAAAACACAGTTTTATTAAATAAAAAAAAAGAAAGGCACGCCCTCTACAGGCGACAATAATAATAGCGAATGCAGGTATATATGCTATACAGGCAAACAGATGAATACAAGGTGACTATAAATATCACAGTATAGGTACACAGTAGCTAGGCTGCTCAAGGGTTAAGTTCAAATGTAAGTCAGTCTCAGTTGTGGAGTTTGGCATGCCCAAGATGGTGATTGAGCCGAGATGGTATTGCATAGAAGGCTAGAAAGCACAGTTAGTACTGCCTTAGACTATAGCAGTGCATAGCCCCCACAGGCGTAGCAATGGAACTCTCAATATTTGCAAGTAGTAGAGTCGGTAGCCCCCACGGGCGTAACTACGGAGGCTGCCACAAAATGCAAGAGCTTGCCAATAGCCTCCACGGGTGTAATAACGGAAACCAGCTATACAGTGTGATTGAGCCTATAGCCCCCACAGGCGTAAACCGGAGACCACCTGCAACAGCTTAAGCCAGTAGCCCCCACGGGCGTAATGCTGAGACTGCTATAACGCAAGAGATGGTCAATAGCCCTGCGGGCGTACAACGGAGACCACTCTGTGCTGCACGAGAGGTGAGCCAATAGCCCCCACGGGCGTATACCAGAGACAATCTGCTAGAGCCATTGGCACCACTACCGGACGCGGTAAGCGATACTGACTACTCTGCTATGTAGAGGATTGAGCTGCCGTCCAAATCAAGCGTAACACGCAGCCAGCTCGACAGAAATAGTAGTTAGAACGGAACAGGCTCAGCAATAAGCGTAAAGGCTCATAAGAGATATGCCAGCACTGAACAGGTTAAGCAGGTTGTAGAATTCAAGCTTAGAGGTAATGAGAATAGCTCTGCAAGTGTCGGGAAGGCTCAGTACGGAAGCACAGCTCTGCACACGGTAACGGAGACTCAGCACTGGAGCAATGCCCTGAAGGAGTACTGTGGCAAGGGACAATCAGTCCGGTACTCGGCCTTAGCGAAAGTCAGAATGTCGCAACGGCGACAGTAGAGCAGGAAGCAGTACACGCAGGTCGCTGGAACAAGCCGTTTCAGGTCACGGAGAAGGAAGTCAGCCAGGCCGGATCGGTACACGGAGGTGGTTCTGCAGACAAGCTGGATCAGTCACAAGCAGGAACGTCAGCCAGGCCGGGTCGGTACACGGAGGTGGTTCTCAGACAAGCCAGATCAGAAACAAACAGGAACGTCAGCCAGGCCGATCGGATCACGGAGCGGGAACACAGGAGCGTAGTCAGGACACGCCAATTCGGTACACAGGAATCAGGATCAACTGAAGACAGCAACAGCAACACTGGCTCAGGAACACCACGAAAGGGCAAGTGACAGGTGTCAATGGCTGGGTATAAAAAGGTCACCAGGGGCGGGCCATAACTCCTCAGCCAATAGAAGAGCACCACAAGCGAGAGTGACAGAAAGAGATCACAGGCACCGTGATAGCCCCCCCCCCCCCGTTGCGTACCCCTATGGCACTCAAGGGGTTAAAGTAAACGGTCATACTAGGGTGAGTTTTTTATTTATTGTACAGAGGTGTCTTATGAACCCATCTCAATTACTAAAATAAGTAGGAGAGCAGTATGGAATGCTATTGTCTGGCACAAGACTGTGTCAGCCAGTACTGTGTAACTTAATTACACTGACAAATTAATCAGCTAAATATCTCAAGGGCAACTTATTCTATTCATCCATGTCACCATGGATGGCCCACCACGATCTTAAACTGACTATGGTTAAGACAGAGCTGGTTGTGTTCCCTCCCAAAACCCATCCACCAACCCCCTTCTCCATCACAACAGACAACTCTGCCATACTATCACGGTGCCCGTGCTATTGCTGGCGACATTCTGTCAGTTCTACTTCCTGATGCCTCTTATTGGTTGGTGTGGCTTTGCTCCGCCCAGTATTTATCCTTAAATACTGAGCCCTGTCACTTCTCTGGTGCCCTTTCCTGGTGTTTCTGTTGCCAGCGCTTGTTCCAGTATTTCGTGTGATCCCTGTGTATGACCCGGACTGCTTGACTACTCTGCTGTATCGTTCCGGCTCTGTGTACCGACCCGGATTGGCTGACGTTCCTGCTCTGTGTACCGACCCCGCCTGGCTGAAGTTCCTGCTCTGTGTACCAACCCGGATTGGCTGACGTTCCTGCTCTGTGTACCGACCCAGCCTGGCTGCCGTTCCTGCTCTGTGTACTGACTTGGATTGGCTGACGTTCCTGCTCTGTGTACCGACCCGGCCTGGCTGACATTCCTGCTCTGTGTACGGACTCGGATTGGCTGACGTTCCTGCTCTGTGTACCGACCCGGCCTGGCTGACATTCCTGCTCTGTGTACCGACTCGGATTGGCTGACGTTCCTGCTCTGTGTACCGACCCGGCCTGGCTGACGTTCCTGCTCTGTGTACCGACTGTCACGGTTTTTGATGAACACTCAGACCAGACTGGTAAGGTTAAAATGACTTTATTGTATAAAGTGCATACAAGGAATAAGGCTGTATGCCCACAATACGAAACAACAAATATATAGCAAGTCATTGAGGCAATGACTGGAATCGGATATAGGATACTGAGGACTGAAGGTACCTAAGGACAGGTCACCTCCCCCTAGTGGACTAGGGTAAATCAGGCTACTCGACCCAGGGCTGACAGTACAGCTGAAGGTGACAGGTAGTCCTGGAATTGATAAGAACTGACAGAAGGACTGAAGGTGACAGGTAGTCCTGGAGGTGGTAATTGGCACGAAACCCAGATGCCTGGGTGGCACAGAACCCAGTAGGCAACACTGACCAAGGGACAGGGGTCCCAGGAAGACCAAGGCCACCACTTAAGCTGGTAAGCCCTAGAACGCTAGGGGTGGATCGAAGGCAGACAACAGGAAGGCCACAGGTTTCCCTTCACACAACAGTGTGACGTAACGCAACTGCTGGCTCTTAAGCCTAAAGGCTACTGTGACAAGGAACACAACAAACAAGGCAACTGGGAATCCACTGCGTGTAACGCTGGCCAGACTAGGACAATGGAGGAATACAGCCATGCACGGATTGCAACGGAACGAATGCTCAGCCAGGTTGGACTACAAGCTTCATGGAAGCACAGCCAGGTCAGGAGCAACGGAACAGGCTCAACAGCCAGATAGGTCAGCAATGGAGTAGGTTCTTAGCCAGATCAGTCGGTAACGGAGCGGGTTCTCAGCTAGATCAGTTCAGCAATGGAGCGGGTTCTCAGCCAGATCAGTTCAGCAACAGAGAGGGTTCTCAGCCAGATCAGTTCAGCAACGGAGCGGGTTCTCAGCCAGATCAGTCGGTAACGGAGTGGGAACATAGGAAGCACAGGAACGTTGTCAGGCAGGGCAGGTCATACACGATAACAGCAACTAGTAACCAACGTTAGGAACAGATACACAACGAAAGGGCGCCTTGGTATAGACATGACAGGGTATATAAAGGCAAGCCCTGGGTGGAGCAAAAATATCAGGCCAATAAGACAACGGCATTGAAATTAGGCAGAATAACAATGTCGCCGTCAGAGCAGGAACATGGGCACCATGATAGTACCCCCCTCTCAAAGACCTCCTCCCCGCGGAGGAGGACTAGGCTTAGAGGGGAACTTGACATGGAACTGACTCAACAATAATAGTGCATAAATATCAGCATGCTTGACCCATGAACGTTCCTCTGGACCGTAGCCCTTCCAATGAACCAGGTACTGGAGTTGCCCACACACCCTGCGTCAGTCTACAATAGTTTGGACTTCATACTCATCATGGTTTTCAATTCGTACCGGTCCTGGTACCACTGGAGCAGAAGTATAGCAGTTACAGACAAGAGGTTTGAGTAGAGATACATGAAAGACATTGTGAATATGCATGTTTGCGGGGAGTTCCAAAGCATAGGAAACCAGATTGACCCGCCAGAGGACTTTGAATGGGCCAACAAACCATGGGGCAAATTTGTTACAAGGAGTTTGCAAATTCAAATTTCTAGAGTAAAGCTACACACGGTCCTCAACCTGAAACACAGGAGCCGGCAACCTCCTATTGTTGGCATGACGCCTGTAACGTTGGAAGGAATCACGTAACGAGGTTTGCACTTGTGCCCACGTGGAGCGAAGTTGTCCAAGGTCTTCATCAAGGGCTGGCATCTGCTGCACCTGAAATGCATCCGGAAGCAAGGAAGGTTGGTACTCGTAATTGACAAAAAAGGGGGAGCTTCTGGATGAACTATTTATAGCACAGTTTCTAGCGAACTCTGCCCACGGTAACAACTCAGCCCAGTCATCTTGGTGGTTGGATACAAAGCAATGAATAAATTGTTCGAGCCCTTGATTAGAGCGTTCAGCAGCTCCATTAGTCTGTGGGTGGTACGCAGACGAATATGACAATTGAATGCCCATTTGACAGCAGAATGCCCTCCAAAATCTGGATATAAACTGACTGCCCGGTCTGACACCAACACCTGGGGTATTCCATGGAGTCTGAATACCTCTCGGGCGAATACTACCGCCAGCTCTTTCGCAGAAGGCAGACCAGTCAGGGGCACGAAATGAGCCATTTTCGAAAATCTGTCTACAACCATCAAGATATACGTGTAGCCTTTCAAGGCGGGCAATTCACCAAAAAATCAAGTGACACATGTGACCATGGACGATCGCCGTTAGGAACGGACTGCAGAAGGCCCACTGGCAGATGCCTGGGTGATTTAGAACGAGCACACACAGCACAAGTGGCAGTAAAGTCAGTGCAATCAGTGCACAGGGTTGACCACCAGAAAATACGAGAAATTGACCAGATTAATTGACCTCTGCCCACATCACTTGCTGCTCGTGAAGAGTGGTTGGTCTCAAGAAGTCTAGTCCGAAAAGGTTCAGCCACAAAACATTTGCCCATGGGCTTTTCCAGGGGAGATTCAGCTTGAGTTGCCAAGATCTCCTGGCCCAGAGGAGACATAATACTAGTCCGCAAGGTAGCCAGGATGCAATCTTGGGGAATAATAGGTACTGGCTGCTCCTCAGACTTCAGTTCAGGACCATTCTGCCTGGACAGTGCATCTGCGCGTACATTTTTTTAACCGGGCAAATAGGAAACAACAAAGTTGAAGGGAGAGAGAAAGAGAGCCCATCTAGCTTTCCTCAGAGACAGTCACTTAGCCTCTGATAGGTACAATAAATTTTTGTGATCGGTCAAAATGAGAATTGGTGCCCTCCAACAAGTGACGCCACTCACAAAACGCAAGGACAATTGCCAACAGTTCACGATCACCGATCTCGTATACCGATTGCGCCTTGGTCAGCTTTTTAGAAAAGAATCCACACGGCTTGAGTGCTTGACCAGAACCAGACCTCTGAGAAAGTACAGCCCCCACACCGGTGTCAGACGCATCTACCTCCAGTATGTAAGGTAGTGCAGCTTTGGGATGGGACAGGACTGGTGCAGAAGCAAACTCAGCTTTAAGTGCCTCGAAGGTCTCCTCAGCCTCCCTAGAACACTCTGAAGCCTTGGCCCCCTTATGTGTCAGATCTGTGAGAGGCTTGACAATTCTGGAAAAGTCATGGATAAATTTACAATAATAATTGGCAATGCCAAGAAATCTTTGAATGGCTTTGAGGCCCTTGGGACGTGGCCAATGTAGCCCAGCCGCCAATTTTTCTTTATCCATGGAAATACCCTGTTTAGAAATTACATATCCCAGGAAGGGTACCATGGTTCTATGAAACTCACATTTGTCGACTTTACAAAATAATTTAATCTCCCTTAGTCTCTGAAGTACTGTAGCTATGTGAATACAATGTGCATCCAAATCGGGAGAATACATTAAAATATCGTCTAGATAGACTACTACACAGGACTGCAACAAATCACAGAAAACATCATTAATTAGTTCTTGAAATACCGCTGGGGCATTGCACAACCCGAATGGCATTACCAGGTATTCGTAGTGCCCATTGCGAGTATTGAAAGCGGTTTTGCACTCATCACCTTCTTTGATGCAAATGAGATTATATGCAGCTCTCAAATCCAATTTGGTGAAAATGGTTGCGCCCTTAAGACGGTCAAACAACTCGGTGATGAGTGGAATCGGGTAGGCACTTTTGACCATTAGCTTATTGAGGCCTCTATAATCAATACATGGCCTTAGTTCACCAGATTTCTTTTTTACAAAAAAAAATCCAGCCCCCGTCGGCGAGGATGATCTGCAAATAATGCCACGTTCCAAGGCACCATTGCCTGATTCTCTTCACAAGAGAGAGGATACATTCTGCCCCTAGGAGGAACAGCACCAGGAGCAATATCAATGGCACAGTCATATGCCTGGTGCGGTGGCAACTTGCTAGCCTCTCCTTTACTGGAAAACATCGTTGAAAGACTGGTATTCGGGCGGTAGGGAGGGAGAGGTACACAAAATTCTAGTAGGTTGGCGTATACAATGGTCTATACAGTGCTCAGACCAGGCAAAATTTTGCAGGAGCCCCAATCAATTCTGGGATTATGCGTCCGTAACCATGGGAACCCCAGAATGACCGCATAATGTGGTGACTGGATAACTTGAAATAACAGGGTCTCGAAATGTAATGCTCCAGTCTGCATGGAGAGCGGACACGTCTCGTGGGTGACCTGGGGAGGCACCAAAGGTCGCCCATCAATGGCCTCAATTTGCATAGGGTTGTCCAGCACAACCAGCGGGATATTATGTAATGCAGCAAACTCCTGGTCCATAAAATATCCCGCTGCTCCAGAATCTATCAGAGCAGATGGCGTAACGGATAAGCTGGTGGAGGAAATAATCACATTAACCACCGGTTTGGAAGGAACAACCTCTGGGGACTGCTGAACACCACCTAGGACCTGTCCCCTAAGGAAACCTAGGTGCGTGCGTTTCCCGGCCGAGTCGGACAATTGTGCAACAAATGACCTCCTCTCCCACAGTAGAGACACAGGCCATTCTTTCGGCGAAATTACCATTCTTCTTTTGGTAACCTTGTATTGCCCACCTACATAGGTTCCGCAGATTCGACATGCCCAGGAGGTGTGGGAGGAGAGGGAGGCAAGGGTGGGAGAATAGTTTTGTGCCACTGCCCTGTAGGAGACCTAGGTTTGCGTTCCCTATTTTGAGTTCGTTCCCTGATCCGAGTATCAATCAAATTAACAAATTCAATAAATGTGTCCAGAGCGTCAGGTAATTCCCGGGCCGCTATTTCATCTTTGATACGGTCACTTAGACCTTGTGCGAATGCAGCTACAAGAGCCTCATCATTCCATCCCAATTCGGCTGCCAAGGCGCGAAATTCAATTGAGTAATCCGCAACTGTACGATTGCCCTGTCAGATACTCATAATTTGTTTAGCAGCCGAGATATTGCGCCCAGGGATTTCTTTTCTTTTTTTTTTTTTTTTTTTTTAATATAATTTTTATTGAGTCAAAGAAAAATTGTACAAAGCAAAGAATACAGTTTGATATAAGACAGAAGGCATATAAGGTGCATACAGAATGTTGGACCAACTGGGAATAACTAGTTGACATACAACAATCTAAACAAATCAGGCACAAAGATAATGAAAGAACCCGCTTACCCCCCCTTGCATAGAAGGAGATAGGTTCCCGAAGAAAGAAAGATCGCAGGAACCAATCATTAGTTGTTGGAAATTAACTACAGTGGAATGAGTCTTGTCCGTGGCAAATAATAGAAGAGGACATATTGCAACCTACAGTATGGGTGATAGGAGGAAAGCAATCCGTAGGGGAGGTGTTGGTCCGCATCGGTGACAACTACAGCAGAGGCAAAGGAGATAGTTCAGAGTATGATGGGATTTAAGAGAAAAAGGTAGAAAGAAAAGTAAAGAGACAATAAAAGGGGATGGAAAGAGAGAGGAGTAAATAAGGAAGGCAAAAGTGTACAGAGGAACGCGGTGGGTCGGAACATCCCAGAGAGCTGGGGGGCTACCGGATCACACACGAAGAGAGAAGATGAAGTCCAAGTAAGTAGAGACAGGGCCCAATACCAGAGGAAACACAGGAGCAAACTTGACGGCCGTTTCAAGCTCTTAGCCAGATTTCCCACCTTTTGGTGTGAGAGTCGGTGGAGTCTGTAGCACGTGCGTGACATGACTCGAGGAGAAGCATTGAATCAACCCTTTGAAGCCATATGTTTAGAGACGGGGTGGTGGAGTCTTTCCAATAGAGAGGAATCAGTGCCTTGGCTTCATTAAGTAAAAAATATATCGCAACCCTGTAATCACCCATAGGATTGTGGGACATGTGGAATTGGCATGAAAATAAAAAGAGGAGAGGGTCTAATGGGAGATCCAGGGCAAGCCTAGAGTTAATACATGAGCAAATATCTTTCCAAAAAGGAGATATACGGGGGCACATCCACCAGATATGAAAGAAGGAGCCTATGTCATCCTGGCATCGCCAACAAGAGGGGGAGAGATTTGGTTAGATCTTGGACAGTTGAAGAGGGGTACGGTACCACCTAGAGATCAATTTGTAGTTCAGCTCCCTTAGCTTAACAGAGCGAGAATAAACATATAAACCCTTCAAGATCGCAAACCACAGGTCCGTCTCAAGAGTGCACTTCAGGTCCTTTTCCCAAAGACAGAAGAAGCACAGTTTGGGCTGAGAGGGTGTTGAGATGATCATGGAATAAGAAAAGGATAACGGTTTGAAGCGATTGGGAGTAGAGGATAAAACTTTCTCAAAAAGAGTGAGATCCCTGAAGCCGCCTCTATCGCTTAGTTGGGGAGTCCACCAGTCACGGGCTTGTAGATACTCCCACCATTTGATTTCATAACCGGGGCATTTCGATTGGAGGGTACTTTAGTAACTGGCTGAGGGAGAGCTGCTAAAGATTGTAGGGTATCAATGCCAATCAGAAAAGTTTGATGGGGGCATGCCCGGTGGGAAGTCTGGGTTGCCCACCAGCGACCTGAGAGGTGAAGGAGACGGGGAGAAGGAGCCAGACCTGTTTAGATCATGCCAAACCGAAAGGAAATGACCCATAATAATGTGGTCCCAGCATTGTTTGGGCACTCGCCTCTTGTCCATCAGTAATAGTTGGAGAGGGTCTGCTGATTGAAGATGGTCTGCCATAGTCAGGGTCCACCATCGCCTATCATGCCTCGTTAAGTCAAAAAATTTAGCCAGTGCTGAAGCCTGGTAATACGAAATTATATCAGGAAGACCCAGCCCCCCACGTGTTAAAGGCTGCTTCAGGATGTGGAAACGGACCCTAGGTTTAAGATTAGCCCAAATGAAAGTATTAATAGAAGTCTGCAGAGATCTCAATATAAACATGGGAATCCGGATAGGCAGCCCATTAATGATGTACAAGATCTTGGGAAGGACAAGCATTTTAACTACATTCACTCTACCCATCCAAGAGATAGGTAGGGATGACCACTTCTTGAGATCCGCCGAAATTGAGTGTGAGAGTGGAGTCATGTTAAGGAGGGCCAAATTATGTAGTTCCGGGGAGATGTGAATCCCCAGGTACTTGATGGAAGACTCCGCCCATTTAAAGGGATATTGCCTTTGGAGCAGAGCGGAGGAGGTATTATCTAGAGTCAGATTAAGTATCTCAGATTTGGCTAAATTTATTTTGGCCCCAGAGACACACGAGTACCGCTGTAGGAGTTCCAGGATGCGGGGCAAAGACGCCTCCGGATTAGTAGGAGCTAGTAGGACATCATCGGCAAAAGCCACCACCTAGAAATTAGATCTGTGTATTTGGAAGCCATGTATGGAAGGACCATCCCTAACCAGTTGTAATAGAGGTTCAAGTGAGAGATTAAACAATAAAGGGGAAAGAGGGCATCCCGTTGCCTATACCAAACTGGGCAGAGTAAGTACCATTTACCAAGATCCTAGCCGAGGGAGAGGCATAGAGGCTCATCACACAATTTACAAACGTGGGACCAAGGCCTGCGTTTTCCATTACCGCCCTTAAGTATAACCAATTTACTCTGTCGAAAGCTTTCTCCGCGTCGGTGCTCAGAAAGATAGCCGGAATACCATTTTGAACTGCCGTTTGAGCAAGCGATAGCACCGCTGCCTTATTATGGTATGCTTGCCTCCCTGGTGTGAATCCACCCTGGGTATAGTGGAATAAGTATGTGAGATGAGGTTTCAACCTATTAGCTAAAATCTTAGCGTAAACCTTAACGTCTATATTTAATAGCGAAATCGGTCGGTAGTTACTGCACAGAGACCTATCCTTATTCGGTTTGGGCAAAACCACTATAGTGGCATCTAGTGCCTGCTTAGGAAAGGGAACACCCTCGCGAATTGCATTGAACGAGCGGGTCAGATGAGGAGCTAATAGGTGGCGGAAAGCTTTGTAGTAAGGTGCCGTGAACCCATCAGGGCCTGGGCTCTTCCCCAGGGGCAATGCATGAATGGCATCCAGGACTTCTGTGTCGGAAAACGGAACACTCAAGGATTCCTGGGCTTCGGCCGAGATTGTCTGTACATTAGCTTTTTTGAGAAATGCTTTAATATCAATGTGGTGAGTAGCAGGGGTAGGGTTTTCAGAGGGAAGATTATAAAGCGACTGATAGAAATCACGGAACTCAGAGGCTATTTGTGGATATGTCGTGCAGGAAACACCCTGTGAGGACCTAATGCATTGCACATAAGTTTTCAGTCTATGAGACTTAACGAATTTCACGAGAGCCTTGCCACATCTATTGTCTTGGGTATATTTGTGATATTTGTGCCACATGAAAGATTTTTGGAATGAGGCCCTAAGCCTCGAATTTAGGGTGGCCCTCACTGTCTTGAAGGAGTCGAGATCCGACGCAGAAAGAGACTTTTTGTGGGCGGATTCCAAAGTCTTGATGACCGAAAGAAGTCTGTTAAAAGACTTAGCCCTTTCCCGATTTTTCTGGGAACCTAGCTGAATGAGACGACCCCAAATTACACTCCTGTGTGCTTCCCATGTAACCGGAACCGAAACATTTGAGGAATAATTGGTCGAGAAATATTCCTGAATGGCTAGAGAGGCAGAGCGCAGGATTGCGTCGTCCTTTAATAAGGTGTCATTAAGCCTCCAAATTCTCTCGGAACGCCCTATATCCGGGAGATTGAAGGATATCGAAACCGCGGAGTGATCGGACCAAGAAATTGGGTCGATATCCGCAGAAGTCAGGTGGTATAACATAAAATGTGGAAGGAAAATGTAATCTATGCGGCTATAAGAGGAGTGAGGATTAGAATAAAAAGAGTAATCCCGACCTGAAGGATGTAGGATCCTCCATGCATCCAAGAGGTACATGTCGTGCAAAACTCTGCGCAGTTGACTAAGATGGGAGAGGCGAAAAGGAGTGTGGCCCGAAGAGGTATCCAATATAGGATCGATAGCCAGATTAAAGTCACCCCCCAGTAGAAGAGTACCATCAGCCCAAGAATTGAGTTTGGTCAACACACTCCTAAGAAAAGAAATTTGTGCGCGATTAGGAAAGTACACATTTGCAAGGGTGCATAACTGATTCTGAATCTTACCTTTCACAAAAATGTACCGCCCCTCTTCGTTCATCAACAAATCTATAAGGGACCATGGGACTTTCGAGTGAATCAAGACTCCCACACCCCGCTTCTTCTCGAGTGATGAGGAGAAATACATGTGCGAAAGCGCCCAGGGATTTCAAACGGACTACGAAAGAAATCACCAAAATTGGTAGAAATAGGCTTAGCCATTTCCCAGATTGGATTAGCCCAGGCTAAGGCCCTGCCAGTCAACAGTGAGATCATAAAACCAATCTTGCTTCTTTCCGTAGGGAGAGCTTGAGGTGCTAATTCGAGAAAAATTTCAAGCTGATTGAGGAAACCCCTACATAGAGAAGGTTCTCCATCATACCTTAGCGGTAATGGTGCCATAGCAGATAGCCCTTTACACTGCAGATTGACATTGGAGGTTTGAACTGTCAGTGCCTGAACTGGGGTGGCCACCGAGGATTGAACAGGTCTGTTCAAGTGTGCACTCCGCTCCAGAATAGTTTGCACCGCCACTGACAATTGATCAAGACTTTGTTCATACTTATCCATTCTCCAGTGGATATTGACCGAGCTACCTTCACCAGAAGGTCTGAGGTCATTGTCCCTTTCGTACTGTCACGGTTTTTGAACACTCAGACCAGACTGCTAAGGTTAAAATGACTTTATTGTATAAAGTGCATACAAGGAATAAGGCCGTAGGCCCACAATACGAAACAACAAATATATAGCAATTCAATGAGGCAATGACTGGAATCAGAGTGACTAAGATAGGATACTGAGGACTGGAGGTACCTAAGGACAGGCCACCTCCCCCTAGTGGACTAGGGTAAATCAGGCTACTCGACCCAGGGCTGACAGTAGAGCTGAAGGTGACAGGTAGTCCTGGAATTGATAAGGACTGACAGCAGGACTGAAGGTGACAGGTAGTCCTGGAGGTGGTAATCGGCATGAAACCCAGACGCCTGGGTGGCACAGAACCCAGTAAGCAATGAGGCAACACTGACCAAGGGACAGGTGTCCCAGGAAGACAGAGGCCACCACTTACAGTTGGTAAACCCTAGAACGCTAGGGATGGATCAAAGGCAGACAACAGGAAGGCCACAGGTGTCCCCTCACACAACAGTGTGATGTAACACAACCGCTGGCTCTTAAGCCCAAAGGCTACTGTGACAAGGAATAATGCTCAGTGTCTCCACACACTACCAAGTGTGATGTAAAGCAAGTGCTGGCCCTAACCCAAGCACTGCAACAGAGAAGGAGCACAGGCTAAGCCTAGACAGACTAGGCACTGAACGGGTTAACTGGAGATGCCTAGAGTATACTGAATCTCCCACAGGGAGTGAGCCCAGCAATAGTGCAGAGGAGGACACAGATGAATCTGAGTAACCCAGTCAGCACTTGATAGCACTGTATCGTTAGTTTTAGTTTCTTTTTTGTTTTTCTGTCAGATATGGAATACCACCATCAGGCGTGTTACCATGACTGACAAATGCCCTCCAATGTTGCTAGCTCAGTGTCCAGGTGCTTTTTGGTGGACCTTAAGCCCTGAGGGGGAAAATCTTGGGTACAAGTGCTTCCCTATGGATTACCCACTGAGGTAATTCTTACTACATGGTAACCTGAAGACAGAAGATCTGCAGGAGAGGTGAGCTACCCTTTGAGTGCTGCAGGTCCACTTGTCCCCACAGTTCCCCTTTGCTGGGCTTGTATTTGGGAGTTCTCACTGCGCACTCCTGCACTCATTATATATAGGGTATATATGTATATGTCTGTTGGGTTTTTGGAGCAGGTTTATGTGGTAACTTAACCCTTTGTCTGCTGGTTTGACATGTTTTGGGGGGTTTTCTGACACTTTCCTTACTGGGTTAGTGTTTTCTCAGTATGCACACGTTCCCTGTATGCTTTCATTGTTTTTAACTTGTCGTTTAACTTTTATTAAAATTGTGTACTGCACCTTTAAGGCACGCTTTACCGCATAGACGCCATTGCTCAATTTACTTCCTATGGGACAACACTGTTTGGGACGTATCTCTGTAACCGGTTCACACAGCAACTACAGAGAGGGCTCATTTTAATTGTCTACCCTTGCTCTATCATCCGGTTTATAGTTCAAGTGTGTTGGGGGGCTTGGGGGGCTTCGGACATTGTTTTGGGGTACTTTTTGGGAAAAACTACATTTCTCATGAGCGCTTGATTCGCGCCTAATTTCTGATTGGCTCCCATCGCGGCAGCCATTTTGGGCACTTTTCTCAATGAGTATCCTACACAGGGCTTGGACTCTCATTTTCTCCTCTGCAGATTGATCCTTCGCCTGCCAGAAAAGTCTATATTTAGCGGTCCCCGTGATTCCCTGTCAATCTCTGTGATGATACCTGTGCATTGGAGGAGGCTGATTGGCCCGCCCAGGATATTCCTTTATATACTGGGTCTATGGCACCTGTCAGATGCCCTTTCGTGGTGTTCCTGATCCTGCGCATTTGTTGCTGTGTTCCTGCGTTCCTGTGTACCGACTCGGCTCGTCTGACCATTCTGCTGTTCCTGTTCGGGATTGACCCGGTCCCGGCTGACGTTCCTGCTCCGTGATTGACCTGGCTCTGGCTGACGTTCCTGCTCCGTGAATTGACCCGGTTCTGGCTGTTGTTCCTGCTCCGTGATTGACCCGGCCCTGGCTGATGTTCCTGCTTTTTGATTGACCCGGTTCCGGCTGACGTTCCTGCTCCGTGATTGTTTCCTGTGTTCCCATGAGATCTCGGTCAAAAACCGGCGACATTCTGAACTGTGCTGATAGTATCACTCTGACTAATCACTTCTCTGCAAGATGAGCTGTTACCTCTGTTCCTAAGCCTGTCTGCTTGGGTCTTGCTGAGCTGTTGCCTCCGTTACCGAGCTAATCTGCATAGCCTTGCTAAGCTGTTGCCTCCGTTACCGAACCTGTCAGATACCTTTGCTGTGCTGGTTGCCTCCGATATTGAGCCTGTATCTGTACACTTGCCAAGCCTGTTGTGTTCCATCCGAGCCATTTATCACTTACAAAGCCTGTGCCTTATTGACCGAGCCTATCCGTTAAACACTAGCAGAGCAGTTTCCATTCCGGTGCTCGTTCAATTCCGTTGTTGCACCGCCCGGTGCTAGTGGGCATCCTGTTAGCTCTTGCAGTGTGTTACTCCGTGACGGCACCGGAAGGTCTTGGCTCTGGTCTCCAAGTGCTCACTGTGTTACGCTACCTATCGCACTACCAGTGTGTTGGCTCTCAGATCGCTTGTGCAGTGTTTCTCCGTTGTGGCACCCAAGGGGTGTTCTTGGCTCTGGTCCCGTTGGCACATGCAGGGTTTCTTCCATTGAGAGAACTAAGGGTGTTCCAGGTTCTGGTCCCATAAGCTCCAGCAGTGGCTTTCCTCCATTATATCACCCTAAGGGGGTATTGGCTCAGCTTTGGTCAGTCTTTGCTGTATCATTGGGTGTCCTATTGTACAGCTATCTGAGAGTGATTCAGTTCAGTCATCTACTGCACCTTCCTTTGCACTATCTAAGAGACTGATTATACCTGCTGGCCGTTGGCTAATTACCATCACAGAGACTGATCAGTCGCTCTAAGCATTAACCCTTGTTCCTACATTTATTCAGATCATTACTGTTTGCTCCTACATATTTGGGCCTGTATTTCTGTCATTACCCATTTATACCTGTCCTGGCCCCCAGGGGCGCTGTTCTTTAATTTTATTTCAATAAAACTGTGTTTTTGCTTTTAACCTTTGTCAGAGTGTCAGAAAACCGTAACAGTACGAAAGGGCCATGACCTCAGACGGTAAGGGTGACAGTAATACACAGAACCTCCACTGGAGGATGGATGTTCACGAGCAATGACTGGATCAGTTGGCACTGGCCATGCAGACCTTACTAGAACGTACGGTACACCTTGAGAAACATAAGCAAAATCCGGTGGTCCCCCCAGTTCTGACACCGGATAACCATGCTGGGCAAATGGTTGCTTCCTCCAGAGGTTTAACGGCGGCGGCGCCATTACCGTTAAGATATAATGGCGAACCCACTCTGTGCAGGGGGTTTATTAACCAGTTAGAGATATTCGTAGAACTGACACCTCATGCCTTCCCGAACTACCGTAGCAAGGTGGGGTTCATGATATCTCTATTAACAGGTAAAGCCCTGGCGTGGGCTAACCCCTTATGGGAGAAGGCCAAACCATGTACTCTGAACTTCGATGAGTTTGTCAAAAAGTTTCGGAGAGTATTCGAGCTACCTGGGAGAGCCACCTCTGCTGCCAAAAGATTGATGGAAATACAAATGGGCAATCGTACCGTAGGAGATTACGCTATAGAATTTTGGATACTGGCAGCAGAGGTAGGCTGGAATAATGAGGCACTGGTGGCAGCCTTTGCCCAAGGTTTATCAGACTCTATTAAAGATGAGATTGCTGCCAGAGAGGTGCCTACCGACTTAGACGAGTACATAGACTACGTTATGCTCATTGATACTCGCATTCGCGAGAGGCGCTTAGCAAAGAGGGCAAGATCCAGAACCTATGGGCACGATATTCCTTTGAACCCACCCTCGCCTCCCAATCCTCCTGACCGGGTATCCGAACCGGGTGAGCCTATGCAACTCGGGCTCACCAGACTTTCTAAGGAGGAGCGGGCACACCGCAAAAGGCAGGGTTTATGCTTATATTGTGGTAAAAGTGGGCACATACTACATACATGTCCGGTATGGCCGGGAAACGCACGCACCTAGGGTACCTTGGGGGACAGGCCCTAGGTGGTGTACAATTGTCTCCAGATTCCTGTACCAAAAAAAACACCATCCCGGTGAGTTTCCTCCTAGGTGACCAAGCTGTGGAGGTACTAGCTCTGGTAGATTCTGGCACAGCAGGCTATTTCATGGACCGGGCTTTTGCTGAACGGCACAATATTCCTTTTTCTAAAAGAGATACTCCACTAGCCATTGAGGCCATTGATGGCAGACCTCTAGAACCAGCTTTCATCACTATGGAAACTACTCCCATCACTATGTCTATTGGGGCTCTCCACAGGGAGGAGGTATGTTTCCAGATCATACATTCACCCCATCACGCGGTCATTCTGGGGTTCCCTTGGTTATTGCTGCACAATCCCCAATTTGATTGGCAAAGATGTGAGGTTAAGTCTTGGTTTGAATACTGCACTAGTCACTGTTTGTCTCATCCAGTCAAGATCATGTGTACCTCTCCCTCCGTGCCAGCTGAATACAGCAAGTTCAGTGACGTATTCAGTAAGGGAGAGGCTAGCGCATTACCGCAACATAGGCTTTATGATTGCGCTATTGATTTGCCCCCGGGGGTGGTGCCACTGAGGGGCTGGACGTACCCATTGTCCTGTGAGAAAAATAAGGCCATGGAGGAATACATTAAGGATGCCCTCGAAAGGGGAATCATTCGCAAATCATCCTCTTCGGCAGGTGCAGGGTTCTTTTTTGTGAAAAAGAAAAATGGCGAATTACGACCATGTATTGATTACCGTGGACTTAATAAGCTCATGTCCAAGAATGCATACCCCATACCACTCATTACGGAGTTATTTGACAGGTTGAAAGGCTCTTCTATATTTACGAAACTCGATTTACGTGCCGCCTACAACCTGATAAGGATCAGGGCCGGAGATGAGTGGAAAACGGCATTCAATACTAGGTCTGGACACTATGAATATTTAGTGATGCCTTTAGGATTATGTAATGCACCTGCCGTATTTCAAGAGTTCATCAATGATATCCTCTGCGATATGCTACAGTCCTGTGTAGTCGTATACCTTGACGATATATTGATTCACTCTGCTAACCTAACCCAGCGCATCCAGAATTTGTCAGAGGTTCTGCTCCAGTTACGCAAGAACAAATTGTTCTGTAAATTCGAAAAATGTGAATTTCATTGTTCCAAAGTACCCTTCTTGGGTTTTGTAATATCTAAGGATGGCATTGCCATGGATCAAGAAAAATTGGCTGCAGTCCTACAATGGCCACGACCAAAAGGGTTAAAAGCTATCCAACGGTTCTTGGGCTTTGCCAATTATTACAGAAAATTCATTCAGAATTTTTCCACCATTGTAAAACCTCTGTCTGACCTCACGCACAAGGGCGCTAATCCCTCTCAATGGTCTGAGGCAGCGGAAAAGGCCTTTGAAACTCTTAAATCTGCTTTTGCCTCCGCTCCTATACTGTCCCACCCCAATCCCACCCTGCCGTTTACGTTAGAGGTCGATGCCTCTGAAGTTGGGGTAGGCACAGTTCTTTCTCAACGCCCCAAAGAGCGTGGCAACCTGAGACCTTGTGGGTTCTTTTCCAAGAAACTATCCAGTGCCCAAAGCCATTACAAAATTGGTGATAGGGAATTGTTGGCTATCATCCTGGCATTAAAGGAATGGCAACATCTATTGGAAGGCACAAGAACCCCGGTATTAATTCTTATGGACCATAAAAATGTGATTTATCTTTCAGAGGCTAAAAGGTTGTCCTCTCGCCAGGCTAGGTGGGCCCTATTCCTGTCAAGGTTCAACTTCACAGTGTCCTACTTGCCAGGTTCTAAGAACATTAGGGCAGACGCTCTATCCAGACAGTTTTGCACTGACATTGAGAGGGATGAAGCCCCGTTACCTATTATTCAGCCAGATAGGATTCTGGCTACTATACGCACCAGTATCACTTCGCCACTGGGGGAGCAAATTTTGGCATCTCAAGCACGGGCACCTCCAGAAACCCCAGTTGGCAAGTGCTTTGTGGAAGAGCCTTTCCATACCCGTTTACTCGAGACCTATCACTCATCTAAGGCAGCTGGGCATATTTGGAGGGATCAGCTGGCATGGTCTCTATCACAAATGTTTTGGTGGCCCTCCCTGAAAGCTGATTGTTCCACATTTACTGCTGCCTGTGCCACCTGTGCCCGCGCTAAGACCCCCAAACATCTCCCAGTGGGTCTGCTCCAACCAGTGCCTAACGGTGAACGCCCATGGTCCCACATATCTATTGATTTTTTGGGAGAGTTGCCGGTATCTAAGGGCTATACGTTTATCCTGATGGTGGTAGATAGGTTCTTGAAGATGGCTCATTTCGTGCCCCTCTCTGGTCTTCCTTCGGCCCAGGAGTTGGCAGTAGTTTTTGCCAGAGAAATATTTTGCTTGCACGGGGTTCCCAGAGTGACCGAGGGAGTCAATTCGTGTCGAGATTCTGGAGGGCATTCTGTAGCCAAATGGGCATACAACTGTCCTTCTCCTCCGCCTACCATCCCCAGACCAACGGAGTCGCTGAGCGTGCCAATCAGGGACTGGAGCAGTTTCTGCGCTGCTTCGTGACTGATCATCATGATAATTGGGCCGACCTGTTGCCGTGGGCAGAGTTCGCCAGGAACTGTGCAGTTAATTCATCGTCTGGGAGCTCTCCATTTCTCGTTAATTATGGGTTCCAGCCATGTCTGCTCCCAGACTCGTTTCAGTCACAACAGATTCCGGCTCTGGATGAGCACATTGAGCAGCTCCGCTCCACTTGGGCACAGGTGCAGAGGTCCCTCAGCCAGTCCTTCCAAAGACATCAGCGGCATGCCAATCACAGACGGCTGCCAGTGGTATCCTTCCAGGTTGGGGACAGGGTATGGCTTTCCTCCAGGAATCTCAATCTGCAAGTGCCATCCAACAAATTGGCTCCCTGGTTCATTGGTCCATTCAAAATTATCCGTAAGGTTAACCCCGTGGCATACGCACTGGAACTCCCGACTTCTATGCGCATTCGCAATGTGTTCCATGTGTCACTATTGAAGCCCTTGGTATGCAACCGCTATACTACCACTCCGGTGGTTCCTGGGCCGGTGGATGTTCAAGGCCAAGAGGAATACGAAGTACAGAGTATTATTGACTCCAGGAGATTTAGAGGCAAATTGCAATATTTGGTCCACTGGAAAGGTTACGGGCCTGAGGAGCGTTCTTGGGTCGACCAGAAGGACCTTCATGCTCCACGATTAATGCGCAATTTTCACTCTAAATATCCTCAGAAACCTAGACCCTCAACCAGGGGAGGGGGTCTTTGAGAGGGGGGTACTGTCACGGTCCCCGTGATTCCCTGTCAATCTCTGTGATGATACCTGTGCATTGGAGGAGGCTGATTGGCCCGCCCAGGATATTCCTTTATATACTGGGTCTATGGCACCTGTCAGATGCCCTTTCGTGGTGTTCCTGATCCTGCGCATTTGTTGCTGTGTTCCTGCGTTCCTGTGTACCGACTCGGCTCGTCTGACCATTCTGCTGTTCCTGTTCTGGATTGACCCGGCTCGGCTGACGTTCCTGCTCCGTGATTGACCCGGCTCTGGCTGACATTCCTGCTCCGTGATTGACCCGGCTCTGGCTAACGTTCCTGCTCGTGATTGACCCGGCCCTGGCTGACGTTCCTCCTCCGTGAATTGACCCAGTTCTGGCTGTTGTTCCTGCTTTGTGATTGACCCGGCCCTGGCTGACGTTCCTGCTTCGTGATTGACCCGGTTCCGGCTGACGTTCCTACTCCGTGATTGTTTCCTGTGTTCCCATGAGATCTCGGTCAAAAACCGGCGACATTCTGAACTGTGCTGATAGTATCACTCTGACTAATCACTTCTCTGCAAGCTGAGCTGTTACCTCCATTCCTAAGCCTGTCTGCTTGGGTCTTGCTGAGCTGTTGCCTCTGTTACCGAGCTAATCTGCATAGCCTTGCTGAGCTGTTGCCTCCGTTACCGAACCTGTCAGATACCCTTGCTGTGCTGGTTGCCGCTGATATTGAGCCTGTATCTGTACACTTGCCAAGCTTGTTGTGTTCCATCCGAGCCATTTAACACTTACTGAGCCTGTGCCTTATTGACCGAGCTTATCCGTTAAATACTAGCAGAGCAGTTTACATTCTGGTGCTCGTTCAGTTCCATTGTTGCACCGCCCGGTGCTAGTGGGCATCCTGTTAGCTCTTGCAGTGTGTTACTCTCTGACGGCACCGGAAGGGTGTCTTGGCTCTGGTCTCCAAGTGCTCACTGTGTTAAGATACCTATCGCACTACCAGTGCGTTGGCTCTCAGATCGCTTGTGCAGTGTTTCTCCGTTGTGGCACCCAAGGGGTGTTCTTGGCTCTGGTCCCGTTGGCACACGCAGGGTTTCTTCCATTGAGAGAACTAAGGGCATTCCAGGTTCTGGTCCCATAAGCTCCAGCAGTGGCTTTCCTCCATTATATCACCCTAAGGGGGTATTGGCTCAGCTTTGGTCAGTCTTTGCTGTATCATTGGGTGTCCTATTGTACAGCTATCTGAGAGTGATTCAGTTCAGTCATCTACTGCACCTTCCTTTGCACTATCTAAGAGACTGATTATACCTGCTGGGCGTTGGCTAATTACCATCACAGAGACTGATCAGTTGCTCTAAGCATTAACCCTTGTTCCTACATTTATTCAGATCATTACTGTTTGCTCCTACATATTTGGGCCTGTATTTCTGTCATTACCCATTTATACCTGTCCTGGCCCCCAGGGGCGCTGTTCTTTAATTTTATTTCAATAAAACTGTGGTTTTGCTTTTAACCTTTGTCTGAGTGTCAGAAAACCGTAACAAATATCAATCTTACACACTACAATTGGGCGATTCATTGTACAGTTGGTTATTTTGACAATGTGAGAATGTCTATACCGCTGAAGCTAGGGGCAAGACCTAAGACTAAGGAAGCTGGGGTATCGGTATCCCACATTGTGCATTGCTCTTCCTGTCACACAGGGCAATCTAGAGTGTTCTCTGGTCATTTCTGCCCAGCAGGTTCTGAAGTTCCTGTCAACAACCCAGGGCCTTCCAGCCATGCTATTGAGCCAGTTTGGGTGCAAGAGTTTAAGGCTGCAACTAGGGACCTTAGGTCCACTTTACAACTCTTTACATCCCAGATACAGGGGGGCATTTCAATTATGGCAGACCCCCCCTCTACGATCAGATCCTCCCTGCCTCAACCGCAGGGAGCACCTGATGTGTTAGATTCTTCTGAGGAAGAATTGTTGCAAGATTCGAATGTTGAGGTTGGTACTATTTTGGAATCTTCCAGGTCTCTTTGGGGACCCATTTGAAGCTGATCCTGAAACCTCTACTGAGGGCCTGATCAGGGCGGTATTAACCATACTCAACATTCCCTTGGTTCAGGAGGTCCCTTCTGATCCCCCTGATGTTTTCAGGAGCTTGCTCAGCCCCTTACTTATTTTCTTCCTAACCCTACTCTTGACGTTTGGGTTCTGATGCGTGGTAAAACACGGACAAGTCTGCTTCTGTGTCCAGGGAATTTGCTAAGATTTATCCCTTTTCTGAAGCTGAACTGAACTCCTCCTAAGGTGGGTGCTCCCATTTCTTGACTAACTAAATTCACTGCTTTACCTGTCTCTGTTGATTCTGTGCTGCTAGACTGGACTGACAAGTAACTTGAGGTTTTCCTCAAGTCCATTTTTTTGCTTCTGTTGATGCCGCTAGGTGCCCAGCGTTTGCTGCTGCGTGGGTTAACCGGGCTATTGCAGTCTGAACTGAGCAACTCACTACGGCTGTCCGTCAAGATGCACCTACTTTGGGGAAATTTGCGTCTTCTTGCCAATATCCCTGAAAAGCTACACCATGTCTCTGCTGCTGCCTTTGGTGCCATCCGCATGATGGCAAGGGCTTCTACTACTTCTGAGGTGGCCAGGCGTGTGCTTTGACTCAAGATTTGGTCTGCTGACACTGTTTCCAAGAAAGTCTTGCTTTCTCTTCCTTTTCAGGGTACTTCTTTGTTTGGGCCTACGCTTAAGGAACTAATTAGCGAGGCCACTGGGGGTAAGAGTTCACTTCTACCCTCGGTCTTTCCGATGAAGTTACCGTTTCAACGTAAACGATCCTTTCGTACCTTTCAAACTGTGACGCTGTCACGGTTTGTTACGACTCTCAGACACAAAGTTAGGTAAAAACACCACTTTATTGAAAAAATATTTAAAATGATCTCTTAGGATTCCAACACGTACATACAACATTTAATAATAGAAATAGCATAGATAATATAGGCTTTACCGGTCTTGCCAATATACCGGGCAAGACAGCCTGCGAGTAGAGGGACAGTAGGCTCTACCGGCCTTGTCAATACCGGGTAAGGCAACCTTCTGATGGAATAATGTATCAGGTTCTACCGGCCTTACCAATATACCGGGCAAAGCATCCCAAGGAACTATACACAGGATCTACCGGCCTTGCCAATACCGGGTAAGGCAACCTTCTGATGGAATAATGTACCAGGTTCTACCGGCCTTACCAATATACCGGACAAGGCAGCCCAAGGATCTATACATAGGCTCTACCGGCCTTGCCAGTACCAGGCAAGGCAACCTTCTGATGGAATAATGTACCAGGTTCTACCGGGCTTACCAATATACCGGGCAAGGCAGCCCAAGGATATACATATAGGCACACCAACCAAGAGTATGACCTAAGGTATTATTGGAGCAAACCAGCGACCGCACGCTGGGACCAACAACGGATTGTATAGCCACAAGGCTTCTGGAGCAAACCAGCGTCTGCACGCTGGAACCAACAACTGATTGTATAGCCGCAACGCTTCTGGAGCAAACCAGAGTCCGCACGCTGGGACCAACAACTGATTGTATAGCCGCAAGGCTTCTGGAGCAAACCAGCGTCCGCACGCTGGGACCAACAACAGATTTGTATAGCTGCTAGGGTTGGAGCATACCAGCGTCCGCACGCTGGGACCAACAAGTGATTTGTATAGCCGCAAGGCTTCGAGCAAACCAGCGTCCGCATGCTGGGACCAACAAGTGATTTGTATAGCCGCAAGGCTTAGAGCAAACCAGCGTCTGCACGCTGGGACCAACAAGTGATTTGTATAGCCTCAAGGCTTCGAGCAAACCAGCGCCTGCACGCTGGGACCAACAAGTGATTAGTATAGCCGCAAGGCTTCGAGCAAACCAGCGCCCGCACGCTGGGACCAACAAGTGATTTGTATAGCCTCAAGGCTTGGAGCAAACCAGCGTCCGCACGCTGGGACCAACAAGTGATTTGTATAGCCGCAAGGCTTCAAGCAAACCAGTGTCCGCATGCTGGAACCCACAAGTGATTGTACAGCCGCAAGGCTGGAGGATAACCCAACGTCCGCACGCTGGAGCTGCAAATGTCGCCAAGGCGACCAAGCTAACAAGTCATCAGGAACACAGCAGACAGGACAGAAGATGGCAGGAACCAGCAGGGCGATCAACCGGTCAGGAAGCGGCAGCGAACGATCGGCAGGAAACAGCAACCTCAAGGAACTAGGCCGGAACCAACACTGGAACATCACTGCAGACAGGGGACTCAGGAACAAGATGCAATCTGGAACTCAGGAACACAGCAACAGGCCCAAACGACTACTGGAACAAGGTGAAAGCAAACGTGGTCAGAGACACCACGAAAGGGCAGCCAAGGGGTGCCCAAACCAGGTTTAAATAGGCAGTATGAGGTGGGTTAAAGGCAGACAGACAATAGGAGCCCCCTAATGGTGACAGGCAAGGAAATGCATCAATCACGGGCACCGTGATAGTACCCCCCTTTAAAAGACCCCCTCTCCTAGAATAGGGTCTAGGCTTCTGCGGGTATTTAGCATGAAAGGCTCTAGATAACCTAGGTGCATGAAGGTCCTTACTGTCCACCCACGATCGATCTTCAGGACCATATCCTTTCCAATACACCAGATATTGTATCCTTCCTCTAAGCCTTTAGGAATCAATAATACTCTGTACTTCATACTCTTCCTGACCCTCAACCTCGACAGGTTCTGGCACCACAGGTGTGGTAGTATAACGGTTGCATATGAGTGGCTTAAGCAGAGACACATGGAACACATTATGAATACGCATGGATGCAGGTATGTCTAGTGCATAGGAAACAGGGTTAATTTTGCAAATAACTCTGTATGGGCCAATAAACCATGGAGCCAACTTATTGGACGGAACCTGTAGCTTAAGATTCCTAAAGGAAAGCCACACTCTATCCCCCAACCTGAAAGGAAACCGCTGGAAGCCTTCTACGATTAGCATAGCGTTGATGGAGCTGGAATGACTGACCAAGTGCCCTCTGAACTTGAGCTCATGTGGAACGGAGTTGCTTGATATGCTCATCCAGAGCTGGAATCTGTTGTGTCTGAAAGGAATTTGGGAGTAAACAGGGCTGAAACCCATAATTGTTCAAAAGCGGAGAGCTCCCTGATGAAGAATTAACCGCACAGTTCCTGGCGAACTCCACCCAAGGCAACAAGTTGGCCCAATTATCATGATGGTCAGCAATGAAACAATGTAGAAATTGTTCCAAACCCTGATTGGCCCGTTCAGCGGCTCCATTGGTCTGGGGATGGTAGGCAGAGGAAAAGGACAATTGTATGCCCATTTGTTCACAAAATGCCCTCCAAAACCTAGACACAAACTGGCTCCCCCTGTCGGACACCAGTACCCTGGGTACTCCATGCAACCGAAATACTTCTCTGGCAAACACAATTGCCAATTCCTTAACCGAGGGAAGGCCACGAAGGGGCACAAAATGAGCCATTTTAGAAAATCTGTCCACCACCATCAGTATGAAGGAATACCCTCTAGACATGGGCAATTCTCCCATAAAATCAATGGAAACATGCGACCAAGGGCGTTCACCATTAGGCACGGGTTGAAGCAAGCCCACCGGAAGGTGTCTAGGGGTCTTAGCACGAGCACAGGTGGCACAGACATTAGTAAAATCGGCACAATCGTTTCTCGTAGAAGGCCACCAAAATAACTGAGAAAGGGACCATAACAATTGGTCTCTACCAATATGTCCCGCAGCCTTAGAGGAATGGTACGTTTCGAGTAATCGAGTACGAAATAGTTCTGCAACATAACATTTACCCACCGGGGTTTCATGAGGAGCAGACGCCTGAGAAGCCAAGATCTCCTCCCCTAGAGGGGAAGTGATACTAGTACGTATAGTAGCCAATATTCGATCGGGTTGAATGATAGGTGCTGGTGCTTCCACTCTGTCATTCTCAACCTCAAATTGTCTTGACAGTGCATCCGCTCTAACATTCTTAGATCCCGGTAAATATGATACAATAAAATTAAATTGAGATAGGAATAGGGCCCATCTGGCCTGACAAGAAGACAATCTCTTGGCCTCCGAGAGATAGGTCAGGTTTTTATGATCCGTTAGAATTAGGACAGGATTTTTTGTACCTTCAAGTAAATTACGCCATTCCTTAAGAGCGAGGATAATGGCCAATAATTCTCTGTCCCCTATCTCATAGTGGCTTTGCGCCTCTGTCAACTTTTTCGAAAAGAACCCACAGGGTCTGAGTGTTCCACTTTTATTGTGTCGTTGAGAAAGTACTGCCCCAACCCCAATATCTGAGGCATCAACCTCTAACGTAAATGGAAGTAAAGGATTGGGGTGGGATAACATAGGAGCCGCAGCAAAAGCCAAGTTCAGTTTCTCAAAGGCCTGCTCAGCAGTTACTGGCCAACAAGATGGATTAGCGCCCTTATGCGTAAGGTCAGACAAAGGTTTGACAATGGAAGAAAAGTTCTTAATAAACTTCCTATAATAATTAGCAAAGCCCAAGAATCGCTGTATCGATTTAAGACTCTTAGGTCGTGGCCATTGTAGGACTGCTGTCAACTTTTCTTTGTCCATAGCAATGCCATCCTTGCCAATTACAAACCCCAAAAATGGCACACTGGTTCTGTGAAATTCACATTTCTCCAATTTACGTTACAATTTATTTTCCCGTAGCCGCAACAACACTGTAGACACATCCTTGATGTGTTGTGACATATTTTGGGAATAAATCAATATATCGTCAAGGTACACCACGTCACATGACTGTAACATATCTCTGAGGACATCATTTATCAACTCCTGAAAAACTGCGGGTGCATTGCACAACCCAAATGGTATGACTAGATATTCATAGTGCCCGGATCTAGTATTAAAGGCAGTCTTCTACTCATCACCTGCTCGAATGCGGACCAAATTATATGCCGCCCTTAGGTCCAATTTGGTAAAGATCGAGGACCCCTTAAGTCTGTCAAAAAGCTCGGTGATGAGTGGTATCGGATATGCATTCTTAGCCATCAGTTTCTTCAAGCCACGGTAGTCAATGCATGGTATTAATTCTCCATTTTTCTTTTTTACAAAAAAGAACCCAGCCCCCGCCGGAGAGGTAGATTTCCTTATGATCCCTCTAGCAAGGGCATCAGAAATATAATCCTCCATAGCCTTATTTTCCTCACAAGACAATGGATATGTGCGTCCCCTTGGAGGTGTTACTCCCGGAGGCAATTCAATACTACAGTCATAGGATCTGTGCTGAGGTAAAGAGCCAGCTTCTCCTTTGCTAAAAACATCGCCAAACGACTGGCATACATCTGGTATAGCAGAGGAGGTGCACAAGACCTTAACTGGCTGGGTGACGCACCTATCCATACAAAATGGAGACCAAGCAGCAATTTCACATTTTTCCCAATCAATTTGTGGATTATGTAACTGTAACCAAGGAAATCCCAATATTACAGCAGGATGAGGAGAATTAATAAGTTGGAACTGCTGCTCTTCTCTGTGAAGAGCCCCAATAGTCATGGATAATGGCATAGTTTCGAATGTAACATGAGCAGGTTCTAAGGGTCTGCCATCAATTGCTTCAATAGCCAGGGGGTTTTCTCTTTCAATGCGCGGAATTCCGTGCAATTCGGCAAAGGTATTATCCATAAAATACCCTGCTGCACCGTCAACCAGAGCCAAAACCTCCACTGAGCGTTGTGCCCAGGACAATACCACCTGTATGGTGGGTTTCATTGTGCCCAACACTGGGGACGATTGTACACCACCTAGGGCCTGTCCCCCAAGATACCCTAGGTGTGTTCGTTTCCTGGACGTACTGGACATGATCTTAGCAAATGCCCATTCTTACCGCAGTACAGGCACAATCCTTGTTTCCTGCTATACATTTTCTCCTCTTTAGTTAACCTAGTGAAACCCACTTGCATAGGTTCACCTGATTCCCGTATGGGTTCACTAGGTTTAGATGCCACGGGAGGGCTGGGTGGGCAAAATGTACTCATAGACCCACTATTCTTTGACAGGAACCTGCGATCTCTAGCGATTGATCTCTCACGTATTCTGGAATCAATCAATATAACGTATTCAATATAGTCATCAAGATCAGTGGGCAACTCTTTTGCAGCAATCTCGTCTTTAATCTGGTCATTCAGGCCCTGAGCAAAAGCTGCCAACTATGCCTCGTTGTTCCAGCCCACCTCTGCCACCAATGTGCGAAATTCAATGGCATAGTCGCCCACCGTACGCCTACCCTGTTGTATCTCCATAAGGCAGTTGGCAGCAGAGGTAGTTCTACCAGTAGGCTCAAACACTCTCCTAAATGATTGCACAAATTCACTAAAACTCTTAGTGCAAGGTTTAGCGTTTTCCCACAAGGGGTTAGCCCAGGCCAATGCTCTGCCAGTCAGCAGGGATATCATAAACCCAATTTTACTGTGATCATTAGAGAATACGTGTGCCGTCAATTCCTTAAATATTTCAAGCTGATTGATAAACCCTCTACACAGATTAGGGTCACCATCATATCTGAGTGGAAAGGGTGTAGAAGCTGTTAACCCCTTAACTACAACCCCTAATTGCCTAGTCTCATTCTCCGGTGTCTGACTGGGCGGGACCACTAGCTCCAGACTTGTCAACGAGTACAGTGCGTTCAAGGATAGTTTGAATTGCGATTGCCAACTGATCCAATCGTTGCTCATGCATATCCATCCTCCAATGGATATTCTGTGTATTACCATCTTGCTGTCTGAGGTCATGGCCCTTTCGTACTGTCACGGTTTGTTACGACTCTCAGACACAAAGTTAGGTAAAAACACAACTTTATTGAAAAAATATTTAAAATGACCTCTTAGGATTCTAACACGTACATACAACATTTAATAATAGAAATAGCATAGATAATATAGGCTTTACCGGTCTTGCCAATATACCGGGCAAGACAGCCTGCGAATATAGGGACAGTAGGCTCTACCGGCCTTGCCAATACCGGGTAAGGCAACCTTCTGATGGAATAATGTACCAGGTTCTACCGGCCTTACCAATATACCGGGCAAGGCAGCCCAAGGAACTATACATAGGCTGTACTGGCCTTGCCAATACCGGGTAAGGCAACCTTCTGATGGAATAATGTACCAGGTTCTACCGGCCTTACCAATATACCGGGCAAGGCAGCCCAAGGATCTATACATAGGCTCTACCGGCCTTGCCAATATCGGGTAAGGCAACCTTCTGATGGAATAATGTACCAGGTTCTACCGGCCTTACCAATATACTGGGCAAGGCAGCCCAAGGATATACATATAGGCACACCAACCAAGAGCATGACCTAAGGTATTATTGGAGCAAACCAGCGACCAGGAGACCTTATCACATTGTACAAGTATATGAGAGGTCAATACAAGGATCTCTGCGGTGAGCTATTTATTCCAAGGCCTGATCACGTGACCAGGGGATACCCCTTGAGATTAGAGGAAAGGAGGTTTAAACTTCAGCAGAGGAAGGGTTTTTTTACAGTAAGGTCTGTCAAATTGTGGAATTCATTGCCCAGGGAGGTAGCTATGGCAGATACAATGGATACATTTAAGAGAAGATTTGATACATTTCTTTCAAAAGGGAACATACAGAGTTATACTGTTTATCAGAAAGCCGTATTCATTCAGACCCTGCATTGCAGGTATAGATCAACTAAATTACACACGATACGTAAGCCTGCAACAGCAGGTAAAGATCAACTGAACACATGCAAGCCTGCAACCGCAGGTAAAGATCAACTGAACACATGCAAGCCTGCAACCGCAGGTAAAGATCAACTGAACACATGTAAGCCTGCAACCGCAGGTAAAGATTAACTGAATAACTAATGCACCTGCTCTCTGAATTACTTCTTACCCTATGATCTGTCTTCTGTGCCTTCTCAGTCTCAGCAATGGTCTTGGTTGTTTTTGTCTCACCCCACTGAGGCATAAGTATTGGTACAATAGTTAAAATAATGAAATAAAAATGTAGTACTTCACTAATTTATGAAACAAAATTTTTTTTTGGAATACATTTTCTCATCCCATAACCAAAACTACCACCAGTTCCAGTTCCATTTTAGGGTTTATCATATGCACCAGAAAAATAAATTTACAGTTCATGGCTACAATACATGATATTGAAAAAGGGGTGAACTATATTTTAGGCCCTCTGAGTGCCAGACAGCACACTAAGGGTTAACTCAATCAATGGATTTTAGTATGATACAGCTAATTGCACTTCCCTGGAGATACTGAGATCATTTCAGTTATTGTCTTATTTATTTTACTGCCCTTACTAGACTCTTGGGAAATTAAATTATTGTTTTTGTAGTGTGGACAGGCACAACATTAGTACACAATGATAGCATATTGAATAAATGAGAATTTGGGGAATTTTTAAATGTCCCCAGTATGACACGTTTGGTTTGATCCGATTCTGTTTTTGTGGTTTTACATCAATCTGGCAATTGTAGGCCTCAATAGCATGCAAGGGGTTAAAAGCCCCATTTGAACCAATAGAAATTTGGGTTAATTTAATTTGCTCCCCTGTGAGCAATTTGCATGTCCCAATTCTGGTTTTGCATAGAACATCAGACTATTGCATCCAGTGGCGACTCTATGCATTCCATTCGGGGGGCACACCTGGGGCCAGAGGAAAAAAATGGGGGACAAAATTTAATAAGCAATGTCATTGTCCTACACCTAAAATAATGAGATACACGCCAGTGGGCATGTGTGTACACACCATTATATCAATGGAAAACATGGACAGACTGGTAAAAAACAGCAAGTGTTAAAGCTCTAGCATGATGTATCTTATCACTGGTCCATTTGTTTTCATGTCTTATTCAGCTTCAGATACGTCAGTTTGCATTTACATATCTAATGGAAGCAAATAAACTGCTTCAGATATTATTTTTTAATTATATTAATATATAAATGAACTGGCAATGACATGACAGAGACACAGGTTACAACATTACTTATCTGAAATACTAGCGGCTGTGCTATGCTTGTGAGAGCTACATGCCTTATTTAATTTACCATTAGAGTTTTAGAAAACATATAAACTAATCAAGCTTGCTTGTATGAACACATTTCTTGCATATAGATGGTGTTACTATAAAAGGTACCACGAGGGAGTCTTAACAGAATAAATAAGACATGCACCTTACACAGACTGAAAGCTATTTCACAGGGCAAATAATCATTAAAATTTGAAAAACATTGAGACCCTAGGACTAGTGGATGCGCTTTTAAACAATACAATTCATCTGTAGTTCATTAAGGTCAATATAGTCAATTAAAGATAGTACTACAGAGTTACATGCCACCACCAGAGCAATAAAGTGTTTATCTATTATATTATATATACACACATACATACATACATATATACACACACACACGCACACACACACACACAGTGTTTGACAATTGCCTGTGTGATGATGATACAGTCTCAGGATGATGAAGGCTGACAAGATACAGCCGAAACGTTGATCAAATAAAATCTATTTTATTTCACATTCTGTTTATTTCATGGTAATGATTGTGACCCATATTTGCACCTATGTGATCTTAGTGAACAGACCTCTTAAAGGGATAGTAACATTTCATTTTAACTTTATTTTATTTTGTAGACATTAAAAAAAACATGAAGAATGATATAAGTCTTATCTCTCAAACCTTTATGGTTTATGAGATATTCACAAACAAAGTTTCCCCTCCCGCCCCTTTTACCTAGTGTAAGCAATCTCTTCTCAGATGTGGAATGCAGTGCACAGACCAGACATAACAGCAGGGGACAAGCTTCTTCCTATGAGAACAATGAAAGCCCTGCCCCCCTTGACAAGCTTTTAAGGTTTTTCCCTTATCTTAATTGAAGATTGTCCCTCTCTGCAGTGTACCTGGGCACCTCCCTTCTGATCTGGTTGAGCAGTGTTACATCAGTAAAAGGGGCTGGAGGGGGACACTTTGTCATTGAATTACTCTTGAACTACAACTCTGACAGAATTGAAATAACACTCTCCAAGGTCCAAATACTATGTTGATTAATTAGAGCTGGGTTTTATTATGAAACATTATTATCCCTTTAAATGGCCCTCTGTATGTTTAAAAGAAATCTGGAGCAGTTCTGGAGTAAATCAGTTTGCACCATAATTAAATAGGGTTTTAACATCTTGAATGCGAGCTAGGACTCCAATGCTTTGCTTCGCAAAGACTGTAAAGCTACTAGCAAAAACAATTAAATAAATAATATCATACAACATAATATATACACGTTATATTTGCAGCAGTTTTTAGGTTAGTGTAGGATATGTGTACATAAATTATATATAAGACACACACTGTTTTTTTTCCCCATCAGGGCTACATTTTTCATATTGGTTACCAATGAGAAAGTTGAAACAACTTAAATCCATGTTTCAAAATTCAAATACATTGACAATGTATTTGAAATTTTGAAACATGGATTTACCCATTTGAGTGCCAGAGGGGTACGCAATGCATTGCAAAGCAATGCATTGCGTACCCCTCTGGCACTCAAAGGGATAAATTGTTTCAACTTTCTGTGCTAAAATTTCAGTTTCATCTTACAAAATATTAGAAGCACTCCTGAATCTAGTAATTATAGGTTATTCTACATAATAAGAAGATTGTGCTTGAGATCAATTATATATGTAATCACGTAGACATAGAACACATAGAAAGAAAAATCTCATTAAAAGCACAAATCTCTCTCCTGTATGAATGATATTGTGAGATCAAACTGGTGTGAGGTAATTGAGGGGGAAAAAAGACCATTAAAAACAAATTAAAATGTAACTTTTATTTATCCCTTTATTTAAAACAAGCAAATTTCTAAACCAGATAGTCCCAGTACTTTTTAGTCAAAGAGTAGTTAATAAGACACTATCTTCAAGCCTTAGTACTCTTAGGGCTCGATTTAAAGGCAGCCGTTAAACCAGCCGCTAAGTGAAAAAGGCACATCGCTCGCAAATAATACATGAGTTACGGCACATTCAATAGGTACTCTACAAGAATAGCTATCGAGCGTAGGCACACACAAAACACGTAACACAAAAGCGGCTGTCGCTCATATTAATGCACAACTGCACTCAAAACAACATAACGGCTGCCGTTGTCTAGCAACCATGATTGATGCCAAAACAAATTCAAACACACAGCCAATCACAAAGCCCCAATGTATCAAATAACTTCAAATACACCTATATATACCCAAAAGTAACCGTCACACACTGTCTGTTATCGAATTCTTCAGAGCTAGATATCAGGACCCAGGAGCGGAGGATAGTGATTAGAGAGAGTGAGAAAGGAGCATTCATTGGAGGTAGAGGAGTTTTGGATTTTGGAGAGCATTGCACAGAATACGACACATAGCACACCTTTGTACATATTACATACACTCATACAAACACATACACTTACATACACATAGTCCTTTTATTTTATAACACCTTACACATTTTACTTTTTATTTTGACAGTGTGAATCTGTGAGTGAAAGTGTGTGACAGAGAGTGAGTGGATCGAGTGTGTCTGTGAGGGCCTGTGGGAGTGCCTGGTTGTGACTGGGTGAATGATGGCGAGGAGAGGAGGACAGGAGAGAGGAATGGGGAGAGTAGTGGAGGAGGAGGAAGCTCAGGAGGGTATCCCTCAGCAGAGCAGGGGTGGGAGAGGGAGATCCACAGGGCGGAGGGGGACCCGGCCCACAAGAGCAGGCACACAAAGAAGAGGGACAGAACCTGCAGTGGGACGAGGAGTAGTTGCTGGGGAGCACCCCGCACAGTCAGGGTCAGACCAGGCAGGGTACTCCGGCTCTGAATCCTCCCATGCCGGAGCTGATGAGGGCAGGATCAGGGATCCGAGATATACTGAGGAGGAGAACACGGCTCTTGTGGAAGCTATCCTGGAGAGCAGAGTGTTCTCCACCCTATGGCAAAGGTCCCTGGCCTGTCAGCGAGGAGGAAGGCAGCCTGGAACCAGATATGCAGCCGGGTCAACGCGGTGGCTACATGCAGGCGGGACGTGGAGTCTGTGAAGAAGAGATGGGGCGACTGCCAGAGGGTGGTCAAGAACAAGATGTCTGACATGGCCAAGCAAGCCAGAGGCACCGGAGGTGGCCCATCTGTGCCCATCACATTCTGTGGCTGGGAGGAGATGGTGTGGCAGAACATGTCCCCGACCATGATCGAGGGGGTCGTTGGAGGAACTGACACTGGGGATGAGAGGAGCCTCCACACTACCGGTAAGTGCAACACTACAGAACAACACACTACAGCAACCAACACCAGCTGCACACACAGTCACACCTCAACACATGCCCATCACTCAGCCATACAACTGCACCAACACAGCACCCTGAGGGTTAAAAAAAGGACACAACACCTGGACAAATGGCAAGGTCCAACTTGGGAGCAAAGCTCCGCAAAGCTCCCAAAGCTCCGCAAGGCTTTGGGAGCAAACCAGCGTCCGCACGCTGGGACCAACAGTAATGTGTAGCCGCAAGGCTTTGGGAGCAACCAGCTACCGTACTGGAGTAAGAATGTCGCCAAGGCGATCAGACGTCAGGAATACATCTGGCTGGACAAGCGACGACAGGAACTTGCAGGAAACCAAGCATACTGAAAAGCTCCGAGAAGGCGATCAGCAGGAAACATCCATCTCACAGAACTAGGCCGGAACGCACTGGAACAACTCTGCAGACAGGAGACTCAGGAACAGGATGCATTCTGGAACTCAGGAACACAGGTACAGGTACTGATGAATACTGGAACATGTTCAAAGCTAAAGTGGTCAGAGACACCAAGAAAGGGCAACAATAGTATGCCCAAACCAGGTTTAAATAGGCAGCCAAAGGAGGGATAAAGGCAGACAACCAATAGGAGCCCCCTAATGGTGACTGACAGGGAATAGCAACAATCGCGGGCACCGTGATACTGGCATCACATCTTGGAAAGATATTACTGTATCCATATGAAGGGTACATATCCACATACATATATGACTATTTCTACTTGTGTGTCACTGTAATGGGATAGCAATGGGTAATGTCATCATGATGTCATATCATTGCCATCGTTAAAAGATGTGTCTCCATCTAAGTCCCATCCCTCCAACACTCAGGGTTATACAGATATTGCTCTATGTGACAGGTGGAGATATCCATCATTTGACTACACGGAGGCTCTTCAGCAGAGCCAAAGTCGCAACATATCGAGATAAATACCTCTTTGGAATGGTCCACAGAGTGTGCTTGCAAACCATGCACACCCTGTACACCATTCCAATTAAGTATTGTTCTCTAAATGGGGCGATTTGGGCTCTGATGAAAAGCCCTCGTGTGGACAAATGACTGAAATCTCCATCTGTCACATAGAGCAATATCTGAACAACCATGAGGGTAGGAGGGATAGGACTAACAGAGAACAACATCTGTTCTCACAATGTCTACAATCTGACATCAAGGTGGACTTATCCTTTGCCATCCCCCTGGAGGGATAGCCATCCCTACAAGTTGTGAAGACATATATATGTTGTTGGATTCACCCCCCCCCCCCCAGTTAAACAATGGTATTCCTAGTGCTGAAAGGTGTGTTGATTCAAAAGGTATCACAGCTCAGACATGGATATGTCAGGGGCAATATCCCAGTGGCCTGAAATTGTACAGTGGTGCTGTTACTACATAATCATATGGACAGCTCTGGTACAGGGACCAGATATCTACATGGGAGGGTGTAGCAACAGCCCCACTGTACTATTTCTGGACACTGTGATATTGCACCTCAGAATGAAACCTTCACCCGTAATAACTCAAACAACACCTTTCAGCAGTGGGAGTACCCTTGTTTACCCAGGGGAATTAACCCAAACACATATCAAAGTATAACTGTCTCCACAAACATATGGCTAAGGTCACTAATCACAACATCTTCTTCCTCCACACAGCTTACGGCCGTGAAGCCCAGCGGGAGACAGTGGAGGAGGCTATGTCACCCCTCAGTGAGGAGTACACAGAGGAGGGGACCAGCTGGTGGTCACCTTACCCACCATCACCATCCCCTCCAACACATGCTGCACCACCACCTACTGCACCCCTTCAAGCTGCACCACTGCAGGCTGCACCACCCCTTCAAGCTGCACCACCACAGGCTGCACCACCCCTTCAAGCTGCACTACTACAAGGCTGCACCACCCCTTCAAGCTGCACCTCCCCAGTACAGTGGCTGGATGCCACAGGAGGAGAGGTGGACATATCCATCCACCTCCACCAGCTACTACCCTCCATCAGCAGCACCACCACCACCAGGGAGACAATGGCTGCCAGGGACAGTGGCCACCACCCAATATGGGCCATATTCTTCACAGAGCAACCCACCCTCCTGGATGGCTCCACAACATGCCCCAAGGTATGATCCCAGGTGGGGTCCCAGCACCTATCAGTGGCCACCATATGACCCTTGGCCACTGGACTACCCACACCTGGGCCTGATTGGTGAGCCCCAGCGCCCCCTACCCAGGGACATTTTCACACGTCCACCAGCACACACATCTTTGGGCAGCTCTGGATCACTTGATGTGGTGGGCATATGCCCATCATCTGCACCAGCCACTCCAACAGCAGCCACAGCACCCTTAGCAGCAGCAGAGGAGGAAACAGCACCCTTAGCAGCAGCAGAGGTGGAAAGAGCACCCTCAGCAGCAGCAGAGGAGGAAACAGCACCCTTAGCAGCAGCAGAGGAGGAAACAGCACCCTCAGCAGCAGAGGAGGAAACAGCACCCTCAGCAGCAGAGGAAACAGCACCCTCAGAGGAAACAGCATCCTCAGCAGCAGAGGAAACAGCAGCACCAGGGACACCGGGCACATCCACCTCCAGCACCGTACGCCTCACAGGGATGGAGGCGGAGTGTATGGCCCTTCAAAGAAGACTACTCCGGTCGAGCAGAAGTACAGACAGCAACATCACCAGGAGGCAATCCAGGAGGAACATTGCCCAATTGGAGACCAGAATTCAAGCCCTGGAGTTGGAGGTGGCCAGGGAGAACACACTACTCCCCCAGCTCAGTACTGGTCTCATGCACATGTTGACACAGGTCCTTGTGGAGTTAAGGGAGATCAACCGCAGAGAGAACCTGAGGATGGAGAGGGAGAACTTGCGTTCCACCGAGGGGTCTACTGCAACCACCACCCCCTCCAGTGTTACCCCTGAAGCAACACCTAGGGGGCAGAGGGTTACCAGGAGATCCACAAGGGCATCCACCTCTGGAACCCAGGCTAAGGACCCCCACCCAAAAAGGAAAAAATGAAAGGCCCAACCTGTTAAGTTCCCCTCAATAAAGAAACCATTTTTTTTGTATTCCAGTCTGATCTGTTGTGTCTTCAGTTATGGATTGGGTGGCAGGGTTGTCTCCAATGCATTGCCATACAATGCAGTGAACACAACCTCTGCCTGGGTGAAATGTTTGTGGGATGCTACCGCATGGGTTCACACACACACACACACACACACACCGTTGTACAAATTCAACTGGAAAGACATCCCTGGAGCCATATAACACCACTGTGTTATATGGCGATGTTGTGTGTTGAATTTGAACAACAAAACATACCCCTTAGCACAACAAATGGTACAACATTGAACATTCGTCTACATCATATGTTGTGTTTAACCCTTTGAGTGCCAGAGTGGTAGGCAACGCATTGCAAAGAAATGCATTGGGGACCACTCTTGCACTCAGTGGGTTAATGGGATAACCAGACAAACAGCTCTGTGACTTAGCAGGGACATTACAAGCAGGACAGATAAATGGGACATGTATCCATATTGTCTTGGATTCACACACTCATTGTGCAACTGACTTACTGGGGAAGCCAATGTTTTTAACCTAGGATTTCAATGTGTAGCACACACATTGATATCCTGGGGTGAGCATTGGGGTCTCCAGTAAGTTGAGTTGCTGTTTCCCTAAGGGTGTAACAGACTTCACCAGTGATAACACATGTCCACTTAGTCTGTTTTTTCATTGATATAGCCCATGTACTGAGATATGTCAAAGTGGAGCAAAATCTCAGAACATGGATTATACTGAGCAATACAGATACTGTGGACAGGTATTCACTGTGGAAGTATGTCCCCTGTATCACCTCTTCATCACTCCCACAACACATTGGTGCATCACTGCCACCATCATCTGTTTGCATGGATACATCACAGAGTCCACTCACTGGCAAACAAGTGGTTGACTCCTGTGATGTGGGTTATGCCTTTCCATGTATGGGGGATACTCTATCCTGGGTGTGGTTATGCATTGACAAATGTTTTCTCAAATATATCCTCCTACAGACACAGATAGAATGGTGATGGTTCATCTTTATTGTGTCTCAAAATACATTAGAATGCACATGTGTTTTCTGTATGTATTGCCTATATGCATTTAACACCTGTATGAGAACACTAAATGTACTTTGAAACTAAATCGCACTACTTCAGTAACACTGCTGCTCTGCTCATGTGTTGTCCACAAGGTTTGACAACTCTGTAGCTGAGCATCCTAACTGTACAGGTTATAACACTCAAGAATTTGTTTTTTCTGTGTCTATATGAGAATGTTCCAGTAGAGGTTTGTGTGAACCTCAGGTCAAACTTTGCATCACCAACAACATCACCATAAACAGCAAGGGGTGATCTTCATGAAGGTGTTGTCAAGACATCAATCCAGTCACATGGAATATCTTCAGTTCAAGGATGGATCATGTTACGGATGCCTGTGGGACAAGAGGACAGGATTTGGAGCAGTAGACCTGAACTGATCATCAAGCAACAACAATTTAGTCTTTTTAATCCCCTCAATTTTCACAGTTACAGGTGAGTGCACAAACCATTGCTTGACAATGTGTTGTGTATTCATCTGTAACCCATTCTGTGGGGAACTAAGGACATGTGCACCAGCCCTATGGATGTGTGCCCCTGACATGTATACACACATTAACAAGTGTTCTGAGAGCTCCATGGAGGTAATGACATTGTGCTGCCGCTGTGAAAGTGACAGTGGCAGCCCAATGTCATTTGTTCCATGGAACTATTAGGACATATTTGTTGATGTGTGTATCCATGTCAGTGGCACATTTGTCTGCACACTCACAGGTCAGCATGGAGTCCCTGGTAATCTGATCTACGTCTCATGACCTCTACATTGTGTGACCATACCACTGTACATCCACCCCTCTGCTGCTCTTCTCAGCTCTAGCACAGTACAGGTCCCATATTGAGTGCAATGTCCCCTTAACCCCTGATGTGCCTGAGTATTATCCAATGCATATCATTAGATGATACTCTTTCGCTACTGGGCTAGCATGGTTGTTCAGGCTATAATCATGGCATATCCAGTTAGTTGCTGTCAATCAAGCTGTGTAAGGTGATGAACATGGGTAATATGTTGTACCTTGTTTCTCCTGGGGGTGTGCATGATATACTTGGGGTCTGTATGTCAACGTGGAGAGTGGAATGGAGGATGGTTTTTGAGTCCACACACACAATTTTGCCATGTCCACTGCCAGTGCAGTGCTGTGTCACTGTTCCTGTGGGGTGAGACAGAACAAAATGTGCAGTGTGGTTAGTGTCATGGGACTGATGGGGGACTTGCATGGATTGTTTGCATGTGTGTGTTATACTCACAGGTGAAGTGTTCCGTGATAAGCCTGTCTCTGATCTGTGCCCCTCTCATGGTCTCCTCCACATGCCCGATGTCCATGGCCACTTCCTGTATGGGGGGGTCCAGGATGTGATCCAGCAGCCTGGTGTCCACTGCGATGTTGTGCAGTATTGCGCACGCCACAATGATGTCACACACCTTAGCCGGTGCATACTGCAGTGCTCCCCCCGAGTGGTCCAGACATCGAAATCTTGACTTGAGGAGCCCAAATGTCCGCTCAATAGCATTCCTCGTTTTGGCATGAGCCTGGTTGTACCTTTCCTGGGCATGTGTTTGGGGATTGGCCAGAGGGGTCAGTAGCCAGGACTTGCATCCATAGCCAGCATCACCTGTGTAATGTGAGTGACATGGTGAGACAGGGAGCACATGTTGTGTGAATGATGTTTTGTGTGGTGGACGTAGTAGCTGTGGGTCAGGTGCATGCTGAGCAGCGTGGTGTGTACGCCTGTGTATGTGGTGTGATTTTGTTTGGTGAACTCACCCAAAAGCCATCCCCCTGTAAAGGTTCCATTCTCAAAATCTCTGTGTACTGAGGAGTTTTGTAGAATGTATGCATCATGTGAGCTGCCAGGATATTTTGCACAGACATTCATTATCCTCATGTTGCTGTCACACACCATCTGCATGTTGATGGAGTGGAAGTTCTTCCTGTTGATGAATAGCTGTGCATCACGTGCTGGGGCCTTAATCCAGACATGGGTGCAATCTATAGCACCCATGACCCTGGGCATGCCTCCCCTGTCGTAAAAGGCCTGCTTGACGTGTATCCAGTCCATGTCGGTGGTGGGAAAATGTATATAGGTACTGGCCTTGCTTTTGAGGGCTGGCAGGACCTGGGCCAGCACCCTGGAGAATGTGGCCTGTGACATGCCAGATGCGTAACCCTCAGTGGACTGGAAGGCCCCGCTTGCCATGAAGTGTATGGCACACAGTAGTTTCTGCAGGCCAGTTAGGGCATGGTTGTGGATGTAGATGGGATCCACCTGCTCCTTGATGACCTCATACAAAGCAATTATGCCTTCAGGCCTCAACGTGTAGCGATCAATGACCTCGTCATCAGTCATTCCAAAGAGGGTGACCCTTGGGCGGTATACCCTGGGCCTTGGTGGTCGTCTATACATTCTCTGCCCTCCAGGTGGGGAAGGACTCCTGTGTCTGAGCCAGAGCCTCCTCACTTGCAACAGGTGAAGGCTGTTGATCAGGCGTGCTTGGAGGTTGCTGATATTCCCTAGCTCTCTCCCTTGCATGCCTTCTCCGCAGTCTTCGCAACAATATGTAACCCAACATACTGTTTGCTCTATCTGTCTCTCTCTCTCTCTCTCTACCTCTCTCTCTCTCTCTCTAACTATCTTTCTCTATCTCTCTCTCTCCCTCCCTGAATGGAAAACAAGCCACAAGTGAGTGTGTTGAGTTGTCCCTTTAAGTACCTGATAGGGCATTGTGTAGGTGTGGTGATGAGGTGAGTGCTGACCAGTGGTGAGTTGTTTTTGTCCAGGTAAGTGTTTGCAGGTGTGTGTGTGTGTTATAAGATGTGGTGTGTTGTGCTTGTTATGTGCGTGCCATTTGCGGGTGTGCAGTTGTGGGGTGCAGGTCGCATGTTGATGTTGCCCAGGTGAGCTTCTATTTGCAGGTGTCCGCTTTGTGTGATAACCCCTATTGTTCCGTGTCATGTTGTTCTGGTGTTTTTTTGTGTATCGTTGTCCCTGTGGTGTTGCTTGTTGTTGTGTGTGGATTGATTTGTGTTGTGTGTGCATGTTTTTGTGTTGTTTTGGCATTGCACGGGTTAATTTTTCCATTTACATGGTTGTGCGGTAAGCATTTTGTGTCTTTTCCTATGTAACAGGTGTTTTGTTTTGCCCGTTAAGTGTCTAATGGCTAAGAAAAGTGGGTCTTAACTTTTTGCCGTTAGGTGTGTATTTTTTCAGCCGTTAGCAGTACCGCAAGCCTTTGAATAGCTCTGGGGTATGTTGTTCCATGCGTCTGAATGCACGTAAGTGTATCGGCCGTAAGGATTCTGCAACTGCCGTTAGCTGTTCTTTAGACGGATCTTTGAATTGCAACATGACACTTAATGCACCCGTTAGTGATTTTTTTTACTAACGGCTGCCTTTAAATCGAGCCCTTAGAGTACTAAGGCTTTAAGACAGTGTCTTATTAACTACTCTTTGACTAAAAAGTACTGGGACTATCAGTGGTTTAGAAATTTGCTTGTTTTAAATAAAGGGATAAATAAAAGTTACATTTTAATTTGTTTTTAATGGTCTTTTTTTCCCCCTCAATTACCTCACACCAGTTTGATCTCACAATACCATTCATATAGCAGAGAGATTGTGCTTGAGATCAATTATATTTGTAATGTCAGAGACTTTGTCCTGGGGGGACCATACAGGGTTAATTCTAATTGTAAGAAGTAGCTGAAATTCTGTTTAAAATGTGTTCAAATTACATCATATGTGAACAATGAGCCATTAGTCCAAGGTAGGGAGTGAAAATAATTGACCGACATTTATGGTGATGAAGTGGGTTTTGCCAGACATTCTTAGTGTCTTAAAAAGCACTCCCCTATGAGAACGTCTAGGAAATGACAAATTTATATGACGTTTCATGCCCTCTTACATACATCATTGATGACATAAAAGCTGATTATATGTAAGAAATTTAAGTAGAGTAAGAGCACCACCTAGAGTCTTGAGAGCATTATGACTGGGATTATCCGCATTCCTTGAATAATTAGGGATATATTAATATCCAATCAGGGCAGACCGGTGATGTCACAGTATAATGAGATGGCTCTTTGTCCAATCATTGGAAAAAGGTGGGGATAACTGATAAGGCAAAAATTGCAAATATAATCCCCAATTACTCTTAGTTAAGGGTCTTTGACTAAACTTAACTGGCTGAAACAGAAGGCTCTTGGTGACTTCCTGAAGAAGAACTACTGGGTGATTCCGACAAAAGAAGTCTTGGCTCTGATGATCAAATTCCTGACCACACCTAATAACTTCAAGAATCCACACTGATTGACCTGATTGAGGAAAATTATATATATACATATTTGTCCATAGAAGCCTGGCCAGTTTTATGGAAAATATTATAATCTGTTATAGGTAAGGATAATGTGACCATATCACCACTATAACGCAGGATTTTTGTTACATTTTCATGTTTCAGAACTGCACAGGGACCAGTGTAACTGGACTATCACGACGGTCGGCACTTAAGGACCAGTGTCGGTCCTGGCACATCATGGAATTCCAGGTCGCCGTGCGGCTGCAAGCCTGCGTGGCAATCCCAGAATCCATTACAAGAAAAAAAAAAGTGCTTAATACCCCCCCCCCCCCGTAGATTGTGCAGTCATTAAGAAGGTGATCTGGTCACACTACTTAACCCTTTGAGTGTCACAGTAGTACCACTCTGACACTCAAAGGGTTAACAGTACTTCCTGTGCCAAGCAGCTGTGGGTAGCGCCTTCTGTGGAGCTGGAGTGTGGACATGGGTGGGATTTAGAGTGCGTAGGGTGCCTTGCCTAGAAGACCCTGGAATATTCATCTGGCCCTGATAACATACAAGTCGAGGAGCTTCCAGTATATATATCCCATACTATCCAATTCCCATCTTGTAGCAAGCAATACATAGGAGAACCCTTACCTTGTGTCATCTCGCTAGAAATAAGAGTGTGAGCGTTTTTAGCACGGAGAAACTGCTATGATAACCTTGTGAGTGCCAGACTGGTTTTTGACACGTTGCTCTCCAATCCAGTGGGTACCCTTCTGACACTAAAAGGGTTAAAGTCCTAGACACTGCCAGCCCATCTGTGGAAGACCATCACGTCGTTACTGAATACATGTCTGCCAGTATCTGTATACCACTGTTTTAACCCATTCAGTGCCACAGTGGTGCAGAACGCATTGCACATCCCTGTGACACAAATAGCATTAAGGAAAGACATGCATTCTGCAATGTTTTGTATAGAATATATATATATTGTATATTTTGTATCCTTGTATAATTCTGAATAAAGACTAATTATCTGCACTGTCTCAGATGTAGCTGTGATGTTCAGATCACTGGACTTTTTATTATTAGTGGTTCACAGACTAAGGAACCAGGAAAACCTGTGGTTCTCTGAAGAAATTAAAAGGGTTCCATGGAACACATGGAAATGTAAGTACACAGATTATAAGTGATCATGTATAATGTACTTCAAGATAGAGCCTGTAAAATATATTTATATATGGTAGTTTAGGGGCTCAGTACAAAGCACTGTGGATGGGCAAATGTAAGACTAAATTATTATTGCAAGCAACAACTGTACCTATATGAATTTGCTTAAAGGGATAGTAATACTTACAAATTACTAATCTCCATTTTGTAGGCATGCTAAAAAGAAATGTATTGGCCCCAGTGTCATCTGTCAAACCCTTATGGTTTAAGAGAGAATCGCTCACAAAGTTCCCCCTCCCTCCCCCTTCCCTGAAGTCATAGTTCTAGCTGACTGCAGGGATATCCGGTCTTACGTGCATCAGACGGCTCTGCAGCAGAGCCAAGATTGTGTTAGTAAAAAATAAATCTTTCACTGAAACGGTCTTCTACGTGTGCTTGCAAACCACCGTTTCAGTGAAATAATTCTTTTTTATTAACGTGATCTCTGCTCTGCTGCAGAGCCACCTGACTGTCATAGGACAGTATTCCTCTGCAGTCGGCTACAACGCTGACTTCAGGGAAGGGGGAGGGAGGGGGAACTTTGGGAGCGATTCTCTCTTAAACCATAAGGGTTTGAGAGATGACACTGGGGGGGGGGGGGGCAATACGTTTCTTTTTATCACGCCTTCAATATGTGGATTAGTAATTTGTAGGTCGGGTTGCCGTGGAAGGACACAGAGGAAAACAAAATATCGGTGAATAAATTTCACCTTTTCCTCTGTGTCCAATCCACGGCAATGGACTGTGGGACTTACCAAAGCAGTACCCCAGAGGCCAGGGTGGGATAGTCAGTCTGAAACAGGAATGGCTGCCTCCAGCACCTTCCTGCCAAATTTTGCGTCTATGGAAGATTGAATGTCCAGCTTGTAATGCTTTATAAAGGTGGAAACTGAAGACCAAGTGGCTGCTCTGCAAATCTCTTCTGGGGTAGCTATATAGCCTTCTGAGCCCAGGATGTAGATATGGCCCCAGTTGAGTGTGCCTTGATGCCCATAGGAGGGGACTGATGAGCAGATTCATATGCTAGGCAGATACCCTGCTTGATCCATCTAGCAATAGAGGCCTTAGAAGCCGCTGTACCTTTAAATTTTCCTGTATGGTGAATAAATTAGGATTGAGTTTTCCTAAATGACTGAGTTCTATGAAGATATATCTTCAAGCATCTGACCAAATCCAATTTGTGCAATTCTTGCTCCTTAACATTAGAGGGATTAGCACAAAAGGAGGGGAGAATAATTTCCTGATTTAAGTGAAAAGTAGATACCACCTTAGAACAGAAAGAAGGCCTTGGTCGCAAAACAACTTTATCCTGGTGGAATACAAGGTGGGGTGATGAGCAGAGTAAAGCCTGGAGTTCCCCTACTCTACGAGCCGAGGTTACTGCTGTGAGTAGGACAGTCTTTAAAGGGATTGTAATACTTCTTTTTAACTTTATTTTATTTTGTAGGCATTAAAAAAACATGAAGAATGATATAAGTCTTATCTCTCAAACCGTTATGGTTTATGAGATATTCACAAGCAAAGTTTCCCCCTCCCGTCCCCTTTTACCTAGTGTAAGCAATCTCTTCTCAGATGTGGAATGCAGTCCATAGACCAGACAGATAACAGAAGGGGGCAATCTTATTCGTATGAAAACAATGAAAGCCCTGCCCCCCTTGACAAGCTTTTCAGGTTTTTCCCTTATCTTAATTGAAGATTGTCCCTCTCTGCAGTCTACCTGGGCACCTCCCTTCTGATCTGGCTGAGCAGTGTTACATCAGTAAAAGGGGTGGGAGGGGGACACTTTGTCATTGAATTACTCTGGAACTACAACTCTGACAGAATTGAAATAACACTCTCCAAAGTCCAAATACTATGATAATTAATTAGAGCTGCTTTTATTATGAAACATTACTATCCCTTTAAGGTAAGATGCTTCAAAGAAACCGAATCCAGGGGTTCGAAAAATTCATGGCAGCATAGTTGCTGGAGTACTAAATTTAAATCCCAAGGGGGAATGATGTCACGTATAGTAGGCTTGATTTTGGTAACAGCAGACATGAACCGTTTGACTACATAATGTTCTGCAAAAGGAACTGTCAGAACCACTGATCGTTGTACCTTTAATGAAGCTGGCCCGAGACCCTTGTTGAATCCCTCCTGTAAAAATTCCAGGATCACTGCTGATGAAATGTCCTCTCTATTAAGCGCTCTTGATGTACACCATCTGTAAAAGATGGACCATATGCGATAATATATCCTGGAGGAGGAAGATCGGCGGCCCGCTAGAATAGTGTCTATTACTGAGTCTGAAAGGCCCTTAAGCCTTAAAGAGCTCCGCTCAGCCAGTATGCCCTCAGCTTCAAGAATGTTTTGTCCGGATGGCTGATTGGACCCTGAGTCAGTAGATGAGGAACATGAGGAAGGGAGACTGATGGACGCACAGACATGCCCAGCAGATCGGCATACCAGATTTTCCTTGGCCATTCTGGGGCTATTAGTATTACCTCTGCTTTGTCCCTCCTGATCCTCTGAATGACTTCTGTCAGAATGGGAAATGGAGGGAATATGTAGGCCAGTTGAGACCCCCAGTGGAACTGAAGAGCATCCTGCCCTGCTGACCTCTGGGATTTCCATCTGGAGAAGAATGCATGGCACTTTGCATTCTTCTCTGTTGCCATGAGGTCTATCATGGGAGTCCCTAGCTTTGATAGTGAGGTCCAGATATACCTGCCTGTCTAGAGACCATTCTCCTGGGTCCAGCTGCCTTCTGCTTAGGTAATCTGCCTTTGTATTCAGATTCCCTGATACATATGTTGCTGTCAGTGCTGCTAGGTGTTTTTCTGCCCAATTGAGGATCTTGAGGACCAGACAATTGAGAGCTCTGCTTTTTGTTCCCCCTTGGTTTTGAAGGTATCTTACCGCTGCTGTGTTGTCTGAACGTACTCGGATATGTGAATTCCTGAGTTCTTTCTTTAGTGCCGTAGTGTGTTCCAAATCGCTAGTAGCTCCAGTACGTTGATATGCAGAGCCTGTTCCTTCAACGTCCACTTTCCTTGTACTGCTAGATGACGCCAGTGTCCCCCCCAACCGGTCTTGCTGGCGTCTGTGGTAATAATTTCCCATTGAATGGGCTTTAAGGATCTTCCTTTTGAGAGATGTACTGATTGACCCCACCACTTGAGTTCCATTCTGGTGGATGGTAGGACTGGAATCTTCTGCAGAGTGTTGGCTGGATCCCTTTTGAAGAAATGAAGATAATTCAATTGAGCTGCTCTGCTGTGGGACCGGGCCCAGGGAAGTATCTGAAAGGTTGATGATAGGTTTCCTAATAGCCTTGAGAATTCCTTTGCTGTCTGTGATCTTCCCCTTGTAAACAGGGAAACTCTCTGCAGCAGGCGATCCTGTCTTTCTTCTGATAAATATGCATTCTCTTGTATGGTGTTGAATGTGACTCCCAAGAACACCAGCTTCTGTGTTGGCTGAAGCTGACTCTTGTCTAGATTCACTATCCAACCGAGTCTTGACAGCAAGTCCAGACATTTTAATGTGCTTTCTTCTGATTCTTGCCTGGAGTCTGCTATTATCAGGATGTCGTCCAGATAAGGGATCACCCTCATCTTTTGTTGGCGCAGGGCTGCCATGGCTACCGCTAGCATCTTTGTAAAAACCCGTGGTGCCAAGGCTAGACCGAATGGCAATACCCTGTATTGATAATGCTCGTTCTGGAAGTGGAACCAGAGAAATCTTCTGTGTGACTGATGAATCAGGATGTGGTAGTACGCATCTTTTAAGTCTATCCTGGTTAGGAAGGATTGTGGACGAACCATCTTCACTGCTGTTGAGACAGTCTCCATCTTGAATTTTCTTATTTTGAGAAAGTTGATCCTCTTTAAATCCAATAGAACTCTTAAGTCTGCTGAAGGCTTGGGAACTGAAAAGACTGTGGAGTAGATTCCATGGAACTGTTGGGTCTTGGGTACCTCCTCTATTACCTGGTTGAGAAGAAGAGTTTGAATCGCCTTGTTCATTCCTGTCACTCTTTCTCTGTTCCGAATTCTGGAAGTTCTGAAGGCCTGAGTCTCTGGGACAGAGTGGAATTCCAAGCTGCACCCCATCTCCAAAATCTGGCGCACGCATAGGTCTGGGTGAATGGTCTCCCAAGTGTCCCTGAAAAACTCCAATCTGCCCCCTATTGGAGTAGGAGATGGGGATAAGCTTATTTCATTGGGAATTCTGCTGGAAGCGCGGCTTACCCTGGAATGCCTTACGGCCTCCTGGTCTAGCCCCCTGGTTTGTAGTACGTTGCCTCTGGTCATAGGTTCTCCCCAGTCAATATCTCTTCGCATCCCGAAAGGACTGCCTTCTGGAAGATGAAGAACTAGAAGGTGATACTCTAGCTCGCTTTGGTTGGGGAAGAAACTGGCTTTTCCCTCCAGAAGACTGCTTATTTATTTCTTCCAGCTGGCTACCGAACAACTTCGTCCCTGTAAAGGGAAGTGAGACAAGTTTATTCTTGGATGTGGCATCTGCCTCCCAGGCCTTTATCCACAGGGCACATATTGAAGTAATGAAAAGGGCTGAAGATTTCGCCAGACTTCTATTATCATCCAGGGAGGCATCACATGAGAAATTGATCGCATCCTTTATGGGGAACAATTCTTTCAATAAGCGAGATCTGGAGACTGAGGAATCCAACTTCTCTTTGAAATCGTTCAACCAAATTCTCAAAGTACAGAGCATGCATGCCATCGCTGTCGCTGTCTTAAGACCCTGTCCAATGACTGCAAACTGCTTCTTGAGTGCAGAGTCAGCTCTTTTATCCATAGGGTCACGGAGAGTAGTTCCGTCTTCTAACAACAAAGTTGTTCTTCTTGATATCTGTGCAACTGCTGCATCAACCTTAGGCACAGTTACCTATGAGCCTGTGTCGTCTTCTGAAAAGGGATACATCTTCTGTATTCGTCTTGTAATCTGAGGACGCTTGTCTCCTGCCTTCCATTCTTTGGTGATGATATCTTGTATTGAGCTATGGACCGGGAAAGTTGGGGCTTCTTTCTTATAGCCAATGAATGCTGAATCCATTACATTTAATTCCTTTTGTGTTTCTGTTAAGCCCAGTGTTTTTCTCATGACTTTAACCAGATTTGCTATTTTATCCACATTAAAAGAAGTAGCATCCGAAGATGCACCGGATTCCAGGTCCACGAGACTGGGTATATCCTCATCTTTAATGTATGATGTACCTTCTTGTGGGTCAGCCGGTCGCTGTCTTGTCCTTGTAGTTTCCTGCATAGACTGGAATGTTTCCTGCATAGAGGCCTTTATCCAGCCCAAAAAAATCAGTAAATTGAGATGGCACTTCAGGACCTGCAAATTTCTTAAGGCAGTCTGTGCATAGCTTTGCTGTATCAGAAGCAGGCAGCTTGTTCTCACAGCCAGCACAACTCTTCATCTTTGTGGCAGACTTATCCTCCTTTGGTGTCTCAGAGGGTACTTTAACTTTTTCACTCTTCTGTTTGGACATTCTGAGTCTGGCCTCAGAATAGACTTAATATAATCTGTAAGCAAGGAAAACAGCAAGACAAACGTTTATGACTGAGCTAAAAGCTCTTAAACTCTCTTTTGGGACTTACCCCGCCATTCCCCACATGCCTTAAATGCTCCTCAGCTTTCCAGTTCCATTTCGGCTTCTGCGTTCCACAGGTGGAACACACGCAACGCGACTTCCAGTTTGGTGCTTGAGAAGGCGCGTGTGCTAGCTGATCCACTCAGTTTGACTGAGGATGCCGCGAGACAGCAGGGAAACCTGGCGGGGAGGTCAGAAAGCATGTTCTACTGAGCGAAACATGCCCAGATAAGGTAGGAGGATGCCACAGAACGATCTGCAAGCCTTATTTAATAAGTGCCGGATCGTTGCTTTTGTTCAAATATGTAGCTTGCATTAACAGGCAGGCTACATTAGCGAAAATAATAAAGGGGATATCAATGTCCAATCCATAGTTGGAGCTGTGGGCATGAGCCCCGTCCTCCAGCTTGGTAGGACCAAAATAACTGAGCAAGAGGAGGAGGAACAGCTAATTTATATTTTCTTTGGTCCTACAAGCTGGAGGGCGGAGCCAATACCCACAGTCCATTGCCGTGGATTGGACACAGAGGAAAGTAATGCATTCCGTAATGCTCTGGCACTCAAAGGGTTAAAAGGAAAAAAAAATTGTTTTTAAATGTGCTTTTAATAATCACCTCTCTGTTGTATTAAACATTTTTATTTAGAAAATTAGCTTTTAAGTTCTTTTATTTATAGATCATGCTAATAGACACTTTGGGTGTTAGAGTGGCATCCAGTGCATTGGGAAGCAATGACTGGATACCCCCTGGCATTCAAAGAGTTAATGCAGGCCGTGCAGGAGCTTCTTGTCGTAGCTCTATATTACACCTCCACACGCACATATGTAAGTAAAGTTATGTAATTCTTTGCCTCAGGATGCTGTACTTGCAGCTACTGTAACTGATTTCAAAATAGTAATGAATACCTATCTAGCACAGAACAATACTCAGAATTATGACAGGTGTCTTCTGCTATGAGTAAGAAGACATTCCTACCTTTTCCAGGATTATAGTTCAATCGAATGAGATAAAATAAAAACCTTTCTGAATACAAGAGCAGTGGACATGCATCACAATCATTTAACTGACTTTAACACTTATCTCTCAAAACACACGGTACAAAAAAAATTAAAGGGATAGTAATTTCCCACAAAAAATATTTTTCAAATTGTAGTCCTTAAAAAAGTTGAGCACAGCCTGGTTTGCAAGCACACTTTTTAGACCATTCCAATGAAGTAATTCACTGTAAATAATGCGATTGCGGCTCTGCTGCAGAGCCTCAGTGTCGGCCGACACGGATCTCCTGCTGACAGCTTTACAGCTGACAGCAGGAAATCACGAACTTTAAATGCAGGTATCTCTCAAACTATAGCGTTTTGAGAGAGACTTTTTTTTGTGCTGTGCTCAACTTTTTAAGGGCTACAATTGGAAAATATTTTTTGTGGGACATTACTTTCCCTTTAAATAAATGCTTTCTGAACTGGACATTTTACATGTGTTAAAAAGCAAGTTTAGTATTATATGTTAAAGAAGTAGCATATGGATAATTTTACATATGCTATAAGTATAACTATTTAATGTTAGATCAACCTATTTCATGTCTTCGTGTTAGAATTCCTTTAAAAGGACAGTAATGTCCCATACAAAATGCTTAGAGTTTTGTTGAGGTTAAAAAAAACAAAGGATATGACACAAATATTCTCTCTCAAACTGCTATGGTTTGAGAGATATCACCTGTTAAAGTTCTCCTCTCCCTCCCCTTCTCCTTAAGTCAGCTGTAAGCTGACAGCAGGAGTTCCCGGTCTGGGGAGTGACAAGCTGCTTTTCAGCAGAGCCGTAATAGCGCAATTTAAAAAGAAGTACTTCTTTGGAATGGTCTACAAAGTGTGCCTGGTTTGCAAGCACAATTTTAGACCGTTCCAAAGAAGTATTTCTTTTTAAATCGTGCTATTGCGGCTCTGCTGAAGAGCCTCCTCATGTCGGCGGATGCAGATCTCCTTCTGTCAGCTTTACAGCTGACATCAGGGAGGTGGGAACTTTAGCAGAGGATATCTCTCAAACCATAGTGGTTTGAGAGATAGGATTTATGTCATATGGTTTATTTTTTTAACCTCTACAAAACTCTAAGCATTTTTTATGGGACATTACTGTCCCTTTAAGCAGCTTCCTTCAGTGCTGGTTTCACTGTCTTTTGTTGCACCTGGGATTTGGCTCCGCATCACTGCTTCCCCCAAATGCCAGTGTATGGACTTTACAGGCCCCAATGGTAATTCATTGCACACTCTGCTAAGGACACTGGCTATACAGTGAAAGCTGGTAACAGATTTTTGGGTCTAGCTGGGCATTTGAGTGTTTTGGGAATGCTGATATGTGGCTCGCACAGGCATTTTAAATGCACTGTTTTCAGCACCTCTGAAAAGACATATGAAACCGATTGCAGTGGCTCCAATGCAGGGCTGGTGCAAGGATTTTTACCACCCTAGGCAAAACCTAATTTTGCCACCCATTTGGCTCCTCCCCTTATGCCCCACCCCTTTATACCCCGCCTACTTATACCCCACCTCTTTTCATGATTGTCCTCCCTTTGCCCCCCCTGGGCCAGTCTGCCCCTGGTCTGGAGATGTCTGTAAGAGATGGCCCCCACCAACTCCACTTTGCCCCCATCCGCTTCAACTTGCCCCCATCAGCTCCACTTTGCCACCCATCGGCTCCAACTTGCACCCAGCAGCTCCAACTTGCCCCTATCAGCTCCAACTTGCCCCCATCAGCTCCAACTTGCCCCCACCAGCTCCACTATGGCCCCCCAGCTCCAACTTGCTCCCTTCAGCTCCACTTTGCCCCTCATCCGCTCCAACTTGCCCCCCATCCGCTCCAACTTGCCCCCAGCAGCTCCACTATGTCCCCAGCAGCTCCAACTTACCCCCCATCACATACCTGTAGCTCCCGCGCAGTCTTCTCTTCAGTAATGAAAAAGATCCGACCCGATGAGGGAGCGCAGTGCTGCATGCCTGCGCCCCCAGTATGTTGCGCCCTAGGCCGGCGCCTACCTCGCCAATAGGTGGTGCCAGCCCTGCTCCAATGCCACTGTTCACAGGAGTGTTAATCAGAGAGCAATACAGTCACCTGCTCCCGACAGAAGCCTGGGCTGGTGCCCCAACCTCTGGAGGAACGTGGAATCAAATGCCGAGCATTACTAAGAAGGAGGAGGGGTCAAGGCCAACAAGTGGGGTTAACCTGTGCCAAGCCAGGACAGGGCAGTCACGCTATAACAAGGAATGTGTCACTACAAGCAAACGTGGTGCCATCCAGGGACAAAGTAAAAGGGTTTTTCATTTAAATGAGACTTTTACCCCAGTGAATGCCAGAGATCTCCAATGCATTGTTTCTGCATTAGAGACACTAATGTCCCTATTTAAACCACCTTGCTACTTACAGCTCCCTGATGTATTAACACACTCACCCCAGGTATGCAACATGGTTAATGTGACCTTTTAAAAGGATACCTATTTCAAGGATGTAACATAGAGATAATTTTTACATTGGCATACCTCACAAATGTCCCTCTTTTTAGGAGATCTGAATAAGTAGTGCTTATTATATTGCTCTACAGCAATAAAACTCCCATACATGTTAAGTTAACCTTCAGTATATGTGTTTACAAAATTAATCTGTGTGAATGAAATACTTTGGTCTTGCTCTAAATATATTTTTTCAGTTATACAAAGAGGTATGAATAGGTCATAAAATAACATAACAATTCTTGATAATGCCCCGTCCACATCACATCCAAAACAACCCCTAAAACAAAAGTGTCCCTCTTTCGCGATTTGAAATGTTGGGAGATACGAAGTCTATTAAGTACGTGATCATTAAAATAAAAGCAACATGGAAACTCTCTGGGTTTTGAATCAAATTTCAGAGTCTCAAGTTGAAGGGAAACATTATCAGAGTGAAACAGTAGTATTTCCTACTCTATAACGTACATCAGTTTACTGCTCATTCAGTGTCTAAATTATAGACATTTCTATCCGAAAGGAAGAGGGAGAATGTGAGTGTTTAAAAAGTGTTATTTCCAGATTGTACAATGTTAAAGATTCATTGAGGACTGAATGGCTCTTCTCTGGGTTAGAGCAAACATTGACAAAGCATCTAGAATCAATCTTCTTAGGAGCGTTAAGGATGCATTTTTCAAAGATCTCAGGGTGAGAACATTTCAAAAGTTTCCATGTATGAATATAGTTTGTTAGTGTTCTTTTAACATGTGGTTGCTTGTATTTCATCCCCATTACAAGCATGGGCGTCCGGAAGGGGGGGGCACTTGCTCCCCCCCCTACAATTACCCTCCTCCATATAAATAAAGGGGGTAGATGGGCTGGCCTGGAGGTCATATTATAGCTTTGCCCCCCCCCCCCCCTCCCGAAAAATTTCTACGGACACCACTGATTACAAGAAAGAGAGATCTGTCAGCACATCAGTTTCTAAGGCCATAGTAGGAATCAGCAACATATAGGCATACCTGGGAACTCTCAGGGTTTTGGCCCAAATCTCAGGGTCTCAGGGTGAAGAGCCAAAATCTCAGGATAAGAGAGTTCAGTGCTACCTGTTATATATTCTGATCCAGTTAACTGCTTCTCTAAACTGGTGCCACTTGTACCAGAAAGGCAGAGGGAGAAGTCCTGCTTGATTTGTGTGTGTTCATGCAGTGATATCTGTAAATTGTTGTGTATTAATGACTCCTTGAATGCTGATTGGAGCGAATCTCAATTACAGCAATTAGGGATATATGTACCTGGGAACTCTCCGGATTTTCCTCGGAGACTCCGGTTCTGACAGAGCTTTACCGGGTCTCCGGGGCAGAGGCAGATTCCTCCGGATGTGGGGAGTTTCTATTGAAACTCTGCCACATCTGCTTTTTCTCCCGTTGTGCCTCCGTCCCCAGCCTTCTGTGTGACACATTTAACCCTCTGAGTACCAGAGTGGTACGGAATGCATTGCTTTGCAATGCATTCAGTACCACTCTGGCACTCAGAGGGTTAAATTCCCCCAACACTCGAGGTAAGCCCCGCCCCTTTTTGACGCAATTAGCGTCATTTTTGTTACCCCCTGCTGAACCAGAGGACTACCCTCCGGGTAGCCCTCAACTGAAAGTTCCCAAGTATGGGGATATATCGCGGATAATCTATATTGTGTGAAATTTAAGGGTTAATATTTACACACAATCTCAGGGTCAGCTCAATTTGAAAGTTCCCAGGTATGCATATAGCTCTTCAGCTTGTACTCCAGCAACTTGAGGCAACTTAGTTTAGGGAAGGGAAGGGAAATTTGAGGCCAAGCTTTCTCTGGCTGATGATGATGGTAATTGCAGTACTGGACCTCAGATTGCTATTATATATATACGCTACAGTTCCTGGTACCGGGTGTACCAACATGGCCGAGGATTCCGCCTCTTCCTATTGTCTTCTCGCAGTAGCGTACGGATTGGTTACGTGTCCTCTGTCTCTAGGGAAACAGGAGATGTGACGTTAGTTCCGGGGTTGTGAAGTTCAGGACTGATATTTGGTGAGTGTATATGGGGCTAATAAAGGCACCCATAGGGCATATTTACGTGGGTGCTAAAGGAATGTGGTCAGTGTTGTGCTGTGATGGAGGCCTGAGCTTTGTATCAGGTTATCTCTTCATAGTGGGATCTGTTGAGGCAGTGGGTGTTTTTTTTGTATTGATTAGGCTGTTGGCTTACAGTTGGACAACTCTTGTGTAATCACTCTTATGAACACCATAAAGCTAGGAGTGCCAGATCACCCTTCCAGAACTGGACACGTGAAAAATGCCTGCTGAGTTGTAATGGTCCCGATGATCCGTTCAGCTGGCATTTTCATACCTAATTATTTTTAAAGGGATTATGTATGTGGCCGCACCAGAGACGACATGAATTGTCATCCAGGACCGGTATTCAGATGGGTAGCAGCATGTAGCTTTCCTCTTGCTGGACTACAACTCCCCATATTCTCATCTGGCCAGAGGATGATGGAACTGTCGTCTAACAGTTACTGGAGAACCACAGCTTGTCCTGTGGATTTTTTTCCCATTCAGAAATAGAATATGAAAGTTTTTATTTGGTATTTGCAACCCATTTGTTTTTAGTGGAACCAGTACTTTGCCTTTAATAAAACCAGTAAGTTTCCATATGCACAGTAGAATATGTAATGTCCAGCCATCTGATAATACAGTGAATAATTTATTTAATGTAAAATGTGCCTGATAATGACCTGTACAACTCTCTGACTACTGTCAAAGAGATCAGTAAAATTCCAACTGAAGATTATTACAGGGAAATGTCACATGACCAGCCTACCCCTATGGTTCTAAAATGACTTTCAGCAGTTGCTAGCAGGCTCTCATGACTGCAAGAAAATTAATAAAATTAACAAATGGCCTTCTGACAGCAAATTACTGTATACAGCATGACCAGCAACACTAGATGACTTACTAATTGATCATTTGCCTCTTACTGTAAAAGGGTTAACTAAATGGATTGTAAACTTATGACGACAAATAGATAAATAAAATGACCATCAAGCCATATTAACACCACTGGGTGGTTCCCAACCAATACTCTCAGGGCTCACTAACAGGCCATGATTTTAAGATTTCCTTGCTAGCACACATATGAGTTAATTAGAGGCAATATGAATTTGATTAATTCACATGTGATCTTTGAAGGAAAGCCTCAAATCCTGGCCTGTTAATGGGCCATGAGGGTATGGTTTGGGAACAACTGGTTTAGGACAAGATCAGCATGACCATCTGACTTTAAAGGGGTAATAACACTTAACAAGTAGAAAAATATATGTTGTAGTGTTTATCCCCCTGCAGTGCTGATGCAATCCATTTAGTTAAACTTAGTGTTTTATTCAAAAGTTATTGCAGCGCAAACTTGAATTTTTAAGGTGCAGTATCTAAGTAGCTTGAAATGTTACAGTGGCACTATTAATATACTATCTTATGGGCAGCTCTGGTCAGTTGACCATAAACCTCCATAGGATGGTGTAGCAACAGCGCCACTGTACAATTTCAGGTCATTGAGATACTGGACCTAAAAAAACAAAATCAAGTTTGAGATGCAATAACTTTTGAGTAAAACATCTCTCTCATCATGGGGAGTACCACTTTTTACACAGGAGGATAAACCATACAACAGATATATTTTTACATTTTAAGTGTTGGTATACTTTTAAAAGGTTAGTAATGTCCAACTAAAACTTTTTTGCGTTGTGTAGCGCTTAATAAGTAGAATTGAATGCAAAAATGTGTCTTACCCTTTAAGAAAACGACCAACAGATATAGTTTTATATAAGGTGGCCAACTTATGAAAATGTCATTCTGAATTAAGTGTCCTGCATTTAAAAGGATCTCTGGTCATGTTAAAGGTGTAGTTTTTTTGTGGTTATTTCTAGCAACAATAAGGTTAATTACTATGATACATCCATACTGATTGGTACCCTCCCTGTGTTGACTGTTGTATGCTGTGTTTTGGTTGGACTGTGGATTTGTAGTATTATAATCCCAGTCATGTGTTGACACAAATGCTGATCTAGATTTATAATTAGATGGGAAAGTGACTCATTCATTTGAAAGCCTAAGGTGATCGTGTAAGCAGGTCAGCACAGATTTCACATAGTCAGAATAAATAAGGAGGGAATTACATATCAGAGGAGTAGCAATGTTAGGACAAGAGGTCATAGTCTAAGACTAGAGGGACAAAGGGTTAGATGTAATGTAAAAAAAATACTTTGCAGAGACAGTAGTAGATAAGTGGAATAGGCTACCAGCAGAAGTGGTAGAGGTTAATACAGCAAGGGAATGTAAGCATGCATGGGATAGGCATAAGACAAGGACAATGACCAAATAACGGTTGAGATTTCTGCAGTAAGAAAAATGGGCAGACTAGATTTACTGAATACGGTTCTTATCTGCTGTCAAATTTTGTTTTTCTATAAATCTGACTGATGATGATGGGAGTTCTAGTTTTACAATAGCTGGAGACCCAAAGAATGGCCACCCCTGACCTAGACTGCATGCTATAACAGGCAGATCCCTTTTGCATCTGTTATGTGTTTTCTCACATATATATTACTAAACCATACATTGAGTTTATCGCCAGTTTATTTCATTATAATGCTCCTTGCTTGTGCAAAACTGAAAACTGTTCATATTTTTTAAATAACTGATACTTGTGTTTCTCTTGCATGTAATTGGTGGATAAAGTGGTATTTCTTGTATTCATTTTATAATAACCATCTTATATACTACATTAATGAGCGCGAGAGATGTGTGCAATGGTTTGTGAAGCAATGCATTGCTCATTGTTCTGACATTCCGAGGGTTAAAGTCAAGCGACAATTTTCTAAGGACAGACCCAAACTAGGATCATGTTAAATCCCCTGTTATCCTGGTAAAATGGGTTTGAAGCAATACATGTTTGTTTTGTGCAATGCTCTGTTCATTTTGTTTGTAGCTGTTCTCATTTGTACATTAACCCTCTGTGTGCCAGTGGGGTATCCAATGCATTTCAAAGCACTCAAAGGGTTACTTATTAGGGTTACTTGTACTTGCGCAAATGTGGCCGATGCCAGCACCAATGCCCTGTGTCAGGGTTGGTGCTGCAGAGAGGGAGCCCGGGGAGCTGCTCACAATGCTTCCCGGTCACCTCTGTCCCTCCTGCAGCGTCAGAGCATTGCCGTGGGTTACCATGGCAACGCTCCGACTCTGACCTCTGCCGGGGCTCGTGAGAGAACAGTGAGCACCCGGCAGTGGAGGGTAAGGCAGGCAAAGAGGGATCAAAAGAGGAAAGATGGGGCATCAAGAGCCGGTGAAGAAAGAGGCAGAGAGGGGGCTCAAGAGTGAGAAAAAGAGGCAAAAGGGACTAAGGGAGAAAAAAAAGAGGCAAAAGGAGGAAGGCTCAGGAGACAAAAGGAGGGGGGCCAAGAAGAGGCAAAAGGAGGGGGGATCAGGAGGGAGAGAGAGAGGCAAAAGGGTGGGATCAAGAGTCAAGGAGGGGGAGAAAGGGGGATCAAAAGGGAGAGAAAAAGCCAAGGCAAAAGGAAGGGGCTCAAGAGGGGGAGAAAGAGGCAAAAGGGGAGAATCAAGAGGTGGTGTGTGTATGTATGTATGTATGTGTGTGTGTTTGTGTAATATATATATAATATGCTTTAGGTACTTGGAAAACTGGCAAATGACCACAAAAAAAAGTATCGGTAATTGGTATCAGTGATTACTTGAAAAAAGTATCGGTACTTGTACTCGGTCTTAAAAAATTGGTATCGGTGCATCTCTATTAATTATTATTATTAACTTATGAATATATATATATATTTAAACTGAGTAAAAATGGTACAACCACTGCTGTGAGATGTTTCATTTAGAAGTCATTCTAGTGCAAACCTTTTCTTTTTGACATTTGTTGATGAACATTTCTTTTGGCTATTCCATGATGGAGCTGCTACTATAGCTGGACACAGACCAGAGCTCTCCATAGACAGCAATATCAACAGCACCACCATTAAATGTAATGGCAACAAAAAAATGTTACACTTCAACTAATAAAACAAAAATGCTCTGTAACCCTTTGAGTGCCAGAGGGGTACGCAACACATTGCAGTGCGTTGCATACCCCTCTGACACTCAAAGGGTTAATACATTTCATCTCCCAGTAGTAGTACAGTTGTTTTATTCACCTGACAAAGTCCTACAAAATTATATTATTTCCCCATAGTGTTTATTACCACTTAACCCTTTAGTTCAATGATTCTCAGCTCTGGGCTTAAATGAGCAGTAAACTTTTTTTTATGAAAAAAATATATATTGTAGGGATTTTCCTATTGAGTAAAATAAGGGTACTCCCACTGCCGAGAGAGTCATATTTCCAGAGTTATTAAACCCATGTTTTTTTACATTAGCAGTGCCCTCTAGTGGTCAAATTCTGATTAGATTTCCTGTTAGATTCTAATGGAGAGGAAAGTCAGAAAAGTCAGAGACATACAGTTCTCCACAGAATGTGATAGAAACTGCCTGTCACTTCCTGTCAGGTAGAACTATCAGGAAGTAAACACAGTAAATTCACTTCCTGATTATTTGAACTGTTATAAATAAAACATCTGACAGCAGTGGGAGTAACCTTGTTTTATTCATCAAGAAAAGATCTATAAAATGTGTTTTCATAAAAAAGTATACTGTTCCTTTAACAAGATAGTAATGCTTGAAGTAAAGTTCAGGTCTAAGTCTTCCTTATAATTTTTCTAACACATAGCTTTATATTTTATCGCTTACAGTTTTGTAGTTCAACCTCAATTTAAGCAGAAAGGTTCCACCTTCGTCAAGTGGGGGCAGGGTTTTCCTTATACTTACTGTTTGAAGCTTGTCCCTCTCTGAATCTGTCTGGTTCTGAGACCAGATTCAGTCAGAGGAGGCCAGAAGGGGCAGGAGGGGGAAACTTTCTGCTTGAATTGCGATTGACCTACAAAACTGTAAGTGTTAATATGTAGCGCTATGTGTTATAAAAAATATAAGGAAGACTAACACCTGATCTTTACTTCAAGCATTACTATCCCTTTAAAGGAATAGTAATATTTCACAATAAAAGCAGCTCCAATTGAAATAACACTCTCCATGGCCCAAATACTATGAAGATTAATTGGAGCTGCTGTTTTTGTGAAACATTACTATCCCTTTAAGAGCACACCAACAGGTCAGGCTTTCATGATACCCCTAATAAAGCGCAGGTAACTCTGCACAGTAACTGAGTCACTGATTACCAACCAATGATTAAGCAGGGAGCTCTTGAAAAACTGACTTGTTGGTGTGCACTGAGTACTAACATTGGGAAACACTGCTACAAATGTAGATTGCTCTGCAGTACGTTGGAGGTATCACTAGTATACAAGTGGTTAATCTGGAGTGTGTATTCTGTCATATTCTGCATCCACAGAGAATCCCTATCCCATTACTTGTGGGAGGATACATAATGGAGTTTCCTGACCTGGGCAAGCATTGCTCAGAATCAACATGCAAACAGCTAGGTAAGAATGCATGACGGGTGATGGGAGTTCTATATGTATATTAAAAGTCAGATATGCAAATTATCCTCGGGATTAGTCACCCCAAGTGTAATAGGGGGAATCCAGCATTGGACCCCTTGCTCACAGTGCCTAGAGAGTTCAGCTACACCTCACTGACGAGGCACAAGAAGGCTGAAATGTACGTCAGGGGCTGGCTGCTTCTTTTGTTCAGAGAGGAATGGCCAGGCATTTTGTGGTTGGACTGCTGTCTTGGCAGGACCAGTATGATATGCTTTAGGATATTTCCTCTCTATGAAAGGCACTAGTGGGCTAAAAGACACTGAACCCTGGGTAGGACACCACTCCTAGAGAGCCTGCATATCTTTGTTACAGGCTCGTTCCTAGTTGAGCACTTCTGACTCTTTATTTACATGATGGGAGTTGTAGTTTTTAATGTTTTTTTTTTAACTCCTTAGATTAACACATGTTAACAGGTGGCCCAAGGCCTCTCATTATGTTTTGTAGTGTAGCTGTAACAGGAGAACCTGTTCAATTAGATTATCAGGAAGTAGAGCCTGCTTCTACCCTAGTCTTAATTTTACAGTTGAGAGATCGGCCATGAGGTTGCATAAGTAATAACCCGAGCTGCCTAATCATGTAGTGTTAACCCTTTGAGTGCCAGAGGGATGTGCAATGTGTTGCGTACCCCCTTTGGAATTCACATGGTTAAGGATACAGTTACAAACTGTTACTTTTAGTTTTGGGGGTTATGCTATTTCTTTAACCCTTTAATGACTGGCCAAAGCAGAGCGTGTCTGGCAGTTCAGGAGCACGGGTCAGTTGCGCAGGGACCCTGGAATTCATGACATGCCCGCACCATCAGGGGCAGATTGCCCTATCGGGGGATCGGGCATCCCCCGGTGGGGCACTCAATTATGGGCCGGTAGAGAGATCAGATGATCTCACCTCTCCAGCCCACAACTCTATTGAGGCAAGGCACAACTAGCTCACCAAAGCCCTGCAGCAGTGAAGACCCGGTCCTGTTATCTGTACCTGTCCCGCCCCCAAGGCTGACTTAGCTGGCCCTGCTCTGCCTGCAGTGTGTCCTGGTGCAGTGCATGACTGATTAGAACTTCTGGGACCTGACTACCTAGCAGATTAAATAGGTATTTAATTATTTTTAACTAACTGTACCCATTGTTAGGGAGGCTTAATTTACCTTCTGTCAACCCATTTAACTCACTGTATGCTTTAGAGAGGTATAGCTCAGTTGTTAACCCTTTACATACCAGACAGGATTACAGCAATGTTTTATACTGTTATTAACCAGTTGAATTCCTCATAGGTGCAGTACCTCATGAATTAACCTCTTGTATGCTAGAGAGGCATAATTAATCAGTAATCCCTTATATGCCAGAAAGGCGAATAAAGTTGTTAATTACTGATGAATTATGCCTCTTTAGCACATAAGGGGTTAATAATTGAGGTACACATTTCTGTGCAATGTGTTATGCACCTATGAGATATTCAATGGGTTAATCACAGAATACATTGCTGTACACCTATTTGACATGCAGGGGGTTAATAACTGATCATTTATTGCATACGGTATGTTAAGGGGTTAATAGCTAACCATTTATGCCTCTTTAGCAATGCATACAGTGGATTAGGTTAACCCTTTGCGTGCCAGAGTGGTAAGCAACACATTGCACAGCAATGTTTTACGTACCCCTTTGGCACTCAAAGGGTTTTATTATATGCATACAGATTAGAATACCAGCTAGTGGGCTAGTTAAATAAAAAAAAATCCCCCGGGCTGGTATTGCACCACAATCCGCCCCTGAGCACCGTCACTGGTCTTTAAGTGCCAGAACTGGCGTGACAGCCCTGGCATATCAAGGGTCGTTAATGGGTTAAACAGTATCAATGTGACGTGCTTCAGCACATCAGAATAATAATAATCCTTACATGATCTTTAGCTATCAGACATTTAATGCTTAGTATGTAACCTGGTATGAGAAAATGTAAGGAGTTCATTAGCTATGGACTCTTATAATAGTCTTTGTAACGGATTTAGGGCCTTATCTATCGGTGCAAACTGGAGCAATTCTAGGGTAAACCATTAGCACCATAGGGGAGAAATAAAACCTCACATTGATTTGGAATGACTCTTTTAAAGGAACAGTAATGTCCCATAAACGTGTTTTGTAGATTTAAAAAAAATAATAAATGTGACGCAAATCCTTTATGGTTTGAGAGATATTTGTATCTGAAATTCGCAGCTCCCTGATGTCAGCTGTAAAGCTGACAGGAGGGGGCTTTTCAGCAGAGCCGAAATAGCAATATTGCAGAATAATTACTTCAATGCAAACCAGTCACGCTTTGTAGACCATTCCAATGAAATAATTATTTTCCAATATCTCTATTTCGGCTCTGCTGCAGAGCCGCCGGCTGGTCCCAGGACCGGGATCGCCTGCTGTCAGCAGAGCGCTGACATCAGGAGAAGGGGAGGGAGGGGGGAAGCACCAAATATCTCTAAAACCGTAAAGGTTTGAGAGATGAAATTTGAGCCACATAATTTTTTATTTTTTTTTTAATCTACAAAATTTATTTATGGGACATTAGTGTCCCTTTAACCTTTTGAGCAGCAGAGGTGTATTCAACACATTGCTTTGCATACCCCTCTGGCACTCAGACAGTTAACTGCATGATTGTAGAAAAGTTGACAATGTGCTGGTTACCTCTCTAGGTATCATGGGATTAAAAGCCCATTTAAATCAAAGGAAAGTGTAGGGGTCCTCATTTGTGCTTATATTGGACCTGTAGTAGTATTTGTAAACATTTTCTTTGGACACCACGGGCCTATATTATGTTTATTTTCATAATAAAACATTACTGTGCCTTCAAAGCCCTATGGCAGCAAGTTCCAGAGTTTCTTTTTATCAGATGTTCCTGTTTCACAGATTTCCTGCCTTTAAAATGTGATGCTTGTGAACAAATCTTATGCAAAGATCACATCACTTATGCACTGCACAAGTGCCGCTCCGCTTACAAAAAGGTAACATTCTTTTCTATAATACACCGCCTGACTCATAGATACCACGGTGAGGGTGATGTAACTGTTGAAATTCTGGGGCAAATTAACTGCACCAAAGGGCACAAATTCCTTTTGATTTCAATAGGTATTTTACTCTTTGAGTGCCAGAGGGGTGCGCAGTGCATTGTACAGCAATGTATTACTGACCTCTGCAGCATTCAGGAGTTACAGGAACACAATAAGCAAAAACTAGTTACGTAGTAAATTTTGTTGAAAAATATACAAGTTCATCAAGTTCAAACTTTGCCGCAGTAGAACCAACAAAACGAGAGTTCTGTAAGCCTTCACAAATCCTAAATGGGATTGCTCTGTTTATCACAACTACCTGTTTTACTTACTAATACACATTATAAATCTTTATGTTCTCTTTTACTAGAAATACATCTAACCTTCTCTTAAATGTATCCACTGTATCTGCCATTACCTGGGTTTTATAACCCTTTGAGTGCAAGAGGGGTACGCAGTGCTTTGACGAGCAATGTGTTGCGTACCCTTTGGCTCACAAAGGTTTAAATATCAGATACTTGTGGCTAGCATCTGTAAAATCGACTTGTTTTATGTTCGATCCTTGAAATCTAATCCTAGAATTACAATTTAAATATATTTGTAGATTTTACTAAATAAACATCATTTTATTAATTGTGCAGAGATAATACTCTTAACCCTTTGATTGGCAGATAGTATGCAATGCTTTGTGAAACAATGCATTGCGTACCCCTCTGGAGTATAAAAGGGTTAATGTATTGAGATTAGTACTTTCTACTCTTGTAATCTCAGACCCATTAACAGACGCTAAAACGCTATCATTTCTGAGACACCCATCAAGATTGCTATTGTAATGGGAGCCCTGGAAAAAGCAGGGAAGGCAGCTCCCTCTGGGCATATATAAGACTAGATTATAGGCCTCAGAACACAAACAGAGGATTTTTGCAGAGTGTAGGATAGAATACTGAGTATGTAAGTATGGATAACCCCATATTATTTTTACATGTTAGTGTTCCTTTAAAAGTCCTGTTAAAGTAAATGGAATTGTATTAGTCCCTGTGATGCAGTTAGTTTACTCCATAATTATTACAGGTGGGTTATACAGTATGGTGTGATAAGTTCTCCAGTTCCTATGTTATTTAAAGGAGCCTATGCACTAAGATCTTGCCAGCTTGAAACATCGCAGTGCATGAGTTCCATAGAATATTACATGAACTGTACAGTTTACCTCACATTGATCACACCTTGGCGCATCTCTCCTAGTCCTTATTAGAGCATCAGCCTCTCTCATCCTAATGGATGGAATGCAGAGTAGATCGGTTATGGTAGATTACAGCATCCTGACACTCCTAATGGGCCCATTTACTTATTTGTCTCTCTTTTACTCTCTTTGTATTTTTAGGATGTGCAGGTGCCAGTTTGCCCCCTGTGCAATACGCCTATTCCAATTAAAAGAGGACAAACCCCTGATATTGTAGTTGGCGATCACATCGATCGGGACTGCAAGTCTGATCCAGCACAGCAAAAACGTAAGGTAAGAGGTATGGTGGACAAACTTTTATTTGATGTGTAATGCACCATGGGTAGGTGAGCCAAAGTCTAAAGACATTACACCTATACATGACTGGCAACGTTTAAGATTGTAGATTAGTGTTATTTTGACATGTATGAACATGTGATGGCTAGTACCTTACATTAACAGTATTCATGTGTAGGGGATACTTATGTGGTTCCGTGAGGTCTGAGTAAATATCAGTAAGGTTCACCAGACAGATACAATTACTAGTCAGGAGGTGCAATATAATACATATAAATTCAGGCTTTTCTTGCTAAGTTAAACAAGGGTGACTACTAGGACTTGCTTCTTTCAGTATTTATTACTGTTTTTAATCAACATTCTGTTTATAAAACATCACCACTGGGTGGTGCTGTTTCTTTTTTGTGGAGAACAACAGTTGATTACATAATTGCTCTAAAGACAGGGCAAAAAATAAATTACTATTCGTTAAAGCAGTGGTTCTCAAGTTGTGTTTTGTTTTTTTTTTGTTTTTTTTTTGCTTAAGGCATCCCTAACACACAGTCTGGCATTTTTGGGGCACCCCTATCATTTTATGTCATTTGTCAAGAGTATAATGAAGGTTACAAATTCATAGAGTTATTGTTAGGCCTCACAGCTAAAATAAACATATTGTGCATAGTAATATCCTTAAATATTCAGCTGTAAGTCTACATGCTCATTTTTGTCAAAGCCTTATAGATAAAATGGGGGTACCCTAAGTGGATTTCTGCGGCACACCAAAGTGTCACAGCACCCTGGTTGAGAAACACTGCTTTAAAGGGATAGTAATACTTAAGTATTACTAATTCCTATACTAAAGTCCTTTTAAAAATACATTTATTGCCCCCAGTGTCATCTCTCAAACCTTTATGGTTTGAGAGATGATCGCTCCTAAAGTTGCCCTCTACCTCCCCCTTCCCCATAGTCAGCGTTCTAGCTGACTGCAGGGAAGCCAGTCGTACGACTTTCAGGCGGCTCTCCAGCACAGCCGCGTTTGCGTTAATAAAAAAGAAAACTTTAACTGAAATGGTCTTTTACGTGTGCTTGGTTTGTGCTTGGTTTGTAAGCACACGTAGAAGACCGTTTTAGTGATTTTTTTTTTTATTAACGTGATCGCGGCTCTGCTGCAGAGCCGTCTGATGATCTAAGACCGGATTTCCCTTCAGTCAACTACAATGCTGACTACGAGGAAGGAGGGAGAGGGCAACTTTAGGAGCGATTGTCTCTCAAATCATAAAGGTTTGAGAGATGACACTGGGGGCAATACATGTATTTTTAAAAGGACTTTACTATAGGGATTAGCAATACTTAAGTATTACTATCCCTTTAAAGGAATTTCCAGTTGGATGATTGCCATGTTTTAGAACCTTAAGTCTCCTGAAAAGGGTACTGGATTTTAATGTTTTCTCTATCTTTGTCTTGATTTTAGATTTTCACCAAAAAGTGTGCAAGGCCAGGCTGCAAACAGAAAGAACTGATGAAGGTGATATGTGATGAATGTCATGGGAACTTCTGTCTTAAGCACAGACACCCACTAGACCATGACTGCAAGGGCAAGACAGCCCCCATCTCCAGAGCAGGGTACGCCTGTAGAGCATTGCACTGTTATGTAATTCCTTGGCTACTATATTTATGTCTTAAGCACCAAAGGAGCGTGCGGCCCTTTGCGTCACAATGTATCATACACCACTCTTGTCCTCAAGGGGTAAATATTCATTATTCATATCCAGTTTGTGTTAAAGTGGAACTATCACCCTAAATAAAGCCCCCCCCCCAATAATTAGGAATATGGCGATATGCTTAGAAACAGTGCTATTATCGCACACAAGTACCGCGTTATGAAGAAATCCTTCTTCTGAGACTGGCGGCCAGGCTTGCAGGCATCTTGCCTTAGAGACATATGTGCACCTGCGCTGTCCTCCCCAGTCTCCTTCATTGTACCTTAAGGTAACAGGAAGTGACTGACGGTGCAGGAGCGCAGATGCCTCTAAAGCAAGAAGCCTGCCCATCAGTCTCAGAAGAAGTAGGATTTCTTCATAACGCTGTAATTGTGTGTGATAATAGCACTGTTTCTAAGCTTATCGCTATATGACTAATTATTTGGGGGGGGTTATTTAGGGTGATAGTTCCACTTTAAATTCTGTCTTTGGTGCAGGTGACTTAACTCTTTCTGATTGCCAGAAAGGTATCCAATGCAATGCAATGCGTTGGGTACCTCTCTAGTCATTCAAAGGGTTGAAAGCTTATCTCTTAACATTTTCATTCAATGTGTAAGGAGGGAGCAGGTTCCCAGGACCAAATCAAAATGTCCTTTTTATGAAAAGTCACCACCAGGTGGTGTTGTGGCTGTCACTGGAGAACTTAGTGGACCAAACATTCTCCAATAACTGCAGTTGAGAAATGCATTGTGTGGTATCGTTTAACCTATAACAACTTTTGAATAAACCATCTTCCAGGAATGGTATACCCTTCATTTACTCATCAGGAAAGATCACTTTGTTTCAATTCCTGTTAATAAAAAATATTGATAGAATCGCGCTCAAATGTTGTTGAGAGCTTAAATGTAATCTGTAAAATAGGATACAAGTGAAACAATGAATTTTGCTAGTGAATCACATCTTGTGCCTAATTCCTTTTTGTTTTCTGGTTAGGAGGAGATCACACTTCAGTTTTTGCTTTATATTTTCAGACATGCCGCTTTGCTGAGATCTCAGGCCTCCTCTTCAAAGACGTCTGCTTCCACTTCCAGCCATTCAGTTCCCAAAGCAGCACCAGCAGCACAGCCTCAGCGCAGCAGGTAACAGGGCATTCCGTGTCTTAAAGGGATAGCAATACTTAAAATATAAAAAAAAAAATTGTTGTAGGGTTTATCCCCCAAGTAAAACAAGAGAACTCCCGCTGCTGAGATGTTTTATTCAAAATTTATTACAGCTCAGACTTGAATTGTTTAGGTGCATTATCACTGTGTCCTGTAATTTTACAATGACACTGTTGCTACACCATCCTATGGAGATTTATGATCAACTGACCAGAGCTGTCCATAGGATGGTGTAGCAACAGCACCACTGTACAATATCAGGTCACTGTGATACTGCGTATAAAAAGTTCCAGGTTTGAGCTGTCATAACTTTTGAATAAACCACATTTCAGTAGTAGGAGTGCTCTTCTTTTACTCAGGGGGCAATAGACCCTACAGTTATTTATTTATTTATTTATTTTTTTACATTTTAATTTTACTATCCCTTTAAGCAGCTGACTTATGTGAGCAGAGAAATATATTAAAGGGAAACTGTGCTCTTTAACTCGTTTTAACTTTATTTTATTTTGTAGGCATTAAAGAGATAGTAATGTTTCATAATGAAAGCAGCTCTAATTAATCACCATAGTATTTGGACTTTGGAGAGTGTTATTTCAGTTCTGTCAGAGTTGTAGTTCAAGAGTAATTCAATGACAAAGTATCCCCCTCCCGCCCCTTTTACTGATGTAACACTGCTCAGCCAGATCAGAAGGGAGGTGCCCACTTAGACTGCAGAGAGGGACAATCTTCAATTAAGATAAGGGAAAAACCTGAAAAGCTTGTCAAGGGGGGCAGGGATTTCATTATTTTCATAGGAAGAAGATTGTCCCCTTCTGTTATCTGTCTGGTCTATAGACTGCACTCCACATCTGAGAAGAGATTGTTTACAGTAGGTAAAAGGGGCGGGGAGGGGGAAACTTTGCTTGTGAATATCTCTTAAACCATAAAGGTTTGAGAGATAAGACTTATATCATTCTTCATGTTTTTTTAATGCCTACAAAATAAAATAAAGTTAAAACGAAGTATTACTATCCCTTTAAAAAATCTTATCTCTCAAACCTTTATGGTTTAAGAGATATTCACAAGCAAAGTTTCCCCCTCCCGCCCCTTTTTTCTAGTGTAAGCCATCTCTTCTCAGATGTGAATCTGGTTGTAAGACAAGACAGATAACAGCAGGGGACAATCTTCTTTGTATGAAAAGAATGAAAGCCCTTCCCCCCTTGAAAAGCTTTTCAGGTTTTTCCCTTATCTTAATTGAAGATTGTACCTCTCTGCAGTCTACCTGGGTACCTCCCTTCTGATTTGGCTGAACGGGGGGGGGGATACTTTGCTTGTGAATATCTCTTAAACCATAAAGGTTTGAGAGATAAGACTTATTTCACTGTCGTCCAATACAGGTCACTGGTACAATGGGAGGCGATCCGCCCCTTTAAGTAGGCAGGAACATTCATCTAAATGTAGGCAGGGGGTGGAGCCTCCCCTCCCTCTTAAGCTACCTTCAGTCAGAACAAGCGAGATTGATTTGTTCCTGCGTGCTGTGCACACCAGGTGGAGAACATCTCTCATTCAACTTTAGTTTTTTATTGTTTTCTTCAAATATGGAATACCACCATTAGGCGGGTGACCGTGGCTGACAATTGCCCTCACCAAAGTGGCTAGTGCAGCTTCCAGGGATTTTCTGGTGGACCTTATGCCCTGAAGAGGGAACAGCTTGAGTCAAGTAGCTTCCCTGCTGGGGAATTTTCCTCTGGTTAATTCCCTTTTAACATGGTTACCTGAAGACAGAAGTCCTGCAGAAAGGTGAGCCACCCTTTGAGTGCTGAAGGTCCACTTGTCCCACAGTGTCCCTTCTTTGGGCATGTATTTGGGAGTTCTCATTATGCACTCCAGCACTCATAGGGTGTTTTTCTTACTATTGCCTGTATTTATGCAATGTCTGTGTGTATTCCCTGGGTTTTGGAGCAGTTTAAGGGGGTTTTATCCTTTTCCCTGCTTTTTCTCACATTGGGATATTGTTTTATCATGTTTTACATGTGTTTGGTGTATGTTAGGTAACTTTTTTCTGTCAGGGTAATTTTTTTAAAAGTTTATGTTCCGCGCCTTTAAGCGCGCCTTTCCCGCGTAGACGCCATTGCTCCTTTACTCTCTATGGGTTTACACAGTGTGGGACGTATCTCTGGAACCGCTTGTCACAGCGACTTCAAAGTGGGCTCATTTTGTTGATCTTCCCTTGCTCTATCATCCGGTTGCATGATTCGGTGTGTTGGGAGTCTGGGGGGGCTTCGGGCACTGTTTTGTGGTACTTCTGAGAAAGACTACGTTTCCCATGATAGCTGGTTTCGCGCTCGTTTTCTGATTGGCTGCCGTCGCGGCAGCCATTTTGTGAGTTATTCTCAGCGATTATACTACACAGGGACTGAGCCTTCTCTCTCTCCTCCGCAGATTAACCCTTCGCTTGCCAGATAAGTTTAATTTTAGACATTTCTGGGGTGAAATTTTAATCTTTCACACTTCAATTGGGTGATTCGTGTTAGTGGAGTATATCTGACGCTGTGAGCATGTCTACTCCACTGGAGTCAGGGGCTAGAACCAAGATAAGGAGGTTGGGGTGTCAGTTTCCCCCATTGCGTTTTGCTCCTCTTGTCACTCTGGGCTGCCTAGAGAATTTTCTGGTCATTTATGCCCAAAATGTGCAGAAAGTCATGACAGCAACCCTGGGCTTTCCAGTCACGCCATTGAGCCAACTTGGGTGAAAGAGTTCAAGGCTGCCACTAGGGATCTCAGATCCACTCTTCAACTGTTTCCCTCTCAGGTTCAGGGGGCTCTTCAAGTTTGGCAGACCCCCTCTAGAGTCAGGACCTTTGTGCCCAAGCCACAGGGGGCTCCTGATATGTCTGATTCTTCTGAGGAAGAACTATTATAGGATTCTGATGCTGAGGAAGGCACTGTTATTGAATCTACCAGGTCTTTTGGTGACCTTTATGAATGTGACCCTGAAATCTCTTCTGAGGGTTTGATCAGAGCTGTGCTAAACACACTCAACCTTCCTCTGACTCAGGAATCTACTCATGATCCAACTGACGTTTTTCAAAAACCGTCTAAAGCTGTTGTATGTTTTCCTACTAACCCTACTCTTGCTCGTTTAGTCTCTGATGCGTGGAGGAATCCTGAGAAATCCTCTTCTGTGTCCAAAAAGTTTGCTAAACTTTACCCTTTTCCTGAAGCTGAACTGGCAAAATGGGTTCATCCTCCTAAAGTGGATGCTCCACTTTCTAGGTTATCTAAATCTACTGCCTTAGCTGTATCTGATGCTTCTGCCCTGCAGGATTGGACAGACAAAAAGTTAGAAACTTGTCTTAAATCTATTTTTGCCTCTATTGGCACTGCCATGCGTCCAACCTTTGCAGTGGCGTGGGTTAACCGGGCTATTGCGGCCTGGACTGAACAGCTTACTGAGGCGGTTCGCCAGGATGCGCCAGTGTCTGAGCAGCTACAGCTTCTTGCTAATATCTCAGAAGCTCAAAATTATGTTTCTGACGCTGCTTTTGATGCTGTGCGCATGATGGCGAGGGCCTCCACTTCCTCTGTGGTGGCTAGACATGCTCTTTGGCTGAAAATTTGGTCTTCTGACACTGCTTCTAAGAGCCTTGCTTTCTTTACCCTTTCAAGGGACTTCACTGTTTGGATCTGAACTTAAGGAGATGATTAGTGAGGCTACTGGCGGTAAAAGTACTCTTCTACCATCAGTCTTCAAAAAGAAGTTTCCAGCCAAACGCAATCGGTCCTTTCATTCCTTCCAAACTGAGACACGCTCTGCGTCCCAGGCAGGTCCGTCCTCTGCGCGCTCCTCCTCCAAGCCCAAACAGTCCTGGAAGCCCAAAGTTGCCCCCAAGGCCAAGACCTCCAAGACTGCTTCGGCATGACTCACCGAACCGGGTCCGCATCCGGCTGTAGGTGGACGTCTCCACATCTTTCGCCGGATTTCCATTTTACTCGTCCTTCTCAGGAGCCTACAAAAAGACGTCTGTTCGACGACGCTATTCAGGATCTTTTGGACAAAGAGGTCCTGGAATTGGTTCTATCAGAGGACACAGGTTCAGGATTCTATTCCAACCTGTTCGTTGTGGCCAAAAAGGACGGAGGTGCTCGTCCTATTTTGGACATCAAGGATCTCAATTCCTTTGTTGTGAGTTCCCACTATCGTCAAGAATCCCTGCGTTCTGTGATAGCCGCAATGTCTCCATGGGAGTTCCTTGCCTCCTTGGACCTTCAGGATGCATATCTTCACATCCCTATTCATCCAGAGAGCAGACGGTATCTCAGGTTTGCCTGTCACAAAGACCACTTTCAGTTTTCAGCTCTTCCCTTTGGACTGACTTCAGCTCCTCAGGTTTTTCAGAGAGTATTGGGAGCTTTGATAGCTGTGCTTCGTCGAGATGGTGTCAGGGTGACTCCCTACATGGACGATCTGCTCCTGAAAGCTTCATCTGCGGAGATTCTCCACCAGCAGATGCAGTTGTGCATCCAGACACTCAATCGCCACGGCTGGATTGTGAATCTGGACAAGTCAGACTTGGTCCCATCTCAACAGATCCTCTTCTTGGGTCTCCTGTTCGACACTCAGCAGTGCATGGTGTTTTTACCGGAGGAAGTGGCTCATCAGATTGCTCTCCGTGTATCCAAGATCCTGGAGCTCGAAAGGGTTCCAGTACCAAAGTTGACTTCTCTGGTGGGGAAATTCATTTCCACGATAGAGGCAGTGCCATTTGCTATGGCACACACCAGGGAACTTCAGAGGTTCGTGATTCAGACGTGCAAGAATCATCCAGATCATCAGCATCTGTCAGTCTCTCTGCCTCCTCATGTCGAGTTGAGCTTGGAATGGTGGTTGGACCTGTCTCATCTTCTGAAAGGGAGGTCCTTTCAGGTTCCCTATTGGACCACAGTCACGACGGATGCCAGCCTCCGGGGATGGGGGGCAGTGTTGGGTCGTTTCAGTGCTCAGGGAAAATGGGGACTGGAAGAATCTCTTCTCTCCATCAATGTTCTGTAACTTCATGCCATCTTTCTTGCCCTGAGACACTGGGAATCTCAGCTGGAAGGTTGTCCAGTCAGAGTGGAGTCCGACAACTCCACCGCAGTGGCCTACATCAACAGACAAGGCGGCACAAAAAGTCTCACTGCTTGGTTAGAGGTCAAGGCCATCTTATCTTGGGCAGAAGCTCATGTGATCGTCATCTCAGCAGTACACATTCCAGGCGTAGACAACGTCATGGCAGACTTTCTCAGTCTTCACACAGTCGACAGCGGAGAGTGGGCACTTCATCCAGAGGTGTTTAACCTTCTAACTCAGATGTGGGGGGTACCTGTAGTGGATCTGATGGCTACCAGACACAACAGGAAGGTGCCAGTGTTTTGCTCTTGGTGGAGGGACCCTCTTGCTCTAGCAGTGGATGCTTTGTCAATCCCTTGGGAGTTCCCTCTGGCGTACATCTTCTCTCCTCTCCCTCTGTTGATCAGAGTCATCCAGAAGCTGAAGATGAAGCATTGTCCTGTCATCCTAATCACTCCGAATTGGCCTCGTCAGTCCTGGTATCCGGAACTGCTAGCCATGTCACTGGCGGATCCCTTTCCGCTTCCTGCCCGTCCAGATCTACTTCTTCAAGGATATCTGTGGGAGGATGTTCAGCATCTCCATTTGACGGCTTGGAGGTTGAATCCTCAATTTTAAAGAAGAAAGGGTTTTCCTCTTCAGTGGTGTCCACGATGCTTAGAGCTCGCAAGCCTGTGTCTTCCATGATCTATCATCGCATATGGCCAACTCCCCAGTGGGACCTCAATTTGGTGCTGGGGGTTCTCCAGAGACCCCCGTTTGAATCCTTGGCTTCTATTCCTTTACGTCTCTTGACCTGGAAAATGGCCTTTCTCTTGGCTATTGTCTCAGTTCGCCGGGTAGCAGAGTTACAAGCTCTGTCTTGTAAACCTCCTTACTTGGTGTTCCACAAGGATAAGGCCGTGCTCCGCACTTCCAAGGAGTTTTTACCCAAGGTTGTCTCCGAGTTTCACATCAATCACAAAATTGTGGTGCCCTCTTTCTGTCCTAACCCTTCCTCTGACAAGGAGAGAGATCTCCATTTGTTGGATGTTGTGCGTTGTCTTAAATTTTATGTTCATTGCACTGAGTCTATCAGGAAGTCTGACGTCCTGTTCGTCATTCCTGAGGGGCCTAGGGCAGGGAGACCGGCATCCAAGGTGACTATTGCATCTTGGATAAAGTCTACCATTCGTGAAGCCTACAAGCTGCGGAATAAGCACGTTCCCTTCAGGGTTACTGCTCATTCCACCAGATCTATTGGGGCCTCTTGGGCCTACAAGAATCAGGCGTCTTCTGATCAACTGTGCAGAGCGGCCACTTGGTCCTCTGTGCACACATTCTCGAAGCACTATCGTGTTGATGTACTGGCCTCGGCTGATGCCAGCTTTGGGAGGAAGGTCCTGGAGGCAGTCTTGCCTGTTTAGGACCTTCTACTCTGTGGTTCTTAGTGCTTCTTTTCTGTTGAGCCCTGTTGGCTCTAGTTCAGTGTGCTGTGTTAGTTCAGGGGTTCGTTTTTACCCCTGGTTGGTGTCCATTGACACTTCTGTTATTGGGCTCTATGATTAATAGGTTCATAGCAGTTCTGGTGACTTTTGGGCCGTGCGCTTGGTCCTTGCCTTACTTCCCGCCTCTGGGAAAGCTCAATGTTTGTACATCCCATTGTACCAGTGACCTGTATTGGACTACAGTGAAAATAGGATTTTAGTCTTACCTGTTAAATCCTTTTCACTTAGTCCATACAGGTCACTGGTCTCCCACCCTGTCAAGGGACCACGCTTGGCTTTCCTGTGGCATTCAGTGGGAGACCTTTGGGGCATGCTCACAGGAGTCTTCCTTTTCCTTCTTACCTCTGGTCAGTTTAGTGTCTCAAATCAATCTGGCTTGTTCTGACTGAAGGCAGCTTAAGAGGGAGGGGAGGCTCCACCCCCTGCATACAGTTAGATGAATGTTCCTGCCTACTTAAAGGGGCGGATCGCCTCCCATTGTACCAGTGACCTGTATGGACTAAGTGAAAAGGATTTAACAGGTAAGACTAAAATCCTATTATCGTTCTTCATGTTTTTTTAATGCCTACAAAATAAAATAAAGATAAAATGAAGTATTACTATCCCTTTAACAGAAGCACTTGTTTAGGCAGGTGTCCTTCATACAGCAGTCAGTTATACCCAATGCTATTTGTTTGCTTTATGATAAACAGTTGGCCCTTACAAGCCATTCATGTTTGTTGACTCCCATTGTTTGTTGTGATGATGTAAGACTTACAGCAGGCAGAGAGGAAACTTTTGTCTGTATTCAAGCCTAAAGGGCGAAACGCGTTTCAGACACTGAAGAATTTCCAGCACCTTTTATTTTTTTTCTTTGTTTAAACGTATTAGGATTTAGTCTTGCGTTTGCTTATCAGTTGGTATACAAGTTTTTGAGGGACAATACAGGAAACATATTCCCCAAAATGCTGCTAATTTATTTTTTGATGTTGACGTTTAACATAACAGTTTGAGTGCTAAAGGGGTATCGCGTTGGCCACCCCCGGCACACAAAGGGTTAATTTGGAATGTAATACAATTTATATAAATACAATTGAATTCTACTTATACATAACGGTCAGTATTTAACTACCATAAACCCCATCTCCGGGTAACACTGGTTGGAAAGAGAGTTGTACAAGTATAGTTATACACATGGTTAACAGTTGTTATGTTGTCCAAAGGATGTTGTAGAGCAGAGCTGTCCTAGTTCAGTCCTCAGGGGCCACCAACAGGCCAGGATGTAAGGCTTTCCCTGATTAACCCCTTAATGCCTGAAGACGTACATGTACGTCCTCCATTTCCGTGTCCCCGCGCGCCTGCGCACCATTTGAGAACTCCAGAATCGTTTAAAAAAAAAAATACACTGCGGGAGTTAACTGCTGGTCACTAAGGGGTTAATCACAGGTGAGTTAATCAGTGGATCATTCATTGTGACTGTGTCTCCTGTGCTTAATCAGGGAAATCCTTCCATGCTGGCCAGTTGGTGGCACTTGAGACCTGAACTTGGACAGCCCTGCTCTAGATCAAGTGGACAGCCAGATAGATGCTCCGGCAACACATAATTGGGTTACAAATCTGACAGCTTCTGGTTTTAATACATTTTTTTTCCTTTTTAATCATTTTAATTTTTCAATATGTGATAACTTTGAGGAGACAACATATGGGTGCTAGAGTAGAGGGGATATATTGAGCTCTCCTAGTTTGCCTTGTGGTTAAACTGTCTGTTTATGTGAGACCATCATTGGTAACATATAGGTCTCCAGCTATAACTGGATGAAAGCTCCCATTATCCTCAGGTGGCTGAGGATGATGGAAGTTGTACTCCAACAACAGCTGCAGAGCCACAGGTGCCTCTCAAGTTATGGGATGCAGTTACATGGTTTCTAAAATGGACAGATGATCATCTGTGTTTTTGTTGTAAAATAACTGATTTTTCTCATAATTTGATGCACAAAATAAACTTGTATAATTTACACAATGTGTAACAATATAACTTGATTGTTTCTGTAAATGCGTTCCTGTATAAAAACTTAATTGGCTGTATAATATATTAATGTCTACATTTACACGTCTGAAACAGATCCAAAAGCCTGTCTCCACAAAATATCCAAAACTTAACCCTTTGAGTGCCAGAGGGGTACGGAACGCATTGCAAAGCAATGCGTTACGTACCCCTCTGGCACTCAAAGGGTTAATGTTTCTGCTGCTTCAGGACCCATTTAAAAATGTGTTTTGAACTTAAAAAGTGATTGCACTGTGTGCTTTTGTTTTTTGCTTGTTGAATGGACTTTTGTAACATTTTGCATTTAAAGGGATAGTAACACTTCGTTTTAACTTTATTTTATTTTGTAGGCATTAAAAAAACATGAAGAATGATATAAGTCTTATCTCTCAAACCTTTATGGTTTATGAGATATTCACAAGCAAAGTTCCCCTCCCTGCCCCTTTTTCCTAGTGTAAGCCATGGCTTCTCAGATGTGAATCTGGTTGTAAGACCAGACAGATAACATAAGGGGACAATCTTCTTTGTATGAAAACAATGAAAGCCCTTCCCCCCTTGACAAGCTTTTCAGGCTTTTCCCTTATCTTAATTAAAGATTGTCCCTCTCTGCAGTCTACCTGGGCACCTCCCTTCTGATCTGGTTGAACAGGGGGGGGGATACTTTGTTTGTGAATATCTCTTAAATCATAAAGGTTTGAGAGATAAGACTTATATCGTTCTTCATGTTTTTTTAATGCCTACAAAATAAAATAAAGTTAAAACGAAGTATTACTATCCCTTTAATTTTTTTTTTTTTTTACTTTTATTTATTTTTTTGCTAGAGACAGGTTTCAGATATGTTTAGACATGTAAATACACACACGTTTACACACTACCGTTCAAAAGTTTGAGGTCACTTAGAAAATGTCCGTTATTTTTGAAAGAAAAACAAAAGTTTTCCATTGAAATAACATGAAATGGATCAGAAATCCAGTGTAGATATTGTTAATGTTGTAAATGACTATTGTAGCTGGAAACAGCTAGTTTTTAATGGAATATCTACATTTGCTGCAAATGGAGGGTTGTTCGACGAAAGCAAAGTTTTAAGGACACAATTCTTATTTAAATTAAAAATCACTATTTCTAACCTTGTCAACATCTTGACTGTATTTCCTATTCATTTTTCAACTCATTTGATGTATGTTTTCATGGAAAACAAGGGAATTTCTGAAGTTTATATACATACATGTATACAAACACACACACATATACATGTGTGTACACACTCACACAACATACACACACACACGGGACAGATTATACTTCACTGTACATGAAATACAAATACCAGCTTTAATGGGTTGTTGTTCTTCCCAGTTGTATGCATGTATGTATGCACCACACGTTGCAAAAGGGACTGACAGCGCAGGCGCACGGACGTCACTGTGAAGAGACGTCCGTGCTTCCTGCTCCTGTTGCAAGCCGATATCTGAAGAACCGGGTAATATTGCTGGCGACTAGCGCTACTAAGCAGCTAGTCGCCAGGTGAGCAATAAGTCAACGTTAAGTTATTGCGGGGTGAAAGTTCCCCTTTAACTATTTGAAAACTTCATTCCAAACAGCTTATTTGTTATGTTGACTAAAAGCCCATAAGTAGATGTCTAGTTTAGGAAATATTCACTCTTTTATTTCAGGGGAAAAAGTGAAAGTCTCCTGGTGCCACACACTGCTTAATTAGTATATTAAATATCACAAGGGTAACACGAGTAGCATATATTGGCATACACTACCAAATGAATATCTCCGTAACTGTACATTTGCAGGTTTTCTTTTTTTTTTTCTTTGCTAACATGACACATAGGGGAGATGCACCAAGGTGTGATAAAGAAGTGATAAAGTGGAGATAACTTCTCCAGTGGTATCAATCTCCAAATCCTATTTAATACTATGGACCCAATGCACTAAGATTCCTTCAACTTGAGAGCTCTTAGTGCATAGGCTCCATGGAATAACATAGAACTTGAAGAAGTGATGTCACCTCTTTATCACACCCTAGTGCATCTCCCCCATAGGTTTTTCAGAACTCTGAAGGAGGAGGCAGATCGATTGGCTTCTTTCTTGTACTGTGGGATATCCAGTTGTTAGCTTTGGAGCGGAAGTTATAGTTAGTATGGAGAGCTGGAGTGATCATACTGCTTAGGTAGTCTGGTAGCTTATATACTAAGCAAGAAAGGTGAAGGGCATGTGTAGATTCAAGTGCTGGACAAGTTAGTTCTTCATACATATCACAGTCAGGTGTGTCCGCAGAAATGTTTGCGGGGGGAGGGACAAAGCCATAATATGACCCCCAGGCTCCAGCTCCTATGTTTATAGGGAGGAGGTAACCCCCCCAGGATGCCCATGATCGCAGTAATAGGTAGTACAGTTACATTGGAGGGTAAAGCGGCATTGTGAGTTATACAGGTTGACAAGTTTACCATGATGGATTTGTGGTGCGGGAGCATATACTACATCCCCGTAGTCTTGTGTGTGTGTATATGTTGTGTTGTGTTCTCCAGGACATACTGGTACTTGCAAACGAGAGAAATCTCAGTGTATTCTTCATGATAAAACCTTTTCTAAATAAATAGGCAGTTTTTGAAGAAGTTTTAAAATAAGCCATCTTGAATCAAGATGACAGGTCACTCTTCTTAACTCTTCGCATGCCAGTAGAGTAGACAACGCGTTTTGTTGGACAGCCCTCTAGGGTTTACCTCTGCTTACATTTGGGCAGATGTTAACACACTGAATACAGTACCCTTGTATTATTGTATATATGTGAATCTAGGTTTTGGGACAGCATTCCAAGAAAAAGCACTTGAGGATTTGGGAGGAGGAGTTGTCTGGGAAAACTTGGAGGGCCACATGTTGACTGCGCCAGGTTTATGTTATTTCTTTAGCGGCTGGTCAGTTTAAAGTAACTGAATCGCAGTCCCTGTCTACTAACTGAGCTGATGTACTAAGAAGAAACAGAACAATTAACGTACGGAACGCATTGCTTTGCAATGCTTTCCGTACCCCTCTGGCACTCAAAGGGTTAGTAATACTTGAAAATAATTTTATTTTGTATTGTAGCCCTTAAAAAAACATGAAAAATGGTATACGTCTTATCTCCCAAACCTTTATGGTTTGGGAGATATTCACATGTAAAATATAGTAAAGTTCTCTTTTCCTGGCTGTTTCAGCCAAGTCTGCCATCAGGTGGACAGATTTGGAATTCAGTCCACAGAGCAACCGGCAGCTCTTTATCAGTGCCAAGATCACGATCTTTGAAAAGAACTACTTAACTGGAACTGTGTACAAAGTGTGCCTGGCTTGTAGACCATTCCAATGAAGAAATTCTTTTTAAAGATCGTGATCTCAGCACTTCTGGAGAGGTACAGCCGGTCCCGGGACCGGATTCCAAATCTGAAGGGTGGAGCAATGACGTCACTCCAGGGGAAATTTTACTTCTGAATATCTCCCAAACCATAAAGGTGAGATAAGACTTATATCATTTTTCATGTTTTTTTAAGGGCTACAATATAAAATAAACTTATTTTCAAGTATTATTATTCCTTTAATCAAATTAATTGCCATACAGGAGGTAAAAAAAATCACATTTTCAAAATGTTTCCATTGCTTTAAATGGGGCTTTAAAACCTTTGAATGCTTGAGGTTCCCAAAACATTGCTTCACAGAGAGATTTTTCTGGCATTCAAAGGGTTAAAAGCATCATTTAAGAAATGGGGATTTTCTTTTGTCCCCTGTGGTGAAGCTGATTTGCTCCAGTCTTCCTCTGTACATCGGCCACTCTGTGTCACCCTCCCGGTCCTGATGTGATAAAACTTATTTCACGTTTGGGCTGATGCCAGTTTGAAGCCCAAGATTTCGTCTCTGTATTTGTATTAACCCTTTCAGTGCCAGAGAGGTAACCAATACACTGCATTCCATTTTGGCATATAAGGCATTCATGGGGTGTTACAAAACAGCACCTGGGAGCATGTAGTTCTCAGCTGGTTGTTCTTGCAGCCTCCATAGACCATCTGTGTCAGTCTTTCACCTCAGACACAGTGGGTCCTGCATAGTACAGCAGAATGAACTGTAGACTCCATTCATACAGTTTAGCCTCCTCTTGTGGGACAAGCAAGGGGGGCTGAAGGTCTTTCAGACTCTGTTTATGTTCCCCAGTTTGTTCTCTTGGACTCACAATGTAGCCCAGGCTTCCAGAGCAGGTCTGCTTCAAGGAGTGATCGCTGTCCTTTAAATATAGAAAGAATGTCAGTTTTGTCTTTCATTTTGGAAAATGCTGTCTCTTAGCTCTCAAGAGGAGGAGGATCTGGCACTGGCACAAGCTCTGGCCGCTAGCGAGGAGGAATACAGACGGCAACATGCGGTGAGTGTGGCTTTTTGAGGAAACAAATGAGATTCCTCTAAGGACATCAGTGTTTGGGGGGAGGGGGCGGTAGGCAGTATTACTGTAATAGATATGATGTCCTGTAAATACTTATATGTTACCGTGTAAAAATTGTGCCATAAGTGGCTGTTATTTTTTTAAAACTGTTCCTTTAAATACATCACTGATACAAGGAGGAGTGGTCCTGACATGCTATCTCAGTTGTAAGATAACTTTTACTGTTGTTTGTTGAATGATCAGGAATCTGTTTCAACCACTTTATCTTGGAACCTGTCTTTGCCTGATAATCACTACACGACCTGGTAGTAAGCAACAGCAGACCAGCTCATTTTAGCTGAAAACAGACTTGCCCCTTTAATTGTGTCTTGTATTTGTAAATTTTTACTTTGTAACATATTTTTTGCTACTACGTTCCCATTGACCCAGGGATGGTCTGAGGGCCATGTTATAGTTTGAATTTGTGAGGGCTGGAAAGGTCCTCTTGGTGCAAGCAGGAACTCATGCACACACTTGTACACACTCGATGTCTCTCAAACTTATTTATATTTTTACAAATAGTTATCATGGTAAAGAAAAAAAGACACATTTTTACTTTAGAATTGAAGCAACCTAGGTCCACCTTCATTCCAGTCTGGCTTATCTCTTCAGCAGTGGCCTGTCATGACCTCAATGGGATTGGCTCAGTGTGATTACGTCACTGACGATTTAGTTCTCAGTGGTGCACTGTAGAATAGAGAAGCCAAATCGGAATGCAGGGACAATGTCCACTTCATCAGTAAGTAAAAACGTCTTATATCTAAAGCACCAACAGGGTAGCTCTATTTGGCCGGTGGTCTGAATCCAGCCAATAGGCCATATTTCGTCCAACTCTGCATTAATGCTGATATTTAAATGCAAACAATTGCTAACCTTTTATGTAATTTCTGAATTCAGGAACAAAATCGAGATGCCAAACAGACCACCTGCAGCATGTCCTAGCCCAGACACGGTAGGACTGGTAACTTCAGATGGATCATCTTTCACCCCCACCTCATCCATGGATACAGGACCAGACAACTGCAGCACCTCCCACAACTTCCACTGACTTATAACAGCAGCAGATGTTGTTTGACAACTTGTACAGTATACACATTGCCTGTGTAGTCTTTGTACTCATTTTGTGTTAACAGACCACGTGGATCGGCTGCCTCTGTAAGTGAAGACATTTGGTTGGAGTTCATTAAGCCTATTTGCTGGCAGTGATCAGCATCTTCCAAGCCAAAGATTACCAAAGAAACAGAGAAAGGCGTCAGTTCCTTGTCATGTCTTCACCTGCAAAGTTATTCTTGGGTCCAGTTGCCTTTTTACTGTGAAGATTAATCTAAACTGTTAACCTCTTAAGGACCAAAGAGGTGCACAATGCATTGCGCACCCATCTGTTTCTTAAGGGGTTAAATGACATACCTATATGGTTAGCCCCTTATCGTCTGCTCGATCCAGGAGTGCAAGGTCGCTAAATACAACTGCACTATTTTTTTTTTCCCTGCAATGAATTCTGTGATGGCAGAGCAGCGTGCAGCTTCGTTGCCATCCCAGGATTCCATGACGTACAAGGACCGTGATAGGTTGTTAATGCATATCCACAGGTGACAGTGCTGGCACGGCTCCGGTCCTTAAGGGAGTAAAGAAGTAGTAAATCTTTATTATGGAAAAGAACATATTCTAGGATATAAAAGAAGCAAATCCCCACTGCTTGGCGATGCTTTGTTCCAAAGTTAGTATGTCAATCTATTGTTTTGTTTTAATTTATTAACCATGCCAGGAACAGATCAACTCCAGTTCAGCTCATTTGGCCTCCAGACAGTTACACGGCAGCAGTGGTTCCAAACTACATTCCACTGCAGATTTTTTTTTTTGGTAATCCGAAAACTGTACATTTGTTAAAAATGAGCTCAGTCATTTTAACTGCAGCACCTGTGTAAAATCGGAAATATCCCAAAACCCTGCATTGTCTTGGCCGTTTAGGAATGTAGTTTGAGACCCATGTTCTATTGCATTACTTGGGAGAGGTCAGTCACTGACTACAGATCTCCATAGAATATCCTAGTAACAGCTGCATCACTTCATGACCGTTTGGATTGTATTAACATTTGCATGAAATAGCTCTCAGCAGTGGGGATACCCTTGTTTTACTCAGGATAAGATTTTTTTCCAGCTCAGAGCAGTCGCTAGGACACCCCAAGAGGTCAGGTTTTAACCCCTTAATGACCATTGACGTGCCAGGACCATCATGTCGGTTCCATACATGACCCTTGGTTCATAACTGCCAGCTGCACACTGTAACAGCTGGTCTTTAACCCCTTAATGACCCTTGACGGTCATATCACGTCATGGGTTGTTTTGCGTTAACAACCCATGATGTATTATGACCATCATGGAATTCCGGGCTTCTCCCGCGGCTGCACACCGTCTGGGCAATCTGGAACCGGAAACTGAAAAAAAAAAAAAAAAAAATGCTCCGTGGTCCTTAAGTGACTGCCATGTTCGTGCACGGCCAGTCTTTAAGGGGTTAAGAAAATCTCTGATTTAAGCACATATGGAGTTACCACAATGACTGGAACCGCTGATTACCCACCTGATAACGAGCAAGATAGATCTTGAAAACCTGCGCACCATTGAAAAAACACTAGTGTATAGTTTTCTTATTGACCGTATATCAGTGCCGGAGGGTAACGCATTGCTTCACAATGTGTCGGATACCCCTCTGGCACAGAAAGGGTTAAAAGGGACTGAGCCACTTATTGATCCAACTTTACCCAAGCAGGGATATCCTGAAAAACATTCCTTGTTGGAGACACATCAGGCCAGACCCAGTGTACCACTTCAATAGATGGATAGTTTCCTTTCACTATCTGAAAACTCTGTCAGTGCTCTAAAGACTCTTAGGTGGGGCTTTTCTCTGTGGGCTCCCTCATTCAGGCTGAGAGTCTTTTGTCCGTCGTGAATAAGTGAAAACCGATGGTAGATTAAAAAGTATCTCGGCAAATATAGGCAACTGCAGATACACCATGCAAAAGAAAGTATATAAACAGATACACCAGGCTGCTGTATTAACCCTTTGAGTGCCAGAGGGATACGGGTGTGTAGCCCTCTGGCACTCAAAGGGTTAATGTTCCCTTCCTAGGTAAGTCCTTCTTTTATCCCTTTGAGCAGCAAAGAGGTATCCATCGCATTGCAACACAATGCAATGGATACCTTGCTGGCTCTCAATGGGTTAAAACTCCTTAAGATGTACTTCTTTTAACCCCATAATGACTGGCGTTGGCAGTGCATGGTCAGCAGTTAAGTACCACGGAACATACAATTTTTTTTTTCTGGCAATGAATTATGCGGTTCCTAAGCAGGGTTCCTAAGCAGGGTGCAGACGTGCAGGGACCCCAAATTCCATGTCGTGCCAAGACACTGGTCATTATGTACCAGAACCAGCGTGACTGTCCTGGCACGTCATTAGTCCTTAACCCATTAAGGACAACAGATTTTTTTTTTTTTTTTTTTGCGATCCTGATTCAGGGCTCCCCAAACGGAGTGCAGCCATGCAGGGAGCCCTGAAAGTATAGTTCCTTTTTTTAAAGAAGTAACACATCCTAAAAAAAACAACTCCCTAACTTATTATTTCCAGAGAATCCTAATGGCCCCTATGAATTTAATCCGTGCGCCACTGTTGAAGAGTGACCTTTTTCAATGAGTCCTGGGAGGCGGACATGACAGTTGCTGGGATAACCACAGGACACAAACTCTGCTCGTTGCACACGGTAATCTTTACCCTTTAAGGAACAGAGTTGTGTACAATGCATTGCGTCACAGTAATTTGCACATACCTCTGGTCCTTAAAGGGTTAGGCAGGATCCTGCACTCTGTCTGCTTCTGTTTGAAAGAAATTGCCAGACACTGTCATGTCCCCTCCATAGAGATGACATCCAAGACTCATTGAAGATGTCTCTTAAGCCAAGGCACAAAGGAAAAGTCGTAGAGGACATGAGGTTTTTTGGCCATAGTAAGGCGAGGCGCTGTTATTAGGAGGTGTACATTCTCCTATATGATAATGGATTCCTTACGGTGCTGCCATTTGCAAATAGCTTCTTGGATGTAAAGCTGTGGTGAGCAACCTGTGGTTCGAAGGATGTTGGAGTACAACTTCCATTGTCTGGCCGACTGTCATGGAAGTTTTTGTCCAACAAAAACTGGAGAGCCACATGATACCAATCTGTTGTTAACCCTTTGAGTTCCAGAGGGGCATGCAACACATTGCAAAGCAATGCTTTGCATACCCCTCTGGAACTCAAAGGGTTAAAGGAGCAGTAATCCTTTTTATCGAAAAATATGGTCAGGCTTCTCCTGCTCAGTAAAACCAGGGTAGACCACTGCTGGGAGATGTTTTCATTCAAAAGCCATTACAGTTTAATTGTATCCACCCTCATAAAAAACATTTACTGCTCCTCTGTAAGGTCTCCGTTTAGAGGAAATTTCACATATACTTTGGGAGATGCAACAGTGATTTGCAAGTGCAAAACAGGGCGAATATGTGGGGTTATCACTAATTACAAATATTTATTTATTATTTTTCCATTCTTTTCTATGACTTCAGTTATTTCTCAGTGCGATTCTGATAATGTGTTACAAATGACATAATGGGCCTTGTGTATAAAAGCGGATCAGCGCAATTCTGGGCAAGCCAGCTGCATCATAGGGGAGAAGAACAAATTCACCAAAATTTCCATTGATTTAAATTGACCTTTTTAAGCCCTCGAATGCTAGAGAGATCTGCAGTATGTTGGAGACCTAGCATTCAAGTGAGTAAAAAGGTCAATTTAAATCAACAGAATTTTTTTGACCTATACATATAGGCCAGTATGCCAACAATGCATCCTCTCCGCTTTTGTTTTAATTCACTTGTGTATTCATTAAGTTTGCCAACTATTACAATATGAAAAGTTCATAAAGTGTGCTCACAGCTATGTGAACCAAATTACCGTAACTTAACTCAGCTTTTTCCTCTCTGCTGCACATAGTAACATACATAGTGACATAGTAATTTAGGTTGAAAAAAGACTTGCGTCATCTAGTTCAACCCCTTTTCCTATTCCTGTTTACTATCGTTGATCCAAAAGAAGGCAAAAAAAACAAACAACCCTCAATACAAGTCATGGAGATCTGCAGGGTTGGGTGACATCATCACATCACTCAGTGCTTATGGGAGATTTCTCTCCTCTCCCTAGAAGCCCAATGACCATACGTGAGAACTCTCTGGATTTGCCCCGGAGACTCCGGTTCTGACAGAGCTTTACCGGGTCTCCGGGGCAGAGGCTGATTCCTCCGGATGTGGGGAGTTTCTATTGAAACTCTGCCACATCTGCTTTTTCTCACGCTGTTCCTCCGTCCCCAGCCTTGTGTGTGACACCTTTAAGCCCTGCCCCCCACTTGCATCAAGCCCCGCCCCTTTGACGGGATTATCGTCATTTTTGTCACCCCCTGCTGAATAGAGGACTCCCCTCCGGGTAGCCCTCAACTGGAAGTTCCCAGGTATGCCAATGACAACAGATTTGCAAAGACACGGGGCATTTACAGAGAAGATACCAACGTTGCTTCTGCTTCCTTTAACCCTTTGAGTACCATGCATTGTGCACCCCTCCGGCACTCAAAGGGTTAAGTGCTGTGAGCGAGGTACTAAGGTCACCCAGCCCTGCCTGTCTTCCTTTCCTGCCCTTTTTAATAGTGACCACAAGACACCCATATGTATCAGTCTTAAAGACATTTTAATAACTAGTCTCCATTTGCAAATAGAACTCCATTTGAGATTACGAAATGTTAATGGACATATGTACCAACATCTCTAAAAGTCAGAGTTTAGCAGACTGCTTGAGTAGTCTTTTTCATTTTTATTCACTAAATCTTTTGTAAGTTTGCGACTCCTCCAATATTTTTGATAAATATTAGCATTTTCTTTTCACTTATGATGTCATGAGTCGCTACATTCACATTTCTTCCACTATTTTGTTTAATAACTATGTGCAGATCATTTGCAATTGAATTTGTGACAAAATTATACATATTAACGCTTTTCTGATAAACCAATATAAAAAATATTGTAACAAACCAAAATTTGAAGACTGAAAGAGAAATGTTAATAACTTTTGCAAATCAATGTTCAGAATTCCCCATTGACTTTACATAACTTTGCTGGGTGTAGTAGTCAAGCGACGTAGGTTTTTGTTTGCTGTGTCTTATTGAGGCTGATGTACTAAGAACTGCGGGTTATGCACTAACGTGCGATAATGTGACAATAACTTCTCCAGTGATGTCAGTTCTTCAAGTCCTATGTTATTCTCTGGAGCCTATGCACTAAGATCTCTCCCATTTGAGAAATGTTAGTGTATCGGTTCCATAGCATAACATAGGAACTGTAGAAGTTATCTCCACTTTATCACCTGTTAGTTCATCTCTCCCTGGAGTAATTCTGAAGCAAAACAACTACAGCATAGGTGACAACATCCTTGTTGAGTTAATTAGCACTTTATACCCATTTTACACCTTAAAGGGATAATAATACTTCGTTTTATCTTTATTTTATTTTGTAGGCTTTAAAAAAACATGAAGAACGATATAAGTCTTATCTCTCAAACCTTTATGGCTTGAGAGATATTCACAAGCAAAGTTTCCCCTCCCCGTCCCTTTTACCTAGTGTAAGCCATCTCTTCTCAGATGTGGATCAGGTTGGAAGACCAGACAGATAACAGCAGGGGACAATCTTCTTGTCTTCCTTGACAAGTTTTTCAGGTTTTTCCCTTATCTTAATTGAAGATTGTCCCTCTCTACAGTCTACCTGGGCACCTCCCTTCTGCTCTGGCTGAGCAGTGTTACATCAGTAAAAGGGGCGGGAGGGGGATATTTTATCATTCAGTTACTCTTGAACTACAACTCTGACAGAATTGAAATAAAACTCTCCAAGGTCCAAATACTATGATGATTAATTAGAGCTGCTTTTATTATGAAACATTACTATCCCTTTAAATGCTAGCATTCAAGGGTTAAAAGCCTTATATATATATATATATATATATATATATATATATATATATATATATATATAAATATAAATGGGAATTTGTGAAATGTTTTGTCTGCTATGGCTCTGTTGGCTTGTTCCAGAATTGCACTAGTTCTTAGTATGTCCACATCGGATTTGACTGTAAAATGAGATACATAATGTGCATCAATGTAATGGTGATTAACCCTTTGAAAGGGTTAAATAGCATTATGTTTGCCCACAAAACATAAAGTGGAGTGGGGGTGTGAGGAGATGAAAATCCCACAAATCCCCACTAATATAACCCTTTGAGTGCCAGAATTGCTCTTTTGTACATAAGGCCCTATGTGCTTTATATGGTCTATATGCTGACAGTTTGAGTCCGTATGAAGAATGGAATGTATTTGCAGCCTTTTATAATGCTTGGAAGTACTAAAATGTATGATATGTAACTTTTCTTAAAGGAGCATTAAACTTTTTTTTTATGAAAACACTAGTGTAAAAGTCTGTGTACACAGGCAAAGGTCCGGGTAATGTTAACCCTTTGAGTGTCAGAGGGGTACGCAGTGCATTGCTTTGCAATGCGTTGCGTACCCCTCTGGCACTCAAAGTGTTAAGAGGCCACTACGTCACTGCTCCATGTGATGCAGTCTTGTGCCGCCTCACTCACGTCATGCAATCACAGGAAAAGCCCTACAATAAATATTTATTCATAAAAAAAGTTTACTGCTCCTTTAACCTCTTGAGGAGTGGATGGGGGTGCAATGCATTGCACAACCTTCTGGTGCTTATGGGGTTAAAGCATATGTATTTTACTACACACATGTACACAAATTTGCAAAAATCATTCTGCAAGTCTCTCCAAACCTGCCTGTACATACACAGCTGTAAATACACTTTTAACCCTTTTAGTGCCAGAGGGGTTCTCAACACATTGCCTTGCAATGCATTGTGTTCCCTTCTGGCATTCAAAGCATTTAACTTTAATGATTCAATTTATATGTTGAAAATGCTAAGTTCCAGGCTTGCCATATATGTGTTTTGTTTTTGTTTCTTAATTTTTGCAGCTTTCATTTTAATGTCTTATTATGTGACCAGGAGATAAAATCCAAATTTAATCTGGGCTTGTTAAATTCCCATCGGAACTCTGAATGTTTTTCTGTAGCAAAGCTAAAGGCCTAGGGTAGAGGAATATTTACATAACGAACTAATTGCACTATGGGGAGAAAATGGAAAAAGATACACGCTTACCGTTCTTTTCCTTTCCTGGCCACAAGAAGGCAGCATTCACGAACTGTGGGGAATGCTGCCTGAAAGTGGCCAGGAAATAAATATCCCAAAACATCCACTGGTTTAAATGAGGCGTTAACCCCTTGAATGTTAGACAGATTTCCAAAGCATTTCTTTGCAATGCATTGGTGACTTTTCTGTCATGCAAGAGCTTAAAACCTTATTTAAATCAAAGATAATTTTGGGAATAACTATTCGTCTCCTGTGGTAGTTAGGTTTCCCCATAATTAGTGCCCACATAGTATTTTTTTCCCATTGTAAACTGCCTTGCAGATAATAAATATAGTAGTCATAGCATTGGATGGGCAAACCATGGCTATCCAGCTGGACTTCAATTTAGCCTCAAGCTGTAGTTCAGCAGCTGGAGTGCCACAGGTTACCTGTTTCTGATCATAGAACTAACCCACTTATACTGCTTCTTAATAACATGCTGCTATTCACTTAGATAATGGCTTCCCCTATGAACAATTAATAATAGTATTTTGTATGTAGGCGCATCCACTCTTTTACACATTGCTGGAGAATGAGTGTTTTACTGGCTGTTATATACTCAGTGAAACTCTTAAAGGGATAGTAAAGTCCCAAAAAAAGTATCCTGTAAATAGTAGATGCAATAAAAAAAAAAAACACTTAATTTGCTTAATCCTTTCTCTCAAACAGTTATGGATTGAGAGAGATAAAAATAAAGTCCTCCGTTCCCTCCCCTTCTGCCTGACGAGCTGTAAAGCTCCGCTCGACTGTAGGCGGATCTTCAGCAGCACTGTCGTCGGGATATCTGACTATAATTACTTTATCGGTATGGTCTACAACGTGTCCCTGGCTTGCAAGCACATGATGTTAGACCATTCCGATGAAGTAATTATACTTAGATATCCCGATGACCGCACTCCTGAAGAGCCGCCTTCTGGTCCCGGAAGCAGGATCTCATGACATCCGCTATACAGCGGACACATGAGAAGTGGGAGGGAGCGGAGGTCTTTATTTCCTTACATCTCTCAAACCATAACGGTTTGAGAGAAAGGATTGAGCACATTAAATGTTTTTTTTATTGCATCAACCATTTAGAAGATACTTTTTTGGGACATCACAATCCCTTTAATCTGTTGGCATGTTTATTCAAAGTTGAACGCCTTATGACAACTTTCATTCATTTTAAAGAGCTTTGAAAATCACCTATGTAGTTGATGATGCTGAAAAGACATGTATCCAAGTGCAGTCCATGCATATCAGCCCTGTTGAACCAGAGGAATGAAAAAAAAAACACCCTCATTAAAGCCATTTCCAATTAAGCCCCTAAAATGGCAGTCGGATATTTCCCTGGATCAACATCCTATCTTCTTTGAAGCCATGTTATGTTAGACATCTTTGTGTGTCAGTTTATGCAGGTTAGACACAGTACTGACCGTAGTGTCGTGTCACTCCTGCATAAACCGACACACAAAGATAAATATCTAAAACTATTATTTTATATTAAAAATTTATATACAACATTCAGGGAATTTCGCAAGCTTTTTCAAATTAACCTGATGTTCTATGGTGTTAATTCCACTTTAAAAGAGGAGTAAGGTTGTATTATGAAAATACATATATTGTAGAGTTTTTCCAGCACTGTAAGAGAAGGCTACACCCGCAGCTGGGAGAAGCTTCATTTAAAGTTATTACAGATCAAATCATCACGCCATGAAGCTGTTACTGTGACATTCTATGGCAAGAAATAGCCTAAGGCTCAGCTTTCACCTTGACTGCAGTACAAATGTCTGTGTGGACTCCAGGCATTCTAATAAGAAAAATAGACAATTTGAACTGTAATAACTATTGAATTAACCCTTTGAGTGCCAGAGAGGGGTATGCGTAAGAGTTAACCATCTCACAGCAATGAGAGTACTCTTTTTGCACTCATTGGGGGAAAATCCTTCAATATTTGTTTATTTTTCCACTAGTTGAAAAGCCCGTATACACAGTGTCACCCAACAACCTTGGCTGGTGGCCGGAGTCTGTCTTCTCAGTGGCGGCGCTGCAGTCATGTGCAGTACAGACTGCCCGCGCCACGGCTGATACGGAGCGGGGTGCTCCGAATTCAGACTGTAGTCCTCTCTGCGCAGCTTGCTAGGATCAAACGGTCCCAGGAAGGTGAGCAGAGAGGACTCTGGTCTGAATTTGGAGCTCCCCTCTCCGTATCAGCTGCGGCGCGGGCAGTCTGTACTGAGCATGACTGCAGCACCGCAGCCGGCTCTACTGCACATGACGGCTTCTGACAAACATCCGTGGCAAATTATTATATAGGATAAGAACTTTACTGCTCCATTAAATCTTTGTGATCTGCTATGTCTTTTCTCAGGTTCAGTGAGCACCAGGGTGCAGATGTTTTATAGTAACATTTTCCATTGATACTGTGAGCTATTTGGCAGGGCTGGAGGACTGCCAGCGTTGTATTAGGGATAGCCCAGCGCTGTCTCTCCTGTTGCAATCATATTTTAATTTATGACAACCAAATAAATTATGAACGTTAATGTCTGTGCATGTGTTCTGTCCTCAGTCATTGTTCTTTTTATTCTTGTGAGTGCAGGGGTACTAATCTGTGATTTACCTAGAATAAATAGAGAACTAGGATGTGTTTAACCCAGAGGTGGGAATCCATCAAGTCTTCATCTTTTGGGGACTGCAGCTCCCATCATCCCCTACCCTACCAGATAGTGGCTGGTTGGAGATGATGGCAATTGTAATCTCCAGCAGCTGGAGAGACAAAGGTTGCCTACTTCAGTTTACAATCCTTTGAGTTCCAGAGAGCTCTCTAGTGCAATGTGGTGGATACTTCTCTGGCACTTAAAGGGATAGTAATACTTAAAATGTAAAAAGATTATATTGTAGTGTTTATCACCCTGAGTAAAACAAGGGTACTCCCACTACTAAAAGGTGTTTTATTCAAATGTTATTATAGTTCAAACTTAAATTTTCCAGGTGCAGTATCATCCTCAAATTGTCTTGACAAAGCATCAGCCCTAACATTCTTAGATCCCGGTAAAAATGATACAATGAAATTGAATCGAGATACGAATAACGCCTATCTGGCCTGACGAGAAGACAATCTCTTGGCCTCAGAGAGATAAGTCAGGTTTTTATGATCCGTCAAGATTAAGACAGGATTTTTGGTGCCTTCAAGTAAATGACGCCATTCCTTAAGGGCAAGGATAATGGCCAATAACTCTTTGTCCCCAATCTCATAGTGGCTTTGAGCTCCAGTCAATTTTTTTGAGAAAAACCCACAGGGTCTGAGTGTTCCACCTTTATTGTGTCGTTGAGAAAGAACTGCCCCGACCCCAATATCCGAGGCATCAACCTCTAACGTAAACGGAAGTAGAGGATTGGGGTGGGCTAACACAGGGGCCTCCGCAAAAGCCAGTTTCAATTTTCGAAAGGCCTCCTCAGCACTTGCTGGCCAACAGGATGGATTAGCGCCCTTATGCGTAAGGTCAGACAATGGTTTAAAGGGGAACTTTCACCCCTTAATAACTAAAGCTCCCCTTACTGCTGACCTGGCGACTAGCTGCTTAGTAGCGCTAGTCGCCAGAAAACTTACCCCGTTCTCAAGATTTCGCCGTTTGAAAGGATCAGGAAGCACGGACGTCTCTTCACAGTGACGTCCGTGCGCCTGCGCTGTCAGTCCCTTGTCAGTCCCTTGTGCACCGTATGCACCGTACGGTGCACAAGGGACTGACAAGGGACTGACAGCGCAGGCGCACGGACGTCACTGTGAAGAGACGTCCGTGCTTCCTGATCCTTTCAAACGGCGAAATCTTGAGAACGGGGTAAGTTTTCTGGCGACTAGCGCTACTAAGCAGCTAGTCGCCAGGTCAGCAGTAAAGGGAGCTTTAGTTATTAAGGGGTGAAAGTTCCCCTTTAACAATGGAAGAAAAGTTCTTAATAAACTTCATGTAATAATTAGCGAAACCCAAGAATCGCTGTATAGCTTTAAGACTCTTAGGTCGTGGCCACTGTAGGACTGCTGTCAACTTTTCTTTGTCCATGGCGATGCCGTCTTTGCCAATCACAAACCCCAAGAATGGCACACTGGTTCTGTGAAACTCACATTTCTCCAATTTACAATAGAGCTTATTCTTACGTAGCCGTAGCAATACTGCAGACACATCCTTGATGTGTTGTGACACATTTTGGGAATGAATCAGTATATCGTCAAGGTACACCACGAAACATGACTGTAACATATCTCTGAGAACATCATTTATCAGTTCCTGAAAAACTGCAGGTGCGTTACACAAGCCGAATGGCATGACTAGGTATTCATAGTGCCCAGATCTGGTGTTAAAGGCAGTTTTCCACTCATCACCAGCTCGAATCCGAACCAAATTGTATGCCGCCCGTAAGTCTAATTTGGTAAAAATCGAGCCCTTAAGTCTGTCAAAAAGCTCGGTGATGAGTGGTATCGGATAAGCATTCTTAGCCATCAGTTTATTCAAGCCACGGTAGTCAATGCATGGTCTCAATTTGCCATTTTTCTTTTTCACAAAAAAGAATCCGGCCCCCGCCGGAGAGGTAGATTTTCTTATGATCCCTCTAGCAAGGGCATCAGGAATATAATCTTCCATAGCCTTATTTTCCTCACAAGATAATGGATATGTGTGTCCCCTAGGAGGTACTACTCCAGAAGGCAATTCAATACTACAATCATAAGGTCTGTGCTGGGGTAAAGTGCCAGCCTCTCCTTTGCTAAAAACATTGCCAAACTTGTGGTATTCGTCTGGTATTGCAGAGGAGGTGCACAGGACCTTAATAGGATGGTTGACACCGGAGAATGAGACTAGGCAATTAGGGGTTGCAGTTAGGGGGTTAACAGCTTCTGCACCCTTGCCACTCAGATATGATGGTGACCCTAATCTGTGTAGAGGGTTTGTCAATCAGCTTGAAATATTTATGGAATTGACGGCACACGTATTCTCTAATGATGACTGTAAAATTGGGTTTATGATATCCCTGCTGACTGGCAGAGCATTGGCCTGGGCTAACCCCTTGTGGGAAAATGCTAAACCTTGCACTAAGAGTTTTAGTGAATTTGTGCAATCATTTAGGAGAGTGTTTGAGCCTCCTGGTAGAACTACCTCTGCTGCCAAATGCCTTATGGAGATACAACAGGGTAGGCGTACGGTGGGCGACTATGCCATTGAATTTCGCACATTGGTGGCAGAGGTGGGCTGGAACAACGAGGCATAGTTGGCAGCTTTTGCTCAGGGCCTGAATTACCATATTAAAGATGAGATTGCTGCAAAGGAGTTGCCCACTGATCTTGATGACTATATTGAATACGTTATATTGATTGATTCCAGAATACGTGAGAGATCATTTGCTAGAGATCGCAGGTTCCGGTCAAAAAATAGTGGGTGTATGACATTTTGCCCACCCAGCCCTCCCGTGGCATCTAAACCTAGTGAACCCATACGGGAATCAGGTGAACCTATGCAAGTGGGTTTCACTAGGTTAACTAAAGAGGAGAGAATGTATCGCAGGAAACAAGGATTGTGCCTATACTGCGGTAAGAACGGGCATTTGATAAGATCTTGACCAGTACGTCCGGGAAACAAACACACCTAGGGTATCTTGGGGGGACAGGCCCTAGGTGGTGTACAATCGTCCCCACTATTGGGCACAATGAAACCCACCATACAGGTTGTATTGTCCTGAGCACAACGCTCAGTGGAGGTTTTGGCTCTGGTTGATGGTGCAGCAGGGTATTTTATGGATAATATCTTTGCCGAATTGCACGGAATTCCGCGCATTGAAAGAGAAAATCCCCTGGCTATTGAAGCAATCGATGGCAGACCCTTAGAACCTGCTCATGTTACATTCGAAACTATGCCATTATCCATGACTATTGGGGCTCTTCACAGAGAAGAGCAGCAGTTCCAACTTATTAATTCTCCTCATCATGCTGTAATATTGGGATTTCCTTGGTTACAGTTACATAATCCACAAATTGATCAGGAAAAATGTGAAATTGCTGCTTGGTCTCCATTCTGTATGGATAAGTGCGTCACCCAGCCAGTTAAGGTCTTGTGCACCTCCTCTGCTATACCAGATGTATACCAGTCGTTTGGCGATGTTTTTTTTGAATTGCCTTCTGGAGTAGTACCTCCAAGAGGACGCACATATCCATTGTCTTGTGAGGAAAATAAGGCTATGGAGGATTATATTTCTGATGCCCTTGCTAGAGGGATCATAAGGAAATCTACCTCTCTGGCGGGGGCTGGGTTCTTTTTTGTAAAAAAGAAAAATGGAGAATTAAGACCATGCATTGACTACCGTGGCTTGAAGAAACTGATGGCTAAGAATGCATATCCGATACCACTCATCACCGAGCTTTTTGACTGACTTAAGGGGTCCTCGATCTTCACCAAATTGGATCTACGGGCAGCATATAATTTGGTTCGCATTCGAGCAGGTGATGAGTGGAAGACTGCCTTTAATACTAGATCCGGGCACTATGAATATCTAGTCATGCCATTTGGGTTGTGCAATGCACCCGCAGTTTTTCAGGAGTTGATAAATGATGTCCTCAGAGATATGTTACAGTCATGTGTCGTGGTGTACCTTGACGATATATTGATTCATTCCCAAAATATGTCATAACACATCAAGGATGTGTCTGCAGTGTTGTTGCGGCTACAAGAAAATAAATTGTAACGTAAATTGGAGAAATGTGAGTTTCACAGAACCAGTGTGCCATTTTTGGGGTTCGTAATTGGCAAGGACGGCATTGCTATGGACAAAGAAAAGTTGACAGCAGTCCTACAATGGCCACGACCTAAGAGTCTTAAAGCGATACAACGATTCTTGGCCTTCGCTAATTATTATAGGAAGTTTATTAAGAACTTTTCTTCCATTGTCAAACCTTTGTCTGACCTTACGCATAAGGGCGCTAATCCATCTTGTTGGCCAGTAACTGCTGAGCAGGCCTTTGAGAAACTGAAGTTGGCTTTTTCTACGGCTCCTGTGTTGTCCCACCCCAATCCTTTACTTCCATTTACGTTAAAGGTTGATGCCTCAGATATTGGGGTTGGGGCAGTACTTTCTCAACGACACAATAAAGGTGGAACACTCAGACCCTGTGGGTTTTTTTCGCAAAGGATGACCGAGGCTCAAAGCCACTATGAGATAGGGGACAGAGAATTATTGGCCATTATCCTCGCTCTTAAGGAATGGCGTAATTTACTTGAAGGTACAAAAAATCCTGTCCTAATTCTAACAGATCATAAAAACCTGACCTATCTCTCGGAGGCCAAGAGATTGTCCTCTCATCAGGCCAGATGGGCACTATTCCTATCTCGATTTAATTTTATTGTATCATACTTACCAGGATCTAAGAATGCTAGGGTGGATGCACTGTCAAGACAATTTGAGGTTGAGAATGACAGAGTGGAAGCACCAGCACCTATCATTCAATCCGATCGAATATTGGCTACTATACGTACTAGTATAACTTCCCCTCTAGGGGAAGAGATCTTGGCTTCTCAGGCGTCTGCTCCTCATGAAACCCCAGTGGGTAAATGTTATGTTGCAGAACCATTTCGTACTCGATTACTCGAAACATAGCATTCCTCTAAGGCTGCGGGACATATTGGTAGAGACCAATTGTTATGGTCCCTTTCTCAGTTATTTTGGTGGCCTTTTATGAGAAACGATTGTGCCGATTTTACTAATGCCTGTGCCACCTGTGCTCGTGCTAAGACCCCTAGACACCTTTCGGTGGGCTTGCTTCAACCCGTGCCTAATGGTGAATGCCCTTGGTCGCATGTTTCCATTGATTTTACGGGAGAATTGCCCATGTCTAGAGGGTATGCCTTCATACTGATGATGGTGGACAGATTTTCTAAAATGGCTCATTTTGTGCCCCTTCGTGGCCTTCCCTCGGCTAAGGAATTGGCAATTGTGTTTGCCAGAGAAGTATTTCGGTTGCATGGAGTACCCAGGGTACTGGTGTCCGACAGGGGGAGCCAGTTTGTGTCTAGGTTTTGGAGGGCATTTTGTGAACAAATGGGCATACAATTGTCCTTTTCCTCTGCCTACCATCCCCAGACCAATGGAGCCGCTGAACGGGCCAATCAGGGTTTGGAACAATTTCTACATTGTTTCATTGCTGACCATCATGATAATTGGGCCAACTTGTTGCCTTGTGTGGAGTTCGCCAGGAACTGTGCGGTTAATTCTTCATCAGGGAGCTCTCCGCTTTTGAACAATTATGGGTTTCAGCCCTGTTTACTCCCAAATTCCTTTCAGACACAACAGATTCCAGCTCTGGATGAGCATATCGAGCAACTCCGTTCCACATGGGCTCAAGTTCAGAGGGCACTTGGTCAGTCATTCCAGCTCCATCAACGCTATGCTAATCGTAGAAGGCTTCCAGCGGTTTCCTTTCAGGTTGGGGGATAGAGTGTGGCTTTCTTCTAGGAATCTTAAACTACAGGTTCCGTCCAATAAGTTGGCTCCACGCTTTATTGGCCCATACAGAGTTATTCGCAAAATTAACTCTGTTTCCTGTGCACTAGACATACCTGCATCCATGCGTATTCATAATGTGTTCCATGTGTCTCTGCTTAAGCCTCTCATATGCAACCGTTATAATACCACACCTGTGGTGCCAGGACCTGTCGAGGTTGAGGGCCAGGAAGAGTATGAAGTACAGAGTATTATTGATTCCCGAAGGCTTAGAGGAAGGGTACAATACCTGGTGTATTGGAAAGGATATGGTCCTGAAGATCGATCGTGGGTGGACAGTAAGGACCTTCATGCACCTAGGTTATCTAGAGCCTTTCATGCTAAATATCCGCAGAAGCCTAGACCCTATTCTAGGAGAGGGGGTTTTTGAAAGGGGGATACTATCACGGTGCCCGTGATTGATGCATTTCCTTCCCTGTCACCATTAGGGGGCTCCTATTGGCTGTCTGCCTTTAACCCGCCTCATACTGCCTATTTAAACCTGGTTTGGGCACCCCTTGGCTGCCCTTTCATGGTGTCTCTGTCCACGTTCGCTTTCACTTTGTTCCAGTAGTCGTTTGGGCCTGTTGCTGTGTTCCTGAGTTCCAGATTGCATCTTGTTGCTGATTCTCCTGTCTGCAGTGCTGTTCCCGTGTTGGTTCCGCCCTAGTCATTTGAGGTTGCTGTTTCCTGCTGATCGTTTTCTCTGCTGCTTCCTGACAGGTCGATCGCCCTGCTGGTTCCTGTCATCTCCTGTCCTGCCTGCTGTGTTCCTGACGACTTGTTAGCGTGGTCGCCTTGGCGACATTTTGCAGTCCCAGAGTGCGGACGTTGAGTTATCCTCCAAGCCTTGCGGCTATTAATCAGTTGTTGGTCCCAGCGTGTGGACGCTGGTTTGTTCCAGAAGCCTTGCAGCTATACAAATCGCCTGTTGGTCCCAGCGTGCGGACGTTGGTTTGCTCCAGAAGCATTGCGGCTATACAAATCTGTTGTTAATCCCAGCGTGCGTAAGTTGGGTTATCCTCCAAGCCTTGCGGCTATACAAATCACTTGTTGGTCCCAGCGTGCGGACGCTGGTTTTCTCCCGAAGCCTTGCGGCTATACAAATCAGTTGTTAGTCCCAGCGTCCGGACGTTGGGTAATTACCCAAGCCTTGCGGCTATACAAATCACTTGTTGGTCCCAGCGTGTGGATGCTGGTTTGCTCCAAAAGTACTTTAGGTCATACTCTCAGTTGGCGTGCCTATATGTATAGTTCCTTGGGCTGCCTTGCCCGGTATATTGGTAAGGCCGGTAGAACCTGGTACATTATTCCATCAGAAGGTTGCCTTACCCGGTATTGGCAAGGCCGGTAGAGCCTATGCATAGTTCCTTGGGCTGCCTGCCCGGTATATTGGTAAGGCCGGTAGAACCTGGTACATTATTCCATCAGAAGGTTGCCTTACCCGGTATTGGCAAGGCCGGTAGAACCTATGCATAGTTCCTTGGGTTGCCTGCCCGGTATATTGGTAAGGCCGGTAGAACCTGGTACATTATTCCATCAGAAGGTTGCCTTACCTGGTATTGGCAAGGCCGGTAGAGCCTACTGTCTCTGTATCCGCAGGCTGTCTTGCCCGGTATATTGGCAAGACCGGTAAAGCCTATGTTATCTGTGCTTTTCTATTTTTTAACGTTGTATGTACGTGTTGGAATCCTAAGGGATCATTTTAAATATTTTTTCAATAAAGTTGTGTTTTTACCTAACTTTGTGTCTGAGAGTCGTAACAATCCGTGACAATAGTTTAAAATAGATTGCAAAGGTGAAAGATGAGTAACAAGGAGGCCAGTTGGTAGAATATTGCATTATTCTAAGCGGGACACAGTGAGGGCATGTACAAGAGTTTTAGTAGTTTGTTGGGTGAAGAATGGGCGGATTTTAGCAATGTTGCGGAGAAAGAAGCGAGGTGTTCTAGTAACAGAGTTAATGTGAGGGGAGAAGGAAAGAGAGGAATCAAATATGGCCCCAAGGCACCATGCTGAGCTGACCGGATCAATGTCAATTCCATGAACTGTAATGGTTGGCAAGGTTTTGGAGGGAAAATGAGCAGTGTGATTTTCCTTTATGTGTAATTGTGTTATGGGTTTACCCAGAAGGGGGTAAGTAGATGAAATCCGAAAAAGAAAATAATACAGAGTGGATGAGGGAGTGAAGGTGAGAGAGGTGTAGTATAGGGATTCACAAGAGGGAGAGAGAAGTTAGTGGGTTAATGAGAATGCAGTGGACCAGCCATGTAGGTACAAGTGCCCTGAGAGGATGGAAGCCTTCCCAGATTGGACTGTCCATATAGCTATTTGCAAGTTTGTTTTATTGAACATTCACTGTAAGAACCAAAATCTTGATTATGCCTAATGCTCAATATACAGATGAATGAGGCACTCACCACTCGTAGTTGATCAGCAAATTGTGTTTTATTCCACTCTACAGTGTAGTCCTCGAAACGTTCTTGAGCCCCAATAACACTGCTGCCTTGCTGTAACTATTATATGAGTGGAACAGAGTGGAATAAAACACAATTTGCTGATCAACTACGAGTGGTGAGTGCCTCATTCATCTGTATATTGTATACTACGTTGTCACACTGTGGAGAGAGGTGGATAGAGTGAGAGCACCCCCGGGAGAATAATTGGCCTAAAGTAACATTGAACTTTTCCATATAACGAATTGTGGAGTGAACTCTGAGTGCGGATATCTTTTGTAATGCCTAATGCTCACCTATATGAATATCAGGTACCTCCAAATAATCAGCTACTGTGATAACTATGAAGGAATATGGAGTGTTTCACACAGACTGTACAACTGTAGAAGCTTCCTGCAACAGTTCTATCACCTGTATCCATTCAGTCACCTACTTCTAGATTCCACCACCAATCTGGATACAAGATGGGCATGTCATGTGCCAGCCAATAGTATTGTGTATCACTTTGCTCCACAGCAATAAAAGTCACATTAAAGGGATAACAATGTTTCACAACAAAAAGCAGCTCCAATTAATCTTCATAGTATTTGGGCCCTGGAGAGTGTTATTTCAGTACTGTCAGAGTTGTAGTTCAAGAGTAATTGAATGATAAAGTATCCCTCTCCTACCCTTTTTACTGATGTAACACTGCACACCTCAGAACAGCAAGACTGTCCGGATGGATTACAGAGAGGGACAAACTTCAGTGAGCATAAGGGAAAAACCTATCAAGGGGAGCAGAGTTTTCCTTATGCACACAGTATGAAGATTGTCCCTTGCTGCGAGCTGTTCGGTCAAGTGACCAGATTCCACATCTGAGGGGAGGAGGCTTACATTAGGTAAAAGGGGAGGGAGGGGGATACTTTATAATTCAATTACTCTTGTACTACAACTCTGACAGTATTGAAATAACACTCTCCATGCCCCAAATACTGTGAAGATCAATTGGAGCTGCTTTTATTGTGACACATTACTATCCCTTTAGAGTGGAACTTTCACCTGAATTCAAGCTTGCATATTTAAAAACTTCATTAAAAGCTGCCTATGTGTAATGTTAACCAAAAGACCAGCAAAGGTTAGAGAGATATTCACACTTGTTTCCTTATGCTAATTGCGATACCAGCGTGATACCAGTGATTTGTCATATGCTAATTAAGCTTTTCAGTGCAGTTTCATATGTTAGTGCAACTTTATAGGTGATGCGTCATATGCTAATGAAGGTGTCCGTGATGTGTCATATGAAAATTAAGCTCTGTGCAGTAGCAGGAAATGTTCACTTTCACTTTGCCCAGAAACAAAAGTGTGAATATCTCCTAAACTAGACATTTTCTGGACTTATGGTTAACATGATATGTAGGGAGTTTTTAATGCAGTTTTCAAATATGCAAACTTGATTTAAGGTGAAAGTTTAATTTTATTATATGTTTAAACAGAAGTGTATATATATTATATACACACACACACACACCTGGGAACTCTCAAGGATTGACCCTGAGGGTTTGGACCCACATTTCAGGGTGAAGGGCAAAATTCTCAGGATGAAAGAGGTCAGCATTACCCATTACATGATGTGAACCAAGACACTGCTATTTTTTATTGGTCTCTAAATTGGTGAAATGTATACCTAAAAGGCAAAAAGAGAAGTCCTGCTTGTCTTGTGTGTGATGAAGCAGGAAGATCTCCAAGTTGCAGTAGGCTGGAGGTTCCTTGAGGACTGATTGGTGCATTTCTCGGTTACAGCAAGATTGACGTATCAACTAGAGTGTGCTTTTTTATTTTTTTTTATTTATTTATTTTAGAGATTCAGAGGGGTTCTATGACCCCTTTACAACTTGTTTATATTGTTTTGTTATATCTATAATATATATATATATATATATATATATATTTATTATATATAAAAAAAGACTTTGTGCCTGCCAAAACACACCCGGGGAGGCTGAAAGGAGAAGTTACTGCTCCCACTGGGTGATTCAATGGGGGCGTGATTTCCACACCAATTGCAGTGGCCGAAGGCTACTGCTGTTGGTGTGAAAATCATGCAGGGAGTTGGCCCGCCCCCACTATGCAGCCCGCCCACCACTATCAAAGTCAGAAAAAAACAAATTAGATGCCACTTGCTCCTACACCACAGACAAACACACATGCCCCACTCACACAGCACCAAACACACACACACACACGCCCCACTCACACACACAGCACCACAAACACACACAAAGCCAGAAAGAAATATGGCTGACAGACACAGTCACTCACCCTGACTCCCAGTGGCCTCAGCAGGACCTGTAGTATAGGCACTGAAGGGTGCTGCATCACCAGGGGAACAAAATGGCACTCAGAGGGTTAAGTTAGGTCCTCATTGCTCAATTATTTCTTCACTGTCATTATTTGCCATACAACACAGAGGACAGACAGCCATCATATACACACTTAACCCACTGACTGCCACAGGGTTGTGTATTAAGTTTTACCCCTCAGGGAGTGTGTTCAAACCTCTCACAATGTAAACTTGCATTTCCCTCCCACTTCTCCTCCTTCCCCAGCTTATTACCAACACTTTTTCACATTTCTCTTAAACCCCACCCACTTTTAACCCACATTGCCCCATTTGTCTCTCCACATCAGCACCACATAACTACGCTCCAGGGACTCCAAGTCAAAGTTCCCAGGTATTAATACACTTCCCACTGCTATTTAACGCTGACATGCCTCTCTATACCTTAACCCCTTGAGTGCCAGAGGGGTGCACAACTCATGTGCTTCTGCACATATATGTTGCGTGTGTGTGTACATCTCTGTTACATATGTGTGTCTGTGTGCATCTCCGGTGAGTCTGTGTGTGTGCATGTCTTTTGCATGTTTCCGCCGCTCACTGTGTGTATGTGTCTGCCTTGCAAAGCAATGCATTACATACCTCTCTGGCACTCAAAGGGTTAGCCCTCATCTCCACAACTCACCTACTGCTACATCACTTCTCTCAACTTACAACTCCTACAGTAAACAACTCATGGCACAATAACCCACCAACCAGCAGTTCCCATTTTGCTGGGGAGCCACACATTGATCACTTCTTTCAAAGAGCATAAAAAAAAGGGAATTTCTTACCTGTCAATTCCTTTTTCCTCCGGGTCTCCGTAGGTAGCACACCAGAAGAGAGTAATCCCCTCCTCCCTAGTAGGACAGGTAACTATAAAAAAAAGTGGCCTCCCTCCCCCATCATCCCCAGTGTTTGAACAAAACTGACCAGGAAACGAAATAATGCATGAAAATATATGTATTGTTTAAAGATTCATAGGTCATAGAAGGGAGGGAAATCCATGTGCTACCTATGGAGACTCGGAGGAAAAAGGAATTGACAGGTAAGAAATTACCTTTTTACCTTCCGGTCTCCTTGATAGCACACCAAGAGAGAAAACAAAGCTTCAAGGTACCAGAAGGGGGGGGTCACATGCCGCCTGAAGCACTTCTGCCCAAAGGCCGAATCCCCTGCTGCTTGTAGATCCAAACAGTAATGCTTTACAAAAGTATGAATATTCCGCCAGGTTGCAGCCCTACATATGTGCTCCACTGATGCTTGTGCCTTTTCAGCCCAGGAAGCTGAAACCGATCTGGTTGAATGGGCCTTGATACCTGATGATCAGTGTTAGATGCAGTATATGCTTCTGCTATCCCTGTTTTTAGCCATCTTGCAATGGTAGATTTTGAGGATCTTTTACCTTTGGAACTGCCAAAAAAAAATTATAAAAAGAGGAGATGATGTCCTGAATGACGCCATCCTCTGAATGTAACTGTCACAGTTTGTTAACGACTCTCAGACACAAAGTTAGGTAAAAACACAACTTTATTGAAAATAATTAAAAATGATCCCTTAGGATTCCAACATGACATACAACATTTAATAATAGAGAAGTACAAATTTACAGGCTCTACCGGTCTTGCCAATATACCGGGCAAGACAGTCAGATATTCTTATAACAATAGGCTCTACCGGCCTTGCCAATACCGGGTAAGGCAACCTTCAGATGGAATAATATGCCAGGTTCTACCGGCCTTACCAATACCGGGCAAGGCAGCCCAAAGGAACTTCACTCTAGGAACGCCCAACAGAGAGTACGTCTTTAATGCTCTTGGAGCAAACCAGCGTCCACCCGCTGGAACCAACAAGTCAATTGTATAACAGAAAAGCTTGGAGCAAACCAGCGTCCGCACGCTCGGACCAACGAGTAATCTGTATAGAAGTAAGGCTCCAGAAGCAAACCAGTGTCCGCACGCTGGGACCTACAAGTAATTGTATAGCCGCAAGGCTTGGAGCAAACCAGCGTCCGCACGCTGGGACCAACAAGTAATTCATATAGCCGCAAGGCTTGGAGCAAACCAGCGTACGCACGCCGGGACCAACAGTAATTCGTATAGCCGCAAGGCTTGGAGCAAACCAGCGTCCGCACGCTGGGACCAACAGTAATTCGTATAGCCGCAAGGCTTGGAGCAAACCAGCGTCCGCACGCCGGGACCAACAGCAATTCATATAGCCGCAAGGCTTGGAGCAAACCAGCGTCCGCACGCTGGGACCAACAGCAATTCATATAGCCGCAAGGCTTGGAGCAAACCAGCGTCCGCACGCCGGGACCAACAGTAATTCGTATAGCCGCAAGGCTTGGAGCAAACCAGCGTCCGCACGCCGGGACCAACAAGTATCGAATAGCCGCTAGGCTTGGAACTAACCAGCGTCCGCACGCTGGAACCATCAAGTAATTCGTATGGCCGCTAGGACTGGAGTATACCAGCGTCCTCACACTGGGACCAACAGTAATACGTATAGCCGCAAGGCTTGGAAGAATACCCCAATGTCCGCACGCTGGGACTACAAGAATGTCGCCAAAGCGACCAGGCGTCAGAAACACATCTGGCTGGACAAGAGACAACAGGAACTCGCAGAAAGGCCAAGCAGTCAGGAAGTCTCAGCGAAGGCGATCAGCAGGAAACATCAACCTCTCAGGACTAGGCCGGAACCACAGTGGAACAACTCTGCAGACAGAAGACTCAGGAACAAGATGTATTCTGGAACTCAGGAACACAGCTACAGGTACAAACGAATAGTGGAACATGGTCAAGGCTAATGTGGTCAGAGACACCACGAAAGGGCAACCATGGGGTGCCCAAACCAGGTTTCAATAGACAGTATGAGGCGGGTTAAAGACAGACAACCAATAGGAGCCCCCTAATGGCGACTGACAAGGAAGTGCAACAATCACGGGCACCGTGATAGTAACACAGGAGACATCTCTTAATGTCTAGGCAATGAAGATTTGACTCCTCCGCATTTTGGGGTTGTGGAAGAAACACAGGTAGACACAGCTCGTTGCTTCTATGAAATGAAGAGGCCACCTTAGGATGAAATTCTGGAGGGAGTCTAAGAATCACTGAATCTGGTCTGAACTGTAAATAGGGTTCTAAAATCGACAAAGCTTGAAGCTCTCCTACCCGTCTAGCTGATGTGAGGTCAACCAGAAGAGCTGTCTTGAAGGATAGTAGCCGTAAAGGAATAGTTTCCAGAGGTTCAAACGGTGCTGCCGTAAGAGCCTTCAGAACCAGATTCAGATCCCAAGGGGCCAAGGTGGTAACATAGTAACATAGTAAATTAGGTTGAAAAAAGACACAAGTCCATCAAGTTCAACCTTCGCTTCATACCTCAGTAACTAATTTTATAGCTTTCCTGCTACCAATTAAATTAGTCTTTATCAGACCTTCCTGATCTGCCTACTGATAAACAGTATAACTCTGTATGTTCCCTTTTGAAAGAAATGTATCTAATCTTCTCTTAAATGTGTCCATTGTATCTGCCATAACTACCTCCCTGGGCAATGAATTCCACAATTTGACAGACCTTACCGTAAAAAAACCCTTCCTCTGCTGAAGTTTAAACCTCCTTTCCTCTAATCTCAAGAGGTGTCCCCTGGTCACCTGAGCAGGCCTTGGAATAAATAGCTCACCGCAGAGATCCTTGTATTGACCTCTCATATACTTGTACAATGTGATAAGGTCTCCTCTTAGTCGTCTTTTCTCTAGAGTAAATAAACCAAGTTTGTTTAGTCGTTCCTCATATGTCAAGTCCTCCATTCCCTTAATTAATTTTGTTGCTCTCCGCTGTACCCTCTCTAGTTCTAGTATATCCTTTCTCAGAACCGGTGCCCAAAATTGCACTGCATACTCAAGGTGAGGTCTTACCAATGATTTGTATAATGGCAAAATAATGTTATCCACTCTTGCTTCAATACCTCTTTTTATGCAAGACAGGACTTTGTTTGCCTTTGCTACTGCTGTTTGACACTGGTCACTGTTTCCAAGTTTGTAGTTGACAAGGATACCCAGGTCTTTTTCTAGCAACGAGTCACCTAAAATTATTCCATTAAGTTTATAAGTAGCCTTGGGATTGTTTCCTCCCAAATGCATGACTTTACACTTCCCCACATTAAACTTCATATTCCACATGTTTGCCCAATCTGACATTGTATGTAAGTCCCTCTGTAGAGAGAAAATATCCTGTTCTGAATTAATGACTTTGCATAATTTAGTATCATCTGCAAATATTGATATTTTGCTTTCTATATCTATTTCCAGGTCATTTATAAACATGTTAAAAAGCAGCGGACCCAATACTGAACCCTGAGGTACTCCACTCTCCACTTTAACTATACTGGAGAATTTTCCATTTACAACCACACACTGTTCCCTATCCTTCAACCAGTTTTGTATCCAATGGTAATTGGCCTAGGTCGTAGATTGGACACAGAACGAAGAAATCTCCGCACCATAGGGTGGACAGCCAATTGTTGTCCCAGAAAGCTTCCCAGGGTGGTCGTTTGTACCTTCAAGGTACTAGGACTTAGACCCTTAGAGAAACCTTCCGACAGAAAATCCAGAATGGTTGGAATAGATGGATGCAATGGATCAATAGAGTGTTCATTCGCCCAAAATGAAAGTCTTGACCACGTTCTATTGTAGACCGATGTCGTACTGCGTTGTCTGCATTCTAAGAGGACTGAAATCACCTCCTTGGAAAGGCCTTGGTTACTCAGAAGTTGGGCTTCAGGAACCACGCAGAAAGCCAAATATTCTCTGCTTGGGGATGAGGTACTGGACCCTGGAAGAGGAGATCTGTTGTGGAAGGTAGAAACATGGGTTCTTCCTGTGTCATTGATTTCAGCAGTATGAACCACGACCTCCTCGGCCAATATGGTGCTACAAAAATGACTGTGGTCTTCTCTTGGTAGATCTTTCTTAAGGCAACCGGAATTAGTCTCAGGGGTGGGAAGACAATCCTGGGGATATAGAGAAAAACTGGGGTACCTTTGCATTCTGCCTGGTGGCCATCAAGTCTATTTGCGGTAAGCCCCATTTCTCCGTGAGTTCCAGGAAAATTTTTGGATGAAGAGACCATTCGTCTGATAGAACCATCCTCCTGCTCAGGAAGTCTGCCCAGCTGTTGTACTTTCCTGGAATGTGAACCGCTGTCAACGCCACTAGGTTGGATTCTGCCCAGTGAAGAATTCTGGAGGATAAGAGAAGAGCTGGACTTCGAGATCCCCCCTGCCGGGCTAGATAGCAAACCACAGTTATGTAGTCTGATTGGATCTTTACGGCTTTCCCTTTTATCAAGGGAGCCGCCACCTTTAAGGCTCTCCAAACAGCTAGAAGTTCCAGATGATTTGAATGGAGATTCAACTCCGACTGGGACCAATGTCCTTGAAAAGGCTGGATTCCTGCTTGCTGGCATCGTTGTGATGACTGTCCATTCCTGAATCCTCCAGGGCAGACCTACTGTTAACTTGTGCCTGGACCACCACATCAGAGAGCTTTTGACTGCTAGAGATATGGGTACTTGATGGTACAGGGACTGCGGATCTCCGTCCCATGACGACAGGATTAGTTGCTGTAACGGCCTCATATGGCGTTTCATCCAAGGAACTGCTTCTATTGAGTCCAACATCATGCCCAAAATAGACATCAGCTGACAGAGTGTCAGCTGTTTGGAGGTTCTTAGGAGATTTGTTTGGTCCATTAATCTCTGTACCTCGTATGGCGGAAGAAAGTCCTTTCCATAGAGGAATCTAGAATCATTCCTAGGAAAACCTTCCTTTGTTCAGGCAGGAAACATGATTTTTAAAGATTCAATCTCCAGCCTAAAGAGGTCAGAGTTGATGTGACCAGAGCCAGATGATTCGTTAACAGAGCAAGAGATGCTGCCTTTATCAACCAGTCGTCCAGGTAGGGAATGACTGCTACGTCTTTCTCCCTCAGAAACGCCACCACTACCGCCATTATTTTGGCAAATACTCGCGGTGCCGATGCTAGGCCGAAGGGGAGTGCTGTAAACTGGTCGTGGGATGTAGTCCCCTTGGTCATGATGGCGATTCTTAAGTACTTCTGGTGAACTGGATGAACTGGAACATGCAGGTAGGCATCTTGTAAGTCCACCGTTGCCATCCAGTCTCCCTGGTGAAGTATATGGACTGTGGATCTGAGGGATTCCATTTTGAAATGTTCTGGAAGGATGAACTGGTTCAGGAAGGTAAGGTTTACCACCAAGCGAAAACCACCTGTACTTTTTGGAACCAGAAAAACTGTAGAGTATGTTCCTTTCTTGTGAAAGGATTTTGGGACTGGAATAAGAACAGTCACTTGGACTAGTTTTTGAATGACCTGTCGCAACTGTACCCGTCTGGAGAGAGAACCATGGACCAACGTTGTGAGGGACCTTTGGGGAGGAAGAGTGTGAAAATGGATTTTGTATCCTTCTGTGATTATTCTCAATACCCAGGAATCTGTAGTAATGCTTCGCCATTGATCTAGGAAAATGCCTCCCAGAGGAACTGAAGGCCTGGCGTCAGAACTGGGATTTAGGGAAAATATCCTGGGTTGGTTCTGGGTCTTGCCTCGTTTTGGCACATAAGGTCTAGAAGCCGGCCTTTTCCCTTTGTATGATTTCTTCTGATCCCTGAAGGGACGAATTTATTCTGTTCAGAAAGATTCTGAAGAAGAGCATCTAGTTCCTTCCCAAAAAGGAAGTCACCCTCAAAGGGCATAGCACACTGCTTACTTTTTGAAGCTACATCCGCTGCCCACTGCCTGAGCCAAAGGGCTCTGTGACCCTCTGCTGACAATGCAGTGGCTCTGGCCGCCATCCTAACATTCTCCATTGAAGCATCACAGAGGAAATCTGCAGCTAGGTGGAGCATGGAAGTAGACTTTAAAAGTTCTTCCCGGGGTACTTTATTAACAAGATCTTTCTCCAGCTGTAAGAGCCAGAGTCTCAGGGCTCTAGAAACGCAGGTAGAAGCGATACTAGGTCTAAAAGAAGTGGCGCAAGTTTCATAATTCCGACGAAGTGCCATCTCCAGTTTCCTATCCATGGGATCCTTGAACCCGGATCCATCCTCAACAGGGATAGTAGTTTTTTTTTTGGATAGACATGCCACATGGACATCTACCTTAGGAATCTTATCCCAGAGGACAGAATCTTTGGGATCAAACAGAAATAAGCTTCTAAGCTTTCTAGGAAAGGAGAGACGCTTCTCAGGAACTGCCCACTCCTATCTAATAAGCCCTGAGACTACCTCATGGACTGGAAAAAAAATTATGTTTTCTCTTGTACCCTAGGTAGAGCTCATCCGCTACTGACCTTGGTTGTTCGTCTTCCATGATATTAAGGGATGCCCGGATGCTCTTCACATGGGCATCCACGCATGCTGCCGGAAAAAGGAAGGAATCTTCCCTGCAACCCTTGTCAGAATTTTCTGCAGAAGAATCTGAATCTGACGCCTCGGAAGGTTTTTTTCTTAGAAGAGGATCCTTCTCTGGCGACAGAGGGGGCTGATGTACCTGCCATTTCTTCCTCTGCCCTGAGACTTTTCCAAGTGTCCTTGGCGATAGAGGAAAAGAGAGAGACCAGGGAAGTCATATCTGTAGGCATAGTGGCCGCAGGAGGATGCGGTGATTGAGGAACTGTAGGTAGGTTAACTTCCAGGAGACAGGAGGGACACAGCTTCTTAGGATAGCCATCTTGCAGTATAGACATGCAGAGGAGACAAGCTTGTGAATCCATCTGTGTAAACAAAGCAGCATGCATAAGAAACACATACTTATATGCATAAAAAGAAAAAATAACAGACCTGTTCCACCTAGTGCCTCAGACTATTTACTCACAGTTTCTAGTACTGGAAATCTGCTTGGGCTGGCCTGGCTAGTGTGGCTGGAAGGGAGGAAGAGATTTCTGGCACCCTTATAACGAGAAAACCCTGCTTCCCCATTCAAATTGCTGGAGAACATGACTTCCTGTCTGTGGAATGCACAGACCGGAAGTGCCATAAGAAGTAATGGAGCATGCGTTCCAGTGCTCCAAGCAGCTAGCCCTGCAGTTGCTGAGACAGCAGCTGCTGTCAGATTCGGCAAGAGATGCCCAGCAGGGCACCATAGAGCCAGAAGAGGGGGGATGGCTTAGGAGACATGCTCCCTCCAGAATGGACCACGATGGCTCTGTATCTGGAGCCAAAGAGGTACCCAGCAGGACCCTCAGAAAATAACAAACGGGATGTTGGAACCTTCCTAGGGAGGACAGGTAAAAAAACACTAGGGATGGTGGGGGAGGGAGGTCCCTTTTATAGGTTTTTCTTACCTGTCCTACTAGGGAAGAGGGGCTTACTCTCTCGGTGTGCTACCAAGGAGACTGGAAGTAAAACTTCTGTTTCCACCCCCTGTCCCATAATGCACTGGGACATTCAGAGGCAGATTGGAGTCAGGTGAGTGCAGTCAGCTGGGGAATAGATCATAGATCTTCAGTTTCCATGGTAAGAACTGGGGCTGATGGACTCACTTTGTTTCAATTTAACCCTTTGAGTGCTGTTGCAATGTATTGGATACCTCTCTGGCACTCAGAGGGTTAAGCCCATTAACCCTTAGTGTACCAGAGATGATATGCAGCACATTGCTCTGCGTACCTCTTATTCCTTTACTCACAAACATCTTCTCACTGTGACCTTCACCAAGTAACACAGCACACTTACTTCAACTGTAAGGATACAGGGCCTTATTCACCAAGTAACACAGCACACTCACTTCAACTGTAAGGATACATGGCCTTATTCACCAAGTAACACAGCATACTCACTTCAACTGTAAGCTTTCCAAGTACAAAAGGATACAGGGCCTTATTCATCAAGCTGAAGAACTGCAATTAAAACCTTTTTTGCAGTACCTCACTGAAATCAGTGCAGTCCTGCAGTATGCATTTCTCCTATGCGTCCCCGGTTAAAGGCGAAGTCTGGTCAGCCTACTGTAACACTGCATATTTCTGTTTCACACAATGTCTCTCTATGTAAATAATATGACGGGCAACGCCGTCCCACATTGCTAGTATGCTATAAAGTAATCAAACCTCAAAGTAATATTTATTGCATATTAAACATAAAAATTATACCACTGACAAGAGGATCCAGACACCAGCCGAGGATGCTGGGTGGTACTGTGGCTCGTGTACACGGGCTTTTCAACTAGTCTATGTATATGTGCTTATAAAGTAGTCTTAAATCAATGAGAATTTGTTGATTTTTTTTTTATTTTTTTTTTTCCAGCTTGTCTTCTCCGTTGTGTTGGATGTTCTCCGGAATTGTTGTAGTGGTTCTACGTGCATCAACCTCACTGTTCCTCAGCACCAACCCTCTGTCAATTTGATAGAGTAGGGTTGAACCCTTTGAGTGCCAGAGGGTTATGCAATGCATTGCTCCTACCTCCTGGAGCTCCCACGCGCTCCTCTCCAGTAATGCAGAGCGCTGGGAGATGATGTCATCTCCCAGCGCTCTGCATTACTGGAGTGCCAGAGGGAGATTGCGGGCACCAGGCAGAGGGGTCGCAGGTGCAACCCTTATAGTTACGCCACTGGTTGACAGAATGACATTGCGGAGCGGTACACTTTCGTACCTGACAAACCTAAAACCTCTATGCACTTGTTATTTATACGCCTTTACCAGATGCATGCATACAGCACCCTGAGCTCAGCCATTAACTAGCAACACACCTGGCAAATGTACATATTTTCAGGAATATGAAGGTTCGCCAATCAGCATATCAGCCATTTTAACTCACAGATTGCCAAGAGTATCTGACTCAGCACAAACGAAAGTATTTTGTATAAATTTGTTTATTGAAGAATTTCCACATGTACATACAAGTATATAGGATCAATAGGGGTATAAATTGTACATTTGTTTAAAAAGTAGTAAACAACCACTGAAATCAAAAACCTTCAAGTATGAAAATAACAGAGCATAACTGAGTGAAACATAATGACACCCCAGAAGGATCATGTACCATGGGAAATTCAAATTACTTAGCGTAATTATAAAAAGAGAGAGGAACAGAAGAAAAGAAAAGGGATAGATAGGAAATAAGAGTAAGAGAGAAGGGGGGGGGGGGCAGAGATCTGCTACTAAAGAGAGGACCGGGCGCGGGCCAGGGACTCCACGACAAGCGTTATGGTGTAAAAATCAAGGCTGCTGAATGTCAAGGGCCAAAAGGTTGGACAGCCAAGTGTCAAAACGAGAACAGTCAAGGGACCGTCTCTTCCAAGCAATTTTCGTAAAAAGAATCTGATCCATCACCTTCTTATACCAAGCGCTCAGAGGAGGAGGGACATCCGACTTCCAATAGAGGGGGATCATAGCTTTTGCAGCATTAAGCATGGTATATAGAAATAATTTTTGTGGTTTAGGCACTGCGGGGAGATCTTTAAATAGTAATATGTGCCAAGGGTCTAGAGGCAAAGAAATCCCCAAGCATTTATCAATAAGTGACAAGCAAGAGAGCCAAAATCCCCTTATCATAGGGCACGTCCACCAGATATGCAGTAAAGTGCCAGGATGTGATTTGCATCTCCAGCACTTGCTGGAGATGCTTGGGTCAAAACTATGAAGCCTGTGAGGGGTATAATACCACCGGAAAAGGAACTTAATGTTAGTCTCCAACACTTGTGCAGAAATTGAAGATTTCTGAGTGCAACTCCACAACCTCCTCCAATCATCAAGGTTTATCTGGCTGCCTAACTCCACCTCCCACGCCTCAGAGTACTTAGGTTTAGTAGAACGGTCCACGTCTAAAAGGATTCGATATATAGAGCCAAGAAATGTATTGTTCCTGGAACGATCCATAAGAAGGTTTTCAAAAGGAGATAGAGATCTATTGAGTTTGACACCCAACTGCCGGGAAGAAAGCAATCCCTTAATCCTTATGTAGTTCCATATCTCACGAGGAGGCAGATGTAGTTGAGTTTGCAAGGTTGGGAAATCCTAGTAGTACCTTCAACACTGACATCAGATATTCGAAGATCTTGGGATCTCGTCCAATTCGGAAAATGGGATTTTGGTAGCGTATACCTTGAAATACGATCCATAAATAGTGGGGCACGGGGGGGGGGGAACGGATTAGGTGAGAAGTTTCTGGGGAGGTCGACCAACATGCTAGGATGTTCCGCACGATTGGGTTGAAGGAACGAAGAGGAGCTCTCGCCCCTTTAGGAAGGAGAGATTCTTCCAATGGATCTAGTGGGGACGCAGATGTATGTTCAATGTTGACCCACCGTTTATGAGAACCATTAATATTCCAATCCAGTATGGAAGCCACAATAGTGGCAAAGTAATATCGTCTAATATCGGGTAAGCCAATGCCCCCATTTGTAAAAGTCCTACAAAGTGTGCAAGGTCCGATTCTAGGACGTCTCGAGCCCCACAAAAAGGAATAAAGAAGTCTGGAGACCTCTGACCAGAACTGTGTTGTGATCCGGACCGGAAGGGTCTGAAAAAGATACAGGAACCTCGGAAGAATGCACATTTTAATTACATTTAGCTTCCCTATCCAGGAGATAGAGGCTTCCAGTGGGAGAAATCTTTTCTAACAGACTTGAGAAGTCGTGGATAATTCTTTGAAAAAATCTGAGAGAGGGAGGGAGTTAACACTACCCCCAAGTAATCCAGAGATGTCGTGGACCAGTGAAGGGGGAAGTTAGACCTCAACCTGCCCAAGTGAGACTCCGAGATGTTGAGGGCAAGAGCATTAGATTTGGAGACATTCATTTTAAAGTTCGAGACCAAAGAGAATCGGTGAAGTTCAGCTAAGAAAGCAGGTACCACCATCTCTGGGTCTACAGTAGAGAGAAGGATGTCATCTGCAAATAGCGATAATTTAACCGGAGAAGGAAGAGGGGGCAACACAATCCCCTCAATTTGTGAATTACTACGTATGTGTTGAGCTAGGGTTTCCATAGTTAAGACAAATAGCAGAGGGGATAGAGGACAACCCTGACGGGTGCCATTGGTGATAGGGAAGGAATCAGAAAGAAGAACATTTACTTTAACCCTGGCTGAAGGATTAACATATAATGCTCGTATATAAACTAGAAATTTTGGGCCAAACCCACAATAATGCAAGGTTCTACACATAAAATGCCAGTCAACCCTATCGAAGGCCTTCTCGACGTCGACTGTCAAGAGAACCGCGGGTAGTTTATTTGATTCAAGGTGATGGATGATATGTAACAATTTGAGTGTTGTCGCGAGCTTCCCGTTTTGGAGTGAAACCAGTTTGGTCTAAATGAAGTAAATCCGGTAAGAAATGCTTTAACCGGTTAGCTAAAATCTTGGCATATATTTTTAGATCTAGGTTCAACAAGGAAATTGGGCGGTAATTTTGACAGAGTTGAGGATCCTTACTAGGTTTAGGCAAGACGGTAATGTGTGCTTCCGTCATAGTTGGGTGTGAGGAAATCGAAGTAGGTAAAGACTCAAGGGCTCTAGTAAGCATCGGAGTTAAAAGGGCATCAAAGGTTTTATAGTAAGCCTGAGAGAATCCGTCTGGACCTGGACTCTTACCTGATGGTAATGTCCGTATAGTATCCAATACTTCCTGTTCTGTGATAGGAGATTCCAGAGATTCAGAGCCCTCCCTGCTAAGAGACTGGAGAGAGGCCTGGCTAAGATATTGTTCCACCAGCTGGGGGAGATCTAATGGATGTGGAGACTGAGCCACGATATTATACAACTTAGAGTAGAAAGATCTAAAGGAGGCTGCAATATCCGAAGAAGAGTGAACCAAAGACCCTCCAGATGACTGGACAGAAGGTATATAATGAGATTGGAGACGTGTTCTCAACTGCCGTGCCAATAATCACCCTGGTTTGTTGCCATGTTCAAAGTGTGTCTGCCGAGTCTTAAAGAAAGAACGTTCGACCCTTTCCTGTAAGAGAAGGGTAAGTTTAGATCGGAGAGACGACAAATGTCAAAGAGAGGCCACTACTTGCGATGCTTTATGAGCTGCTTCTAAAGATTGAATTTCCTGGAGTAAAGAATTAATTTCTTGCATCGCAATTTTCTTCCTGGCGGAAGCAAGTTTTATGATTTCCCCACGCATGACACATTTGTGAGCTTCCCAAATGGTCAGGGGGGGAACATCCGCTGTGCAATTTTCGGCGATATAGTGAGTCAATGATTCGGAAAGTTGGGCAACCGACTCCGGGTGTTGTAGTAAAAACTCATCTATTCTCCATAGAGAGAAAGGTTTGTAAGGTGGAGTCCTACGAACGAGTATGATAATGGGGGCGTGGTCCGACCAAGTGATATTGCCAATCTTAGCATCCAACAGTGAAGAAATGTGAGCATGATTAATGAATAAGTAATCAATCCTAGTATATTGATCATGCGAGTGGGAATAGAATGAGTAATCACGCATCGTTGGATGTAAGAGTCGCCATGTATCAACTAGTTGATAAGAATGGAGGGCTTTAATTACGCATCGAATTGCGGATTGAGCATATGACGAAGATCTCGAAGAGCAATCCAGTGACGGAACCAACGGAAGATTGAAATCTCCACCTAAAACCAAGATCCCCTCTTGGAATGTGGATAATGATTCTAAAGCAGTAAGTATAAACCTGGTTTGATGTGTGTTGGGAGCATATATAGAGGCAAAGGTGTATAAACATGCCCCTATGGTATCCTTAATAAAAAGAAATCTGCCCTCTTTATCAGATCGAGTAGAAATATGTTGGAAAGCAATATGTTTGTGGAACAAGATTGCTATTCCATTTTTCTTAACAGAATTAGAGCTAAAATATGAAGTAGGGTAAAATCTACTATGTAAGTGAGTAGGGGATGACTTTTTGAAATGGGTCTCCTGCAACATAACTATATCCCCCTTCAACCGTTGCATCTCTCTCAATACCATAGAACGCTTGTTGGGTGAGTTTAGACCCCTGACATTCTGCGAAATGATGTGCAGTGAACTATCCCTTGACTGAGCCATAAAATAGGTTGTATAGAGGGAATGAATGTTGCCATAGACCACAGATCAGTATGTAGGTGTGGAAGGCCCTCCGGCTGAATGTCAGCAGTCGCAGAGGCCCCAGTCCGTGCCCAAAGCTGGAAAATGAGAAAAAAGGGCCCCCGAGGCATTCGGAGTGAGACGGAAAAAGAGAGGAGACAGAAAGGCAAGGAAAGAAGGAAGGAGAATTAAAGTCAGAAAGGAAGGTGCTCATCTCGGGGAGAAAGAATAGTATATACCCACTCCCAGAGAGTTTATATACAGTAGAGCAGAGGCGAGACCACACAACAGTAGCCTCTCCTCTAAACCCCGAGGGTGGAGATATGTCCAGACGGACACACTAACCTGAGGTGACCCCGCACCCAGGGAGCAAGGTAAGATGGTAAAGGTACATATGTTTATCTAAAGTGACACAATAGGAGTGACAATCTAGAAATGAGGGTGGGTTCAGGAAAAGGGAATCAAGAGGAATTGAAAAAAAAAAATGGTATGATACTTTTGCCTGGGCATAGAGAGCGGGTATTTGAAGTATTTAAGAAACCAGACCCGTGGCTTCACTAGAGGGCCATGCACTGATGCAGAGAGAAAAGGAAGAGAAATAAGCTCTCTAGCCCCGATTCACTTCCTGCACCCACAGATCTCCGCCAACCCAACCTTTCCCTCCTAGAAATGTCTCAATCACTTGTTCGTCTACCTGAGTCTCACATCTAGATCTCCTGGCTTCCACCTCAGAACACTGCAATCAACAAAGAAAGAATAAGTCCCACGAATATAGAGAGGAATGTGAATGAGTCATATATCTAAATTTGTAGTCCTGCCCAGCCCTCAAGCGCCAGAGAGAGAAAAAAAAATAAAAATGGTATGATACTTTTGCCTGGGCATAGAGAGTGGGTGAGAGAGAGACTCCCACACCTTTGTCCAAGGTCTCCAATGATAAGACCAAAAGAAGCCCAGGGGCAAGAGTATAATAATACAAATAAGAACAATATACCCACACTGGTTTATTACAGAAATAGGGTGCATTAGTATCTCCCTATTCAGTTAAAACAGCCAAAGTATAGGGTATGCATTATTGGTTGAAGGGACATAGTATGCTAAAGTGTTGCCACTAGAAAACACGGAACAGAACTAGGGACACTTGATGTCCAAACTATAATAGGAGTATAGCAAATAACAGTAATCCAAAATTACAGAGGGAGGGAAACAGAAAATTGGGATGAGGAATATGGCCTACCAAACCTCCGCAGCAGTACATGAAGCAAAGTTCCACGTAATAGAGTCCCAGACAATGAGTAAGGTTCAGTATAGGAACCGGTGAAGGGAAAAATAGCCGTTCGGCTCGCAGAAGTTAGAATCAGGAATACAGTTCCAGTGATTGATAAGATGTAGAAAAACATGGTCAGCCCGGGGTCTGGCGAGCCTGTTTGCTTGTACAGATGCCAAAGGTGGAGAACCGGGAACTCTGCGTTTCTTTGAATTCGGCATCCAAGGGGTAGAAATCTCCATTCGGTCGTCCCATGTCAGCTGGTCTTGAGGATGAGAGACAGGCCAGGCTTCGTCCGGGACGCTAACATCCAAAACCTTAATAAAGGCCTGACAATCGTCATAATACCTTAGGGTGTGTGTCTGGCCATCTTTCGTTGCAGTGATGGATAGAGGGAAGCCCCAGCGATACCTGATCTGTTTCTGGCGTAAAGCGAGGGTAATAGGCCTCAGGTCTCTTCTCCAGTGTAGCGTAGTTGGTGACAAGTCGCTGTAGATAGAAATTTGATGACCACTGTATGCCACAGGTGACTTGTTTTTCACAGCTTTAAAAATAGCTTCTTTGTCCGCATAATTCTGGAAGCGAACAATCACATCCCTCGGCAGGTCTATGGGGGTTCCTTTAGTTTTCAGGGAATGATGAGCTCTATCGAGAGGAAATGTTGATGGAGTGTCCTCAGGTAAGAGAGAGTGAAACAACCCATGAAGGTAATTCACCAGGTCTTCTCCCCCTATATCCTCCGGGATGCCCCTAAAGCGCAAATTCTGGCGTCTGCTCCTGTTTTCTATGTCGTCTAGTTTGGCGACCATGTCACGATGAGCTTTGCGTAGATCAACTATATGCGCGATCGTCTGATCTTTAAATTTATGCCAAGAGGCCTGGTCCGCTTCCAAAGTGTGTACTCTGTCTCCAATCTGGGCTAAGTCACCTTTGACTTCGGAGAGCTCGTTTCTAATAAAAAGTTTCAAGTCAGACAGTAAGTTCTGAATATCCCGTCTGGTGGAGGGGGAATCATGTAAGTCGTTCGGAGAATCATCTTCCGAGTCGCTCTCAGTACTCACTGCGGAGCGAGAGGCGCCATCCTCGATCGGCGGGAAAACAGAGGGACCCGCTATCTTGGGTGCACACAGCTCAGCCGACTTCTCTTTGTGTTTGGCAAAGAACGACTGCACATCCCGTTCTTTTTTCTTATGTGGGTTGTTCTTAGGCATATCTACACGAAGTAGAGTAGTGTAGATCATTATAGGGTGAAAAAGTAAACCGGTTTGACTGGCTCTACTGCTCCCCGGGGCTGGAGCTCGGAGTCTATGCGTCCATCAAGTTCGACTGTTCCAAATGAAAGTATTTTGCACAACCCCTGCACCAAAATTACAGGGCGGAGCGGGGAGAGAGACTGGAGTATTTTCTTTTAGAGAGGAAATGTAAGGAATTGTATGCGGTTAATGCGGCCACGAAGGCAGCAACATTTACAGAGGAGACATGAGAGAACCTTGCTCTTCTATGCAGGGAGAGATTCTCATGTCACCATTTTCAACACGGTGGCATGTTAATGCGGCTAGTAGCCACACAGCATTTTCCATGTGACTTTTTAAAAGGATGCCATACAAATATCCTATGCATTATTCAATCAATGCCATCCATTAATCTTTTCCCTGTGTTTGGGGTACCCATGGAGTGAACTCAAAGGCAGGATCTCACCAGGCTATGAAGGTGCTACAACAGAGGCGTAACTAGAAGCCAAAGGGCCCAGTGCAAGAATTGCCATGGGCCCCCCAACCCCATTGGCCACCTCCACATTGCCCCTTCATCCCCACAATTCCCCTCAATCCCCACAATGCCCCTGTTGATCCCCCCCCTTTTCCATCTCCTACCCTGAGTCCGTGGTGGTTTAGCTGCATGGCTAAAGAGATCTGTGCCTCCTTCGGCACAGAGCTGAAGCTCCCGCGCGGTTCTCAGTATAATGCAGAGTGCTGGGAGATGATGTCATCTCTCAGCGCTCTGTATTACTACAGCGCCAGAGTCAGAGATCAGCTGGAACACAGACAGTTCTGACGCACTTGCTGTTGGTGTATACACCTGGTGGCTGGTGCCGGCGGCGCACAAAATAAACATGCCTTGGGGCACCGCCCCTGTCAAAGTGCCGCCTGGGTTCATGGACCCACTGGGACCCATGTAAGGGCCAGCCCTGCTTGCACCCTTCCCCCCTGTTTTCTGTCTGGCCTTCTGGTGGGGGAAGAGGGGGCTCCAGAACAAAGGAAAGGAGCTCCATTGCTGTGGGGGGGGGGGGAGTGGGAAGAAAGTAGGCAGGGCTTCAGGTTTAAAATAGCTTACCTGCAGCAGGTAAGCCGGAGTTTAGATTTTTTCTTTGTAGATGCTGCTGCTGTTGTCATGGAGAGACATGCAATCAAGCAAGAAGACTGCTGTTAATTGGAAGCTACAAGAATTGGAATGGAACTTGGTTCCAGCAGGCCCATCCGGATGCGCCGGCGTCCAGCTATGGTTGGTTGTGGCGGCCATGTAGAGGGACCAGAGGTGGGGAGGCAGTGATTAACTGAAAGATCTCGCCCTTTACTTCCCAAGGCCAAAAGCTGGGCGTAGACATGACCCACGCATTTAGGGGCTCAGGAGGTGCCATGTAGTAAGGGGGAGGTACTTCTTGGGCTCCCTTAAATAGGTTAAAATCCCATTTATTTAAAGCTGTAACCTTGCAATTTTGCCATCTTATTCAGTTGTACATGTGTTTATTTCAGGGTGTTGCGGGGGGGAGTGTGGCAGGTATGGGGGTATTTTGTTGTTGGTGGCTGGACGGAAGGGAAAATGGCGAATATGGCCTTTATGAACCCTCCTCCCACTGGACTACCAGCACCGATGGGGACTTGATTGACTAGTGTCCAAGTACTCAGAAAGTGTGCCTGTATGTGTAAGAGTGTGTGTATATGTGTGTAAGAGTATATATGTGAATAGGAGTATGTGTGTGTGAGTGAAAATGTGTAAAAGTGAGAGTATGTGTTTGAATGAACACCTTTAAATGATTCAATGTGTGTATCTCTTTAAAGCATGTGTGTGTGTGTGTGTATTCATATTTATGTACTTATGAATGCACTGGTATATGTACATATGGGTGAACTGATGTGTGTGTATGAGTTCTCTAGTGTGATAGAGCACTGAATTGTTTGTTGAAGTTGATGTGTACATGCGTGTACATAACTGCATCTTGTGTGTGTGAATGTGCTTGTGTGTGATTTTGAAAAAAAGGTGTGCACACATATGAGTTACACAGTTATGTGTATCTGTCACTTTAACTTTGTCCCTCTTTACGTGATTTGCTTGATATTAGTGTACTGTAGAAAGTGGATGACTTAGCTGGGTGTTGATTAGCTCTCTTTTCTCAAAAGAAAAGTGGAGGAGTCCTGTGGCACACCATCTGCATTATAGGGGAGAACTAAATATTCCCATTTATTTAAATGAGGATTTTAACAGCCTGGATGCTACAGAAGTCTTCAACATATTTCTTTTCAATTCACTAGAGATCTCTCTAGCATCCAAGGGGTTAAATCCCTATTTACATAAATGGGGATGTTTAGTTCTCCCCTGTAATGCAAATGGTTTGCCCCAGGACTCTTCCACTTTCCTTTTGAACAAACAACCCTTTTTTGACAGAATGTATTAGTGGAACATTCTGCATACCTCCCAAGTGTCCCTCTTTAAGAGGGAAGGTCCCTCTTTTAGACCAAAATCCATCTGTCCCTCTTTCCCACCCTGGTGTCCCAGTGTTTAGGAGATCAGACTATGTGGTGTGTATATAAGTGTATCACCCTGGTGTCCCTGTGTTTAGGAGATCAGACTGTGTGATTTGTGTATATAAGTGTATCACTCTGGTGTCCCTGTGTTTAGGAGATCAGACTATGTGGTGTGTATATAAGTGTATCACCCTGGTGTCCCTGTGTTTAGGAGATCAGACTGTGTGGTGTGTGTATATAAGTGTATCACCCTGGTGTCCCTGTGTTTAGGAGATCAGACTGTGTGGTGTGTGTATATAAGTGTATCACCCTGGTGTCCCTGTGTTTAGGAGATCAGACTGTGTGGTGTGTATATAAGTATCACCCTGGTGTCCCTGTGTTTAGGAGATCAGACTGTGTGGTGTATATATAAGTATCACCCTGGTGTCCCTGTGTTTAGGAGATCAGACTGTGTGGTGTATATATAAGTGTATCACCCTGGTGTCCCTGTGTTTAGGAGATCAGACTATGTGGTGTGTATAGAAGTGTATCACCCTGGTGTCCCTTTGTTTAGGAGATCAGACTGAGGGGTGTGTATAGAAGTGTATCACCCTGGTGTCCCTGTGTTTAGGAGATCAGACTGTGTGGTGTGTATATAAGTGTATCACCCTGTTGTCCCTGTGTTTAGGAGATCAGATTGTGTGGTATGTATAGAAGTGTGTCACATTGCTCCACAGCAATACAACTCACATTAATGTCTGTATAAACCTCAGTATCTGTGTTTAGACATTAGTCTGTGTAAATAATAAATTACTTTTAACAAGATTAAAGTATTTTACCTTAGGAGGTGTCAATAGGTCATGAAATAGCCTAAAAATTATCGGTAATGACCTGCCTTCCAGCCACTCCCCCCAGCAACACCCCCTGGAACATAAGTGTCCCTCTTTGGCAATTTGAAATGTTGGGAGGTGTGATTCTGTGCATTGTTGTAGTGATATTTGGCTCTTATTGCCCCTTCGAAGGTACGGGCACGTCTACCCACATCAGGACCGTTATTTGTTTGTGATTATCAGTCTCATTTAGAGCACGGGGACACATATGTGCCAGTCATAGATTTGCTTTGGGCTTATTTCTATCTATATTTCAGTTGTCCATCTGGCCCTATCCGTTATATATTTTTTCTTTGTTTTGGCCTACATTTCAAGACCAGCCTTCTGTTTACCCTGTAGTCCATAAATTCCTATCACTTTGTACCCTGTAGTCCATAAATTCATATCACCTTTTGCGCTCCCTATACGGTTTTATTCATCTATAATTTTTATGTTTAATATGCAATAAATATTACTTTGAGGTTTGATTACTTTATAGCATACTAGCAATGTGGGACGGCGTTGCCCATCATATTATTTACATAGAGAGACATTGTGTGAAACAGAAATATGCAGTGTTACAGTAGGCTGACCAGACCTCACCTTTAACCAGGAACGCATAGGAGAAATGCATACTGCAGGACTGCACTGATTTCAGTGAAGTACTGCAAAATGGCTATTTCTTATGTGTCCCCGGTTAAAGGTGAGATCTGGTCAGCCTATGTTACAGACACGTACTTAAAGAGACAAGAACGTGTCACTGTGAAACGCATACATACAGAGAGACACACACATACATGGACGTATGTCACATATGTAGACAATGTGTGACAGACACAGTGGTGATGTAGATATGCTGATAAGAGTTGTAAAAAAGGTTTTAATTGCAGCTCTTCAGCTTGATTAATAAGGCCCTGTATCCTTTTGTACTTGGAAAGCTTACAGTTGAAGTGAGTGTGCTGTGTTACTTGATGAATAAGGCCCTGTATCCTTACAGTTGAAGTGAGTGTGCTGTGTTACTTGGTGAAGGTCACAGAGAGAAGATGTTTGTGAGTAAAGGAATATGAGGTACGCAGAGCAATGTGCTGCATATCATCTCTGGTACACCAAGGGTTAATGGGCTTAACCCTCTGAGTGCCAGAGAGGTATCTAATACATTGCAACAGCACTCAAAGGGTTAAATTGAAACAAAGTGAGTCCATCAGCCCCAGTTCTTACCATGGAAACTGAAGATCTGTGATCTATTCCCCAGCTGACTGCACTCACCTGACTCCAATCTGCCTCTGAATGTTCCAATGCATTATGGGACAGGGGGTGGAAACAGAAGTTTTTATGCTCTTTGAAAGAAGTGATCAATGTGTGGCTCCCCAGCAAAATGGGAACTGCTGGTTGGTGGGTTATATTATTGTGGCATGAGTTGTTTACTGTAGGAGTTGTAAGTCGAGAGAAGTGATGTAGCAGTAGATGAGTTGTGGAGGAGAGGGTTAACCCTTTGAGTGCCAGAGAGGTACGCAATGCATTGCTTTGCAATTTATGCATACCCCTCTGGCACTCAAAGGGTTAAGACTGATGTTGGGGGGCAGGCTAAATCTTCCTTAGAGCCGCCCCCTGGGTGTGTGTGGCAGGGGACGCAGGTTTTCTCTCATATATACTACCAATGTGGGACGGCGTTGCCCCTCATGTTATGACCATTGGGCACACGTGTGTGAAATGTGGACACACTGATGAACACAGACACATGTAACACACAGGCAGACACATACACACAGTGAGCGGCAGAAACATGCAAAAGACATGCACAGACACACAGGAGATGCACACATAGACACACATATGTAACAGATGTACACACACACACAACATATATGTGCAGAAACACATGCGCACATGAGTTGTGCACCCCTCTGGCACTCAAAGGGTTAAGGTATAGAGAGGCACGTCAGAGTTAAAGCGGAACTTTCACCTGAAAAAAACTTTTTATCATCTGTTGAAACACATAACCAGTATCAGGAAACGGTATGCTTACGTTTTATTTTCCAGTGCTATTAAAGATATTTGATTTTCCAAGACGAGCACTTCCGCATTCAGCGGCACAGTGCATCTTCGGCACATCTCTCAGGACTTCCCAGCACTATTACAGCCTCCTCCCACCTCCCTCCCAGCTGCCCCGGCGAGCGCGTTCACATTTCACTTCGGTGTGGTGTGAACGGCTCCTACCGTTATAGCAAGCTACAATTGGCATTATAATGAGGTTGCAACCTCATTATAATGCCAATTGTAGCTTGCTATAACGGTAGGAGCCGTTCACACCACACCGAAGTGAAATGTGAACGCGCTCGCCGGGGCAGCTGGGAGGGAGGTGGGAGGAGGCTGTAATAGTGCTGGGAAGTCCTGAGAAATGTGCCGAAGATGCACTGTGCCGCTGAATGCGGAAGTGCTCGTCTTGGAAAATCAAATATCTTTAATAGCACTGGAAAATAAAACGTAAGCATACCGTTTCCTGATACTGGTTATGTGTTTTAACAGATGATAAAAAGTTTTTTTCAGGTGAAAGTTCCCCTTTAAATAGCAGTGGGAAGTGTATTAATACCTGGGAACTTGGACTTGGAGTCCCTGGAGCGTAGTTATGTGGTGCTGATGTGGAGAGACAAATGGGGCAATCTGGGTTAAAAGTGGGTGGGGCTTAATCGCGAGTAGAGAAATGTGGAAAAGTGTTAGTAATAAGCTGGGGAAGGAGGAGAAGTGTTCAAGTTTACAGTGTGAGAGGTTTGAACACACTCCCTGAGGGGTAAAACTTGATACATAACCTGTGGCAGTCAGTGGGTTAAGTGTGTACCTGATGGCTGTCTGTCCTCTGTGTTGTATGGCAAATGATGATAGTGAAGAAATAATTGATCAATGAGGACCTACCTTAACCCCTTGATTGCCATTTTGTTCCCCTGGTGATGCAGCACCCTTCAGTGCCTATACTACAGGTCCTGCTGAGGCCACTGGGAGTCAGAGTGACTGTGTGTCTGTCAGCCATATTTCTTTCTGGCTTTTTGTGTGAGTGGGGCATGTGTGTTTGTCTGTGGTGTAGGAGCAAGTGGCTTTGATAGTGGTGGGCGGGCTGCATAGTTGGGGCGGGCCAACTCCCTGCATGATTTTCACACCAATAGCAGTGACCTTCGACCACTGCAATTGGTGTGGAAATCACGCCCCCATTGAATCACCCAATGGGAGCAGTAACTTCTCCTTTCTGCCTCCCTTGGGTGTGTTTTGGCAGGCACAAAGTCTTCTTTTATATATATATAGAATACTACACTTAGTAGTACACAAATCTGAGACCTCAGCACTAGCAGTACATCACATGGCACATTAACCCATTAAGTGCCAGAGGGGTACACAACTCATTGCTCCTCTGGCACGCAAAGGGTTAACCATGTCGCCATGATAAAAATGCTGACATGAGAATTTCCCATTGCATAAAAGCGCAATATTCTCAAGCCACGCCATGAAACGTCATGAAGCAGCCTGTAATTATTTTTATTTTAAAATGCCATGACTTCATACCTTTCCAAAAACAGACACACATCCATAGTCTGATTTAAATAATATATATAGATAAGTCCCATCCATGGTAGTATAGATTCTTTTAACTCTGGTGATCTATCGATACCCTACTCTCTCTCCCCTTCTCTCTGTGCAGATTGACAGAGCGGAGCACACAGAGAAGGGGAGAGAGAGCCCAGATCAGCACTCATCATCATTGGGATCAGGGTATCGCTAGATCACCGGAGTTATAATGTATACTACCATGGTTGGGGCTTATCTATATATATATATATTATTTCATTCAGACTGTGGATGTGTGTCTATTTTGAGAAGGTACGAAGCCATGGATTTCCCAATATCTGGATATCCCAATATTAAAGGATTGTGATTGTTAAAAGGGTCTCAGTTAAACATATTTATAACATATGTCCTTATATGTAGTACATAGATTCAAGTGTGGATTTGTGTACATGTGGTTATCGTCAATACCGTGGGCTGCGATCACGCTATAGTATTTTGCTATGGGCTCTAGTCCAGATCTTTTTAGAACATAGCAACGCCCCTGGTGAAGGTGCCATGTAGTCTTAAGGAATAATCTCATAATGAAAAAAGATGGGAAGAAGGAGGATTTGGTGGGAAGTTGGAGGAACAGGGTGGGAAGCAGTAGAAGTGGAAGGAACGGGGTGGGAAGCAGTAGAAGTGGAAGGAACAGGGTGGGAAGGAGGAGAAGTGGGAGGAACAGAATGGGAAGGAGTAGAAGTGGGAAGGAAGTGGGAGGAACAGGGTTGGGAGGAGGAGAAGTGTGATGAACAGGGTGGGAAGAAGGAGGGTTGGGTGGGGAGTGGGAGGAACAGAGTGGGAAGGAAGAGAAGTGGGAGGAAAGTAGGCAATACGTGGTTTCTTTGTGTGACATTAATGAACTAGTTTTAATATAATCATTTCCTCTCTTTTTTATTTCATAATCACAATAAAGTTATTTGTTTTTATTATTGTAACCGCATATTTCTTCCTTTGTGTTTATTCCATGGATCATCATCATAATTTAATGAGGGGTATGTAAGAGAGGAAGTAGTTTTCTTTCCTAATAAACTCCACCTGTTTTCAGCCAGCTGAACTGCGCCTTTAACCCCTTAAGGACCGGCGGTCACGGGACATTTCTGTCCCATAATGACCGCATAGGGGCACTTTGACGCGCCGGTACACGTAACCTGTCACGTGTATCGGCGCGTCACTATGGGGCTTGAAAGAGATCGCTCCGATCTTGGGGCGGTCTATTTCATGCCCTATTTTTACTTACAGCGCTCCCGGTAGAGCGCTGTAAGTAAAAAGTACGTGACGTACCATGACCGTCATCGGTCCTTGAATAGTTCAAGGACCGTGACGGTCCTGGTACGTCAAGGGTCCTTAAGGGGTTAAAGGAACACTTTCACCTAAAAATGACTTTGTTGTTTTAGAAAGAGCTTTCAAAACCTCCTATAAGTTGTATTAGCCATCGTTTATTTAGTACAGCAGTTTTTGTGTTTTTTAGATGCATACTGGGGACAGAGGCTGATTCTCCGGTGATGGTGGTTTCTTAGGAAACTCTGCCCACTTCTCCTCATTCCCATCCTGTTCCTCCCTCTTCCCACCCAATTATCCTTCTTCCCACCCTATTCTGCCCACTTCTCTCCCACTTTTCCTCCTCACCCTGTACCTCCCACTTTCATCCAGATTCTCCTCTTTCCCACCCAGTTGCTCCCACTTCCTGCACAATCCTCCAGCGTCACCACATGAGCGCCCCCTGGGGACTCTAGAAGTAAAAGTTCCCAGGTATATTTAGATGTAACAATTATGCTAATTAAGACATGCTGTGCAGGCACTTCCAGTCTTAAAGGGACAGTAATGTCCCATAAAAATGCTTATAGTTTTGTAGTGGTTCAAAAAATAAACTATATGCCACAAATCCTATCTCTCAAACTGCTATGGTTTGAGAGATATTCACATTCAGAGTTCCTCCCCTTCTCCTGATGGCAGCTGTAAAGTTGACAGCAGGAGATTCGAGTCGGCCAACTCGAGAAGGTTCTTCAGCAGAGCCAAAATCACAATATTTAAAAAGAGTTACTTCATTGGTTTGCAAGCACACTTTGTAGACCTTTCCAGTGAAGTAATAATTTTCCAATAATACGATTTCGGCTCTGTTGCAGAGCTGCTGGCTGTTCCCCGGACCGGGATCTCCTGCTGTCAGCACAGCACTGACGTCAGGAGAAGGGGAGGGAGGGGGGAACTTTGAATACGAATATCTTTCAAACCATATTGGTTTGAGAGATAGGATTTGTGGCATATAGTTTATTTTTTGAACCTCTACAAAACTCTAAGAATTTTTTATGGACATTACTGACACTTTAAGCCCTGTGTTACCTCTCACACTCATGGGCGCTGCACAGAAATACATTACCCATCTCCACTAGCACTGAAAAGATTAAGTGTCAGTGAATGGGAGAGGAAATTTAGGGCTAAGAGAGGAAGTGCCTGCCCTGCATGCCTTAATTCCCATAATCTCTCAATCTAAATTACTGAAAACGTTTCTAAATAAAAAATAGTTAAAGGGGAACTTTCATCCCCAAGACACTTTATATTAATTAGACAAAAGAAAAACTCCCAGCGCCAACTCACCATAACCAATACATACAATAAATGAATTGTAATTTTTAAATGTGAATATAAAGTGTATACATAGATAGCAGCCAGGAATAAGAGGGCTCTCCAGACCCTCAAACTTCAGGCCAAAACCCAAAGTATAAACAAACAAACAATAACAATCCGGCACTTCTCTATGTATAAAAAAAATATGTTCCCTGTGTCTAGCATATATAATAATTTTTCTAAATAAATGAAATAAGTGAGATATTAGTTTTCACAAATTGGCCAAGTTGCGGGTAAGCTTGCCACCTCGCCAAGGTTTCTCACTGTACGGCAAGTCCTACTCTATACATCTGTAATGCCCTATCTAAAAATTAAAATAAAACTTGAAATTCCCTGAAGAGATGTTATTATAAACGCGTTGGAGAGCAAGGGACCCTTTAAATGTGCTCTTTTTATTGCTTCTGGGTCCCAGTGTGGTGCAGTTAAAAACAGGAGACATACATTCTAATAAAAAGATGTACATAGTGGACTTACCTAATACAAAAAGACCCCAATGGATCTACATTGTGAGAATATGAGGGAGCTGTGGATCCAACAGCTCACTCTATAATCATGTAACCTTTAGGGTGACCACGGGTCCCGGAACGTCCGGGACTGTCCCTTATTTCAGGGCTATGTCCCGCGTCCCGGGTCATCTTCAACTGGGACAATGAAGTGTCCCGGAATGAAGCCAAGCCGCCCTGGATGTCAGCCTGCAAGCGGTGTGTCACATCATGGACGCCGCGAGGGAGCGCTTGGTAGCATAAATCAGCGCTCCCTCGCGGCGTCCATGATATGACACACCGCTTGCAGGCTGACATCCAGGGAGGCTATGCAGCTTACCTGATCTCCTGGAGGCAAGCGCTCTAGTAATACAGAGCGCTGGGAGATGACATCATCTCCCAGCGCTCTGCATTACTGAGCACAGTGCGCGGGAGCTTCAGCTCTGTGCCGGAGGAGGCACAGAGCACTTTCCACGCCGCTAGACCACCAGGGACTCAAGGTAGGGCATGAAGGGGCAACTAGGGTGACCACGTCCCGGAATGGCAGAAGGGAAATGTGGTCACCCTAGTGACCTTTATATCAGCCCCCACAGGTCATGTGAGGAATAGCTGATACCAAACTAGGAGCATTTAAGCTAGAGAAGGCCTAAGGCCTGCTCTTAAAGGCAAAGTGTGAAAAACAAAAATAAAGATACAGTGATACTAATTGTGCAAAAATAATTGTGCTATATATAAATAAGTTGGATAGGTGAGGAGGCTGCTTGAAGGAGTAATGGAGACTTACAAACCAAGACAAAAGAAAAACTCCCAGCGCCAACTCACCATAACCAATACATACAATAAATGAATTTGAATTTTTAAATGTGAATATAAAGTGTATACATAGATAGCAGCCAGGAATAAGAGGGCTCTCCAGACCCTCAAACTTCAGGCCAAAACCCAAAGTATAAACAAACAAACAACAACAATCCGGCGCTTCTCTATGTATAAAATAAATAGGGCATTACAGATGTATAGAGTAGGACTTGCTGTACAGTGAGAAACCTTGGCGAGGTGGCAAGCTTACCCGCAGCTTGGCCAATTTGTGAAAACTAATATCTCACTTATTTCATTTATTTAGAAAAATTATTATATATGCTAGACACAAGGCACATATTTATTTTATACATAGAGAAGCGCAGTATTGTTGTTGTTTGTTACTTTATATTACTTGATGCATCTACTAATACGGTCAATAGATTGCACTTTAAAAAAAAAAAAAAATTGCCATATCTTATTAGATATTAACTTTAAAATGTCCCTGTGATGTCTCTGGTTCCACTTTCTGCAGGATGTCCCCTGTCCTCAAATTGTCCTCCCACCTTCCTCCCAGCCCACCCTGGGACAGCATTCACACTTCCCTTCATATTGATGTGCAGGACATATAATGGAACAGCAATCTCCCCTGCAAAGAAATTTCAGTCTTACATAATGAAAACAAAACTGTATTTACCAAGCTTCAGTACCAAGTGTGCAGGAATGAAGAATGTATTTCAGTGTTACATAATGAAAACAAAATTTATTTACCAAGCTTTTATACCAAGTGTGCAGGAATGAAGAACGGATTAAAGGGATAGTAATGTTTCACAAAAACAGCAGCTCCAGTTAATCTTCTTAGAATTTTTGGGCCACGGAGAGTGTTATTTCAGTACTGTCAGAGTTGTAGTCCAAGAGTAATTGAATGATAAAGTATCCCCCTCCCGCCCCTTTTACCTAGTGTAAGTCACCCCCCCCCCCTCAGATGTGGAATCTGGTCTGTTGACCAGACGGGTCACAGCAAGGGACAATCTTACTGTGATCATAAGGAAAACCTGCCCCCCTTGACAGGTTTTTCCCTTATGCTCACTGAAGATTGTCCCTCTCTGCGATCCATCTGGACAGTCTTGCTGCTCTGAGGTGAGCAGTGTTACACCAGTAAAAGGGGCTGAAGGGGGATACTTTATCATTCAATTACTCTTGAACTACAACTGACAGTACTGAAATAACACTCTCCATGGCCTAAATGCTATGAAGATTAATTGGAGCCGCTTTTATTGTCAACGTTAATATCCCTTTAAGCATTGCTAGTAGCGTCACTCCATCACATTGCAATGCTTAATGATCGAGACAAAATACATATTGTTGAAGTGGACAGTGTGATGGGTGTCACTATCCATTTCACCAATATGTATTTTAGTAGATGCATCAAATAATATAAAGTGTCTTGGGGGTGAAAGTTCCCCTTTTGTGGGAAAATATCACACAAAAAAAAAAGAATGTGTTAGGGAAGGTGTGGAGGACAACCTGAGGCCCTCCAGCTGTTGTTTTACTCTTAGTAAAGGGAGAATTGAAAACCTACCCCTAGCTTTAAACATATTGCCTCCATTTCTAGGGATTTTTCACAGGTTCTTGGGTTTCTTTTGATGAGGAATTGAATTCAGATGAGGATTATGATGGGGAATGTGAAGAGGCTGGATTCTATTATCAAAGCCTCCTTAGCTGCCACTGGAGCAGTGCTAAGACCAATATTTGCCTCTGCCTGAGATAACATGGCAGTTGCCATTTGGGGTAAGCAAATGATTGATGCCGTCAGTGCTGATGTGATCAGGGAAGATTTATTGGTAATTATGACTAACATTAAGGAGGCCAACAATTATGTTTCTGAAGTGCTCTTTGACACCTTCATATTCTCCTCCAAGGCCTAAGCTTTTTCTGTTCTTCTAAGAAGTCACTGGTTTCCTTGCCATTTCAGTGCAAGTCTCTGTCTGACCCTGATCTGAAACAGATCATCAGTGATGCTACGGGGGTAAGATCACTTTGTTACCTCAGATCTCTTAAAATAATCAATTTCTGTTGAGGAGGGTGCATCTCTTTTCATCCATGACCCCCTGACAAACAGGGGAGCAGAGGCCACAGAGCTTGCAAGCCTCTCAAGCACGCCCCACTGATAAGCCCAGACAAGCTTGGCAGCCTAAGCGATCAGCTGCAAAGGCTAAGTCTGACAAGCACTCTAGGATTTGAGTGTTCTTGCCTGTTGAATCCTTTTCTCTGTATTCCATATGGAACACAGGTCTCCCACCCAGCGGAAACAGCCATTGTGTTTTGCTTTCAAGCGGGTGTCATCATCCTCCTAGAAGCTGACTGGATGGAAGGTGCGAAAGTACACATCCTAACCTATGGTTGGCAGGAAGCCATTTTGAACAGAGACTGGCCATATAAAACCAGTCTCTGTTCAAATTTTCTACACACTGGATTGGGCATCGGCCCAAAAGGTAACAAGGAGGGGGGTGGATGTTGTCGGTCTCACCTCCTGCTGTGACAGCGGCAGAGACAATGATTTTTTAAAATATTTTTTGCATTAGACTTGAGGTTACTGTTCTTTTCTATCAAAATGTATTGCGGTAATTTTTATTTGATAGGAAATTATTGTGACACCTTGAAATATGTATTATTATTCTTCTTTATTTATATAGCGCCATGTATATTACTTTAAACAATGCACATATATCCCTGTTATGTTTTTGGCCAACATTTTAATGTTTCATGGTTTTTTTTGTTTTGTTTTGTTTTGTTTTTACAGAAAAATGTTTGAAACAAGGCAGAAAAGAAGACAGAAGAGAAGGAGACAGAAGAGAGAATGAAGAAGAAGGAACACAGAAGATTGAAAAAGAAGAGATGCAGTAACTGACCATGGTGCTGAAGACCCCGCTGGACATCAGGATTAATGGTAAATGTTTATTGTCAGGAGCTGTTTTTTAGTGGGATAACCCTGCGAGAAGTCATCATAAAGTGTTAGTTCCATTAAACTTTTTTGGTTGAAAACATGTATGTTATAGAAGAGTTTTTCCTGCTGTGGAAAACAAGATTATTCCCATCCAGTAGCTCCTCTAAGCTGAACACAGGTGAGCAACCTAGCACTGACTCACCTGTGCTTAATCAGGAAATCCCTAAATCCTGGCCTGCTGGTGGCCCTTGAAGACTGAACTTGTACACCCCTACTATAGAGTATAACAGAATATTTAATTGAAATCTGACTACTAGAAGACACTCTAAATTAAAAAAAAAAATGTAATAACTGGAAATATGCACCTCTCAGCAGTGGGGAGTACCCTTGTTTTAATACACAGGAAAAGCACTACAATATATAGGTTTTCATAATAAAAAAACTTTACTGCTCCTTTAAGCCCAATGAGAACTGCAGTATGAGATTCTGGGCCCCACCCATTCTATTGCTCCTCCCCCTAAGACCTGATTGTCACAATGGCAGTTATTTTGGAGTAAACCAACAGCACAATAGGGGAAAAATAAAATGCTAAATTAAATTGGACTTTTAAACCCTTGAATGCTACAGAGCTTTCCAGTGCATTGCTGTGAAATGCATTGGAGATCTCACTAGCATGCAGGGGGTTAAAAATCTCTGTTCAAGTAGATGGGGATTTAGGAATGTTTATGTGTCCCCTATGGTGCAGTTGGTTTACTCCAGAATAACCCAAGTTGTATACACACACTGTGTAGATTTCTCTTTGTGACATCACAGAGCAGCAGTCCTATTTCTGCCCTTACCAACTGCCAGTCAGTTATTTCCTTACAGATCTTCTACAAGTACACATTGTGGAGAAGATAAAGGAGTGTTGGTAAGAAAGGGAATTGTAGAGGACAATTTAATGTATAAAAGATAGTGACTCTTATCTAGAGAAGAGGGGGACAACATTTTGTATGGGATCTGGTCCAATGTCTGCCTAGAACAAGGCTGTGGATATTTTAGGATGAAAAAGAGAATATTTACGTACAACCCCGATATTATGATCCTCTCCCCTTGCCGGCCTCTTGTCCCTCTGCTGCTCTCCCTTCAAAATCATCAGCCCATTAACCTTTCTGATGTTGCTAGCAACAAAAACAAATTAACCATTTAGTATCCCGGTGCTGGTGGCAAGCTATACATCTGACACCCCTCTACCCACCTCCATGATGGTAAATCATTTACACCCTGAGGAGGCAGTATGGGGGACTGTTCAGCAGGGGGTATGCTTGCTTTTGCCCCCTGATTCCTCCACTGGTGCTCTCCCAAAATCCTCGCACCATTATACATTTCTGAACTGTCGTTTGAGGATCTTTATGTTTCAGTGTGCACAGTCTGCGCATTGAAAGTACACTACTAAGGCTACACGTTACATGCTGACGACTGATCCAAGAATGACAAAGAGCAAAAAAGTCCACAAAAAATTAACTCTTTGACAGCCAGAGTGGTATGCAACACACTGCAGAGCAATTCTGTCCCTCCAAAGACCAACTCCGCTTCTTGTTTACAACTCACAGTCCACCTCGCTATGTGTCCTGGAGTGGCCTTGCTCAGACGTAAAACCGGGTCTGCCATCTTTCATGAGGGAAACTTACAGGGAATCTGTGAAACTGAATAGCTGCCCCTTATACATAACTGTCTTTTGGCTAAAGATGACCTGAAAGAGGCATGTGAGGCATTAGCTGGCGAGAAGGTGACTGATCTCAGCATGTTGTGATGGCAGGATCGGTACTGTCCACGTGAATATTTATTAAGATAAGGAGGTAGCCAACATGTTCCTCAACTGTTAACCCTTTCAGTGCCACAGGGGTATGCAACACATTGCAAAGCAATGCGTTGCCTACCCCTCTGCCACGTAGACACTTCACAGCTGTGGGACATTCTGTTTTCAAAGAGGCCACGTCAGTGTGGATTGCTCTGTTTACCTGACTTACTGCATAGTGTTACGCATTTCACCGTTTCACTGCCCGAGGACTATTTACTGTACCACCAACAGCATTCCCCCTCCTCACTCTCTCCTCTTGCAACACAACTATTCTTTGCACACAATACCCTCTGTTGTATGCCACGTGGAGTTCCGCACGCCACCACAATGTTGATCAAGCGGACAACTGTTTCTTCTTCACAATCGACACTCACAACCAGATTTCTTCAATACAACCTATTTATTCCATCAACATGTGAAGCATTCAGTCGGACAGTGTTAGTCAACGCACTGATGTGCAATCTGTTTCAGTGAAAGCTTTGAAATACACATTCAGACTGTGTAAATTACCTATACAATGCTTGCAATACATTGGACAGGGTTCAGACATTGAAAGCCTCACTTACTGTGTCTTCAACTCTTTTAATGTGAGGGGGCAACACAACACAATTAATTCCATTGACATGCATTGGGAACGGTATGCCTCTCAAATGCTTTATCATTAGCCAACCACGACGTAAACATCTAATCATTAACCATTTCATTACCGTACCCTTCAAACAATCACACAACGTTTCACCCTACCACTCTCACACAGCTTTATTACTCATAAAACAGGGGTGTCCAACAAATAGTGCTGCAATGTCTTGCACACCACCATCACTGAAGGGGTTAAGCTGTTTGTTGTCATTAAACACAGATGACAGTGCCCAGTGTCTGACTGATTTTCAGTCACTCTCTTCACAGCTACATTTAATCTTCTGTAACACATTGCTTTGCAATGTATTGTGTACCCCTGTTTGAACATATGAGCACTGACAAGAGACTCCACATAAAGTCTCTCGGTCACACACAGGGCCTGTCTCTCCGCTCTCATCTGTGTGTAATGACAGATCTGATAATATGTGTGTGTACCTGTGTATGCATGCATGTATGTATGATAATATGTATGTGTACCTGTGTATGCATGTATGTATGTATGATAATATGTATGTGTACCTGTGTATGCATGTATGTATGTATGATAGCATGTATGTGTGCCTGTGTATGCATGTATATATGTATGTATGTATGATAATATGTGTGTGTACCTGTGTATGCATGTATGTATGTATGATAACATGTATGTGTACCTGTGTATGCATGTATATATGTATGTATGTATGATAATATGTGTGTGTACCTGTGTATGCATGTATGTATGTATGATAATATGTATGTGTACCTGTGTATGCATGTATATATGTATGATAACATGTATGTGTACCTGTGTATGCATGTATATATGTATGTATGTATGATAATATGTATGCATGTGTGTGTGTGTGTTTGTTTGTATGTGTAAATTCTCTACTACAACTAACACACACTTCAAAACAATTTTGTATCCAAAACTTCCACTTAAAAGGATAGAAATGGATGTTAATAAATGTAGCTCCGATTAATACTCATATTTTATGTTTCATGTTGCGCTGTATATTAATCATGTCCAACTTGTAGTTCTAAAGTAATTCAGTTTTAAAGTATCCCCCTCCCACCCCTTTTACCTACACAATGTGCTCTCCAAGCCAGTCCGGACAGCACGCAGCGAGAGACAATCATAATGAAAATCCTGCCCTCTTTCTTCAAGGGGGTCAGGGTTCTCATTATGCTCACAGCAGGAAGATTGTCGCTCACTGTGAGCTGTCCCGTCAAGCAACCGGATTCCATATCTGCGGTGAGGCACATACAAGAGGTAATGGGGGTGGAAGGGGTATACTTTAAAACTGAATTACTTTAGATCTATAGTACTGTGCAAAAGTATTATGTAAGTTTGAAAAAAAATGCTGTAAAGTAAGAATGCTTTCAAAAATAGACATGTTAATAGTTTCTTTTTATCAATTAACAAAATGATAGTGAATGAACAGAATTCTTGTTTTACTCAAAATCAATATTTGGTGTGACCACCCTTTGCCTTCAAAACAGCATGAATTCTTCTAGGTACACTTGTACAAAGTCAGAGATTTTGTAGGCATATAGTCATTTATATGATTAAACAATGATACCAAACAGGTGCTAATGATAATCAATTTAATATGTTGGTTGAAACACAATCATTAACGACCTCGATGCATGTAACTCCTCCTTACTGCCGCCCATATTACCACATTTACTCAACTGTCTATTCAGTAAAACAAGACATCTACATAATAATACTGAAATGTTTTACGTTACTGAGTTCCAATGATCCTCCCTTCCTAGAAAATTCTGTGAATATCCAAATATCCAGAGGTGGCACTGAATTGCACTGCAAACCACTCTGACATTTAAAGGGTTAAATGTAGTCTGTGTTCTTGCTTAGATTTAACTTTGGCATCCTAGGGGTTAAAATTATGAGAATAGGTGTTTTTGTGTATTTATCGGCTGGGATGTGTTGTATAGGGGAACATCTGTATTTCCAAGATATGGGCAGTGTGGGATTATATGGCCATTTTGGGGGGCACTGCTCCTCTCTGCCCAGGCAAAGCCTTTGTTCTGATAGGGGGCAGAGGAAATCATTGTGAAGGGCTAACATACATATAGATGGTTTTAACCTTGTGAGTGCCAGAGGGGTCAACATAAAATGTTAGTTCCAGTAAACCTTTTTTGTTGGCGACCTAAAAGTTATAGGGCTTTTCCTGCCATGAGCACAGGGGAGCAACCCAGCACCGAAAGGGTTAAAGAGAAGTGTTTATGCAGGGCTGCACTGGAATAACAGATGAGCCATGTAGCCCTTCCCATTATGTGCCAGAGGGGTATGCAACATTTGCAATGCGTTGCATACCCCTCTGACCCACAAAGGGTTAAATACTCCTTTAACTCTTTCAATGCTGGGTCACTCCCCTTTGCTCACTTTCAAGAGAACACTGCTTCCATATTTTTCAGTTGTTCTATTCAAAAGTTATAAAACATCAGATTGTTAAGAAGAAAGTGACTGAGTGATTACGTCCTGAAAGTTCACTCTGACAGGAAGTGACTCAGCAGTTTCTATCACATTCTATGGTGGACTGTTAGTCAGTGAGTTATCTCTCCCATAGAATGTAACAGGATAGCTAATTGAAATCTATTAACCCTTTGAGTGCCAGATGGGTATGCAACGCATTACTTCTCAATGCATTGTGTACCCATCTGGCATGCAGTGGGTTAATATAAAAAAGAAGAGTTTTAAACTGTAATAACTGGAATTATTCATCTCCCAGCAGTGGGGGATTACCCTTGCTTTACTCAACAGGAAAAGCCCTACAATATATAGGTTTCCATAAAAAAAAAGAAAAAAAAACTTTACTGCTCCTGTAAACCCAGTGAGAACTAACAGCTTTGAGAAGTATGAGATTCTGGGCACAACCAATTGTATTCCTCCACCTAAGATATGATGTCACAATGTTCCACAGGGATCTACACAGCCACTGTGTAGATTTCTCTTTGTGACATCACAGAGCAGCAGTCCTATTTCTGCCCTTACCAACTGCCAGTCAGTTATTTCCTTACAGATCTTCTACAAGTACACATTGTGGAGAAGATAAAGGAGTGTTGGTAAGAAAGGGAATTGTAGAGGACAATTTAATGTATAAAAGATAGTGACTCTTATCTAGAGAAGAGGGGGACAACATCTGGTCTGGGGTCTGGATCTAGCCCAATGACCACCTAGAACTAGCCAGTGGATTTTTAATTATAATATTTTATATTATGATAATATAATATAATAATTATATTACACTAGTGCCAGCAAGTCCCCCAAATCCTGATTCGGCTTTAACAGAGCCCCTTGGTTGACTTAGCTGGGTTAGTGTGGCACGATGATGCCCTAGTGTTGTGCAGCCGTACTGAGGTTATGTAGGGGCACTGCAAAACAGACATTGAGCATTATGCACAAAAGAAAAGGGGAGCAGATCTGTACGATATCCGCTGTACCCTAGGGGGCAAATAAAACTTCCCATTGATTTAAATGGGGCTTTTAACTCCTTGTAAGCACTCTCTAGCATCTCAGGGTTAAACACCCCATTTAAGTCAATGGGAGTTTTAGGGAATTTGTATTTCTTCTCTATGGCGCTGTTAGTGTGCCAGGATTGTTCCCTTTTCCTACTGTGCATAGCGCCCGGTGGGTATTATCAGCTTTCATCAGTGAGAAATTCTAGGCCCCACCCAATGGACTCTTAAAAATTAATAGAAAACATATTAACCGTTTGAGTGCCAGAAGGGTGCACAGTGCATTGCAAAGCAATGTGTTGTGCACCCCTCTGGCACTCATAGGGTTACATGCTGTATTTTACTAACTAATCCCTGTTTTATTCCACTTATGGAAATAGTAATGTTTTCAACTTTCTGAGCTCTGTGTACCCCTCCCCCAATCCCTGGACTTTAGTCACTGACTAATCCTACTGGGTTTTAAAGGGATAGTAATGGTTCATTTTATGTTTATTTAATATTGCAGGCATTAAAAAACATATTAACAAAGATGTAAGTCTTATCCTCAAACCTTTATGATATGAGAAATATTCACAACTAAAGTTACCTCTTCCTGGCTGTTTCAGTCACGTCTGCCATCTAGCTGACAGACTTGGATTCTGGTCCGCAGACCGGCCGGCAGCTCTCCAGCAGAGTAGAGATCGTGAGATATAAAAAGAACAAATTCACTGGAACGGTCTACAAAGTGTGCCTGGTTTGCAGGCACACTTTGTAGACCATGACAATGAAGTAGTTATTTTTATATCTAGCAATCTCGGCTCTGCTGAAGAGCCGCCGGCCAGTCTGCGGACCAGAATCCAAGTCTGTCAGCTAGAGTGCTGAAGTCAGGGAAATGGGAGGGGGGAAATTTAGTTGCGAATCTCTCAAACCATAAAGGTTTGAGAGATAAGACGTACATCATTGTTAATATTTTTTAATGCCTACAATATTAAATAAACATAAAATTAAGTATTACTATCCCTTTAATCAAATGCTTATGATCCCTACTGGTCACCTCACAACAAACTGTCCATCCAATAGGACTGAGGCAGCCTCAGCTTTTTTCAGGAAGTGGGACTGGAAGCCCAGGGTGACCAGTATATAAACGGCTGCCCGAGGTGTTCCTAGCAGCGGCTCCCTAGTGAAAGTGTTTACTTGTATATTTTGCAATTTAATACTCATTCCTCTGCACAGATTGGATGTTGATATTCATGTGTTCTGACCCAAACCATTCTCCTTTCTCCCTAGAATATTAAATTATTTCATTAATCCATTGTGATAGAGAGAGAGAGGCGGGAAAGGCAGTTACCAAGATGCCAGGTTTAAAAGCCTGGCACCTTATCCTGTTGTGCGTCTTGGACGTGATTTTACGTCTGCTAACTGTGGTCTTCATGCTATCCGTAAGTACATGACACAGGGGAGAAAGAGGTGGGTGGGAGGTGTTGTGCTTAATGGGTCTTACCCACCATCAAGGTCCATGTCCATGTCACAATATCGTTTATAATGCCAGGGATGGTCTTACATGACAACAAGGCCAAGCACATCATCACACTTCATATACCTGGCATGTTTAGTACATCTGAGGTTATATAACCAGTAGGAGTGTTCTCCGGTAAGAGGCTGATGCACTAAGTAGAAGTGGAGTAATTTTGGGTCACAACAACTGTCCATAGTAGTCTCATTGATCTAAAGAAGGCTTTTAACTCCTTGAATGCTGGGTCGGAGCAGTCTTTAACACTCAAGGGTGAAAAGCCCCATTGAAATCAATGTGTAATTTGTGAAGTTTTGATTTTTCATCATGGCGCAGTTGTTGTGACCCAAAATTACTTCAACCAAAGTGAGCGCCACACAATACAACTGCAATAAAATGTTTCCTATATAACAATGACATTAACAGCCACCAGGAAACAACAGTCCAATACAGTCCCCTTTTATAAGAAGAATATTCATAGATAGTTGAAATTGATATGAGTTCCAATGGCACAAACTGTAGTAACAAAAAGAATAAGCAACCACGCAGAATAATCCTTCTAAATGTGGTGTATTCGCTGCTTTCACACCGTCACTTGCACCCCGTGCTTTTTAAGAAACACTCACGTGGCATTGAGGTGAATAATACCACCACAAAGTACACGCAGCGCTCCTGGTATAAACCCCAGGATGGGTGTCACGTCTCCACTGATATCCCAAACGAAACTCAAGATCCACTGGAATACGAGGCTTCTAGACCTCCCAGGGGATACACCTGGGGGAGAATCACTAAACTGTGATAAAGAGAGGATAGAGTGGAGATGACTTCTCCAGTTTATCACTTCTCCAGTTCCTATGTTATTATATGGAGCCTATGCACTAAGATGTCTTCAACTTTGGAGATCTTAGTGAATAGGCTCCATAGAATAACACAGGAATTGGAAAATTTATATCACAGGAGACGTTATCTCCACTTTATCACCTCTTTATCAGTACTTAGTGAATCTCCCCCAAATCTCATGTGAAAGGTCAGAAATGCCCATCTGCTCCTGTTATTATGGGGGAGAGTGGTACTATACCAGTAGTAGGTATACAAGAGTAATACCATGGGCCAAATTAGAATATCCTATATAAGAATTCGCTAGAATGTTTGTCAAAAGCCATCGTGCGCAGTAGAGACTGCCTGAAATCACAGAATGCTGGGAGTTCTGTGCTGGGAGCATGGAATGCTGGGAGTTCTGTTCTGGGAGCATTCTGTGCGTTCGGGCAGTCTCTACAGTGCATGGGTCAAATTATAATATCCTATATAAGAATTAGCTAGAATGTGTGTCAAAAGCCGTTGTGCGCAGTAGAGACTGCCTGAACGCACGGAATGCTTGGAGTTCTGTGCTAGGAGCATGGAATGCTGGGAGTTCTGTGCTGGGAGCATTCTTTGAGGAATGCTGGGAGTTCTGTGCTGGAAGCATGCTGTGCGTTCGGACAGGCTCTACAGTGCTGGACGCAGAGCAGGACTGGCCTCTTAACCCTTTGAGTGCCAGAGGGGTACGCAACGCTTTGCATAGCAATGTGTTGCGTACCCCTCTGGCACTCAAAGGGTTAACATCATTCAGACCTTGCCCCGTGTACATGGGCTTTTACAATAATTTAATGATTAAAAAAAACAATATTACAATACAAAAATCAGATACTGTTTATCACACAACATCCAAAAGGTGTTATATACAGTACATACTATTATTATTGTGGCAACCATCCTGAGGTTTCACCCTTTGAATGCCAGAGTGGTACACAACGCATTGCTTTGCAGTGCATTGTGTACCACTCAGGCACTCAAAGGGTTATACCAGGAGTGATTTTTATACTTATAGGCGGTATTATTAGCCTCAAAGCCATGTGAGTATGTCTCTTAACCCCTTAAGGACCGGCCGTGCGCGCACGTGTCCAGCACCACGGACCATTTTTTTTTTTATTTCGCAGTCAGATTCAGGGCTCCCCAAACAGCGTGCAGCCGAGAGAGAAGCCCTGAATTCATGATGTACATGTATGTCCTTGGTCTTTAGGGACATCCACCTCATAATGTACATGTACATCGTGGGTCATTAAGGGGTTAAAGGGATAGTAATGTTTTCCAAAAACAGCAGCTCCAATTAGTCTCCATTGTATTTGGGCCATGAAGAATGTTATTTCAGTACTGTCAGCATTGTAGTTCAAGAGTAATTGAATGATAAAGTATCCCAATCTCGCCCCTTTTACCTAGTGTAAGCCTCCTCCCCTCTGATGTGGAATTGCACAGTGAGGGACAAACTTCTTACTGTGAGCATAAGGAAAACCCTGCCCTCCTTGGTTTTTCAGGGTTTCCCTATGATCACTGAAGATTGACCCTCTTTGCAATCCATCTCTGAGGTGAGCAGTAGTGATGAGCGAGCGTGCTCGGCCGATGCTCGGATCGGCTCGAGCATCGCTCTGCTCGGCACATGGCGGTACTCGTCGAGTACCGCCATGTGCTCTCCCGCCATGTTCGGGTGGCGGGGATCTGTGCCGGAAGAGGCACAGATCCGAAGACGCTCCGCTGGACCACCAGGGACTGGAGGTACGGGGGCATTGCGGAGATGAAGGGGGCATTGCGGAGATGAAGGGGGACATTGTGGAAGAGGGGCATAGACTCTATGCCCCTCTTCCACAATGTCCCCCTTCATCTCCGCTATGCCCGTCTTCCACAATGTCCCCCTTCATCTCCGCTATGCCCCTCTTCCACAATGTGCCCCTTCATCTCCGCTATGCCCCTCTTCCACAATGTCCCCCTTCATCTCCTCTATGCCATAGAGGAGATGAAGGGGGACATTGTGGAAGAGGGGCATAGCGGAGATGAAGGGGCACATTGTGGAAGAGGGGCATAGCGGAGATGAAGGGGCACATTGTGGAAGAGGGGCATAGCGGAGATGAAGGGGGACATTGCGGAGATGAAGGGGGCATTCGGAGATGAAGGGGGCATAGCGGAGATGAAGGGGGCATTGACCAGGCACCCTCCCCTCATCAGAGCAGGGGGTGCCTGGTGTCGCCCCATTGACTTGAATGGGGCTCGGGTGCTCGGCCGAGCACTCGAGCCTCAGGGGGTGCTCGGTCAGAGCACCCGAGCACCCGAGCATCGGGGTGCTCGCTCAACACTAGTGAGCAGTGTTACGTCATTAAAAGAGTAGGGAGGGGGATACTTTATCATTCAATTGCTCTTGCACTACAACTCTGACCATATTGAAATAACACTCTCCATGGCCCAAATACTATGAAGATTAATCTGAACTGCTTTTTTTTGTGAAAAATTACTATCCCTTTAAAAGTGCAACACAGCTGGTTAATGAAGACTGTGCAGGCAGGAGTTTGTGGTTCAGAGGCCCATACTTCTAGATTGTGATCCAGCCGAAGGGGGTTATTTCTGTCCGGGCTGCATAATGTAGCTGTGGACTTTTAATAAATCTAGTCCCATAGGTAAAATGTAATAGTTGCTGTTTAAGGACAGAGACGTGCATTACTTTGCAAACACATTGCATGTCCATCTGGTCAGTAGAGAGTTAATCAGACAGATCTGATGCGAGAGTCCAGTCTACACTTCTTATGACAGTCAGTGTCCTTTTGGGTGGGATTAGTCTAATGTGTACGTGGAAATTTCTCCTCTGTAATGGCAGTAGAGAGCTAAAACGTGATGCTTCTGAGCGGTGACTAGCCGTAGAACAGGCCATTGTGTTGTTTGTCCATCCTCAGAAGCCTCTCACGCTTTGGATATGTATTTTGTATACTCTTAGGGGGTCATCCTAAGAGAGAAGGGTAATTCAGATATGGACCCCTCGCGCTCAGTGCCTAGGAAATCCAGCTGCACCTCACAGACAAGGCCCAACAAGATGAAAACGTACATCTGGGGGGTTAGCTGGTGTTACCATGCAGAGGGTATATGCCCGTCATTTTGGAACCGGACCGTCCTTTTGGGTGTGATTAGTCTAATATGTTTGTGGAAAGTTCTCCTCTGTAATGACACTAGAGATGCCTCACAGAGGTGACTAGCCGTAGAACAGGTCTTTGTGTTTTATGTTCGTCCTCAGAGCCCCTCACACTTTGAATATGTAGTCAATGTAGTTAACAGTCACAACAATGACAGTTTATTAGGTTCAGTCATGAAAAAGAGACTGTCGAGGCTTGGGAAATGTGTTTATCCTTATTTCCTAACCTTTGTATATGATAGAATAATATTCAATAGTTTTTATTTTTACTATACAGGGAATATGTATGAAGTTCAAAGTGGAGCAATCCTGGGACAAACACCTACACTGAATATAACATATTAAAATTCCCATTGATTTAAACAATAATTTTATCCCCTTGTATATTACAAAATGATCCAATGCTTTGCTTCATATTGTATTGGAGACACCTCTAGCATCCAGTACTTTAACCCATATAGAATAAGGGAGGGGGTGCAATGCATTGGGAAGCAATGCACTGCACACTCTTCTGGTCCTTAAGGGGTTAATATTACACACATTGCTTTACTTGTGTCTTTATATGTGTGCCTCTGTGTTTATAACTTATAAATAGCTGATAAAAGTAATGTGAAGAAAAGTGAAAAGAGTGATGTGTGTGTGCATGTGTTTGTGTGTATGTTTACATGCGTTTGTGTGTGTATGTGTGTGTGTGTGTGTATGTGTGTGCATGTGTTTGTGTGTGTGTGTGCATGTGTTTGTGTGTGTGTATGTGTGTGTGTGTGTATGTGTGTGCATGTGTTTGTGTGTGTGTGTGCATGTGTTTGTGTGTGTGTATGTGTGTGCATGTGTTTGTGTATGTGTGTGTGTATGTGTGTGTGAGTGTGTGCATCACGGAGTTGTTTTTCCTTATCATGCACATATTTGCACACACACACACACACACATACACACACACACACATACACACACACATACACACACACCTTTCCTTCACAATAAATACACAAACATATGCGCACATGTATACACAGACACATAGACACATGCACGTACAGATTCCCTACCTCCATGACACACAAACACATACAAATATGCACACATACACTCTACATCCTCATTAATACACAAACATGTGTACATACACACACACCAGATTGTAGCTGTTCATTGCTTTGTGTCTGTAGGTCCATGTACTTTCTGAGCTCAGGTTAAGTTTGGATTTAGTTCAGTCTTCCACACAACAATAGGCTCCGTGAGTCTGAATGGGAAATTCAGTAGAGATAAGCCACACCCATATTATTTAGAACCATCATAACAGTTTCAGATAGTTAAATGCCCAAGTTCAGCTGTAGACCACAATAGTGTTTATGTTTATTATATTAAAGCTGACTACTGAATAAAGGATGCTTACCTTGGTAAGTCCTTCTCTTGAATAGTTCACCTTTAATAAATATAGGACAACCTGGATTTGTAGATGATAATAATTTCTCTCTAATTTTCTCTTCTATTTGCTTATTATTTTTTCTTTTGTCTCTTCCGCACTCTTTCAGACTCAGAATGGATCCATGGAGAATGCAAAAGTAGACGTCATCGAATTCAGTGTAAGTGTTCCTGTCCCCGACACTCCTTTCTCTCTACACTGTCCATTAGATTGCTCTGTGTTCTCTGCATAACCAGTCCTCTCTTTGTACAACAGTTCTTCTAACACACAACGGCATTATTGTACCCTATAACTCCTCTTATTTTTCCATAAAACTTCTCTTCTTGTTCCATATAACTCCTCTTATTGTTCCATATAACTTCTCTTATTGTTCCATATAACATCCCCCTATAACTCCTCTTATTATTCCATATAACTTCCCCATATAACTCCTCTTATTTTTCCATAAAACTTCTCTTATTGTTCCATATAACTCCTCTTATTGTTACATACAACTTCCCCTATAACTCCTCGTATTGTTCCATATAACTTCCCCATATAACTCCTCTTATTGTTCCATATAACTTCTCTTATTGTTCCATATTACATCCCCCTATAACTCCTCTTATTGTTCCATATAACATCCCCTATAACTCCTCTTATTGTTCCATATAACTTCCCTCTATAACTCCTCTTATTGTTCCATATAACATCCCCATATAACTCCTCTTATTATTCCATATAACTTCCCCATATAACTCCCCTTATTGTTCCATATAACATCCCCCTATAACTCCTCTTATTGTTCTATATAAAATCCCCCTATAACTCCTCTTATTGTTCCATATAACTTCCCCCTATAACTCCTCTTATTATTCCATATAACATCCCCCTATAACTCTTCTTATTGTTCCATATAACATCCTCCTATAACTCCCCTTATTGTTCTATATAAAATCCCCCTATAACTCCTCTTATTGTTCCATATTACAACCCCAATAACTTCCCTTATTGTTCCATATAACATCCCCCTATAACTCCTCTTATTGTTCTATATAACTTCCTCTATATCTCCTGTTATTATTCCATATAACATCCCCCTATAACTCTTCTTATTGTTCCATATAACATCCCCCAATATCTCCACTTATTGTTCTATATAAAATCCCCCATAACTCCTTTTATTGTTCCATATTACATCCCCCATAACTCCCCTTATTGTTCCATATAACATCCCCCTGTAACTCTTCTTATTGTTCCATATTACATCGCCCTATAACTCCTCTTATTGTTCCATATAACATCCCCTATAACTCCTCTTATTATTCCATATAACATCCCCCTATAATTCCTCTTATTGTTCCATATTACATCCCCCATAACTCTTCTTATTGTTCTATATAAAATCCCCCTAAAACTCCTCTTATTGTTCCATATTACATCCCCCTATAACTCCTCTTATTGTTCCATATAACATCCCCCCTATAACTCCTCTTATTATTCTATATTACATCCCCCATAACTCCTTTTATTGTTCCTTATCTCTCCCCTTATAACACCTATTGTTGTTCCATATAACATTCCCCTATAACTCCTCTTATTGTTCCATATAACGTGCCCCAATAATTCCACTTATTGTTCTATATAAAATCCCCCATAACTCCTCTTATTGTTCCATATTACATCCCCGATAACTCCTCTTATTGTTCTGTAGAAAATCCCCATATAACTCCTTTTATTATTCTATATTACATCCCCCATAACTCCTCTTATTGTTCCATATTATATCCCCCATAACTCCTCTTATTGTTCCATATAACATCCCCCATAACTCCCCTTATTGTTCTGTATTACATCCCCCCATAACTCCTGCTCCTAAAATCCCCCTGTAACTCCTCTTATTGTTCCATATCACATCCCCCTATAACTCCTCTTATTATTCCATATAACATTCCCCTATAACTCCTCTTATTATTCCATACAACATCCCCTATAACTCCTCTTATTGTTCCATATTACATCCCCCTATAACTCCTCTTATTATTCTATATTACATACCTCATAACTCCTCTTATTGTTCTATATAACATCCCCCCTATAACTCCTCTTATTATTCTATATTACATCCCCCATAACTCCTTTTATTGTTCCTTATCTCTCCCCTTATAACACCTATTGTTGTTCCATATAACATTCCCCTATAACTCCTCTTATTGTTCCATATAACATTCCCCTATAACTCATCTTATTGTTCCATATAACGTCCCCCAATAACTCCACTTATTGTTCTATATAAAATACCCCTATAACTCCTCTTATTGTTCCATATAACATTCCCCTATAACTCTTCTTATTGTTCCATATTACATCCCCCATAACTCCTTTTATTGTTTCTTATATCTCTCCTTATAACACCTATTGTTGTTCCATATAACTTCCCCATATAACTCCTCTTATTGTTCCATATAACATCCCCCTGTAACTCCTCTTATTGTTCCATATTACATCCCCCTATAACTCCTCTTATTATTCCATATAACATCCCCTATAACTCCTCTTATTGTTCCATATTACATCCCCCTATAACTCCTCTTATTATTCTATATTACATACCTCATAACTCCTCTTATTGTTCTATATAACATCCCCCCATAACTCCTCTTATTATTCTATATTACATCCCCCATAACTCCTCTTATTATTCTATATTACATCCCCCTATAACTCCTTTTATTGTTCCTTGTATCTCTCCTTATAACACCTATTGTTGTTCCATATAACATTCCCCTATAACTCATCTTATTGTTCCATATAACTTCCCCATATAACTCCTCTTATTGTTCCATATAACATCCCCCTATAACTCCTCTTATTGTTCCATATAACATTTCCCTATAACTCTCCTTATTGTTCTATATAACATCCCCCTATAACTCCTCTTATTATTCCATCTAACACCTGTTATAACGTCTCTTATTTCTCCATATAATCCTCCATATAACTCCTCCTATTTCTCCATATAATCCTCCATATAACTCCTCCTATTGCTCCATATAATCCTCCATATAACTCCTCCTACTGTTTCATATAATCCTCCATATAACTCCTCCTATTGCTCCATATAATCCTCCATCTAACACCTCCTATTGCTCCATATAATCCTCCATATAACACCTCCTATTTCTCCATATAATCCTCCATATAACTCCTCCTATTTCTCCATATAATCCTCCATATAACTCCTCCTATTTCTCCATATAATCCTCCATCTAACACCTCCTATTGCTTCATATAATCCTCCATATAACTCCTCCTACTGCGTCTTATAATCCTCCATATAACTCTTCCTACTGCTTCATATAATCCTCCATATAACTCCTCCTATTATCCTTATAATCCTCCATATAACTCCTCCTATTATCCTTATAATCCTCCATATAACTCCTCCTACTTGGACCACAGAATTCTCCCCATAACTCCTCCTATTTCTCCATATAATCCTTCCTATTATGCCTCCATATAACATATCTCTCTAGCTCCTTCTGTTACTGTAAATAATTATATAACAGTTCACTGTCCCACTCATATGCAATTCTTTCTTTCTGTAGCTCCTGATAATGATCAGACTGATGCTGTTTTTTCTGGGATATCTGATTCCACGCCTCCGCCACTGGTCCCTCATTGTGGTACGTATCTTCCCTCATGTAGGAGCCTTTCATCTCTCTATAGAGTGGACACAGAGAATGTCTCTTAACCCCTTCATGACGTAGCTGGCAGTTGGAGACCACAGGTCATTGTTTTTTTGTTGCAATGGATTCTGGGGTCCCAGAGAAGAGTGCAGCCTTAAGTGATGGAACCGGCATGACGATCCAGCCACTTCCAGAGTCATTAAGGGGTTAATAAGGAGGTTCTACTAAATACGCTGTAAAATGCAATAGGCAGTCTACAGCACAGAGTTTAATATGTGGTTGCCGAGCTGAATAATAATAATAATACCCAGCATCCTCTTACCAATGTAACAATCGAATGTGCAGAACTGGATCTTTTCCATTTTAATTCTACTTCATTTCCTAAACCCAGAAAGTGAAAGATTGATGAACATACAATTTAACCCTAACTGATCCAAATAAACATGGACAGTTTAATTCTTTTTTTTTACCCTTTGAATGCCAAGTGGGGGGATCCAACTCTTGTAAAAAGAATGTGTTAGATCATCATCTGACATTCACAGGGTTAAATATACTCTAAACTGAAGTTAGCTTGATCATATAATATCTATAATAAATAGCGTTCCTTTCCTTAACCTTCTGAGTGCCAATGAGGTATCTAACGCATTGCGTTGCAATGCGTTGGATACCTCTCTAGCACTCAAAGGGTTAAAACAGATTGTATCATTTTTTTAGGCTTCCAGCAGTGGTGGTAGAAACCTAAATTATACAACAGCCCTATCTGACTTGGGGGACAGAAGTATCTGGATTCCCTGTACAGTGGTGTTTTTTCAGTGCAGACTATAATATTGTGGCTGCTCAGCATCTTCACTAGTTTGAATTGGGGCTCATAGGCTCCTTGTTATACGCCTATAGAACACCATCAGATTTGGAAAGCTAAGCTATTTAGTTTCCGCTCAAAGGGATTTTCAAAGTCACTTTGAATCCTGATAGGACAGTTTCTTCTTCCACATAGTTAGGTTGATAAAGCTCCTAGATTCAGTTAATTGGGAGATGAATTTTGAAAGCTCATTCATCAACTTACTGTGCATGTTTGGAAGTCCAGGCAGTAAATGAAAATAATGCCCCGAATGGCGCCTGTTTGATTTGTAATATCTCTTTACAGTAATGCTCTAAGCTATTGACCATGCAGCTTTCCTTCAAAGTTCCAAAATAACTCAGAAATTTGCAGTACAGGCCCGTTATGCTCATCTGTAGGGTGGTCACTAAGAATCATCCACTTATAAACTTCATCATAAATTGACAGTCATTAACTTTCATTGCCTATTTAACCCTACAGGTCACTGCACACACATACCTGAACAATAACTACATGCACTCATGGACAAACAGGCATGTAAAGGGTTACAGCACACAGCACGTTACTGATTCATTAGGGTTGGAGTTTCCATAATAATTACTTTCCAGGAGACAATATAATATTAAGGGAACGAGACAGATAGTTCTCAAACTGGGTTGTATGAAAACCTATATAGCACTGAGGAGGTTAAAAACCCAATTTAGCTCAATATAAGCTTGATCATATTACCCCCGACTACAAAAAAAACAGCGGTGACATGTCTTCAAGCATGGCAAGCATTTCAATTGCCTGTGCTCTAAAGATAGACCCACCAAACGTGGGAATTTGTAAGGTTATTCAATCCGTTAGCCATATGATGCGTTAAGGACCAACTTTAAAGGGATAGTAATACATAAAATGTAAAAAAATATATGTTGTAGGATTTATCCCCTGAGTAAAACAAGAGTTCTCCCACTGCTGAGAGATATTTTCTTAAACAATTATAACAGCTCAAACCTGATTTTTTTAGGTGCAATATAACAGTGACCTGAAAATTTACAGTGGTGCTGTTGCTACACCATCCTATGGACAGCTCTGGTCTGTAGACCAAAATCTCCATAGGATGGTGTAGCAACAGCGCCACTGTAAATTTTCAGGCCACTGTGATATTGCACGTAAAAAATTCAGGTGTGAGCTGTTATCATTTTTTAATAAAAGATCTCTCTGCGGTGGGAGTACTCTTGTTTTATTCAGGGACATAAACCCTACAACATATCGTTTTTTACATCTTAAGTATTACTATCCCTTTAAAATGGGAACATCTGCACCCAGTTTCAATACATCTAAAGCACACCCAAAATGTGTCAAATGTCAGTAGAATTAACTCTATGAGTGCCAGTGGGGTATACTTACCCCACTGGCACTCACAGGGTTAATCCAGCTAAGTTACAAAACAGCCCCTAAAAAGAAACATTTACCATAAATCCTGATGTTCTTCTGAGTCTTCAGCTCCCTGTTCAGCTACTGTCCATCTTCTTCTTCTATCTTCCTGCTCTCCATCTTCTGTCTTCTACTCCTCATTGTTTCACTCATGTGAAAGGAAACATTAAATGGGTGTCACAAACATAATTCGGACATTTGTGCAGAGCTATGCATTGCGTACTTCTCTGGTACTCAAAGGGTGAAACAATGCACAAATTTCTGAGTTAAAATAGTAGATGTTGCCAAATGAAAAAAACAAATGTTTCCATTCTTTTTGTGAAAATTAAAATTTCCTTCTTAAAGAGAAGAATAAGTGTGTAAGTAAGGGGACAGTAAGGGCAAGATGCAAGAAGAGGGAAAGACAGTGTGAGGGAATTTTGAACAGAGACTGTGTTTTTTATGGCCAAGCTCTGTTCAAAATATCTCCTATCCATTGGCTGGAATGTGTGCTTACGCACCTCCCAGCCAATCAGCTTCAAGCAGGTTTTCATCAATCCCCCGCTAGAAGTTAGAACAAAAACAAAACTCACCTTTAAACTGTAATAACTTTGAAAATACACATCTCCCAGCAGTGGGAACACAATTGTTTTACCAGCAAGCACTACAACAACAAAGTTTACTTCTCTTTTAAAGTCTTCCAACATAGCCAATGTTTGTGTAAGAAGATTTCTTGGTAATGAATGAAATGAAGCTAAACCTGACTGCCGTAGTGAATGGAGACAAAGGAGGGTCAGATGTTTTACACCAGTTAGAGACAGTGCCAGTGGGGTGTAACAGTGCTGAGAAGTTGGTTACAATGCAGATAGAATATTGACCCAGGGAAACATCTAATTGCCTTTTGGAGTCAGGAAGGATTTTATACCCACTTGGGGCATAATTGGAATGGCATCAAGGGTCTTTGTTTTCCTTTCCTGTGGACCAACAAAAACAAGTGTGATACAGTAAAGTCTGGACTTGATGGACACATCTTTTTACATCCTCATCAACTGTGTTACTCTGTTACAAGTAACTGTTTTACTCTTCTCCCATTTAGATCATCACCCTGATAACCAGTGGGTATGTGATCCTGATGATAGTCCTGTCTGAGGTAAGCACTGGAAACCATGTTCAGCTGGAGGGAAGCATGGAGATATGTAATATATAGGGCCTTATGTAGTAAAGAAATGGGAAGAAATTCTGGGGAAGCCAACTGCCTCATAGAATAGTAGGCAACAAAAAATAAAAATGATCCTTAACCACGCCCCCCTGTGCCGGTTCAGGTGGTCGCTAAGGGGTCAAGTTGGACCTAAAATTCTCCTTTACAGTTTGCCACTGTCCCAAACCTACACATTTTTTTCTTTTCTCTCAGTGACTTCTAAGGTGACCCCGTGTCCTGGACTGCCCAGGAAAGACCCGGATTTTATATGTGTGTCCCATGTCCCGGGCATCCCCCTTCTGGGACAATACAAAGTCCCAGAATGTAGACTCCAGAGCACAGAGTTCTAAACACTGGGACGAACACTGCCCATTGCCTACTGTGACACCACCCTAGTGACTTCCAATGGAGATTCTATTAACCTCTTAAGGACCAGCATGCATGCACACAGCCGACACTTAAGGGCTGCAGAGCTTTTTTTTTTTCGTGATCATGTTCAGGACTCCCCAGACAGTGTGTAGTCACACGGGGAGCCCAGAAATCCATGATGTGCCAGGACCATCATGGGTCCGTATGGCAAGTTCACCCATGACGGTCCTGGAATGTTGTGGGTCCTTTAATGGGTTAAACTGTGCCAGTGCAGTATGCAATGTGTGATTCCACAAATCAAACAATGCCACTGGGGTAGGCAACACATCGGAAAGCATAGTGCTGCACACCCCTCTGCCCTGAAATTGTTAATAATGGACAAAGGAAAGTAACCAAGCACGAGAGCCCCACAAAACACAGAGGACACAGAAGTGGCGTGTGGAGGACAGGAAGGGGTAATGGGGAAAACACAAAGGGACCACTGAGGGACAAAGGATGAGAAAATATCACATATACAAAACAGAGGTGGAGGAGGAAAGAGTGAAATACAGAGTTCATGTGAGACAGTCACTACAAGTGTAATATCTCTCACTTCTCTGTTTATTATCACACAGGGAAAGCCATGATTATTTTACTAGGATAGATAGATAGATAGATAGATAGATAGATAGATAGATAGATAGATATGAGATAGATAGATAGATATGAGATAGATAGATAGATAGATAGATAGATAGATAGATAGATAGATAGATAGATATGAGATAGATAGATAGTAGTGATGAGCGAGCATGCTCGGCCGAAGCTCGGTTCGGCTCGAGCATCGCTCTGCTCGGCACATGGTGGTACTCGTACGAGTACCACATGTGCTCGCCCGCCATGTTCGGGTCTCCTCCCCGCACGTTTCGCGGCTGCTGCGCAGCCAATAAACGTGCAGGGAGGCTCTGACATCAGTGTAATGCCAGCAGCCATGTTGGCTGCTGGCATTACACTGATTGGCTGGCCAGAACCCGTGATCGGGTGCTGTATAGCACCTGACCAGCGAGTTCGGCTCAGTCTTAGCCAGGGAGAGATGAGGATAGGAAGGGAAAGTCAGTGTAGGGAGAAGAAAAGCGAGTTTGTTAAAAAAAAAGACCCAAAAGTCCTTTTTAGGACTACTGTGTGTGGGGGCAGCAGTTTATTTTGTGTGGGGGGGCAGAGATATAAAAAAAAAAACTTCACATATTCTGTTCACTGTGCCTAGCCGCAGATTAGCAGCACATTCTGTTTAGTGTGCAAAGTTGCAGATTAGAGCACATTCTGTTCAGTGTGCAAAGTTGCAGATTAGCAGCACATTCTTTTTAGTGTGCAAAGTTGCAGATTAGAGCACATTCTGTTCAGTATGCAAAGTTGCAGATTAGCAGCACATTCTTTTTAGTGTGCAAAGTTTCAGATTAGGAGAACATTCTGTTAAGTGTTCAAACTGTAAAATATCAAAGTCACATATTCCATTCACTGTGCGTAGCCGCAGTTAAGAAGAACATTCTGTTTACTGTGCAAAGTTGCATATTAGGAGAACATTCTGTTAAGTGTTCAAACTGTAAAATATCAAAGTCACATATTCCATTCACTGTGCGTAGCCGCAGTTAAGAAGAACATTCTGTTTACTGTGCAAAGTTGCATATTAGGAGAACATTCTGTTAAGTGTTCAAACTGTAAAATATCAAAGTCACATATTCCATTCACTGTGCGTAGCCGCAGTTAAGAAGAACATTCTGTTTACTGTGCAAAGTTGCATATTAGGAGAACATTCTGTTAAGTGTTCAAACTGTAAAATATCAAAGTCACATATTCCATTCACTGTGCGTAGCCGCAGTTAAGAAGAACATTCTGTTTACTGTGCAAAGTTGCATATTAGGAGAACATTCTGTTAAGTGTTCAAACTGTAAAATATCAAAGTCACATATTCCATTCACTGTGCGTAGCCGCAGTTAAGAAGAACATTCTGTTTACTGTGCAAAGTTGCATATTAGGAGAACATTCTGTTAACTGTGCAAACTGTAAAATATCAAAGTCACATATTCCATTCACTGTGCCGAGCCGCAGTTAAGAAGAACATTCTGTTTACTGTGCAAAGTTGCAAATTAGGAGAACATTCTGTTAAGTGTTCAAACTGTAAAATATCAAAGTCACATATTCCATTCACTGTGCGTAGCCGCAGTTAAGAAGAACATTCTGTTTACTGTGCAAAGTTGCATATTAGGAGAACATTCTGTTAACTGTGCAAACTGTAAAATATCAAAGTCACATATTCCATTCACTGTGCGTAGCCGCAGTTAAGAAGAACATTCTGTTTACTGTGCAAAGTTGCAGATTTGCAGCACATATTCCGTGTAATATGAAGAAGGCGGGTTAAAAGGGACGGGGAAGTGGACGTGATCCTGATAGTTCAGGGCACGGGTCAGGACGCGTAGAAACTGTGCCTGGTGCCAGAGCACAAGACAGAAAGACATCCACCATACCTAGCTTCATGTCTCAGTTTACAGGGCGTCGCAGGACATCACTCTCGAGGTCCGACCACTGCGAACAGGTGGTCGGTTGGATGTCAGCTGATACTGCTTCCAGTCGGTTAAGCACCACCCTGTCTTCCACCAAGTCCACTCTCAGTAGCCAAGAGTCTGGTCAACATAATCCTCACCCTGATCATCCTTCCTCCCACCATAGAGGATCTGGTCAAAGAAGTGATCCCACACTGGGATATAGTGAGGAGCTCGTCTCATCACCAATCCTTAATTTGAACCTCTCTCCAAGCACGCTTGCAGAGGAACATGACATCTTGTGCCCTGATTCACAACCTCTAGAGGGTACCCAATCACAAGAAGATGACAGAGGTGAACGGCATTTAAGGTCAAAGGAAGTGGATGATGATGATGATGAGACACAGTTGCCATTAAATCAACCACTATTACTGTCTCAAGACCTTGATGAGGAGGATGATATACAGTTGTCAATGACTGAGTATGTGGTGGGATCAAGACATGAGGAGGATGATCAGAGTGAGGAAGTGGAGGAGGACTTGGTGGACGATGAGGTGACTGACCCCACCTGGGAAGGTGTAGAGCCGAGCGATGACAGCAGTCCTGAGGGTGAGCCATCTGCAGCACCGCAACAGGCTGGAAGAGGCAGTGGTGTGGCTACAGAAAGAAGGCGGACCGCACCAAACCGGCCCGCAAATGTTCCACGGAGCACCCCCTTGCGTAAATCTCCCTTGCCAAGGGGTAGGTGTTCCGCGGTATGGCGTTTTTTAAGGAAAGTGCGGACGACAAAAGAATTGTAGTTTGCAACCTGTGCAACACCAGAATGAGCCGAGGCATGAACACTAGAAACCTCACCACCACCAGCATGATCCGACACATGGCATCCAAGCACCGTAATAAGTGGGAGGAACGCCCGGATCGCCAATCTGTGTCTGCAGGCCACACCACTGCCTCCTCTTCCCCTGTTTTCGGTGCCGGCCAATCGCCTGTCGAAGGCGCAGGCCCGCATACCTCCCGCCCTGCACCTGTACCATCTGAAGCACCATCAGCGACCACATCCACTTCCCTGTCCCAGCACAGCGTCCAAATGTCGTTACCCCAGGCATTTGAGCGCAAGCGAAAATACCCAGCCAGCCACCCACAGGCCATAGCACTAACCTCACACCTTTCCAAATTACTGGCCATCGAAATGCTGCCATTTAGGCTTGTGGAGACTGAGTCCTTCCGCAGCCTGATGGCAGCAGCTGTCCCTCGGTACGCAGTCCCCAGCCGCCACTACTTTTCCCGGTGTGCCGTCCCCGCCTTACACCACCATGTGTCCCGTAACATCACCCGTGCCCTGACCAACGCAGTTACTGGGAAGGTCCACTTAACGACTGACACATGGACAAGTGCTTGTGGCCAGGGACGCTACATTTCCCTGACGGCACACTGGGTGAATGTCGTGGAGGCTGGGAGCGACTCGGACCCTGGGATGGCACAGGTGCTACCCACGCCGAGGATTGCGGGCCCTACCTCCATCAGGGTTTCCGCCAGCACCTACGTTATTGGCTCCTCCTCCTCCGTTTCCACCTCCGAATTCTCTGCGCGCAGCGCCACTCACCCATCAGCCGGTAGCTGGAAGCAGTGTAGCACTGCAGTCGGGAAGCGTCAACAGGCCGTGCTGAAGCTGATCTGCCTTGGGGACAAACAGCACATGGCCTCAGAGCTGTTGCAGGGGATTAGTCACCAGACCGAGCAGTGGCTCTCGCCACTCAACCTGCAACCAGGCATGGTTGTGTGTGATAATGGGCGTAACTTGGTGGCGGCTTTGGAGCTCGGCAAGCTCACACACGTACCATGCCTAGCGCATGTATTTAATTTAGTGGTTCTGCGATTTCTAAAAACCTACCCCAATTTGCATGATCTCTTGACGAAGGTGCGCCGCGTGTGTGCACATTTCCGTAAGTCATCTACAGCTTCAGCCGGCCTGTTGAAGCTGCAGCAGCGCTTACAATTGCCAGCTCACCGGCTGCTGTGTGACGTGAGCACGCGCTGGAACTCCACCTTCCACATGTTGGCCCGGCTTTGTGAGCAGCAGAGGGCAGTAGTGGAGTACCAGCTGTTACACGGTCGTCGCCTCTCCGTTCAACTTCCTGTAATCAGAAGTGAGGAGTGGGAATGGATGTCAGACCTCTGTGAGGTTTTACGCAATTTTGAGGAATCGACACAGATGGTGAGCGGCGATAACGCTATTATCAGTGTAACCATCCCACTTCTGTGTCTACTGAAACGCTCGCTGCTCACAATTAAAACTGACGCTTTGCATGTGGAAGAGGTGGAAATGCGGGAGGAAGAGCTTACACAAGGTGATAGCCAGAGCACCCTCACTTCGTCTTCTCAACGACAATTGGAGGAGGCGGAGGAGGAGGAGGAGGAGGAGGAAGACACGGTTGCCTCCGCTACAGAGGGTAGCCATGGAACTTTAGTTCCATCTCTTCAGCGTGGGTGGGCAGAAGAGGAGGAAGAGGATGAGGAGATTGAGAGTCATCCTCCTGGTGAGGACAGCGAAATCTTGCCTGTTGGTACTCTGGCACACATGGCTGACTTTATGTTAGGCTGCCTTTCCCGTGACCCACGCGTTATACGCATTTTAGACAACACGGATTACTGGGTGTTCACCCTTCTGGACCCCCGCTACAAAGAGAATTTCTCATCTCTCATTCCTCCAGTGGAGAGGACAAGCAAAATGGTGCAATACCAGAAGGTTCTTGTCGAAAAATTGCTCCAAAATTTTCCATCTGACAACACTGGCGGCAGAGTACGTGCTACCTTTTCCAACCGAGAAGGGGAGAAAAGGGGAGCACACAGCAGTTCCGACAAAGGCAGGGCAACACTCTCCAAGGCGTGGGACACCTTCATGACACCCCGCCAGCACCCTCACCCTGATGCGCAGCCTAGTGTCACAAGGAGGGAAAAGTTTTGGAAGATGGTGAAGGAGTACGTAGCAGACCGTGTCAGCGTCCTCAATGATCCCTCTGTGCCTTACAACTACTGGGTGTCCAAGCTGGACACGTGGTATGAACTGGCACTCTACGCCTTGGAGGTGCTGGCCTGCCCTGCCGCCAGCGTTCTGTCTGAGCAGGTATTTAGTGCTGCTGGTGGCATCATAACAGAAAATGCTGATAGGTTGACACTTATAAAAATGAACAAGGCCTGGATTTCCCCTGACTTCTCCACTCCACTGGAGGAAAGCCCCGGGGGAACATAAAGTGACTTTATATATGTTATTTACAATGATGGGAATACTCTGTATTCCCATTCACCCCTTCCACCCAAAAAACGGGTATATGGTTGACTCTCTTCCATATACCCTGGGATATAATTTTTATATAGGGCCAGCTCACCAGCGGGCCCTGTGATATAATTTTTATATAGGGCCAGCTCACCAGCGGGCGCAGTTTGACAATTTTTGTATAGGTCAGCTCACCAGCGGGCCTTCTCATATAATGTTTTATTGGGTCAGCTCTCTAGCGGGCCCTCTCATATAATGTTTTATAGCGTCAGCTCACTAGCGGGCCTTCGCATATAATGTTTAGGATGGTCAGCTCCGCAGCGGACCCTCACCCATAATGTTTTAGATGGTCGGCTCAGCGCACGTTTCCCTCTTAATCATGGCCCCAGTTCAGAAAAATCGAGGAAATTTTTGGGAGAATTTGCCTTTGCACACGTTTCCCTCTTAATCATGGCCTCAGTTCAGAAAAATCAAGGAAATTTTTGGGAGAATTTGCCTCTGCGCACGTTTCCCTCTTAATCATGGCCTCAGTTCAGAAAAATCAAGGACATTTTTGGGAGAATTTGCCTCTGCGCACGTTTCCCTCTTAATCATGGCCTCAGTTCAGAAAAATCGATGAAATTTTGTGCAGAATTTGCAGATGATATACAAGTAAATATACAGCAAATACTGTTTGGTAACAATTTTTCGCCTAAAGTCGTTTTTATCTTCCTTTTTGTGTGTTTTACGGTCAGTCTGTAAAAATGGCGTACTACGGGCGAAAGATCGTTCCCAGCAGCGATGTTGGAGTCCAAGATGCATCCAGACATCCTCCCTATGCTGTCCCTGAACCATTTCTGTGGTGTTTCCATCATTTTCTGCCCTTTTCCTATGGACCAGGCACCCTCCCCTCATCAGAGCAGGGGGTGCCTGGTGTAATGCTCGAGTCCTCCCATTGACTTCAATGGGGCTCGGGTGCTCGGCCGAGCACTCGAGCCTCCGGGGGCGCTCGGTCAGAGCACCCGAACACCCGAGCATTGGGGTGCTCGCTCATCACTAATAGATAGATATCAGATAGATAGATAGATAGATAGATAGATATGAGATAGATAGATAGATAGATAGATAGATAGATAGATATGAGATAGATAGATAGATAGATAGATAGATAGATAGATAGATATCAGATAGATATGAGATAGATAGGTAGATAGATAGATATCAGATAGGTAGATAGATAGATAGATATCAGATAGATAGATAGATAGATAGATATGAGATAGATAGATAGATAGATAGATAGATAGATAGATAGATAGATAGATAGATAGATAGATATGAGATAGATAGATAGTAGTGATGAGCGAGCATGCTCGGCCGAAGCTCGGTTCGGCTCGAGCATCGCTCTGCTCGGCACATGGTGGTACTCGTACGAGTACCACATGTGCTCGCCCGCCATGTTCGGGTCTCCTCCCCGCACGTTTCGCGGCTGCTGCGCAGCCAATAAACGTGCAGGGAGGCTCTGACATCAGTGTAATGCCAGCAGCCATGTTGGCTGCTGGCATTACACTGATTGGCTGGCCAGAACCCGTGATCGGGTGCTGTATAGCACCTGACCAGCGAGTTCGGCTCAGTCTTAGCCAGGGAGAGATGAGGATAGGAAGGGAAAGTCAGTGTAGGGAGAAGAAAAGCGAGTTTGTTAAAAAAAAAGACCCAAAAGTCCTTTTTAGGACTACTGTGTGTGGGGGCAGCAGTTTATTTTGTGTGGGGGGGCAGAGATATAAAAAAAAAAACTTCACATATTCTGTTCACTGTGCCTAGCCGCAGATTAGCAGCACATTCTGTTTAGTGTGCAAAGTTGCAGATTAGAGCACATTCTGTTCAGTGTGCAAAGTTGCAGATTAGCAGCACATTCTTTTTAGTGTGCAAAGTTGCAGATTAGAGCACATTCTGTTCAGTATGCAAAGTTGCAGATTAGCAGCACATTCTTTTTAGTGTGCAAAGTTTCAGATTAGGAGAACATTCTGTTAAGTGTTCAAACTGTAAAATATCAAAGTCACATATTCCATTCACTGTGCGTAGCCGCAGTTAAGAAGAACATTCTGTTTACTGTGCAAAGTTGCATATTAGGAGAACATTCTGTTAAGTGTTCAAACTGTAAAATATCAAAGTCACATATTCCATTCACTGTGCGTAGCCGCAGTTAAGAAGAACATTCTTCTGGCGGCTTTGGAGCTCGGCAAGCTCACACACGTACCATGCCTAGCGCATGTATTTAATTTAGTGGTTCTGCGATTTCTAAAAACCTACCCCAATTTGCATGATCTCTTGACGAAGGTGCGCCGCGTGTGTGCACATTTCCGTAAGTCATCTACAGCTTCAGCCGGCCTGTTGAAGCTGCAGCAGCGCTTACAATTGCCAGCTCACCGGCTGCTGTGTGACGTGAGCACGCGCTGGAACTCCACCTTCCACATGTTGGCCCGGCTTTGTGAGCAGCAGAGGGCAGTAGTGGAGTACCAGCTGTTACACGGTCGTCGCCTCTCCGTTCAACTTCCTGTAATCAGAAGTGAGGAGTGGGAATGGATGTCAGACCTCTGTGAGGTTTTACGCAATTTTGAGGAATCGACACAGATGGTGAGCGGCGATAACGCTATTATCAGTGTAACCATCCCACTTCTGTGTCTACTGAAACGCTCGCTGCTCACAATTAAAACTGACGCTTTGCATGTGGAAGAGGTGGAAATGCGGGAGGAAGAGCTTACACAAGGTGATAGCCAGAGCACCCTCACTTCGTCTTCTCAACGACAATTGGAGGAGGCGGAGGAGGAGGAGGAGGAGGAGGAAGACACGGTTGCCTCCGCTACAGAGGGTAGCCATGGAACTTTAGTTCCATCTCTTCAGCGTGGGTGGGCAGAAGAGGAGGAAAAGGATGAGGAGATTGAGAGTCATCCTCCTGGTGAGGACAGCGAAATCTTGCCTGTTGGTACTCTGGCACACATGGCTGACTTTATGTTAGGCTGCCTTTCCCGTGACCCACGCGTTATACGCATTTTAGACAACACGGATTACTGGGTGTTCACCCTTCTGGACCCCCGCTACAAAGAGAATTTCTCATCTCTCATTCCTCCAGTGGAGAGGACAAGCAAAATGGTGCAATACCAGAAGGTTCTTGTCGAAAAATTGCTCCAAAATTTTCCATCTGACAACACTGGCGGCAGAGTACGTGCTACCTTTTCCAACCGAGAAGGGGAGAAAAGGGGAGCACACAGCAGTTCCGACAAAGGCAGGGCAACACTCTCCAAGGCGTGGGACACCTTCATGACACCCCGCCAGCACCCTCACCCTGATGCGCAGCCTAGTGTCACAAGGAGGGAAAAGTTTTGGAAGATGGTGAAGGAGTACGTAGCAGACCGTGTCAGCGTCCTCAATGATCCCTCTGTGCCTTACAACTACTGGGTGTCCAAGCTGGACACGTGGTATGAACTGGCACTCTACGCCTTGGAGGTGCTGGCCTGCCCTGCCGCCAGCGTTCTGTCTGAGCAGGTATTTAGTGCTGCTGGTGGCATCATAACAGAAAATGCTGATAGGTTGACACTTATAAAAATGAACAAGGCCTGGATTTCCCCTGACTTCTCCACTCCACTGGAGGAAAGCCCCGGGGGAACATAAAGTGACTTTATATATGTTATTTACAATGATGGGAATACTCTGTATTCCCATTCACCCCTTCCACCCAAAAAACGGGTATATGGTTGACTCTCTTCCATATACCCTGGGATATAATTTTTATATAGGGCCAGCTCACCAGCGGGCCCTGTGATATAATTTTTATATAGGGCCAGCTCACCAGCGGGCGCAGTTTGACAATTTTTGTATAGGTCAGCTCACCAGCGGGCCTTCTCATATAATGTTTTATTGGGTCAGCTCTCTAGCGGGCCCTCTCATATAATGTTTTATAGCGTCAGCTCACTAGCGGGCCTTCGCATATAATGTTTAGGATGGTCAGCTCCGCAGCGGACCCTCACCCATAATGTTTTAGATGGTCGGCTCAGCGCACGTTTCCCTCTTAATCATGGCCCCAGTTCAGAAAAATCGAGGAAATTTTTGGGAGAATTTGCCTTTGCACACGTTTCCCTCTTAATCATGGCCTCAGTTCAGAAAAATCAAGGAAATTTTTGGGAGAATTTGCCTCTGCGCACGTTTCCCTCTTAATCATGGCCTCAGTTCAGAAAAATCAAGGACATTTTTGGGAGAATTTGCCTCTGCGCACGTTTCCCTCTTAATCATGGCCTCAGTTCAGAAAAATCGATGAAATTTTGTGCAGAATTTGCAGATGATATACAAGTAAATATACAGCAAATACTGTTTGGTAACAATTTTTCGCCTAAAGTCGTTTTTATCTTCCTTTTTGTGTGTTTTACGGTCAGTCTGTAAAAATGGCGTACTACGGGCGAAAGATCGTTCCCAGCAGCGATGTTGGAGTCCAAGATGCATCCAGACATCCTCCCTATGCTGTCCCTGAACCATTTCTGTGGTGTTTCCATCATTTTCTGCCCTTTTCCTATGGACCAGGCACCCTCCCCTCATCAGAGCAGGGGGTGCCTGGTGTAATGCTCGAGTCCTCCCATTGACTTCAATGGGGCTCGGGTGCTCGGCCGAGCACTCGAGCCTCCGGGGGCGCTCGGTCAGAGCACCCGAACACCCGAGCATTGGGGTGCTCGCTCATCACTAATAGATAGATATCAGATAGATAGATAGATAGATAGATAGATATGAGATAGATAGATAGATAGATAGATAGATATGAGATAGATAGATAGATAGATAGATAGATAGATAGATAGATAGATATCAGATAGATATGAGATAGATAGGTAGATAGATAGATATCAGATAGATAGATAGATAGATAGATATCAGATAGATAGATAGATAGATAGATATGAGATAGATAGATAGATAGATAGATAGATAGATAGATAGATAGATATGAGTTAGATTAGATAGATATATAGATATGGGATAGATAGATAGATAGATAGATAGATAGATAGATAGATAGATAGATATGAGTTAGATTAGATAGATATATAGATATGGGATAGATAGATAGATAGATAGATAGATAGAGATAGATAGATAGATAGATAGATAGATAGATAGATAGATAGATATGAGATAGATAGATAGATAGATAGATAGATAGATAGATAGACAGACAGATAGATAGATAGATAGATAGATAGATAGATAGATAGATAGATAGATATGAGATAGAATATGAGGATAGATAGATAGATAGATAGATAGATAGATAGATAGATAGATAGATAGATAGATAGATATGAGATAGATAGATAGATAGATAGATAGATATGAGATAGATAGATAGATAGATATGAGATAGATAGATAGATAGATAGATAGATAGATAGATATGAGATAGATAGATAGATAGATAGATAGATATGAGATAGATAGATAGATAGATAGATAGATAGATAGATAGATAGGTAGATAGATATGAGATGGATAGATATGAGATAGATAGATAGATAGATAGATAGATAGATAGATAGATAGATAGATATGAGATAGAATATGAGGATAGATAGATAGATAGATAGATAGATAGATAGATAGATAGATAGATAGATAGATAGATATGAGATAGATAGATAGATAGATAGATAGATATGAGATAGATAGATAGATAGATAGATAGATAGATAGATAGATAGATAGATATGAGATAGAATATTAGATAGATAGATAGGTAGATAGATATGAGATGGATAGATATGAGATAGATAGATAGATAGATAGATAGATAGATAGATAGATAGAAGGTGACAGAGTTACTAAGGATAATACAAGTATTGATATGATTAACGCTATGTGAAAAATGATTTGGGGGCACTTTAATATGCATGAAAGTTCTGCTTTAATGTGTTTAACAGAGTGATTTACCTAGGTGTGAGTCTATACTTCATATATGTATGTATATGTGTGTATATGTATATATATATATATATATATATATATATACATATTTAAAAGAAGAAACCTGCGCCTCTACCACACACACACCCAGGGGCCTTCAATACACACACACGTGCAACACACACATACTATATATATATATATATATATATATATATATATATATATATATATATATATACACACACACACATACACGCAATGCACAAACACGTACAACACATGCAATACATATGCACAACAGACAATACACACAATACAGACAATACAAACATGTACGGTATACATGAGTGCAACACACATGCCCACAACACACACACGCTATACACACACGCAATACACAAATGCACAAAAAACACACATACACAAAACACATATGCAATACACACACACATGCACAATACACAACACACACATAAATACACACATACAACATGCTCAAAACACACACAAAGCACACATGCAATACAAATACACAATATACACCACACATGCAATGCACACATACACAGTACACATGTACAATACACACACACAACACACATGCACAAAAAAATACATACACCACACACATGCAATACACACACACAATACACACACCATACACACACAAGCACAATACACCACAACACACACAAAACACACATGTACAACACACCTGCTCAAAACACATACACACAAAATATGCAATATGCACACATACACATGCACAACACAAACACATAATACACACATGCACAATACACACATGCACAATACACACGTACGCACAAGATGAAATACACATGCGTACAACACAAATATGCGCAATTCACATACATTCACAACACACACAAATACACACTCAATACACACATGATACACATACACACATACAAACACAATATATACACAGGCAATACACATACACACACAAACACAGCATACACACAAACACAATATATACAAAACATGCACACAATACACTCACTTATATAATAAACACAATACACATTTCACATTTTTCACCTGCACACAATAATCAATAAATGTTATCATCAATGAGATTAGCCTAGAGAGAGACCTGCCCATGACTGTAAAGGGTGATGATGTCTTGAGGTAATAATATATATCTGTTCCTTTAAAAACTACAGCAAAGTACAAATATAAAACAGTAAACATTTATACCTGACTGCTCTGTGAAGGATACTTTCCGAATCGAGTAGAGAGAAATGATACCTCTATTGGCTAACTGAGTGGATCTAGGATGCAAGCTTTCAAGAAACTGCTTATGCACTAAGGAGTGATAAAGAGGTGATGATGTGGAGATGACCTCTCCAGTGATATCACTTCTCCAGTTCCTATGTTATTCTATTGAGCCAATGCACTAAGATCTCCAAAGTTTGGCAAAGCTTAGTGCATGGTTTCCATAGTAACACAGGAATTTTAGAAGTTATAGCAATGGAGATGTCATTTCCACATTATCACCTCTTTATTACTCCGTAGTGCATCCCACCCCATGTCTTGAAAGCTTTCATCCTAGAGCCACTCAGCCAATAAAGGGATCATTTTCACTGTACTAGTCACCTGTTTTTTCAAAGGTTAACACAGTCCTCTCTTTACCCATACTTCCTAATCAACTCATTCTGTTAGAGTTCATATGTAAAGGTACAGTTCCCCTTTACCTTACTGACATCAGCTTGTGTCTGAACAGAAGGCAGCGAGGCTGGTGTTCTAAGATGAACTAGATTCATTCTGAGATAAAACAAATTCCTCCATTGGGAACAAATACTTCCACATTGATTGAATTGCGGCTTTTAACCCCTTTAATGCTAGAGAGGTCTTCGGTGGATTGATTACTGATACATTTGTAGATCTCGCTAGAATTCGAGGGGGTTACCTTCACTCAGTGGAAATCTGGAGATTTTTTATATTTCTCTTGCATTGCACTGACTTGCCCTGATAATTGCTCCATGTTCTTTACACATAAGGCCCAGTGAGAGCTTAGATCTCACCAGATTCCATTCTGCCAGTGAATCCATATGTTTTTCTCATGGTAACGAGAGTAACGTTGTTCTTTTTCCAACCTTGGAATCATTCTTGTTCTCTATCATTTCTATTGCTCTCTACTCTCACTGATTTTTTAGTAACATTTATTTAATATCTATGTCTATGTTTTAACCCAGGTGCTGTCCAGAGACATCTATGGCGCCATCATACCAATAAGTATTGTTATATTGGACGTTCTAGAGGCCTGGTTACTGATTTACCAGCTTCGGTCCCAGCAGAAAGAGGAAGAAAGTGAGTCCACACTCAATGAGTGTATATCCACACCTATGAACACCCCCACACTCCTCATTTGACACCACTTATACTCCTAACCCCATCCACGGTTTAGTAGCATAAAAAATACATTTAATCTATAACATACCCCTTGGTTTCCTGAGATGTCTCCAGTGTCTCTGCCTATTGGGAATTCAGCCCACCTGAACTAAGAGTCCTCTGTAGAATACAGCTTTGTCTTAGGATGAAGGGTGTCCTTTATACACAAGGGGGGGGTAACATCCTGTAATTCACACTCAACAGAGAGAGGAAACATTCTGTACCTTATACACGGTACAGGAGAGAGAACATCTTGTATCTACACTCAGATAAGTGATCCAAAATCCTTAACACTCAGTTAATGGAGGAAAAATCCTTCACCTACACTCAGTACACTAAGGAAAAACCCTGAACCTTTACACAGTAGATAGGAAACATCCTCTATGTCCCAAACATTACAGGAAGTGAACCTCCTGCACATTTCACTCAGAGGGGTGGAGTGAATATCCTGTACATATAATCAGTGGCAACACCCTGCCCTCATTAGTTGGAGGGAGCACCCTGCACCTCACATTCAGTAAAGGGAGGGAACATCCTGTACCTACAGTAATTAGAGGGATACAACATTCTGTACCATACACTATGTATGAGGAGGGAACTCTTTGCGCCTCAAACTCAGTAGATGGGGGCAATACCCTGTCCCTACAATCAGCAGAGGAAGAAAACATCTACACAATTTGTAGAGGGAGAGAGCATCCTATACCTTCACTTAGTAAAGGGAGAACACACAATGTATTCTATTATACGATGGAGAGAACATACTGTCCTGAAACTCCACAAGTGGGAGGGAACATTCTGTATCTAATACTCAGAAAAGAGAGACATTCACACTTCACAACCAGCTGAGGGAGGGGACATCCGGTACCTCACTCAGTGAGGGGAGGGGACATTGTGCAGCTCACACTCAGTAGAGGGAGGGTACTTCTTGTACCTCACACTCAGTAGAGGGGTACAATTCCTGTACTTCACATTCAGTAGTGGGAGTGAACATCCTGTACGTATACTCAGTATATGGAGGGATTATCCTGTACCTCACACTCAGTAGAAGAATGGAACATCCTGTACTTCACACTCAATAGAAGAAGAAAACATCTGTATCTCACACTCAGTAGAAGGAGGGAACATCCTCTACCTCACACTCACTAGAGGAAGGCAACACCCGCATCCCACACTCAGTAGGTGTATGGAATATTCTCTACTTCACACTCAGTAGAGACACAGAACATTCTGTACCTTTATCACTGTGTTGCAACAATTCCATTTACGTATCTACATCACACTCAGGACAGTGGATCCAGTTGTGTATTGTTTCTAATTAAAGCAGGTTCTGATTAATGTTTTGTGTGTCTTCCCCAGATGAACTTGAAGAGGTCGTAGTTGACCGTCCAACATCTGTATCCTTCAAGCCGAGCAGTACTGAGTGCTCTGCAGGTAAGAATCCTTGGGAACATACAGCATAGAACATACAACAAACACTTCTCCACTACCTTATTCTTGAGGATATAAGATTCTGGACCTTATATATATAAGGTAACATGGAGCAGTTTTGGGGCAATCCTAATACATCATAGCGGGAAAATAAAAATTCCCCAAGTTTCCCCAAGGCATTTATCTACAATGCATTGGATACCTCTCTGAAACTCAAGAGGTTTAAATCCCCTTTTAAATTAATGGTATTTTTTACACTTAGCAGTGGGAGGGAATATCCTTTACCTTGCTCCCTGAGTGAGAGGGGCATTCTGTATCTGCCACTCAGAAAAGGGAGGAGACATTCATACTTCACAACCAGATGAGGGAGGGGACATCCAGTGCCTCATTCAGTGAAGGGAGGGGACATTGTGGACCTCACGCTCAGTAAAGGGAGGGCACTTCCTGTACCTTGCACTGAGTAGAGGTAGACACTTCCTGTACCTCACACTCAGTAGTGGAAGGACACTTCCTGTACCTCACATTAAATAAAGTGAGGACATTATGTGTACCTCACACTTAGTAGAGGAAGGAAACTTCCTATACCTCGCACTGAGTAAAGGAAGGACACATCCTATACCTCACACTGGGTAGAGGGAGGACACTTCCCGTACCTCACACTCGGTAGAGGGAGGGTATATCCTTTACCTCACACTTCATAGAGGGAGGGCATATCCTGTAACTGACATTCAGTAAAGAGTGGCCACTTCCTGTACTTCACACTCGGTAGATGTAGGATAATTCCTGTACTGACATTCTACAGAGGGAGGACACTTCTTGTACATCAGTCTAAGCAGAGGGAGGATACTTCCTGTACACCACAATCAGTAGAGGGAGGACACGTCCTGTACCTCACACTGTATAGAGAGAGGACACTTCTTATACATCATGCTCAGTAGAGGGAGGACATTTCCTGTTCACCACACTCAGTAGCGGAGAACACTTCCTGTACACCACAATCAGTAGAGGGAGGACAATTCCTGTACCTCATACTCTATAGAGGCAGGGAAAATATTGTGTCTGTCTATGTTGCACGGATTCCATTTACATATCTACCTCACACTCAGTGCATTGGGTCCAGCTGTATATAAACAGGTTCTGATTATTGTTTTGTGTTCACCCCAGGTAATCTGGAAAAGGAACCAACCAAAGAAAATGGGCACACTACTGCTACTGAGTCCATTGAAGGTAAGAGTCCTCTAGACAGTACAGCTTTCTCTTCTCTACTACAACCTTATACTGTAATATAGAATATACGGGTCCTTATGTATAAACCTAAAGTTGGACAATTTTGGGGCAAACCTAATGGGCCACAGGTGACAAATAAAAATTCTCTGAATTACCATTTATTTAATCAGCACTTATAACCATTTGAATGCTAGATTGGCCTTCAGTGCTTTACTCCACAATACGTTGGAGACCTGTATAAAAGTCGATGGGATTAAAACTCCATTTCATTGAATAGAAAAGTTTATTTGTCCCCAGTAGTGCTGCTGGATTGATCCAGATTTCTTTGAATTCTTCTTTTTTATACATAAGTCCCAGAGGTATACATAACTGCAATGCACACAGCACCCCTGTACTTGTACTTCATATTCAGTAGAGAGAGGGAACATCCTGTACCTCACACTAAGTAGAGAGAGGGAACATCCTGTATCTCACACTCAGTAGAGAGAGGGAACATCCTGTATCTCACACTTAGTAGAGGGAGGGAACATCCTATACCTCACACTCAGTAGAGGAGTGTATATTCTGTACCTCACACTTAGTAGAGGAAGGGAACATGCTGTACCTGACATTCAGTAGATGGAGGGCATATTCTGTACCTCACACTAAGTCGAGAGAGGGAACATCCTGTATCTCACACTGAGTAGAGGGAGGGAACATCCTATACCTCACACTCAGTAAAGGGAGGGTATATTCTGTACCTCACACTTAGTAGAGGGAGGGAACATCCTGTACCTGACATACAGTAGATGGAGGTCATATACTGTACCTCACACTTAGCATTCCATTTACTTATCTATCTCACACTCAGTACATTGGGTCCAGTTATATATAATTGTATATAAACAGATTCTGATTAATGTTTTGTGTGTCCTCCCCAGGTGAACTGGAAGAGGTTCTACTTCAGTGTCCAGTAGTTGTTTCCACCAAGCAGAGCAGTACTACTGAGTCCTCTTCAGGTAAGAATCCTCGGAAACATACAGCACACTCTTCTCCTCTACCTTATTCTTGAGGATATAAGATTCTGGACCTTAGATATAAGGTAACATGGAGCAGTTTTGGGGCAATCCTAATACATCATAGCGGGAAAATAAAAATTCCCCAAGTTTCCATTGATTTGTAAGTACTTTCTACACTAGAGAGGTCCCCAAAGCATTTATCTACAATGCACTTGGATACCTCTCTGAAATTCAAGAGGTTTAAATCCCTTTTTAAATTAATGGTATTTTTTATATTTAGCAGAGGGGAGGGAACATCCTGTACCTTGCTCCCCAAGTGGGAGGAGACATTCTTTATCTAACACTCAGAAAGAGGAGGAGACATTCATACTTCATTTCCTGTACCTCACACTTGGTAGAGGGAGGACACTTCCTGTACCTCTGTAGAATACAGCTTTCTCTTAAGATGAAGGTTGTGCTTTTTACCCAAGGCACTGCACCACCCACCCTTAGTAGGGTAACATCCTGTAATTCACACTCAACAGAGAGAGGGAACATTCTGTACCTTATACACGGTACAGGAGAGAGAACTTCTTGTATCTACACTCAGATGAGTGATCCAAAATCCTTAACACTCAGTAAATGGAGGAAAAATCCTTCACCTACACTCAGTACACTAAGGAAACATCCTAAACCTTTACACAGTAAACAGGAAACATCCTTTATGTCCCAAACATTGCAGGACGTGAACCTCCTGCACATTTCACTCAGAAGGGTGGAGTGAATATCCTGTACGTATAATCAATGGTGACACTCTGCCCTCATTAGTTGGAGGGAGCACCCTGCACCTCACATTCAGTAAAGGGAGGGAACATCCTGTACCTACAGTAATTAGAGGGATACAACATTCTGTACCATACACTATGTATGAGGAGGGAACTCTTTGCACCTCAATCTCAGTAGATGGAGGCAATACCCTGTCCCTACAATCAGCAGAGGAAGAAAACATCTACACAATTTGAAGAGGGAGGACACACAATGTATTCTATTATACAATGGAGAGAACATACTGTCCTGAAACTCCACAAGTGGGAGGGAACATTCTGTATCTGACACTCAGAAAAGGGAGACATTCACACTTCACAATCAGCTGAGGGAGGGGACATCCGGTGCCTCGCTCAGTGAGGGGAGGGGACATTGTGCAGCTCACACTCATTAGAGGGAGGGTACTTCCTGTACCTCACACTCAGTAGAGGAATACACTTCCTGTACTTCACATTCAGTAGAGGGAGGGAACATCCTGTACGTATACTCAGTATATGGAGGGAATATCCTATACCTCACACTCAGTAGAATAATGGAACATCCTGTACTTCACACTCAATAGAAGAAAATAACATCTGCATCTCACACTCAGTAGAAGGAAACATCCTGTACCTCACACTCAGGCAGGGATCTTCCTGTACCTCACACTCAGTAGAAGGATGGAACATCCTCTACCTCACACTCACCAGAGTAAGGCAACACCCGCATCCCACACTCAGTAGGTGTATGGAACATCCTCTACTTCACACTCAGTAGAGACACAGAACATTCTTTACCTTTATCACTGTGTTGTACCCATTCCATTTACGTATATACATCACACTCACGACAGTGGATCCAGTTGTGTATTGTTCTGATTAAAACAGGTTCTGATTAATGTTTTGTGTGTCCTTCCCAGATGAACTGGAAGACGTCGTAGTTGATCTTCCAGCACCTGTTTCCTTCCAGTGGACAAGTTCTGAGTCCTCTGCAGGTAAGAATCATCAGAAACATACAGCATACTCTTCTCCTCTACCTTATTCTTGAGGATATAAGATTCTGGACTTTATATATAAGGTAACATGGAGCAGTTTTGGGGCAACCCTAATACATCATAGTGGGAAAATAAAAATTCCCCAAGTTTCCATTGATTTATTTGTACTTTAACCATTTCTACGCTAGAGAGTTCAGCAAGGCATTTATTTACAATGCATTGGATACCTCTCTGAAACTCAAGAGGTTTAAACCCCCTTTTAAATTAATGGTATTTTTTACACTTAGCAGAGGGAGGGATTACCCTTTACCTTGCTCCCTGAGTGAGAGGGACAGTCTGTATCTGCCACTCAGAAGAGAGAGGAGACATTCATACTTCACAACCAGATGAGGGAGGGGACATCCAGTGCCTCATTCAGTGAAGGAAGGGGACATTGTGCACCTCACTCTCAGTAGAGGGAGGGCACTTCCTGTACCTTGCACTGAGTAGAGGTAAACACTTCCTATACCTCACACTCAGTAGTGGAAGGACACTTCCTGTACCTCACATTCAGTAAAGTGAGGACATTATCTGTACCTCACACTTAGTAGAGGAAGCACACTTCCTATACCTCGCACTGGGTAAAGGAAGGACACATCCTATACCTCACACTGGGTAGAGGGAGGACACTTCCCGTACCTCATACTCGGTAGAGGGAGGGTATATCCTTTACCTCACACATCGTGTGAGGGTATATCCTGTAACTGACATTCAGTAAAGGGTGGAAACTTCCTGTACGTCACACTCGGTAGATGGAGGATACTTCCTGTACTGACACTCTATAGAGGGAGGACATGTCTAGTACATCACACTCAGCAGAGGGAGGACACACTTTGTACATCAGTCTAAGTAGAGGGAGGATACTTCCTGTACACCACAATCAGTAGAAGGAGGACACGTCCTGTACCTCACACTCTATAGAGAGAGGACACTTCTTATACATCATGCTCAGTAGATGGAGGATATTTCCTGTACACCACAATCAGTAGAGGGAGGACAATTCCTGTACCTCACACTCTATAGAGGCAGGGAAAATATTGCATCTCTCTATGTTGCATGGATTCCATTTACATATCTACCTCACACTCAGTGCATTGGGTCCAGTTGTATATAAACAGGTTCTGATTATTGTTTTGTGTCCACCCCAGGTGATCTGGAAAAGGAACCAACCAAAGGAAATGGGCACATTACTGCTACCGAGTCCATTGAAGGTAAGAGTCCTCTAGACAGTACAGCTTTCTCTTCTCTACTACAACCTTATACTGTAGTATAGAATATACGGGTCCTTATGTATAAACCTAAATTTGGACAATTTTGGGGCAAACCTAATGGGCCACAGGTGAGAAATAAAAATTCTCCGAATGACCAGTCATTTAATCAGCACTTATTACTATTGGAATGCTAGATCGGCCTTCAATGTTTTACTCCACAGTACGTTGGAGACCTGTATAAAAGTCGATGGGATTAAAACTCCATTTCATTGAATAGAAAAGTTTATTTGTCCCCAGTGGTGCTGCTGGATTGATCCAGATTTCTTTGAGTTTTTCTTTTTTATACATAAATCCCAGAGATATACATAACTGCAATGCACACAGCACCCCTGTACCTGTACTTCATATTCAGTAGAGGGAGGGAACATCCTGTATCTCACACTAAGTAGAGAGAGAGGGAACATCCTGTATCTCACACTCAGTAGAGGGAGGGAACATCCTATACCTCACACTCAGTAGAGGGAGTGTATATTCTGTACCTCACACTTAGTAGAGGAAGGGAACATGCTGTACCTGACATTCAGTAGATGGAGGGCATATTCTGTACCTCACACTAAGTCGAGAGAGGGAACATCCTGTATCTCACACTGAGTAGAGGGAGGGAACATCCTATACCTCACACTCAGTAAAGGGAGGGTATATTCTGTACCTCACACTTAGTAGAGGGAGGGAACATCCTGTACCTGACATACAGTAGATGGAGGTCATATACTGTACCTCACACTTAGCATTCCATTTACTTATCTATCTCACACTCAGTACATTGGGTCCAGTTATATATAATTGTATATAAACAGATTCTGATTAATGTTTTGTGTGGCCTCCCCAGGTGAACTGGAAGAGGTTCAAGTTCATTGTCCAGCAGATGTTTCCACCAAGCGGAGCAGTTCTGAGTCCTCTTCAGGTAAGAATCCTCAGGAACATACAGCATACTCTTTTCATCTACCTTATTCTTGAGGATATAAGATTCTGGACCTTATATATAAGGTAACATGGAGCAGTTTTGGGGCAATCCTAATACATCATAGTGGGAAAATAAAAATTCCCCAAGTTTCCATTGATTTATAAGTACTTACTACACTAGAGAGGTCCCCAAGGCATTTATCTACAATGCATTGGATACCTCTCTGAAATTCAAGAAGTTTAAATCCCATTTTAAATTAATGGTATTTTTTATATTTAGCAGAGGGGAGGGAACATCCTGTACCTTGCTCCCCAAGTGGGAGGAGACATTCTTTATCTAACACTCAGAAAGAGGAGGAGACATTCATACTTCATTTCCTGTACCTCACACTTGGTAGACGGAGGACACTTCCTGTACCTCTGCAGAATACAGCTTTCTCTTAGCATGAAGGTTGTGCTTTTTACCCAAGGCACTGCACCACCCACCCTTAGTAGGGTAACATCCTGTACCTGACATCCAGTAGAAGAAGGGCATATCCTGTACCTCACACTATGTAGAGAGAGGGAACATCCTGTATCTCACACTCAGTAGAGGGAGGGAACATCCTATACCTAACACTCAGTAAAGGGAGGGTATATTCTGTACCTCACACGTGGTAGAGGGAGGGAACATCCTGTACCTGACATTCAGTAGATGGAGGGCATATCCTGTACCTCACACTTAGCATTCCATTTACTTATCTACCTCATACTCAGTACATTGGGTCCAGTTATATATAATTGTATATAAACAGGTTCTGATTAATGTTTTGTGTGTCCTCCCCAGGTGAACTGGAAGAGGTTCAAGTTCATTGTGCAGCAGATGTTTCCACCAAGCGGAGCAGTACTGAGTCCTCTGCAGGTAAGAATCCTCAGGAACATATAGCATACTCTTCTCCTCTACCTTATTCTTGAGGATATAAGATTCTGGACCTTATAAATAAGGTAACGTGGAGCAGTTTTGGGGCAACCCTAATGTATCATAGCGGGAAAATAAAAATTCCCCAGGTTCCCATTTATTTATAAGTACTTTCTACTTATAAGGCATTTATCTACAATGCATTGGATACCTCTCTGAAATTCAAGAGGTTTAAATCCCCTTGTAACCCTTTGAGTGCTAGAGAATTATGAAACACATTGGCCTGCAATGCATTGCGTACCCCTCCGGCACTCAAAGAGTTAAATTAATGGTAGTTTTTACACTTAGCAGAGGGGAGAGAACATCCTGTACCTTGCTCCCCAAGTGGGAGGGGACATTCTTTATCTAACACTCAGAAAGGGGAGGAGGCATTCATGCTTCATTTCCTGTACCTCACACTTGGTAGAGGGAGAACACTTCCTGTACATCACACTCTGTAGAGGGAGAACATTTCCTCTATATCACATTCTGCAGAGGAGGACACTTCCTGTTCCTCACACTCAGTAGAGGAATGACATTTCCTGCACCTCACACTTGGTAGAGGGAGGACACTTCCTGTACCTCACACTTGGTAGAGGGTGGACACTTCCTGTACCTCATAGTCTACAGAGGCAGAGAACATATTGTATCACTCTGTTTTGCATGCATTCCATTTACTTATCTACCTCACACTCAGTGCGTTGGGTCCAGTTGTATTTAAACAGGTTCTGATTATTGTTATGTGTCCACCCCAGGTGATCTGGAAGACATTGAAGTTCTAGATGGAGCAGATGCTCCTCCGGAGGCCACTGCAGGTAAGTCCTCTAGACAGTACTGCTTTCTCTTATCCTCTACCTTATACTGTAGGATATAAGTTACATGGCCTTATGTATAGGCCTAAAGTTGGACAATTTTGGGGTAAACCTAATGCACCAAAGGGGACAAATAAAAATTCCCCAAATTACCATCCATTTACACAGTGATTTTAACCACTTGAATGCTAGATCGGCCTTCAATGCTTTACTCCACAATACGTTGGAAAACTGTATAAAAGACGATGGGATTAAAACTCCATTTCATTAAAAGGAAAAGATTATTTGTCCCCAGTGGTGCTGCTGGATTGATCCAGATTTCTTTGAGTTTTTCTATACATAAGGCCCAGAGGTATACGTAACTGCAATGTGCATGGACCCCCTCACACTCAACAGATGTAGGGAATGTTCTGTACCTACACTCAGTAGAGGGAGGGAACATCCTGTACCTCACACTCAGTAGAGGAAAGGAACATCCTGTACCTCACACTCAGTAGAGGGAGGATATATCCTCTACCAACACTCAGTGGAGGGAGGGAACATCCTGTACCATATACTCAGTAAATGGATGGAATATTCAGTATATCACACTCAGTAGAGGGAGGGTACATCCTGTACATCACACTTAGCAGAGGGAGGATATCTCCTGTACCTTACTCTCCAAAAAGGAAGGAAACATCCATTACCTACTTTTTGTGGAGGGAAGAAATATCCTTTATCTACACTTAGAAGATAGTGGGAGCATCCTATATCCCTCACTTGGTAGATGGAGGGAACCTCTCTCATCTTAAGTTTGGTGGAGGGTGGAAACATCCGGTATCTGTCATTCAGTAGAGGGAGGTGGCATCCTGTTCATCACACTCAGTGAAGGAAGAGAGCCTCCTCTACCTCACGCGGAGTAGAATGAGGGAATGTAAGGAACCTCAGGCTCAGGAAGAGAAACCCTGTACCACACCTTTTGAAGATCTTTGTTGCTCTCAGTCCATCTACTTAGTAAATAAAGTGTGTATTCCTTATGAAAAAAACCTGAATCTGATAACTGATGGTTGCGTTCCACTTTTTTCCACAGAAACAAAGGAAACATCAAATGTTATCAATGATGTCTGGAAAGAACTGGTTTCGACTGGAATGTCATTTCTCAAAAACGTTTTAAGTCTGCAGAATTCCTGGAGTTTAAAGAACAAAGAAAAAGTGAGTGTTTCTGCTCTTCATGTTCCTGGGCCTTCTCTCTTGTACTTCACGCTCCTCTGGTTCTTGTGCCTCCTTGTCGTGCACTGGCACCACCCCTTTTTCTCTTCACACTTCTACATTCTAGTCACCCTTTTACTAACTGAAATACCAGTAAACATGTCAGCCTAGTCATATAATCCTAGTTTCTTATGGAAGATGCCTATTAGGTAGGTAAAGTAGGTCGACTTTGCTGGGTATGGATACATTTTGAGTTGTGCCTGTGGCCAGAACAATCCTGGTTTATGGTTCTTGGTTTATAATTACTAGGTATTATTTAACATCGAGGATTCTAGGAGAATCTCCATTTTATTACAAATCAATGTTCTAAAGACCACTCTAGCAGTCAATAGGATACATGCTTTCTTGTGTTTGTATGTTATATCTTGAGTGTTTTCTGTGTCAGGGGATAGTGGGTTGTGCAAGGGGTGGCATTATATGAGAAATGGGTGTGGCCATCGGCAGAGCTAAGTTACTTTGGGTGCCTTTGCCAGGACTACTTGATGTAAAGCCTACCATGCATACTGTAGGATTTTTAAGTACTTTTGCAGGCCAAGGACAGCATCAGGCCATGTTTGGCTATCCAGCTGTTGTTGGACTACAGCTTCAATCATCTTCAGTCAGTAAGGATTCACTTTTGTGGCTATAATTCTCGTCATTCTCAGTCTGCCATTGGCCATGTGAGGATGACAGAAGCTGTAGGTCAACTACACCTGGTGATCCAAACATTTACCCACCTTTCTTCTGGGTTGCAGAGGCCCTTATGTAACACTGCAGTCTACATCACTCATATGTGATAGAATGTAATGTGCATCTAGTCAGTCTCCTTCTGTCATCATGCAGTGGGAGGAACATAGAGAAAAGACCCCAGCATATTCCATGTGGAGCTCAGTGCACACATATTTAGCTCTGTCATCCATATAAAGAGAGAGAGCTCTTGTGGGACATCTATATATGATTTTACTTTATCATCACCCCTTCTGTGGAGGCTGACCACTAATGTGATCCTTTTTATTGCACATGTACTGAACCCTATCTTTACCTTCTCTTTCAGAACGGCGACATCGTATACATGTTGGACGACCCTGTGTATGGACATGTTCACATTGTCCAGGTAAAGTGATAATACCCAAGGGGCGTTACCATGGGATCTGGGAAGAGAATTAGGGTTGGACAGCCTTGTTATAGGACCACTATAGTGTAATAGGGAGCATTGCTAAGTACTGACTGTGGGGGTAAAGCCTTGGATCTTGATGCCAGTTTTGGGCATGTAATAGTGCTAATCTCCCTTATAGTAATGACTTAATTAGGCTGTATGAAGCACTAATAATGGATTAGGGGCCATTTTCAGGAAACTAAAAAGGAGCAATTCTGGAGCAAATCATCTACACCACAGGGGAAAATGAAGACGTTTGCCACCATGAATGCCAGAGACATCTCCAGCACATTGCGAAGCAATGCACTGGAGACATCTCTATCCCTCCAGGGGTTAAAGGCCAATTTAAATTATTTTGGAGGGAATTTTCACTTAGCCCCTATGGTGCTGTTGGTTTGCTCCAGTTGTATCTCAGACGCTTCCTAAATGCAGCACAGGTTTGCTCCAAGCCCCAGATCTTTTGGGAACTTTTCACATCTCCTGATAAAGGCTACTGTGTAAGAGACAACTGGACGTGAACAATGTTGAAACATGCGCTTGTTAGTGTGGCGCACACGATAACCCATGTGTCCATTATATCTTCAGGCATCTATGAAATGTTCTGCAGAAGCAATTTACAGACACACGATCCAGGAGCCTGAGATGACAAGAACATTCCAGTCCTCCCTGAAAAATTTCCACGTAAGTACCCACTTCCCCTTATCAGCTGGGAGTGAACTGCTGGAACTAGCTGTTGGTCTGTCTGTCTCTCAACAAAAGAACAGGACCAGAGGTGCATTTACATCTCATTAATCCATAGGGGAGGGGCTGGCAAAGGTAGGCCCTTTAACTGTTGGTGGACTACAACTCCCATCATCCTAAAGCAGCGCCTGGCTGCCAGAGAATGAGTTGTAGTCCAGAAATAGGTGGTGGCACTCACATTGCCCTACCCGTGCCCTAGACAGTGCATCATGGATGCTCTTAGTCCCACCCATGGCTTCTCCCCTGTTCCTACATGACACTTCTCTCAGTCAAACCTAGTTCTACACAGCATAGTTGGTGAGCTCACAATGCATTGGTGAGATCCCAGGCATCCAAGAGGTTAAAGGATAGCCAGTGGAGGAATATGTAAACGTAATCCAGGAGCTGTTGCTGGACCAGAGGTGTTCAGTTTGCACAGGACACACCCACAGTTCAGAATGTGGGCGTGACCAGCACCTCTGTGGCTCCTCCTCTCAAAATGTGACACACATAGCAGTTGTCTCCTCTGTTGATGGGAAAACTGAATACAATATATATCCACAAGCTTGTTCTACCACATGAATCTCATCAAGAGATAGTGACAATTCTACAGTATGAATGGATTCTACCATGTCTTAAAGGGATAGTAATACTTAAAATGTAAAAAAAAAAAAAAATATGCTGTAGAGTTTATCCCCCTGAGTAAAACAAGAGTACTCCCACTGCTGAAAGGTGTTTCATACAAAAGTTATTAATTTTCAAAGTTGAATTTTTTAGGTGCAATATCACAGTGGCCTGAAAATGTACAGTGGCGCTGTTGCTACACCATCCTATAGAGATTTATGGTCCCAGGACCAGAGCTGTCTATAGGATCGTGTAGCAACAGCGCCACTGTACAATTTCAGGCCACTGTGATATTGCACCTAAAAAAATTCAGCTTTGAAAATCAATAACTTTTGAATGAAATACCTTTCAGCAGTGGGAGTACTCTTGTTTTATTCAGGGGGATAAACCCTACAACATATTTATTTTTACATTTTAAGTATTACTATCCCTTTAAATAAGGCTTTATATAATGCCCATTGAGTGTGGTTTTCCTTTGAGTGTGTGAGGGGTGAGCAGCACACTGTTTCACAATGCATTGCAGACTCCTTTGACATTGATTGGATTAAAACAATTCCACTGAGGCCAGAATGTTTCAAGTGAAGTTACGGGCAGCGTCAGATATGTTGTTTTTCACAAATATCATTTACAGATACTTTTGGTGAATGACTGAATGTGAGTGTGAGGCAGGAAGCACAGTTAAAAAGTGGGAAAAGTGCAGAGATTCCGGAGACACACACAGCTTATGTTTTTGTGTCCACACCATGGATTTCTATTAATCAGACAAAATAAACATACAAAATGTGTAGAACAGGCCATTGTGCTGTTGTTTGTCCTCAGAAGCCTCTCACATTTTGTATGCTTTAGTAATCAGACAGCCTAAAGGTGGTGGATGGAAGATCTATCTGGCATTTTCCTGTTTATGAATATCAGATACGATCCGGACATTGATGAATTGGAGTCTGGTTAATGCAAAAGAAAATCAGACACATTTCTAATACATTCAACCATTTGCTGACTAATGAATTCCTCCTGAGACTGCTATCGTCACTTTATTATAGTGATACTGAAATCTATGGGGTACCATAAAATCTCAGGTATAATGCACACAATTTTGCCCCTCTTCACCTTATTATACACGAGAGAAAATAGTAATAAAAAATAAATTCCATCGGCGCACTGCTTCCCTCCCTCCCCGCTCACTCATATCTTCCTCCTCTGCCCCTCTATAGTGCAATATCGGCAGCCTGACATGGTCCCAGCGGTCTGTATGTTTGCATCTGCCACCCGCTTCCAGCATTGTCCTGTCAGGACCTCTTCTGCCTTGCCAATGGTAATGTCTTGCAAGGACCACAAGATCCCTGCAGGGCAATACCATATATATATAATTCTAATAGTTATGTGAATTGGATCTATGGTATTGCCCTGTGAGGACCATGTGGCCCTCGCAAGACATTACCACTGGCATGGCAGAAGAGGTCCTGACAGGGCAATACTGGAAGTGGACAGCAGATGCAAGCATGCCGCCGCTGGGACCCTGTCAGGCTGATGAAATTGCACTACAGAGGGGCAGAGGCGGAGGATATGGGTAAGCGGGGAAGGAGGGAGACAGTGCACAATGGACATTTTTTTGTGTGTGACAGGGGAAAACAAGGGTGCATATTATACATAGGCACTCTTGTTTTCCTCTAAAATCTTAGGTATAATTTGCACCTGTGTATTATACCTGAGATTTTACGGTACGTGCATAAATACCACTGAGGACCCTCTACCAAGATTAACAGAATCTCAGTATCAATGTAATATAAAACCTCTGACTTGTAAGCAATGTCAGGAAGCAGGCGAGACAGAGTACTGAACCTTTTATCAGGTCATGATACCTGCAAGTTTAAAGTGGATGTGTCACCTATGCACAGCATCCCATAAATAGTTAAATGTAAACTAAATGGAAGTTTAAAATAAAAAATAAATAATGTTTTTATGGTATTGGATGTGTCACCTATTTATGGGATGTTGTCCATAGGTGACACATCCACTTTAAATATATAGGGCCATACGCAGAGAGATAAAGAGGAGTGATTTGTAGCTCAGCAGTGGCACCTACTAAAGAGGACAAATAAATATTTCAAATTTGCAGATCATTTTAATTTTAATTTAAGGAATGAAAAATCAATTTTTTGTCACCTATGGTGCAGTTGGTTTGCTAAAATTTGATAAATTTCCCCGATTTTACATATGGCCCAGAGTGGTATATTGGATTATTTATGGCCCATTTCCTATGCCTTATCACCTTCCATCTCAAGGTCATGATGAAGTCTTGTTGTGGAATGTCTGAGTGCAGTCCCTCTGCTGTTCTTTTGTTACTCTTGAGGAATGATGGAACCAAGGGCAGCACAGTGGCTCAGTGGTTAGCACTGTTGCCTTGCAGCGCTGTGGTCCTGGGTTCAAATCCCACCAAGGACTACATCTGCAATGAGTTTGTATGTTCTCACTGTGTTTGTGTGGGTTTCCTCCGGTTTCCTCCCACACTCCAAAAACATACTGATAGGTGAATTTAGATTGTGAGCCCCAATGGGGACAGGAACCAATATGAGTGTAAATCACTGCGGAATCTGTGTGCGCTATATAAATAAAGGATTATTATTAATACACACATGGGACTTTGGTGCAGGGAAACATGCAGTTTTGCATTAGCCGGTTTACAAGGTGTGAAACAATTAGTCACTTTCTCTCCACATTACTGGTGAGCAGTGTAATAATCAGGACCAGATTCTGCATAGAAGAGCACCATGTTTTAAGGGGCACTTAAGCTGTGCTGACCACACCCACACACTTGAGTTGTGGGTGTGGCCAGAGAGATTCCAATGTCCCTGCACAAACTTGTTTTTATAGCAGCTTGTTCAATGCATCTTTACTAGCGATAATTTAACTGCTTGTCTGCTAGAGAGGACTCAAACACATTGCTTCACAGCGCATTGGGGACACCGCAAACAACCAGGGAGTTTTCTGTTAGGGATAAATCATTCTTTTGCGTGCTCCATCATACACCCTCTCATTGTTCTTTTCTTATTTCTAGTCTATTTTAACCCCTTTTCATCTATTTTTCCAGATCCTGGAGAAGGTGGATGATAATATTTCCATCACTTACCATATAGTGGAACAACAACTTATATCATCCAGGTGAGTTTCCTCCTATCCCTCTGCTATCTATGCTCCCTTACAGGCTACAGTATATGTACTTATCTGTCCTCTCACTTACCAGGGACTTTGTCAACATCCGATGTGTGGAAAATACGAATGGTGACTACACGTGCAGCTTCATGCCCACCACATACGCTGCGAAGCCTCCATCTGAAGAATACATGCGGTAAGAACTTTGTTTTGCTGGTGTGAGAGGCTAGGGTTGGCTGCTTATATGTTTAGGCTTTGTATCATTTCATGGTAAACACATCTACATTCCATCACACCGTGGCTTAGAAGGGTGATGCTAGGTTACTGAGCGTTAACTGTACATTGTGGAGGATCATTTACCTCTCATGACCTTATGTTCTAAACAAATGAGAAGCAATTCTGATCCCATCAAGCAGTGGCTTGTTGTATCAGGCATATGGGCATGCCAGGTGATGATTGTAACACCTATTTATTTATAGAAAAGATAGAGAGGCTGAAGCAGTGCATGTTTCTGCTGGGTCTTCCCCTCGGCACATACTGTACTGAGGGTGGCGGACAGCCCACGTGAGCGAGTTACTGAATCAGGCAGGGAAACATAAGGGAGGAGGAGCTGGCTGGCCCTCTGAACAGAGAGGCAAACTGATGAACATTGGCCTGGCTTGCCCTGCAGAAGAGATACATTGGCCTAGATTCACTAAAGGTCAATATTGTGGCGATATGATCTTATTGATGTGTATGAAACATATCTCGAGTTCTCCTCTGAAGGCTTTTATTTCAGTGCAGTCTCCCTCTACATAGGTTAAGTCTGTTACATATGCACCCCTGTCCCCTCACCAGAAGGAGAAGTAAAATATCTACAGTGTCCCTCACACCTAATGTCATTTTAATGCGTCCCAGGAGGTGGACAATGCCTAACACCTCTATACTCTTCCTGATACATAAAATATTTGTGTTGAGTCCTAAAACCTCCAAATCCTTTCAAGGGTCTAAAATTTGGAAAAAGGAATAATACAATGCACCAGTCTCTGCCACTCCCTTCTACGTGAGGCTGTTTATACCATTTTGGTATTGCAATCCACCTCACAAGGGCAATCAGAGAGCGTCTTGGGTTCAGGTGGGGTTGTTGACCCCTCTCCCCAGAAATTCTTGTACAGGGGGCTCCATGTGACATGGCATGATGGACTGTGTTAAGTAGTATTTTCATCCTTTAAGCTCCCAAAGATGCAGAGCAATCTGTCCCCTTTTGGTACTTAAATGACTAATCACACTAATTAACACAGTCCATCACTCCGTGTTATGGGAAATGATCTTTGTTTCTTTAGTTATCAAAGTTACTTTGTACAAAATATAGTAGATTTGTGAGATAGAATTTTGTGTCAAACCTGAGCCATCTATTGACATGTTATACCACTGTCCACCAAGGGGGGCAGCACACAACAAACATGAGCACAGAGAAGAAAGCAGTCTGAAAGTCTCATGAAGTCTGAAAGCTTATTTAGACCATGTGTTACCATCTGCTTTCCTCACTCTGCTTTCACTTACATTTGCTACTGAACTGAATTCTCCCTTTAGGTGAGCAGAATATTAGCCACAAATCCTAATTGCAATACGTCTTCACAGGAAGAGACATTGTTGGTTCACATGTAACCTTGTGTGTATTTCTATTTACAGTGACGAAAATGGACCTTGGGGGTTCGCCTTTATGCAGTGTCCCAATGATCCAAATAGCGGGACCTTCTTTTTTGTCATCAGTGCAAAGATGGACGTAAGTTATCAGTGGTGTCTGTTGGGTTTCCTTCTGTTTGGTGCCATTATTAATCCAGTTTGGTTGCCAGTCAGTTGCTTACTAATTATTTCATTTACTCTGTAGAGCAAAATGATCCAGTACTTGGTAGATAAGACGATCCGAACGTCTATGCTGGGAGTTGTCAACGAGTTGCGCAGTAAGGTGTAGAACATCATCCCTTCTTGCCACCTGACCATCACAGGCCTGTCCTGCTGTGTCTTCTATCTGCCAGGTAAATCATTTACCACCTCTCCATCTTTACACCAGGGAGTAAACTCACTTATAGGAAAAATAAACCAACTGGCAGAAACTTGTAGGATAATAACAGGAAGGACAATTAAACACTATAAAGGGCCATACGTATGAAATAAAAGTGAAGATATTGTTGAGCAAACTAGCTGCACCACAGAGGACAAATAACACAACACAATAAACAATCAACTATATGAACTGACACAATGACACAAGTGCATGTTATTCTATATGGGTGAGAAAACCTATTCGGCAGCAAGGAATGTATCCACCTTGGCACTGGCATTCACCTGAAGCTGTGGGTATTTAGGAGAATGTTTGATCCCTTTAGGGTGTCCTGGTGCACCCACTCTGCTATTGTTGAGATTTTAATGAGAGAAAACCCAGAACAATACCCCTATAGCATGACGTAGATGAACACCCCAAAAAAATATCAGTGCATCCCTCACTGCCCTCCCCTTGGTGCAGACAGTAAGGAGGAGAATTCTTGTCATACACAGATTTGTACATAGGGTCCAGGCAGTGTCAGCGCCCACACAAATCTATTGAAGTTCCTGTTTTAGTGCTGAATAGTATTAGTACATCCCCAATTTATTTCTAACTAATTGTCAAGGTTTGTATTGTCTACAACCCACCAACAAATACAAGATGGGGGATATTATTCGGGGAGATAAACAACATCTCATTATTAACCTAATTTACCTTTTTTTTTCCTTATAACCCCATGCTAGGGCACAGCAATCGCATTAGGATGGTCAACATGGGATTGGGGGAAGAGAGAGGTTTTTTGGGTAGGACAATTTTCTATTTGTCTCTATCTATCTATCTATCTATCTATCTATCTATCTATCTATCTATCTCTAGAAATCCTTGCATTTATGGGTGGAGAGAGCTAAAAAAAGTCCTTAACATATTAACCTTCGCCTTATGTGACTGAATGAATAATTCAGAACTAGACCGAATCATTTTATTTGCACATAGTCATTTATAAACACAGATACTGCAGTTTAAACAAATATTTTTGAGTTTTATTGCTTTGGAAACAATGTGGTACACTTATATACACACCAGACAGTCTGATCTCCTAAACACAGTGACACCAGGGTGATACACTTATATACACACCACACAGTCTGATCTCCTAAACACAGGGACACCAGGGTGATACACTTATATACACACCACACAGTCTGATCTCCTAAACACAGGGACACCAGGGTGATACACTTATATACACATCACACAGTCTGATCTCCTAAACACAGGGACACCAGGGTGATACACTTATATATACACACCACACAGTCTGATCTCCTAAACACAGGGACACCAGGGTGATACACTTCTATACACACCCCACAGTCTGATCTCCTAAACACAGGGACACCAGGATGATACACTTCTATACACACCACACAGTCTGATCTCCTAAACACAGGGACACCAGGGTGATACACTTATATACACACCACACAGTCTGATCTCCTAAACACAGGGACACCAGGGTGATACACTTATATACACACCACACAGACTGATCTCCTAAACACAGGGGCACCAGGGTGATACACTTCTATACACACCTCACAGTTTGATCTCCTAAACACAGGTACACCAGGGTGATACACTTATATACACCACACAGTCTGATCTCCTACACACAGGTACACCAGGGTGATACACTTATATACACACCACACAGTCTGAGCTACTAAACACAGGGACACCAGGGTGATACACTTCTATACACACCACATAGTCTGATCTCCTAAATGATGGACACCAGGGTGGGAAAGAGGAACATAGGGATTTTCATCTCTAGGGGACAGTACACCACTAAAAGGGACACTTGGGAGGTGTGACTGAACATTCATATTATTTATCCAGTCCCTATTAAAAATGTACTAACTGAGCACAAATGATCACAGGAAAACCTCTATTTTTATTTGCTGTAAATGCCTGAAGAGTGACGTTTTAAAGACATTGTGCTATATATTGCATCTTGATACATATTCAATCTCAAACTGGGTTTTATTTTGTGATTAGTTATTAGCAATCTCAATTAAAAGACATTTTATTGCAATAATTTTCTTTTAGTGACATTAACAGATAACACATGGGTATTACTTTACATGAGGCCTTGTCTTTATCAGTCTGATCCTGTGCATTTTACGTTTGTCAGGTGTGGCGGAAGCATTGCCTGCAAACAGTCACAGATTTTTAGGGACAGTCCACGGTTTTTTGGTGTATCCCTGCCTTCTCCCCCAGATTTTCTCCATTGTTTTAGAACTAAATCACAACTGCATATTCTATGTGCATGCCATTGAAAGTTAATACGTTCTCCATTGTATTAAAACTACTCCTTTATATTATGTTATTTAGTATTTAACTGGTTCTGTCATGCATTGCTCTCTCCGGTTCTGACCCTGGCTTGTTTGACTATCCTTGCTTGCTGGGGCATCCCTGATTAAGTAGGGAGTATGAAGCTCACTGCCGGCCTCCCTCTCTCTCTTTCCTCCACTCTCTGCACTGCTCTGTGCTTCTTCTCCTAATTGCTTGCTCTGCATCCTTTCCTTAGCCTGTTTCTGCTATTGCCAAATGGCTGTTATATTTTCTCTCTCTCTCTCCTTCCCTCTCTCTCCCCCCTCTTCTCACCTCTCTCTCGCTCTCCCCTTATCTCTCTTCTTCTCTCTCTCTCATTCTCTCACTCTGATTTTTTCTTTCTCTTTTCTCTTTCATTCTCCTTCTCTCTGTGATAGGGGATTCTGTGGTGTCTCACATACCATATCATACCTGGTCTGGACACCTAGTAGTCTTTCATTACTCATTAATTTTCTCAGTATTTGCCCTCCATAGTTCCTTAGGCCAGTTCTTTCCAGTTCACAGTGTACTTCCATCCTTGTTGAACCATTTGGTTTTATACGGCTTCAGCTGCAGCAAGGAAATACATGGGATCAGCCTCCGCTCCCCAGCTATGCTCACCACCATCACACTCTAGCCACAGATCTTGGGCTAGGGCTTGTGAAATCCCTGACAGGCCCATTATGTACATAAGAACACATTTTATTTTAGATAAAGTATCATAATTATCAACTCCACATTCTGTAAACAAATCATGTGCGTTTTAAGTATGTGTGTGGGTGTATGTATGCATGTGTGTGTTGGTGTGTAGGCATGTGTGTGTGTGTATATGCAGCACTACTAGTTCCCTTTGAAAATATGTATTAACACAGATACAACTGTCAGGCCATTATAATTCTCTTCCCCTGTTGTAGGATATTCATACTAAAGTCCACACAATTTGTGCTCTCCTTATTAATGCCTTGCACTGCACAGAAGAACATGGGGAGTTCACTTCCTCCATAGAAGTCTCTGTAGGTCTTTGTGAAAAGAAAACATAGAAGGGGAATGTATTAATAACATATTTTTTTTTCTTTCAGGTTCCATCAAGCTCCCAGTATGAAGAACAACATCAATAATCAATCAATAAATTACTCAATGTATCAAACCTGTGTTGACTTCTTGTGTGCGTGAAGAAGCTGATAGTCACATTTGGTGGCAGTGGTGGGATTTCAACATGTTGTGGTCATGGCCTGAATTATAAATATTAATATATAAATATTCTAATTAGGTTATTATACACAAATTCATATTTTTTTATTTGTGGTACATAATTTGATTATGTGGAGTGAATACACATTAGTGATATACTTTACTATGACATCTGGCAATAAAGCAATATATCTAAAGGGTAATTACAACAGTTATAGCACACAGCTTAATGGTTAAACTTAACACACAAACTACTGCAACTTTTAAGCAAGAAATATAACACTTGTATTCATACCAATTATTACACTAATATCCTATCCATACAAGAATTTTTTGGATTCCAGAGTAAACAAGGAACACACTAAAAACACCCATCAAGCAATAAAATACATTGATTGTACTTAACTTTGCATTGCTTGCTCATCTTTAACATGTTATGAGGAAGCCCTGCGGTATTGTACACCAACACCCATAGTCGAGAAAGTATTTCTGCTGGACATTGAGGTTCCTCTTTTCAGAAAGACCTACAGCGCAATATGTGAATGTTTCAACTATTTATAATCCCATGCTATAAGCATTGTGTGCAACACAAATTAGTATCATATGCAAATAGTACTGTGTGCAAAGCCCAGCCAACACCCAATGTTGTACACGTTTATAACACAGCCACCAGCCTGTACATCACGTCTTAATATCACATGCTTAAATCACATGCTTCCAAACATTGATGCTAGTTACAGAACTATGCCAGAATATACACAGTTAATATTAATTACATTATACTATGTTAGAATATATACAGTTGATAGAAATGAAACATGGTTAAGCCAGGATTCATCAAACTGCGGGAAATGCAGCGTATCAAATATGCTTCTCTTTGCCAGCACGTCTCTGAGATCATTAATGGATACCTTCGGGTATTCATCAATGATTTGTCATGTTTCCCTACTTTGCGTATGCAAAGCAGGGAAAATTGCATAAATAGGCCAGTCAGACGAAAAGACCACTCATACGCATAAGTGAAAATGCGTATGCGTGTGTTCACTCCATAAATTGTAATTGTATCTGCTAGCTTGAAGCTGGTGGATCTATCTGGCCATTGCCAATTGATGAATAAGCGTTGGCCAGATATAATCTGAAGTTGCTGAATGGGAGAATGGTTAATGTGCAAAGAAATCTTCTGATTATCTTGTGCATTAAGCCATTCGCCTCTTGATAACGGATAGTATTGATAGTGATGAAGAAGAGGAGGCAGTACCCCGTAGGTCAAATAGAGAACCAGATTGGTTTATTAATAACTTTCTCCTGAGAGAAATGAATGCAGTAGATGAAGACAAGAACTCTAGAATAGTACATTCCCCGCGGTCTCCATGTGAAATAATACTGCTAAAATAGCAATTCCCAAGGTCCTCTTCAGACCCTGCTGGGTTTGTGGAAATTTTTGAAAGTATTACACCTGCATAAATAGTCCTACTGTAGGTGATGTGAAACATTTATTTTGTGTAGTTATGACTGAGACCAATAGAAAAAAGTTTATTACAGCTTTCAATGAAGAAGCTATGATTAAATCTAATATACCATGGAATTCTTTGGGAAAAACCAGAATCACCAAGGAATTTTATAGAAGGGTTCAAAAAGTTCTGACTGAAGCACTTGTTATGACTATTGACTGGACAAAGATTTATACAAACACAAAAAAAGGACAAAGAACCAACAGAGTTTGCCAAAAGGATTTTGAAAATACTTAAGTGTCATGGAGGAATTGATGGAGTAGAAGAGAATGCTAGAGAATTGATAATAGCAGCGTTTCTGAGCGGCTTGCTTCCAGATACTAGCTCTCAGGTGCAGACAGTCTGTATAGGGTGAGAACATTAGACTTTGTCTGAGATTATTACAGTGGTGGAGCATTTGCAGCAGAGTAAGGAGTCTAAAGAATCAGCAAGATGGTCCAGGGTAATGAGATTAAAAGAAGATTTTTACATGCAGAATAATTCAAATAAGCCACAAGGAAAGAAGTCTGAGGTGAGGGATGACAGGAATGTATGAAGGGAGAGAAGGTGTTACAATCACGGTAGGCCAGGGCAATTTGCATGGGACTTTAGTTTTCCAAAGCAAAACAGTCAAGGACCACGGAACGGTGTCAGATCAGGAGAAAATGCAGGTAGAAAAGACCAGCGCTATAGACAAGACAGACCGTGTGCTCCTAACATGTACAGGGAGGAACAATAACAGGTTACAGACAATGTTGTGCAGGGTATGCCATCCATTCCTGCTGATAGTGAAGGTCCTAATGTAACATGTATGATCAATGGTTAACCAGAAATATTTCTCATTGAGGCAGGAGCTTCCATTCAACATTGTCATGTAAGATTTCTGTAGTTTACGCTACATCATGAGGTTCTCCTGTAATAGTTGTTAATCAAGCAATACCAAATGCAGTATTCAAACCCATGACTGTGACTGTAGGTCCCATCTCTGAGAAGCACTCTTTCCTTATGAGTTCTACTTGCCAGATTAATATGTTGGGTAAGGATCTTTTGTGCGAGTTGAAATGCACCATTTTTTGCACTCCTGGAAAAATATTTTTGTAGGTCTCAGAAGTACTTTTGTAGAAGCTTACCTGTCATTACCCCAGAATGAAGAGGATGATTCACCTTCATTTATGGAGAGTTATAAGCTATTAGACTTCCTACCTGATTCATTGTGGACTAGTATGGAATCTACGAATGTAGGCTTGATTTGTCTGCTGATCCTGCATAACTTTAAAGCCAAAATGTAGATTGTGTAAAGTTTCCTAATATCCTTTGAGCGCTGAAGCTATACATGGGGTTAGATCTGTAATATAAGATTTGAATGCCAGCGGAACTGTTATTTCTGTTTCTAGCGCATGCAATAATCCATTTCTGCTTGTGCTGAAATCGGGATGTGACCCTCTAAAATACAGTTTTGTAACTTATTCTCCTTATCATCCCTAACCCCACAACGATCCTTTTATCATTGCCTATAGATAGAGAATGCATTACTGTGATAGATTTATCTGTCACATTTTTTGTATTCCTTAATACTCTGACAGTCTGTACCTGCTTGCTTTTATTTTTGACTCAAGACAGTATACCTGGACCAGAACCTGCATGAAGCCCATCTCCACCTCTAGGACCAGGCCAGGCAGCAGAACCTCAGCTGCCACAACTGGATCTCCCACAGCTGCCCCAGGGACCTGTGGGGCAGCACAGGGAGGACAGATAGCAGCAAAAACCCAGAGTATTCTGTTCAAGGGTCATGCTCTTTAGAGTGATGGATGCTGAAGTGATAGACTGCTGCATATTGATGTCACACAGCATCATTGACCTATATGAGGTGATCAAAAATTATGTTGACTCCATATTCAGCACCAGCCTTGCCCTATCCGGTATGTAGAACCTGCTGTGTGCCATCCATATCATGGCAATGGGAATTCTTCCAGTCCACAGAAGGACATGTATCTGGGATGTCCCAGGCCACATTTTCAAGGGTGTTGTCTCAGGTAGTGGCAGCCCTGATGAGGAAGGACAGGAGGTACCTCCACTTCCCTTCCACCCAGATGGAGTGGGCATGTGTCAAGCTGGAGTTCTACACAATGGGATGCATACCCAGAGTCTTGGGGTCATAGACTGCACACATGTGCTCGCAAGAGCTTCTCTGCACAAGGAACATCTCTACATCAGTTGAAAGCATTTACACTCCATCAACGTACAAGTGGTGTGTGATGTCAACATAAGGATCACCCATATAAGTACTTCATAGCCCGGCAGTTGTCATGATTCCTTCATCCTCAGGCACTCCTCCATCTACCAGGACTTTGAGAATGGATCCTGTACAGGAGAATGGCTTTTAGGTGAGCGAAAAATGTTAGATCTGACCCATAGATCTGTCTCTTTAAATTTAAATTAACATTAAAATCCATCTCTGTTTCTAAAGTCCTTAGCCAGCTGTAATTGCAATCTATAGCTGTGACAGTTACCACAAGAATAGTGTCATCTACAGGGCCTCATGCCTAAGTTACATCAAAACTATTCTTGGACATTCATATAGCACAACACGTGATTTCTATAGATATAGCTAATTACATGTCCGTGATATATTGTGACTCCACATTGTATAGATCCATTTCAGAACATGTGCAAACTGACTACATATGTATATTCTATTTTCGTGATTTTCTGAACAAATTTGTAGCTAGTTAAACTGAATTTAAACCTGCTATAGGCATTGTAAGAGTTACGATAAGACATTTTGTTCCATCATATCGTAAAATATAATTGAAACCATCAAAATTTCTGTAACATTGGCCAGAGATGACTCCAGCTTACAGGCAGAAGCCTCCGTCATTGGAGGAGGCTGGATAGAGGGAGGAGAGCAGAGGTAGAGTGACAGACTGCAGTACAGAGGTGGTAACCTCAGTCTGTCCGGAAGTTGGACAAAGGCCAGTATTTACTTGATTCATTTCAGCAAAATATCGATCTAATTTAAAAAACAAAACTGTTTTACCAGCTAGTCATTGCATATACTAACTATTGTTGCCAACATGTATAGGGATGATAGGTCACGTTTAACCCAATAATTTCCACATGAGTATACAGCCCATTGCAAGGATATGGGTTGTATACCCCTCTGGAACTGAATAGGTTCATAGGATAATGATGGTTCAACCTTTGAGTACCAGAGTTATGCAGTGAAGTTTCAACTCCTATCCTACAGGCATCCATGGCATGACTCATCATGGAACAGAGGGATGTCCAGGTTACCCTGGTGAAACACTGACTCCACTTCCATATCATGTTCCTCCCACTGCTACCTAGTGCTATTGTATATTAAAACCAAATGGCATATTGTCATGTCACTGACATGAGTCATATGATGGGACTTGATGAGGGCACATCTGTTCATATACAATGGAACAAAGGAGAGACATGAGCAATCCCCAATGAGATATTGCTTTGTGTTTGCCCAGACACAATGCTGCTTTATCAGAGGTCATCCACACCATGAAGAGCAAGGTGTTGAGGAACCGCACAACATCCATATCTGGTTCCTACGCCAGGGACATCTGAAATCCATGCATGTCCTATTTTTGGAATCTTACATAGTCATGATATGCACCTCTTCATAACATTGGAACTGAGAAGGAACCCATCATGAAGATAGTTCAACAGTGATGTTTGACCAGTTCTTCCATCAGAACAACATGTGGATCTTGCATATGTTCAGCCATCCTGGAGTTTGGAATGCAAGAGGGTTACACAAAGCATATATAAGTGTGACTCATTGAGTGACCCACTGTTATCCCAGAAGTCCCCTAAGACCCACTACCACCCACAAGCACAAGCCTGATGAACACAAACCCTCTGGGATACACACTGGTTGCTTTGAAATATGTGTTCCAGACAATGTGTATTGGGAGATGTGTGTTTGTAGAATGTGATCCCTGTGGCACATGCCTTGTGTTGGAGTGCTACACAGGAGGCTGGGGTAAAAAATAAGGAAACTAGGACTAGGGGATAACCTTTGCACTTGTATAGAAAACTGGTTGAAGGATAGGGAACAGTGTGCGTTTGTAAATGAACAATTCTCCAATACAGATAAAGTTGAGAGTGGAGTACCACAGGGTTCAGTACTTGGTCCACTGTTTTCAACATGTTTCTAAATGACCTGGAAATAGATATAGAAAGCAAAATCTCATTATTAGCAGATGACACTAATTATGCAGGGTAATAGATTCAGAACAGGATATTTGCTCCCTACAGAGGGATTTACATAAAATGGCAGATTGGGCAAACAAATGGAATATGAAGTTTAATGTGTGAAAGTGTAAAGTAATGCATTTGGGAGGAAATAATCCCAATGCTACGAGGGGACTCGTTGATAGAGAAATACCTGGGAATCCTTGGAAGTTACAAGCTTAAAAACAGTGTTACGGTTAGCAAAACAAGACAAGGATTCAGATGGTACAGTTAAGAACACCTTTATTAATAATAATAATTAGACATGTGCGAATTCATTCGAAGACATTCGGATTTCGTCGAAAATGGGGTTATTCGGAGACATTCGGCCAATCCGAAACTCAAGGGTCATTCGGAAAAAATGATCCGACTCCGAACAGCCCAGGTCCGAAATTCGTCGAAACTTTTGGAAGTTTCGGCAATCGACACATTTCCAAAAGTTTTGACTACTTTTGACCAGGACTTTTTTGTACTTCCTGTGCGCGCTCAATTACTTTCCCTCCATAATTTTCCCTCCATGTCTCTAGTCCAATTCCATTCTCTGTTTCATGCACTACTTCCCTCTTTTGTCTGTATTCGAATAGCCTTCTTCGTTTCATGATGGGGGTTGGACTAATGACACAGTCACACAGACAGACAGCCTGCATTTCCTCATTGGGTTGTTGGAGCTCAGAGAGAGAAGAGATTAGAGAGTGTCCAGTTGTTGTGTAGGCAGGCAGGTAGCATTAGGCTAGGCATAGGTAGGCAGCCAGCATTAGTTCCAGTTATTGCCACTGCAAGAGCAAGTAATATTTGTTCCTGTGCAAAATATAAAAAAAATATTAGGTATTTGTTCGAATACAGGGCCGGCCCTTACATGGGTCCCAGTGGGTCCATGGACCCAGGCGGCACTTTGACAGGGGCGGCAATTTTCCGTCCCATAGCATGTTTATTTTGTGCTCTTCCGCCATTTCTGTGTTGCAGGGTGTCGCATCAGTGTGACTGTCAGCAGCCGGGCAGCCCTATGCTCACTCAGTGGCGATGCCTGCTGGCTGCTTCAGTGACGTGAATTATGTGATAGTGAAACATTATGCCTATTTTGTATTGTTTATCACCCACCTAAAGTCAAGACTTGAGTAAATAGGTCTACTGTCCCAGATTTGCTAGAGAGGTTTTACAAACACAGGAGGGTGCCCCCTGTACAAAATGAGTCTAAACATTTGGGATCCCTAGTATGAGTGCACAACAGTGCATGATGTGTCCTGAACAGGATTGCTGTGAGGTGTCTCCACCCAGAAGGTGCTGGCCGGGCTGAGCTTCAACATTGCGACAAGTAACCAACTAAGAGCACCGTGCCGTGCAGCCATAGCATCACCCCCTCCTACTCTCCGGGTCCCACTGACTGGCAATAACAGGTGAGTCACTAAGAGATCTGAAGCCTTTCTGGAAGTCCTTTCACTTGGAAAGGGGCTAGGTATTACTTGGGGGAGTTGCCTCGTGTGTAAATAATTTCTAGGTGGGAGATGAATGTGCATCATTATGTGTTTCCTAACAGTAGTTAGAATACAACTCCCATCATCACCTGATTATGACATTGGGAAATGCCCAGCAAATACCGTAGAGCCCTGTATTGCACACTCACGGAAAACGGTGATATTGCTATACTAAGACAATGCTGTGGACCCCTCTTCAGTATAGATGTCAAGCATTTTTTTTTATTTCTCTCCTGTGTTGCAGTTTGTTCACAACAGAATGTCTCAGTTTTTCTTTTTAACACATTACATCTATCACATTACAATCATTAATGTTTATTCTTGATGTAGTATGAAACTCTACAATGTATATACACATAGAGTTATCTGATATGAGGGGAAATCAGGATAGGAAAACGAGAGAGAGGAACTTGGGTACTAAAGAGGGACAGTAGGGTAGGAGGCTGGTACCAGAAAATGAAACCTTAATCTTTACCCATGTACTAACATAGAATGTGACATGTAGTTTGTCCATGTTCGATTCGACCACTTATGTTGAGTAGGATGTGACAGGCATGGGTTTTCGATGTCGAGCATATGCTAAATTGAATGACAAGCATGAGGTTTCGATGTTCGAACATATGCTATATTGAAGGACAGGCATGGGGTTTCGATGTTCGAACATGCTAAATTGAATGACAGGCATGGGTTTTCGATGTTCGACGTTTGCATTGTGACTGGCATCCCATGCTAGAGTAGAGGTGACATGCACAGACTTTCAATGTACGACAATGTCCGTTTTTGGGATGGATCTTTTTCTAAATGCACACCCTGTCTGCAAATAATGATAGCAGCGTGCACAGAGGCGCACTGCTATAATTTAACCCATGTTAAATTTGGCCGAATAATTCGGAATGGATCAGAATTTTGTCCGAATCGAATAGGCCCGGTCCGAAATTAGGATCATCCGAATTAGAAAAAAAAAATTTGTCCGAATTCGAATTGTACCGAAAGTTTTGCCCGTGCACAAGTCTAATAATAATAAGAAAATGCAAGTGAGTATGACAGTACAAGCAGAGGGTGACTGGAAAGTCTAGAGATTCTGTGATCAATAGGAGCCTGCCAATGGGTCAACCACACTGCTGAAGACTAGGCAGAAGCCAGCTGGTAGTTTCAGGAATCGAAGACAACACAACACTGAACCTACAGTCTCTTGTAAGGGGCAACAGAGGAGACTACTGACTGCAGTCAGTATGGAAGAGCTCATCTCCAATAAGAATGGCAACAATGGAGACTACTGACTCACGCCTGCAGTAAGTAAGGCCGGAGTCTGCCAGAGCCCCAGGTCTGCACTAGGATGGGTGTCTGTAGGTAACAGAGACACAAGCGGAGTAAACAGACAGATCCGTAGGTCAGCACCAGCTAGGATAGTCAGACAAGCCAGGTTCATACACGGAGCGGGTAGTCAGCCAGAGCCACAGGTCTGCATTAGACTTGTGCGATCCGGTTCTGCTAATTTCGGAATTCAAACGAATAAGGCATATTCGGCATCATTCGGACCTTCAGAAAGACAAGGTCCGCCCACAAAAAAAAAATCAGAATCCGAAACGGACCTAGTCCGAAATTTTGGTGTAAATTTTGGAAATTCGGACGGTGCTTTCCCACCTGAAACTATTACAATGTTGCTATATGCTACTAAAAATAGACGGCAGGGCACTTTCCCACCTGAAACTATTACAATGTTGCTATGTGCTGCTAAAAATACATCTGGTAAAACAGGTGTTTTACAGTTCATGCAAAGTGCGGATATTAACCACATAGGGACACAAGCCATTTTCTCATTTTTGCTATGGGCCATATGTTCAAAGAGGTAGCTAAATAGCTTTTGTTGTTTGTAACGACTTTTCAAAGTACAGTGTCATTGGGATCATTAATATTGTCAGAGAGTGGCAGCTGTGATCAGAAATATGTCTTTTGTCCTGACTGAAATTGTCGTATGTAATGACAAAAAATGTCTTACCTAACAATAAAAATGTCTTGCCTAATGACAAAAATGTCTTAAAAAATGTTTTAACTGAAGACAAAAAATCCTCACATTCAGAACTTCACATTCCCTCCACTTTTTTCTTAATGTACCAATTTTGTCTTTTGTAAGACATTTTTTATTATTAGTTACGAGAAAATTTTCTTTTCCTACATACAACACTGGAGAATAGTTTAGCCCTGCCCTTGCCGAGCCACATTGCCCGTCAATTTTTAAAACTCAGCTGATAAATTCGTACTATTGCCTAATTTCGTCCAAGTCAAACAGGTCTGGTCCGAAATTCAGATCCTCTGAATGGAAAAAAAAAATTTGTCCTAAATCGAATTTTACCGAAAATCTTTGCCGTGTACAAGTTGTTACGGTTTTCTGACACTCAGACCAGGGTATGAAGTAAAAACACAGTTTTATTTAAAATAAAACAATGCCCCTAGAGGCCAGTACAGAAATAGCAACAATGGCAATAATGACAAAGTGAATGCACACAATGATAGTGATAGGTGCTATGAATGGATAGGGAGTATTCCCCCAAAGGGTTAACAAATAAAATGGGTGAGATATGACAAAATTGGCCAACGCCCGGGATAAATAGCAGTCTCTGGAACACAGTCTCTCAATAGCTGGATAGAGAAGTAACTGCACTGAATACACTCTCAAGTTGGTATAGTAGAGCAACAAAGTCCAGAGCTGAGCCAGTACCACCACCGTGGGCTACAGAGGAATGCTATTGCCACGCTGTAGTGATCAGAACCAAAATCGCCCTTAACTGGAAAAGTAGTAACCCTGCGTGTGCCACTTGAATTGTGCCCTGACACCCCTTGGGTGCTGTACTGATGGTGACTGCACAAGCTGTAGTAGAGCCGGCGTCCTCTGGAGTGCAATGGGAATGTACCTTCAGCGTCTGTGGCCCTGAGCCAGAATATGAGCACGGAAGATATATCGGAGGCACTAGACCGGAGACTACAGGCACTGCAAGGGTTAAGTGGTTCTGCACAGGAGCGAGTACCTTGGCAACCAGCAGAAGGCAAAGCAACCTCAGGATACAGCTACTGACAAGTGAGAGTAACAGTGAGTCGCTTAAACAGTTCAGAATGTCGCCGAGGCGACCGGAATGATGGAGGAACACTGGAACAGCAGGCAGAACCGGAACGGTGACTGGAACAGCAGACAGGCCGGAGTAGCAACCGGAACAGCAGGCAGAACCGGAACAGTAACTGGAACAGCAGACAGGCCGGAATAGTAACCGGAACCACAGGCAGGGCCGGAACAGTACTGGAACAGCAGACAGGCCGGAATAGCAACTGGAACAGCAGGCAGGACCGGAACAGTACCGGAACAGCAGACAGGCCGGAATGAATCACAGAACAGTGTCGTCAGCCAGAACCGGGTCAAATCACGGAGCACGGTCGTCAACCAGAGCCAGGTCAATTCACGGAGCAGGGTCGTCAGCCAGAACCGGATCAAAATCACGGAGCAGAAGCAGGAGAAGAGTCAGACTAGCCGGGTCGGTACACAGGAGGCACAGAAATATGGCAACAAGGCGCAGCAACAGGAACACCACAAAAGGTGCCCAAAAGCTGACAAGTGCCCAAGCTCCAGCATATAACGGCACATCCTGGGCGGGCCAATCAGTCTCCACTAATGCACAGGCAAATCATGTCAGATTGACAGAGAGACACGGGGACCGTGATACAAGTCTAGTCTGCACCAGGTAGAATATCCACTAGGAGTAAGCTACACTGGGAGGATAGTTGGACAGATCCCCAGGTCAGCATCAGAATGAATAGTCAGACAAGCCAGGGTCATACACGGAGCGGGTAGTCAGCCAGAACCACAGGTCTGCACCAGATTGGATGTCAAGACAAATGGAGCGCACAGAGAGAATGGTCAGACAGAGCCACAGGTCAGCACCAAAATGGATAGCCAGACAAGCCAGGTCATACACAGGATACAGGAACAACTGGAGCTAGAACTGCTCAGAACAACAACGTAAGGGTAACTAATACACAGGCCCATAGAGGTTTATAAAGGAGTAGGAGAAGGCGGGACCAATTAGTCCCCCAGGCTGGCCCTATAACAGGCTTCCAGGCAAGTGCCTGATTCACAATGCCAGTAACAATTAACCAGACGTGTCCAGGCCACAGGCAGAGAGGGACGCAGCTAGCTACGCCGGATCGTCAGTCCAGAATCCTGCTCCCGGCCGAATGGTGCTGGCTGAGGTAAGGCACTGTGACACCAGTGTCAAATAACAGAAGCAGAAGCAAGCAAAGTCCTGTCATGCATAAAAAGCGGTATTGAAGCAAGAGTCGATAACATCATTTTGTCATTGTACAAATATTTGTTAAGACATCACCTCGAATATGCAGTTCAGTTTTTGGCAGCCGTTATGAAAAAGGATATTCTAGAACTGGATAAAGTACACTGAAGAGCAACAAAATTAATTAAAGGAATGGAGGACTTGACATATGAGGAATGACTAGACAAACTTGGTTTATTTACTCTAGAGAAATCTTATCACAATGTACAAGTATATGAGAGGTCAATACAAGAATCTCTCTGGTGTGCTATTCATTCCAAGGCCTGATCAAATAACCAGGGACCACCCCTTGAGATTAGTGGAAAGAAGGTTTTGACTTAGCAGAGGAAGGGTTTTTTTTACCATAAGGTCTGTTAAATTATGGAATTCCTTTCTCAAGGATGTGGTTATGGCAGATACAATGGACACATTTAATAGAAGATAATGTATTTCAAGAGGAAACATACAGGGTTATATTGTGTATTAGTAGCCAAAACAGAAAGTTCTGATAGACTAAATTATTTGGCAGCAGGAAAGCTATATAATTCTCATGTCTCTGGGTTATGAGGCAAAGGTTGAACTTGATGGACTTATGTCTTTTTTCAGCCTAATTAACTATGTTACTATGCTACTATGTTACTGTCCTTGTGTGTTAACAGTGATCCTGTGTGTGTGACCAGACTTCGAGTGGGAAATGTTTCCAACTGCTGTTGTTAAACTACAACTCAGATAATGCCCAGCTTCAGGAGTTTTGCTTTGCTAGGTGTATTGTGATTATAAATTGGACAACAGCGAATGTGCTGTTTGATAACCAATGCTCAAAGAGGGAAGGTAAATCCTGTGCCTCATAGTTCATAGAGGAAGGGAACATCCTGTATCTCACACTCAGCAGAGTGAGGGAGCATACTATACCTCACACTCAGTAGAGGGAGGGTATATCCTTTACCTCACACTTTAAAGAGGGAGGGTATAGCCTCCCAATTCCTATACATCACTCTCATTAGATGGAGGACACCTCCTGTACTTCATGCTCAGTAGAGGGAGGACACTTCCTGTACTCACAGTCTATAGAGGGAGGACACTTCTTGTACATCACACTCAGTAGAGGGAGGCCACTTCTTGTACATTATGCTCAGTAGAGGGAGGACACTTCCTGTACGTCACACTCTATAGAGGCCGGGAACATATTTTATCGCTCTATGTTGCATGGATTCCATTTAATTTTCCACCTCACACTCAGTGCATTGGGTCCAATTGTATATAGTTGTATATAAACATGTCCTGATTGTTGTTTTGTGTCAACCCCTGGTGATCTGGAAAAAGTACAAAACCAAGATCCGGAACAAAACATAGTAACATAGTAATTTAGGTTGAAAAAAGACTTGCGTCCATCTAATTCAACCTTTTCCTATTCCTGTTTACCATCGTTAATCCAAAAGAATGCAAAAAACCCCCCTCAATATAACAATATCAATTTCTGCCTTCAATGGGGGGGGGGATTCCTTCTTGATTCCAAATGGCAATCAGATTTCTCCTTGGATCAACAAGCCCTAACTAATCCCAATACTAACGTACATAGCCCTCTATGTTCTTCTCTTTTAAATAAGTGTCCAGGCCCTTTTTAAAGGCATCTAATGTGTTCGATAGCACCACCTCCTCAGGCAGTGAATTTCATACCTTTATTGTCCTTACTGTAAAGAAACCCTTCCGCTGTTGTAGATTAAATCTCCTTTCCTCACGTCTAAGCAGGTGGCCCCTTGTCCTATGTACTGTTCTGTTAATGAACAGGTCTTTGGAGAGCCCTTTGTATGGGACCTGAATACATTTATATAATGTTATCATATTCCCTCTAAGACACCATTTCTCTAGTGTGTACAAGGTTAACTTTTCGAGCCTTTCTTCATAACTAAAACTTTCCGTTCCCCTTACTAGTTTTGTAGCCTTCCTCTGCACTCTCTCTAGTTCCATAATGTCCTTTTTCAGAAAGGGCGCCCAAAATTGAACAGCATATTCTAGGACCTGTAAAGAGGCATAATAATATCTTCCTCCCTGGAGTCAATACCCCTTTTAATACATGCCAATATCTTATTGGCCTTTGCAGCTGACAGCTGGCACTGCATGCTACTGCTAAGTCTATTGTCTACTTTTACTCCCTAATCCTTTTCATTTGTAGATTTCCCCAGAGAAACACCATTTAAACTATATGTTGCATTTTTATTATTATACCCAAAATGCATAATTTTACACTTGTCTATCTTGAATCTCATTTGCCATTTGCCTGCCCAGTTACTCAGTTTGTCCAAATCCTCTTGTAATGAAGACACATCCAGTTCAGACTTTATTAACTTACTTAATTTTGTGTCATCGGCAAACACTGATACATGGCTCCCTCACCCTCTGGGAGGTCATTAATAAACAAATTAAAAAGAAGAGGACCCAGGACAGATCCCTGAGGTACTCCACTTATCACATTTATCCAACTGGAGAACTTGTAACAGGCAAGCACAAACACATCTTAACCCCTTGGTTCCTAGACAGGTCTCCAACTAATTGCAAAGCAATACATTGGTGAGCTCACAATGCATTGGTGAGATCCCAGGCATCCAAGAGGTTAAAGGATAGCCAGTGGAGGAATATGTAAACGTAATCCAGGAGCTGTTGTCTGGACCAGAGGTGTTCAGTTTGCACAGGACACACCCACAGTTCAGAATGTGGGTGTGACCAGCACCGCTGAGGCTCCTCCTCTCAAAATGTGACACACATAGCAGTTGTCTCCTCTGTTGATGGGAAAACTGAGCACGATACATCCACAAGCTTGTTCTACCACATGAATCTCATTAAGAGATACTGACAATTCTACAGTATGAATGGATTCTACCAAGTCTTAAATAAATACGGGTTTATATAATGCCCATTGAGTGTGGTTTTCCTTTGAGTTTGTGAGGGGTGAGCAGCACACTGTTTCACAATGCGTTGCAGACTCCTTTGACATTCATTGGATTCATGTTTCAAGTGAAATTACGAGCAGCGTCAGATATGTTGCTTTTCAAAAATATAATTTACAGATACTTTTGGTCAATGATTGAATGTGAGTGAGAGGCAGGGAAACACAGTTAAAAGGTGGGAAATTGCAATTGCAATTGCAATGCTGGAAGTGGACAGCAGATGCAAGTAAGCCGACCACTGAGACCCTGTCAGGCTGCCGAAATTGTTCTACAGAGGGTCAGAGGAGGAGGATATGGGTAAATGGGGAGGGAGGAACGCAGTGCGGCAATGGACATATTTTTGTGTGTGACAGGGGAAAACAAAGCTGCGTACTATGGGTATAATTTGCACCTGCATATTAGACACAGGAGCGTATTATACCCATGATTTTACAATAAGTACATAAATACCACTGAGGACGCTCTACCAAGATTAATATAGTACAAAACCTCTGACTTGTAAGCAATGTCAGATAGCAGGCGAGACAGAGTACTGAACCTTTTCTCAGGTCTTGATACCTGCAAGTTTAAATATATAGGGCCTTAAGCAGAGAGATAAAGAGGAACAATTTGTAGCGCAACAGTGGCACCTGTGAAAGAGGACAAAATTTGCAGATCATTTTAATCTAAGGAATTAAAAGTCCTTTTTCGTCACCTATGGTACAGTTGGTTTGCTCCAAATCTCAAGGTCATGATGACGTCTTGTTGTGGAATGTCTGAGTGCAGTTCGTCTGCTGTTCTTTTGTTACTCTTGTCTGATGATGGAACCAATACACACATTAGTCTTTGGTGCAGGGAAACATGCAGTTTTGCATTAGCCGGTTTACAAGGTGTGAAACAATTACTCACTTTGTCTCCACATTATTGGTGAGCAGTGTAGTAATCAGGACCAGATTCTGCATAGAACAGCACCATGTTATAAAGGGCACCTAAGCTGTGCTGACCACACCCACACACTTGAGTTGTGGGTGTGGCCAGGAAGATTCCAATGTCCCTGTACAAACTTGTTTTTATAGCAGCTTGTTACATGCATCTTTGCTAGCGATAATTTAACTGCTTGTCTGCTAGAGAGGTCTCAAGCACATTGCTTCACAGCGCATTGGGGAAACAACCAGGGAGTTTTCTGTTAGGGATAAGTTATTCTCTTGCTTGCTCCATCATACACCCTCTCATTGTTCTTTTCTTATTTCTAGTCTATTTTAACCCCTTTTCATCTATTTTTGCAGATCCTAGAGAAGGTGGATAATAACGTTTCCATCACTTACCATATAGTGGAACAACAACTTATAGCATCCAGGTGAGTTTCCTCCTATCCCTCTGCTACCTCTCCCCTACAGGCTACAGTATATTTTACATAGTTACACAGAAGTTTAGGTTGAAAAACGTCTTGCATCCATCAAGTTCAACCCTTTTCCTATTCCTGTTTACCATTGTTGATCCAAAAGAAGGCAAAAAAAACCCTCAATACAGTAATTTAAATTCTGCTTTGAATAAGGGGAAAACATTCCTTCTTGATTCCAAACAGCAATCAGATTTCTCCTTGGATCAACAAGCACTAAATAAATATTAATCCCAATACTAACATACATAGCCCTCTCTGTATGTTCTTCTCTTTTAAAAAGATATCCAGGCCCCTTTTAAAGGCATCTAATGTATCCTTTATGTACCTTTATTGTACTTATCGTAAAGAGTCCCTTCCACTGTTGTAGATAAAATCTCCTTTCCTCAAGTCTAAGCGAGTGACCTCTTGTCCCTTGTCATATTCTGTTAATGAACATATTTATATAATGTTATCATATCCCCTTTAAGACGCTGTAAATAAAACTTTCCATTCCCCGTATTAGTTCTGTAGCCCTCCTCTGCACGTTCTCTAGTTACATAATGTCCTTTTTCAGAAAAGGTGCCCAGAATTGAACAAGCATATTCAAGGTGGGGTCTTACCATGGTCCTGTAAAACAGGCAGAATTATATATTTCTCCCTTGAGTCAATACCCCTATTAACACAAGCCAATATCTTATTGGCCTTTGCAGGCACTGCGTGCTGCGGAGCATATATATATTAATTGTAGGTAATCTTTTAAATTTAAATTAAAACTCTTATGTCCCAAATCTGGGGATGCCAATTGTGAAAGAGGAATAAAATACTGCTAAAATAGCGCTAGAGGTGGGTTCTTCCTCTTGTCCCAGAGAAAGTTATGAAATATAATTATTCCCTATCCTAAATATGGGTGCGTAATATCTCAGTTATTTCTGTTGACTGGCCGTATACAAGTAATATAAGGACAATAAAAAGCATTACAGTGTCTATATATATATATATCATGCAAATGTTTATTGGCTAGCTAAAAGATATCAAGCAAGAAAACTTAGCAATAACATAATAAAACAAGTTACATTACATTACAAAATCCAACTAGCAGAGTGTGAGATAATTATAAAATATTGCTTGCCATAATAGAGAAATCACATACCAGTCAGTCTTGGTCACTTAGAGTGTCAGGTAACCTGATCTGTCCGCTACTGACTTATAGGGGTCCTGACACTCAATGTATTTACCTCTTCTCTTAGCATGAGCCAAGGAGGTGAGGGACATGCATTTGGCTCGTGCACGGAAAGACTATATTTGGGGACGGATATAGCAATTGGCTATTGGACCTGTTGCTAAGGGTCTTAGGTAGAAGTAGCCAGCTGTATACTTCTCCTATCTAGAGGCCCAGGAGTGAAAAGGACAACTGTCTAACCTTTTTCTAGGAGCTTTAGGGGATGTGTGGCAATTATCAGTTAGGACAGAAGGTTATGTGACAATAAGTCTGTCCAGATAAAGTAAGAATATGTCCTAGCATTCTCTGTCATGGCTAGAATAATAAATGTATATAGTAACCCTTTGTGTGCCATCTAAGAATAGCTATATGCAGAATATAATAAGGTTATGGGTAGAAAGTATATAAATTATATAAAAGTTATAGGGGGGCTAATTCTCCTACAACAGGATCTTTCACTTGAACACCACTATGCTGCATGGACTAAATCAGGTTAATAAGACACAGCATTCATGTGACCAGTGGGCATGGCACTATTGTGCTGGTGCACACAAGCCTGGTGTCACAACTACACTATGTGGTCTGTAAGCCACACCCCTCTTTATATTTCTCTGTAACTGACAGTTACTAGCTAGTATTAACTGACATTTCCTTCCTCACTAACCTGAGGAAAATGTTACTGTGGAGAAGACTTAAAGAAAAGGATTTTACGTCCTTTATACAAAAAGTACTTTATCTGTCTGCAGTAAAACATCAGAATCACTAGAGCAGGAGGGGTCACAGAGATATGAGACATTGGGTGAACTGACTCCTGAGGAAGATAAGATTTCAGTGTGGTTCTGTGTGGATTACAGAAGACAGACAAACTTTGCCGTCTGATGCTCTGTTTCTTTTTGAAGCACAACATCTTAACTCTGTGAATGAGATATAAGAAAACACAATATACTCATAATTAGTGCAAGGAAAATACCATTAAGGCTGAAGGGAATTTAAGCACTTAAGGGGTTAAAGTTACATGCTAAATGTGCTTATATATATTGTTCCACAATACACTTGGAAAAGCAAAGGTTAAAGTAAATGTTGCTAGAAGCATGCGTAAATGTAAATCATATATAGGAATACCATTCAAAGAGTATAAGAGAAATATCACTATAAGATAACAAGCAGAGGAAGGCATCTGAGCCTAATGCATTATTCAGGCCTCTTCTTAGTAGAAAAAAGAGAAAACATTCTGTATAAGAAGACAAAACTGATACCAGTTCCTAGTATAGTGAAGAGGAGGGGTTTAACATAACTATGAAAGGTGCCTAGACCCCCAAGGAAACCACCACCAGGGTACCTAGACCTTGTCCAAGGTTAGAGATTAAATGACCCATAGTGGGAAGGAAAGTTTCCAGGGATTTACCAAGATTATATGCCCAATGTGGAAAATCACCCTCATGGAGATCAACTGTGAGAAGTGCAGAATACATTTTCTGTAAAAGAAGGGCAACTTTATCATGGGTGGAGCCTAGGGTTATCCGAACGTTCTTAAGGTTAGCAAGGAATGCAGACATGTAAGGAATCTGAATTTCAATATGAGGTACAGAAAATGCTAAGTTCCTCTTATAGAGGGTTTGACTGAGACCTGGAGGTGTAAGGGTGTAATCAAAATAAGATACAGTAGTGTTAACTGTAACAATATAGGGCTTCAGAGTGGGAATATTACAGTCACTGTAAGAAGACATAAGGATATAAGATCCATTCTCCAATGGAACAACAAACGTGTATGGGCCTTTAACTGGAATTGCAGTGATAGGGCAATCTGAACCAGTACCTTGGAGCCCACAGGGTAAATGAGTAGTAACATCATTACAAACTAAATAACCAAGGTCTTTGCAATTACTGACACTGAGATAAGAAATTTCATCACATCTAAATGATATATATTGGTAAGGTTGTTGTATTTGAATCAAGGCTAAATTACCAGGGGAGCTGGTTAAATGACCAATATTCATTATCTCCCAATTGGTAGTATAAACCTCACCTGGAATGATTAATTCATAGTAAACAGATAATTCCCATTGACAATCATCAGGATTTTTTACTTGTCTGTGTTTGAGTACATTCACGTTATAAATAGTGACTTTAGAGACATTAGTCATAATTTCAGATTGTTTATCTGACAAGCCAAGCTGTGTAGCAATGTAAGTGATGTTAAAGAGAGACGTGTCTATTTTCTCATACTATAAAGTTAATCTAGTGGCAGTGAGCTTGTTAAGAAGCAATAAACCTTTCAGCTCTTCATTTAGAGTTGTAAAATCTTACTTAGCAGTAGTTAGGAGGGTAACCATATGGTCTTTTAAAACAAGAATACCTGTCCTGAGTTCTTCATCATTAGAATCAGAAATCTGAAACAGCATCACTTAACAAATGTCCAGTGGTGATAAGAACATCAGCATTACATAATAGTTTTCTACCAACACCTTTATCATTTGCACCATTACTGACCTTGTCGTGGAGGGCACAGGTGACATTAGCAAACGTATTGTTGGTCCCCCATACAGTCTCAGCGTATGGCAAATCAGCAATATTAGTCTGCATACAGCGTGTAAAATCGCAAGACACATCACCTGGACCCACCATGACAGACATCTACTCCTGATACCTTGTATGATGGTGTCAGCTCTATAAGTTGCACTGTCTGAGTGACATTTCTGGAACAGGGAGAAAATGGAATAAGTAGCATTAACAATTTGATGCTGCTGCACACACCAAAAACCTGGTAACCCAGTAAAAATAAGTAGCCTTGGTCAATCTTCTTGGGCTGTCATCTGAAGGAATTTTCAGGAAGATCCTCAGCATACCATGAGCATGGTGTACATCTATATACATGAGAAGGGATGCTTGGATTGCATATACCTTGTCTGATCAATGTCTCTTTGGTTATATTGCAAAGATTTCCTTTGTCTTTACATGAATGGCTGTAGTAGTAGGAATTAAGGAAAGCTGTGTATCTTGGTTGCATACAAGTGTCCCATGCAGTTAAACTGCGAAGCATAGTTCCATTACCAGCCAGATTCCATTCAACAGGCAAAGCCTGATCATGTAGTCGTCCTGTGTGTTCATTTAACACTTCATTATTCGATTTTGATAACAGTTCATGAAAGCCATCATCTTCCAAGTCCTTTTTTCCACCAGTCAGAATATATAGCATTGGAACAGAATATAGCGCCAGTGTATGGTTTAACACCGCCAGGAAAGCGATACTCTTCTTCTTCAGCACCTTCCCAGAATGTAATCTTAGCATCATTTCTTCCTCTGGGAAAGAACCCCTTTTGAGTGTTCTGTCCAGTATTCAGGTAGAAAATAGGATACTCTTTATATTTCACCTTGTCTTGGGTGGTACCAGGTCACGGGCAAAGGTCAGCTTTAATTTCTTTTGCAGGCCACAATCTTGTTACTTGAAAATCAACATAGTAACAATGTCCAAAAGCTGCATAGCACATTTTTTTCTCTGTAGGTCCTTTGTTTGGAGTGGTCATACCAGGGTAAATCATATTGCAGTGTAGAGGCTTGAACCATTTTCATTTGTTCATTAATATGATCTCTGACCAACCTTCTTCCTTCAAGAGTGGTGATCCCAGCACTCTCAGCCATAATATTAGAGTCCATCAAAATGATCTGTGAGACTCCCAAAGTTCTTAGTTTCTGTATAATTGGCTTGGGAAAAGGTTTCCAATAAAGTCCTTGAGGTAGGCTTGTGGTCAGTATATCAACTGGTTGCAGGTCATAGTGGATAGCTCTACCTTTTCTGATGTGCTGTGGCTTGTTACTTAAAGGTGCACGCATCGTTGTTCAATTTAGAACTTCTCCTGGCTGCTGTGTGACATAGTTCCAGTGCATTCTCAATATCACAGTGCAAGCTGAAATAATGATGATGGTTGCAATCAACAAGAAAATAAGAAAAAGTCCAATCGATTTTGGGGTCTTTGTCTTTAAGAGATCCCAAACATATTTTAATTTAAGGTGTCCATTTCTTCCTCAGCATTTGTTCAATAAGTATTGATGTTGCAGAGGATTCCGGATACAATGTAGAATATTCAGTCCCACTTTCCTCCTGTCTGTTGTCTGGTGTAACATATTCAGTGGTTTGTACAGCAGGTCTGGTGTCCATCAGCTGCTGTGCTTGATTCAGAAGTAGCCACTCTGAGAATGTCAGTGGCTGAACAGGATTTTCTGGTCTCATCTTCAGCTGTGGGGTTAAAATGAGAAGCCAGCTTTAAATTGTCAGTACTGATAGTCCTTTGTCTGCCTGACTTATCCATAGCAATAAATGTCCGATCATTAAGCTTGGCTGTAATGCATACACAGGGCTTCCATCTTGGTCTCAGAGGCTTAGTGATCTGTACTGTCTCCTGGACATAGTGACCAACTTCCGGTTTCCAAGAAAGGGTTTGCATGGGTGTGTGAGCAGGCCTAGAAAAATAGTCTCTCAATCCCTGTAAAATAGTCAATTGTTGTAGTCTCCCTGGTGCAGAAAGGTTAGTAGCAATACATTTAAAATAAATAAGCATACCTCATAACAGTTCAAAATAATGTTATATTAATAATAACAGAAAGAGATAAACCCATCTGTATTTAAATTATCAATAACTACTGCTGTTTATGACAAAGTCAGTTAACATGGTATTACCATGTAACAATTTAATAAGGTGTTTGTTCCTTATATGTACACATTTATTTATTTTTTTATATATAACAATTATAGAACAGCAGACGGTATGTATGTGAAAGCAATATGCACTTGAATTAGCTATAGATACCACTGCGTGGGTCGAGAAGACAACAGCGAGGTCAAAAATCATTTTACTTAGTATATTTCCTTTCCAGTACCCAATACTTTGGGTGTGGATTGGTGTACTGATATCTCGTGTAATACCATATGCAGGGCTCAAAATTTCCACTTGCCACTAGCCAATGGCAAGTGAAAATTTAGCCCTGGTGAGTAGAAATTCAGCCCTGGTGGGTATGATTTGGCTTGCAGTGGAGAGTAACTTTTCAGGTCTGGCTAGTAGCAAAGGACTTAAAATCGTAAGCCCTGCCATATGTATTAGCCCACTCTTGGAATTATTTTGCAATATATATGCAGAGTCTCCCATCAGAGGATAGGACTTTGAGTTTACCAATACTTGCTTAAGAGGTGAGATAACTGAGACTGGTGGAGCTATCTGCACCACAGATGGGGTAAATCAAGTAAATCTTTTACAAGTAGCAACACATACCATTACATATTTATAGCCATGTACAAGGGTAATGGACCTATGTGGTTTAAAGTTACATAAGTCAATAGCTTAGATGGCATTTATTTGACAATGTAAGGAGGAGATTGATGGTTGGGGTTATTAGTAAGTAAACATGGCTTACAATTCCCAATAACATGACAGTTTTCCTCATATTAGGTCACCAATACTTTTTTTCATAGTAACAAGTACTTTATCTCTGCCTAGATGAGGGTGCCCGATGCTGTTATGAGCATTCATAGCTATTTTAACCCTTTCATGTACAGGAAGCAGGATGAAATCATGATCATTAATGGTAACAAATCATTGACCGTCCCTTAAGGCATAATTATATTTTTTAGGATATCCAGGTGGATTAGGTCTGGATTTATCCAGGGAAGCATTTAACTCTGCACTAAGACTGACGGTATTTAAAGCTCTTGTTTTGGAGAGAGTAGTTACTGTATTAACAGCAAACCTTTGACTGACATCTTGCGCTAAAGAGTCAGCATTAGTGTTGAGCGAGCATGCTCGGCCGATGCTCGGATCGGCTCGAGCATCGCTCTGCTCGGCACATGGCGGTACTCGTACGAGTACCGCATGTGCTCGCCCGCCATGTTCGGGTCTCCTCCCCGCACGTTTTGCGGCTGCTGCGCAGCCAATAAACGTGCAGGGAGGCTCTGACATCAGTGTAATGCCAGCAGCCATGTTGGCTGCTGGCATTACACTGATTGGCTGGCCAGAACCCGTGGTCGGGTGCTGTATAGCACCTGACCAGCGAGTTCGGCTCAGTCTTAGCCAGGGAGAGCTGAGGATAGGAAGGGAAAGTCAGTGTAGAGAGGAAAAAAAGCAAAATTGTGAAAAAAAAGAACCAAAAGTCCTTTTTAGGACTACTGTGTGTGGGGGCAGCAGGTTATTTTGTGTGGGGGGTAAAAAAAAAAAAAAAAAAAAAAATATATTCTGTTTAGTGTGCAAAGTTGCAGATTAGAGCACATTCTGTTTAGTGTGCACAGTTGCAGATTAGAGCACATTCTGTTTAGTGTGCAAAGTTGCAGATTAGAGCACATTCTGTTTAGTGTGCAAAGTTGCAGATTAGAGCACATTCTGTTAAGTCTTCAAACTAAAATATCAAAGTCACATATTCCATTCAGTGTGCGTCGCCGCAGTTTAGCAGCACATTCTGTGTACTGTGCAGAGTTGCAAAATAGGAAGAAATACTGTTAAGTCTTCAAACTAAAATATCAAAGTCACATATTCCATTCAGTGTGCTTCGCCGCAGTTTAGCAGCACATTCTGTGTACTGTGCAGAGTTGCAGAATAGGAAGAAATACTGTTAAGTCTTCAAACTAAAATATCAAAGTCACATATTCCATTCAGTGTGATTCGCCGCAGTGTAGCAGCACATTCTGTGTACTGTGCAGAGTTGCAGAATAGGAAGAAATACTGTTAAGTCTTCAAACTAAAATATCAAAGTCACATATTCCATTCAGTGTGCTTCGCCGCAGTTTAGCAGCACATTCTGTGTACTGTGCAGAGTTGCAGAATAGGAAGAAATACTGTTAAGTCTTCAAACTAAAATATCAAAGTCACATATTCCATTCAGTGTGCTTCGCCGCAGTGTAGCAGCACATTCTGTGTACTGTGCAGAGTTGCAGAATAGGAAGAAATACTGTTAAGTCTTCAAACTAAAATATCAAAGTCACATATTCCATTCAGTGTGCTTCGCCGCAGTGTAGCAGCACATTCTGTGTACTGTGCAGAGTTGCAGAATAGGAAGAAATACTGTTAAGTCTTCAAACTAAAATATCAAAGTCACATATTCCATTCAGTGTGCGTCACCGCAGTTTAGCAGCCTATTCTGTGTACTCTGCACAGTTGCAGAATAGGAAGAAATACTGTTAAGTTTTCAAACTCAAATATTAAAGTCACATATTCCATTCTGTGTGTGTCACCGCAGTTTAGCAGCCTATTCTGTGTACTCTGCACAGTTGCAGAATAGGAAGAAATACTGTTAAGTTTTCAAACTCAAATATTAAAGTCACATATTCCATTCTGTGTTCGTCACCGCAGTTTAGCAGCCTATTCTGTGTACTCTGCACAGTTGCAGAATAGGAAGAAATACTGTTAAGTTTTCAAACTCAAATATTAAAGTCACATATTCCATTCTGTGTTCGTCACCGCAGTTTAGCAGCCTATTCTGTGTACTCTGCACAGTTGCAGAATAGGAAGAAATACTGTTAAGTTTTCAAACTCAAATATTAAAGTCACATATTCCATTCTGTGTTCGTCACCGCAGTTTAGCAGCCTATTCTGTGTACTCTGCACAGTTGCAGAATAGGAAGAAATACTGTTAAGTTTTCAAACTCAAATATTAAAGTCACATATTCCATTCTGTGTTCGTCACCGCAGTTTAGCAGCCTATTCTGTGTACTCTGCACAGTTGCAGAATAGGAAGAAATGCTGTTAAGTTTTCAAACTCAAATATTAAAGTCACATATTCCATTCTGTGTTCGTCACCGCAGTTTAGCAGCCTATTCTGTGTACTCTGCACAGTTGCAGAATAGGAAGAAATACTGTTAAGTTTTCAAACTCAAATATTAAAGTCACATATTCCATTCTGTGTTCGTCACCGCAGTTTAGCAGCTTATTCTGTGTACTCTGCACAGTTGCAGAATAGGAAGAAATACTGTTAAGTTTTCAAACTCAAATATTAAAGTCACATATTCCATTCTGTGTTCGTCACCGCAGTTTAGCAGCCTATTCTGTGTACTCTGCACAGTTGCAGAATAGGAAGAAATACTGTTAAGTTTTCAAACTCAAATATTAAAGTCACATATTCCATTCTGTGTGTGTCACCGCAGTTTAGCAGCCTATTCTGTGTACTCTGCACAGTTGCAGAATAGGAAGAAATACTGTTAAGTTTTCAAACTCAAATATTAAAGTCACATATTCCATTCTGTGTTCGTCACCGCAGTTTAGCAGCCTATTCTGTGTACTCTGCACAGTTGCAGAATAGGAAGAAATACTGTTAAGTTTTCAAACTCAAATATTAAAGTCACATATTCCATTCTGTGTTCGTCACCGCAGTTTAGCAGCCTATTCTGTGTACTCTACACAGCTGCAGAATAGGAAGAAATACTGTTAAGTTTTCAAACTCAAATATTAAAGTCACATATTCCATTCTGTGTTCGTCACCGCAGTTTAGCAGCCTATTCTGTGTACTCTGCACAGTTGCAGAATAGGAAGAAATACTGTTAAGTTTTCAAACTCAAATATCAAAGTCACATATTCTGTGTAAGATGAAGAAGGCGGGTAAAAAGGGACGGGGAAGTGGACATGATCCTGATAGTTCAGGGCGCGGGTCAGGACGCGGAGAAACTGTGCCTGGTGCCAGAGCACAAGAAAGAAAGACATCCACCATACCTAGCTTCATGTCTCATTTCACAGGGCGTCGCAGGACATCACTCTCGAGGTCCGACCACTGCGAACAGGTGGTCGGTTGGATGTCAGCTGATACTGCTTCCAGTCGGTTAAGCACCACCCTGTCTTCCACCAAGTCCACTCTCAGTAGCCAAGAGTCTGGTCAACATAATCCTCACTCTGATCATCCTTCCTCCCACCATACACGGTCTGGTCAAAGAAGTGATCCCACACTGGGATATAGTGAGGAGCTCGTCTCATCACCAATCCTTCATTTGACCCTCTCTCCAAGCACGCTTGCAGAGGAACATGACATCTTGTGCCCTGATTCACAACCTCTAGAGGGTACCCAATCACAAGAAGATGACAGATGTGAACGGCATTTAAGGTCAAAGGAAGTAGTGGATGATGATGATGATGATGAGACACAGTTGCCATTAAATCAACCACTATTTCCGTCTCAAGACCTTGTTGAGGAGAATGTTATACAGTTGTCAATGACTGAGTATGTGGTGGGATCAAGACATGAGGAGGATGATCAGAGTGAGGAAGTGGAGGAGGACTTGGTGGACGATGAGGTGACTGACCCCACCTGGGAAGGTGTAGAGCCGAGCGATGACAGCAGTCCTGAGGGTGAGCCATCTGCAGCACCGCAACAGGCTGGAAGAGGCAGTGGTGTGGCTACAGAAAGAAGGCGGACCGCACCAAACCGGCCCGCAAATGTTCCACGGAGCACCCCCTTGCGTAAATCTACCTTGCCAAAGGGTAGGTGTTCCGCGGTATGGCGTTTTTTTAAGGAAAGTGCGGACGACAAAAGAATTGTAGTTTGCAACCTGTGCCACACCAGAATGAGCCGAGGCATGAACACTAGAAACCTCACCACCACCAGCATGATCCGACACATGGCATCCAAGCACCGTAATAAGTGGGAGGAACGCCTGGATCGCCCATCTGTGTCTGCAGGCCACACCACTGCCTCCTCTTCCCCTGTTTTCGGTGCCGGCCAATCGCCTGTCGAAGGCGCAGGTCCGCATACCTCCCGCCCTGCACCTGTACCATCTGAAGCACCATCAGCGACCACATCCACTTCCCTGTCCCAGCACAGCGTCCAAATGTCGTTACCCCAGGCATTTGAGCGCAAGAGAAAATACCCAGCCACCCACCCACAGGCCATAGCACTAACCTCACACCTTTCCAAATTACTGGCCATCGAAATGCTGCCATTTAGGCTTGTGGACACTGAGTCCTTCCGCAGCCTGATGGCAGCAGCTGTCCCTCGGTACGCGGTCCCCAGCCGCCACTACTTTTCCCGGTGTGCCATCCCCGCATTACACCACCATGTGTCCCGTAACATCACCCGTGCCCTGACCAACGCAGTTACTGGGAAGGTCCACTTAACGACTGACACATGGACAAGTGCTTGTGGCCAGGGACGCTACATTTCCCTGACGGCACACTGGGTGAATGTCGTGGAGGCTGGGAGCGACTCGGACCCTGGGATGGCACGGGTGCTACCCACGCCGAGGATTGCGGGCCCTACCTCCATCAGGGTTTCCACCAGCACCTACGTTATTGGCTCCTCCTCCTCCGTTTCCACCTCCGAATTCTCTACACGCAGCGCCACTCCCCCATCAGCCAGTAGCTGGAAGCAGTGTAGCACTGCAGTGGGGAAGCGTCAACAGGCCGTGCTGAAGCTGATCTGCCTTGGGGACAAACAGCACACGGCCTCAGAGCTGTTGCAGGGGATTAGTCACCAGACCGAGCAGTGGCTCTCGCCACTCAACCTGCAACCAGGCATGGTTGTGTGTGATAATGGGCGTAACTTGGTGGCGGCTTTGGAGCTCGGCAAGCTCACACACGTACCATGCCTAGCGCATGTATTTAATTTAGTGGTTCAGCGATTTCTAAAAACCTACCCCAATGTGCATGATCTCTTGACCAAGGTGCGCCGCGTGTGTGCACATTTCCGTAAGTCATCTACAGCTTCGGCCGGCCTGTTGAAGCTGCAGCAGCGCTTACAATTGCCAGCTCACCGGCTGCTGTGTGACGTGAGCACGCGCTGGAACTCCACCTTCCACATGTTGGCCCGGCTTTGTGAGCAGCAGAGGGCAGTAGTGGAGTACCAGCTGTTACACGGTCGTCGCCTCTCCGTTCAACTTCCTGTAATCAGAAGTGAGGAGTGGGAATGGATGTCAGACCTCTGCGAGGTTTTACGCAATTTTGAGGAATCGACACAGATGGTGAGCGGCGATAACGCTATTATCAGTGTAACCATCCCACTTCTGTGTCTACTGAAACGCTCGCTGCTCACAATTAAAACCGACGCTTTGCATGTGGAAGAGGTGGAAATGGGGGAGGAAGAGCTTACACAAGGTGATAGCCAGAGCACCCTCACTTCGTCTTCTCAGCGACAATTGGAGGAGGCGGAGGAGGAGGAGGAGGAGGAGGAGGAAGACACGGTTGCCTCCGCTACAGAGGGTAGCCATGGAACTTTAGTTCCATCTCTTCAGCGTGGGTGGGCAGAAGAGGAGGAAGAGGATGAGAATATTGAGAGTCATCCTCCTGGTGAGGACAGCGAAATTTTGACTGTTGGTACTCTGGCACACATGGCTGACTTTATGTTAGGCTGCCTTTCCCGTGACCCACGCGTTGTACGCATTTTAGACAACACGGATTACTGGGTGTTCACCCTTCTGGACCCCCGCTACAAAGAGAATTTCTCATCTCTCATTCCTCCGGTGGAGAGGACAAGCAAAATGGTGCAATACCAGAAGGTTCTTGTTGAAAAATTGCTCCAAAATTTTACATCTGACAACGCTGGCGGCAGAGTACGTGCTACCTTGGCCAACCGAGAAGGGGAGAAAAGGGGAGCACACAGCAGTTCCGACAAAGGCAGGGCAACACTCTCCAAGGCGTGGGACACCTTCATGACACCCCGCCAGCACCCTCACCCTGATGCGCAGCCTAGTGTCACAAGGAGGGAAAAGTTTTGGAAGATGGTGAAGGAGTACGTAGCAGACCGTGTCAGCGTCCTCAATGATCCCTCTGTGCCTTACAACTACTGGGTGTCCAAGCTGGACACGTGGTATGAACTGGCACTCTACGCCTTGGAGGTGCTGGCCTGCCCTGCCGCCAGCGTTCTGTCTGAGCGGGTATTTAGTGCTGCTGGTGGCATCATAACAGATAAGCGTATCCGCCTTTCCACCGACAATGCTGATAGGTTGACACTTATAAAAATGAACAAGGCCTGGATTTCCCCTGACTTCTCCACTCCACTGGAGGAAAGCCCCGGGGGAACATAAACTCACTTTATATATGTTATTTACAATGATGGGAATACTCGGTATTCCCATTCACCCCTTCCACCCAAAAAACGGGTATATGGTTGACTCTTAATCTTCTCATCCTCCTCCTCCTCTTCCATATGCCCTGGGATATAATTTTTATATAGGGCCAGCTCACCAGCGGGCCCTGTGATATAATTTTTATATAGGGCCAGCTCACCAGCGGGCCCTGTTTGACAATTTTTATATAGGTCAGCTCACCAGCGGGCCTTCTCATATAATGTTTTATTGGGTCAGCTCTCTAGCGGGCCCTCTCATATAATGTTTTATAGCGTCAGCTCACTAGCGGGCCTTCGCATATAATGTTTTATAGCGTCAGCTCACTAGCGGGCCTTCGCATATAATGTTTTATAGCGTCAGCTCACTAGCGGGCCTTCGCATATAATGTTTAGGATGGTCAGCTCTGCAGCAGACCCTCACCCATAATGTTTTAGATGGTCAGCTCAGCGCACGTTTCCCTCTTAATCATGGCCTCAGTTCAATCAAATCAAGGAAATTTTTGGGAGAATTTGCCTCTGCGCACGTTTCCCTCTTAATCATGGCCTCACTTCAGAAAATCAAGGAAATTTTTGGGAGAATTTGCCTCTGCGCACGTTTCCCTCTTAATCATGGCCTCACTTCAGAAAATCAAGGAAATTTTTGGGAGAATTTGCCTCTGCGCACGTTTCCCTCTTAATCATGGCCTCACTTCAGAAAATCAAGGAAATTTTTGGGAGAATTTGCCTCTGCGCACGTTTCCCTCTTAATCATGGCCTCACTTCAGAAAATCAAGGAAATTTTTGGGATAATTTGCCTCTGCGCACGTTTCCCTCTTAATCATGGCCTCACTTCAGAAAATCAAGGAAATTTTTGGGATAATTTGCCGATGATATACAAGTAAATATAAAGCAAATATTGTTTGGTAACAATTTTTCGCCTAAAGTCGTTTTTATTTTCCTTTTTGTGTGTTTTACGGTCAGTCTGTAAAAATGGCGTACTACGGGCGAAAGATCGTTCCCAGCAGCGATGTTGGAGTCCAAGATGCATCCAGACATCCTCCCTATGCTGTCCCTGAACCATTTCTGTGGTGTTTCCATCCTTTTCTGCCCTTTTCCTATGGACCAGGCACCCTCCCCTCATCAGAGCAGGGGGTGCCTGGTGTAATGCTCGAGTCCTCCCATTGACTTCAATGGGGCTCGGGTGCTCGGCCGAGCACTCGAGCCTCAGGGGGTGCTCGGTCAGAGCACCCGAACACCCGAGCATTGGGGTGCTCGCTCATCACTAGTCAGCATATTGATTACCTAGAGTGTGGACAGAAGATCCCAATTTTCTATGGGCAGGTTCATGCACTATTTCAATATCAGGCTTCTTGGATAAATAAGTGTTAATTTCCTTCCATTTACCAATATGAGTAAATGGCTTCCTTTTTGCATTCAGAAACCCATTCGATTTCCATGTGCGTAAATCCTCAGCAATTGATCATGCTAAATAAGCTGAGTCAGTAACAATTAAAATAGGCCCTTTATCCAATAAAGCTTCTTTCATAGTGAAAGACAGGGCTTGGATTTCAGAGTACTGCGCTGAGTGATCACCAACAGGTAACTGCCAGCTGCAGTGTAACATCATGTCAGGGGAGTATTTAGCAACACCAACTCCAGCAGACTTATTAACCCCTTCTTTATTAGAGTTCACAGATGAGCCATCTGTGTAGTAAATATATGAATAACAATCATTGGGGTGCTGTTGAAATTCTCAGTGGGATGTGTGATGTGTAGAAGGTAGGTCATCAAGTGGAGTGAGTGTTTTATCATGAGTGAAGTGTATTTGAGGATCTTCTACAAGTGTAAACCATTTAATCCACCTACTGCGTAACGCCTTTATATCAGGAATGGTTTACTTTTGCAAATTAGCTAATGAAGCAACCGAAGTGTGTATATGAATGTCCTGGCCCTGTGCAAGGTCTCTGGACTTCGAAACTGTCAGTGTAACAGCAGTTAGTAACTTTTGAAGTGGAAGAAACTTACATACCGTGGATGTAAATACACAAGATAACAAAGCTACGGGTGTTGTTTCAGCAGCATTGTACAATCTTATGAATGCAGCTTTTGAGGACAGATTTATGTATGCAGAAAGCGTCAGACTTGGATTTCTCTGAGTGAGATCAGAGGCATTGTTGACAGCTAACAATAACTTATTTAAAGCCTCTTCCTCTTTAACTCCCCAGTGGAATGGGACCCTAGGGGATTTCTGGTGTAACTGAATTTCACAGGAGATAGCAGCATGCAATGGGGCAATAAGAACATTATAATCAGGGATAAATAACATTGCATAGTTATAAAGTCCGATTATGCTTCTTAATTGTCTAAGATTGTGTGGTCTGGTAATAGAAGCAGCTTTCTCTTTAAAGTTGTCGGACAAACCACACCCTTGGTTGCTAATCTCAAAACCTAGAGATGTAACTTTCTCTCTAGCAATTAGTGACATTTTTAAAGAAACAATGTACCCTGCCTCTCGCAGCACAGTGAGAATTCTATTCAATGTGTCAATGTGTCCAAACATGTTGTTTATCATGTCAAGTGAAAGCTGTGAGCCAATAGCTCTCAGGAGAGATTTTATGGCTCCAATACCCATTAGCTAAATCAAGGGTAGTTTTGTATTTTTTTTCTTTGTAATCCATGTAAAATGGATGGAGAATCCATATTTTGTGCTGCAACAAGTGTGGTAATTTTATTCACTGCTCTGTAGTCCAAAACCATGCACCAATTACCATCTGGTTTTGGCACAGGATAAACAGCAGTGTTCAATTGACTGTTCTGTTCCTTTAAGATCCCTTTGTTTAAGCAAGTCATTTATAACTATTTGAATGCTGGGGATTGCAGCATGATTAACTTTGTATTGTGACTGCCTCTTAGGCATTACATTACCCATTGCGATGTGAAGGCAAAGGACTTTTCTAAGACCTGCCTGATTTTCCCATTGGTGGAAAACTGGCATGTTATTCTTTAAACAATTAAACAATGCGTCAACATTTTTTACTGCAGAGGATTTTAACTGTTTCTGCATCAATGCATGAACATCAGTTTTAATAGTTAAATCTGGGACAGTAGTCTCAGACATTTGATTAATTTTAACAAAATGTGCAACATCTTTATAAGCAATAAGGAAAGGAACATTTAAATTTGGATGATCTACAATTTGTAGAGAAATTCTTTTCCCATTAACTTTTAAATTAGTGTAATATGAAAAGTGTGTTCCCTCTCCTTCTAAAGTTGTGATAGTGACATTTTCTACAGGCACTTCCTGAAGAATATCAGGTAAAACTAATGAAATATCTGCTTGTGTATCTAAATATCCTTTGTATTCTATTCCCCTATATACAACTTGTAACTCATTTGGATCCACTTTCTTGTGTATCATGTACTGAGTTGTGTAATTCTACTTTAATCTGTCCTACGGATTTTTTAGTAATTGCAGGAATGGTAGGTGTAGATGTACCACTCTTGTCTGTGAGTTGTGCATCTTTTAATTTGTTTTGAGCTCCTTGATTGCGATCTCTGTATTTATTATCTTTCTTATCATGTCTGTATCTGTTAGGTGCCTTTATAAAAGGATTTAATCCATATTTACTTGGTGTACTATCAGATTTAACTGAATCACCTGATGTCTTTTGTGGCTGAGAGTTTGTATATTGTGGTTTTGATTCCTCTTTATAGCTAGTGGAAGGCTCTCTCTACTCTCTGATATTAGAGTTTCTGTATGTGTTGTTGAATTTCGTCTGGGTGTGTTTTCTCTGTGGGGAATTATTTTCTTCGTTTTCCTTTGTTTAGATGTCCCAGTCTGATCTCCAGTAAGAGATAAACCTAGAAGACCATATGTGGATTTAAGAATTTGCAGGACAACGTTTGACTTGTCTCCTATGGGGACTTGCTGAATTTGTCTATCCAAGTCTAGAATTAAGCCTTGCCCTTTAATGAGGGGTTTTAAACACCCCCATGTTACTTCATGATTGTTCTGAGTAAAACATAAACCCAATGAATATGCAGCTATACTGCCACTCATCTTATTGACATGGCATAACGTTTCAGATAAAGAAGATAAGGTAACATTACCGTGGGTCCAATTGTGACAGAGGAATAAAATAGTGCTAATATAGCACTAAATGTGGGTTCTTCCTCTTGTCCCAGAGAAAGTTAAGAGATATAATTATTCCCTAACCTAAATATGGGTGCGTAATATCTCAGTTATTTCTGTACACCGGCCGTATACAAGTAATATAAGGACAATAAAAAGGATTACAGTGTCTATATATATAAATCATGCAAATGTTTATTGGCTAGCTAAAAGATATCAAGCAAGAAAACTTAGCAATAACATAATAAAACAAGTTACATTACATTACAAAATCCAACTAGCAGAGTGTGAGATAATTATAAAATTTTGCTTGCCATAATAGAGAAATCACATACCAGTCAGTCTTGGTCATTTAGAGTGTCAGGTAACTTGATCTGTCCGCTACTGACTTATAGGGGTCCTGACACTCAATATATTTACCTCTTCTCTTAGCATGAGCCAAGGAGGTGAGGAACATGCATTTGGCTCGTGCACAGAAAGACCATATTTGGGGACGGATATAGCAATTGGCTATTGGACCTGTTGCTAAGGGTCTTAGGTGGAAGTAGCCAACGGTATACTTCTCCTATCTAGAGGCCCAGGGGTGAAAACGACAACTGTCTAACCTTTTTCTAAGCCAGTGGTTCTCAACCTGTGGGTCAGGACCCCTTTGGGGGTCCAATGATGATTTGCCAGGGGTCGCTTAAAATCATCAGATATTTATATTTCGATTCATAACAGTAGCAAAATTATGGGGATGAAGGAGCAACTAAATAATGTTACTGTTAGGGGTCACAACAACTTGGGAAATTTTATCAAAGGGTCGCGGCACTAGAAAGGTTGAGAACCGCTGTTCTAGGCGCTATAGGGGAAGTGTGGCAATTATCAGTTAGGGCAGACAGTTATGTGACAATAAGTCTGTCCAGATAAAGTAAGAATATGTTCTAGCATTCTCTGTCATGGCTAGAATAATAAATGTATATAGTAACCCTTTGTGTGCCATGTAAGAATAGCTATATGCAGAATACAATAGGGTTATGGGTAGAAAGTATATAAATCTTATAAAAGTTATAGGGGGGCTAATTCCCCTACAACAGGATCTTTCACTTGAACACCACTATAAGACACAGCAATCATGTGATCAGTGCATACCTCCCAACATTTCAAATTGCCAAAGAGGGACAATTGTGTTTTGGGGGGTGTTGCTGGGGGTGTGGCTGGTGGGTGGGGAATTAATGAAAATTTTTAGGCTGTTTCATGACCTTCTGACACCTTCTTGTGTTACCTAATAAATGACTTATAACAAGACCAAAGTATTGTATTTAAGCAGACTAATTTATAAACACATATACTGATGTTTAAAGAAACAATAATGTGAGTTTTATTGCTGTGGAGAAATATGTTACACTTATACACACCACACAATCTGATCTCCTAAAAAGAGGGACATCATGGTGGGAAAGAGGGACAGTGGGATTTGGGTCTAAAAGAGGGACTGTCCTTCCTAAAGAAGGACACTTGGGAGGTATGCCAGTGGGCATGGCAACACTGTGCTGGTGCACACAAGCCTGATGTCACAACTACACTATGTGGTCTGTAAGCCACACCCCTCTTTACATTTCTCTGTAACTGACAGTTACTAGCTAGAATTAACTGACATTTCCTTCCTCACTAACCTGAGGAAAATGTTACTGTGGAGAAGACTTGAATCAAACAATGTATATCTTAAATATACAGGCGAAGCTAAACATATCTAAAAAGTACCATCACTCAAAAGATAAAAATAATCATAAAATTTTATTGAAATCAAAACACCTCCTTCCTCATCACATCAAACCATAAAAAACAAATAAGTGCTCGATACAAACTAGGAATGGCACTATCAAAATATAAACTAATAATACAATATCAATGATAAAAAAGCAATAATAGAAAAATTCACTTACATAATACGTAAAATGAATATCAAACGCCACATATTGTATTCTGGCCAGGAAAAGTGAAATACCGTCACCAATGCAACGCGTTTCACACAATAAAGTGCTTTATCAAGCTTAAAAAGCAGAGAAAGCTCCATGCGGTGCTTGAAAACTGACAGCTATTTAAACAGGTTAACAGCTGGTCATTAATTGAATCGTACATCTCCCCTCCCCACGGTGTGTCTAAGGACTCAAAATACCATGCTGTTAACCCATTATCAGCACCTTTTTAAACGTATATCTATATATAAACACATGAATAGCTAAAATGGGAAAATATAATATAATACAGAAGGTATGACTCAATATAAAGAGATTGGGACTTGATCTGATCCTTCATATCAACGCGGGGAAACGTTTCAATGTACTGGCTCTTCCCATACAATAACATTGATTTATGGTATTGGACTACAAAAAGGAAGCCAATTCGATATTCTCATTCAAACCCTTTGAATGTAATGTTTGTAGGGTATATATCCAAAAGGCTTCCCTCCTATTAAGCATCCTGATCAGATCCCCTTTTCTGATATCCAATGAGATTTTTTCAATAGCATACCCCTTAACCCCTTAAGGATCATTGATGTGCCAGGCTACACGCCACTACGGAAGCCCTGAACCAGAACTTAAAAAAAAAGCCCCGTGGTCCTCAAGGGCCAGCCACTTGTGTGCGCTCTGGTCCGTAAGGGGTTAAGCAATTTGGGATTCTTATGGTGAATCTCAGAGAAGTGACACAATACAGAGTGATCCTGAAATCCAACACTGATGTTTCTCTTGTGTTCATATAGACGTTTTTTAAATTCTCTCTTTGGTCGTCCCACATATCTTAGCCCACAAGGGCGCTCTAGGACATAGATGACGCCAGTACTACTACACGTAATAAATTGTTTAATGGGAAATAACTTTCCCTCTTCATTTTGAAAGTCCAAAGTCTTCTTGGGACAGTTGGCACATGCGGCACAACGTCCGCAGTAATGCCAACCGATAACCGGTGTTTTGGACCCAAGAAGACCCTGAACTTTTTTATCCCCTTTCTTTTTTTTATGGGCTCTTAGCTGGGTTAGAGCCAATATGTTCCGCAAGTTAGGACTCTTTCTACAAATAATTTTAACCCTTTCAGGAATTATATTCCTCCACACTGTATCTTCCATTATGATTGACCAATACTTTTGCAAATGGCCTCAATAGTAGGTACCCACTTAGAAAATACAGTGCTAAAGCAAATTCCATACATATTTTATCAAGTTCATTTGCTCCTTCTTTCTCCATAATTCTATTATTCACACTATTTATTTTATAAATTTTATTTTTACCTTTCTTTCTATTAAAATACTTATCCATATATGTACGTTTTACCTTCTCATATGTTCTTACATTCACACTTTCTATTATTATTTATTCTTTTAGGAACTAGATTTTTTTTATACATTTTTCTCATCATCCTTCTATAAAATAGGTGTTTAATTTCTTGCACGGATTTAGTTTTTATAACCCGATTTTGTATCTTTTTATCATTGTTTACATTTTCCTTATCATACTTGCCTTTACCACTCCCTAATATTGTCCTGTTAGTATCAGCGTCATCTATACCCCACAGACTAGATTTCAGAGAGAGAATCTTTTGTTCCATATTGGCCCTCAGGTCCGTCTGCATCACCCCCCCACCTCCAGAATCATCCTGTTCAGCATCCTCTAAGCCCAATACACTAGAACGTTTCAATCCCAACACAAACATAAAATCATCAAATATTTTTTACCATATCTATCTCTGGATGTTGTTCTTCATACTGGGAGCTTGATGGAAACTGAAAGAAAAAAAATATTTCATTAATACATTCCCCTTCTATGTTTTCTTTTCACAAAGACCTACAGAGACTTCTATGGAGGAAGTGAACTCCCCATCTTCTTCTAAGCAGTACAAGGCATTAACAAGTAGAGCACAAATTTTACCTAGTGTAAGCCATCTCTTCTCAAATGTGGAATCTGGTTGAAAGACCAGACAGATAACAGCAGGGGACAATCTTCTTCCTATGAGAACAATGAAAGCCCTGCCCCCCTTGACAAGTTTTTCAGGTTTTTCCCTTATCTGAATTAAAGATTGTCCCTCTATGCAGTCTACCTGGGCACCTCCCTTCTGATCTGGCTGAACAATGTTACATCAGTAAAATGTTTTGGAACGGGATACTTTGTCATTGAATTACTCTTGAACTACAACTGACAGAACTGAAATAACACTCTCTAAGGTCCAAATACTATGATGATTAATTAGAGCTGCTTTTATTATGAAACATTACTATCCCTTTTAGTATGAATATCCTACAACAGGGGAAGGCAATTATAATGGCCTGAGAGTTGCATCTGTGTTAATACATATTTTCAAAGGGAACTAGCAGTACTGCATACACAAACACACACACACACACACACACACACACTTAAATGTAGGAAAAATGTACATGCTTTGTTTACAGAATGTGGAGTTGATAATTATGGAACTTTATCTAAAATAAAATGAGTTCTTATGTACATAATGGGCCTGTCAGGGATTTCACAAGTGTGATGCTGGTGAGCATATAAAAATGCTAGTTGCAAAACCAAATGGTTCCTAAAATGGTTCCCAAATAGTTCCTCTCCAGTTCAGTCAGGGAGCAACAAGGGTGGAAGTTCACTGAGAACTGGGAAGAACTGGGCTAAGGAACTATGGAGGACAAACAATGAGAAACTCAGAGTACTGGAAATGAGTAATGAAAGATTACTAGGTGTCCAGACCAGGTATGATATGGTATGTGAGACACCACAGAATCCCCTATCACAGAGAGAAGGAGAATGAAAGAGAAGAGAGAAAGAAAAAATCAGAGTAAGAGAATGAGAGAGAGAAGAAGAGAGATAAGGAGAGAGAGAGGCGAGAAGAGGGGAGAGAGAGAAAGAGAGATAGAGAAAGTATAACAGCCGTTTGGCAATAGCAAAAACAGGCTAAGGAAGGGATGCAGGGCATGGACTGTCCCTAAAAATCTGTGACGGTTTGCAGGCAATGCTTCCGCCACACCTGACAAACGTAAAATGCACAGGATCAGACTGATAAAGACAAGGCCTCATGTAAAGTAATACCCATGTGTTATTTGTTAATGTCACTAAAAGAAAATTATTGCAATAAAATGTATTTTAATTGAGACTGCTAATAATTAATCACAAAATAAAACCCAGTTTGAGAATGCAAATGTAACAACATGCAATATATAGCACAATGTCTTTAAAAAGTCACTCTTCAGGCATTTACAGCAAATAAAATATAGGTTTTCCTATGATAATTTGTGCTCAGTTAGTGCATTTTTAATAGGAACTGGATAAATAATATGAATGTTCAGTCATACCTCCCAAGTGTCCCTTTCAGTGGGGTACTGTCCCCTATGTCCTTCTTGGCCACCCTGGTGTTCCTCATTTAGGAGATCAGACTGTGTGGTGTGTATATAAGTGTATCACCCTGGTGTCCCTGTGTTTAGGAGATCAGACTGTGTGGTGTGTATAGAAGTGTATCACCCTGGTGTCCCTCATTTAGGAGATCAGACTGTGTGGTGTGTATAGAAGTGTATCACCCTGGTGTCCCTCATTTAGGAAATCAGACTGTGTGATGTGTATATAAGTGTATCACCCTGGTGTCCCTCATTTAGGAGATCAGACTGCGTGATGTGTATAGAAGTGTATCACCCTGGTGTCCCTGTGTTTAGGAGATCAGACTGTGTGGTGTGTATAGAAGTGTATCACCCTGGTGTCCCTCATTTAGGAGATCAGACTGTGTGGTGTGTATATAAGTGTATCACCCTGGTGTCCCTCATTTAGGAAATCAGACTGTGTGATGTGTATATAAGTGTATCACCCTGGTGTCCCTCATTTAGGAGATCAGACTGCGTGATGCGTATAGAAGTGTATCACCCTGGTGTCCCTGTGTTTAGGAGATCAGACTGTGTGGTGTGTGTATATAAGTGTATCACCCTGGTGTCCCTGTGTTTAGGAGATCAGACTGTGTGGTGTGTGTATATAAGTGTATCACCCTGGTGTCCCTCATTTAGGAGATCAGACTGTGTGGTGTGTGTATAGAAGTGTATCACCCTGGTGTCCCTGTGTTTAGGAGATTAGACTGTGTGGTGTGTATGGAAGTGTATCACCCTGGTGTCCCTCATTTAGGAGATCAGACTGTGTGGTGTGTATATAAGTGTATCACATTGTTCCATAGCAAGAAAAACTCACAAATGTTTGTTTAAACTGCAGAATCTGTGTTTATAGATTAGTCAGTGTAAATAAAATAATTTGGTCTAGTTCTGAATTATTTATTCAGTCACATAAGGAGAAGGTCAATATGTTAAGGACTTTTTTAGCTTTCTCCACCCAGATGTGCAAGGATTTCTAGAGATAGATAGATAGATAGATAGATAGATAGATAGATAGATAGATACAAAATTGCCCTACCCAAAAAAACTCTCTCTTCCCCCCCAATCCCATGATGACCCTCCTAATGCGAGTCCAGTGCACTTGCATGGGGTTATAAGGGGGGGGGGGAGATAAATTAGGTTAATAATGATATGCTGTTTATCTCCCCAAAAAATATCCTGTCTTGTATTTGCTGGGGGGTTGTAGACAATACAAACTATGACAATTAGAAATAAATTGGGGATGTACTAATACGATTCTGCACTAAAATAGGAGCTTCAATAGATTTGTGTGGGCACTGACACTGCCTGAATCCTACGTACAAAGCTGTGTATGCCAACAGTTCTCCTCCTTACTGTTAGCACCAAGGGGAGGGAAGTGAGGGATGTATTGATCCTTTTGGGGTGTTCATGTACGTCATTCTATAGGGCTATTATTCTGGGTTTGCTCTCATTAAAATCTCAACAATAGCAGAGTGGATGCACCAAGACACACTAAAGGGATCAAACATTCTCCTAAATACCCACAGCTTCAGGTGAATGCCAGTGCCAAGGTGGATACATTCTTTGCCCCCAAATAGGTTTTCTCACCCATATAGAATAACATGCACTTGTGTCATTGTGTCAGTTCATATAGTTGTGCTTGTTTATTGTGTTGTGTTATTTGTCCTCTGTGGTGCAGCTAGTTTGCTCAACAATATCTTCACTTTTATTTCATACATATGGCCCTTATAATGTTAACTGTACTTTCTACTATTATCCTTTCATTGTGTAATTACAAGTTTCTGCCAGTTGGTTATTTTTCCTATAAGTGAGTTTTACTCCCTGGTGTAAAGATGGAGAGGTGGTAAATGATGTACCTGGCAGGTAGAATACACAGCAGGACAGGCCTGTGATGGTCAGGTGCCGAGAAGGGATGATGTTCTACACCTTACTGCGCAACTCGTTGACAATTCCCAGCATAGACGTTCGGATCATCTTATCTACCAAGTACTGGATCATTTTGTTCTACAGAGTAAATGAAATAATTAGTAAGCAGCTGACTGGCAACCAAACTGGATTAATAATGGCACCAAACAGAAGGAAACCCAACAGACACCACTGATAACTTACGTCCATCTTTGCAGTGATGACAAAAAAGAAGGTCCCCCATTTGGATCACTGGGACACTGCATAAAGGCGAACCCCCAAGGTCCATTTACGTCACTGTAAATAGAAATACACACGTTACATGTGAACCAACAATGTCTCTTCCTGTGAAGACGTATTGCAATTAGGATTTGTGGCTATATTCTGCTCACCTAAAGGGAGAATCCAGTTCAGTAGCAAATGTAAGTGAAAGCAGAGTGAGGAAAGCAGACGGCAACACATGGTCTAAATAAGCTTTCAGACTTCATGAGACTTTCAGACTGCTTTCTTCTCTGTGCTCCTGTTTGTTGTGTGCTGCCCCCCTTGGTGGACAGTGGTATAACAGGTCAATAGATGGTTCAGGATTGACACAAAATTCTATCTCACAAATCTACTATATTTTGTAAAAAAGTAACTTTGATAACTAAACAAACAAACATCTTTTCCCCTGACATGGAGTGATGGACTGTATTAATTAGTGTTATTAATCATTTAAGTACCAAAAGGTTACAGACTGCTCTGCATCTTTGGGCACTTAAAGGACTAATAATACTACTTAACACAGTCCATCACCCCATGTCACATGGAGTAATTGTCTTAGGCTTGACGCATCACAGCCCCCTGGACAAGGCTTTCTGGGGAGAGGGGTCAACAACCCCACCTGAAACCAAGACGCTCTCTGATTGCCTTTGCGAGGTGGATTGCAATATCAAAATGGTATAAACAGCTTCACTTAGAAAGGAGTGGCAGAAACTGGTGCATTGTATTACTCCTTTTGGCAAATTTTAGCCCCTTGAGAGAATTTGGAGGTTTTAGGACTCAACACAAATATTTTATGGAAGAGAATAGAGGTGTTAGGCATTGTCCACCTCCTGGGACGCATTAAAATGACATTAGGTGTGAGGGACACTGTAGATATTTTACTTCTCCTTCTGGTGAGGGGACAGGGGTGCATATGTAACAGACTTAACCTATGTAGAGGGAGACTGCACTGAAATAAAAGCCTTCAGCGGAGAACTCGTGATGTATTTCATACACATCGATAAGATCATATCGCCACAATATTGACCTTTAGTGAATCTAGGCCAATGTATCTCTTCTGCAGGGTAAGCCAGGCCAATGTTCAGCAGTTTGCCTCTCTGCTCAGAGAGCCAGCCAGCTCCTCCTCCCTTATGTTTCCCTGCCTGATTCAGTAACTCGCTCACGTGTGCTGTCCGCTACCCTCAGTACAGTATGTGCCGAGGGGAAGAGCCAGCAGAAACATGCACTGCTTCAGCTTCTCTGCCTTTTCTATCAATAAATGGGTGTTACAATCATCACCTGGCATGCCCATATGCCTGATACAACAAGCCACTGCTTGATGGGCTCAGAATTGCTTCTCATTTGTTTTGAACATAAGGCCATTAGAGGTGAATGATCCTCCACAATGTACAGTTAACGCTCAGTAACCTAGGGTCACCCTTTTAAGCCACTGTGTGCTGGAATGTAGATGTGTTTACCATGAAATTATACAAAGCCTAAACATATAAGCAGCCAATCATAGCCTCTGAAGTCTGAACTGGATGTGTCCCCAATGTACTGTGAAGCAATGTGTTTGAGACCTCTTTAGCATACAAGCAGTTAGATTATCGCTAGCAAAGATGCATGTAACAAGCTGCTATAAAAACAAGTTTGTACAGGGACATTGGAATCTCCATGGCCACACCCACAACTCAAGTGTGTGGGTGTGGTCAGCACAGCTTAGGTGCCCTTTATAACATGGCGCTCTTCTATGCAGAATCTGGTCCTGATTTCTATACTGCTCACCAGTAATGTGGAGAGAAAGTGACTAATTGTTTCACACCTTGTAAACCGGCTAATGCAAAACTGCATGTTTCCCTGCACTAAAGTCCCATGTGTGTATTGGTTCCATCATTCCTCAAGAGTAACAAAAGAACAGCAGACGAACTGCACTCAGACATTGCACAACAAGACTTCATCATGACCTTGAGATTTGGAGCAAATCAACTGCACCACAGGTGACAAAAAAGGACTTTTAATTCCTTAGATTAAAATTAAAATGATCTGCAAATTTTGTCCTCTTTAGCAGGTGCCACTGTTGCGCTACAAATTGCTCCTCTTTAGCTCTCTGCATAAGGCCCTATATATTTAAACTTGCAGGTATCATGACCTGATAAAAGGTTCAGTACTCTGTCTCGCCTGCTATCTGACATTGCTTACAAGTCAGAGGTTTTATACTATATTAATCTTGGTAGAGCGTCCTCAGTGGTATTTATGTACTTATTGTAAAATCTTGGGTATAATACGCTCCTGTGTCGAATATGCAGGTGCAAATTATACCCATAATACGCACCTTTGTTTACCCCTGTCACACACAAAAAAATGTCCATTGCTGCACTGCATTCCTCCCTCCCCATTTACCCATATCCTCCTCCTCTGACCCTCTGTAGAACAATTTCGTCAGCCTGACAGGGTTTTGGTGGACGGCTTGCTTGCATCTGCTGTCCACTTCCAGCATTGCCCTGTCAGGACCCGCAAGGTCCTCGCAGGGCAATACCATAGATCCAATTCGCATAGCTATGAGCGTTGGATCTATAGTATCGCCCTGCGAGGATCTTGTGGTCCTTGCAAGACATTACCATTATGTAAAAAGAGAAAGGAGAGCAAAAGCAAAGGAGACCGATCTAAGTGCAGTAAGTTTAATACAAGAAACTCACAATATACAAATAACCAAACCCCTTCAGGGTATCTACTCACTAGAAGTAGTAAAATTATAAGCCCATAAATTGCGGTGTTCACACTGCTGTCATGGAGCCTTCCACCTCACTTGTCTTGGGCGTCCTAGTCGCTACCACACAGCCGACTACCTCTGGTGACGTCACTCCTGGGGTTCGCTGGATTTGCGTCCTAAGCCATACAGTTTGGAATTCCTGTGACCACCTACACTTCCAGCTCTACTAATTGAGCTTCGTCTGCCAGATGATTCCACAATCACTTCCATAGACTCACATCATATTGAGGCTTACAATGCAAATCCAGCAAACCCCAGGAGTGACGTCACCAGAGGGAGTCTGAAGTGTGGAAGCGACTAGGACGCCTAAGACAAGTGAGGTGGAAGGCTCCGTGACAGCAGTGTGAGAACCGTGATTTATGGGCTTATAATTTTACTTATTCTAGTGAGTAGATACCCTGAAGGGGTTTGGTTATTTGTATATTGTGATTTTCTTGTATTAAACGTACTGCACTTAGATCGGTCCCCTTTGTTTTTGCTCTCCTTTCGCTTTATATATTCTGCAGTCTTTTGTGACTACACACAAGGGGGCACGACTTGCAATTTGGATGGAGCAACGAGGATGGGACTTAGATCTAAAAGGAGGAATTTTTGTGGCTTGAACTATTAGAGACTGTGCCCAGAAGAACTTGAGCACTATATAATATTGTCAATTTGTAAGACATTACCATTGGCAAGGCAAAAGAGATCCTGACTGGGCAATGCTGGAATCAGGTCACAGATGCAAGCATGCCTCCCGCTGGGACCCTGGCAGGCTGCCAAAATTGCACTACAGAGGGGAAGTGGAAGATACGGGTAGGTGGGGAGGGAGAGAAGCAGTGCGGCAATGGAATTTATTTTTTTATTACTGTTTTCTCTCGTGTATACTACACACCGCCTACTTCACATAAGGTGAAGAGGGGCAAAATTGTGCGTATTATACTAAGATTTTACAGAACCACATATATTTCACTATCATTATAATGAAGTGATGAGAGCAGTCAGAAGGGGGAATTCATTAGTCGGCAAATGGTTGAATGTACAAGAAATGTGTCTGATTTTCTTTTGCATTAACCAGACTCCAATTCATCAATGTCCGGATCATATCTGATATTCATAAACAGGTAAATTCCAGATAGATCTTCCATCCACCACCTTTAGGCTGTCTGATTACTAAAGCATACAAAATGTGAGAGGCTTCTGAGGACAAACAACAGCACAATGTCCTGTTCTACGGCTAGTCACCACACAGAAGCATCACGTATTAGCTATCTAGTGCCATTACAGAGGAGAAATTTCCACGTACATACTAGACTAATCCTGCTCTCCTCTGTAATGGTACTAGAGAGCTAAAACGTGATGCTTCTGAGTGGTGACTAGCCGTAGTACAGGCCATTGTGCTGTTGTTTATCCTCAGAAGCCTCTCACATTTTGTATGTTTATTTTGAATACTCTCAGGGGGTCTCCCTAAGAGTGAAGGGTAATCCAGACGTGGACCCCTTGCTCTCAGTGTCTAGGAAATCTAGCTGCTTCTCCCAGACAAGGCCCAACGAGACCGAAATATAAGTCAGGGGTTAGCTGGTGTTCCTGTGCAGAGGGGACTTGCCAGTCATTTTGGAACTGGACCTTCCTATTTGGCTGGATTAGTCTAATATTGTCAGGGAAATTCCTCCTCTGTAATTGCACTAGAGAGTTAAAACGTGATGCTTCTGAGCGGTGACTGGCCATGGAACAGACCATTGTGCTGTTTTTCATCCTTGGAAGCCTCTCATATTTTGTATGTTTATTTTGTCTGATTAATAGAAATCCATGGTGTGGACACAAAAACATAAGCTGTGTGTGTATGCCTCTCCGGAATCTCTGCACATTTCCCCCTTTTTAACTGTGCTTCCTGCCTCACACTCACATTCAGTCATTGACCAAAAGTATCTGTAAATGACATTTGTGAAAAGCAACATATCTGACGCTGCTCGTAACTTCACTTGAAACATTCTGGCCTCAGTGGAATTGTTTTAATCCAATGAATGTCAAAGGAGTCTGCAACGCATTGTGAAACAGTGTGCTGCTCACCCCTCACACACTCAAAGGAAAACCACACTCAATGGGCATTATATAAACCTGTATTTATTTAAGACTTGGTAGAATCCATTCATACTGCAGAATTGTCACTATCTCTTGATGAGGCTCGTGTGGTACAACAAGCTTGTGGATATATCGTATTCAGTTTTCCCACCAATAAAGGGGGCAACTGCTATGTGTGTCACATTTTGAGAGGAGAAGCTTCAGTGGTGCTGGTCACGCCCACATTCTGAACTGTGGGCGTGTCCTGTGCAAACTGAACACCTCTGGTCCAGACAACAGCTCCTGGATTACGTTTACATATTCCTCCACTGGCTATCCTTTAACCCACTGGATGCCTGGGATCTCACCAATGCATTGTGAGCTTACCAGTGTATTGATTTGCAATTACTTGGAGACCTGTCTAGGAACCATGGGGTTAAGAGAAATGTTTGTGCTTGCCTGTTACAGAATATACAGTTATTTCCTGTGTTAGGGAGAACTAGGATAGACTGAGAGAAGTGTATTGTGGGATCAGTGGTGAAGCCATGGGTGGGACTAAGAGCATCAATGATGCACTGTCTAGGGCAGAGGTAGGGCAATGTGAAGGCCACCACCTGTTGCTGGACTACAAGACGCTGCTTTAGGATAATGGGAGTTGTAGCCCATCAAAAGATAAAGGGCCTCCCTTTGCCAGCCCCTCCCCTATGGATTAATGAGATGTAAATCCACCTCTGGTCCTGTTCTTTTGTTGAGAGACAGACAGACCAACAGCTAGTTCCAGCAGTTCACTCCCAGCTGATAAGGGGAAGTGGGTACTTACGTGGAAATTTTTCAGGGAGGACTGGAATGTTCTTGTCATCTCAGGCTCCTGGATCGTGTGTCTGTAAATTGCTTCTGCAGAACATTTCATAGGTGCCTGAAGATATAATGGACACATGGGTTATCGTGTGCGCCACACTAACAAGCGCATGTTTCAACATTGTTCATGTCCAGTTGTCTCTTACACAGTAGCCTTTATCAGGAGATGTGAAAAGTTCCCAAAAGATCTGGGACTTGGAGCAAACCTGTGCTGCATTTAGGAAGCGTCTGAGATACAACTGGAGCAAACCAACAGCACCATAGGGGCTAAGTGAAAATTCCCTCCAAAATAATTTAAATTGGCCTTTAACCCCTGGAGGGATAGAAAGGTCTCCAGTGCATTGTTTTGCAATGTGTGGGAGATGTCCTAGAATTTTATCACATATGAGTGATGTAGACTGCAGTGTTACATAAGGGCCTCTGCAACCCAGATGCAAGGTGGGTAAATGTTTGGATCACCAGGTGTAGTTGAACTACAGCTTCCATCATCCTCGGCAGACTGAGAAATACGAGAATTATAGCCACAAAAGTGAATCCTCACTGACTTGAAGATGATTGAAGCTGTAGTCCAACAACAGCTGGATAGCCAAACATGGCCTGATGCTGTCCTTGGCCTGCAAAAGTACTTAAAAACCCTACAGTATGCATGGTAGGCTTTACATCTCAGTAGTCCTGGCAAAGGCACCCAAAGTAACTTAGCTCTGCCGATGGTCACACTCGTTTCTCATATGATGCCACCCCTTGCCCAACCCACTGTCCCCTGACACAGAAAACACTCAAGATATAACATACAAACACAAGAAAGCATGTATCCCATTGGCTGCTAGAGTGATCATTGATTTGCAATAAAATGGAGATACCCCTAGAATCCTCTATGTTAAATAATACTTGGTAATTATAAACCATGAACTATAAACCAGGATTGTTCTGGCCACAGGCACAACTGAAAATGTATCCATATCCAGCAAAGTCGAGGAACCTCATCTCAACAGTCAGTGTTCTAGCCTGGGACCTACTTTATCTACCTAATAGGCATCTTCCATAAGAAACTAGGATTATATGACTAGGCTGGCATGGTTACTGGTATTTCAGTTAGTAAAAGGGTGACTAGAATGTAGATGTGTGAAGAGAAAAAGGGGTAGTGCCAGTGCACAACAAGGAGGTACAAGAAGAACCAGAGGAGCGTGAAGTACAAGAGAGAAGGCCCAGGAACATGAATAGCAGAAACACTCACTTTTTCTTTGTTCTTTAAATTCCAGGATTTCTGCAGACTTAAAACCTTCTTCAGAAATGACATTCCAGTCAAAACCTGTTCTTTCCAGACATCATTCATCACATTTGATGTTTCCTTTGTTTCTGTGGAAAAAAAGTGGAACAAATCCACCAGTTAGCAGATTCTGATTTTTTTCGTAAGGAATATAAAGGGTCACTTTATTTACTAAGTAGATGGACTGAGTGCAACACAGTTTTTCAAAATGTGTTGTTACAGGGCTTCTCTCCCTGAGCCTGAGGTTCCTTACATTCCCTCATTCTACTCCGCGTGAGGTAGAGGAGGTTCTCTTCCTTCACTGAGTGTGATGAACAGGATGCCACCTCCCTCTACTGAATGACAGATACCGGATGTTTCCACCCTCCACCAAACTTAAGATGAGAGAGGTTCCCTCCATCTACCAAGTGAGGGATATAGGATGCTCCCTCTATCTTCTAAGTGTAGATAAAGGATATGTCTTTCCTCCACAAAATGTAGGTAATGGATGTTTCCTTCCTTTTTAGACAGTAAGGTACAGGAGATATCCTCCCTCTGCTAAGTGTGAGGTACAGGATATACCCTTCCGCTACTGAGTGTGATATACTGAATATTCCATCTATTTACTGAGTATATGATACAGGATGTTGCCTCCCTCTACTGAGTGTAGATAGAGGATGTACCCTCCCTCTACTGAGTGTGAGGTACAGGATGTTCCCTTCCTCTACCGTGTGTGTGAGGTACAGGATGCTGCCTCCCTCTACTGAATGTAAGGTACAGGATGTTCCATCCCTCTACTGAGTGTGAGGTACAGGATATACCCTCCCTCTACTGAGTGTGAGAGTGTGAGGTACAGGATGTTCCCTCCCTCCACTGAGTGTGAGGTCAGGATGTTCCCTTCCTCTACCATGTGTGAGGTACAGGATGTACCCTCCCTCTACTGAGTGTGAGGTACAGGATGTTCCCTCCCTCTTCTGAGTGTAAGGTACAGGATATTCCCTCCCTCTACTGAGTGTGAGGTACAGGATATACCCTCCCTCTACTGAGTGTGAGGTATAGGATGGTCCCTCCCTTTACTGAGTGTGAGGTACAGGAAGTTCACTCCCAGTACTGAGTGTGAGGTACAGGATGTTCCCTTCCTCTACCGTGTGTGTGAGGTACAGGATGCTGCCTCCCTCTACTGAATGTAAGGTACAGGATGTTCCATCCCTCTACTGAGTGTGAGGTACAGGATATACCCTCCCTCTACTGAGTGTGAGAGTGTGAGGTATAGGATGGTCCCTCCCTTTACTGAGGGTGAGGTACAGGAAGTTCACTCCCAGTACTGAGTGTGAGGTACAGGATGTTCCCTCCCGCTGCTGAGTGTAGGTACAGAATGTTCCCTCCATCTGCTGAGAGTGAGGAGGTGCTGTGTGCATTGCAGTTATGTATTCCTCTGGGCCTTATGTATAAAAAAGAAACCTGGATCAATCCAGCAGCACCACTGGGGACAAATAAACTTTTCTATTCAATGAAACGGAGTTTTAATCCCATCGACTTTTATACAGGTTTCCAACGTATTGTGGAGTAAAGCATTGAAGGCCGATCTAGCAATCAAGTGGTTAAAAGTGCTGTTTAAATGAATGGTAATTTGGGGAATTTTTATTTGTCCCCTGTGGTGCATTAGGTTTGCCCTAAAATTGTCCAACTTTAGACTTATACATAAGGCCCAGTATCTTCTATACTACAGTATAAGGTTGAAGTGGTGAAGATAAAGCTGTATTGTCTAGAGTACTCTTACTTTCAATGAACTCAGAAGCAGTAGTGTAGCCATTTCTGTTGCTTGATTCTAGATCTTGGAGTTGTACCTTTTCCAGATCACCTGGGGTGGACACAAAACAATAATCAGAACCTGTTTATATACAACTATATACAATTGGACCCGATACACTGAGTGCGAGGTAGATAAGTAAATGGAATGCTTGCAACACAGAGTGATACAATATGTTTCCTGCCTCTATAGTGTGAGGTACAGGAAGTGATCTCCCTCTACTGAGTGTGGTATACAGGAAGTGTCCTACCTCTACTCAGCATGAGGTACAGGAGGTGTCCCCCCTCTACCAAGTGTTAGGTACAGGAAGTGTCCTCCCGCTACTGAGTGTGAGGTACAGGATGTTCACTTCATCTACTGAGTGTAGGTACAGAATGTTCCCTCCATCTGTTGAGTGTGGGTACAGAATGTTCCCTCCATCTGTTGAGTGTGAGAGGGTCTTTGTGCATTGCAGTTATGTATACCTCTGGGCCTTATGTATAAAATAGAAGAACTCAAAGAAATCTGGATCAATCCAGCAGCACCACTGAGGACAAATAAACTTTCCTATTCAATGAAATGGAGTTTTAATACCATTGACTTTTATACAGGTCTCCAAAGTATTGTGGAGCAAAGCATTGAAGACCGATCTAGCATTCAAGTGGTTAAAAGTGCTGTTTAAATGAATGGTAATTTAGGGAATTTTTATTTGTCCCCTGTGGTGCATTAGGTTTGCCCCCAAATTGTACAACTTTAGGCTTATACGTAAGGACCCGTATCTTCTATACTACAGTATAATGAGAAGAGAAAGCTGTACTGTCTAGAGGACTTACCTTCAGTGGCCTCAGGAGGAGCACTGGAGACATCTGCTCCATCTGATACTAGAAGTTCATACTCTTCCAAATCACCTGGGGTGGACACAAAACAGTAATCAGAACCTGTTTATATACAATTATATACACTGGACCCAATGCACTGAATGTGAGGTAGATAAGTTAATGGAATGCATGCAACACAGAGAGATACAATATGTTCTCTGCCTCTATAGAGTGTGATGTACAGGAAGTGTCCTCCCTCTACCAACTGTGAGGTACAATAAATGTCCTTCCTCTACTGAGTGTGAGGAACAGGAAGTGTCCTCCTGTGCAGAATGTGATGTACAGGAAATGTTCTCCCTCTACAGAGTGTGAGGTACAGGAAGTGTAGTATGAATGTCTCCTCCCCTATTAAATTAATACATGAGGACTTTTTTAATGGACTTATAGTGTTCAAACTTGAGCACTATATATAGATTATTTTGTTTGTATTTATGTGAATTCAAATTAGTGTGAATTTGCGATTGTGCCTGTATCTTTTATATTAGTAGCTCGTTTGATTGCTTTTTCACAAGTGTTCTTTATTTGTAGATTAATTATGTTTAATGACATGCGATTGAATAGAAGACGAGGATTATACTTGGAGAAATTTACAGAATGTTTTACTAGTGTTCCTAATAATATTGATTCAGACTATGATCAGGAATGCTTTCATAGGGAGATATTATCTAAATTTTGTTTAATGGAAAATTTGATTGAAAGGGAGATTGATCACTGGTGGGATTTGGTTATGTTATAACAATATGTTTTAGAACAGAAAGTCCCAAAAGGGTTAATGGTGATCAAAAACCCAACTTTTCAGGATGATTCTTTTGTTAATGATCGGAATGGGGTTTTGAAACAATGTTCTCTTTCCCTAATTGCTTTGTTGATGGATTATAGGGAGAAGGAAGTAAGTAGATTAGAAAGGAGGATTGAGGATATTCAGAAATATATTACTGGATATGTTGGGATTCAATGGGTTAAGGATTTAGAGTTATTCATTAATGAAAGAATAGAGAATTAGGAGTTGGGGGTAGTTGAAAGGAAGAAGAGGAAATTGAGTAGAGATGAAATACATTTGAAAGAAAGTGTTAAATGGACAAATAGGTTGTTTAATAAGCAATCAGGGGAGGGGAGATCAGATTGTGATGAGGCTCTGGAAATGTCTAATAAGTTTGCAGTTCTAAATGATTACAACACTAATGCTGAATTTAGTTCTATTAGTTCAGAAATAGGACGTCTAGATAAACTGATCAGTGAGGAAGAAGAAAAGTTGAGAAGAGGAAATAAGTATCCATTGAGTTCCGACATAGAGATTGTTAAAGAAACCGTTAGGAATGAAAATAAAGAAGTTGTAGGAGATGCAATAAGAGAAAAAATGAGAGAAGAGGAGAAATGTGGAGGAAAATAAAAGAGGAAGAAAGGGGGGAAGTTAAAGAGAAAAAGAATCATATGAAAAAATCCAAAAAAAGGGGGAATAGAAAGAGTAACAAAACATCTATAGCTTCTGGTTTTGTTCCTGGCCCTCCAAATGCTAGCTCTCCTTTTTTAGAATTGGGCAATCAGTCACCTATTCACAAATGGATAAGAAGTCAATTGAAAGATTTAGAAGGAGGGGGGTCAAGGGATATAAGGACGAAAAGGGGAAAAAGAAATTTAGAAGAGGAAGAAGGGGAAGAAGTAGAAAGAGGAATGCCACAGACAAAGAAGATGTACAGCGAGGTAGTGAAGGATTGGAGAAGTTAGGGATTTTTAATTTATCTGATAGGCCTCTTAGTATTTGGGATATTAATCTCTTGAAGAAGGGTTTGAGTTTTTGCCCCGAATGTAAATCCTAATAAGTTTGAATTATTTATAGATTTAAATAAATATATTAGGAATTTAACTTTAAAAATACATTTTATCAAAAAAGAGATTACTAATGATTTAAGGAGATAGTAATACTTCGTTTTATCTTTACTTTATTTTGTAGGCATTAAAAAAACATGAAGAACGATATAAGTCTTATCTCTCAAACCTTTATGGTTTAAGAGATATTCACAAGCAAAGTTTCCCCTCCCGCCCCTTTTACCTAGTGTAAGCCATCTCTTCTCAGATGTGGAATGCAGTCCATAGACCAGACAGATAACAGAAGAGGACAATCTTCTTCCTATCAGAACAATGAAATCCCTGCCCCCCTTGACAAGCATTTCAGGTTTTTTCCTTATCTTAAATATTACTATCCCTTTAAGGGATAATGAACAGAAAGGCTCAGAGATAAAGGAAGACTACATACATACAGCCTTTAAAAAGAAATCTACTTTTTATCCAGTGGAGTCTAAGGGAAGCTATTTGGATACATTTTATACCTTAGTATTGGAAGATTTTAATAAAATGTGTAATAAAAAATCTAAGTATACTAATAATCTTTCCCACCAAGAGATTAAATGTCTTAAAAGATTGACTGAGGATACACATTTCATTTTTCAGTCAGCTGATAAAGGAGGGGGAATAGTGATACAAAATAGAGATGATTATCTTAAAGAGGCTTACAATATAGTGCATAATGAGGTTTTTTATAAAAAATTGGAAAAGGATCCCACTATGGAAATTAATTCCAGATTATTAATCATGCTTAATGAGGCTTGTAAGGAGGGGATTATTAATAAGAATGAGAGAGATTTTATATATAACAAATATCCAGTGATACCGATAATATATCACTTGCCTAAGATACATAAGACAACTCAGGACCCTCCAGGACGGCCGATAGTGGCTGGAATAGATTCTGTGACAGCAAATCTTTCGCAGTATGTGGATTATTTTTTATAACCATTAGTTGTGAATTTAAGATTTTATATTAAGGATTCTGCTGATGTCCTGAAGAAGATTGGAAGTATAAAATGGAAGTCAAATTATTATTGGTTAACCTGTGATGTGACAGCTTTTTATTCTAACATTAAGCATGATTTAGGTCTTTTAGCGATAAAGTATTTTTTAAAGGAACATGGTAAATTAAGAAAAGAACAAGTGGATTTTATATTGTCTAATATAGCATTTATTTTAAAGAATAATTATTTTTTATTTGAGAATAATTTTTATTTACAAATATGTGGGAGGGCCATGGGGACAAGATTCGCTCCCAGCTATGCAAATTTATTTATGGGATACTGGGAGGAGTTCAATATTTGGGGCTCGACTCGGTGGGGAGTGGATCTTGTCTACTATGGCAGTTACATAGATGACCTTTTAATAGTATGGGGAGGGACTGAAGAAAGATTGAAAGAATTTTTAGAATTTTTAAACAATAATCATATTGGGGTCAATTTTACTTATAAGTATGATAGGGAGAAAATTGATTTTTTTGGATTTAGAGTTTTTTATTGATAATGAGGATATAATCCAAAGTAGAACTTTTTATAAGAAAGTGGACATTAATTCTTATTTGGATCCAAGAAGTGGGAATTTGAAGAGATGGGTAGACAATATCCCTTATGGACAGTTTTTAAGATTGAAAAGTAACTATAGCCGGCCCATAGATTTTGATATACAGTCGGAAGAGATGAGAGTATATTTTTAAATAAGGGGTATGATTGTGCTATAGTTAATATTGCCTATGAAAGGGTTAAAAAATATGAAAGGAATTCCCTACTTGATAATAGTAGTAATATTAATAAGAAGAAGAAAAGAAAAAATAATAATAATTATAAAAACAATAATAGATTTAAAGAGAAAGAAGGAGGGGAAAGAATAGGAGGGGTTTGTGAAGAGGTAACAGTGCAGCCCGTTGTGACGAAATTCACTTCTGCAGCAAGAAATATTGGGAGAATTTTTGAAAAACGTTGGGGGGTACTTAAATGTGATCCCATATTAGGTAGTAGGATCCCTAAAAGACCTAAAGTTGTATTTAGGAAAGGGAAAAATCTAAAAAATATCCTAGCACCTAGTTTGATAAGAAACATAACTAAAATAAATCAAAAGGAATTAAAGGATGATAGCAAAAATAAAGCAGGTAGCTTTAAAAGTTTTCATAGGCGATGTTTAACCTGTAGGTTTTTAAATCAGACCAGTGATTTTAAATCTAATAAAGATCAGAAAGAAAAAGAAATTAAAAGCCAAATTACATGTTGTTCTACATATGTTATATATATTGTAAGCTGTAAATGTGGTAAACAATATGGAGGGAGAACGACTAGATGTTTAAAGGATCGTTTTAGGGAACATAGGTTACATATAATTAAATAAATCTGAAAAACCATGCAGTGGCTAGACATTTTATTAAGTGTCAAGGAGGGAAGATCACTGATTTAAAAATTACAGGCATTGAACAGATTCCCATAAGTGTGCGTGGAGGTGATAGATATAGAAAACTATGTCAAAGGGAATCCTATTGGATTCATACTTTGCAGACCATGAAACCTGATGGTATAAAATAAGATATTGATATGTTCTGTTTTTAATTATAAACTATTAAAAAAAAAAAATATGTAGATTTTTATATAAAATATGAATATATATTTTTTATATGTGTATATATATTTTTTATATATTTTTAAATACAGATTTAATCTTAATGGAACATCTTTATATATACCGTCATGGGAGATTATGATGCTGCAGGTTGGTAAAAATTTTAATGTCCAATGTATTATTTTGTATTTTAAAAAATGTGAAATTATTTTGTATCAACCTATGGTTATATTAATAGAACATGACATAGGGTATAAATAATAAGAGATCGTTTTTATTTATGTGTAAAACTGTTTAATTCATGTTGCTCTGTTTTAAGATTAGATTAATGTGATTATTAGGTAGGGTATAAATAGTAAAAGATGGGTTTTTAGTTGGAGTCTCTTGAGAAAGTGTGATTTGACACGAAACGTACGTAGAGAGAGAGGAGGAGGAGTAGCAGAGATGTGCAATTGATCGGACTGAGCTGGAGGGATACCCCGATCCTATTGAGGCAACATCGGGATACGTAAACTACAGTGCGACGGTGGGTGACGTCACCCACAGAGGGCTAAGTGACAGATGCAGTGATAGATAATGTAATGGTGATGTGGGAGTAAAATGGCGAGACTGGGACTATGGATGAATGGCAACGGTATAGGTGAGTGGGGGTGACAAGGGAGGAGGAGATGAGAGATTGCGGAGAAGAGGGACAGTGAAGTGTTAAAGTAAAGTAATGGGTGAGGAGGAGAAATGACTATACATAGACAGTGAAGTAGACATGAAATACAGGGCTGTAGGGTTACTGCATTATACACACCTAGTGTATCAGTTGGTTGGAGTGAAGCACTTTAACTCTTTGAGTGTGAGAGAGGTACGCTAAACATTGCTGTGTAATGAGTTGTATAGTCCTCTGGCAGTGAAAGGGTTAAGTGACACATGTTGGGCGCTCCTTGCATTAGTGGGCCGTGGTGGTCGGCTGGGACAGAACCGGATTATATGTCCATGGGCCGTAGGCAAGGGATCAGTACAGGGACCCCTAACAGCTAATAGGCTTCAAAACAGGAAGGCTCATATACTAAGTAAAGGGGTAGAATTTTGTGGAAAAGTAACAGCAGCACAGGGAACAATACCCATTTATTTAAATGGGCGTTTTAACATCTTCAGTGCTAGAGAGGTCAGCAAAGCATTGTATTTGTTCTGTACGGTACAGATGAATTGTTCCTCTTTGTGTTAGTACATCAGCCTCACATATCACAGTGCACAGTCAGCTGCTGCAAGAGCCAAAAGTATAAATGGGTTTAAATTAATGGGGTAAGAGTATAATTGTATGGGCCTTATGTATCAAGATAAAGGATGCAACTCAAAAAGAAAAACCTCAAAAAAATATTTGGAGAAAAATTACTATTCCTTTAAAAGTGCAACACAGCTGGTTAATGAAGACTGTGCAGGCAGGAGTTTGTGGTTCAGAGGCCCATACTTCTAGATTGTGATCCAGCCAAAGGGTTATTTCTGTCCGGGCTGCATAATGCAGCTGTGGAATTTTCTAAATCTAGTCCCATAGGTAAAATGTAATAGATACTGTTTAAGAACAGAGGCGTGCATTACTTTGCAAACACATTGCATGTCCATCTGGTCAGTAGAGAGTTAATCAGACAGATCTAATGCAAGACTCCAGTCTACACTTCTTATGACAGTCAGTGTCCTTTTGGGCGGGATTAGTCTAATGTGTACGTGGAAATTTCTCCTCTGTAATGGCAGTAGAGAGCTAAAACATGATGCTTCTGAGCGGTGACCAGCTGTAGAACAGGCCATTGTGTTGTTTGTCCATCCTCAGAAGCCTCTCACGCTTTGGATATGTGTTTTGAATACTCTTAGGGGGTCGCCCTAAGAGAGAAGGGTAATTCAGATATGGACCCCTTGCGCTCAGTGCCTAGGAAATCCAGCTGCACCTCACAGACAAGGCCCAACAAGATGAAAACGTACATCTGGGGGGTTTGCTGGTGTTACCATGCAGAGGGTATATGCCCGTCATTTTGGAACCGGACCGTCCTTTTGGGTGTGATTAGTCTAATATGTTTGTGGAAAGTTCTCCTCTGTAATGACACTAGAGATGCCTCACAGAGGTGACTAGCCGTAGAACAGGTCTTTGTGTTGTGTGTTCGTCATCAGAGCCCCTCACACTTTGAATATGTAGTCAATGTAGTTAACAGTCACAACAATGACAGTTTATTAGGTTCAGTCATGAAAAAGAGACTGTCGAGGCTTGGGAAATGTGTTTATCCTTATTTCCTAACCTTTCCTTATTTCCTAACCTTTGTTTTTATTTTTACTCTACAGGGAATATATATATGAAGTTCAAAGTGGAGCAATTCTGGGACAAACTCCTACACTGAATATAACATATTAAAATTCCCATTGATTTAAACAATAATTGTATCCCCTTGTATATTACAAAATGATCCAATGCTTTGCTTCATATTGTATTGGAGACACCTCTAGCATCCAATGCTTTAACCCATAGAGAATAAGGGAGGGGGGCACAATGCATTGGGAAGCAATGCACTGCACACTCTTCTGGTCCTTAAGGGGTTAATATTACACACATTGCTTTTCTTTTGTGTGTTTATATGTGTGTCTCTGTGTTTATAACTAGTGATGAGCGAGCACCCCAATGCTCGGGTGTTCGGGTGCTCTGACCGAGCACCCCCTGAGGCTCGAGTGCTCGGCCGAACACCCGAGCCCCATTGAAGTCAATGGGAGGACTCGAGCATTACACCAGGCACCCCCTGCTCTGATGAGGGGAGGGTGCCTGGTCCATAGGAAAAGGGCAGAAAATGATGGAAACACCACAGAAATGGTTCAGGGACAGCATAGGGAGGATGTCTGGATGCATCTTGGACTCCAACATCGCTGCTGGGAACGATCTTTCGCCCGTAGTACGCCATTTTTACAGACTGACCATAAAACACACAAAAAGGAAAATAAAAACGACTTTAGGCGAAAAATTGTTACCAAACAATATTTGCTGTATATTTACTTGTATATCATCTGCAAATTATCCCAAAAATTTCCTTGATTTTCGGAAGTGAGGCCATGATTAAGAGGGAAACGTGCGCAGAGGCAAATTCTCCCAAAAATTTCCTTGATTTTCAGAACTGAGGCCATGATTAAGAGGGAAACGTGCACAGAGGCAAATTCTCCCAAAAATTTCCTTGATTTTATTGAACTGAGGCCATGATTAAGAGGGAAACGTGCGCTGAGCCGACCATCTAAAACATTATGGGTGAGGGTCTGCTGCAGAGCTGACCATCCTAAACATTATATGCGAAGGCCCACTAGTGAGCTGACGCTATAAAACATTATATGAGAGGGCCCGCTAGAGAGCTGACCCAATAAAACATTATATGAGAAGGCCCGCTGGTGAGCTGACCTATATAAAAATTGGCAAACAGGGCCCGCTGGTGAGCTGGCCCTATATAAAAATTATATCACAGGGCCCGCTGGTGAGCTGGCCCTATATAAAAATTATAGCACAGGGCATATGGAAGAGGAGGAGGAGGATGAGAAGATTAAGAGTCAACCATATACCCGTTTTTTGGGTGGAAGGGGTGAATGGGAATACAGAGTATTCACATCATTGTAAATAACATATATAAAGTGAGTTTATGTTCCCCCGGGGCTTTCCTCCAGTGGAGTGGAGAAGTCAGGGGAAATCCAGGCCTTGTTCATTTTTATAAGTGTCAACCTATCAGCATTGTCGGTGGAAAGGCGGATACGCTTATCTGTTATGATGCCACCAGCAGCACTAAATACCCGCTCAGACAGAACGCTGGCGGCAGGGCAGGCCAGCACCTCCAAGGCGTAGAGTGCCAGTTCATACCACGTGTCCAGCTTGGACACCCAGTAGTTGTAAGGCACAGAGGGATCATTGAGGACGCTGACACGGTCTGCTACGTACTCCTTCACCATCTTCCAAAACTTTTCCCTCCTTGTGACACTAGGCTGCGCATCAGGGTGAGGGTGCTGGCGGGGTGTCATGAAGGTGTCCCACGCCTTGGAGAGTGTTGCCCTGCCTTTCTCGGAACTGCTGTGTGCTCCCCTTTTCTCCCCTTCTCGGTTGGCCAAGGTAGCACGTACTCTGCCGCCAGCGTTGTCAGATGGAAAATTTTGGAGCAATTTTTCGACAAGAACCTTCTGGTATTGCAACATTTTGCTTGTCCTCTCCACCGGAGGAATGAGAGATGAGAAATTCTCTTTGTAGCGGGGGTCCAGAAGGGTGAACACCCAGTAATCCGTGTTGTCTAAAATGCGTACAACGCGTGGGTCACGGGAAAGGCAGCCTAACATAAAGTCAGCCATGTGTGCCAGAGTACCAACAGTCAAGATTTCGCTGTCCTCACCAGGAGGATGACTCTCAATCTCCTCATCCTCTTCCTCCTCTTCTGCCCACCCACGCTGAAGAGATGGAACTAAAGTTCCATGGCTACCCTCTGTAGCGGAGGCAACCGTGTCTTCCTCCTCCTCCTCCTCCTCCTCCTCCGCCTCCTCCAATTGTCGCTGAGAAGACGAAGTGAGGGTGCTCTGGCTATCACCTTGTGTAAGCTCTTCCTCCCCCATTTCCACCTCTTCCACATGCAAAGCGTCGGTTTTAATTGTGAGCAGCGAGCGTTTCAGTAGACACAGAAGTGGGATGGTTACACTGATAATAGCGTTATCGCCGCTCACCATCTGTGTCGATTCCTCAAAATTGCGTAAAACCTCACAGAGGTCTGACATCCATTCCCACTCCTCACTTCTGATTACAGGAAGTTGAACGGAGAGGCGACGACCGTGTAACAGCTGGTACTCCACTACTGCCCTCTGCTGCTCACAAAGCCGGGCCAACATGTGGAAGGTGGAGTTCCAGCGCGTGCTCACGTCACACAGCAGCCGGTGAGCTGGCAATTGTAAGCGCTGCTGCAGCTTCAACAGGCCGGCTGAAGCTGTTGATGACTTACGGAAATGTGCACACACGCGGCGCACCTTGGTCAAGAGATCATGCACATCGGGGTAGGTTTTTAGAAATCGCTGCACCACTAAATTAAATACATGCGCTAGGCATGGTACGTGTGTGAGCTTGCCGAGCTCCAAAGCCGCCACCAAGTTACGCCCATTATCACACACAACCATGCCTGGTTGCAGGTTGAGTGGCGAGAGCCACTGCTCGGTCTGGTGACTAATCCCCTGCAACAGCTCTGAGGCCGTGTGCTGTTTGTCCCCAAGGCAGATCAGCTTCAGCACGGCCTGTTGACGCTTCCCCACTGCAGTGCTACACTGCTTCCAGCTACTGGCTGATGGGGGAGTGGCGGTGTGTGTAGAGAATTCGGAGGTGGAAACGGAGGAGGAGGAGCCAATAACGTAGGTGCTGGTGGAAACCCTGATGGAGGTAGGGCCCGCAATCCTCGGCGTGGGTAGCACCCGTGCCATCCCAGGGTCCGAGTCGCTCCCAGCCTCCACGACATTCACCCAGTGTGCCGTCAGGGAAATGTAGCGTCCCTGGCCACAAGCACTTGTCCATGTGTCAGTCGTTAAGTGGACCTTCCCAGTAACTGCGTTGGTCAGGGCACGGGTGATGTTACGGGACACATGGTGGTGTAATGCGGGGATGGCACACCGGGAAAAGTAGTGGCGGCTGGGGACCGCGTACCGAGGGACAGCTGCTGCCATCAGGCTGCGGAAGGACTCAGTGTCCACAAGCCTAAATGGCAGCATTTCGATGGCCAGTAATTTGGAAAGGTGTGAGGTTAGTGCTATGGCCTGTGGGTGGGTGGCTGGGTACTTTCTCTTGCGCTCAAATGCCTGGGGTAACGACATTTGGACGCTGTGCTGGGACAGGGAAGTGGATGTGGTCGCTGATGGTGCTTCAGATGCTACAGGTGCAGGGCGGGAGGTATGCGGGCCTGCGCCTTCGACAGGCGATTGGCCGGCACCGAAAACAGGGGAAGAGGAGGCAGTGGTGTGGCCTGCAGACACAGATGGGCGATCCAGGCGTTCCTCCCACTTACTACGGTGCTTGGATGCCATGTGTCGGATCATGCTGGTGGTGGTGAGGTTTCTAGTGTTCATGCCTCGGCTCATTCTGGTGTGGCACAGGTTGCAAACTACAATTCTTTTGTCGTCCGCACTTTCCTTAAAAAAACGCCATACCGCGGAACACCTACCCCTTGGCAAGGTAGATTTACGCAAGGGGGTGCTCCGTGGAACATTTGCGGGCCGGTTTGGTGCGGTCCGCCTTCTTTCTGTAGCCACACCACTGCCTCTTCCAGCCTGTTGCGGTGCTGCAGATGGCTCACCCTCAGGACTGCTGTCATCGCTCGGCTCTACACCTTCCCAGGTGGGGTCAGTCACCTCATCGTCCACCAAGTCCTCCTCCACTTCCTCACTCTGATCATCCTCCTCAAGTCTTGATCCCACCACATACTCAGTCATTGACAACTGTATAACATTCTCCTCAACAAGGTCTTGAGACGGAAATAGTGGTTGATTTAATGGCAACTGTGTCTCATCATCATCATCATCATCATCCACTACTTCCTTTGACCTTAAATGCCGTTCACATCTGTCATCTTCTTGTGATTGGGTAGCCTCTAGAGGTTGTGAATCAGGGCACAAGATGTCATGTTCCTCTGCAAGCGTGCTTGGAGAGAGGGTCAAATGAAGGATTGGTGATGAGACGAGCTCCTCACTATATCCCAGTGTGGGATCACTTCTTTGACCAGACCGTGTATGGTGGGAGGAAGGATGATCAGAGTGAGGATTATGTTGACCAGACTCTTGGCTACTGAGAGTGGACTTGGTGGAAGACAGGGTGGTGCTTAACCGACTGGAAGCAGTATCAGCTGTCATCCAACCGACCACCTGTTCGCAGTGGTCGGACCTCGAGAGTGATGTCCTGCGACGCCCTGTAAAATTACACATGAAGCTAGGTATGGTGGATGTCTTTCTTTCTTGTGCTCTGGCACCAGGCACAGTTTCTCCGCGTCCTGACCCGCGCCCTGAACTTTCAGGATCACGTCCACTTCCCCGTCCCTTTTTACCCGCCTTCTTCATCTTACACAGAATATGTGACTTTAATATTTGAGTTTGAAAACTTAACAGTATTTCTTATTATTCTGCAACTGTACAGAGTACACAGAATAGGCTGTTAAACGGCGGTGAAACACACTGAATGGAATATGTGAGTTTAATATTTGAGTTTGAAAACTTAACAGTATTTCTTATTATTCTGCAACTGTACAGAGTACACAGAATAGGCTGCTAAACTGCGGTGAAACACACTGAATGGAATATGTGACTTTAATATTTGAGTTTGAAAACTTAACAGTATTTCTTATTATTCTGCAACTGTACAGAGTACACAGAATAGGCTGTTAAACGGCGGTGAAACACACTGAATGGAATATGTGACTTTAATATTTGAGTTTGAAAACTTAACAGTATTTCTTATTATTCTGCAACTGTACAGAGTACACAGAATAGGCTGTTAAACGGCGGTGAAACACACTGAATGGAATATGTGACTTTAATATTTGAGTTTGAAAACTTAACAGTATTTCTTATTATTCTGCAACTGTACAGAGTACACAGAATAGGCTGTTAAACGGCGGTGAAACACACTGAATGGAATATGTGACTTTAATATTTGAGTTTGAAAACTTAACAGTATTTCTTATTATTCTGCAACTGTACAGAGTACACAGAATAGGCTGTTAAACGGCGGTGAAACACACTGAATGGAATATGTGACTTTAATATTTGAGTTTGAAAACTTAACAGTATTTCTTATTATTCTGCAACTGTACAGAGTACACAGAATAGGCTGTTAAACGGCGGTGAAACACACTGAATGGAATATGTGACTTTAATATTTGAGTTTGAAAACTTAACAGTATTTCTTATTATTCTGCAACTGTACAGAGTACACAGAATAGGCTGTTAAACGGCGGTGAAACACACTGAATGGAATATGTGACTTTAATATTTGAGTTTGAAAACTTAACAGTATTTCTTATTATTCTGCAACTGTACAGAGTACACAGAATAGGCTGTTAAACGGCGGTGAAACACACTGAATGGAATATGTGACTTTAATATTTGAGTTTGAAAACTTAACAGTATTTCTTATTATTCTGCAACTGTACAGAGTACACAGAATAGGCTGTTAAACGGCGGTGAAACACACTGAATGGAATATGTGACTTTAATATTTGAGTTTGAAAACTTAACAGTATTTCTTATTATTCTGCAACTCTGCAGAGTACACAGAAAAGGCTGCTAAACTGCGGTGAAACACACTGAATGGAATATGTGACTTTAATATTTGAGTTTGAAAACTTAACAGTATTTCTTATTATTCTGCAACTCTGCACAGTACACAGAATAGGCTGCTAAACGGCGGTGAAACACACTGAATGGAATATGTGACTTTGATATTTTAGTTTGAAGACTTAACAGTATTTCTTCCTATTCTGCAACTCTGCACAGTACACAGAATAGGCTGCTAAACTGCGGCGAAGCACACTGAATGGAATATGTGACTTTGATATTTTAGTTTGAAGACTTAACAGTATTTCTTATTATTCTGCAACTCTGCACAGTACACAGAATAGGCTGCTAAACGGCGGTGAAACACACTGAATGGAATATGTGACTTTGATATTTTAGTTTGAAGACTTAACAGTATTTCTTCCTATTCTGCAACTCTGCACAGTACACAGAATAGGCTGCTAAACTGCGGCGAAGCACACTGAATGGAATATGTGACTTTGATATTTTAGTTTGAAGACTTAACAGTATTTCTTCCTATTCTGCAACTCTGCACAGTACACAGAATGTGCTGCTAAACTGCGGCGAAGCACACTGAATGGAATATGTGACTTTGATATTTTAGTTTGAAGACTTAACAGTATTTCTTCCTATTCTGCAACTCTGCACAGTACTCAGAATGTGCTGCTAAACTGCGGCGACGCACACTGAATGGAATACGTGACTTTGATATTTTAGTTTGAAGACTTAACAGAATGTGCTCTAATCTGCAACTTTGCACACTAAACAGAATGTGCTCTAATCTGCAACTTTGCACACTAAACAGAATGTGCTCTAATCTGCAACTGTGCACACTAAACAGAATGTGCTCTAATCTGCAACTTTTCACACTAAACAGAATATTTTTTTTTTTTTTTTTTTTGTTTTTTTCCCCCCACACACAATATAACCTGCTGCCCCCACACACAGTAGTCCTAAAAAGGACTTTTGGTTCTTTTTTGTCACAATTTTTTTTTTTCCTCCCTACACTGCCTTTCCCTTCCTATCCTCAGCTCTCCCTGGCTCAGACTGAGCCGAACTCGATGGTCAGGTGCTATACAGCACCTGACCACGGGTTCTGGCCAGCCAATCAGTGTAATGCCAGCAGCCAACATGGCTGCTGGCATTACACCGATGTCAGAGCCTCCCTGCACGTTTATTGGCTGCGCAGCAGCCGCAAAACGTGCGGGGAGGAGACCCGAACATGGCGGGCGAGCACATGCGGTACTCCTACGAGTACCGCCATGTGCCGAGCAGAGCGATGCTCGAGCCGGTCCGAGCATCGTCCGAGCATGCTCGCTCAACACTATTTATAACTTATAAATAGCTGATATAGATAAAAGTAATGTGAAGAAAAGTGAAAAGAGTGATGTGTGTGTACATGCATTTGTGTGTGTATGTGTGTGTGTGTGTGTGTATGTGTGTGCATGTGTTTGTGTGTGTGTGTATGTGTGTGTATGTGTATGTGTGTGCATGTGTTTGTGTGTGTGAGTGTGTGCATTACGGAGTGGTTTTTCCTCATCATGCACATATTTGCACATATACACACACACACACACACACACACACCTTACCTCCACAATAAATACACAAACATACGCACACATGTATACACAGACACATAGACACATGCACGTACATATTTCCTACTTCCATGACACACAAACACATGCAAATATGCACACATACACTCTACATCCTCATTAATACACAAACATGTGTACATACACACACACACACACACACACACACACCAGATTGTAGTTGTTTTTCGTTTGTGTCTGTAGGTCCATGTACTTTCTGAGCTCAGGTTAAGTTTGGATTTAGTTCAGTCTTCCACACAACAATAGGCTCCATGAGTCTGAATGGGAAATTCAGTAGAGATAAGCCACACCCATATTATTTAGAACCATCATAGCAGTTTCAGATAGATAAATGCCCAAGTTCAGCTGTAGACCACAATAGTGTTTATGTTTATTATATTAAAGCTGATTACTGAATAAAGGATTCTTACCTTGGTAAGTCCTTCTCTTGAATAGTTCACCTTTAATAAATAAAGGACAACCTGGATTTGTAGATGATAATAATTTCTCTCTAATTTTCTCCTCCATTTGCTTATTATGTTTTCTCTTGTCTCTTCCTCACTCTTTCAGACTCAGAATGGATTCATGGAGAATGCAAAAGTAGATGTCATCGAATTCAGTGTAAGTGTTCCTGTCCCCTACACTCCTTTCTCTCTACACTGTCCATTAGACTGCTCTGTGTTCTCTGCATAACCAGTCCTCTCTTTGTACAACAGTTCTTCTAACACACAACGGCATTATTGTACCCAATAACTCGTCTTATTTTTCCATAAAACTTCTCTTATTGTTCCATATAACTCCTCTTATTGTTCCATACAACATCCCCTATAACTCCTCTTATTATTCCATATAACTTCCCCATATAACTCCTCTTATTGTTACATACAACATCCCCTATAACTCCTCGTATTGTTCCATATAACTTCCCCATATAACTCCTCTTGTCCCATATAACTTCCCCATATAACTCGTCTTATTGTTCCATATAACATGCCCCTATAACTCCTCTTATTGTTCCATATAACATCTCCCTATAACTACTCTTATTGTTCCAAATTACATCCCCCATAACTCCTCTTATTGTTCCATATAACATCCCCCCTGTAACTCCTCTTATTATTCCATATTACATCCCCCTATAATTCATCTTATTGTTCCATATAACATCCACCTATAACTCCTCTTATTTTTCCATATTACATCCTCCCATAACTCCTCGTATTATTCCATATAACATCCCCTATAACTCCTCTTATTGTTCCATATCACATCCCCCTATAGCTACCCTTGTTGTTCCATATTACATCCCCCTATAACTCCTCTTATTGTTCCATATTACATCCCCCTATAACTCCTATTATTGTTCCATATAACATTCCCCCATAACTCCTTGTATTATTTCATATAACATCCCCCTATAACTCCGCTTATTGTTCCATATAACATCCCCTATAACTCCTCTTATTGTTCCATCTAACACCTGTTATAACTTCTCTTATTTCTCCATATAATCCTCCATATAACTCCTCCTATTATCCTTATAATCCTCCATATAACTCCTCCTACTGCTTCATATAATCCTCCATATAACTCCTCCTACTGCTTCATATAATCCTCCATATAACTCCTCCTACTGCTTCATATAATCCTCCATCTAACGCCTCCTATTGCTTCATATAATCCTCCATGTCACTCCTCCTACTGCTTCATATAATCCTCCATATAACTCCTCCTACTGTGTCATATAATCCTCCATATAACTCCTCCTATTGCTTCATATAATCCTCCATATAACTCCAACTACTGCTTCATATAATCCTCCATATAATTCCTCCTACTGCTTCATATAATCCTCCATATCACTCCTCCTACTGCTTCATATAATCCTCCATATAACTCCTCCTACTGCTTCATATAATCCTCCATATAACTCCTCCTACTGCTTCATATAATCCTCCATGTCACTCCTCCTACTGCTTCATATAATCCTCCATCTAACGCCTCCTATTGCTTCATATAATCCTCCATATAACTCCTCCTACTGCTTCATATAATCCTCCTTATAACTCCTCCTACTGCTTCATATATTCCTCCATATAACTCCTCCTATTATCCTTATAATCCTCCATACCACTCCTCCTACTGCTTCATATAATCCTCCATATCACTCCTCCTACTGCTTCATATAATCCTCCATCTAACTACTCCTACTGCGTCATATAATCCTCCATATAACTCCTCCTATTGCTTCATATAATCCTCCATATAACTCCTCCTACTGCTTCATATAATCCTCCATCTAACGCCTCCTATTGCTTCATATAATCATCCATATAACTCCTCCTACTGCTTCATATAATCCTCCATATAACTCCTCCTATTATCCTTATAATCCTCCATATAACTCCTCCTACTTGGGCCACAGAATTCTCCCCATAACTCCTCCTATTGCTCCATATAATCCTTCCTATAATGCCTCCATATAACATATCTCTCTAGCGCCTTCTGTTACTGTAAATAATAATATAACAGTTCACTGTCCCACTCATATGCAATTCTTTCTTTCTGTAGCTCCTGATAATGATCAGACTGATGCTGTTTTTTCTGGGATATCTCATTCCACGCCTCCGCCACTGGTCCCTCATTGTGGTACGTATCTTCCCTCATGTGGGAGCCTTTCATCTCTCTATAGAGTGGACACAGAGAATGTATCTTAACCCCTTCATGACGTAGCTGGCAGTTGAAGACCACAGGTCATTGTTTTTTTGTTGCGGTGGGTTCCGGGGTCCCAGAGCGGAGTGCAGCCTTAAGTGTTGGAACCGGCGTGATAATCCTGCCACTTCCAGAGTCATTAAGGGGTTAATAAGGAGAAATAAGCTGTAAAATGCAATAGGCAGTCTACAGCACAGTGTTTAATATGTGGTTCCCGAGCTGAATAATAATAATAATACCCAGCATCCTCTTACCAATGTAACAATCGAATGTGCAGAACTGGATCTTTTCCATTTTAATTCTACTTCATTTCCTAAACCCAGAAAGTGAAAGATTGATGAACATACAATTTAACCCTAACTGATCCAAATAAACATGGACAGTTTAATTCTTTTTTTTTTACCCTTTGAATGCCAAGTGGGGGGATCCAACTCTTGTAAAAAGAATGTGTTAGATCATCATCTGACATTCACAGGGTTAAATATACTCTAAACTGAAGTTAGCTTGATCGTATAATATAAATAATAAATAGCATTCCCTTCCTTAATCCTTTGAGTGCTAACGAGGTATCCAACACATTGCAATGCAATGCATTGGACACCTCTCTAGCACTCAAAGGGTTAAAACAGATTGTATCATATTTTTAGGCTTCCAGCAGTGGTGGTAGAAACCTAAATTATACAACAGCCCTATCTGACTTGGGGGACAGAAGTATCTGGATTCCCTGTACAGTAGTGTTTTTTCAGTGCAGACTATAATATTGTGGCTGCTCAGCATCTTCACTAGTTTGAATTGGGGCTCATAGGCTCCTTGTTGTACACCTATAGAACACCATCAGATTTGGAAAGCTAAGCTATTTAGTTTCCGCCCAAAGGAATTTTCAAAGTCACTTTGAATCCTGATAGGACAGTTAGGTTAGGTTCAACATAGTTAGGTTGATAAAGCTCCTAGATTCAGTTAATTGGGAGATGAATTTTGAAAGCTCATTCATCAACTTACTGTGCATGTTTGGAAGTCCAGGCAGTAAATGAAAATAATGCCCCGAATGGCGCCTGTTTGATTTGTAATATCTCTTTACAGTAATGCTCTAAGCTATTGACCATGCAGCTTTCCTTCAAAGTTCACTAAGAATCATCCACTTATAAACTTCATCATAAATTGACAGTCATTAACTTTCATTGCCTATTTGACCCTTCACATCACTTCACACATACACCTAAACAATAACTACATGCACTCATGGACAAGCAGGCATGTAAAGGGTTACAGCACACAGCACGTTACTGATTGATTAAGGTTGGAGTTTCCATAATAATTACTTTCCAGGAGGCAATATAATATTATGGGAACGAGACAGATAGTTCTCAAACTGGGTTGTATGAAAACCTATATAGCACTGAGGAGGTTAAAGACCCAATTTAGCTCAATATGAGCTCGATCATATTACCCCCGACTACAAAAAAAACAGTGGTGGCGTGTCATCAAGCATGGCAAGCATTGCAATTGCCTCTGCTCTAAAGATAGTCCCACCAAACGTGGGAATTTGTAAGGTTATTCAATGCATTAGCCATATGATGCGTTAAGGATCAACTTTAAAGGGATAGTAATACTTAAAATGTAAAAAAATATATGTTGTAGGATTTATCCCCCTGAGGAAAACAAGAGTACTCCCACTGCTGAGAGATATTTTATTAAAAAATTAAAACAGCTCAAACTTGAATTTTTTAGATGCAATATAACAGTGACCTGAAAGTTTACAGTGGTGCTGTTGTTACACCATCCTATGGACAGCTCTGGTCTGTAGACCATAAATCTCCAAAGGATGGTGTAGCAACAGCTCCACTGTAAATTTTCAGGCCACTGTGATATTGCACCTGAAAAATTCAAGTTTGAGCTGTAATCATTTTTTAATAAAATATCTCTCTGCGGTGGGAGTACCCTTGTTTTATTCAGGGAAATAAACCCTACAACATAGTTTTTTACATCTTAAGTATTTCTGTCCCTTTAAAATGGGAAAATCTGCACCCAGTTTCCACATATACAAAGCACACCCAAAATGTGTCAAATGTCAGTAGAATTAACTCTATGAGTGCCAGTGGGGTATACTTACCCCACTGGCACTCACAGGGTTAATCCAACTAAGTTACAAAACACAGCCCCTAAAAAGAAACATTTACCATAAATCCTGATGTCCTTCTGAGTCTTCAGCTCCCTGTTCAGCTAATGTCCATCTTCTTCTTCTTCTATCTTCCTGCTCTCCATCTTCTGTCTCCTACTCCTCATTGTTTCACTCATGTGAAAGGAAACATTAAATGGGTGTCACAAACATAATTCAGACATATGTGCAGAGCAATGCATTGCGTACTTCTCTGGTACTCAAAGGGTGAAACTATGCACAAATTTCTAAGTTAAAAGAGAAGATGTTGCCAAATGAAAAAAAAAAATGTTTCCATTCTTTTTGCGAAGATTAAAATTTCCTTCTTAAAGAGAAGAATAAGTATGTAAGTAAGGGGACTGTAAGGGGAAGATGCAAGAAGAGGGAAAGACAGTGTGAGGGAATTTTGAACAGAGACTGTGTTTTTTATGGCCAGCCTCTGTTCAAAATATCTCCTATCCATTGGCTGGAATGTGTTCTTACGCACCTCCCAGCCAATCAGCTTCAAGCAGGTTTTCATCAATCCCCCGCTAGAAGCTAGAACAAAAACAAAACTCATCTTTAAACTGTAATAACATTGAAAATACACATCTCCCAGCAGTGGGAGCACAATTGTTTTAAAAGCAGGCACTACAACAACAAAGTTTACTTCTCCTTTAAAGTCTTCCAACATAGGAAATGTTTGTGTAAGAAGATTTCTTGGTAATGAATGAAATGAAGCTAAACCTGACTGCCGTAGTGAATGGAGACAAAGGAGGGTCAGATGTTTTACACCAGTTAGAGACAGTGCCAGTGGGGTGTAACAGTGCTGACAAGTTGGTTACAATGCAGATAGGATATTGATCCAGGGAAACATCTAATTGACTTTTGGAGTCAGGAAGGATTTTATACCCACTTGGGGCATAATTGGAATGGCATCAAGGGTCTTTATTTTCCTTTCCTGCGGACCAACAAAAACAAGTGTGATACAGTAAAGTCTGGACTTGATGGACACATCTTTTTACACCCTCATCAACTGTGTTACTCTGTTACAAGTAACTGTTTTACTCTTCTCCCATTTAGATCATCACCCTGATAACCAGTGGGTATGTGATCCTGATGATAGTCCTGTCTGAGGTAAGCACTGGAAACCATGTTCAGCTGAAGGGAAACATGGAGATATGTAATATATAGGGCCTTATGTACTAAAGAAATGGGAAGAAATTCTGGGGAAGCCAACTGCCTCATAGAATAGTAGGCAACAAAAAAATAAAAATGATCCTTAACCACGCCCCCCTGTGCCGGATCAGGTGGTCGCTAAGGGGTCAAGTTGAACCTAAAATTCTCCTTTACAGTTTGCTACTGTCCCAAACCTAAACATTTTTTTCTTTTCTCTCAGTGACTTCTAAGATGACCACGTGTCCTGGATTGCCCAGGACAGTCACGGATTTTATATGTGTGTCCCATGTCCTGGGCAGCCCCCTTCTGGGACAATACAAAGTCCCAGAATGTAGACTCCAGAGCACAGAGTTCTAAACACTGGAAGGAACACTGTCCATTGCCTACTGTGACATTAAGTGATGCCACACTTCAGGTGGTGCACTGATGTCCAGTGATGTACAATGAACCCATAACTCCATTAGAGCTGAGGACAAGTACTCTGTTGTTCTTGTGTCCCTGAATGGTAGAATGGAAATGTGGCCACCCTAGTGACTTCCAATGGAGATTCTATTAACCTCTTAAGGACCAGCATGTACGCACACAGCCAGCACTTAAGGGCTGCAGAGCTTTTTTTAATTCGTGATCATGTTCAGGACTCCCCAGACAGTGTGTAGTCACACAGGGAGCCCAGAAATCCATGACGTGCCAGGACCATCATGGGTCCGTATGGCAAGTTCACCCATGAGGGTCCTGGAATGTTGTGGGTCCTTTAATGGGTCAAACTGTGCCAGTGCAGTATGCAATGTGTGATTCCACAAATCAAACAATGCCACTGGGGTAGGCAACACATCGGAAAGCATAGTGCTGCACACCCCTCTGCCCTGAAATTGTTAATAATGGACAAAGGAAAGTAACCAAGCACGAGAGCCCCACAAAACACAGAGGACACAGAAGTGGTGTGTGGAGGACAGAAAGGGGTAATGGGGAAAACACAAAGGGACCACTGAGGGACAAAGGATGAAAAAATATCACATATACAAAACAGAGGTGGAGGAGGAAAGAGTGAAATACAGAGTTCATGTGAGACAGTCACTACAAGTGTAATATCTCTCACTTCTCTGTTTATTATCACACAGGGAAAGCCATGATTAGTTTACTAGGATAGATAGATAGATAGATAGATAGATAGATAGATAGATAGATAGATATGAGATAGATAGATAGATAGATAGATAGATAGATAGATAGATAGATATGAGATAGATAGATAGATAGATAGATAGATAGATAGATAGATAGATAGATATGGGATAGTTAGATATGGGATAGATAGATAGATAGATAGATAGATAGATAGATAGATAGATTAATAGATATGAGATAGATAGATAGATAGATAGATAGATAGATAGATAGAGAGAGAGATAGATAGATAGATAGATAGATAGATATGAGATAGATAGACATGGGATAGATAGATAGATAGATAGATAGATAGATAGATAGATAGATAGATAGATATGAGATAGATAGATAGATAGATAGATAGATAGATAGATAGATAGATAGAAAGATAGTTAGATATGAGATAGATAGATATGGGATAGATAGATAGATAGATAGATAGATAGATAGACAGACAGACAGACAGACAGATAGATAGAAGGTGCCGGAGTTACTAAGGATAATACAAGTACTGATATGATTAACGCTATGTGAAAAATGATTTGGGGGCACTTTAATATGCATGAAAGTTCTGCTTTAATGTGTTTAACAGAATGACTTACTAGGTGTGAGTCTATACTTCATATATCTATGTGTATGTGTGTATATGTATATTTAGTATATACATAATATATCTACATATTTAAAAGAAGAAACCTGCGTCTCTGCCACACACACACCCAGGGGCCTTCAATACACACACACATGCAACACACACATACATATATATATTTACACACACACATACACGCAATACACAAACACGTACAACACACAATGATTTAGGTAAATTAGAAGAATGGTCAAGAGTGTGGCAGATGCAATTTAACGTTGATAAATGTAAAATAATGCACTTGGGACATAAAAATCCAAAGGAAAAATATACCATTAAGGGTACTGTGCTGTCAGAGACAACAGAGGAAAGGGATTTGGGAGTAATTATTTCTAATGACTTAAAGGTAAGCAGGCAATGTAATAAAGCGATGGGGAATGCAAGCAGGGCACTGGGTTGTATAGCTAGGGGCATTAGTAGCAGAAAAAGGGAAGTAGTCATGCCACTGTACAGATCTCTAGTTAGACCTCACCTAGAATATTGTGTACAGTACTGGAGACCCCATCTCCAGAAGGATATTGATACTCTAGAGAAAATTCAAAGAAGGGCTACTAAAATGGTGACTGGTCTACAGGAAAAGAAATATCAGGATAGACTAAAGGATCTGAATATGTATAGCTTGGAGGAGAGAAGAGAGAGAGGGGATATGATAGAAACATTCAAATACATGAAGGGATTCAACAAAGTACAGGATGGAAGTATATTTCATAAGAGTAAAAACATTAGGACAAGAGGCCATAGTCTAAAACTAGAGGGACACAGGTTTAGATGTAATGTAAGAAAGTTTTACTTCACTGAGAGGGTAGTAGACAAGTGGAATAGCCTACCAGCAGAAGTGGTAGATGTCAATACAGTGACAGAATTTAAGCATGCATGGGATAGGCATAAGGCGGTCCTTAACATAAGAAAAGACCAAGGACCAAAAAAGGTTTTTTTTTTTTGTTTTTTTTTTAACACAGTAGGAAATTGGGCAGACTAGATGGGCCGAATGGTTCTTATCTGCCGTCAAATTCTATGTTTCTATGTTTCTATGTTAATACACACATGCAATACATATGCACAACAGACAATAAACACAATACAGACAATACAAACATGTACACTATACATGAGTGCAACACACATGCCCACAACACACATACACGCTATAAACACACGCAATACACAAATGCACAAAAAACACACAAACACATACACAACATACATATGCAATACACACATGCACAATATACCACAACACACACATAAATACACACATACAACATGCTCAAAACACACACAAAACACACATGCAATACACATGCACAACATACACTCACACATGCAATGCACACATGCACAATACACACTGCAATACACACACACATACAATACACACACCCACAACACACACGCAACACACATGCACAAAAAATTCATACACCACACACATGCAATACACACACAATACACACACACGCACAATACACCACAACACACAAAACACACATGTACAACACACCTGCTCAAAACACATACACACAAAATATGCAATATGCACACACACACATGCACAACACACACACATTATACACAGATGCACAATACACACGCACGCACAAGATGCAATACACATGCGTACAACACAAATAAGCGCAATTCACATACATGCACAACACACACAAATACACACTCAATAAACACATGATACACATACACACATACAAACACAATATATACACAGGCAATACACATACACAGACAAACACAGTATACACACAAACACAATATATACAAAACATGCACACAATGCACTCAACTTGTATAATAAACACATAACACATTTCACATTTTTCACCTGCACACAATAATCAATAAATGTTATCATCAATGAGATTAGCCCAGAGAGAGACCTGCCCATGACTGTAAAGGGTGATGATGTCTTGAGGTAATAATATATATCTGTTCCTTTAAAAACTACAGCAAAGTACAAATACAAAACAGTAAACATTTATACCTGACTGCTCTATGAAGGATACTTTCCGAATCAAGTAGAGAGAAATGATACCTCTATTGACTAACTGAGTGGATCTAGGATGCAAGCTTTCAAGAAACTGCTTATGCACTAAGGAGTGATAAAGAGGTGATGATGTGGAGATGACCTCTCCAGTGATATCACTTCTCCAGTTCCTATGTTATTTTATTGAGCCAATGCACTAAGATCTCCAAAGTTTGGCAAAGCTTAGTGCATGGTTTCCATAGTAACACAGGAATTTTTGAAGTTATAGCAATGGAGACGTCATCTCCACATTATCACCTCTTTATTACTCCGTATTGCATCCCCCCCACCCCATGTCTTGAAAGCTTTCATCCTAGAGCCACTCAGCCAATAAAGGGATCATTTTCACTGTACTAGTCTCCTGTTTTTTCTAAGGTTAACACAGCTCTCTTTACCCATACTTCCTAATCAACTCATTCTGTTAGAGTTCATATGTAAAGGTACAGTTCCCCTTTACCTTACTGACATCAGCTTGTGTCTGAACAGAAGGCAGCAAGGCTGGTGTACTAAGATGAACTAGATTCATTCTGAGATAAAACAAATTCCTCCATTGGGAACAAATACTTCCCCATTGATTGAATTGCGGCTTTTAACCCCTTTAATGCTAGAGAGGTCTTTGGTGGATTGATTACTGATACATTTGTAGACCTCGCTAGCATTCGAGGGGGTTACCTTCACTCAGTGGAAATCTGGAGATTTTTGATATTTCCCTTGCATTGCACTGACTTGCCCTGATAATTGCTCCATGTCCTTTACACATAAGGCCCAGTGAGAGCTCAGATCTCACCAGTTTCCATTCTGCAAGTGAATCCATATGTTTTTCTCATGGTAACGAGAGTAACGTTGTTCTTTTTTCAACCTTGGAATCATTCTTGTTCTCTATCATTTCTATTGCTCTCTACTCTCACTGATTTTTTAGTAACATTTATTTAATATCTATGTCTATGTTTTAACCCAGGTGCTGCCCAGAGGCGTCTATTGCGCCATCATACCAATAAGTATTATTATACTGGACGTTCTAGAGGCCTGGTTACTGATTTACCAGCTTCGGTCCCAGAAGAAAGAGGAAGAAAGTGAGTACACACTCAATGAGTGTAAATCCCCACCCATGAACACCCCCACACTCCTCATTTGACTCCACTTATACTCCTAACCCATCCACGGTTTAGTAGCATAAAAAATACATTTAATCTATAACATACCTTTTGGCTTCCTGAGACGTCTCCAGTGTCTCTGCCTATTGGGAATTCAGCCCACCTGAACTAAGAGTCCTCTGCAGAATACAGCTTTGTCTTAGCATGAAGGTTGTCCTTTATACACAAGGGGGGGTAACATCCTGTAATTCACACTCAACAGAGAGAGGGAACATCCTGTACCTTATACACGGTATAGGAGAGAGAACTTCTTGTATCTACACTCAGATAAGTGATCCAAAATCCTTAACACTCAGTAAATGGAGGAAAAATCCTTCACCTACACTCAGTACACTAAGGAAACACCCTAAACCTTTACACAGTAGACAGGAAACATCCTCTATGTCCCAAACGTTACAGGAAGTGAACCTCCTGCACATTACACTCAGAGGGGTGGAGTGAATATCCTGTACGTATAATCAATGGTGACACTCTGCCCTCATTAGTTGGAGGGAGCACCCTGCACCTCACATTCAGTAAAGGGAGGGAACATCCTGTACCTATAGTAATTAGAGGGACACAACATTCTGTACCATACACTATGTATAAGGAGGGAACTCTTTGCACCTCAAACTCAGTAGATGGGGGCAATACCCTGTCCTTAGAATCAGCAGAGGAAGAAAACATCTACACACTTTGTAGAGGGAGGGAGCATCCTATACCTTCACTTAGTAAAGGGAGAACACACAATGTATTCTATTATACGATGGAGAGAACATACTGTCCTGAAACTCCACAAGTGGGAGGGAACATTCTGTATCTGACACTCAGAAAAGGGAGACATTCACACTTCACAACCAGCTGAGGGAGGGGACATCCGGTACCTCACTCAGTGAGGGGAGGGGACATTGTGCAGTTCACACTCAGTAGAGGGAGGATACTACTTCTACCTCACACTCAGTAGAGGGATACACTTCCTTTACTTCACATTCAGTAGAGGGAGGGAACATCCTGTACGTATACTCAGTATATGGAGGGAATATCCTGTACCTCACACTCAGTAGAAGAATGGAACATCCTGTACTTCACACTCAATAGAAGAAGAAAACATCTGTATCTCACACTCAGTAGAAGGAAACATCCTGTACCGCACACTCAGGCAAGGATCTTCTTGTACCTCACTCTCAGTAGAAGGAGGTAACATCCCCTACCTCACACTCACTAGAGGAAGGCAACACCCGCATCCCACACTCAGTAGGTGTATGGAACATCCGCTACTTCACACTCAGTAGAGACACAGAACATTCTGTACCGTTATGACTGTGTTGCAATAATTCCATTTACGTATCTACATCACACTCAGGACAGTGGATCCAGTTGTGTATTGTTTCTAATTAAAGCAGGTTCTGATTAATGTTTTGTGTGTCTTCCCCAGATGAACTTGAAGAGGTCGTAGTTGACCGTCCAACATCTGTATCCTTCAAGCCGAGCAGTACTGAGTGCTCTGCAGGTAAGAATCCTTGGTAACATACAGCATAGAACATACAACATACACTTCTCCACTACCTTATTCTTGAGGATATAAGATTCTGAATCTTATATATAAGGTAACATGGAGCAGTTTTGGGGCAACCCTAATGCATCATAATGGGAAAATACCAATTACCCAAGTTTCCATTGATTTATTTGTACTTTAACCCTTTCTACGACATTCAGTAAAGAGTGGACACTTCCTGTACGTCACACTCAGTAGATGGAGGATACTTCCTGTACTCACACTCTATAGAAGGAGGACAATTCTGACACATCACACTCAGCAGAGGGAGGACACTTTTTGTACATCAATCTAAGTAGAGGGAGGATACATACAGCATACATTCACACTTCACAACCAGCTGAGGGAGGGGACATCCGGTGCCTCGCTCAGTGAGGGGAGGGGACATTGTGCAGCTCACACTCAGTAGAGGGAGGGTACTTCTTGTACCTCACACTCAGTAGAGGGGTACAATTCCTGTACTTCACATTCAGTAGAGGGAGTGAACATCCTGTACGTATACTCAGTATATGGAGGGAATATCCTTTACCTCACACTCAGTAGAATAATGGAACATCCTGTACTTCACACTCAATAGAAGAAAAGAACATCTGTATCTCACACTCAGTAGAAGGAAACATCCTGTACCTCACACTCAGGCAGGGATCTTCCTGTACCTCACACTCAGTAGAAGGACGGAACATCCTCTACCTCACACTCACCAGAGGAAGGCAACACCCGCATCCCACACTCAGTAGGTGTATGGAACATCCTCTACTTCACACTCAGTAGAAACACAGAACATTCTGTACTTTTATCACTGTGTTGTACCCATTCCATTTACGTATCTACATCACACTCAGGACAGTGGATCCAGTTGTGTATTGTTTCTGATTAAAGCAGGTTCTGATTAATGTTTTGTGTGTCCTCCCCAGATGAACTGGAAGATGTCGTCGTCATCCAGCACCTGTTTTCTTCCAGTGGACAAGTTCTGAGTCCCCTGCAGGTAAGAATCATCGGAAACATACAGCACACTCTTCTCCTCTACCTTATTCTTGAGGATATAAGATTCTGGACCTTATATATAAGGTAACATGGAGCAGTTTTGGGGCAATCCTAATACATCATAGTGGGAAAATAAAAATTTCAAAAGTTTCCATTGATTTATTTGTACTTTAACCCTTTCTACGCTAGAGATTTCCCCAAGACATTTATTTACAATGCATTGGATACCTCTCTGAAACTCAAGAGGTTTAAACCCCCTTTTAAATTAATGGTATTTTTTACACTTAGCAGTGGGAGGGAATATCCTGTACCTTACTCCCTGAGTGAGAGGGCAGTCTGTATCTGCCACTCAGAAAAGGGAGGAGACATTCATACTTCAGGACCAGATGAGGGAGGGGACATCCAGTGCCTCATTCAGTGAAGGAAGGGGATATTGTGCACCTCACTCTCAGTAGAGGGAGGGCACTTCCTTTACCTTGCACTGAGTAGAGGTAAACACTTCCTGTACCTCACACTCAGTAGTGGAAGGACACTTCCTGTACCTCACATTCAGTAAAGTAAGGACATTATCTGTACCTCTCACTTAGTAGAGGAAGGACACTTCCTATATCTCGCACTGGGTAAAGGAAGGACACATCCTATACCTCACACTGGGTAGAGGGAGGACACTTCCTGTACCTCACACTCGGTAGAGGGAGGGTATATCCTTTACCTCACACATGATAGAGGGAGGGTATATCCTGTAACTGACATTCAGTAAAGGGTGGACACTTCCTGTACGTCACACTCGGTAGATGGAGGACACTTTCTGTATTCAAACTCTATAGAGGGAGGACACTTCTTGTACATCACACTCAGCAAAGGAAGGACACTTTTTGTACATCAGTCTAAGTAGAGGGAGGATACTTCCTGTACACCACAATCAGTAAAGGGAGGACATGTCCTGTATCTCACACTCTATAGAGGGAGGACACTTCATATACATCATGCTCAGTAGAGGGAGGACATTTCCTGTTCACCACACTCAGTAGAGGGAGAACACTTCCTGTACACCACAGTCAGTAGAGGGAGGACATGTCCTGTATCTCACACTCTATAGAGGGAGAACACGTCTTATACATCATGCTCAGTAGAGGGAGGACATTTCCTGTTCACCACACTCAATAGAGGGAGAATACTTCCTGTACACAACAATCAGTAGAGGGAGGACAATTCCTGTACCTCACACTCTATAGAGGCAGGGAAAATATTGTATATTTCTATGTTGCACTGGTTCCATTTACATATCTACCTCACACTCAGTGCATTGGGTCCAGTTGTATATAAACAGGTTCTGATTATTGTTTTGTGTCCACCCCAGTTGATCTGGAAAAGGAACAGCATCAATATCCGGTACCAAACAAAGAAAATGGGTACACTACTGCGCCTGAGTTCATTGAAGGTAAGAGTCCTCTAGACAGTACAGCTTTCTCTTCACCAATACAACCTTATACTGTAGTATAGAAGATATGGGTCCTTATGTATAAACCTAAAGTTGGACAATTTGGGGGCAAACCTAATGGGCCACAGGTGACAAATAAAAATTCTCCAAATTACCATTCATTTAAACAGCACTTATTACCATTTGAATGCCAGATCAGTCTTCAATGCTTTACTCCACAATACATTGGAGACCTGTATAAAAGTCCATTTCATTGAATAGAAAAGTTTATTTGTCCCGAGTGGTGCTGCTGGATTGATCCAGATTTCTTTGAGTTTTTCTTTTTTATACATAAAACCCAGAGGTATACATAACTGCAATGCACACAGCACACCTGTATCTGTACTTCACATTCAGTAGAGGGAGGGAACATCCTGTACCTCACACTAAGTAGAGAGAGGGAACATCCTGTATCTCACACTCAGTAGAGGGGGGAACATCCTATACCTCACACTCAGTAGAGGGAGTGTATATTCTGTACCTCACACTTAGTAGAGGGTGGGAACATCCTGTACCTGACATCCAGTAGATGGAGGGCATATCCTGTAGCTCACACTAAGTAGAGAGAGGGAACATCCTATACCTCACACTCAGTAAAGGGAGGGTATAGTCTGTACCTCACACATAGTAGAGGGAGGAAATATCCTGTACCTGACATTCAGTAGATGGATGGCATATCCTGTACCTCACACTTAGCATTCCATTTACTTATCTACCTCATACTCAGTAGATTGGGTCCAGTTATATATAATTGTATATAAACAGTTTCTGATTAATGCTTTGTTTGTCCTCCCCAGGTGAACTGGAAGAGGTTCTAGTTAATTGTACAACAGATGTTAGCACCAAGGAGAGCAGTACTGAGTCCTCTGCAGGTAAGAATCTTCAGGAACATACAGCACACTCTTCTCCTCTACCTTATTCTTGAGGATATATGATTCCGGACCTTATATATAAGGCAACATGGAGCAGTTTTGGGGCAATCCTAATATATCATAGTGGGAAAATAAAAATTCCCCAAGTTTCCATTGATTTATAAGTACTTAATACACTAGAGAGGTCCCCAAGGCGTTTATCTACAATGCACTTGGATACCTCTCTGAAATTCAAGAGGTTTAAATCCCCTTGTAACTCTTTGAGTGCTAGAGAATTATGAAACACATTGGCCTGCAATGCATTGCGTACCCCTCCGGCACTCAAATGGTTACATTAATGGTAGTTTTTACACTTAGCAGAGGGGATGGAACATCCTGTACCTTGCTCCCCAAGTGGGAGGGGACATTCTTTATCTAACACTCAGAAAGGGGAGGAGGCATTCATGCTTCATTTCCTGTTCCTCACACTTGGTAGAGGGAGAACACTTCCTGTACATCACACTCTGTAGATGAGGACACTTCCTGTTCCTCACACTCAGTAAAGGAATGACATTTCCTGTACCTCACACTTGGTAGAGGGAGGACACTTCCTGTACCTCACACTTGGTAGAGGGTGGACACTTCCTGTACCTCATAGTCTATAGAGGCAGATAACATATTGTATCGCTTTGAGTTGCATGCATTCCATTTACTTATCTACCTCCAGTTGGGTCCAGTTGTATTTAAACAGATTCTGATTACTGTTATGTGTCCATCCCAGGTGATCTGGAAGACTTTGAAGTTCTAGATGGAGCAGATGCTCCTCCAGAGGCCACTGCAGGTAAGTCCTCTAGACAGTACCGCTTTATCCTCTACCTTATACTGTAGGATATAAGATACATGGCCTTATGTATAGGCCTAAAGTTGGGCAATTTTGGGGTAAATCTAATGCACCAAAGGGGACAAATAAAAATTCCCCAAATTACCATCCATTTACACAGTGATTTTTACCACCTGAATGCTAGATTGGCCTTCAATGTTTTACTCCACAATTGGTTGGAAACCTGCATAAAAGACAATGGTATTAAAACTCCATTTCATTGAAAGGAAAAGATTATTTGTCCCCAGTGGTGCTGCTGGATTGATCCAGATTTCCTTGAGTTTTTCTATACATAAGGCCCAGAGGTATACATAACTGCAATGTACATGGACCCCCTCACACTCAACAGATGTAGGGAACATTCTGTACCTACACTCAGTAGAGGGAGGGAACATCCTGTACCTCATACTTAGTAGAGGAAAGGAACATCCTGTACCTCACACTCAGTAGAGGAAGGGTATATCCTGTACCTCACACTCAGTAGAGGGAGGCTATATCCTCTACCAACACTCAGTAGAGGGAGGGAACATTCTGTATCATATACTCAGTAAATGAATGGAATATTCAGTATATCACACTCAGTAGAGGGAGAGTACATCCTGTACATCACATTTAGTAAAGGGAGGGTATCTCCTGTACCTTACTCTCCAAAAAGGAAGGATACATCCATTACCTACTTTTTGTGGAGGAAAGACATATCCTTTATCTACACTTAGAAGATAGTGGGAGCATTCTATATCCCTCACTTGGTAGATGGAGGGAACGTCTCTCATCTTAAGTTTGGTGGAGGGTGGAAACATCCTGTATCTGTCATTCAGTAGAGGGAGGTGGCATCCTGTTCATCACACTCAGTGAAGGAAGAGGACTAGTGATGAGCGAGCATGCTCGGCCGAAGCTCGGTTCGGCTCGAGCATCGCTCTGCTCGGCACATGGCGGTACTCGTACGAGTACCGCATGTGCTCGCCCGCCATGTTCGGGTCTCCTCCCCGCACAAGGCGCCTGCCTAGGGCCCGGCCAAATGAGGGGGGCCCGGAAAGCCTCATTCAACTTGAATGAGGCTTTCCGGGCCCCCCTCATTTGGCCGGGAGATTCAACCCCCTCGCCCGCAGCTTACCTGATCTCTCACTCATCTCGCCGCTCTAGTAATACAGAGCGCTGGGAGATGACATCATCTCCCAGCCTCTGCATTACTACAGCGGCGCCGGGAGCTTCAGTCAAAGAGATCTGTGCCGAAGGAGGCACAGATCTGTCAAGTACACCGCTAGACCACCAGGGGAAAGGTGAAGTGGAGATGGGGGCATTGCGGAGATGAAGGGGGCATTGTGGAAGGGGCATTGCGGAGATGAAGGGGGCATTGTGGAAGGGGCATTGTGGAAGGGGCATCGTGGAGATGGAGATGAAGGGGGCATTGTGGAGATGGAAGGGGCAGTGTGGAAGCGGCAGTGTGGAGATGGAAGGGGCAGTGTGGAGAAGGTGGCATTGTGGAAGGGGCAGTGTGGAGATGAAGGGGCAGTGTGGAGATGGAAGGGGCAGTGTGGAGATGGAAGGGGCATTGTGGAAGGGGCATGGTGGAGATGAAGGGGGGCATTGTGGAGATGAAGGGGAAGTGTGGAGATGAAGGGGCAGTGTGGAGATGGAAGGGGCAGTGTGGAGATGGAAGGGGCATTGTGGAAGGGGCATGGTGGAGATGAAGGGGGGCATTGTGGAGATGAAGGGGAAGTGTGGAGATGAAGGGGGGCAATGTGGAGATGAAGGGGCAGTGTGGAGATGAAGGGGCAGTGTGGAAGGGGCATGGTGGAGATGAAGGGGGGCATTGTGGAGATGAAGGGGAAGTGTGGAGATGAAGGGGGGCAATGTGGAGATGAAGGGGCAGTGTGGAGATGAAGGGGCAGTGTGGAAGGGGCATCGTGGAGATGAAGGGGCAGTGTGGAGATGAAGGGGGCATTGAGGAAGGGGCAATGTGCATCCAGACATCCTCCCTATGCTGTCCCTGAACCATTTCTGTGGTGTTTCCATCATTTTCTGACCTTTTCCTATGAACCAGGCACCCTCCCCTCATCAGAGCAGGGGGTGCCTGGTGTAATGCTCGAGTCCTCCCATTGACTTCAATGGGGCTCGGGTGCTCGGCCGAGCACTCGAGCCTCCGGGGGCGCTCGGCCAGAGCACCCGAACACCCGAGCATCGGGGTGCTCGATCATCACTAAAGAGGACCTCCTCTACCTCACCTTGAGTAGAATGAGGGAATATAAGGAACCTCAGGCTCAGGGAGAGAAACCTTGTACCACACCTTTTGAAGATCTTTGTTGCTCTCAATCCATCCACTTAGTAAATAAAGTGTATATTCCTTATGAAAAAAAAGAGAATCTGATAACTAGTGGTTGTGTTCCACTTTTTTCACAGCAACAAAGGAACCATCAAAAGTTATCAATGATGTCTGGAAAGAACAGGTTTTGACTGGAATGTCATTTCTGAAGAAGGTTTTAAGTCTGCAGAAATCCTGGAATTTAAAGAACAAAGAAAAAGTGAGTGTTTCTGCTATTCATGTTCCTGGGCCTTCTCTCTTGTACTTCACACTCCTCTGGTTCTTCTTGTGTCTCCTTGTCGTGCACTGGCACTACCCCTTTTTCTCTTCACACTTCTACATTCTAGTCACCCTTTTACTAACTGAAATACCAGTAATCATATCAGCCCAGTCATATAATCCTAGTTTCTTATGGAAGATGCCTATTAGGTAGGTAAAGTAGGTCTCCGGGTAGAACAGACTGCTGAGATGAGGTTCCTCGAGTTTGCTGGCTATGGATACATTTTGAGTTGTGCCTGTGGCCAGAACAATCCTGGTTTATGCTTCTTGGTTTATAATTACTGGGTATTATTTAACATTGTGGATTCTAGGAGAATCTCCATTTTATTACAAATCAATGTTCTGGAGACCACTCTAGCAGCCAATGAGATACATGCTTTTTTGTGTTTGTATGTTATATCTTTAGAGTTTTCTGTGTCGGGGATAGTGGGTTGGGCAAGGGGTGGCATCATATGAGATATGGGTGTGGCCATCGCCAGAGCTAAGTTACTTTGGGTGCCTTATTACCTGAGATGTAAAGCCTACCATGCATACTGTAGGATTTTTAAGTACTTTTGCAGGCCAATAACAGGATAAGGCCATGTTTGGCTATCCAGCTGCTGTTGGACTACAGCTTCAATAATCTTCAGTCAGTGAGGATTCTCTTTTGTGACTATAATTCTCGTCATTCTCAGTTTGCCATTGGCCATCTGAGGATGACAGAAGCTGTAGGTCATCTACACCTGGTGATCCAAACATTTACCCTCCTTCTGTCATCATGCAGTGGGAGGGACATAGAGAAAAGACCCCAGAATATTCCATGTGGAGCTCAGTGCACACATATTTAGCTCTGTCATCCATATAAAGAGAGAGAGCTCTTGTGGGACATCTGTATATGATTTTACTTTATCATTCATCACCCCTTCTGTGGAGGCTGACCACTAATGTGATCCTTTTTATTGCACATGTACTGAACCCTATCTTTACCTTCTATTTCAGAACGGCGACATCGTATACATGTTGGACGACCCTGAGTATGGACATGTTCACATTGTCCAGGTAAAGTGATAATACCCAAGGGGCGTTACCATGGGATCTGGGAAGAGAATTAGGGTTGGACAGCCTTGTTATAGGACCACTATAGTGTAATAGGGAGCATTGCTAAGTACTGACTGTGGGGGTAAAGCCTTGGATCTTGTTACCAGCTTTGGGCATGTAATAGTGCTAATCTCCCTTATAGTAATGACTTAATTGGGCTGTATGAAGTGCTAATAAAGGATTAGGGGCCATTTTCAGAAATCTAAAAAGGAGCAAATCATCTACACCACAGGGGATAAATGAAGACTTTTACCACCTTGAATGCTAGGACATCTCAAGCACATTGCAAAGCAATGCACTGGAGACATCTCTATCCCTCCAGGGGTTAAAGGCCAATTTAAATTATTTTGGAGGGAATTTTCACTTAGCCCCTATGGTGCTGTTGGTTTGCTCCAGTTGTATCTCAGACGCTTCCTAAATGCATCACAGGTTTGCTCCAAGTCCCAGATCTTTTGGGAACTTTTCACATCTCCTGATAAAGGCTACTGTGTAAGAGACAACTGGACATGAACAATGTTGAAACATGCGCTTGTTAGTGTGGCGCACACGATAACCCATGTGTCCATTATATCTTCAGGCATCTATGAAATGTTCTGCAGAAGCAATTTACAGACACACGATCCAGGAGCCTGAGATGACAGGAACATTCCAGTCCTCCCTGAAAAATTTCCACGTAAGTACCCACTTCCCCTTATCAGCTGGGAGTGAACTGCTGGAACTAGCTGTTGGTCTGTCTGTCTCCCAACAAAAGAACAGGACCAGAGGTGGATTTACATCTCATTAATCCATAGGGGAGGGGCTGGCAAAGGGAGGCCCTTTAACTGTTGGTGGACTACAACTCCCATCATGCTACAGCACCTCCTGGCTGCCAGAGAATGAGTTGTAGTCCAGAAACAGGTGGTGGCACTCACATTGCCCTACCCCTGCCCTAGACAGTGCATCATGGATGCTCTTAGTCCCACCCATGGCTTCTCCCCTGTTCCTACATGACACTTCTCTCAGTCCAACCTAGTTCTCCATAGCATAGTTGGTGAGCTCACAATGCATTGGTGAGATCCCAGGCATCCAAGGAGTTAAAGGATAGCCAGTGGAGGAATATGTAAACGTAATCCAGGAGCTGTTGTCTGGACCAGAGGTGTTCAGTTTGCACAGGACACACCCACAGTTCAGAATGTGGGCGTGACCAGCACCTCTGTGGCTCCTCCTCTCAAAATGTGACACACATAGCAGTTGTCTCCTCTGTTGATGGGAAAACTGAGCACGATATATCCACAAGCTTGTTCTACCACATGAATCTCATCAAGAGATAATGACAATTCTGCAGTATGAATAGATTCTATCAAGTCTTAAATAAATACGGGTTTATATAATGCCCATTGAGTGTGGTTTTCCTTTGAGTGTGTGAGGGGTGAGCAGCACACTGTTTCACAATGCGCTGCAGACTCCTTTGACATTCATTGGATTAAAACAATTACACTGAGGCCAGAATGTTTCAAGTGAAGTTACGAGCAGCATCAGATATGTTGCTTTTCACAAATATCATTTACAGATACTTTTGGTCAATGATTGAATGTGAGTGTGAGGCAGGAAGCACAGTTAAAAGATGGGAAAAGTGCAGAGATTCCGGAGAGGCATACACACACAGCTTATGTTTTTGTGTGTGTGTGTCCACACCATGTATTTCTATTAATCAGACAAAATAAACATACAAAATGTGTAGAACAGGCCATTGTGCTGTTGTTTGTCCTCAGAAGCCTCTCACATTTTGTATGCTTTAGTAATCAGACAGCCTAAAGGTGGTGGATGGAAGATCTATCTGGCATTTACCTGTTTATGAATATCAGATATGATCCGGACATTGATGAATTGGAGTCTGGTTAATGCAAAAGAAATCAGACACATTTCTTATACATTCAACCATTTGCTGACTAATGAATTCCTCCTGAGACTGCTATCATCACTTTATTATAGTGATACTGAAATCTATGGGGTACCATAAAATCTCATGTACAATGCACACAATTTTGCCCCTCTTCACCTTATTATACACGAGAGAAAATAGTAATAAAAAATAAATTCCATCGGCGCACTGCTTCCCTCCCTCCCCGCTCCCTCCCCGCTCACTCATATCTTCCTCCTCTGCCCCTCTATAGTGCAATATCGGCAGCCTGACAGGGTCCCAGTTTGTATCTGCCGCCCGCTTCCAGCATTGTCCTGTCAGGACCTCTTCTGCCTTGCCAATGGTAATGTCTTGCAAGGACCACAAGATCCCTGCAGGGCAATACCATATATATATAATTCTTATAGTTATGTGAATTGGATCTATGGTATTGCCCTGTGAGGACCATGTGGTCCTCGCAAGACATTACCACTGGCATGGCAGAAGAGGTCCTGACAGGGCAATGCTGGAAGTGGACAGCAGATGCAAGCATGCCGCCGCTGGGACCCTGTCAGGCTGATGAAATTGCACTATAGAGGGGCAGAGGAGGAGGATATGGGTAAGCGGGGAGGGAGGGAAACAGTGCACAATGGACATTTTTTTGTGTGTGACAGGGGAAAACAAGGGTGCATATTATACATAGGCACTCTTGTTTTCCTCTAAAATCTTAGGTATAATTTGCACCTGTGTATTATACCTGAGATTTTACGGTACGTGCATAAATACCCCTGAGGACGCTCTACCAAGATTAACAGAATCTCAGTATCAATGTAATATAAAACCTCTGACTTGTAAGCAATGTCAGGAAGCAGGCGAGACAGAGTACCGAACCTTTTATCAGGTCATGATACCTGCAAGTTTAAAGTGGATGTGTCACCTATGCACAGCATCCCATAAATAGTTACATTTAAACTAAATGGAAGTTTAAAATAAAAAATAAATAATGTTTTTATGGTATTGGATGTGTCACCTAACTATTTATGGGATGTTGTCCATAGGTGACACATCCACTTTAAATATATAGGGCCATACGCAGAGAGATAAAGAGGAGCGATTTGTAGCTCAGCAGTGGCACCTACTAAAGAGGACAAATAAATATTTCAAATTTGCAGCTCATTTTAATTTTAATTTAAGGAATTAAAAGTCCATTTTTTTTGTCACCTACAGTGCAGTTGGTTTGCTCAAAATTTGCTTAATTTCCCCGATTTTACATATGACCCAGAGTGGTATATTGGATTATTTATGGCCCATTTCCTATGCCTTATCACCTTCCATCTCAAGGTCATGATGAAGTCTTGTTGTGCAATGTCCGAGTGCAGTCCCTCTGCTGTTCTTTTGTTACTCTTGTGTGATGATGGAACCAATACACACATAGGACTTTGGTGCAGGGAAACTTGCAGTTTTGCATTAGCCTGTTTACAAGGTGTGAAACAATTAGTCACTTTCTCTCCACATTACTGGTGAGCAGTGTAGTAATCAGGACCAGATTCTGCATAGAACAGCACCATGTTTTAAGGGGCACCTAAGCTGTGCTGACCACACCCACACACTTGAGTTGTGGGTGTGGCCAGAGAGATTCCAATGTCCCTGCACAAACTTGTTTTTATAGCAGCTTGTTCAATGCATCTTTACTAGCGATAATTTAACTGCTTGTCTGCTAGAGAGGTCTCAAACACATTGCTTCACAGTGCATTGGAGACACTGCAAACAACCAGGGAGTTTTCTGTTAGGGAGAAATCATTCTTTTGCTTGCTCCTTCATACACCCTCTCATTGTTCTTTTCTTATTTCTAGTCTATTTTAACCTCTTTTCATCTATTTTTCCAGATCCTGGAGAAGGTGGATGATAATATTTCCATCACTTACCATATAGTGGAACAACAACTTATAGCATCCAGGTGAGTTTCCTCCTATCCCTCTGCTATCTATGCTCCCTTACAGGCTACAGTATATGTACTTATCTGTCCTCTCACTTACCAGGGACTTTGTCAACATCCGATGTGTAGAAAATACAAATGGTGACTACATGTGCAGCTTCATGCCCACCACATACGCTGCGAAGCCTCCAACTGGAGAATACATGCGGTAAGAACTTTGTTTGGCTGGTGTGAGAGGCTAGGGTTGGCTGCTTATATGTATAGGCTTTGTATCATTTCATGGTAAACACATCTACATTCCAGCACACAGTGGCTTAGAAGGGTGATCCTAGGTAACTGAGCGTTAACTGTACATTGTGGAGGATCATTTACCTCTCATGACCTTATGTTCTAAACAAATGAGAAGCAATTCTGAGCCCATCAAGCAGTGGCTTGTTGTATCAGGCATATGGGCATGCCAGGTGATGATTGTAACACCTATTTATTTATAGAAAAGATAGAGAGGCTGAAGCAGTGCATGTTTCTGCTGGGTCTTCCCCTCGGCACATACTGTACTGAGGGTGGCGGACAGCCCACGTGAGCGAGTTACTGAATCAGGCAGGGAAATATAAGGGAGGAGGAGCTGGCTAGCCCTCTGAATAGAGAGGCAAACTGATGAACATTGGCCTGGCTTGCCCTGCAGAAGAGATACATTGGCCTAGATTCACTAAGGGTCAATATTGTGGCGATATGATCTTATTGATGTGTATGAAACATATCTCGAGTTCTCCTCTGAAGGCTTTTATTTCAGTGCAGTCTCCCTCTACATAGGTTAAGTCTGTTACATATGCACCCCTGTCCCCTCACCAGAAGGAGAAGTAAAATATCTACAGTGTCCCTCACACCTAATGTCATTTTAATGCGTCCCAGGAGGTGGCCAATGCCTAACACCTATATTCTCTTCCTGATACATAAAATATTTGTGTTGAGTCCTAAAACCTCCAAATCCTTTCAAGGGTCTAAAATTTGCAAAAAGGAATAATACAATGCACCAGTCTCTGCTACTCCCTTCTACGTGAGGCTGTTTATACCATTTTGGTATTGCAATCCACCTCACAAGGGCAATCAGAGAGCGTCTTGGGTTCAGGTGGGGTTGTTGACCCCTCTCCCCAGAAATTCTTGTACAGGGGGCTCCATGTGACATAGCATGATGGACTGTGTTAAGTAGTATTATTAGTCCTTTAAGCACCCAAAGATGCAGAGCAATCTGTCCCCTTTTGGTACTTAAATGACTAATCACACTAATTAACACAGTCCATCACTCCGTGTTATGGGAAATAATCTTTGTTTCTTTAGTTATCAAAGTTACTTTGTACAAAATATAGTAGATTTGTGAGAGAGAATTTTGTGTCAAACCTGAGCCATCCATTGACATGTTATACCACTGTCCACCAAGGGGGGCAGCACACAACAAACATGAGCACAGAGAAGAAAACAGTCTGAAAGTCTCATGAAGTCTGAAAGCTTATTTAGACCATGTGTTGCCATCTGCTTTCCTCACTCTGCTTTCACTTACATTTGCTACTGAACTGAATTCTCCCTTTAGGTGAGCAGAATATTAGCCACAAATCCTAATTGCAATACGTCTTCACAGGTAGGGACATTGTTGGTTCACATGTAACCTTGTGTGTATTTCTATTTACAGTGATGTAAATGGACCTTGGGGGTTCGCTTTTATGCAGTGTCCCAATGATCCAAATAGCGGGACCTTCTATTTTGTCATCAGTGCAAAGATGGACGTAAGTTATCAGTGGTGTCTGTTGGGTTTCCTTCTGTTTGGTGCCATTATTAATCCAGTTTGGTTGCCATTCAGTTGCTTACTAATTATTTCATTTACTCTGTAGAGCAAAATGATCCAGTACTTGGTAGATAAGACGATCCGAACGTCTATGCTGGGAGTTGTCAGCGAGCTGAGCAGTAAGGTGTAGAACATCATCCCTTCTCGGCACCTGACCATCACAGGCCTGTCCTGCTGTGTATTCTACCTGCCAGGTACATCATTTACCACCTCTCCATCTTTACACCAGGGAGTAAACTCACTTATAGGAAAAATAAACCAACTGACAGAAACTTGTAGGATAATAACAGGAAGGACAATTAAACACTATAAAGGGCCATACGTATGAAAGAAAAGTGAAGATATTGTTGAGCAAACTAGCTGCACCACAGAGGACAAATAACACAACACAATAAACAATCAACTATATGAACTGACACAATGACACAAGTGCATGTTGTTCTATATGGGTGAGAAAACCTATTCGGCAGCAAGGAATGTATCCACCTTGGCACTGGCATTCACCTGAAGCTGTGGGTATTTAGGAGAATGTTTGATCCCTTTAGGGTGTCCTGGTGCACCCACTCTTCTATTGTTGAAATTTTAATGAGAGAAAACCCAGAACAATACCCCTATAGCATGACGTAGATGAACACCCCAAAAAAATATCAGTGCTTCCCTCACTGCCCTCCCCTTGGTGCAGACAGTAAGGAGGAGAATTCTTGTCATACACAGATTTGTACATAGGGTCCAGGCAGTGTCAGCGCCCACACAAATCTATTCAAGTTCCTATTTTAGTGCTGAATAGTATTAGTACATCCCCTATTTATTTCTAACTAATTGTCAAGGTTTGTATTGTCTACAACCCACCAACAAATACAAGATGGGGGATATTATTCGGGGAGATAAACAACATCTCATTATTAACCTAATTTATCTTTTTTTTCCTTATAACCCCATGCTAGGGCACAGGACTCGCATTAGGAGGGTCAACATGGGATTGGGGGAAGAGAGAGGTTTTTTGGGTAGGACAATTTTCTATGTGTCTCTATCTATCTATCTATCTATCTATCTATCTATCTATCTATCTATCTCTAGAAATCCTTCTCCTTATGTGACTGAATGAATAATTCAGAACTAGACCAAATAATTTTATTTGCACATAGTCATTTATAAACACAGATACTGCAGTTTAAACAAACATTTGTGAGTTTTATTGCTTTGGAAACAATGTGGTACACTTACATACACACCACACAGTCTGATCTCCTAAACACATTGACACCAGGGTGATACACTTCTATACACACACCACACAGCCTGATCTCCTAAACACAGGGACACCAGAGTGATACACTTATATACACACCACACAGTCTGATCTCCTAAACACAGGGACACCAGGGTGATACACTTCTATACACACCACACAGTCTGATCTCCTAAACACAGGTACACCAGGGTGATACACTTATATACACACACCACACAGTCTGATCTCCTAAACACAGGGACACCAGGGTGATACACATATATACACACCACACAGTCTGATCTCCTAAACACAGGGACACCAGAGTGATACACTTCTATACACACCACACAGTCTGATCTCCTAAACACAGGGACACCAGGGTGATACACATATATACACACCACACAGTCTGATCTCCTAAACACAGGGACACCAGGGTGATACACTTCTATACACACCACACAGTCTGATCTCCTAAATGATGGACACCAGGGTGGGAAAGAGGAACATAGGGATTTTCATCTCTAGGGGACAGTACACCACTGAAAGGGACACTTGGGAGGTATGACTGAACATTCATATTATTTATCCAGTCCCTATTAAAAATGCACTAACTGAGCACAAATGATCACAGGAAAACCTCTATTTTTATTTGTTGTAATCGCCTGAAGAGTGACTTTTTAAAGACATTGTGCTATATATTGCATGTTGATACATATTCAATCTCAAACTGGGTTTTATTTTGTGATTAGTTATTAGCAATATCAATTAAAAGACATTTTATTGCAATAATTTTCTTTTAGTGACATTAACAGATAACACATGGGTATTACTTTACATGAGGCCTTGTCTTTATCAGTCTGATCCTGAGCATTTTACGTTTATCAGGTGTGGCTGAAGCATTTCCTGCAAACCGTCACAGATTTTTAGGGACAGTCCATGGTTTTTGGTGTATCCCTGCCTTCTCCCCCAGCTTTTCTCCATGGTTTTAAAACTAAATCACAACTGCATATTCTATGTGCATGCCATTCAAAGTTAATACGTTCTCCATTGTATTAAAATTACTCCTTTATATTATGTTATTTAGTATTTAACTGGTTCTGTCATGCATTGCTCTCTCCGGTTCTGACCCCGGCTTGTTTGACTATCCTTGCTTGCTGGGGGATCCCTGATTAAGTAGGGAGTATGAAGCTCACTGCCGGCCTCCCTCTCTCTCTTTCCTCCACTCCCTGCACTGCTCTGTGCTTCTTCTCCTAATTGCTTGCTCTGCATCCTTTCCTTAGCCTGTTTCTGCTATTGCCAAATGGCTGTTATACTTTCTCTCTCTCTCTCCTTCCCTTTCTCTCCCCTCTTCTCACCTCTCTCGCTCTCCCCTTATCTCCCTTCTCTCTCTCTCATTCACTCACTCTGATTTTTTCTTTCTCTTTTCTCTTTCATTCTCCTTCTCTCTGTGATAGGGGATTCTGTGGTGTCTCACATACCATATAATACCTGGTCTGGACACCTAGTAGTCTTTCATTACTCATTAATTTTCTCAGTATTTGTCCTCCATAGTTCCTTAGCCCAGTTCTTTCCAGGTCACAATGTACTTCCATCCTTGTTGAACCATTTGGTTTTATACGGCTTCAGCTGCAGCAAGGAAATACATGGGATCTGCCTCCGCTCCCCAGCTATGCTCACCACCATCACACTCTAGCCACAGATCTTGGGCTAGGGCTTGTGAAATCCCTGACAGGCCCATTATGTACCTAAGAACACATTTTATTTTAGATAAAGTATCATAATTATCAACTCCACATTCTGTAAACAAATCATGTGCATTTTAAGTACAGTTATGTGTGTGGGTGTATGTATGCATGTGTGTGTTGGTGTGTAGGCATGTGTGTGTGTGTGTATATGCAGCACTACTAGTTCCCTTTGAAAATATGTATTAACACAGATGCAACTCTCGGGCCATTATAATTGCCTTCCCCTGTTGTAGGATATTCATCCTAAAGTCCCCACAATTTGTGCTCTCCTTATTAATGCCTTGCACTGCACAGAAGAACATGGGGAGTTCACTTCCTCCATAGAAGTCTCTGTAGGTCTTTGTGAAAAGCAAACATAGAAGGGGAATGTATTAATAAAATATTTTTTTTTCTTTCAGGTTCCATCAAGCTCCCAGTATGAAGAATAACATTAATAATCAATCAATAAATTACTCAATGTATCAAACCTGTGTTGACTTCTTGTGTGAGTGAAGAAGCTGATAGTCACATTTGGTGGCAGTGGTGGGATTTCAACATGTTGTGGTCATGGCCTGAATTATAAATATTAATATATAAATATTCTAATTAGGTTATTATACACAAATTCATATTTTTTTATTTGTGGTTTATAATTTGATTATGTGGAGTGAATACACATTAGTGATATACTTTACTATGACATCTGGCAAGAAAGCAATATATCTAAAGGGTAATTACAACAGTTATAGCACACAGCTTAATGGTTAAACTTCACACACAAACTACTGTAACTTTTAAGCAAGAAATATAACACTTGTATTTATACCAATTATTACACTAATATCCTATCCATACAAGAATTATTTGGATTCCAGAGTAAACAAGGAACACACTAAAAACAGCCATCAAGCAATAAAATACATTGATTGTACTTAACTTTGCATTGCTTGCTCGTCTTTAACATGTTATGAGGAAGCCCAGCGGTATTGTACACCAACACCCATAGTCGAGAAAGTATTTCTGCTGGACATTGAGGTTCCTCTTTTCAGAAAGACCTACAGAGCAATAAGTGAATGCTTCAACTATTTATAATCCCATGCTATAAGCATTGTGTGCAACACAAATTAGTATCATATGCAAATAGTACTGTGTGCAAAGCCCAGCCAAAACCCAATGTTGTAGACGTTTATAACACAGCCACCAGCCTGTACATCACGTCTTAATATCACATGCTTAAATCACATGCTTCCAAACATTGATGCTAGTTACAGAACTATGTCAGAATATACACAGTTAATATTAATTACATTATACTATGTTAGAATATATACAGTTGGTAGAAATGAAACATGGTTAAGCCAGGATTCATCAAACTGCAGGAAACGCAGAGTATCAAATATGCTGCTCTTTGATCTCTGAGATCATTAATGGATACCTTCGGGTATTCATCAATGATTTGTCATGTTTCCCTACTTTGCATATGCAAAGCAGGGAAAATTGCATAAATAGGCCAATCAGATGAAAAGACCACTCATACGCATAAGTGAAAATGCGTATGCGTGTGTTCACCCCAGAAATTGTAATGGTATCTGCTAGCTTGAAGCTGGTAGATCTATCTGGCCATTGCCAATTGATGAATAAACGTTGGCCAGATATAATCTGAAATTGCTGAATGGGAGAATGGTTAATGCGCAAAGAAATCCTCTGATTATCTTGTGCATTAAGCCATTGGCATCTTGATAACGGATAGTATTGATAGTGATGAATAAGAGGAGGTAGTACCCCGTAGAGAACCAGATTGGTTTATTAATAACTTTCCCCTGAGAGAAGTGAATGCAGTAGATGAAGCCAAGAACTCTAGAATAGTACATTCCCGCGGTCTCCATGTGAAATAATACTGCTAAAATAGCAATTCCCAAGGTCCTCTTAAGACCCTGCTGGGTTTGTGGAAATTTTTGAAAGTATTACACCTGCATAAATAGTCCTACTGTAGGTGATGTGAAACATTTATTTTGTGTAGTTATGACTGAGACCAATAGAAAAAAGTTTATTACAGCTGTCAATCAAGAAGCTATGATTGAATCTAATATACCATGGAATTCTTTGGGAAAAACCAGACTCACCAAGGAATTTTATAGAAGGGTTCAAAAAGTTCTGACTGAAGCACTTGTTATGACTATTGACTGGACAAAGATTTATACAAACACAAAAAAAGGACAAAGAACCAACAGAGTTTGCCAAAAGGATTTTGAAAATACTTATGTCTCATGGAGGAATTGATGGAGTAGAAGAGAATGCTAGAGAATTGATAATAGCAGCGTTTCTGAGCGGCTTGCTTCCAGATACTAGCTCTCAGGTGCAGACAGTCTGTATAGGATGAGAACATTAGACTTTGTCTGAGATTATTACAGTGGTGGAGCATTTGCAGCAGAGTAAGGAGTCTAAAGAATCAGCAAGATGGGCCAGGGTAATGAGATTAAAAGAAGATTTTTAAATGCAGAATAATTCAAATAAGCCACAAGGAAAGAAGTCTGAGGTGAGGGATGACAGGAATGTATGAAGGGAGAGAAGGTGTTACAATCACGGTAGGCCAGGGCAATTTGCATGGGACTTTAGTTTTCCAAAGCAAAACAGTCAAGGACCACTGAACGGTGTCAGATCAGGAGAAAATGCAGGTAGAAAAGACCAGCGCTATAGACAAGACAGACCGTGTGCTCCTAACATGTACAGGGAGGAACACTAACAGGTTACAGACAATGTTGTGCAGGGTATGCCATCCATTCCTGCAGATAGTGAAGGTCCTAATGTAACATGTATGATAATGGTTAACCAGAAATATTTCTCATTGAGGCAGGAGCTTCCATTCAACATTGTCATGTAAGATTTCTGTAGTTTACGCTACATCATGAGGTTCTCCTGTAATAGTGCGCAGAGTTGTTAATCAAGCAATACCAAATGCAGTATTCAAACCCATGACTGTGACTGTAGGTCCCATCTCTGAGAAGCACTCTTTCCTTATGAGTTCTACTTGCCAGATTAATATGCTGGGTAAGGATCTTTTGTGCAAGTTGAAATGCACCATTTTTTGCACTCCTGGAAGAATATTTTTGTAGGTCTCAGAAGTACTTTTGTAGAAGCTTACCTGTCACTACCCCAGAATGAAGAGGATGATTCCCCTTCATTTATGGAGAGTTATAAGCTATTAGACTTCCTACCTGATTCATTGAGGGCTAGTATGGAATCTACGAATGTGGGCTTGATTTGTCTGCTGATCCTGCTTAACTTTAAAGCCAAAATGTAGATTGTGTAAAGTTTCCTAATAGCCTTTGAGTGCTGAAGCTATACATGGGGTTAGATCTGTAATATAAGATTTGAATGCCAGCGGAACTGTTATTTCTGTTTCTAACGCATGCAATAATCCATTTCTGCTTGTGCTGAAATCGGGATGTGACCCTCCAAAATACAGTTTTGTAACTTATTCTCCTTATCATCCCTAACCCCACAACTATCCTTTCATCATTGCCTATAGATAGAGAATGCATTACTGTGATAGATTTATCTGTCACATTTTTTGTATTCCTTAATACTCTGGCAGTCAGTACCTGCTTGCTTTTATTTTTGACTCAAGACAGTATATCTGGACCAGAACCTGCATGAAGCCCATCTCCACCTCTAGGACCAGGCCAGGCAGCAGAACCTCAGCTGCCACAACTGGATCTCCCACAGCTGCCACAGGGACCTGTGGAGCAGCACAGGGAGGACAGATAGCAGCAAAGACCCAGAGTATTCCGTTCAAGGGTCATGCTCTTTAGAGTGATGGATGCTGAAGTGATAGACTGCTGCATATTGATGTCACACAGCATCATTGACCTATATGAGGTGATCAAAAATTATGTTGACTCCATATTCAGCACCAGCCTTGCCCTATCCGGTATGTAGAACCTGCTGTGTGCCATCCATATCATGGCAATGGGAATTCTTCCAGTTCACAGAAGGATATGTATCTGGGATGTCCCAGGCCACATTTTCAAGGGTGTTGTCTCAGATAGTGGCAGCCCTGATGAGGAAGGACAGGACGTACCTCCACTTCCCTTCCACCCAGATGGAGTGGGCATGTGTCAAGCTGGAGTTCTACACAATGGGATGCATACCCAGAGTCTTGGGGTCATAGACTGCACACATGTGCTCGCAAGAGCTTGTCTGCATAAGGAACATCTCTACATCAGTTGAAAGCATTTACACTCCATCAACGTACAAGTGGTGTGTGATGTCAACATAAGGATCACCCATATAAGTACTTCCTAGCCCGGCAGTTGTCATGATTCCTTCATCCTCAGGCACTCCTCCATCTAACGGGACTTTGAGAATGGATCCTGTACAGGAGAATGGCTTTTAGGTGAGCGAAAAATGTTAGATCTGACCCATAGATCTGTCTCTTTAAATTTAAATTAACATTAAAATCCATCTCTGTTTCTAAAGTCCTTAGCCAGCTGTAATTGCAATCTATAGCTGTGACAGTTACCACAAGAATAGTGTCATCTACAGGGCCTCATGCCTAAGTTGCATCAAAACTATTCTTGGACATTCATATAGCACAACACGTGATTTCTATAGATATAGCTAATTACATGTCCGTGATATATTGTGACTCCACATTGTATAGATCCATTTCAGAACATGTGCAAACTGACTACATATGTATATTCTATTTTCGTGATTTTCTGAACAAATTCGTAGCTAGTTAAACTGAATTTAAACCTGCTATAGGCATTGTAAGAGTTACGATTAGTGTTGAGCGAGCGTGCTCGGCCGATGCTCGGATCGGCTCGAGCATCGCTCTGCTCGGCACATGGCGGTACTCGTACGAGTACCGCCATGTGCTCGCCCGACATGTTCGGGTGAAGAGGATCTGTGCCGGAAGAGGCACAGATCCGAAGACGCTCCGCTGGACCACCAGGGAATGGAGGTACGGGGGCATTGCGGAGATGAAGGGGGCATTGCGGAGATGAAGGGGGACATTGTGGAAGAGGGACATAGACTCTATGCCCCTCTTCCACAATGTCCCCCTTCATCTCCGCTATGCCCGTCTTCCACAATGTGCCCCTTCATCTCCGCTATGCCCCTCTTCCACAATGTCCCCCTTCATCTCCTATGCCATAGAGGAGATGAAGGGGGACATTGTGGAAGAGGGGCATAGCGGAGATGAAGGGGGACATTGTGGAAGAGGGGCATAGACTCTATGCCCCTCTTCCACAATGTCCCCCTTCATCTCCGCTATGCCCCTCTTCCACAATGTCCCCCTTCATCTCCGCTATGGCATAGGAGATGAAGGGGGACATTGTGGAAGAGGGGCATAGCGGAGATGAAGGGGGACATTGACCAGGCACCCTCCGCTCATCAGAGCAGGGGGTGCCTGGTTTAATGCTCGAGTGCTCCCATTCATTTGAATGGGGCTCGGGTGCTCGGCCGAGCACTCGAGCATCAGGGGGTGCTCGGTCAGAGCACCCGAGCACCCGAGCATCGGGGTGCTCGCTCATCCCTAGTTACGATAAGAGTTTTTTCCATCATATCGTAAAATATAATTGAAACCATCAACATTTCTGTAACATTGGCCAGAGATGACTCCAGCTTACAGGCAGAAGCCTCCGTCATTGGACGAGGCTGGATAGAGGGAGGAGAGCAGAGGTAGAGTGACAGACTGCAGTACAGAGCTGGTAACCTCAGTCTGTCCGGAAGTTGGACAAAGGCCAGTATTTACTTGATTCATTTCAGCAAAATATTGATCTAATTTAAAAAACAAAACTGTTTTACCAGCTAGTCATTACATATACTAACTATTGATGCCAACATGTATAGGGGTGATAGGTCACGTTTAACCCAATAATTTGCAGATGAGTATACAACCCATTGCAAGGCTATGGGTTGTATACCCCTCTGGAACTGAATAGGTTCATAGGATAATGATGGTTCAACCTTTGAGTACCAGAGTTATGCAGTGAAGTTTCAACTCCTATCCTACAGGCATCCATGGCATGACTCATCATGGAACAGAGGGATGTCCAGGTTACCCTGGTGAAACACTGACTCCACTTCCATATCATGTTCCTCCCACTGCTACCTAGTGCTATTGTATATTAAAACCAAATGGCATATTGTCATGTCACTGACATGAGTCATATGATGGGACTTGATGAGGGCACATCTGTTCATATACAATGGAACAAAGGAGAGACATGAGCAATCCCAATGAGATATTGCTTTGTGTTTGCCCAGACACAATGTTGCTTCATCAGAGGTCATCCACACCATGAAGAGCAAGGTGTTGAGGAACCGCACAACATCCATATCTGGTTCCTATGCAAGGGACATCTGAAATCCATGCATGTCCTGTTTTTGGAATCTTACATAGTCATGATATGCACCTCTTCATAACATTGGAACTGAGAAGGAACCCATCATGAAGATAGTTCAACAGTGATGTTTGACCAGTTCTTCCATCAGAACAACATGTGGATCTTGCATATGTTCAGCCATCCTGGAGTTTGGAATGCAAGAGGGTTACACAACGCATATATAAGTGTGACTCATTGAGTGACCCACTGTTATCTTAGAAGTCCCCTAAGACCCACTACCACCCACAAGCACAAGCCTGATGAACACACACCCTCGGGGATACACACTGGTTGCTTTGAAATATGTGTTCCAGACAATGTGTATTGGGAGATGTGTGTTTGTAGAGTGTGATCCCTGTGGCACATGCCTTGTGTTGGAGTGCTACACAGGAGGCTGGGGTAAAAAATAAGGAAACTAGGACTAGGGGATAACCTTTGCACTTGTACAGAAAACTGGTTGAAGGATAGGGAACAGTCTGCGTTTGTAAATGAACAATTCCCCAATACAGATAAAGTTGAGAGTGGAGTACCACAGGGTTCAGTACTTGGTCCACTGTTTTCAACATGTTTCTAAATGACCTGGAAATAGATATAGAAAGCAAAATCTCATTATTAGCAGATGACACTAATTATGCAGGGTAACAGATTCAGAACAGGATATTTGTTCCCTTCAGAGGGATTTACATAAAATGGCAGATTGGGCAAACAAATGGAATATGAAGTTTAATGTGTGAAAGTGTAAAGTAATGCATTTGGGAGGAAATAATCCCAATGCTACAAGGGGACTCGTTGATAGAGAAATACCTGGGAATCCTTGGAAGTTACAAGCTTAAAAACAGTGTTACGGTTAGCAAAACAAGACAAGGATTCAGACGGTACAGTTAAGAACACCTTTATTAATAATAATAATAATAATAATAATAATAATAATAATAAGCAAATACAAGTAAGTATGACAGTGCAAGCAGAGGGTGACTGGAAGGTCTAGAGATTTCTATGATCAATATGAGCCTGCCAATGGGTCAACCACACTGCTGGAGACTAGGCAGAAGCCAGCTGGTAGTTTCAGGAATCGAAGACAACACAACACTGAACCTACAGTCTCTTGTAAGGGGCAACAGAGGACACTACTGACTGCAGTCAGTATGAAAGAGCTCATCTCCAATAAGAATGGCAACAATGGAGACTACTGACTCACGCCTGCAGTAAGTAAGGCCGGAGTCTGCCAGAGCCCCAGGTCTGCACTAGGATGGGTGTCTGTAGGTAACAGAGCCACAAGCGGAGTAAACAGACAGATCCGTAGGTCAGCACCAGCTAGGATAGTCAGACAAGCCAGGTTCATACACGGAGTGGGTAGTCAGCCAGAGCCACAGGTCTGCATTAGACTTGTGAGATCCGGTTCTGCTAATTTCGGAATTCAGATGAATAAGGCGTATTCGGCATCATTCGGACCTTCAGAAAGACAAGGTCCGCCCACAAAAAAAAAATCAGAATCCAAAACGGACCTAGTCCGAAATTTTGGTGTAAATTTTGGAAATTCGGACGGTGCTTTCCCACCTGAAACTATTACAATGTTGCTACATGCTGCTAAAAATAGATGGCAGGGCACTTTCCCACCTGAAACTATTACAATGTTGCTATGTGCTGCTAAAAATAGATCTGGTAAAACAGGTGCTTTACAGTTCATGCAAAGTGCAGATATTAACCACATAAGGACACAAGCCATTTTCTCATTTTTGCTATGGGTCATATGTTCAAAGAGGTAGCTAAATAGCTTTTGTTGTTTGTAACGACTTTTCAAAGTACTGTGTCATTGGGATCATTAATATTGTCAGAGAGTGGCGGCTGTGATCAGAAATATGTCTTTTGTCCTGACTGAAATTGTCGTATGTAATGACAAAAAATGTCTTACCTAACAACAAAAATGTCTTGCCTAATGACAAAAATGTCTTAAAAAATGTCTTAACTGAAGACAAAAAATCCACACATTCAGAACTTCACATTCCCTCCACTTTTTTCTTAATGTACCAGTTCTGTCTTTTGTAAGACATTTTTTATCATTAGTTACGAGAAAATGTTCTTTTCCTACATACAACACTGGAGAATAGTTTAGTCCTGCCCTTGCCCAGCCACATTGCCTGTCAATTTTTAAAACTCAACCGAATAATTCGTACTATTGCCTAATTTCGTCCAAGTCGAACAGGTCTGGTCTGAAATCCTGAATGGAAAAAAAAAATTGTCCGAAATCGAATTTTACCGAAAATTTTTGCGTGTACAAGTCTAGTCTGCACCAGGTAGAATATCCACTAGGAGTAAGCTACACTGGGAGGATAGTTGGACAGAGCCCCAGGTCAGCACCAGAATGAATAGTCAGACAAGCCAAGGTCATACACGGAGAGGGTAGTCAGCCAGAACCACAGGTCTGCACCAGATTGGATGTCAAGACAAATGGAGCGCACAGAGAGAATGGTCAGAAAGAGCCACAGGTCAGCACCAGAATGGATAGCCAGACAAGCCAGGTCATACACAGGATACAGGAACAACTGGAGCTAGAACTGCTCAGAACAACAACGTAAGGGTAATTAATACACAGGCCCATAGAGGTTTATAAAGGAGTAGGAGAAGGCGGGACCAATTAGGTCCCCCAGGCTGGCCCTATAACAGGCTTCCAGGCAAGTGCCTGATTCACAATGCCAGTAACAATGAGCCAGACGTGTCCAGGCCACAGGCAGAGAGGGACGCAGCTAGTGACGCCGGATCGTCAGTCCAGAATCCTGCTCCCGGCCGAATGGTGCAGGCTGAGGTAAGGCACTGTGACACCAGTGTCAAATAACAGAAGCAGAAGCAAGCAAAGTCCTGTCATGCATAAAAAGCGGTATTGAAGCAAGAGTCGATAACATCATTTTGTCATTGTACAAATATTTGTTAAGACATCACCTCGAATATGCAATTCAGTTTTTGGCAGCCGTTCTGAAAAAAAGATATTCTAGAACTGGATAAAGTACACTGAAGAGCAACAAAATTAATTAAAGGAATGGAGGACTTGACGTATGAGGAATGAATAGACAATCTTGGTTTATTTACTCTAGAGAAATCTTATCACAATGTACAAGTATATGAGAGGTCAATACAAGAATCTCTCTGGTGTGCTATTCATTCCAAGGCCTGATCAAATAACCAGGGACCACCCCTTGAGATTAGTGGAAAGAAGGTTTTGACTTAGCAGAGGAAGGGTGTTTTTACCATAAGGTCTGTTAAATTATGGAATTCCTTTCTCAAGGATGTGGTTATGGCAGATACAATGGACACATTTAATAGAAGATAATGTATTTCAAGAGGAAACATACAGGGTTATATTGTGTATTAGTAGCCAAAACAGAAAGTTCTGATAGACTAAATTATTTGGCAGCAGGAAAGCTATATAATTCTCACGTCTCTGGGTTATGAGGCAAAGGTTGAACTTGATGGACTTATGTCTTTTTTCAGTCTAATTAACTATGTTACTATGCTACTATGTTACTGTCCTTGTGTGTTAACAGTGATCCTGTGTGTGTGACCAGACTTCGAGTGGGAAATGTTTCCAACTGCTGTTGTTAAACTACAACTCAGATAATGCCCAGCTTCAGGAGTTTTGCTTTGCTAGGTGTATTGTGATTATAAATTGAACAACAGCGAATGTGCTGTTTGATAACCAATGCTCAAAGAGGGAAGGTAAATCCTGTGCCTCATAGTTCATAGAGGAAGGTAACATCCTGTATCTCACACTCAGCAGAGTGAGGGAGCATAGTATACCTCACACTCAGTAGAGGGAGGGTATATCCTTTACCTCACTACTGACATGCAGTAGAAGGACAATGATTCCTGTACATCACACTCATTAGATGGAGGACACCTCCTGTACCTCATGCTCAGTAGAGGGAGGACACTTCCTGTACACCACACTCAGTAGAGGGAGGACACTTCCTGTACTCACAGTCTATAGAGGGAGGACACTTCTTGTACATCACAATCAGTAGAGGGAGGCCACTTCTTGTACATTATGCTCAGTAGAGGGAGGACACTTCCTGTACTCACACTCTATAGAGGGAAGACACTTCTTGTACATCACACTCAGTAGAGGGAGGCCACTTCTTGTACATTATGCTCAGTAGAGGGAGGACACTTCCTGTACACCACAGTCGGCAGAGGGTGGATACTTCCTGCACCTCGCACTCTATAGAGGCAGGCCACTTCTTATACAGCATGCTCAGTAGAGGAAGGATACTTCTTATACATCATGCTCAGTTGAGGGAGGAGACTTCCTGTATACCACACTCAGAAGAGTGAGAATACTTTCTGTATACCACAATCAGTAGAGGGAGGACAATTCCTGTACATCACACTCTATAGAGGCCGGGAACATATTGTATTGCTCTATGTTGCATGGATTCCATTTAATTTTCCACCTCACACTCAGTGCATTGGGTCCAATTGTATATAGCTGTATATAAACATGTCCTGATTATTGTTTTGTGTCCACCCCTGGTGATCTGGAAAAAGTACAAAACCAAGATCCGGAACCAAACATGGTAACATAGTAACATAGTAATTTAGGTTGAAAAAAGACTTGCGTCCATCTAATTCAACCCTTTTCCTATTTCTGTTTACCATTGTTGATCCAAAAGAATGCAAAAAAACCCCCTCAATATAGCAATTTTAAATTCTGCCTTGAATGGGGGGGGGGATTCCTTCTTGATTCCAAATGGCAGTCAGATTTCTCCTTGGATCAACTAGCCCTAACTAAATATTAATCCCAATACTAACGTACATAGCCCTCTATGTTCTTCTCTTTTAAATAAGTGTCCAGGCCCTTTTTAAAGGCATCTAATGTATTCGATAGCACCACCTCCTCAGGCAGTGAATTCCATACCTTTATTGTCCTTACTGTAAAGAAACCCTTCCGCTGTTGTAGATTAAATCTCCTTTCCTCAAGTCTAAGCGGGTGGCCCCTTGTCCTATGTACTGTTCTGTTAATGAACAGGTCTTTGGAGAGCCCTTTGTATGGGACCTGAATACATTTATATAGTGTTATCATATCCCCTCTAAGATGCCGTTTCTCTAGTGTGTACAAGGTTAACTTTTCGATCCTTTCTTCATAACTAAAACTTTCCATTCCCCTTACTAGTTTTGTAGCCCTCCTCTGCACTCTTTCTAGTTCCATAATGTCCTTTTTCAGAAAAGGCGCCCAGAATTGAACAGCATATTATAGGTGGGGTCTTACCATGGACCTGTAAAGAGGCATAATAATATATTCCTCCCTTGAGTCAATACCCCTTTTAATACATGCCAATATCTTATTGGCCTTTGCAGCTGCCAGCTGGCACTGCATGCTACTGCTAAGTCTATTGTTTACCATTACTCCAAAATCCTTTTCATTTGTAGATTTCCCCAGAGAAACACCATTTAAACTATATGTTGCATTTTTATTATTATACCCAAAATGCATTAACTTTACACTTGTCTATATTGAATCTCATTTGCCATTTGCCTGCCCAGTTACTCAGTTTGTCCAAATCCTCTTGTAATGAAGACACATCCAGTTCAGACTTTATTAACTTAACTAACTAATTTTGTGTCATCTGCAAACACTGATACATGGCTCCCTCACCCTCTGGGAGATCATTAATAAACAAATTAAGAAGAAGAGGACCCAGGACAGATCCCTGAGGTACTCAACTTATCACGTTTATCCAACAGGAGAACTTGTAACAGGCAAGCACAAACACGTCTTAACCCCTTGGTTCCTAGACAGGTCTCCAACTAATTGCAAAGCAATACATTGGTGAGCTCACAATGCATTGGTGAGATCCTAGGCATCCAAGAGGTTAAAGGATAGCCAGTGGAGGAATATGTAAACGTAATCCAGGAGCTGTTGCTTGACCAGAGGTGTTGAGTTTGCACAGGTCACACCTACAGTTCAGAATGTGGGCGTGTCCAGCACCACTGAGGCGTCGTAAGCCTCAATATGATGTGAGCCTATGGAAGTGATTGTGGAATCATCTGTCAGACGAAGCTCAATTAGTAGAGCTGGAAGTGTAGGTGGTCACAGGTATTCCAAACTGTATGGCTTAGGATGCAAATCCAGTGAACCCCCGGAGAGACGTCACCAGAGGTAGTCGGCTGTGTGGAAGCGACTAGGACGCCCAAGACAAGTGAGGTGGAAGGCTCCATGACAGCAGTGTGAACACCGTGATTTATGGGCTTATAATTTTACTACTTCTAGTGAGTAGATACCCTGAAGGGGTTTGGTTATTTGTATATTGTGATTTTCTTGTATTAAACTTACTGCACTTAGATCAGTCCCCTTTGCTTTTGCTCTCCTTTCTCTTTTTACATAATGGTAATGTCTTGCAAGGACCACAAGATCCTCGCAGGGAGATACCATAGATCCAATGCTCATAGCTATGCAAATTGGATCTATGGTATTGCCCTGCGAGGACCTTGCGGGTTCTGACAGGGCAATGCTGGAAGTGGACAGCAGATGCAAGTAAGCCGCCCACTGAGACCCTGTCAGGCTGCCGAAATTGTTCTACAGAGGGTCAGAGGAGGAAGATATGGGTAAATGGGGATGGCGGGAAGCAGTGCGGCAATGGACATTTTTCTGTGTGTGACATGGGAAAACAAAGGTGCGTATTATGGGTATAATTTACACCTGCATATTAGACACAGGAGCGTATTATACCCAAGATTTTACAATAAGTACATAAATACCACTGAGGACGCTCTACCAAGATTAATATAGTATAAAACCTCTGACTTGTAAGCAATGTCAGATAGCAATGTCAGGTCTTGATACCTGCAAGTTTAAATATATAGGGCCTTAAGCAGACAGCTAAAGAGGAGCAATTTGTAGCGCAACAATGGCACCTGCGAAAGAGGACATAATTTGCAGATCATTTTAATTTTAATCTAAGGAATTAAAAGTCCTTTTTTGTCACCTATGGTGCAGTTGGTTTGCTCCAAATCTCAAGGTCATGATGAAGTCTTGTTGTGGAATGTCTGAGTGCAGTCCCTCTGCTGTTCTTTTGTTACTCTTGAGGAATGATGGAACCAATACACACATTGGACTTTAGTGCAGGGAAACATGCAGTTTTGCATTAGCCAGTTTACAAGGTGTGAAACAATTAGTCACTTTCTCTCCACATTATTGGTGAGCAGTGTAGTAATCAGGACCAGATTCTGCATAGAAGAGCACCATGTTATAAAGGGCACCTAAGCTGTGCTGACCACACCCACACACTTGAGTTGTGGGTGTGGCCAGAGAGATTCCAATGTCCCTGTACAAACTTGTTTTTATAGCAGCTTTTTACATTCATCTTTGCTAGCGATAATTTACCTGCTTGTCTGCTAGAGAGGTCTCAAGCACATTGCTTCACAGCGCATTGGGAAATAACCAGGGAGTTTTCTGTTAGGGATAAATCATTCTTTTGCTTGCTCCATCATACACCCTCTCATTGTTCTTTTCTTATTTCTAGTTTATTTTAACCCCTTTTCATCTATTTTTGCAGATCCTGGAGAAGGTGGATAATAATGTTTCCATCACTTACCATATAGTGGAACAACAACTTATAACATCCAGGTGAGTTTCCTCCTATCCCTCTGCTACCTCTGCTCCGCTACAGGCTACAGTATATTTTACATAGTTACATAGAAGTTTAGGTTGAAAAAAGACTTGCGTCCACCAAGTTCAACCCTTTTCCTATTCCTGTTTACCATTGTTGATCCAAAAGAAGGCAAAAAAAAACCTCAATACAGTAATTTAAATTCTGCTTTGAATAAGGGGAAAACATTCCTTCTTGATTCCAAACGGCAATCAGATTTCTCCTTGGATCAACAAGCACTAAATAAATATTAATCCCAATACTAACATACATAGCCCTCTCTGTATGTTCTTCTCTTTTAAAAAGATATCCAGGTCCCTTTTAAAGGCATCTAATGTATCCTTTATGTACCTTTATTGTCCTTATCGTAAAGAGTCCCTTCCGCTGTTGTAGATAAAATCTCCTTTCCTCAAGTCTAAGCGAGTGACCCCTTGTCCCTTGTCCTGTTCTGTTAATGAACATATTTATATAATGTTATCATATCCCCTCTAAGACGCTGTTTCTCTAGTGTGTACTAGTTTAACTTTTCTAGCCTTTCTTCATAAATAAAACTTTCCATTCCCCGTATTAGTTCTGTAGCCCTCCTCTGCACTTTCTCTAGTTCCATAATGTCCTTTTTCAGAAAAGATGCCCAGAATTGAACAGCATATTCAAGGTGGGGTCTTACCATGGACCTGTAAAACAGGCAGAATTATATATTTCTCCCTTGAGTCAATACCCCTTTTAATACATGCAATATCTTATTGGCCTTTGCAGGCACTGCGGGCTCCGAAGTATATATATATATATATATATATATATATATATTAATTGTAGGTAATCTTTTAAATTTAAATTAGACTCTTATGTCCCAAATCTGGGGATGCCAATTGTGACAGAGGAATAAAATACTGCTAAAATAGCACTAGAAGTGGGTTCTCCCTCTTGTTCCAGAGAAAGTTATGAGATATAATTATTCCCTATCCTAAATATGGGTGTGCAATATCTCAGTTATTTCTGTAGACTGGTCGTATACAAGTAATATAAGGACAATAAAAAGCATTACAGTATCTATATATATATATATATATATATATATATATATATGGCATGCAAATGTTTATTAGCTAGCTAAAAGATATCAAGCAAGTAAGAAAACTTAGCAATAACACAATAAAACAAGTTACATTACAAAATCCAACTAGCAGAGTGTGAGATAATTATAAAATATTGCTTGCCATAATAGAGAAATCACACACCAGTCAGTCTTGGTCACTTCGAGTGTCAGGTAACCTGATCTGTTCGCTACTGACTTATAGGGGTCCGGACACTCAATATATTTACCTCTTCTCTTAGCATGAGCCAAGGAGGTGAGGAACATGCATTTGGCTCGTGCACAGAAATACTATATATGGGGATGGATATAGCAATTGGCTATTGGACCTGTTGCTAAGGGTCTTAGGCAGAAGTAGCCAACTGTATACTTCTCCTATCTAGAGGCCCAGGGGTGAAAAGGACAACTGTCTAACCTTTTTCTATGAGCTATAGGGGATCTGTGGCAATTATCAGTTAGGACAGACGGTTATGTGACAATAATAGTGATGAGCGAGCATGTTCGGCCGAAGCTCGGTTCGGCTCGAGCATCGCTCTGCTCGGCACATGGCGGTACTCGTACGAGTACCGCATGTGCTCGCCCGCCATGTTCGGGTCTCCTCCCCGCACGTTTCGCGGCTGCTGCGCAGCCAATAAACGTGCGGGGAGGCTCTGACATCAGTGTAATGCCAGCAGCCATGTTGGCTGCTGGCATTACACTGATTGGCTGGCCAGAACCCGTGATCGGGTGCTGTATAGCACCTGACCAGCGAGTTTGGCTCAGTCTTAGCCAGGGAGAGATGAGGATAGGAAGGGAAAGTCAGTGTAGGCAGAAAAAAAGCGCGTTTGAACAACAAAAAGACCCAAAAGTCCTTTTTAGGACTACTGTGTGTGGGGGCAGCAGATATATTTTGTTTTGGGGGGCAGAGTTTAAAAAAAAAACGTCACATATTCCGTTCACTGTGCCTAGCCGCAGATTAGCAGCACATTCTGTTTAGTGTGCAAAGTTTCAGATTAGCAGCACATTCTGTTTAGTGTGCAAAGTTGGAGATTAGCAGCACATTCTTTGTAGTGTGCAAAGTTGCAGATTAGCAGCACATTCTGTTTAGTTTGCAAAGTTGCAGATTAGCAGCACATTCTGTTCAGTGTGCAAAGTTGCAGATTAGCAGCACATTCTTTTTAGTGTGCAAAGTTGCAGATTAGCAGCACATTCTGTTCAGTGTGCAAAGTTGCAGATTAGCAGCACATTCTTTTTAGTGTGTAAAGTTGCAGATTAGCAGCACATTCTGTTTAGTGTGCAAAGTGTAAAAAATAAAAGTCACTTATTCCGTTCACTGTGCCTAGCCGCAGATAAGCAGCATATTCTGTTTAGTGTGCAAAGTTGCAGATTATCAGCACATTCTGTTTAGTGTGCAAAGTGTAAAAAATAAAAGTCACTTATTCCGTTCACTGTGCCTAGCCGCAGATAAGCAGCACATTCTGTTTAGTGTGCAAAGTTGCAGATTAGCAGAACATTCTGTTTAGTGTGCAAAGTGTAAAAAATAAAAGTCACATATTCCATTCACTGTGCCTAGCCGCAGATAAGCAGCATATTCTGTTTAGTGTGCAAAGTTGCAGATTATCAGCACATTCTGTTTAGTGTGCAAAGTGTAAAAAATAAAAGTCACTTATTCCGTTCACTGTGCCTAGCCGCAGATAAGCAGCACATTCTGTTTAGTGTGCAAAGTTGCAGATTAGCAGAACATTCTGTTTAGTGTGCAAAGTGTAAAAAATAAAAGTCACATATTCCATTCACTGTGCCTAGCCGCAGATAAGCAGCATATTCTGTTTAGTGTGCAAAGTTGCAGATTATCAGCACATTCTGTTTAGTGTGCAAAGTGTAAAAAATAAAAGTCACTTATTCCGTTCACTGTGCCTAGCCGCAGATAAGCAGCACATTCTGTTTAGTGTGCAAAGTTGCAGATTATCAGCACATTCTGTTTAGTGTGCAAAGTGTAAAAAATAAAAGTCACTTATTCCGTTCACTGTGCCTAGCCGCAGATAAGCAGCACATTCTGTTTAGTGTGCAAAGTTGCAGATTATCAGCACATTCTGTTTAGTGTGCAAAGTGTAAAAAATAAAAGTCACTTATTCCGTTCACTGTGCCTAGCCGCAGATAAGCAGCACATTCTGTTTAGTGTGCAAAGTTGCAGATTATCAGCACATTCTGTTTAGTGTGCAAAGTGTAAAAAATAAAAGTCACTTATTCCGTTCACTGTGCCTAGCCGCAGATAAGCAGCATATTCTGTTTAGTGTGCAAAGTTGCAGATTATCAGCACATTCTGTTTAGTGTGCAAAGTGTAAAAAATAAAAGTCACTTATTCCGTTCACTGTGCCTAACCGCAGATAAGCAGCACATTCTGTTTAGTGTGCAAAGTGTTAAAAATAAAAGTCACATATTCTGTTCACTGTGCCTAACCGCAGATAAGCAGCACATTCTGTTTAGTGTGCAAAGTTGCAGATTAGCAGAACATTCTGTTTAGTGTGCAAAGTGTAAAAAATAAAAGTCACATATTCCATTCACTGTGCCTAGCCGCAGATAAGCAGCATATTCTGTTTAGTGTGCAAAGTTGCAGATTATCAGCACATTCTGTTTAGTGTGCAAAGTGTAAAAAATAAAAGTCACTTATTCCGTTCACTGTGCCTAGCCGCAGATAAGCAGCATATTCTGTTTAGTGTGCAAAGTTGCAGATTATCAGCACATTCTGTTTAGTGTGCAAAGTGTAAAAAATAAAAGTCACTTATTCCGTTCACTGTGCCTAACCGCAGATAAGCAGCACATTCTGTTTAGTGTGCAAAGTTGCAGATTTGCAGCACATATTCCGTGTAATATGAAGAAGGCGGGTAAAAAGGGACGGGGAAGTGGACGTGATCCTGATAGTTCAGGGCGCGGGTCAGGACGCGCAGAAACTGTGCCTGGTGCCAGAGCACAAGAAAGAAAGACATCCACCATACCTAGCTTCATGTCTCAGTTTACAGGGCGTCGCAGGACATCACTCTCGAGGTCAGACCACTGCGAACAGGTGGTCGGTTGGATTTCAGGTGATACTGCTTCCAGTCGGTTAAGCACCACCCTGTCTTCCACCAAGTCCACTCTCAGTAGCCAAGAGTCTGGTCAACATAATCCTCACCCTGATCATCCTTCCTCCCACCATAGAGGGTCTGGTCAAAGAAGTGATCCCACACTGGGATATAGTGAGGAGCTCGTCTCATCACCAATCCTTAATTTGAACCTCTCTCCAAGCACGCTTGCAGAGGAACATGAAATCTTGTGCCCTGATTCACAACCTCTAGAGGGTACCCAATCACAAGAAGATGACAGAGGTGAACGGCATTTAAGGTCAAAGGAAGTGGATGATGATGATGATGAGACACAGTTGCCATCAAATCAACCACTATTACTGTCTCAAGACCTTGATGAGGAGGATGATATACAGATGTCAATGACTGAGTATGTGGTGGGATCAAGAAATGAGGAGGATGATCAGAGTGAGGAAGTGGAGGAGGACTTGGTGGACGATGAGGTGTTTGACCCCACCTGGGAAGGTGGAGAGCCGAGCGATGACAGCAGTCCTGAGGGTGAGCCATCTGCAGCACCGCAACAGGCTGGAAGAGGCAGTGGTGTGGCTACAGAAAGAAGGCGGACCTCACCAAACCGGCCCGCATATGTTCCACGGAGCACCCCCTTGCGTAAATCTCCCTTGCCAAGGGCTAGGTGTTCCGCGGTATGGCGTTTTTTTAAGGAAAGTGCGGACGACAAAAAAATTGTAGTTTGCAACCTGTGCCACACCAGAATGAGCCGAGGCATGAACACTAGAAACCTCACCACCACCAGCATGATCCGACACATGGCATCCAAGCACCGTAGTAAGTGGGAGGAACGCCCGGATCGCCCATCTGTGTCTGCAGGCCACACCACTGCCTCCTCTTCCCCTGTTTTCGGTGCCGGCCAATCGCCTGTCGAAGGCGCAGGCCCGCATACCTCCCGCCCTGCACCTGTACCATCTGAAGCACCATCAGCGACCACATCCACTTCCCTGTCCCAGCACAGCGTCCAAATGTCGTTACCCCAGGCATTTGAGCGCAAGAGAAAGTACCCAGCCACCCACCCACAGGCCATAGCACTAACCTCACACCTTTCAAAATTACTGGCCATCGAAATGCTGCCATTTAGGCTTGTGAACACTGAGTCCTTCCGCAGCCTGATGGCAGCAGCTGTCCCTTGGTACGCGGTCCCCAGCCGCCACTACTTTTCCCGGTGTGCCATCCCCGCATTACACCACCATGTGTCCCGTAACATCACCCGTGCCCTGACCAACGCAGTTACTGGGAAGGTCCACTTAACGACTGACACATGGACAAGTGCTTGTGGCCAGGGACGCTACATTTCCCTGACGGCACACTGGGTGAATGTCGTGGAGGCTGGGAGCGACTCGGACCCTGGGATGGCACAGGTGCTACCCACGCCGAGGATTGCGGGCCCTACCTCCATCAGGGTTTCCGCCAGCACCTACGTTATTGGCTCCTCCTCCTCCGTTTCCACCTCCGAATTCTCTGCGCGCAGCGCCACTCACCCATCAGCCGGTAGCTGGAAGCAGTGTAGCACTGCAGTGGGGAAGCGTCAACAGGCCGTGCTGAAGCTGATCTGCCTTGGGGACAAACAGCACACGGCCTCAGAGCTGTTGCAGGGGATTAGTCACCAGACCGAGCAGTGGCTCTCGCCACTCAACCTGCAACCAGGCATGGTTGTGTGTGATAATGGGCGTAACTTGGTGGCGGCTTTGGAGCTCGGCAAGCTCACACACGTACCATGCCTAGCGCATGTATTTAATTTAGTGGTTCAGCGATTTCTAAAAACCTACCCCAATTTGCATGATCTCTTGACCAAGGTGCGCCACGTGTGTGCACATTTCCGTAAGTCATCAACAGCTTCAGCCGGCCTGTTGAAGCTGCAGCAGCGCTTACAATTGCCAGCTCACCGGCTGCTGTGTGACGTGAGCACGCGCTGGAACTCCACCTTCCACATGTTGGCCCGGCTTTGTGAGCAGCAGAGGGCAGTAGTGGAGTACCAGCTGTTACACGGTCGTCGCCTCTCCGTTCAACTTCCTCTAATCAGAAGTGAGGAGTGGGAATGGATGTCAGACCTCTGTGAGGTTTTACGCAATTTTGAGGAATCGACACAGATGGTGAGCGGCGATAACGCTATTATCAGTGTAACCATCCCACTTCTGTGTCTACTGAAACGCTCGCTGCTCACAATTAAAACCGACGCTTTGCATGTGGAAGAGGTGGAAATGCGGGAGGAAGAGCTTACACAAGGTGATAGCCAGAGCACCCTCACTTCGTCTTCTCAGCGACAATTCGAGGAGGCGGAGGAGGAGGAGGAGAAAGACACGGTTGCCTCCGCTACAGAGGGTAGCCATGGAACTTTAGTTCCATCTCTTCAGCGTGGGTGGGCAGAAGAGGAGGAAGAGGATGAGGAGATTGAGAGTCATCCTCCTGGTGAGGACAGCGAAATCTTGCCTGTTGGTACTCTGGCACACATGGCTGACTTTATGTTAGGCTGCCTTTCCCGTGACCCACGCTTTATACGCATTTTAGACAACACGGATTACTGGGTGTTCACCCTTCTGGACCCCCGCTACAAAGAGAATTTCTCATCTCTCATTCCTCCGGTGGAGAGGACAAGCAAAATGGTGCAATACCAGAAGGTTCTTGTTGAAAAATTGCTCCAAAATTTTCCATCTGACAACGCTGGCGGCAGAGTACGTGCTACCTTGGCCAACCGAGAAGGGGAGAAAAGGGGAGCACACAGCAGTTCCGAGAAAGGCAGGGCAACACTCTCCAAGGCGTGGGACACCTTCATGACACCCCGCCAGCACCCTCACCCTGATGCGCAGCCTAGTGTCACAAGGAGGGAAAAGTTTTGGAAGATGGTGAAGGAGTACGTAGCAGACCGTGTCAGCGTCCTCAATGATCCCACTGTGCCTTACAACTACTGGGTGTCCAAGCTGGACACGTGGTATGAACTGGCACTCTACGCCTTGGAGGTGCTGGCCTGCCCTGCCGCCAGCGTTCTGTCTGAGCGGGTATTTAGTGCTGCTGGTGGCATCATAACAGATAAGCGTATCCGCCTTTCCACCGAAAATGCTGATAGGTTGACACTTATAAAAATGAACAAGGCCTGGATTTCCCCTGACTTCTCCACTCCACTGGAGGAAAGCCCCGGGGGAACATAAAGTGACTTTATATATGTTATTTACAATGATGGGAATACTCTGTATTCCCATTCACCCCTTCCACCCAAAAAATGGGTATATGGTTGACTCTCTTCCATATACCCTGGGATATAATTTTTATATAGGGCCAGCTCACCAGCGGGCCCTGTGATATAATTTTTATATAGGGCCAGCTCACCAGCGGGCGCTGTTTGACAATTTTTGTATAGGTCAGCTCACCAGCGGGCCTTCTCATATAATGTTTTATTGGGTCAGCTCTCTAGCGGGCCCTCTCATATAATGTTTTATAGTGTCAGCTCACTAGCGGGCCTTCGCATATAATGTTTAGGATGGTCAGCTCCGCAGCAGACCCTCACCCATAATGTTTTAGATGGTCGGCTCAGCGCATGTTTCCCTCTTAATCATGGCCCCAGTTCAGAAAAATCGAGGACATTTTTGGGAGAATTTGCCTCTGCGCACGTTTCCCTCTTAATTATGGCCCCAGTTCAGAAAAATCGAGGAAAATTTTGGGAGAATTTGCCTCTGCGCACGTTTCCCTCTTAATCATGGCCCCAGTTCAGAAAAATCGAGGAAATTTTTTGCAGAATTTGCCTCTGCGCACGTTTCCCTCTTAATCATGGCCCCAGTTCCGAAAAATCGATGAAATTTTTTGCAGAATTTGCAGATGATATACAAGTAAATATACAGCAAATACTGTTTGGTAACAATTTTTCGCCTAAAGTCGTTTTTATCTTCCTTTTTGTGTGTTTTACGGTCAGTCTGTAAAAATGGCGTACTACGGGCGAAACATCGTTCCCTGCAGCGATGTTGGAGTCCAAGATGCATCCAGACATCCTCCCTATGCTGTCCCTGAACCATTTCTGTGGTGTTTCCATCATTTTCTGCCCTTTTCCTATGGACCAGGCACCCTCCCCTCATCAGAGCAGGGGGTGCCTGGTATAATGCTCGAGTCCTCCCATTGACTTCAATGGGGCTCGGGTGCTCAGCCGAGCACTCGAGCCTCCGGGGGCGCTCGGTCAGAGCACCCGAACACCCGAGCATTGGGGTGCTCGATCATCACTAGACAATAAGTCTGTCCAAATAAAGTAAGAATATGTCCTAGCATTCTCTGTCATGGCTAGAAAAATAAATGTATATAGTAACCCTTTGTGTGCCATGTAAGAATAGCTATATGCAGAATATAATAAGGTTATGGGTAGAAAGTATATAAATCATATAAAAGTTATAGGGGGGCTAATTCTCCTACAACAGGATCTTTCACTTGAACACCACTATACTGCATGGACTAAATCAGGTTAATAAGACACAGCTTTCATGTGACCAGTGGGCATGGCACTATTGTGCTGGTGCACACAAGCCTGGTGTCACAACTACACTATGTGGTCTGTAAGCCACACCCCTCTTTATATTTCTCTGTAACTGACAGTTACTAGCTAGTATTAACTGACATTTCCTTCCTCACTAACCTGAGGAAAATTTTACTGTGGAGAAGACTTAAAGAAAAGGATTTTATGTCCTTTATACAAAAAGTACTTTATCTGTCTGCAGTAAAACATCAGAATCACTAGAGCAGGAGGGGTCACAGAGATATGTGACATTGGGTGAACTGACTCCTGAGGAAGATAAGATTTCAGTGTGGTTCTGTGTGGATTACAGAAGACAGACAAACTTTGCCGTCTGATGCTCTGTTTCTTTTTGAAGCACAACATCTTAACACTGTGAATGAGATATAAGAAAACACAATATACTCATAATTAGTGCAAGGAAAATACCATTAGGGCTGAAGGGAATTTAAGCACATAAGGGGTTAAAGTTACATGCTAAATGTGCTTATATATATTGTTCCACAATACACTTGGAAAAGCAAAGGTTAAAGTAAATGTTGCAAGACACATGCGTAAATGTAAATCATATATAGGAATACCATTCAAAGAGTATAAGAGAAATATCACTATAAGATAACAAGCAGAGGAAGGCATCTGAGCCTAATGCATTATTCAGGCCTCTTCTTAGTAGAAAAAAGAGAAAATATTCAGTATAAGAAGACAAAACTGATACCAATTCCTAGTATAGTGAAGAGGAGGGGTTTAACATAACTATGAAAGGTGCCTAGACCCCCAAGGAAACCACCACCAGGGTACCTAGACCTTGTCCAAGGTTACAGATTAAATGACCCATTGTGGGAAGGAAAGTTTCCAGGGATTTACCAAGATTATATGCCCAATGTGGAAAATCACCCTCATGGAGATCAACTCTGAGAAGTGCAGAATGTATTTTCTGTAAAAGAAGGGCAACTTTATCATGGGTGGAGCCTAGGGTTATCCGAACGTGCTTAAGGTTAGCAAGGAATGCAGACATGTAAGGAATCTGAATTTCAATATGAGGTACAGAAAATGCTAAGTTCCTCTTATAGAGGGTTTGACTGAGCCCTGGAGGTGTAAGGGTGTAATCAAAACAAGATACAGTAGTGTTAACTGTAACAATATAGGGCTTCAGAGTGGGAATATTACAATCACTGTAAGGAGACATAAGGATATAAGATCCATTTTCCAATGGAACAACAAGGGTGTATGGGCCTTTAACTGGAATTGCAGTGATAGGGCAATCTGAACCAGTACCTTGGAGCCCACAGGGTAAATGAGTAGTAACATGATTACAAACTAAATAACCAAGGTCTTTGCAATTACTGACACTGAGATAAGAAATTTCATCACATCTAAATGATATATATTGGTAAGGTTGTTGTATTTGAATCAAGGCTAAATTACCAGGGGAACTGGTTAAATGACCAATAATCATTATCTCCCAATCGGTAGTATAAACCTCACCTGGAATGATTAATTCATAGTAAACAGATAATTCCCATTGACAATCATCAGGATTTTTTACTTGTCTGTGTTTGAGTACATTCACGTTATAAATAGTGGCTTTAGAGACATGAGTCATAATTTCAGATTGTTTATCTGACAAGCCAAGCTGTGTAGCAATGTAAGTTATGTTAAAGAGAGATGTGTCTATTTTCTCATTCTATAAAGTTAATCTAGTGGCAGTGAGCTTGTTAAGAAGCAATAAACCTTTCAGCTCTTCATTTAGAGGTGTAAAATCTTACAGAGCAGTAGTTAGGAGGGTAACCATATGGTCTTTTAAAACAAGAATACCTGTCCTGAGTTCTTCATCATTAAAATCAGAAATCTGAAACAGCATCACTTAACAAATGTCCAGTGGTGATAAGAACATCAGCATTGCATAATAGTTTTCTACCAACACCTTTATCATTTGCACATTCATTATTACTGACCGTGTCATGGAGGGCATAGGTGACATTAGCAAACGTATTGTTGGTCCCCCATACAGCCTCAGCGTATGGCAAATCAGCAATATTAGTCTGCATACAGCGTGTAAAATCTCAAGGCACATCATCTGAACCCACCATGACAGAAATCTTACTCCTGATACCTTGTATGATGGTGTCATCTCTATAAGTTGCACTGTCTGAGAGACATTTCTGGAACAGGGAGGAAATGGAATAAGTAGCATTAACAATTTGATGCTGCTGCACACACCAAAAACCTGGTAACCCAGTAAAAATAAGCAGCCTTGGTCAATCTTCTTAGGCTGCCATCTGAAGGAATTTTCAGGAAGATCTTCAGCATACCATGAGCATGGTGTACATCTGTATACATGAGAAGGGATGCTTGAATTGCATATACCTTGTCTGATCAATGTCTCTTTAGTTATATTGCAAAGATTTCCTTTGTCTTTACATGAATGGCTGTAGTAGGAGGAATTAAGGAAGGCTGTGTGTCTTGGTTGCATACAAGTGTCCCATGCAGTTAAACTGCGAAGCATAGTTCCATTACCAGCCAGATTCCATTCAACAGGCAAAGCCTGATCATGTAGTCATCCTGTGTGTTCATTTAACACTTCATTATTCAATTTTGATAACAGTTCATGAAAGCCATCACCTTCCAAGTCCTTTTTCCACCAGTCAGAATATATAGCATTGGAACAGAATATAGCGCCAGTGTATGGTTTAACACCGCCAGGAAAGCGATACTCTTCTTCTTCAGCACCTTCCCAGAATGTAATCTTAGCATCATTTCTTCCTCTGGGAAAGAACCCCTTTTGAGTGTTCTGTCCAGTATTCAGGTAGAAAATAGGATACTCTTTATATTTCACCTTGTCTTGGGTGGTACCAGGTCACGGGCAAAGGTCAGCTTTAATTTCTTTTGTAGGCCACAATCTTGTTACTTGAAAATCAACATAGTAACAATGTCCAAAAGCTGCATAGCACATTTTTTTCTCTGTAGGTCCTTTGTTTGGAGTAGTCATGCCAGGGTAAATCATATTGCAGTGTAGAGGCTTGAACCATTTTCATTTGTTCATTAATATGATCTCTGACCAACCTTCTTCCTTCAAGAGTGGTGATCCCAGCACTCTTAGCCATAATATTAGAGTCCATCAGAATGATCTGTGAGACTCCCAAAGTTCTTAGTTTCTGTATAATTGGCTTGGGAAAAGGTTTCCAATAAAGTCCTTGAGGTAGGCTTGTGGTCTGTATATCAACTGGTTGCAGGTCATAGTGGATAGCTCTACCTTTTCTGATGTGCTGTGGCTTGTTACTTAAAGGTGCACGCATCTTAGTCCAATATAGAACTTCTCCTGGCTGCTGTGTGACATAGTTCCAGTGCATTCTCAGTATCACAGTGCAAGCTGAAATAATGATGATGGTTGCAATCAACAAGAAAATAAGAAAAAGTCCAATCCATTTTGGGGTCTTTGCCTTTAAGAGATCCCAAACATATTTTAATTTAAGTGTCCATTTCTTCCTCAGCATTTGTTCAATAAGTATTGCTGTTACAGAGGATTCCGGATACAATGTAGAATATTCAATCCCACTTTCCTCCTGTCTGTTGTCTGGGATAACATATTCAGTAGTAATGATCGAGCACCCCGATGCTCGGGTGTTCGGGTGCTCTGGCCGAGCGCCCCCGGAGGCTCGAGTGCTCGGCCGAGCACCCGAGCCCCATTGAAGTCAATGGGAGGACTCGAGCATTACACCAGGCACCCCCTGCTCTGATGAGGGGAGGGTGCCTGGTCCATAGGAAAAGGGCAGAAAATGATGGAAACACCACAGAAATGGTTCAGGGACAGCATAGGGAGAATGTCTGGATGCACATTGCCCCTTCCTCAATGCCCCCTTCATCTCCACACTGCCCCTTCATCTCCACACTGCCCCTTCATCTCCACAATGCCCCCTTCATCTCCACAATGCCCCTTCCACACTGCCCCTTCATCTCCACACTGCCCCTTCATCACCACATTGCCCCTTCCACAATGCCCCCTTCATCTCCACAATGTCCCCTTCATCTCCACAATGCCCCCTTCATCTCCACAATGCCCCTTCCACACTGCCCCTTCATCTCCACACTGCCCCTTCATCACCACATTGCCCCTTCCACAATGCCCCCTTCATCTCCACAATGTCCCCTTCATCTCCACACTGCCCCTTCCACAATTGCCCCTTCATCTCCACAATGCCTCCCTTCATCTCCACCATGCCCCTTCCACAATGCCCCTTCCATCTCCACACTGCCCCTTCCATCTCCACACTGCCGCTTCCACACTGCCCCTTCCATCTCCACAATGCCCCCTTTATCTCCATCTCCACGATGCCCCTTCCACAATGGCCCTTCCACAATGCCCCCTTCATCTCCGCAATGCCCCTTCCACAATGCCCCCTTCATCTCCGCAATGCCCCCATCTCCACTTCACCTCCACATTGCACCTTCATCTTCACATTTCCCCTGGTGGTCTAGCGGTGTACTTGACAGATCTGTGCCTCCTTCGGCACAGATCTCTTTGACTCTTTGACTGTAGTAATGCAGAGGCTGGGAGATGATGTCATCTCCCAGCGCTCTGTATTACTAGAGCGGCGAGATGAGTGAGAGATCAGGTAAGCTGCGGGCGTGGGGGTTGAATCTCCCGGCCAAATGAGGGGGGCCCGGAAAGCCTCATTCAAGTTGAATGAGGCTTTCCGGGCCGCCCTCATTTGGCCGGGCCCTAGGCAGGCGCCTTGTGCAGGGAGGAGACCTGAACATGGCGGGCGAGCACATGCGGTACTCGTACGAGTACCGCCATGTGCCGAGCAGAGCGATGCTCGAGCCTAACCGAGCTTCGGCCGAGCATGCTCGCTCATCACTAATATTCAGTGGTTTGTGCAGCAGGTCTGGTGTCCATCAGCTGCTGTGCTTGATTCTGAAGTAGCCACTCTGTGAATGTCAGTGGCTGAACAGGATTTTCTGGTCTCATCTTCAGCTGTGGGGTTAAAATGAGAAGCCAGCTTTAAATTGTCAGTACTGATAGTCCTTTGTCTGCCTGACTTATCCATAGCAATAAATGTCCGATCATTAAGCTTGGCTGTAATGCATACACAGGGATTCCATCTTGGTCTCAGCGGCTTAGTGAGCTGTACTTTCTCCTGGACATAGTGACCAACTTCCGGTTTCCAAGAAAGGGTTTGCATGGGTGTGTGAGCAGGCCTAGAAAAATAGTCTCTCAATTCCTGTAAAATAGTCAATTGTTGTAGTCTCCCTGGTGCAGAAAGGTTAGTAGCAATACATTTAAAATAAATAAGCATACCTCATAACAATTCAAAATAATGTTATATTAATAATAACAGAAAGAGATAAACCCATCTATATTTAAATTATCAATAACTACTGCTGTTTATGACAAAGTTAGTTAACATGGTATTACCATGTAACAATTTAATAAGGTGTTTGTTCCTTATATGTACACATTTATTTATTTTTTTATATATAACAATTACAGAACAGCAGACGGTATGTATTTGAAAGCAATATGCACTTGAATTAGCTATAGATACCGCTGCGTGGGTCGAGAAGACAACAGCGTGGTCAAAAATCATTTTACTTAGCATATTTCCTTTCCAGTACCCAATACTTTGGGTGTGGATTGGTGTACTGATATCTCGTGTAATACCATATGCAGGGCTCAAAATTTCCACTCGCCACTAGCCAATGGCAAGTGAAAATTTAGCCCTGGTGAGTAGAAATTCAGCCCTGGTAGGTATGATTTGGCTTGCAGTGGCGAGTAACTTTTCAGGTCTGGCTAGTAGCAAAGGACTTAAAATTGTAAGCCCTGCCATATGTATTAGCCCACTCTTGGAATTATTTTGCAATATATATGCAGAGTCTCCCATCAGAGGACAGGATTTTGAGTTTACCAATACTTGCTTAAGAGGTGAGATAACTGAGCCTGGTGGAGCTATCTGTACCACGGACGGGGTAAATCAAGTAAATCTTGTACAAGTAGCAACACATACCATTACATATTTATAGCCATGTACAAGGGTAATGGACCTATGTGGTTTAAAGTTACATAAGTCAATAGCTTAGCTGGCATTTATTTGACAATGTAAGGAGGAGATTGATGGTTGGGGTTATTAGTAAGTAAACATGGCTTACAATTCCCAATAACATGATAGTTTTCCTCATATTAGGTCACCAATACTTTTTTTCATAGTAACAAGTACTTTATCTCTGCCTAGATGAGGGTGCCCGATGCTGTTATGAGCATTCATACCTATTTTAACCATTTCATGTACAGGAGGCAGGATGAAATCATGATCATTAATGGTAACAAATCATTGTCCGTCCCTTAAGGCATAATTATATTTTTTAGGATATCCAGGTGGATTAGGTCTGGATTTATCCAGGCAAGCATTTAACTCTGCACCAAGACTGACGGTATTTAAAGCTCTTGTTTTGGAGTGAGTAGTTACTGTATTAACAGCAAACCTTTGACTGACATCTTGCGCTAAAGAGTCAGCATATTGATTACCTAGAGTGTGGACAGAAGATCCCAAATCTCTATGGGCAGGTTCATGCACTATTTCAATATCAGGCTTCTTGGATAAATAAGCGCTAATTTCCTTCCATTTACCAATATGAGTCAATGGCTTCCATTTTGCATTCAGAAACCCATTAGATTTCCATGTGCGTAAATCCTCAGCAATAGACCGTGCTAAATAAGCTGAGTCAGTAACAATTAAACTAGGCCCTTTATCCAATAAAGCTTCTTTCATAGTGAAAGACAGGGCTTGGATTTCAGCATACTGCGCTGAGTGATCACCAACAGGTAACTGCCAGCTGCAGTGTAACATCATGTCAAGGGATTATTTAGCAACACCAACTCCAGCAGACTTATTAACCCCTTCTTTATTAGAGTTCACAGATGAGCCATCTGTGTAGTAAATATATGAATAATAATCATTGGGGTGCTGTTGAAATTCTCAATGGGATGTGTGATGTGTAGAAGGTAGGTCATCAAGTGGAGTGAGTGTTTTATCATGAGTGAAGTGTATTTGAGGATCTTCTACAAGTGTAAACCATTTAATCCACCTACTGCGTAACGCCTTTATATCAGGAATGGTTTACTTTTGCAAATTAGCGGAAGTGTGTATATGAATGTCCTGGCCCTGTGCGAGGTCTCTGGACTTCAAAACTGTCAGTGTAACAGCAGTTAGTAACTTTTGAAGTGGAAGAAACTTACATACCGTGGATGTAAATACACAAGATAACAAAGCTACGGGTGTTGTTTCAGCAGCATTGTACAATCTTATGAATGCAGCTTTTGAGGACAGATTTATGTATGCAGAAATCGGCAGACTTGGATTTCTCTGAGCGAGATAAGAGGCATTGTTGACAGCTAACAATAACTTATTTAAAGCCTCTTCCTCTTTAACTCCCCAGTGGAATGGGACCCTAGGGGATTTCTGGTCTAACTGAATTTCACAGGCGATAGCAGCGTGCAGTGGGGCAATAAGAACATTATAATCAGGGATAAATAACATTGCATAGTTATAAAGTCCGATTATGCTTCTTAATTGTCTAAGATTGTGTGGTCTGGCAATAGAAGGAGCTTTCTCTTTAAAGTTGTCAGACAAACCACACCCTTGGTTGCTAATCTCAAAACCTAGAGATGTAACTTTCTCTCTAGCAATTAGTGACATTTTTAAAGAAACAATGTACCCTGCCTCTCGCAGCACAGTGAGACTTCTATTCAATGTGTCAATGTGTCCAAACATGTTGTTTATCATGTCAAGTGAAAGCTGTGAGCCAATAGCTCTCAGGAGAGATTTTATGGCTCCAATACCCATTAGCTAAATCAAGGGTAGTTTTGTATTTTTTTTCTTTGTAATCCATGTAAAATGGATGGAGAATGCATATTTTGTGCTGCAACAAGTGGGGTAATTTTATTCACTGCTCTGTAGTCCAAAACCATGCGCCAATTACCATCTGGTTTTGGCACAGGATAAACAGCAGTGTTCATTTGACTGTACTGTTCCTTTAAGATCTCTTGTTTACGCAAGTCATTTATAACTATTTGAATGCTGGGGATTGCAGCATGATTAACTTTGTATTGTGACTGCCTCTTAGGCATTACATTACCCATTGCGATGTGAAGGCAAAGGTCTTTTCTAAGACCTGCCTGATGTTCCCATTGGTGGAAAACTGGCATGTTATTCTTTAAACATTTAACCCCTAGAGTGCCAGCTACTTACGCCGTACGAGTGGACACAGCTGTACCTGCTGTGCCACGCTCGTACGGCGTAAGAGTGAAATGCGGTCACTGCATGAGCCGGTATAACCGGCATGCAGTGGCCGCATTAAAAAAAAAAAAAAACCCTGGCACTCATGGAGAGGCATGAGGATCACTCCTAATGCCTCCCCAGTTATTGATCTCCCAGCCGATCGAAACAGAGTTTCTCCTTCCCCCTCTCTCCTACCCGAATTTCTGGGTAGGGGTGGGCGGGACCGGGGGAATCCTCCAAACGTCATCGGTGACATGGTCACCGATGACGTTAGGGAAGTTTCCCCGGTCCTGTTCACTCCTACCGGTGGTAGGAGAGAAGGGCAGGAGAGCTCTTGCTCTCCTGCGGTCGCATCATTGATCTCCCAGCCTATCGGCTGGGAGATCAATGACTGGGGGGACACCAGGAGGGGTCCTGATGTCCCCCACGAGGTCTGAAAATTATAAAAAATAAATAAATAAATAAATAAATAAAATGAAGTAACCCTGTGAGTGCCACAGGGTCCCAGCACATTGCTTTGCAATGTGCTGGAGACCCCTGTTGCACTCACAGGGTCAATTCTTTGGGGGGGATTTTTTTTTTTTTAAAGACCTCTTTGGGGGGATCAGGGGGGATCCTGATGCCCCTCAATGAGGTCTATAATTGGGAAAAAAAAAAAAATTAACCCTGTGTGTGCCACAGGTGGGGGTCCAATGCACCCCCCCCTCCTGTGGCACACACAGGGCTTTTATCATTATTTTGTTACCAGAGATTGTTGGGGGGCCATCAGGATTGCTCCTGATGGCCCCCCAACAAGCTCTGATTACAAAGTAATGATAAAAAAAAAAATTAACCCTCTGAGTGCCACAAGGGTCCAATGCATTGCTTTGCAATGCGCTGGAGACCCCGGTGGCACTCACAGGGACACTTTTTTTGATAACTTTTTTTTTTTTTTGGTAAGACCTCATTGAAGGGATCAGGGGGGTTTGTATACCCCTCAATGAGGTCTATAATAAAAAAAATTAAATAAAAAAAAAAAATTAACCCTGTGTGTGCCACGGGAGGGGGGGGCAATGCAGCCTCCCTTCTGCGGCACACACAGGGCTTTTATCATTACTTTGTTATCAGAGATTGTTGGGGGGGTCATCAGGATTGGTCCTGATGGCCCCCCAACAAGCTCTGATTACCAAGTAATGATAGAAAAAAAATTAACCCTCTGAGTGCCACAAGGATCCAATGCATTGCTTTGCAATGCGCTGGAGACCCTTGTGGCACTCACAGGGTCACTCCGTTTGTGGACATATATATTTTTTTTTACTAAGACCTCATTGGGGAGGGATCAGGGGGTCCTGATGCCCCTCAATGAGGTATATAATAAAAAAATAAATAAATTAAAAAATATTTAACCCTGTGTGTGCTACTGGGATAGGGGTTCAATGCAGACCCCCTTCCTGTGGCACACACACAGGACTTTTTATCATTACTTTGTGATCAGAGCTTGTTTGGTGGCCATCTGAATACAAAGTAGCGATAAAAAAATTAACCCTTTGTGTGCTACAGGGGCCCAAGGATTATTTTTTTTTCCCCTTTTATTTTTTATTTAGACCTCATTGTATGGGTTCTGATGCCCCCAACGAGGTCTACACAAAAATATTGGGGGAAAAGCCCCAAAAAATGCACGTGCCACAGGGGGGGGTCCAACGCAGTGCTTTGCAATACGTTGGACCCCCTGTAACACACACACACACTTTTTTTTTTTATTATTATTCTGTTTTTAGACCTGGATGGGGGACACCAGGAATGTTCCTGACACCGCCTCCCCAACGAGGTATGAATACAAAATAATAATTAAAAAAAAAAACCTCTTTGTGTGCAACAGAGGGTCCAACGCATTGCTTTGCAGTGCATTGGGCACCCTTGTGGCTTGCACAAAAAATGCCTCCGATTTCCCCCCCACACACACACACGTTCCGTATTCCCCTGCCTGGTTCCACAGCCAACTGGCAGTCCCATTCCCCAGCCTGACCCCCAGCCTGTTTCCACTGCCTATTGGTAGACTCAAAGTACCAGTATGCACTAGATTCAGGCTGGGAATCAAACTTTGTATGAGGGGGACATACAGTGCACACTGGTAGTCACAGATCTCCCATACACACTCTCAGACACTGCCCCACCATCTCCACCATCCTTGATCCTCTGCTCATACCCACACACACTGCCTAATCCCTCACCCTCCCACACTGTTACACTGGTAGTCACAGGTCCGCGCGTACACTGGCTGACGCCCTAGCTTCTTTCATCTGTTAGCCATAAAATCACACATACACTAGTGATGAGCGAGCACCCCAATGCTCGGGTGTTCGGGTGCTCTGACCGAGCACCCCCTGAGGCTCGAGTGCTCGGCCGAGCACCCGAGCCCCATTGAAGTCAATGGGAGGACTCGAGCATTACACCAGGCACCCCCTGCTCTGATGAGGGGAGGGTGCCTGGTCCATAGGAAAAGGGCAGAAAAAGATGGAAACACTACAGAAATGGTTCAGGGACAGCATAGGGAGGATGTCTGGATGCATCTTGGACTCCAACATCGCTGCTGGGAACGATCTTTCGCCCGTAGTACGCCATTTTTACAGACTGACCGTAAAACACACAAAAAGGAAAATAAAAACGACTTTAGGCGAAAAATTGTTACCAAACAATATTTGCTGTATATTTACTTGTATATCATCTGCAAATTATCCCAAAAATTTCCTTGATTTTCGGAAGTGAGGCCATGATTAAGAGGGAAACGTGCGCAGAGGCAAATTCTCCCAAAAATTTCCTTGATTTTCAGAACTGAGGCCATGATTAAGAGGGAAACGTGCGCAGAGGCAAATTCTCCCAAAAATTTCCTTGATTTTCAGAACTGAGGCCATGATTAAGAGGGAAACGTGCGCAGAGGCAAATTCTCCCAAAAATTTCCTTGATTTTCAGAACTGAGGCCATGATTAAGAGGGAAACGTGCGCAGAGGCAAATTCTCCCAAAAATTTCCTTGATTTTCAGAACTGAGGCCATGATTAAGAGGGAAACGTGCACAGAGGCAAATTCTGCAAAAAATTTCCTTGATTTTATTGAACTGAGGCCATGATTAAGAGGGAAACGTGCGCTGAGCTGACCATCTAAAACATTATGGGTGAGGGTCTGCTGCAGAGCTGACCATCCTAAACATTATATGCGAAGGCCCGCTAGTGAGCTGACGCTATAAAACATTATATGAGAGGGCCCGCTAGAGAGCTGACCCAATAAAACATTATATGAGAAGGCCCGCTGGTGAGCTGACCTATATAAAAATTGGCAAACAGGGCCCGCTGGTGAGCTGACCCTATATAAAAATTATATCACAGGGCCCGCTGGTGAGCTGGCCCTATATAAAAATTATATCACAGGGCCCGCTGGTGAGCTGGCCCTATATAAAAATTATAGCACAGGGCATATGGAAGAGGAGGAGGAGGATGAGAAGATTAAGAGTCAACCATATACCCGTTTTTTGGGTGGAAGGGGTGAATGGGAATACAGAGTATTCCCATCATTGTAAATAACATATATAAAGTGAGTTTATGTTCCCCCGGGGCTTTCCTCCAGTGGAGTGGAGAAGTCAGGGGAAATCCAGGCCTTGTTCATTTTTATAAGTGTCAACCTATCAGCATTGTCGGTGGAAAGGCGGATACGCTTATCTGTTATGATGCCACCAGCAGCACTAAATACCCGCTCAGACAGAACGCTGGCGGCAGGGCAGGCCAGCACCTCCAAGGCGTAGAGTGCCAGTTCATACCACGTGTCCAGCTTGGACACCCAGTAGTTGTAAGGCACAGAGGGATCATTGAGGACGCTGACACGGTCTGCTACATACTACTTCACCATCTTCCAAAACTTTTCCCTCCTTGTGACACTAGGCTGCGCATCAGGGTGAGGGTGCTGGCGGGGTGTCATGAAGGTGTCCCACGCCTTGGAGAGTGTTGCCCTGCCTTTCTCGGAACTGCTGTGTGCTCCCCTTTTCTCCCCTTCTCGGTTGGCCAAGGTAGCACGTACTCTGCCGCCAGCGTTGTCAGATGGAAAATTTTGGAGCAATTTTTCAACAAGAACCTTCTGGTATTGCACCATTTTGCTTGTCCTCTCCACCGGAGGAATGAGAGATGAGAAATTCTCTTTGTAGCGGGGGTCCAGAAGGGTGAACACCCAGTAATCCGTGTTGTTTAAAATGCGTATAACGCGTGGGTCACGGGAAAGGCAGCCTAACATAAAGTCAGCCATGTGTGCCAGAGTACCAACAGTCAAGATTTCGCTGTCCTCACCAGGAGGATGACTCTCAATATCCTCATCCTCTTCCTCCTCTTCTGCCCACCCACGCTGAAGAGATGGAACTAAAGTTCCATGGCTACCCTCTGTAGCGGAGGCAACCGTGTCTTCCTCCTCCTCCTCCTCCTCCTCCTCCTCCTCCGCCTCCTCCAATTGTCGCTGAGAAGACGAAGTGAGGGTGCTCTGGCTATCACCTTGTGTAAGCTCTTCCTCCCCCATTTCCACCTCTTCCACATGCAAAGCGTCGGTTTTAATTGTGAGCAGCGAGCGTTTCAGTAGACACAGAAGTGGGATGGTTACACTGATAATAGCGTTATCGCCGCTCACCATCTGTGTCGATTCCTCAAAATTGCGTAAAACCTCGCAGAGGTCTGACATCCATTCCCACTACTCACTTCTGATTACAGGAAGTTGAACGGAGAGGCGACGACCGTGTAACAGCTGGTACTCCACTACTGCCCTCTGCTGCTCACAAAGCCGGGCCAACATGTGGAAGGTGGAGTTCCAGCGCGTGCTCACGTCACACAGCAGCCGGTGAGCTGGCAATTGTAAGCGCTGCTGCAGCTTCAACAGGCCGGCCGAAGCTGTAGATGACTTACGGAAATGTGCACACACGCGGCGCACCTTGGTCAAGAGATCATGCACATTGGGGTAGGTTTTTAGAAATCGCTGCACCACTAAATTAAATACATGCGCTAGGCATGGTACATGTGTGAGCTTGCCGAGCTCTAAAGCCGCCACCAAGTTACGCCCATTATCACACACAACCATGCCTGGTTGCAGGTTGAGTGGCGAGAGCCACTGCTCGGTCTGGTGACTAATCCCCTGCAACAGCTCTGAGGCCGTGTGCTGTTTGTCCCCAAGGCAGATCAGCTTCAGCACGGCCTGTTGACGCTTCCCCACTGCAGTGCTACACTGCTTCCAGCTACTGGCTGATGGGGGAGTGGCGCTGCGTGTAGAGAATTCGGAGGTGGAAACGGAGGAGGAGGAGCCAATAACGTAGGTGCTGGCGGAAACCCTGATGGAGGTAGGGCCCGCAATCCTCGGCGTGGGTAGCACCCGTGCCATCCCAGGGTCCGAGTCGCTCCCAGCCTCCACGACATTCACCCAGTGTGCCGTCAGGGAAATGTAGCGTCCCTGGCCACAAGCACTTGTCCATGTGTCAGTCGTTAAGTGGACCTTCCCAGTAACTGCGTTGGTCAGGGCACGGGTGATGTTACGGGACACATGGTGGTGTAATGCGGGGATGGCACACCGGGAAAAGTAGTGGCGGCTGGGGACCGCGTACCGAGGGACAGCTGCTGCCATCAGGCTGCGGAAGGACTCAGTGTCCACAAGCCTAAATGGCAGCATTTCGATGGCCAGTAATTTTGAAAGGTGTGAGGTTAGTGCTATGGCCTGTGGGTGGGTGGCTGGGTACTTTCTCTTGCGCTCAAATGCCTGGGGTAACGACATTTGGACGCTGTGCTGGGACAGGGAAGTGGATGTGGTCGCTGATGGTGCTTCAGATGGTACAGGTGCAGGGCGGGAGGTATGCGGGCCTGCGCCTTCGACAGGCGATTGGCCGGCACCGAAAACAGGGGAAGAGGAGGCAGTGGTGTGGCCTGCAGACACAGATGGGCGATCCAGGCGTTCCTCCCACTTACTACGGTGCTTGGATGCCATGTGTCGGGTCATGCTGGTGGTGGTGAGGTTTCTAGTGTTCATGCCTCGGCTCATTCTGGTGTGGCACAGGTTGCAAACTACAATTCTTTTGTCGTCCGCACTTTCCTTAAAAAAACGCCATACCGCGGAACACCTACCCTTTGGCAAGGTAGATTTACGCAAGGGGGTGCTCCGTGGAACATTTGCGGGCCGGTTTGGTGCGGTCCGCCTTCTTTCTGTAGCCACACCACTGCCTCTTCCAGCCTGTTGCGGTGCTGCAGATGGCTCACCCTCAGGACTGCTGTCATCGCTCGGCTCTACACCTTCCCAGGTGGGGTCAGTCACCTCATCGTCCACCAAGTCCTCCTCCACTTCCTCACTCTGATCATCCTCCTCATGTCTTGATCCCACCACATACTCAGTCATTGACAACTGTATAACATTCTCCTCAACAAGGTCTTGAGACGGAAATAGTGGTTGATTTAATGGCAACTGTGTCTCATCATCATCATCATCATCCACTACTTCCTTTGACCTTAAATGCCGTTCACATCTGTCATCTTCTTGTGATTGGGTACCCTCTAGAGGTTGTGAATCAGGGCACAAGATGTCATGTTCCTCTGCAAGCGTGCTTGGAGAGAGGGTCAAATGAAGGATTGGTGATGAGACAAGCTCCTCACTATATCCCAGTGTGGGATCACTTCTTTGACCAGACCGTGTATGGTGGGAGGAAGGATGATCAGAGTGAGGATTATGTTGACTAGACTCTTGGCTACTGAGAGTGGACTTGGTGGAAGACAGGGTGGTGCTTAACCGACTGGAAGCAGTATCAGCTGACATCCAACCGACCACCTGTTCGCAGTGGTCGGACCTCGAGAGTGATGTCCTGCGATGCCCTGTGAAATGAGACATGAAGCTAGGTATGGTGGATGTCTTTCTTTCTTGTGCTCTGGCACCAGGCACAGTTTCTCCGCGTCCTGACCCGCGCCCTGAACTATCAGGATCACGTCCACTTCCCCGTCCCTTTTTACCCGCCTTCTTCATCTTACACGGAATATGTGACTTTAATATTTGAGTTTGAAAACTTAACAGTATTTCTTCCTATTCTGCAACTGTGCAGAGTACACAGAATAGGCTGCTAAACTGCGGTGACACACACTGAATGGAAAATGTGACTTTAATATTTGAGTTTGAAAACTTAACAGTATTTCTTACTATTCTGCAACTGTGCAGAGTACACAGAATAGGCTGCTAAACGGCGGTGAAACACACTGAATGGAATATGTGACTTTAATATTTGAGTTTGAAAACTTAACAGTATTTCTTACTATTCTGCAACTCTGCAGAGTACACAGAATAGGCTGCTAAACGGCGGTGAAACACACTGAATGGAATATGTGACTTTAATATTTGAGTTTGAAAACTTAACAGTATTTCTTACTATTCTGCAACTCTGCAGAGTACACAGAATAGGCTGCTAAACGGCGGTGAAACACACTGAATGGAATATGTGACTTTAATATTTGAGTTTGAAAACTTAACAGTATTTCTTACTATTCTGCAACTGTGCAGAGTACACAGAATAGGCTGCTAAACGGCGGTGAAACACACTGAATGGAATATGTGACTTTAATATTTGAGTTTGAAAACTTAACAGTATTTCTTACTATTCTGCAACTGTGCAGAGTACACAGAATAGGCTGCTAAACGGCGGTGAAACACACTGAATGGAATATGTGACTTTAATATTTGAGTTTGAAAACTTAACAGTATTTCTTACTATTCTGCAACTGTGCAGAGTACACAGAATAGGCTGCTAAACGGCGGTGAAACACACTGAATGGAATATGTGACTTTAATATTTGAGTTTGAAAACTTAACAGTATTTCTTACTATTCTGCAACTCTGCAGAGTACACAGAATAGGCTGCTAAACGGCGGTGAAACACACTGAATGGAATATGTGACTTTAATATTTGAGTTTGAAAACTTAACAGTATTTCTTACTATTCTGCAACTGTGCAGAGTACACAGAATAGGCTGCTAAACGGCGGTGAAACACACTGAATGGAATATGTGACTTTAATATTTGAGTTTGAAAACTTAACAGTATTTCTTACTATTCTGCAACTGTGCAGAGTACACAGAATAGGCTGCTAAACGGCGGTGAAACACACTGAATGGAATATGTGACTTTAATATTTGAGTTTGAAAACTTAACAGTATTTCTTACTATTCTGCAACTGTGCAGAGTACACAGAATAGGCTGCTAAACGGCGGTGAAACACACTGAATGGAATATGTGACTTTAATATTTGAGTTTGAAAACTTAACAGTATTTCTTACTATTCTGCAACTCTGCAGAGTACACAGAATAGGCTGCTAAACGGCGGTGAAACACACTGAATGGAATATGTGACTTTAATATTTGAGTTTGAAAACTTAACAGTATTTCTTACTATTCTGCAACTCTGCAGAGTACACAGAATAGGCTGCTAAACGGCGGTGAAACACACTGAATGGAATATGTGACTTTAATATTTGAGTTTGAAAACTTAACAGTATTTCTTACTATTCTGCAACTGTGCAGAGTACACAGAATAGGCTGCTAAACGGCGGTGAAACACACTGAATGGAATATGTGACTTTAATATTTGAGTTTGAAAACTTAACAGTATTTCTTACTATTCTGCAACTGTGCAGAGTACACAGAATAGGCTGCTAAACGGCGGTGAAACACACTGAATGGAATATGTGACTTTAATATTTGAGTTTGAAAACTTAACAGTATTTCTTACTATTCTGCAACTGTGCAGAGTACACAGAATAGGCTGCTAAACGGCGGTGAAACACACTGAATGGAATATGTGACTTTAATATTTGAGTTTGAAAACTTAACAGTATTTCTTACTATTCTGCAACTGTGCAGAGTACACAGAATAGGCTGCTAAACGGCGGTGAAACACACTGAATGGAATATGTGACTTTAATATTTGAGTTTGAAAACTTAACAGTATTTCTTACTATTCTGCAACTGTGCAGAGTACACAGAATAGGCTGCTAAACGGCGGTGAAACACACTGAATGGAATATGTGACTTTAATATTTGAGTTTGAAAACTTAACAGTATTTCTTACTATTCTGCAACTGTGCAGAGTACACAGAGTAGGCTGCTAAACGGCGGTGACACACACTGAATGGAATATGTGACTTTAATATTTGAGTTTGAAAACTTAACAGTATTTCTTACTATTCTGCAACTGTGCAGAGTACACAGAATAGGCTGCTAAACGGCGGTGATACACACTGAATGGAATATGTGACTTTGATATTTGAGTTTGAAAACTTAACACTATTTCTTACTATTCTGCAACTCTGCAGAGTACACAGAATGTGCTGCTAAACTGCGGCGAAGCACACTGAATGGAATATGTGACTTTAATATTTGAGTTTGAAAACTTAACAGTATTTCTTCCTATTCTGCAACTCTGCACAGTACACAGAATGTGCTGCTAAACTGCGGCGAAGCACACTGAATGGAATATGTGACTTTAATATTTGAGTTTGAAAACTTAACAGTATTTCTTCCTATTCTGCAACTCTGCACAGTACACAGAATGTGCTGCTAAACTGCGGCGAAGCACACTGAATGGAATATGTGACTTTGATATTTTAGTTTGAAGACTTAACAGTATTTCTTCCTATTCTGCAACTCTGCACAGTACACAGAATGTGCTGCTAAACTGCGGCGACGCACACTGAATGGAATATGTGACTTTGATATTTTAGTTTGAAGACTTAACAGAATGTGCTCTAATCTGCAACTTTGCACACTAAACAGAATGTGCTCTAATCTGCAACTTTGCACACTAAACAGAATGTGCTCTAATCTGCAACTTTGCACACTAAACAGAATGTGCTCTAATCTGCAACTGTGCACACTAAACAGAATGTGCTCTAATCTGCAACTTTTCACACTAAACAGAATATTTTTTTTTTTTTTTTTTGTTTTTTTCCCCCCACACAAAATAACCTGCTGCCCCCACACACAGTAGTCCTAAAAAGGACTTTTGGTTCTTTTTTTTCACAATTTTTGTTTTTTTCCTCCCTACACTGCCTTTCCCTTCCTATCCTCAGCTCTCCCTGGCTCAGACTGAGCCGAACTCGATGGTCAGGTGCTATACAGCACCCGACCACGGGTTCTGGCCAGCCAATCAGTGTAATGCCAGCAGCCAACATGGCTGCTGGCATTACACCGATGTCAGAGCCTCCCTGCACGTTTATTGGCTGCGCAGCAGCCGCAAAACGTGCGGGGAGGAGACCCGAACATGGCGGGCGAGCACATGCGGTACTCGTACGAGTACCGCCATGTGCCGAGCAGAGCGATGCTCGAGCCGATCCGAGCATCGGTCGAGCATGCTCGCTCAACACTAACATACACTGTTTGCTTTCCCATTCCTGTTTCACTGGTAGCTACGCTCCTTTAGTGTAAATTGGTATGTCAACCCACAGCAGCGGGGTACCATTTTTCTTAGGCTGGCAAGAAGTCCTCCTAGAAAATCCTACGCCATTGAACCATTTTAGTATCTTTGAAGTGACTGATGTGTAAAACAAATGTTTGGTTTTTTTCCTGTAGCACCACATTCTGGAAATAGTTGTGCAAACTAACTTAGGGGTAAAAAGGCAAGTGACCCCTCATTAGATGCGGCATGTTGTCTTCTTTCCAAAATGGTATAGTTTATCTACCTTTTCTTCACTTCTGAAGGTGTTATAGCCATTTTCATAGAGGCAAGTCAGGTTTGAGAAAATGTTAGAAACATCAGTTTGTAGTAGGTGTAGTTTTCTACTTCTAGCACTCCCTAAGATAGTTCAGCTCATACCAATGGGGTGTCGTTTGACTCCTAAGAGCTTTAGCTAACGAATGCAGTTGAAAATTCCATGGTTTCACAGAGTTCCATACATTTGAAGGGGCAGAAATGTAAGAAAATGACTTTTTTTTCATTAGCGCCACCTCCTGGAAGCATTTGTGCATGTCAGCCTTTGGGTATGAAGGCAAGTGACCCCTCATTAGATGCGTCAGGTTGTTTTCTTTCCAAAATGGCATTGTTTTCTACCTTTCCTGCATATCTATTATGGTTATAACCATTTTAGTGCAAGCAGATAATTTAAGAAACAAAAGTGTCAGGTTTACGTACGTGTTCCTAGCACCCACATATTGTATGTTAAGCCACACAAATGGGCTACCATTAGTGATGAGCGAGCGTGCTCGGCCGATGCTCGGATCGGCTCGAGCATCGCTCTGCTCGGCACATGGCGGTACTCGTCGAGTACCGTCATGTGCTCTCCCGCCATGTTCGGGTGGCGGGGATCTGTGCCGGAAGAGGCACAGATCCGAAGACGCTCCGCTGGACCACCAGGGACTGGAGGTACGGGGGCATTGCGGAGATGAAGGGGGCATTGCGGAGATGAAGGGGGACATTGTGGAAGAGCGGCATAGACTCTATGCCCCTCTTCCACAATGTCCCCCTTCATCTCCGCTATGCCCGTCTTCCACAATGTCCCCCTTCATCTCCGCTATGCCCCTCTTCCACAATGTGCCCCTTCATCTCCGCTATGCCCCTCTTCCACAATGTCCCCCTTCATCTCCTCTATGCCATAGAGGAGATGAAGGGGGACATTGTGGAAGAGGGGCATAGCGAAGATGAAGGGGCACATTGTGGAAGAGGGGCATAGCGGAGATGAAGGGGCACATTGTGGAAGAGGGGCATAGCGGAGCTGAAGGGGGACATTGCGGAGCTGAAGGGGGCATTCGGAGATGAAGGGGGCATAGCGGAGATGAAGGGGGCATTGACCAGGCACCCTCCCCTCATCAGAGCAGGGGGTGCCTGGTGTCGCCCCATTGAAGTCAATGGGGCTCGGGTGCTCGGCCGAGCACTCGAGCCTCAGGGGGTGCTCGGACAGAGCACCCGAGCATCGGGGTGCTCGCTCAACATTAGCTACCATTAGTGATGAGCGAGCATGCTCGGCCGAAGCTCGGTTCGGCTCGAGCATCGCTCTGCTCGGCACATGGCGGTACTCGTACGAGTACCGCATGTGCTCGCCCGCCATGTTCGGGTCTCCTCCCCGCACGTTTCGCGGCTGCTGCGCAGCCAATAAACGTGCGGGGAGGCTCTGACATCAGTGTAATGCCAGCAGCCATGTTGGCTGCTGGCATTACACTGATTGGCTGGCCAGAACCCGTGATCGGGTGCTGTATAGCACCTGACCAGCGAGTTCGGCTCAGTCTTAGCCAGGGAGAGATGAGGATAGGAAGGGAAAGTCAGTGTAGGGAGAAGAAAAGTGTGTTTGAACAACATATAAAGACCCAAAAGTCCATTTTAGGACTATTGTGTGTGGGGGCAGCAGTTATATTTTGTTTGGGGGGGCACAGATTTAAAAAAAAAACGTCACATATTCCGTTCACTGTGCCTAGCCGCAGATTAGAAGCACATTCTGTTTAGTGTGCAAAGTTGCAGATTAGCAGCACATTCTTTTTAGTGTGCAAAGTTGCAGATTAGCAGCACATTCTGTTTAGTGTGCAAAGTTGCAGATTAGCAGCACATTCTGTTTAGTGTGGAAAGTGTAAAAAATAAACGTCACATATTCCGTTCACTGTGCCTAGCCGCAGATTAGCAGCACATTCTGTTTAGTGTGTAAAGTTGCAGATTAGCAGCACATTCTGTTTAGTGTGCAAAGTGTAAAAAATAAACGTCACATATTCCGTTCACTGTGCCTAGCCGCAGATAAGCAGCACATTCTGTTTAGTGTGCAAAGTTGCAGATTAGCAGCACATTCTGTTTAGTGTGCAAAGTGTAAAAAATAAACGTCACATATTCCTTTCACTGTGCCTAGCCGCAGATTAGCAGCACATTCTGTTTAGTGTGCAAAGTTGCAGATTAGCAGCACATTCTGTTTAGTGTGGAAAGTGTAAAAAATAAACGTCACATATTCCGTTCACTGTGCCTAGCCGCAGATTAGCAGCACATTCTGTTTAGTGTGCAAAGTGTAAAAAATAAACGTCACATATTCCTTTCACTGTGCCTAGCCGCAGATTAGCAGCACATTCTGTTTAGTGTGCAAAGTTGCAGATTAGCAGCACATTCTGTTTAGTGTGCAAAGTTGCAGATTAGCAGCACATTCTGTTTAGTGTGCAAAGTGTAAAAAATAAACGTCACATATTCCGTTCACTGTGCCTAGCCGCAGATAAGCAGCACATTCTGTTTAGTGTGCAAAGTTGCAGATTAGCAGCACATTCTGTTTAGTGTGGAAAGTGTAAAAAATAAACGTCACATATTCCGTTCACTGTGCCTAGCCGCAGATTAGCAGCACATTCTGTTTAGTGTGCAAAGTTGCAGATTAGCAGCACATTCTGTTTAGTGTGCAAAGTGTAAAAAATAAACGTCACATATTCCGTTCACTGTGCCTAGCCGCAGATAAGCAGCACATTCTGTTTAGTGTGTAAAGTTGCAGATTAGCAGCACATTCTGTTTAGTGTGCAAAGTGTAAAAAATAAACGTCACATATTCCGTTCACTGTGCCTAGCCGCAGATAAGCAGCACATTCTGTTTAGTGTGCAAAGTTGCAGATTAGCAGCACATTCTGTTTAGTGTGCAAAGTGTAAAAAATAAACGTCACATATTCCGTTCATTGTGCCTAGCCGCAGATTAGCAGCACATTCTGTTTAGTGTGCAAAGTTGCAGATTAGCAGCACATTCTGTTTAGTGTGCAAAGTGTAAAAAATAAACGTCACATATTCCGTTCACTGTGCCTAGCCGCAGATAAGCAGTACATTCTGTTTAGTGTGCAAAGTTGCAGATTAGCAGCACATTCTGTTTAGTGTGCAAAGTGTAAAAAATAAACGTCACATATTCCTTTCACTGTGCCTAGCCGCAGATTAGCAGCACATTCTGTTTAGTGTGCAAAGTTGCAGATTAGCAGCACATTCTGTTTAGTGTGCAAAGTGTAAAAAATAAACGTCACATATTCCTTTCACTGTGCCTAGCCGCAGATTAGCAGCACATTCTGTTTAGTGTGCAAAGTTGCAGATTAGCAGCACATTCTGTTTAGTGTTCAAAGTGTAAAAAATAAACGTCACATATTCCTTTCACTGTGCCTAGCCGCAGATTAGCAGCACATTCTGTTTAGTGTGCAAAGTTGCAGATTAGCAGCACATTTTGTTTAGTGTGCAAAGTTGCAGATTAGCAGCACATATTCCGTGTAATATGAAGAAGGCGGGTAAAAAGGGACGGGGAAGTGGACGTGATCCTGATAGTTCAGGGCGCGGGTCAGGACGCGTAGAAACTGTGCCTGGTGCCAGAGCACAAGAAAGAAAGACATCCACCATACCTAGCTTCATGTCTCAGTTTACAGGGCGTCGCAGGACATCACTCTCGAGGTCAGACCACTGCGAACAGGTGGTCGGTTGGATTTCAGGTGATACTGTTTCCAGTCGGTTAAGCACCACCCTGTCTTCCACCAAGTCCACTCTCTGTAGCCAAGAGTCTGGTCAACATAATCCTCACCCTGATCATCCTTCCTCCCACCATAGAGGGTCTGGCCAAAGAAGTGATCCCACACTGGGATATAGTGAGGAGCTCGTCTCATCACCAATCCTTCATTTGACCCTCTCTCCAAGCACGCTTGCAGAGGAACATGACATCTTGTGCCCTGATTCACAACCTCTAGAGGGTACCCAATCACATGAAGATGACAGAGGGGAACGGCATTTAAGGTCAAAGGAAGTGGATGATGATGATGAGACACAGTTGCCATCAAATCAACCACTATTACTGTCTCAAGACCTTGATGAGGAGGATGATACACAGTTGTCAATGACTGAGTATGTGGTGGGATCAAGAAATGAGGAGGATGATCAGAGTGAGGAAGTGGAGGAGGACTTGGTGGACGATGAGGTGACTGACCCCACCTGGGAAGGTGGAGAGCCGAGCGATGACAGCAGTCCTGAGGGTGAGCCATCTGCAGCACCGCAACAGGCTGGAAGAGGCAGTGGTGTGGCTAAAGAAAGAAGGCGGACCGCACCAAACCGGCCCGCAAATGTTCCATGGAGCACCCCCTTGCATAAATCTCCCTTGCCAAGGGCTAGGTGTTCCGCGGTATGGCGTTTTTTTAAGGAAAGTGCGGACGACAAAAGAATTGTAGTTTGCAACCTGTGCCACACCAGAATGAGCCGAGGCATGAACACTAGCAACCTCACCACCACCAGCATGATCCGACACATGGCATCCAAGCACCATAATAAGTGGGAGGAACGCCCGGATCGCCAATCTGTGTCTGCAGGCCACACCACTGCCTCCTCTTCCCCTGTTTTCAGTGCCGGCCAATCGCCTGTCGAAGGCGCAGGCCCGCATACCTCCCGCCCTGCACCTGTACCATCTGAAGCACCATCAGCGACCACATCCACTTCCCTGTCCCAGCGCAGTGTCCAAATGTCGTTACCCCAGGCATTTGAGCGCAAGCGAAAATACCCAGCCACCCACCCACAGGCCATAGCACTAACCTCACACCTTTCCAAATTACTGGCCATCGAAATGCTGCCATTTAGGCTTGTGGACACTGTGTCCTTCCGCAGCCTGATGGCAGCAGCTGTCCCTCGGTACGCAGTCCCCAGCCGAAACTACTTTTCCCGGTGTGCCATCCCCGCCTTACACCACCATGTGTCCCGTAACATCACCCGTGCCCTGACCAACGCAGTTACTGGGAAGGTCCACTTAACGACTGACACATGGAAAAGTGCTTGTGGCCAGGGACGCTACATTTCCCTGACGGCACACTGGGTGAATGTCGTGGAGGCTGGGAGCGACTCGGACCCTGGGATGGCACAGGTGCTACCCACGCTGAGGATTGCGGGCCCTACCGCCATCAGGGTTTCCACCAGCACCTATTTTATTGGCTCCTCCTCCTCCGTTTCCACCTCCGAATTCTCTGCGCGCAGCGCCACTCACCCATCAGCCGGTAGCTGGAAGCAGTGTAGCACTGCAGTGGGGAAGCGTCAACAGGCCGTGCTGAAGCTGATCTGCCTTGGGGACAAACAGCACACGGCCTCAGAGCTGTTGCAGGGGATTAGTCACCAGACCGAGCAGTGGCTCTCGCCACTCAACCTGCAACCAGGCATGGTTGTGTGTGATAATGGGCGTAACTTGGTGGCGGCTTTGGAGCTCGGCAAGCTCACACACGTACCATGCCTAGCGCATGTATTTAATTTAGTGGTTCAGCGATTTCTAAAAACCTACCCCAATTTGCATGATCTCTTGACCAAGGTGCGCCGCGTGTGTGCACATTTCCGTAAGTCATCAACAGCTTCAGCCGGCCTGTTGAAGCTGCAGCAGCGCTTACAATTGCCAGCTCACCGGCTGCTGTGTGACGTGAGCACGCGCTGGAACTCCACCTTCCACATGTTGGCCCGGCTTTGTAAGCAGCAGAGGGCAGTAGTGGAGTACCAGCTGTTACACGGTCGTCGCCTCTCCGTTCAACTTCCTCTAATCAGAAGTGAGGAGTGGGAATGGATGTCAGACCTCTGTGAGGTTTTACGCAATTTTGAGGAATCGACACAGATGGTGAGCGGCGATAACGCTATTATCAGTGTAACCATCCCACTTCTGTGTCTACTGAAACGCTCGCTGCTCACAATTAAAACCGACGCTTTGCATGTGGAAGAGGTGGAAATGCGGGAGGAAGAGCTTACACAAGGTGATAGCCAGAGCACCCTCACTTCGTCTTCTCAGCGACAATTGGAGGAGGCAGAGGAGGAGGAGGAGGAAGACACGGTTGCCTCCGCTACAGAGGGTAGCCATGGAACTTTAGTTCCATCTCTTCAGCGTGGGTGGGCAGAAGAGGAGGAAGAGGATGAGGAGATTGAGAGTCATCCTCCTGGTGAGGACAGCGAAATCTTGCCTGTTGGTACTCTGGCACACATGGCTGACTTTATGTTAGGCTGCCTTTCCCGTGACCCACGCGTTATACGCATTTTAGACAACGCGGATTACTGGGTGTTCACCCTTCTGGACCCCCGCTACAAAGAGAATTTCTCATCTCTCATTCCTCCGGTGGAGAGGACAAGCAAAATGGTGCAATACCAGAAGGTTCTTGTTGAAAAATTGCTCCAAAATTTTCCATCTGACAACGCTGGCGGCAGAGTACGTGCTACCTTGGCCAACCGAGAAGGGGAGAAAAGGGGAGCACACAGCAGTTCCGACAAAGGCAGGGCAACACTCTCCAAGGCGTGGGACACCTTCATGACACCCCACCAGCACCCTCACCCTGATGCGCAGCCTAGTGTCACAAGGAGGGAAAAGTTTTGGAAGATGGTGAAGGAGTACGTAGCACACCGTGTCAGCGTCCTCAATGATCCCTCTGTGCCTTACAACTACTGGGTGTCCAAGCTGGACACGTGGTATGAACTGGCACTCTACGCCTTGGAGGTGCTGGCCTGCCCTGCCACCAGCGTTCTGTCTGAGCGGGTATTTAGTGCTGCTGGTGGCATCATAACAGATAAGCGTATCCGCCTTTCCACAGAAAATGCTGATAGGTTGACACTTATAAAAATGAACAAGGCCTGGATTTCCCCTGACTTCTCCACTCCACTGGAGGAAAGCCCCGGGGGAACATAAAGTCACTTTATATATGTTATTTACAATGATGGGAATACTCTGTATTCCCATTCACCCCTTCCACCCAAAAAACGGGTATATGGTTGACTCTCTTCCATATACCCTGTGATATAATTTTTATATAGGGCCAGCTCACCAGCGGGCCCTGTGATATAATTTTTATATAGGGCCAGCTCACCAGCGGGCCCTGTTTGACAACTTTTTGTATAGGTCAGCTCACCAGCGGGCCTTCTTATATAATGTTTTATTGGGTCAGCTCTCTAGCGGGCCCTCTCATATAATGTTTTATAGCGTCAGCTCACTAGCGGGCCTTCGCATATAATGTTTAGGATGGTCAGCTCCGCAGCAGACCCTCACCCATAATGTTTTAGATGGTCGGCTCAGCGCACGTTTCCCTCTTAATCATGGCCCCAGTTCAGAAAAATCGAGGAAATTTTTTGCAGAATTTGCCTCTGCGCACGTTTCTCTCTTAATCATGGCCCCAGTTCAGAAAAATCGAGGAAATTTTTTGCAGAATTTGCTTCTGCGCACGTTTCCCTCTTAATCATGGCCCCAGTTCAGAAAAATCTAGGAAATTTTTTGCAGAATTTGCCTCTGCGCACGTTTCCCTCTTAATCATGGCCCCAGTTCAGAAAAATCGAGGAAATTTTTTGCAGAATTTGCCTCTGCGCACGTTTCCCTCTTAATCATGGCCCCAGTTCCGAAAAATCGATGAAATTTTTTGTAGAATTTGCAGATGATATACAAGTAAATATACAGCAAATACTGTTTGGTAACAATTTTTCGCCTAAAGTCGTTTTTATCTTCCTTTTTGTGTGTTTTACGGTCAGTCTGTAAAAATGGCGTACTACGGGCGAAACATCGTTCCCAGCAGCGACGTTGGAGTCCAAGATGCATCCAGACATCCTCCCTATGCTGTCCCTGAACCATTTCTGTGGTGTTTCCATCATTTTCTGCCCTTTTCCTATGGACCAGGCACCCTCCCCTCATCAGAGCAGGGGGTGCCTGGTGTAATGCTCGAGTCCTCCCATTGACTTCAATGGGGCTCGGGTGCTCGGCCGAGCACTCGAGCCTCCGGGGGTGCTCGGCCAGAGCACCCGAACACCCGAGCATTGGGGTGCTCGATCATCACTAGCTACCATTTTTCTCATGTTGGTAGCAGGTACTGAATACAGCAGGAAATGTTATGGTTTTCAAAGATTTTAGTATCTTTGAAGTGGTGGAAATGTAAAAAAAACATGTATTTATTCCCATAGCGCCACCTTTTGGAAATATTTGTGCACTTCAGCCCAGGGGTAGAAAGGCAAGTGACCCCTCATTTGATGCGGGAGAATGTCTACTTTCCAAAATGGTATACCTTTTATACCTTTCCATCATGTCTCTAACAGTTATGAACATTTTAGTACAAGCAGCCATTTTCGAAGAAGCAAACAGGTAGGTGTAGTTATGTTTTTCTGGCACCCCTAAGGTATGTCGATTCATTCCAATGGGGTGTCATTTTTCTCCTAAGAGCACTAGCTAATGAATACAGTTGGAAATTCCATGGTTTTCACAGATTTCCATACAGATGAAGGGGCAGAAATGTAAGAAAATGCCATTTTTTTCCTATAGTGCCACCTTCTGGAAGCATTTGGGCACAACAGGCTTGGGGTAAGAAGGCAATTCACCCCTCATTAGATGCGCCAGGTTGTCTTCTTTCAAAAATGGTATGGTTTGTGTAGCCTTTCTTCACTTCTCTAGTTGTTATAACCATTTTTGTACAGACAAGTAATGTTTGAGAAAATGTTAGAAAAATTAGTGGTTGCAATAGGTGTAGTTTGGTACTTGTAGCGCCCACTAAGGTAGGGGAACTCATACCAATGAGGTGTCATTTTTCTCCTAAGAGCACTAGCTAATGAATACAGTTGGAAATTCCATGGTTTTCACAGATTTCCATACAGATGAAGGGGCAGAAATGTAAGAAAATGCCATTTTTTTCCTATAGTGCCACATTCTGGAAGCATTTGGGCACAACAGGCTTGGGGTAAGAAGGCAATTCACCCCTCATTAGATGTGGCAGGTTGTCTTCTTTCCAAAATGGTATGGTTTGTGTAGCCTTTCTTTACTTCTCTAGTTGTTATAACCATTTTTGTATAGACAAGTAATGTTTGAAAAAATGTTAGAAAATTTAGAGGTTATAGTAGGTGTCTTTTTGCACTTCTAGCATCCCCTGTGGTAGGTGAACCCATACCAATGGGGTGTCATTTTTCTCCCAAGAGCACTAGATAATCAATATAGTTGTAAATTCCATGGTTTTCCCAGATTTCAGTACTGTTGAAGTGGCAGAAATGTAAGAAAATGCCATTTTTTTTCTATAGTGCCACCTTCTGGAAGCATTTGGGCACAACAGGCTTGGGGTAAGAAGGCAATTTACCCCTCATTAGATGCGGCAGGTTGTCTTCTTTCCAAAATGGTATGGTTTGTGTAGCCTTTCTTTAATTCTCTAGTTGTTATAACCATTTTTGTATAGACAAGTAATGTTTGAGAAAATGTTAGAAAATTTAGAGGTTGTAGTAGGTGTCTTTTTGCACTTCTAGCATCCCCTGTGGTAGGTGAACCCAAACCAATGGGGTGTAATTTTTCTCCCAAGAGCACTAGCTAATGAATACAGTTGTAAATTCCATGGTTTTCACAGATTTCAGTACAGTTGAAGGGGCAGAAATGTAAGAAAATGCCATTTTTTTCCTATAGTGCCACCTTCTGGAAGCATTTGGGTACCACAGGCTTGGGGCAAGAAGGCAAGTTACCCCTCATTAGATGCGGCAGGTTGTCTACTTTTCAGAAATATATAGTTTTATATAGTTATTCCACTGTTTTAGGGTAGTTTTACCACAAAAACCCTAGAATGTGCATTTTAGTTTATAAAGTTGAAAATGTCATTTTGCGCTGCTGGTGATTAGGGCTCTACGCTAGCCTTGGACTTAGGTAAAACTATACAAATTTGGTATTTTTTTACTCGGGGGACTCTGGGCTTTTTCAAATAATTGAAACTTTTTCAATCAAGGTAAATGTTTTTGATACATAGTATGTGATTTTAGCAAAATGAGTAAATTTTCACTTTTTTTTGTCATTATGACATCATAGCTTTTTGCACGATGTAAAATTCTCTTCATGTAAGGTATCACGAGAAAGCTCAATTCGTTCTGAAAAAAACAATATATAGTTTTCCATATTTAACTAAAAATCCCCACAGGAAATCAAGCCTAAACGGAAGGATAGCAAAAATGTTGAAAAAGTGTCTGGCCTGCAGGGTTCAGAAAATGGCCCGAGCCTCTGGCACTGAAGGGGTTAAACAATGCGTCAACATTTTTTACTGCAGAGGATTTTAACTGTTTCTGCATCAATGCATGAACATCAGTTTTAATAGTTAAATCTGGGACAGTAGTCTCAGACATTTAATTAATTTTAACAAAATGTGCAACATCTTTATAAGCAATAAGGAAAGGAACATTTAAATTTGTAGAGAAATTCTTTTCCCATTAACTTTTAAATTAGTGTAATATGAAAAGTGTGTTCCCCCTCCTTCTAAAGATGTGATAGTGACATTTTCTACAGGCACTTCCTGAAGAATATCAGGTAAAACTAATGAAATATCTGCTTGTGTATCTAAATATCCTTTGTATTCTATTCCCCTATATACAACTTGTAACTCATTTGGATCCACTTTCTTGTGTATCATGTACTGAGTTGTGTAATTCTACTTTAATCTGTCCTACGGATTTTTTAGTAATTGCAGGAATGGTAGGTGTAGATGTACCACTCTTGTCTGTGAGTTGTGCATCTTTTAATTTGTTTTGAGCTCCTTGATTGCGATCTCTGTATTTATTATCTTTCTTATGTCTGTATCTGTTAGGTGCCTTTATAAAAGGATTTAATCCATATTTACTTGGTGTACTATCAGATTTAACTGAATCACCTGATGTCTTTTGAGGCTGAGAGTTTGTATATTGTGGTTTTGATTCCTCTTTATAGCTAGTGGAAGGCTCTCTCTACTCTCTGATATTAGAGTTTCTGTATGTGTTGTTGAATTTCGTCTGGGTGTGTTTTCTCTGTGGGGAATTATTTTCTTTGTTTTCCTTTGTTTAGATGTCCCAGTCTGATCTCCAGTAAGAGATAAACCCAGAAGATCATATGTGGATTTAAGAATTTGCAGGACAACGTTTGACTTGTCTCCTATGGGGACATGCTGAATTTGTCTATCCAAGTCTAGAATTAAGCCTTGCCCTTTAATGAGGGGTTTTAAACACCCCCATGTTATTTCATGATTGTTCTGAGTAAAACATAAACCCAATGAATATGCAGCTATAATGCCACTCATCTTATTGACATGGCATAACGTTTCAGATAAAGAAGATAAGGTAACATTACCGTGGGTCCAATCTCTGGCTTCTTCAGCAGTAACTGATAAACAAGGAGGTAATAGTGCATTTACTAAGGCTTGCCTCTGGGGTGCATGTGGTGTGGGGTAAACTCCATCTAATACATTTATTCTGTCATTTAACCAAAGGGCAATTTCTTTATGGTCACTAGGTGCACTACCTATGGTTGCTTTGATGTGTGACAACGGAATGCTTGTGTGTGCATGTAATGTGACAATAGGTGTGATACCTGGAGGTCCTCTTAAGGTTTGTTCCAGGATTTTAGTTAACAATTTAATTTTCCTCACTAGTAGCTCATTGCGATTTATCTCACCTTGTGGAGGTAATTCATTATCTTGTACAGGCCAGGGTATATAAATGAGATCTGGGTGATCCCCAAGATTCTCCTATATTTAACAGACCATGTCTTCTAACACTTACAGGTAAAATGGGAGGGGTGCCCATTATTCTTATTGAGTCTTCATATGTCATATTAATGATCATATGTCTGGCTGGATTAAAGTCAATATCTTGGTACTCAGAAGTGGTTGCGGCTAATTGCTGGTCACCATTTATTAATTTGATTACAATTAGACAGTAACGTGCTGCTTGTCCCCAAGGGCCATAAGTAATTTCAAGGCAAATAATATCAAAATCTCTGACATCACGTCTATTCTGCAAATTGGACAGCTCATCCAGTCTTATGATATTGGTAAACTGGATAGCCATGATATTTTAGTGCCTTCTCTTACGTATAAGAGGCTCTGGAGTATATATATATTAATTGTAGGTAATCTTTTTCATTTAAATTAGACTCTTATGTCCCAAATCTGGGGATGCCAATTGTGACAGAGGAATAAAATAGTGCTAAAATAGCACTAAATGTGGGTTCTTCCTCTTGTCCCAGAGAAAGTTATGAGATATAATTATTCCCTATCCTAAATATCGGTGTGTAATATCTCAGTTATTTCTGTAGACTGGCTGTATACAAGTAATATAAGGACAATAAAAAGGATTACAGTGTCTATATATATATATATATATATCATGAAAATGTTTATTGGCTAGCTAAAAGATATCAAGCAAGAAAACTTAGCAATAACATAATAAAACAAGTTACATTACATTACAAAATCCAACTAGCAGAGTGTGAGATAATTATAAAATTTTGCTTGCCATAATAGAGAAATCACATACCAGTCAGTCTTGGTCATTTAGAGTGTCAGGAAACCTGATCTGTCCGCTACTGACTTATAGGGGTCCTGACACTCAATGTATTTACCTCTTCTCTTAGCATGAGCCAAGGAGGTGAGGAACATGCATTTGGCTCGTGCACGGAAAGACCATATTTGGGGATGGATATAGCAATTGGCTATTGGACCTGTTGCTAAGGGTCTTAGGTGGAAGTAGCCAACGGTATACTTCTCCTATCTAGAGGCCCAGGGGTGAAAAGGACAACTGTCTAACCTTTTTCTAAGCCAGTGGTTCTCAACCTGTGGGTCAGGACCCCTTTGGGGGTCCAATGATGATTTGCCAGGGGTCGCTTAAAACCATCAGATATTTATATTTCGATTCATAACAGTAGCAAAATTACAGGGATGAAGGAGCAACTAAATAATTTTACTGTTAGGGGTCACCACAACTTGGGAAATTTTATCAAAGGGTCGCGGCACTAGAAAGGTTGAGAACCGCTGTTCTAGGCGCTATAGGGGAAGTGTAGCAAATATCAGTTAGGGCAGACAGTTATGTGACAATAAGTCTGTCCAGATAAAGTAAGAATATGTTCTAGCATTCTCTGTCATGGCTAGAAAAATAAATGTATATAGTAACCCTTTGTGTGCCATGTAAGAATAGCTATATGCAGAATACAATAGGGTTATGGGTAGAAAGTATATAAATCATATAAAATGTATAGGGGGGCTAATTCCCCTACAACAGGATCTTTCACTTGAACACCACTATAAGATACAGCAATCATGTGATCAGTGCATACCTCCCAACATTTCAAATTGCCAAAGAGGGACAATTGTGTTTTGGGGGGTGTTGCTGGGGGTGTGGCTGGTGGGTGGGGAATTAATGAGAATTTTTAGGCTGTTTCATGACCTTCTGACGCCTCCTTGTGTTACCTAATAAATGACTTATAACAAGACCAAAGTATTGTATTTAAGCAGACTAATTTATAAACACATATACTGATATTTAAAGAAACAATAATGTGAGTTTTATTGCTGTGGAGAAATATGTTACACTTATACACACCACACAATCTGATCTCCTAAAAAGAGGGACATCATGGTGGGAAAGAGGGACAGTGGGATTTGGGTCTAAAAGAGGGACTGTCCCTCCTAAAGAAGGACACTTGGGAGGTATGCCAGTGGGCATGGCAACACTGTGCTGGTGCACACAAGCCTGATGTCACAACTACACTATGTGGTCTGTAAGCCACACCCCTCTTTATATTTCTCTGTAACTGCCACTTACTAGCTAGTATTAACTGTCATTTCCTTCCTCACTAACCTGAGGAAAAGGTTACTGTGGAGAAGACTTGAATCAAACAATGTATATCTTAAATATACAGGCGAAGCTAAACATATCTAAAAAGTACCATCACTCAAAAGATAAAAATAATCATAAAATTTTATTGAAATCAAAACACCTCCATCCTCATCACATCAAACCATAAAAAACAAATAAGTGCTCGATACAAACTAGGAATGGCACTATAAAAATATAAACTAATAATTCAATATCAATGATAAAAAAGCAATAATAGAAAAATTCACTTACATAATACATAAAATGAATATCAAACGCCACATATGGTATCCTGGCCAGGAAAAGTGAACTACCTTCACCAATGCAACGCGTTTCACACAATAAAGTGCTTTATCAAGCTTAAAAAGCAGAGAAAGCTCCATGCGGTGCTTGAAAACTGACAGCTATTTAAACAGGTTAACAGCTGGTCATTAATTGAATCGTACATCTCCCCTCCCCACGGTGTGTCTAAGGACTCAAAATACCATGCTGTTAACCCATTATCAGCACCTTTTTAAACACATGAATAGCTAAAATGGGAAAATATAATATAATACAGAAGGTATGACTCAATATAAAGAGATTGGGACTTGATCTTATCCTTCATATCAACGCGGGGAAACGTTTCAATGTACTGGCTCTTCCCATACAATAACATTGATTAATGGTATTGGACTACAAAAAGGAAGACAATTCGATATTCTCGTTCAAACCCTTTGAATGTAATGTTTGTAGGGTATATATCCAAAAGGCTTCCCTCCTATTAAGCATCCTGATCAGATCCCCTTTTCTGATATCCAATGAGATTTTTTCAATAGCATACCCCTTAACCCCTTAAGGATCATTGATGTGCCAGGCTACACGCCGCTACGGAAGCCCTGAACCAGAACTTAAAAAAAAAGCCCCGTGGTCCTCAAGGGCCAGCCACTTGTGTGCGCTCTGGTCCGTAAGGGGTTAAGCAATTTGGGATTCTTATGGTGAATCTCAGAGAAGTGACGCAATACAGAGTGATCCTGAAATCCAAAACTGATATTTCTCTTGTGTTCATATAGACGTTTTTTAAATTCTCTCTTCGGTCGTCCCACATACCTTAGCCCACAAGGGCGCTCTAGGACATAGATGACGCCAGTACTACTACACGTAATAAATTGTTTAATGGGAAATAACTTTCCCTCTTCATTTTGAAAGTCCAAAGTCTTCTTGGGACAGTTGGCACATGCGGCACAACGTCCGCAGTAATGCCAACCGATAACCGGTGTTTTGGACCCAAGAAGACCCTGAACTTTTTTATCCCCTTTCTTTTTTTTATGGGCTCTTAGCTGGGTTAGAGCCAATATGCTCCGCAAGTTAGGACTCTTTCTACAAATAATTTTAACCCTTTCAGGAATTATATTGCTCCACACTGTATCTTCCATTATGATTGGCCAATACTTTTGCAAATGGCCTCAATAGTAGGTACCCACTTAGAAAATACAGTGCTAAAGCAAATTCCATACATATTTTATCCCGTTCATTTGCTCCTTCTTTCTCCATAATTCTATTATTCACACTATTTATTTTATAAATTTTATTTTTACCTTTCTTTCTATTAAAATACTTATCCATATATGTACGTTTTACCTTCTCATATGTTCTTACATTCACACTTTCTATTATTATTTATTCTTTTATGAACTATATTTTGTTTATACATTTTTCTCATCATCCTTCTATAAAATAGGTGTTTAATTTCTTGCACGGATTTAGTTTTTATAACCCGATTTTGTATCTTTTTATCATTGTTTACATTTTCCTTATCATACTTGCCTTTACCGCTCCCTAATATTGTCCTGTTAGTATCAGCGTCATCTATCCCCCACAGACTAGATTTCAGAGAGAGAATCTTTTGGTCCATATTGGCCCTCAGGTCCCTCTGCATCACCCCCCCACCTCCAGAATCATCCTGTTCAGCATCCTCTAAGCCCAATACACTAGAACGTTTCAATCCCAACACAAACATAAAATCATCAAATATTTTTTTAACATATCTATCTCTGGATGTTGTTCTTCATACTGGGAGCTTGATGGAAACTGAAAGAAAAAAAATATTTCATTAATACATTCCCCTTCTATGTTTTTTTTTCACAAAGACCTACAGAGACTTCTATGGAGGAAGTGAACTCCCTGTCTTCTATGCAGTACAAGGCATTAACAAGGAGAGCACAAATTTTATGTAGTGTAAGCCATCTCTTCTCAGATGTGGAATCTGGTTGAAAGACCAGACAGATAACAGCAGGGGACAATCTTCTTCCTATGAGAACAATGAAAGCCCTGCCCCCCTTGACAAGTTTTTCAGGTTTTTCCCTTATCTGAATTAAAGATTGTCCCTCTCTGCAGTCTACCTGGTCACCTCCCTTCTGATATGGCTGAACAATGTTACATCAGTAAAATGTTTTGGAACGGGATACTTTGTCATTGAATTACTCTTGAACTACAGCTGACAGAACTGAAATAACACTCTCCAAGGTCCAAATACTATGATGATTAATTAGAGCTACTTTTATTATGAAACATTACTATCCCTTTTAGTATGAATATCCTACAACAGGGGAAGGCAATTATAATGGCCTGAGAGTTGCATCTGTGTTAATACATATTTTCAAAGGGAACTAGCAGTACTGCATACACAAACACACACACACAAACACACACTTAAATGTAGGAAAAATGTACATGCTTTGTTTACAGAATGTGGAGTTGATAATTATGGTACTTTATCTAAAATAAAATGAGTTCTTATGTACATAATGGGCCTGTCAGGGATTTCACAAGTGTGATGCTGGTGAGCATATAAAAATGCTAGTTGCAAAACCAAATGGTTCCTAAAATGGTTCCCAAATAGTTCCTCTCCAGTTCAGCCAGGGAGCAACAAGGGTGGAAGTTCACTGAGAACTGGGAAGAACTGGGTTAAGGAACTTTGGAGGACAAATAATGAGAAACTCAGAGTACTGGAAATGAGTAATGAAAGACTACTAGGTGTCCAGACCAGGTATGATATGGTATGTGAGACACCACAGAATCCCCTATCACAGAGAGAAGGAGAATGAAAGAGAAGAGAGAAAGAAAAAATCAGAGTGAGAGAATGAGAGAGAGAAGAAGAGAGATAAGGAGAGAGAGAGGCGAGAAGAGGGGAGAGAGAGAAAGAGCGATAGAGAAAGTATAACAGCCGTTTGGCAATAGCAAAAACAGGCTAAGGAACGGATGCAGGGCATGGACTGTCCTTAAAAATCTGTGACGGTTTGCAGGCAATGGTTCAGCCACACCTGACAAACGTAAAATGCACAGGATCAGACTGATAAAGACAAGGCCTCATGTAAAGTTATACCCCTTGTGTTATTTGTTAATGTCACTAAAAGAAAATTATTGCAATAAAATGTATTTTAATTGAGATTGCTAATAACTAATCACAAAATAAAACCCAGTTTGAGATTGCAAATGTAACAACATGCAATATATAGCACAATGTCTTTAAAAAGTCACTCTTCAGGCATTTAGAGCAAATAAAATATAGGTTTTCCTATGATAATTTGTGCTCAGTTAGTGCATTTTTAATAGGAACTGGATAAATAATATGAATGTTCAGTCATACCTCCCAAGTGTCCCTTTCAGTGGGGTACTGTCCCCTAGAGATGAAAATCCCTATGTCCTTCTTTGCCACCCTGGTGTCCTTCATTTAGGAGATCAGACTGTGTGATGTGTAAAGAAGTGTATCACCCTGGTGTCCCTGTGTGTAGGAGATCAGACTGTGCGGTGTGTATATAAGTGTATCACCCTGGTGTCCCTGTGTTTAGGAGATCAGACTGTGTGGTGTGTATATAAGTGTATCACCCTGGTGTCCCTCATTTAGGAGATCAGACTGTGTGGTGTATATATAAGTGTATCACCCTGGTGTCCCTGTGTTTAGGAGATCAGACTGTGTGGTGTGTATATAACTGTATCACCCTGGTGTCCCTGTGTTTAGGAGATCAGACTGTGTGGTGTGTATAGAAGTGTATCACCCTGGTGTCCCTGTGTTTAGGAGATCAGACTGTGGGGTGTGTATATAAGTGTATCACCCTGGTGTCCCTGTGTTTAGGAGATCAGACTGTGTGGTGTGTATATAAGTGTATCACCATGGTGTCCCTGTGTTTAGGAGATCAGACTGTGTGGTGTGTATAGAAGTGTATCACCATGGTGTCCCTGTGTTTAGTAGCTCAGACTGTGTGGTGTGTATATAAGTGTATCACCCTGGTGTCCCTGTGTTTAGGAGATCAGACTGTGTGGTGTGTATATAAGTGTATCACCCTGGTGTCCCTGTGTTTAGGAGATCAGACTGTGTGGTGTGTATATAAGTGTATCACTCTGGTGTCCCTGTGTTTAGGAGATCAGACTGTGTGGTGTGTATATAAGTGTATCACCCTGGTGTCCCTGTGTTTAGGAGATCAGACTGTGTGGTGTGTATGTAAGTGTATCACCCTGGTGTCCCTCATTTAGGAGATCAGACTGTGTGGTGTGTATATAAGTGTATCACCCTGGTGTCCCTCATTTAGGAGATCAGACTGTGTGATGTGTATATAAGTGTATCACCCTGGTGTCCCTCATTTAGGAGATCAGACTGCGTGATGTGTATAGAAGTGTATCACCCTGGTGTCCCTGTGTTTAGGAGATCAGACTGTGTGGTGTGTGTATATAAGTGTATCACCCTGGTGTCCCTGTGTTTAGGAGATCAGACTGTGTGGTGTGTATATAAGTGTATCACCCTGGTGTCCCTGTGTTTATGAGATCAGACTGTGTGGTGTGTATATAAGTGTATCACCCTGATGTCCCTGTGTTTAGGAGATCAGACTGTGTGGTGTACAGAAGTGTATCACCCTGGTGTCCCTGTGTTTAGGAGATCAGACTGTGTGGTGTGTATATAAGTGTATCACCCTGGTGTCCCTGTGTTTAGGAGATCAGACTGTGTGGTGTGTGTATATAAGTGTATCACCCTGGTGTCCCTCATTTAGGAGATCAGACTGTGTGGTGTGTATAGAAGTGTATCACCCTGGTGTCCCTGTATTTAGGAGATTAGACTGTGTGGTGTGTATGGAAGTGTATCACCCTGGTGTCCCTCATTTAGGAGATCAGACTGTGCGGTGTGTATATAAGTGTATCACTTTGTTCCATAGAAAGAAAAACTCACAAATGTTTGTTTAAACTGCAGTATCTGTGTTTATAGATTAGTCAGTGTAAATAAAATGATTTGGTCTAGTTCTGAATTATTTATTCAGTCACATAAGGAGAAGGTCAATATGTTAAGGACTTTTTTAGCTTTCTCCACCCAGATGTGCAAGGATTTCTAGAGATAGATAGATAGATAGATAGATAGATAGATAGATAGATAGATACAAAATTGCCCTACCCAAAAAACCTCTCTCTTCCCCCCCAATCCCATGATGACCCTCCTAATGCGAGTCCAGTGCACTTGCATGGGGTTATAAGGGGGGGGGGGGGGAGATAAATTAGGTTAATAATGATATGCTGTTTATCTCCCCAAAAAATATCCTGTCTTGTATTTGCTGGGGGGTTGTAGACAATACAAACTATGACAATTAGAAATAAATTGGGGATGTACTAATACGATTCTGCACTAAAATAGGAGCTTCAATAGATTTGTGTTGGCACTGACACTGCCTGAATCCTACGTACAAAGCTGTGTATGCCAACAGTTCTCCTCCTTACTGTTAGCACCAAGGGGAGGGAAGTGAGGGATGTATTGATTCTTTTGGGGTGTTCATGTACGTCATTCTATAGGGGTATTATTCTGGGTTTGCTCTCATTAAAATCTCAACAATAGCAGAGTGGATGCACCAGGACACCCTAAAGGGTTCAAACATTCTCCTAAATACCCACAGCTTCAGGTGAATGCCAGTGCCAAGGTGGATACATTCTTTGCCCCCAAATAGGTTTTCTCACCCATATAGAATAACATGCACTTGTGTCATTGTGTCAGTTCATATAATTGTGATTGTTTATTGTGTTGTGTTATTTGTCCTCTGTGGTGCAGCTAGTTTGCTCAACAATATCTTCACTTTTATTTCATACATATGGCCCTTATAATGTTAACTGTACTTTCTACTATTATCCTTTCATTGTGTAATTACAAGTTTCTGTCAGTTGGTTTATTTTTCCTATAAGTGAGTTTACTCCCTGGTGTAAAGATGGAGAGGTGGTAAATGATGTACCTGGCAGGTAGAATACACAGCAGGACAGGCATGTGATGGTCAGGTGCTGAGAAGGGATGATGTTCTACACCTTACTGCGCAACTCGTTGACAATTCCCAGCATAGACGTTCGGATCGTCTTATCTACCAAGTACTGGATCATTTTGCTCTACAGAGTAAATGAAATAATTAGTAAGCAGCTGACTGGCAACCAAACTGGATTAATAATGGCACCAAACAGAAGGAAACCCAACAGACACCACTGATAACTTACGTCCATCTTTGCAGTGATGACAAAAAAGAAGGTCCCCCATTTGGATCACTGGGACACTGCATAAAGGCGAACCCCCAAGGTCCATTTACGTCACTGTAAATAGAAATACACACAAGGTTACATGTGAACCAACAATGTCTCTTCCTGTGAAGACGTATTGCAGTTAGGATTTGTGGCTAATATTCTGCTCACCTAAAGGGAGAATCCAGTTCAGTAGCAAATGTAAGTGAAAGCAGAGTGAGGAAAGCAGACGGCAACACATGGTCTAAATAAGCTTTCAGACTTCATGAGACTTTCAGACTGCTTTCTTCTCTGTGCTCCTGTTTGTTGTGTGCTGCCCCCCTTGGTGGACAGTGGTATAACAGGTCAATAGATGGTTCAGGTTTGACACAAAATTCTATCTCACAAATCTACTATATTTTGTAAAAAAGTAACTTTGATAACTAAACAAACAAACATCTTTTCCCCTGACATGGAGTGATGGACTGTATTAATTAGTGTTATTAATCATTTAAGTACCAAAAGGTTACAGACTGCTCTGCATCTTTGGGCACTTAAAGGACTAATAATACTACTTAACACAGTCCATCACCCCATGTCACATGGAGTAATTGTCTTAGGCTTGACGCATCACAGCCCCCTGGACAAGGCTTTCTGGGGAGAGGGGTCAACAACCCCACCTGAAACCAAGACGCTCTCTGATTGCCTTTGCGAGGTGGATTGCAATATCAAAATGGTATAAACAGCTTCACTTAGAAAGGAGTGGCAGAAACTGGTGCATTGTATTACTCCTTTTGGCAAATTTTAGCCCCTTGAGAGAATTTGGAGGTTTTAGGACTCAACACAAATATTTTATGGAAGAGAATAGAGGTGTTAGGCATTGTCCACCTCCTGGGACGCATTAAAATGACATTAGGTGTGAGGGACACTGTAGATATTTTGGTTCTCCTTCTGTTGAGGGGACAGGGGTGCATATGTAACAGACTTAACCTATGTAGAGGGAGACTGCACTGAAATAAAAGCCTTCAGCGGAGAACTCGAGATGTATTTCATACACATCGATAAGATCATATCGCCACAATATTGACCTTTAGTGAATCTAGGCCAATGTATCTCTTCTGCAGGGTAAGCCAGGCCAATGTTCAGCAGTTTGCCTCTCTGCTCAGAGGGCCAGCCAGCTCCTCCTCCCTTATGTTTCCCTGCCTGATTCAGTAACTCGCTCACGTGTGCTGTCCGCTACCCTCAGTACAGTATGTGCCGAGGGGAAGAGCCAGCAGAAACATGCACTGCTTCAGCTTCTCTGCTTTTTCTATAAATAAATGGGTGTTACAATCATCACCTGGTATGCCCATATGCCTGATACAACAAGCCACTGCTTCATGGGCTCAGAATTGCTTCTCATTTGTTTTGAACATAAGGCCATTAGAGGTGAATGATCCTCCACAATGTACAGTTAACGCTCAGTAACCTAGGGTCACCCTTTTAAGCCACTGTGTGCTGGAATGTAGATGTGTTTACCATGAAATGATACAAAGCCTAAACATATAAGCAGCCAATCATAGCCTCTGAAGTCTGAACTGGATGTGTCCCCAATGTACTGTGAAGCAATGTGTTTGAGACCTCTTTAGCATACAAGCAGTTAGATTATCGCTAGCAAAGATGCATGTAACAAGCTGCTATAAAAACAAGTTTGTACAGGGACATTGGAATCTCCATGGCCACACCCACAACTCAAGTGTGTGGGTGTGGTCAGCACAGCTTAGGTGCCCTTTATAACATGGTGCTGTTCTATGCAGAATCTGGTCCTGATTACTATACTGCTCACCAGTAATGTGGCGAGAAAGTGACTAATTGTTTCACACCTTGTAAACCGGCTAATGCAAAACTGCATGTTTCCCTGCACCAAAGTCCAATGTGTGTATTGGTTCCATCATTCCTCAAGAGTAACAAAAGAACAGCAGACGAACTGCACTCAGACATTGCACAACAAGACTTCATCATGACCTTGAGATTTGGAGCAAATCAACTGCACCATAGGTGACAAAAAAGGACTTTTAATTCCTTAGATTAAAATTAAAATGATCTGCAAATTTTGTCCTCTTTAGCAGGTGCCACTGTTGCGCTACTAATTGCTCCTCTTTAGCTGTCTGCTTAAGGCCCTATATATTTAAACTTGCAGGTATCATGACCTGATAAAAGGTTCGGTACTCTGTCTCGCCTGCTATCTGACATTGCTTACAAGTCAGAGGTTTTATACTATATTAATCTTGGTAGAGCGTCCTCAGTGGTATTTATGTACTTATTGTAAAATCTTGGGTATAATACGCTCCTGTGTCGAATATGCAGGTGCAAATTATACCCATAATACGCACCTTTGTTTTCCCCTGTCACACACAAAAAAAATGTCCATTGCTGCACTGCATTCCTCCCTCCCCATTTACCCATATCTTCCTCCTCTGACCCTCTGTAGAACAATTTCGGCAGCCTGACAGGGTTTTGGTGGGCGGCTTGCTTGCATCTACTGTCCACTTCCAGCATTGCCCTTCAGGGTATCTACTCACTAGAAGTAGTAAAATTATAAGCCCATAAATCGCGGTGTTCACACTGCCTTCCACCTCACTTGTCTTGGGCGTCCTAGTCGCTACCACACAGCCGACTACCTCTGGTGACGTCACTCCTGGGGTTCGCTGGATTTGCGTCCTAAGCCATACAGTTTGGAATACCTGTGACCACATACACTTCCAGCTCTACTAATTGAGCTTCGTCTGCCAGATGATTCCACAATCACTTCCATAGACTCACATCATATTGAGGCTTACGATGCAAATCCAGCGAACCCCAGGAGTGACGTCACCAGAGGAAGTCTGAAGTGTGGAAGCGACTAGGACGCCCAAAACAAGTGAGGTGGAAGGCTCCGTGACAGCAGTGTGAGAACCGTGATTTATGGGCTTATAATTTTACTAATTCTAGTGAGTAGATACCCTGAAGGGTTTGGTTATTTGTATATTGTGATTTTCTTGTATTAAACGTACTACACTTAGATCGGTCCCCTTTGTTTTTGCTCTCCTTTCGCTTTATATATTCTGCAGTCTTTTGTGACTACACGCAAGGGGGCATGACTTGCAATTTGGATGGAGCAACGAGGATGGGACTTAGATCTAAAAGGAGGAATTTTTGTGGCTTGAACTATTAGAGACTGTGCCCGGAAGAACTTGAGCACTATATAATATTGTCAATTTGTAAGACATTACCATTGGCAAGGCAAAAGAGATCCTGACTGGGCAATGCTGGAATCAGGCCACAGATGCAAGCATGCCTCCCGCTGGGGCCCTGGCAGGCTGCCAAAATTGCACTACAGAGGGGAAGTGGAAGATACGGGTAGGTGGGGAGGGAGAGAAGCAGTGCGGCAATGGAGTTTATTTTTTTATTACTGTTTTCTCTCGTGTATACTACACACCGCCTACTTCACATAAGGTGAAGAGGGGCAAAATTGTGCGTATTATACTAAGATTTTACAGAACCACATATATTTCACTATCATTATAATGAAGTGATGAGAGCAGTCAGAAGGGGGAATTCATTAGTCGGCAAATGGTTGAATGTACAAGAAATGTGTCTGATTTTCTTTTGCATTAACCAGACTCCAATTCATCAATGTCCGGATCATATCTGATATTCATAAACAAGTAAATTCCAGATAGATCTTCCATCCACCACCTTTAGGCTGTCTGATTACTAAAGCATACAAAATGTGAGAGGCTTCTGAGGACAAACAACAGCACAATGTCCTGTTCTACGGCTAGTCACCACTCAGAAGCATCACGTATTAGCTGTCTAGTGCCATTACAGAGGAGAAATTTCCACGTACATACTAGACTAAGCCTGCTCTCCTCTGTAATGGTACTAGAGAGCTAAAGAGTGATGCTTCTGAGTGGTGACTAGCCGTAGTACAGGCCATTGTGCTGTTGTTTATCCTCAGAAGCCTCTCACATTTTGTATGTTTATTTTGAATACTCTCAGGGGGTCTCCCTAAGAGTGAAGGGTAATCCAGACGTGGACCCCTTGCTCTCAGTGTCTAGGAAATCTAGCTGCTTCTCCCAGACAAGGCCCAACAAGACCGAAATATAAGTCAGGGGTTAGCTGGTGTTCCTGTGCAGAGGGGACTTGCCAGTCATTTTGGAACTGGACCTTCCTATTTGGCTGGATTAGTCTAATATTGTCAGGGAAATTCCTCCTCTGTAATTGCACTAGAGAGTTAAAACGTGATGCTTCTGAGCGGTGACTGGCCATGGAACAGACCATTGTGCTGTTTTTCATCCTTGGAAGCCTCTCATATTTTGTATGTTTATTTTGTCTGATTAATAGAAATCCATGGTGTGGACACAAAAACATAAGCTGTGTGTGTATGCCTCTCCGGAATCTCTGCACATTTCCCCCTTTTTAACTGTGCTTCCTGCCTCACACTCACATTCAGTCATTGACCAAAAGTATCTGTAAATGACATTTGTGAAAAGCAACATATCTGACGCTGCTCGTAACTTCACTTGAAACATTCTGGCCTCAGTGGAATTGTTTTAATCCAATGAATGTCAAAGGAGTCTGCAACGCATTGTGAAACAGTGTGCTGCTCACCCCTCACACACTCAAAGGAAAACCACACTCAATGGGCATTATATAAACCTGTATTTATTTAAGACTTGGTAGAATCCATTCATACTGCAGAATTGTCACTATCTCTTGATGAGGCTCGTGTGGTACAACAAGCTTGTGGATATATCGTATTCAGTTTTCCCACCAATAAAGGGGGCAACTGCTATGTGTGTCACATTTTGAGAGGAGAAGCTTCAGTGGTGCTGGTCACGCCCACATTCTGAACTGTGGGCGTGTCCTGTGCAAACTGAACACCTCTGGTCCAGACAACAGCTCCTGGATTACGTTTACATATTCCTCCACTGGCTATCCTTTAACCCACTGGATGCCTGGGATCTCACCAATGCATTGTGAGCTTACCAGTGTATTGATTTGCAATTACTTGGAGACCTGTCTAGGAACCATGGGGTTAAGAGAAATGTTTGTGCTTGCCTGTTACAGAATATACAGTTATTTCCTGTGTTAGGGAGAACTAGGATAGACTGAGAGAAGTGTATTGTGGGATCAGTGGTGAAGCCATGGGTGGGACTAAGAGCATCAATGATGCACTGTCTAGGGCAGAGGTAGGGCAATGTGAAGGCCACCACCTGTTGCTGGACTACAAGACGCTGCTTTAGGATAATGGGAGTTGTAGCCCATCAAAAGATAAAGGGCCTCCCTTTGCCAGCCCCTCCCCTATGGATTAATGAGATGTAAATCCACCTCTGGTCCTGTTCTTTTGTTGAGAGACAGACAGACCAACAGCTAGTTCCAGCAGTTCACTCCCAGCTGATAAGGGGAAGTGGGTACTTACGTGGAAATTTTTCAGGGAGGACTGGAATGTTCTTGTCATCTCAGGCTCCTGGATCGTGTGTCTGTAAATTGCTTCTGCAGAACATTTCATAGGTGCCTGAAGATATAATGGACACATGGGTTATCGTGTGCGCCACACTAACAAGCGCATGTTTCAACATTGTTCATGTCCAGTTGTCTCTTACACAGTAGCCTTTATCAGGAGATGTGAAAAGTTCCCAAAAGATCTGGGACTTGGAGCAAACCTGTGATGCATTTAGGAAGCTTCTAAGATACAACTGGAGCAAACCAACAGCACCATAGGTGCTAAGTGAAAATTCCCTCCAAAATAATTTAAATTGGCCTTTAACCCCTGGAGGGATAGAAAGGTCTCCAGTGCATTGTTTTGCAATGTGTGGGAGATGTCCTAGCATTTTATCACATATGAGTGATGTAGACTGCAGTGTTACATAAGGGCCTCTGCAACCCAGATGCAAGGTGGGTAAATGTTTGGATCACCAGGTGTAGTTGAACTACAGCTTCCGTCATCCTCGGCAGACTGAGAATGACAAGAATTATAGCCACAAAAGTGAATCCTCACTGACTTGAAGATGATTGAAGCTGTAGTCCAACAACAGCTGGATAGCCAAACATGGCCTGATGCTGTCCTTGGCCTGCAAAAGTACTTAAAAACCCTACAGTATGCATGGTAGGCTTTACATCTCAGTAGTCCTAGGCAAAGGCACCCAAAGTAACTTAGCTCTGCCGATGGTCACACTCGTTTCTCATATGATGCCACCCCTTGCCCAACCCACTGTCCCCTGACACAGAAAACACTCAAGATATAACATACAAACACAAGAAAGCATGTATCCCATTGGCTGCTAGAGTGATCATTGATTTGCAATAAAATGGAGATACCCCTAGAATCCTCTATGTTAAATAATACTTGGTAATTATAAACCATGAACTATAAACCAGGATTGTTCTGGCCACAGGCACAACTGAAAATGTATCCATATCCAGCAAAGTCGAGGAACCTCATATCAACAGTCAGTGTTCTAGCCTGGGACCTACTTTATCTATCTAATAGGCATCTTCCATAAGAAACTAGGATTATATGACTGGGCTGACATGTTTACTGGTATTTCAGTTAGTAAAAAGGTGACTAGAATGTAGAAGTGTGAAGAGAAAAAGGGTTAGTGCCAGTGCACGACAAGGAGGCACAAGAAGAACCAGAGGAGCGTGAAGTACAAGAGAGAAGGCCCAGGCACATGAAGAGCAGAAACACTCACTTTTTCTTTGTTCTTTACTTTCCAGGATTTCTGCAGACTTAAAACCTTCTTCAGAAATGACATTCCAGTCAAAACCTGTTCTTTCCAGACATCATTCATCACATTTGATGTTTCCTTTGTTTCTGTGGAAAAAAAGTGGAACAAATCCACCAGTTATCAGATTCTGCTTTTTTTCATAAGGAATATAAAGGGTCACTTTATTTACTAAGTAGATGGACTGAGTGCAACACAGTTTTTCAAAATGTGTGGTTACAGGGCTTCTCTCCCTGAGCCTGAGGTTCCTTACATTCCCTCATTCTTCTCCGCGTGAGGTAGAGGAGGTTCTCTTCCTTCACTGAGTGTGATGAACAGGATGCCACCTCCCTCTACTGAATGACAGATACAGGATGTTTCCACCCGCCACCAAACTTAAGATGAGAGAGGTTCCCTCCATCTACCAAGTGAGGGATATAGGATGCTCCCTCTATCTTCTAAGTGTAGATAAAGGATATGTCTTTCCTCCACAAAATGTAGGTAATGGATGTTTCCTTGCTTTTTAGACAGTAAGGTACAGGAGATATTCTCCCTCTGCTAAGTGTGAGGTACAGGATATACCCTTCCGCTACTGAGTGTGATATACTGAATATTCCATCTATTTACTGAGTATATGATACAGGATGTTGCCTCCCTCTACTGAGCGTAGATAGAGGATGTACCCTCCTTCTACTGAGTGTGAGGTACAGGATGTTCCCTTCCTCTACCGTGTGTGTGAGGTACAGGATGCTGCCTCCCTCTACTGAATGTAAGGTACAGGATGTTCCATCCCTCTACTGAGTGTGAGGTACAGGATATACCCTCCCTCTACTGAGTGTGAGAGTGTGAGGTACAGGATGTTCCCTCCCTCTACTGAGTGTGAGGTCAGGATGTTCCCTTCCTCTACCATGTGTGAGGTACAGGATGTACCCTCCCTCTACTGAGTGTGAGGTACAGGATGTTCCCTCCCTCTTCTGAGTGTAAGGTACAGGATATTCCCTCCCTCTACTGAGTGTGAGGTACAGGATATACCCTCCCTCTACTGAGTGTGAGGTATAGGATGGTCCCTCCCTTTACTGAGTGTGAGGTACAGAAAGTTCACTCCCAGTACTGAGTGTGAGGTACAGGATGTTCCCTCCCTCTGCTGAGTGTAGGTACAGAATGTTCCCTCCATCTGTTGAGTGTGAGGGGGTCCATGTGCATTGCAGTTATGTATTCCTCTGGGCCTTATGTATAAAATAGAAACCTGGATCAATCCAGCAGCACCACTGGGGACAAATAAACTTTTCTATTCAATGAAACGGAGTTTTAATCCCATCGACTTTTATACAGGTTTCCAACGTATTGTGGAGTAAAGCATTGAAGGCCGATCTAGCAATCAAGTGGTTAAAAGTGCTGTTTAAATGAATGGTAATTTGGGGAATTTTTATTTGTCCCCTGTGGTGCATTAGGTTTGCCCTAAAATTGTCCAACTTTAGACTTATACATAAGGCCCAGTATCTTCTATACTACAGTATAAGGTTGAAGTGGTGAAGATAAAGCTGTATTGTCTAGAGTACTCTTACTTTCAATGAACTCAGAAGCAGTAGTGTAGCCATTTCTGCTGCTTGATTCTAGATCTTGGAGTTGTACCTTTTCCAGATCACCTGGGGTGGACACAAAACAATAATCAGAACCTGATTATATACAACTATATACAATTGGACCCAATACACTGAGTGCGAGGTAGATAAGTAAATGGAATGCTTGCAACACAGAGTGATACAATATGTTTCCTGCCTCTATAGTGTGAGGTACAGGAAGTGATCTCCCTCTACTGAGTGTGGTATACAGGAAGTGTCCTCCCTCTACTCAGCATGAGGTACAGGAGGTGTCCCCCCTCTACCAAGTGTTAGGTACAGGAAGTGTCCTCCCTCTACTGAGTGTGAGGTACAGGATGTTCACTTCATCTACTGAGTGTAGGTACAGAATGTTCCCTCCATCTGTTGAGTGTGGGTACAGAATGTTCCCTCCATCTGTTGAGTGTGAGAGGGTCTTTGTGCATTGCAGTTATGTATACCTCTGGGCCTTATGTATAAAATAGAAGAACTCAAAGAAATCTGGATCAATCCAGCAGCACCACTGGGGACAAATAAACTTTCCTATTCAATGAAATGGAGTTTTAATACCATTGACTTTTATACAGGTCTCCAAAGTATTGTGGAGCAAAGCATTGAAGACCGATCTAGCATTCAAGTGGTTAAAAGTGCTGTTTAAATGAATGGTAATTTAGGGAATTTTTATTTGTCCCCTGTGGTGCATTAGGTTTGCCCCCAAATTGTACAACTTTAGGCTTATACGTAAGGACCCGTATCTTCTATTCTACAGTGTAATGAGAAGAGAAAGCTGTACTGTCTAGAGGACTTACCTTCAGTGGCCTCAGGAGGAGCACTGGAGACATCTGCTCCATCTGATACTAGAAGTTCATACTCTTCCAAATCACCTGGGGTGGACACAAAACAGTAATCAGAACCTGTTTATATACAATTATATACACTGGACCCAATGCACTGAATGTGAGGTAGATAAGTTAATGGAATGCATGCAACACAGAGAGATACAATATGTTCTCTGCCTCTATAGAGTGTGATGTACAGGAAGTGTCCTCCCTCTACCAACTGTGAGGTACAGGAAATGTCCTTCCTCTACTGAGTGTGAGGAACAGGAAGTGTCCTCCTCTGCAGAATGTGATGTACAGGAAATGTTCTCCCTCTACAGAGTGTGAGGTACAGGAAGTGTAGTATGAATGTCTCCTCCCCTATTAAATTAATACATGAGGACTTTTTTAATGGACTTATAGTGTTCAAACTTGAGCACTATATATAGATTATTTTGTTTGTATTTATGTGAATTTAAATTAGTGTGAATATGTGATTGTGCCTGTATCTTTTATATTAGTAGCTCGTTTGATTGCTTTTTCACAAGTGTTCTTTATTTGTAGATTAATTATGTTTAATGACATGCGATTGAATAGAAGACGAGGATTATACTTGGAGAAATTTACAGAATGTTTTACTAGTGTTCCTAATAATGTTGATTCAGACTATGATCAGGAATACTTTCATAGGGAGATATTATCTAAATTTTATTTAATGGAAAATTTGATTGAAAGGGAGATTGATCACTGGTGGGATTTGGTTATGTTATAACAATATGTTTTAGAACAGAAAGTCCCAAAAGGGTTAATGGTGATCAAAAACCCAACTTTTCAGGATGATTCTTTTGTTAATGATCGGAATGGGGTTTTGAAACAATGTTCTCTTTCCCTAATTGCTTTGTTGATGGATTATAGGGAGAAGGAAGTAAGTAGATTAGAAAGGAGGATTGAGGATATTCAGAAATATATTACTGGATATGTTGGGATTCAATGGGTTAAGGATTTAGAGTTATTCATTAATGAAAGAATAGAGAATTAGGAGTTGGGGGTAGTTGAAAGGAAGAAGAGGAAATTGAGATGAAATATATTTGAAAGAAAGTGTTAAATGGACAAATAGGTTGTTTAATAAGCAATCAGGGGAGGGGAGATCAGATTGTGATGAGGCTCTGGAAATGTCTAATAAGTTTGCAGTTCTAAATGATTACAACACTAATGCTGAATTTAGTTCTATTAGTTCAGAAATAGGACGTCTAGATAAACTGATCAGTGAGGAAGAAGAAAAGTTGAGAAGAGGAAATAAGTATCCATTGAGTTCCGACATAGAGATTGTTAAAGAAACCGTTAGGAATGAAAATAAAGAAGTTGTAGGAGAAGCAATAAGAGAAAAATGAGAGAAGAGGAGAAATGTGGAGGAAAAGAAAAGAGGAAGAAAGGGGGGAAAGTTAAAGAGAAAAAGAATCATATGAAAAAATCCAAAAAAAAGGGGGAATAGAAAGAGTAACAAAACATCTATAGCTTCTGGTTTTGTGGGAGATTCAGTTCCTGGCCCTCCAAATGCTAGCTCTCCTTTTTTAGAATTGGGCAATCAGTCACCTATTCACAAATGGATAAGAAGTCAATTGAAAGATTTAGAAGGAGGGGGGTCAAGGGATATAAGGACGAAAAGGGGAAAAAGAAATTTAGAAGAGGAAGAAGTAGAAAGAGGAATGCCACAGACAAAGAAGATGTACAGCGAGGTAGTGAAGGATTGGAGAAGTTAGGGATTTTTAATTTATCTGATAGGCCTCTTAGTATTTGGGATATTAATCTCTTGAAGAAGGGTTTGAGTTTTGCCCCGAATGTAAATCCTAATAAGTTTGAATTATTTATAGATTTAAATAAATATATTAGGAATTTAACTTTAAAAATACATTTTATCAAAAAAGAGATTACTAATGATTTAAAGGGATAGTAATACTTCGTTTTATCTTTATTTTATTTTGTAGGCATTAAAAAAACATGAAGAACGATATAAGTCTTATCTCTCAAACCTTTATGGTTTAAGAGATATTCACAAGCAAAGTTTCCCCTCCCGCCCCTTTTACCTAGTGTAAGTCATCTCTTCTCAGATGTGGAATCCAGTCCATATACCAGACAGATAACAGAAGAGGACAATCTTCTTCCTATCAGAACAATGAAATCCCTGCCCTCCTTGACAAGCATTTCAGGTCTTAATTGAAGATTGTCCCTCACTGCAGTCTACCTGGGCACCTCCCTTCTGATCTGGCTGAGCAGTGTTACATCAGTAAAAGGGGCGGGAGGGGGACACTTTGTCATTGAATTACTCTGGAACTACAACTCTGACAGAATTGAAATAACACGCTCCATGGCACAAATACTATGATGATTAAAGGGATAGTAATACTTAGTTTTCACTTTATTTTATTTTGTAGACATTAAAAAAACATGAAGAATGATATAAGTCTTATCTCTCAAACCTTTATGGTTTAAGAGATATTCACAAGCAAAGTATCCCCCCCCCGTTCAGCCAAAGCAGAAGGGAGGTGCCCAGGTAGACTGCAGAGAGGGACAATCTTCAATTAAGATAAGGGAAAAAGCTGAAAAACTTGTAAGGGGGGGGCAGGGCTTTCATTGTTCTGATAGGAAGAAGATTGTCCCCTTCTGTTAACTGTCTGGTCTATGGACTGCAGTCCACATCTGAGAAGAGATGGCTTACACTAGGTAATAGGGGCGGGAGGGGAAACTTTGCTTGTGAATATCTCTTAAACCATAAAGGTTTGAGAGATAAGACTTATATCGTTCTTCATGTTTTTTTAATGCCTACAAAATAAAATAAAGTTAAAACGAATTATTACTATCCCTTTAAGGGATAATGAACAGAAAGGCTCAGAGATAAAGGAAGACTACATACATACAGCCTTTAAAAAGAAATCTACTTTTTATCCAGTGGAGTCTAAGGGAAGCTATTTGGATACATTTTACACCTTAGTATTGGAAGATTTTAATAAAATGTGTAATAAAAAATCTAAGTATCCTAATAATCTTTCCCACCAAGAGATTAAATGTCTTAAAAGATTGACTGAGGATACACATTTGATTTTTTGGTCAGCTGATAAAGGACGGGGGAATAGTGATACAAAATAGAGATGATTATCTTAAAGAGGCTTACAATATAGTGCATAATGAGGTTTTTTATAAAAAATTGGAAAAGGATCCCATTATGGAAATTCATTCCAGATTATTAATCATCCTTAATGAGGCTTGTAAGGAGGGGATTATTAATAAGAATGAGAGAGATTTTATATATAACAAATATCCAGTGATACCGATAATATATCACTTGCCTAAGATACATAAGACAACTCAGGACCCTCCAGGACGGCCGATAGTGGCTGGAATAGATTCTGTGACAGCAAATCTTTCGCAGTATGTGGATTATTTTTTACAACCATTAGTTGTGAATTTAAGATTTTATATTAAGGATTCTGCTGAAGTCCTGAAGAAGATTGGAAGTGTAAAATGGAAGTCAAATTATTATTGGTTAACCTGTGATGTGACAGCTTTTTATTCTAACATTAAGCATGATTTAGGTCTTTTAGCGATAGAGTATTTTTTAAAGGAACATGGTAAATTAAGAAAAGAACAAGTGGATTTTATATTGTCTAATATAGCATTTATTTTAAAGAATAATTATTTTTTATTTGAGAATAATTTTTATTTACAAATATGTGGGAGGGCCATGGGGACAAGATTCGCTCCCAGCTATGCGAATTTATTCAATATTTGGGGCTCGACTCGGTGGGGAGTGGATCTTGTCTACTATGGCCGTTACACAGATGACCTTTTAATAGTATGGGGAGGGACTGAAGAAAGATTGAAAGAATTTTTAGAATTTTTAAACAATAATCATATTGGGGTCAATTTTACTTATAAGTATGATAGGGAGAAAATTGATTTTTTTGGATTTAGAGTTTTTTATTGATAATGAGGATATAATCCAAAGTAGAACTTTTTATTAGAAAGTGGACATTAATTCTTATTTGGATCCAAGAAGTGGGAATTTGAAGAGATGGGTAGACAATATCCCTTATGGACAGTTTTTAAGATTGAAAAGTAACTATAGCCGGCCCATAGATTTTGATATACAGTCGGAAGAGAAGAGAGTACGTTTTTTAAATAAGGGGTATGATTCTGCTATAGTTAATATTGCCTATGAAAGGGCTAAAAAATATGAAAGGAATTCCCTACTTGATAATAGTAGTAATATTAATAATAAGAAGAAAAGAAAAAATAATAATAATTATAAAAACAATAATAGATTTAAAGAGAAAGAAGGAGGGGAAAGAATAGGAGGGGTTTGTGAAGAGGTAACAGTGCAGCCCGTTGTGACGAAATTCACTTCTGCAGCAAGAAATATTGGGAGAATTTTTGAAAAAACGTTGGGGGGTACTTAAATGTGATCCCATATTAGGTAGTAGGATCCCTAAAAGACCTAAAGTTGTATTTAGGAAAGGGAAAAATCTAAAAAATATCCTAGCACCTAGTTTGATAAGAAACAGAACTAAAATAAATCAAAAGGAATTAAAGGATGATAGCAAAAATAAAGCAGGTAGCTTTAAATGTTTTCATAGGCGATGTTTAACCTGTAAGTTTTTAAATCAGACCAGTGATTTTAAATCTAATAAAGATCAGAAAGAATATGAAATTAAAAGCCAAATTACATGTTGTTCTACATATGTTATATATATTGTAAGCTGTAAATGTGGTAAACAATATGGAGGGAGAACGACTAGATGTTTAAAGGATCGTTTTAGGGAACATAGGTTACATATAATTAAATAAATCTGAAAAACCATGCAGTGGCTAGACATTTTATTAAGTGTCAAGGAGGGAAGATCACTGATTTAAAAATTACAGGCATTGAACAGATTCCCATAAGTGTGCGTGGAGGTGATAGATATAGAAAACTATGTCAAAGGGAATCCTATTGGATTCATACTTTGCAGACCATGAAACCTGATGGTATAAATTAAGATATTGATATGTTCTGTTTTAAATTATAAGCTATTAAAAAAAAAAAAATTATGTAGATTTTTATATAAAATATGAATATATATTTTTTATATGTGTATATATATTTTTTTATATATTTTTCTCTACAGATTTAATCATAATGGAACATCTTTATATATATACCGTTATGGGAGATTATGATGCTGCAGGTTGGTAAAAATTTTAATGTCCAATGTATTATTTTGTATTTTAAAAAATGTGAAATTATTTTGTATCAACCTATGGTTATATTAATAGAACATGACATAGGGTATAAATAATAAGAGATCGTTTTTATTTATGTGTAAAACTGTTTAATTCATGTTGCTCTGTTTTAAGATTAGATTAATGTGATTATTAGGTAGGGTATAAATAGTAAAAGATGGGTTTTTAGTTGGAGTCTCTTGAGAAAGTGTGATTTGACACGAAACGTACGTAGAGAGAGAGGAGGAGGAGTAGCAGAGATGTGCAATTGATCGGACTGAGCTGGAGGGATTCCCCGTTCCTATTGAGGCAACATCGGGACACGTAAACTACAGCGCGACGGTGGGTGACGTCACCCACAGAGGGCTAAGTGACAGATGCAGTGATAGATAATGTAATGGTGATGTGGGAGTAAAATGGCGAGACTGGGACTATGGATGAATGGCAACGGGATAGGTGAGTGGGGGTGACAAGGGAGGAGGAGATGAGAGATTGCGGAGAAGAGGGACAGTGAAGTGTTAAAGTAAAGTAATGGGTGAGGGGGTGAAATGACTATACATAGACAGTGAAGTAGACATGAAATACAGGGCTGTAGGGTTACTGCATTATACACACCTAGTGTATCAGTTGGTTGGAGTGAAGCACTTTAACTCTTTGAGTGTGAGAGAGGTACGCTAAACATTGCTGTGTAATGAGTTGTATAGTCCTCTGGCAGTGAAAGGGTTAAGTGACACATGTTGGGCGCTCCTTGCATTAGTGGGCCGTGGTGGTCGGCTGGGACAGAACCGGATTATATGTCCATGGGCCGTAGGCAAGGGATCAGTACAGGGACCCCTAACAGCAAATAGGCTTCAAAACAGGAAGGCTCATATACTAAGTAAAGGGGTAGAATTTTGTGGAAAAGTAACAGCAGCACAGGGAACAATACCCATTTATTTAAATGGGCGTTTTAACATCTTCAGTGCTAGAGAGGTCAGCAAAGCATTGTATTTGCTCTGTATGGTACAGATGAATTATTCCTCTTTGTGTTAGTACATCAGCCTCATATATCACAGTGCACAGTCAGCTGCTGCAAGAGCCAAAAGTATAAATGGGTTTAAATTAATGGGGTAAGAGTATAATTGTATGGGCCTTATGTATCAAGATAAAGGGTGCAACTCAAAAAGAAAAACCTCAAAAAAATTTTGTAAAAAATTACTATTCCTTTAAAAGTGCAACCCAGCTGGTTAATGGAGAGTTTGTGGTTCAGAGGGCCATACTTCTAGATTGTGATCCAGCCAAAGGGTTATTTCTGTCCGGGCTACATAATGCAGCTGTGGAATTTTCTAAATCTAGTCCCACAGGTAAAATGTAATAGATGCTGTTTAAGGACAGAGGCGTGCCATTACTTTGCAAACACATTGCATGTCCATCTGGTCAGTAGAGAGTTAATCAGACAGATCTGATGCGAGAGTCCAGTCTACACTTCTTATGACAGTCAGTGTCCTTTTGGGCGGGATTAGTCTAATGTGTACGTGGAAATTTCTCCTCTGTAATGGCAGTAGAGAACTAAAACGTGATGCTTCTGAGCGGTGACCAGCTGTAGAACAGGCCATTGTGTTGTTTGTCCATCCTCAGAAGCCTCTCAGGCTTTGGATATGTATTTTGAATACTCTTAGGGGGTCGCCCTAAGAGAGAAGGGTAATCCAGACATGGACCCCTTGCGCTCAGTGCCTAGGGAATCCAGCTGCACCTCACAGACAAGGCCCAACAAGATGAAAACGTACATCTGGGGGGTTAGCTGGTGTTACCATGCGGAGGGTATATGCCCGTCATTTTGGAACCGGACCGTCCTTTTGGGTGGGATTAGTCTAATATGTTTGTGGAAAGTTCTCCTCTGTAATGACACTAGAGATGCCTCACAGAGGTGACTAGCCGTAGAACAGGTCTTTGTGTTGTGTGTTCGTCCTCAGAGCCCCTCACTAGTGTTGAGCGAGCACCACGATGCTCGGGTGCTCGGGTGCTCTGACCGAGCACCCCCTGAGGCTCGAGTGCTCGGCCGAGCACCCGAGCCCCATTGGAATGAATGGGGCGACACCAGGCACCCCCTGCTCTGATGAGGGGAGGGTGCCTGGTCAATGCCCCCTTCATCTCCGCTATGCCCCCTTCATCTCCGAATGCCCCCTTCAGCTCCGCAATGTCCCCCTTCAGCTCCGCTATGCCCCTCTTCCACAATGTGCCCCTTCATCTCCGCTATGCCCCTCTTCCACAATGTGCCCCTTCATCTCCGCTATGCCCCTCTTCCACAATGTCCCCCTTCATCTCCTCTATGGCATAGAGGAGATGAAGGGGGACATTGTGGAAGAGGGGCATAGCGGAGATGAAGGGGCACATTGTGGAAGAGGGGCATAGCGGAGATGAAGGGGCACATTGTGGAAGACGGGCATAGCGGAGATGAAGGGGGACATTGTGGAAGAGGGGCATAGAGTCTATGCCCCTCTTCCACAATGTCCCCCTTCATCTCCGCAATGCCCCCTTCATCTCCGCAATGCCCCCGTACCTCCAGTCCCTGGTGGTCCAGCGGAGCTTCTTCGGATCTGTGCCTCTTCCGGCACAGATCCCCGCCACCCGAACATGTCGGGCGAGCACATGGCGGTACTCGACGAGTACCGCCATGTGCCGAGCAGAGCGATGCTCGAGCCGATCCGAGCATCGGCCGAGCACGCTCGCTCATCACTACCCCTCACACTTTGAATATGTAGTCAATGTAGTTAACAGTCACAACAATGACAGTTTATTAGGTTCAGTCATGAAAAAGAGACTGTCGAGGCTTGGGAAATGTGTTTATCCTTATTTCCTAACCTTTCCTTATTTCCTAACCTTTGTTTTTATTTTTACTCTACAGGGAATATATATATGAAGTTCAAAGTGGAGCAATTCTGGGACAAACACCTACACTGAATATAACATATTAAAATTCCCATTGATTTAAACAATAATTGTATCCCCTTTTATATTACAAAACAATCCAATGCTTTGCTTCATATTGTATTGGAGACACCTCTAGCATCCAATGCTTTAACCCATAGAGAATAAGGGAGGGGGGCACAATGCATTGGGAAGCAATGCACTGCACACTCTTCTGGTCCTTAAGGGGTTAATATTACACACATTGCTTTACTTGTGTCTTTATATGTGTGCCTCTGTGTTTATAACTTATAAATAGCTGATATAGATAAAAGTAATGTGAAGAAAAGTGAAAAGAGTGATGTGTGTGTACATGCGTTTGTGTGTGTATGTGTGTGTGCGTGTGTATGTGTGTGCATGTGTTTGTGTGTGTGTGTGTGTATGTGTGTATGTGTGTGCATGTGTTTGTGTGTGTGAGTGTGTGCATTACGGAGTGGTTTCTCCTCATCATGCACATATTTGCACATATACACACACACCTTACCTCCACAATAAATACACATACGCACACATGTATACACAGACACATAGACACATGCACGTACATATTTCCTACTTCCATAACACACAAACACATGCAAATATGCACACATACACTCTACATCCTCATTAATACACAAACGTGTACACACACACACACACACACACACCAGATTGTAGTTGTTTTTCGTTTGTGTCTGTAGGTCCATGTACTTTCTGAGCTCAGGTTAAGTTTGGATTTAGTTCAGTCTTCCACACAACAATAGGCTCCGTGAGTCTGAATGGGAAATTCAGTAGAGATAAGCCCCACCCATATTATTTAGAACCATCATAGCAGTTTCAGATAGTTAAATGCCCAAGTTCATCTATAGACCACAATAGTGTTTATGTTTATTATATTAAAGCTGACTACTGAATAAAGGATTCTTACCTTGGTAAGTCCTTCTCTTGAATAGCTCACCTTTAATAAATAAAGGACAACCTGGATTTGTAGATGATAATAATTTCTCTCTAATTTTCTCTTCCATCTGCTTATTATGTTTTCTTTTGTCTCTTCCGCACTCTTTCAGACTCAGAATGGATTCATGGAGAATGTAAAAGTAGATGTCATCGAATTCAGTGTAAGTGTTCCTGTCCCCGACACTCCTTTCACTCTACGCTGTTCATTAGATTGCTCTGTGTTCTCTGCATCAGTCCTCTCTTTGTACAGCAGTTCTTCTAACACACAACAGCACTATTGTACCCTATAACTCCTCTTATTTTTCCATAAAACTTCTCTTCTTGTTCCATATAACTCCTCTTATTGTTCCATATACCATCCTCCTATAACTCCTCTTATTGTTACATACAACTTCCCCTATAACTCCTCGTATTGTTCCATATAACTTCCCCATATAACTCGTCTTATTGTTCCATATAACATCCCCCTATAACTCCCCTTATTGTTCCATATAACATCTCCCTATAACTCCTCTTATTGTTCCAAATTACATCCCCCATAACTCCTCTTATTGTTCCATATAACATCCCCCCTGTAACTCCTCTTATTGTCCCATATTACATCCCCCTATAATTCATCTTATTGTTCCATATAACATCCCCCTATAACTCCTCTTATTGTTCCATATTACATCCCCCTATAATTCATCTTATTGTTCCATATAACATCCCCCTATAACTCCTCTTATTGTCCCATATTACATCTCCCATAACTCCTCGTATTATTCCATATAACATCCCCTATAACTCCTCTTATTGTTCCATATAACATCCCCCTATAACTCCTCTTATTTTTCCATATAACATCCCCCACAACTCCTCTTATTGTTCCATATAACATCCCCCTATAACTCCTCTTATTGTTCCATATAACTTCCCCCTATAACTCCTCTTATTGTTCCATATCACATCCCCCTATAACTCCTCTTATTGTTCCATATTACATCCCCCTATAACTCCTCTTATTGTTCCATATAACTTCCCCCTATAACTCCTCTTATTGTTCCATATCACATCCCCCTATAACTCCTCTTATTGTTCCATATTACATCCCCCTATAACTCCCCTTATTGTTCCATATTACATCCCCCTATAACTCCTCTTATTGTTCCATATAACTTCCCCCTATAACTCCTCTTATTGTTCCATATCACATCCCCCTATAACTCCTCTTATTGTTCCATATAACATCCCCCTATAACTCCTCTTATTGTTCCATATAACTTCCCCCTATAACTCCTCTTATTGTTCCATATTACATCCCCCTATAACTCCTCTTATTGTTCCATATTACATCCCCCTATAACTCCTCTTATTGTTCCATATTACATCCCCCTATAACTCCTCTTATTGTTCCATATTACATCCCCCATAACTCCTCATATTATTCCATATAACATCCCCCTATAACTCCTCTTATTGTTCCATCTAACACCTGTTATAACGTCTCTTATTTCTCCATATAATCCTCCATCTAACGCCTCCTGTTGCTTCATGTAATCCTCCATATAACTCCTCCTACTGCTTCATATAATCCTCCATCTAACTACTCCTATTGCTTCATATAATCCTCCATATAACTCCTCCTACTGCTTCATATAATCCTCCATATAACTCCTCCTACTGCTTCATATAATCCTCCATATAACTCCTCCTACTGCTTCATATAATCCTCCATATAACTCCTCCTACTGCTTCATATAATCCTCCATATAACTCCTCCTACTGCTTCATATAATCCTCCATATAACTCCTCCTACTGTTTCATATAATCCTCCATATAACTACTCCTATTGCTTCATATAATCCTCCATCTAACTACTCCTACTGTTTCATATAATCCTCCATATAACTCCTCCTACTGCTTCATATAATCCTCCATATAACTCCTCCTACTGCTTCATATAATCCTCCATATAACTCCTCCTACTGCTTCATATAATCCTCCATATAACTCCTCCTACTGCTTCATATAATCCTCCATATAACTCCTCCTATTATCCTTATAATCCTCCATATAACTCCTCCTACTTGGGCCACAGAATTCTCCCCATAACTCCTCCTATTTCTCCATATAATCCTTCCTATAATGCCTCCATATAACATATCTCTCTAGCTCCTTCTGTTACTGTAAATAATAATATAACAGTTCACTGTCCCACTCATCTGCAATTCTTTCTTTCTGTAGCTCCTGATAATGATCAGACTGATGCTGTTTTTTCTCGGATATCTCATTCCACGCCTCCGCCACTGGTCCGTCATTGTGGTACGTATCTTCCCTCATGTGGGAGCCTTTCATCTCTCTATAGAGTGGACACAGAGAATGTCTCTTAACCCCTTCATGACGTAGCTGGCAGTTGAAGACCACAGGTCATTGTTTTTTTGTTGCGGTGGGTTCCGGGGTCCCAGAGCGGAGTTCAACCTTAAGTGTTGGAACCGGCGTGATAATCCTGCCACTTCCAGAGTCATTAAGGGGTTAATAAGGAGGTTCTACTAAATAAGCTGTAAAATGCAATAGGCAGTGTACAGCACAGTGTTTAATATGTGGTTGCCGAGCTGAATAATAATAATAATACCCAGCATCCTCTTACCAATGTAACAATCGAATGTGCAGAACTGGATCTTTTCCATTTTAATTCCTAAACCCAGAAAGTGAAAGATTGATGAACATACAATTTAACCCTAACTGATCAAAATAAACATGGACAGTTTAATTCTTTTTTTTTACCCTTTGAATGCCAAGTAGGGGGATCCAACTCTTGTAAAAAGAATGTGTTAGATCCTCATCTGACATTCACAGGGTTAAATATACTCTAAACTGAAGTTAGCTTGATCGTATAATATAAATAATAAATAGCATTCCCTTCCTTAACCCTTTGAGTGCCAGCGAGGTATCCAACACATTGCAATGCAATGCTTTGGATACCTCTCTAGCACTCAAAGGGTTAAAACAGATTGTATCATTTTTTTAGGTTTCCAGCAGTGGTGGTAGAAACCTAAATTATACAACAGCCCTATCTGACTTGGGGGACAGAAGTATCTGGATTCCCTGTACAGTAGTGTTTTTTCAGTGCAGACTATAATATTGTGGCTGCTCAGCATCTTCACTAGTTTGAATTGGGGCTCATAGGCTCCTTGTTATACGCCTATAGAACACCATCAGATTTGGAAAGCTAAGCTATTTAGTTTCCGCTCAAAGGGATTTTCAAAGTCACTTTGAATCCTGATAGGACAGTTTCTTCTTCCACATAGTTAGGTTGATAAAGCTCCTAGATTCAGTTAATTGGGAGATGAATTTTTAAAGCTCATTCATCAACTTACTGTGCATGTTTGGAAGTCCAGGCAGTAAATGAAAATAATGCCCCGAATGGCGCCTGTTTGATTTGTAATATCTCTTTACAGTAATGCTCTAAGCTATTGACCATGCAGCTTTCCTTCAAAGTTCCAAAATAACTCAGAAATTTGCATTACAGGCTCGTTATGCTCATCTGTAGGGTGGTCACTAAGAATCATCCACTTATAAACTTCATCATAAATTGACAGTCATTAACTTTCATTGCCTATTTGACCCTTCACATCACTTCACACATACACCTAAACAATAACTACATGTACTCATGGACAAGCAGGCATGTAAAGGGTTACAGCACACAGCACGTTACTGATTGATTAGGGTTGGAGTTTCCATAATAATTACTTTCCAGGAGACAATATAATATTATGGGAATGAGACAGATAGTTCTCAAACTGGGTTGTATGAAAACCTATATAGCACTGAGGAGGTTAAAGACCCAATTTAGCTCAATATGAGCTCGATCATATTACCCCCGACTACAAAAAAAACAGTGGTGGCGTGTCATCAAGCATGGCAAGCATTGCAATTGCCTGTGCTCTAAAGATAGACCCACCAAATATGGGAATTTGTAAGGTTATTCAATGCGTTAGCCATATGATGCGTTAAGGACCAACTTTAAAGGGATAGTAATACTTAAAATGTAAAAAAATATATGTTGTAGGGTTTATTCCCCTGAGGAAAACAAGGGTACTCCCACTGCTGAGAGATATTTTCTTAATAAATTATAACAGCTCAAACCTGAATTTTTTAGATGCAATATAACAGTGACCTGAAAGTTTACAGTGGTGCTGTTGCTACACCATCCTATGGACAGCTCTGGTCTGTAGACCATAAATCTCCAAAGGATGGTGTAGCAACAGCTCCACTGTAAATTTTCAGGTCACTGTGATATTGCACCTGAAAAATTCAAGTTTGAGCTGTAATCATTTTTTAATAAAATATCTCTCTGCGGTGGGAGTACCCTTGTTTTATTCAGGGACATAAACCCTACAACATATAGTTTTTTACATCTTAAGTATTTCTGTCCCTTTAAAATGGGAAAATCTGCACCCAGTTTCCACATATACAAAGCACACCCAAAATGTGTCAAATGTCAGTAGAATTAACTCTATGAGTGCCAGTGGGGTATACTTATACTTATATATATATATAATTGAATATAAGCAGGTTCTGATTAATGTTTTGTGTGTCCTCCCCAGGTGAACTGGCAGAGTTTGAACCTCTAGATGGAGCAGATGTCTCCAGTGCTTCTCCAGAGGGCACTGCAAGTAAGTCCTCTTAAGTATTTCTGTCCCTTTAAAATGGGAAAATCTGCACCCAGTTTCCACATATACAAAGCACACCCAAAATGTGTCAAATGTCAGTAGAATTAACTCTATGAGTTCCAGTGGGGTATACTTACCCCACTGGCACTCACAGGGTTAATCCAACTAAGTTACAAAAAACAGCCCCTAAAAAGAAACATTTACTATAAATCCTGATGTCCATCTGAGTCTTCAGCTCCCTGTTCAACTACTGTACTAGTCTCCTGTTTTTTCTAAGGTTTACACAGTCCTCTCTTTACCCATACTTCCTAATCAACTCATTCTGTTAGAGTTCATATGTAAAGGTACAGTTCCCATTTACCTTACTGACATCAGCTTGTGTCTGAACAGAAGGCAGCGAGGCTGGTGTACTAAGATGAACTAGATTCATTCTGAGATAAAACAAATTCCTCCATTGGGAACAAATACTTCCCCATTGATTGAATTGCGGCTTTTAACCCCTTTAATGCTAGAGAGGTCTTCGGTGGATTGATTACCAATACATTTGTAGACCTCGCTAGCATTCGAGGGGGTTACCTTCACTCAGTGGAAATCTGGAGATTTTTGATATTTCCCTTGCACTGCACTGACTTGCCCTGATAATTGCTCCATGTTCTTTACACATAAGCCCCAGTGAGAGCTCAGAGGACAATTCCTGTACCTCACACTCTATATTGGCAGGGAAAATATTGTATCTCTCTATGCTGCACAGATTCTATTTACATATGTACCTCAAACTCAGTGCATTGGGTCCAGTTGTATATAAACAGGTTCTGATTATTGTTTTGTGTCCACCCCAGGTGATCTGGAAAAGGAACAAAACCAAGATCCGGTACCAAACAACGAAAATGGGCACACTACTGCTCCGGAGCTCATTGAAGGTAAGAGTCCTCTAGACAGTACAGCTTTCTCTTCACCACTACAACCTTATACTGTAGTATAGAAGATACTTAACATTCCATTTACTCATCTACCTCACACTCAGTACACTGGGTCCAGTTATATATAATTGAATATAAGCAGGTTCTGATTAATGTTTTGTGTGTCCTCCCCAGGTGAACTGGCAGAGTTTGAACCTCTAGATGGAGCAGATGTCTCCAGTGCTTCTCCGGAGGCCACTGCAAGTAAGTCCTCTTAAGTATTTCTGTCCCTTTAAAATGGGAAAATCTGCACCCAGTTTCCACATATACAAAGCACACCCAAAATGTGTCAAATGTCAGTAGAATTAACTCTATGAGTGCCAGTGGGGTATACTTACCCCACTGGCACTCACAGGGTTAATCCAACTAAGTTACAAAAAACAGCCCCTAAAAAGAAACATTTACCATAAATCCTGATGTCCATCTGAGTCTTCAGCTCCCTGTTCAGCTACTGTACTAGTCTCCTGTTTTTCCTAAGGTTAACACAGTCCTCTCTTTACCCATACTTCCTAATTAAAGATGAGCGAGCACCCCGATGCTCGGGTGCTCGGGTGCTCTGACCGAGCACCCCCTGATGCTCGAGTGCTCGGCCGAGCACCCGAGCCCCATTCAAATGAATGGGAGCACTCGAGCATTAAACCAGGCACCCCCTGCTCTGATGAGCGGAGGGTGCCTGGTCAATGTCCCCCTTCATCTCCGCTATGCCCCTCTTCCACAATGTCCCCCTTCATCTCCTATGCCATAGCGGAGATGAAGGGGGACATTGTGGAAGAGGGGCATAGCGGAGATGAAGGGGGACATTGTGGAAGAGGGGCATAGACTCTATGCCCCTCTTCCACAATGTCCCCCTTCATCTCCGCTATGCCCCTCTTCCACAATGTCCCCCTTCATCTCCTCTATGGCATAGGAGATGAAGGGGGACATTGTGGAAGAGGGGCATAGCGGAGATGAAGGGGCACATTGTGGAAGACGGGCATAGCGGAGATGAAGGGGGACATTGTGGAAGAGGGGCATAGAGTCTATGCCCCTCTTCCATAATGTCCCCCTTCATCTCCGCAATGCCCCCTTCATCTCCGCAATGCCCCCGTACCTCCATTCCCTGGTGGTCCAGCGGAGCGTCTTCGGATCTGTGCCTCTTCCGGCACAGATCCTCTTCACCCGAGCATGTCGGGCGAGCACATGGCGGTACTCGTACGAGTACCGCCATGTGCAGAGCAGAGCGATGCTCGAGCCGATCCGAGCATCGGCCGAGCACGCTCGCTCAACACTATTCCTAATCAACTCATTCTGTTAGAGTTCATATGTAAAGGTACAGATCCCATTTACCTTACTGACATCAGCTTGTGTCTGAACAGAAGGCAGCGAGGCTGGTGTACTAAGATGAACTAGATTCATTCTGAGATAAAACAAATTCCTCCATTGGGAACAAATACTTCCCCATTGATTGAATTGCGGCTTTTAACCCCTTTAATGCTAGAGAGGTCTTCGGTGGATTGATTACCAATACATTTGTAGACCTCGCTAGCATTCGAGGGGGTTACCTTCACTCAGTGGAAATCTGGAGATTTTTGATATTTCCCTTGCACTGCACTGACTTGCCCTGATAATTGCTCCATGTTCTTTACACATAAGCCCCAGTGAGAGCTCAGAGGACAATTCCTGTACCTCACACTCTATATTGGCAGGGAAAATATTGTATCTCTCTATGCTGCACAGATTCTATTTACATATGTACCTCAAACTCAGTGCATTGGGTCCAGTTGTATATAAACAGGTTCTGATTATTGTTTTGTGTCCACCCCAGGTGATCTGGAAAAGGAACAAAACCAAGATCCGGTACCAAACAACGAAAATGGGCACACTACTGCTCCGGAGCTCATTGAAGGTAAGAGTCCTCTAGACAGTACAGCTTTCTCTTCACCACTACAACCTTATACTGTAGTATAGAAGATACTGGGCCTTATGTATAAGTCTAAAGTTGGACAATTTTGGGGCAAACCTAATGGGCCACAGGTGACAAATAACAATTCTCCAAATTACCATTCATTTAAACAGCACTTATAACCATTTGAATGCTAGATCGGCCTTCAATGTTTTACTCCACAATATGTTGGAGACCTCTATAAAAGTCGATGGGATTAAAACTCCATTTCATTGAATAGAAAAGTTAATATGTCCCCAGTGGATCTGCTGGATTGACCCAGATTTCTTTGAGTTCTTCTTTTTTATACATAAGGTCCAGAGGTATACATAACTGCAATGCACACAGCACCCCTTTACCTGTACTTCACATTCAGTAGAGGGAGGGAACATCCTGTACCTCACACTAAGTAGAGAGAGGGAACATCCTGTATCTCACACTCAGTAGAGGGAGGGAACATCCTGTACCTCACACTCAGTAGAGAGAGGGAACATCCTGTATCTCACACTCAGTAGAGGGATGGAATATCCTATACCTAACACTCAGTAGAGGGAGTGTATATTATGTACCTCACACTAAGTAGAGAGAGTGAACATCCTGTTTCTTACACTCAGTAGAGGGATGGAACATCGTATACCCCACACTCAGTAGAGGGAGTGTATATTCTGTACCTCACACTTAGTAGAGGGAGGGAACATCCTGTACCTGACATTTAGTAGATGGAGGGCATATCCTGTACCTCACACTTAGCATCCCAGTTACTTATCTACCTCACACTCAGTACATTGGGTCCAGTTATATATAATTGTATATAAGCAGGTTCTGATTAATGTTTTGTGTGTCTTCCCCAGGTGAACTGGCAGAGTTCGAACCTCTAGATGGAGCAGATGTCTCCAGTGCTTCTCCGGAGGACAGTACCGCTTTTGGGGTAAACTTAATGCACTAAAGGAGACAAATAAAAATTCCCCAAATTACCACCCATTTACACAGTGATTTTAACCACTTGAATGCTAGATCGGCCTTCAATGCTTTACTCCACAATACGTTGGAAACCTGTATAAAAGTCAATTGGGATTAAAACTCCGTTTCATTGAAAGGAAAAGTTTATTTGTCCCCAGTGGTGCTGCTGGATTGATCCAGGTTTCTTTTTTATACATAAGGCCCAGAGGAATACATAACTGCAATGCACATGGACCCCCTCACACTCAACAGATGTAGGGAACATTATGTACCTACACTCAGTAGAGGGAGGGAACATCCTGTACATCATACTTAGTAGAGGAAAGGAACATCCTGTACCTCACACTCAGTAGAGGGAGGGTATATCCTCTACCAACACTCAGTGGAGGGAGGGAACATCCTGTACCATATACTCAGTAAATGGATGGAATATTCAGTATATCACACTCAGTAGCGGAAGGGTACATCCTGTACCTCACACTTAGCAGAGGGAGGGTATCTCCTGTACCTCACTCTCCAAAAAGGAAGGATATATCCGTTACCTACTTTTTGTGGAGGGAAGAAATATCCTTTATCTACACTTAGAAGAGAGAGGGAGCATCCTATATCCCTCACTTGGTAGATGGAGGGAACCTCTCTCATCTTAAGTTTGGTGGAGGGTGGAAACATCCGGTATCTGTCATTCAGTAGAGGGAGGTGGCATCCTGTTCATCACACTCAGTGAAGGAAGAGAGCCTCCTCTACCTCACGCGGAGTAGAATGAGGGAATGTAAGGAACCTCAGGCTCAGGGAGAGAAACCCTGTACCACACCTTTTGAAGATCTTTGTTGCTCTCAATCCATCCACTTAGTAAATAAAGTGTGTATTCCTTATGAAAAAACCTGAATCTGATAACTGATGGTTGCGTTCCACTTTTTTTCCACAGAAACAAAGGAAACATCAAATGTGATGAATGATGTCTGGAAAGAACAGGTTTCGACTGGAATGTCATTTCTCAAAAACGTTTTAAGTCTGCAGAAATCCTGGAATGTAAAGAACAAAGAAAAAGTGAGTGTTTCTACTCTTCATGTTCCTGGGCCTTCTCTCTTGTACTTCACGCTCCTCTGGTTCTTCTTGTGCCTCCTTGTTGTGCACTGGCACTACCCCTTTTTCTCTTCACACTTCTACATTCTAGTCACCCTTTTACTAACTGAAATACCAGTAACCATGCCAGCCTAGTCATATAATCAGCCCATTACCCCCATCACTGGGACTGTCTGCCACATTCTTCCAAACGTTATCCAAGTAGAAAAGAACTTATGACTGCAGCGTGCCCAGTCCCTACTGCGCATGATGTCTTCTGACAAACACCCTAGCGAATTATTATATAGGATATTAAAAAAAGAAATTAACTGGGCCAAGTCCCATCTCTCAAACATTTATAGTTTGAGAGATATAACGTTTTAAAGTCCCCCTTCCCTCCCCTTTCGAGTCGTGCGACCCGACGGCAGCACTTCAGTAGAGTCGAAATAGTACTGTCTAAAAAGAAATCTTCAATGGAACAGTCTACAAAGTGTGGTTAAACAGGCACACTTTGTAGACTGGTCCAGGGAAGTATTTCTTTTTAGACAGAGCTATTTTGGCTCTGCTGAAGAGCCGCCGGCCGGTCCTGGGACCAGGATCTCCTTCTGTCAGCTTGGCAGCTGATGTCACTGAGAGTGGAGGTTGAGAGGAACTTTAGAACCTTATATCTCTCAACTATAAATGTCTGAGAGACAATACTTGGACCAGTTTATTTTTTTTATTAATATCTAAAATAGTACATGTTCTTAAAATAAGACATTACGAATCCTTCAAGATCTACACTAGGAGTGTAACTATAGGGAGTGGGGTTGTTCCGGGGTCCGGCGTCCAAGTGGGTCCAGAGCCCAATCTGTCCTAGTTATAAAGAAAATATTTGTGAGTTAAAACGTGCTCAGAATTGGTTTCACAGGGGCCCTTCCATCACTAATTACACCACTATTCTACCTAGGGTTGCCACATTTTACTCTTGCCCAAACTGAACAGAGGCACCATACTTTTGGTAGTCATTTTCTGATTTTATCATTCTTTCCCTACAGGGCTGTTTTAACCCTTTGATTGCCAGAGGGTTATTGCAATGTGTTGCATACCCCTCTGACACTCAAAGGGTTAAGCAAGTAAGGCAATGAGGATCTTTCTAGTATTCAAAGGAACACATGTAAAATGCATTTTATGTTGGAGAAACAACAGCTTGTATTATGAATAATAATAATGTGTGAATAGCACTTTGAACAGTAGGTGGAGCTGTAGTAAATGTAGCTAGTTATCTGTTGCAGCATGCTTCTCTGTTCCAGAAAGGGAATAGTTCGCTTCTTACGCTGCTGTTAGTTTATGTAAAATAATGTGACTGTGTTGTTCTGTGTGCTTTTGCTGTTGACTATCAACAGAATTAAAAATTCAACTGACAAAATATCCCCATGGTCTGAAATTTTATGATGGAACTGTTCTTACAGAAGTCTACGGGTGGCTATGGTCTGTTGATCATAAATAATATCAAAGTATTTTGCCAGGAAGGATACATTGTGACTGTCACATGTTTTCAAGTATGTCCTGGGGGTATAGATATTGTTACCCAATTTAATGATACTCATTTTATCTACCTCTGAAGGATGAAAGGCTAAGTCAACACTGGTGGGACTAGAACCTGTGACCTTGTGGTCTGAACAGATTCTACAGCTGGTGCCTCATCCAAATGAGCCATCTCACCAGCTCTGTAGGATGCTGTAGCAACAATTCCACTGTAACATTTCAAGACATGGCGGCACTGAGCCCAGATTGAGCTGCAATAAGTTTTGAATAAAACATCTTTCAGCAGTTGAAGTAGCCTTATTTTACTCAGCAGGATATACCCTGCTATATATTTTTTTTCATATGTATTATTACTGTGGCTCAGCTCTCCACTCAGTGCTAAATCATCTTCACCTAGATCAGAGTCTGTGTAAAGTCCTATGAAGAGCACACCTCCCATTATTTCAAGTGGCCAAAGAGAGACACTTTTGTTTTAGGTGGTGTTGCTGGGGATGTGGCTAGTGGACATGGCAGCACGGCATTGCAAGAATTTTTAGGATATTTCATAACCTATTCCTACTACACCTCTTTGAGTAAATGAATAAATGATTTACAGCAAGGCCAAATTATTTTATTTGCACAGACTTATTTCTAAAAACATATACTGAGGTTTAAGCAAACAGTAATGTGAGTTGTATTGCTGTGGAGCAACATGACACAGTTATACGCACACCACACAGTCTGATCTCATAAAAACAGAGACACCGCTCTGGGAAAGAGAGATTTGTTCTCAAAGAGGGATTGTTCCTCCTAAAGAGGGACATTAGGGAGGTGCAGAGCCCTGATATCTCCTACAGAAAGACACGTGGAAGGTATGGACCCCTAATATCTCCTAAAAAGGGACGCATGGGAGGTATGGACCCCTAATATCTCCTAAAGAGTGACACTTGGGAGGTATGTACCTCTAATATCGCTTAAAGAGGGACACTTGGAAGGTATGGACCCCTAATATCTCCTAAAGAAGGACACTTGGGAGATATGGACCCCTAACCAAAAACAAAATAAACAAAAATTAAAGGGGACATTTACAACGAGAAAACTTTTAAGCACTTGTTTAATCAGCTAAGAAGCATTAGGCAAATGTTCTCTCTCTTTTTTTTGTAACTTACTTTTTAAGATATTCAACTTAAAAGTTATCCACTTCCACATACTGCAGCACGATGTAGCTGCGGCACGGCTCTCAGGACTTCCCAGCAGTCTGTCATTCTCCTCCCTGCTGCCTCCGGGAGCGCCTTCATGCTTCACTTTGGTGTGGTGTGAACGGCTCCTTGTGTCACAGGAAGTGGCGATTAGCATTATACTGAGGTTGCAGTAGTAGTATTACTGAGGTTGCAACCTCAGTATAATGCTGTTCACCGCTTCCTGTAACGCTAGGAGCCATTCATACCACACCGAAGTGACGCGTGGATGTGCTTCCGGGGGCAGCTGGGAGGGAGGTGGGAGGAGAATGACAGACTGCTGGGAAGTCCTGAGAGCTTTGCTGCAGTATGTGGAAGTGGATAACTTTGAAGTTGAATATCTTAAAAATTAAGTTACAAAAAAAAGTGAGCATGTTTGCCTAATGCTTCTTAGCTGATTAAACACGTGCTCAAAAGTTTTCCCGATATGAGTGTTCCCTTTTAACCCCTTAAGGACCCATGACGTGCCAGGACTGTCATGAGAAAACTTCCCTAAAGGACCCATGACGGTCCTGGAACATCATAGATTTCAGGAGCCCTGAATCGGATCGGATAAAAAAAAAATGCTCCTTGGTCCTTAATGGATTAAACATGTCTGTTACCGAAAAAAAACCTCACAGGACCATAAAGTATGTGAAATAAGTGCAAAGTTTTATTGTGACTGTTTCAGAACCTGTTTCTTCATAAACATCTCAATCAGGATCTGAAACTTTGACAATAAATCTTTGAAAACACAAAAACAAGCACATTTCCAAAGAGCAGCTCGTTTTATCCATTCCATACATTTAATGCATCTGGGAAGTGAGATATCCCAGGTGGTGTATAGAGCTGGGATCACAGCCAGCTTCCTTGTGAGTATATCCTCACAGGGTGATTCTGGTGATGATATTCTACAACATCTGATCTGCACTAGGGGGCACCTCTTTTTTATCTCCTTTTGTGTTCTCATACAATAAATCTTTGCACCTATTTCACACATTTTATGGCCCTGCGAGTGCTTGCAAGTTAATGTTTCTTTATAACAGTGAATACTCCATATATTACATATATAACTGTACAAAGAGAGTAGTACAAGTGTGTCTTTAGTTGGGCAAAATGACAACATTATTGGTCAGTGTTTTCATAACAGAAGGCCCTTTCTCTTGAGAAAGGTCCTTCTAGGACTGAAAGTTGACCAGTTTGTGCTGGATGCTTGTAGCTCTGAAAGGATGAGTTATTTCAGAAAATCTTATGATGCAGTTTATAGTTAAAGGGATAGTAATACTTCAATTTTACTATCCCCCGTCTTGTAGCCCTTAAAAAAACTGAATTAAATGAGACCAGCGGCATCTCTCAAACCTTTATGGTTTGAGAGATAACCACTTTTAAAGTTCCCTCTCCACTGACGTTTGAGAGATAACCGCTTTTAAAGTTCCCTCTCCCCTGACGTCAGCGTTCTAGCTGACAGCAGGGGAATCCGGTCCTGGGAGCCATTTCAATGAAGGATTTCTTCTTCCATAATGCGATTCTGGCTCTGCTGAAGAGCCTTCACTTGCTCAGGGATGGGATTCCCCTGCTGTCAGCTAGAACGCTGATGTCAGGGGAGAGGGAACTTTGAAAGCGGATATCTCTCAAACCATAAAGGTTTGAGAGATGCCGCTGGGCTCGTTTAATTCAGTTTTTAAGGGCTACAAGATGGGTAATAGTACAGTTAAGTATTACTATCCCTTTAAAGGATTAGTAATGTTTTACCTAAATAAAAAGTAGTATTATAGATAATCCAAAAAGAAATTCATCAATGCCAGTCTGTTGCCTCATACATTTATGGTTTGAGAGATATAATGTTTTAAAGTCACCCCTCCCCTTTCTCGGACATCAGCCTCTAGGTGACAGAAGAAGATCCTGGTCCCAGGACTGGCTGGTGGCTCTTCAGCAGAGCTGAAATACCGCAATCTAAAAATAAATCAACTGGCATCAATACATCAATACAATATTACTTATTATTATTATTATTATTATTATTATTAATTATCTTAAAGGTACATTAAATAGAGCATGTTTGTAAATGTATATTCCACTTAAGGAAATATCTACAAAGATGTTAGGACTCAATGAATTAATCTTTATGTTTGCAAATTTTAGCTGCATGTGCTCTACTAAAAGTGAATGTTGCTGGGAAGAATATATAAAAATTGTTGAGAGAATTGGATTAAGCAACTGGGGAGATGTGATACAATATGTCCTTCTGCTCTTGTGCCAGTAGTAAGTGTTTGTATGTGTGATAGAATAGTTGAATTTTTATGTATAAGCAATGAAAGCAGATAACGTAAAGATGTGAATAGGAAAGGATGTATGATTGTTTAGTTATTTTTGGTATGTTTCGTATTATAGGAAATAAAAATTATATAAAAAAAAAATAATAAATAAATAAAAAGTGAATGTTGCTATTTTTATTGATGCATTGTTTTTACACTTTGTTCTAGGCATAGTACCAAGTGACAGAAGTAAGATGCCCAGACTTGTCTTTGAGTTGTGTCATCAGCAGCAGTTCACAATTTTTTTCTTGCTCAAGACACCCTAATACGCATTCTGGAGTTTTCAGGGCACCCTTTGCAACCACTGGACTATAAAGATGTAGACTAGGAATTGTTTTATGTCAATTGAATTCTATAACTTCAAAATAATTAATTTAATTCACATGTATAGTCTTCCCTATTGATTTATCATATTTTAACATGTATAATGATAATCAACCAAATAAAGTAGAAGTTAAAATATTATGATTTCAGACAAGTATATAAATTTCATTTCAAGCTGGTTGTGCAGTTTTTAATATTCTTCTCCTTCCTCTGTCTCCCATTCCACACTGTCCGTGCCGACCACTTCGTAATCCTTCTCCAGGGCAGCCATGTCCTCCAGGCCTCTGAGAACTCTCCTTCCTCCATCCCCTCACCCACATACCAGTGCACAAAGGCACGCTTGGCATACATCAGGTCAAACAACCACAGTTGGAGGCTGGTAGTTGATGCCAACCTTGAAACCAGTTGGACACCAATCCACAAACTGGATAGTGCGCTTGGTCTTGATGGTGGCAATGGCAACATTGACATCTTTGGGCACCACATCACCATGGTACAACAGGCAGCAAGCCATGTATTTACCATGTTGAGGGTCACATTTCACCATCTGGTTGGCTGGTTCAAAGCAAGCATTGGTGATCTCAGACACAGAAAGCTGCTCATGGTAAGCCTTCTCTGCAGAGATGACAGGGGCATAGGTGACCAGGGGGAAATGGATACAGGGGAAGGGCACCAAGTTGGTCTGGAATTCAGTAAGCTCCACATTGAGAGCTCCATCAAATCTGAGGGAGGCCGTGATAGAGGACACAATCTGGCCAATCAGACGATTCAGGTTAGTGTAGGTTGGACGTTCAATGTCCAGGTTCCTGCGTCAGATGTCATAAATAGCCTCATTATCCACCATGAAGGCACAGTCTGAGTGCTCCAGAGTGGCATGCGTGGTAAGGATGAGTTGTATGGTTCAACCACAGCCATGGACATACAAGGAGATGGATAGATGGAGAATTCCACCTTGGACTTCTTGCCGTAGTCAACAGAGAGACGTTCCATCAGAAGAGAGGTGAAGCCTGAGCCGGTGCCACCACCGAAGCTACGGAAGATGAGAAAGCCCTGGAGACCTGTGCACTGATCAGCCTACAAGAGGAGAGACACAAATCAAGGTCAGAAAGACATAAATGAGCAACTTATTCTGCACCACAAATCTCATGTTGTTGACATGATTATTTCCATGTTCATTTAAAACTTAATTTCTGCAGGTAGTTGTGAGTCCATCAAATGCACCACTGCAGTGACACACAATGATTCCTGAGGACATAAATATCCTTCCAACGTCATGAATTAAAAAAAATAGGCCATGCTTCTAAACTCCCTATTAGCATCTGTAAAATATATTGTTAATCGTAGCTCTTTGAATTCAACCATTATACTTTAATTTCCAGTGAATGAGCAAAAATCTATTCTCCTGTTCTATAGAGAAAATGATTAATGCCTTTTCTTTGTGTAGCCAACAATGAGTTACAAGCTCTAGGAGGCTAATGTATTGAGATAAGTACAATCTCTTCGTTTCTTCAAAGGCTGTTAACGAATATCTGACATTTTACTGTCATTACCGTGGTATCACATTTCAGACACCTACCAAGCTTCCTGGATAAGAAATACTTAAATGGATATTAATGTGTTAATTATATAAAAAGTACTATTGTAGACCATAAAATAAGAAAGCCATTGATGAAATTCCTATCTTTCAAACCTTTATGGTGTCGGCCAACACGAGGAGGCTCTTCAGCAGAGCCGCAATAGCAAGATTTAAAAAGAACTATTTCTTTGGAACTTTGTAGACCGTTCTACTGAAGTATTTCTTTTTAAATTGTGCTATTTTGGCTCTGCTGAAGAACCGCCTGTCGGACCAGGAACTGCTGCTGTCAGCTTACAGCTGTTGTCAGGAGAAGGGGAGGGGAACTTTAGAATGCTTTATATCTCAAACCATAAAGGTTTGAGAGATAGGAATGGCATTGATGGATTTCTAATTTTATGGTCTACAATATTACTTTTTATATAATTATTAGCAATGTGGGACGGTGTTGCCCGTCATTTTATTTACATAGAGAGACATTGTGTGAAACAGAAATATGCAGTGTTGGCTGGGACAGAACTGGATTATATGTCCATGGGCCGTAGGCAAGGGATCAATACAGGGACCCCTAACAACTAATAGGCTTCAAAACAGGAAGGCTCATATACTAAGTAAAGTGGTAGAATTTTGTGGAAAAGTAACAGCAGCACAGGTGAATGGGCGTTTTAACGTCTTCAATGCTAGAGAGGTCAGCAAAGCATTTTATTTGTTCTGTACGGTACAGATGAATTGTTCCTCTTTGTGTTAGTACATCAGCCTCACATCACAGTGCACAGTCAGCTGCTGCAAGAGCCAAAAGTATAAATGGGGTTTAAATTAATGGGGTAAGAGTATAACTGTATGGGCCTTATGTATCAAGATAAAAGGTGCAACTAAAAATACTGACACCATAGGGTTCAATTGAAAATTCAGGAAAATCATGTTGACATAGATGGGGCTTTAACCCCTTGAATGCTACAATGGTCCGCAACGCGTTGCTTTGGCAATGTGTTTGCATTCTCTGTAGCATTCATTGGATTAATAGCCTCAATGAAATCAATGGACATTTTCAAAGAAACAAAGTGAGTCCATCAGCCCCAGTTCTTACCATGGAAACTGAAGATCAGTGAGTTCTAACCTGTTCCCCCGCTGACTCCACTCACCTGATTCCAATCTTCCTCTGAATGTCCCAGTGCATTATGGGACAGGGGGTGGAAAGGGAAGTTTTTATGCTCTTTGAAAGAAGAGATCAATGTGTGGCTCCCCAGCAAAATGGGAGCTGCTGGTTGGTGGGTTATATTATTGTGCCATGAGTTGTTTACTATAGGAGTTGTAAGTCGAGAGAAGTGATGTAGCAGTAGGTGAGTTGTGGAGGAGAGGGTTAACCCTCTGAGTGCCAGAGAGGTACGCACCGCATTGCTTTGCAATGTATGCGTACGTCTCTGGCACTCAAAGGGTTAAGACTGATGTTGGGGGACAGGCTAACTCTTCCTTACAGCCGCCCCTGGGTGTGTGTGGCAGGGGACGCAGTTTTTGTCTCATATATATATATATATATATATATATATATATATATATATTTACACTACCAATGTGGGACAACGTTGCCCCTCATGTTATGGCCGTTGGGCACACGTGTGTGAAATGTAGACACACTGATAAACACAGACATGTGCAACACACAGGCAGACACATACACATAGTGAGCGGCAGAAACATGCAAAAAACATGCACATGTGTTTGGTGCTGTGTGTGTGAGTGGGGCATGTGTTTGGTGCTGTGTGAGTGGGGCATATGTGTTTTTCTGTGGTGTAGGAGCATGTAGCATCCATTTTGGTTTTTTTCTGATTTTGATAGTGGTGGGCGGGCTGCATAGTGGGGGCAGGCCAACTCCCTGCATGATTGAATCACCCAATGGGAGCAGTAACTCCTCCTTTCTGCCTCCCCTTGGTGTGTTTTGGCAGGCACAAAGTCTTCTTTTATATATATATATATATATATATATATATATATATATATATATATATATATATATATATATATATATAGAAGACATTACTATCCTATTAAAGGGACAGTAATACTTAAAATGTAAAAAAAAAATTGTTATTGGGTTTATCCCCATGACTAAAACAAGGGTACTCCCACTGTGGAAAGGTGTTTTATTCAAAAGTTATTACAGCACAAACTTGATTTTTTTTAGGTGGAATATCACTGTGGCCTGAAATTGTACAGTGGCGCTGTTGCTACATCATCCTATAGACAGATCTAAGCAGATGACCATAAATCGCCATAAGATGGTGTAGCCACAGCGCCACTGTACAGTTTCAGGCCACTGTGATACTGCAAATAAAAAAATTCAAGTCTGAGCTGTAATAACTTTTGAATAAAACATTTTTCAAAAGTGGGAGTTCTCTTGTTTTACTCAAGGGGATAAATCCTACAACATTTTTTTTACATATTAAGCATTTTAGATCAGTAACAAATACTTAATTTTTGACAGATTGGGACAAATAGTAGCTTTGAGTACAGACTATTTAAAATCAAACTACTCCTCTGAAATAAGATGCTCATAAATTGTTTAACCCTTTAAGTGACAGAGGGGTAGCCAACTAATTAATTTTTAAAGGGGATGTATCACATTATAAAAATGTGTTACCATATGTTTTGTTAATAAAAGTAGTAATAGGAAAGCTGTTTTTTTTATGTAAGTACTTACAAAGACAGGGACGTGCACAGACATTTTGGAAGGCAGGGGCTCAAATGAAAAAAGGGCACTTCTCATAATTATTTATTCAAAATCTATATTTAAAAAAAGGGCACAAGGGCACTTTGGACAAAAAGGGCAGGTGCTCAAGCCCCCCTTGGTGTCTAAGTGTGCACGTGCCTGTACAAAGGTATTCTATCTTCTGTGCTGTGCACTTCCGTAAAATGTGCACAGTACAGTTCTTCTTCACGTCCTAATTCTCCTCCCACCTCCCTCCCAGCTGCCCCAGGGAGCGCGTTCATGCTTCCCTTCAGTGAGCTGTGAATGCCTTCTATCGTTATATCAAGCTCCGGGTAGCATTATACTGAGGTTGCAACCTCAGTATAATGCTACCCGGAGCTTGATATAACACTAGAAGCCATTCACAGCACACTGAAGGGAAGTGTTTTAGGATGTTTCCTGCACAAAAGCATCCCCGTGCTGGCAGGTGTGTTATTAAAAATTATAATTATTCACATTCTATGTTGCACTGTAGTCAGTGAATGACCTCTCCCATAGAATGCAACAGAATAACTGATTAAAGGGATAGTAATACTTAAAATATAAAAAAAATATATATTGTAGTCCTATGGACTGCTCTGGTCTGTAGACCATAAATCTCCATAGGCCGGTGTAGCAACAGCACCACTGTAAATTTTCAGGTCACTGTGATATTGCACCTATAAAATTCAAGTTTGAGCTGTTATCATTTTTTAATAAAATATCTCTCAGCAGTGGGAGTACCCTTGTTTATTCAGGGACATAACCCTTATAACATATATTCTTTTACATCTTAAGTATTACTATCCCCTTAAACACCAGGTAGTCTATAGGTGAACTGCCTTGTCATTAGATGGCACTGTTAATGTGAAAAATAACAATTTAATCCCTTATGGACCTAAGACATGCCAAGACCTTCATGGGAAAATGACGGTCCTGGCAGATCATGGAATTCCGGGGTCCCCGCATGGCTGCACACCTTTCGGGCGGGAACCTCTAAATACATTTGGCCCCCCAAAAATGCCCCGTGGTCCTTAAAGGGATAGTAATACTTCGTTTTATCTTTATTTTAATTTGTAGGCATTAAGAAAACATGACGAACGATGTAAGTCTTATCACTCAAACCTTTATGGTTTGAGAGATAGTCACAAGCAAAGTTTCCCCTCCCGCACCTTTTACCTAGTGTAAGCCATCTCTTCTCAGATGTGGAATCCAGTCCACAGACCAGACAGATAACAGAAGGGGACAATCTTCTTACTGTGAGAACAATGAAAGCCCTTCCCCCCTTGACAAGTTTTTCAGGTTTTTTTTCCCTTATCTTAATTGAAGATTGTCCCTCTCTGCAGTCTACCTGGGCACCTCCCTTCTGATCTGGCTGAGCAGTGTTACATCAGTAAAAGGGACAGGAGGGGGATACTATGTCATTCAATTACTCTTGAACTACAACTCTGACAGAACTGAAATAACACTCTCCAAAGTCCAAATACTATGATGATTAATTAGAGCTGCTTTTATTATGAAACATTACTTATTCCTTTAACTGACGGCCATGCAGCCGGTCATTAAAGGGTTAAACCAGCAGTGTCCAGGTTCGGTCCTGAAGGGGTTACCATCAGTTCAGGATTCAAGGAAATCCCCAATTAAGTCCAAGTGAGTTATTTTAGTGGCTAATTAATTTTGTCTGACCCACCTGTGCTTAAAGGGTTAGTAATGTCCAAAAAAAAAAAGTTTTTTGCATTTAGAAGAGCTTAAAGCGAAACTACCACCCAATAATAATATTGCCCCACATAATTGCCTGTCTGGCAACTAGCTGCTCAGTAGCGTTAGTCGCCAGAATTATTACCAGATTAAAGAGAAATGGCTATTCTTCCAAGACTGACAGCAGGACGGAGCGCGGACATCTTGCCATAGTGATGTCCATGGGTCTGCTCTGTCAGTCCCAGCCAGGTCTAGGAGGCGTTGCTAGTAGCTGGCCGGCTCCAAAAGGGACTGACAGAGAAGGCGCGTGGACGTCACTATGGCAGGATGTCCACGTTCCGTCCTGCTGTCAGTCTTGGAAGAATAGCGATTTCTCTTTAATCAGGTAATAATTCTGGCGACTAGCTCTATTGAGCAACTAGTCATCAGAGGGGCACTTATATGGTGCAATTTTATTATTGGGTGGTAGTTCCGCTTTAAAGAGATAGTAATGTTTCACAAAAACAGCAGCTCCAATTAATCTTCAAGGAGCGCCCAACATGTGTCACTTAACCCTTTCACTGCCAGAGGACTATACAATTGAGCCATAGAGAGTGTTATTTCAATACTGTAAGAGTTGTAGTTTAAGAGTAATTGAACGATAAAGTATCCCCCTCCTGCCCTTTTTACCTAGTGTAAGCCCCCACTCCTCAGATGTGGAATCCAGTCCATAGACCAGACAGCTCACATCAAGTTTCAATATTCTACTGTGAGAACAATGAAAGCCCTGCCCCCATTGAGAGGTTTTTCAGCTTTTTCCCTTATCTTACTTGAAGATTGTCCCTTTCTGCAATCTACCTGGATACTCCCTGCTGCCCTGAGGTGAGCAGTGTTACATCTGTAAAGAGGCGGGAGGAGGATACTTTGTCATTCAATTACTCTTGAACTACAACTCTGACAGTATTGAAATAACACTCTCCAAGGTCCAAATACTATGATGATTAATTAGAGCTGCTTTTATTATGAACCATTACTATCCCTTTAAAAAGCTGAGCTAAATGCAAAAACTTGTATCTCTCAAACCGCTATGGTTTGAGAGATATAGGCATTTAAAGTTCGATGTCTCCTGCTGACAGCTGTTGACGAGGCGGCTCTGCAGCAGAGCCGCAATCTTGTTAGTTACAAAGAATCCCTTCATTGGAATGGTCTAAAAGCATACGTTTTAGACCATTCCAATGAAGGGATTCATTGTAACTAACGAGATTGCGGCTCTGCTGCAGAGCCTCCTCGTCGACCCACACAGATCTCCTGCTGACAGCTTTACAGCTGTCAGTAGTAGACATCGAACTTTAAATGTCTGTATCTCTCAAAACATAGCGATTTGAGAGATACGAATTTTTGCATTTAGCTCAGCTTTTTAAGCTCTTCTAAATGCAAAAAAAACCTTTTTTTTGGACATTACTAACCCTTTAAGTAGGGAAATCATTTAACACTGGAATATTATCATTATAATTAGTATTATTATTTTTTTTATGTATGTTTTTTATTTTTTAAAGTTTACTCATACTTTTATAGAAGCATTTGCTTAGAAATGTGTCCCCCATACAGTAGGTATATTTATTTACTGTGTTTTGCTTCTGAATACTACTGTAGTTTGTAACTGAGCACATATATATTGGTACCTTCAGAAGGTTTTCATGGCCCTTTACAATTATGGTTGGGGCTCACACTCAATGGCTAATCTCAGTCAGACTGATAAAGTCTATTGTTAAGTCCATAAAGGTAAAAACGAAACACAGACCAAAATAGTGCTAACCAAATGCAGGCAAATGCAGACACGATGTAAAAATAGATATACATGACTGCTGTATGATGGACGTCTACCTAGGTAAGCGCTTCTGTTACACACAGTAATTATATAGATGCACCTGACTGCTGTGTGATGGAATCCTACCTAGGTAAGTACTTCTGTTACACACAGTAATTATATTGATACACCTGACTGCTGTGTGATGGACTCCTACCTAGGTAAGCGCTTCTGTCACACACAGTAATTATATAGATGCACCTGAGTGCTGTGTGATGGACTCCTACCTAGGTAAGTACTTCTGTTACACAGAGTAATAATATAGAAATACCTTCCTGCTGTATGATGGACTCCTACCTAGGTAAGTACTTCTGTTACACATAGTAATTATATAGATACACCTGACTGCTGTATGATGGACTCCTGCCTAGGTAAGTACTTCTGTTGCACACAGTAATTATATAGATACACCTGACTGCTGTATGATGGACTCCTGCCTAGGTAAGTACTTCTGTTGCACACAGTAATTATATAGATACACCTGACTGCTGTATGATGGACTCCTGCCTAGGTAAGTACTTCTGTTACACACAGTAATTATATAGATACACATGACTGCTGTATGGTGGACTCCTGCCTAGGTAAGTACTTCTGTTACACACAGTAATTATATAGATACAACTGACTGCTGTATGATGGACTCCTGCCTAGGTAAGTACTTCTGTTACACACAGTAATTATATATATACACCTGACTGCTGTATGATGGTCTCCTACCTAGGTAAGTTCTTCTGTTACACATAGTAATTATATAGATACACCTGACTGCTGTATGATGGACTTCTACCTAGGTAAGTACTTCTGTTACACACAGTAATTATATAGATACACCTGACTGCTGTATGATGGACTCCTACCTAAGTAAGTTCTTCTGTTACACATAGTAATTATATAGATACACCTGACTGCTGTATGATGGACTCCTACCTAGGTAAGTGCTTCTGTTACACACAGTAATTATATAGATACACCTGACTGCTGTATGATGAACTCCTACCTAGGTAAGTGCTTCTGTTACTACACATAGTAATTTTATAGATACACCTGACTGCTGTATGGAGGACTCCTACCTAGGTAAATGCTTCTGTTACACACAGTAATTATATAGATACACCTGACTGCCGTATGATGGACTCCTACCTAGGTAAATGCTTCTGTTACACACAGTAATTATATAGATACACCTGACTGCTGTATGATGGACTTCTACCTAGGTAAGTACTTCTGTTACACACAGTAATTATATAGATACACCTGACTGCTGTATGATGGACTCCTACCTAAGTAAGTTCTTCTGTTACACATAGTAATTATATAGATACACCTGACTGCTGTATGATGGACTCCTACCTAGGTAAGTGCTTCTGTTACACACAGTAATTATATAGATACACCTGACTGCTGTATGATGAACTCCTACCTAGGTAAGTGCTTCTGTTACTACACATAGTAATTTTATAGATACACCTGACTGCTGTATGGAGGACTCCTACCTAGGTAAATGCTTCTGTTACACACAGTAATTATATAGATACACCTGACTGCCGTATGATGGACTCCTACCTAGGTAAATGCTTCTGTTACACACAGTAATTATATAGATACACCTGACTGCCGTATGATGGACTCCTACCTAGGTAAGTGCTTCTGTTACTACACATAGTAATTTAATAGATACACCTGACTGCTGTATGGAGGACTCCTACCTAGGTAAGTGCTTCTGTTACACACAGTAATTATATAGATACACCTGACTGCTGTATGATGGACTCCTACCTAGGTAAGTGCTTCTGTTACACACAGTAATTATATAGATACAACTGACTGCTGTATGATGAACTCCTACCTATACAAGTGATTTATTTAAACACCTTAATTGACTCTTATTCCTTTAGAGACATTTCCCAGATAAATGTACATAACAATCTTTCCTTTAGTTATTTGACGATCCTTTAATTCTATAAACTTTATGATGGCGAGAACATTTATGTTGAGCAGATATATGCCGCTGAACTTACCAGTTTGCGGATTCTGTCCAGCACCAGGTCAGTGATCTCCTTGCCAATGGTGTAATGGCCACGGGCATAGTTATTGGCAGCATCTTCTTTGCCCGTGATGAGCTGTTCAGGGTGGAAGAGTTGTCTGTAGGTCCCTGTCCGCACCTCATCTGTACAGTAATAGTGACAGTGCTTAGAAACTTAATTTAAAAAAGAAAAGTGGAGTAATGCTGTAGAACAGAGTTGCACCATAGGGAACAAAAAACATTCATGTTGATTTATATGGGGATTTTAACACACTGAATGTTAGAGAGGTCTCCATTTGGTTTCCTTAGGAATTGTTCCACTAATCTTGTGTGCATAAGGGCCATAGACATGATAATATATACCTGAAGTCTGTTACCTCTTAATGATCAGAGAGGCATGCAACTCATTGCTTCACCAATCACAGTCCTCATAACACCTTTCATGCTCACCAATCACATTCTCATAACATCGTTCATACTAACCAATCACAGTCCCATGACACCTTTCACAACCACCAGTCACAGTCCCGCGGCACCTTTCATACTCATCAATCACATTCTCATAACATGGTTCATATTCACCAATCACAGTCCCATGACACCTTTCATAACCACCAGTCACAGTCTCATGACACCTTTCACAACCACCAGTCACAGTCCCATGACACCTTTCATACTCACCAATCATAACCCATGACACATTTCATACTTACCAGTCACAGTTGGCTCCAGGTCCACAAACACTGCACGGGGAACATGTTTTCCAGCCCCCGTCTCATTAAAGAAGGTGTTGTAGGAAAAATCCCCTCCACCAAAGATTTTGTTACTGGGAATCTGCCCGTCCGGCTGGATCCGGTGCTCCAAGCAATACAGCTCCCAGGATGCATTGCCCATCTGCACTCCTGCCTGCCCCACGTGGACTGAGATGCATTCCCTCTGTGGGCAAAATCACAGGAGAAAAGTGTAAATCAAAGTATAAAATGAAAATAATTCAATTGTTATTTTTTGTGCCTTTAAAGTGGATCTGACACTTATCAGGTTCTGGTTTCTTTAAATTGTTCTATTTAAACTGCTTATATTTTGTGCTTTTTGTTTTTCAATCAGTTTAATAGTTTAAAGATTTTTGATTTAGTTGTTGGTGAATGTAATCTCAGCAGAGCTGTGTTCTCTGACCTGTCCAGTCTCCTTTTCCCTTCTTAGACTAATAGAACCTATTATTTTCCATCAGAAGGTGGAATAATTTGATGGGGAGAATAACCATGCAACATTTTTCAAGATGGTGGCTCCCACTAAGGGGAGTAAGTGGAAAAATGTTATTTGGAAAGAGCTTTAAACATTACCGATATTTATATTAGATTTTTGTAGTGATGAGCGAGCACCCCAATGCTCGGGTGTTCGGGTGCTCTGACCGAGCGCCCCCGGAGGCTCGAGTGCTCGGCCGAGCACCCGAGCCCCATTGAAGTCAATGGGAGGACTCGAGCATTACACCAGGCACCCCCTGCTCTGATGAGGGGAGGGTGCCTGGTCCATAGGAAAAGGGCAGAAAAGGATGGAAACACCACAGAAATGGTTCAGGGACAGCATAGGGAGGATGTCTGGATGCATCTTGGACTCCAACATCGCTGCTGGGAACGATCTTTCGCCCGTAGTACGCCATTTTTACAGACTGACCGTAAAACACACAAAAAGGAAAATAAAAACGACTTTAGGCGAAAAATTGTTACCAAACAGTATTTGCTGTATATTTACTTGTATATCATCTGCAAATTCTCCCAAAAATTTCCTCGATTTTTCTGAACTGAGGCCATGATTAAGAGGGAAACGTGCGCAGAGGCAAATTCTCCCAAAAATTTCCTAGATTTTTCTGAACTGAGGCCATGATTAAGAGGGAAACGTGCGCAAAGGCAAATTCTCCCAAAAATTTCCTCGATTTTTCTGAACTGGGGCCATGATTAAGAGGGAAACGTGCGCTGAGCCGACCATCTAAAACATTATGGGTGAGGGTCTGCTGCGGAGCTGACCATCCTAAACATTATATGCGAAGGCCCGCTAGTAAGCTGACGCTATAAAACATTATATGAGAGGGCCCGCTAGAGAGCTGACCCAATAAAACATTATATGAGAAGGCCCGCTGGTGAGCTGACCTATATAAAAATTGTCAAACAGGGCCCGCTGGTGAGCTGGCCCTATATAAAAATTATATCACAGGGCCCGCTGGTGAGCTGGCCCTATATAAAAATTATAGCACAGGGCATATGGAAGAGGAGGAGGAGGATGAGAAAATTAAGAGTCAACCATATACCCGTTTTTTGGGTGGAAGGGGTGAATGGGAATACAGAGTATTCCCATCATTGTAAATAACATATATAAAGTGAGTTTATGTTCCCCCGGGGCTTTCCTCCAGTGGAGTGGAGAAGTCAGGGGAAATCCAGGCCTTGTTCATTTTTATAAGTGTCAACCTATCAGCATTGTCGGTGGAAAGGCGGATACGCTTATCTGTTATGATGCCACCAGCAGCACTAAATACCCGCTCAGACAGAACGCTGGCGGCAGGGCAGGCCAGCACCTCCAAGGCGTAGAGTGCCAGTTCATACCACGTGTCCAGCTTGGACACCCAGTAGTTGTAAGGCACAGAGGGATCATTGAGGACGCTGACACGGTCTGCTACGTACTCCTTCACCATCTTCCAAAACTTTTCCCTCCTTGTGACACTAGGCTGCGCATCAGGGTGAGGGTGCTGGCGGGGTGTCATGAAGGTGTCCCACGCCTTGGAGAGTGTTGCCCTGCCTTTGTCGGAACTGCTGTGTGCTCCCCTTTTCTCCCCTTCTCGGTTGGCCAAGGTAGCACGTACTCTGCTGCCAGCGTTGTCAGATGGAAAATTTTGGAGCAATTTTTCAACAAGAACCTTCTGGTATTGCACCATTTTGCTTGTCCTCTCCACCGGAGGAATGAGAGATGAGAAATTCTCTTTGTAGCGGGGGTCCAGAAGGGTGAACACCCAGTAATCCGTGTTGTCTAAAATGCGTATAACGCGTGGGTCACGGGAAAGGCAGCCTAACATAAAGTCAGCCATGTGTGCCAGAGTACCAACAGGCAAGATTTTGCTGTCCTCACCAGGAGGATGACTCTCAATCTCCTCATCCTCTTCCTCCTCTTCTGCCCACCCACGCTGAAGAGATGGAACTAAAGTTCCATGGCTACCCTCTGTAGCGGAGGCAACCGTGTCATCCTCCTCCTCCTCCTCCGCCTCCTCCAATTGTCGCTGAGAAGACGAAGTGAGGGTGCTCTGGCTATCACCTTGTATAAGCTCTTCCTCCCGCATTTCCACCTCTTCCACATGCAAAGCGTCAGTTTTAATTGTGAGCAGCGAGCGTTTCAGTAGACACAGAAGTGGGATGGTTACACTGATAATAGCGTTATCGCCGCTCACCATCTGTGTCGATTCCTCAAAATTGCGTAAAACCTCACAGAGGTCTGACATCCATTCCCACCCCTCACTTCTGATTACAGGAAGTTGAACGGAGAGGCGACGACCGTGTAACAGCTGGTACTCCACTACTGCCCTCTGCTGCTCACAAAGCCGGGCCAACATGTGGAAGGTGGAGTTCCAGCGCGTGCTCACGTCACACAGCAGCCGGTGAGCTGGCAATTGTAAGTGCTGCTGCAGCTTCAACAGGCCGGCCGAAGCTGTAGATGACTTACGGAAATGTGCACACACGCGGCGCACCTTGGTCAAGAGATCATGCACATTGGGGTAGGTTTTTAGAAATCGCTGAACCACTAAATTAAATACATGCGCTAGGCATGGTACGTGTGTGAGCTTGCCGAGCTCCAAAGCCGCCACCAAGTTACGCCCATTATCACACACAACCATGCCTGGTTGCAGGTTGAGTGGTGAGAGCCACTGCTCGGTCTGGTGACTAATCCCCTGCAACAGCTCTGAGGCCGTGTGCTGTTTGTCCCCAAGGCAGATCAGCTTCAGCACGGCCTGTTGACGCTTCCCCACTGCAGTGCTACACTGCTTCCAGCTACTGGCTGATGGGGGAGTGGCGCTGCGTGTAGAGAATTCGGAGGTGGAAACGGAGGAGGAGGAGCCAATAACGTAGGTGCTGGCGGAAACCCTGATGGAGGTAGGGCCCGCAATCCTCGGCGTGGGTAGCACCCGTGCCATCCCAGGGTCCGAGTCGCTCCCAGCCTCCACGACATTCACCCAGTGTGCCGTCAGGGAAATGTAGCGTCCCTGGCCACAAGCACTTGTCCATGTGTCAGTCGTTAAGTGGACCTTCCCAGTAACTGCGTTGGTCAGGGCACGGGTGATGTTACGGGACACATGGTGGTGTAATGCGGGGATGGCACACCGGGAAAAGTAGTGGCGGCTGGGGACCGCGTACCGAGGGACAGCTGCTGCCATCAGGCTGCGGAAGGACTCAGTGTCCACAAGCCTAAATGGCAGCATTTCGATGGCCAGTAATTTGGAAAGGTGTGAGGTTAGTGCTATGGCCTGTGGGTGGGTGGCTGGGTATTTTCGCTTGCGCTCAAATGCCTGGGGTAATGACATTTGGACTCTGTGCTGGGACAGGGAAGTGGATGTGGTCGCTGATGGTGCTTCAGATGGTACAGGTGCAGGGCGGGAGGTATGCGGGCCTGCGCCTTCGACAGGCGATTGGCCGGCACCGAAAACAGGGGAAGAGGAGGCAGTGGTGTGGCCTGCAGACACAGATGGGCGATCCAGGCGTTCCTCCCACTTATTACGGTGCTTGGATGCCATGTGTCGGATCATGCTGGTGGTGGTGAGGTTTCTAGTGTTCATGCCTCGGCTCATTCTGGTGTGGCACAGGTTGCAAACTACAATTCTTTTGTCGTCCGCACTTTCCTTAAAAAAACGCCATACCACGGAACACCTACCCCTTGGCAAGGGAGATTTACGCAAGGGGGTGCTCCGTGGAACATTTGCGGGCCGGTTTGGTGCGGTCCGCCTTCTTTCTGTAGCCACACCACTGCCTCTTCCAGCCTGTTGCGGTGCTGCAGATGGCTCACCCTCAGGACTGCTGTCATCGCTCGGCTCTACACCTTCCCAGGTGGGGTCAGTCACCTCATCGTCCACCAAGTCCTCCTCCACTTCCTCACTCTGATCATCCTCCTCATGTCTTGATCCCACCACATACTCAGTCATTGACAACTGTATAACATCCTCCTCAACAAGATCTTGAGACAGTAATAGTGGTTGATTTAATGGCAACTGTGTCTCATCATCATCATCATCCACTACTTCCTTTGACCTTAAATGCCGTTCACATCTGTCATCTTCTTGTGATTGGGTACCCTCTAGAGGTTGTGAATCAGGGCATAAGATGTCATGTTCCTCTGCAAGCGTGCTTGGAGAGAGGGTCAAATGAAGGATTGGTGATGAGACGAGCTCCTCACTATATCCCAGTGTGGGATCACTTCTTTGACCAGACCGTCTATGGTGGGAGGAAGGATGATCAGAGTGAGGATTATGTTGACCAGACTCTTGGCTACTGAGAGTGGACTTGGTGGAAGACAGGGTGGTGCTTAACCGACTGGAAGCAGTATCAGCTGACATCCAACCGACCACCTGTTCGCAGTGGTCGGACCTCGAGAGTGATGTCCTGCGACGCCCTGTAAAATGAGACATGAAGCTAGGTATGGTGGATGTCTTTCTTTCTTGTGCTCTGGCACCAGGCACAGTTTCTCCGCGTCCTGACCCGCGCCCTGAACTATCAGGATCACGTCCACTTCCCCGTCCCTTTTTACCCGCCTTCTTCATCTTACACGGAATATGTGACTTTGATATTTGAGTTTGAAGACTTAACAGTATTTCTTCCTATTCTGCAACTGTGCAGAGTACACAGAATAGGCTGCTAAACTGCGGTGACGCACACTGAATGGAATATGTGACTTTGATATTTGAGTTTGAAGACTTAACAGTATTTCTTCCTATTCTGCAACTGTGCAGAGTACACAGAATATGCTGCTAAACTGCGGTGACGCACACTGAATGGAATATGTGACTTTGATATTTTAGTTTGAAGACTTAACAGTATTTCTTCCTATTCTGCAACTTTGCAGAGTACACAGAATATGCTGCTAAACTGCGGTGACGCACACTGAATGGAATATGTGACTTTGATATTTTAGTTTGAAGACTTAACAGTATTTCTTCCTATTCTGCAACTGTGCAGAGTACACAGAATAGGCTGCTAAACTGCGGCGAAGCACACTGAATGGAATATGTGACTTTGATATTTGAGTTTGAAGACTTAACAGTATTTCTTCCTATTCTGCAACTGTGCAGAGTACACAGAATAGGCTGCTAAACTGCGGCGAAGCACACTGAATGGAATATGTGACTTTGATATTTGAGTTTGAAGACTTAACAGTATTTCTTCCTATTCTGCAACTGTGCAGAGTACACAGAATAGGCTGCTAAACTGCGGCGAAGCACACTGAATGGAATATGTGACTTTGATATTTGAGTTTGAAGACTTAACAGTATTTCTTCCTATTCTGCAACTGTGCAGAGTACACAGAATAGGCTGCTAAACTGCGGCGAAGCACACTGAATGGAATATGTGACTTTGATATTTGAGTTTGAAGACTTAACAGTATTTCTTCCTATTCTGCAACTGTGCAGAGTACACAGAATAGGCTGCTAAACTGCGGCGAAGCACACTGAATGGAATATGTGACTTTGATATTTGAGTTTGAAGACTTAACAGTATTTCTTCCTATTCTGCAACTGTGCAGAGTACACAGAATAGGCTGCTAAACTGCGGCGAAGCACACTGAATGGAATATGTGACTTTGATATTTGAGTTTGAAGACTTAACAGTATTTCTTCCTATTCTGCAACTGTGCAGAGTACACAGAATAGGCTGCTAAACTGCGGCGAAGCACACTGAATGGAATATGTGACTTTGATATTTGAGTTTGAAGACTTAACAGTATTTCTTCCTATTCTGCAACTGTGCAGAGTACACAGAATAGGCTGCTAAACTGCGGCGAAGCACACTGAATGGAATATGTGACTTTGATATTTGAGTTTGAAGACTTAACAGTATTTCTTCCTATTCTGCAACTGTGCAGAGTACACAGAATAGGCTGCTAAACTGCGGCGAAGCACACTGAATGGAATATGTGACTTTGATATTTGAGTTTGAAGACTTAACAGTATTTCTTCCTATTCTGCAACTGTGCAGAGTACACAGAATAGGCTGCTAAACTGCGGCGAAGCACACTGAATGGAATATGTGACTTTGATATTTTAGTTTGAAGACTTAACAGTATTTCTTCCTATTCTGCAACTGTGCAGAGTACACAGAATAGGCTGCTAAACTGCGGCGAAGCACACTGAATGGAATATGTGACTTTGATATTTGAGTTTGAAGACTTAACAGTATTTCTTCCTATTCTGCAACTGTGCAGAGTACACAGAATAGGCTGCTAAACTGCGGCGAAGCACACTGAATGGAATATGTGACTTTGATATTTGAGTTTGAAGAATTAACAGTATTTCTTCCTATTCTGCAACTGTGCAGAGTACACAGAATAGGCTGCTAAACTGCGGCGAAGCACACTGAATGGAATATGTGACTTTGATATTTTAGTTTGAAGACTTAACAGTATTTCTTCCTATTCTGCAACTGTGCAGAGTACACAGAATAGGCTGCTAAACTGCGGCGAAGCACAATGAATGGAATATGTGACTTTGATATTTGAGTTTGAAGACTTAACAGTATTTCTTCCTATTCTGCAACTGTGCAGAGTACACAGAATAGGCTGCTAAACTGCGGCGAAGCACACTGAATGGAATATGTGACTTTGATATTTGAGTTTGAAGACTTAACAGTATTTCTTCCTATTCTGCAACTGTGCAGAGTACACAGAATAGGCTGCTAAACTGTGGCGAAGCACACTGAATGGAATATGTGACTTTGATATTTGAGTTTGAAGACTTAACAGTATTTCTTCCTATTCTGCAACTGTGCAGAGTACACAGAATAGGCTGCTAAACTGCGGCGAAGCACACTGAATGGAATATGTGACTTTGATATTTGAGTTTGAAGACTTAACAGTATTTCTTCCTATTCTGCAACTGTGCAGAGTACACAGAATAGGCTGCTAAACTGCGGCGAAGCACACTGAATGGAATATGTGACTTTGATATTTGAGTTTGAAGACTTAACAGTATTTCTTCCTATTCTGCAACTGTGCAGAGTACACAGAATAGGCTGCTAAACTGCGGCGAAGCACACTGAATGGAATATGTGACTTTGATATTTGAGTTTGAAGACTTAACAGTATTTCTTCCTGTTCTGCAACTGTGCAGAGTACACAGAATAGGCTGCTAAACTGCGGCGAAGCACACTGAATGGAATATGTGACTTTGATATTTTAGTTTGAAGACTTAACAGTATTTCTTCCTATTCTGCAACTGTGCAGAGTACACAGAATAGGCTGCTAAACTGCGGCGAAGCACACTGAATGGAATATGTGACTTTGATATTTTAGTTTGAAGACTTAACAGTATTTCTTCCTATTCTGCAACTGTGCAGAGTACACAGAATAGGCTGCTAAACTGCGGCGAAGCACACTGAATGGAATATGTGACTTTGATATTTTAGTTTGAAGACTTAACAGTATTTCTTCCTATTCTGCAACTGTGCAGAGTACACAGAATAGGCTGCTAAACTGCGGCGAAGCACACTGAATGGAATATGTGACTTTGATATTTTAGTTTGAAGACTTAACAGTATTTCTTCCTATTCTGCAACTGTGCAGAGTACACAGAATAGGCTGCTAAACTGCGGCGAAGCACACTGAATGGAATATGTGACTTTGATATTTTAGTTTGAAGACTTAACAGTATTTCTTCCTATTCTGCAACTGTGCAGAGTACACAGAATAGGCTGCTAAACTGCGGCGACGCACACTGAATGGAATATGTGACTTTGATATTTTAGTTTGAAGACTTAACAGTATTTCTTCCTATTCTGCAACTGTGCAGAGTACACAGAATAGGCTGCTAAACTGCGGCGAAGCACACTGAATGGAATATGTGACTTTGATATTTTAGTTTGAAGACTTAACAGTATTTCTTCCTATTCTGCAACTGTGCAGAGTACACAGAATATGCTGCTAAACTGCGGTGACGCACACTGAATGGAATATGTGACTTTGATATTTTAGTTTGAAGACTTAACAGAATGTGCTCTAATCTGCAACTTTGCACACTAAACAGAATGTGCTCTAATCTGCAACTTTGCACACTAAACAGAATGTGCTCTAATCTGCAACTTTGCACACTAAACAGAATGTGCTCTAATCTGCAACTTTGCACACTAAACAGAATGTGCTCTAATCTGCAACTTTGCACACTAAACAGAATATATGAAATTTTTTTTTTTTGTTTTTTTCCCCCCACACAAAATAAACTGCTGCCCCCACACACAGTAGTCCTAAAAAGGACTTTTGGTTCTTTTTTTTTCACAGATTTGCTTTTTTTCTCCCTACACTGACTTTCCCTTCCTATCCTCATCTCTCCCTGGCTAAGACTGAGCCGAACTCGCTGGTCAGGTGCTATACAGCACCCGACCACGGGTTCTGGCCAGCCAATCAGTGTAATGCCAGCAGCCAACATGGCTGCTGGCATTACACTGATGTCAGAGCCTCCCTGCACGTTTATTGGCTGCGCAGCAGCCGCAAAACATGCGGGGAGGAGACCCGAACATGGCGGGCGAGCACATGCGGTACTCGTACGAGTACCGCCATGTGCCGAGCAGAGCGATGCTCGAGCCGATCCGAGCATCGGCCGAGCATGCTCGCTCAACACTAGATTTTTGTTTTTATTTTAAACAATAGTTTATTAGATATTTAGCTTTATTAATGTGTCAGCTTATATGAATGTTCATACATGGCTGTATATAAAGCTATCTCCTAAACTAATATTTTAAATACAAAGTGAATAACATAACTATAGATGCTTTTGAAAGTTCTTTACAAATCACAATATAGAATGGTAATTCCACTTTAAGAGAATAATTTTGATCCAGTTTAGCTGCACGGGGTGGCAGTGACTGATGACTGAAGCTGGGTGTTAACATATGTAAGTGGAGCCAAAAATGATGTCAGCTGACTACCACTGGCTGATGACTAGGGTGACCACGGGTCCCGGAATGTCCGGGACTGTCCCTTATTTCAGGGCTATGTCCCGCGTCCCGGGTCCCCTTCAACCGGGACAATGAAGTGTCCCGGAATGAAGGCAAGCCGCCCTGGATGTCAGTCTGCAAGCGGTGTGTCACATCATGGACGCCGCTCGCGGCGTCCATGATATGACACACCGCTTGCATGCTGACATCCAGGGCGGCAATGCAGCTTACCTGGAGGCAAGCGCTCTAGTAATACAGAGCGCTGGGAGATGACATCACTCCCAGCGCTCTGCATTACTGGCCATACCGCGCGGGAGCTTCAGCTCTGTGCCGGAGGAGGCACAGAGCACATTCTACGCCGCTAGACCACCAGGGACTTAAGGTATGACGGGCAGACCACGACTCATATCATAGGCTTTACTATAATAATTTAAATTGCCAAATGTATTTTCTCTTTCATTTTATTATTAGTCTTGCCATTCCTATGTCCTCATACAGCAAGCTAAACTAGAGCAAGCACAGAAAAACCCAAAAGCAGCTTAGCGAACAAATAAAAAATTAATCAATGGCTCTGAATGCGTTTTTTAACCCGTCAATGCCAAATGTCCCAAATCATAGGAAAACGCTACTAAGCCAGCTGCTTTATGGGTGCTGTCGGGCTGCATTTCTTATCATACGCAGCTGACTAGCGGGCAGCAGAAGATCTAAGACTACAACTACATGAAAACTGTATGTTTATATTGTCAACGCTGTAAATGAAACCGGAAGAAGCTCTTCGGGCACATGAAAGTTCTCGAAACAATTTGATTGCCGTATCACGTGTGAACTTCAACGTTCATTTTATTTAAAGTTCCCCAGGTAAACGGCTGCTTATAAATAGCCAATGAGGGGCCCGCGACCTCTAAATCACTCCAATCAAGCGAGTCTGTTCTTCGTCTACCACTGCGAATTACCCTATCAGCAGAAAGTAGATGTTAACCCATTGGAGAGTGCTGTTTGTGGCGGTTGATGCTTAGGGTGAACACGTCCCGGAATGGCAGAAGGGAAATGTGGTCACCCTACTGATGACACATGTAGCTCACAGAGATTGGTTGCTGCCTACCAAATAAAATTAATGCAGGAAGAGATTTTAATTAAAGTGAAAATGTCTTATTTTAAGAATAGTTTGAACTGGTCCTTCCTAAAGAAGCCACGCACAATAAAGAGTTACAACTAGCATGTATCGTTATGTTGTAACCCTTTACTGTCCATTTAAGATTGATCTGCAAAAAACACTCTAAAACTCCTCGGCATAAATTCCCACTATGATCTCTTAAGTGGCTGTCTGCAGTGCAGCCCTGTTAACACAATGAGCCATATGTATAAAGAAACTGGAGCAATTTGGGGCAACCAAGCTATAACTTAGCTATAACCGTTTGAGTGCCATTGCTTCACAATGCATTGCATACTCCTCTGGTTTTCAAATGGTTAAATGGGACTTTTAATTCTTTGCACATACTCTATCAATCTAAGTAAGTCAAAATCTAGTTTTATACATAAAAAAATGGCTAATACAATATATAATTGATTTTGAAAGATGTAGTCTATAGCTAAATCTCTCCCATAGAATAACATAGGAACTGGAGAGGTTATCTCACTGGAGAAGTTATCTCCTCTTTATCACACCTTAGTACATCTCTCCCTGTAGTCTATAACAAACGTTCTTCCATAGAATAACATAGGAACTGGAGAGTTTCTCACAATGGAGAATTGATCTCCTCTTTATCACACCTTAGTACATCTCCCCTGTAGTCTTTAACCCCTTAAGGACCGGCGGTCATTGGACATTTCCGTCCCATAATGACCGCATAGGGGCACGTGGACGCGCCGGTACACGTGACCTGTCACGTGTATCGGCGCATCATTATGGGGCTTGAAAGAGATCGCTCCTATCTTGGAGCGGTCTATTTCAGGCCCTATTTTTACTTACAGCGCTCCCTGTAGTCTATAACTTAATCTCTCCCATAGAATAACATAGGAACTGGAGAGTTTATCACACTGGAGAAGTGATCTCCTCTTTATCACACCTTAGTACATCTCTCCCTGTACTCCATAACTAAATCTCTCCCATAGAATAACATAGGAACTGCAGAGTTTATCACACTGGAGAAGTGATCTCCTCTTTATCACACCTTAGTACATCTCTCCCTGTAGTCTATAACTAAATCTCTCCCATAGAATAACATAGGAACTGGAGAGTTTATCTCACTGGAGATTTATCTCCTCTTTATCACACCTTAGTACATCTCTCCCTGTAGTCTATAACTAAAGCTCTCCCATAGAATAACATAGGAACTGGAGACTTTATCTCACTGGAGAAGTTAACTCCTCTTTATCACACCTTAGTACATCGCTCCCTGTAGTCTATAATGAAAGTTCTCCTATAGAATAACATAGGAACTGGAGAGTTTCTCATACTGGAGACGTGATCTCCTCTTTATCACACCTTAGTATATCTCCCCTGTAGTCTATAACTAAATCTCTCCCATAGAATAACATAGGAACTGGAGAGTTTCTCATACTGGAGAAGTGATCTTCTCTTTATCACACCTTAGTACATTTCTCCCTGTAGTCTATAACTAAATTTCTCCCATAGAATAACATAAGAACTGGAGAGTTTATCTCACTGGAGCAGTTATCTCCTCTTTATCACACCTTAGTACATCTCTCCCTGTAGTCTATAACTAAATCTCTGCCCTAGAAAAACATAGGAAATGGAGAATTTATCTCACTGGAGCAGTTATCTCCTTTTTATCACACCTTAGTACATATCTCCCTGTAGTCTATAACTAAATCTCTACCATAGAATAACATAGGAACTGGAGAGTTTATCTCACTGGAGCAGTTATCTCCTCTTTATCACACCTTAGTACATCTTCGACTGTAGTCTATATCTAAATATCTCCCATAGAATAACATAGGAACTGGAGAGTTTATGTCATTGGAGAAGTTATCTCCTCTTTATCACACCTTAGTACATCTCTCCCTGTAGACTATAACTAAATCTCTCCCATAGAATAACATAGGAACTGGGGAGTTTATCTCACTGGAGAAGTGATCTCCTCTTTATCACACCTTAGTAAATCTCTCCCTGTAGACTATAACTAATTATCTCCATTAGAATAACATAGGAACTGGAGAGTTTATCTCACTGGAGCAGTTATCTCCTTTTTATCACACCTTAGTACATCTCTCCCTGTAGTCTATAACTAAATCTCTCCCATAGAATAACATAGGAACTGGGGAGTTTATCTCAATGGAGAAGTGATTTACTCTTTCTCACACCTTAGTAAATCTCTCCCTGTAGTCTATAACTAAATATCTTCCATAGAATAACATAGGAACTGTAGAGTTTATCTCACTGGAGCAGTTATCTCCTTTTTATCACACCTTTGTACATCTCTCCCTGTAGTCTATAACTAAATATCTACCATAGAATAACGTAGGAACTGGAGAGTTTCTCACACTGGAGAAGTGATCTCCACTTTATCACACCTTAGTACATCTCTCCCTGTAGTCTATAACTAAATATCTCCCATAGAATAACATAGGAACTGGAGAGTTTATCTCACTGGACCAGTTATCTCCTCTTTATCGCACCTTAGTACATCTCCGCCTTTAGTCTATAACTAAATCTCTCCCATAGAATAACATAGGAACTGGTGAGTTTCTCACACTGGAGAAGTGATCTCCTATTTATCACACCTTAGTACATCTCTCCCTGCAGTCTATAACTAAATCTCTCCCATAGAATAACATAGGAACTGGAGAGTTTATCTCACTGGAGAAGTTATCTCCTTTTTATCACACCTTACTACATCTCTCCCTGTAGTCTATAACTAAATCTCTCCAATAGAATAACATAGGAACTGGAGAGTTTATCTCACTGGAGAAGTTATCTCCTTTTTATCACACCTTATTACATCTCTCCCTGTAGTCTATAACTAAATTTCTCCCATAGAATAACATAGGAACTGGAGAGTTTATCTCACTGGACCAGTTATCTCCTCTTTATCGCACCTTAGTACATCTCTCACTGTAGTCTATAACTAAATCTCTCCCATAGAATAACATAGAAACTGGACAGTTTATCTCACTGGACCAGTTATCTCCTCTTTATCACACCTTAGTACATCTCCCCCTGTAGTCTATAACTAAATCTCTCCCATAGAATAAGATAGTAACTGGTGAGTTTCTCACACTAGAGAAGTTATCTCCTCTTTATCACACCTTAGTACATCTCTCCCTGTAGTCTATAACTAAATCTCTCCCATAGAATAACATAGGAACTGGAGAGTTTATCTCACTGGAGCAGTTATCTCCTTTTTATCACACCTTAGTACATCTACCCCTGTAGTCTATAACTAAAGCTCTCCCATAGAATAACATAGGAACTGAGGAGTTTATGTCATTGGAGAAGTTATCTCCTCTTTATCACACCTTAGTACATCTCTCCCTGTAGAATATAACTAAATCTCTCCCATAGAATAACATAGGAACTGGGGAGTTTATCTCACTGGAGAAGTGATCTCCTCTTCATCACACCTTAGTAAATCTCTCCCTGTAGACTATAACTAAATATCTCCATTAGAATAACATAGGAACTGGAGAGTTTATCTCACTGGAGCAGTTATCTCCTTTTTATCACACCTTAGTACATCTCCCCCTGTACTCTATAACTAAATCTCTCCCATAGAATAACATAGGAACTGGGGAGTTTATCTCACTGGAGAAGTGATCTCCTCTTTATCACACTTTAGTAAATCACTCCCTAGTCTATAACTAAATATCTCCCATAGAATAACATAGGAACTGGAGACTTTATCTCACTGGAGCAGTTATCTCCTTTTTATCACACCTTCATACATCTCTCCCTGTAGTTTATAAATAAAGCTCTCCCATAGAATAACATAGGAACTGGGGAGTTTATGTCATTGGAGAAGTTATCTCCTCTTTATCACACCTTAGTACATCTCTACCTGTAGTCTATAACTAAAGCTCTCCCATAGAATAACATAGGAACTGGGGAGTTTATCTCACTGGAGAAGTGATCTCCTCTTTATCACACCTTAGTACATCTCTCCTTGTAGTCTACAACTAAATATCTCCCATAGAATAACGTAGGAACTGGAGAGTTTCTCACACTGGAGAAGTGATCTCCACTTTATCACACCTTAGTATATCTCTCCCTGTAGTTTATAACTAAATATCTCCCATAGAATAACATAGGAACTGGAGAGTTTGTCTCACTGGACCAGTTATCTCCTCTTTATCGCACCTTAGTACATTTCCGCCTTTAGTCTATAACTAAATATCTCCCATAGGATAACATAGGAACTGGTGAGTTTCTCACACTGGAGAAGTGATCTCCTATTTATCACACCTTAGTACATCTCTCCCTGTAGTCTATAACTAAATATCTCCCATAGAATAACACAGGAACTGGGGAGTTTATCTCACTGGAGAAGTGATCTCCTCTTTATCACACCTTAGTAAATCTCTCCCTGAAGTCTATAACTAAATCTCTCCCATAGAATAACATAGGAACTGTAGAGTTTCTCACACTGGAGACGTGATCTCTTCTTTATCACACCTTAGTAAATCACTCCCTGTAGTCTTTAACTAAATATCTCCCATAGAATAACATAGGAACTGGAGAGTTTATCTCACTGGAGCAGTTATCTCCTTTTTATCACACCTTCGTACATCTCTCCCTGTAGTCTATAAATAAAGCTCTCCCATAGAATAACATAGGAACTGGGGAGTTTATCTCACTGGAGAAGTGATCTCCTCTTTATCACACCTTAGTAAATCTATCCCTCTAGTCTATAACTAAATATCTCCCATAGAATAACATAGGAACTGGAGAGTTTCTCACACTAAAGAAGTGATCTCCTCTTTATCTTACCTTAGTACATCTCTCCCTGTAGTCTATAACTAAATCTCTCCCATAGAATAACATAGGAACTGGAGAGTTTCTCACACTGGAGCAGTTATCTCCTCTTTATCACACCTTAGTACATCTCCGCCTTTAGTCTATAACTAAATCTCTCCCATAGAATAACATAGTAACTGGTGAGTTTCTCACTCTGGAGAAGTTATCACCTCTTTATCACACCTTAGTACATCTCCCCTGTAGTCTATAACTAAATCTCTCCCATAGAATAACATAGGAACTGGAGAGTTTATCTCACTGGAGCAGTTATCTCCTTTTTATCACACCTTAGTACATCTCCCCCTGTAGTCTATAACTAAAGCTCTCCCATAGAATAACACAGGAACTGAGGAGTTTATGTCATTGGAGAAGTTATCTCCTCTTTATCACACCTTAGTACATCTCTCCCTGTAGTCTCTAACTAAATCTCTCCCATAGAATAACATAGGAACTGGGGAGTTTATCTCACTGGAGAAGTGATCTCCTCTTTATCACACCTTAGTAAATCTCTCCCTGTAGTCTATAACTAAATATCTCCCATAGAATAACGCAGGAACTGGAGAGTTTCTCACACTGGAGAAGTGATCTCCACTTTATCACACCTTAGTACATCTATCCCTGTAGTCTATAACTAAATATCTCCCATAGAATAGCATAGGAACTGGAGAGTTTATCTCACTGGAGCAGTTATCTCCTCTATATCGCACATTAGTACATCTCCGCCTTTAGTCTATAACTAAATCTCTCCCATAGAATAACATAGGAACTGTAGAGTTTCTCACACTGGAGACGTGATCTCTTCTTTATCACACCTTAGTAAATCACTTCCTGTAGTCTTTAACTAAATATCTCCCATAGAATAACATAGGAACTGGAGAGTTTATCTCACTGGAGCAGTTATCTCCTTTTTATCACACCTTCGTACATCTCTCCCTGTAGTCTATAAATAAAGCTCTCCCATAGAATAACATAGGAACTGGGGAGTTTATCTCACTGGAGAAGTGATGTCCTCTTTATCACACCTTAGTAAATCTATCCCTCTAGTCTATAACTAAATATCTCCCATAGAATAACATAGGAACTGGAGAGTTTCTCACACTAAAGAAGTGATCTCCTCTTTATCTTACCTTAGTACATCTCTCCCTGTAGTCTATAACTAAATCTCTCCCATAGAATAACATAGGAACTGGAGAGTTTATCACACTGGAGCAGTTATCTCCTCTTTATCACACCTTAGTACATCTCCGCCTTTAGTCTATAACTAAATCTCTCCCATAGAATAACATAGTAACTGGTGAGTTTCTCACTCTGGAGAAGTTATCACCTCTTTATCACACCTTAGTACATCTCCCCTGTAGTCTATAACTAAATCTCTCCCATAGAATAACATAGGAACTGGAGAGTTTATCTCACTGGAGCAGTTATCTCCTTTTTATCACACCTTAGTACATCTCCCCCTGTAGTCTATAACTAAAGCTCTCCCATAGAATAACACAGGAACTGAGGAGTTTATGTCATTGGAGAAGTTATCTCCTCTTTATCACACCTTAGTACATCTCTCCCTGTAGTCTCTAACTAAATCTCTCCCATAGAATAACATAGGAACTGGGGAGTTTATCTCACTGGAGAAGTGATCTCCTCTTTATCACACCTTAGTAAATCTCTCCCTGTAGTCTATAACTAAATATCTCCCATAGAATAACGCAGGAACTGGAGAGTTTCTCACACTGGAGAAGTGATCTCCACTTTATCACACCTTAGTACATCTATCCCTGTAGTCTATAACTAAATATCTCCCATAGAATAGCATAGGAACTGGAGAGTTTATCTCACTGGAGCAGTTATCTCCTCTATATCGCACATTAGTACATCTCCGCCTTTAGTCTATAACTAAATCTCTCCCATAGAATAACATAGGAACTGTAGAGTTTCTCACACTGGAGACGTGATCTCTTCTTTATCACACCTTAGTAAATCACTTCCTGTAGTCTTTAACTAAATATCTCCCATAGAATAACATAGGAACTGGAGAGTTTATCTCACTGGAGCAGTTATCTCCTTTTTATCACACCTTCGTACATCTCTCCCTGTAGTCTATAAATAAAGCTCTCCCATAGAATAACATAGGAACTGGGGAGTTTATCTCACTGGAGAAGTGATGTCCTCTTTATCACACCTTAGTAAATCTATCCCTCTAGTCTATAACTAAATATCTCCCATAGAATAACATAGGAACTGGAGAGTTTCTCACACTAAAGAAGTGATCTCCTCTTTATCTTACCTTAGTACATCTCTCCCTGTAGTCTATAACTAAATCTCTCCCATAGAATAACATAGGAACTGGAGAGTTTATCACACTGGAGCAGTTATCTCCTCTTTATCACACCTTAGTACATCTCCGCCTTTAGTCTATAACTAAATCTCTCCCATAGAATAACATAGTAACTGGTGAGTTTCTCACTCTGGAGAAGTTATCACCTCTTTATCACACCTTAGTACATCTCCCCTGTAGTCTATAACTAAATCTCTCCCATAGAATAACATAGGAACTGGAGAGTTTATCTCACTGGAGCAGTTATCTCCTTTTTATCACACCTTAGTACATCTCCCCCTGTAGTCTATAACTAAAGCTCTCCCATAGAATAACACAGGAACTGAGGAGTTTATGTCATTGGAGAAGTTATCTCCTCTTTATCACACCTTAGTACATCTCTCCCTGTAGTCTATAACTAAATCTCTCCCATAGAATAACATAGGAACTGGGGAGTTTATCTCACTGGAGAAGTGATCTCCTCTTTATCACACCTTAGTAAATCTCTCCCTGTAGTCTATAACTAAATATCTCCCATAGAATAACGTAGGAACTGGAGAGTTTCTCACACTGGAGAAGTGATCTCCACTTTATCACACCTTAGTACATCTCTCCCTGTAGTCTATAACTAAATATCTCCCATAGAATAGCATAGGAACTGGAGAGTTTATCTCACTGGAGCAGTTATCTCCTCTATATCGCACATTAGTACATCTCCGCCTTTAGTCTATAACTAAATCTCTCCCATAGAATAACATAGGAACTGGAGAGATTATCTCACTGGAGAAGTTATCTCCTTTTTATCACACCTTACTACATCTCTCCCTGTAGTCTATAACTAAATCTCTCCAATAGAATAACATAGGAACTGGAGAGTTTATCTCACTGGAGAAGTTATCTCCTTTTTATCACACCTTAGTACATCTCTCACTGTAGTCTATAACTAAATCTCTCCCATAGAATAACATAGGAACTGGACAGTTTATCTCACTGGAGCAGTTATCTCCTCTTTATCACACCTTAGTACATCTCCGCCTTTAGTCTATAACTAAATCTCTCCCATAGAATAACATAGTAACTGGTGAGTTTCTCACACTGGAGAAGTTATCTCCTCTTTATCACACCTTAGTACATCTCCCCTGTAGTCTATAACTAAATCTCTCCCATAGAATAACATAGGAACTGGAGAGTTTATCTCACTGGAGCAGTTATCTCCTTTTTATCACACCTTAGTACATCTCCCCCTGTAGTCTATAACTAAAGCTCTCCCATAGAATAACATAGGAACTGAGGAGTTTATGTCATTGGAGAAGTTATCTCCTCTTTATCACACCTTAGTACATCTCTCCCTGTAGTCTATAACTAAAGCTCTCCCATAGAATAACATAGGAACTGGAGACTTTATCTCACTGGAGAAGTTAACTCCTCTTTATCACACCTTAGTACATCGCTCCCTGTAGTCTATAATGAAAGTTCTCCTATAGAATAACATAGGAACTGGAGAGTTTCTCATACTGGAGACGTGATCTCCTCTTTATCACACCTTAGTATATCTCCCCTGTAGTCTATAACTAAATCTCTCCCATAGAATAACATAGGAACTGGAGAGTTTCTCATACTGGAGAAGTGATCTTCTCTTTATCACACCTTAGTACATTTCTCCCTGTAGTCTATAACTAAATTTCTCCCATAGAATAACAAAAGAACTGGAGAGTTTATCTCACTGGAGCAGTTATCTCCTCTTTATCACACCTTAGTACATCTCTCCCTGTAGTCTATAACTAAATCTCTGCCCTAGAAAAACATAGGAAATGGAGAATTTATCTCACTGGAGCAGTTATCTCCTTTTTATCACACCTTAGTACATATCTCCCTGTAGTCTATAACTAAATCTCTACCATAGAATAACATAGGAACTGGAGAGTTTATCTCACTGGAGCAGTTATCTCCTCTTTATCACACCTTAGTACATCTTCGACTGTAGTCTATATCTAAATATCTCCCATAGAATAACATAGGAACTGGAGAGTTTATGTCACTGTAGCCGTTATCTCCTTTTTATCACACCTTAGTACATCTCCCCCTGTAGTCTATAAATAAAGCTCTCCCATAGAATAACATAGGAACTGGGGAGTTTATGTAATTGGAGAAGTTATCTCCTCTTTATCACACCTTAGTACATCTCTCCCTGTAGTCTATAACTAAAGCTCTCCCATAGAATAACATAGGAACTGGGGAGTTTATCTCACTGGAGAAGTGATCTCCTCTTTATCACACCTTAGAAAATCTCTCCCTGTAGTCTATAACTAAATATCTACCATAGAATAACGTAGGAACTGGAGAGTTTCTCACACTGGAGAAGTGATCTCCACTTTATCACACCTTAGTACATCTCTCCTTGTAGTCTATAACTAATTATCTCTCATAGAATAACATAGGAACTGGAGAGTTTCTCTCACTGGACCAGTTATCTCCTCTTTATCGCACCTTAGTACATTTCCGCCTTTAGTCTATAACTAAATCTCTCCCATAGAATAACATAGGAACTGGTGAGTTTCTCACACTGGAGAAGTGATCTCCTATTTATCACACCTTAGTACATCTCTCCCTGTAGTCTATAACTAAATCTCTCCCATAGAATAACATAGGAACTGGAGAGTTTATCTCACTGGAGAAGTTATCTCCTTTTTATCACACCTTACTACATCTCTCCCTGTAGTCTATAACTAAATCTCTCCAATAGAATAACATAGGAACTGCAGAGTTTATCTCACTGGAGAAGTTATCTCCTTTTTATCACACCTTATTACATCTCTCCCTGTAGTCTATAACTAAATCTCTCCCATAGAATAACATAGGAACTGGAGAGTTTATCTCACTGGACCAGTTATCTCCTCTTTATCACACCTTAGTACATCTCCACCTTTAGTCTATAACTAAATCTCTCCCATAGAATAACATAGTAACTGATGAGTTTCTCACACTGGAGAAGTTATCTCCTCTTTATCACACCTTAGTACATCTCCCCTGTAGTCTATAACTAAATCTCTCCCATAGAATAACATAGGAACTGGAGAGTTTATCTCACTGGAGCAGTTATCTCCTTTTTATCACACCTTAGTACATCTCCCCCTGTAGTCTATAACTAAAGCTCTCCCATAGAATAACATAGGAACTGAGGAGTTTATGTCATTGGAGAAGTTATCTCCTCTTTATCACACCTTAGTACATCTCTCCCTGTAGACTATAACTAAATCTCTCCCATAGAATAACATAGGAACTGGGGAGTTTATCTCACTGGATAAGTGATCTCCTCTTTATCACACCTTAGTAAATCTCTCCCTGTAGACTATAACTAATTATCTCCATTAGAATAACATAGGAACTGGAGAGTTTATCTCACTGGAGCAGTTATCTCCTTTTTATCACACCTTAGTACATCTCTCCCTGTAGTCTATAACTAAATCTCTCCCATAGAATAACATAGGAACTGGGGAGTTTATCTCAATGGAGAAGTGATTTACTCTTTATCACACCTTAGTAAATCTCTCCCTGTAGTCTATAACTAAATATCTTCCATAGAATAACATAGGAACTGTAGAGTTTATCTCACTGGAGCAGTTATCTCCTTTTTATCACACCTTTGTACATCTCTCCCTGTAGTCTATAACTAAATATCTACCATAGAATAACGTAGGAACTGGAGAGTTTCTCACACTGGAGAAGTGATCTCCACTTTATCACACCTTAGTACATCTCTCCCTGTAGTCTATAACTAAATATCTCCCATAGAATAACATAGGAACTGGAGAGTTTATCTCACTGGACCAGTTATCTCCTCTTTATCGCACCTTAGTACATCTCCGCCTTTAGTCTATAAGTAAATCTCTCCCATAGAATAACATAGGAACTGGTGAGTTTCTCACACTGGAGAAGTGATCTCCTATTTATCACACCTTAGTACATCTCTCCCTGCAGTCTATAACTAAATCTCTTCCATAGAATAACATAGGAACTGGAGAGTTTATCTCACTGGAGAAGTTTTCTCCTTTTTATCACACCTTACTACATCTCTCCCTGTAGTCTATAACTAAATCTCTCCAATAGAATAACATAGGAACTGGAGAGTTTATCTCACTGGAGAAGTTATCTCCTTTTTATCACACCTTATTACATCTCTCCCTGTAGTCTATAACTAAATTTCTCCCATAGAATAACATAGGAACTGGAGAGTTTATCTCACTGGACCAGTTATCTCCTCTTTATCGCACCTTAGTACATCTCTCACTGTAGTCTATAACTAAATCTCTCCCATAGAATAACATAGAAACTGGACAGTTTATCTCACTGGACCAGTTATCTCCTCTTTATCACACCTTAGTACATCTCCGCCTTTAGTCTATAACTAAATCTCTCCCATAGAATAAGATAGTAACTGGTGAGTTTCTCACACTAGAGAAGTTATCTCCTCTTTATCACACCTTAGTACATCTCTCCCTGTAGTCTATAACTAAATCTCTCCCATAGAATAACATAGGAACTGGAGAGTTTATCTCACTGGAGCAGTTATCTCCTTTTTATCACACCTTAGTACATCTACCCCTGTAGTCTATAACTAAAGCTCTCCCATAGAATAACATAGGAACTGAGGAGTTTATGTCATTGGAGAAGTTATCTCATCTTTATCACACCTTAGTACATCTCTCCCTGTAGTCTATAACTAAATCTCTCCCATAGAATAACATAGGAACTGGGGAGTTTATCTCACTGGAGAAGTGATCTCCTCTTCATCACACCTTAGTAAATCTCTCCCTGTAGACTATAACTAAATATCTCCATTAGAATAACATAGGAACTGGAGAGTTTATCTCACTGGAGCAGTTATCTCCTTTTTATCACACCTTAGTACATCTCCCCCTGTACTCTATAACTAAATCTCTCCCATAGAATAACATAGGAACTGGGGAGTTTATCTCACTGGAGAAGTGATCTTCTCTTTATCACACCTTAGTAAATCTCTCCCTGTAGTCTATAACTAAATATCTCCCATAGAATAACATAGTAACTGTAGAGTTTCTCACACTGGAGAAGTGACCTCCTCTTTATCACACTTTAGTAAATCACTCCCTAGTCTATAACTAAATATCTCCCATAGAATAACATAGGAACTGGAGACTTTATCTCACTGGAGCAGTTATCTCCTTTTTATCACACCTTCATACATCTCTCCCTGTAGTTTATAAATAAAGCTCTCCCATAGAATAACATAGGAACTGGGGAGTTTATGTCATTGGAGAAGTTATCTCCTCTTTATCACACCTTAGTACATCTCTCCCTGTAGTCTATAACTAAAGCTCTCCCATAGAATAACATAGGAACTGGGGAGTTTATCTCACTGGAGAAGTGATCTCCTCTTTATCACACCTTAGTACATCTCTCCTTGTAGTCTACAACTAAATATCTCCCATAGAATAACGTAGGAACTGGAGAGTTTCTCACACTGGAGAAGTGATCTCCACTTTATCACACCTTAGTATATCTCTCGCTGTAGTTTATAACTAAATATCTCCCATAGAATAACATAGGAACTGGAGAGTTTGTCTCACTGGACCAGTTATCTCCTCTTTATCGCACCTTAGTACATTTCCGCCTTTAGTCTATAACTAAATATCTCCCCTAGGATAACATAGGAACTGGTGAGTTTCTCACACTGGAGAAGTGATCTCCTATTTATCACACCTTAGTACATCTCTCCCTGTAGTCTATAACTAAATATCTCCCATAGAATAACACAGGAACTGGGGAGTTTATCTCACTGGAGAAGTGATCTCCTCTTTATCACACCATAGTAAATCTCTCCCTGAAGTCTATAACTAAATCTCTCCCATAGAATAACATAGGAACTGTAGAGTTTCTCACACTGGAGACGTGATCTCTTCTTTATCACACCTTAGTAAATCACTCCCTGTAGTCTTTAACTAAATATCTCCCATAGAATAACATAGGAACTGGAGAGTTTATCTCACTGGAGCAGTTATCTCCTTTTTATCACACCTTCGTACATCTCTCCCTGTAGTCTATAAATAAAGCTCTCCCATAGAATAACATAGGAACTGGGGAGTTTATTTCACTGGAGAAGTGATCTCCTCTTTATCACACCTTAGTAAATCTATCCCTCTAGTCTATAACTAAATATCTCCCATAGAATAACATAGGAACTGGAGAGTTTCTCACACTAAAGAAGTGATCTCCTCTTTATCTTACCTTAGTACATCTCTCCCTGTAGTCTATAACTAAATCTCTCCCATAGAATAACATAGGAACTGGAGAGTTTATCACACTGGAGCAGTTATCTCCTCTTTATCACACCTTAGTACATCTCCGCCTTTAGTCTATAACTAAATCTCTCCCATAGAATAACATAGTAACTGGTGAGTTTCTCACTCTGGAGAAGTTATCACCTCTTTATCACACCTTAGTACATCTCCCCTGTAGTCTATAACTAAATCTCTCCCATAGAATAACATAGGAACTGGAGAGTTTATCTCACTGGAGCAGTTATCTCCTTTTTATCACACCTTAGTACATCTCCCCCTGTAGTCTATAACTAAAGCTCTCCCATAGAATAACACAGGAACTGAGGAGTTTATGTCATTGGATAAGTTATCTCCTCTTTATCACACCTTAGTACATCTCTCCCTGTAGTCTATAACTAAATATCTCCCATAGAATAATATAGGAACTGGGGAGTTTATCTCACTGGAGAAGTGATCTCCTCTTTATCACACCTTAGTAAATCTCTCCCTGTAGTCTATAACTAAATATCTCCCATAGAATAACGTAGGAACTGGAGAGTTTCTCACACTGGAGAAGTGATCTCCACTTTATCACACCTTAGTACATCTCTCCCTGTAGTCTATAACTAAATATCTCCCATAGAATAGCATAGGAACTGGAGAGTTTATCTCACTGGAGCAGTTATCTCCTCTATATCGCACATTAGTACATCTCCACCTTTAGTCTATAACTAAATCTCTCCCATAGAATAACATAGGAACTGTAGAGTTTCTCACACTGGAGACGTGATCTCTTCTTTATCACACCTTAGTAAATCACTCCCTGTAGTCTTTAACTAAATATCTCCCATAGAATAACATAGGAACTGGAGAGTTTATCTCACTGGAGCAGTTATCTCCTTTTTATCACACCTTCGTACATCTCTCCCTGTAGTCTATAAATAAAGCTCTCCCATAGAATAACATAGGAACTGGGGAGTTTATCTCACTGGAGAAGTGATCTCCTCTTTATCACACCTTAGTAAATCTATCCCTCTAGTCTATAACTAAATATCTCCCATAGAAGAACATAGGAACTGGAGAGTTTCTCACACTAAAGAAGTGATCTCCTCTTTATCTTACCTTAGTACATCTCTCCCTGTAGTCTATAACTAAATCTCTCCCATAGAATAACATAGGAACTGGAGAGTTTCTCACACTGGAGCAGTTATCTCCTCTTTATCACACCTTAGTACATCTCCGCCTTTAGTCTATAACTAAATCTCTCCCATAGAATAACATAGTAACTGGTGAGTTTCTCACTCTGGAGAAGATATCACCTCTTTATCACACCTTAGTACATCTCCCCTGTAGTCTATAACTAAATCTCTCCCATAGAATAACATAGGAACTGGAGAGTTTATCTCACTGGAGCAGTTATCTCCTTTTTATCACACCTTAGTACATCTCCCCCTGTAGTCTATAACTAAAGCTCTCCCATAGAATAACACAGGAACTGAGGAGTTTATGTCATTGGAGAAGTTATCTCCTCTTTATCACACCTTAGTACATCTCTCCCTGTAGTCTATAACTAAATCTCTCCCATAGAATAACATAGGAACTGGGGAGTTTATCTCACTGGAGAAGTGATCTCCTCTTTATCACACCTTAGTAAATCTCTCCCTGTAGTCTATAACTAAATATCTCCCATAGAATAACGTAGGAACTGGAGAGTTTCTCACACTGGAGAAGTGATCTCCACTTTATCACACCTTAGTACATCTCTCCCTGTAGTCTATAACTAAATATCTCCCATAGAATAGCATAGGAACTGGAGAGTTTATCTCACTGGAGCAGTTATCTCCTCTATATCGCACATTAGTACATCTCCGCCTTTAGTCTATAACTAAATCTCTCCCATAGAATAACATAGGAACTGGAGAGATTATCTCACTGGAGAAGTTATCTCCTTTTTATCACACCTTACTACATCTCTCCCTGTAGTCTATAACTAAATCTCTCCAATAGAATAACATAGGAACTGGAGAGTTTATCTCACTGGAGAAGTTATCTCCTTTTTATCACACCTTAGTACATCTCTCACTGTAGTCTATAACTAAATCTCTCCCATAGAATAACATAGGAACTGGACAGTTTATCTCACTGGAGCAGTTATCTCCTCTTTATCACACCTTAGTACATCTCCGCCTTTAGTCTATAACTAAATCTCTCCCATAGAATAACATAGTAACTGGTGAGTTTCTCACACTGGAGAAGTTATCTCCTCTTTATCACACCTTAGTACATCTCCGCCTTTAGTCTATAACTAAATCTCTCCCATAGAATAACATAGTAACTGGTGAGTTTCTCACTCTGGAGAAGTTATCACCTCTTTATCACACCTTAGTACATCTCCCCTGTAGTCTATAACTAAATCTCTCCCATAGAATAACATAGGAACTGGAGAGTTTATCTCACTGGAGCAGTTATCTCCTTTTTATCACACCTTAGTACATCTTCCCCTGTAGTCTATAACTAAAGCTCTCCCATAGAATAACACAGGAACTGAGGAGTTTATGTCATTGGAGAAGTTATCTCCTCTTTATCACACCTTAGTACATCTCTCCCTGTAGTCTATAACTAAATCTCTGCCATAGAATAACATAGGAACTGGGGAGTTTATCTCACTGGAGAAGTGATCTCCTCTTTATCACACCTTAGTAAATCTCTCCCTGTAGTCTATAACTAAATATCTCCCATAGAATAACGTAGGAACTGGAGAGTTTCTCACACTGGAGAAGTGATCTCCACTTTATCACACCTTAGTACATCTCTCCCTGTAGTCTATAACTAAATATCTCCCATGGAATAGCATAGGAACTGGAGAGTTTATCTCACTGGAGCAGTTATCTCCTCTATATCGCACATTAGTACATCTCCGCCTTTAGTCTATAACTAAATCTCTCCCATAGAATAACATAGGAACGGTAGAGTTTCTCACACTGGAGACGTGATCTCTTCTTTATCACACCTTAGTAAATCACTCCCTGTAGTCTTTAACTAAATATCTCCCATAGAATAACATAGGAACTGGAGAGTTTATCTCACTGGAGCAGTTATCTCCTTTTTATCACACCTTCGTACATCTCTCCCTGTAGTCTATAAATAAAGCTCTCCCATAGAATAACATAGGAACTGGCGAGTTTATCTCACTGGAGAAGTGATCTCCTCTTTATCACACCTTAGTAAATCTATCCCTCTAGTCTATAACTAAATATCTCCCATAGAAGAACATAGGAACTGGAGAGTTTCTCACACTAAAGAAGTGATCTCCTCTTTATCTTACCTTAGTACATCTCTCCCTGTAGTCTATAACTAAATCTCTCCCATAGAATAACATAGGAACTGGAGAGTTTATCACACTGGAGCAGTTATCTCCTCTTTATCACACCTTAGTACATCTCCGCCTTTAGTCTATAACTAAATCTCTCCCATAGAATAACATAGTAACTGGTGAGTTTCTCACTCTGGAGAAGTTATCACCTCTTTATCACACCTTAGTACATCTCCCCTGTAGTCTATAACTAAATCTCTCCCATAGAATAACATAGGAACTGGAGAGTTTATCTCACTGGAGCAGTTATCTCCTTTTTATCACACCTTAGTACATCTCCCCCTGTAGTCTATAACTAAAGCTCTCCCATAGAATAACACAGGAACTGAGGAGTTTATGTCATTGGAGAAGTTATCTCCTCTTTATCACACCTTAGTACATCTCTCACTGTAGTCTATAACTAAATCTCTCCCATAGAATAACATAGGAACTGGGGAGTTTATCTCACTGGAGAAGTGATCTCCTCTTTATCACACCTTAGTAAATCTCTCCCTGTAGTCTATAACTAAATATCTCCCATAGAATAACGTAGGAACTGGAGAGTTTCTCACACTGGAGAAGTGATCTCCACTTTATCACACCTTAGTACATCTCTCCCTGTAGTCTATAACTAAATATCTCCCATAGAATAGCATAGGAACTGGAGAGTTTATCTCACTGGAGCAGTTATCTCCTCTATATTGCACATTAGTACATCTCCGCCTTTAGTCTATAACTAAATCTCTCCCATAGAATAACATAGGAACTGGAGAGATTATCTCACTGGAGAAGTTATCTCCTTTTTATCACACCTTACTACATCTCTCCCTGTAGTCTATAACTAAATCTCTCCAATAGAATAACATAGGAACTGGAGAGTTTATCTCACTGGAGAAGTTATCTCCTTTTTATCACACCTTAGTACATCTCTCACTGTAGTCTATAACTAAATCTCTCCCATAGAATAACATAGGAACTGGACAGTTTATCTCACTGGAGCAGTTATCTCCTCTTTATCACACCTTAGTACATCTCCGCCTTTAGTCTATAACTAAATCTCTCCCATAGAATAACATAGTAACTGGTGAGTTTCTCACACTGGAGAAGTTATCTCCTCTTTATCACACCTTAGTACATCTCCCCTGTAGTCTATAACTAAATCTCTCCCATAGAATAACATAGGAACTGGAGAGTTTATCTCACTGGAGCAGTTATCTCCTTTTTATCACACCTTAGTACATCTCCCCCTGTAGTCTATAACTAAAGCTCTCCCATAGAATAACATAGGAATTGAGGAGTTTATGTCATTGGAGAAGTTATCTCCTCTTTATCACACCTTAGTACATCTCTCCCTGTAGACTATAACTAAATCTCTCCCATAGAATAACATAGGAACTGGGGAGTTTATCTCACTGGAGAAGTGATCTCCTCTTTATCACACCTTTGTAAATCTCTCCCTGTAGACTATAACTAAATATCTCCATTAGAATAACATAGGAACTGGAGAGTTTATCTCACTGGAGCAGTTATCTCCTTTTTATCACACCTCAGTACATCTCTCCCTGTAGTCTATAACTAAATCTCTCCCATAGAATAACATAGGAACTGTAGAGTTTCTCACACTGGAGAAGTGATCTCCTCTTTATCACACCTTACTAAATCACTCCCTGTAGTCTATAACTAAATATCTCCCATAGAATAACATAGGAACTGGAGAGTTTATCTCACTGGAGCAGTTATCTCCTTTTTATCACACCTTCGTACATCTCTCCCTGTAGTCTATAAATAAAGCTCTCCCATAGAATAACATAGGAACTGGGGAGTTTATGTCATTGGAGAAGTTATCTCCTCTTTATCACACCTTAGTACATCTCCCCTGTAGTCTATAACTAAAGCTCTCTCATAGACTAACATAGGAACGGGAGAGTTTCTCTCATTGGAGCAGTTATCTCCTCTTTATCACACCTTAGTACATCTCCCCCTGTAGTCTATAACTAAAGCTCTCCCATAGAATAACATAGGAACTGGAGAGTTTCTCTCACTGGTGAAGTTATCTCCTTTTTATCACACCTTAGTACATCTCCCCCTGTAGTCTATGACTAAAGCTCTCCAATAGAATAACATAGTAACTGGGGAGTTTATCTCACTGGAGCAGTTATCTCCTTTTTATCACACCTTAGTACATCTCCGCCTGTAGTCTATAACTGAATCTCTCCCATAGAATAACATAGGAAATGGAGAATTTATCTCACTGGAGCAGTTATCTCCTCTTTATCACACCTTAGTACATCTCCCCTGTAGTCTATAACTAAATCTCTCTCATAGAATAACACAGGAACTGGAAAGTTTATCTCACTGGATCAGTTATCTCCTCTTTATCACACCTTAGTACATCTCCCCTTGTAGTCTATAACTAAAGCTCTCCCATAGAATAACATTGGAACTGGGGAGTTTATCTCACTGAAGAAGTGCTCTCCTCTTTATCACACCTTAGTACATCTCTCCTATAGTCTATAACTAAATCTCTCCCATAGAATAAAAACTGTAGAGTTTATCTCACTGGAGCAGTTATCTCCTCTTTATCACTGCCTAGTACATCTCCCCCTGTAGTCTATAACTAAAGCTCTCCCATAGAATAACATAGGAACTGGGGAGTTTATCTCACTGAAGAAGTGATCTCCTCTTTCTCACACCTTAGTACATCTCTCCCTGTAGTCTATAACTAAATATCTCCCATAGAATAACATAGGAACTGGAGAGTTTCTCACACTGGAGAAGTGATTTACTCTTTATCACACCTTAGTACATCTCTCCCTGTAGTCTATAACTAAATATCTCTCATAGAATAACATAGGAACTGGGGAGTTTATCTCACTGGATAATGTATCTCCTCTTTATCACACCTTAGTACATCTCCCCCTTAAGTCTATAACTAAAGCTCTCTCATAGACTAACATAGGAACCGGAGAGTTTCTCTCATTGGAGCAGTTATCTCCTCTTTATCACACCTTAGTACATCTCCCCCTGTAGTCTATAACTAAAGCTCTCCCATAGAATAACATAGGAACTGGAGAGTTTCTCTCACTGGTGAAGTTATCTCCTTTTTATCACACCTTAGTACATCTCCCCCTGTAGTCTATGACTAAAGCTCTCCAATAGAATAACATAGTAACTGGGGAGTTTATCTCACTGGAGAAGTTATCTGCTTTTTATCACAACTTAGTACATCTCCGCCTGTAGTCTATAACTAAATCTCTCCCATAGAATAACATAGGAACTGGAGAGTTTTTCTCACTGAATAGGGTATCTCCTCTTTATCACATCTCAGTACATCTCTCCCTGTAGTCTATAACTAAATCTCTCCCATAGAATAACACAGAAACTGGAGAGTTTATCTCACTGGAGCAGTTATCTCCACTTTATCACACCTTAGTACATCTCCGCCTGTAGTCTATAACTAAATCTCTCCCATAGAATAACATAGGAACTGGAGAGTTTATCTCACTGGATCAGTTATCTCCTCTTTATCACACCTTAGTACATCTATGCCTGTAGTCTATAAATAAATCTCTCCCATAGAATAACATAGGAACTGGAGAGTTTATCTCACTGGAGAAGTGATCTCCTTTTTATCACACCTTAGTACATCTGCCCCTGTAGTCTATAACTAAAACTCTCCCATAGAATAACATAGGAACTGGTGAGTTTATCTCAATGGAGCAGTTATCTCCTCTTTATCACACCTTAGTACATATCTCCGTGTAGTCTATAACTAAATATCTCCCTTAGAATAACATAGGAACCGAAGAGTTTATCACAGTGGAGAAGTTATCTCCTCTTTATTACACCTTAGTACATCTCCGCCTGTAATCTATAACTAAAGCTCTCCCATAGAATAACATATGAACTGGATAGTTTATCACGCAGGAGCAGTTATCTCCTCTTTATCACACCTTAGTACATCTCCCCCTGTAGTCTATAACTAAAGCTCTCCCATAGAATAACATAGGAACTGGAGAGTATATCTCACTGGAGATTTATCTCCTCTTTATCACACCTTAGTACATCTCTCCCTGTAGTCTATAACTAAATCTCTACCATAGAATAACATAAGAACTGTGGAGTTTATCTCACTGGAGCAATCTCCTCTTTATCACACCTTAGTACATCTCCCCCTTTAGTCTATAACTAAATCTCTCCCATAGAATAACATAGGAACTGGAGAGTTTATCTCACTTGAGAAGTGATCTCCTCTTTATCACACCTTAGTACATCTCCCCCTGTAGTCTATAACGAAATCTCTCCCATAGAATAACATAGGAACTGGAGAGTTTCTCACATTGCAGAAGTGATCTCCTCTTTATCAAGCGTTAGTACATCTCTCCCTATAGTCTATAACTAAATCTCTCCAATAGAATAACATAGAAACTGGGGACTTTATCTCACTGGAGAAGTTATCTACTTTTTATCACACCTTAGTACATCTCCCCTGTAGTCTATAACTAAATCTCTCCCATAGAATAACATAGGAACTGGACAGTTTATCTCACTGAGAAGTTATCTCTTCTTTATCACACGTTAGTACATCTCCCCCTGTAGTCTATAACTACAGATCTCCCCATAGAATAACATATGGACTGGAGAGTTTATCTCACTGGAGAAGTTATCTCATCTTTATCACACCTTAGTATATCTCTGTCTGTAGTCTATAACTAAATATCTTCCATAGAATAACATAGGAACTGGAGAGTTTATCTCACTAGAGATGTTATCTCCTCTTTATCACACCTTAGTACATCTCCGCCTGTAGTCTATAACTAAATCTCTCCCATAGAATAACATAGGAACTGGATAGTTTATCTCACTGGATCAGTTATCTCCTCTTTATCACACCTTAGTACATCTATGACTGTAGTCTATAACTAAATCTCTCCCATAGAATAACATAGGAACTGGAGAGTTTATCTCTCTGGAGAAGTGACCTCCTCTTTATCACACCTTAGTACATCTCCGCCTGTAGTCTATTACGAATGTTCTCCCATAGAATAACGTAGGAACTGGAGAGTTTATCTCACTGGAGAAGTTATCTCCTCTTCATCACACCTTCGTACATCTCTCTCTGTAGTCTATAACTAAAGTTATACCATAGAATAACATAGGAACTGGAGAGTTTCTCATACTGGAGAAGTGATCTCCTCTTTATCACACCTTAGTACATCTCCCCCTTAAGTCTACAACTAAAGCTCTCCCATAGAATAACATAGGAACCGGAGAGTTTCTCTCACTGGAGCAGTTATGTCCTCTTTATCACATCTTAGTACATCTCTCCCTGTAGTCTATAACTAAATCTCTCCCATAGAATAACACAGAAATTGAAACATAGAAACATAGAAACATAGAAGATTGACGGCAGAAAAAGACCACCTGGTCCATCTAGTCTGCCCTTTAGTATTCCTTTATTGTTATCTTAGGATAGATACATGTTTATCCCAGGCATGTTTAAACTGTGTTACTGTGGATTTATCAACCACCTCTGCTGGAAGTTTGTTCCAAGTTTCTACTACTCTTTCAGTGAAATAATATTTTCTAATGTTATTCTTGATTTTTCCTCCAACTAGCCTCAGATTGTGCCCCCTTGTTCTTGTATTCAGATTCTTATTAATCACACTTCCCTCCTGAACCTTGTTCAGTCCTTTAACATATTTAAAGGTTTCAATCATGTCCCCCCTTTCTCTTCTTTCCTCCAGACTATACATGTTTAGATCTCTGAGTCGTTCTTGATAAGTTCTATGCTTTAGACCTTCCACCATTTTTGTAGCTCTTCTTTGAACCCGCTCAATTTTAGTTATATCCTTTTGCAGATGAGGCCTCCAGAACTGTACACAGTATTCCAGATGTGGTCTCACTAGAGCTCTATACAGAGGGATCACAATCTCCCTCTTCCTGCTTGTTATACCTCTAGCTATGCAGCCAAGCATACGATTTGCTTTCCCCACCGCCTGGTTGCATTGGTTACTCATCTTGAGGCTGTCAGAGATGACCACCCCCAAATCCTTCTCTTCTGAAGTCTTTGCTACCACAGAACTGCCAATACGATAGTCAGATTGAGGGTTTCTTTTCCCCAAGTGCATTATTTTACATTTGGAAACATTGAACTGAAGTTTCCATTGTTTTGACCACTTATCTAATAGTGCCAAATCATTCTCCATATTACAGACACCTCCTGGAACATCAACCCTATTACACACTTTTGTGTCATCAGCAAACAAGCAAACTTTCCCTGCCAAGCCTTCCCTTATGTCACTTATAAATATGTTGAACAGAACAGGGCCCAGAACAGATCCTTGTGGCACTCCACTTGTAACCAGTCTCTGCTCAGAATACACTCCATTAACAACAACCCTCTGGTTTCTGTCCTTCAGCCAACTGCAGATCCACTGAACTATCCAGGGGTTAAGTCCAATTCTTGATAATTTATCTATCAGCTCTTTATGGGGAACTGTATCGAAAGCTTTACTGAAATCCAGGTAGGCGATATCCACAGCACCACCTTCATCCAGCACTTTAGTTACATAGTCAAAGAAATCAATGAGATTAGTCTGACAGGATCGGCCCTCAGTGAAGCCATGCTGGTTTGGGTCCATCAGGTTGTTTTTTGTTAGATGGTCAATTATCTTCTTCTTTAGAAGAGTCTCCATCATTTTTACCACTACAGATGTCAGGCTGACTGGCCTGTAGTTACTAGCTTCTTCTTTACTACCCTTCTTGTGAATGGGTACAACATTGGCCATTCTCCAATCATCAGGAACTTCTCCCGTAAGAAGGGACTGGTTATACAGATTAGTCAGGGGGCCAACTATGACAGATCGGAGTTCTTTAAGAACTCTAGGGTGGATTCCATCCGGACCCATCGCTTTATTTGACTTTAGCCGGACAAGTTCCTCTAGAACATCGGCCTCTGAAAACACTGGGGCTAAAATTATACAACTAGAGGCAATACTGTGTTCAGCCATTTTCTGATTATGAGGGCCGCCGTCTGAAAAAAACTGAGCAGAAGTAGTTATTCAGATGGTCAGCGACCGCCTTTTCCTCTTCTATATACTGATTTTTTCCGTTGTTAATTTTTGTAATCCCGCAGTTTTTCTTCTTCCTGTCACTGATATATCTGAAGAAGGTTTTATTCCCCTTCTTAACAGATTTGGCCATTTCTTCCTCTTTTGAGGCTTTAGCAGCATTTATCATCTGTTTAGTCTTCTTCTGTATAGTTTTATACCCTTCTCTGTCCGCTTCACTTCCAGTCTCTTTATATCTCTTATAGGCAGACTTTTTATCTTTCACTATAGCTCTTACCTCTCTAGTAAACCATAGTGGATTTCTCTTTCTTTTCCTCTTGCTAATTTGTCTAACATGTAATCTTGTTGCCTTTAAGAGGACTTCTTTGAGTGTCTTCCACTGAGTACTCACTCTCGGTGTTTTATCCCACCCTTTTAATTCTTTCTTTACATATTCTCCCATATCCTCAAACTTCGTCTTCCTAAAGTCCAATACTTTGGTTGCAGAATGGGATTTCTCGTAGTCAGTCTGGATTCCGAACCACAAACATTGGTGGTCACTGGAACCTAGATTTTCTCCCACCTTCACCTCAGATACCAGGTCTACATTTGTGAATACTAAGTCTAGGATATTGTCCCCTCTAGTTGGCGCCTTCACCAGCTGTTTTAGGGACATCCCCGTCAGGGCTTCTACGATGCTCCAACTTCTACATGTGGACGCACAAGGGATATTCCAATCAACATCAGGCATGTTGAAGTCTCCCATAACTACTATATCTCCCTTTACTGCCATTTGGGTAATCTCGTCCACTAGCATGTTGTCTTGCTCTTCAGATTGCCCCGGAGGCCTGTAGACTGCACCTATTCTTGTAACTGATCCCTTTTTATTCTGCAGACAGATCCAGAGAGTCTCCAACTCTTTACATGAATTCTGGATCGCTGTGGATTTTATGCTATCTTTAACATAAATGGCTACCCCACCCCCTCTTCTCTCAGCCCTATCTTTCCTATACAACGTGTATCCCGGAATGGCTATTTCCCAGTCATTACAGTCCCTGAACCATATCTCTGTTATTACAATCAAGTCCAAGTCATCTCTACAAACTATTGATATTAGCTCGCTGAGCTTGTTGCCTAAGCTGCGAGCATTAGTACACATTACACGAAGAACATTACATTTATCACCAACAACAACTCTATCTACCGCACCATCATCTACCTCACCAACATCTGTATGTAAAGCACCAGCAACTTCCTGTGCACCAACCTCTGTATCTATCACACTAACAAATTGGAGAGTTTATCTCACTGGAGCAGTTATCTCCTCTTTATCACACCATAGTACATCTCTCCCTGTAGTCTATAACTAAATCTCTCCCATGGAATAACATAGGAACTGGAGAGTTTCTCTCACTGGTGAAGTTATCTCCTTTTTATCACACCTTAGTACATCTCCCCCTGTAGTCTATAAATAAATCTCTCCCATAGAATAACATAGGAACTGGAGAGTTTATCTCACTGGAGAAGTTATCTCCTCTTTATCACACCTTAGTACATCTCCCCCTATAGTCTATAACTAAAGCTCTCCCATAGAATTACATACGAAATGGGGATTTTTTCTCACTGGAGAAGTTATCTCCTCTTTATCACACCTTAGTACATCTCCCCCTGTAGTCTATAACTAAAGCTCTCCCATAGAATAACATAGGAACTGGAGAGTTTCTCACACTGAAGAAGTTATCTGCTTTTTATCACACCTTAGTACATCTCTCCCTGTAGTCTATAACTAAAGATCTCCCCATAGAATAACATAGGGACTGGATAGTTTGTCTCACTGGAAAAGTTATCTACTCTTTATCACACCTTAGTACATCTCCGCCTGTAGTCTATTACTGAATCTCTCCCATAGAATAACATAGGAAATGGAGAATTTATCTCACTGGAGCAGTTATCTCCTCTTTATCACACCTTAGTACATCTCCCCTGTAGTTTATAACTAAATCTCTCTCATAGAATAACACCGGAACTGGAAAGTTTATCTCACTGGAGCAGTTATCTCCTCTTTATCACACCTTAGTACATCTCCCCTTGTAGTCTATAACTAAAGCTCTCCCATAGAATAACATGGGAACTGGGGAGTTTATCTCACTGAAGAAGTGCTCTCCTCTTTATCACACCTTAGTACATCTCTCCTATAGTCTATAACTAAATCTCTCCCATAGAATAACATAAAAACTGGAGAGTTTATCTCGCTGGAGCAGTTATCTCCTCTTTATCACAGCTTAGTACATCTCTCCCTGTAGTCTATAACTAAATCTCTCCCTTAGAATAACATAAGAACTGGAGAGTTTATCTCACTGGAGCAGTTATCTCCTCTTTATTACACCTTAGTACATCTCTCCCTTTAGTCTATAACTAAAGCTCTCCCATAGAATAACATAGGAACTGGGGAGTTTATCTCACTGAAGAAGTGATTTCCTCTTTCTCACACCTTAGTACATCTCTCCCTGTAGTCTATAACTAAATATCTCCCATAGAATAACATAGAAACTGGAGAGTTTCTCACACTGGAGAAGTGATTTACTCTTTATCACACCTTAGTACATCTCCCCCTGTAGTCTATTACTAAAGCTCTCCCATAGAATAACATAGGAACTGGAGAGTTTCTCTCACTGGTGAAGTTATCTCCTTTTTATCACTCCTTAGTACATCTTCCCCTGTAGTCTATGACTAAAGCTCTCCAGTAGAATAACATAGTAACTGGGGAGTTTATCTCAGTGGAGAAGTTATCTCCTCTTTATCACACCTTAGTACATCTCTCCCTGTAGTCTATAACGAAAGCTCTCCCACAGAATAACATGTGGACTGGAGAGTTTATCACACTGGAGAAGTTATCTTCTCTTTATCACACCTTAGTACATCTCCACCTGTAGTCTTTAACTAAATCTCTCCAATAGAATAACATGGGAACTGGGGAGTTTATCTCACTGGAGAAGTTATCTGCTTTTTATCACACCTTAGTACATCTCCGCCTGTAGTCTATAACTAAATCTCTCCCATAGAATAACATAGGAACTGGAGAGTTTATCTCACTGAATAGGGTATCTCCTCTTTATCACATCTTAGTACATCTCTCCCTGTAGTCTATATCTAAATCTCTCCCATAGAATAACACAGAAACTGGAGAGTTTATCACAGTGGAGAAGTTATCTCCTCTTTATCACACCTTAGTACATCTCCGCCTGTAATCTATAACTAAAACTCTCCCATAGAATAACATATGAACTGGATAGTTTATCACGCTGGAGCAGTTATCTCCTCTTTATCACACCTTAGTACATCTCCCCCTGTAGTCTATAACTAAAGCTCTCCCATAGAATAACATAGGAACTGGAGAGTATATCTCACTGGAGCAGTTATCTCCTCTTTATCACACCATAGTACATCTCTCCCTGTAGTCTATAACTAAATCTCTCCCATGGAATAACATAGGAACTGGAGAGTTTCTCTCACTGGTGAAGTTATCTCCTTTTTATCACACCTTAGTACATCTCCCCCTGTAGTCTATAAATAAATCTCTCCCATAGAATAACATAGGAACTGGAGAGTTTATCTCACTTGAGAAGTGATCTCCTCTTTATCACACCTTAGTACATCTCCCCCTGTAGTCTATAACGAAATCTCTCCAATAGAATAACATAGGAACTGGAGAGTTTCTCACATTGGAGAAGTGATCTATCTCCTCTTTATCAAGCGTTAGTACATCTCTCCCTATAGTTTATAACTAAATCTCTCCAGTAGAATAACATAGAAACTGGGGACTTTATCTCACTGGAGAAGTTATCTACTTTTTATCACACCTTAGTACATCTCCCCTGTAGTCTATAACTAAATCTCTCCCATAGAATAACATAGGAACTGGAGAGTTTATCTCACTGGAGAAGTTATCTCCTCTTCATCACACCTTAGTACATCTCCACCTGTATTCTATAACTAAAGCTCTCCTATAGAATAACATAGGAACTGGACAGTTTATCTCACTGGAGAAGTTACCTCTTCTTTATCACACGTTAGTACATCTCCCCCTGTAGTCTATAACTACAGCTCTCCCCATAGAATAACATATGGACTGGAGAGTTTATCTCACTGGAGAAGTTATCTCATCTTTATCACACCTTAGTATATCTCTGTCTGTAGTCTATAACTAAATATCTCCCATAGAATAACATAGGAAATGGAGAGTTTATCTCACTGGAGCAGTTATCTCCTCTTTATCACACCTTAGTACATCTCCCCCTGTAGTCTATAACGAAATCTCTCCCATAGAATAACATAGGAAATGGATAGTTTATCTCACTGGATCAGTTATCTCCTCTTTATCACACCTTAGTACATCTATGCCTGTAGTCTATAACTAAATCTCTCCCATAGAATAACATAGGAACTGGAGAGTTTATCTCACTGGAGAAGTGATCTCCTCTTTATCACACCTTAGTACATTTCCCCCTGTAGTCTATTACTAATGTTCTCCCATAGAATAACGTAGGAACAGGAGAGTTTATCTCACTGGAGAAGTTATCTCCTCTTCATCACACCTTCGTACATCTCTCCCTGTAGTCTATAACTAAAGTTGTACCATAGAATAACATAGGAACTGGAGAGTTTCTCATACTGGAGAAGTGATCTCCTCTTTATCACACCTTAGTACATCTCCCCTGTAGTCTATAACTAAAGCTCTCCCATAGAATAACATAGGAACTGGGGAGTTTATCTCACTGGATAATGTATCTCCTCTTTATCACACCTTAGTACATCTCCCCCTTAAGTCTACAACTAAAGCTCTCCCATAGAATAACATAGGAACCGGAGAGTTTCTCTCACTGGAGCAGTTATCTCCTCTTTATCACACCTTAGTACATATCCCCTGTAGCCTATAACTAAAGCTCTCCCATAGAATAACATAGGAACTGGAGAGTTTATCTCACTGGATAGGGTATCTCCTCTTTATCACATCTTAGTACATCTCTCCTTGTAGTCTATAACTAAATCTCTCCCATAGAATAACACAGAAACTGGAGAGTTTATCTCACTGGAGCAGTTATCTCCTCTTTATCACACCATAGTACATCTATCCCTGTAGTCTATAACTAAATCTCCCCCATGGAATAACATAGGAACTGGAGAGTTTCTCTCACTGGTGAAGTTATCTCCTTTTTATCACACCTTAGTACATCTCCCCCTGTAGTCTATAAATAAATCTCTCCCATAGAATAACATAGGAACTGGAGAGTTTATCTCACTGGAGAAGTTATCTCCTCTTTATCACACCTTAGTACATCTCCCCCTGTAGTCTATAACTAAATCTCTCCCATAGAATAACATAGGATCTGGGGAGTTTATCTCACTGGAGAAGTGATCTCCTCTTTATCACACCTTAGTAAATCTCCCCCTGTAGTCTATAACTAAAGCTCTCCCATAGAATAACATAGAAACTGGAGAGTTTCTCACACTGAAGAAGTTATCTCCTTTTTATCACACCTTAGTACATCTCCCCCTGTAGTCTATAAATAAATCTCTCCCATAGAATAACATAGGAACTGAAGAGTTTATCTCACTTGAGAAGTGATCTCCTCTTTATCACACCTTAGTACATCTCCCCCTGTAGTCTATAACGAAATCTCTCCCATAGAATAACATAGGAAATGGATAGTTTATCTCACTGGATCAGTTATCTCCTCTTTATCACACCTTAGTACATCTATGCCTGTAGTCTATAACTAAATCTCTCCCATAGAATAACATAGGAACTGGAGAATTTATCTCACTGGAAAAGTGATCTCCTCTTTATCACACCTTAGTACATTTCCCCCTGTAGTCTATTACTAATGTTCTCCCATAGAATAACGTAGGAACTGCAGAGTTTATCTCACTGGAGAAGTTATCTCCTCTTCATCACACCTTCGTACATCTCTCCCTGTAGTCTATAACTAAAGTTGTACCATAGAATAACATAGGAACTGGAGAGTTTCTCATACTGGAGAAGTGATCTCCTCTTTATCACACCTTAGTGCATCTCCCCTGTAGTCTATAACTAAAGCTCTCCCATAGAATAACATAGGAACTGGGGAGTTTATCTCACTGGATAATGTATCTCCTCTTTATCACACCTTAGTACATCTCCCCCTTAAGTCTACAACTAAAGCTCTCCCATAGAATAACATAGGAACCGGAGAGTTTCTCTCACTGGAGCAGTTATCTCCTCTTTATCACACCTTAGTACATATCCCCTGTAGCCTATAACTAAAGCTCTCCCATAGAATAACATAGGAACTGGAGAGTTTATCTCACTGGATAGGGTATCTCCTCTTTATCACATCTTAGTACATCTCTCCTTGTAGTCTATAACTAAATCTCTCCCATAGAATAACACAGAAACTGGAGAGTTTATCTCACTGGAGCAGTTATCTCCTCTTTATCACACCATAGTACATCTCTCCCTGTAGTCTATAACTAAATCTCTCCCATGGAATAACATAGGAACTGGAGAGTTTCTCTCACTGGTGAAGTTATCTCCTTTTTATCACACCTTAGTACATCTCCCCCTGTAGTCTATAAATAAATCTCTCCCATAGAATAACATAGGAACTGGAGAGTTTATCTCACTGGAGAAGTTATCTCCTCTTTATCACACCTCAGTACATCTCCCCCTGTAGTCTATAACTAAATCTCTCCCATAGAATAACATAGGATCTGGGGAGTTTATCTCACTGGAGAAGTGATCTCCTCTTTATCACACCTTAGTACATCTCTCCCTGTAGTCTATAACTAAAGATCTCCCCATAGAATAACATAGGGACTGGATAGTTTGTCTCACTGGAAAAGTTATCTCCTCTTTATCACACCTTAGTACATCTCCGCCTGTAGTCTATAACTAAATCTCTCCCATAGAATAACATAGGAAATGGAGAATTTATCTCACTGGAGCAGTTATCTCCTCTTTATCACACCTTAGTACATCTCCCCTGTAGTCTATAACTAAATCTCTCTCATAGAATAACACAGGAACTGGAAAGTTTATCTCACTGGAGCAGTTATCTCCTCTTTATCACACCTTAGTACATCTCCCCTTGTAGTCTATAACTAAAGCTCTCCCATAGAATAACATTGGAACTGGGGAGTTTATCTCACTGAAGAAGTGCTCTCCTCTTTATCACACCTTAGTACATCTCTCCTATAGTCTATAACTAAATCTCTCCCATAGAATAACATAAAAACTGGAGAGTTTATCTCACTGGAGCAGTTTCTCCTCTTTATCACAGCTTAGTACATCTCTCCCTGTAGTCTATAACTAAATCTTTTCCATAGAATAACATAGGAACTGGAGAGTTTATCTCACTGGATAGGGTATCTCCTCTTTATCACATCTTAGTACATCTCTCCCTGTAGTCTATAACTAAATCTCTCCCATAGAATAACACAGAAACTGTAGAGTTTATCTCACTGGAGCAGATATCTCCTCTTTATCACACCATAGTACATCTCTCCCTGTAGTCTATAAATAAATCTCTCCCATAGAATAACATAGGAACTGGAGAGTTTATCTCACTGGAGAAGTTATCTCCTCTTTATCACACCTTAGTACATCTCCCCCTGTAGTCTATAACTAAATCTCTCCCATAGAATAACATAGGATCTGGGGAGTTTATCTCACTGGAGAAGTGATCTCCTCTTTATCACACCTTAGTACATCTCTCCCTGTAGTCTATAACTAAAGTTCTCCCCATAGAATAACATAGGGACTGGATAGTTTGTCTCACTGGAAAAGTTATCTCCTCTTTATCACACCTTAGTACATCTCCGCCTGTAGTCTATAACTAAATCTCTCCCATAGAATAACATAGGAAATGGAGAATTTATCTCACTGGAGCAGTTATCTCCTCTTTATCACACCTTAGTACATCTCCCCTGTAGTCTATAACTAAATCTCTCTCATAGAATAACACAGGAACTGGAAAGTTTATCTCACTGGAGCAGTTATCTCCTCTTTATCACACCTTAGTACATCTCCCCTTGTAGTCTATAACTAAAGCTCTCCCATAGAATAACATAGGAACTGGGGAGTTTATCTCACTGAAGAAGTGCTCTCCTCTTTATCACACCTTAGTACATCTCTCCTATAGTCTATAACTAAATCTCTCCCATAGAATAACATAAAAACTGGAGAGTTTATCTCACTGGAGCAGTTATCTCCTCTTTATCACAGCTTAGTACATCTCTCCCTGTAGTCTATAACTAAATCTCTTCCATAGAATAACATAGGAACTGGAGAGTTTATTTCACTGGATAGGGTATCTCCTCTTTATCACATCTTAGTACATCTCTCCCTGTAGTCTATAACTAAATATCTCCCATAGAATAACACAGAAACTGTAGAGTTTATCTCACTGGAGCAGATATCTCCTCTTTATCACACCATAGTACATCTCTCCCTGTAGTCTATAACTAAATCTCTCCCATGGAATAACATAGGAACTGGGGAGTTTATTTCACTGGAGCAGTTATCTGCTTTTTATCACACCTTAGTACATATCCCCCTGTAGTCTATAACTAAAGATCTGCCCATAGAATAACATAGGGACTGGATAGTTTATCTCACAGGAGCAGTTATCTCCTGTTTATCACACCTTAGTACATCTCCCCCTGTAGTCTATAACTAAAGCTCTCCAATAGAATAACATAGGAAACGGAGACTTTATCACAGTGGAGAAATTATCTCCTCTTTATCACAAATTAGTACATCTCCACCTGTAGTCTATAACTAAAGCTCTCCCATAGAATACCATAGGAACCGGAGAGTTTATCACAGTGGAGAAGTTATCTCCTCTTTATCACACCTTAGTACATCTCCCCCTGTAGTCTATAACTAAAGCTCTCCCATAGAATAACATAGGAACCGGATAGTTTATCTCACTGGAGATTTATCTCCTCTTTATCACACCTTAGTACATCTCCCCCTGTAGTCTATAACTAAATCTCTCCCATACAATAACATAGGAACTGGAGAGTTTCTCACACTGGAGAAGTGATCTCCTCTTTATCACACCTTAGTACATCTCTCCCTGTAGTCTATAACTAAATATCTCCCATAGAATAACATAGGAACTGGAGAGTTTATCACACTGGAGTAGTTATCTCTTCTTTATCACAACTTAGTACATCTACCCCTGTAGTCTATAACTAAAGCTCTCCAATAGAATAACATAGGAAACGGAGACTTTATCACAGTGGAGAAATTATCTCCTCTTTATCACAAATTAGTACATCTCCACCTGTAGTCTATAACTAAAGCTCTCCCATAGAATACCATAGGAACCGGAGAGTTTATCACAGTGGAGAAGTTATCTCCTCTTTATCACACCTTAGTACATCTCCCCCTGTAGTCTATAACTAAAGCTCTCCCATAGAATAACATAGGAACCGGATAGTTTATCTCACTGGAGATTTATCTCCTCTTTATCACACCTTAGTACATCTCCCCCTGTAGTCTATAACTAAATCTCTCCCATACAATAACATAGGAACTGGAGAGTTTCTCACACTGGAGAAGTGATCTCCTCTTTATCACACCTTAGTACATCTCTCCCTGTAGTCTATAACTAAATATCTCCCATAGAATAACATAGGAACTGGAGAGTTTATCACACTGGAGTAGTTATCTCCTCTTTATCACAACTTAGTACATCTACCCCTGTAGTCTATAACTAAAGCTCTCCCATAGAATAACATAGGAACTGGAGAGTTTATCTCACTGGATCAGTTATCTCCTCTTTATCACACCTTAGTACATCTCCCCCTGTAGTCTATAACTAAATCTCTCCCATAGAATTACATAGGAACTGGAGAGTTTATCTCACTCAAGAAGTGATCTCCTCTTTATCACACCTTAGTACATCTCACCCTGTAGTCTATAATGAAAGCTCTCCCATAGAATAACATAGGAACTGGAGAGTTTCTCACATTGAAGAAGTGATCTCCTCTTTATCAAGCGTTAGTACATCTCTCCCTATAGTCTATAACTAAATATCTCCAATAGAATAACATAGGAACTGGAGAGTTTATCTCACTGGAGAAGTTATCTCCTCTTTATCACACCTTAGTACATCTCCCCCTGTAGTCTATAACTAAATATCTCCTATAGAATAACATAGGAACTGGAGAGTTTCTCACACTGGAGAAGTGATTTCCTTTTTATCACACCTTAGTACATCTCCCCTGTAGTCTATAACTAAATCTCTCCCATAGAATAACATAGGAACTGGAGAGTTTATCTCACTGGAGAAGTTATCTCCTCTTTATCACACCTTAGTACATCTCCCCCTGTAGTCTATAACTAAATCTCTCCCATAGAATAACATAGGATCTGGGGAGTTTATCTCACTGGAGAAGTGATCTCCTCTTTATCACACCTTAGTACATCTCTCCCTGTAGTCTATAACTAAAGATCTCCCCATAGAATAACATAGGAACTGGAGAGTTTATCTCACTGGAAAAGTTATCTCCTCTTTATCACACCTTAGTACATCTCCGCCTGTAGTCTATAACTAAATCTCTCCAATAGAATAACATAGGAAATGGAGAATTTATCTCACTGGAGCAGTTATCTCCTCTTTATCACACCTTAGTACATCTCCCCTGTAGTCTATAACTAAATCTCTCTCATAGAATAACACAGGAACTGGAAAGTTTATCTCACTGGAGCAGTTATCTCCTCTTTATCACACCTTACTACATCTCCCCTTGTAGTCTATAACTAAAGCTCTCCCATAGAATAACATTGGAACTGGGGAGTTTATCTCACTGAAGAAGTGCTCTCCTCTTTATCACACCTTAGTACATCTCTCCTATAGTCTATAACTAAATCTCTCCCATAGAATAACATAAAAACTGGAGAGTTTATCTCACTGGAGCAGTTTCTCCTCTTTATCACAGCTTAGTACATCTCTCCCTGTAGTCTATAACTAAATCTTTTCCATAGAATAACATAGGAACTGGAGAGTTTATCTCACTGGATAGGGTATCTCCTCTTTATCACATCTTAGTACATCTCTCCCTGTAGTCTATAACTAAATCTCTCCCATAGAATAACACAGAAACTGTAGAGTTTATCTCACTGGAGCAGATATCTCCTCTTTATCACACCATAGTACATCTCTCCCTGTAGTCTATAACTAAATATCTCCTATAGAATAACATAGGAACTGGAGAGTTTCTCACACTGGAGAAGTGATTTCCTTTTTATCACACCTTAGTACATCTCCCCTGTAGTCTATAACTAAATCTCTCCCATAGAATAACATAGGAACTGGAGAGTTTATCTCACTGGAGAAGTTATCTCCTCTTTATCACACCTTAGTACATCTCCCCCTGTAGTCTATAACTAAATCTCTCCCATAGAATAACATAGGATCTGGGGAGTTTATCTCACTGGAGAAGTGATCTCCTCTTTATCACACCTTAGTACATCTCTCCCTGTAGTCTATAACTAAAGATCTCCCCATAGAATAACATAGGAACTGGAGAGTTTATCTCACTGGAAAAGTTATCTCCTCTTTATCACACCTTAGTACATCTCCGCCTGTAGTCTATAACTAAATCTCTCCCATAGAATAACATAGGAAATGGAGAATTTATCTCACTGGAGCAGTTATCTCCTCTTTATCACACCTTAGTACATCTCCCCTGTAGTCTATAACTAAATCTCTCTCATAGAATAACACAGGAACTGGAAAGTTTATCTCACTGGAGCAGTTATCTCCTCTTTATCACACCTTACTACATCTCCCCTTGTAGTCTATAACTAAAGCTCTCCCATAGAATAACATTGGAACTGGGGAGTTTATCTCACTGAAGAAGTGCTCTCCTCTTTATCACACCTTAGTACATCTCTCCTATAGTCTATAACTAAATCTCTCCCATAGAATAACATAAAAACTGGAGAGTTTATCTCACTGGAGCAGTTTCTCCTCTTTATCACAGCTTAGTACATCTCTCCCTGTAGTCTATAACTAAATCTTTTCCATAGAATAACATAGGAACTGGAGAGTTTATCTCACTGGATAGGGTATCTCCTCTTTATCACATCTTAGTACATCTCTCCCTGTAGTCTATAACTAAATCTCTCCCATAGAATAACACAGAAACTGTAGAGTTTATCTCACTGGAGCAGATATCTCCTCTTTATCACACCATAGTACATCTCTCCCTGTAGTCTATAAATAAATCTCTCCCATAGAATAACATAGGAACTGGAGAGTTTATCTCACTGGAGAAGTTATCTCCTCTTTATCACACCTTAGTACATCTCCCCCTGTAGTCTATAACTAAATCTCTCCCATAGAATAACATAGGATCTGGGGAGTTTATCTCACTGGAGAAGTGATCTCCTCTTTATCACACCTTAGTACATCTCTCCCTGTAGTCTATAACTAAAGTTCTCCCCATAGAATAACATAGGGACTGGATAGTTTGTCTCACTGGAAAAGTTATCTCCTCTTTATCACACCTTAGTACATCTCCGCCTGTAGTCTATAACTAAATCTCTCCCATAGAATAACATAGGAAATGGAGAATTTATCTCACTGGAGCAGTTATCTCCTCTTTATCACACCTTAGTACATCTCCCCTGTAGTCTATAACTAAATCTCTCTCATAGAATAACACAGGAACTGGAAAGTTTATCTCACTGGAGCAGTTATCTCCTCTTTATCACACCTTAGTACATCTCCCCTTGTAGTCTATAACTAAAGCTCTCCCATAGAATAACATAGGAACTGGGGAGTTTATCTCACTGAAGAAGTGCTCTCCTCTTTATCACACCTTAGTACATCTCTCCTATAGTCTATAACTAAATCTCTCCCATAGAATAACATAAAAACTGGAGAGTTTATCTCACTGGAGCAGTTGTCTCCTCTTTATCACAGCTTAGTACATCTCTCCCTGTAGTCTATAACTAAATCTCTTCCATAGAATAACATAGGAACTGGAGAGTTTATTTCACTGGATAGGGTATCTCCTCTTTATCACATCTTAGTACATCTCTCCCTGTAGTCTATAACTAAATCTCTCCAATAGAATAACACAGAAACTGTAGAGTTTATCTCACTGGAGCAGATATCTCCTCTTTATCACACCATAGTACATCTCTCCCTGTAGTCTATAACTAAATCTCTCCCATGGAATAACATAGGAACTGGGGAGTTTATTTCACTGGAGCAGTTATCTGCTTTTTATCACACCTTAGTACATATCCCCCTGTAGTCTATAACTAAAGATCTGCCCATAGAATAACATAGGGACTGGATAGTTTATCTCACAGGAGCAGTTATCTCCTATTTATCACACCTTAGTACATCTCCCCCTGTAGTCTATAACTAAAGCTCTCCAATAGAATAACATAGGAAACGGAGACTTTATCACAGTGGAGAAATTATCTCCTCTTTATCACAAATTAGTACATCTCCACCTGTAGTCTATAACTAAAGCTCTCCCATAGAATACCATAGGAACCGGAGAGTTTATCACAGTGGAGAAGTTATCTCCTCTTTATCACACCTTAGTACATCTCCCCCTGTAGTCTATAACTAAAGCTCTCCCATAGAATAACATAGGAACCGGATAGTTTATCTCACTGGAGATTTATCTCCTCTTTATCACACCTTAGTACATCTCCCCCTGTAGTCTATAACTAAATCTCTCCCATACAATAACATAGGAACTGGAGAGTTTCTCACACTGGAGAAGTGATCTCCTCTTTATCACACCTTAGTACATCTCTCCCTGTAGTCTATAACTAAATATCTCCCATAGAATAACATAGGAACTGGAGAGTTTATCACACTGGAGTAGTTATCTCCTCTTTATCACAACTTAGTACATCTACCCCTGTAGTCTATAACTAAAGCTCTCCAATAGAATAACATAGGAAACGGAGACTTTATCACAGTGGAGAAATTATCTCCTCTTTATCACAAATTAGTACATCTCCACCTGTAGTCTATAACTAAAGCTCTCCCATAGAATACCATAGGAACCGGAGAGTTTATCACAGTGGAGAAGTTATCTCCTCTTTATCACACCTTAGTACATCTCCCCCTGTAGTCTATAACTAAAGCTCTCCCATAGAATAACATAGGAACCGGATAGTTTATCTCACTGGAGATTTATCTCCTCTTTATCACACCTTAGTACATCTCCCCCTGTAGTCTATAACTAAATCTCTCCCATACAATAACATAGGAACTGGAGAGTTTCTCACACTGGAGAAGTGATCTCCTCTTTATCACACCTTAGTACATCTCTCCCTGTAGTCTATAACTAAATATCTCCCATAGAATAACATAGGAACTGGAGAGTTTATCACACTGGAGTAGTTATCTCCTCTTTATCACAACTTAGTACATCTACCCCTGTAGTCTATAACTAAAGCTCTCCCATAGAATAACATAGGAACTGGAGAGTTTATCTCACTGGATCAGTTATCTCCTCTTTATCACACCTTAGTACATCTCCCCCTGTAGTCTATAACTAAATCTCTCCCATAGAATTACATAGGAACTGGAGAGTTTATCTCACTCAAGAAGTGATCTCCTCTTTATCACACCTTAGTACATCTCCCCCTGTAGTCTATAATGAAAGCTCTCCCATAGAATAACATAGGAACTGGAGAGTTTCTCACATTGAAGAAGTGATCTCCTCTTTATCAAGCGTTAGTACATCTCTCCCTATAGTCTATAACTAAATATCTCCAATAGAATAACATAGGAACTGGAGAGTTTATCTCACTGGAGAAGTTATCTCCTCTTTATCACACCTTAGTACATCTCCCCCTGTAGTCTATAACTAAATATCTCCTATAGAATAACATAGGAACTGGAGAGTTTCTCACACTGGAGAAGTGATTTCCTTTTTATCACACCTTAGTACATCTCCCCTGTAGTCTATAACTAAATCTCTCCCATAGAATAACATAGGAACTGGAGAGTTTATCTCACTGGAGAAGTTATCTCCTCTTTATCACTCCTTAGTACATCTCCCCCTGTAGTCTATAACTAAATCTCTCCCATAGAATAACGTAGGAACTGGAGAGTTTATCTCACTGGAGAAGTTATCTCCTCTTTATCAAACGTTAGTACATCTCCCCCTGTAGTCTATAACTAATGATCTCCCCATAGAATAACATAGGGACTGGAGAGTTTATCTCACTGGAGAAGTTATCTCCTCTTTGTCACACCTTAGTACATCTCCCCCTGTAGACTATAACTAAAGCTCTCCTATACAATAACATAGGAAATGGAGAGTTTATCTCACTGGAGCAGTTATCTCCTCTTTATCACACCTTAGTACATCTCCGCCTGTAGTCTATAACTAAATCACTCACATAGAATAACATAGGAACTGGATAGTTTATCTCACTGCAGCAGTTATTTCCTCTGTATCACACCTTAGTACATCTCCCCCTGTAGTCTATAACTAAAGCTCTCCCATAGAATAACATAGGAACTGGAGAGTTTATCTCACTGGATCAGTTATCTCCTCTTTATCACATCTTAGTACATCTATGCCTGTAGTCTATAAATAAATCTCTCCCATAGAATAACATAGGAACTGGAGAATTTATCTCACTGGAGAAGTGATCTCCTCTTTATCACACCTTAGTACATCTCCCACTGTAGTCTATTACTAATGTTCTCCCATAGAATAACGTAGGAACTGGAGAGTTTATCTCACTGGAGAAGTTATCTCCTCTTCATCACACCTTCGTACATCTCTCCCTGTAGTCTATAACTAAAGTTATACCATAGAATAACATAGGAACTGGAGAGTTTCTCATACTGGAGAAGTGATCTCCTCTTTATCACACCTTAGTACATCTCCCCTGTAGTCTATAACTAAATATTTTCCATAGAATAACATAAGAACTGCAGAGTTTCTCACACTGGTGAAGTGATCTCCTCTTTATCACACCTTAGTACATCTCTCCCTGTAGTCTATAACTAAATATCTCTCATAGAATAACATTGGAACTGGGGAGTTTATCTCACTGGATAATGTATCTCCTCTTTATCACACCTTAGTACATCTCCCCCTTATGTCTTCAACTAAAGCTCTCCCATAGAATAACATAGGAACCAGAGACTTTCTCTCACTGCAGCCGTTCTCTCCTGTTTATCACACCTTAGTACATCTCCCCTGTAGTCTATAACTAAAGCTCTCCCATAGAATAACATAGGAACTGGAGAGTTTCTCTCACTGGTGAAGTTATCTCCTTTTTATCACACCTTAGTACATCTCCCCCTGTAGTCTATAAATAAATCTCTCCCATAGAATAACATAGGAACTGGAGAGTTTATCTCACTGGAGAAGTTATCTCCTCTTTATCACACCTTAGTACATCTCCCCCTGTAGTCTATAACTAAATCTCTCCCATAGAATAACATAGGATCTGGGGAGTTTATCTCACTGGAGAAGTGATCTCCTCTTTATCACACCTTAGTACATCTCTCCCTGTAGTCTATAACTAAAGTTCTCCCCATAGAATAACATAGGGACTGGATAGTTTGTCTCACTGGAAAAGTTATCTCCTCTTTATCACACCTTAGTACATCTCCGCCTGTAGTCTATAACTAAATCTCTCCCATAGAATAACATAGGAAATGGAGAATTTATCTCACTGGAGCAGTTATCTCCTCTTTATCACACCTTAGTACATCTCCCCTGTAGTCTATAACTAAATCTCTCTCATAGAATAACACAGGAACTGGAAAGTTTATCTCACTGGAGCAGTTATCTCCTCTTAATCACACCTTAGTACATCTCCCCTTGTAGTCTATAACTAAAGCTCTCCCATAGAATAACATAGGAACTGGGGAGTTTATCTCACTGAAGAAGTGCTCTCCTCTTTATCACACCTTAGTACATCTCTCCTATAGTCTATAACTAAATCTCTCCCATAGAATAACATAAAAACTGGAGAGTTTATCTCACTGGAGCAGTTATCTCCTCTTTATCACAGCTTAGTACATCTCTCCCTGTAGTCTATAACTAAATCTCTTCCATAGAATAACATAGGAACTGGAGAGTTTATCTCACTGGATAGGGTATCTCCTCTTTATCACATCTTAGTACATCTCTCCCTGTAGTCTATAACTAAATCTCTCCCATAGAATAACACAGAAACTGTAGAGTTTATCTCACTGGAGCAGATATCTCCTCTTTATCACACCATAGTACATCTCTCCCTGTAGTCTATAACTAAATCTCTCCCATGGAATAACACAGGAACTGGGGAGTTTATCTCACTGGAGCAGTTATCTGCTTTTTATCACACCTTAGTACATATCCCCCTGTAGTCTATAACTAAAGCTCTCCCATAGAATACCATAGGAACCGGAGAGTTTATCACAGTGGAGAAGTTATCTCCTCTTTATCACACCTTAGTACATCTCCCCCTGTAGTCTATAACTAAAGCTCTCCCATAGAATAACATAGGAACCGGATAGTTTATCTCACTGGAGATTTATCTCCTCTTTATCACACCTTAGTACATCTCCCCCTGTAGTCTATAACTAAATCTCTCCCATACAATAACATAGGAACTGGAGAGTTTCTCACACTGGAGAAGTGATCTCCTCTTTATCACACCTTAGTACATCTCTCCCTGTAGTCTATAACTAAATATCTCCCATAGAATAACATAGGAACTGGAGAGTTTATCACACTGGAGTAGTTATCTCCTCTTTATCACAACTTAGTACATCTACCCCTGTAGTCTATAACTAAAGCTCTCCCATAGAATAACATAGGAACTGGAGAGTTTATCTCACTGGATCAGTTATCTCCTCTTTATCACACCTTAGTACATCTCCCCCTGTAGTCTATAACTAAATCTCTCCCATAGAATTACATAGGAACTGGAGAGTTTATCTCACTCAAGAAGTGATCTCCTCTTTATCACACCTTAGTACATCTCCCCCTGTAGTCTATAATGAAAGCTCTCCCATAGAATAACATAGGAACTGGAGAGTTTCTCACATTGAAGAAGTGATCTCCTCTTTATCAAGCGTTAGTACATCTCTCCCTATAGTCTATAACTAAATATCTCCAATAGAATAACATAGGAACTGGAGAGTTTATCTCACTGGAGAAGTGATCTCCTCTTTATCACACCTTAGTACATCTCCCCCTGTAGTCTATAACTAAATATCTCCTATAGAATAACATAGGAACAGGAGAGTTTCTCACACTGAAGAAGTGATTTCCTTTTTATCACACCTTAGTACATCTCCCCTGTAGTCTATAACTAAATCTCTCCCATAGAATAACATAGGAACTGGAGAGTTTATCTCACTGGAGAAGTTATCTCCTCTTTATCACTCCTTAGTACATCTCCCCCTGTAGTCTATAACTAAATCTCTCCCATAGAATAACGTAGGAACTGGAGAGTTTATCTCACTGGAGAAGTTATCTCCTCTTTATCAAACGTTAGTACATCTCCCCCTGTAGTCTATAACTAATGATCTCCCCATAGAATAACATAGGGACTGGAGAGTTTATCTCACTGGAGAAGTTATCTCCTCTTTGTCACACCTTAGTACATCTCCCCCTGTAGACTATAACTAAAGCTCTCCTATACAATAACATAGGAACTGGGGAGTTTATCTCACTGGAGAAGTTATCTCCTCTTTATCACACCTTAGTACATCTCCCCCTGTAGACTATAACTAAATATCTCCCATAGAAAAACATAGGAAATGGAGAGTTTATCTCACTGGAGCAGTTATCTCCTCTTTATCACACCTTAGTACATCTCCACCTGTAGTCTATAGCTAAATCACTCACATAGAATAACATAGGAACTGGATAGTTTATCTTACTGCAGCAGTTATTTCCTCTGTATCACACCTTAGTACATCTCCCCCTGTAGTCTATAACTAAAGCTCTCCCATAGAATAACATAGGAACTGGAGAGTTTATCTCACTGGATCAGTTATCTCCTCTTTATCACATCTTAGTACATCTATGCCTGTAGTCTATAAATAAATCTCTCCCATAGAATAACATAGGAACTGGAGAATTTATCTCACTGGAGAAGTGATCTCCTCTTTATCACACCTTAGTACATCTCCCACTGTAGTCTATTACTAATGTTCTCCCATAGAATAACGTAGGAACTGGAGAGTTTATCTCACTGGAGAAGTTATCTCCTCTTCATCACACCTTCGTACATCTCTCCCTGTAGTCTATAACTAAAGTTATACCATAGAATAACATAGGAACTGGAGAGTTTCTCATACTGGAGAAGTGATCTCCTCTTTATCACACCTTAGTACATCTCCCCTGTAGTCTATAACTAAATATTTTCCATAGAATAACATAAGAACTGCAGAGTTTCTCACACTGGTGAAGTGATCTCCTCTTTATCACACCTTAGTACATCTCTCCCTGTAGTCTATAACTAAATATCTCTCATAGAATAACATTGGAACTGGGGAGTTTATCTCACTGGATAATGTATCTCCTCTTTATCACACCTTAGTACATCTCCCCCTTATGTCTTCAACTAAAGCTCTCCCATAGAATAACATAGGAACCAGAGACGTTCTCTCACTGCAGCCGTTCTCTCCTCTTTATCACACCTTAGTACATCTCCCCTGTAGTCTATAACTAAAGCTCTCCCATAGAATAACATAGGAACTGGAGAGTTTCTCTCACTGGTGAAGTTATCTCCTTTTTATCACACCTTAGTACATCTCCCCCTGTAGTCTATAAATAAATCTCTCCCATAGAATAACATAGGAACTGGAGAGTTTATCTCACTGGAGAAGTTATCTCCTCTTTATCACACCTTAGTACATCTCCCCCTGTAGACTATAACTAAATCTCTCCCATAGAATAACATAGGATCTGGGGAGTTTATCTCACTGGAGAAGTGATCTCCTCTTTATCGCACCTTAGTACATCTCCCCCTGTAGTGCATAACTAAAGCTCTCCCATAGAATTACATAGGAACTGGGGATTTTTTTCTCACTGGAGAAGTTATCTCCTCTTTATCATACCTTAGTACATCTCCCCCTGTAGTCTATAACTAAAACTCTCCCATAGAATAACATAGGAACTGGAGAGTTTATCTCACTGGAGCAGTTATCTCCTCTTTATCACACCTTAGTACATCTCCGCCTGTAGTCTATAACTAAATCTCTCCCATAGAATAACATAGGAAATGGAGAATTTATCTCACTGAAGCAGTTATCTCCTCTTTATCACACCTTAGTACATCTCCGCCTGTAGTCTATAACTAAATCTCTCCTATAGAATAACACAGGAACTGGAAAGTTTATCTCACTGGAGCAGTTATCTCCTCTTTATCAAACCTTAGTACATCTCCCCCTGTAGTCTATAACTAAATCACTCCCATAGAATAACATAGGAACTGGAGAGATTATCTCACTGGAGAAGTGATCTCCTCTTTATCACACCTTAGTACATCTCTTCCTATGGTCTATAACTAAATCTCTCCCACAGAATAACATAGGAACTGGAGAGTTTATCTCACAGGAGAAGTTATCTCCTTTTAATCACACCTTAGTACATCTCCTCCTGTAGTCTATAATTAAAGCTCTCCCATAGAATAACATAGGAACTGGAGAGTTTATCTCACTGGAGCAGTTATCTCCTTTTTATCACACCTTAGTACATCTCCCCCTGTAGTCTATAAATAAATCTCTTCCATAGAATAACATAGGAACTGGAGAGTTTATCTCACTGGAGAAGTTATCTCCTCTTTATCACACCTTAGTACATCTCCCCCTGTAGACTATAACTAAATCTCTCCCATAGAATAACATAGGATCTGGGGAGTTTATCTCACTGGATAAGTGATCTCCTCTTTATCGCACCTTAGTACATCTCCCCCTGTAGTGTATAACTAAAGCTCTCCCATAGAATTACATAGGAACTGGGGATTTTTTTCTCACTGGAGAAGTTATCTCCTCTCTATCATACCTTAGTACATCTCCCCCTGTAGTCTATAACTAAAACTCTCCCATAGAATAACATAGGAACTGGAGAGTTTATCTCACTGGAGCAGTTATCTCCTCTTTATCACACCTTAGTACATCTCCGCCTGTAGTCTATAACTAAATCACTCCCATAGAATAACATAGGAAATGGAGAATTTATCTCACTGAAGCAGTTATCTCCTCTTTATCACACCTTAGTACATCTCCGCCTGTAGTCTATAACTAAATCTCTCCTATAGAATAACACAGGAACTGGAAAGTTTATCTCACTGGAGCAGTTATCTCCTCTTTATCAAACCTTAGTACATCTCCCCCGTAGTCTATAACTAAATCACTCCCATAGAATAACATAGGAACTGGAGAGATTATCTCACTGGAGAAGTGATCTCCTCTTTATCACACCTTAGTACATCTCTTCCTATGGTCTATAACTAAATCTCTCCCACAGAATAACATAGGAACTGGAGAGTTTATCTCACAGGAGAAGTTATCTCCTTTTAATCACACCTTAGTACATCTCCTCCTGTAGTCTATAATTAAAGCTCTCCCATAGAATAACATAGGAACTGGAGAGTTTATCTCACTGGAGCAGTTATCTCCTCTTTATCACACCTTAGTACATCGTCGCCTGTAGTCTATAACTAAATCTCTCCCATAGAATAACATAGGAACTGGAAAGTTTATCTCACTGGAGCAGTTATCTCCTCTTTATCACACCTTAGTAAATCTCTCCCTGTAGACTATAACTAAATATCTCCATTAGAATAACATAGGAACTGGAGAGTTTATCTCACTGGAGCAGTTATCTCCTTTTTATCACACCTTAGTACATCTCCCCCTGTAGTCTATAACTAAAGCTCTCCCATAGAATAACATAGGAACTGGGGAGTGTATCTCACTGGAGAAGTGATCTCCTCTTTATCACACCTTAGTACATCTCTCCTATAGTCTATAACTAAATCTCTCCCATAGAATAACATAAAAACTGGAGAGTTTATCTCACTGGAGCAGTTATCTCCTCTTTATCACAACTTAGTACATCTCTCCCTTTAGTATATAACTAAATCTCCCCCATAGAATAACATAAGAACTGGAGAGTTTATCTCACTGGAGCAGTTATCTCCTCTTTTTCACACCTTAGTACATCTTCGCCTGTAGTCTATAACTAAATCTCTCCCATAGAATAACATAGGAACTGCAGAGGTTATATCACTGGAGAAGTTATCTCCTCTTTATCACACCTTAGTACATCTCTCACTGTAGTCTACAACTAAATCTCTCCCTTAGAATGACATAGGAACTGGAGAGTTTATCTCACTGTAGCAGTTATCTCCTCTTTATCACACCTTAGTACATCTCGCCCTGTAGTCTATAACGAAAGCTCTCCCATAGAATAACATAGGAACTGGAGAGTTTCTCACATTGGAGAAGTGATCTCCTCTTTATCAAGCGTTAGTACATCTCTCCCTATAGTCTATAACTAAATCTCTCCAATAGAATAACATAGAAACTGGGGAGTTTATCTCACTGGAGAAGTTATCTCCTTTTTATCACATCTTAGTACATCTCCGCCTGTAGTCTATAACTAAATCTCTCCCATAGAATAACATAGGAACTGGAGAGTTTCTAACACTGGAGAAGTGATCTCCTTTTTAACACATCTTAGTACATCTCCCCTGTAGTCTATAACTAAATCTCTCCCATAGAATAACATAGGAACTGGAGAGTTTCTAACACTGGAGAAGTGATCTCCTTTTTAACACACCTTAGTACATCTCCCCTGTAGTCTATAACTAAATCTCTCCCATAGAATAACATAGGAACTGGAGAGTTTATCTCACTGGAGAAGTTATCTCCTCTTTATCACACCTTAGTACATCTCCCCCTGTAGTCTATAACTAAATCTCTCCCATAGAATAACATAGGAACTGGAGAGTTTATCTCACTGGAGAAGTTATCTCCTCTTTATCACACGTTAGTACATCTCCCCCTGTAGTCTATAACTAAATCTCTCTCATAGAATAACATAGGAACTGGAGAGTTTATCTCACTGGAGAAGTTATCTCCTCTTTATCTCACCTTAGTACTTCTCTGTCTATAGTCTATAACTAAATATGTCCCATAGAATAACATAGGAACTGGGGAGTTTATCTCACTGGAGAAGTGATCTCCTCTTTATCAAACCTTAGTACATCTCTCCATAGTCTATAACTAAATCTCTCCCATAGAATAACATAAAAACTGGAGAGTTTATCTCACTGGAGAAGTTATGTCCTCTTTATCACAACTTAGTACATCTCTCCCTGTAGTCTATAACTAAATCTCTCCAATAGAATAACATGGGAACTGGGGAGTTTATCTCACTGGAGAAGTTATCTGCTTTTTATCACACCTTAGTACATATGCCACTGTAGTCTATAACTAAAGATCTGCCCATAGAATAACATAAGGACTGGATAGTTTATCTCTCAGGAGCAGTTATCTCCTCTTTATCACACCTTACTACATCTCCCCCTGTAGTCTATAACTAAAGCTCTCCCATAGAATAACATAGGAACTGGGGAGTTCATCTCACTGGAGAAGTTATCTCCACTTCATCACACCTTAGTACATCTCTCCCTGTAGTCCATAACTAAATCTCTGCCATAGAATAACATAGGAACTGGGGAGTTTATCTCACTGGAGCAGTTATCTCCACTTTATCACACCTTAGTACATCTCCCCCTGTAGTCTATAACTAACGCTCTCCCACAGAATAACATAGGAATTGGAGAGTTTCTCACACTGGAGAAGTTATCTCCTCTTTATCACACCTTAGTACATCTCCGCCTGTAGTCTATAACTAAAGCTCTCCCATAGAATAACATAGGAACTGGATAGTTTATCTCACTGGAGATTTATCTCCTCTTTATCACACCTTAGTAAATCTCCTCCTGTAGTGTATAACTAAAGCTCTCCCATAGAAGAACATAGGAACTGGGGAGTTTATCTCACTGGAGAAGTTATCTCCTCTTTATCACACCTTAGTACATCTCTCCCTGTAGTCTATAACTAAATCTCTCCCATAGAATAACATAAGAACTGTGGAGTTTATCTCACTGGAGCAGTTATCTCCTCTTTATCACAACTTAGTACCTCTCCCCCTGTAGTCTATAACTAAATCTCTTCCATAGAATAACATAGGAACTGGAGAGTTTATCTCACTGGAGAAGTGATCTCCTCTTTATCACACCTTAGTACATCTCTCCCTGTAGTCAATAACTAAACATCTCCCATAGAATAACATAGGAACTGGAGAGATTCTCACACTGGAGAAGTGATCTCCTCTTTATCACACCTTAGTACATCTCTCCCTGTAGTCTATAACTAAATATCTCCCATAGAATAACATAGGAACTGGAGAGTTTATCACACTGGAGTAGTTATCTCCTCTTTATCACAACTTAGTACATCTCCCCCTGTAGTCTATAACTAAATCTCTTCCATAGAATAACATAAGAACTGGAGAGTTTATCACACTGGAGTAGTTATCTCCTCTTTATCACAACTTAGTACACCTCCCCCTGTAGTCTAGAACTAAATCTCTTCCATATAATAACATAGGAACTGGAGAGTTTATCACACTGGAGTAGTTATCTCCTCTTTATCACACCTTAGTACATCTCCCCCTGTAGTCTATAACGAAAGCTCTCCCATAGAATAACATAGGAACTGGAGAGTTTCTCACATTGGAGAAGTGATCTCCTCTTTATCAAACCTTAGTACATATCTCCCTGTAGTCTATAACTAAATATCTCCCATAAAATAACATAGGAACCGGGGAGTTTACCTCACTGGAGATTTATCTCCTCTTTATCACAACTTAGTACATCTCCCCCTGTAGTCTATAACTAAAGTTCTCCCATAGAATAACATAGGAACTGGGGAGTTTCTCAGTGGAGAAGTTATCTCCTCTTTATCATACCTTAGTACATCTCTCCCTGTAGTCTATAACGAAAGCTCTCCCATAGAATAACATAGGAACTGGAGAGTTTATCTCACTGGAGAAGTTATCTCCTCTTTATCACACCTTAATACATCTCCCCTGTAGTCTACAACTAAATCTCTCCCATAGAATAACATAGGAACTGGAGAGTTTATGTCAGTGGAGAAGTAATCTCCTCTTTATCACACCTTAGTACATCTCTCCATGTAGTCTATAACTTAATCTCTCCCATAGAATAACATAGGAACTGGGGAGTTTATCTCACTGGAGATGTTATCTCCTCTTTATCACACCTTAGTACATCTCCTCCTGCAGTCTATAACTAAATCTCTCCCATAGAATTACATAGGAACTGGAGAGTTTCTTATACTGGAGAAGTGATCTCCTCTTTATCACACCTTAGTACATCTCCCCTGTAGTCTATAACTAAATATTTTCCATAGAATAACATAAGAACTGCAGAGTTTCTCACACTGGTGAAGTGATCTCCTCTTTATCACACCTTAGTACATCTCTCCCTGTAGTCTATAACTAAATATCTCTCATAGAATAACATTGGAACTGGGGAGTTTATCTCACTGGATAATGTATCTCCTCTTTATCACACCTTAGTACATCTCCCCCTTATGTCTTCAACTAAAGCTCTCCCATAGAATAACATAGGAACCAGAGACTTTCTCTCACTGCAGCCGTTCTCTCCTCTTTATCACACCTTAGTACATCTGCACTGTAGTCTATAACTAAAGCTCTCCCATAGAATAACATAGGAACTGGAGAGTTTCTCTCACTGGTGAAGTTATCTCCTTTTTATCACACCTTAGTACATCTCCCCCTGTAGTCTATAAATAAATCTCTCCCATAGAATAACATAGGAACTGGAGAGTTTATCTCACTGGAGAAGTTATCTCCTCTTTATCACACCTTAGTACATCTCCCCCTGTAGACTATAACTAAATCTCTCCCATAGAATAACATAGGATCTGGGGAGTTTATCTCACTGGAGAAGTGATCTCCTCTTTATCGCACCTTAGTACATCTCCCCCTGTAGTGTATAACTAAAGCTCTCCCATAGAATTACATAGGAACTGGGGATTTTTTTCTCACTGGAGAAGTTATCTCCTCTTTATCATACCTTAGTACATCTCCCCCTGTAGTCTATAACTAAAACTCTCCCATAGAATAACATAGGAACTGGAGAGTTTATCTCACTGGAGCAGTTATCTCCTCTTTATCACACCTTAGTACATCTCCGCCTGTAGTCTATAACTAAATCTCTCCCATAGAATAACATAGGAAATGGAGAATTTATCTCACTGAAGCAGTTATCTCCTCTTTATCACACCTTAGTACATCTCCGCCTGTAGTCTATAACTAAATCTCTCCTATAGAATAACACAGGAACTGGAAAGTTTATCTCACTGGAGCAGTTATCTCCTCTTTATCAAACCTTAGTACATCTCCCCCTGTAGTCTATAACTAAATCACTCCCATAGAATAACATAGGAACTGGAGAGATTATCTCACTGGAGAAGTGATCTCCTCTTTATCACACCTTAGTACATCTCTTCCTATGGTCTATAACTAAATCTCTCCCACAGAATAACATAGGAACTGGAGAGTTTATCTCACAGGAGAAGTTATCTCCTTTTAATCACACCTTAGTACATCTCCTCCTGTAGTCTATAATTAAAGCTCTCCCATAGAATAACATAGGAACTGGAGAGTTTATCTCACTGGAGCAGTTATCTCCTTTTTATCACACCTTAGTACATCTCCCCCTGTAGTCTATAAATAAATCTCTTCCATAGAATAACATAGGAACTGGAGAGTTTATCTCACTGGAGAAGTTATCTCCTCTTTATCACACCTTAGTACATCTCCCCCTGTAGACTATAACTAAATCTCTCCCATAGAATAACATAGGATCTGGGGAGTTTATCTCACTGGAGAAGTGATCTCCTCTTTATCGCACCTTAGTACATCTCCCCCTGTAGTGTATAACTAAAGCTCTCCCATAGAATTACATAGGAACTGGGGATTTTTTTCTCACTGGAGAAGTTATCTCCTCCTTATCATACCTTAGTACATCTCCCCCTGTAGTCTATAACTAAAACTCTCCCATAGAATAACATAGGAACTGGAGAGTTTATCTCACTGGAGCAGTTATCTCCTCTTTATCACACCTTAGTACATCTCCGCCTGTAGTCTATAACTAAATCACTCCCATTGAATAACATAGGAAATGGAGAATTTATCTCACTGCAGCAGTTATCTCCTCTTTATCACACCTTAGTACATCTCCGCCTGTAGTCTATAACTAAATCTCTCCTATAGAATAACACAGGAACTGGAAAGTTTATCTCACTGGAGCAGTTATCTCCTCTTTATCAAACCTTAGTACATCTCCCCCGTAGTCTATAACTAAATCACTCCCATAGAATAACATAGGAACTGGAGAGATTATCTCACTGGAGAAGTGATCTCCTCTTTATCACACCTTAGTACATCTCTTCCTATGGTCTATAACTAAATCTCTCCCACAGAATAACATAGGAACTGGAGAGTTTATCTCACAGGAGAAGTTATCTCCTTTTAATCACACCTTAGTACATCTCCTCCTGTAGTCTATAATTAAAGCTCTCCCATAGAATAACATAGGAACTGGAGAGTTTATCTCACTGGAGCAGTTATCTCCTCTTTATCACACCTTAGTACATCGTCGCCTGTAGTCTATAACTAAATCTCTCCCATAGAATAACATAGGAACTGGAAAGTTTATCTCACTGGAGCAGTTATCTCCTCTTTATCACACCTTAGTAAATCTCTCCCTGTAGACTATAACTAAATATCTCCATTAGAATAACATAGGAACTGGAGAGTTTATCTCACTGGAGCAGTTATCTCCTTTTTATCACACCTTAGTACATCTCCCCCTGTAGTCTATAACTAAAGCTCTCCCATAGAATAACATAGGAACTGGGGAGTGTATCTCACTGGAGAAGTGATCTCCTCTTTATCACACCTTAGTACATCTCTCCTATAGTCTATAACTAAATCTCTCCCATAGAATAACATAAAAACTGGAGAGTTTATCTCACTGGAGCAGTTATCTCCTCTTTATCACAACTTAGTACATCTCTCCCTTTAGTATATAACTAAATCTCTCCCATAGAATAACAAAAGAACTGGAGAGTTTATCTCACTGGAGCAGTTATCTCCTCTTTTTCACACCTTAGTACATCTTCGCCTGTAGTCTATAACTAAATCTCTCCCATAGAATAACATAGGAACTGCAGAGGTTATATCACTGGAGAAGTTATCTCCTCTTTATCACACCTTAGTACATCTCTCACTGTAGTCTACAACTAAATCTCTCCCTTAGAATAACTTAGGAACTGGAGAGTTTATCTCACTGGAGCAGTTATCTCCTCTTTATCACACCTTAGTACATCTCGCCCTGTAGTCTATAACGAAAGCTCTCCCATAGAATAACATAGGAACTGGAGAGTTTCTCACATTGGAGAAGTGATCTCCTCTTTATCAAGCGTTAGTACATCTCTCCCTATAGTCTATAACTAAATCTCTCCAATAGAATAACATAGAAACTGGGGAGTTTATCTCACTGGAGAAGTTATCTCCTTTTTATCACACCTTAGTACATCTCCGCCTGTAGTCTATAACTAAATCTCTCCCATAGAATAACATAGGAACTGGAGAGTTTCTAACACTGGAGAAGTGATCTCCTTTTTAACACATCTTAGTACATCTCCCCTGTAGTCTATAACTAAATCTCTCCCATAGAATAACATAGGAACTGGAGAGTTTCTAACACTGGAGAAGTGATCTCCTTTTTAACACACCTTAGTACATCTCCCCTGTAGTCTATAACTAAATCTCTCCCATAGAATAACATAGGAACTGGAGAGTTTATCTCACTGGAGAAGTTATCTCCTCTTTATCACACCTTAGTACATCTCCCCCTGTAGTCTATAACTAAATCTCTCCCATAGAATAACATAGGAACTGGAGAGTTTATCTCACTGGAGAAGTTATCTCCTCTTTATCACACGTTAGTACATCTCCCCCTGTAGTCTATAACTAAATCTCTCTCATAGAATAACATAGGAACTGGAGAGTTTATCTCACTGGAGAAGTTATCTCCTCTTTATCTCACCTTAGTACTTCTCTGTCTGTAGTCTATAACTAAATATGTCCCATAGAATAACATAGGAACTGGGGAGTTTATCTCACTGGAGAAGTGATCTCCTCTTTATCAAACCTTAGTACATCTCTCCATAGTCTATAACTAAATCTCTCCCATAGAATAACATAAAAACTGGAGAGTTTATCTCACTGGAGCAGTTATCTCCTCTTTATCACACCTTAGTAAATCTCTCCCTGTAGACTATAACTAAATATCTCCATTAGAATAACATAGGAACTGGAGAGTTTATCTCACTGGAGCAGTTATCTCCTTTTTATCACACCTTAGTACATCTCTCACTGTAGTCTACAACTAAATCTCTCCCTTAGAATAACATAGGAACTGGAGAGTTTATCTCACTGGAGCAGTTATCTCCTCTTTATCACACCTTAGTACATCTCGCCCTGTAGTCTATAACGAAAGCTCTCCCATAGAATAACATAGGAACTGGAGAGTTTCTCACATTGGAGAAGTGATCTCCTCTTTATCAAGCGTTAGTACATCTCTCCCTATAGTCTATAACTAAATCTCTCCAATAGAATAACATAGAAACTGGGGAGTTTATCTCACTGGAGAAGTTATCTCCTTTTTATCACACCTTAGTACATCTCCGCCTGTAGTCTATAACTAAATCTCTCCCATAGAATAACATAGGAACTGGAGAGTTTCTAACACTGGAGAAGTGATCTCCTTTTTAACACATCTTAGTACATCTCCCCTGTAGTCTATAACTAAATCTCTCCCATAGAATAACATAGGAACTGGAGAGTTTCTAACACTGGAGAAGTGATCTCCTTTTTAACACATCTTAGTACATCTCCCCTGTAGTCTATAACTAAATCTCTCCCATAGAATAACATAGGAACTGGAGAGTTTATCTCACTGGAGCAGTTATCTCCTCTTTTTCACACCTTAGTACATCTTCGCCTGTAGTCTATAACTAAATCTCTCCCATAGAATAACATAGGAACTGCAGAGGTTATATCACTGGAGAAGTTATCTCCTCTTTATCACACCTTAGTACATCTCTCACTGTAGTCTACAACTAAATCTCTCCCTTAGAATAACATAGGAACTGGAGAGTTTATCTCACTGGAGCAGTTATCTCCTCTTTATCACACCTTAGTACATCTCGCCCTGTAGTCTATAACGAAAGCTCTCCCATAGAATAACATAGGAACTGGAGAGTTTCTCACATTGGAGAAGTGATCTCCTCTTTATCAAGCGTTAGTACATCTCTCCCTATAGTCTATAACTAAATCTCTCCAATAGAATAACATAGAAACTGGGGAGTTTATCTCACTGGAGAAGTTATCTCCTTTTTATCACACCTTAGTACATCTCCGCCTGTAGTCTATAACTAAATCTCTCCCATAGAATAACATAGGAACTGGAGAGTTTCTAACACTGGAGAAGTGATCTCCTTTTTAACACATCTTAGTACATCTCCCCTGTAGTCTATAACTAAATCTCTCCCATAGAATAACATAGGAACTGGAGAGTTTCTAACACTGGAGAAGTGATCTCCTTTTTAACACACCTTAGTACATCTCCCCTGTAGTCTATAACTAAATCTCTCCCATAGAATAACATAGGAACTGGAGAGTTTATCTCACTGGAGAAGTTATCTCCTCTTTATCACACCTTAGTACATCTCCCCCTGTAGTCTATAACTAAATCTCTCCCATAGAATAACATAGGAACTGGAGAGTTTATCTCACTGGAGAAGTTATCTCCTCTTTATCACACGTTAGTACATCTCCCCCTGTAGTCTATAACTAAATCTCTCTCATAGAATAACATAGGAACTGGAGAGTTTATCTCACTGGAGAAGTTATCTCCTCTTTATCTCACCTTAGTACTTCTCTGTCTGTAGTCTATAACTAAATATGTCCCATAGAATAACATAGGAACTGGGGAGTTTATCTCACTGGAGAAGTGATCTCCTCTTTATCAAACCTTAGTACATCTCTCCATAGTCTATAACTAAATCTCTCCCATAGAATAACATAAAAACTGGAGAGTTTATCTCACTGGAGAAGTTATCTCCTCTTTATCACAACTTAGTACATCTCTCCCTGTAGTCTATAACTAAATCTCTCCAATAGAATAACATGGGAACTGGGGAGTTTATCTCACTGGAGAAGTTATCTGCTTTTTATCACACCTTAGTACATATGCCACTGTAGTCTATAACTAAAGATCTGCCCATAGAATAACATAAGGACTGGATAGTTTATCTCTCAGGAGCAGTTATCTCCTCTTTATCACACCTTACTACATCTCCCCCTGTAGTCTATAACTAAAGCTCTCCCATAGAATAACATAGGAACTGGGGAGTTCATCTCACTGGAGAAGTTATCTCCACTTCATCACACCTTAGTACATCTCTCCCTGTAGTCCATAACTAAATCTCTGCCATAGAATAACATAGGAACTGGGGAGTTTATCTCACTGGAGAAGTTATCTCTACTTTATCACACCTTAGTACATCTCCCCCTGTAATCTATAACTAACGCTCTCCCACAGAATAACATAGGAATTGGAGAGTTTCTCACACTGGAGAAGTTATCTCCTCTTTATCACACCTTAGTACATCTCCGCCTGTAGTCTATAACTAAAGCTCTCCCATAGAATAACATAGGAACCGGAGAGTTTATCACAGTGGAGAAGTTATCTCCTCTTTATCACACCTTAGTACATCTCCGCCTGTAGTCTATAACTAAAGCTCTCCCATAGAATAACATAGGAACTGGATAGTTTATCTCACTGGAGATTTATCTCCTCTTTATCACACCTTAGTAAATCTCCTCCTGTAGTGTATAACTAAAGCTCTCCCATAGAAGAACATAGGAACTGGGGAGTTTATCTCACTGGAGAAGTTATCTCCTCTTTATCACACCTTAGTACATCTCTCCCTGTAGTCTATAACTAAATCTCTCCCATAGAATAACATAAGAACTGTGGAGTTTATCTCACTGGAGCAGTTATCTCCTCTTTATCACAACTTAGTACATCTCCCCCTGTAGTCTATAACTAAATCTCTTCCATAGAATAACATAGGAACTGGAGAGTTTATCTCACTGGAGAAGTGATCTCCTCTTTATCACACCTTAGTACATCTCTCCCTGTAGTCAATAACTAAACATCTCCCATAGAATAACATAGGAACTGGAGAGATTCTCACACTGGAGAAGTGATCTCCTCTTTATCACACCTTAGTACATCTCTCCCTGTAGTCTATAACTAAATATCTCCCATAGAATAACATAGGAACTGGAGAGTTTATCACACTGGAGTAGTTATCTCCTCTTTATCACAACTTAGTACATCTCCCCCTGTAGTCTATAACTAAATCTCTTCCATAGAATAACATAGGAACTGGAGAGTTTATCACACTGGAGTAGTTATCTCCTCTTTATCACAACTTAGTACACCTCCCCCTGTAGTCTAGAACTAAATCTCTTCCATATAATAACATAGGAACTGGAGAGTTTATCACACTGGAGTAGTTATCTCCTCTTTATCACACCTTAGTACATCTCCCCCTGTAGTCTATAACGAAAGCTCTCCCATAGAATAACATAGGAACTGGAGAGTTTCTCACATTGGAGAAGTGATCTCCTCTTTATCAAACCTTAGTACATATCTCCCTGTAGTCTATAACTAAATATCTCCCATAAAATAACATAGGAACCGGGGAGTTTACCTCACTGGAGATTTATCTCCTCTCTATCACAACTTAGTACATCTCCCCCTGTAGTCTATAACTAAAGTTCTCCCATAGAATAACATAGGAACTGGGGAGTTTCTCAGTGGAGAAGTTATCTCCTCTTTATCATACCTTAGTACATCTCTCCCTGTAGTCTATAACGAAAGCTCTCCCATAGAATAACATAGGAACTGGAGAGTTTATCTCACTGGAGAAGTTATCTCCTCTTTATCACACCTTAATACATCTCCCCTGTAGTCTACAACTAAATCTCTCCCATAGAATAACATAGGAACTGGAGAGTTTATGTCAGTGGAGAAGTAATCTCCTCTTTATCACACCTTAGTACATCTCTCCATGTAGTCTATAACTTAATCTCTCCCATAGAATAACATAGGAACTGGGGAGTTTATCTCACTGGAGATGTTATCTCCTCTTTATCACACCTTAGTACATCTCCTCCTGCAGTCTATAACTAAATCTCTCCCATAGAATTACATAGGAACTGGAGAGTTTCTCTCACTGGAGAAGTTATCTCCTCTTTATCACACCTTAGTACATCTCCCCTGTAGTCTATAACTAAATTTTTCCCATTGAATAACATAGGAACTGGAGAGTTTCTCACACTGGAGAAGTGATCTCCTCTTTATCACACCTTAGTACATCTCCCCCTGTAGTCTACAACTAAAGCTCTCCCATAGAATAACATAGGAACTGGAGAGTTTATCTCACTGGAGAAGTTATCTCCTCTTTATCACACCTTAGTACATCTCCCCCTGTAGTCTATAACTAAATCTCTCCCATAGAATAACATAGGAACTGGGGCATTTAACTCACTGGAGAAGTTATCTCCTCTTTATCACACCTTAGTACATCTCTGCCTGTAGTCTATAACTAAATCTCTCCCATAGAATAACCTAGGAACTGGAGAGTTTATCTCACTGGAGAAGTTATCTCCTCTTTATCACACCTTAGTACATCTGCACCTGTACTCTATAACTAAATCTCTCCCATAGAATAACATAGAACTGGAGACTTTATCTCACTGGAGAAGTGATCTCCTATTTATCACACCTTAGTACATCTCCCCTGTAGTCTATAACTAAAGCTCTCCCATAAAATAACATAGGGACTGGGGAGTTTATCTCACTGGAGAGGTTATCTCCTCTTTATCACACCTTAGTACATTGCTCCCTGTAGTCTATAATGAAAGCTTTCCCATAGAATAACATAGGAACTGGAGAGTTTCTCATACTGGAGATTTTTCTCCTCTTTATCACATCTTAGTACATCTCCCCCTGTAGTCTATATCTAAGATCTCCCATAGAATAACAAAGGAAATTGAGAATTTATATCACTGGAGCAGTTATCTCCTCTTTATCACACCTAAGTACAGCTCCGCATGTAGTCTATAACTAAATCTCTCCCATAGAATAACATAGGAACTGGAGAGTTTATCTCACTGGAGAAGTTACCTCCTCGTTATCACACCTTAGTATATCTCCCCCTGTAGTCTATTGCTAAAGATCTCCCCATAGAATAACATTGGAACTGGAGAGTTTATCTCACTGGAGAAGTTATCTCCTCTTTATCACACCTTAGTACATCTCCGCCTTTAGTCTATAACTAAATCTCTCCTATAGAATAACCTGGGAACTGGAGAGTTTATCTCACTGGAGATGTTATCTCCTCTTTATCACACCTTAGTAAATCTCCTCCTGTAGTGTATAACTAAAGCTCTCCCATAGAAGAACATAGGAACTGGGGAGTTTATCTCACTGGAGAAGTTATCTCCTCTTTATCACACCTTAGTACATCTCCCCTGTAGTCTATAACTAAATCTCTCCCATAGAATAACATAGGAACTGGAGAGTTTATCTCACTGGATCAGATATCTCCTCTTTATCACACCTTAGTACACCTCTGCCTGTAGTCTATAAATAAATATCTCCTATAGAATAACATAGGAACTAGAGAGTTTATCACACTGGAGAAGTGATCTCCTCTTTATCACACCTTAGTACATCTCCCCTGTAGTCTATTAATAATGTTCTCCCGTAGAATAACATAGGAACTGGAGAGTTTATCTCACTGGAGAAGTTATCTCCTCTTTATCACACCTTAGTGCACGACCCCTCTGTCCCCGGGACTCACTCACCCGAAGTCTTCTCAGTAATGAAGGTTTCAGTGGGCGGGGTTTTGCAATCCTGGAGTCCAATACTAAAGAATAATGTCCAGTGGTAATTAACCCCTTAAATGGTTCCAACAGATTGTAAAGCAATGTGTTTGGAACTTTTCTAAGTATTCAAGGGGTTAAAGATTCATTTTAGACAACAAACGCACACTGACCTGATTCATAGTGGCCATTGTGATTTGCCTCTCAGATTAACCCTTTGAGTGCCAGAGGGGTACAGAATGCATTGCTTTGCAATGCATTCCGTACCCCTCTAGCACTCAAAGGGTTAAGTTAAATGAGGGATTATTATTGGGAGTTGTGACACCAAGGCTGATGTACTATAATGGACTGTAGCAATTCTGGGGCAAACCAACTTCACCATAGGGAATTCATAAAAATGACAATTTATTTAAATAGGTTTCTTAACCATTTAAATGCTAGAGAGATCTCCTGTGATTAGTAATGATTCATTGGAAGCCTCTCTGGCCTTCAAGGGTTGAATCACCCCAATTAACCCCTTAAGGACCTGCGAGATCCTGTGCGGCCGGCACTTGCGGACCACAAGGCATTTTTTTTTATTATGGCTTCCGGTTCAGGGCTTCCGGAGCGGTGTGCAGCCGTGCCGGGAGCCCTGAACTCCATGTCGTGCCAGGACCGTCACTGGTCCTTAAGTGCCGGACCGCCGTGTCGGTCCTGGCACGGCAATGGTCCTTAAGGGGTTAAATCAATAAGAATTTATATTTGCTCTCTATGGTACCGTTGGACTGACCCATTATTCCCCTGGGTATATCTCCGTCCCTGTGTCTTTCCCATGTGATTTAATAATACTGCTATTCTAATCTGAATCACTAGTTCAGCCTCTGACACAGGAAAAGAATCAAAGACCTGTAACAATGTATCATTCCCCATGACCAGTGCTGTGTGTAGTGAATGTAACTATGTACAATGGACACAAGGGAGGACTTCACTGGGGGAAGTTGATAAAATCCCAATGACCATGAGTTTGGCCATCCTAATCTATTACTAGGAGACCTTTAGCCAGGGGAGTAACTACAGGGAATGCTGAGGGTTTGGTTTTGCTGAGGCCCTGCAAAGTAATGTTTGTTCTGGAGCCCTCCAATGACTAGTTACACCACTTTAGCAAGGTTAACTTTAAAGTCTATCTGTTATCTCCAGAAGTGATTTTCCAAAAAAAGTAAACTACTAGGGGTATTGCTCTGCTGGTGACATGTAATGATTTATTGTACTGCTGGTGACATGTAATGCTGTGTTGTTCTCCAGGAGACATGTAATGATTTATTGTACTGCTGGTGACATGTCATATTGTATTGTTCTCCTGGAGACATAAAGTTGTGTATATTACTGTGCTGGTTACATGTAATGGTGCATTGTATCACTGGTTACATGTAATGGTGCATTTTACCACTGTTGGCATGTAATGGTGCATTGTATCACTGTTGGCATGTAATGGTGTATTGCTCAGCTTGCAGTATTTAATGTTGTATTGCTCTGCTTGTGGCATGTAATGGTGCATTGTACCTAAGTTGATCACATGTCTCAGATTGCTCAGGACACAGGGCCGGCGCCATATAGGCGAGGTAGGCGCTGGCTAGAGCACACATCTCAAAGGGACTCATTTGCAGGACAGAACTGCACACAGCTTGAGTGTTGTGTGAAGAGGAGAGAAAGGCGCCGCTCTGAAAATAGCGAGTGCCGCCTCCTAAAACACGCTGTGCCACATTGCCACAATACATACTTTAAAACAGGAGTGGACTGAGCAGTCTGGCATGGACCGAAGGCCAGCTGCCAAGAGGGGCCCAGTTGTCGGGGATGCCTCTAAACTCTCCAAGGCTCCACTCCAACTACTTCACTGGCCCCACTTCGGGACTGGTTGGGAAGAACCCCGTTATCTCCCCATACATGCCGACAGAGGTGTTTGCCTTTTCTGGCACAGACCTCTTCGTCCAGCTTGTACATGCTCAAATAATGATAATGACTAGTGTTGAGCGAGCATGCTCGGCCGATGCTCGGATCGGCTCGAGCATCGCTCTGCTCGGCACATGGCGGTACTCGTACGAGTACCGCATGTGCTCGCCCGCCATGTTCGGGTCTCCTCCCCGCACGTTTTGCGGCTGCTGCGCAGCCAATAAACGTGCAGGGAGGCTCTGACATCGGTGTAATGCCAGCAGCCATGTTGGCTGCTGGCATTACACTGATTGGCTGGCCAGAACCCGTGGTCAGGTGCTGTATAGCACCTGACCATCGAGTTCGGCTCAGTCTTAGCCAGGGAGAGCTGAGGATAGGAAGGGAAAGGCAGTGTAGGGAGGAAAAAAACCAAAATTGTGAAAAAAAAGAACCAAAAGTCCTTTTTAGGACTACTGTGTGTGGGGGCAGCAGGTTATTTTGTGTGGGGGGAAAAAAACAAAAAAACAAAAAAAAAAAATATTCTGTTTAGTGTGCAAAGTTGCAGATTAGAGCACATTCTGTTTAGTGTGCACAGTTGCAGATTAGAGCACATTCTGTTTAGTGTGCAAAGTTGCAGATTAGAGCACATTCTGTTTAGTGTGCAAAGTTGCAGATTAGAGCACATTCTGTTTAGTGTGCAAAGTTGCAGATTAGAGCACATTCTGTTTAGTGTGCAAAGTTGCAGATTAGAGCACATTCTGTTAAGTCTTCAAACTAAAATATCAAAGTCACATATTCCATTCAGTGTGCGTCGCCGCAGTTTAGCAGCACATTCTGTGTACTGTGCAGAGTTGCAGAATAGGAAGAAATACTGTTAAGTCTTCAAACTAAAATATCAAAGTCACATATTCCATTCAGTGTGCTTCGCCGCAGTTTAGCAGCACATTCTGTGTACTGTGCAGAGTTGCAGAATAGGAAGAAATACTGTTAAGTCTTCAAACTAAAATATCAAAGTCACATATTCCATTCAGTGTGCTTCGCCGCAGTTTAGCAGCACATTCTGTGTACTGTGCAGAGTTGCAGAATAGGAAGAAATACTGTTAAGTCTTCAAACTAAAATATCAAAGTCACATATTCCATTCAGTGTGCTTCGCCGCAGTTTAGCAGCACATTCTGTGTAGTGTGCAGAGTTGCAGAATAGGAAGAAATACTGTTAAGTTTTCAAACTCAAATATTAAAGTCACATATTCCATTCAGTGTGTGTCACCGCCGTTTAGCAGCCTATTCTGTGTACTCTGCACAGTTGCAGAATAGTAAGAAATACTGTTAAGTTTTCAAACTCAAATATTAAAGTCACATATTCCATTCAGTGTGTGTCACCGCCGTTTAGCAGCCTATTCTGTGTACTCTGCACAGTTGCAGAATAGTAAGAAATACTGTTAAGTTTTCAAACTCAAATATTAAAGTCACATATTCCATTCTGTGTTCGTCACCGCAGTTTAGCAGCCTATTCTGTGTACTCTGCACAGTTGCAGAATAGTAAGAAATACTGTTAAGTTTTCAAACTCAAATATTAAAGTCACATATTCCATTCTGTGTTCGTCACCGCAGTTTAGCAGCCTATTCTGTGTACTCTGCACAGTTGCAGAATAGTAAGAAATACTGTTAAGTTTTCAAACTCAAATATTAAAGTCACATATTCCATTCAGTGTGTGTCACCGCCGTTTAGCAGCCTATTCTGTGTACTCTGCACAGTTGCAGAATAGTAAGAAATACTGTTAAGTTTTCAAACTCAAATATTAAAGTCACATATTCCGTGTAAGATGAAGAAGGCGGGTAAAAAGGGACGGGGAAGTGGACGTGATCCTGATAGTTCAGGGCGCGGGTCAGGACGCGGAGAAACTGTGCCTGGTGCCAGAGCACAAGAAAGAAAGACATCCACCATACCTAGCTTCATGTGTAATTTTACAGGGCGTCGCAGGACATCACTCTCGAGGTCCGACCACTGCGAACAGGTGGTCGGTTGGATGACAGCTGATACTGCTTCCAGTCGGTTAAGCACCACCCTGTCTTCCACCAAGTCCACTCTCAGTAGCCAAGAGTCTGGTCAACATAATCCTCACTCTGATCATCCTTCCTCCCACCATACACGGTCTGGTCAAAGAAGTGATCCCACACTGGGATATAGTGAGGAGCTCGTCTCATCACCAATCCTTCATTTGACCCTCTCTCCAAGCACGCTTGCAGAGGAACATGACATCTTGTGCCCTGATTCACAACCTCTAGAGGCTACCCAATCACAAGAAGATGACAGATGTGAACGGCATTTAAGGTCAAAGGAAGTAGTGGATGATGATGATGATGATGAGACACAGTTGCCATTAAATCAACCACTATTTCCGTCTCAAGACCTTGTTGAGGAGAATGTTACACAGTTGTCAATGACTGAGTATGTGGCGGGATCAAGACTTGAGGAGGATGATCAGAGTGAGGAAGTGGAGGAGGACTTGGTGGATGATGAGGTGACTGACCCCACCTGGGAAGGTGTAGAGCCGAGCGATGACAGCAGTCCTGAGGGTGAGCCATCTGCAGCACCGCAACAGGCTGGAAGAGGCAGTGGTGTGGCTACAGAAAGAAGGCGGACCGCACCAAACCGGCCCGCAAATGTTCCACGGAGCACCCCCTTGCGTAAATCTACCTTGCCAAAGGGTAGGTGTTCCGCGGTATGGCGTTTTTTTAAGGAAAGTGCGGACGACAAAAGAATTGTAGTTTGCAACCTGTGCCACACCAGAATGAGCCGAGGCATGAACACTAGAAACCTCACCACCACCAGCATGATCCGACACATGGCATCCAAGCACCGTAGTAAGTGGGAGGAACGCCTGGATCGCCCATCTGTGTCTGCAGGCCACACCACTGCCTCCTCTTCCCCTGTTTTCGGTGCCGGCCAATCGCCTGTCGAAGGCGCAGGCCCGCATACCTCCCGCCCTGCACCTGTACCATCTGAAGCACCATCAGCGACCACATCCACTTCCCTGTCCCAGCACAGCGTCCAAATGTCGTTACCCCAGGCATTTGAGCGCAAGAGAAAGTACCCAGCCACCCACCCACAGGCCATAGCACTAACCTCACACCTTTCAAAATTACTGGCCATCGAAATGCTGCCATTTAGGCTTGTGGACACTGAGTCCTTCCGCAGCCTGATGGCAGCAGCTGTCCCTCGGTACGCGGTCCCCAGCCGCCACTACTTTTCCCGGTGTGCCATCCCCGCATTATACCACCATGTGTCCCGTAACATCACCCGTGCCCTGACCAACGCAGTTACTGGGAAGGTCCACTTAACGACTGACACATGGACAAGTGCTTGTGGCCAGGGACGCTACATTTCCCTGACGGCACACTGGGTGAATGTCGTGGAGGCTGGGAGCGACTCGGACCCTGGGATGGCACGGGTGCTACCCACGCCGAGGATTGCGGGCCCTACCTCCATCAGGGTTTCCGCCAGCACCTACGTTATTGGCTCCTCCTCCTCCGTTTCCACCTCCGAATTCTCTACACGCAGCGCCACTCCCCCATCAGCCAGTAGCTGGAAGCAGTGTAGCACTGCAGTGGGGAAGCGTCAACAGGCCGTGCTGAAGCTGATCTGCCTTGGGGACAAACAGCACACGGCCTCAGAGCTGTTGCAGGGGATTAGTCACCAGACCGAGCAGTGGCTCTCGCCACTCAACCTGCAACCAGGCATGGTTGTGTGTGATAATGGGCGTAACTTGGTGGCGGCTTTGGAGCTCGGCAAGCTCACACACGTACCATGCCTAGCGCATGTATTTAATTTAGTGGTGCAGCGATTTCTAAAAACCTACCCCAATGTGCATGATCTTTTGACCAAGGTGCGCCGCGTGTGTGCACATTTCCGTAAGTCATCTACAGCTTCGGCCGGCCTGTTGAAGCTGCAGCAGCACTTACAATTGCCAGCTCACCGGCTGCTGTGTGACGTGAGCATGCGCTGGAACTCCACCTTCCACATGTTGGCCCGGCTTTGTGAGCAGCAGAGGGCAGTAGTGGAGTACCAGCTGTTACACGGTCGTCGCCTCTCCGTTCAACTTCCTGTAATCAGAAGTGAGGAGTGGGAATGGATGTCAGACCTCTGTGAGGTTTTACGCAATTTTGAGGAATCGACACAGATGGTGAGCGGCGATAACGCTATTATCAGTGTAACCATCCCACTTCTGTGTCTACTGAAACGCTCGCTGCTCACAATTAAAACCGACGCTTTGCATGTGGAAGAGGTGGAAATGGGGGAGGAAGAGCTTACACAAGGTGATAGCCAGAGCACCCTCACTTCGTCTTCTCAGCGACAATTGGAGGAGGCGGAGGAGGAGGAGGAGGAGGAGGAAGACACGGTTGCCTCCGCTACAGAGGGTAGCCATGGAACTTTAGTTCCATCTCTTCAGCGTGGGTGGGCAGAAGAGGAGGAAGAGGATGAGGATATTGAGAGTCATCCTCCTGGTGAGGACAGCGAAATTTTGACTGTTGGTACTCTGGCACACATGGCTGACTTTATGTTAGGCTGCCTTTCCCGTGACCCACGCGTTGTACGCATTTTAGACAACACGGATTACTGGGTGTTCACCCTTCTGGACCCCCGCTACAAAGAGAATTTCTCATCTCTCATTCCTCCGGTGGAGAGGACAAGCAAAATGGTGCAATACCAGAAGGTTCTTGTTGAAAAATTGCTCCAAAATTTTCCATCTGACAACGCTGGCGGCAGAGTACGTGCTACCTTGGCCAACCGAGAAGGGGAGAAAAGGGGAGCACACAGCAGTTCCGACAAAGGCAGGGCAACACTCTCCAAGGCGTGGGACACCTTCATGACACCCCGCCAGCACCCTCACCCTGATGCGCAGCCTAGTGTCACAAGGAGGGAAAAGTTTTGGAAGATGGTGAAGGAGTACGTAGCAGACCGTGTCAGCGTCCTCAATGATCCCTCTGTGCCTTACAACTACTGGGTGTCCAAGCTGGACACGTGGTATGAACTGGCACTCTACGCCTTGGAGGTGCTGGCCTGCCCTGCCGCCAGCGTTCTGTCTGAGCGGGTATTTAGTGCTGCTGGTGGCATCATAACAGATAAGCGTATCCGCCTTTCCACCGACAATGCTGATAGGTTGACACTTATAAAAATGAACAAGGCCTGGATTTCCCCTGACTTCTCCACTCCACTGGAGGAAAGCCCCGGGGGAACATAAAGTCACTTTATATATGTTATTTACAATGATGTGAATACTCTGTATTCCCATTCACCCCTTCCACCCAAAAAACGGGTATATGGTTGACCCTTAATGTTCTCATCCTCCTCCTCCTCTTCCATATGCCCTGGGATATAATTTTTATATAGGGCCAGCTCACCAGCGGGCCCTGTGCTATAATTTTTATATAGGGCCAGCTCACCAGCGGGCCCTGTGATATAATTTTTATATAGGGCCAGCTCACCAGCGGGCCCTGTTTGACAATTTTTATATAGGTCAGCTCACCAGCGGGCCTTCTCATATAATGTTTTATTGGGTCAGCTCTCTAGCGGGCCCTCTCATATAATGTTTTATAGCGTCAGCTCACTAGCGGGCCTTCGCATATAATGTTTAGGATGGTCAGCTCTGCAGCAGACCCTTACCCATAATGTTTTAGATGGTCAGCTCAGCGCACGTTTCCCTCTTAATCATGGCCTCAGTTCAATAAAATCAAGGAAATTTTTGGGATAATTTGCCTCTGCGCACGTTTCCCTCTTAATCATGGCCTCACTTCAGAAAATCAAGGAAATTTTTGGGATAATTTGCCTCTGCGCACGTTTCCCTCTTAATCATGGCCTCACTTCAGAAAATCAAGGAAATTTTTGGGAGAATTTGCAGATGATATACAAGTAAATATACAGCAAATATTGTTTGGTAACAATTTTTCGCCTAAAGTCGTTTTTATTTTCCTTTTTGTGTGTTTTATGGTCAGTCTGTAAAAATGGCGTACTACGGACGAAAGATCGTTCCCAGCAGCGATGTTGGAGTCCAAGATGCATCCAGACATCCTCCCTATGCTGTCCCTGAACCATTTCTGTGGTGTTTCCATCCTTTTCTGCCCTTTTCCTATGGACCAGGCACCCTCCCCTCATCAGAGCAGGGGGTGCCTGGTGTAATGCTCGAGTCCTCCCATTGACTTCAATGGGGCTCAGGTGCTCGGCCGAGCACTCGAGCCTCAGGGGGTGCTCGGTCAGAGCACCCGAACACCCGAGCATTGGGGTGCTCGCTCATCACTAATAATGACGTCATATCCTGGTGCGTTGTGCTATTGGGTACATCGAGGAGCATGAAGCAGCTGGATATAGAGGTCTTTGTTGAAGGAGAAACAGATCTCTCTTTCTTGAAACACTGCTGGACCACCATGGATCAAGAAGAGGCCCTCCTCCTTAGTCTTCGAAGGTAGGCAAGAGGGAGGAGGGGGCTGAGGGGGACACATATACAAGTTTGTGTTAAAAGGGCCTCTTTGCTTTCATACATAAGGCCCAATGGGACATACATATGAATAAGTCAAACGTGGAACAATTCTGGGTCAAACTGAGCACACCACAAGGAGCAATTAAAACAATACCTTTCATTTAAATAGGGCTTTTAACCCATTTAATGAGACCATTGTCTAAAAAAATGAATCAACCTTTTCTTTAAACATTTGGCCCACATTTAAGAGGAGCATTTCTGGGGACAATACTACTACACTATAGGGGGAGATGAAAATGTCTATTCCCTACAGAAATGAGGGGGTCTTCATTTCATACACAGGTCAGCTACTTATTTGTTCCTATTGGGGGAAGATGGGCCAGCAGTGTAAACTTGATGGCATAAATTTTGTAGCTTAAAGTGATAGTAATGTTTCATAATAAAAGCAGCTCTAATTAATCGTCATACTATTTGGGCCATGGAGAGTGTTATTTCAATTCTGTCAGAGTTGTAGTTCAAGAGTAATTGAATGATAAAGTATCCTCCTCCCGCCCCTTTTACTGATGTAACACTGCTCAGTCAGAGTAGAAGGGAGGTGCCCAGGTACATTGCAGAGAGAAATTATTTAAAATCCTAAAGATTTAACCCTTTGAGTGCCAGAGGGGTATGCAACGCATTGCTTTGGTTTGCCCCACAAATGTTCCAATTCTTCTTGGTACATCAGCTGCACTGTGTATATACCATTTCGGTTAAAGGGATAGTAGTACTTAATATGTAAAAAAATATATGTTGTAGGGTTTATCCCCCTGAGTACAACAAGGGTATTTTCACTGTCGAAATGTGTTTTATTCCAAAGTTATTACAGCTGAAACTTACATTTGTTAGGTGCAGTATCACAGTGGCCAGAAATTGTACAGTGGCGCTGTTGCTACACTATCCTATGGACAGATCTGGTCAGATAACCATAAATCTCCACAGGGTAAATAAAATTAATGGGAGTTTTCATGTGTTCCCTACGGGACATTTGATTCATCCAATAATTTTTCCACTATTTCTTTGTGCATATAATGTTGTAGGTATATACGTTTTTACATGTGGAAATTCCTTTACAGATCTCGGTGATATTTTCCTGAGGAATCTGTTCACTGGATCATTTACCCCAGAAGGGTTTAATAATGCAGACGTACCTGGTGGGGTGAACATCAGATGAGCTCACTTGTTTGATAACAAGACCCCTAAATTAATTCCACTACTCATCTTAGCACTTAACACCCTCTTACCCCATTGTATGTCTCCTTTTACCCATTTAGACTGTAAGCTCCTTGGGGCAGGGACCTCTCTCCCATTGTTTCTTTAAATGTCGCACTTATTTCATCCCCTCTTCTTTATTGTAACATATGTCTATTGTAAGGCGCTGCGTACACTGTGTGGCACCATATAAATAAAGATATACATACATACTCTGAGTGAAGTTTAGGAAGTTTTGGGCCAGCTATGAGGAATTTTGGAGTCAACGGTGAACACTGATTGTTTCTCTGAGATGAGGTCTCCAGATGTCACAGGAACCATAGTGAGCACTTCATGTTATTTCTTGGCAGGCACGTGCACACAGACACCAAGGGGGGCTTGAGCACCCGCCCTTTTTGTCCAAAGTGCCCTCGTGCCCTTTTAACAAAAAATAATAATAATAATCAGTCTGATTTTATCGTATCCCAGTCTGTTTTTCAATTTCGATTACCGGGGGGGCTGATCTCCTCTCCTCTTACGTCCAGGTCCTTTTTAAGTGTAAGGTCCCTTTAACATGCCGGCCAAATTCCTAACCACTATACCTGTCTCTGCCCTGAAAGTATCTGGGCCTCATTTTGTGTCTGTGTCCACATTATTCACTCACTGTATCCAAGTGTCCTTGTCTGGATCTGCTTGTTTCTGTCTGTGTATGTTTATATGTGTGTGTGTGTGTGTGTGTGTGTTTATATGTGTGTGTGTGTGTGTGTTTATATGTGTGTGTGTGTGTGTGTGTGTGTGTATGTTTAGCCTTGTAATTCTCAGTACATGTGTGTGTTTCATACCTCCCAACATTTCAAATTGCCAAAGAGGGACATGTGTGTTTTAGGGGGTGTTTCTAGGGGCGTGGATGGTGGGCAGGGTATTACCATGAATTTTTAAGCTATTTCATGACCTGTTGACACCTCCTTGTGTAACCTAATAAATGATTTAGAACAAGACCAAAGTATGTTATTTACACAGACTAATTTATAAACACATATACTGACATTTAAACAAACAATAATGTGAGTTTTATTGCTGTAGAGCAGTATTATACACTTATATACACACCACACAATCTGATCTCCTAAAAAGAGGGACATCAGGGTGGGAAACAGGGACAGAGGGATTTAGGTCTAAAAGAGGGGCTGTCCCTCCTAAATAGGGACACTTGGGAGGTACGGACCCCTAATATCTCCTAAAGAGGGACACTTGGGAGGCATGATGTTTATGTGTGTGTGTGTGTGTGTGTGACCATCTTTCTGAGGCTGACATAGTAAGAGTTTCCAGTGGGAAGTCTAACTCTGTGTCAGCCTCAGAAAGATAGTCAGCGCCGGCAGGAGCCTCAGCCACAGGACTCACTTGCAGCATCAGCATACCTGCTCCACCCCTGCTGTCTCACATGTACCAGTTCTGCCAGCCAATGAAATGTATTTACCATATAGCAAATACATTTCATTGGCTCCCTGGTCTGGAGTGTGTTGCTCAATGCCGGGACTCTTTGTTGTCCCAGTGGGGGGTGACCCGGGGCGTGGGACACAGAGCCCCAATAAGGGACAGTCCCGGGCATTCCGGGATGTGTGGTCACCCTAGTGTGTGTGTATGCTTAACCTTGTAATTCTCAGTCCATGTGTGTTTGGGTGCCTGTTTGTGTCTGTGTGTAAATGTAATTAAATATTTTATTTATGTTTAACAATGATTTTCTTTTACTAAATTATATATGTAATTTTTATTACAAAAGTACTTCAGACCTCAAGAGGGGTATCATGGCCCCTCATGACACCCCCTAGCATGGGGCGACAATTGCCCCTTTATTAACCCTTTGAGTGCCAGAGGGGTATGGAATGCATTGCTTTGCAATGGGTTGCGTACTCCTCTGGCACTCAAAGGGTTAATTAAAGAGCATATAACCTATGTGAAACATAGGTTATATGCTCTTTAACCCTTTGAGTGCCAGAGGGGTACAGAACGCTTTGCAATGGGTTGCGTAGCCCTCTAGCACTCAAAGGGTTAATAGTGGTGAGGCATTGGAGGAAGTGGGTGGAGGTGAGCCAAGCATTGGAGGATGCGTGTGAAGGGGAGAGAGGCATTGGAGGAAGTGGGTGGAGGTGAGCCAAGCATTGGAAGATGCGTGTGAAGGGGACAGAGGCATTGGAGGAAGCGGGTGGAGGTGAGCCAAGCATTGGAGGATGCGTGTGAAGGGGACAGAGGCATTGGAGGAAGCGGGTTGAGGTGAGCCAAGCATTGGAGGATGCGTGTGAAGGGGACAGAGGCATTGGAGGAAGCGGGTGGAGGTGAGCCATGCATTGGAGGATGTGTGTGAAGGGGAGAGAGGCATTGGAGGAAGCGGGTGGAGGTGAGCCAAGCATTGGAGGATGCGTGTGAAGGGGACAGAGGCATTGGAGGAAGTGGGTGGAGGTGAGCCAAGCATTGGAGGATGTGTGTGAAGGGGAGAGAGGCATTGGAGGAAGCGGGTGGAGGTGAGCCAAGCATTGGAGGATGCGTGTGAAGGGGACAGAGGCATTGGAGGAAGCGGGTGGAGGTGAGCAAAGCATTGGAGGAAGCGGGTGGAGGGGAGAGAGTCATTGGAGGAAGTGGGGTGGTAAGCTTGTATTTGCCGCCAGCTTCCTCTCTCTCTCCCCTCTCCTCATTCACAAAGCAATGCGTTCTGTACCTCTCTGGCACTCAAAGGGTTAAAGAGCATATAACCTATGTTTCACATAGGTTGTGAGCCCCAATGGGGACAGGAACCAATATGAGTGTAAAGTGCTGCGGAATCTGTGTGCGCTATATAAATAAAGGATTATTATAGGTTATATGCTCTTTAATTAATAAAGGGGGCAATTGTCACCCCCATGCTAGGGGGGTGTCATGAGGGGTCATGATACCCCTCTTGAGGTCTGAAGTACTTTTGTAATAAAAATTACATATATAATTTAGTAAAAGAAAATCGTTGTTAACCATATATAAAATATTTAATTACATTTACACACAAATTACATCTATAATAAAAACAAATACCTTTTTTTTATACATATACAGGTTGCCTATTAACCCTATGAGCACCAGAGGAGTAGCAAACACAATACAATACCTCTCTGGTACTCATAGGGTTAATCTTGTAATACAAAATACGAGGGCATGTCGAGTATAATAGGAGAAGAAAAATGTCGGATGAAAATGTTGAAAGAAAATCATGGGAGCACTGTAGTTGACTTTTCAAGGGGGAGGGGGGGTTAAAATGTCGAGGGGGGGCACTCTGTTGGATTTTGTTATGTGAAGAACACTTCTAACACTGAACTTGATCTTTCTGTTGTCAAATGTACGCCTATTTCCTTGGACTTTGACATTTTGTGCTTTTTTTGTAGGCGGTAGTCAGAAAAAAGTAGAGAGCGCCAGTTTTGTTACTATTCTGAAAAGTGCTGTCTACGCCAGTTTTGTTTTACCGCGGTTCAGCAATAGAATACCGACTTACACATGTTTGCAAAATTTGTGCTACTTGTGTTTCTTCTAACGCTGGTTTTAGAGCGGATAATAGAATAGAGCCCCTGATGGGTAATTGTTGGGGGGAAACTTTATTTGGGGTGATAGTTCCCCTGTAAGTGTATGTGTGTGTGTATATATGTTTGTCTCTTTATGTGAATTAGTTTATGTGTCGTGTATGTTTAAGTGTGAGTGTGTTTATGTCTGTACACGTATGAGTCTGTGTGTCTATATGTATTAGTGTGTGTGTATATATGTGTGTATATGTGTGTGTGTGTATGGGTGTGTGGTGTGTGTATACATGTGTGTGTGTCTATGCAAATTTGTGTATGTCTGTGTTGGTTTAACCCACTGAGTGCCAGAAGAGTGTACAACGCATTGTAAAGCAATGTGTTGCTTACCTCTTTGGCAGTCAAAGGGTTAAGTGTGTGTGTCTGTGCATGTATGTGTGTGTGTGTTTGTGCATGTATGTGTGTGTGTGTGTGTGTGTGTGTGTGTGTGTGTGTGTGTGTGTCTATATGCCTGAAGAACAGACCTAAGCTGTCTTGAAATATTGCATCCAAGAACCACTTAGCATACCTCCCAAGTGGTCCTCTTTAGGAAATATTAGGGGGCTGTACCTCCCAAGTGGTCCTCTTTAGGAGATATTAAGGGGCCCATACCTCCCAAATGTCCTTCTATAGGATATTTAGGGGTACATACCTCCGAAGTGTCCCTCTTTAGGAGATATTAGGGGCCCATGACTCCCAAGTGTCCCTTTTTAAGAGATATTAGAGGTCCATACCTTCCAAGTGTCCCTCTTTAGGAGATATTAAGGGGCCCATACCTCCCAAGTGTCCTTCTTTAGAAGATATTAGGGGTCCATACCTCCCAAGAGTTCCTCTTTAAGAGATATTAGGGGTCCATACCTCCCAAGTGTCCCTCTTTAGGAGATATTAGGGGCCCATACCTCCCAAGTGTCCCTCTTTAGGAGATATTAAGTGTCCATACCTCCCAAGTGTCCCTCTTTAGGAGATATTAGGGGCCCATACCTCCCAAGTGTCCCTCTTTAGGAGATATTAGGTGTCCATACCTCCCAAGTGTCCCTCTTTAGGAGATATTAGGTGTCCATACCTCCTAAGTGTCCGTCTTTAGGAGATATTAGGGGTCTGTACCTCCCAAGTGTCCCTCTTTAGGAGACATTAGGGGCCCATACCTCCCAAGTGTCCCTCTTTAGGAGGGACAGTCCCTTTTTTTTACCCAAATCCCCCTATCCCTCTTTCCCACCCTGATGTCCCTCTTTTTAGTAGATCAGACTGTGTGGGGTGTATAGAAGTGTATCACCCTAGTGTCCCTGTGTTTAGGAGATCAGACTGTGTGGTGTGTATAGAAGTGTATCACCCTGGTGTCCCTGTGTTTAGGAGATCAGACTGTGTGGTGTGTATAGAAGTGTATCACCCTGGTGTCCCTGTGTTTAGGAGATCAGACTGTGTGGTGTGTATATAAGTGTATCAGCCTGGTGTCCCTGTGTTTAGGAAATCAGACTGTGTGGTGTGTATATAGGTGTATCACCCTGGTGTCCCTGTGTTTAGGAGATCAGACTGTGTGGTGTGTGTATAGAAATGTATCACCCTGGTGTCCCTGTGTTTAGGAGATCAGACTGTGTGGTGTGTTTATAAGTGTATCACCCTGGTGATCCTGTGTTTAGGAGATCAGACAGTGTGGTGTGTATATAAGTGTATCACCCTGGTGTTCCTGTGTTTAGGAGATCAGACTGTGTGGTGTGTATAGAAGTGTATCACCCTGGTGTCCCTGTGTTTAGGAGATCAGACTGTGTGGTGTGTATATAAGTGTATCACCCTGGTGTTCCTGTGTTTAGGAGATCAGACTGTGTGGTGTGTATATAAGTGTATCACCCTGGTGTCCCTGTGTTTAGGAGATCAGACTGTGTGGTGTGTATAGAAGTGTACCTCCCTGGTGTCCCTGTGTTTATGAGATCAGACTGTGTGGTGTGTATATAAGTGTATCACCCTGGTGTCCCTGTGTTTAGGAGATCAGACTGTGCGCTGTGTATAGAAGTATATCACCCTGGTGATCCTGTGTTTAGGAGATCAGACTGTGTGGTGTGTATATAAGTGTATCACCCTGGTGTCCCTGTGTTTAGGAGATCAGACTGTGTGGTGTGTATATAAGTGTATTATCCTGGTGTCCCTGTGTTTAGGAGATCAGACTGTGTGGTGTGTATATAAGTGTATGACCCTGGTGTCCCTGTGTTTAGGAGATCAGACTGTGCGGTGTGTATAGAAGTGTATCACCCTGGTGTCCCTGTGTTTAGGAGATCAGACTGTGTGGTGTGTATATAAGTGTATCACCCTGGTGTCCCTGTGTTTAGGAGATCAGACTGTGTGGTGTGTATATAAGTGTATTATCCTGGTGTCCCTGTGTTTAGGAGATCAGACTGTGCGGTGTGTATAGAAGTGTATCACCCTGGTGTCCCTGTGTTTAGGAGATCAGACTGTGTGGTGTGTATATAAGTGTATCACCCTGGTGTCCCTGTGTTTAGGAGATCAGACTGTGTGGTGTGTATATAAGTGTGTTATCCTGGTGTCCCTGTGTTTAGGAGATCAGACTGTGCGCTGTGTATAGAAGTATATCACCCTGGTGATCCTGTGTTTAGGAGATCAGACTGTGTGGTGTGTATATAAGTGTATCACCCTGGTGTCCCTGTGTTTAGGAGATCAGACTGTGTGGTGTGTATATAAGTGTATTATCCTGGTGTCCCTGTGTTTAGGAGATCAGACTGTGTGGTGTGTATATAAGTGTATGACCCTGGTGTCCCTGTGTTTAGGAGATCAGACTGTGCGGTGTGTATAGAAGTGTATCACCCTGGTGTCCCTGTGTTTAGGAGATCAGACTGTGTGGTGTGTATATAAGTGTATCACCCTGGTGTCCCTGTGTTTAGGAGATCAGACTGTGTGGTGTGTATATAAGTGTATTATCCTGGTGTCCCTGTGTTTAGGAGATCAGACTGTGCGGTGTGTATAGAAGTGTATCACCCTGGTGTCCCTGTGTTTAGGAGATCAGACTGTGTGGTGTGTATATAAGTGTATCACCCTGGTGTCCCTGTGTTTAGGAGATCAGACTGTGTGGTGTGTATATAAGTGTGTTATCCTGGTGTCCCTGTGTTTAGGAGATCAGACTGTGTGGTGTGTATATAAGTGTGTTATCCTGGTGTCCCTGTGTTTAGGAGATCAGACTGTGTGGTGTGTATATAAGTGTATCACCCTGGGGTCCCTGTGTTTAGGAGATCAGACTGTGTGGTGTGTATAGAAGTGTATCACCCTGGTGTCCCTGTGTTTAGGATATCAGACTGTGTGGTGTGTATATAAGTGTATCACCCTGGTGTCCCTGTGTTTAGGAGATCAGACTGTGTGGTGTGTATATAAGTGTATCACCCTGGTGATCCTGTGTTTAGGAGATCAGACAGTGTGGTGTGTATATAAGTGTATCACCCTGGTGTCCCTGTGTTTAGGAGATTAGACTGTGTGGTGTGTATATAAGTGTATCACCCTGGTGTTCCTGTGTTTAGGAGATCAGACTGTGTGGTGTGTATATAAGTGTATCACCCTGGTGTCCCTGTGTTTAGGAGATCAGACTGTGTGGTGTGTATATAAGTGTATCACCCTGGTGTTCCTGTGTTTAGGAGATCAGACTGTGTGGTGTGTATATAAGTGTATCACCCTGGTGTCCCTGTGTTTAGGAGATCAGACTGTGTGGTGTGTATATAAGTGTATTATCCTGGTGTCCCTGTGTTTAGGAGATCAGACTGTGTGGTGTGTATATAAGTGTATCACCCTGGGGTCCCTGTGTTTAGGAGATCAGACTGTGTGGTGTGTATATAAGTGTATCACCCTGGTGTCCCTGTGTTTAGGAGATCAGACTGTGTGGTGTGTATATAAGTGTATCACCCTGGTGTCCCTGTGTTTAGGAGATCAGACTGTGTGGTGTGTATATAAGTGTATTATCCTGGTGTCCCTGTGTTTAGGAGATCAGACTGTGTGGTGTGTATATAAGTGTATGACCCTGGTGTCCCTGTGTTTAGGAGATCAGACTGTGCGGTGTGTATAGAAGTGTATCACCCTGGTGTCCCTGTGTTTAGGAGATCAGACTGTGTGGTGTGTATATAAGTGTATCACCCTGGTGTCCCTGTGTTTAGGAGATCAGACTGTGTGGTGTGTATATAAGTGCATTATCCTGGTGTCCCTGTGTTTAGGAGATCAGACTGTGCGGTGTGTATAGAAGTGTATCACCCTGGTGTCCCTGTGTTTAGGAGATCAGACTGTGTGGTGTGTATATAAGTGTATCACCCTGGTGTCCCTGTGTTTAGGAGATCAGACTGTGTGGTGTGTATATAAGGGTGTTACCCTGGGGTCCCTGTGTTTAGGAGATCAGACTGTGTGGTGTGTATAGAAGTGTATCACCCTGGTGTCCCTGTGTTTAGGATATCAGACTGTGTGGTGTGTATATAAGTGTATCACCCTGGTGTCCCTGTGTTTAGGAGATCAGACTGTGTGGTGTGTATATAAGTGTATCACCCTGGTGTCCCTGTGTTTAGGAGATCAGACTGTGTGGTGTGTATATAAGTGTATCACTCTGGTGTCCCTGTGTTTAGGAGATCAGACTGTGTGGTGTGTATAGAAGTGTATCACCCTGGTGTCCCTGTGTTTAGGATATCAGACTGTGAGGTGTGTATATAAGTGTATCATATTACTCTACAGCAATAAAACTCACATTAATGTTTGTTTAAATGTCATTATGTGTGTTTATAAATTAGTCTGTGTAAATAAAATACGTTGGTGTTATAAGTCATGTATTAGGTTACACAAGGAGATGTCAATAGGTCATGAAATAGCCTAAAAATTATCAGTAATGCACTGCCCACCAGCCACGCCCCCAGCAACACCCCCTAAAACACAAGTGTCCCGCTTTGGCCTTTTGAAATGTTGTGAGGTATGCACTTAGGTCTCGATCCAAATGTTGGCGTTAAAATCAACGTGAAGAAAAAAACTGCCTTTGCGAGTTAACCAAGACCGGGTAATGTGAGATTCAAATCTTCCTTACCCAGAAAGGCTAACGAGTGATGACCAACAAAATACACGTTCACCTTAAACCTGAGTCACTTAGAAAATCTTACCTAAAAACACACGATAAAAATGTTACCTAGCACCACAGCCAATCACAGCACTCTATAGTAGAAAGTTCAGTCAGAAAACCCAAAATCACTGACGACAGTTCTGAACAGCTTTCTCTGTACTTCCCTACCCAGCCAGTAGGGGAACAGAGAGATGGCTTTTAGCACCATGGACAGCATTGAATGCCATAGGTTTGTGAACTGCTCACCCCTGTGGCATTCAAAGTGTTACAATAAAGAAAACTAGTACACCAAGCAATACTTAATGCCCCCCTTCTACATCCCCCCCTTAGTATGTCACATATATTGCATTTATGCGACATACTAACTCCATCCACATTCACCACAGGGACTTCCATGTAGTGGAATAATCTGTCTGATATTTAACACTTAACTCTTTGAGTACCAGAGAGGTAGGAAAGCATTGCTTAGCATGTTTCCTATCCCTCTGGTACCCAAAGGGTTAATAGGCAAGGTAAGGACTACATACCTTGGCTGTATATGTGTGTGAGTGTGTGTGTGTTTTAAACATTTTTTTATTAAAAAACTATTATTAAACATATACATATTAGACCTCAAGGGGGGTGTCATGACCCCTCAAGACACCTCCCTACCATGAGGCCAACAATTGCCCTTTCATAATGTTAAGCGCAAATAAGTTATGTGCAACATTACTTATATGCGCTTTTATGGTCTATGTAACCATCAGACCTCAAAGGGGGGCACCAGGACCTCTCCTGATAGCCCCCCTTACCATGGATCATCTATCCAAAATGATAGATGATCCATGGGGTGACCCCAAAGGTATTCACTGCCTTCTTGATGCTGCCAGTCCCATCATTCAGTCAGTCACCTGGGGTCAAACCGAGTGACTGATTAATTGATCAGAGCGCAGGGCTGCTTCCTCAATAGTTTCTTTACTTAGATTCATTCATTTTTAATGTCCTACCTCCTGTGTCCCATTGCTATTAGTACTTTTGCTCCACTCTCCTTCAAAAGGAGAGTGGAGCAAAAGTAGTAATAGCAATGGGACACAGGAGGTAGGACATTATGAATGAATGAAATCTAAGTAAAGAAACTATTGAGGAAGCAGCCCTGCGTTTTGACAGCAGCTCTCCCTTCACATGCTGTCATTAATATATTGGTGGGGCATCACGATGGCTGGGGACATTGAAGAGGACAGAGGCATTGGAGGAAGCGGGTGGAGGGGAGAGAGACATCGGAGGAAGAGGGTGGCAAACTTGTATTTGCTGCCCGCTTCCTCCGATACCTCTCTCCTCTCCTCACGCGTTGGCACTGTCCCCTGCCTGGCGTTGCACATTCTACAACTTCGTCCCTCCTGAGTGAGAAGACACACAAACACATACAACTTCACAGAAACTCACACACACGTACACATACACCCCCCACACATGTACACATACACAAACCCACACACATACACACCCTACACACACACACATGCACATACATACACGTTTTTTGTAAAAGAAAAAAAAATGGCACTTTGATTATATTAACTTGTAAATGAAGCTTACCGCAGTAGTGGGAGCTTTTACTCAGCTAGAAAAGACCTGCAATATATCATATGTTTATTTAAATAATAAGTGATACCTTTGCTTAACTCTAGTCCATTAACTCTTTGGATATTAGGGTCATCTCCAGCTAATTTCTTTGCTTGGATTCTCTACCCACTTCTTCTGTCCCTATACCCCCCCCCCCCCTTTCCATTCCATTCTGGGAATAATGAGAACTGTAATCCTCAACAGCTGGAGGGCCTCAGGTTATCTGCCCTGCTCTTGCCCCACCACAGTTTAGCATTGTGGGAGTGGCCAGCACTGGTGTGCCACCATCAAAAAGTGACAATGCAAGAGGCTACCTATTGTGTCTAATATGAAATTCAGCCCTGCTCCTCCTCTCTTATATTTAGTGAGGAGCAACCCCACGGCTCTCCAGTTATTGTTGGACTACAAATCAGATTATCCTCAGCTAGGCAACAGCTGGAGGGGATGACAGGAGGTAGATATAAAGAAAATCAGGGAGAGCTCACAGTATCTCAAATGGGTATTTCAGCTGTAGGAACTCACAGGGGATCTATCATCTTGAATAAACGTTACAGTATTTGAAACATCTTGGTTCCCTTATAATACCTCTATTTCTTTCCTTTTAAAAAAATCACCATTTTAAAGTAATGAAGAACTATATTCAGTCTGGATGACGTAATCGGCTTTGTCACCGTGGCAAAAACTTTACCACAGTAAGTCTTGTGACCAGCCTCCTTATTTCCGAGCCCTCCCTCTTTGTGACGTTGGTCTGAAGCGCAGTGTGGTAGAGGCGCGTTCAGGCATCTTATCCTCTGTGAGAGCGCATGCATGTAACGCGTAGCATACGCTTTCCGTCTATAAATAGCCACTCCGCTTGCCCTTCTAAAAATAGCTCTGGAGCAAGTGGATCGAGGTTTGATAGTGTCAGTGACCAGTTATATATATTAAAACTATTAGAATACTAGAAGAGGTATGTTGTAAAGAAAGCTATCATATTGACAACCTTGCTTTTTCACTTATTATACACACAGTTAATGTCCTTGTTGACTTGTCGTGGAATCAAATGTTTAAAAACTTTAATTAATAAAGATGATTTTTTAAAATAAAAATAGTTTTAATTAATTACTTTGTCATATAACTTTTTTAAAGTTGCACGAGATATAGGGGGTGAGAAGAAATTGTGACATCATTTTTGTGCACCTGATTGTGGAACGCGTCTGTCTGGGGACATGTCTCTATGCTCCGGTGATGGACTAGAATCATATTGGGGAGCCCATTCCTGTCTTCCACTTTTGATGACATGTTTCCGATCCCTCCATGAGATCAGTCACAGACCCATTTGGGAAGTGGAATGTCCTTATGGCTGTAGCAACGAAGTGCGTTTATTATTATATCTCCCTTCCTCCTGAGCACCTGTCATACTGTTCTAGCCATCTCGGGAGTTTAACCCTCTGAGAGCCAGGAGGTTCTCAAAGCATTGCTATGCACTCAGAGGGTTAAACTCCCACGATGGTACAACAGTATGACAGGTGCTCAGGAGGAAGGGAGATATAAAAATAAATGCGCCTCGTTGCTACAGCCATAAGTACATTCCACTTCCTGTTGTAGCCATCGTGGAATTTTAACCCTTTGAGTGCCAGGAGGTACCCAATGCATTGCTTTGCAATGCATTGCGTACCTCCTTGCACTCAGAGGGTTAAACTCCGGCGATGGATACAACAGTATAACACGTTTTTTTTTGCAGGGAGGCGCTGGGATGGGGAAAGCAACTAAACCATTGGTAGCCATGGTGCTGTTAATTTTGACAGCCACATTTGGTTAGGTTGGGGAAGAGAAGAAGAGCCCAGGTATCCCACAGAAACAGTAGGATGATTTGAAGAAAGATATAATTGTCACAGAGAAGCAGCAGGAGATGTGTGTAAGCATTTGCACAAAACCACAAAAGGAGGATGCAGAGAAGGGTTATGAAATTATGAAGTCTCTTACTGTGGTGAAACCAGTATCTGTGGTGGAGAAGGTCACCAAGCCCCTGACTGTGGTGGAGGAGGTCACCAACCCCTTGACTGCATTGCAGCCATAGCCTGTGAGAAGGAGGTCACCAAGCCCCTGACTACGGTGGAGCCATAGCCTATGGTGAAGGAGGTCACCAATCCCCTGACTGAGGTGGAGGAGGTCACCAAGCCCTTGACTGCACTGCAGCCATAGCCTATGAGAAGGAGGTCACCAAGCCCCTGACTTTGGTGGAGCCATAACCTGTGGTAGATGAGATCACCAAGCCCCTGACTGTGCTGGAGCCAGAGCCTGTGGCAGAGGAGGTCACCAAGCCCCTGACTGTGGTGGAGCCATAGTGTGTGGTGCAGGAGGTCACCAAGCCCCTGACTGCGGTGGAGCCAGAGACTGTGGCAGAGGAGGTCACCAAGCCCCTGACTGTGGTGGAGCCATAGCATGTGGTGAAGGAGGTCACCAAGCCCCTGACTGCGGTGGAGCCAGAGCCTGTGGTAGAGGAGGTCACCAAGCACCTGACTGCGCTGGAGCCAGAGCCTGTTGTAGAGGAGGTCACCAAGCCCCTGACTGCGGTGGAGCCATAGCCTGTGGTGAAGGAGGTCACCAAGCCCCTGACTGCGGTGGAGCCAGAGCCTGTGGTAGAGGAGGTCACCAAGCCCCTGACTGCGGCGGAGCCATAGCCTGTGGTGAAGGAGGTCACCAAGCCCCTGTCTGTGGTGGAGTCAGAGCCTGTGGTAGAGGAGATCACCAAGTCCCTGACTGCAGTGCAGCCATAGCCTGTGGTGAAGGAGGTCACCAAATCTCGCTGTAGAGAAGACAGATCCTTTGAGAAATCACCGACAGCTTTAGGGAATGGATGGAGACAGAACGGAGAGGACTTTCAGAGTCAAGTACATGAGGAGTAAGAGAAAGTTGCAGATTCTCCAGGAAATTGAGCAAGAAACTGCCGCTGATGTTAAAGAATGTGTATTGGTTGATCAGTTTCAAAGTAAGTCCATCTGTAAAGCAGAAATTCTCTTTGAGAGTGGAACACCTGGCATAATTAAGAAGACTCTACGCATTCAAGAACTGAAACTGCATTGAATAATGATCTCCAAGCCACATTATATCCTATCTCAAACTTCTCATTTGATAACCTGATAAACAACATACCTCCCAAGTGTCCCTCTATGAGACGTAAATCCCTCTTTCCCACGCTTGTGTCGCTGTGTCTAAAAGATCATACTGTGTGGTGTGTGTATAAGTGTATCACATTTCTCCACAATAATAAAACTCACATTAATGTTTATTTAGACTTCAGTAAAGGCACTTCTAAATCAGTTTGTGTGAATAAATGTATTTGATATTGCTCTAAATAATGTATTCAATTACACAAAGTGTCGAGGACACAGCGGGAAAGAATTTATCAGAAACACTTACAATAGAGGGGTCATTAGGTCAGAATGGTACCGTTTATTTAGATACACACACACACACACACACATACACAAAGTGGTACACAAAAGCACACATACAACTTCAGCCAGCCACATTTATCTCTGACAATTTATAATCACACACACATGACTATACACACACTATGGCTCACACTAGTGTTATTTTTTATACAATTCAACTAAATATATATATATATCCGTGTAGTCGTACTTGCCATCACACTAAAATTTAAATTCACATACAGTACAACACACACACTCATCTAGTTTTGAGACAATTGCACTCAAATACAAACATATAAGTTTATTTGCACCCACTCATATCTATATACACTTACTTGCACAGAGACAAACTTGTATAAATGTACTCAAACTTGCATTCTCCAACATATCTATATAAACATACTTTAATTCATAAAACTACTATATACAAAGTGTAGAAGTGGAAAATACAATGAAAAAAAATTTTTAGATAATATTATTATCAATTGTAAAATATGGATTCTATATATATTGAAAAGAAAAATTAATAAGCCATATTTAATTTTCTTTACTTTTATACAGATACCAACAATGCCAAAGTGTTTTGTCAGTGGTTGTCACAGCATGACTGGGAAAACATCTTCAAACAGTCATGTCATTTTACATTGTTTTCCCAAACAAAGTGAAAGAGTACAACTTTGGCTTGAAAATACAGGTCAATTATTTGACGATGTGACAACAGTTGTCAACAGTATCCTAGGTGATCCTAGAGGGTATTTTTATCGGATGTGTTCACTTCATTTTTCAGATGAGAACTACATTCAACGGGCAAACAAAAAAAGTTTGAGAGAAGATGCCGTCGCAACGATATTTCAATATGTTTCACACTTAAGATTACAATACAGTTTCCAGCATAAGAGTACCAATACTGATCTTCAGTACACTGATGCCAGCACCCAAACGGATGACATCTGTTACACAATTGATTCGGCAGTCCAGTGGCCTGACATGGGCTATGAAATTGAAGATGTACAGGCGATCACACCAAGATCACACCTATACAAAACAGACATTGGATTTTCAACTTTTTCCTGGCACTTTATCACCAATACAAACATCAACCCCTCTAAAACTAAAAAGTGCACACAGTGGTGCAAGTCATTTTTCTAAATTTGATTATCTAAAAAAGAATTAAGCTCTGAAGCTTCCAAAGGAGATATGATAGATTTTCAAGAAGACATTGAAAATGTAAAACACATTGAAAATGGAATGGGAGATGTAGAAGACCTAGGAATAGAAGATTCTTCTATTTTTGAAATTTCTATTCAGTCTTCTTCAGATAAAAGGAATGACCCAGATTTCAGCATCGATAAATCCATGTCTGTTATGGTTTCAGATATTACTGGCGTGGAAGATTCCATAGAGGAAATAATAGTCAGCGAATGTAAATTCGTTGTATTTGAATCATGCCTTGACAAACTGCTGAAATGTTTACCGTGTAGAGGGGATGAAGAATGAAAGGTGTCAGCGATAAATATATCTAAAAGGGTTGAAGGATCCTTACTATCAGTTTCTGGAGAGTGCTTAGAAGGACACTTGTTTCACCTATGGGACAGTCAACCCCGTTTAAAGAGAATTGCAGATGGCAATATTCTGATTGCGGCATCTGTACTGTTGTCTGGATCAAATTTCAATAAGGTGCATGAGATGAATAGTGTTTTAGGCGTACAACAAATATCACCTACCACCTTTTATAGATATCAATCAAAATATCTTTACAGAGTCATCAATTACCACTGGATGAAGGAACAAGCAAGAGTTTTGGATAACCTTGATCCTAATGAGGTTGGTCTTGGTGGTGACGGGCAACGTGACAGCCCTGGTCATTCAGCTAAATATTGCGCTTACACCATGATAGACTTGTCATCCAAGAAGGTAGTTGATTTTGAAATAGAGCAGGTCTCCAGCTGTAGCTCTTCTGCGGCCATGGAAAAATCGGCTTTCTCGAAGTGTATCAATAGGGTAATTAGTAATAATGTCAAAGTCAAAACTATTGCTACAGATCGTCATGTTAGCATACGTAAATTGATACGCGAAAAATATGCTGACATTGATCATCAATTCGACGTTTGGCATTATGCCAAAAGTTTAAAGAAAAAACTTTTAACTATTTCTCAAAAAAAATATATGTTCTCCTCTGCGAAACTGGATACCTAATATCATTAATCACTTCTGGTGGAGCATAAAAACTTGTAAAGGAGATGTACAGCAACTAAGAGAGAGATGGCGATCAGGTCTCCATCATGTTGTGAACGAATACACTTGGACCAATTTTGAGACATACCACACTTGTACACATAAGCCATTGTCAGAAGAGAAAATTCAATCAACAAAGTGGCTAGAAAAAGAAACTCAACCTTTTGAGGAACTCCATAAAGTTGTCATGGACTCAAAACTCGACGAAGACCTCATACACCTTGTTAGGTACTGCCACAGAGGGTGTATAGAGTCTTACCACAGTCTCATACTTAAATACAGACCTAAGACAGTTCATTTTTATATGGACTGTATGGTGGCACACACACAGTTGGCTGCATTGTCGCACAATAACAACATAAACAGGCAGAGTGCTACTGTGAAAGTTCCATGTCAGGGGAGTGCAGAAGCTGGATCTAAAAGAACAGTTTTGGAATGTCCACATTCAAGAAATAGATGGATTGTGCGTGATGTCTTGGAGCCTATGACAAATGACCATCTTCATTCATTGTTATGTGATCTTTTAAAGTTATATGATAAAAAAAATTGATATTCAGTGGCAATCCAGATCTGAAGAGATACCAAAAAACATTGCAAAATTGCCTAGACCAGAAAAAAGAAAAGCAGTAGAGGAACATTGTTTCCGGTTTTCAAAAACATAACATGTTTTTGAAAATAGATATCCTTTTCAGCTATTGCCGTTTGCATATGTTTGTTGTGAATAGCGGAAGAATGTTTTTATAATCCTTGAAATATATACACATTTTAAATAGACATTAAAATATATTTTAATTTTTGCTGTTCTGTATGTTTAACCTTTACTTAACGTTTATAACGATTAAATTTCAATCATTTTTGATTGTTAGATCTGAAAAATAAATAATCAAACTATTTCCAAAATTTTGGGGTTTTGTTATTTTTCCTGTTCTTGTAATTCAAGTTATTGAAGAATTTTTAAATTAAATCCTATTATACAGAAGGCAAGTTGTATGTTTATCCCAATGCGGTCATGCACAGTAGAGTCTGCAAGAACGCACAGAAGCACGTTCATGCAGTCTAAACTGTGCATGACTGGATCGAGTGTGCCGCCAGTGAGGCGGCAGCAGTATGCAGAGCAGGAGATCAATGGACCTTGGCTTGTGTACACAGGCTTTTACACTAGTCTTGTAACAGAAGGATGACTTTGCTAAATAAATTGAAATACAAATGTTAATAAAACAAAATTTTATTATAGGAAGGAAAACAAATTTAAACAATTCCAGTTGTTTTAAAGTAGCGTTATACTATTTAAAGGGATAGTAATACAAAGTTTCCCCCTCCCGCCCCTTTTATCTAGTCTCAGATGTGGAATGCAGTCAACAGACCAGACAGATAACAGAAGGGGACAATCTTCTTCCTATTAGAACAATGAAAGCCCTGCCCCCCTTGACAAGTTTTTCAGGTTGTTCCCTTTTCTTGATTGAAGATTGTCCCTCTCTGCAGTCTACCTGGGCACCTCCCTTCTGCTCTGGCTGAACAGTGTTACATCAGTAAAAGGGGCGGGATGGGGACACTTTATTATTAAATTACTCTTGAACTACAACTCTGACAGAATTGAAATAACACTCTCCAAAGTCCAGAAACTATGATGATTAATTAGAGCTGACTTTATTATGAAACATTACTATCCCTTTAAATCCACTTCAACAAAGACAATAAAAATTATGTGTGTATATACACATAGCGAAGCAAAATACATTCATAGGACTTCTTAATGAGAAAAAGTTATGATTTATTAGAATCGACCTTTTGACCAAATTCAACAATCCTGAGAAACTGCTACATTGGTGTTGAACCGTCGATTCTAATAAATCAGCACTTTTTCTCATCAAGAAGTCCTATGAGTGTGTTTTTTTTCACTTTGTATCTACATCCATGTTAAAGGGATAGTAATACTTAATTATTACTAATCCCTATAGTAAAGTCCTTTTAAAAATACATGTATTGCCCCCAGTTTCATCTCTCAAACCTTTATGGTTTGAGTGATGATTGCTCCTAAAGTTGCCCTCTTCCTTCCCCTTCCCCGTAGTCAGCGTTCTAGCTGACTGCAGGGAAGCAAGTCGTATGACTTTCAGGCGGCTCTCCAGCAGAGCCGCGATCACGTTAATAAAAAAGAAAACTTTCACTGAAATGGTCTTCTACATGTGCTTGGTTTGCAAGCACACATAAGAAGACTGTTTTAGTCAAAGATTTTTTTTTATTTCACGCGATCGCGGCTCTGCTGCAGAGCCGCCTGATGATCTAAGACCAGATTTCCCTTCAGTCAGCTACAACACTGACTTCGGGGAAGGGGGAGGGAGAGGGCAACTTTAGGAGCGATTATCTCTCAAACCATAAAGGTTTGGCAATACATTTATATTCAAAAGGACTTTACTATAGGGATTAATAATACTTAAGTATTACTAGCCCTTTAAGAATAGCACCCAGTCTAGTTCTACCTTAATTTAAGTGAGTGCTCTACACAGAGCCGGATTACAGGCAAGGCGCACAAGGCGCCTGCCTAGGGCCCGGTCCAATGAGGGGGGCCCGGAGGAAGCCTCATTTCTGCACTCAACGAGTCCTCCAGGAACGTGTGGGAATGCCGTTCCTGCTAGCAGGACTCCTCCACCGGGCACCGCAACACAGTCAGGTCTGTGTAGCTACAGTGCTCCCTCGTCGCCTCTTTAGTAGTGCAGAGCACGCTGAGAGATGACCATGCGAGAGCTCCAGCAGCTACAGGTTTGTAATGGGGGGCAAGTTGGAGCTGATGGGGGGCAAGTTGGAGCTGATAGAGAGCAAAGTGGATCTGGTGGGGCAAAGTGGAGCTGGTGGGGCAAAGTGGAGCTGGTGGGAGCAAACTGGAGCTGATGAGGGCAAGTTGGAGCTGATGAGGGCAAGCTGGAGCTGATGAGGGCAAGCTGGAGCTGATGAGGGCAAAGTGGAGCTGGTGGGGGCAAGTTGGAGCTGGTTGGGGGCATCTCTTACAGGAATCTCCATACCGGGGGCAGACTGGCCCAGGGGGCAGAGACAGGACAAAAATTAAGTAATGTATCATGGGTTTCCTCCCTAACCTTGACTACCTACACAGTATTTAGTTTACACTACAGTTTTGTGGGCACAAGCACTCAAAGGGTTATCCAGTCATTGGATAATCCTTTGAGTGATAGTGCCCACAAAACTGTAGTATATCCCTTTGAGTGCCTGTGCCCACAAAATTGCGGTGTAAACTAAACAATGTGTAGGTAGCCAAAGTTAGAGAGGTATGGGGGGGCCTAAATTGATACCTTGACTAGGGCCGAGTGGAGTGTTAATCCGGCTCTGGGTCTACATCAAAAAACTTTGTATCTCTCTCTCTCTCTCTGTATATATATACACACACAAAAATACACACACACACACACACATACATTAAATCTATAAATTTTACACTTGATGTAGCCAATTCTGTATACTGTGTCACAGGATAATGTCTTCACAGCTCCGTTGGACTTCACAAGAGCGACAAATGTATCTCTCCCACTTAATTTCCTGCTGTCCCTGTGAGCGCATTCATGTTTCCCTTCATACTTACGCCACACATATATTGTATCAGTAATCTTTGTGTACTGACTTATGGAGCTGCCTGTTTCAGTGTACGTGGTGCATATAATTAACCCTGGGTATTAGCATGTTCTTGAAGGGAATATTTTCTTGTGTATGTGCTCCCACCGTTAGGGTTAGTGGTTGGTTTTATACCCCAGTGTGCATGCATGATGTCAGTGATGTGTGAAAGAATGATCTAATTCAAGGAATATGGGCAACCCCTGCTAAGGTTTTCATTGTTGTAAATGGTGGAGTGTTTCTATGGATGTGTGGGGAAAATCTGATTCAGGCATCAGTGTTCATGTCATTAAACCCAATTTACACTATGGCATCTCTAACACATTCTACCTGACACATTGCACACACTTCCCATTTCTTTGATGGCTGAAAATTCCACATAGCCAGGTTTACACCGGGTGCATCCCCCATGTACCTTAAGCATTATCCCTTGTTGTAAGACAAGTGAAAAGGGCAGTGAATAAGTTAATTCTGCCACTGTCACTATGAGTGCCTGATGTAAACTCTATTTTGTCTGCAGTACCATCGTCTGACACTTACTTCCTTTGTGTAGCACCTTCTTTAGCATTCCGGGGTGCCCTGACATGCAACCACTGTTTGCTTTCACGTTAGAGGGAATCAGTATGCGTGGAATAGATTGTGTGTTGACTCCCCACTGCCTATTTGCTGTAGTCAGGAAACCCTAGAGTCTTGGTCACCTGATTGTGGCTCCACGTTGTTTCAGTATGTGGATGATTTGTGGTTGATGTGTAGCCCAGACAAAGAGTCCAGTATGAAAAATACATCTTTCTTGTTGCAGACTCTACCACAGACTGGTCATAAGGTTTCGCCTGCTAAGCTACAGTATTGTCAAGACACTGTGAAATACTAGGATTTGTGTTATCATATGGACAGAGGTTGCTGGCTGCTGCATCAGTAAAAGTCATTATCTTGCTCCCAAAGCCAAAGATTAAACCTGCACTGTTATCTATCCTAGGCATAGTGACATACCGTAGGCAAAGGATTTCAGACTGTTCTCACCTTGATCACATATTAAGACAGGGTACCTTGAGAGATGCTCCTGGTGTAATACAATGGATTATGGACATGGACACGGCATATAAAAAAAAAAAGAAAAAAAAACAACCTTATGTTTTGTTCCTGTTCTGGAACTGCCCAACTACTCCCTCCAGTTTCATCTGTCTTGTAAGGAGGGAGGTCCCACTCTTTCAGGTGTCCTTGCAAAGGGAATATGGCTCGGCTGTGGATTAGTGGTTTGTTGTTTTAATGTACTAACATCAGTGGTTCAGGGCCTGCCTGCATGCTTAGGGGGAAGTGGAAGCCTGTGTTATGATGGTAGGGGCAGTTAAGACACATGACTGCACAGAGAGAATTTAATTATGAGACTATTTACACATCCAGTATTACCTTTCACACTCAATACTCTCTCGGACCTTACATACATTCATTTTACATTCTCCCTCTAATATATCAAAGGTTGAGACACATAATTACTTGCAGACCATTCACATGGATACCTCAGCAAGACCTGACCTGTAGTCTATTCCCCTTGAATGCAGAGAGACAGTATATGTGGATGAGTCATGCTCAAATCCAGCTAATGGGGTATACCTGATAGGATTTTCTGTAGTCCAATTACTAGATATGGTATTAATAACGAAATCCTTCCCTTTTGTATTTGCGCAGGCTGCTGAAATAACAGCTCTAACACACACATGCTCCCTGTTTGTAAACAGTGACGTGACTATTGTGACTGACTCCAGGTACGCTTTTGGTGTGGTACTTGATTTTGGAATTATATGGAGAAATGGAGGATTTGTGACAGCTGACAGAAAAGGAATATCATATGACCAATTAGTTAATGATCTGTTGGTTTCTATATTATTGCCATACACCATAGCAGTAGTTAAATGTTAGGACCATAGTACAGTTGACTATGATGCCTCATTTCTATCCTTAATTTAATATTCGTTGCAAGTATTAGCCTCAAAAGATGACCTACAGTTTTGATAAAAGGAGGGTCTGACACTAGCCCATACTGGTCTATGGTCAGACAAGGAGGGCAGAATAGGGATACCGTAAAACAGCTGCCCCAATTCTTTTTATCAGTAATTTTCAGGGATTTAGCCGCATTGGTAAGAAATAGACTTATAACTCCATACAGAGCAGGTTTGTAATTTTGAATTTGACCGAACTAGTGAAGAACCAAATGTATAGATATCTCATACTTGTAAAAGCATGAAATAATGCATGATGCTCATGACCAGTTGCCATCCCCTGAGGGACCAATGCAACAGTTACAAATAGATTTTACACACATGCATAAATCAGGAAGCATCCAATACCTGTTGGTTATATGTGATCAGTTTTCAAATGGGTTGAAGCTTTTTCCGATGGCCAAGGAAAATGCCAAAACTATTGCAAATATACTATGTACAGGAATAATTCCCAGATTTGGGGGCCCTCTGATGATAAATAGTGACAAAGGTATACCATTTATAGCAACAATTACATACTACACGTAGAAAGAATCAAAAGGAAAATAGGTAAAGATAAATTGAGGAAAGGCGCTAGGCCAAGCCACATGGTGCCCCACGTCCTTAGGTGACTTAGAATATACTAAATAAAAATATATATCACAATTGACTGATACATTGAATGGCATCTATGGTGATATCTCTCTCTCTCTCTCTCTCACCCCCTCTTCTTATAGGTGAACCTACACACCCATATCCCGGTGATAAGGTACTGGTGAAACCACAGTGCAAGAATGAGACACTTGACCGACCATGTGGATCCACCTTTAGGCGTTACCCGGACAGCAGTACTAACCGAGGAGTCTTCAACATGGATTCAGAAGCCGCGTCAAGAAGTCCCCTATATGAGACCATGGCCTCCCCCATGGGATATGGGGAAGTCCCCTAATGAGAAGAATCACTCAAATAATGGATATATGTATCTCCATCATCATGCTTAGTATCTTAATATATATATATATATATATATATATATATCCCAGAACTTGGGGTATGGGGCACACCACCACACAACTCTTGAATATTTTCACACACACACACACTAAATACTGAGAAGACATGTCAAAATCTAGCAATAACACTGAGGAGGCAGACATCCCAAATGTCTGGGTAGCATTGGTCAAAGATGTCATGAGTTTCACTGACTTCAGTCCCTTCTTGGACCAGGGTGGGAGCCCTGTTGCCTGACGCCATCTGGCTCTCCCACACGCCATGAACGTCTGCTGTTGTTCATGTATGCTGTGCACTGTATGGTCAGATTTTTTTTATATCCAGGTGTTGTTCTTTCAGAACAAAAGGAGGGACTGAAAGGGTTAAAACTGACATTTATAAATAGGCAATTGCTTTAATACACTAACAAGAGCTATAGGGGTTAAATTATACTTTTAACTAGCAGCTTGTAGAAAAGAGATAAGTATAATTTTTACTGTTGCATATAGTTGCAGAATGTCCTTAAAGGGATAGTAATGTCAGAAAAAAAGTATTAACTATATGGTATCTACAATTAAAAGAGAGTACTTGCACTTTTTTGTATCTCTCAAACAGTTATGGTTTGAGAGATATAGGAAAATAAAGTTCACTGGTCCCTCCCCTTTCTGCTTGACGAGCTGTAAAGCTGTCAGAAGCAGATTGTGGTCGCTTGACCAAATGTGGCTCTTCAGCAGCTCCGATATAACGATATCTAAAGATAAATACTTAATTTGGAAAGGTCTACAAAGTGTGCCTGATTTGCAAGAACACTTTGTAGATCATTCCAATGAAGTGTTTATTTCGAAAGAGCGTGAATTCAGCTCTGCTGAAGAGCCTCTGTCTGGTCAAATGACTGGAATCTGCAGCTGTCAGCTAGATGGCAGACTTGAGTAAAACAGCCAGGAAAAGGTAACTTTAGCAAGTTATATATCTCAAACCGTAAAGGTTTGAGAGATAAGACTTGCATTGATCGTAATCTTTTTTTAATGTCTACAATATTAAATCAACTTAAAATTAACCATTACTATCCCTTTAATTGCATGTTAACCATTAACTATATCTGCTCCATACCACCTCACTACTTAATTTCCTCTTTACCATATTTGTATGAACTTTAGAGAATACACTAGGTGAACCTTGTGATTTTCCACTCTGAAGACCCTCCCAGTTCTTAGTATAAAAATTATTTGTTGTTCAATAAAATTAGAAGTATTTTGTGCATTGATACTTGTGTGGTATCAGTTCATTTGAATGCTCCTCCAGGCGCTAGAGGCCAGTATTATGGTGTGAAGATCTGGAGGTGTAGGAAAAAACTCTCCCCGGGCAGTGGTCAAAGCTTTTCTACAGAAGAGGTGTCCCAGTCACCCTTAAAAGAGGGAAGAAGTTTACAGTGGCTCCCCTTACGGGTCCTTATGTATAAACCTAAAGTTGGACAATTTTGGGGCAACCCTAATGGGCCACAGGTGACAAATAAAAGTTCTCCAAATTACCATTCATTTAAACAGCACTTATTACCACCTGAATGCTAGATCAGTCTTCAGTGTTTTACTCCACAACATGTTGGAGACCTATATAAAAGTCGATGGGATTAAAACTCCATTTCACTGAATAGAAAAGTTTATTTGTCCCCAGTGGTGCTGCTGGATTGATCCAGATTTCTTTGAGTTCTTCTTTTTTACACATAAGGTCCAGAGATATACATAACTGCAATGAACACAGCACCCCTTTACCTGTACTTCACATTCAGTAGAGGGAGGGAACATCCTGTACCTCACACTAAGTAGAGAGAGAGGGAACATCCTGTATCTCACACTCAGTAGAGGGAGGGAACATCCTGTATCTCACACTCAGTAGAGAGAGAGTGAACATCCTGTATCTCACACTCAGTAGAGGGAGGGAACATCCTGTATCTCACACTCAGTAGAGAGAGGGAAGATCCTGTACCTCACACTCAGAAGTGGGAGGGAACATCCTATACCTCACACTCATTAAAGGGAGGGTATATTCTGTACTTCACACTTAGTAGAGGGAGGGAACATCCTGTACCTGACATTCAGTAGAGGGAGGGACTATCCTTTATCTCACGCTAAGTAGAGAGAGGGAACATCCTGTATCTCACACTCAGTAGAGGGAGGGAACATCCTGTATCTCACACTTAGTAGAAGGAGTGTATATTCTGTACCTCACACTTAGCAGAGGGAGGGAACATGCTGTACCTGATATTCAGTAGATGGAGGGCATATTCTGTACCTCATACTAAGTAGAGAGAGGGAACATCCTGTATCTCACACTGAGTAGAGAGAGGGAACATCCTATACCTCACACTCAGTAAAGGGAGGGTATATTCTGTACCTACACTTAGTAGAGGGAGGGAACATCCTGTACCTGACATTCAGTAGATGGAGGGCATATCCTGTACCTCACACTTAGCATTCCATTTACCTATCTAACTCACACTCAGTACATTGGGTCCAGTTATATGTAATTGTATATAAACAGTTTCTGATTAATGTTTTGTGTGTCCTCCCCAGGTGAACTGGAAGAGGTATTAGTTCACTGTCCAACAGATGTTTCCACCAAGCGCAGCAATTATGAGTCCTCTGCAGGTAAGAATCCTCGGGAGTATACAGCATACTCTTCTCCTCTACCTTATTCTTGAGGATATAAGATTCTGGACATTATATATAAGGCAACATGGAGCAGTTTTGAGGCAATCCTAATACATCATTGTGGAAAGATAAAAATTCCCCAAGTTTCCATTGATTTATAAGTACTTTCTACACTAGAGAGGTCCCCAAGGCGTTTATCTACAATGCATTGGATACCTCTCTGAACTTCAAGAGATTTAAATCCCCTTTCAAATTAATGGTAGTTTTTACACTTAGCAGAGGGGAGGGAACATCCTGTACCTTGCTCACCAAGAGGGAGAGGACATTCTTTATTTAACACTCAGAAAGGGCTGGAGACATTCATACTTCACTTTCTGTACCTCACACTCTATAGAGGCAGGGAACATATTGTATCTATGTTGCACGGATTCCATTTACATATCTACCTCACACTCAGTGCAATGGGTCCAGCTGCATATAAACAGGTTCTGATTTTTGTTTTATGTCCACCTCAAGTGATCTGGAAAAGGAGCAAAACCAAGATCCGGAACCAACTAACGGAAATGGTTACACTACTGCTCTGGAGTTCATTGAAGGTAAGAGTCCTCTAGACAGTACAGCTTTCTCTTCACCACTACAACCTTATACTGTAGAATAGAAGATACAGGTCCTTATGTATAAACTGAAAGTTGGACAATTTGGGGGGAAACCTAATGGGCCACAGGTGACAAATAAAAATTCTCAAGATTACCATTAATTTAAACAGCACTTACAACCATTTGAACGCTAGATCGGCCTTCAATGTTTTACTCCACAATACGTTGGAGACCTGGATAAAAGTCTATGGGATTAAAACTCCATTTCATTGAATAGAAAAGTTAATTTGTCCCCAGTGGTGCTGCTGGATTGATCCAGAAAATATTACATCTCTCTAAGTTGCACAGATTCTATTTACATATCTACCTCATACTCAGTACATTGTGTCCAGTTGTATATAAACAGGTTCTGATTATTGTTTTGTGTCCACCCCAGGTGATCTGGAAAAGGAACAAAACCAAGATCCGGAACCAACTAACGGAAATGGTTACACTACTGCTCCGGAGTTCATTGAAGGTAAGAGTCCTCTAGACAGTACAGCTGTCTCTTCACCACTACAATCTTATACTGTAGTATAGAAGATACAGGTCCTTATGTATAAACCGAAAGTTGGACAATTTGGGGGCAAACCTAATGGGCCGCAGGTGACAAATAAAAATTCTCAAGATTACCATTCATTTTAACAGCACTTACAACCATTTGAATGCTAGATCGTCCTTCAATGTTTTACTCCACAATACGTTGGAGACCTGTATAAAAGTCTATGGGATTAAAACTCCATTTCATTGAATAGAAAAGTTAATTTGTCCCCACTGGTGCGGCTGGATTGATCCAGAAAATATTATGTCTCTCTAAGTTGCACAGATTCTATTTACATATCTACCTTACACTCAGTACATTGTGTCCAGTTGTATATAAACAGGTTCTGATTATTGTTTTGTGTCCACCCCAGGTGATCTGGAAAAGGAGCAAAACCAAGATCCGGAACCAACTAACGGAAATGGTTACACTACTGCTCCGGAGTTCATTGAAGCTAAGAGTCCTCTACACAGTACAGCTTTCTCTTCACCACTACAACCTTATACTGTAGTATAGAAGATACAGGTCCTTATGTATAAACCGAAAGTTGGACAATTTGGGGGCAAACCTAATGGGCCACAGGTGACAAATAAAAATTCTCAAGATTACCATTCATTTAAACAGCACTTACAACCATTTGAATGCTAGATCGGCCTTCAATGTTTTACTCCACAATACATGGGAGACCTGTATAAAAGTCTATGGGATTAAAACTCTACTTCATTGAATAGAAAAGTTAATTTGTCCCCACTGGTGCTGCTGGATTGATCCAGAAAATATTATATCTCTCTAAGTTGCACAGATTCTATTTACATATCTACCTCACACTCAGTACATTGTGTCCAGTTGTATATAAACAGGTTCTGATTATTGTTTTGTGTCCACCCCAGGTGATCTGGAAAAGGAGCAAAACCAAGATCCGGAACCAACTAACGGAAATGGTTATACTACTGCTCCGGAGTTCATTGAAGGTAAGAGACCTCTAGACAGTACAGCTTTCTCTTCACAACTACAACCTTATATTGTAGTATAGAAGATACAGGTCCTTATGTATAAACCGAAAGTTGGACAATTTGGGGGCAAACCTAATGGGCCACAGGTGACAAATAAAAATTCTCAAGATTACCATTCATTTAAACAGCACTTACAACCATTTGAATGCTAGATCGGCCTTCAATGTTTTGCTCCACAATACGTTGGAAACCTGTATAAAACTCTATGATATTAAAACTCCATTTCATTGAACAGAAAAGTTAATTTGTCCCCACTGGTGCTGCTGGATTGATCCAGAAAATATTATATCTCTCTAAGTTGCACAGATTCTATTCACATATCTACCTCACACTCAGTACATTGTGTCCAGTTGTATATAAACTGGTTCTGATTATTGTTTTGTGTCCACCCCAGGTGATCTGGAAAAGGAGCAAAACCAAGATCCGGAACCAACTAACGGAAATGGTTACACTACTGTTCCGGAGTTCATCAAAGGTAAGAGTCCTCTAGATAGTACAGCTTTCTCTTCACCACTACAACCTTATACTGTAGTATAGAAGATACGGGTGCTTATGTATAAACCTAAAGTTGGACAATTTTGAGGCAAACCTTATGGGCCACAGGTGATAAATAAATTTATCCAAATTACCATTCATTTAAACAGCACTTACAACCATTTGAATGCTAGATCGGCCTTCAATGTTTTACTCCACAATACGTTGGAGACCTGTATAAAAGTCTATGGGATTAAAACTCCATTTCATTGAATAGAAAAGTTAATTTGTCCCCACTGGTGCTGCTGGATTGATCCAGAAAATATTATATCTCTCTAAGTTGCACAGATTCTATTTACATATCTACCTCACACTCAGTACATTGTGTCCAGTTGTATATAAACAGGTTCTAATTATTCTTTTGTGTCCACCCCAGGTGATCTGGAAAAGGAGCAAAACCAAGATCCGGAACCATCTAACGGAAATGGTTACACTACTGCTCCGGAGTTCATTGAAGGTAAGAGTCCTCTAGATAGTACAGCTTTCTCTTCACCTCTACAACCTTATACTGTAGTATAGAAGATACAGGTCCTTATGTATAAACCAAAAGTTGGACAATTTGGGGGCAAACCTAATGGGCCACAGGTGACAAATAAAAATTCTCAAGATTACCATTCATTTAAACAGCACTTACAACCATTTGAATGCCAGATCGGCCTTCAATGTTTTACTCCACAATACGTTGGAGACCTGTATAAAAGTCTAATGGATTAAAACTCCATTTCATTGAATAGAAAAGTTAATTTGTCCCCACTGGTGCTGCTGGATTGATCCAGAAAATATTATATCTCTCTAATTTGCACAAATTCTATTTACATATCTACCTCACACTCAGTTCATTGTGTCCAGTTGTATATAAACAGGTTCTGATTATTGTTTTGTGTCTACCCCAGGTGATCTGGAAAAGGAGCAAAACCAAGATCCTGAACCAACTAACGGAAATGGTTACACTACTGCTCCTGAGTTCATTGAAGGTAAGAGTCCTCTAGACAGTACAGCTTTCTCTTCACCTCTACAACCTTATACTGTAGTATAGAAGATACAGGTCCTTATGTATAAACCAAAAGTTGGACAATTTGGGGGCAAACCTAATGGGCCACAGGTGACAAATAAAAATTCTCAAGATTACTATTCATTTAAACAGCACTTACAACCATTTGAATGCCAGATCGGCCTTCAATGTTTTACTCCACAATACATTGGAGACCTGTATAAAAGTCTAATGGATTAAAACTCCATTTCATTGAATAGAAAAGTTAATTTGTCCCCACTGGTGCTGCTGGATTGATCCAGAAAATATTATATCTCTCTAAGTTGCACAGATTCTATTTACATATCTACCTCACACTCAGTACATTGTGTCCAGTTGTATATAAACAGGTTCTGATTATTGTTTTGTGTCCACCCCAGGTGATCTGGAAAAGGAGCAAAACCAAGATCCGGAACCAACTAACGGAAATGGTTACACTACGGCTCCAGAGTTCATTGAAGGTAAGAGTCCTCTAGACAGTACTGCTTTCTCTTCACCACTACAACCTTATACTGTAGTATAGAAGATACAGGTCCTTATGTATAAACCGAAAGTTGGACAATTTGGGGGCAAACCTAATGGGCCACAGGTGACAAATAAAAATTCTCAAGATTACCATTCATTTAAACAGCACTTACAACCATTTGAATGCTAGATCGGCCTTCAATGTTTTACTCCACAATACGTGGAGACCTGTATAAAAGTCTATGGGATTAAAACCCATTTCATTGAATAGAAAAGCTAATTTGTCCCCAGTGGTGCTGCAGGATTGATCCAGAAAATATTATATCTCTCTAAGTTGCACAGATTCTATTTACATATCTACCTCACACTCAGTACATTGTGTCCGGTTGTATATAAACAGGTTCTGATTATTGTTTTGTGTCCACCCCAGGTGATCTGGAAAAGGAGCAAAACCAAGATCCGGAACCAACTAACGGAAATGGTTACACTACTGATCCGGAGTTCACTGAAGGTAAGAGTCCTCTAGACAGTACAGCTTTCTCTTCACCACTACAACCTTATACTGTAGAATAGAAGACACAGGTCCTTATGTATAAACCGAAAGTTGGACAATTTGGGGTCAAACCTAATGGGCCACAGGTGACAAATAAAAATTCTCAAGATTACCATTCATTTAAACAGCACTTCCAACCATTTGAATGCCAGATCGGCCTTCAATGTTTTACTACACAATACGTTGGAGACCTGTATAAAAGTCTATGGCATTAAAACTCCATTTCATTGAATAGAAAAGTTAATTTGTCCCCACTGGTGCTGCTGGATTGATCCAGAAAATATTATATCTCTCTAAGTTGCACAGATTCTATTTACATATCTACCTCACACTCAGTGCATTGGGTCCAGTTGTATATAAACAGGTTCTGATTATTGTTTTGTGTCCACCCCAGGTGATCTGGAAAAGGAGCAAAACCAAGATCCGGAACCAACTAACGGAAATGGATACACTACTGTAAGGTTCATTGAAGGTAAGAGACCTCTAGACAGTACAGCTTTCTCTTCACCACTACAACCTTATACTGTAGTATAGAAGATACAGGTCCTTATGTATAAACCGAAAGTTGGACAATTTGGGGGCAAACCTAATGGGCCACAGGAGACAAATAAAAATTCTCAAGATTACCATTCATTTAAACAGCACTTACAACCATTTGAATGCCAGATCGGCCTTCAATGTTTTACTCCACAATACGTTGGAGACCTGTATAAAAGTCTAAGATATTAAAACTCCATTTCATTGAATAGAAAAGTTAATTTGTCCCCACTGGTGCTGCTGGATTGATCCAGAAAATATTATATCTCTCTAAGTTGCACAGATTCTATTTACATATCTACCTCACACTCAGTACATTGTGTCCAGTTGTATATAAACAGGTTCTGATTATTGTTTTGTGTCCATCCCAGGTGATCTAGAAAAGGAGCAAAACCAAGATCCGGAACCAACTAACGGAAATGGTTACACTACTGCTCCGGAGTTCATTGAAGGTAAGAGTCCTCTAGACAGTACAGCTTTCTCTTCACCACTACAACCTTATACTGTAGTATAGAAGATACAGGTCTTTATGTATAAACCGAAAGTTGGACAATTTGGGGGCAAACCTAATGGGCCACAGGTGACAAATAAAAATTCTCATGATTACCATTCATTTAAACAGCACTTACAACCATTTGAATGCCAGATCGGCCTTCAATGTTTTACTCCACAATACGCTGGAGACCTGTATAAAAGTCTATGGGATTAAAACTCCATTTCATTGAAGAGAAACGTTAATTTGTCCCCAATGGTGCTGCTGGATTGATCCAGAAAATATTATATCTCTCTAAGTTGCACAGATTCTATTTACATATCTACCTCACACTCAGTACATTGTGTCCAGTTGTATATAAATAGATTCTGATTATTGTTTTTTGTCCACCCCAGGTGATCTGGAAAAGGAGCAAAACCAAGATCCGGAACCAACTAACGGAAATGGTTACACTACTGTCCGGAGTTCATCAAAGGTAAGAGTCCTCTAGATAGTACAGCTTTCTCTTCACCACTACAACCTTATACTGTAGTATAGAAGATACGGGTGCTTATGTATAAACCTAAAGTTGGGCAATTTTGGGGCAAACCTTATGGGCCACAGGTGATAAATAAATTTATCCAAATTACCATTCATTTAAACAGCACTTACAACCATTTGAATGCTAGATCGGCCTTCAATGTTTTAATCCACAATACGTTGGAGACCTGTATAAAAGTCTATGGGATTAAAACTCCATTTCATTGAATAGAAAAGTTAATTTGTCCCTACTGGTGCTGCTGGATTGATCCAGAAAATATTATATCTCTCTAAGCTGCACAGATTCTATTTACATATCTACCTCACACTCAGCACATTGTGTCCAGTTGTATATAAACAGGTTCTAATTATTCTTTTGTGTCCACCCCAGGTGATCTGGAAAAAGAGCAAAACCAAGATCCGGAACCAACTAACGGAAATGGTTACACTACTGCTCCGGAGTTAATTGAAGGTAAGAGTCCTCTAGACAGTACAGCTTTCTCTTCACCACTACAACCTTATACTGTAGTATAGAAGATACAGGTCCTTATGTATAAACCGAAAGTTGGACAATTTGGGGTCAAACCTAATGAGCCACAGGTGACAAATAAAAATTCTCAAGATTACCATTCATTTAAACAGCACTTACAATCATTTGAATGCTAGATCGGCCTTCAATGTTTTACTCCACAATACGTTGGAGACCTGTATAAAAGTCTATGGGATTAAAACTCCATTTCATTGAATAGAAAAGTCAGTTTGTCCCCACTGCTGCTGCTGGATTGATCCAGAAAATATTATATCTCTCTAAGTTGCACAGATTCTATTTACATATCTACCTCACACTCAGTACATTGTGTCCAGTTGTATATAAACAGGTTCTGATTATTGTTTTGTGTCTACCCCAGGTGATCTGGAAAAGGAGCAAAACCAAGATCCGGAACCAACTAACGGAAATGGTTACACTACTGCTCCGGAGTTCATTGAAGGTAAGAGTCCTCTAGACAGTACAGCTTTCTCTTCACCACTACAACCTTATACTGTAATATAGAAGATACAGGTCCTTATGTATAAACCGAAAGTTGGACAATTTGGGGGCAAACCTAATGGGCCACAGGTGACAAATAAAAATTCTCAAGATTACCATTCATTTAAACAGCACTTACAACCATTTGAATGCCAGATCGGCCTTCAATGTTTTACTCCACAATACGTTGGAGACCTGTATAAAAGTCTAATGGATTAAAACTCCATTTCATTGAATAGCAAAGTTAATTTGTCCCCACTGGTGCTGCTGGATTGATCCAGAAAATATTATATCTCTCTAAGTTGCACAGATTCTATTTACATATCTACCTCACACTCAGTACATTGTGTCCAGTTGTATATAAACAGGTTCTGATTATTGTTTTGTGTCCACCCCAGGTGATCTGGAAAAGGAGCAAAACCAAGATCCGGAACCAACTAACGGAAATGGTTACACTACTGCTCCGGAGTTCATTGAAGGTAAGAGTCCTCTAGACAGTACAGCTTTCTCTTCACCACTACAACCTTATACTGTAATATAGAAGATACAGGTCCTTATGTATAAACCGAAAGTTGGACAATTTGGGGGCAAACCTAATGGGCCACAGGTGACAAATAAAAATTCTCAAGATTACCATTCATTTAAACAGCACTTACAACCATTTGAATGCTAGATCGGCCTTCAATGTTTTACTTCACAATACGTTGGAGACCTGTATAAAAGTCTATGGGATTAAAACTCCATTTCATTGAATAGAAAAGTTAATTTGTCCCCACTGGTGCTGCTGGATTGATCCAGAAAATATTATATCTCTCTAAGTTGCACAGATTCTATTTACATATCTACCTCACACTCAGTACATTGTGTCCAGTTGTATATAAATAGGTTCTGATTATTGTTTTGTGTCCACCCCAGGTGATCTGGAAAAGGAGCAAAACCAAGATCCGGAACCAACTAACGGAAATGGTTACACTACTGCTCCGGAGTTCATCGAAGGTAAGAGTCCTCTAGACAGTACAGCTGTCTCTTCACCACTACAACCTTATACTGTAGTATAGAAGATAAGGGTGCTTATGTATAAACCTAAAGTTGGGCAATTTTGGGGCAAACCTTATGGGCCACAGGTGATAAATAAATTTATCCAAATTACCATTCATTTAAACAGCACTTACAACCATTTGAATGCTAGATCGTCCTTCAATGTTTTATTCCACAATACGTTGGAGACCTGTATAAAAGTCTATGGGATTAAAACTCCATTTCATTGAATAGAAAAGTTAATTTGTCTCCACTGGTGCGGCTGGATTGATCCAGAAAATATTATATCTCTCTAAGTTGCACAGATTCTATTTACATATCTATCTTACACTCAGTACATTGTGTCCAGTTGTAAATAAACAGGTTCTGATTATTGTTTTGTGTCCACCCCAGGTGATCTGGAAAGGAGCAAAACCAAGATCCGGAACCAACTAACGGAAATGGTTACACTACTGCTCCGGAGGTCATTGAAGGTAAGAGTCCTCTACACAGTACAGCTTTCTCTTCATCACTACAACCTTATACTGTAGTATAGAAGATACAGGTCCTTATGTATAAACCGAAAGTTGGACAATTTGGGGGCAAACCTAATGGGCCACAGGTGACAAATAAAAATTCTCAAGATTACCATTCATTTAAACAGCACTTACAACCATTTGAATGCTAGATCGGCCTTCAATGTTTTACTCCACAATCCATGGGAGACCTGTAAAAAAGTCTATGGGATTAAAACTCCACTTCATTGAATAGAAAAGTTAATTTGTCCCCACTGGTGCTGCTGGATTGATCCAGAAAATATTATATCTCTCTAAGTTGCACAGATTCTATTTACATATCTACCTCACACTCAGTACATTGTGTCCAGTTGTATATAAACAGGTTCTGATTATTGTTTTGTGTCCACCCCAGGTGATCTGGAAAAGGAGCAAAACCAAGATCCGGAACCAACTAACGGAAATGGTTACACTACTGCTCCGGAGTTCATTGAAGGTAAGAGTCCTCTAGACAGTACAGCTTTCTCTTCACCACTACAACCTTATACTGTAGAATAGAAGACACAGGTCCTTATGTATAAACCGAAAGTTGGACAATTTGGGGGCAAACCTAATGGGCCACAGGTGACAAATAAAAATTCTCAAGATTACCATTCATTTAAACAGCACTTCGAACCATTTGAATGCCAGATCGGCCTTCAATGTTTTACTCCACAATACGTTGGAGACTTGTATAAAAGTCTATGGCATTAAAACTCCATTTCATTGAATAGAAAAGTTAATTTGTCCCCACTGGTGCTGCTGGATTGATCCAGAAAATATTATATCTCTCTAAGTTGCACAGATTCTATTTACATATCTACCTCACACTCAGTACATTGTGTCCAGTTGTATATAAACAGGTTCTGATTATTGTTTTGTGTCCACCCCAGGTGATCTGGAAAAGGAGCAAAACCAAGATCCGGAACCAACTAACGGAAATGGTTACACTACTGTAAGGTTCATTGAAGGTAAAAGACCTCTAGACAGTACAGCTTTCTCTTCACCACTACAACCTTATACTGTAGTATAGAAGATACAGGTCCTTATGTATAAACCGAAAGTTGGACAATTTGGGGGCAAACCTAATGGGCCACAGGTGACAAATAAAAATTCTCAAGATTACCATTCATTTAAACAGCACTTACAACCATTTGAATGCTAGATCGGCCTTCAATGTTTTACTCCACAATACGTTGGAGACCTGTATAAAAGTCTATGATATTAAAACTCCATTTCATTGAATAGAAAAGTTAATTTGTCCCCAGTGGTGCTGCTGGATTGATCCAGAAAATATTATATCTCTCTAAGTTGCACAGATTCTATTTACATATCTACCTCACACTCAGTACATTGTGTCCAGTTGTATATAAAAAGGTTCTGATTATTGTTTTGTGTCTACCCCAGGTGATCTGGAAAAGGAGCAAAACCAAGATCCGGAACCAACTAACGGAAAAGGTTACACTACTGCTCCGGAGTTCATTGAAGGTAAGAGTCCTCTAGACAGTACAGCTTTCTCTTCACCACTACAACCTTATACTGTAATATAGAAGATACAGGTCCTTATGTATAAACCGAAAGTTGGACAATTTGGGGGCAAACCTAATGGGCCACAGGTGACAAATAAAAATTCTCAAGATTACCATTCATTTAAACAGCACTTACAACCATTTGAATGCCAGATCGGCCTTCAATGTTTTACTCCACAATACGTTGGAGACCTGTATAAAAGTCTAATGGATTAAAACTCCATTTCATTGAATAGCAAAGTTAATTTGTCCCCACTGGTGCTGCTGGATTGATCCAGAAAATATTATATCTCTCTAAGTTGCACAGATTCTATTTACATATCTACCTCACACTCAGTACATTGTGTCCAGTTGTATATAAACAGGTTCTAATTATTGTTTTGTGTCCACCCCAGGTGATCTGGAAAAGTAGCAAAACCAAGATCCGGAACCAACTAACGGAAATGGTTACACTACTGCTCCAGAGTTCATTGAAGGTAAGAGTCCTCTAGACAGTACAGCTTTCTCTTCACCGCTACAACCTTATACTGTAGTATAGAAGTTACAGGTCTTTATGTATAAACCGAAAGTTGGACAATTTGGGGGCAAACCTAATGGGCCACAGGTGACAAATAAAAATTCTCAAGATTACCATTCATTTAAACAGCACTTACAACCATTTGAATGCTAGATCGGCCTTCAATGTTTTACTTCACAATACGTTGGAGACCTGTATAAAAGTCTATGGGATTAAAACTCCATTTCATTGAATAGAAAAGTTAATTTGTCCCCACTGGTGCTGCTGGATTGATCCAGAAAATATTATATCTCTCTAAGTTGCACAGATTCTATTTACATATCTACCTCACACTCAGTACATTGTGTCCAGTTGTATATAAATAGGTTCTGATTATTGTTTTGTGTCCACCCCAGGTGATCTGGAAAAGGAGCAAAACCAAGATCCGGAACCAACTAACGGAAATGGTTACACTACTGCTCCGGAGTTCATCAAAGGTAAGAGTCCTCTAGATAGTACAGCTTTCTCTTCACCACTACAACCTTATACTGTAGAATAGAAGATACGGGTGCTTATGTATAAACCTAAAGTTGGGCAATTTTGGGGCAAACCTTATGGGCCACAGGTGATAAATAAATTTATCCAAATTACCATTCATTTAAACAGCACTTATAACCATTTGAATGCTAGATCGGCCTTCAATGTTTTACTCCACAATACGTTGGAGACCTGTATAAAAGTCTATGGGATTAAAACTCCATTTCATTGAATAGAAAAGTTAATTTGTCCCCACTGGTGCTGCTGGATTGATCCAGAAATTATTATATCTCTCTAAGCTGCACAGATTCTATTTACATATCTACCTCACACTCAGTACATTGTGTCCAGTTGTATATAAACAGGTTCTAATTATTCTTTTGTGTCCACCCCAGGTGATCTGGAAAAGGAGCAAAACCAAGATCCGGAACCAACTAACGGAAATGGTTACACTACTGCTCCGGAGTTAATTGAAGGTAAGAGTCCTCTAGACAGTACAGCTTTCTCTTCACCACTACAACCTTATACTGTAGTATAGAAGATACAGGTCCTTATGTATAAACCGAAAGTTGGACAATTTGGGGGCAAACCTAATGGGCCACAGGTGACAAATAAAAATTCTCAAGATTACCATTCTTTTAAACAGCACTTAGAACCATTTGAATGCTAGATCGGCCTTCAATGTTTTACTCCACAATACGTTGGAGACCTGTATAAAAGTCTATGGGATTAAAACTCCATTTCTTTGAATAGAAAAGTCAGTTTGTCCCCACTGCTGCTGCTGGATTGATCCAGAAAATATTATATCTCTCTAAGTTGCACAGATTCTATTTACATATCTACCTCACACTCAGTACATTGTGTCCAGTTGTATATAAACAGGTTCTGATTATTGTTTTGTGTCCACCCCAGGTGATCTGGAAAAGGAGCAAAACCAAGATCCGGAACCAACTAACGGAAATGGTTACACTACTGCTCCGGAGTTCATTGAAGGTAAGAGTCCTCTAGACAGTACAGCTTTCTCTTCACCTCTACAACCTTATACTGTAGTATAGAAGATACAGGTCCTTATGTATAAACCGAAAGTTGGACATTTTGGGGGCAAACCTAATGGGCCACAGGTGACAAATAAAAATTCTCAAGATTACCATTCATTTAAACAGCACTTACAACCATTTGAATGCCAGATCGGCCTTCAATGTTTTACTCCACAATACGTTGGAGACCTGTATAAAAGTCTAATGGATTAAAACTCCATTTCATTGAATAGAAAAGTTAATTTGTCCCCACTGGTGCTGCTGGATTGATCCAGAAAATATTATATCTCTCTAAGTTGCACAGATTCTATTTACATATCTACCTCACACTCAGTACATTGTGTCCAGTTGTATATAAACAGGTTCTGATTATTGTTTGGTGTCCACCCCAGGTGATCTGGAAAAGGAGCAAAACCAAGATCCGGAACCAACTAACGGAAATGGTTACACTACTGCTCCGGAGTTCATTGAAGGTAAGAGTCCTCTAGACAGTACAGCTTTCTCTTCACCTCTACAACCTTATACTGTAGTATAGAAGATACAGGTCCTTATGTATAAACCGAAAGTTGGACATTTTGGGGGCAAACCTAATGGGCCACAGGTGACAAATAAAAATTCTCAAGATTACCATTCATTTAAACAGCACTTACAACCATTTGAATGCCAGATCGGCCTTCAATGTTTTACTCCACAATACGTTGGAGACCTGTATAAAAGTCTAATGGATTAAAACTCCATTTCATTGAATAGAAAAGTTAATTTGTCCCCACTGGTGCTGCTGGATTGATCCAGAAAATATTATATCTCTCTAAGTTGCACAGATTCTATTTACATATCTACCTCACACTCAGTACATTGTGTCCAGTTGTATATAAACAGGTTCTGATTATTGTTTGGTGTCCACCCCAGGTGATCTGGAAAAGGAGCAAAACCAAGATCCGGAACCAACTAACGGAAATGGTTACACTACTGCTCCGGAGTTCATTGAAGGTAAGAGTCCTCTAGACAGTACAGCTTTCTCTTCACCTCTACAACCTTATACTGTAGTATAGAAGATACAGGTCCTTATGTATAAACCGAAAGTTGGACATTTTGGGGGCAAACCTAATGGGCCACAGGTGACAAATAAAAATTCTCAAGATTACCATTCATTTAAACAGCACTTACAACCATTTGAATGCCAGATCGGCCTTCAATGTTTTACTCCACAATACGTTGGAGACCTGTATAAAAGTCTAATGGATTAAATCTCCATTTCATTGAATAGAAAAGTTAATTTGTCCCCACTGGTGCTGCTGGATTGATCCAGAAAATATTATATCTCTCTAAGTTGCACAGATTCTAATTACATATCTACCTCACACATGGTACATTGTGTCCAGTTGTATATAAACAAGTTCTGATTATTGTTTTGTGTCCACCCCAGGTGATCTGGAAAAGGAGCAAAACCAAGATCCGGAACCAACTAACGGAAATGGTTACACTACTGCTCCGGAGTTCATTGAAGGTAAGAGTCCTCTAGACAGTACAGCTTTCTCTTCACCACTACAACCATATACTGTAGTATAGAAGATACAGGTCCTTATGTATAAACCGAAAGTTGGACAATTTGGGGGCAAACCTAATGGGCCACAGGTGACAAATTAAAATTCTCAAGATTACCATTCATTTAAACAGCACTTACAACCATTTGAATGCTAGATCGGCCTTCAATGTTTTACTCCACAATACGTGGAGACCTGTATAAAAGTCTATGGGATTAAAACCCCATTTCATTGAATAGAAAAGTTAATTTGTCCCCAGTGGTGCTGCAGGATTGATCCAGAAAATATTATATCTCTCTAAGTTGCACAGATTCTATTTACATATCTACCTCACACTCAGTACATTGTGTCCGGTTGTATATAAACAGGTTCTGATTATTGTTTTGTGTCCACCCCAGGTGATCTGGAAAAGGAGCAAAACCAAGATCCGGAACCAACTAACGGAAATGGTTACACTACTGATCCGGAGTTCATTGAAGGTAAGAGTCCTCTAGACAGTACAGCTTTCTCTTCACCACTACAACCTTATATTGTAGAATAGAAGACACAGGTCCTTATGTATAAACCGAAAGTTGGACAATTTGGGGGCAAACCTAATGGGCCACAGGTGACAAATAAAAATTCTCAAGATTACCATTCATTTAAACAGCACTTCGAACCATTTGAATGCCAGATCGGCCTTCAATGTTTTACTCCACAATACGTTGGAGACCTGTATAAAAGTCTATGGCATTAAAACTCCATTTCATTGAATAGAAAAGTTAATTTGTCCCCACTGGTGCTGCTGGATTGATCCAGAAAATATTATATCTCTCTAAGCTGCACAGATTCTATTTACATATCTACCTCACACTCAGTACATTGTGTCCAGTTGTATATAAACTGGTTCTGATTATTGTTTTGTGTCCACCCCAGGTGATCTGGAAAAGGAGCAAAACCAAGATCCGGAACCAACTAACGGAAATGGTTACACTACTGCTCCGGAGTTCATTGAAGGTAAGAGTCCTCTAGACAGTACAGCTTTCTCTTCACCACTACAACCTTATACTGTAGTATAGAAGATACAGGTCCTTATGTATAAACCGAAAGTTGGACAATTTGGGGGCAAACCTAATGGGCCACAGGTGACAAATAAAAATTCTCAAGATTACCATTCATTTAAACAGCACTTACAACCATTTGAATGCTAGATCGGCCTTCAATGTTTTACTCCACAATACGTGGAGACCTGTATAAAAGTCTATGGGATTAAAACCCCATTTCATTGAATAGAAAAGTTAATTTGTCCCCACTGGTGCTGCAGGATTGATCCAGAAAATATTATATCTCTCTAAGTTGCACAGATACTATTTACATATCTACCTCACACTCAGTACATTGTGTCCAGTTGTATATAAACAGGTTCTGATTATTGTTTTGTGTCCACCCCAGGTGATCTGGAAAAGGAGCAAAACCAAGATCCGGAACCAACTAACGGAAATGGTTACACTACTGATCCGGAGTTCATCAAAGGTAAGAGTCCTCTAGACAGTACAGCTTTCTCTTCACCACTACAACCTTATACTGTAGAATAGAAGACACAGGTCCTTATGTATAAACCGAAAGTTGGACAATTTGGGGGCAAACCTAATGGGCCACAGGTGACAAATAAAAATTCTCAAGATTACCATTCATTTAAACAGCACTTCGAACCATTTGAATGCCAGATCGGCCTTCAATGTTTTACTCCACAATAAGTTGGAGACCTGTATAAAAGTCAATGGCATTAAAACTCCATTTCATTGAATAGAAAAGTTAATTTGTCCCCACTGGTGCTGCTGGATTGATCCAGAAAATATTATAACTCTCTAAGTTGCACAAATTCTATTTACATATCTACCTCACACTCAGTACATTGTGTCCAGTTGTATATAAACAGGTTCTGATTATTGTTTTGTGTCCACCCCAGGTGATCTGGAAAAGGAGCAAAACCAAGATCCGGAACCAACTAACAGAAATGGTTACACTACTGTTAGGTTCATTGAAGGTAAGAGACCTCTAGACAGTACAGCTTTCTCTTCACCACTACAACCTTATACTGTAGTATAAAAGATACAGGTCCTTATGTATAAACCGAAAGTTGGACAATTTGGGGGCAAACCTAATGGGCCACAGGTGACAAATAAAAATTCTCAAGATTACCATTCATTTAAACAGCACTTACAACCATTTGAATGCTAGATCGGCCTTCAATGTTTTACTCCACAATACGTTGGAGACCTGTATAAAAGTCTATGGGATTAAAACTCCATTTCATTGAATAGAAAAGTTAATTTGTCCCCACTGGTGCTGCTGGATTGATCCAGAAAATATTATATCTCTCTAAGTTGCTCAGATTCTATTTACATATCTACCTCACACTCAGTACATTGTGTCCAGTTGTATATAAACAGGTTCTGATTATTGTTTTGTGTCCACCCCAGGTGATCTGGAAAAGGAGCAAAACCAAGATCCGGAACCAACTAACGGAAATGGTTACACTACTACTCCGGAGTTCATCAAACGTAAGAGTCCTCTAGATAGTACAGCTTTCTCTTCACCACTACAACCTTATACTGTAGTATAGAAGATACGGGTGCTTATGTATAAACCTAAAGTTGGGCAATTTTGGGGCAAACCTTATGGGCCACAGGTGATAAATAAATTTATCCAAATGCTAGATCGGCCTTCAATGTTTTACTCCACAATACTTTGGAGACCTGTATAAAAGTCTAAGGGATTAAAACTCCATTTCATTGAATAGAAAAGTTAATTTGCCCCCACTGGTGCTGCTGGATTGATCCAGAAAATATTATATCTCTCTAAGTTGCACAGATTCTATTTACATATCTACCTCACACTCAGTACATTGTGTCCAGTTGTATATAAACAGGTTCTAATTATTGTTTTGTGTCCACCCCAGGTGATCTGGAAAAGGAGCAAAACCAAGATCCGGAACCAACTAACGGAAATGGTTACACTACTGCTCCGGAGTTCAATGAAGGTAAGAGTCCTCTAGACAGTACAGCTTTCTCTTCACCACTACAACCTTATACTGTAGTATAGAAGATACAGGTCCTTCTGTATAAACCGAAAGTTGGAGAATTTGGGGGCAAACCTAATGGGCCACAGGTGACAAATAAAAATTCTCAAGATTACCATTCATTTAAACAGCACTTACAACCATTTGAATGATAGATCGGCCTTCAATGTTTTACTCCACAATTCGTTGGAGACCTGTATAAAAGTCTAAGGGATTAAAACTCCATTTCATTGAATAGAAAAGTTAATTTGTCCCCAGTGGTGCTGCTGGATTGATCCAGAAAATATTATATCTCTCTAAGTTTCACAGATTCTAATTACATATCTACCTCACACTCAGTACATTGTGTCCAGTTGTATAAAAATAGGTTCTGATTATTGTTTTGTGTCCACCCCAAGTGATTTGGAAAAGGAACAAAACCAAGATCCGGAACCAACTAACGGAAATGGTTACACTACTGCTCCGGAGTTCATCAAACGTAAGAGTCCTCTAGACAGTACAGCTTTCTCTTCACCACTACAACCTCATACTGTAGTATAGAAGATACGGGTGCTTAAGTATAAACCGAAAGTTGGGCAATTTTGGGGCAAACCTTATGGGCCACAGGTGATAAATAAATGTATCCAAATTACCATTCATTTAAACAGCACTTACAACCATTTGAATGCTAGATCGGCCTTCAATGTTTTACTCCACAATACGTTGGAGACCTGTATAAAAGTCTATGGGATTAAAACTCCATTTCATTGAATAGAAAAGTTAATTTGTCCCCACTGGTGCTGCTGAATTGATCAAGAAAATATTATATCTCTTTAAGTTGCACAGATTCAATTTACATATCTACCTCACACTCAGTACATTGTGTCCAGTTGTATATAAACAGGTTCTTATAATTGTTTTGTGTCCACCCCAGGTGATCTGGAAAAGGAGCAAAACCAAGATCCGGAACCAACTAACGGAAATGGTTACACTACTGCTCCGGAGTTCATTGAAGGTAAGAGTCCTCTAGACAGTACAGCTTTCTCTTCCCCACTACAACCTTATACTGTAGTATAGAAGATACAGGTCCTTATGTATAAACCTAAAGTTGGACAATTTGGGGACAAACCTAATGGGCCACAGGTGACAAATAAAAATTCTCAAGATTACCATTCATTTAAACAGCACTTACAACCATTTGAATGCCAGATCGTCCTTCAATGTTTCACTCCACAATACGTTGGAGACCTGTATAAAAGTCTATGGGATTAAAACTCCATTTCATTGAATAGAAAAGTTAATTTGTCCCCACTGGTGCTGCTGGATTGATCCAGAAAATATTATATCTCTCTAAGTTGCACAGATTCTTTTTACATATCTACCTCACACTCAGTACATTGTGTCCAGTTGTATATGAACAGGTTCTAATTATTGTTTTGTGTCCACCCCAGGTGATCTGGAAAAGGAGAAAAAACCAAGATCCGGAACCAACTAACGGAAATGGTTACACTACTGCTCCGGGGTTCAATGAAGGTAAGAGTCCTCTAGACAGTACAGCTTTCTCTTCACTACTACAACCTTATACTGTAGTATAGAAGATACAGGTCCTTATGTATAAACCGAAAGTTGGACAATTTGGGGGCAAACCTAATGGGCCACAGGTGACAAATAAAAATTCTCAAGATTACCATTCATTTAAACAGCACTTACAACCATTTGAATGATAGATCGGTCTTCAATGTTTTACTCCACAATACGTTGGAGACCTATATAAAAGTCTAAGGGATTAAAACTCCATTTCATTGAATAGAAAAGTTAATTTGTCCCAAGTGGTGCTGCTGGATTGATCCAGAAAATATGATATCTCTCTAAGTTTCACAGATTCTAATTACATATCTACCTCACACTCAGTACATTGTGTCCAGTTGTATATAAATAGGTTCTGATTATTGTATTGTGTCCACCCCAGGTGATCTGGAAAAGGAGCAAAACCAAGATCAGGAACCAACTAACGGAAATGGTTACACTACTGCTCCGGAGTTCATCAAACGTAAGAGTCCTCTAGACAGTACAGCTTTCTCTTCACCACTACAACCTCATACTGTAGTATAGAAGATACGGGTGCTTATGTATAAACCTAAAGTTGGGCAATTTTGGGGCAAACCTTATGAGCCACAGGTGATAAATAAATGTATCCAAATTACCATTTATTTAAACAGCACTTACAACCATTTGAACGCTAGATCAGCCTTCAATGTTTTACTCCACAATACGTTGGAGACCTGTATAAAAGTCTATGGGATTAAAACTCCATTTCATTGAATAGAAAAGTTAATTTGTCCCCAGTGGTGCTGCAGGATTGATCCAGAAAATATTATATCTCTTTAAGTTGCACAGATTCTATTTACATATCTACCTCACACTCAGTACATTGTGTCCAGTTGTATATAAACAGGTTTTTATAATTGTTTTGTGTCCACCCCAGGTGATCTGGAAAAGGAGCAAAATCAAGATCCGGAACCAACTAACGGAAATGGTTACACTACTGCTCCGGAGTTCATTGAAGGTAAGAGTCCTCTAGACAGTACAGCTTCTCTTCACCACTACAACCTTATACTGTAGTATAGAAGATACAGGTCCTTATGTATAAACCGAAAGTTGGACAATTTGGGGGCAAACCTAATGGGCCACAGGTGACAAATAAAAATTCTCAAGATTACCATTCATTTAAACAGCACTTACAACCATTTGAATGCCAGATCGGCCTTCAATGTTTTACTCCAGAATACGTTGGAGACCTGTATAAAAGTCTATGGGATTAAAACTCCATTTCATTGAATAGAAAAGTTAATTTGTCCCCACTGGTGCTGATGGATTGATCCAGAAAATATTATATCTCTCTAAGTTGCACAGATTCTATTTACATATCTACGTCACACTCAGTACATTGTGTCCAGTTGTATATAAACAGGTTCTGATTATTGTTTTGTGTCCACCCCAGGTGATCTAGAAAAGGAGCAAAACCAAGATCCGGAACCAACTAACGGAAATGCTTACACTACTGCTCCGGAGTTCATTGAAGGTAAGAGTCCTCTAGACAGTACAGCTTCTCTTCACCACTACAACCTTATACTGTAGTATAGAAGATACAGGTCCTTATGTATAAACCGAAAGTTGGACAATTTGGGGGCAAACCTAATGGGCCACAGGTGACAAATAAAAATTCTCAAGATTACCATTCATTTAAACAGCACTTACAACCATTTGAATGCTAGATCGGCCTTCAATGTTTTACTCCACAATACGTTGCAGAACTGTATAAAAGTCTATGGGATTAAAACTCCATTTCATTGTATAGAAAAGTTAATTTGTCCCCAGTGGTGCTGCAGGATTGATCCAGAAAATATTATATCTCTCTAAGTTGCACAGATTCTATTTACATATCTACCTCACACTCAGTACATTGTGTCCAGTTGTATATAAACAGCTTCTGATTATTGTTTTGTGTCCACCCCAGGTGATCTGGAAAAGGAGCAAAACCAAGATCCGGAACCAACTAACGGAAATGATTACACTACTGCTCCGGAGTTCATTGAAGGTAAGAGTCCTCTAGACAGTACAGCTTTCTCTTCACCACTACAACCTTATACTGTAGTATAGAAGATACAGGTCCTTATGTATAAACCGAAAGTTGGACAATTTGGGGGCAAACCTAATGGGCAACAGGTGACAAATAAAAATTCTCAAGATTACCATTCATTTAAACAGCACTTACAACCATTTGAATGCTAGATCGGCCTTCAATGTTTTACTCCACAAAACGTTGGAAACCTGTATAAAAGTCTATGGGATTAAAACTCCATTTCATTGAATAGAAAAGTTAATTTGTCCCCACTGGTGCTGCTGGATTGATCCAGAAAATATTATATCTCTCTAAGGTGCACAGATTCTATTTACATATCTACCTCACACTCAGTACATTGTGTCCAGTTGTATATAAACAGGTTCTTCTGATTATTGTTTTGTGTCCACCCCAGGTGATCTGGAAAAGGAGCAAAACCAAGATCCGGAACCAACTAACGGAAATGGTTACACTACTGCTCCGGAGTTCATTGAAGGTAAGAGTCCTCTAGACAGTACAGCTTTCTCTTCACCACTACAACCTTATACTGTAGTATAGAAGATACAGGTCCTTATGTATAAACCGAAAGTTGGACAATTTGGGGGCAAACCTAATGGGCCACAGGAGACAAATAAAAATTCTCAAGATTACCATTCATTTAAACAGCACTTACAACCATTTGAATGCCAGATCGGCCTTCAATGTTTTACTCCACAATACGTTGGAGACCTGTATAAAAGTCTAATGGATTAAATCTCCATTTCATTGAATAGAAAAGTTAATTTGTCCCCACTGGTGCTGCTGGATTGATCCAGAAAATATTATATCTCTCTAAGTTGCACAGATTCTATTTACATATCTATCTTACACTCAGTACATTGTGTCCAGTTGTAAATAAACAGGTTCTGATTATTGTTTTGTGTCCACCCCAGGTGATCTGGAAAGGAGCAAAACCAAGATCCGGAACCAACTAACGGAAATGGTTACACTACTGCTCCGGAGGTCATTGAAGGTAAGAGTCCTCTACACAGTACAGCTTTCTCTTCATCACTACAACCTTATACTGTAGTATAGAAGATACAGGTCCTTATGTATAAACCGAAAGTTGGACAATTTGGGGGCAAACCTAATGGGCCACAGGTGACAAATAAAAATTCTCAAGATTACCATTCATTTAAACAGCACTTACAACCATTTGAATGCTAGATCGGCCTTCAATGTTTTACTCCACAATCCATGGGAGACCTGTAAAAAAGTCTATGGGATTAAAACTCCACTTCATTGAATAGAAAAGTTAATTTGTCCCCACTGGTGCTGCTGGATTGATCCAGAAAATATTATATCTCTCTAAGTTGCACAGATTCTATTTACATATCTACCTCACACTCAGTACATTGTGTCCAGTTGTATATAAACAGGTTCTGATTATTGTTTTGTGTCCACCCCAGGTGATCTGGAAAAGGAGCAAAACCAAGATCCGGAACCAACTAACGGAAATGGTTACACTACTGCTCCGGAGTTCATTGAAGGTAAGAGTCCTCTAGACAGTACAGCTTTCTCTTCACCACTACAACCTTATACTGTAGAATAGAAGACACAGGTCCTTATGTATAAACCGAAAGTTGGACAATTTGGGGGCAAACCTAATGGGCCACAGGTGACAAATAAAAATTCTCAAGATTACCATTCATTTAAACAGCACTTCGAACCATTTGAATGCCAGATCGGCCTTCAATGTTTTACTCCACAATACGTTGGAGACTTGTATAAAAGTCTATGGCATTAAAACTCCATTTCATTGAATAGAAAAGTTAATTTGTCCCCACTGGTGCTGCTGGATTGATCCAGAAAATATTATATCTCTCTAAGTTGCACAGATTCTATTTACATATCTACCTCACACTCAGTACATTGTGTCCAGTTGTATATAAACAGGTTCTGATTATTGTTTTGTGTCCACCCCAGGTGATCTGGAAAAGGAGCAAAACCAAGATCCGGAACCAACTAACGGAAATGGTTACACTACTGTAAGGTTCATTGAAGGTAAAAGACCTCTAGACAGTACAGCTTTCTCTTCACCACTACAACCTTATACTGTAGTATAGAAGATACAGGTCCTTATGTATAAACCGAAAGTTGGACAATTTGGGGGCAAACCTAATGGGCCACAGGTGACAAATAAAAATTCTCAAGATTACCATTCATTTAAACAGCACTTACAACCATTTGAATGCTAGATCGGCCTTCAATGTTTTACTCCACAATACGTTGGAGACCTGTATAAAAGTCTATGATATTAAAACTCCATTTCATTGAATAGAAAAGTTAATTTGTCCCCAGTTGTGCTGCTGGATTGATCCAGAAAATATTATATCTCTCTAAGTTGCACAGATTCTATTTACATATCTACCTCACACTCAGTACATTGTGTCCAGTTGTATATAAAAAGGTTCTGATTATTGTTTTGTGTCTACCCCAGGTGATCTGGAAAAGGAGTAAAACCAAGATCCGGAACCAACTAACGGAAAAGGTTACACTACTGCTCCGGAGTTCATTGAAGGTAAGAGTCCTCTAGACAGTACAGCTTTCTCTTCACCACTACAACCTTATACTGTAATATAGAAGATACAGGTCCTTATGTATAAACCGAAAGTTGGACAATTTGGGGGCAAACCTAATGGGCCACAGGTGACAAATAAAAATTCTCAAGATTACCATTCATTTAAACAGCACTTACAACCATTTGAATGCCAGATCGGCCTTCAATGTTTTACTCCACAATACGTTGGAGACCTGTATAAAAGTCTAATGGATTAAAACTCCATTTCATTGAATAGCAAAGTTAATTTGTCCCCACTGGTGCTGCTGGATTGATCCAGAAAATATTATATCTCTCTAAGTTGCACAGATTCTATTTACATATCTACCTCACACTCAGTACATTGTGTCCAGTTGTATATAAACAGGTTCTAATTATTGTTTTGTGTCCACCCCAGGTGATCTGGAAAAGTAGCAAAACCAAGATCCGGAACCAACTAACGGAAATGGTTACACTACTGCTCCAGAGTTCATTGAAGGTAAGAGTCCTCTAGACAGTACAGCTTTCTCTTCACCGCTACAACCTTATACTGTAGTATAGAAGTTACAGGTCTTTATGTATAAACCGAAAGTTGGACAATTTGGGGGCAAACCTAATGGGCCACAGGTGACAAATAAAAATTCTCAAGATTACCATTCATTTAAACAGCACTTACAACCATTTGAATGCTAGATCGGCCTTCAATGTTTTACTTCACAATACGTTGGAGACCTGTATAAAAGTCTATGGGATTAAAACTCCATTTCATTGAATAGAAAAGTTAATTTGTCCCCACTGGTGCTGCTGGATTGATCCAGAAAATATTATATCTCTCTAAGTTGCACAGATTCTATTTACATATCTACCTCACACTCAGTACATTGTGTCCAGTTGTATATAAATAGGTTCTGATTATTGTTTTGTGTCCACCCCAGGTGATCTGGAAAAGGAGCAAAACCAAGATCCGGAACCAACTAACGGAAATGGTTACACTACTGCTCCGGAGTTCATCAAAGGTAAGAGTCCTCTAGATAGTACAGCTTTCTCTTCACCACTACAACCTTATACTGTAGAATAGAAGATACGGGTGCTTATGTATAAACCTAAAGTTGGGCAATTTTGGGGCAAACCTTATGGGCCACAGGTGATAAATAAATTTATCCAAATTACCATTCATTTAAACAGCACTTATAACCATTTGAATGCTAGATCGGCCTTCAATGTTTTACTCCACAAAACGTTGGAGACCTGTATAAAAGTCTATGGGATTAAAACTCCATTTCATTGAATAGAAAAGTTAATTTGTCCCCACTGGTGCTGCTGGATTGATCCAGAAATTATTATATCTCTCTAAGCTGCACAGATTCTATTTACATATCTACCTCACACTCAGTACATTGTGTCCAGTTGTATATAAACAGGTTCTAATTATTCTTTTGTGTCCACCCCAGGTGATCTGGAAAAGGAGCAAAACCAAGATCCGGAACCAACTAACGGAAATGGTTACACTACTGATCCGGAGTTCATTGAAGGTAAGAGTCCTCTAGACAGTACAGCTTTCTCTTCACCACTACAACCTTATACTGTAGTATAGAAGATACAGGTCCTTATGTATAAACCGAAAGTTGGACAATTTGGGGGCAAACCTAATGGGCCACAGGTGACAAATAAAAATTCTCAAGATTACCATTCATTTAAACAGCACTTAGAACCATTTGAATGCTAGATCGGCCTTCAATGTTTTACTCCACAATACGTTGGAGACCTGTATAAAAGTCTATGGGATTAAAACTCCATTTCTTTGAATAGAAAAGTCAGTTTGTCCCCACTGCTGCTGCTGGATTGATCCAGAAAATATTATATCTCTCTAAGTTGCACAGATTCTATTTACATATCTACCTCACACTCAGTACATTGTGTCCAGTTGTATATAAACAGGTTCTGATTATTGTTTTGTGTCCACCCCAGGTGATCTGGAAAAGGAGCAAAACCAAGATCCGGAACCAACTAACGGAAATGGTTACACTACTGCTCCGGAGTTCATTGAAGGTAAGAGTCCTCTAGACAGTACAGCTTTCTCTTCACCTCTACAACCTTATACTGTAGTATAGAAGATACAGGTCCTTATGTATAAACCGAAAGTTGGACATTTTGGGGGCAAACCTAATGGGCCACAGGTGACAAATAAAAATTCTCAAGATTACCATTCATTTAAACAGCACTTACAACCATTTGAATGCTAGATCGGCCTTCAATGTTTTACTCCACAATACGTTGGAGACCTGTATAAAAGTCTAATGGATTAAAACTCCATTTCATTGAATAGAAAAGTTAATTTGTCCCCACTGGTGCTGCTGGATTGATCCAGAAAATATTATATCTCTCTAAGTTGCACAGATTCTATTTACATATCTACCTCACACTCAGTACATTGTGTCCAGTTGTATATAAACAGGTTCTGATTATTGTTTGGTGTCCACCCCAGGTGATCTGGAAAAGGAGCAAAACCAAGATCCGGAACCAACTAACGGAAATGGTTACACTACTGCTCCGGAGTTCATTGAAGGTAAGAGTCCTCTAGACAGTACAGCTTTCTCTTCACCTCTACAACCTTATACTGTAGTATAGAAGATACAGGTCCTTATGTATAAACCGAAAGTTGGACATTTTGGGGGCAAACCTAATGGGCCACAGGTGACAAATAAAAATTCTCAAGATTACCATTCATTTAAACAGCACTTACAACCATTTGAATGCCAGATCGGCCTTCAATGTTTTACTCCACAATACGTTGGAGACCTGTATAAAAGTCTAATGGATTAAATCTCCATTTCATTGAATAGAAAAGTTAATTTGTCCCCACTGGTGCTGCTGGATTGATCCAGAAAATATTATATCTCTCTAAGTTGCACAGATTCTAATTACATATCTACCTCACACTCAGTACATTGTGTCCAGTTGTATATAAACAAGTTCTGATTATTGTTTTGTGTCCACCCCAGGTGATCTGGAAAAGGAGCAAAACCAAGATCCGGAACCAACTAACGGAAATGGTTACACTACTGCTCCGGAGTTCATTGAAGGTAAGAGTCCTCTAGACAGTACAGCTTTCTCTTCCCACTACAACCATATACTGTAGTATAGAAGATACAGGTCCTTATGTATAAACCGAAAGTTGGACAATTTGGGGGCAAACCTAATGGGCCACAGGTGACAAATTAAAATTCTCAAGATTACCATTCATTTAAACAGCACTTACAACCATTTGAATGCTAGATCGGCCTTCAATATTTTACTCCACAATACGTGGAGACCTGTATAAAAGTCTATGGGATTAAAACCCCATTTCATTGAATAGAAAAGTTAATTTGTCCCCAGTGGTGCTGCAGGATTGATCCAGAAAATATTATATCTCTCTAAGTTGCACAGATTCTATTTACATATCTACCTCACACTCAGTACATTGTGTCCGGTTGTATATAAACAGGTTCTGATTATTGTTTTGTGTCCACCCCAGGTGATCTGGAAAAGGAGCAAAACCAAGATCCGGAACCAACTAACGGAAATGGTTACACTACTGATCCGGAGTTCATTGAAGGTAAGAGTCCTCTAGACAGTACAGCTTTCTCTTCACCACTACAACCTTATATTGTAGAATAGAAGACACAGGTCCTTATGTATAAACCGAAAGTTGGACAATTTGGGGGCAAACCTAATGGGCCACAGGTGACAAATAAAAATTCTCAAGATTACCATTCATTTAAACAGCACTTCGAACCATTTGAATGCCAGATCGGCCTTCAATGTTTTACTCCACAATACGTTGGAGACCTGTATAAAAGTCTATGGCATTAAAACTCCATTTCATTGAATAGAAAAGTTAATTTGTCCCCACTGGTGCTGCTGGATTGATCCAGAAAATATTATATCTCTCTAAGCTGCACAGATTCTATTTACATATCTACCTCACACTCAGTACATTGTGTCCAGTTGTATATAAACTGGTTCTGATTATTGTTTTGTGTCCACCCCAGGTGATCTGGAAAAGGAGCAAAACCAAGATCCGGAACCAACTAACGGAAATGGTTACACTACTGCTCCGGAGTTCATTGAAGGTAAGAGTCCTCTAGACAGTACAGCTTTCTCTTCACCACTACAACCTTATACTGTAGTATAGAAGATACAGGTCCTTATGTATAAACCGAAAGTTGGACAATTTGGGGGCAAACCTAATGGGCCACAGGTGACAAATAAAAATTCTCAAGATTACCATTCATTTAAACAGCACTTACAACCATTTGAATGCTAGATCGGCCTTCAATGTTTTACTCCACAATACGTGGAGACCTGTATAAAAGTCTATGGGATTAAAACCCCATTTCATTGAATAGAAAAGTTAATTTGTCCCCACTGGTGCTGCAGGATTGATCCAGAAAATATTATATCTCTCTAAGTTGCACAGATACTATTTACATATCTACCTCACACTCAGTACATTGTGTCCAGTTGTATATAAACAGGTTCTGATTATTGTTTTGTGTCCACCCCAGGTGATCTGGAAAAGGAGCAAAACCAAGATCCGGAACCAACTAACGGAAATGGTTACACTACTGATCCGGAGTTCATCAAAGGTAAGAGTCCTCTAGACAGTACAGCTTTCTCTTCACCACTACAACCTTATACTGTAGAATAGAAGACACAGGTCCTTATGTATAAACCGAAAGTTGGACAATTTGGGGGCAAACCTAATGGGCCACAGGTGACAAATAAAAATTCTCAAGATTACCATTCATTTAAACAGCACTTCGAACCATTTGAATGCCAGATCGGCCTTCAATGTTTTACTCCACAATAAGTTGGAGACCTGTATAAAAGTCAATGGCATTAAAACTCCATTTCATTGAATAGAAAAGTTAATTTGTCCCCACTGGTGCTGCTGGATTGATCCAGAAAATATTATAACTCTCTAAGTTGCACAAATTCTATTTACATATCTACCTCACACTCAGTACATTGTGTCCAGTTGTATATAAACAGGTTCTGATTATTGTTTTGTGTCCACCCCAGGTGATCTGGAAAAGGAGCAAAACCAAGATCCGGAACCAACTAACAGAAATGGTTACACTACTGTTAGGTTCATTGAAGGTAAGAGACCTCTAGACAGTACAGCTTTCTCTTCACCACTACAACCTTATACTGTAGTATAAAAGATACAGGTCCTTATGTATAAACCGAAAGTTGGACAATTTGGGGGCAAACCTAATGGGCCACAGGTGACAAATAAAAATTCTCAAGATTACCATTCATTTAAACAGCACTTACAACCATTTGAATGCTAGATCGGCCTTCAATGTTTTACTCCACAATACGTTGGAGACCTGTATAAAAGTCTATGGGATTAAAACTCCATTTCATTGAATAGAAAAGTTAATTTGTCCCCACTGGTGCTGCTGGATTGATCCAGAAAATATTATATCTCTCTAAGTTGCTCAGATTCTATTTACATATCTACCTCACACTCAGTACATTGTGTCCAGTTGTATATAAACAGGTTCTGATTATTGTTTTGTGTCCACCCCAGGTGATCTGGAAAAGGAGCAAAACCAAGATCCGGAACCAACTAACGGAAATGGTTACACTACTACTCCGGAGTTCATCAAACGTAAGAGTCCTCTAGATAGTACAGCTTTCTCTTCACCACTACAACCTTATACTGTAGTATAGAAGATACGGGTGCTTATGTATAAACCTAAAGTTGGGCAATTTTGGGGCAAACCTTATGGGCCACAGGTGATAAATAAATTTATCCAAATGCTAGATCGGCCTTCAATGTTTTACTCCACAATACTTTGGAGACCTGTATAAAAGTCTAAGGGATTAAAACTCCATTTCATTGAATAGAAAAGTTAATTTGTCCCCACTGGTGCTGCTGGATTGATCCAGAAAATATTATATCTCTCTAAGTTGCACAGATTCTATTTACATATCTACCTCACACTCAGTACATTGTGTCCAGTTGTATATAAACAGGTTCTAATTATTGTTTTGTGTCCACCCCAGGTGATCTGGAAAAGGAGCAAAACCAAGATCCGGAACCAACTAACGGAAATGGTTACACTACTGCTCCGGAGTTCAATGAAGGTAAGAGTCCTCTAGACAGTACAGCTTTCTCTTCACCACTACAACCTTATACTGTAGTATAGAAGATACAGGTCCTTCTGTATAAACCGAAAGTTGGAGAATTTGGGGGCAAACCTAATGGGCCACAGGTGACAAATAAAAATTCTCAAGATTACCATTCATTTAAACAGCACTTACAACCATTTGAATGATAGATCGGCCTTCAATGTTTTACTCCACAATTCGTTGGAGACCTGTATAAAAGTCTAAGGGATTAAAACTCCATTTCATTGAATAGAAAAGTTAATTTGTCCCCAGTGGTGCTGCTGGATTGATCCAGAAAATATTATATCTCTCTAAGTTTCACAGATTCTAATTACATATCTACCTCACACTCAGTACATTGTGTCCAGTTGTATATAAATAGGTTCTGATTATTGTTTTGTGTCCACCCCAAGTGATTTGGAAAAGGAACAAAACCAAGATCCGGAACCAACTAACGGAAATGGTTACACTACTGCTCCGGATTTCATCAAACGTAAGAGTCCTCTAGACAGTACAGCTTTCTCTTCACCACTACAACCTCATACTGTAGTATAGAAGATACGGGTGCTTAAGTATAAACCGAAAGTTGGGCAATTTTGGGGCAAACCTTATGGGCCACAGGTGATAAATAAATGTATCCAAATTACCATTCATTTAAACAGCACTTACAACCATTTGAATGCTAGATCGGCCTTCAATGTTTTACTCCACAATACGTTGGAGACCTGTATAAAAGTCTATGGGATTAAAACTCCATTTCATTGAATAGAAAAGTTAATTTGTCCCCACTGGTGCTGCTGAATTGATCAAGAAAATATTATATCTCTTTAAGTTGCACAGATTCAATTTACATATCTACCTCACACTCAGTACATTGTGTCCAGTTGTATATAAACAGGTTCTTATAATTGTTTTGTGTCCACCCCAGGTGATCTGGAAAAGGAGCAAAACCAAGATCCGGAACCAACTAACGGAAATGGTTACACTACTGCTCCGGAGTTCATTGAAGGTAAGAGTCCTCTAGACAGTACAGCTTTCTCTTCACCACTACAACCTTATACTGTAGAATAGAAGATACAGGTCCTTATGTATAAACCGAAAGTTGGACAATTTGGGGACAAACCTAATGGGCCACAGGTGACAAATAAAAATTCTCAAGATTACCATTCATTTAAACAGCACTTACAACCATTTGAATGCCAGATCGTCCTTCAATGTTTCACTCCACAATACGTTGGAGACCTGTATAAAAGTCTATGGGATTAAAACTCCATTTCATTGAATAGAAAAGTTAATTTGTCCCCACTGGTGCTGCTGGATTGATCCAGAAAATATTATATCTCTCTAAGTTGCACAGATTCTTTTTACATATCTACCTCACACTCAGTACATTGTGTCCAGTTGTATATGAACAGGTTCTAATTATTGTTTTGTGTCCACCCCAGGTGATCTGGAAAAGGAGAAAAAACCAAGATCCGGAACCAACTAACGGAAATGGTTACACTACTGCTCCGGAGTTCAATGAAGGTAAGAGTCCTCTAGACAGTACAGCTTTCTCTTCACTACTACAACCTTATACTGTAGTATAGAAGATACAGGTCCTTATGTATAAACCGAAAGTTGGACAATTTGGGGGCAAACCTAATGGGCCACAGGTGACAAATAAAAATTCTCAAGATTACCATTCATTTAAACAGCACTTACAACCATTTGAATGATAGATCGGTCTTCAATGTTTTACTCCACAATACGTTGGAGACCTATATAAAAGTCTAAGGGATTAAAACTCCATTTCATTGAATAGAAAAGTTAATTTGTCCCAAGTGGTGCTGCTGGATTGATCCAGAAAATATGATATCTCTCTAAGTTTCACAGATTCTAATTACATATCTACCTCACACTCAGTACATTGTGTCCAGTTGTATATAAATAGGTTCTGATTATTGTTTTGTGTCCACCCCAGGTGATCTGGAAAAGGAGCAAAACCAAGATCAGGAACCAACTAACGGAAATGGTTACACTACTGCTCCGGAGTTCATCAAACGTAAGAGTCCTCTAGACAGTACAGCTTTCTCTTCACCACTACAACCTCATACTGTAGTATAGAAGATACGGGTGCTTATGTATAAACCTAAAGTTGGGCAATTTTGGGGCAAACCTTATGAGCCACAGGTGATAAATAAATGTATCCAAATTACCATTTATTTAAACAGCACTTACAACCATTTGAACGCTAGATCAGCCTTCAATGTTTTACTCCACAATACGTTGGAGACCTGTATAAAAGTCTATGGGATTAAAACTCCATTTCATTGAATAGAAAAGTTAATTTGTCCTCAGTGGTGCTGCAGGATTGATCCAGAAAATATTATATCTCTTTAAGTTGCACAGATTCTATTTACATATCTACCTCACACTCAGTACATTGTGTCCAGTTGTATATAAACAGGTTTTTATAATTGTTTTGTGTCCACCCCAGGTGATCTGGAAAAGGAGCAAAACCAAGATCCGGAACCAACTAACGGAAATGGTTACACTACTGCTCCGGAGTTCATTGAAGGTAAGAGTCCTCTAGACAGTACAGCTTCTCTTCACCACTACAACCTTATACTGTAGTATAGAAGATACAGGTCCTTATGTATAAACCGAAAGTTGGACAATTTGGGGGCAAACCTAATGGGCCACAGGTGACAAATAAAAATTCTCAAGATTACCATTCATTTAAACAGCACTTACAACCATTTGAATGCCAGATCGGCCTTCAATGTTTTACTCCAGAATACGTTGGAGACCTGTATAAAAGTCTATGGGATTAAAACTCCATTTCATTGAATAGAAAAGTTAATTTGTCCCCACTGGTGCTGATGGATTGATCCAGAAAATATTATATCTCTCTAAGTTGCACAGATTCTATTTACATATCTACGTCACACTCAGTACATTGTGTCCAGTTGTATATAAACAGGTTCTGATTATTGTTTTGTGTCCACCCCAGGTGATCTGGAAAAGGAGCAAAACCAAGATCCGGAACCAACTAACGGAAATGCTTACACTACTGCTCCGGAGTTCATTGAAGGTAAGAGTCCTCTAGACAGTACAGCTTCTCTTCACCACTACAACCTTATACTGTAGTATAGAAGATACAGGTCCTTATGTATAAACCGAAAGTTGGACAATTTGGGGGCAAACCTAATGGGCCACAGGTGACAAATAAAAATTCTCAAGATTACCATTCATTTAAACAGCACTTACAACCATTTGAATGCTAGATCGGCCTTCAATGTTTTACTCCACAATACGTTGCAGAACTGTATAAAAGTCTATGGGATTAAAACTCCATTTCATTGTATAGAAAAGTTAATTTGTCCCCAGTGGTGCTGCAGGATTGATCCAGAAAATATTATATCTCTCTAAGTTGCACAGATTCTATTTACATATCTACCTCACACTCAGTACATTGTGTCCAGTTGTATATAAACAGCTTCTGATTATTGTTTTGTGTCCACCCCAGGTGATCTGGAAAAGGAGCAAAACCAAGATCCGGAACCAACTAACGGAAATGATTACACTACTGCTCCGGAGTTCATTGAAGGTAAGAGTCCTCTAGACAGTACAGCTTTCTCTTCACCACTACAACCTTATACTGTAGTATAGAAGATACAGGTCCTTATGTATAAACCGAAAGTTGGACAATTTGGGGGCAAACCTAATGGGCAACAGGTGACAAATAAAAATTCTCAAGATTACCATTCATTTAAACAGCACTTACAACCATTTGAATGCTAGATCGGCCTTCAATGTTTTACTCCACAAAACGTTGGAAACCTGTATAAAAGTCTATGGGATTAAAACTCCATTTCATTGAATAGAAAAGTTAATTTGTCCCCACTGGTGCTGCTGGATTGATCCAGAAAATATTATATCTCTCTAAGGTGCACAGATTCTATTTACATATCTACCTCACACTCAGTACATTGTGTCCAGTTGTATATAAACAGGTTCTTCTGATTATTGTTTTGTGTCCACCCCAGGTGATCTGGAAAAGGAGCAAAACCAAGATCCGGAACCAACTAACGGAAATGGTTACACTACTGCTCCGGAGTTCATTGAAGGTAAGAGTCCTCTAGACAGTACAGCTTTCTCTTCACCACTACAACCTTATACTGTAGTATAGAAGATACAGGTCCTTATGTATAAACCGAAAGTTGGACAATTTGGGGGCTAACCTAATGGGCCACAGGTGACAAATAAAAATTCTCAAGATTACCATTCATTTAAACAGCACTTACAACCATTTGAATGCCAAATCGGTCTTCAATGTTTTACTCCACAATACGTTGGAGACCTGTATAAAAGTCTATGGGATTAAAACTCCATTTCATTGAATAGAAAAGTTAATTTGTCCCCACTGGTGCTGCTGGATTGATCCAGAAAATATTATATCTCTCTAAGTTGCACAGATTCTATTTACATATCTACCTCACACTCAGTACATTGTGTCCGGTTGTATATAAACAGGTTCTGATTATTGTTTTGTGTCTACCCCAGGTGATCTGGAAAAGGAGCAAAACCAAGATCCGGAACCAACTAACGGAAATGGTTACACTACAGCTCCGGAGTTCATCAAAGGTAAGAGTCCTCTAGATAGTACAGCTTTCTCTTCACCACTACAACCTTATACTGTAGTATAGAAGATACGGGTGCTTATGTATAAACCTAAAGTTGGGCAATTTTGGGGCAAACCTTATGGGCCACAGGTGATAAATAAATTTATCCAAATTACCATTCATTTAAACAGCACTTACAACCATTTGAATGCTAGATCGGCCTTCAATGTTTTACTCCACAATACGTTGGAGACCTGTATAAAAGTCTATGGGATTAAAACTCCATTTCATTGAATAGAAAAGTTAATTTGTCCCCACTGGTGCTGCTGGATTGATCCAGAAAATATTATATCTCTCTAAGTTGCACAGATTCTATTTACATATCTACCTCACACTCAGTACATTGTGTCCAGTTGTATATAAACAGGTTCGGATTATTGTTTTGTGTCCACCCCAGGTGATCTGGAAAAGGAGCAAAACCAAGATCCGGAACCAACTAACGGAAATGGTTACACTACTGCTCCGGAGTTCATCAAAGGTAAGAGTCCTCTAGATAGTACAGCTTTCTCTTCACCACTACAACCTTATACTGTAGTATAGAAGATACGGGTGCTTATGTATAAACCTAAAGTTGGGCAATTTTGGGGCAAACCTTATGGGCCACAGGTGATAAATAAATTTATCCAAATTACCATTCATTTAAACAGCACCTACAACCATTTGAATGCCAGATCGGCCTTCAATGTTTTACTCCACAATACGTTGGAGACCTGTATAAAAGTCTAATGGATTAAAACTCCATTTCATTGAATAGAAAAGTTAATTTGTCCCCACTGGTGCTGCTGGATTGATCCAGAAAATATTATATCTCTCTAAGTTGCTCAGATTCTATTTACATATCTACTTCACACTCAGTACATTGTGTCCAGTTGTATATAAACAGGTTCTGATTATTGTTTTGTGTCCACCCCAGGTGATCTGGAAAAGGAGCAAAACCAAGATCCGGAACCAACTAACGGAAATGGTTACACTACTGCTCCGGAGTTCACTGAAGGTAAGAGTCCTCTAGACAGTACAGCTTTCTCTTCACCACTACAACCTTATACTGTACTATAGAAGATAAAGGTCCTTATGTATAAACCGAAAGTTGGACAATTTGGGGGCTAACCTAATGGGCCACAGGTGACAAATAAAAATTCTCAAGATTACCATTCATTTAAACAGCACTTACAACCATTTGAATGCTAGTTCGGCCTTCAATGTTTTACTCCACAATACGTTGGAGACCTGTATAAAAGTCTATGGGATTAAAACTCCATTTCATTGAAGAGAAACGTTAATTTGTCCCCACTGGTGCTGCTGGATTGATCCAGAAAATATTATATATCTCTAAGTTGCACAGATTCTATTTACATATCTACCTCACACTCAGTACATTGTGTCCAGTTGTATATAAATAGGTTCTGATTATTGTTTTGTATCCACCCCAGGTGATCTGGAAAAGGAGCAAAACCAAGATCCGGAACCAACTAACGGAAATGGTTACACTACTGCTCCGGAGTTCATCAAAGGTAAGAGTCCTCTAGATAGTACAGCTTTCTCTTCACCACTACAACCTTATACTGTAGTATTGAAGATACGGGTGCTTATGTATAAACCTAACGTTGGACAATTTTGGGGCAAACCTTATGGGCCACAGGTGATAAATAAATTTATCCAAATTACCATTCATTTAAACAGCACTTACAGCCATTTGAATGCTAGATCGGCCTTCAATATTTTACTCCACAATACGCTGGAGACCTGTATAAAAATCTATGGGATTAAAACTCCATTTCATTGAATAGAAAAGTTAATTTGTCCCCACTGGTGCTGCAGGATTGATCCAGAAAATATTATATCTCTCTAAGTTGCACAGATTCTATTTACATATCTACCTCACACTCAGTACATTGTGTCCAGTTGTATATAAACAGATTCTGATTATTGTTTTGTGTCCACCCCAGGTGATCTGGAAAAGGAGCAAAACCAAGATCCGGAACCAACTAACGGAAATGGTTACACTACTGCTCCGGAGTCCATTGAAGGTAAGAGTCCTCTAGACAGTACAGCTTTCTCTTCACCTCTACAACCTTATACTGTAGTATAGAAGATACAGGTCCTTATGTATAAACCGAAAGTTGGACAATTTGGGGGCAAACCTAATGGGCCACAGGTGACAAATAAAAATTCTCAAGATTACCATTCATTTAAACAGCACTTACAACCATTTGAATGATAGATCGGCCTTCAATGTTTTACTCCACAATACGTTGGAGACCTGTATAAAAGTCTAATGGATTAAAACTCCATTTCATTGAATAGAAAAGTTAATTTGTCCCCACTGGTGCTGCTGGATTGATCCAGAAAATATTATATCTCTCTAAGTTGCACAGATTCTATTTACATATCTACCTCACACTCAGTACATTGTGTCCAGTTGTATATAAACAGGTTCTGATTATTGTTTTGTGTCCACCCCAGGTGATCTGGAAAAGGAGCAAAACAAAGATCCGGAAACAACTAACGGAAATGGTTACACTACTGCTCCGGAGTTCATTGAAGGTAAGAGTCCTCTAGACAGTACAGCTTTCTCTTCCCCACTACAACCTTATACTGTAGTATAGAAGATACAGGTCCTTATGTATAAACCGAAAGTTGGACAATTTGGAGGCTAACCTAATGGGCCACAGGTGAAAAATAAAAATTCTCAAGATTTCCATTCATTTAAACAGCACTTACAACCATTTGAATGCTAGATCGGCCTTCAATGTTCTACTCCACAATACGTTGCAGACCTGTATAAAAGTCTATGTTATTAAAACTCCATTTCATTGAATAGAAAAGTTAATTTGTCCCCACTGGTGTTGCTGGATTGATCCAGAAAATATTATATCTCTCTAAGTTGCACAGATTCTATTTACATATCTACCTCACTCTCAGTACATTGTGTCCAGTTGTATATAAACAGGTTCTTATAATTGTTTTGTGTCCACCCCAGGTGATCTGGAAAAGGAGCAAAACCAAGATCCGGAACCAACTAACGGAAATGGTTACACTACTGCTCCAGAGTTCATTGAAGGTAAGAGTCCTCTAAACAGTACAGCTTTCTCTTCACCACTACATCCTTATACTGTAGTATAGAAGATACAGGTCCTTATGTATAAACCGAAAGTTGGACAATTTGGGGGCAAACCTAATGGGCCACAATGACAAATAAAAATTCTCAAGATTACCATTCATTTAAACAGCACTTACAACCATTTGAATGCTAGATCGGCCTTCAATGTTTTACTCCACAATACGTTGGAGACCTGTATAAAAGTCTATGGGATTAAAATTCCATTTCATTGAATAGAAAAGTTAATTTGTCCCCAGTGGTGCTGCAGGATTGATCCAAAAAATATTATATCTCTCTAAGTTGCACAGATTCTATTTACATATCTACCTCACACTCAGTACATTGTGTCCAGTTGTATATAAACAGGTTCTGATTATTGTTTTGTGTCCACCCCAGGTGATCTGGAAAAGGAGCAAAACCAAGATCCGGAACCAACTAACGGAAATGGTTACACTACTGCTCCGGAGTTCATTGAAGGTAAGAGTCCTCTAGACAGTACAGCTTTCTCTTCACCACTACAACCTTATACTGTAGTATAGAAGATACAGGTCCTTATGTATAAACCGAAAGTTGGACAATTTGGGGGCAAACCTAATGGGCCACAGGTGACAAATAAAAATTCTCAAGATTACCATTCATTTAAACAGCACTTACAACCATTTGAATGCTAGATCGGCCTTCAATGTTTTACTCCACAATAAGTTGGAGACCTGTATAAAAGTCTATGGGATTAAAACTCCATTTCATTGAATAGAAAAGTTAATTTGTCCCCACTGGTGCTGCTGGATTGATCCAGAAAATATTATATCTCTCTAAGTTGCACAGATTCTATTTACATATCTACCTCACACTCAGTACATTGTGTCCAGTTGTATATAAACAGGTTCTGATTATTATTTTGTGTCCACCCCAGGTGATCTGGAAAAGGAGCAAAACCAAGATCCGGAACCAACTAACGGAAATGGTTACACTACTGCTCCGGAGTTCATCAAACGTAAGAGTCCTCTAGACAGTACAGCTTTCTCTTCACCACTACAACCTTATACTGTAGTATAGAAGATACAGGTCCTTATGTATAAACCGAAAGTTGGACAATTTGGGGGCTAACCTAATGGGCCACAGGTGACAAATAAAAATTCTCAAGATTACCATTCATTTAAACAGCACTTACAACCATTTGAATGCTAGTTCGGCCTTCAGTGTTTTACTCCACAATACGTTGGAGACCTGTATAAAAGTCTATGGGATTAAAACTCCATTTCATTGAAGAGAAACGTTAATTTGTCCCCACTGGTGCTGCTGGATTGATCCAGAAAATATTATATCTCTCTAAGTTGCACAGATTCTATTTACATATCTACCTCACACTCAGTACATTGTGTCCAGTTGTATATAAATAGGTTCTTATAATTGTTTTGTGTCCACCCCAGGTGATCAGGAAAAGGAGCAAAACCAAGATCCGGAACCAACTAACGGAAATGGTTACACTACTGCTCCGGAGTTCATTGAAGGTAAGAGTCCTCTAGACAGTACAGCTTTCTCTTCACCACTACAACCTTATACTGTAGTATAGAAGATACAGGTCTTTATGTATAAACCGAAAGTTGGACAATTTGGGGGCTAACCTAATGGGCCACAGGTGACAAATAAAAATTCTCAAGATTACCATTCATTTAAACAGCATTTATAACCATTTGAATGCTAGATCGGCCTTCAATGTTTTACTTCACAATACGTTGGAGACCTGTATAAAAGTCTATGGGATTAAAACTCCATTTCATTGAATAGAAAAGTTAATTTGTCCCCACTGGTGCTGCTGGATTGATCTAGAAAATATTATATCTCTCTAAGTTGCACAGATTCTATTTACATATATACCTCACACTCAGTACATTGTGTCCAGTTGTATATAAATAGGTTCTGATTATTGTTTTGTGTCCACCCCAGGTGATCTGGAAAAGGAGCAAAACCAAGATCCGGAACCAACTAACGGAAATGGTTACACTACTGCTCCGGAGTTCATTAAAGGTAAGAGTCCTCTAGATAGTACAGCTTTCTCTTCACCACTACAACCTTATACTGTAGTATAGAAGATACGGGTGCTTATCTATAAACCTAAAGTTGGGCAATTTTGGGGCAAACCTTATGGGCCACAGGTGATAAATAAATTTATCCAAATTACCATTCATTTAAACAGCACTTACAACCATTTGAATCCTAGATCGGCCTTCAATGTTTTACTCCACAATACGTTGGAGACCTGTATAAAAGTCTATGGGATTAAAACTTCATTTCATTGAACAGAAAAGTTAATTTGTCCCCACTGGTGCTGCTGGATTGATCCAGAAATTTTATATCTCTCTAAGTTGCACAGATTCTATTTACATATCTACCTCACACTCAGTACATTGTGTCCAGTTGTATATAAACAGGTTCTGATTATTGTTTTGTGTCCACCACAGGTGATCTGGAAAAGGAGCAAAACCAAGATCCGGAACCAACTAACGGAAATGGTTACACTACTGCTCCGGAGTTCATTGAAGGTAAGAGTCCTCTAGACAGTACAGCTTTCTCTTCACCTCTACAACCTTATACTGTAGTATAGAAGATACAGGTCCTTATGTATAAACCGAAAGTTGGACAATTTGGGGGCAAACCTAATGGACCACAGGTGACAAATAAAAATTCTCAAGATTACCATTCATTTAAACAGCACTTACAACCATTTGAATGCCAGATCGGCCTTCAATGTTTTACTCCACAATACGTTGGAGACCTGTATAAAAGTCTATGGGATTAAAACTCCATTTCATTGAATAGAAAAGTTAATTTGTCCCCACTGGTGCTGCTGGATTGATCCAGAAAATATTATATCTCTCTAAGTTGCACAGATTCTATTTACATATCTACCTCACACTCAGTACATTGTGTCCAGTTGTATATAAACAGGTTCTGATTATTGTTTTGTGTCCACCCCAGGTAATCTGGAAAAGGAGCAAAACCAAGATCCGGAACCAACTAACGGAAATGGTTACACTACTGCTCCGGAGTTCATTGAAGGTAAGAGTCCTCTAGACAGTACAGCTTTCTCTTCACCACTACAACCTTATACTGTAGTATAGAAGATACAGGTCCTTATGTATAAACCGAAAGTTGGACAATTTGGGGGCAAACCTAATGGGCCACAGGTGACAAATAAAAATTCTCAAGATTACCATTCATTTAAACAGCACTTACAACCATTTGAATGCTAGATCGGCCTTCAATGTTTTACTCCACAATACGTTGGGGACCTGTATAAAAGTTTATGGGATTAAAACTCCATTTCATTGAATAGAAAAGTTAATTTGTCCCCACTGGTGCTGCTGGATTGATCCAGAAAATATTATATCTCTCTAAGTTGCACAGATTATATTTATATATCTACCTCACACTCAGTACATTGTGTCCAGTTGTATATAAACAGGTTCTGATTATTGTTTTGTGTCCACCCCAGGTGATCTGGAAAAGGAGCAAAACCAAGATCCGGAACCAACTAACGGAAATGGTTACACTACTGCTCCGGAGTTCATTGAAGGTAAGAGTCCTCTAGATAGTACAGCTTTCTCTTCACCACTACAACCTTATACTGTAGTATAGAAGATACAGGTCCTTATGTATAAACCGAAAGTTGGACAATTTGGGGGCAAACCTAATGGGCCACAGGTGACAAATAAAAATTCTCAAGATTACCATTCATTTAAACAGCACTTACAACCATTTGAATGCTAGATCGGCCTTCAATGTTTTACTCCACAATACGTTGGAGACCTGTATAAAAGTCTATGTTATTAAAACTCCATTTCATTGAATAGAAAAGTTAATTTGTCCCCACTGGTGCTGCTGGATTGATCCAGAAAATATTATATCTCTCTAAGTTGCACAGATTCTATTTACATATCTACCTCACACTCAGTACATTGTGTCCAGTTGTATATAAACAGGTTCTGATTATTGTTTTGTGTCCACCCCAGGTGATCTGGAAAAGGAGCAAAACCAAGATCCGGAACCAACTAACGGAAATGGTTACACTACTGCTCCGGAGTTCATTGAAGGTAAGAGTCCTCTAGACAGTACAGCTTTCTCTTCGCCACTACAACCTTATACTGTAGTATAGAAGATACATGTCCTTATGTATAAACCGAAAGTTGGACAATTTGGGGGCTAACCTAATGGGCCACAGGTGACAAATAAAAATTCTCAAGATTACTATTCATTTAAACAGCACTTACAACCATTTGAATGCTAGTTCGGCCTTCAATGTTTTACTCCACAATACGTTGGAGACCTGTATAAAAGTCTATGGGATTAAAACTCCATTTCATTGAAGAGAAACGTTATTTTGTCCCACTGGTGCTGCTGGATTGATGCAGAAAATATTATATCTCTCTAAGTTGCACAGATTCTATTTACATATCTACCTCACACTCAGTACATTGTGTCCAATTGTATATTAACAGGTTCTTATAATTGTTTTGTGTCCACCCCAGGTGATCTGGAAAAGGAGCAAAACCAAGATCCGGAACCAACTAACGGAAATGGTTACACTACTGCTCCGGAGTTCATTGAAGGTAAGAGTCCTCTAGACAGTACAGCTTTCTCTTCCCCACTACAACCTTATACTGTAGTATAGAAGATACAGGTCCTTATGTATAAACCGAAAGTTGGACAATTTGGGGGCAAACCTAATGGGCCACAGGTAACAAATAAAAATTCTCAAGATTACCATTCATTTAAACAGCACTTACAACCATTTGAATGCTAGATCGGCCTTCAATGTTTTACTCCACAATACGTTGGAGACCTGTATAAAAGTCTATGTTATTAAAACTCCATTTCATTGAATAGAAAAGTTAATTTGTCCCCACTGGTGCTGCTGGATTGATCCAGAAAATATTATATCTCTCTAAGTTGCACAGATTCTATTTACATATCTACCTCACACTCAGTACATTGTGTCCAGTTGTATATAAACAGGTTCTGATTATTGTTTTGTGTCCACCCCAGGTGATCTGGAAAAGGAGCAAAACCAAGATCCGGAACCAACTAACGGAAATGGTTACACTACTGCTCCGGAGTTCATTGAAGGTAAGAGTCCTCTAGACAGTACAGCTTTCTCTTCACCACTACAACCTTATACTGTAGTATAGAAGATACATGTCCTTATGTATAAACCGAAAGTTGGACAATTTGGGGGCTAACCTAATGGGCCACAGGTGACAAATAAAAATTCTCAAGATTACTATTCATTTAAACAGCACTTACAACCATTTGAATGCTAGTTCGGCCTTCAATGTTTTACTCCACAATACGTTGGAGACCTGTATAAAAGTCTATGGGATTAAAACTCCATTTCATTGAAGAGAAACGTTATTTTGTCCCACTGGTGCTGCTGGATTGATGCAGAAAATATTATATCTCTCTAAGTTGCACAGATTCTATTTACATATCTACCTCACACTCAGTACATTGTGTCCAATTGTATATTAACAGGTTCTTATAATTGTTTTGTGTCCACCCCAGGTGATCTGGAAAAGGAGCAAAACCAAGATCCGGAACCAACTAACGGAAATGGTTACACTACTTCTCCGGAGTTCATTGAAGGTAAGAGTACTCTAGACAGTACAGCTTTCTCTTCACCACTACAACCTTATACTGTAGTATAGAAGATACAGGTCTTTATGTATAAACCGAAAGTTGGACAATTTGGGGGCAAACCTAATGGGCCACAGGTGACAAATAAAAATTCTCAAGATTACCATTCATTTAAACAGCACTTACAACCATTTGAATGCTAGATCGGCCTTCAATGTTTTACTTCACAATACGTTGGAGACCTGTATAAAAGTCTATGGGATTAAAACTCCATTTCATTGAATAGAAAAGTTAATTTGTCCCCACTGGTGCTGCTGGATTGATCCAGAAAATATTATATCTCTCTAAGTTGCACAGATTCTATTTACATATATACCTCACACTCAGTACATTGAGTCCAGTTGTATATAAATATGTTCTGATTATTGTTTTGTGTCCACCCCTGGTGATCTGGAAAAGGAGCAAAACCAAGAACCAGAACCAACTAACGGAAATGGTTACACTACTGCTCCGAAGTTCATCAAACGTAAGAGTCCTCTAGACAGTACAGCTTTCTCTTCACCACTACAACCTTATACTGTAGTATAGAAGATACGGGTGCTTATATATAAACCTAAAGTTGGGCAATTTTGGGGCAAACCTTATGGGCCACAGGTGATAAATAAATTTATCCAAATTACCATTCATTTAAACAGCACTTACAACCATTTGAATGCTTGATCGGCCTTCAATGTTTTACTCCACAATATGTTGGAGACCTGTATAAAAGTCTATGGGATTAAAACTTCATTTCATTGAATAGAAAAGTTAATTTGTCCCCACTGGTGCTGCTGGATTGATCCAGAAAATATTATATCTCTCTAAGTTGCACAGATTTTATTTACATATCTACCTCACACTCAGTACATTGTGTCCAGTTGTATATAAACAGGTTCTAATTATTGTTTTGTGTCCACCCCAGGTGATCTGGAAAAGGAGCAAAACCAAGATCCGGAACCAACTAACAGAAATGCTTACACTACTGCTTCGGAGTTCATTGAAGGTAAGAGTCCTCTAGACAGTACAGCTTTCTCTTCACCACTACAACCTTATACTGTAGTATAGAAGATACAGGTCCTTATGTATAAACCGAAAGTTGGACAATTTGGTGGCAAACCTAATGGGCCACAGGTGACAAATAAAAATTCTCAAGATTACCATTCATTTAAACAGCACTTACAACCATTTGAATGCTAGATCGGCCTTCAATGTTTTACTCCACAATACGTTGGAGATCTGTATAAACGTCTATGGGATTAAAACTCCATTTCATTGAATAGAAAAGTTAATTTGTCCCCACTGGTGCTGCTGGATTGATCCAGAAAATATTATATCTCTCTAAGTTGCACATATTCTATTTACATATCTACCTCACAATCAGTACATTGTGTCCAGTTGTATATAAACAGGTTCTGATTATTGTTTTGTGTCCACCCCAGGTGATCTGGTAAAGGAGCAAAACCAAGATCCGGAACCAACTAACGGAAATGGTTACACTACTGCTCCGGAGTTCATCAAAGGTAAGAGTCCTCTAGATAGTACAGCTTTCTCTTCACCACTACAACCTTATACTGTAGTATAGAAGATACGGGTGCTTATGTATAAACCTAAAGTTGGACAATTTTGGGGCAAACCTTATGGGCCACAGGTGATAAATAAATGTATCCAAATTACCATTCATTTAAACAGCACTTACAACCATTTGAATCCTAGATCGGCCTTCAATGTTTTACTCCACAATACGTTGGAGACCTGTATAAAAGTCTATGGGATTAAAACTTCATTTCATTGAATAGAAAAGTTAATATGTCCCCACTGGTGCTGCTGGATTGATCCAGAAATTTTATATCTCTCTAAGTTGCACAGATTCTATTTACATATCTACCTCACACTCAGTACATTGTGTTCAGTTGTATATAAACAGGTTCTGATTATTGTTTTGTGTCCACCCCAGGTGATCTGGAAAAGGAGCAAAACCAAGATCCGGAACCAACTAACGGAAATGGTTACACTACTGCTCCGGAGTTCATTGAAGGTAAGAGTCCTCTAGACAGTACAGCTTTCTCTTCACCTCTACAACCTTATACTGTAGTATAGAAGATACAGGTCCTTATGTATAAACCGAAAGTTGGACAATTTGGGGGCAAACCTAATGGACCACAGGTGACAAATAAAAATTCTCAAGATTACCATTCATTTAAACAGCACTTACAACCATTTGAATGCCAGATCGGCCTTCAATGTTTTACTCCACAATACGTTGGAGACCTGTATAAAAATCTATGGGATTAAAACTCCATTTCATTGAATAGAAAAGTTAATTTGTCCCCACTGGTGCTGCTGGATTGATCCAGAAAATATTCTATCTCTCTAAGTTGCACAGATTCTATTTACATATCTACCTCACACTCAGTACACTGTGTCCAGTTGTATATAAACAGGTTCTGATTATTGTTTTGTGTCCACCCCAGGTGATCTGGAAAAGGAGCAAAACCAAGATCCGGAACCAACTAACGGAAATGGTTACACTACTGCTCCGGAGTTCATTGAAGGTAAGAGTCCTCTAGACAGTACAGCTTTCTCTTCACCACTACAACCTTATACTGTAGTATAGAAGATACAGGTCCTTATGTATAAACCGAAAGTTGGACAATTTGGGGGCAAACCTAATGGGCCACAGGTGACAAATAAAAATTCTCAAGATTACCATTCATTTAAACAGCACTTACAGCCATTTGAATGCTAGATCGGCCTTCAATGTTTTACTCCACAATACGTTGGGGACCTGTATAAAACTTTATGGGATTAAAACTCCATTTCATTGAATAGAAAAGTTAATTTGTCCCCACTGGTGCTGCTGGATTGATCCAGAAAATATTATATCTCTCTAAGTTGCACAGATTCTATTTACATATCTACCTCACACTCAGTACATTGTGTCCAGTTGTATATAAACAGGTTCTGATTATTGTTTTGTGTCCACCCCAGGTGATCTGGAAAAGGAGCAAAACCAAGATCCGGAACCAACTAACGGAAATGGTTACACTACTGCTCCGGAGTTCATTGAAGGTAAGAGTCCTCTAGACAGTACAGCTTTCTCTTCACCACTACAACCTTACACTGTAGTATAGAAGATACAGGTCCTTATGTATAAACCGAAAGTTGGACATTTTGGGGGCAAACCTAATGGGCCACAGGTGACAAATAAAAATTCTCAAGATTACCATTCATTTAAACAACACTTACAACCATTTGAATGCTAGATCGGCCTTCAATGTATTACTCCACAATACGTTGGAGACCTGTATAAAAGTCTATGGGATTAAAACTCCATTTCATTGAATAGAAAAGTTAATTTGTCCCCACTGGTGCTGCTGGATTGATCCAGAAAATATTATATCTCTCTAAGTTGCACAGATTCTATTTACATATCTACCTCACACTCAGTACATTGTGTCCAGTTGTATATAAACAGGTTCTGATTATTGTTTTGTGTCCACCCCAGGTGATCTGGAAAAGGAGCAAAACCAAGATCCGGAACCAACTAACGGAAATGGTTACACTACTGCTCCGGAGTTCATTGAAGGTAAGAGTCCTCTAGACAGTACAGCTTTCTCTTCACCACTACAACCTTATACTGTAGTATAGAAGATACAGGTCTTTATGTATAAACCGAAAGTTGGACAATTTGGGGGCAAACCTAATGGGCCACAGGTGACAAATAAAAATTCTCAAGATTACCATTCATTTAAACAGCACTTACAACCATTTGAATGCTAGATCGGCCTTCAATGTTTTACTTCACAATACGTTGGAGACCTGTATAAAAGTCTATGGGATTAAAACTCCATTTCATTGAATAGAAAAGTTAATTTGTCCCCACTGGTGCTGCTGGATTGATCCAGATAATATTATATCTCTCTAAGTTGCACAGATTCTATTTACATATATACCTCACACTCAGTACATTGAGTCCAGTTGTATATAAATATGTTCTGATTATTGTTTTGTGTCCACCCCTGGTGATCTTGAAAAGGAGCAAAACCAAGATCCAGAACCAACTAACGGAAATGGTTACACTACTGCTCCGAAGTTCATCAAACGTAAGAGTCCTCTAGATAGTACAGCTTTCTCTTCACCACTACAACCTTATACTGTAGTATAGAAGATACGGGTGCTTATATATAAACCTAAAGTTGGGCAATTTTGGGGCAAACCTTATGGGCCACAGGTGATAAATAAATGTATCCAAATTACCATTCATTTAAACAGCACTTACAACCATTTGAATGCTTGATCGGCCTTCAATGTTTTACTCCACAATATGTTGGAGACCTGTATAAAAGTCTATGGGATTAAAACTTCATTTCATTGAATAGAAAAGTTAATTTGTCCCCACTGGTGCTGCTGGATTGATCCAGAAAATATTATATCTCTCTAAGTTGCACAGATTTTATTTACATATCTACCTCACACTCAGTACATTGTGTCCAGTTGTATATAAACAGGTTCTAATTATTGTTTTGTGTCCACCCCAGGTGATCTGGAAAAGGAGCAAAACCAAGATCCGGAACCAACTAACAGAAATGCTTACACTACTGCTTCGGAGTTCATTGAAGGTAAGAGTCCTCTAGACAGTACAGCTTTCTCTTCACCACTACAACCTTATACTGTAGTATAGAAGATACAGGTCCTTATGTATAAACCTAAAGTTGGACAATTTGGGGGCTAACCTAATTGGTCACAGGTGACAAATAAAAATTCTCAAGATTACCATTCATTTAAACAGCACTTACAACCATTTGAATGCTAGATCGGTCTTCAATGTTTTACTCCACAATACGTTGGAGATCTTTATAAAAGTCTATGGGATTAAAACTCCATTTAATTGAATAGAAAAGTTAATTTGTCCCCACTGGTGCTGCTGGATTGATCCAGAAAATATTATATCTCTCTAAGTTGCACAGATTCTATTTACATATCTACCTCACACTCAGTACATTGTGTCCAGTTGTATATAAACAGGTTCTGATTATTGTTTTGTGTCCACCCCAGGTGATCTGGAAAAGGAGCAAAACCAAGATCCGGAACCAACTAACGGAAAGGTCCTTATGTATAAACCGAAAGTTGGACAATTTGGGGGCTAACCTAATGAGTCACAGGTGACAAATAAAAATTCTCAAGATTACCATTCTTTTAAACAGCACTTACAACCATTTGAATGCTAGTTCGGCCTTCAATGTTTTACTCCACAATACGTTGGAGACCTGTATAAAAGTCTATGGGATTAAAACTCCATTTCATTGAAGAGAAACGTTAATTTGTCCCCACTGGTGCTGCTGGATTGATCAAGAAAATAATATATCTCTCTAAGTTGCACAGATTCTATTTACATATCTACCTCACACTCAGTACATTGTGTCCAGTTGTATATAAACAGGATCTTATAATTGTTTTGTGTCCACCCCAGGTGATCTGGAAAAGGAGCAAAACCAAGATCCGGAACCAACTAACGGAAATGGTTACACTACTGCTCCAGAGTTCATTGAAGGTAAGAGTCCTCTAGACAGTACAGCTTTCTCTTCACCACTACAACCTTATACTGTAGTATAGAAGATACAGGTCTTTATGTATAAACCGAAAGTTGGACAATTTGGGGGCAAACCTAATGGGCCACAGGTGACAAATAAAAATTCTCAAGATTACCATTCATTTAAACAGCACTTACAACCATTTGAATGCTAGATTGGCCTTCAATGTTTTACTCCACAATACGTTGGAGATCTGTATAAAAGTCTATGGGATTAAAACTCCATTTCATTGAATAGAAAAGTTAATTTGTCCCCACTGGTGCTGCTGGATTGATCCAGAAAAAATTATATCTCTCTAAGTTGCACAGATTCTATTTACATATCTACCTCACACTCAGTACATTGTGTCCAGTTGTATATAAATAGGTTCTGATTATTGTTTTGTGTCCACCCCAGGTGATCTGGAAAAGGAGCAAAACCAAGATCCGGAACCAACTAACGGAAATGGTTACACTACTGCTCCGGAGTTCATCAAACGTAAGAGTCCTCTAGACAGTACAGCTTTTTCTTCACCACTACAACCTTATACTGTAGTATAGAAGATACGGGTGCTTATGTATAAACCGAAAGTTGGGCAATTTTGGGGCAAACCTTATGGGCCACAGGTGATAAATAAATTTATCCAAATTACCATTCATTTAAACAGCACTTACAACCATTTGAATGCTAGATCGGCCTTCAATGTTTTACTCCACAATACGTTGGAGACCTGTATAAAAGTCTATGGGATTAAAACTCCATTTCATTGAATAGAAAAGTTAATTTGTCCCCACTGGTGCTGCTGGATTGATCCAGAAAATATTATATCTCTCTAAGTTGCACAGATTCTATTTACATATCTACCTCACACTCAGTACATTGTGTCCAGTTGTATATAAACAGCTGCTTATAATTGTTTTGTGTCCACCCCAGGGGATCTGGAAAAGGAGCAAAACCAAGATCCGGAACCAACTAACGGAAATGGTTACACTACTGCTCCGGAGTTCATCAAAGGTAAGAGTCCTCTAGATAGTACAGCTTTCTCTTCACCACTACAACCTTATACTGTAGTATAGAAGATACGGGTGCTTATGTATAAACCTAAAGTTGGGCAATTTTGGGGCAAACCTTATGGGCCACAGGTGATAAATAAATTTATCCAAATTACCATTCATTTAAACAGCACTTACAACCATTTGAATGCTAGATCGGCCTTCAATGTTTTACTCCACAATACGTTGGAGACCTGTATAAAAGTCTGTGGGATTAAAACTCCATTTCATTGAATAGAAAAGTTAATTTGTCCCCAGTGCTGCTGCTGGATTGATCCAGAAAATATTATATCTCTCTAAGTTGCACAGATTCTATTTACATATCTACCTCACACTCAGTACATTGTGTCCAGTTGTATATAAATAGGTTCTGATTATTGTTTTTTGTCCAGCCCAGGTGATCTGGAAAAGGAGCAAAACCAAGATCCGGAACCAACTATCGGAAGTGGTTACACTACTGCTCCGGAGTTCATCAAACGTAAGAGTCCTCTAGACAGTACAGCTTTCTCTTCACCACTACAACCTTATACTGTAGTATAGAAGATACGGGTGCTTATGTATAAACCTAAAGTTGGGCAATTTTGGGGCAAACCTTATGGGCCACAGTTGATAAATAAATTTATCCAAATTACCATTAATTTAAACAGCACTTACAACCATTTGAATGCTAGATCGGCCTTCAGTGTTTTACTCCACAATACGTTGGAGACCTGTATAAAAGTCTATGGGATTAAAACTCCATTTCATTGAATAGAAAAGTTAATTTGTCCCCACTGGTGCTGCTAGATTGATCCAGAAAATATTATATCTCTCTAAGTTGCACAGATTCTATTTACATATCTATCTCACACTCAGTACATTGTGTCCAGTTGTATATAAACAGGTTCTTATAATTGTTTTGTGTCCACCCCAGGTGATCTGGAAAAGGAGCAAAACCAAGATCCGGAACCAACTAACGGAAATGGTTACACTACTGCTCCGTATTTCATTGAAGGTAAGAGTCCTCTTGACAGTACAGCTTTCTCTTCACCACTACAACCTTATACTGTAGTATAGAAGATACAGGTCTTTAGGTATAAACCGAAAGTTGGACAATTTGGAGGCAAACCTAATGGGCCACAGGTGACAAATAAAAATTCTCAAGATTACCATTCATTTAAACAGCACTTACAACCATTTGAATGCTAGATCGGCCTTCAATGTTTTACTCCACAATACGTTGGAGACCTGTATAAAAGTCTAAGGGATTAAAACTCCATTTCATTGAATAGAAAAGTTAATTTGTCCCCAGTGGTGCTGCTGGATTGATCCAGAAAATATTATATCTCTCTAAGTTGCACAGATTCTTTTTACATATTTACCTCACACTCAGTACAATGTGTCCAGTTGTATATAAATAGGTTCTGATTATTGTTTTGTGTCCATCCCAGGTGATCTGGAAAAGGAGCAAAACCAAGATCCGGAACCAACTAACGGAAATGGTTACACTACTGCTCCGGAGTTCATTGAAGGTAAGAGTCCTCTAGACAGTACAGCTTTCTCTTCACCACTACAACCTTATACTGTAGTATAGAAGATACAGGTCCTTATGTATAAACCTTAAGTTGGACAATTTGGGGGCAAACCTAATGGGCCACAGGTGACAAATAAAAATTCTCAAGATTACCATTCATTTAAACAGCACTTACAACCATTTTAAAGCTGGTTCGGCCTTCAATGTTTTACTCCACAATACGATGGAGACCTGTATAAAAGTCTATGGGATTAAAACTCCATTTCATTGAAGAGAAACATTAATTTGTCCCCACTGGTGCTGCTGGATTGATCCAGAAAATATTATATCTCTCTAAGTTGCACAGATTCTATTTACATATCTACCTCACACTCAGTACATTGTGTCCAGTTGTATATAAACAGGTTCTTATAATTGTTTTGTGTCCACCCCAGGGGATCTGGAAAAGGAGCAAAACCAAGATCCGGAACCAACTAACGGAAATGGTTACACTACTGCTCCGGAGTTCATCAAAGGTAAGAGTCCTCTAGATAGTACAGCTATCTCTTCACCACTACAACCTTATACTATAGTATAGAAGATACGGGTGCTTATGTATAAACCTAAAGTTGGGCAATTTTGGGGCAAACCTTATGGGCCACAGGTGATAAATAAATTTACCCAAATTACCATTTATTTAAACAGCACTTACAACCATTTGAATGCTAGATCGGCCTTCAATGTTTTACTCCACAATACGTTGGAGACCTGTATAAAAGTCTGTTGGATTAAAACTCCATTTCATTGAATAGAAAAGTTAATTTGTCCCCAGTGGTGCTGCTGGATTGATCCAGAAAATATTATATCTCTCTAAGTTGCACAGATTCTATTTACATATCTACCTCACACTCAGTACATTGTGTCCAGTTGTATATAAATAGGTTCTGATTATTGTTTTTTCTCCAGCCCAGGTGATCTGGAAAAGGAGCAAAACCAAGATCCGGAACCAACTATCGGAAGTGGTTACACTACTGCTCCGAAGTTCATCAAACGTAAGAGTCCTCTAGACAGTACAGCTTTCTCTTCACCACTACAACCTTATACTGTAGTATAGAAGATACGGGTGCTTATGTATAAACCTAAAGTTGGGCAATTTTGGGGCAAACCTTATGGGCCACATTTGATAAATAAATTTATCCAAATTACCATTCATTTAAACAGCACTTACAACCATTTGAATGCTAGATCGGCCTTCAGTGTTTTACTCCACAATACGTTGGAGACCTGTATAAAAGTCTATGGGATTAAAACTCCATTTCATTGAATAGAAAAGTTAATTTGTCCCCACTGGTGCTGCTGGATTGATCCAGAAAATATTATATCTCTCTAAGTTGCACAGATTCTATTTACATATCTATCTCACACTCAGTACATTGTGTCCAGTTGTATATAAACAGGTTCTTATAATTGTTTTGTGTCCACCCCAGGTGATCTGGAAAAGGAGCAAAACCAAGATCCGGAACCAACTAACGGAAATGGTTACACTACTGCTCCGGATTTCATTGAAGGTAAGAGTCCTCTAGACAGTACAGCTTTCTCTTCCCCACTACAACCTTATACTGTAGTATAGAAGATACAGGTCTTTAGGTATAAACCGAAAGTTGGACAATTTGGAGGCAAACCTAATGGGCCACAGGTGACAAATAAAAATTCTCAAGATTACCATTCATTTAAACAGCACTTACAACCATTTGAATGCTAGATCGGCCTTCAATGTTTTACTCCACAATACGTTGGAGACCTGTATAAAAGTCTAAGGGATTAAAACTCCATTTCATTGAATAGAAAAGTTAATTTGTCCCCAGTGGTGGTGCTGGATTGATCCAGAAAATATTATATCTCTCTAAGTTGCACAGATTCTATTTACATATTTACCTCACACTCAGTACATTGTGTCCAGTTGTATATAAATAGGTTCTGATTATTGTTTTGTGTCCACCCCAGGTGATCTGGAAAAGGAGCAAAACCAAGATCCGGAACCAACTAACGGAAATGGTTACACTACTGCTCCGGAGTTCATTGAAGGTAAGAGTCCTCTAGATAGTACAGCTTTCTCTTCACCACTACATCCTTATACTGTAGTATAGAAGATACGGGTGCTTATATATAAACCGAAAGTTGGACAATTTGGGGGCAAACCTAATGGGCCACAGGTGACAAATAAAAATTCTCAAGATTACCATTCATTTAAACAGCACTTTCAACCATTTGAATGCTAGTTCGGCCTTCAATGTTTTACTCCACAATACGATGGAGACCTGTATAAAAGTCTATGGGATTAAAACTCCATTTCATTGAAGAGAAACATTAATTTGTCCCCACTGGTGCTGCTGGATTGATCCAGAAAATATTATGTCTCTCTAAGTTGCACAGATTCTATTTACATATCTACCTCACACTCAGTACATTGTGTCCAGTTGTATATAAATAGGTTCTGATTATTGTTTTGTGTCCACCCCAGGTGATCTGGAAAAGGAGCAAAACCAAGATCCGGAACCAACTAACAGAAATGGTTACACTACTGCTCCAGAGTTCATCAAAGGTAAGAGTCCTCTAGATAGTACAGCTTTCTCTTCACCACTACAACCTTATACTGTAGTATAGAAGATACGGGTGCTTATGTATAAACCTAAAGTTGGGCAATTTTGGGGCAAACCTTATGGGCCACAGGTGATAAATAAATGTATCCAAATTACCATTCATTTAAACAGCACTTACAACCATTTCAATGCTAGATCGGCCTTCAATGTTTTACTCCACAATACGTTGGAGACCTGTATAAAAGTCTATGGGATTAAAACTCCATTTCATTGAATAGAAAAGTTAATTTGTCCCCACTGGTGCTGCTGGATTGATCCAGAAAATATTATATCTCTCTAAGTTGCACAGATTCTATTTACATATCTACCTCACACTCAGTACGTTGTGTCCAGTTGTATATAAACAGGTTCTGATTATTCTTTTGTGTCCACCCCAGGTGATCTGGAAAAGGAGCAAAACCAAGATCCTGAACCAACTAACGGAAATGGTTACACTACTGCTCCGGATTTCATTGAAGGTAAGAGTCCTCTAGAAAGTACAGCTTTCTCTTCACCACTACAACCTTATACTGTAGTATAGAAGATACAGGTCCTTATGTATAAACTGAAAGTTGGACAATTTGGAGGCAAACCTAATGGGCCACAGGTGACAAATAAAAATTCTCAAGATTACCATTCATTTAAACAGCACTTACAACCATTTGAATGCTAGATCGGCCTTCAGTGTTTTACTCCACAATACGTTGGAGACCTGTATAAAAGTCTGTGCGATTAAAACTCCATTTCATTGAATAGAAAAGTTAATTTGTCCCCAGTGGTGCTGCTGGATTGATCCAGAAAATATTATATCTCTCTAAGTTGCACAGATTCTATTTACATATCTACCTCACACTCAGTACATTGTGTCCAGTTGTATATAAATAGGTTCTGATTATTGTTTTGTGTCCACCCCAGGTGATCTGGAAAAGGAGCAAAACCAAGATCCGGAACCAACTAACGGAAATGGTTACACTACTGCTCTGGAGTTCATCAAACGTAAGAGTCCTCTAGACAGTACAGCTTTCTATTCACCACTACAACCTTATACTGTAGTATAGAAGATACGGGTGCTTATGTATAAACCGAAAGTTGGGCAATTTTGGGGCAAACCTTATGGGCCACAGGTGATAAATAAATTTATCCAAATTACCATTCATTTAAACAGCACTTACAACCATTTGAATGCTAGATCGGCCTTCAATGTTTTACTGCACAATACGTTGGAGACCTGTATAAAAGTCTATGGGATTAAAACTCCATTTCATTGAATAGAAAAGTTAATTTGTCCCCACTGGTGCTGCTGGATTGATCCAGAAAATATTATATCTCTCTAAGTTGCACAGATTCTATTTACATATCTACCTCACACTCAGTACATTGTGTCCAGTTGTATATAAACTGGTTCTGATTATTGTTTTGTGTCCACCCCAGGTGATCTGGAAAAGGAGCAAAACCAAGATCCGGAACCAACTAACGGAAATGGTTACACTACTGCTCTGGAGTTCATTGAAGGTAAGAGTCCTCTAGACAGTACATCTTTCTCTTCACCACTACAACCTTATACTGTAGTATAGAAAGATACAGGTCTTTATGTATAAACCGAAAGTTGGACAATTTGGGGGCAAACCTAATGGGCCACAGGTGACAAATAAAAATTCTCAAGATTACCATTCATTTAAACAGCACTTACAACCATTTGAATGCTAGATCGGCCTTCAATGTTTTACTCCACAATACGTTGGAGACCTGTATAAAAGTCTAAGGGATTAAAACTCCATTTCATTGAATAGAAAAGTTAATTTGTCCCCAGTGGTGCTGCTGGATTGATCCAGAAAATATTATATCTCTCTAAGTTGCACAGATTCTATTTACATATCTACCTCACACTCAGTACATTGTGTCCAGTTGTATGTAAACTGGTTCTGATTATTGTTTTGTGTCCACCCCAGGTGATCTGGAAAAGGAGCAAAACCAACATCCGGAACCAACTAACGGAAATGGTTACACTACTGCTCCGGAGTTCATCAAAGGTAAGAGTCCTCTAGACAGTACAGCTTTCTCTTCACCACTACAACCTTATACTGTAGTATAGAAGATACGGGTGCTTATGTATAAACCTAAAGTTGGGCAATTTTGGGGCAAACCTTATGGGCCACAGGTGATAAATAAATTTATCCAAATTACCATTCATTTAAACAGCACTTACAACCATTTGAATGCTAGATCGGCGTTCAATGTCTTAGTCCACAATACGTTGGAGACCTGTATAAAAGTCTATAGGATTAAAACTCCATTTCATTGAATAGAAAAGTTAATTTGTCCCCAGTGGTGCTGCTGGATTGATCCAGAAAATATTATATCTCTCTAAGTTGCACAGATTCTATTTACATATCTACCTCACACTCAGTACATTGTGTCCAGTTGTATATAAACTGGTTCTGATTATTGTTTTGTGTCCACCCCAGGTGATCTGGAAAAGGAGCAAAACCAAGATCCGGAACCAACTAACGGAAATGGTTACACTACTGCTCCAGAGTTCATTTAAGGTAAGAGTCCTCTAGACAGTACAGCTTTCTCTTCACCACTACAACCTTATACTGTAGTATAGAAGATACAGGTCCTTATGTATAAACTGAAAGTTGGACAATTTGGGGGCAAACCTAATGGGCCACAGGTGACAAATAAAAATTCTCAAGATTACCATTCATTTAAACAGCACTTACAACCATTTGAATGCTAGATCGGCCTTCAATGTTTTACTCCACAATACGTTGGAGACCTGTATAAAAGTCTATGGGATTAAAACGCCATTTCATTGAATGGAAAAGTTAATTTGTCCCCAGTGGTGCTGCTGGATTGATCCAGAAAATATTTTATCTCTCTAAGTTGCACAGATTCTATTTACATATCTACCTCACACTCAGTACATTGTGTCCAGTTGTACATAAACAGGTTCTGATTATTGTTTTGTGTCCACCCCAGGTGATCTGGAAAAGGAGCAAAACCAAGATCCGGAACCAACTAACGGAAATGGTTACACTACTGCTCCGGAGTTCATTGAAGGTAAGAGTCCTCTAGACAGTACATCTTTCTCTTCACCACTACAACCTTATACTGTAGTATAGAAGATACGGGTGCTTATGTATGAACCTAAAGTTGGGCAATTTTGGGGCAAACCTTATGGGCCACAGGTGATAAATACATTTACCCAAATTACCATTCATTTAAACAGCACTTACAACCATTTGAATGCTAGATCGGCCTTAAAAATCCATTTCTTTAATAGAAAAGTTTATTTGTCCCCAGTGGTGCTGCTGGATTGATCCGATTTCTTTGAGTTCTTCTTTTTTATACATAAGTTCCAGGGGTATACAAAACTGCAATGCACACAGCACCCTTGTACCTGCACTTCACATTCATTAGAGGGAGGGAACATCCTGTACCTCACACTCAGTAGATGGAGTTTATATTCTGTACCTCACACTTAGTAGAGGGAGGGAACATCCTGTACCTGACATTCAGTAGATGGAGGGCATTTCCTGTCCCTCACACTATGTAGAGATAGGGAAGATCCTGTATCTCAAACTCAGTAGAGGGAGAGAACATCCTATGCCTCACACTCATTAAAGGGAGGGTATATTCTGTACCTCACACTTAGTAGAGGGAGGGACCATCCTGTACCTGACATTTAGTAGATGGAGGGCATATCCTGTACCTCACAGTTAGCATTCCATTTACTTATCTACCTCACACTCAGTACATTGGGTCCAGTTATATATATAATTGTATATAAGCAGGTTCTGATTAATGTTTTGTGTGCACTCCCAGGTGAACTGGAAGAGGTTGTAGTTCATTGTCCAGCAGATGTTTCCACCAAGCAGAGCAGTCCTAAGTCCTCTGCAGGTGAGAATACTCGAGAGTATACAGCGTACTCTTCTCCTGTACCTTATTCTTGAGGATATAAGATTCTGGACCTTATATATTAGGTAACATGGAGCTGTTTTGGGGCAATCCTAATACATCATAGCGGGAAAATAGAAATTCCCCATGTTTCCATTGATTTATAAGTAGTGCATTGGATACCTCTCTGAAATTCAAGAGGTTTAAATCCCCTTTTAAATTAATGGTAGTTTTTACACTTTGCAGAGGGGAGGGAACATCATGTACCTTGCTCCCCAAGTGGGAGGGGAAAGTCTTTATCTAACACTCAGAAAGGGGAGGAGATATTCATACTTAATTTCCTGTACCTCCCACATGGTAGAGGGAGGACACTTCCTGTACCTCACACAATGTAGAGGAAGGCCATTCCCTGTATATCACACTCTGTAGAGGGAGAACATTTCTTGTAAATCACATTCTGCAGAGGAAGACACTTCCTGTTCCTCACACTCTGTCGGCGTTCGTCGAGGTTGCGACGCTCCATGGCAGGCCGTCGCGACGCAGGTCTCCGTCGGCGCCCGCCGGAGTTCCGGGTTTCGGAGCGGCGACGTCATGACGTCAGACGTCGCCGCGTCATCCGTGACGCGTAGGGAGATCCCCTATATAACTAAGCGTCTCAGGCTAGCTGACGCTTAGTTATTCAGCTAGCTCCCTCTCTCTGGTCGCTCTGCTGAATGTAGTTGTGTTCTCTGACCTCTGGCTAAGACCCAAACGATCCCCTGAACACTACCTGCACTGACCTTTGGCTAAAGACCCCAAACCATCCCCTGAACGCTACCTGCACTGACCTCTGGCTAAAGACCCTAGACCATTCTCTGAACGCTGCCTGCACTGACCTCTGGCTAAAGACCCTGGACCATTCTCTGAACGCTGCCTGCACTGACCTCTGGCTAAAGACCCTGGACCATTCTCTGAACGCTGCCTGCACTGACCTCTGGCTAAAGACCCTGGACCATTCTCTGAACGCTGCCTGCATTGACCTCTGGCTACTCTCCTGACTACTCTCCTGGCTCATCAACCATCTTCTCTTTTGGGCCATCCCCGGACCCTTCTCCACCTCTCCTTCCTTCATTTTATTGAACCTGTGACTTTGGGGGTCCTCAGTTATCTGTCTGGGGTTCTCCCACTGTTTCGGTTCTTTATTTGGGCTGCTCCTGCTATTGGGTTCCTACTCTACCTGATCCTATTCTCTGTTTTTCCATCTCCCTGATTATTTCGCTTTCTGCTAGTTCTTTGTGAGGTAATCATTTCCCACAGAGTACAGTTCAGCAAGCATACATACCTATTACTTCCTCCCGTGTAGTTTCGTCGCGGGTTGCTGACAGAATAACTAAGCCTTTTACCATGGAACCCGCAGGGCTGGTTGACGCCCTCTCGGCTTTAAGCAAACAAATCGCCACCCTTACGGACACCGTTCAGGACTTGCAGGCCAACCAAGCTACGATTCAGCATCGTCTGCAAGACTTACAGACCGCTTCGGGACACGGTCCTCCCTCTGTATCTTCAGGAGTGACACAACCAGTCACAGTACCTGATTTTTACGCAGGAGTTCTGGAACCCCGTGTTCCGTTGCCAGAGAAATTCTCTGGGGATAGAAAAGCCTATCTGGATTTCATCACCTCCTGCGAATTATTGTTCTCTGTGAATCCTAGATCCTATGCCACCGATTTCATCAAGGTCCGGACCACTATTTCCCTCCTTTCCGGAGAACCGCGGGCCTGGGCTCTCCATCTGCTCATGGATGAAAGTCCGGTACTCCGGTCTTGGGCTTCCTTCCGTAGGTCCCTGGATTCCTTATATGAGGACCCTCTACGTTCTTCCTCAGCTCAGAGTGCCATTAGAGCCCTCTCCCAGGGCAGGCGTCCGGTAGAGGACTACGTAGCGGAATTTCGTCGTCTCTCTATCGAGACCCAGTGGAATGAGCCTGCGTTGTTAGACCAGTTCCGTCTTGGCCTATCAGAATACCTCAAAGATGAACTGGCTCGTATCGGTATACCTCCCTCCTTAGAGGATTTGATCCTCCTTGTTATTCAACTGGACCGTCGTTTCCGTGAGCGTCGTCGGGAGAAGCAAGTCCCCTTGGCATCTTCCTTCCGCACGGCTCCCTCTTCTGTTCCTGATGCCCCTGTGGTTCTACCGTCGGTTCCTTCAGAAGAACCTATGCAGATAGGTCTGGTTCGTGGCCCCCTTACCGATGCGGAACGTATGCACCGTCGCCGGCTCAATCTCTGTCTCTACTGTGGAAAGGGAGGTCACATGCTTCGAACCTGCCCTAAGAAGCCTCGTTCCACTAGAGGTAAACCAAAAATGCCCTTTCAACCGTCTTTTGTTTCCACGGCTTCTGTGTCTCATTTGTCCTTTTCTGTCTCTTTACAGTGGGGCTCCCAGCGCAGTAACCTCACCGCCATCCTCGATTCTGGAGCCTGTGGTTGCTTTCTGGATCAGCAGACGGCTGATCGTTTGGGCATCCCTACACGACCTAGGCAGACCCCCAGACACCTGCAGTTGGCTGATGGCCGCGGTCTTCTGTCAGGTCCAGTCTCCTGGGAGACCTTACCACTTCAGCTTCAGATCGGTTCCAAACACAACGAGACCATAGTCTTCGATGTTATAGCTTCACCTTTACATCCCCTGATTTTGGGCCTCCCATGGCTACAGTTACACAATCCCCTGATCAACTGGTTCACGGGCTCTGTGTCCTTTTCCTCTCCTTTTTGCACGGACCATTGTTTGACTCCTTCTCAACTTCTGGCTCTTCACTCTACATCTGGGTCATCTGTCTCTCTACCTCCTGCATACCAGGAATACCTGGATGTTTTCGACCACAAGGGGGTGGAGGTACTACCCCCGCACAGGCCATATGACTGCCCCATTGATCTTCTCCCTGGGGCTCCCATTCCCTATGGCCGTATATATCCCCTCTCTGGACCGGAGCTTGGACACCTTAAAAATTACATTGATGAGAGCCTACGGCTGGGGTTCATCCGGCCTTCTACGTCCCCTGCGGGAGCAGGTATTTTCTTTGTCGGAAAGAAGGATGGAGGACTCCGGCCCTGTGTAGATTACCGGGACCTTAATAAGATAACCATAAAAAACCATTATCCTTTACCGCTAATTCCCGAGCTGCTGGAACGTCTTTCCTCCGCTAATGTATTTACTAAAATCGATTTAAGAGGAGCCTACAACTTGGTAAGGGTTCGTTCTGGTGACGAATGGAAGACGGCGTTCCGTACTCGGTACGGTCATTTTGAATACCTGGTCATGCCTTTTGGCCTTTGCAATGCTCCTGCTACTTTCCAACACTTCATCAATGATGTCTTCAAGGATCTATTGGATAACTTTGTAATTATCTACTTGGACGACATCTTAATTTACTCTTCAACCCTTACCGAACACCGGAATCATGTCAGGACTGTGTTGACACGTCTGCGAGAACATCAGCTCTTTGCTAAATTAGAAAAATGTCTCTTTGAGGTTTCCGAGGTATCTTTTCTTGGTTTCATCGTGTCCCCTGGTTGTGTCACCATGGACCCTCAGAAAGTGGCAGCCGTTTTGCAGTGGCCTATTCCTGACTCAAAGAAGGCAGTGCAGAGGTTTGTGGGGTTTTCCAACTTTTACAGGAGATTCATCAGAGGATTCTCTCGGGTTATCGCACCCATCACGGATCTTACCAAGCTCCATACACGTTTTCAGTGGACCGATGCTGCTCAGAGGGCCTTTAACCAGTTGAAACATATGTTTACACAGGCTCCCATCCTCTGCCAGCCGGATGTCCAGAGGCCATTTACGGTGGAGGTGGATGCTTCTGACACTGCTGTGGGGGCTATTTTGTCTCAACGTTCTGGTCCTAAAGACCTTCTCCACCCTGTAGCCTTCTATTCCCGGAAGCTCAATCCAGCTGAACGGAACTATGACATCAGTAACAAGGAACTGTTGGCTATTAAATGTGCACTAGACGAATGGAGACATCTTTTGGAGGGGGCCTTACACCCCGTGACAGTGTTCACCGATCACCGGAACCTTGAGTATTTAAGATCTGCCAGACGGCTGTGTCCTCGCCAGGCTAGATGGGCTTTATTCTTTTCTCGATTTTCCTTGCATATCACCTACCGGGCAGGCTCAAAGAATGGTAAAGCTGATGCCTTATCCCGAATGTACCCGGAGCTACCTCTACAATGTCAGGCACCGTCTGACACCATACTACAACCAAGCCATTTTTTACTACTTACGGACACCATTCTGGACCGTCTTCGCCAAAGTATAGTTGATGATCCAAACCCAGAGGGGTCTGATGGTTTGACTTTGTCTGAGGGCCTGCTGTTTCGGCAACACCAAGTTTTTATACCCGGGTCTTTCCGCCAGGAGGTTCTACAGCTGTTCCACGATCATCCTACCGCAGGACATGGGGGGTATGCCAAAACAATGGAAAACATACGCCGTTATTTCTGGTGGCCCGGTATGGGGGAAGATGTTCATACCTACGTTTCCACCTGTGATACTTGTGCCAGGATGAAAGACAGACACAGCAGACCATCAGGGTTGTTACACCCCTTACCGGTCCCGGCAGGTCCATGGCAAGACGTCACATTGGATTTCATTTCAGATCTGCCAATATCTAACCAACAGAACACCGTACTGGTCGTGGTTGACCGCTTCACTAAGATGGCCCACTTCCTGCCTACCAAAGGACTGCCTTCTGCTGCTCAAACTGCCGCTATGTTTCTGAAGGAGGTTTTCCGACTCCACGGAGTGCCTTCGTCAGTCACCTCAGATCGGGGACCCCAATTCATCTCTAAATTTTGGCGTTCCTTTTGCTCCAACTTGTCCATTTCCTGTAACTTGTCCTCAGGATACCACCCAGAGACTAACGGTCAAACGGAACGGACCAATCAGACTTTAGAGCAATACCTCCGCTGTTACGCTACGCATCTCCAAGATGATTGGTGTGGCCTCCTTCCCTTAGCGGAATTTGCCTACAATCACCAAGTACACCGCTCCATCCGTTCCTCACCGTTTTATGCCCTCTACGGCTACCACCCAAGGGCCATCCCCGGGTTGCCCCCGGACTTCGCGGTTCCTGATTCAGCTCTCCGTATCCAACGCCTACAAGTCTGTCAACGGTTGCTGTCTAACTTATTAACAGCAGCACAAAACTCCAGCAAGAGGCAGGCTGATGCCCATCGTTTACCGAGTCCTACCTACTCAGTGGGCGACAAGGTTTGGTTATCCTCATCTCATCTACGACTGTCTTGCCCAACCCGAAAGTTGGGTCCCCGGTTTCTTGGTCCATATACGGTTACTCAGGTCATTAACCCTGTGGCTGTCCGGCTTGCCCTGCCCTCCTCGGTGCGGGTACACCCTACTTTTCATGTATCTCTACTAAAACCGTGGAGACCCAGCCCACTCCCAGGGCGTGAACCGGTTCGGCCTCCACCTGTGTCTGTTCAGGGGCAGGATGAATATGTGGTACAGAAGATCCTGGACTCTCGCCTCCGGAGGGGCAGACTAGAGTACCTCGTTCATTGGTCCGGTTACGGTCCAGAGGATAGGTCTTGGGAGCCATTGGGGAACATTCATGCTCCGGCCCTACTACGGTCCTTCCATCGGGCTCACCCGTCTCGGCCTCGTCCCCTTTGCGCCCGGAGGTCGCTTGTTGGGGGTGGGCTCTGTCGGCGTTCGTCGAGGTTGCGACGCTCCATGGCAGGCCGTCGCGACGCAGGTCTCCGTCGGCGCCCGCCGGAGTTCCGGGTTTCGGAGCGGCGACGTCATGACGTCAGACGTCGCCGCGTCATCCGTGACGCGTAGGGAGATCCCCTATATAACTAAGCGTCTCAGGCTAGCTGACGCTTAGTTATTCAGCTAGCTCCCTCTCTCTGGTCGCTCTGCTGAATGTAGTTGTGTTCTCTGACCTCTGGCTAAGACCCAAACGATCCCCTGAACACTACCTGCACTGACCTTTGGCTAAAGACCCCAAACCATCCCCTGAACGCTACCTGCACTGACCTCTGGCTAAAGACCCTAGACCATTCTCTGAACGCTGCCTGCACTGACCTCTGGCTAAAGACCCTGGACCATTCTCTGAACGCTGCCTGCACTGACCTCTGGCTAAAGACCCTGGACCATTCTCTGAACGCTGCCTGCACTGACCTCTGGCTAAAGACCCTGGACCATTCTCTGAACGCTGCCTGCATTGACCTCTGGCTACTCTCCTGACTACTCTCCTGGCTCATCAACCATCTTCTCTTTTGGGCCATCCCCGGACCCTTCTCCACCTCTCCTTCCTTCATTTTATTGAACCTGTGACTTTGGGGGTCCTCAGTTATCTGTCTGGGGTTCTCCCACTGTTTCGGTTCTTTATTTGGGCTGCTCCTGCTATTGGGTTCCTACTCTACCTGATCCTATTCTCTGTTTTTCCATCTCCCTGATTATTTCGCTTTCTGCTAGTTCTTTGTGAGGTAATCATTTCCCACAGAGTACGGTTCAGCAAGCATACATACCTATTACTTCCTCCCGTGTAGTTTCGTCGCGGGTTGCTGACACACTCAGTAGAGGAAGGACATTTCCTGTACCTCACACTTGGTAGGGGGAGGACACTTCCTGTACCTCACACTTGATAGAGGGAGGACACTTCCTGTACCTCACACTTGGTAGAGGAAGGACACTTCCTGTACCTCATAGTCTACAGAGGCAGAGAACATATTGTATCGCTCTGTGTTGAAAGCATTCCATTTACTTATCTACCTTAAACTCAGTACATTGGGTTCTGTTGTATATAAACAGGTTCTGATTATTGGTATGTGTCCAACCCAGGTGATCTGCAAGGGTTTGAACTTCTAGATGGAGCAGATGTCTCCAGTGCACCTCTGATGGCCACTGCAGGTATGTCCTCTAGACAGTACCGCTTTCTCTTATCCTCTACCTTATACTGTAGTATAGAAGATACTGGGCCTTATGGATAAGCCTAAAGTTGGACAATTTTGGGGCAAACCTAATGCACCAAAGAGGGCAAATAAAAATTCCCCAAATTACCATTCATTTACACAGTGCTTTTAACCACTTGAATGCTAGACCGGTCTTTAATGCTTTGCTCCACAATACGTTGGAGACCTGTATAAAAGTTGATGGGATTAAAACTCCATTTCATTGAATAGAAAAGTTAATTTGTCCCCATTGGTGCTGCTGGATTGATCCGGATTTCTTTGAGTTCTTCTATTTTATACATAAGGCCCAGAGGTATACATAACTGAAATGCCATGGACCCCCTCACACTCAACAGATGTAGTGAACATCCTGTACCTCACCCTCAGTAGTGGGAGGGTACATCCTTTACCTTCACTCAGTAGAGGGAGGGAACATCCTATACCTCACACTCATTAAAAGGAGGGTATATTATGTACCTCACACTTAGTAGAGGGAGGGAGCATCCTGTCTGACATTCAGTAGATGGAGGGCATATCCTGTACCTCACACTTAGCATTCCATTTACTTATCTACCTCACACTCAATACATTGGGTCCAGTTATATATAATTGTATATAAGCAGGTTCTGATTAATGTTTTGTGTGTCCTCCCCAGGTGAACTGGAAGAGGTTGTAGTTCATTGTACAACAGATGTTAGCACCAAGCGGAGCAGTTATGAGTCCTCTGCAGGTAAGAATCCTCAGGAACATACAGCACACACTTCTCCTCTACCTTATTCTTGAGGATATAAGATTCTGGACCTTATATATAAGGTAACATGGAGCAGTTTTGGGGCAATTCTAATAGATCATGGTGGGAAAATAAAAATTCCCCAAGTTTCCATTGATTTATAAGTACTTTCTACACTAAAGAGGTCCCCAAGGCGTTTATCTACAATGCAATGGATACCTCTCTGAAATTCAAGAGGTTTTACTCCTTTTTTAAATTAATGTAGTTTTTACACTTAGCAGAGGGGAGGGAACATCCTGTACCTTGCTCCCCAAGTGGGAGGGGACATTCTTTATCTAACACTCAGAAAGGGGAGGAGACATTCATACTTCACTTCCTGTACCTCACACTCTATAGAGGCAGGGAACATATTGTATCTCTCTATGTTGCACTGATTCCATTTACATATCTACCTCACACTCAATGCATTGGGTCCAGCTGTATATAAACAGGTTTTGATTACTGTTTTGTGTCCACCTTGCACTGTGATACTGAGAATACACTGGAACTATGTCACACAGCAGCCAGGTGAATGGACTAAGATGCTGTGCGCCTTTAAGTAACAAGCCACAGCACATCAGAAAAGGTAGAGCTATCCACTATGACCTGCAACCAGTTGATATACAGACCACAAGCCTACCTCAAAGACTTTATTGGAAACCTTTTCCCAAGCCAATTATAAAGAAACTAAGAACTTTGAGAGTGTCACAGATCATTCTAATGGACTCTAATATTATGGCTAAGAGTGCTGGGATCACCACTCTTGAAGGAAGAAGGTTGGTCAGAGATCATATTAATGAACAGATGAAAATGGTTCAAATCCTCTAAACTGCAATTTGATTTACCCTTGCACGACCACTCCAAGCAAAGGACCTACAGAGCAAAAATGTGCTATGCAGCTTTTGGAGATTGTTACTATGTTGATTTTCAAGCTACAAGATTGTGGCCTGCGAAAGAAATTAAAGATGACCTTTGCCCGCGACCTGGTACCACCCAAGACAAGGTGAAATATAAAGAGTATCCTATTTTTACATGAATACTGGACAGAACACTCAAAAGGGCTTCTTTCCCAGAGGAAGAAATGATGCTAAGATTACATTCTGGGAAGGTGCTGAAGAAGAAGAGTATCGCTTTCCTGGCGGTGTTAAACCATACACTGGCGCTATATTCTGTTCCAATGCTATATATTCTGACTGGTGGAAAAAGGACTTGGAAGGTGATGGCTTTGATGAACTGTTATCTAAATTGAATAATGAAGTGTTAAATGAACACACAGGACGACTACATGATCAAGCTTTGCCTGTTGAATGGAATCTGGCTGGTAATGGAACTATGCTTCGCAGTTTAACTGCATGGGACACTTGTATGTAACCAAGATACACAGCTTTCCTTAATTCCTCCTACTACAGCCATTCGTGTAAAGACAAAGGAAATCTTTGCAATATAACCAAAGAGACGTTGATCAGACAAGGTATATGCAATCTAAGCATCCCTTCTCATGTATACTGATGTACACCATGCTCATGGTATGCTGAAGATCTTCCTGAAAATTCCTTCAAATGGCAGGCTAAGAAGATTGACCAAGGCTACTTATTTTTTACTGAGTTACCAGGTTTTTGGTGTGTGCAGCAGCATCAAATTGTTAATGCTACTTATTCCATTTACTCCCTGTTCCAGAAATGTCTCTCAGATAGTGCAATTTATAGAGTTGACACCGTCATACAAGGTATCAGGAGTAAGATGTCTGTCATGGTGGGTCCAGATGATGTACCCTGCGATTTTACACTCTGTATGCAGACTAATATTGCTGATTTGCCATACGCTGAGACTGTATGAGGGACCAACAATACGTTTGCTAATGTCACCTGTGCCCTCCATGACAAGGTCAGTAATGGTGCAAATGATAAAGGTGTTGGTAGAAAATTATTAAGTAATGTTGATGTTCTTATCACCACTGGACATTTGTTAAGTGATGCTGTGTCCACTATTAGTCAGATTTCTGATTCTAATGATGAAGAACTCAGGACAGGTATTCTTGTTTTAAAAGATCATATGGTTACCATCCTATCTACTGCTATGTCAGATTTTGCAACTCTAAATGAAGAGCTGAAAGCTTTATTGCTTCTCAACAAGCTCACTGCCACTAGACTAGATTAACTTTACAGAATGATAAAATAGACACTTCTCTCTTTAACATCACTTACATTGCTACACAGCTTGGCTTGTCAGATAAACAATCTGAAATTATGACTCATGTCTCTAAAGCCACTATTTATAACGTGAATGTACTCAAACACAGACAAGTAAAAAATCCTGATGATTGTCAATGGGAATTATCTGTTTACTATGAATTAATCATTCCAGGTGAGGTTTATACTACCAATTGGGAGATAATGAATATTGGTCATTTAACCAGCTCCCCTGGTAATTTTGCCTTGATTCAAATATAACAACCTTACAAATATATATCATCTAGATGTGATGCATTTTCTTATCTCAGTGTCAGTAATTGCAAAGACTTTGGTTATTTACTTTGTAATGATGTTACTACTCATTTACCCTGTGGCCTCCAAGGCACTGGTTCAGATTGCCCTATCACTGCAATTCCAGTTAAAGGCCCATACACCCTTGTTGTTCCATTGGAGAATGGATCTTATATCCTTATGTCTTCTTACAGTGATTGTAATATTCCCACTCTGAAGCCCTATATTGTTACAGTTAACACTACTGTATCTTGTTTTGATTACACCCTTACACCTCCAGGGCTCAGTCAAACCCTCTATAAGAGGAACTTAGCATTTTCTGTACCTCATATTGAAATTCAGATTCTTTACATGTCTGCATTCCTTGCTAACCTTAAGCACGTTCGGATAACCCTAGGCTCCACCCATGATAAAGTTGCCCTTCTTTTACAGAAAATACATTCTGCACTTCTCAGAGTTGATCTCCATGAGGGTGATTTTCCCCATTGGGCAAATAATCTTGGTAAATCCCTGGAAACTTTCCTTCCCACTATGGGTCATTTAATCTGTAACCTTGGACAAGGCCTAGGTACCCTGGTGGTGGTTTCCTTGGGGGTCTAGACACCTTTCATAGTTATGTTAAACCCCTCCTCTTCACTATACTAGGAATTGGTGTCATTTTTGTCTTCTTATACAGAATGTTTTCTCTTTTTTCTACTAAGAAGAGGCCTGAATAATACATTAGGCTCAGATGGCTTCCTCTGCTTGTTATCTTATAGGGATATTTCTCTTATACTCTTTGAATGGTATTCCTATATATGATTTACATTTACACATGCTTCTAGCAACATTTACTTTAACCTTTGCTTTTCCAAGTGTATTGTGGAACAATATATATAAGCACATTTAGCATGTAACTTTAACCCCTTAAGTGCTTAAGTTCCCTTCAGCCTTAATGGTATTTTCCTTGCACTAATTATGAGTATATTGTATTTTCTTATATCTCATTCACAGAGTTAAGATGTTGTGCTTCAAAAAGAAACAGAGCATCAGACGGCAAAGTTTGTCTGTCTTCTGTAATCCACACAGAACCACACTGAAATCTTATCTTCCTCAGGAGTCAGTTCACTCAATGTCACATATCTCTGTGACCCCTCCTGCTCTAGTGATTCTGATTTTTTACTGCAGACAGATAAAGAATTTTTTGTATAAAGGACCAGTGGCGTCGCCAGGGGGGGGGCCAGAGGGGGCCAGTGCCCCCCCTACATTCTACTGTGCCCCCCCATGTGCCCCCCCAATTTTGTTCAGTGTTTGTTTGTTTTTTTAAATATACCTGCTGGATTGCCGCTCTGACTGTCAGTCTGTGGACGGTGTGTTACATCATGGACGCCGCAAGGGAGCGCTTGGTAGCTTAAATCAGCGCTCCCTCGCAGCGTCCATGATGTGACACACAGTCCACACACTGACAGGGCGGCAATCCAGCAGATCTCCCGGCAGCAGGCTCTCTAGTATTACGGAGCGCTGGGAGATGACATCATCTCCCAGCGCTCTGCATTAGGGAGTACCGCGCGCGGGAGTTTCTTCTATGTCTGTGGCGGAGGAGGCACAGATTACTTGCCAGTTGCCACACAGCTAGACCACCAGGGACTCAAGGTAGGGCATCGTGGAGATGAAGGGGCTTTAAGGGGCATTATGGAGATGAAGGGGGTATTGTGGAGAAGGCAATATGGAGATGAAGGAGCATTGTGGAAGGGAGCAGTGTGGAGATGAAGGGGGCATTGTGGAAGGCAGCAATGTGGAGATGAAGGGGGCATTGTGGAAGGGGCAGTGGAGATGAAGGGGGCACTGTGGAAGGGAGCAATGTGGAGATGAAGGGGGCACTGTGGAAGGGAGCAATGTGGAGATGAAGGGGGCACTGTGGAAGGGAGCAATGTGGAGATGAAGGGGGCACTGTGGAAGGGAGCAATGTGGAGATGAAGGGGGCATTGTGGAAGGCAGCAATGTGGAGATGAAGGGGGCATTGTGGAAGGGGCATTGGAGATGAAGGGGGCACTGTGGAAGTGGCAGTGGAGATGAAGGGGGCACTGTGGAAGGGGCAGTGGAGATGAAGGGGGCACTGTGGAAGGGAGCAATGTGGAGATGAAGGGGGCATTGTGGAAGGGGCAGTGGAGATGAAGGGGGCACTGTGGAAGGGAGCAATGTGGAGATGAAGGGGGCACTGTGGAAGGGAGCAATGTGGAGATGAAGGGGGCACTGTGGAAGGGAGCAATGTGGAGATGAAGGGGGCATTGTGGAAGGCAGCAGTGTGGAGATGAAGGGGGCATTGTGGAAGGCAGCAATGTGGAGATGAAGGGGGCACTGTGGAAGGGAGCAATGTGGAGAGGAAGGGGGCACTGTGGAAGGGAGCAATGTGGAGATGAAGGGGGCACTGTGGAAGGGAGCAATGTGGAGATGAAGGGGGCATTGTGGAAGGGAGCAATGTGGAGATGAAGGGGGCACTGTGGAAGGCAGCAATGTGGAGATGAAGGGGGTATTGTGGAAGGGGCAGTGGAGATGAAGGGGGCACTGTGGAAGGCAGCAATGTGGAGATGAAGGGGGCATTGTGGAAGGGGCAGTGGAGATGAAGGGGGCACTGTGGAAGGGAGCAATGTGGAGATGAAGGGGGCACTGTGGAAGGAAGCAATGTGGAGATGAAGGGGGCACTGTGGAAGGGAGCAATGTGGAGATGAAGGGGGCATTGTGGAAGGGGCAGTGGAGATGAAGGGGGCACTGTGGAAGGGAGCAATGTGGAGATGAAGGGGGCACTGTGGAAGGGAGCAATGTGGAGATGAAGGGGGCACTGTGGAAGGGAGCAATGTGGAGATGAAGGGGGCACTGTGGAAGGGAGCAATGTGGAGATGAAGGGGGCACTGTGGAAGGGAGCAATGTGGAGATGAAGGGGGCATTGTGGAAGGCAGCAATGTGGAGATGAAGGGGGTATTGTGGAAGGGGCAGTGGAGAGGAAGGGGGCACTGTGGAAGGGAGCAATGTGGAGATGAAGGGGGCACTGTGGAAGGGAGCAATGTGGAGATGAAGGGGGCACTGTGGAAGGGAGCATTGTGGAGATGAAGGGGGAAATGTGGAAGGGAGCAATGTGGAGATGAAGGGGGCACTGTGGAAGGGAGCAATGTGGAGATGAAGGGGGCACTGTGGAAGGGAGCAATGTGGAGATGAAGGGGGCACTGTGGAAGGGAGCATTGTGGAGAGGAAGGGGGCATTGTGGAGAGGAAGGGGGCACTGTGGAGATGAAGGGGGTATTGTGGAAGGGGGCATTGTGGAGATGAAGGGGGCATTGTGGAGATGAAGGGAGCATTGTGGAAGGGGCAATGTGGAGATGAAGGGGGCATTGTGGAGATGAAGGGGGCATTGTGGAGATGAAGGGGGCATTGTGGAGATATGGGGGGCAATGTGTGTATCCTGTTAAGCTTATTTTTTATTGGTTAAAAGGGAAAAAACTGTGGTTAGGTTCAGGTTTGAGTGGCAGAGGATTGAGCAACACAATGCTTCTCAGTGCATTGCATACCCCTCTGACACTCAAGGGGTTAAGTGTATATGACTTCAGAGGTAGTTGAGGGCTATTGTGGAGGGAAAGTGGCTGATGGCTCCTCTGAAATGAGGGTGATGATTATGGTTATTGCATACTCAGTGGGGAGGTTTGATAAGGGATGGGGCTGACTGCCATAACAGGGTCTATAACCGGAAGAGAGACAGTGTGGTGACTGATGGTTATAAGATGGCTGAGGGCTGTGCTGTCGGATTTTTGGTGTTAAGGACCCATATGGGATGTGGTCTGAGGACATGGATGGGGTGAGGATTGCAAAGGACCTAAAGCAGGTTAAAGTGGTGCAATTCTGGGGCAAACCATCTGCACCATAGGAGTAAATGAGAAAACCCCAAATCTCCACTGATTTAAATGGAGCTTTTTAACCTCTTGAATGCTAGAGCTGTTTCTAATGAATTACATTCAAGGGGTTAAAATCTCCATTTGATCCAAGGGACTGTTTATTGGCCTCTTTTGTGTAGTTGGTTTGCTCCAGAATTGCACCACTTCAGCTTGCTGAATTAGTCTTTAGGGTCACCTTATATTCAGGCCTTTTCTTTTTTCCTTCATGAAAATCTCATGTTTGTGTGGGTGGGTGATTGCCTTATATTCAAGCAAATGCAGGACACACCTCTGGCACTTAAAGAGTTCAATTGCTTTAGTTTTTGTGACAAGTATGGACAATACCACATCAAAATATACCCCTCAACGTCAAATATAACACATGCCATAACAAAACTCCCTAATCATCAATCGTCCCCCCGCAACATCAAAAGCCCCCATCAACATAACACATCTTCCTGCAAATAAAGAGCACCCACTACATCAAATCACCCAAGTAGTAGCAATAGAAATCCTTACAACTTCAAACGCCTCATCAAATAAAATGCCCAGTGGGATGGGGATCATTTTATACCAGCTATTTTCTTGCACATATTTCAACCAGTAAGCAGCACTGGTCAAAAGGTGCTATCTCTGTTTCACCCTTCCCCTTTCCTTTCTTCTCCCCTTTGCCCTTTCTCTCGCCACCTTTGCTCTCTCTATTCACCCAGCTGAAATGTAGCTCTGTATTGCTCTGGTGGTGGCATAAAAATCTGTATTGCACTGGTGGTGGTATCTAACTGTAGTGCTCTGGGGGTGGTGTATTGCTCTGGTGGTGGCATATAACTCTGTATTGCTTTGGTGGTGGCATCTAACTGTAGTGCTCTGGTTGTGGTGTTTTGCTATGGTGGTGACATAGCTCTGTACCAGTCTACCAATGTTTTCCATTGCTATGGTGTGCGTACACACATAACCAGTGGCCTGAATATCATTATTTTAGGTGTAAAGGCTTTGTTACTGCTCATTAAATTGGCCCCCCATTTTTTCTTCTGGCCCCATGTGTGCCCCCCCTAAGTAGAAATCCTAGAGTCGCCACTGTAAAGGACATAAAATCCTTTTCTTTAAGTCTTCTCCACAGTAACATTTTCCTCAGGTTAGTGAGGAAGGAAATGTCAGTTAATACTAGCTAGTAACTGGCAGTTACAGAGAAATATAAAGAGGGGTGTGGCTTACAGACCGCATTGTGTAGTTGTGACACCAGGCTTGTGTGCACCAGCACAATAGTGCCATGCCCACTGGTCACATGAATGCTGTGTCTTATTAACCTGATTTAGTCCATGCAGTATAGTGGTGTTCAAGTGAAAGATCCTGTTGTAGGAGAATTAGCCCCCCTATAACTTTTATATGATTTATATACTTTCTACCCATAACCTTATTATATTCTGCATATAGCTATTCTTACATGGCACACAAAGGGTTACTATATACATTTATTCTTCTAGCCATGACAGAGAATGCTAGGACATATTCTTACTTTATTTGGACAGACTTATTGTCACATAACCGTCTGTCCTAACTGATAATTGCCACAGATCCCCTATAGCTCATAGAAAAAGGTTAGACAGTTGTCCTTTTCACCCCTGGGCCTCTAGACAGGAGAAGTATACCATTGGCTACTTCTACCTAAGACCCTTAGTAACAGGTCCAATAGCCAATTGCTATATCCATCCCCAAATATGGTCTTTCTGTGCACAAGCCAAATGCATGTTCCTCACCTCCTTGGCTCATGCTAAGAGAAGAGGTAAATATATTGAGTGCCAGGACCCCTATAAGTCAGTAGCGGACAGATCAGGTTACCTGACACTCTAAGTGACCAAGACTGACTGGTGTGTGATTTCTCTATTATGGCAAGCAAAATTTTATCATTATCTCACACTCTGCTAGTTGTATTTTGTAATGTAACTTGTTTTATTGCGTTATTGCTAAGTATTCTTACTTGATATCTTTTAGCTAGCCAATAAACATTTGCATGATATATCCTATATAATAATTGGCTAAATTGTGTGTAACGCAGCGTCATGCGCAGTAGACACTGCTGCACGTGCTGCAGTCATGCGCAGTAGAGACTGCCCGCGCCGTGGCTGATACAGAGCTGGGCGCTCCGAAGGAGCGTCCAGCTCTGTATCAGTCGTGACGCGGGCAGTCTCTACTGCGCATGACTGCCCCGCGACCGGGTGGCGGTGGCACTGTGGCCTGTGTAACGGGCTGTTCAACTAGTATATATATAAAAAAGTAATGAGAGGAGAGCGCTAGTGAAATAATTAAAGACAATTTAATGCATAAAGCCTAGGATACAAACAGGGGCGGACTGACAGGACCCAGGGCCCCTGGTCCAAAAAGAGGTCTGGGCCCCCTGCAGAAATCTCCACAATGCCCCTTCCACCTCCACAATGCCCCCTTCATCTCATCGCCACAATGCCCCCTTCTCTCCACAATGCCCCCTTGATCTCATCGCCACAATGCCCCCTATCTCCACATTGCCCCCTTCATCTCATCGCCACAATGCCCCCTATCTCCACATTGCCCCCTTCATCTCATCTCCACAATATTGCCCCCTTCATCTCCACGATGCCCCCTTCATCTCCACAATGCCCCCTTCCACAACCCCCCCTTCATCTCCACAATGCCCCCTTCCACAATACCCCCTTCATCTCCAAAATGCCCCCTTCCACAATACTCCCTTCATCTCCACATTGCCCCTTCCTCAATGCCCCCATCTCCACAATGCACCCGTCTCCACATTGCTCCTTCATCTCCACAATACCCCCCTTCATCTCCACCATGCCCCTACCTGCAGTCCCTGGTGGTCTAGCGGCGTGGCTTACTACTGCAATGTCCCGCGCGCCTCTAGTAATGCAGAGGCTGGGAGATTATGTCATCTCCCAGCGCTCTGTATTACTAGAACGGCGCGCCCGGCGGCCATTGTAGGAGAGCTGCTGAGCTGCTGCCCGATGGTCAGTCCGCCCCTGGATACAAAATATCTAAATAACATTCACTTTAATAAAATAAACAAACAATCCTAGTAAAACTAGTTTAAATTAGTGAATTCACTAATAACAATAAAAAATAATAAAAGAAACAAAAAAAAAAACGGTACCGTAAATAAACTAATATCCAGCGGGCAGGTGCCTTATAGATGATATTCACACTTGATATACTGAATCTCTCCCGTCTTTACGGCTGTATCATTAGGGATCCATTTCCCAAGTATAAGGATCTTACTTATTCAGCAGCGGGCAGAGGTGTACATTTTTCAAGCACATATGTCAGTGCTCCCTGGCTGTGAGTCCAAATGTCTGAATTTCAGCAGGAGTCTGTCTCAGACTCTGAATCATGTTTATTGTCCTTATATATTACTTGTATACGGCCAGTCTACAGAAATAACTGAGATGTTACGCACCCATATTTAGGATAGGGAATAATTATATCTCATAACTTTCTCTGGGACAAGAGGAAGAACCCACCTCTAGCGCTATTTTAGCACTATTTTATTCCTCTGTCACAACTGGCATCCCCAGATTTGGGACATAAGAGTCTAATTTAAATTTAAAAGATTACCTACAATTAATATATATATATATATATATATATATATATATATATATATATATATATACTTCGGAGCCTGCAGTGCCTGCAAAGGCCAATAAGATATTGGCATGTGTTAAAAGGGGTATTGACTCAAGGGAGAAATATATAATTCTGCCTGTTTTACAGGTCCATGGTAAGACCCCACCTTGAATATGCTGTTCAATTCTGGGTGCCCTTTCTGAAAAAGGACATTATGGAACTAGAGAATATGCAGAGGATGGCTACAGAACTAATACAGGGAATGGAAAGTTTTATGAAGAAAGGCTAGAAAAGTTAAACTAGTACACACTAGAGAAATAGCGTCTAAGAGGGGATACAATAACATTATATAAATATGTTCATTAACAGAACAGAACAAGGGACAAGGGGTCACTCGCTTAGACTTGAGGAAAGGAGATTTAATCTACAACAGAGGAAGGGATGCTTTACGATAAGGAGATTAAAGGTATGGAATTCACTGTCTGAGGAGGTGGTGCTATCAAATACATTAGATGCCTTTAAAAGGGGCCTGTATATCTTTTTAAAAGAGAAGAACATTCAGAGAGGGCTATGTATGTTAGTATTGGGATTAATGTTTATTTAATGCTTGTTGATCCAAGGAGAAATCTGATTGCCGTTTGGAATCAAGAAGGAATGTTTTCCCCTCATTCAAAGCAGAATTTAAATTGCTGTATTAAGGGTTTTTGTCAGTACCTTATGCGGTGGCTGCTCAAGCCGACTGCAAGTACTTCTGGGGGCGCCAGCCGCATTGCCAGTCCTTTGGGGCTGCCTCCGGTGAGGCAGGCTCGTGTTGGAGGCTCAGCCGCTGGGGCGCAGCGTGCAGCTCAGCAGCATCCCCTGCTGGCGAGCGGCAGCAGCCTTGTCTTTCTTGGTGCACGTCCAGAGTTAGGACGTGCGCTACATTTAAAGTGACAGCCACCTCTTGGTTGCTCCTCCTCTTCCTGTCCCTCTGCCTATTTGAACTGCCTGGACACAGGGCTTAGTTGCCCTTTCGGTTGTGTCCAGTGCAGTTCTAGTGTTTGGGCTCAGTGTATGAACCGGCTTGTCTGACTAACTGATCTGGTGCTGACCTGTGGCTCTGTCCGAGTACCTGCTCTGTGTATGACCCCTGGCTTGTTGGACATCCATTCTGGTGCAGACCTGCAGCTCTGGCAGACTAACAGTTCTGTGTGTTGTTCCTGGCTTTGGCTGACTACCCGCTACGTGTATGACCTCTGTCTTGTCTGATGATCCGTTCTGGTGTTCACCTGGGGCTCTGTCCACTGCATATCCAGCATAACAACGTTTCGGTGGACATCCTTCCTGGTGCAAACCGGTGGCTCTGGCTGACGACTCCTTCTGTGCATGACCTCTGGCTTGTCTGACCACCCTATCTAGTGCTGACCGTTGGTGTTATCTACTACCTTGCTTGTGGCCTTCCATTCTGTGGATAACCAACCCGGTGCAGGCTTGGGGCTCTGGTAGACTGCCTCCTATTGCCTCCCTACGTTGCTGGTTCTCTCTGTGGCAGACCTGAGAGTTGGGTACCTCTAGCTCTGTCTGGCTACTTCCAGGTGCGGACCTGTGGTACTGCAGACCCTCCTGTTCCATTGTTGGGACACGGTTATCGAGAGAAGCACACAGTAGCAGGCTTCTATTCCTGGTAGTCGTCTCTTGCACCGTTGTATGCATCTCTTTATGTTGCATAGTTTACTGTCTTGAGATATCTCTGTATACTTGTTGCCTGAATAAAGTTGGTGTTACCTTTAGTACTCGTCCTGTGTTTCCTTGTTGATACTGTGACAGTTTTTTTGCCTTCTTTTGGATCAACGACAGTAAACAGGAATAGGAATAGGGTTGAACTTGATGGACGCAAGTATTTTTTCAACCTAAACTTCTATGTAACTATGTAAAATATACTGTAGCCTGTAGCGGAGCAGAGGTAGCAGAGGGATAGGAGGAAACTCACCTGGATGCTATATGTTGTCTTTCCACTATATGGTAAGTGATGCACACGTTATTATACGGCTTCTCTAGGATCTGCAAAATAGATGAAAAGGGGATAAAATAGACTAGAAATAAGAAAAGAACAATGAGAGGGTGTATGATGGAGCAAGCAAGAGAATAACTTATCCCTAACAGGTAACTCCATGGTTGTTTGCAGTGTCCCCAGTGCACTGTGAAGCAATGTGATTGAGATCTTTAACAGACAAGCAGTTAAATTATCGCTAGCAAAGATGAATGTAACAAGCTGCTATAAAAACAAGTTTGTACAGGGACATTGGAATCTCCATGGCCACACCCACAACTCAAGAGTGTGGGTGTGATCAGCACACCTTAGGTGCTCTTTATAACATGGTGCTCTTCTATACAGAATCTGGTCTGGATTACAATACTGCTCACCAGTAATGTGGAGATGGGGGGCTAGATTTAAAGGCTCACGTTAAACCAGCCGCTAAGTGAAAAAGGCACATCGCGCGCAAATAATACATGAGTTACGGCAGAGTCAATAGGTACTCTACAAGAATAGCTAGCGAGCGTAGGCACACACAAAACACGTAACACAGAAGCCATTGCCGCTCATGTTAATGCACAACGGGCGGCCAAATCACACGATAACATCGCTCAAAACAACATGTAACATAACGGCTGCCGTTGTCCATCAACCCTGATTGATGCAAAAACAAATTCAAACACACAGCCAATCACAAAGCCCCAAAGTATCAAAATACTTCAAATACACCTATATATACCGAAAAATAACCGTCACACACTGTCTGTTATCGAGTAGTGATGAGCGAGCACCCCAATGCTCGGGTGTTCGGGTGCTCTGACCGAGCGCCCCCGGAGGCTCGAGTGCTCGGCCGAGCACCCGAGCCCCATTGAAGTCAATGGGAGGACTCGAGCATTACACCAGGCACCCCCTGCTCTGATGAGGGGAGGGTGCCTGGTCCATAGGAAAAGGGCAGAAAATGATGGAAACACCACAGAAATGGTTCAGGGACAGCATAGGGAGGATGTCTGGATGCATCTTGGACTCCAACATCGCTGCTGGGAACGATCTTTCGCCCGTAGTACGCCATTTTTACAGACTGACCATAAAACACACAAAAAGGAAAATAAAAACGACTTTAGGTGAAAAATTGTTACCAAACAATATTTGCTGTATATTTACTTGTATATTATCTGCAAATTATCCCAAAAATTTCCTTGATTTTCTGAAGTGAGGCCATGATTAAGAGGGAAACGTGCGCAGAGGCAAATTATCCCAAAAATTTCCTTGATTTTCTGAAGTGAGGCCATGATTAAGAGGGAAACGTGCGCAGAGGCAAATTCTCCCAAAAATTTCCTTGATTTTCTGAAGTGAGGCCATGATTAAGAGGGAAACGTGCGCAGAGGCAAATTCTCCCAAAAATTTCCTTGATTTTATTGAACTGAGGCCATGATTAAGAGGGAAACGTGCGCTGAGCTGACCATCTAAAACATTATGGGTGAGGGTCTGCTGCAGAGCTGACCATCCTAAACATTATATGCGAAGGCCCGCTAGTGAGCTGACGCTATAAAACATTATATGAGAGGGCCCGTTAGAGAGCTGACCCAATAAAACATTATATGAGAAGGCCCGCTGGTGAGCTGACCTATATAAAAATTGTCAAACAGGGCCCGCTGGTGAGCTGGCCCTATATAAAAATTATATCACAGGGCCCGCTGGTGAGCTGGCCCTATATAAAAATTATAGCACAGGGCATATGGAAGAGGAGGAGGAGGATGAGAAGATTAAGAGTCAACCATATACCCGTTTTTTGGGTGGAAGGGGTGAATGGGAATACAGAGTATTCCCATCATTGTAAATAACATATATAAAGTGAGTTTATGTTCCCCCGGGGCTTTCCTCCAGTGGAGTGGAGAAGTCAGGGGAAATCCAGGCCTTGTTCATTTTTATAAGTGTCAACCTATCAGCATTGTCGGTGGAAAGGCGGATACGCTTATCTGTTATGATGCCACCAGCAGCACTAAATACCCGCTCAGACAGAACGCTGGCGGCAGGGCAGGCCAGCACCTCCAAGGCGTAGAGTGCCAGTTCATACCACGTGTCCAGCTTGGACACCCAGTAGTTGTAAGGCACAGAGGGATCATTGAGGACGCTGACACGGTCTGCTACGTACTCCTTCACCATCTTCCAAAACTTTTCCCTCCTTGTGACACTAGGCTGCGCATCAGGGTGAGGGTGCTGGCGGGGTGTCATGAAGGTGTCCCACGCCTTGGAGAGTGTTGCCCTGCCTTTGTCGGAACTGCTGTGTGCTCCCCTTTTCTCCCCTTCTCGGTTGGCCAAGGTAGCACGTACTCTGCCGCCAGCGTTGTCAGATGGAAAATTTTGGAGCAATTTTTCAACAAGAACCTTCTGGTATTGCACCATTTTGCTTGTCCTCTCCACCGGAGGAATGAGAGATGAGAAATTCTCTTTGTAGCGGGGGTCCAGAAGGGTGAACACCCAGTAATCCGTGTTGTCTAAAATGCGTACAACGCGTGGGTCACGGGAAAGGCAGCCTAACATAAAGTCAGCCATGTGTGCCAGAGTACCAACAGGCAAGATTTCGCTGTCCTCACCAGGAGGATGACTCTCAATATCCTCATCCTCTTCCTCCTCTTCTGCCCACCCACGCTGAAGAGATGGAACTAAAGTTCCATGGCTACCCTCTGTAGCGGAGGCAACCGTGTCTTCCTCCTCCTCCTCCTCCTCCGCCTCCTCCAATTGTCGCTGAGAAGACGAAGTGAGGGTGCTCTGGCTATCACCTTGTGTAAGCTCTTCCTCCCCCATTTCCACCTCTTCCACATGCAAAGCGTCGGTTTTAATTGTGAGCAGCGAGCGTTTCAGTAGACACAGAAGTGGGATGGTTACACTGATAATAGCGTTATCGCCGCTCACCATCTGTGTCGATTCCTCAAAATTGCGTAAAACCTCGCAGAGGTCTGACATCCATTCCCACTCCTCACTTCTGATTACAGGAAGTTGAACGGAGAGGCGACGACCGTGTAACAGCTGGTACTCCACTACTGCCCTCTGCTGCTCACAAAGCCGGGCCAACATGTGGAAGGTGGAGTTCCAGCGCGTGCTCACGTCACACAGCAGCCGGTGAGCTGGCAATTGTAAGCGCTGCTGCAGCTTCAACAGGCCGGCCGAAGCTGTAGATGACTTACGGAAATGTGCACACACGCGGCGCACCTTGGTCAAGAGATCATGCACATTGGGGTAGGTTTTTAGAAATCGCTGAACCACTAAATTAAATACATGCGCTAGGCATGGTACGTGTGTGAGCTTGCCGAGCTCCAAAGCCGCCACCAAGTTACGCCCATTATCACACACAACCATGCCTGGTTGCAGGTTGAGTGGCGAGAGCCACTGCTCGGTCTGGTGACTAATCCCCTGCAACAGCTCTGAGGCCGTGTGCTGTTTGTCCCCAAGGCAGATCAGCTTCAGCACGGTCTGTTGACGCTTCCCCACTGCAGTGCTACACTGCTTCCAGCTACTGGCTGATGGGGGAGTGGCGCTGCGTGTAGAGAATTCGGAGGTGGAAATGGAGGAGGAGGAGCCAATAACGTAGGTGCTGGCGGAAACCCTGATGGAGGTAGGGCCCGCAATCCTCGGCGTGGGTAGCACCCGTGCCATCCCAGGGTCCGAGTCGCTCCCAGCCTCCACGACATTCACCCAGTGTGCCGTCAGGGAAATGTAGCGTCCCTGGCCACAAGCACTTGTCCATGTGTCAGTCGTTAAGTGGACCTTCCCAGTAACTGCGTTGGTCAGGGCACGGGTGATGTTACGGGACACATGGTGGTGTAATGCGGGGATGGCACACCGGGAAAAGTAGTGGCGGCTGGGGACCGCGTACCGAGGGACAGCTGCTGCCATCAGGCTGCGGAAGGACTCAGTGTCCACAAGCCTAAATGGCAGCATTTCGATGGCCAGTAATTTGGAAAGGTGTGAGGTTAGTGCTATGGCCTGTGGGTGGGTGGCTGGGTATTTTCGCTTGCGCTCAAATGCCTGGGGTAACGACATTTGGACGCTGTGCTGGGACAGGGAAGTGGATGTGGTCGCTGATGGTGCTTCAGATGGTACAGGTGCAGGGCGGGAGGTATGCGGGCCTGCGCCTTCGACAGGCGATTGGCCGGCACCGAAAACAGGGGAAGAGGAGGCAGTGGTGTGGCCTGCAGACACAGATGGGCGATCCAGGCGTTCCTCCCACTTATTACGGTGCTTGGATGCCATGTGTCGGATCATGCTGGTGGTGGTGAGGTTTCTAGTGTTCATGCCTCGGCTCATTCTGGTGTGGCACAGGTTGCAAACTACAATTCTTTTGTCGTCCGCACTTTCCTTAAAAAAACGCCATACCGCGGAACACCTACCCTTTGGCAAGGTAGATTTACGCAAGGGGGTGCTCCGTGGAACATTTGCGGGCCGGTTTGGTGCGGTCCGCCTTCTTTCTGTAGCCACACCACTGCCTCTTCCAGCCTGTTGCGGTGCTGCAGATGGCTCACCCTCAGGACTGCTGTCATCGCTCGGCTCTACACCTTCCCAGGTGGGGTCAGTCACCTCATCGTCCACCAAGTCCTCCTCCACTTCCTCACTCTGATCATCCTCCTCATGTCTTGATCCCACCACATACTCAGTCATTGACAACTGTATAACATTCTCCTCAACAAGGTCTTGAGACGGAAATAGTGGTTGATTTAATGGCAACTGTGTCTCATCATCATCATCATCATCCACTACTTCCTTTGACCTTAAATGCCGTTCACATCTGTCATCTTCTTGTGATTGGGTACCCTCTAGAGGTTGTGAATCAGGGCACAAGATGTCATGTTCCTCTGCAAGCGTGCTTGGAGAGAGGGTCAAATGAAGGATTGGTGATGAGACGAGCTCCTCACTATATCCCAGTGTGGGATCACTTCTTTGACCAGACCGTGTATGGTGGGAGGAAGGATGATCAGAGTGAGGATTATGTTGACCAGACTCTTGGCTACTGAGAGTGGACTTGGTGGAAGACAGGGTGGTGCTTAACCGACTGGAAGCAGTATCAGCTGACATCCAACCGACCACCTGTTCGCAGTGGTCGGACCTCGAGAGTGATGTCCTGCGATGCCCTGTGAAATGAGACATGAAGCTAGGTATGGTGGATGTCTTTCTTTCTTGTGCTCTGGCACCAGGCACAGTTTCTCCGCGTCCTGACCCACGCCCTGAACTATCAGGATCACGTCCACTTCCCCGTCCCTTTTTACCCGCCTTCTTCATCTTACACGGAATATGTGACTTTAATATTTGAGTTTGAAGACTTAACAGTATTTCTTCCTATTCTGCAACTGTGCAGAGTACACAGAATAGGCTGCTAAACTGCGGTGACACACACTGAATGGAATATGTGACTTTAATATTTGAGTTTGAAAACTTAACAGTATTTCTTCCTATTCTGCAACTGTGCAGAGTACACAGAATAGGCTGCTAAACTGCGGTGACACACACTGAATGGAATATGTGACTTTAATATTTGAGTTTGAAGACTTAACAGTATTTCTTCCTATTCTGCAACTGTGCAGAGTACACAGAATAGGCTGCTAAACTGCGGTGACACACACTGAATGGAATATGTGACTTTAATATTTGAGTTTGAAAACTTAACAGTATTTCTTACTATTCTGCAACTGTGCAGAGTACACAGAATAGGCTGCTAAACTGCGGTGACACACACTGAATGGAATATGTGACTTTAATATTTGAGTTTGAAAACTTAACAGTATTTCTTCCTATTCTGCAACTGTGCAGAGTACACAGAATAGGCTGCTAAACTGCGGTGACACACACTGAATGGAATATGTGACTTTAATATTTGAGTTTGAAAACTTAACAGTATTTCTTCCTATTCTGCAACTCTGCACAGTACACAGAATGTGCTGCTAAACTGCGGCGAAGCACACTGAATGGAATATGTGACTTTGATATTTTAGTTTGAAGACTTAACAGTATTTCTTCCTATTCTGCAACTCTGCACAGTACACAGAATGTGCTGCTAAACTGCGGCGAAGCACACTGAATGGAATATGTGACTTTGATATTTTAGTTTGAAGACTTAACAGTATTTCTTCCTATTCTGCAACTCTGCACAGTACACAGAATGTGCTGCTAAACTGCGGCGAAGCACACTGAATGGAATATGTGACTTTGATATTTTAGTTTGAAGACTTAACAGTATTTCTTCCTATTCTGCAACTCTGCACAGTACACAGAATGTGCTGCTAAACTGCGGCGAAGCACACTGAATGGAATATGTGACTTTGATATTTTAGTTTGAAGACTTAACAGTATTTCTTCCTATTCTGCAACTCTGCACAGTACACAGAATGTGCTGCTAAACTGCGGCGACGCACACTGAATGGAATATGTGACTTTGATATTTTAGTTTGAAGACTTAACAGAATGTGCTCTAATCTGCAACTTTGCACACTAAACAGAATGTGCTCTAATCTGCAACTTTGCACACTAAACAGAATGTGCTCTAATCTGCAACTTTGCACACTAAACAGAATGTGCTCTAATCTGCAACTGTGCACACTAAACAGAATGTGCTCTAATCTGCAACTTTGCACACTAAACAGAATATATGGTTTTTTTTTGTTTTGTTTTTTTCCCCCCACACAAAATAACCTGCTGCCCCCACACACAGTAGTCCTAAAAAGGACTTTTGGTTCTTTTTTTTTCACAATTTTGCTTTTTTTCCTCCCTACACTGACTTTCCCTTCCTATCCTCAGCTCTCCCTGGCTAAGACTGAGCCGAACTCGCTGGTCAGGTGCTATACAGCACCCGACCACGGGTTCTGGCCAGCCAATCAGTGTAATGCCAGCAGCCAACATGGCTGCTGGCATTACACTGATGTCAGAGCCTCCCTGCACGTTTATTGGCTGCGCAGCAGCCGCAAAACGTGCGGGGAGGAGACCCGAACATGGCGGGCGAGCACATGCGGTACTCGTACGAGTACCGCCATGTGCCGAGCAGAGCGATGCTCGAGCCGATCCGAGCATCGGCCGAGCATGCTCGCTCAACACTATTATCGAGTTCTTCAGAGCTAGATATCAGGATCCAGGAGCGGAGGATAGAGATCAGAGAGAGGGAGACAGGAGCATTCATTGGAGGTAGAGGAGTTTTGGAGTTTGGAGAGAGGAGACCATTGCACATAATATGACACATATCACACCTTTGCACATATTACATACACACATACAAACACATACACATACATACACATAGTCCTTTTTTTATAACACCTTACACATTTTACATTTTATTTCTACAGTGTGAATCTGTGAGTGAAAGTGTGTGACAGAGAGTGAGTGGATCGAGTGTGTCTGTGAGGGCCTGTGGGAGTGCCTGGGTGTGAGTGGGTGAGTGATGGCAAGGAGAGGAGGACAGGAGAGAGGGATGGGGAGAGTAGTGGAGGAGGAGGAAGGTCAGGAGGGTATCCCTGAGCAGAGCAGGGGTGGGAGAGGGAGATCCGCAGGGCAGAGGAGGACCCAGCCCACAAGAGCAGGAACACGCAGGACAGGGACAGAACCTGCAGTGGAACGAGGAGTAGTTGCTGGGGAGCAACACACACAGGCAGGGTCAGACCAGGCAGGGCACTCCGGCTCTGAATCATCCCATGCCGGAGGTGACGAGGGCAGGATCAGGGACCCCAAATACACAGAGGAGGAGAACACGGTTCTCGTGGAAGCTGTCCTGGAGAGGCAGAGTGTTCTCCATCCGACGGCGAAGGTCCCTGGCCTGTCAGCAAGGAGGAAGGCAGCCTGGAACCAGATCTGCAGCCGGGTCAACGCGGTGGCTCCATGCAGGCGGGACGTGGAGTCCATCAAAAAGAGATGGGGCGACTGCTGGAGGGTGGTCAGGAATAAAATGACAGAGCTCGCCAAGCACGCCCGAGGCACTGGAGGTGGCCCACCCGTCCCTATCACCTTCTATGGCTGGGAGGAGATGGTGCGGCAGACGATGTCCCCGACCCTGATCGAGGGGGTCGTTGGAGGAGCTGACACTGGTATGAGAGGAGCCTCCACACTACCGGTAAGTGCAACACTACATAACCACACACTACATCAACCAACACCAGTTGCATACACAGTCACACCTCAAGACATGCCCATCAGTCTTCCATACAACTGCACCAACACAGCACCCTGAGGGTTAAAAACAGGACACAACACCAGGACAAATATCAAGGTCCAACTTGGGACAAACCTGTCAAAGTCCTACTTCAACCCTCCTGTTGCTGTGCTCATCACACACAATACACAAACCGTTATGTGCAAAATGTCGTCTGTTAAATATCATCACTGTTCACACACAGTGTCACCCATGTCCCCACAGGGAAGTCAGCACCTAACCCCTTGAGTGCTAGAGGGATCATCAATGCATCGATCAACAATGCTTTGGCAACCCCTCTGGGACTCAAAGGGTTAACCAGACAACAAACAAGTCAATAGGCCAAGAATCACATGCTACACAGGGGACATTCACTAAGCGGTGACAAAGAGATGGTGGAGACAAAGTAACCCTCACACACCCTCACTTCACCAGTACCAGTGTTAGTCTGTGGAGAATATGCAAAACCAAGAATCAAGTTGATAGGGTCCCATTGTACAGACTCCATGGAAAACACTGGAAATGGGGAAAGGAGATCACTGGAGAAGTCACCATCATGTTCACTTCATCAGTTCAACATCACCGCTTACTGAATCACAAAAAAGGGTGGATCAGGCACAGTGTCCCAGAGAATAACTGCTTGTATGTGCAACACACAGGCCGAATACTGTTCCACAGAATTAAAGGTGGATGAAGTAGGTCTTGGTGTTGTGGCTGCAATCATTTACTCTGACTTGAAATGACATATCCCACATCTGATTCCCACATGAATCCACAGGGGTGCTGATGCAGAATACACATGGGAAACAAATAACAACCATTGTACCTTGGTCACCAACAGGCCATGACTGATGGATATCTAGGATTGAGTACGGTTGCCTCGCACAGAAGGATGGATGGGCTCATACACAGAGAAAAACAGGCCTCAATCAAAGATATCCCTCACTACTGGCTTGATTGTTGCCCTTAAGATTCAAATGTTTCTAAATATGTCCCAACACGATGTGAACACAGAGATCACTTCACTGGATGTGATTCCCTTACTGGCTAGATATGTGTACCCATCACAAATCAACCTACATTGCTACCATCCAAATACACATACATAGTATGTCACACTCTATGTAGATGGGATATAAGAGGTATGTTCATATCCATCATATCAATCCAATGAATTGTTGGATGGGTGCACATATATAGCCAGTAAGGCAATCACACCTACTGAACTGCTCTCTGGCTTCACATCTTGGAAGGATATTACTGTATCCATATGAAGGTTACATATCCACATACATATATGACCATTTGTGTGTGACTGTAATGGGATAGCAATGGGTAATGTCATCATGATGTAATATCATTGGCATTGTTAAAATTGTGTCTCGATGTAAGTCCTATCCCTCCAACCCTCATGGTTATACAGATATTGCTTTATGTGACAGGTGGAGATATCTGTCATTTGACCACACGGAGGCTCTTCAGCAGAGAGAAATTCGCAACATTTCGAGAAAAATACCTCTTTGGAATGGTCCACAGAGTGTGCTTGCAAACCATGCACACTCTGTACACCATTCCAATTAAGTATTGTTCTCTAAATGGGGCGATTTTGGCTCTGCTGAAGAGCCCTCGTGTGGACAAATGACTGAAATCTCCATCTGTCACACAGAGCAATATCTGAACAACCATGAGGGTAGGATAGGACTAACAGCGAACAACATCTGTTTTCACAATGTCTACAATATGACATCAAGGTGGACTTAACCTTTGCTATCCCCCTGGAGGGATAGCCATCCCTACAAGTTGTGAAGACAAATATATGTTGTTGGATTCACCCCCCGAATGGTATTCCTACTGCTGAAAGGTGTGTTGATTCAAAAGGTATCACAGCTCAGACATGGATATGTTAGGGGCAATATCCCAGTGGCCTGAAATTGTACAGTGGTGCTGTTACTACACTATCATATTGACAGCTCTGGTAGAACAATTTCAGCAGCCTGACAGGGTCTCAGTGGGCGGTTTGCTTGCATTTGTTGTCCATTTCCAGCATTGCCCTTCAGGGTCCTCAAGGTCCTCGCAGGGCAATACCATAGATCCAATTCGCATAGCTATGAGCATTGGATCTATAGTATCGCCTTGCGAAGATCTTATGATCCTTGCAAGACATTACCATTATGTAAAAAGAGAAAGGAGAGCAAAAACAAAGGGGACCGATCTAAGTGCAGTACGTTTAATACAAGAAAATCACAATATACAAATAACCAAACCCCTTCAGGGTATCTACTCACTAGAATTAGTAAAATTATAAGCCCATAAATCGCGGTGTTCACACTGCTGTCACGGAGCCTTCCACCTCACTCGTCTTGGGCGTCCTAGTTACTTCCACACAGCCGACTCCCTCTGGTGATGTCACTCCTGGGGTTCGCTGGATTTACTGTCACGGTTTGTTACGACTCTCAGACACAAAGCTAGGTAAAAACACAACTTTATTGAAAATAATTAAAAAATGATCCCTTAGGATTCCAACATGACATACAACACTTAATAATTGAGAAGTACAAGTTACAGGCTCTACCGGTCTTGCCAATATACCGGGCAAGATAGCCAGATGATCTTATACGATGGCTCTACCGGCCTTGCCAATACCAGGTAAGGCAACCTTCAGATGGAATAATAAGCCAGGTTCCACCGGCCTTACCAATACCGGGCAAGGCAGCCAAAAGGAGTATTGCGTTGACTCTACCGGCCTTGCAAATACCGGGTAAGGCAACCTTCAGATGGAATAATATGCCAGGTTCCACCGGCCTTACCAATACTGGGCAAGGCAGCCAAAAGGAGTTTTGCGTTGGCTCTACCGGCCTTGCCAATACCGGGTAAGGCAACCTTCAGAAGGAATAATATGCCAGGTTCTACCGGCCTTACCAATACCGGGCAAGGCAGTCAAAAGGAGTTTTGCGTTGGCTTTATAGGCCTTGCCAACACCGGGTAAGGCAACCTTCAAATGAAATAATATGCCAGGTTCCACCGGCCTTACCAATACTGGGCAAGGCAGCCAAAAGGAGTTTTGCGTTGGCTCTACCGGCCTTGCCAATACCGGGTAAGGCAACCTTCAGATGGAATAATATGCCAGGTTCTACCGGCCTTACCAATACCGGGCAAGGCAGTCAAAAGGAACATCACTCTAGGAACGCCCAACAGAGAGTACGTCTTTAATGCTCTTGGAGCAAACCAGCGTCCACCCGCTGGAACCAACAAGTAACTTGTATAGCAGAAAAGCTTGGAGCAAACCAGCGTCCGCACACTGGGACCAACAAGTAATTCGTATAGCTGCAATGCTGGGAGCAAACCAGCGTCCGCACGCTGGGACCAACAATGATTCGTATAGCCGCAAGGCTTGGAGCAAACCAGCATCCGCACGCTGGGACCAACAGTAAATCATATAGCCGCAAGGCTTGGAGCAAACCAGCGTCCGCAAGCTGGGACCAACAGTAATTCGTATAGCCGCAAGGCTTGGAGCAGACCAGCGTCCGCACGCTGGGACCAACAGTAATTCGTATAGCCGCAAGGCTTGGAGCAAACCAGCGTCCGCACACTGGGACCAACATTAATTCGTATAGCCACAAGGCTTGGAGCAAACCAGCGTCCGCACACTGGGACCAACAAGTAATTCATATAGCCGCAAGGCTTGGAGCAAACCAGCGTCCGCACGCTGGGACCAACATTAATTTGTATAGCCACAAGGCTTGGAGCAAACCAGCGTCCGCACACTGGGACCAACAAGTAATTCGTATAGCCGCAAGGCTTGGAGCAAACCAGCGTCCGCAACCTGGGACCATCAGTAATTCGTATAGCCGCAAGGCTTGGGAGCAAACCAGCGTCCGCACGCTGGGACCAACAGTAATACGTATAGCCGCAAGGCTTGGAGCAAACCAGCGTCCGCACGCTGGGACCAACAGTAATTAGTATAGCCGCAAGGCTTGGGAGCAAACCAGCGTCCACACGCTGGGACTACAAGAATGTCGCCAAAGCGACCAGGCATCAGAAACACATCTGGCTGGACAAGAGACGACAGGAACTCGCAGAAAGGCCAAGCAGTCAGGAAGTCTAAGCGAAGGCAATCAGCAGGAAACATCAACCTCTCAGGACTAGGCCGGAACCACAGTGGAACAACTCTGCAGACAGAAGACTCAGGAACAGGATGATTTCTGGAACTCAGGAACACAGCTACAGGTACCAACGAATACTGGAACATGGTCAAGGCTAATGTGGTCAGAGACACCACGAAAGGGCAACCATAGGGTGCCCAAACCAGGTTTAAATAGACAGTATGAGGCGGGTTAAAGACAGACAACCAAGAGGAGCCCCCTAATGGTGACTGACAAGGAAGTGCAACAATCACGGGCACCGTGATATTTACATACTAAGCCATACAGTTTGGAATCTCTGTGACCACCTACACTTCCAGCTCTACTAATTGAGCGTCGTCTGACAGATGATTCCACAATCACTTCCATAGACTCATATCATATTGAGGCTTACGACGCAAATCCAGCGAACCCGAGGAGTGACATCACCAGAGGTAGTCGGCTGTGTGGAAGAGACTAGGAAGCCCAAGACAAGTGAGGTGGAAGGCTCCGTGACAGCAGTGTGAACACCGTGATCTATGGGCTTATAATTGTACTACTTCTATTGAGTAGATACCCTGAAGGGGTTTGGTTATTTGTATATTGTGATTTTCTTGTATTAAACTTACTGCACTTGGATCGGTCCCCTTTGTTTTTGCTCTCCTTTCGCTTTATATATTCTGCAGTCTTTTGTGACTACACGCAAGGGGGCACGACTTGCAATTTAGATGGAGCAACGAGGACGGGACTTAGATCTAAAAGGAGGAATTTTTGTGGCTTGAACTATTAGAGACTGTGCCCGGGAGAACTTGAGCACTATATACTACCATTCAGGCAGTCCTGCCATTGTGCCTACCTGTGGCTTATGGTTGGGGCTCACTCCCTGCGTAGGGAGTATCCGTTATCCAGTCACTACTAGGGCCTGCCAGCCTTCCATGGCCTTGTAGTATACCAGCTTGTTCTTCCAGAATCACATGAACTGTGATCTGATGTTACGGTTCACTACACTCAGAAACGGAAGGTTTTGGTAAAACACAGTTTTATTTGCACACAATGAATAACAGTAACCCTCGCGGGTCCAGCATACAGATAAACGGTAAACTGACACAGGACAGGTTACAATGGTATGATTAACCCACACAGGTCCAGTATGTACAACAAATATACAGTACTGACACAGGTCAGGTAAATTGCATATGATACAGTGTAAATATGACAGAGTGACACTTATTAGGCCAGTGACAATGGTTGGCCTTAATGTTGGAAGGCCCAATGTAGCTCTCTACGCAGAGAGTAACAACAGCGACTGGAATATATGGAACAGGTGAAGCCAGAGTAGATCTGGCTAAGGCAACATATGAGGAAGGCTGCCAACGTGAACGCCCACCGGAGACTGCAAAGTAACGTGAGCCAGTGCTTAGTGCCGTAAGGAATAACATACGCCAAACTGAGACTACAAATGCATATACGAATGCAATCCATCTGCTCCATAGGGGACAAATACAAATTCTTCATACCCCTGTTGCTTTAAATGGGTCATGTGATCCTTGAATGTTAGAGAGAACCCTAATGCATTGCTTTGCAATGTGTTGGAGTCCTCTCTACCACTCAAGGGGTTACAAGCCCAGTTTAAATCAATGGGAATTTTTATGTGACCCCTGTGGTTCAATTGGCATCTTTCAGAATTGTTTCCGCTCTTACAAAATCAGCCTTCTGACCAATACATTTATGATTTTGCCGCATCTCAGTCTACGTGGGGCAGGCAGGAGTGCAGATTGGCAATGCATGCTGGGAGCTGTACTGCCTGGAGCATGGCATCCAGCCAGATGGGCAGGTGCCCAGTGACAAAACCATTAGTGGAGGAGATGATTCCTTCAACACCTTCTTCAGCGAGACGGGGGCTGGAAAACACGTTCCACGTGCAGTGTTTGTGGACTTAGAGCCACTGTGATTGGTAGGTATGAATGTTGTCATGGACTGTGTTTGGTGAGTATGAAAGGTGCCAGGGGACTGTGATTGGTGAGTATGAATGGTGTCAAAGTACTGTAATCCGTGAATATGAAAGTTGCCATGAGACTGTGATTGGTTAATGTGAAAGGTATCATGGGTCTGTGATATTGCAGTGGCCGTATTTAAAAAAAAAAATAGCCTGGCACTCGTGGGGGGACATGAGGATAGCACTCCTCATGTCCCCCCTATTATTGATCTCCCAGCCGATCGCACTGGGAGATTAATAACGCAAGAGGAGAAGCGCAGCTTCTCCTCTCCCGTCTCTCCTACCCGAACTTCCTGTTAGGAGTGGGCGGGACCGGGGGAAGCCTCCCAACGTCATCGGTGACATGGTCACCGATGATGTTAGGGAAGCTTCCCCGGTTCCGTTTACTCCTACCGGTGGTAGGAGAGAAGGGCAGGAGAGCTTTTGCTCTCCTGCGGTTGCCTTATTGATCTCCCTGGGGGGACACCAGGAGGGGTCCTGATGTCCCCCATGAGGTCTGAAATTAAAAAAAAAAAAATACATAAAATAAAAAAAATAAAAAAATGGCTAAGTAACCCTGTGAGTGCCGCAGGGGCAATGTGCTGGAGACCCCTGTGGCACTCACAGGGTCACTTCTTTTGGGGGGATTTTTTTTTCAAGACCTCATTGGGGGATCGGGGGGGTCCTGATGCCCCTCAATGAGGTCTATGATAAAAAAAAAAAAAAATGTAACCCTGTGTGTGCCACAGGGGGGTCCAATGCACCCCCCCCCCTCCTGTGGCACACACAAGGCTTTTTATCATTACTTTGTTACCAAGCTCTGATTACAAAGTAATAATAATAATAATAATAAATTAACCCTCTGAGTGCCACAAGGGTCCAATGCATTGCTTTGCAATGCGCTGGAGACCCCTGTGGCACTCACAGGTTCACTCCGTTTGTGGACATATATTTTTTTTCACTAAGACCTCATTGGGGAGGGATCAGGGGGTCCTGATGCCCCTCAATGAGATATATAATAAAAATAAAATTTAAAAAAAATTAACCCTGTGTGTGCCACGGGGGGCCAATGCAGCACCCCTTCTGTGGCACACACAGAGCTTTTATAATTACTTTGTTACAAGAGCTTGTTGGGGGGCCATCAGGATTGGTCCTGATGGCCCCCCAACAAGCTCTGATTACAAAGTAATGGTGAAAAAAAATTAACCCTCTGAGTGCCACAAGGATCCAATGCATTGCTTTGCAATGCGCTGGAGACCCCTGTGGCATTCACAAGGTCACTCCGTTTGTGGACATATATATATATTTTTTTTTACTAAGACCTCATTGGGGAGGGATCAGGGGGTCTTGATGCCCCTCAATGAGATATATAATAAAAAAAAAATAAAAAAAAAATTAACCCTGTGTGTGCCACTGGGAGGGGGGGTTCAATGCAGACCCCCTTCCTGTGGCACACACACAGGACTTTTTATCATTACTTTGTGATCAGAGCTTGTTTGGTGGCCATCTGAATACAAAGTAACAATAAAAAAATTAACCCTTTGTGTGCCACAGGGGCCCAAATGCATTGCTTTGCAATCCACTGGACACCCCTGTTGCACAGAAAGGATTTTTTTCCCCCTTTTATTTTTTATTTAGACCTCATTGTATGGGTTCTGATGCCCCCAATGAGGTCTACACAAAAATATTGGGGGAAAAGCCCCCAAAAATGCATGTGCCACAGGAGGAGGATCCAACGCAGTGCTTTAAAAGAGGGGACATACAGTGATTAAAAGTGGTTAAAAGCCCCATTTAAATCAGTGGGGATATGCAGAATTTTAATTTCCCCATTTGAGTAGTTGGTTTCCTCAAAACTAATCTGCATTAACTTGATGAGCGAGGCTCAAGGACACATTTGTTCTTCCTTTGAACATCTGTGATTTTAACCCTTTGAGTGCCAGAGGAATATCCAGCACTTTGCACACTGGGTATCCCTATGGCATTAACAGGGTTCTTAATGTTCCACAATTATGAGATCATGACTCAGGACTAAAAAAAAATCCAAAACAGGAAGAAAAAAAGCGGACTGAATGGAATGAGAATGATTTACTTACTGGATAAGGTCTGGGGGAGGATTGGAACAGGAGGCTGAGTCCAACAGAGAGGAGCAGGGCAGCAACAGCAAATCAGCTACAGGAGGCAAGTTAACACCCTGAGTGCTAGAGAGGCACTTATATATCGCTTTACAATGTGTTAAAGCCTCTCTCTAGCACTGGGTTAAAGTGTTAGTAATGTCTAAAAAAACTTTTTTGCATTTAGAAGAGCTTAAAAAGCTGATTTAATTGCAAAAAAACGTATCTCTCAAACCGCTATGGTTTAAGAGATACAGGCGTTTAAAGTTTGATTTCTCCTACTGACAGCTGTAAAGCTGTCAGCAGGAGATCGGTGTCGGTCGGCACGGAGGCGCTTGAGAAGTGCTGAGATCTCGTTACTTACACGGAATCCCTTAATTGGAATGGTCTAAAATGTGTGCCTGAACACCAGGTACACGTTTTAGACCATTCCAATGAAAGGATTTGTGGTAAATAACGAGATCTCGGCACTTCTCAAGCTACACTGTGTCAACCGACACTGATCTCCTGCTGACAGCGTTACAGCTGTCAGTAGGAGAAATCAAACTTTAACCCCTTAGCGACTGGCGGTCCTGGGACGTTTCCGTCCCATAAGGACCATGTTGATGCACGCCGACGCGCCAGTACACGTGACCTGTTGCGTGTATTGGCGCGTCACTTTTGGGCCTGATAGAGATTGCTCTGATCTTGGAGCGGTCAATTTCAGGCCCTATTTTTACTTACAGCGCTCCCGGTAGAGCTCTGTAAGTAAAAAGTACGTGACGTACTATGACCGTCATCGGTCCTTCAGTATTTCAAGGACCGTGACGGTCATAGTACGTCACATGGCGTTAATGGGTTAAACACCCGTATCTCTTAAACCATAGCGGTTTGAGAGATACGTTTTTTTGCATTTAGATCAGCTTTTTAAGCTCTTCTAAATGCAAAAAAGTTTTTTTAGACATTACTAACACTTTCAGTTGGCAGCGCACTGTAAGTAGAAAGTCTGTGATTGAATCGCACAGACTGTCTACTGAATTTATAGTTTTCAGAGCAGTCGTGGTGTTTATTTCCCTTTGAGTGCCAGAAAGGAGACCAGCGCTATGCTTTGCAATGCTGTGGACACCCCTCTGGCACATCAAATGTTAATATGATTTGCACAGCAGGTCTAAAAATATACATAAATCCAAACTGAAAAGACTGTTTTTAACCCTTTCAGAGCCAGATGATGCAATGCGTTGCGTATACCTCTGGTACTGAAAGGGTTAACACACACACACCCACACACACTGTCTTTTCAGTTTGGAATGAAAGCATTAACAACAACAACCAAGGCTGCCTCACTCGCAGCACCTTTCAAATGCAGAGCAGCAGCCGCTTTTACACTGTGTCACTGCCTGTGACACTTCCGTGGGGCTGGAGTCTAGCCTGTGATTTTGAGGAGTGGCCCTCCACTTCAAGCAGCCACCGGCCCACCGGGGTATGCATGAATGTCTGATAGTACAATCAGCCCCTGTCTGTGTGTATCTAGAGTTCACCACCAGTCTGTGCCACCTATTTTCTATGTATACCTAGTGTTCACTTCCCGTTTGCACCAACTATCCTGTCTGCACCATCTGTTCTGTGTGTACTTGTAGATAACTGCCAGTCTGTGCCAACTATTCCCTGCATACCTTTAATTCACTACCAGTCTGTGCTATATATTCCCTGCGTATCCTGAATTCACTGTCAGTCTGTACCATCTATATTCTATGTCTATCTAGTGCTCACAACCAGTCTGTGCCACCTATTTTTTGTGTACCCTGAGTTCACAATCAGTCTGTGCCACCTATTCTGTGTGCATCCTGATTTCACTGCCAGTCTGTGCCACCTATTCTTTGTATACCCTGCTGAGTTCACTGCCAGTCTGTTCCATCTATTCTGTGTGTACCCTGAGTTCACTTCCAATCTGTGCCACGTATTCTGTGTGTACCCTAAGTTCACTGCAAGTCTGTACCACCATTTTGTGTGTACCCTAAGTTCACTGCCAGTCTGTACCACCTATTTTGTGTGTACCCTAAGTTCACTGCCAGTCTGTACCACCTATTCTGTGTGTGCACTGAGTTCACTGTATGTACACATATACCATTTAGTGCACTGGATGTTCCATTACTTGGTTATGTATTACTATACTGTTCCATACATTACACTGATTACTTCGGTCTATATTAATATCCAGTAAATGAGTTCCCATTCTTTGTACTTTAAATTTTAACCATTTGGGAACTAGATGGGTGTACAGCAGTGGTCAATCAATGCACCTCTCTGTCACTCATAGGGTTAAACAACCTTTGCCTCATCAGCTGTTGGAGACTACAATTACCATCATCCACAACCAGGCAACAAGAGTTGTAGTCCTCAACAGCTGGAGAGCCAAAGGTTGCCTACTACTGGGTTAACCCTTTCTCATTCTGTGTGTTTACTCCATCAGTCCCATTCCTTTCTGAACCAATCCTCTCTGTGTTCTTTCTCGCCCCTCTCTGTCATGTTCCCCCTCTTTTTGTCCCTGATCAGGTTTATCTCTCCTCTCTCACTGTTGTCACTTTCTCTTGCTGTCTATCTCTGCTTTATCTCTCAGTACTAAACAATCTGTCTGTCTCCTGTCACCCACCATTTACTGCCCATCCATCTCTGTACCCTTCTCTCCTTCACTTTTCCCTTCTTGGCCTTTTGTATCTAGTACCAGGTTCAGATTTACTTCCAGCACCACTGAGTGGTTAACCCTTTAAAGCCCAGAGGGGTGCACAACACCCACTGGTCCTTAATGGGTTAAACAACTGTATGGATTTGACCCTGAATAGATGTGACTGTATATCCACTGGGCCATATATATATATATATATATATATATATATATATATATATACACACATATATATGTGTATCTATATGTGTATATATATATGTGTATATATACACATATATATACACATATACAAAAAAAGATGCAGTTATTCAGCATATTGCTTATAAATGCTCTGTAAACCTTTCTAGCATTCAAGTGGTAAAATACTCCATTTATAACATTTGTGCGCCTCCATTGGCACCAAGCCCCACTCCTGCAGTCACTTCCCCCCATAGCAAACTTTTATCTAAAATATTGTTTTTAAAGATTCAAATTGTAACATTTAAGGTATTTCTTTATTATGTGACACTTTGATTTATGTCTTTTTGGATTTTGCCCACAGAGGGAATGCATCTCAGTCCACGTGGGGCAGACAGGAGTGCAGATTGGCAATGCATGCTGGGAGCTGTACTGCCTGGAGCATGGGATCCAGCCGGATGGGCAGATGCCCAGTGACAAAACCATCGGTGGAGGAGATGACTCTTTCAACACCTTCTTCAGTGAGACGGGGGCTGAAAAACACATTCCTCGTGCAGTGTTTGTGGACCTGGAGCCCACTGTGATTGGTAAGTATGAAATGTGTCATGGACTGTGATTGGGGAGTATGAAAGGTGTCATAGGACTGTGATTGGTGAGTGTGAAAGGTGCCAGGGGACTGTGATTGGTGAGTAAGAATGATGTCAAAGGACTGTGATTGTTGAGTATGAAAGGTGCCATGGGACTGTGATTGGTGAGTATGAAAGGTGCTGGGGGACAGTGATTGGTGATTATGAAAGATGTCATGGGACTGTGATTGGCGAGTATATATGATGTCAAATGACTGTGATTGGTCAGTATGAAAGGTGCCATGGTACTGTGATTGGTGATTATGAAAGGTGCCATGGGACTGTGATTGGTGAATATGAAAGATGTCATGGGACTGTGACTGGTGAATATCAACTTTGACTGATGGGTGTAAAATGTACCAGCACTATTATGTTAGGTGCTCAGGTCTTGTTTGAATTCTTCATCTCTTTGCTCTATATGCACAAAGCAAAAAGTGGATCTATTCTGGGGTAAACCAATTGCCATCATAAGGGACAAATACAAATGTGGAATTCAAGAGAGTTCCCTAACGAATTGTGGAATTGTGGAGACCTCTCTAGCATTCATGGGGTTAAACGCAGAGTTTAAATCTATAGGAATGTGTATTCCTTCCATATGGTGCAGGTGGTTTTGTCCACTAATTTTTCCTTTGCTTTATGCATATGGCCCATTGCATGGTGTTTTGAATTAATTTACTTAGACTGTTGGCTGAGAACCTTCTCCACCTTCTGTTCTACTGCCAGTTGCTGACCATCATTATTTTCACTCTCCAGATGAGGTGCGGACAGGAACCTACAGACAGCTCTTCCACCCAGAACAGCTCATCACGGGCAAAGAAGATGCTGCCAATAACTATGCCCGTGGCCATTACACCATTGGCAAGGAGATCATTGACCTGGTGCTGGACAGAATCCGCAAACTGGTAAGTTCAGTGGGATATGTCTGGTCAAAGTACATGTCCCCATAGGGAGTACCAGTAACAGCACAGGGCTTATAGGGCTATTGGTAAACTAAGAGTTAAAATGAAATGGATTTTTGTACATGTAAATATCCTGTACTCCAGGGATTTGGAAGGTTCTGAAAGACCAAGGGATTGGGCAAACCTAATGCAGAATTAGTCCACTGTGCAGCCCAGTTGCACCATTACTAGTAAAGAGATAAGCAAGAACCATTGCATTCAACAAACTGGCAACAAGACCCAGGGCTTCAACCATGAGTGTAGGGGCTTTAGACCCGGTACACCATCCACTCCTCCTCAGCCAGTACCAAGCCATTCTCCTGAGCCAGTACCGTCGCCACTCTCCCTCAACCAGTACCTAACAACTCCCCTTCAGCCAGTACCTAACAACTCCCCTTCAGCCAGTACCTAACAACTCCCCTTCAGCTAGTACCTATCCACTTCTCCTCAGCCAGTACCTAGCCACTCCTCCTCAACCAGTACCTAACAACTCTCCTTCAGCCAGTACCAAGCCACTCCCGCTCAGCTGATACCTAATCACTCCCCCCTCAGCCAGTAGCTAGCCAGTCCTCCTCATCCAGTACATAGTTACTCCCCCTCATCCAATACCTATCCACTCCTCCTCATCCAGTACCTAACCACGCCACCTCATCCAGTACCTAGTCACTCCCCCTCATCCAGTACGTAGCCACTCACCCTCAGCTAGTACCTAGCCACCCTCACCCTCAGCCTCTACCTAGTTATTCTCCCTTATCCAGTAAGTAGCTATTTCCCCCTCGGCCATTACTCAGCCACTCCTCTCAGCCAGTACCTAAACACTCCTCCTCCTCATCCAGTACCTAGCCACTCCTGCTCAGCTGATACCTAATCACTCCCCCCCTCAGCCAGTGCATAGCCAGTCCTCCTCATCCAGTACATAGTCAATCCCCCTCATCCAATACCTAGCCACTCCTCCTCATCCAGTACCTAGCCACTCCACCTCATCCAGTTCCTAGTCACTCCCCCTCATCCAGTACGTAGCCACTCACCCTCAGCTAGTACCTAGCCACCCCCCACCCTCAGCCACTACCTAGCTATTCTCCCTTATCCAGTAAGTAGCTATTTCCCCCTCGGCCATTACTTAGCCACTCCGCTCAGCCAGTTCCTAAACACTCCTCCTCTGCCAGTACCTAGTAACTCCCCCTCAGCAAGTACCTAGCCACTCTCCCTCATCCAGTAGCTAGTCACTCCCCCTCAGCCAGTACCTAGCCACTCTACTTAGACAATACTTAGCCACTCCCCCTCAGTCAGTACCCAGCCAATTCCCCTCAGCCAGTACTTAGCCATTCCCCCTCAGCCAGTACCTAGCCATTCCTGCTCAGCCTGTACCTAATCACTCCCCCCTAAGCCAGTATCTAGCTACTCCTTCTCATCCAGTACCTAGTCACTCCCCCTCTGAAAATACCTAGCCACTCCCCCTCATCCAGTACCTAGTCACTCCCCCCTCAACCAGTCCCTATCAACTTCTCCTTCAGACATTGCCTAGCCATTTCCCCTCAACCACTACTTAGCAATGTCTCCTCAGCCAGTACCTAGCAAAGTCCCTGTCTGTTTTGTAACCATTTAAGGACCAGAGGGAAATTGTATGGTTAATTGTTACAAGTGTCACAAATATGATTAGAAATTTAGTATTACACTGAACCTGAACATAACTGAATATTTGGGGTTTTAATAATTATCTGGTATACATCTGCCTGACCTTCCTTTGTGTCTCTCCTCTTGTAGGATGATCAGTGCACAGGACTCCAGGGCTTCCTCATCTTCCACAGCTTTGGTGGTGGCACCGGTTCAGGCTTCACCTCTCTTCTGATGGAACGTCTCTCTGTTGACTACGGCAAGAAGTCCAAGCTGGAATTCTCCATCCATCCAGCCTCTCAGATCTCCACTGCTGTGGTTGAACCATACAATTCCATTCTCACCACACACACTACTCTAGAGCACTCAGACGGTGCCTTCATGGTAGATAACAAGGCTATTTATGATATTTGCTGCAGGAACCTGGACATTGAGCGTCCAACCTACACTAACCTGAACCGTCTGATTGGCCAGATTGTGTCCTCTATCACGGCCTCCCTCAGGTTTGATGGAGCTCTCAATGTGGACCTTACTGAATTCCAGACCAACTTGGTGCCCTACCCCCGTATCCATTTCCCCCTGGTCACCTATGCCCCTGTTATCTCTGCAGAGAAGGCTTACCATGAGCAGCTTTCTGTATCTGAGATCACCAATGCTTGCTTTGAACCAGCCAACCAGATGGTGAAATGTGACCCCCGACATGGTAAATACATGGCTTGTTGCCTGTTGTACCGTGGTGATGTGGTGCCCAAAGATGTCAATGCTGCTATTGCCACCATCAAGACCAAGCGTACCATCCAGTTTGTGGACTGGTGCCCAACTGGTTTCAAGGTTGGCATCAACTACCAGCCTCCGACTGTGGTTCCAGGTGGAGATCTGGCCAAGGTGCAGCGCGCAGTGTGCATGTTGAGTAACACCACTGCTATTGCCGAGGCCTGAGACCGCCTGGACCACAAGTTTGACCTGATGTATGCCAAGCGTGCCTTTGTGCACTGGTTTGTGGGTGAGGGGATGGAGGAAGGAGAGTTCTCTGAGGCCCGGGAGGACATGGCTGCCCTGGAGAAGGATTACGAAGAGGTCGGCACGGACAGTGTGGAGGGAGAGGGAGAAGGAGAGGAGGGAGAAGAATATTAAAAACTGCACAACAAGCTTGAAATAAAATAGATATATTTTTGTCTGAATGTTAAATAAATATCTTTGAACTTCTACTTTATAGTCTTGATAATTGATATATTTGTTAAAATATAACATTTATATTAAAACAGGAGAGAGGGCAAGACACAGAGAGGACCATTCCTTAAATGACTGCTGGTAAATGAAGTGATTTTAAGTCCAGTATTTTCAAATCATAGATTTCAACAGAGAAAAATCAATTCCTGGGGCCGTATGTTCAAAAGAAAAGTGGAGGAGTGCAGGGGCAAACCATTTACACTATAGGGGAGAACTAAAAATGCCCCAAATCCCCTATCATTTAAATGGGAATATTAACCCCTTGAATGGTAGAGATGTCTCCAACGCATTGCTTTGCAATGCGTTGGAGACCACTCTACCATTCAAGGGGTTAAAATCCCCCATTTAAATCAACTGGAAATTTTAGTTCTTCCCTCTAGTGTAAATGGTTTGTCCCAAAACTCTTCCACTTTTCTTTTGAACGTACAGCCCAGTCCACATCTTTATAGACACATATGAAAGAGGCTGAAATTCATCAAGATGGGAATATCTCAATATGCATGAAATTCAGAGGATTTCCTTGCACATTAGCCATTCAGCTATTCAGCAGGGATCTCATTGGATCTGGTCACTGATTATTCATCAATAGGTGATGGCCAGAGAGCTTTCCAAATTCCAGAATCAAGTAGATCCCATTGCAGTCAATGGAAGCAAGAACACGGATACGTATACGCAGTATGCACATTTATGTGTATTGCAGGAATAGCACAATTTAGGTATTTTTCTCATATTTCCCTGCTTCACACATTCAAGGCCGGGAAGTACAATGGATCACTGATAAATCCCCGAACGTATCCATCAATAACTGTGTCAATAAGCTGGGAAAGAGCAGAATATTTGATACGCTACTTTGCCATAACTTTAAGAATTTAGATGAGAGAGATGGGTCAGTTGGTTAAGGCACCAACTGTAGAATCTGTTCAGACCGTGAGGTTGCAGGTTCTCGCCCCGACAAGGTCAGCTCAGCCCTTCACCCTCCTGAAGTAGATAAAATGAGTCCAGGACATACTTGAAAACAAGAGATAATTAGAAATGTACTGGCATAGAGGGCAATTTTATTCAGTGCTAGCTTTATAGTAAGGCTTTCCTACAGGGGGCAATAAAGAGTTACAAGTTGCTGAAAATCAGCCTTTATAATCTGTTAATACTAACTAGTCCACCTAAAGTGACAACCAATTGCAAAGCAGAGTTGCTAATCACCATTGGGCAGAAGTTCATGGTTTTCAATGGTCATTTACAACTCTGCTTCACTTGCAGTTCTGCAGCAACTGTGATAGACAGGTAGCTTCCAATAAAGGTTCAAATAATTAAAATTGGGCATTTGCTCCACTGTCACCGTGCATAACCTGCCCCAGTTGGAGAGCTAGAAACAATCACCATATACCTGTGGACTGAACTTATGTTCTGTGGAGCCACAAGGGTTCCATGAAGAACTATCAGAGGTCACATGATGCACATGTAAATAACATCAGACAACAGGACAAGGCTGAAGTGACTGCCAGTGGATCTGTAGAAGATTATAGTATTCCAAGTGCTGCAATTTTATGTGATATAAGTTTTCTCTTGTAATAAGCAATATTAAGTAGTCCTCTCTGAGCAAAAAATATTACCATGGTTGACTTTCTGGCAGGTCATGCTAATTCCTGTGACCCTGTACCTTTTTTTTCCCTCTGACATTATATGAGACCAGCAGAGAAGTACACAATAACATGCCACTGACAAGTCAATGCACCATTATATGCCACCAGCAGAGCAATCCACCATTACATGTTACCAGCAGAGCAACAAACCATTACATGCCACCAGTAGAGCAAACCATCATTACATGTTACCAGCAGAAAAATACAACATTACATGCCAACAGCAGAGCAATACAACCAGTGCTGTATCTTGGCCTAGGCCAACTAGGCCAAGGCCTAGGGCAGCATTTTATAGGGGTGGCATGAAAAGCCGCCCCAACCGCTAAATTTGTCTTTCACTAAATGAAAATGCCTGTCAAGTTGTCCAGACCCTTAACAATACAGATCGCTCAGCGCAGAACCACTTGTTGCCAACTGCGCATGTGTCAGGACTCGTCGTATAGGATCCAGACCTCACACATGTGCACATATGGGAGGGGAGGGGTGGAGGGATTGGTCAGGCAATGGTGAAGCAGTGGAGCTATAAGCTCTGAGCGCTCCCGCCTACTTCCTTTCTTCTGCGTGTGTGCCAGAGACTCACTGGGCGGCTGAGCCTGTATTTGCAGAGAGAGTGTGGAAGTACAAGGTAAGGGCCGAGGCGGAGGGCCCAGGAGCTGATTTAACTCTTTGAACCTTTTGGCTCTGGAATGGTATGTGGATTGCCTGCAGTGTATAGTGTAGGCACTGCAGGCGGGATTCAGAAATACCACTTCTACTGCATAATTTGGTGTGTAGGGTGCTGAGACACCATTTTTATAGTTATGCAATGGCAATCCATTTTGTAGTTATGCATGAGCTTGAGGTAGTTATGTATGAGGCAGTCATATAGACATAACCACCTAATGCATAATAACTACCTAATGTAATCAGCAGGGGAGAAATGGCAACTTGTAGCCTAGGAGGCCATCAAGTGGCCCATTTGTACTATCGTTCCAGCCCACCCCCTTTTGTTAATATTAAAATTGGCATTAATGTTGTGAAGTAAGGCAAGCAATACCACAGAGCTTACAATGGAAATGGAGTAACACAAGTGATAACACAGAGCTTACAGTTGAAATGGGGCTACACTAGTGATCCTACAGAGTTTACAATTTAAGTAAAGCTAGACTAGTGATACCATAGAGCTTACAGGGGAATGGGTTATGTTACTAGTGTAGCTCCATTTGGATTGTAGCTCTGTGGTATGATTTGTGTAGATACATTTCATTTGTAAGCTCTGTAGTATCACTAGTGTAGATCCACTAAAAGCAGTAAGAGTGAGATTGAGTGAGGCAGTGGCCCCCTGGCCCAGAAATATGACTGGCCCAGAGGGCAATTGCCCCCCAGCCCAGCCCTTCCCTGGCAATCAGGGGGTTCACTATCAAAATGATGTCCAGATTCCAGCACCATACATTGCAATTTATGCGATCCTAGTTGTAGTCCAGCCTGCTCTATACACTTTAATACCTCATCCAATTTGGTGTAAAGTATTGTAGATGGTGCATGCAGCAAGTCTATAGTAACTAATATAAAAAAGAAGAATATCCTCTTCTCTTATATGGATCCTTACCCTATGGGCAGAACACAATTCATGTGCTGAAAAAGAGACCAATTCGCTTCTGCACCAGAGAGGCCCTTTCCAGAGTTAATATTTCACTTTTATTAGTTCATAGATTAAAATGATAACCAACTAAATAAGTCTCCTACAGTTGAAGAACATATAAGTGAAATTAAAAGTGGAACACAGTCCACCAAATGGGCCTAAAGGGGAGGAAGAAGGAGAATAGTATATATGGTACTAATCTGTGTGTGATCATGGGGCCTATAGGGCATTTCTCAGTAGATAAATAATGCACCATAGAATTGTTTCACACAGGCACCTGAATATCTGTTCATGTCTCAAAAGAAAAGACAAGTCAAAAAAGGTGTATTGTGATCACTTATTATTTTTAGTGATAATACCCACTATATTAATTACAACAGTGATACTCAGGGAGGTTCTGATGTTAGCACTCATATATATTCACCATTTATGATAGATTGATATTTGTTGTGATGTAGTTTCCCACTATATTTATTTTGATAGTGAGGATCGGGGAAGCGTGTGTGTTTTCACTCCTATAGATACATTCCATATGGTGGATTATTTAGAGTAGAAGGCTCATAGTTTTCCAGCCCCTCTGTCTTACACCTTGTAACACAAGAGGGCTCATGTGTTTCACGTCCTTCTTTTACACAAAATGTGGCTCAAGATATACTACACAAGAACAAACTAACTCATGTAGCAGTGAATTTATTTGAGTCACATTTAAAAACTCCAAGTGACTAGAACAGGCAATTAAGTACACTGTATGGCACTGGTATCTCTGTTCCCAAACAGCTTGCCAGTGTCTTCTCTGTCCCCAAACAGCTTATCAGTGCCGTATTTACACCCAAACAGCTTATTACTGCCATCTCTGTCCCCAAACAGCTTGGCAGTGCCATGATGGCACAGATAAGCTGTTTGGAGACAGAAATGGCACTGGCAGCTGTTTGTAAATATGGCACTGATAAGTTGTTTGGGTACAGAGATGGCACTGGCAAGCTGTTTCGGGAAAGAGATGGCACTGACATCTGTCCTCAAACAGCTTGCCAGTGTCATCTGTCCCCAAACAGCGTATCAGTGCCATATTTACAACCAAACAGCTTATTACTGCCATCTCTCCCCAAACAGCTTGAGAAAAGAGGAAGGGGTGGATCTCAAACAGGAAGAGGTGTGGCCTGGGCAGGAAGGGTTGGGGCAAATTAAGGTTGGGGGGTGCGTGATTCTAGTCAGGCCTAGGGCAGCACAAAACCTAAATACACCACTGAATACAACATTACATGCCACAAGCAAGGCAATACACAATTACATGCCACCAGCAGAGCAATGCAAGATTAAATAATACAAGCTAAGCAACACATCATTAAATCCCACCAGTGGTAAAATGCACCATTACATGCCACCAGTGGAGCAATACACCATTATATGCCACCATTGGTAAAACGCGCCATTAAATGCCACCAGTGGAGCAATACACCATTATATGCCACCAGTCACGTGGTACAAATAAGGTGACCACATTTCCATTCTGCTATTCATAAACACTGCAGAGAGAAGAGCAGCAGAGTATGTGTCCTCGACTCTAGTGCAGTTGTGCAGGAGGGGTCACTATATATCACTGGACATCAGTGCGCAACCTGCTCTTTCTTCAGTGCACCAAGGAGTTCTAAACACTAGAGGGAGAGCCGCCCATTGACTACTGTGACACACAGAGGTGCCTGTGGTGCTCTATAAATTAATGTACATAACACCCAAAGCATTAGACTAGCATTACACTACAACAAAACTGCACTGCAGCTCCTGTTTGATGTCATGATCAAGGCTCAGTTCTCTCTCTAGTGTTTAGATGTCTGTCTGGAAGATATTTTGGTGTAGCCCAGCAGAGGAGTCACTTCCTGTCCCAGTAGGCAATAGTCAGTTTCTCTTCTAGTGTTTAGAACTCTGTGCTCTGGAGTCTTCATTCCAGGACTTTGTATTGTCCCAGAAGGGGGCTGTCCAAGACATAGGACACGCACATATAAAATCAGGGACTGTTGTGGGCAATCTGGGACATGTGGTCAACTTAGGTACAATCCACCATTACATGCCACCAGCAGAGTAATACAACATTAAATACAACAAGCTGAGCAATACACCATTACATGCCAACAATGGTAAAATGCCCCATTACATGCCACCAGTGATACAATGCACCATTACATGTCACCAGCACAGTAATATACACAATTTTATGTCTCCAGGAGAACAATACAACATGACATGTCACCAGCAGTACAATAAATCATTACATGTCTCCAGGAGAATAATACAGCATTACATGTCACCAGCAGTACAATAAATCATTACATGTCACCGGCAGAGCAATACCCCTAGTAGTTTACTTTTCTTTGGAAAATCACTTGTGGAGATAACAGATAGACTTATATGATAGCTATTCCCTACTAAACTTTACTTTGCTAAAGTGGTGTAACTAGTCATTGGGGGCACCAGAACAAACATTATTTTGGTCCCCTTGGCACAAAAATATTGTCACAGGGGGGTAACTAAAACCTTTTGTGCCCTGGGCCGATGGGTCACTTGGATGCAGGGCCTTGGCAAAACTGCACCCTCAGTACCCCCTGTACATAGGCGTGCGCACGGGGTGTGCCGGGTGTGCCCAGGCACACCCTAATCGGCCCCGTGCGCACCGGCCCGGAAGCTGGGGATTTTTTTATTCTTTTTTTTTTTTTTTTTTTTTAAATATATCTGCCGCAAGGGAGCGCTGGTTTAAACTACCAAGCGCTCCCTCGCGGCATCTATGTGACAAGCCGCAGAGAGACCCAGGCTCTGTAGTAATACAGAGCGCTGGGAGATGACATCATCTCCCAGCGCTCTGCATTACTGAGAGCAGCGCGCGGGAGCTTCAGCTCTGTGCCGAAGGAGGCACAGAGCTCTCTTATGGCACACCTCTAGACCACCAGGGACTGAAGGTAGGGGATGGAGGGGACATTGTGGAGATGAATGGGGCATTGTGGCGATGAAGGGGCATTATGGAAGGGGGCAATGTGAAGATGATGGGGGCAAGTTGGAGCTGATGTCAATGTGAGGGCAAGTTGGAGCTGATGGGGGCAAGTTGGAGCTGAGGGCAAGTTAGAGCTGATGGGGGCAATGTTAGGGCAAGTTGGAGGTGATGAGGGCAAGTTGGAGGTGATGGGGGCAAGTCAGAGCTGAGGGCAATGTGGAGATTATGGGGACAATGTTAGGGCAAGTTGGAGCTGATGGGGGCAAGTTGGAGCTGAGGGCAAGTTAGAGCTGATGGGGGCAATGTTAGGGCAATTTGGAGCTGATGGGGGCAATGTGAGGGCAATATGGAGTTAATGGGGGATACGTTGGAGCTGATGGGGGCAATATGGAGCAGATGGGGGCAATCATTTATTTAGATAGCACACACACATATATATTACATATGCGCACGCACGTGTGTGTTTGTGCTTTTGGGTGCACACACTAATGCTATTGGCTGAGCACGCCTATGCCCCTGTAGTTACTCCCCTGGCTACAAGGTCTCCTAGTAATAGATTAGGATGGCCAAACTCATGGTCATTGGGTTTTTATCAACTTCCCCCAGTGAAGTCCTCCCTTGTGTCCATTGTACATAGTTACATTCACTACACACAGCACTGGTCATGGGGAATGATACATTGTTACAGGTCTTTGATTCTTTTCCTGTGTCAGAGGCTGAACTAGTGATTCAGATTACAGTAGCAGTATTATTAAATCACATAGGAAAGACACAGGGAGGGAGATATAACCAGGGGAATAATGGGTCAATCCAACGGTACCATAGAGAGCAAATATAAATTCATATTTATTTAATTGGGGCGAGTAACCCCTAGAAGGCTAGAGAGGCTTCCATTGAATAGCATTAGTTATCACAGGAGATCTCGCTAGCATTTAAATGGTTAAGAAACCTATTTATGAATTCCCTATGGTGAAGTTGGTTTGCCCCAGAATTGCTCCAGTCCATTATAGTACATCAGCCTTGGTGTCACAACTTCCAATAATAATCCCTCATTTACCTTAACCCTTTGAGTGCTAGAGGGGTAAGGAATGCATTGCAAAGCAATGCATTCCGTACCCCTCTGGCACTCAAAGGGTTAATCTAGGAGGAAAATCACAATTGCCACTATGAATCAGGTCAGTGTGCGCTTGTTTTCTAAAATTAATCTTTAACCCTTTGAATATTAGTGAGGCTCCCAGCACATTGCTTTAAAATGTCTTGGAAACCTCTCTAGTATTCAAGGGGTTAATTACCACTGGAAATATGTCTATGAAAGTGGCAGACATGATTCTTTATTGCTGGACTCCAGGATTTCAAACCCCGCCCACTGAAACCTTCCTTACTGAGAAGATTTTAGTTGAATGAGTTCAGGGGACAGAGGGGTTGTGCACTAAGGTGTGATAAAGAGGAGATAACTGCTCCATTGAGATAAACTCTCCAGTTCCTATGTTATTCTATGGGAGAGATTTAGTTATAGACTACAGGGGGAGATGTACTAAGGTGTGATAAAGAGGAAATAACTTCTCCAGTGGATAAACTCTCCAGTTCCTATGTTATTCTATGGGAGAGATTTAGTTATAGACTACAGGGGGAGATGTACTAAGGTGTGATAAAGAGGAGATAACTTCTCCAGTGGATAAACTCTCCAGTTCCTATGTTATTCTATGGGAGAGATTTAGTTATAGACTACAGGGGGAGATGTACTAAGGTGTGATAAAGAGAAGATAACTTCTCCAGTGAGATAAACTCTCCAGTTCCTATGGTATTCTATGGGAGAGATTTAGTTATAGACTACAGGGAGCGATGTACTAAGGTGTGATAAAGAGGAGATAACTTCTCCAGTGTGATAAACTCTCCAGTTCATATGTCATTCTACGGGAGAGATTTAGTTATAGACTACAGGGGGAGATGTACTAAGGTGTGATAAAGAGGAGATAACTTCTCCAGTGAGATAAACTCTCCAGTTCCTATGTTATTCTTTGGGAGAGATTTAGTTATAGACTACAGGGGGAGATGTACTAAGGTGTGATAAAGAGGAGATAACTTCTCCAGTGGATAAACTCTCCAGTTCCTATGTTATTCTATGGGAGAGATTTAGTTATAGACTACAGGGGGAGATGTACTAAGGTGTGATAAAGAGGAGATAACTTCTCCAGTGAGATAAACTCTCCAGTTCCTATGTTATTCTATGGGAGAGATTTAGTTATAGACTACAGGGGAGATGTACTAAGGTGTGATAAAGAGGAGATAACTTCTCCAGTGAGATAAACTCTCCAGTTCATATGTTATTCTACGGGAGAGATTTAGTTATAGACTATAGGGGGAGATGTACTAAGGTGTGATAAAGAGGAGATAACTGCTCCATTGAGATAAACTCTCCAGTTCCTATGTTATTCTATGGAACAGATTTAGTTATAGACTACAGGGAGAGATGTACTAAGGTGTGATAAAGAGGAGATAACTTCTCCAGTGAGATAAACTCTCCAGTTCCTATGTTATTCTATGGGAGAGATTTAGTTATAGACTACAGGGGGAGATGTACTAAGGTGTGATAAAGAGGAGATAACTTCTCCAGTGAGATAAACTCTCCAGTTCCTATGTTATTCTATGGGAGAGACTTAGTTATAGACTACAGGGGGAGATGTACTAAGTAGTGTTGAGCGAGCATGCTCGGCCGATGCTCGGATCGGCTCGAGCATCGCTCTGGTCGGCACATGGCGGTACTCGTACGAGTACCGCATGTGCTCGCCCGCCATGTTCGGGTCTCCTCCCCGCACGTTTTGCGGCTGCTGCGCAGCCAATAAACGTGCAGGGAGGCTCTGACATCGGTGTAATGCCAGCAGCCATGTTGGCTGCTGGCATTACACTGATTGGCTGGCCAGAACCCGTGGTCGGGTGCTGTATAGCACCTGACCATCGAGTTCGGCTCAGTCTGAGCCAGGGAGAGCTGAGGATAGGAAGGGAAAGGCAGTGTAGGGAGGAAAAAAACAAAAATTGTGAAAAAAAAAGAACCAAAAGTCCTTTTTAGGACTACTGTGTGTGGGGGCAGCAGGTTATTGTGTGTGGGGGGAAAAAAAAAAAAAAAAAAAAAAAAAAATATTCTGTTTAGTGTGAAAAGTTGCAGATTAGAGCACATTCTGTTTAGTGTGCACAGTTGCAGATTAGAGCACATTCTGTTTAGTGTGCAAAGTTGCAGATTAGAGCACATTCAGTTTAGTGTGCAAAGTTGCAGATTAGAGCACATTCTGTTTAGTGTGCAAAGTTGCAGATTAGAGCACATTCTGTTAAGTCTTCAAACTAAAATATCAAAGTCACATATTCCATTCAGTGTGCGTCGCCGCAGTTTAGCAGCACATTCTGTGTACTGTGCAGAGTTGCAGAATAGGAAGAAATACTGTTAAGTCTTCAAACTAAAATATCAAAGTCACATATTCCATTCAGTGTGCTTCGCCGCAGTTTAGCAGCACATTCTGTGTACTGTGCAGAGTTGCAGAATAGGAAGAAATACTGTTAAGTCTTCAAACTAAAATATCAAAGTCACATATTCCATTCAGTGTGCTTCGCCGCAGTTTAGCAGCACATTCTGTGTACTGTGCAGAGTTGCAGAATAGGAAGAAATACTGTTAAGTCTTCAAACTAAAATATCAAAGTCACATATTCCATTCAGTGTGCTTCGCCGCAGTTTAGCAGCACATTCTGTGTACTGTGCAGAGTTGCAGAATAGTAAGAAATACTGTTAAGTTTTCAAACTCAAATATTAAAGTCACATATTCCATTCAGTGTGTGTCACCGCCGTTTAGCAGCCTATTCTGTGTACTCTGCAGAGTTGCAGAATAGTAAGAAATACTGTTAAGTTTTCAAACTCAAATATTAAAGTCACATATTCCATTCAGTGTGTTTCACCGCCGTTTAGCAGCCTATTCTGTGTACTCTGCAGAGTTGCAGAATAGTAAGAAATACTGTTAAGTTTTCAAACTCAAATATTAAAGTCACATATTCCATTCAGTGTGTGTCACCGCCGTTTAGCAGCCTATTCTGTGTACTCTGCAGAGTTGCAGAATAGTAAGAAATACTGTTAAGTTTTCAAACTCAAACATTAAAGTTACATATTCCATTCAGTGTGTTTCACCGCCGTTTAGCAGCCTATTCTGTGTACTCTGCACAGTTGCAGAATAGGAAGAAATACTGTTAAGTTTTCAAACTCAAATATTAAAGTCACATATTCCATTCAGTGTGTATCACCGCCGTTTAGCAGCCTATTCTGTGTACTCTGCACAGTTGCAGAATAGTAAGAAATACTGTTAAGTTTTCAAACTCAAATATTAAAGTCACATATTCCATTCAGTGTGTATCACCGCCGTTTAGCAGCCTATTCTGTGTACTCTGCACAGTTGCAGAATAGTAAGAAATACTGTTAAGTTTTCAAACTCAAATATTAAAGTCACATATTCCATTCAGTGTGTTTCACCGCCGTTTAGCAGCCTATTCTGTGTACTCTGCACAGTTGCAGAATAGGAAGAAATACTGTTAAGTTTTCAAACTCAAATATTAAAGTCACATATTCCATTCAGTGTGTATCACCGCCGTTTAGCAGCCTATTCTGTGTACTCTGCACAGTTGCAGAATAGTAAGAAATACTGTTAAGTTTTCAAACTCAAATATTAAAGTCACATATTCCATTCAGTGTGTTTCACCGCCGTTTAGCAGCCTATTCTGTGTACTCTGCACAGTTGCAGAATAGGAAGAAATACTGTTAAGTTTTCAAACTCAAATATTAAAGTCACATATTCCATTCAGTGTGTATCACCGCCGTTTAGCAGCCTATTCTGTGTACTCTGCACAGTTGCAGAATAGTAAGAAATACTGTTAAGTTTTCAAACTCAAATATTAAAGTCACATATTCCATTCAGTGTGTATCACCGCCGTTTAGCAGCCTATTCTGTGTACTCTGCACAGTTGCAGAATAGTAAGAAATACTGTTAAGTTTTCAAACTCAAATATTAAAGTCACATATTCCATTCAGTGTGTTTCACCGCCGTTTAGCAGCCTATTCTGTGTACTCTGCACAGTTGCAGAATAGTAAGAAATACTGTTAAGTTTTCAAACTCAAATATTAAAGTCACATATTCCATTCAGTGTGTATCACCGCCGTTTAGCAGCCTATTCTGTGTACTCTGCACAGTTGCAGAATAGTAAGAAATACTGTTAAGTTTTCAAACTCAAATATTAAAGTCACATTCCATTCAGTGTGTATCACCGCCGTTTAGCAGCCTATTCTGTGTACTCTGCAGAGTTGCAGAATAGGAAGAAATACTGTTAAGTTTTCAAACTCAAATATTAAAGTCACATATTCCATTCAGTGTGTTTCACCGCCGTTTAGCAGCCTATTCTGTGTACTCTGCACAGTTGCAGAATAGTAAGAAATACTGTTAAGTTTTCAAACTCAAATATTAAAGTCACATATTCCATTCAGTGTGTATCACCGCCGTTTAGCAGCCTATTCTGTGTACTCTGCAGAGTTGCAGAATAGTAAGAAATACTGTTAAGTTTTCAAACTCAAATATTAAAGTCACATATTCCATTCAGTGTGTTTCACCGCCGTTTAGCAGCCTATTCTGTGTACTCTGCACAGTTGCAGAATAGGAAGAAATACTGTTAAGTTTTCAAACTCAAATATTAAAGTCACATATTCCATTCAGTGTGTATCACCGCCGTTTAGCAGCCTATTCTGTGTACTCTGCACAGTTGCAGAATAGTAAGAAATACTGTTAAGTTTTCAAACTCAAATATTAAAGTCACATATTCCATTCAGTGTGTTTCACCGCCGTTTAGCAGCCTATTCTGTGTACTCTGCACAGTTGCAGAATAGGAAGAAATACTGTTAAGTTTTCAAACTCAAATATTAAAGTCACATATTCCATTCAGTGTGTATCACCGCCGTTTAGCAGCCTATTCTGTGTACTCTGCACAGTTGCAGAATAGTAAGAAATACTGTTAAGTTTTCAAACTCAAATATTAAAGTCACATATTCCATTCAGTGTGTTTCACCGCCGTTTAGCAGCCTATTCTGTGTACTCTGCACAGTTGCAGAATAGTAAGAAATACTGTTAAGTTTTCAAACTCAAATATTAAAGTCACATATTCCATTCAGTGTGTATCACCGCCGTTTAGCAGCCTATTCTGTGTACTCTGCAGAGTTGCAGAATAGTAAGAAATACTGTTAAGTTTTCAAACTCAAATATTAAAGTCACATATTCTGTGTAAGATGAAGAAGGCGGGTAAAAAGGGACGGGGAAGTGGACGTGATCCTGAAAGTTCAGGGCGCGGGTCAGGACGCGGAGAAACTGTGCCTGGTGCCAGAGCACAAGAAAGAAAGACATCCACCATACCTAGCTTCATGTGTAATTTTACAGGGCGTCGCAGGACATCACTCTCGAGGTCCGACCACTGCGAACAGGTGGTCGGTTGGATGACAGCTGATACTGCTTCCAGTCGGTTAAGCACCACCCTGTCTTCCACCAAGTCCACTCTCAGTAGCCAAGAGTCTGGTCAACATAATCCTCACTCTGATCATCCTTCCTCCCACCATACACGGTCTGGTCAAAGAAGTGATCCCACACTGGGATATAGTGAGGAGCTCGTCTCATCACCAATCCTTCATTTGACCCTCTCTCCAAGCACGCTTGCAGAGGAACATGACATCTTGTGCCCTGATTCACAACCTCTAGAGGCTACCCAATCACAAGAAGATGACAGATGTGAACGGCATTTAAGGTCAAAGGAAGTAGTGGATGATGATGATGATGATGAGACACAGTTGCCATTAAATCAACCACTATTTCCGTCTCAAGACCTTGTTGAGGAGAATGTTATACAGTTGTCAATGACTGAGTATGTGGTGGGATCAAGACTTGAGGAGGATGATCAGAGTGAGGAAGTGGAGGAGGACTTGGTGGACGATGAGGTGACTGACCCCACCTGGGAAGGTGTAGAGCCGAGCGATGACAGCAGTCCTGAGGGTGAGCCATCTGCAGCACCGCAACAGGCTGGAAGAGGCAGTGGTGTGGCTACAGAAAGAAGGCGGACCGCACCAAACCGGCCCGCAAATGTTCCACGGAGCACCCCCTTGCGTAAATCTACCTTGCCAAAGGGTAGGTGTTCCGCGGTATGGCGTTTTTTTAAGGAAAGTGCGGACAACAAAAGAATTGTAGTTTGTAACCTGTGCCACACCAGAATGAGCCGAGGCATGAACACTAGAAACCTCACCACCACCAGCATGATCCGACACATGGCATCTAAGCACCGTAGTAAGTGGGAGGAACGCCTGGATCGCCCATCTGTGTCTGCAGGCCACACCACTGCCTCCTCTTCCCCTTTTTTCGGTGCCGGCCAATCGCCTGTCGAAGGCGCAGGCCCGCATACCTCCCGCCCTGCACCTGTACCATCTGAAGCACCATCAGCGACCACATCCACTTCCCTGTCCCAGCACAGCGTCCAAATGTCGTTACCCCAGGCATTTGAGCGCAAGAGAAAGTACCCAGCCACCCACCCACAGGCCATAGCACTAACCTCACACCTTTCAAAATTACTGGCCATCGAAATGCTGCCATTTAGGCTTGTGGACACTGAGTCCTTCCGCAGCCTGATGGCAGCAGCTGTCCCTCGGTACGCGGTCCCCAGCCGCCACTACTTTTCCCGGTGTGCCATCCCCGCATTACACCACCATGTGTCCCGTAACATCACCCGTGCCCTGACCAACGCAGTTACTGGGAAGGTCCACTTAACGACTGACACATGGACAAGTGCTTGTGGCCAGGGACGCTACATTTCCCTGACGGCACACTGGGTGAATGTCGTGGAGGCTGGGTGCGACTCGGACCCTGGGATGGCACGGGTGCTACCCACGCCGAGGATTGCGGGCCCTACCTCCATCAGGGTTTCCACCAGCACCTACGTTATTGGCTCCTCCTCCTCCGTTTCCACCTCCGAATTCTCTACACGCAGCGCCACTCCCCCATCAGCCAGTAGCTGGAAGCAGTGTAGCACTGCAGTGGGGAAGCGTCAACAGGCCGTGCTGAAGCTGATCTGCCTTGGGGACAAACAGCACACGGCCTCAGAGCTGTTGCAGGGGATTAGTCACCAGACCGAGCAGTGGCTCTCGCCACTCAACCTGCAACCAGGCATGGTTGTGTGTGATAATGGGCGTAACTTGGTGGCGGCTTTGGAGCTCGGCAAGCTCACACACGTACCATGCCTAGCGCATGTATTTAATTTAGTGGTGCAGCGATTTCTAAAAACCTACCCCAATGTGCATGATCTCTTGACCAAGGTGCGCCGCGTGTGTGCACATTTCCGTAAGTCATCTACAGCTTCGGCCGGCCTGTTGAAGCTGCAGCAGCGCTTACAATTGCCAGCTCACCGGCTGCTGTGTGACGTGAGCACGCGCTGGAACTCCACCTTCCACATGTTGGCCCGGCTTTGTGAGCAGCAGAGGGCAGTAGTGGAGTACCAGCTGTTACACGGTCGTCGCCTCTCCGTTCAACTTCCTGTAATCAGAAGTGAGGAGTGGGAATGGATGTCAGACCTCTGCGAGGTTTTACGCAATTTTGAGGAATCGACACAGATGGTGAGCGGCGATAACGCTATTATCAGTGTAACCATCCCACTTCTGTGTCTACTGAAACGCTCGCTGCTCACAATTAAAACCGACGCTTTGCATGTGGAAGAGGTGGAAATGGGGGAGGAAGAGCTTACACAAGGTGATAGCCAGAGCACCCTCACTTCGTCTTCTCAGCGACAATTGGAGGAGGCGGAGGAGGAGGAGGAGGAGGAGGAGGAGGAGGAAGACACGGTTGCCTCCGCTACAGAGGGTAGCCATGGAACTTTAGTTCCATCTCTTCAGCGTGGGTGGGCAGAAGAGGAGGAAGAGGATGAGGAGATTGAGAGTCATCCTCCTGGTGAGGACAGCGAAATCTTGACTGTTGGTACTCTGGCACACATGGCTGACTTTATGTTAGGCTGCCTTTCCCGTGACCCACGCGTTATACGCATTTTAAACAACACGGATTACTGGGTGTTCACCCTTCTGGACCCCCGCTACAAAGAGAATTTCTCATCTCTCATTCCTCCGGTGGAGAGGACAAGCAAAATGGTGCAATACCAGAAGGTTCTTGTCGAAAAATTGCTCCAAAATTTTCCATCTGACAACGCTGGCGGCAGAGTACGTGCTACCTTGGCCAACCGAGAAGGGGAGAAAAGGGGAGCACACAGCAGTTCCGAGAAAGGCAGGGCAACACTCTCCAAGGCGTGGGACACCTTCATGACACCCCGCCAGCACCCTCACCCTGATGCGCAGCCCAGTGTCACAAGGAGGGAAAAGTTTTGGAAGATGGTGAAGGAGTACGTAGCAGACCGTGTCAGCGTCCTCAATGATCCCTCTGTGCCTTACAACTACTGGGTGTCCAAGCTGGACACGTGGTATGAACTGGCACTCTACGCCTTGGAGGTGCTGGCCTGCCCTGCCGCCAGCGTTCTGTCTGAGCGGGTATTTAGTGCTGCTGGTGGCATCATAACAGATAAGCGTATCCGCCTTTCCACCGACAATGCTGATAGGTTGACACTTATAAAAATGAACAAGGCCTGGATTTCCCCTGACTTCTCCACTCCACTGGAGGAAAGCCCCGGGGGAACATAAACTCACTTTATATATGTTATTTACAATGATGGGAATACTCTGTATTCCCATTCACCCCTTCCACCCAAAAAACGGGTATATGGTTGACTCTTAATCTTCTCATCCTCCTCCTCCTCTTCCATATGCCCTGTGCTATAATTTTTATATAGGGCCAGCTCACCAGCGGGCCCTGTGATATAATTTTTATATAGGGCCAGCTCACCAGCGGGCCCTGTTTGACAATTTTTATATAGGTCAGCTCACCAGCGGGCCTTCTCATATAATGTTTTATTGGGTCAGCTCTCTAGCGGGCCCTCTCATATAATGTTTGATAGCGTCAGCTCACTAGCGGGCCTTCGCATATAATGTTTAGGATGGTCAGCTCTGCAGCAGACCCTCACCCATAATGTTTTAGATGGTCAGCTCAGCGCACGTTTCCCTCTTAATCATGGCCTCAGTTCTGAAAATCAAGGAAATTTTTGGGAGAATTTGCCTCTGCGCACGTTTCCCTCTTAATCATGGCCTCAGTTCTGAAAATCAAGGAAATTTTTGGGAGAATTTGCCTCTGCGCACGTTTCCCTCTTAATCATGGCCTCAGTTCTGAAAATCAAGGAAATTTTGGGGAGAATTTGCCTCTGCGCACGTTTCCCTCTTAATCATGGCCTCAGTTCTGAAAATCAAGGAAATTTTTGGGAGAATTTGCAGATGATATACAAGTAAATATACAGCAAATATTGTTTGGTAACAATTTTTCGCCTAAAGTCGTTTTTATTTTCCTTTTTGTGTGTTTTATGGTCAGTCTGTAAAAATGGCGTACTACGTGCGAAAGATCGTTCCCAGCAGCGATGTTGGAGTCCAAGATGCATCCAGACATCCTCCCTATGCTGTCCCTGAACCATTTCTGTGGTGTTTCCATCCTTTTCTTCCCTTTTCCTATGGACCAGGCACCCTCCCCTCATCAGAGCAGGGGGTGCCTGGTGTAATGCTCGAGTCCTCCCATTGACTTCAATGGGGCTCGGGTGCTCGGCCGAGCACTCGAGCCTCAGGGGGTGCTCGGTCAGAGCACCCGAACACCCGAGCATTGGGGTGCTCGCTCATCACTAGTACTAAGGTGTGATAAAGAGGAGATAACTTCTCCAGTGAGATAAACTCTCCAGTTCCTATGTTATTCTATGGGAGAGCTTTAGTTATACACTACAGTGGAGATGTACTAAGGTGTGATAAAGAGTAGATAACTTCTCCAGTGAGATAAACTCTCCAGTTCCTATGTTATTCTATGGGACAGATTTAGTTATAGACTATAGGGAGAGATGTACTAAGGTGTGATAAAGAGGAGATCACTTCTCCAGTGAGATAAACTCTCCTGTTCCTATGTTATTCTATGGGAGAGATTTAGTTATAGACTACAGGGAGAGATGTACTAAGGTGTGATAAAGAGGAGATCACTGCTCCAGTGAGATAAACTCTCCAGTTCCTATGTTATTCTATGGGAGAGCTTTAGTTATAGACTACAGGGGGAAATGTACTAAGGTGTGATAAAGAGGAGATCACTTCTCCAGTGAGATAAACTCTCCAGTTCCTATGTTATTCTACGGGAGAGCTTTAATTATAGACTACAGGGAGAGATGTACTAAGGTGTGATAAAGAGGAGATAACTTCTCCACTGAGATAAACCCCCCAGTTCCTATGTAATTCTATGGGAGAGATTTAGTTATAGACTACAGGGAGAGATGTACTAAGGTGTGATAAAGAGGATATAACTTCTCCAGTGAGATAAACTCTCCAGTTCCTATGTTATTCTATGGGAGATATTTAGCTATAGACTACAGGGGAGATGTACTAAGGTGTGATAAAGAGGAGATAACTGCTCCAGTGAGATAAACTCTCCAGTTCCTATGTTATTCTATGGGAGAGATTTAGTTATAGACTACAGGGGGAGATGTACTAAGGTGTGATAAAGAGGAGATAACTTCTCCAGTGAGATAAACTCTCCAGTTCCTATGTTATTCTATGGGAGAGACTTAGTTATAGACTACAGGGGGAGATGTACTAAGGTGTGATAAAGAGGAGATAACTTCTCCAGTGAGATAAACTCTCCAGTTCCTATGTTATTCTATGGGAGAGCTTTAGTTATACACTACAGTGGAGATGTACTAAGGTGTGATAAAGAGTAGATAACTTCTCCAGTGAGATAAACTCTCCAGTTCCTATGTTATTCTATGGGACAGATTTAGTTATAGACTATAGGGAGAGATGTACTAAGGTGTGATAAAGAGGAGATCACTTCTCCAGTGAGATAAACTCTCCTGTTCCTATGTTATTCTATGGGAGAGATTTAGTTATAGACTACAGGGAGAGATGTACTAAGGTGTGATAAAGAGGAGATCACTGCTCCAGTGAGATAAACTCTCCAGTTCCTATGTTATTCTATGGGAGAGCTTTAGTTATAGACTACAGGGGGAGATGTACTAAGGTGTGATAAAGAGGAGATCACTTCTCCAGTGAGATAAACTCTCCAGTTCCTATGTTATTCTACGGGAGAGCTTTAATTATAGACTACAGGGAGAGATGTACTAAGGTGTGATAAAGAGGAGATAACTTCTCCACTGAGATAAACCCCCCAGTTCCTATGTAATTCTATGGGAGAGATTTAGTTATAGACTACAGGGAGAGATGTACTAAGGTGTGATAAAGAGGATATAACTTCTCCAGTGAGATAAACTCTCCAGTTCCTATGTTATTCTATGGGAGATATTTAGCTATAGACTACAGGGGAGATGTACTAAGGTGTGATAAAGAGGAGATAACTGCTCCAGTGAGATAAACTCTCCAGTTCCTATGTTATTCTATGGAAGAGCTTTAGTTATAGACTACAGGGGGAGATGTACTAAGGTGTGATAAAGAGGAGATCACTTCTCCAGTGAGATAAACTCTCCAGTTCCTATGTTATTCTACTGGAGAGCTTTAATTATAGACTACAGGGAGAGATGTACTAAGGTGTGATAAAGAGGAGATAACTTCTCCACTGAGATAAACCCCCCAGTTCCTATGTAATTCTATGGGAGAGATTTAGTTATAGACTACAGGGAGAGATGTACTAAGGTGTGATAAAGAGGATATAACTTCTCCAGTGAGATAAACTCTCCAGTTCCTATGTTATTCTATGGGAGATATTTAGCTATAGACTACAGGGGAGATGTACTAAGGTGTGATAAAGAGGAGATAACTTCTCCAGTGAGATAAACTCTCCTGTTCCTATGTTATTCTATGGGAGAGATTTAGTTATAGACTACAGGGAGAGATGTACTAAGGTGTGATAAAGAGGAGATCACTGCTCCAGTGAGATAAACTCTCCAGTTCCTATGTTATTCTATGGGAGAGCTTTAGTTATAGACTACAGGGGGAGATGTACTAAGGTGTGATAAAGAGGAGATCACTTCTCCAGTGAGATAAACTCTCCAGTTCCTATGTTATTCTACGGGAGAGCTTTAATTATAGACTACAGGGAGAGATGTACTAAGGTGTGATAAAGAGGAGATAACTTCTCCACTGAGATAAACCCCCCAGTTCCTATGTAATTCTATGGGAGAGATTTAGTTATAGACTACAGGGAGAGATGTACTAAGGTGTGATAAAGAGGATATAACTTCTCCAGTGAGATAAACTCTCCAGTTCCTATGTTATTCTATGGGAGATATTTAGCTATAGACTACAGGGGAGATGTACTAAGGTGTGATAAAGAGGAGATAACTTCTCCAGTGAGATAAACTCTCCAGTTCCTATGTTATTCTATGGGAGATATTTAGTTATAGACTACAGGCGGAGATGTACTAAGGTGTGATAAAGAGGAGATAACTTCTCCAGTGAGATAAACTCTCCAGTTCCTATGTTATTCTATGGGAGAGATTTAGTTATAGACTACAGGGGAGATGTACTAAGGTGTGATAAAGAGGATATAACTTCTCCAGTGAGATAATCTATCCAGTTCCTATGTTATTCTATGGGAGATATTTAGTTATAGACTACAGGGGAGATGTACTAAGATGTGAAAAGAGAAAATTACTTTTCCACTGTGCTAAGCTCCTAGTGGATTCTATGTGTCCTATGCACTAATGTGTTTCCAACTAGAGAGATGTTTGTACACTGGTTCCATACAATAACATAGGAACTAAAGAGTTTATCACAATGGAGCATATATCTGTTCTTCACCACCTCTTTATCTCACCTTATAACCCCTCTGGGGACCAACAGAAAAGCATCACGTTCTCCACCAGGGACATTATGTCCAATACTTTTGAATGATGCACTTTGGGGAAAAACCTACACAGAATCAATTCAAATTGATAAGGACTATTAGGATTTTCTGACAAGATTATGGTGTGTGTGTCTTGTGTGTGAGGGAGTATTGTAAGGTGATGTTAATTTTCCTTACATTTGACTACTCTATAAAACAAGTTTTTTTAATGCCTGATATGAGGCAGCTTTGGCCCTATACTAAAAAGAATCTACTGGATTCTCTTCACCTTCCAGCCACTCACTGGGTGCCAAGAAGAGGCTGTCACAGAAGATCTGCTCCTGGCTCTATAATCTGGAGGGGATGAACAGGTTTAACCCCTTAGTGACCGGCCGCATGCGCACATGGCCAGCACTTAACACCCAATGAAATTTTTTTTTAATTTTTTGAAACGAATCCGGAGTCCCCAAACGGCGTGCAGCCGCGAGGGAACCCGGATTTCCGGGACATACATGTAGGTCCTCTGTCCACCTGGGACATCCGCTCGGGAAGTACATGTACGTCCTTGGGCGGTAAGGGGTTAACCATATCGCCGGACAAGATACAAACTTCTCAGTGAGTTCTTTGCATCAGTGAGTTAGACAAATATTAAAGGTAAATAGTCCATCAGCACAGCATGGGCCTCTCTATCAGAAGGTGACTCCCCATGCTAGGGGATGTTAAAGATATGAGAGAATTCATTAGGCGATATGAGAATCTCACGCTGACATGCAGTGTGAGATTCTCATGTCGCCATTTTTTATCATGGTGATATGCTCAGTGTGTCAAGTGGTTGCACGCTGTTATGTGTGCGACCTTTTAAAAGGATACCAGGGAAAACCTGCCCCCCTTAAAGAAGGAGGGCAGTTTTTCAGTGTTATCCTTTTAAAAGGTGGGAGGGGGACACTTTATATTTCAAATACTCTTGAACTACACATCGTAGATAATGATACTACCACTCTACACGACCCACAAACTATAAAGAATAATTGGAGCTGCATTTATTTTGAAACATTACTATCCCTTTAATGTATTTATTATTATAGGCGAGGATTTGATGCACAGATTTTCTTTTTCCCTTTAACCCTCTGAGAATCAGAGAGCTGTGCAACACAACACTCTGGTTCTCAAAGGGTTAAAGACAAAATGAAAATGTGCATCAAATCCTCCCCTATAAGAATATAGGCTTTGTAATGTGTTGCACAACACTTGTGTCCTTAAAGGGTTAACTTTACACAGCCTTGCTCTTGGGGAATTCTTCACTGTTACTAGTTAAACTCTTGGATACTTTTTTCACTCAGAGGATGTAACATAGCACGGTACAATAGCAATATTATTAAGACTTGAAGGGCGGGCACAGTAAATACCAGAGGTGTTGCCCATGGGCAGCCTCCGCCTTTTGTTACCAAGGGCACCCTGGGTCCTATAAAAAGGGGGGAGAAGTGGGATGAGTGAGAGGTGCCCTTCAATATTTGAGCCATAACTCATTGAAACCTGTAGACCAGCAGCATGGTGAGTATGAGACTGGGCATCACTGCCACTCTGTGCCAACTCTTCTCTGTGTCACTGGACTTGATGTGTCACCTATTCTGTACTTACTAGGGATACACTGCCATTCAGTGCCAGGTGACCTCTTTTTGATTGGGCGCACAGTCATTCTCTGCCATCTACTCTGTGGGTGAGATTGACTAAGAGGTTATAAAGGAGATGACGTCTCCAGTTTATCACTTCTCCAATTCCTATGATATTCTATGTAGCCAATGCACTAAGATTTCTTCAGTTTTGGAGATCTTAGTGTATTGGCTCCATAGAATAACATAGGAATTGGAGAAGTGATATCACTGGAGAAGTCATCTCCACTTTATCACCTCTTTATCACTCCTTAGTGAATCTCCCCCAGTGTGTGCCAAGAGTGGATATATATATATATATATATATATATATATATATATATATATATTTATATATACACACATATATACTCAGGCAGGGGTAAACCAAGGATTGAGCGAGCCAGCACTCATGAGTAAACCTTGGTTAACCCCAGGTTGAGTATTTTTGTATATTCCATATATTTCTGGTACGTGCCCCAATTGCCATCAATGATTTGTGAGTTAATATGGTGTCTATGCTGCCTATGCTTGTTTTATATATATATATATATATATATATATATATATATATATATATATATAAGTTATAAGTAATAGACGGCACTCTCAGGTTCTTGAGAGTGCCGTCTATTACTTATAACTTTGGATTTATCACTTCGCTTTTGGATATGCATCCAGGCATTAATGTGACTACTAACAATGAGTACCACCGATCAGAATTGGATATCTATATATATATATATACAGTCGGTGCACTGGGTGCTTTTTATATTCCTCTGCAGTAAGTTTGTTCTGTTGTTTTTCTTAACCCTTTAAGTGCCATAGGGGTGAGCAACACATTGCTCCTTAAAGGATTCCGTTTTAACATTTTGAGCCTCTTTTTTGAGAGATGCAATGCACATTCAAAGAGTTAACCATTTCTCGCTCTCTCTTTGTTTTCCCTCTTTATTCCATCTGTCCCATTCCTCTCTGGTTTCAATCCTTTCTTTTTAAAGGGATAGTAATAGTTTGTTTTATCTTCATTTTATTTTGTAGGCATTAAAAAACATGAAGAATGATATAAGTCTTATCTCTCAAACCTTTATGGTTTGAGAGATATTCAAAAGCAAAGTTCCCCTCCCGCCCCTTTTACCTAGTGTAAGCATTCTCTTCTCAGATGTGGAATCCAGTCCATAGACCAGACAGATAACAGAAGGGGACAATCTTCTTCCTATGAGAACAATGAAAACCTTGCCCCCCTTGACAAGTTTTTCAGGTTTTTCCCTTATCTTAATTGAAGATTGTCCCTCTCTGCAATCTACCTAGGCACCTCCCTTCTGATCTGGCTGAGCAGTGTTACATCAGTAAAAGGGGCAGGAGGGGGAAACTTTGTCATTGAATTACTCCTGAACTACAACTCTGAGAGAATTGAAATAACACTCTCCAAAGTCCAAATACTATGATGATTAATTAGAGCTGCTTTTATTATGAAACATTACTATCCCTTTAATTCTCTCCTCTTTCTCTGTCATGTTCCCCTCTTCTCGCCCCCTCCCCAGATTCATCTCTCCCCTCTCTCACTGGTTTCTCTTTCTGTCTATATCTGGTTTATCTCTTAGTACTAAGCACTCTGTCTTCTGTCAGACTAGCCACCCTTTACTGCCCCAGCCTCACAATACACGTCTCTCCTACACTTTATCTTTGTATAGTCTTTTCTCTCCAAGGCCAGGGAGAGTGTTATTTCAATACTGTCCAAGTTGTAGTTCAAGAGTAATCTATATATATAAAAGAGAAAAGCTCATTGCATAATTTATGTCTCCTCAGGAGACACACACACCCAGGGGTGGCAATAAGGAGGGGTTACTGTTCCCACTGGGTGATTCAATGGGGGCGTGATCATGCAGGGAGTTGGCCCGCCCCCACTATGCAGCCCGCCCAACACTATCAAAGTCAGAAAAAAACAATATGGCCGCCACTTGCTCCTACACCACAGACAAACACACACATGCCACACTCACACAGCACCAAACTCACACACATGCCCCACTCACACAGCACCACACACACACACACACACACACCCCACTCACACACACAAATGCCCCACTCACACACACAAAAGCCAGAAAGAAATATGGCACTCAAAGGGTTAAGGTAGGTCCTCATTGCTCAATTATTTCTTCACTGTCATCATTTGCCATACAACACAGAGGACAGGCAGCCATCAGAGTCACACTTAACCCACTGACTGCCACAGGGTTATGTATCAAGTTTTACCCTTCAGGGAGTGTGTTCAAACCCCTCACACTGTAAACTTGCATTTCCCTCCCACTTCTCCTCCTTCCCCAGCCTATTACTAACACTTTTCCACATTTATGTTAAGCCCCGCCCCTACTCGCAATTAAGCCCCACCCACTTTTAACCCAAATTGCCCCATTGCTCTCTCCACATCAGCACCACATGAGGGACTCCACAAGTAAAAGTTCCCAGGTATTACACACACATGCCCCACTCACACAGCACCAAACACACACAAAGCCAGAAAGAAAGATGGCTGACACACAGTCACTCACCCTGACTCACAGTGGCCTCAGCAGGACCTGTAGTATAGCCACTGAAGGGTGCTGCATCACCAGGGGAACAAAATGGCACTCAGAGGGTTAAGGTAGGCCCTCATTGCTGAATTATTTCTTCACTGTCATCATTTGCCATGCAACACACAGGACAGACAGCCATCAGATTCACACTTAACCCACTGACTGCCACAGGGTTGTGTATCAAGTTTTACCCCTCAGGGAGTATGCTCAAACCCCTCACACTGTAAATTTGCATTTCCCTCCCACTTCTCCTCCTTCCCCTGCCTATTACTAACACTTTTCCACATTTATGTTAAGCCCCGCCCCTACTCGCGATTAAGCCCCACCCACTTTTAACCCAGATTGCCCCATTTGTCTCTCCACATCAGCACCACATGACTCCCTTCCAGGGACTCCACAAGTCAATGTTCCCAGGTATGAATACACTTCCCACTGCTATTTAACTCTGACATGCCTCTCTATACCTTAACCATTTGAGTGCCAGAGGGGTGCACAACTCATGTACGCATGTGTTTCTGCGCATATATGTTGCGTGTGTGTGTGTGTGTGTGTACATCTCTGTTACATATTTGTGTGCATGTGTGCATCTCCGGTATGTGTGTGCATGTCTCTGCCGCTCACTGTGTGTATGTGTCTGCCTGTGTGTTGCATATGTCTGTGTTTATCACTGTGTCTACATTTCACACACGTGCGCCCAACACCGTCATACATTGATAGTGTATATATATAAGAGAAAAAACCTGCGTCCCCTGCCACACACACCCAGGGGCGGCTGTAAGGAACAGTTAGCCTGCCCCCCAACATCAGTCTTAACCTAGGCTGACCAGACCTCACCTTTAACCGGGGACGCATAGGAAAAATGCATACTGCAGGACTGCTTTCATTTCAGTGAAGTACTGCAAAATGGCTATTTCCTATGTGTCCCCAGTTAAAGGTGAGATCTGGTCAGCCTACCTTAACCCTGTGTCAGAGTGGTACGCATACATTGCAATGTGTCGCGTACCTCTCTGGCAGTCAGAGGGTTAGCCCTCTCCTCCACAACTCACCTACTGCTACATCACTTCTCTCGACTTACAACTCCTACAGTAAACAACTCATGGCACAATACTATAACCCACCAACCAGCAGCTCCCATTTTGCTGGGGAGCCATACATTGATCACTTCTTTCAAAGACACACTGGGACACTCAGAGTCAGCTGGGGAATAGGTTAGAACACACAGATCTTCCGTTTCCATGCTAAGAACGGGGGCTGATGGACTCACTTTGTTTCAATTTAACCCTTTGAGTGCTGTTGCAATGCCTTGGATACCTCTCTGGCACTCAGAGGGTTAAGCCTATTAACCCTTGGAGTACCAGAGATGATATGCAGCACATTGCTCTGCGTACCTCCGTCACTCAAAGGGTTAATATCTGTTTGGAAAGCTTCCACATTTGGGTATTGTGCAGCCCACTCCTTCCTCACAAGTGGCCCACAGGGTTAAACTGATTTCTTTGAAAATGTCCATTGATTTCAATGAGACTATTAATTCCATGAATTCCACAATGCAAACACATTGCCAAAGCAAAGCGTTGCGGACCATTGCAGCATTCAAGGGGTTAAAGCCCCATTTATGTCAACACGATTTTCCTGAATTTTCAATTCAACCCTATGGTGTCAGTTTTTTTTTTACTTGCACCTTTTATCTTGATACATAAGGCCCGTACAGTTATACTCTTACCCCATTAATCTAAACCCATTTATACTTTTGGCTCTTGCAGCAGCTGACTGTGCACTGTGATCTGTGAGGCTGATGTGCTAACACAAAGAGGAACAATTCATCTGTACCATACAGAACAAATACAATGCTTTGCTCATACCTCCCAACATTTCAAATGTCCAAAGAGGGACACCTTTGCTTTAGGTGGTGTGCATGTGGGAGCATGGCTGGTGGACGGGGCATTACCGAGAATTTTTAAGCCATTTAATTACCTATTGACATCTCTTTGTGTAACCTAATAAATAACTTATAACAAGATCAAAGTATTTTATTTACACAGAATAATGTATAAACACATATACAGATGTGAAAAACATTAATGCGAGTTTAATGCTATGGAGAAACATTATACACGTAATATATACACCACACAGTCTGACCTACTAAAAAGAGGGACATCAGGGTGGGAAAGAGGGACAGAGGGATTTGGATCTAAAAGAGGGCATGTCCCTCCTAAAGAGGGACACTTGGGAGGTATGGCTTTGCTGACCTCTCTAGCACTGAAGACGTTAAAACGCCCATTTAAATAAATGGGTGTTGTTCCCTGTGCTGCTGTTACTTTTCCACAAAATTCCACCATTTTCCTTAGTATATGAGCCTTACTATTTTGAAGCCTATTAGCTGTTAGGGGTCCCTCTATTGATCCTTTGCCTACGGCCCATGGACAAATAATCCGATTCTGTCCCAGCCGACCACCACAGCCCACTAATGCAAGGAGTGCCCAACATGTGTCACTTATTCTTTTCACTGTCAAAGGACTATACAATTCATTACACAGCAATGTGTTGTGTAGCTCTCTCACACTCAGAGTTAAAGTGCTTCACTCCAACCAACTGCTACACTAGGTCTGTATAATGCAGTAACCCTACAGCCCTGTATTTCATGTCTACTTCACTGTCTATGTATAATCATTTCTCCCCCTCACCCATTACTTTACTGTAACACTTCACTGTCCCTCCTCTCCTCAATCTCTCATCTCCTCCTCCCTTGTCACCCCCACTCACCTATCCCCTTGCCATTCATCCATAGTCCCAATCTTGCCATTATACTCCCACATCACTATTACATTATCTATCACTGCATCTGTCACTTAACCCTCTGTCTGCCAACCTATTTTTTCAAATGTACTGCAGTATCCACTGCTGTAATCTAAATTATTCCTTTACTCACAAACATCTTCTCACTGTGACCTTCTACAAGTAACACAGCACACTGACTTCAACTGTAAGGATACAGGGTCTTATTCATCAAGTAACATAGCACACTCACTTCAACTGTAAGGATGCAGGGCCTTATGCATCAAGTAACACAGCACACTCACTTCAACTGTAAGGATGTAGGGCCTTATTCATCAAGTAACACAGCACATTCACTTCAACTGTAAGGATGCAGGGCCTTATTCATCAAGTAACACAGCACACTCACTTCAACTGTAAGGATACAGGGCCTTATTCATCAATTAACACAGCACACTGACTTCAACTGTAAGGATACATGGCCTTATTCATCAACTAACACAGCACACTGACTTCAACTGTAAGCATACAGGGCCTTATTCACTAAGTAACACAGCACACTCACTTCAACTGTAAGGATACAGGGCCTTATTCACCAAGTAACACAGCACACTCACTACAACTGTAAGGATACAGGGCCTTATTCACCAAGTAACACAGCACACTCACTACAACTGTAAGGATACAGGGCCTTATTCACCAAGTAACACAGCACACTCACTACATCTGTAAGGATACAGGGCCTTATTCACCAAATAACACAGCACACTCACTTCAACTGTAAGGATACAGGACCTTATTCACCAAGCTGAAGAGCTGCAATTAAAACATTTTTTACAAATCTTATCAGCATATCTACATCACCACTGCGTCTGTCACACACTGTCTACATATGTGACATACGTCCATGTATGTGTGTCTCTCTCTGTATGTATGCGTTTCACAGTGTGTGACACTCTCTGTCTCTTTAAGTGCTTGTCTGTAACACTGCATATTTCTTGTTTCACACAATGTCTCTCTGTGTAAATAATATGACGGGCAACGCCGTCCCACATTGCTAGTTGAATGATAAAGTATACCCCTGCCGCCCCTTTTACCTAGTGTAATCCACCTCCCCTCAGATGTGGAATCTGGTCACTTGAACAGACAGGTCGCAGCAAGGGACAATCTTCTTACTGTGAGCATAAGGAAAACCCTGGCCCCCTTGACAGGTGTTTCAGGTTTTTCCTTATGATCACTGAAGACTGTCCCTCTCTGAGATCCATCCGGACAGTCTTGCTGCTCTGAGGTCAGCAGTGTTACACCAGTAAAAGGGGCGGGAGGGGGATACTTTATCATTCAATTACTCTTGAACTACAATTCTGACAGTATTGAAAAAAGATTTTTCATGGTCCAAATACTATGAAGATTAATCAGAGCTGCTTTTTTGTGAACCATTACTATCCATTTAAATGGGCTAAAAACAATTTTGCTGATCAACTATATATTGCATTAGCCATTTTTATGTACATAACTAGTTTTTGACTTATTTAGATTGATAGAGTGTGCTCAAAGAGTTAAAAGACCCATTTGAGTCCCAGAGGAGTATGCAATGCATAGTGAAGCAATGACACTCAAAGGGTTATATCTAAGTGATTTGGGATTTTTTTTGGTCCCCTACATGTACCTTGGCTGCCCCAAATTGCTCCAATTTCACTTTATACATATGGCCCATTGTGTCAACAGGGCTGCACTGCAGACAGCCACATAAGAGAGTACAGGGGGAATTTATGCAGAGGACTTTATGAGTGTTTTTTGCAGATCAATCTTAAATGGACAGTAAAGGGTTACAACATAGCAATACATGCTAGTTGTAACTCTTTGTTGTGCATGGCTTCTTTAGGAAGAACCAGCTCAAACTATTCTTAAAATAAGAAGTTTTCACTTTAATTAAAATCTCTTCCTGGATCAGTTTTATTTGCTTAGGCAGCAACCAATCTCTGTGAGCTACATGTGTCATCAGCCAGTGGTAGTCAGCTGACATCATTTTTGGCTCCACCTACATATGTTAACACCCAGCTTCAGTCATCAGTCACTGCCACCCCGTGCAGCTAAACTGAATCGTAATTATTCTCTTAAAGTGGACTTACCACTTTATATCGTGATTTTTAAAGAACTTTTAAAAGCATCTATAGTTATATTAGTCACTTTTTATTTAAAATATTTGTGACATAGCTTTATTTGTATCTGTATCTGGTATGCCAGCCAGATATGAACATTCCACTCTTCTCACCATCCCATCTGCCATTTCCTGCTGGCCAATACTAGATCATTCACATACGCTGACACATGACTAAAGCTAAATATCTAATAAACTATTATTTGAAATAAAAACAAAAATCTAATATAAATATCCGTAATGTTTAAAGCTCTTTCCAAATAACATTTTTCCACTTACTCACCTTAGTGGGAGCCACCATCTTGAAAAATGTTGCATGGTTATTCTCCCCATCAAATTATTCCATCTTCTGATGGAAAATAATAGGTTCTATCAGTCTAAGAAGAGAAAAGGAGACTGGACAGGTCAGAGAACACAGCTCTGATTAGATTACATTCACCAACAACTAAATCAAAAATCTTTAAATTATTAAACTGATTGAAAAACAAAAAGCACAAAATATAAGCAGTTTAAATAGAACAATTTAAAGAAACCAGAACCTGATAGGCAGAGGCGTAGGAACCCCCACAAATCTGGGGGGATAGCATTTTTACTTGCCCCTCAGTCCCCCTATGTGTCTCTTTACCCCCTCCCAACTCCACTGTGTGTCACTTCCCCCCCCCCCAGCCCCTCTGTACCTTCTTTGTAGCATGGCTGAGCGGACACCGGTAGAGGAGCTTCTGATCCACTACTCGGTCTGACAGGAAGCTGCTCGTTGCTCTTAGTGAGCAGTTTCCTGTCAGACCGGGGTAGAAGATAAAGAAGCTCCTCTACCCGCGGTCTGCTCTGCTCGGCCATGCTACAAGGAGGTGACCGGCGAGAGGGAGTGCTGTGCAGTGTGCTCCCCTCCTGCTGGTCACCCAGAGCCTGTGCCCCCTAGGCAGGTGTGCCTAACGCCTGGGAGAGACTTCTACCCCCGTATGATTTCCTGGGGGGATGCGTCCCCCCCCATCCCTCCCGGTTCCTACACCCCTGCTGATAGGTGGCAGGTCCACTTTAAAGGCACAAAAAATAACAACTGAACTTATTTCCTCTTTTTATTTTATACTTTGATTTACATTTTTCTCCTGTGATTTTGCCCACAGAGGGAATGCATCTCAATCCACGTGGGGCAGGCAGGAGTGCAGATGGGCAATGCATGCTGGGAGCTGTACTGCCTGGAGCACGGGATCCAGCCAGATGGGCAGGTGCCCAGTGACAAAATCTTTGGTGGAAGGGATGATTCCTACAACACCTTCTTTAGTGAGACGGGGGCTGGAAAACTCGTTCCCCATGCAGTTTTTGTGGACCTGGAGCCCACTGTGATTGGTAAGTATGAAATGTGTCATGGGATTTTAAAAATGTCACAGCCCTGTGACTGGTGAACATGAAAGGTGTCACAAGACTGTGACTGGTGAACATAAAAGGTGTCACAGGACTGTGATTGGTGCTTATGAAAGGTGTCATGAGACTGTGATTGGTGATTATGAAAGGTGTCATGGGACTGTGATTGGCGAGTATGAATGGTGTTACAGGACTGTGATTGGTGAGTATGAATGGTGTTACAGGACTGTGATTGGTGAGTATGAAAGGTGTCATGACACTGTGATTGGTGATTATGAAAGGAGTCATGGGACTGTGACTGGTGAGTATTAAAGGTGTTATGAGAATGTGATTGGTGAGTATGAAAGGTGACATGAGGACTGTGACTGGTGAAGCAATGTGTTGCATGCCTCTCTGATCATTAAGAGGTTAACAGACCTGGTATATATTATCATGTCTTATGGCCCTTATGCACAAAAGATTATTGAACAATTCCTAAGGAAACCAAATGGAGACTTCTCTAATATTCAGTGTGTCTTTTGTTCCCTATGGTGCAACTCTGTTCTACAGCATTACTCCGCTTTTCTTTTTTTAAATTAAATCACTAAACACTGTCACTATTACTGTACAGATGAGGTGCGGAAAGGGACCTACAGACAACTCTTCCACCCTGAACAGCTCATCACGGGCAAAGAAGATGCTGCCAATAACTATGCCCGTGGCTATTACACCATTGGCAAGGAGATCATTGACCTGGTGCTGGACAAAATTCGCAAAATGGTGAGTTCAGCGGCATATATCTGCTCAACATAAATGTTCCCGCCATCGTAAAGTTCATAGAGTTAAAGGATTGTCAAATAACTAAAGGAAAAATTAAGTTATGTACATTTAACTGGGGAATGTCTCTAAAGGAATAAGAGTCACTTAATAAGAAATCACTTGTATAGGTAGGAGTCCATCATACAGCAGTCAGGTGTATCTATATAATTACTGTGTGTAACAGAAGGACTTACCTAGGTAGAAGTCCATCATACAGCAGTCAGGTAAATCTATATAATTACTGTGTGTAACAGAAGGACTTACCTAGGTAGGAGTCCATCGTACAGCAGTCAGGTGTATCTATATAATTACTGTGTGTAACAGAAGGACTTACCTAGGTAGAAGTCCATCATACAGCAGTCAGGTAAATCTATATAATTACTGTGTGTAACAGAAGGACTTACCTAGGTAGGAGTCCATCATACAGCAGTCAGCTGTATCTATATAATTACTGTGTGTAACAGAAGCACTTACCTAGGTAGGAGTCCATCATACAGCAGTCAGGTGTATCTATATAATTACTGTGTGTAACAGAAGCACTTACCTAGGTAGGAGTCCATCATACAGCAGTCAGGTGTATCTATATAATTACTGTGTGTAACAGAAGCACTTACCTATGTAGGAGTCCATCATACAGCAGTCAGGTGTATCTATATAATTACAGTGTATAACAGAAGCACTTACCTAGGTAGGGGTCCATCATCCAGCAGTCAGGTGTATCTATATAATTACTGTGTGTAACAGAAGCACTTACCTAGGTAGGAGTCCATCATTCAACAGTCAGGTGTATCTATATAATTACTGTGTGTAACAGAAACACTTATCTAGTCAGGACTCCATCATACAGCAGTCAGGTGTATCTATATAATTACTATATGTAACAGAAGGACTTACCTAGGTAGGAGTCTATCATACAGCAGTCAGTTGTATCTATATAATTATTGTATGTAATAGAAGGACTTACCTAGGTAGGAGTCCACCATACATCAGTCAGATGTATCTATATAATTACTGTGTGTAACAGAAGCACTTACCTAGGTAGGAGTCCTTCATACAGCAGTCAGTTGTATGTATATAACTACTGTGTGTAACAGAAGCACTTACCTAGGTAGGAGTTCATCATACAGCAGTCAGATGTATCTATATAATTACTGTGTGTAACAGAAGCACTTACCTAGGTAGGAGTTCATCATATAGCAGTCAGATGTATCTATATAATTATTGTGTGTAACAGAAGCACTTACCTAGGTAGGAGTCCATCATACAGCAGTCAGGTAAATCTATATAATTACTGTGTGTAACAGAAGGACTTACCTAGGTAGGAATCCATCGTACAGCAGTCAGCTGTATCTATATAATTAATGTGTGTAACAGAAGCACTTACCTAGGTAGGAGTCCATCATACAGCAGTCAGGTGTATCTATATAATTACTGTGTGTAACAGAAGCACTTACCTATGTAGGAGTCCATCATACAGCAGTCAGGTGTATCTATATAATTACAGTGTATAACAGAAGCACTTACCTAGGTAGGGGTCCATCATCCAGCAGTCAGGTGTATCTATATAATTACTGTGTGTAACAGAAACACTTATCTAGTCAGGACTCCATCATACAGCAGTCAGGTGTATCTATATAATTACTATGTGTAACAGAAGGACTTACCTAGGTAGGAGTCTATCATACAGCAGTCAGTTGTATCTATATAATTAGTGTATGTAATAGAAGGACTTACCTAGGTAGGAGTCCACCATACATCAGTCAGATGTATCTATATAATTACTGTGTGTAACAGAAGCACTTACCTAGGTAGGAGTCCTTCATACAGCAGTCAGTTGTATGTAAATAACTACTGTGTGTAACAGAAGCACTTACCTAGGTAGGAGTTCATCATACAGCAGTCAGATGTATCTATATAATTACTGTGTGTAACAGAAGCACTTAACCTAGGTAGGAGTTCATCATACAGCAGTCAGGTGTATATATATAATTACTGTGTGTAACAGAAGCACTTACCTAGGTAGGAGTCCATCATACAGCAGTCAGGTGTATCTATATAATTACTGTGTGTAACAGAAGCACTTACCTAGGTAGGAGTCCATCATACAGCAGTCAGGTGTATCTATATAATTACAGTGTGTAAGAGAAGCACTTACCTAGGTAGGAATCCATCATACAGCAGTCAGGTATATCTGTATAATTACTGTATGTAACAGAAGCACTTAGCTAGGTAGGATTCCATCATTCAGCAGTCAAGTGTATATATATATATATATATATATATATATATATATATATATATATAAAACTAGCAATGTAGGACGGCGTTGCCCGTCATATTATTTACACAGAGAGACATTGTGTGAAACAGAAATATGCAGTGTTACAGACACGCAATTAAAGAGACAGAGCGTGTCACACACTGTGAATCACATACATACAGAGAGACACATACATGGACGTATGTCAGATATGTAGACAGAGTGTGGCAGACGCAGTGGTGATGTAGATATGCTGATAAGAGTTGTAAAAAAGGTTTTAATTACAGCTCTTCAGCTTGCTGAATAAGGCCCTGTATCCTTACAGTTGAAGTGAGTGTGCTGTGTTACTTGGTGAATAAGGCCCCGTATCCTTACAGTTGAAGTGAGTGTGCTGTGTTACTTGGTGAATAAGGCCCTGTATCCTTACAGTTGAAGTGAGTGTGCTGTGTTACTTGGGGAATAAGGCCCTGTATCCTTACAGTTGAAGTGAGTGTGCTGTGTTACTTGGTGAATAAGGCCCTGTATCCTTACAGTTGAAGTGAGTGTGCTATGTTACTTGGTGAATAAGGCCCTGTATCCTTACAGTTGAAGTGAGTGTGCTGTGTTAGCTGTTGAAGGTCACAGTGAGAAGATGTTTGTGAGTAAAGGAATAATTTAGATTACAGCAGTGGATACTGCAGTACATTTGAAGAAATAGGTTGGCAGAGGGTTAATTGACAGATGCAGTGATAGATAATGTAATGGTGATGTGGGAGTAAAATGGCGAGATTGGGACTATGGATGAATGGCAAGGGGATAGGTGAATGGGGGTGACAAGGGAGGAGGAGATGAGAGATTGAGGAGAAGAGGGACAGTGAAGTGTTAAAGTAAAGTAATGGGTAAGGGGGAGAAATGACTATACATAGACAGTGAAGTAGACATGAAATACAGGGCTGTAGGGTTACTGCATTATACAGACCTAGTGTAGCAGTTGGTTGGAGTGAAGCACTTTAACTCTGAGTGTGAGAGAGGTACGCAACACATTGCTGTGTAATGAGATGTATAGTCCTCTGGCAGTGAAAGGGTTAAGTGTCACATGTTGGCCGCTCCTTGCGTTAGTGGGCCGTGTTGGTCTGCTGGGAAGAACCGGATTATATGTCCATGGGCCGTAGGCAAGGGATCAATACAGGGACCCCTAACAGCTAATAGGCTTCACAACAGGAAGGCTCATATAGTAAGTAAAGGGGTAGAATTTTGTGGAAAAGTAACAGCGCTCAGGGAACAATACCCATTTATTTAAATGGGCGTTTTAACGTCTTCAACGCTAGCAAGGTCAGCAAAGCATTTTATTTGTTCTGTACAGTGCAGATGAATTGTTCCTCTTTGGCTTAGTACATCAGCCTGACATATCACAGTGCACAGTCAGCTGCTGCAAGAGCCAAAAGTATAAATGGGTTTAGATTAATGGGGTAAGAGTATAACTGTGTGGGCCTTATGTATTAAGATAAAGGGTGTAACTAAAAAAAAAACTGACACCATAGGGTTGAATTGAAAATTCAGGAAAATAGTGTTGACATAACTGGGGCTTTAACCCCTTGAATGCTACAATGCGTTGCTTTGGCAATGTGTTTGCATTGTCTGTAGCATTCAAGGAATTAATAGTCTCATTGAAATCAATGGACATTTTCAAAGAAATCAGTGTATCCCTGTGGGCAGCTTGTGAAGAAGGAGTGGGCTGCACAATACCCAAATGTGGAAGCTTTCCAAACAGATATTAACCCTTTGAGTGACAGAGGTACTCACAGCAATGTGCTGTATATCATTTTGGGTATTCCTAGGGTTAATGGGCTTAACCCTCTGAGTGCCAGAGAGGTATCCAAGGCATTGTAACATCACTCAAAGTGTTAAATTGAAACAAAGTGAGTCCATCAGCACCAGTTCTTACCATGGAAACTGAAGATCCGTGTTCTAACCTGTTCCCCAGCTGACTCCACTCACCTGACTCCAATCTGCCTCTGAATGTCCCAGTGCATTATGGGACAGGGGGTGGAAACAGAAGTCATGTTATGACTGTTGGGCACACGTGTGTGAAATGTAGACACACTGATGAACAGAGACATATACAACACATAGGCAGACACATACACACAGTGAACGACGGAAACATGCAAAAGACATGCACACACATATGTAACAGATGTAGACACGCAACATATATATCCAGAAACACATGCACGCATAAGTTGTGCACCCCTCTGGCACTCAAAGGGTTAAGGTATAGAGAGGCATGTCAGAGTTAAATAGCAGTGGGAAGTGTATTCATACCTGGGAACTTTGACTTGGAGTCCCTGGAGGGGACTTCTGTGGTGCTGATATGGAGAGACAAATGGAGCAATCTGGGTTAAAAGCAGGTGGGGCTTAATTACTAGTAGGGGGCGGGGCTTAACATGAATGTGGAAAAGTGTTAGTAATAAGTCTAGGGAAGGAGGAGAAGTGGGAGGGAAATGCAAGTTTGCAGTGTGATGGGTTTGAACACACTCCCTGAGGGGTAAAATTTGATACACAACCCTGTGGCAGTCAGTGGGTTAAGTGTGTACCTGATGGCTGTCTGTCCTGTGTCTTTTGGCAAATGATGACAGTGAAGAAATAATTCAGCAATGAGGGGCTACCTTAACCCTTTGAGTGCCATTTTGTCCCCCTGATGCTGCAGCACCCTTCATTGGTTGTGCTACAGGTCCTGCTGAGGCCACTGGGAGTCAGGGTGAGCGACTGTGTGTGTGTGTGTGTGTGTGTGTGTGTGTGTCAGCCATATTTCTTTCTTTCTTTGTGTGTGTGTGTGTGTGTGTGGTGCTGTGTGTGTGTGTGTGTGTTTGTTGCTGTGTGAGTGGGGCATGTGTGTGTGTCTGTTTGGTGCTCTGTGTGTGAGTGGGGCATGTGTGTGTTTGGTGCTGTTTGAGTGGGGCATGTGTGTTTGTTTGTGCTGTAGGAGCCAGTGGCATCCATTTTGTTTTTTTCTGACTTTAATAGTGGTGGGTGGGCTTCATAGTGGGGGCGGGCCAACTCCCTGCATGATTGAATCACCCAATGGGTGCAGTAACTCCTCCTTTCTGCCTCCCCTGGGTGTGTTTTGGCAGGCACAAAGTCTTCTCTTATATATATGTAAGCTCTCACGAGCAGGGCCCTCTGATCCTCCTGTTCTCCACATCTGATTGATGACATCTGATTCAGCGCTGCGGAATTAGTTGGCGCTATATAAATAAAGAATAATAATATATATATATATATATATATATATATATATATATATATATATAGATAAACAGTGCTGTATAAGGCCACCAATGCCCGCATAGTTATATGCACATACCCTTCTATAGTATTCCACAGAGGCATGGTATATATAGATACACTGCAGTATAATGACACAGATCCATAGTTCTGGATAGACACTGCTGAACAAGTCCACAGATGAAATATATAGGGAAGTGTGTAGATGCAAATCCCAGCAGCTCAAAGAAAGAATTGGGGAGCCTAACCACTACAAGGATGCAGACCCAGGGTACATAGGAATATAGATGAGAGGCAAGAATTCCCTACAGCAAAACGGGTGAAAAACCACTGGCCTAATCCATGTTGATAGTTAAGGAGGCAACCAGCATGGATGCCAGGTAAAGCAAAAACACAATAGCAAGATACTCCCACTATAAACACTAGAGTATCTTGTATATTACACTGAAAATAAATAATATACATAGAAGTATACAGCCAGAAAGAAATAGGGCCACTGGAATAAAAGAAAAAACCCCTGGACAGAGAAGTCACCAAAAGCAATATGGGGACAGACTCTGACAGGAGTAAGGCAACAGTTTAACAAACGATAGCAATGGCCACACAACACATCAATCAACAACTTTGCCAGGCGTGCAATCCAGTCAGACAACCAGAGCACAGGAGACCCGCGAGGTGAAGCGCTCCACAATATGGATGCCACCTCGCGGGTGTCCCGCACTCAAATGCCCGACCGACAGTAAGTGACATGAGAGGGCAAAGCCTCAGAAGCCGAACCGCGCATGAGCAATGACGTGATTAGGCCTACAGGCTTGAGATTGACACGTCGGTACAATAGACGCGAGGGGGATACTACCACAGAAAAAGCTCCAAGCAAAAATGCCGGAAAGCTCAGTGCAGCGCGGGCAAGGGCAAAAAGGAAGGGGACACAAGGCCAGAAAAGGCAAAGAAAAGGAAGAATAAGGGCAAAACTAAAAGGTGCGTCGGCTGTAGGAGACAAGAGGGACAAAAGGAGCCAGTCAGCAAGTGCGGAGGTACGCACCGGGGTACAGAACAAGCCAAACACACGGCTAACATCAAGGGAAAGAAAGGCCCAAGCAAATTAATACAAATGGGCCAAATGGAAAACAAGAAGCTCATGAGGGAAGCCTGTAGTAGCCTGGAAGGGGAAAATGAAAGGGATAGTAATGTTTCATAATAAAAGCAGCTCTAATTAATCATCATAGTATTTGGACTTTGGAGAGTGTTATTTCAATTCTGTCAGAGTTGTAGTTCAAGAGTAATTCAATAACAAAGTATCCCCCTCCCGCCCCTTTTACTGATGTAACACTGCTCAGCCAGAGCAGAAGGGAGGTGCCCAGGTAGACAATCTTCAATTAAGATAAGGGAAAAACCTGAAAACTTGTCAAGGGGGGCAGGGCTTTCATTGTTCTCATAGGAAGAAGATTGTCCTCTTCTGTTATCTGTCTGGTCTATGGACTGGATTCCACATCTGAGAAGAGATTGCTTACACTAGGTAAAATGGTCAGGAGGGGAAACTTTGCTTGTGAATATCTCATAAACCATAAAGCTTTGAGAGATAAGACCTATATCGTTCTTCACGTTTTTTTAATGCCTACAAAATAAAATAAAGTTAAAACAAAGTATTACTATCCCTTGAAACCCCAAGGAAGGACAGAAAGGGCAAAGGAAGCCCAAACACTAAATCTAGTGAAAAAACGCCGAGGAAGGAGATCAAGGGACAAGAGTAGAGGCATAAAAGCGGATCCCAAGGGTCATGAGAAATGCCACAATAAATATAATACGGCATAGTAACGCTAGAGCAGAAAACTAGTCAAATAAAACATATAACCAGGCCCCAAAGGGGCAAGACAAAAAAAAAATCACAATAAAATTTAACAAAGCAATGTAATCAGGCACATCAACAGTAAGATATAACATTAGTCATAAAATAGAGAATAAAATACATGACCTGATCCTGAGGGAGCAGCAAAGAAAGAGGAGGAGCTTAAGGCTGCATAACAGTTTTCTAGGGATTGTGGGAGTGGTTAACTGGGGGAGAAGTATGTGGTTCCAGTTCTTTTTTCTCTGTATGTAACAATAAAGTTGTCTTTGCTGCTGAGTGGAGCAGTGGAGGATTATAGCATAAGATGAAGCCTCCGTGCTTGCAATAAAATTACTGTGTGTAACAGAAGCACTTACCTAGGTAGGAGTCCATCATACAGCAGTCAGGTGTATCTATATAATTACTGTGTGTAGCAGAAGGATTTAACTAGGTTGAAGTCCATCATACAGCAGTCATGTATATTTATTTTTACATAGTGTCTGCATTTGCCTGCATTTAATTAGCACTAATTTAGTCTGAGTTTCGTTTTTTACCATTATGGACTTAACAATAGACTTTATCAGTCTGACTGAGATTAGCCATTGAGTGTGAGCCCCAACCATAATTGTAGAGGGCCATGAAAACCTTCTGAAGGTACCAAAATATATGTGCTCAGTTACAAACTACAGTAGAATTCACAAGCAAAACAAAGTAAATAGATATACCTACTGTATGGGGGGCACATTGCTAAGCAAATGCTTCTACAAAAGTATGAGTAAACTTAAAAAAATAAAAACATACATAAGTAAAATGATAATAATAATGATTATATTCTAGGGTTAAATGATTTCCCTACTTAAGCACAGGTGGGTCAGTCACAATGAATTAGCCACTAAAATAACTCACTTGGACTTAATTGGGGATTTCCTTGAATCCTTAACTGATGGTAACCCCTTCAGGACAGAACCTGGACACTGCTGGCTTAACCTTTTAATGACCGGCTGCGTGGCCATCAGTTAACCCCTTAAGGACTAGATGATGTACTATGACCGTCATGGTCTTTAAACACTTAAGGACCGATGACAGTCATAGTACGTCACGTACCTTTTACTTACAGCGATCCACAGGGAGCACTGTAAGTAAAAATGGGGCCTAAAATTGACCCCTCCAAGACTGGAGTGATCTCTTTCAGGCCCCAAAGCGGCGCACCGATACACACAACAGGTCACGTGTACAGGCGCGTCAGCCAGGATCAAAGCGGTCCTTGAGGGACAGAAACGTCCCAGGACTGCTGTCCCTTAAGGGGTTAAGGACCACGGGGCATTTTGGGGGGCCCAATGTATTCAGGGGTCCCTGCCCGAGAGGCGTGCAGCCGTGCGGGGAACCCTGAATTCCATGACCTGCCAGGACCATCATTTTCCCACGACGGTCCTGGCAGGTCATGGGTCGTTAAGGGGTTAAATTGTTATTTTTCACATTGACAGTGCCATCTAATGCCAAGGCAGTTCACCTATAGACTACCTGGTGTTTAATCAGTTATTCTGTTGCATTCTATGGGAGAGGTCATTCACTGACTACAGTGCAACATATAACGTGAATAATTATAATGTTCAATAACACACCTGCCAGCACGGGGATGCCTTTGTGCAGGAAACACCCTAAAACCTATACATTTTTAACCGTTTGAGTGCCAGAGGGGTACGCAACGCATTGCAGAGCAATGCGTTGCGTACCCCTCTGGCACTCAAACGGTTAATAACTACAGGTTTACGCAGCCTTTAAATGGGATGTATCACCTTATAAAAGTTTGTTTCCATTTGTTTTGTTAATAAAAGTAATAGGAAAGCTGTTTTATTTTTTTTTTTTAAATGTAAGTACTTACAAAGATATTCTCTATTCAAGCTGTGCCGATCGGCATATTGGACACGCTGATTCTTCGGCAAAGCTTTTCTTCACGTCCTAATTCTCCCCCCACCTCCCTCCCAGCTGCCCCAGGGAGCGCGTTCACACTTCCCTTCTGTGTGCTGTGAATGTCTTCTAGTGTTATATCAAGCTCCGGGTAGCATTATACTGATGTTGCAACCTCAGTATAATGCCAACCGGAGCTTGATATAACGATAGAAGACATTCACAGCTCACTGAAGGGAAGCATGAATGCGCTCCCTGGGGCAGCTGGGAGGGAGGTGGGAGGAGAATTAGGACATGAAGAAGAACTGTACTGTGCACATTATGCGGAAGTGCACAGCACAGAAGATAGAATATATTTTGTAAGTACTTACATTAAAAAAACAGCTTTCCTATTACTACTTTTATTAACAAAGCATATGGTAACAAATTTTTATAATGTGATACATCCCCTTTAAAAATTAGTTGGCTACCCCTCTGTCACTTAAAGGGTTAAACAATTTATGAGCATCTTATTTCAGAGGAGTAGTTTGATTTTAAATAGTCTGTACTCAAAGCTAGTGTGACGGTACCAGGATTTACCAGACCCTTTTGGGGTCGTCGGTTCCTGAACTGCCACTGCTGCTGCCCCTCTTCCACAGCTGGCTGGAGCCCTGCTACTTCCTGGTGGTCTGGAGGTCCTGGATTGTTAGGCAAGAACAATTGGATGCTGCCCCCCTGGCAGACCTAGTGAATTTAGCTACAGAACCCTAGGTGGGGTCTCCAGAGGCCCTATGCCAGTAGACCGGCGAGGCAAGTGAATTCTCTCCTGCAGTGGCTAAGGTGAGAATCCCCAGCCCAAGTCCCCTTCAGAAATACAGCCGAGACTTGTATTAAGGAAGGAAGAACAGAACAGCCTTTATTGAGAAAACACACTGCTTATATACACTTCCAGACACTCTTATCAAGATAAGAATACAAATTAGTGCTTGAAAAAGGGACATTTTAACTGGTCCATAATAACCTCCCCTGACTGGTCAATGAAGCACAGCAGGAGTCAATTCACATTCCTTAGCACATGGAGTATTCTTTAAACAAGCCAGAGTGCTGGACTTAACAGCCCACTCTGCACTCTGGTTCCCCACTGTCATCCCCTTTGCAGGATCTACAGTATAACTCCACACACACTATTACCAAATGTCACACAATGTACAAAACAGTGATCAATATTTCAAATGTTATAGTTCTAAATTATTCCATCTGGTCACAGCTAGTATTTATCCCAACCTGTCCAAAATTAAGTATTTGTTACAAATCTAAAATGTAGGGTTAAAGGGATGTTAATACTTAAAATGTAAAAAAAATGTTTTAGGATTTATCCCCTGAGTAAAACAAGAGAACTCCCACTTTTGAAAAGTGTTTTATTTAAAAGTTATTACATCTCAGACTTGACTATTTTTAGGTGCAGTATCACGGTGGCATGAAACTGTACAGTGGCGCTGTGGCTACACCATCCTATGGCAATTTATGGTCATCTGATTAGATCTGTCCATAGGATGATGTAGCAACAATGCCACTGTACAATTTCAGGCCACTGTGATATTCCACCTAAAAAAATCAAGTGTGTGCTGTAATAAGTTTTGAATAAAACACCTTTCCGCAGTGAGAGTACCCTTGTTTTACTCATGGGGATAAACCCAACAACAATTTTTTTTTTTTTACATTTTAAATATTACTATCCCTTTAACAGGATAGTAATGTCTTAATTATATAAAATGTAATATTATAGACCATAAAATAACAAATCCCTCAATGCAATTCCTATCTCTCAAACCTTTATGGTTTGAGATATAGAGCGTTCTAAAGTTACTCTCCCCTTCTCCTGACATCAGCTATAAACTGACAGCAGGAGTTCCTGGCCCGGGGACCAACAGGCGGCTCTTCAGCAGAGCCAAAATAGTACAATTTAAAAAGAAATACTTCAGTAGAACGGTCTACAAAGTATGCCTGATTTGCAAGCACATTTTTTAGACCGTTCCAAAGAAGTATTTATTTTTAAATCTCCCTATTGCGGCTCTGCTGAAGAGCCTCCTCATGTCGGCCAATGCAGATCTCCTTCTGTCAGCTTTACTGCTGACATTAGGGAGGGGGGAGCTTTAGAACGCTCTATCTCTCAAACCATAAAGATTTGAGAGATAGGAATTGCATCAATGGGTTTCTTATTTTATGGTCTACAATATTATGTTTTATATAATTAACACATTAATATCCATTTAAGTATTTCTTATTCAGGATGCTTGGTAGGTGTCTGAAAAGTGATACCACGGTAATGACAGTAAAATGTCAGATATTCGTTAACAGCCTTGGAAGAACTTAAGAGATTGTACTTATCTCAATACATTAGCCTCCTAGAGCTTGCAACTCATTGTTGGCTACACAAAGAAAAGGTATTAATCAGTTTCTCTATAGAACAGGAGAATAGATTTTTGCTCATTCAGTGGAAATTAAAGTATAATGTTTGAATTCAAAGAGCTACGATTAACAATATATTTTACAGATGCTAATAGGGAGTTTAGAAGCATGGCCTATTTTTTTTAATTCATGAGGTTGGAAGGATATTTATGTCCTCAGGAATCATTGTGTTTCACTGCAGTGGTGCATTTGATGGACTCAAAACTACCTGCAGAAATTAAGTTTTACAATGAACATGGAAATAACTGAGATTTGTGGTGCAGAATAAGGGAATCATTTATGTCTCTCTGACCTTGATTTGTGTCTCTCCTCTTGTAGACTGATCAGTGCACAGGACTCCAGGGCTTCCTCATCTTCCACAGCTTAGGTGGTGGCACCGGCTCAGGCTTCACCTCTCTTCTGATGGAACGTCTCTCTGCTGAATATGGCAAGAAGTCCAAGTTGGAATTCTCCATCTATCCATCTCCTCGTATGTCCATGGCTGTGGTTGAACCATACAACTCCATCCTTACCACACATGCCACTCTGGAGCACTCAGACTGTGCCTTCATGGTGGATAATGAGGCTATTTATGACATCTGCTGCAGGAACCTGGACATTGAGCGTCCGACCTTCACTAACCTGAATCGTCTGATTGCCCAGGTTGTGTCCTCTATCACGGCCTCCCTCAGATTTGATGGAGCTCTCAATGTAGACCTTACTGATTTCCAGACCAACTTGGTGCCCTACCCCCGTATTCATTTCCCAGTGGCCACCTATGCCCCTGTCATCTCTGCAGAGAAAGCTTACTATGAACATCTTTCTGTGTCCGAGATCACCAATGCTTGCTTTGAACCAGCCAGTCAGATGGTGAAATGTGACCCTCAACATGGTAAATACATGGCTTGCTGCCTGTTGTACCGTGGTGATGTGACACCCAAAGATGTCAATGCTGCCATTGCCACCATCAAGACCAAGCGCACCATCCAGTTTGTGGATTGGTGTCCAACTGGTTTCAAGGTTGGCATCAACTACCAGCCTCCAACTGTGGTTCCAGGTGGGGATATGGCCAAGGTGCAGCGCGCTGTGTGCATGCTGAGTAACACCACTGCTATTGCCGAGGCCTGGGCTCACCTGAACCACAAGTTTGACCTGATGTATGCCAAGCGTGCCTTTGTGCACTGGTTTGTGGGTGAGGGAATGGAAGAAGGAGAGTTCGCTGAGGCCCGGGAGGACATGGCTGCCCTGGAGAAGGATTACGAAGAGGCCGGCACAGACAGTGAGGAATGGGAGACAGAGGAGGGAGAAGAATATTAAAAACAGCACAACCAGCTTGAAATGAAATTTATATACTTGTCTGAAATCATAATATTTTAACTTCTACTTTATTTGGTTGATTATCATTATACATGTTAAAATATGATAAATCAATAGGGAAGACTATACATGTAAATTAAATTAATTATTTTGAAGTTATAGAGTTCAATTGACATAAAACAATTCCTAGTCTACATCTTTATAGTCCAGTGGTTCTTATCCAGGGTACCGTGGCATTTTGGTCTGCTGTGGACACCAGCTGTGGACACCAGTTTAGGGCGCCTCCTTTTTCTTGTGAAGATTTTGACAAACAAGTAAATGTTGAGTTTCAAATGTATATTTATTAGTGATGAGCGAGCGTGCTCGGCCGATGCTCGGATCGGCTCGAGCATCGCTCTGCTCGGCACATGGCGGTACTCGTCGAGTACCGCCATGTGCTCGCCCGACATGTTCGGGTGGCGGGGATCTGTGCCGGAAGAGGCACAGATCCCAAGAAGCTCCGCTGGACCACCAGGGACTGGAGGTACGGGGCCATTGCGGAGATGAAGGGGGCATTGCGGAGATGAAGGGGGACATTGTGGAAGAGGGGCATAGACTCTATGCCCCTCTTCCACAATGTCCCCCTTCATCTCCGCTATGCCCGTCTTCCACAATGTGCCCCTTCATCTCCGCTATGCCCCTCTTCCACAATGTGCCCCTTCATCTCCGCTATGCCCCTCTTCCACAATGTCCCCCTTCATCTCCGCTATGCCCCTCTTCCACAATGTCCCCCTTCATCTCCGCTATGCCCGTCTTCCACAATGTGCCCCTTCATCTCCGCTATGCCCCTCTTCCACAATGTGCCCCTTCATCTCCGCTATGCCCGTCTTCCACAATGTCCCCCTTCATCTCCGCTATGCCCCTCTTCCACAATGTCCCCCTTCATCTCCGCTATGCCCCTCTTCCACAATGTGCCCCTTCATCTCCGCTATGCCCCTCTTCCACAATGTGCCCCTTCATCTCCGCTATGCCCCTCTTCCACAATGTCCCCCTTCATCTCCGCTATGCCCGTCTTCCACAATGTGCCCCTTCATCTCCGCTATGCCCCTCTTCCACAATGTGCCCCTTCATCTCCGCTATGCCCCTCTTCCACAATGTCCCCCTTCATCTCCGCTATGCCCGTCTTCCACAATGTGCCCCTTCATCTCCGCTATGCCCCTCTTCCACAATGTCCCCCTTCATCTCCTCTATGGCATAGAGGAGATGAAGGGGGACATTGTGGAAGAGGGGCATAGCGGAGATGAAGGGGCACATTGTGGAAGAGGGGCATAGCGGAGCTGAAGGGGGACATTGCGGAGCTGAAGGGGGCATTCTGAGATGAAGGGGGCATTCTGAGATGAAGGGGGCATAGCGGAGATGAAGGGGGCATTGACCAGGCACCCTCCCCTCATCAGAGCAGGGGGTGCCTGGTGTTGCCCCATTCATTCCAATGGGGCTCGGGTGCTCGGCCGAGCACTCGAGCCTCAGGGGGTGCTCGGTCAGAGCACCCGAGCACCCGAGCATCGTGGTGCTCGCTCAACATTAATATTTATGGAAATTGTTACGCACAATATGCTCATTTATCTCATTCTGTTTAAAAGACACATAAATATAAGTGTGCATTATATTACAACCTTGACAAATTAGATATTCAATGCAAAGGGTGCCCTGAAAACTCCAGAATGCGTATTAGGGTGTCTTGAGCAAGAAAAAAATTGTGAACTGCTGCTGATGACACAACTCAAAGACAAGTCTGGGCATCTTACTTCTGTCACTTGGTACTATGCCTAGAACAAAGTGTAAAAACAATGCATCAATAAAAATAGCAACATTCACTTTTTATTTATTTATTTATTTATTTATTTTTATCATTTTTATTTCCAATAATACAAAACATACCAAAAATAACTAAACAATCATACATCCTTTCCTATTCACATCTTTACGTTATCTGCTTTCATTGCTTATACATAAAAATTCAACTATTCTATCACACATACAAACACTTACTACTGGCACAAGAACAGAAGGACATATTGTATCACATCTCCCCAGTTGCTTAATCCAATTCTCTCAACAATTTTATATATTCTTCCCAGCAACATTCACTTTCAGTAGAGCACATGCAGCTAAAATTTGCAAACATAAAGGTTAATTCATTGAGTCCTAACTTTGTAGAGGTTTCCTTAAGTGGAATATACATATACAAACATGCTCTATTCAGTGTGCCTTTAAGATAATTAATTGTTCCTTAAACATGTGAAGAAAATGGTCATATATATATATATATATATATATATCTTTATATATCTATCTCTATATATCTATATATACTATCCATTAAAAGGATAGTCTTACATAAATAAAAAAGTAATATTGTAGATAATACAAAAAGAAATCCATTGATGCCAGTCTGAGCTCTCAAACCTTTATGGTTTGAGAGATATAATGTTTTAAAGTTTCCCCCCATCACTGATGTCAGCTGTAAAGCTGACAGCAGGAGATTCGTGCCAGCTGACTCATGGCGGCTCTTCAGCAGAGCCGAAATAGCGAGATCTAAAAAGAAATACTTCATTGGAACGGTCTACAAAGTGTGACTAGTTTGCAAACACACTTTGTAGACCGTTCCAATTAAGTATTTCTTTTTGGATAGTGCTATTTCAGCTCTGCTGAAGAGCCGCCGGCCAGTCCTGGGACCAGGATCTTCTTCTGTCAGCTAGAGGCTGAAGTCCGAGAAAGGGGAGGTAGGGGTTACTTTAAAACTTTATATCTCTAAAACCATAAAGGCATGAGAGATCAGACTGGCATCAATGGATTTCTTTTTGGATCATCTACAATATTATTTTTTATTTATGTAAGACATTACTGTGCCTTTAACTACAAACTGCATCATAAGATTTTCTCAAATAATGCATCCTTTCAGAGCTGCAAACATCCAGCACAAACTGATCAACTTTCAGTCCTAGAAGGACCTTTCTCAAGAGAAAGGTCCTTCTGGGACAAAACCACTAACCAATAAAGTTGCCATTTTGCCCAATTAAAGACACCCTTGTACTGCCCTCTCTTTGTACAGATATATCTATATATATAAACGAGAAAGGCTCATTGCATAATTTATGTCTCCTCAGGAGACACACACACCCAGGGGTGGCAATAAGGAGGGGTTACTGTTCCCATTGGGTGATTCAATGGGGGTGTGATCATGCAGGGAGTTGGCCCGCCCCCACTATGCAGCCCGCCCAACACTATCAAAGTCAGAAAAAAACAATATGGCCGCCACTTGCTCCTACACTACAGACAAACACACACATGCCCCACTCACACAGCACCAAACTCACACACATGCCCCACTCACACAGCACCACACACACACACACACCCCACTCACACACACAAATGCCCCACACACACACACACAAAAGCCAGAAAGAAATATGGCTGACACACAGTCACTCACCCTGACTCCCAGTGGCCTCAGCAGGACCTGTACTACAGCCACTGAGGAACAAAATGGCACTCAAAGGGTTAAGGTAGGTCCTCATTGCTCAGTTATTTCTTCACTGTCATCATTTGCCATACAACACAGAGGACAAGCAGCCATCAGAGTCACACTTAACCCACTGACTGCCACAGGGTTATGTATCAAGTTTTACCCTTCAGGGAGTGTGTTCAAACCCTTCACACTGTAAACTTGCATTTCCCTCCCACTTCTCCTCCTTCCCCAGCCTATTACTAACACTTTTTCACATTTATGTTAAGCCCCGCCCCTACTCGCAATTAAGCCCCGCCCACTTTTAACCCAAATTGCCCCATTGCTCTCTCCACATCAGCACCACATGAGGGACTCCACAAGTAAAAGTTCCCAGGTATTACACACACATGCCCCACTCACACAGCACCAAACACACACAAAGCCAGAAAGAAAGATGGCTGACACACAGTCACTCACCCTGACTCCCAGTGGCCTCAGCAGGACCTGTAGTATAGCCACTGAAGGGTGCTGCATCACCAGGGGAACAAAATGGCACTCAGAGGGTTAAGGTAGGCCCTCATTGCTGAATTATTTCTTCACTGTCATCATTTACCATGCAACACACAGGACAGACAGCCATCAGATTCACACTTAACCCACTGACTGCCACAGGGTTGTGTATCAAGTTTTATCCCTCAGGGAGTGTGCTCAAACCCCTCACACTGTAAATTTGCATTTCCCTCCCACTTCTCCTCCTTCCCCTGCCTATTACTAACACTTTTCCACATTTATGTTAAGCCCCGCCCCTACTCGTGATTAAGCCCCGCCCACTTTAAACCCAGATTGCCCCATTTGTCTCTCCACATCAGCACCACATGACTCCCTTCCAGGGACTCCACAAGTCAATGTTCCCAGGTATGAATACACTTCCCACTGCTATTTAACTCTGACATGCCTCTCTCTACCTTAACCATTTGAGTGCCAGAGGGGTGCACAACTCATGCACGCATGTGTTTCTGCGCATATATGTTGCGTCTGTGTGTGTGTGTGTGTACATCTCTGTTACATATTTGTGTGCATGTGTGCATCTCCGGTGTGTGTGTGTGCATGTCTTTTGCATGTCTCTGCCGCTCACTGTGTGTATGTGTCTGCCTGTGTGTTGCATATGTCTGTGTTTATCACTGTGTCTACATTTCACACACGTGCGCCCAACACCGTCCCACATTGATAGTGTATATATATAAGAGAGAAAACCTGCGTCCCCTGCCACACACACCCAGGGGCGGCTGTAAGGAACAGTTAGCCTGCCCCCCAACATCAGTCTTAAACTAGGCTGACCAGACCTCACCTTTAACTGGGGACGCATAGGAAAAATGCATACTGCAGGACTGCTTTCATTTCAGTGAAGTACTGCAAAATGGCTATTTCCTATGTGTCCCCAGTTAAAGGTGAGATCTGGTCAGCCTACCTTAACCCTGTGTCAGAGTGGTACGCATACATTGCAATGCGTTGCGTACCTCTCTGGCAGTCAGAGGGTTAGCCCTCTCCTCCACAACTCACCTACTGCTACATCACTTCTCTCGACTTACAACTCCTACAGTAAACAACTCATGGCACAATACTATAACCCACCAACCAGCAGCTCCCATTTTGCTGGGGAGCCATACATTGATCACTTCTTTCAAAGACACACTGGGACACTCAGAGTCAGCTGGGGAATAGGTTAGAACACACAGATCTTCAGTTTCCATGCTAAGAACGGGGGCTGATGGACTCACTTTGTTTCAATTTAACCCTTTGAGTGCCATTGCAATGCCTTGGATACCTCTCTGGCACTCAGAGGGTTAAGCCTATTAACCCTTGGAGTACCAGAGATGATATGCAGCACATTGCTCTGCTTACCTCTGTCACTCAAAGTCACTCAAAGTTAACTAAAGGTTAATATCTGTTTGGAAAGCTTCCACATTTGGGTATTGTGCAGCCCACTCCTTCCTCACAAGTGGCCCACAGGGTTAAACTGATTTCTTTGAAAATGTCCATTGATTTCAATGAGACTATTGATTCCATAAATTCCACAATGCAAACACATTGCCAAAGCAACGCGTTGCGGACCATTGTAGCATTCAAGGGGTTAAAGCCCCAATTTTCAATTCAACCCTATGGTGTCAGTTTTTTTTTACTTGCACCTTTTATCTTGATGCATAAGGCCCGTACAGTTAAACTCTTACCCCATTAATCTAAACCCATTTATACTTTTGGCTCTTGCAGCAGCTGACTGTGCACTGTGATCTGTGAGGCTGATGTACTAACACAAAGAGGAACAATTCATCTGTACCATACAGAACAAATACAATGCTTTGCTGACCTCTCTAGCACTGAAGATGTTAAAACGCCCATTTAAATAAATAGGTATTGTTCCCTGTGCTGCTGTTACTTTTCCACAAAATTCCACCACTTTACTTAGTATATGAGCCTTCCTATTTTGAAGCCTATTAGCTGTTAGGGTTCCCTCTATTGATCCCTTGCCTACGGCCCATGGACAAATAATCCGGTTCTATCCCAGCCGACCACCACGGCCCACTAATGCAAGGAGCGCCCAACATGTGTCACTTAATCCTTTCACTGCCAGAGGACTATACAACTCATTACACAGCAATGTGTTGCGTACCTCTCTCACACTCAGCTTCTCTCCAACCAACTACTACACTAGGTCTGTATAATGCAGTAACCCTACAGCCCTGTATTTCATGTCTACTTCACTGTCTGTGTATAGTCATTTCTCCCCCTCACCCATTACTTTACTTTAACACTTCACTGTCCTTCTTCTCCTCAATCTCTCATCTCCTCCACCCTTGTCACCCCCACTCACCTATCCCCTTGCCATTCATCCATAGTCCCAATCTCGCCATTTTACTCCCACATCACCATTACATTATCTATCACTGCATCTGTCACTTAACCCTCTGTCTGCCAACCTATTTCTTCAAATGTACTGCAGTATCCACTGCTGTAATCTAAATTATTCCTTTACTCACAAATATCTTCTCACTGCGACCTTCTACAAGTAACACAGCACACTCACTTCAACTGTAAGGATGCAGGGCCTTATTCATCAAGTAACACAGCACACTCACTTCAACTGTAAGGATGCAGGGCCTTATTCGTCAATTAACACAGCACACTCACTTCAACTGTAAGGATACAGGGCCTTATTCACCAAGTAACACAGCACACTCACTTCAACTGTAAGGATACAGGGCCTTATTCACCAAGTAACACAGCAAACTCACTACAACTGTAAGGATACAGGGCCTTATTCACCAAGTAACACAGCACACTCACTACAACTGTAAGGATACAGGGCCTTATTCACCAAATAACACAGCACACTCACTTCAACTGTAAGGATACAGGGCCTTATTCACCAAGCTGAAGAGCTGCAATTAAAACATTTTTTACAAATCTTATCAGCATATCTACATCACCACTGCGTCTGTCACACACTGTCCACATATGTGACATACATCCATGTATGTGTGTCTCTCTCTGTATGTATGCGTTTCACAGTGTGTGACACTCTCTGTCTCTTTAAGTGCGTGTCTGTAACACTGCATATTTCTGTTTCACACAATGTCTCTCTGTGTAAATAATATGACGGGCAACGCCGTCCCACATTGCTAGTCTATATATATAAAAGAAGACTTTTTGCCTACCAAAACTAGAGATGCACCGATACTGATTATTTAAGACCGAGTACGAGTACCGATACTTTTTTCAAGTACTCACCGATACCAATTACCTTTTTTTGCGGTCATTTGCCAGTTTTCTAAGTACCTATATGCTTTAGGTACTTGGAAAACTGGCAAATGACCACAAAAAAAATTATTGGTAATTGGTATTGGTGAGTACTTGAAATATATATACACATACACACACACACACACATACATACATACATACATACATACACACACCACCTCTTGATTTTCCCCTTTTGACTCTTTCTCCCACTCTTGATTCCCACCTTTTGCTTAATTCTCCCCCTCTTAAGCCCCCTTTTTTTGCATTGGCTTTTTCTCTCCCTTTTGATCCCCCTTTCTCCCTCTCCTTGACTCACCCTTTTGCTTCTCTCTCCCTCCTGATCCCCCCTCCTTTTGCCTCTTCTTGCCCCCCCTCCTTTTGCCTCTTTTTCTCCCTCTTGACTCTCTGCCTCTTTCACCACCCGCTGCCCCGTCTTGCCTCCCTTACTCTCCTCTGCCGGGTGCTCTCTGTTCTCTCGCGAGCCCCGGCAGAGGTCAGCGTCGGAGCGTTGCCATGGTAACTCGCGGCAATGCTCCAACAATGCAGGAGTGAGAGAGGCGACCGGGGCTCATTGTGAACAGCTCCCTGGGCTCCCTCTCGGCAGCACCGACCCTGACACAGGGTATCGGTGCTGGCATCGGCCTCATTTGCGCGAGTACAAGTACTCGCGCAAATGCTGGTATCGGCACCGATACCGATACCAGTATCAGTATAGATGCAACCCTAACCAAAACACACCCAGGGGAGGCAGAAAGGAGGAGTTACTGCTCCCATTGGGTGATTCAATGGGGGCGTGATTTGCACACCAATTGCTATTGGTGTGAAAATCATGCAGGGAGTTGGCACGCCCCCACTATGCAGTCCGCCCACTACTATCAAAGTCAGAAAAAAACAAAATGGATGCTAATTGCTCCTACACCACAGACAAACACACATGCCCCACTCACACACCACCAAACACACACACACATGCCCCACTCACACAGCCTAAACATACACACATGCCCCACTCACATACCACCAAACACACACACATGCCCCACTCACATAGCACCAAACACACACACATGCCCCACTCACACACACAGCACCAAACACATACGCCCCACTCACACACACAGCACCACACACACACACACACACACACACCTGCAGCAGAAAGGGAACAAAATGGCACTCAAAGGGTTAAGGTAGGCCCTCATTGTTGAGTTATTTCTTCACTGTCATCATTTGCCATGCCAGACACAGGACAGACAGCCATCAGGTACACACTTAACCCACTGACTGCCACAGGGTTGTGTATCAAGTTTTACCCCTCAGGGAGTGTGTTCAAACCCCTCACACTGTAAACTTGCATTTCCCTCCCACTTCTCCTCCTTCCCCAGCCTATTACGAACACTTTTTCACATTCATGTTAAGCCCTGCCCCCTACTCACAATTATGCCCTGCCCACTTTTAACCCAGATTGCCCCATTTGTCTCTCCACATCAGCACCACAGAAGTCCCATCCAGGGACTCCACAAGTCAAAGTTCCCAGGTATAAATGCACTTCCCACTGCTATTTAACTCTGACATGCCTCTCTATACCTTAACCCTTTGAATGCCAGAGGGGTGCACAACTCATGCACGCATGTGTTTCTGCGCATATATGTTGCGTGTGTGTATACATCTCTGTTACATATGTGTGTCCATGTGTGCATCTCCGGTGTGTCTGTGTATGTCTTTTGCATGTTTCTGCCTTTCACTGTGTGTATGTGTCTGCCTGTGTGTTACATATGTCTGTGTTCATCAGTGTCTCTACATTTCACACACGTGTGCCCAGCGGTCATAACATGACAGGCAACGCCGTCCCACATTGCTAGTATATAATATATGGAGTATTCACTGTTATAAAGAAACATTAACTTGCAAGCACTCGCAGGGCCATAAAATGTGTGAAATAGGTGCAAAGATTTATTGTATGAGAACACAAAAGGAGATAAAAAAAAGGCGTCCCCTAGTGCAGATCAGATGTTGTAGAATATCATCACCAGAATCACCCTGTGAGGAAATACTCACAAGGAAGCTGGCTGTGATCCCAGCTCTATACACCACCTGGGATATCTCACTTCCCAGATGCATTAAACGTATGGAATGGATAAAACGAGCTGCTCTTTAGAAATGTGCTGGTTTTTGTGTTTTCAAAGATTTATTGTCAAAGTTTCAGATCCTGATTGAGATGTTTATGAAGAAACAGGTTCTGAAACAGTCACAATAAAACTTTGCACTTATTTCACATATTTTATGGTCCTGTGAGGTTTTTTTTCGGTAACAGACATGTTTAATCCCTTAAGGACCATTAAGGACCAAGGAGCATTTTTTTTTTTTATCCGATCCGATTCAGGGCTCCTGAAATCTATGATGTTCCAGGACCGTCATGGGTCCTTTAGGGAAGTTTTCCCATGACAGTCCTGGCACGTCATGGGTCCTTAACAGGCTAATTTTTGTTTATTTTGTTTTTGTTTAGGGGTCCATACCTCCCAAGTGCCCCTCTTTGGGAGATATTAGGGGTCCATACCCCCCAAGTGTCCCTCTTTGGGAGATATTAGGGGTCCATATCACCCAAGTGTCCCTCTTTAGGAGATATTAGGGGTCCATACCTCCCAAGTGTCCCTCTTTAGGAGATATTGGGGTCCATACCTCCCAAGTGTCCCTCTTTAGGAGATATTAGGGGTCCATACCTCCCAAGTGTCCCTCTTTTAGGAGATACTAGCAAATGGGGCACAGCGTTGCCCGTGCAAAAACAGGCAGGGGGGAAATGTGGGAGTTAAAGTGTCAATGGGAAAACAGAGACAGAGAGACACACACACTTTCTGTGTTACATAGTTTGAGACACACACATACATATATAGACATACATAAACATACTGTAAATACATATATGCATATACTTAGAGAAAAACACACAGCCACTCCCACACATACTCACACACACACACATATATTTACGTACATACATACAGAGACACACAGCCATATATGCATAGGAGCACACACACATACACACACCCATACATACATGCACAGTGACACACACACCCATACATATACACACATACTGTGCACACCCATAATTCATAGCCACACACATACACATACATACCCCCCCCCCCCACACACACACACATATAATTAATTAGGCTGGTTGTGGGTGGCTGGGGGATAGGTAAAGATGTGTCATTTACCTTGTGGATACTCCCTGTGGAGTAATGGGAGTACAGGCAGCTGGAGGACAGTGTGTGTGTATGTGTCCATTTGTTCCCTCCTGCCCTTGGCTGTGTAGTGTGAATGTGGCTGTTTCTTGTTGTACACTCCTCCCTCTGATCTCCTGCATGGAACAGGGAGGGGTGTACAGCAGAGAACAGCCACAGTGAAAACAGCCGAAAGCAGGTAGAAAGAAACCTGAGACGACTGAACAGTCAGGTGTAGTGCAGGTACCTTCAGGACTGATGTACACACCGGGGATGATGAAAGAAGAACAGGGGAGACACCTTAACCCTTTGAGTGCCAGTGTGGTATGCAACACATTGCAAAGCAATGCGTTGCGTACCTCTCTGGCACTGAAAGGGTTAAGGAATGAGGAAGGCGGGCAGAAAGTCAGAATTGTAGCCTTTCACTGTGTCATGAAATAGGGTTGCATACCTCCCAACATTTCAAATTGCCAAAGAGGGACACTTGTGTTGTAGGGGTGTTTCTGGGGGCGTGGCTGGTGGGTGGGGCACTACCAGGAATTTTTAAGTTATTTCATGACCTATTGTCACCTCCTTTTGTAACCTAATAAATGCCAAAGTATTTTATTTAAGCACACTAATTTATAAACAAATCTACTGACATTTTAAAAAACAATAATGTGAGTTTTATTGCTGTAGAGCAATATTATACACTTATATACACACCACACAATCTGATCTCCAAAAAAGAGGGACATCAGGGTGGAAAAGAGGGACAGAGGGATTTGGGTCTAAAAAAGGGACTGTCCCTCCTAAAGAGGGACACTTGGGAGGTATGGGGTTGGGGTGTGCAGGGTGGGAAAGCTGCTCCCTGTCGCTGGTGTGGCTGTGTCGTCCTCTCCCAGAGGGACAGTGCAATGGTTCAGAGCTCCAGTTGCTCCCGGTGTGTGCCGCACTTGTGTGACCTCACAGTACTGACAGGCTGATCGATGCAGTGTCCGCACTGCTGCTGTGGAAGCGGCTGCTCTGTGGACAGCACACTTTCGGCAAGTCTGAAAAGTTATGAGAGGGGAGGCAATGCTGATTGTGTCCCCTCTAGAGCTTTGGTCTGTGAGTGAGGACAAGTGCGGAACTCAGGGATTTTATCCCCTTGAATGCAGAAGTCCGTTGGACAGAGCTGGAAATACCTGCATGGCATGACAGTGTTTTCTTCCATTGCGATGACTAGTTTTGCTCCACTACATATTCACAGGCGACTCTCTGTCCCCTTCTGGTCCTTCAATCCCGGTGCTGTGGGCTTGAAGTAGTGGAGTGGGAGAGCGAGTCGCCTGTGAATATGTAGTGGAGCAAAAGTAGTAATTGCAAAGGGAGAAAACACTTTGCAGCGCGATCGAAGTGAGTGTGGGTCCAGCAACACATAGTTCCCCCAGCGGCTCTCCACTTAGTATGAGTTGTGACCGCATAGACTTCTGTATCCCACAGTGGATGGGACGTCTCATGTGTGATGTGTGTGTCTGATGTGTTTGTGTCTGTGGTGTAGGAGCAAGTGGCAGCCATTTTGTTTTTTCAATGTCTTTGATAGTGGTGGGCGGGCTGCATAGTGGGGGCGGGCCAACTCCCTGCATGTTTTTCACAGGCCTAGCAGTGGCCTTCGGCCACTGCAAGGCCTGTGAAAATCACGCCCCTATTGAATCACACAATGGGAGCAGTAACTCCCCCTTATTGCCGCCCCTGGGTGTGTGTGTCTCCTGAGGAGACATAAATTATGCTATGAGCCATTCTCTTTTATATATATATATATATATGGATTAGGGGTCCATATCCCCCCAAGTGTCCCTCTTAAGGAGATATTAGGGGTCCGTACCTCCCAAGTGTCCCTCTTTAGGAGATATTAGGGATCCATGCCTCCTTCGTATCCCTCTTTAGGAGATATTAGAGTCAATACCTCCCACATGTCCATCTTTAGGAGATCTTGTGGTCCATACCTCCCAAGGGTCTCCCTTTAGAAGATACTAGGGCTCCATACCTCCCAGGTGTCCCTCTTTAGGAGATATTGGGGTCTGTACCTCCTAAGTGTCCCTCTTTAGGAGATACTAGAGCTCCATACCTCCCAATTTTCCCTCTTTAGGAGATATCAGTGGTCTGTACCTCCCAAGTATCCCTCTTTAGGAGATATTAAGGGTCCATACCTCCCATGTGTCCCTCTTTAGGAGATATTAAGGGTCCATACCTCCCATGTGTCCAGTTTTAGGAGATATAAGGGGTCCATACCTCCCATGTGTCCTTCTGCAGGCGATATCAGGGCTACTCAAAGGGACAGTCCCTTTTTGAGACACAAATCTCTCTTTCCCAGACTAGTATCTCTCTTTTCATGAGATCAGACTGTGTGGTGTGTGTATAAGTGTATCATGTTGCTCCACAGCAATACAACTCACATTACTGTTTGTTTACATCTTAGTATATGTGTCTAGAAATAAGTCTGTGCAAATAAAATAATTTGGCCTTGCTGTAAATCATTTATTCATTTACTCAAACAGGTGTAGTAGCAATAGGTTATGAAATATCCTAAAGATTCTTGCAATGCCGTGCTGCCATGTCCGCTAGCCACATCCCCAGCAACACCACCTAAAACAAAAGTGTCTCTCTTTGGCCACTTGAAATAATGGGAGGTGTGCTCTGCATGGGACTTTACACAGACTCTGATCTAGGTGAAGATGATTTAGCACTGAGTGGAGAGCTGAGCCACAGTAATAATACATATGAAAAAAATATATAGCAGGGTATATCCTGCTGAGTAAAATAAGGCTACTTCAACTGCTGAAAGATGTTTTATTCAGAAACTATCACAGCTCAATCTGGGCTCAGTGCCGCCATGTCCTGAAATTTTACAGTGGAATTGTTGCTACAGCATCCTACAGAGCTGGTGAGATGGTTAGGGTTGCCACCTTTTCATCCAAAAAATACCGGCCATGGCATTCCGTCCATAGACTTAACATTGGATAGAAGCCAATTTTTTACCGGCCTGCCGGTAAAATACCGGCTGGGTGGCAACCCTAGAGATGGCTCATTTGGATGAGGCACCAGCTGTAGAATCTGTTCAAACCACAAGGTCACTGGCTCTATTTCCACCAGTGTTGACTCAGCCTTTCATCCTTCAGAGGTAGATATAATGAGTACCATTAAATTGGGTAATAATATATATACCCCCCCAGGACATACTTGAAAACAAGAGAATCTCAGTGTATCCTTCCTGATAAAATGCTTTGATATTATTATTTATGATCAACAGACCATAGCCACCCGTAGACTTCTGTAGCAACAGTTCCATCATAAAATTTCAGACCATGGGAATACTTCCTCAACTGAATTTTTAATTCTGTTGATAGTCAACAGCAAAAGCACACAGAACAACACAGTCACATTACTTTACATAAACTAACAGCAGAGGAAGAAGCAAACAAACTACTTCCTTGCTGCAACAGATAACTAGCTAAGTTTACTACAGCTCCCCCTACTGTTCAAAGTGCTATTCACACATTATTATACATAATACAAGCTGTTGTTTCTCCAACATAAAATGTATTTTACATATGTGTTTCTTTGAATACTAGAAAGATCCCCAATGCCTTACTTGCTTAACCCACATTGCAAAACCCCACTGGCACTCAAAGGGTTAAAACAGCCATGTAGGGCTGTTATGTTTCCCATTGAAAAGAATGATAAAGTCAGAAAATGACTACCAAAAGTATGGTGCCTCTGTTCTGTTTGAGCAAGAGTAAAAAGTGGCAACCCTAGGTAGAATAGTGGTGTAATTAGTGATGGAAGGGCCCCTGTGAAACCAATTCTGAGCACGTTTTAACTCACAAATATATTGTTTATAACTAGGACCGATTGGGCCCTGTGACTTATGGGGCCCCAGTTGGATGCTGGGCCCCCGAACAACTGCACTCCCTGTAGTTACACTCCTAGTGTAGATCTTGACGCTAAATTAACTCCTTTTAATACACCTACAAAGTAGGGTGACCACATTTCCAATCTGCCATTCAGGGCTGCTGCGGGCACAAGAGCAGCAGAGTAGCCCCCCTCTGGACGTTCCTGGTACTTGTCCTCAGTTCTAGGAGATCTATGCAAAAGGGGTCACAATACATCAATGGACATCAGTGCACAACCTGCGGCACACAAAACAATGCCCGTGGTGGGCTGCAGAATATGTACATCACACTCAAAGCCTTAGACTAGCATTACACTACAACAAAACTGCACTGCAGCTCCTATCTGATGTCAAGATCAAAGCTGAGTTTTCTCTCTAGTGTTTAGAGCTCTGTTTGGAGGCCATTTTCTAGTAGCCCAGCAGAGTCATCACAGTAGACAATGGGCAGTTCTCCTTCTAGAGTTGACTCTGTGCTCTAAAGTATTCTGGAGTATTATCCCAGAAGGGGGCTGCCTGGGACATGGGATACACAATTAAAATCCAGAACTGTCCTGGATAATCTTGGACATGTTGTTACCCTACAGCAGTAGTTCTCAATCTTTTTTTGCTCAGGGTACCCCTAACACATAATCTAGAACATTCGGGGCACCCCTAACTTATTTTATATACCTTATCAAGGACATAATGAAGGGTACAATACATAAATATACAGTATCATTAGGTCTTATAATCATAATACCGCCACTAAACATATTGTGCATAGCAATTTCTATATATCTTCAGGGCTGGATTTACATCTCAGGAGCCTATAGGCACAGAAATTTGAAGCGCCCCCCCCCCTTGTGGTCCATCTGCACTGGATACCTCCACAATGCTCCTAATCTCAACCTTGCCCCCCATCATCTCCATATTGCCCTCACATTGCCCCCTTCATCACCACATTGCCCCCCATTAGCTCCAGCTTGCCACCATCATCTCATATATCGCCCTCACAATGCCCCCATCATCTCCATATACCATATTGCATTCACACTGCCCCCATCAGCCCCATACTGCCCCCATCAACTCCATATACCATACTGCCTTCACACTGCCCCCATCAGCTCCACATTGCCCTCAAAATGCCCCCCATCAGCTCCATATTGTCCCATCAGCTCCACATTGCCCTCACAATGCCCCCCATCAGCTCCACATTGCCCTCACAATGGCCCCCATCAGCTCCACATTGCCCTCACATTGCCCCCCACCCCATCAGCTCCAACTTGCCCCCACCATCTCCACATTGCCCCCCATTGGCTCCAACTTGCCCCCCATTGGCTCCACATTGCCCCCCATTAGCTCCACATTGCCCTCACATTGCCTCCCCCCATTATCCGTTTCCTACCTCCCTGGTAGGAGATCTGTATGTGCCTCCTTTGGCACAGTTTTGTACCTGATGGAGCACCCACGCGGTCTCCTATTCAGGAATGCAGAGCGCTGGGAGATGATGTCATCTCCCAGCGCTCTGCATTCCTAAAGAGGCGACGAGGGAGCTCCATCAGGTACAAGACTGGGGGGGCGGGCAATGTGAGTGGTGCCGCCGGCGCAGCCAGCGAGGTGGCTATTTTTTTTTATTTTTTTTTTTTAAAGAATATTTAAAAAAAAGAAAAAAAAATCCAAATGGCAAGTGCCCCTCGTTGGCATGTGCCTGTAGGCAGGTGCCTACTTTGCCTAATTGCAAATCCGGCCCTGGGGAGGAGACACGATGTGCAACCCCCGGTCTCCCTCCTCCTTCTCCCCTCTGTTACCAAGGACGCTCCGGTTGATATAAATAGGAGGCAGCAGTGAGTCAGAGGAGAGCAGAACTCCAATCACTGAACCATTGTTTAACAGAACCAGGAGACCAGCAGCATGGTGAGTGTAGGACTGGGTGTTGCTGATTATCTATGCCAACTCTTCTCTGTGTGACTGGGTATCACTGGCACTCTGTACTAGTTGCTCTGTATCGCTACATGTGTGTGTGAATGGGGCTCACTGCCAGTCTATGCCAAGTGTTTTCCATGTGACTGGGGCTCATTCCCACTCTGTATGATTGGGTATCACTGCCAGTCTATGTGTTTGGGTATCACTGCCACTTCGTGCCATCTCTTTTTGTGTGATTGGGCTCAGTGACAGTCTGTGTGACTGGGTATCACTGCCAGTGTGTGTGTGTGTGTGTGTGTGTGTGTGTGTGTGTGTGTGTGTGTGTGTGTGTGTGTGTGTGTGTGTGTGTGTGTGTGTGTGTGTGTGTGTGTGTGTGTGTGTGTGTGTGTGTGTGTGTGTGTGTGTGTGTGTGTGTGTGTGTGTGTGTGTGTGTGTGTGTGTGTGTGTGTGTGTGTGTGTGTGTGTGTCAGTCTGTGCCACCTATTATCTGTGTACCCGGAACTCACTGCCAGTCCTTGCCACCTATTATCTGTGTAACTGTAGCTCACTGACAGTCTGTGCCACCTATTATCTGTGTATCTGAAGTTCACTGCCAGTCTGTGCCACCTATTATCTGTGTACCTGGTGCTCACTGCCAGTCCTTGCCACCTATTATCTGTGTACCTGGAGCTCACTGCCAGTCTATGCCACCTATTATCTGTGTACCTAGCACTCACTTCCAGTCTGTGCCACCTATTATCTGTGTATCTGAAGTTCACTGCCAGTCTGTGCCATTTATTGTGTGTGTAAGTGGCACTCACTGCCAGTCTGTGCCATCTATTATCTGTGTACCTGGCACTCACTGCCAGTCTGTGCCATCTATTATATGTGTACCATGAGCTCACTGCCAGTCTGTGCCATCTATTATCTGTGTACCATGAGCTCACTGCCAGTCTGTGCCATCTATTATATGTGTACCATGAGCTCACTGCCAGTCTGTGCCATCTATTATCTGTGTACCTGGTGCTCACTGCCAGTCTGTGCCATCTATTATCTGTGTAACTGTAGCTCACTGCCAGTCTGTGCCACCTATTATCTGTGTGCCTGGATCTCACTGCCAGTCTGTGCCATCTATTGTGTGTGTACGTGGCACTCACTGCCAGTCTGTGCCATCTATTGTGTGTGTACGTGGCACTCACTACCAGTCTGTGCCATCTATCATGTGTGTACGTGGCATTCACTACCAGTCTGTGTCATCTATTGTGTGTGTACGTGGCACTCACTGCCAGTCTGTGCCATCTATTGTGTGTGTACGTGGCACTCACTACCAGTCTGTGCCATCTATTGTGTGTGTACGTGGCACTCACTACCAGTCTGTGCCATCTGTTGTGTGTGTACGTGGCACTCACTGCCAGTCTGTGCCATCTATTGTGTGTGTACATGGCACTCACTGCCAGTCTGTGCCATCTATTGAATGTGTACGTGGCACTCACTGCCAGTCTGTGCCATCTAGTCTGTGCCATCTATTGTGTGTGTACGTGGCACTCACTACCAGTCTGTGTCATCTATTGTGTGTGTACGTGGCACTCACTGCCAGTCTGTGCCATCTAGTCTGTGCCATCTATTGTGTGTGTACGTGGCATTCACTGCCAGTCTGTGCCATCTATTGTATGTGTACGTGGCACTCACTGCCAGTCTGTGCTGATGTATTGAGGGGAAACAGAAGAATCCATCTTCCCCGTCGAGAATAAACATTCCGATTGATTTAAATGGGGCTTTTAACTCCTTCAGTACAGGAACGTTTTCCAGGAAATTGCATAGCACTGCACTGGAGTTTCTCTAGCATTCAATGGGTTAATAGGCCTACTTAGATTAATGGGAATTTTGACAATTTGTGTGTGCCTCTATGGTCCAGTTGGTTGACTCCAGTATTACTCTGGTTTGTCTTTGTACGTCAGTCTCAGGACCATTTTTACATTGGCATCCAACTGTCTTTATTTATCTTCCTAGTCACCAAATCCCTCCTAATACGCCCGTCTGGATGTAACTTCCTATTTAACCCCTTGAATGATAGAGAGGTATTGGAGACCTCTCTAGCATCCAAGTGGTCAATCCCCCCCTTTCCCATGATCATTTACTGTTAACAGTCTGATCCTTCTTACTTCCTCTGGCTTATTTCTCAAAAATGGAACAAATCTATCTGTTCCATCTCAGTTTCATCCCATAAATGTCTTTGTCCCGATCTTCCCATGTAGGATTTCTTTTCTTGCCTTCTTCTCTTTAGTTTAGCATGTTTTATGTCCCTCTGGCCCTGGGGAAATTAACCCACGATCTGTGTCCTGTAACTGTATATATATCTGGATCCTGTGAATCAATTAACCCTTACAGTGATGATTTGTGTCTGAGTGCTTCTGAGCCCACACATAAATCTGCCTCCCTGGTACTGTGTACATTGTCACATCTGTCAGGAGTTTAGGAGGTGTTAAGTACGGCTTTTTGCCTGCGTAAGTTTCCTTTATTGTCTTACAGGCCTGTCTACCAAAAGCCACACATATTTACATTTTGTATTAAAATCACGTGTAATTATTATTGCATATATATATATATATATATATATATATATATATATATATATATATACTAGCAATGTGGGATGGTGTTACCTGTCATGTTATGATCGTTGGGCGCCAGTGTGTGAAATGTAGACACACTAATGAACACAGACATATGTAACACACAGGCAGACACATGCACACAGTGAGCGGCAGAAACATGCAAAAGACATGCACACACAGACACACCGGAGATGCACACATGGACACACATATGTAACAGAGATGTACACACACATGCAACATATATGCGCATAAACACATGCATGCATAAGTTGTGCACCCCTCGGGCATTCAAAGGGTTAAGGTATAGAGACGCATGTCAGAGTTAAATAGCAGTGGGAAGTGCATTTATACCTGGGAACTCTGACTTGTGGAGTCCCTGGAGTGGACTTCTGTGGTGCTGATGTGGAGAGACAAATGGGGCAATCTGGGTTAAAAGTGGGCAGGGCTTAATCGTGAGTAGGGGCAAGGCTTAACATAAATGTGGAAAAAGTGTTAGTAATAGGCTGGGGATATCACGGTGCCCGTGCTTTTTTCTGTCACTCTCTGTGTGTTGCGCTCCCATTGGCTGAGCTTAGTTTGGCCCGCCCAATATGGTCTTCTTATACCGGGCCTCTGGCACCTGTCAGGTGCCTTTTCGTGGTGTTCCTGTACCAGTGCTACTTTGTTACTGTGTTCCTGAGTTCCTCTGTACCGACTTGGCCCGTTTGACTACTCCTTCTGGTTCCTGCTCCATGATTCGACCCGGCCTGGCTGACGTTTCTGCTCCGTGACCTGACCCGGCTTGTCTGACGTTCCTGCGCTGAGATCCGGCCCAGCTATTCTGCTCCTGTTCTCCGTGTCGCTTGGGCGACATTCTTACTTCCGCTTAGTTGGCCTAGCCAGACTGAGTATCTCTGTGGCCTCCATTACTGCTGAGCCTTCCGTTAACTCTTGCAGAGCACTGTTGCCTCCGTTACCACGGAGCCTTCCGTTAACTCTTGAAGAGCACTGTTGCCTCCATTACCACTGAGCCTTCCATTAACTCTTGCAGAGCACTGTTGCCTCCGTTAACACTGAGCCTTCCGTTAACTCTTGCAGAGCGCTGTTGCCTCCGATTACCACTGAGCCTTCCGTTACTTCTGCAGAGCTATTTTTGCCTCTGATTACCGCTCTGGCAGTAAGCCGTGGTTGCGTTCTGTTAGCTCTTGCTGTATATGGTTCCCTACGCTACAGCACCAGCAGGGTGCCATTGGCTCAATATTACCAGCTCTTGCAGAGTATCGTGCCTCTGTTACTGCACCGGTCGGGTGCTATTGGCTCAATTCCACCAGCTCTTGCAGAGTACAGTGTCTCCGTTACAGCATCGGTCAGGTGCCATTGGCTCTAGTCCTCCAGCTCTTGCAAAGTACTGTGCTTCCGTTACAGCAGCGGTCGGGTGCCCGTGGCTCAAGTCTGTTCAGCTCTAGCAGAGTATTGTGGCCTCCGTTACTGCTACAGCAGAGGGTATAAGTCTCAGCCCTGCTTTGCCGACTTTGCTTCCACATCTCGCACCACAGTCTCTTGATAACCATTATCATCATACTGGACGTTGCCAAACACACCGCATCAGAGACTGATTTTTATCTATGAACTTTAACCCATGCTGTGCTGAAGTTGCCTTGTTATGCCTGACCTGTGACAGTATCTAACCTTCTTCCCATTGTATACTGGGCCTGTGTGGGCATATGTCCATGATTTATATTTTCCTGTCTATTTCACTGTGATACACTATAGCCCGCTGTGGGTATTCTCATTTGGTCTTTTAATAAAACTGTGTTTTATTCTAACCTACTGTGTCTGAGTGTCGTACAAACCGTTACAGGGGAAGGAGGAGAAGTGGGAGGGAAATGCAAGTTTACAGTGTGAGGGGTTTGAACACACTCCCTGAGGGGTAAAACTTGATACACAACCCTGTGGCATTCAGTGGGTTAAGTATGTACCTGATGGCTGTCTGTCCTGTGTCTGCAAATGATGACAGTGAAGAAATAATTCAGCAATGAGGGCCTACCTTAACCCTTTGAGTGCCATTTTGTTCCCCTGGTGCTGCAGCACCCTTCAGTGGTTGTACTACAGGTCCAGCTGAGGCCACTGGGAGTCAGGGTGAGTGACTATGTGTGTGTGTCAGCCATATTTCTTTCTGGCTCTGTGTGTGTATGTATGTGTGTGTGTGTGTGTGTGTGTGTAAGTGGGGCATGTGTGTGTGTGTGTGTGTGTGTGTTTGATGCTATGTGAGTGGGGCATGTGTTTGTGTATGTGTTTGGTGCTGTGTGAGTGGGGCATGTGTGTATGTGTTTGGTGCTGTGCGAGTGGGGCATGTGTGTTTGTCTGTGGTGTAGGAGCAAGTGGCATCCATTTTGTTTTTTCTGACTTTGATAGTGGTGGGCGGGCTGCATAGTGGGGGCGGGCCAACTCTCTGCATGATTTTCACACCATTAGCATTGGCCTTCCCATTGCACCCAATGGGAGCAGTAACTCCTCCTTTCTGCCTCCCCTGGGTGTGTTTTGGCAGGCACAAAGTCATTTTGATGCAAGAAATATACTAACGCCTTGATGCTGAATACCACATGCACCTAAATTATCTATCTATTGCATATCTGTCTGTCTGATTATCTATCTATCTGTCTGTCTTTCTCTCATATCTATCTATCTATCTATCTATCTATCTATCTATCTCTTGCATGTCTATCTCATATCTATCTATCTATCTATCTATCTATCTATCTCTTGCGTGTCTATCTCATATCTATTTATCTATCTATCTCATATCTATCTATCTATCTATCTATCTATCTGTCTAAGTGGAAATGTTGATAAGGCTCAATCTCTTAACTAGAAAGCAACTGAAAAAAATTGACACCAGTGCCGGTGCTGTTTTAATAACTCTTTGCCAGCCAGAGAAGTATCCAACACATTGTTGTTGCAATGCTTTGGATACCTCTCTGGCACTCAGAGGGTTAAAAATGAGTTTTACCTGTTATAACACATGAATAAAGCATCTCCCAAAATCTTCTTAAACAAGGAATAATTTGTGTAAAAAAAAAACAAACTCATGGTCTAACAGGTTAGGGTAAATGTTATTTTAACCCCTTAATATGATCCCATTTTATCCAAGGGGTTAAGATCTTTTCTACTTGGATAACGTTTGAAAGAATGTGGCAGAGAGTTCCAGAGATGGGGGTAATGGGCTGATTTTATAACATTTTACTTTTTTGATATAAATCATATAGATTTATCTGTTGATTATGGTATCTTATTTTATGTCTCTTCTTCCCTTATTTTAACCCTTTAAGAACCAGGTAGGTGTTCAAGGCATTGCCTTGCAATAAGTAGCATATCACTCTGGTTCTTAGAGGGTTAAGAATGAGATACGTCCTCCTTTATAACGTGAGCCAGATGAATGAGAAAGAATTGGAGCAATCCATCTGAACCATAGGGACAAATACAAATTCTCCAGTTCCCGTTGCTTTAAATGGGTCATGAGACCCTTGAGTTCTAGAGAGATCCCTAATGCATTGCTTTGCAATGTGTTGGAGTCCTCTCTACCATTCAAGGGGTTACTAGCCCAGTTTACATCAATGAGAATTTTTATGTGACCCCTGTGGCTCAGTTGGCATATTTTAGAATTGCTTCCGCTCTTACAAAATCAGCCTTCTGACCAATACATTTATGATTCTGCCCAGAGAGGGAATGAATCTCAGTCCACGTGGGGCAGGCAGGAGTGCAGATTGGCAATGCATGCTGGGAGCTGTACTGCCTGGAGCATGGCATCCAGCCGGATGGGCAGATGCCCAGTGACAAAACCATCGGTGGAGGAGACGATTCCTTCAACACCTTCTTCTGCGAGACGGGGGCTGGAAAACACGTTCCCACTGTGACTGGTAAGTATGAAAGTTGTCATGGGCTGTGATTGGTGAGTATGAACGTTGCCTGGGGACTGTGACTGGAGAGTATGAATGGTGTCAAAGGACTGTGATTGGTTAGTTTGAAAGGTGTCATGGGGCTGTGATTGGTGAGTTTGAAAGGTGTCATGAGACTGTGATTGGTTAGTATGAAAGGTGTCATGAGACTGTGATTGGTGAGTATGAAAGGTGTTGTGTATATGGTTGATGTTTTCCACGTGCAGTGTTTGTGGACCTGTGGAGCCAACTGGGATTGCTGTGCATAAAAAGTGTCATGAACGGTGATCAGGAACATTACCAGGTACTGGTTGAGTTGGCCAAAACTCCGGAGGGGAAACACACTAAGGTGTGATAACAAGGAGATAACGTCTCCAGTGATAACACTTTTCCAGTTCCTGTGTTATTCTGTGGAGTCTATGCACTAAGATATCTCAAGTTCATAGGCTCCAAGTAATAACACAGGAACTGAAGAAGTGATATCACTTGAAACGTCATCTCCACATTATCCTCTGTTATCACACCTTAGTGCATCTCACCCTAGGTCTCATTCTGTAAATCCCGAGTCTTGTTGCCATCTTGGAGAATAGAATGGAGCTTATCTTCCTACTAGAAATAGTGTAATCAGGTTTCACACTGCACTAATAAGGCATTTTAGAATGGAGCTTATCTCCCGACTAGAAATGGTGTAATCAGGTTTCACACTGCACTAATAAGGCATTTATTTTGTACCTTCCCCAAGTCTTTGAAAACCTAACAACTCCCATTATTGCTAGGTGTTAGGCGGTGCCATTACATAAAATGTTGTCAGGTGAAGTCTAGTGCACTGCCATAATTTTGGAGCCATGAATTACCTACCAAGCCCCAGTTAAATGTTATCAATTTTCTTTCGCTAAGCACTGTCACTATTACTGTACAGATGAGGTGCGGACAGGAACCTACAGACAACTCTTCCACCCTGAACAGCTCATCGCGGGCAAGGAAGATGCTGCCAATAACTATGCCCGCGGCCATTACACCATTGGCAAGGAGATCATTGACCTGGTGCTGGACAGAATCCGCAAGCTAGTAAGTTCAGTTTCACTGTTTTCTATCTAAATTATGCCTCCACCAGCTCACAAGTAGGAACAAAACAAGAGAACAATGCACTAGGAATAAGGGTCTCTTAATTTGTTCATTGGAAGGGCTTACCAAGGCAGGGGTCCTTCAACCAACAGTCACTTATTTCTAGGTGGCGCTGTTGCTATTGGCACCTTTGAAGAGTTGAATTACTAAGACACAAGCTTTTCATAGAGGCAACAGCAACACCTGGGAGCAAAATATAACAAATTAATGTAAGTTAGCTCCTGAAAGAAACATCGCCCAGCTTTGGAAGGACCATTGTTTTACACAACTGGAAAAGCCCTAAAACATATATGTGGTATTAACCCCTTAAGGACCACGTGCTATGGCCATCACACGGTTTTTGCCTTAAGGACTGGTGACGGTCATAGCACGTCACGTAATTTTACTTACAGCGCTCCTCCGATAGCGCTGTAAGTAAAAACGGGATCTGAAATTGACCACCCCAAGGCTGGAGCAGTCTCTCTCAGACCCCAACGAGGCACACCGTTATACATAACAGGTCACGTGTACCAGCTTGTTGGAAGAGATCAAAGCGGTCTTTAAAGGAAGGTAATTTCCCTGGACCACCAGTCCTTAAGGGGTTAATTAGGGTATACTCTCTCTTAACCCCATGAATTCCAGTGCAATGCATTGGAGACCTTCCTAGAGTTCAAGAGGTTAGCCCTTTGAGAGCCAGAGGGGTAAAACAATGCGTTGGATACCCCTCTGGCACTCAAAGGGTTAAAAGACCTATTTATATAAATCAGGATTTTTATTTTTCCCTATGGTGCAGTTAGTTTACCCCAGAAATACATTAAAAGTATAGTAAGCTATTTTCCCGTGACTACCACTAACTTGTTCTGGTAGCTCAGGGGTTAATACTTACTGAGTAGCATGGCTGATCCTGTGGTGCTCCCTTAACCTCTTAAGGACTGGGAAAATCTGGGGTGGATTTCACTTTAAGTTATAGTAATGTGTCACAATAAAAGCAGCTCCAATTAATCATCATAGTATTTGGGTCATGGAGAGTGTTATTTCAGTACTGTCAGAGTTGTAGTTCAAGAGTAATTGAATGATAAAGTATCTCCCTCCCAACCCTTTTATTGATGTAACACTGCTCACCTCAGAGCAGCAAGACTGTCCGGATGGATCACAGAGAGGGACAATCTTCAGTTAAAATAAGGGAAAAACCTGTCAAGAGCGGCAGGGCTTTCATTATTCTCAGAGTAAGAAGAGGTGGCTTACACTAGGTAAAAGTGGCAAGAGGGGGATACTTTTTCATTAAATTACTCTTGAACTACAACTCTGACAGTACTGAAATACTCCTTTCCATGGCCAAATACTATGAAGATTTAATTGGAGCTGCTTTTATTTTGAAACAATACTATCTCTTTAAGAGCCAGAGCAATTCTGACCTTTTTGACTATGTCTTTGTTCTACAGTGTTTTCCCTCTAAGTCTTTTATTTCAGCCACATAAATTATATACTGTTTTTTTTACACACACTTTTGATACCACACTTATATGGATAACCCATTATTTATTTTATTAAAATTACAGAAAACTGTAAAAAAATGTAAAAAACTCACTATTTTTATTTTTTTATCTTGGGATCATTTGGGTGTAATGGGTTAAATTTTATGGAGACTGTATGAAAGGTATGACCGGTCAGTCATACCTACAAAATGAGCAGTTTTACGTGAGCACTGTCCCCCTCGGGGTTAAAATCCCCATGTTCCTCTTTCCTACCCTATTTTTAAATATTTTTGTGTGGTGAACTAAAGACGCCAAAACTCATATGTGGTGCACGGGTTGTGAATTTATGTGCTTGTAGTTGCACGGCTCGTGACGCCAGGGTAGTGTTTTACACCACACTCCAGGGGTGAAGCAGGTCTCCTGGGCCCAGCGCTGGGGCAATAAAACACCAGACTGCAGGGTTACGGATAACTGCGTTTACTGGAGAAGCAGGACAGGTGAAATAGTCCATTAAAGCAATGCAGAGGTAAGGCAGGGGCGAATGCAGAGGTAACAGGGAGCCACAGGGCTTGCTGAGACTTGTAGTAGACTTTACTCTGAATCTTGACTTTACTAGTGACAACTTTAGACTTTACTGTAGTTACTGAAGACTTCTGACTTATGTGGCCACATACACTGTCTGAACCATAGGTCGCTCTTGTACACTCTACCGCCAGGTTAACTAAGGACTTTTGACTAGGATTTTTGAGACTACAGAGCGGAGGCCGCCGTAGGCTAATCACTCACGATAAGTAGTACTCTCTATGGGGCCCATTCGCATTCAGCACTTCTCCCCACAGCTCTTCTTGTAGACGTACGCAGACTTGGACTTGGACTCCTGTGCGGTGGAACGCCTATGGTTGTGCTGTGGAACACTGTAGTTGTTTAGCTCCACTGGTTTCCTTCACCTTCTCCTCTGTCTTATCTCCACACACTTCCTCCAGTTCTCTCTACTCTCCTCTCACATCCTCTCTCCACAACCCTCCTCACTAGACTCCTCCATCTTGAACACACACTAGCTTGCTCCTCCCTGTCTGGCTAGACCAGGGGGCTGCTGGGTAAAACCCTCATTGGCTCCTGTGGTCACATGTTACTCTCTGCACTGCTCACCTTAAAGGCACATGAACAACAAAAATATTACAGTTATACCAACATTATACAATCACACAAAAATATACATAACCATGTTTTAAACTACAAGCAACATATACCAGAAAGGACTGGTAAATGTTCAACTCTGGGCCATTACATTTGTATTAGTAAGACTTGGTGGTGTGTATAATTGCTCAACAAAAATCAAACTCCCATTTTTTTTTTTAACACTTAGCAAATTTGTTTTTATATGCCATGTTTTAATAAAATATTTGCTGTTTGAAATTTATATATATATATAAAAAAAAAAGTTGCTCTAAGCAGGTCAGAAATGGACCTGCATCCAGACTGCTCCCAGCACTGAAGGGGTTAATACCCCCAACTATTGCTTTATTTTATTTGTTTTTGTGTCTGCTCTTTGCTTCTTTCTCCCTTACTTTAATAGTAATGAAGAGAGAGGCACAGGACAGACACACAGGCAGTGTGTCAAGCACACTGCCTGTTTGAATGAAAATGCCGGTACATGTGATCGCTCCTGGAGTGATCGCGTGTTCTGGCAGAAGAGACACGGGCTGAAACAGAGCACTCCGGTACAGGAGAGTCAGTTTCAGCTTGATCTCAATGATAGCAGCGTGCAAGGAGGTGCGCTGCTATCATTTAACCCATGACGTGCCAGGACCATCATGGGTCCTTAAGGGAGGTTTACCCATGATGGTCCTGGCACGTCATGGGTCGTTAACGGGTTAAGACTAGGAAGAACTCTCATCAACTTCCTGTCTGGTATAGGAGACTGACGCTGTAGGAGCTGGGAATGACTCTCAATGCAGCACAAAGAACAATTAGCATATGAAACTGCACTGAAAATCTTCATTTTAAATATGCACATGGCAGTGCATACATGAATAGCTCATAACGTATGTATCTGCTGGTCTTTTGTCTAACATGATATATAGGCAGTTTTTAAAATATGTAAATTTGAAATAAAGGTGACAGCTCATTGAATATGGCCTCTTGGTACCTGACGTTTGTGGGTTTTAATAATAATTATCTGGTATACATCTGCCTGACCTTCCTGTGTGTTTCTCCTCTTATAGGCTGATCAGTGCATAGGACTTCAGGGTTTCCTCATCTTCCACAGCTTTGGTGGTGGCACCGGTTCAGGCTTCACCTCTCTTCTGATGGAATGTCTCTCTGCTGACAATGGCAAGAAGTCCAAGCTGGAATTCTCCATCTATCCAGCCCCTCAGATCTCCACTGCTGTGGTTGAACCATACAATTCCATTCTCACCACACACACTACTCTAGAGCACTCAGACTGTGCCTTCATGGTAGATAACGAGGCTATTTATGAAATTTGCTGCAGGAAACTGGACATTGAGCGTCCAACCTACACTAACCTGAATCGTCTGATTGGCCAGATTGTGTCTTCTATCACGGCCTTCCTCAGATTTGATGGAGCTCTCAATGTGGACCTTACTGAATTCCAGGTGCCATACCCCCGTATCCATTTCCCCCTGGCCACCTATGCCACTGTTATCTCTGCAGAGAAGGCTTACCATGAGCAGCTTTCTGTGTCCAAGATCACCAATGCTTGCTTTGAGCCAGCCAACCAGATGGTGAAATGTGATCCCCGACATGGTAAATACATGGCTTGCTGCCTGTTGTACCGTGGTGATGTGGTCCCCAAAGATGTCAATGCTGCAACTGCCAGCATTAAAAACAAGCGTACAATCCAGTTTGTGGATTGGTGTCCAACTGGTTTCAAGGTTGGCATCAACTATCAGCCTCCGACTGTGGTTCCAGGTGGTGATCTGGCCAAGGTGCAGCGTGCTGTGTCCATGTTGAGTAACACCACTGCTATTGCCGAGGCCTGGGCCCGCCTGGACCACAAGTTTGACCTGATGTATGCCAAGCGTGCCTTTGTGCACTGGTATGTGGGTGAGGGGATGGAGGAAGGAGAGTTCTTTGAGGCCCAGGAGGACATGGCTGCCCTGGAGAAGGATTACGAAGAGGTCGGCATGGACAGTGTGGAATGGGAGACAGAGGAGGGAGAAGAGTATTAGAGAACTGCAAAATAAAGTTTGAAATAAAGAATATGTCTGTTGCCAAAGATGTTTTTATTCCAATAAATCACTCTTTATCTTGAACCCTGTTTCTGTGCTTGTTTTTTGTTCTATTAAACTGATTGGAAGTAATTTCTAAAGCACTTTCATTACTTGTCTGTGAATTTCAAGTTTCCCGTTAAACCCCTTCCACAGGACAAGCTTGAACTTAAAGAATAATTAATACCTCTTAAAGGGATAGTAATACTTCTAATAAACTGGAGGTCCGAGTCTTCTTTATTCATTTTAGCACGTAACGTGATATTTCAAATCTTACAGTTTTGTAGTTCAAGCGCTATTGAATCTGAAAGGCTCCCCCTCCCGTCCCTTCTGGCCTCCTGGTACTGGGACCAGACGGGTGCAGCGAGGGACAATCTTCACTCTGGAAGTATAAAGAAAACCCTGTCCCCATGACGAAGGATGGAAGGATTTTCCTTATGCTTCCAGAAGATTGTCCCTCACCGGGTTCCCTCCGGACCAGCCTGAGGTATGAGTGACGCAGGGAAAGGGGTGGGAGGGGGGTCCTTTCAGATTCAAGAGCGCATGAATCTGTAAGCACTGAAATATAGCGCTATGTGCTCAAAAAAGAATAAAGAAGACTCAGGCCTGTACTATATGAGAAGTATTACTATCCCTTTAATACCTCTTAATAATAGCCACACTTACCTTACTATGGCCAGAAAATACCAATGGCCCCTGTGAATTTTGCCCTTATGCCTTTGATCAAAAGATGACATATTCAATGAGGCCTGGACCACTGGACCTCAAACTCTGCTCACTGCTAATGGTAATATTAACCCATTAAGAACCAGAGGGTGTGTTGAATGCATTGCTTTGCAATGTGATGCACACCACACTGATCTTTAAAGGGATAGTAAGACATAAAATGTAAAAATATATGTTATATGGTTTTTCCCCCTGAGTAAAACAAGGGTACGTCCACTGCTGAAAGGTGTTTCACTTGACTCTTCATCTATTTAGAAAGACTGTTTGTTACCTTATCCCAATCCATTTAAAGGGATAGTAAAGTTTCACAATAAAAGCAGCTCCAATTAATCTTCATAGTATTTGGGCCATGGAGAGTGTTATTTCAATACTGCCAGAGTTGTAGTTCAAGAGTAATTGAATGATAAAGTATCCCACTCCCGCCCCTTTTACTGATGTAACACTGCTCAACTCAGAGCAGCAAGACTGTCTGGATGTATTGCTATGACAGTGATGATAAGGAAAACCTGTCAAGGGGGGCAGGGTTTTCCTTATGTTCACAGTAAAAAGATTGTCCCTTGCTGTGAGCTGTACAGTCAAGGGACCAGATTCCACATCTGAGCGGAGGCGGCTTACACTAGGTAAAAGGAGCAGGAGGGGGATACTTTATCATTCAATTACTCTTGAACTACAACTCTGACAGTATTGATAAAGGAGGCAAAATTTAATAAAGTTGATACTTTTATTGGCTAACTAAACAGATTTAAAATGCAAGCTTTCAAGACTTCTTAGGTCTCTTTTCCTTACTGAGGAAGAGACCTAAGAAGTCTTTGAAAGCTTGCATTTTAAATCTGTTTAGTTAGCCAATAAAGGTATCAACTTTACTACATTTTTACCTCCTGTATTTCTACAGCTAATATGGTACTAACTCTCATCTAGTATTGAAATAACACTCTTTGTGGCCCAAATACTATGAAGATTAATTGGAGCTGCTATTCTGTGAAACATTACAATCCCTTTAAAGACAATGGGTAACAATTACTTCTTGGACACCCCATCAGGATTGATATGGTAGTTGAAGCCCTGGAATAGAAAAAATGAGATTCCCTTGCAAGATTATAGGTAAGACTGTTTATTTTCTAATAAAGGGATAGTAATAGTAATAGTAATTTTTAAAATGTAAGAAAAATATGTTATACTGTAAAACAAGGTACTCCTGCTTCTGATAGGTGTTTTATTCAAAAGATATTACAGCTCAAATTAATATTTCAGGTGTAGTATCTCAGTAGTATTTACGGAAGAGACAGAGAAATATACTAAATACATTTCCCTTTGGTGTCGCTACATAGATGATCTGTTCATCCTGTGGGAAGGAACAGAAGATGTGCTTAAGGAATTAATTACCCTTCTGAATGACAATACAATTAATTTGAAATTAACTATTGAATATAGTTCAGAGGTGGTGAACTTCTTAGATCTAAGGATCTTCAGGAATTTGGACGATAATCTTGGTACAGACCTTTATCGCAAGCCAACAGCTACTAACAGTTTATTACATTACACCAGTCATCATCCAGATATGATGAAGAGAAATATTCCTGTTGGTGAGTTTTTACGTTTAAGAAGGAACTGTAGTGATGACAACACATTCAAGGATAGATCTAAAGAGCTGCAAGAGAGATTTATAGAGAGGGGTTATAGTAAAACCTGTATTAAACGAGCCTATAAAAGAGCATTATATACCCCAAGATCACAACTGTTGTTTACGGAGAGAACAAGGTCAGATGGAAAGAATTTACGTTTTATATCCACATATAATTGCCAATGGAAGAATGTGGTAAACATTCTTAATAAATATTGGAATGTGATTCAATCTGATCCAGACTTGGCAAAAGTGGTAGGTGATAGAGTACTTACAGGCTGTAGAAGGGCACCCAATCTAAGGGACCAATTGGTCCCCAAGGATCAGTACTGGGACCCTTGCTCTTCTCAATCTACACTGCTTCCCTTGGAAAACTAATAAACTCCTTTGGGTTTCACCATCATCTCTATGCTGATGACACCCAAATATATCTTTCCTCCCCAGACCTCTCTCCTTCCCTCCTGTCCAGAGTGTCTGACTGTCTGTCTGCTGTGTCTTCCTGGATGTCCTCCCATCAACTCAAACTTAACCTTAGCAAAACTGAACTAATTCTCTTCCCTCCATCTACAACCAGCCTTATCCCAAACATTACCCTCACCGTTAACAACACTTCCATCACACCAACCCCTACAGCACGCTGCCTGGGGGTCACATTTGACTCTGCCCTATCCTTCATTCCTCACATCCAGTCAATCTCCAACTCATGCCGCCTCCACCTCCGCAACATCTCTAGAATCCGACCCTTTCTCACAGAAGACACTACCAAAATTCTAATCCAAACACTCATCATGTCCCGTCTTGACTACTGTAACTCTTTACTAATTGGCCTGCCTCTCACCCGACTAACCCCGCTACAGTCCATAATGAACTCTGCTGCAAGACTAATCTACCTCACTCATCGCTTCTCTAACACCACACCCCTCTGTCAGTCCCTACACTGGCTCCCGTTAGCATACAGAGTAAAATTCAAAACTCTGGTGCTAGCTTATAGAGCCCTCACTAACACTGCACCCCCCTATATTTCATCTCTCATTTCCAAATATACTCCCGCCCGCCATCTTCGCTCTGCACATGACCTTCTGCTCTCCACAGCTCTTATCACATCCTCCCACTCCCGCCTACAGGACTTCTCCCGTGCTGCACCTGAGCTGTGGAATTCCCTCCCCCGCCCAATCAGACTCTCCCCCAGCCTTCAAATCTTCAGACGCTCCCTGAAGACTCACCTCTTCAGGGAGGCCTATCAACTGCCTCCATAAACATCATCACCAAGATTCACCCCTTGCACGGACTACTGCACTCAATGGCACTTCTCACTCCCACCCACTGACTGGCAGTTCATGTGGCAGGAGGCACTTAAACACAATAGCACTTACTCCTTCTGTATCAAACCTACCTTCCTCTAGACTGTAAGCTCTCACGAGCAGGGCCCTCTGATCCTCCTGTTCTACACATCTGATTGTACTATTTAATACCTCTGTATGTCTATTCCCCAATTGTACAGCGCTGCGGAATTAGTTGGCGCTATATAAATAAAGAATAATAATAATAACTTATCCCTGATCGCACAAAAAAACATCTGTTCAAGGATCACAGAGTTGTGGACATTGTATAGCGTGTCAACATATGATACCTTTTAAAACATTTATTGATAGATGTAATAAAAGACATGTTATTTCTACTTTAATTACAAGTCAGACGAAGAATGTTATCTATTGTCTACAATGTCCTTGCGACCTGAGATATATAGGCAAAACGTCAAGGAAATTAAAAGTTAGATTGAGGGAGCATGCTAACAATATTAAAAATGCAATAAATGATGTTCAGAATTTAAATAAAAAGATAACATCTGTAGCCAAACACTTCTTGGAAAAGCATAACTCTGATCCAAAACATTTAAAGGCTTGGGGTATTGAGAAAATCTCTCTGGGATTGAGAGGAGGTAATCTTGAGAGAGCTCTACTACGTCATGAGAATAAATGGATTTTCCTTTTGGACACCATGACACCTAGGGGACTTAATGAGGAGTGGTCCCTACATGCTCACTTATAGATTTCACTCATCATCATAAATATATAATGGATAGTACTTTCTAGGTGTTTACATATGGAGGTATTTTGAGGTATTTTGGTGTCCTGTCTGAATTGGAAAGTGAGATTTCAGAAGATAAAAGCACAGATACTCAGGTACGGGATGTTGTGAGTCCCAAAGGAGAGAATTGTAACAAGCAGTCAGGAGCAGAAAATGGACTTAAAAAGAAGAGAAAGCATCTCCTTGTTGGTGACTCGATTGTTAGAGGTGTTGCTTTAGGGCAGAATGAGGATGGACTGAAGGAGGTGAGATGTCTTCCTGGTGCTACTGCAAGCAGGGATAAAAGACGCATCTCAAATATTGTCAAGGCTGCAACAAAGGAGACTGAAGTTGATCTGATCATTCATCTCGGTACAAACGATTTGTCCCAGAAAAGTGTTGAAGAGGTGAAAATGGAATTTCAAAGTCTCAGCCTGGAGCTGAGCAGAATGACAGACTCTATCACTTTTTCAGAGATTTTGCCAGTCCGCTCTGAAAATAGTAAGAGACTTCGTATCCTGGAGTTCAATGGTTGGCTAAGACAGTGGTGTAAAGAAGAAGGTTTTGGATTTGTCAGTCACAGTGGTAGAAGGTGGAGTTGTAAAGAAATGTTCAAGAGAGATGGTCTGCACCCGTCACACAGAGGAACTGAGGTAATTGGAGAAGAGTTCAGGTGTTTCTTGGAGAGGCATTTAAACTAGATGGAGGGGGCAGGAATTTCATTGAGAAGATTGATTTCTGTCCCCGAACAGTTTTGGTGAACCAGGGTTCTGAGTTTGTTAGTGTGATAGATACAGATGTTGGTGCACAGGAAGTTGCTGGTGCTTTACATACAGATGTTGGTGAGGTAGATGATGGTGCGGTAGATAGAGTTGTTGTTGGTGATAAATGTAATGTTCTTCGTGTAATGTGTACTAATGCTCGCAGCTTAGGCAACAAGCTCAGCGAGCTAATATCAATAGTTTGTAGAGATGACTTGGACTTGATTGTAATAACAGAGACATGGTTCAGGGACTGTAATGACTGGGAAATAGCCATTCCGGGATACACGTTGTATAGGAAAGATAGGGCTGAGAGAAGAGGGGGTGGGGTAGCCATTTATGTTAAAGATAGCATAAAATCCACAGCGATCCAGAATTCATGTAAAGAGTTGGAGACTCTCTGGATCTGTCTGCAGAATAAAAAGGGATCAGTTACAAGAATAGGTGCAGTCTACAGGCCTCCGGGGCAATCTGAAGAGCAAGACAACATGCTAGTGGACGAGATTACCCAAATGGCAGTAAAGGGAGATATAGTAGTTATGGGAGACTTCAACATGCCTGATGTTGATTGGAATATCCCTTGTGCGTCCACATGTAGAAGTAGGAGCATCGTAGAAGCCCTGACGGGGATGTCCCTAAAACAGCTGGTGAAGGCGCCAACTAGAGGGGACAATATCCTAGACTTAGTATTCACAAATGGAGACCTGGTATCTGAGGTGAAGGTGGGAGAAAATCTAGGTTCCAGTGACCACCAATGTTTGTGGTTCGGAATCCAGACTGACTACGAGAAATCCCATTCTGCAACCAAAGTATTGGACTTTAGGAAGACGAAGTTTGAGGATATGGGAGAATATGTAAAGAAAGAATTAAAAGGGTGGGATAAAACACCGAGAGTGAGTACTCAGTGGAAGACACTCAAAGAAGTCCTCTTAAAGGCAACAAGATTACATGTTAGACAAATTAGCAAGAGGAAAAGAAAGAGAAATCCACTATGGTTTACTAGAGAGGTAAGAGCTATAGTGAAAGATAAAAAGTCTGCCTATAAGAGATATAAAGAGACTGGAAGTGAAGCGGACAGAGAAGGGTATAAAACTATACAGAAGAAGACTAAACAGATGATAAATGCTGCTAAAGCCTCAAAAGAGGAAGAAATGGCCAAATCTGTTAAGAAGGGGAATAAAACCTTCTTCAGATATATCAGTGACAGGAAGAAGAAAAACTGCGGGATTACAAAAATTAACAACGGAAAAAATCAGTTTATAGAAGAGGAAAAGGCGGTCGCTGACCATCTGAATAACTACTTCTGCTCAGTTTTTTCAGACGGCGGCCCTCATAATCAGAAAATGGCTGAACACAGCATTGCCTCTAGTTGTATAATTTTAGCCCCAGTGTTTTCAGAGGCCGATGTTCTAGAGGAACTTGTCCGGCTAAAGTCAAATAAAGTGATGGGTCCGGATGGAATCCACCCTAGAGTTCTTAAAGAACTCCGATCTGTCATAGTTGGCCCCCTGACTAATCTGTATAACCAGTCCCTTCTTACGGGAGAAGTTCCTGATGATTGGAGAATGGCCAATGTTGTACCCATTCACAAGAAGGGTAGTAAAGAAGAAGCTAGTAACTACAGGCCAGTCAGCCTGACATCTGTAGTGGTAAAAATGATGGAGACTCTTCTAAAGAAGAAGATAATTGACCATCTAACAAAAAACAACCTGATGGACCCAAACCAGCATGGCTTCACTGAGGGCCGATCCTGTCAGACTAATCTCATTGATTTCTTTGACTATGTAACTAAAGTGCTGGATGAAGGTGGTGCTGTGGATATCGCCTACCTGGATTTCAGTAAAGCTTTCGATACAGTTCCCCATAAAGAGCTGATAGATAAATTATCAAGAATTGGACTTAACCCCTGGATAGTTCAGTGGATCTGCAGTTGGCTGAAGGACAGAAACCAGAGGGTTGTTGTTAATGGAGTGTATTCTGAGCAGAGACTGGTTACAAGTGGAGTGCCACAAGGATCTGTTCTGGGCCCTGTTCTGTTCAACATGTTTGTAAGTGACATAAGGGAAGGCTTGGCAGGGAAGGTTTGTTTGTTTGCTGATGACACAAAAGTGTGTAATAGGGTTGATGTTCCAGGAGGTGTCTGTAATATGGAGAATGATTTGGCACTATTAGATAAGTGGTCAAAACAATGGAAACTTCAGTTCAATGTTTCCAAATGTAAAATAATGCACTTGGGGAAAAGAAACCCTCAATCTGACTATCGTATTGGCAGTTCTGTGGTAGCAAAGACTTCAGAAGAGAAGGATTTGGGGGTGGTCATCTCTGACAGCCTCAAGATGAGTAACCAATGCAACCAGGCGGTGGGGAAAGCAAATCGTATGCTTGGCTGCATAGCTAGAGGTATAACAAGCAGGAAGAGGGAGATTGTGATCCCTCTGTATAGAGCTCTAGTGAGACCACATCTGGAATACTGTGTACAGTTCTGGAGGCCTCATCTGCAAAGGGATATAACTAAAATTGAGCGGGTTCAAAGAAGAGCTACAAAAATGGTGGAAGGTCTAAAGCATAGAACTTATCAAGAACGACTCAGAGATCTAAATATGTATAGTCTGGAGGAAAGAAGAGAAAGGGGGGACATGATTGAAACCTTTAAATATGTTAAAGGACTGAACAAGGTTCAGGAGGGAAGTGTGATTAATAAGAATCTGAATACAAGAACAAGGGGGCACAATCTGAGGATAGTTGGAGGAAAAATCAAGAAAAACATTAGAAAATATTATTTCACTGAAAGAGTAGTAGAAACTTGGAACAAACTTCCAGCAGAGGTGGTTGATAAATCCACAGTAACACAGTTTAAACATGCCTGGGATAAACATGTATCTATCCTAAGATAACAATAAAGGAATACTAAAGGGCAGACTAGATGGACCAGGTGGTCTTTTTCTGCCGTCAATCTTCTATGTTTCTATGTTTTGAGATCAGTGAGTGATCAATTATGATGAAATGATGTAATTGGATTCTGCATAAGTGAACATGTAATAGACCCGAACAGTGGGGATCAGTTTTAGAATTTAGTAATGATTTGGGCTGCTTATACTAACAAAAGTTTTTTATTTTTTGTTTTAACTAACTTTTAATATTCTGGCAAGTGCCAGTAATAGTCAGATCTCGTCAGATATGAATATATTTTGGATCTGGGTTTCGATGATTGGTCTAGACGGGTGTCAATCAATGTAACTTATGAAACCAAGAGGATTGGCTCAGCTGTTTGGATTGAGTCCCGGCTGTTAGATTTAAAAAGAGGCTCATGTGGAGCGGCTGCGTGATCTATTATGCCATGAAGAAGTTCTAATACGAAACGCGCGTTCTCCTTCTTTTGTTTAATTTTTTATTGTCTCTCACCTTGACAGGGATTAGACCTGCACTAGATAATGATAGGTTACGATAGCGGCTAGGTGTATCTATATGGCAAGCCGGATATGCCCCGGTATTCATTATTAAGGTTTGAATGGAAGGGAATTGTAGCAAGATTAGAGTAGGACGTGAGACTACATTTTGACTAACCGGAAAGCTTTCTGGCATTCATCTGTAGTAGATCCTGATTAAGAGGTATATAGGATCTACTTGTATCAGAATTGTGTGTTAGGTAGGCATCTGGCAAGCCGGAATGTGCCCCGGTACTTGGACTAATTAGATCCGTGATCCAGAGATAGTGGCAAGCCGGATATGCCCCGGTATGGGATTTATGGATAGGTTATTATCACCTTAATAACATGATTTAGATCCGTGATCCTGAGACAGTGGCAAGCCGGATATGTCCTGATACAGGACTCATGGATAGGGTATCGCCATTTTAATGTTATGATTTAGTTATGATAACATTCGATGGGACTACGATCTGGATTCCAAGTTATTATATTTATAGTATTTTGGGACATCCTTGGCAAGCCGGATAAAGCCCCGGCAGTACATTGAAACTTTTCTTGCTACTAAGTAGTGATATTCCTGATCTAACATCTTGTACAGATACATACGTGGAGACTATTAGTATTGACTGTAGTATACATTCAGTGATTAGGATAATGATCTGGCACAGCGCTGGTTGATTTCCTGGCTTTGTGTTGTATGTACCTATATCACATTTTGAGGTACTGATAATTATTCAATATCTCTTCTGGCAAGCCGGATAAAGTCCTGGCAGTACACTAACAGATTTGCTGCTATTAAATGGCTAGACTCTTGATATATCTCTGTACTAAACATATATATGTATAATTTTGTAGTGCTGATTGCAGTACTTTACACGTAATACAAATAGATATGTGATACCCCTTAGTATGTGATTTAACACCACGGAACTAAGCTGCCTATAGTGTGGCAATTAGCACAACATACGTTCGAGGCAAGCCGATTCGCTGCTATTATATGGCTAGACTCTTGATATATCTCTGTACTAAACATATATATGTATAATCTTGTAGTGCTGATTGCAGTACTTTACACGTAATACAAATAGATATGTGATACCCCTTAGTATGTGATTTAACATCACGGAACTAAGCTGCTTATAGTGTGGAAATTAGCATAACATACGTTCGAGACAAGCCGGATAATGCCCCGGCGATAACATTACTCTAATGAATAAACTCTGCTAATTGCTATATTGGATGAGTAATTATACAGTAGTATATTGGTCAATTCCCTGTCTATTCTATTTAGGTGTTTGAGACAACATGACGAGTTTCTAGGAATTTTGTTTAATTTTAATTCTTATAAATAAAAGTTAGGTTTTATTGATTGGGTATTTCCAACTATTTGATAGTATAGTACTTTCAGTTATTATGTAACCTTAATAACACAGTTTTTAGCTAGTGTAGGTGTGCTGCTGTATCAGGGTTTCCTTTCTTCGGTTCTGTCTTTTGTGTGCTTATAATGTATTTCCCTGAAGCACCCTACTAAGCAGACTGTGTCTACTAGAAGGTTCAGGTTGTTTACTGGAAGAGTGCGTGGGTATATTTTCTTTTTGTTGTAGCATCTCAGTGGCCTGAAACTGTACAGTGGTGCTGTTGCTACACCAACTTATGGACAGCTGTGGTCAGTTGACCATAAATCTGCATAAGATGGTGTAGCAACAGCACCACTGTACAAATTCAGGCCACTGCGATACTGCACCTAAAAAAATTATGTTTGAGCTGTAATAACTTTCGAATAGAAAACCTTTCAGCAGTGTGACTGCCCTTGTTTTACTCAGGGGGATAAAACTTACAATATATAGTTTTTTAGATATTAAATATTACTATCCCTTTAAAGGGTTAAGCAAACTCATGCACTCTGTCTGCTTCAATCTGAAAAAGTGCCACCACCTGTCATGTCCTCCCCCGTGGACTGGGCATCAAGGACTGACTATGTTATCTCTTGAACAATAGAACAAGGGCAACATTTATAGGGCCATTTGGATTTTCTGACCCTAGAAGGTTAAAAGGGGGGCCAGTATATGGTGTTTTACTTCACCTTTAACCCTTTGGCTAATAAAGATGTCGCCAATGGATTGCAAAGCATTTAACTCAAATTGAGGTGACCATGAGATCTTGAAAATATTAACCCTTATAGTTCCCTATAATATATATATTCTTGGCCATAGGTCCCTGCTTGCTCCAATCAGTCCTCAAGGAACCATTAACATGAAACAACTTATATGGATAGTAATGTTTCACAAAAACAGCAGCTCCAATTAGTCTTCATAGTATTTCAATACTGTCAGAGTTGTAGTTCAAGAGTAATTGAATGATAATGTATTCCCCTCCCGCCCCTTTTACCTAGTGTAAGCCGCCTCCCCTCAGATGTGGAATCTGGCCCTGGGACCAGACAGCTAACAGAAAGGGATAATCTTCTTACTGTGAGCATAAGGAAAACCCTGCCCCCTTGACAGGTTTTTCCCTTATGATCACTGAAGGTTGTCCCTCTCTGCGATCCATCCGGAAAGTCTTGCTGCTATGAGGTGAGCAGTGTTACATCAGTAAAAGGGCCAGGAGGGGGATACTTTATTATTCAATTACTCTTGAACTACAACTCTGAGATTACTGAAATAACACTCTCCAGGGCCCAAATACTATGAAGATTAATTGGAGCTGTTTTCATTGTGAAACGTTACTATCCCTTTAGGAGATCTCACTGCTTGAAGACACACGAGTGAAGGAGTCTGTGCCCCTCTGTATTACTGGTATAAATGGCAATAACTTAGAGACTAAAAAGCAGTTCATTGGTGCAGCTCATATAGACAGTAACATTGGACTCTTCCATCCTGGGAGTTTGGTCCTTTACCCCGAGACTTGGGTCAAAACCCTGAGAGTTCCCCAGTATGTGAAGATAGGATCGACAACAGACAGATTTATGTTGGGTACATGAACCCTGTGTAACCAGCCTTTTTTTAAATAAATTTAGGATTGAAATCAGTCCAGTTTCCCAAATCTGCCGCTTTTTAACCTTTCTTCTTATGTTCTTGTCTCCCTCCTCTCCCACTTTTCCCTCATGTTCTCCCCATCCACTCATCCATTCTCCCTTCCCTCTCTCTACACAGCAGCACTTATTTCTTTGTCCTACCCCCTCGTTAACCTTTATGTCTCTCTAAACATAGATTTTCAGCCCTGCTTCCTTAATGTATGTGCCATAATGTTTTCATTTTATGTCCGCCTCTCTCTCAATCTTTACCTTCTTAAATATCTCACCCTTTACCTTCTTAAATATATCCAAATGTTCTGTTGTCCCTTTTAGTCCCTTGTGACATTGCACATGAGTTAGGGAGAAGTTCCATTTAAAGGGATAGTAATACTTCATGTTATCTTTATTTTATTTTGTAGGCATTAAAAAAACATGAAGAACGATATAAGTCTTATCTCTCAAACCTTTATGGTTTAAGAGATATTCACAAGCAAAGTATCCCCCTCCCGCCCCTTTTGCTGATGTAACACTGTTCAGCCAGTTCAGAAGGGAGGTGCCTATGTAGACTGCAGAGAGGGACAATCTTCAATTAAGATAAGGGAAAAAGCTGAAAAACTTGTCAAGGGGGGAAGGGCTTTCATTGTTTTCATACAAAGAAGATTGTCCCCTTCTGTTATCTGTCTGGTCTTACAACCAGACTCACATCTGAGAAGAGATTTCTTACACTAGGAAAAAGGGGCGGGAGGGGGAAACTTTGCTTGTGAATATCTCTTAAACCAATAAGGTTTGAGAGATAAGACTTATATTGTTCTTCATGTTTTTTTAATACCTACAAAATAAAATAAAGATAAAATGAAGTATTACTATCCCTTTAAGGTAAGTTGACCATATGTACCGGGACAGCCCAGTTTTTTTTCATAATTCCAGGCTGTCCCGTTTTTTTAAAATAAATGTCAGTTTTGTCCCGTTTTTAATATATATATAGTTTTTAATTTTTTGTAAAAAACTGAACGCGGCTTGTTTATTTCTCATAAGATAAAGTAACTCTGAACTTCCTTTCATCACACTAGTAGTTTTACTGTACACGTTGATTACCATAGAGTCTTATGACTCGAGTGACTCATAACTGTCTAAGACTCTTGAGTCTACGGTAAATTACCATAGAGTCTTTTAGACAGTGATGAGTCATAAGACTCTATGGTAATCAATGCCTACAGTAAACACAGTAAAACCATTAGTGTGAGTGAAGAAGAGAGGAAATTCCAATTTACTTCAGGGGTAGTCTTTTTGTCCAGAGAGAGAGAACGCCGCTAGTAAGAGACGGAGCAAATGCGTTCTCGCTGCTTGCAGCTTACTACAATCAGACTCTGAGTGACAGAGTCCCACTGTCTGTCTGTCCCACACCCCGTCCCATTTTTGTCTCAAGGAAATATGGTCATCCTAGTTTAAGGAGGTGAAATGAGAATGTCATGCTTTTGATGCAGGGGCCATTGGTATTTTCAGGCCATAGTAAGATAACTGTACTGTACATCTATATATATATAAAAGAAGACTTTGTGCCTGCCAAAACACACACGGAGAAGCAGAAAGGAGGAGTTACTGCTCCCACTGGGTGATTCAATGGGGACATGATTTGCAAACCAGTTGCAGTGGCCGAAGGCCACTGCTATTGGTGTGAAAATCATGCAGGGAGTTGGACCGCTCCCACTATGCAGCCTGCCCACCAGAAAAAAATAAAATGGATACCACTTGCTCCTACACTACAGACAAACACACATGCCCCACTCACACACACACACAGCACCACACACACAGAGCCAGAAAGAAATATGGCTGACACACACACATAGGGTTGCCACCTTTTCTTCAAAAAAATACCGGCCATGGCATTCCCTCCATAGACTTAACATTGGACAGAAGCCAATTTTTTACCGTCCTGCCGGTAAAATACTGGCTGGATGGCAACCCTACACACACAGTCACTCACCCTGACTCCCAGTGGCCTCAGCAGGACCTGTAGTACAGCCACTGAAGGGTGCTGCAGCACCAGGGGAACAAAATGGCACTCAAAGGGTTAAGGTAGGCCCTCATTGCTGAATTATTTCTTCACTGTCATCATTTGCCATGCAAGACACAGGACAGACAGCCATCAGGTACATACTTAACCCAATGACTGCCACAGCGTTGTGTATCAAGTTTTACCCCTCAGGGAGTGTGTTCAAACCCCTCACACTGTAAGCTTGCATTTCCCTCCCGCTTCTCCTAATTCCAAAGCCTATTACTAACGCTTTTCCACATTTCTCTTAAGCCCTGCCCCCTACTCGTGATTAAGCCCCACCCACTTTTAACCCAGATTGCCCCATTTGTCTCACCGCATCAGCACCACAGAAGTCTCCTCCAGGGACTCCACAAGTCTGCGCATATATGTTGCGTGTGTGTACATTTCTGTTACATATGTGTGTCCATGTGTGCATCTCCGGTGTGTCTGTATGTCTTTTGCATGTTTCTGCTGCTCACTGTGTGTATGTGTCTGCCTGTGTGTTACATATGTCTGTGTTCATCAGTGTGTCTACATTTCACACGTGCGCCCAAAGGTCATAACATGACGGCAACGCCGTCCCACATTGCTAGTATTTTTATAGATTAAGTGTTACTATCCCTTTAAGCTACTGAGCTCCAGAGAGGTTTCCAGCGAATTACCTTGCAATGTGTAGGGTACCCCTCTGGCACTCAAACGGTTAGAAGGAGGACTGGTTACCTTATCATGTGAAGACATGACAGTCACAGACATAATAATGATATTATGGTCCATACTGTATTTTTGTCCATGTGACAAATATGAATATTGCCACATGCACAAAGAGGTAGAGTAATTGGGGATAAAACGAGCAGAATCATAGGAAATAAATGTTCCCATTTTTTAAATGGTGCTTTTCACCCATTGAACGGTAGTGGATTTAAGGTGACCACTGACTACATATCCCATGAAATCAGGGACACATGAAAACTCTACATCAGTGATTCTCAACCCTAGTCCTTGGGGCACACCAACAGTGCAGGTTTTCTGGTTATTCCTGCTTAATCACAGGTGAGTAATTAGTGGCTCAGTCATTGTGATTGATTCACCTGTGACTAATTAGGGATATCTTGAAAACATGACCTGTTGGTGTGCAATGAGGACTGGAGCTGAGAAACACTGCTCTACATGCATCAGTAGAACCCTATGCTTCCTTGCTTAACCGCCTTGAATGCCAGAGGGGCACTGAACGCATTGCAAAGCAACCCCTCTGCCATTCAAAGGGTTAAACGTTTGGCGTCTCTTTGAGGTCCTAGAGGCGAAATGAACACAAGGGATGTTTCTGGGCAGCTGGTTTGTTCCTGTGATGGGTATGATGTAGTTCTCTAGTTCTTTCAGCACTATAAATCACATTGCGCTTAATCATCCTATGGTTTTTCAGTTGTTTTTGGATTGATGTAACGAGACTTAACCCCCTTTGAGTGCAGACACGTAGCCAACGCGATACCTCGCCAGCACTCAGCTGGTTAAGCACCACAAGCAACTAAAGAGTCATGTGTCATCCAAAACATGACTGCAGTAATCTGCATGCACTAAATAGCCACTCATGCCCCGCCCACTATCCAGACTCAGCCAATCAACAGCTGCTACATAGACGCTTGTAAATGAACAAATGGGCTTGGGCAACTGTCAAACCGACGTTACCGCCCTCTAGTTTGGGGGCGTGTTCAGGACGCTGATTGGTCTGACGGTAAAAGACCCTCCTGGTATTTTCTGGATGTTTCTTATCTGCTGTTGATGACGTCTTATACGAGGTGATATAAGCAGCATGACAAGTAAAACACAGACAGACTGACAGCTGGACAGACAGACAGCACGTTTTCTGGGAGCAAAATCGGTATCCCAAGTGAGTGATCACAGACTAATAGTACAATAGACTGCTCCCATCTCAAGGATCATATTAGAGGAGCCAACTGGAGTTACTCTGGAGTTCACCAACTGCCCCATGGGGGGGGGGGGGCAGATAATAATTCCTATTGAAAGGGGCTTTAAAGCGATTGAATGCCAGCATTCAGTGGGTGAAAAGCTCTATTCACGTGCCTGGTAATTTAAGAAAGTTTATTTGTCCCCTATGGTGCGGTTGGTTTACTCCAGAATAATTAGCTTTTAATAATATGGACTGTAGTTACCTAACCCTTTGGGTGCCATTGGGGAACGCATTGAAATGCTTTGCCTACCACGCTGGCACTCAAAGGGCTAAACTCAGGGCCATATGTTCAACGAAGTGGTAGTATTCTGTGTCAAAGACACTGCACCATGATGGAGACTAGTAATTCGTTATTTTTCTAGCCCCATTTAAATTACTGGTAATTATAGGAATGTTTACTTGTCCTCTGTAGTGCAGTTTAGCTAGTTTGCCTCAGAATGACTCCACTTTTACTTTGTGCAAATGTTCAGAGCACATCAGGGAGGGAAATGGTAACAGACTGTAACTGGGAAGACAGCTGGAAATCCCCTTGGTACACTGACACTGATGGGTGGATGGCATCTTGCTTATCCAAGCTGATGAAAATAAGTAATTTGCTTCAATGTATAATGACAAGGGGCGTGACAGTACAAAATGCAACAGGGCTGGTGTGGATTTTTTATTTTAATTGAAGGGCATATTGTTTTTAAAAAAATATTCTATCAAATGTGGGAAGTGTATTTAGGTGGGAATGCTTCTGTTTTAGATACGTTTAGACCTTTATTATAAAAGGACAATTGCTTAGTGTGCCTAACTATGCTGGTAACATGCATTATTCAATCAATATGCCTATTACTGAAATTACCTACTGTATTGTCTATATACCAACTTTGTCTGTAATCGATTTTTTTATTTTCAATATTTTTAACCACTTGTTATAAAACAGTCTGCCCTGATTGCCGTGAATACAGGGCATCACATTTCTGATCAGTAATGAATACACTGTGAGTTTCGTGTACTAAGAAATGGAGCAAATCTGTGTCATAGGAGACAAAATTTCCCATTAACCATTTCAGTTCCAGAGATCTAACCAACCCCTCTGGCACTCAAAAGGTTAATGTAAATGACCTTAAACTCCTTCACATTGCTTTGCAAAGCACCGAAGACCTCTAGCATTCATGGAGTTAAAATTCCAATTAAACTTTTCATAAATTCCCATTAATTTTATTTGATCTCTGATGTGTGTCTGGTTTGGTCCAGAATTACTCAGATTCACCCGTCTTGTGTATCCATTCGAGAGAGCGAGAGAGAGAGAGAGAGAGAGAGTTTTTAACCCTTTCATTACCAGGGTTAAAGAGTAGGAAGGGGAAGCCCTCTTCTGTGTTTATCATCATCAGAATCCTCTTCAAGTTTCCAACTATTTGTCTTGTGCTTTCTGTTACCACTATCTACCAACAAATATTTATCCTATATTATAATTTGCTAGGAAGTTTGTCAGAAGTCGTCATGCGCAGTATAGACTGCCTGCTCTGCAGTCATGCGCAGTACAGACTGCCAGAATGCGCCGCGGCTGATACGGAGTGGAGTCCCGTCCAAATTCAGATCAGAGTCCTCTGCGCACCTTCCTGGGACTGCTTGGTCCCAGGAAGGTGCGCAGAGAGGACTACGGACTGAATTCTGAGTTCCCTGCTTCATATCAGCCGTGGCACATTCGGGCGGTCCGTACTGTGCATGAATGCAGAGCCGCCAGTGAGAAGAGAGGCTCCGGCCACCAGCCGAGGTTGCTGGGTGGCAGTGGCCTGTGTACAAGGGCTTTAAAACTAGTGTAATATATATACTAGCAATGTGAGATGGCGTTGCCTGTCATGTTATGACCATTGGGTGCATGTGTGTGAAATGTAAACACACTGATGAACACAGACATATGTAACACACAGGCAGACACATGCACACAGTAAGGGGCAGAAACATGCAAAAGACATGCGCGCGCACACACACACACCAGAGATGCACACATGGACACACATATGTAACAGAGATGTACACACACACACACGCAACATATATGCGCAGAAACACATGCGAGCATGAGTTGTGCACCCCTCTGGCATTCAGAGGGTTAAGGTATAGAGAGGCACGTCAGAGTTAAATAGCAGTGGGAAGTGCATTTATACCTGGGAACTTTAACTTGTGGAGTCCCTGGAGGAGACTTCTGTGGTGCTGATGTGGAGAGACAAATGGGGCAATCTGGGTTAAAAGTGGGCAGGGCTTAATCACAAGTAGGGGTGGGCCTTAACATAAATGTGAAAAAGTGTTAGTAATAGGCTGGGGAAGAAGTAGAAGTGGGAGGGAAATGTAAGTTTACAGTGTGAGGGGTTTGAACACACTCCCTGAGGGGTAAAACTTGATACACAACTCTGTAGCAGTCAGTGGGTTAAGTGTGTACCTGATGGCTGCCTGTCCTGTGTCTTGCACGGCAAATGATGACAGTGAAGAAATAATTCAGCAATAAGGGCCTTCCTTAACCATTTGAGTCCCATTTTGTTCCCCTGGTGCTGCAGCACCCTTCAGTAGCTGTACTACAGGTCCTGCTGAGGCCACTGGAAGTCAGGGTGAGTGACTGTGTGTGTCAGCCATATTTCTTTCTGGCTTTGTGTGTGTGTTTGGTGCTGTGTGAGTGGGGCATGTGTGTGTAATACCTGGGAACTTTTACTTGTAGAGTCCCTGGAGGGGACTGATGTGGTGCTGATGTGGAGAGAGCAATGGGGCAATTTGGGTTAAAAGTGGGCGAGGCTCAATTGCGAGTAGGGGCGGGGCTTAAGAGAAATGTGGGAAAAGTGTTAGTAACAGGCTGGGGAAGGAGAAGTGGGAGGGAAATGCAAGTTTACAGTGTGAAGGGTTTGAACACACTCCCTGAGGTGTAAAACTTGATACACAACCCTGTGGCAGTCAGTGGGTTAAGTGTGTACCTGATGGCTGTCTGTCCTGTGTCTTGCATGGCAAACGATGACAGTGAAGAAATAATTCAGCAATGAGGGCCTACCTTAACCCTTTGAGTGCCATTTTGTTCCCCTGGTGCTGCAGCACCCTTCAGTGGCTGTATTGCAGGTCCTGCTGAGGCTATTGGGAGTCAGGGTGAGTGACTGTGTGTGTGTCAGCCCTATTTCTTTCTGGCTGCATGTGTGTTTGTGTGTGAGTGGGGCATGTGTGTGTGACGTGTGTGTGAGTGGGGCATGTGTGTGTGACGTGTGTGTGAGTGGGGCATGTGTGTGTGACGTGTGTGTGACGTGTGTGCGTGTGGGGCATGTGTGTGTGACGTGTGTGCGTGTGGGGCATGTGTGTGTGCGTGTGGGGCATGTGTGTGTGACGTGTGTGCGTTTGGGGCATGTGTGTGTGACGTGTGTGCGTTTGGGGCATGTGTGTGTGTGACGTGTGTGCGTTTGGTGCTGTGTTAGTGGGGCGTGTGTGTGTCTGTGGTGTAGGAGCAAATGGCATCCATTTTGTTTTTTTCTGACTTTGATAGTGGTGGGCGGGCTGCATAGTGGGGGGTGGGCCAACTCCCTGCATGATGTTCACATCAATAGCAACTGGTGTGAAAATCACTCCCCCATTGAATCACCCAATGGGAGCAGTAACTCCTCCTTTCTGCCTCCCCTGGGTGTGTTTTGGCAGGCACAGTGTCTTCTTATAGATATAGAGATATAGATATAGAATATCTATATCTCCCACTTCTGTCAGAATGCATATCTCCTTATTCCCCCCTGGCGTGTGTGTGTGTGTGGCACTCCTGGAGAGTTTGTGGTCATGTCACCACATTGTATGTTGGTTTTTTTTTTTGTTTAGTATATATAATTTATTTTATTTTTAAATCAATAACTCGTTCCCACATTGTAAAGCAGACTAGATACAGGTGGGAGCTGACAGGTTCCCGTAGTATCAGTAATTAACCCTTTGACTGCCAGAAATGTGTACAGGATGTTGTGTTGAACTCGCCTCAGGCACTCCAAGGGTTGGTAGACTTTCTTGCTAAAGAGATTATGTTAAAGGGAGATTAGCACCTGCTGTGGATGAGTGACGGGAGGAAAGAGGGTGTTCCTGTCTGTTTGGGTATACTATAGATATATGGAGTCTGATGTGCTAAAATGAAATGGCGCTATTCTGATGAAAGCCAACAGCACCACAGTGGGAAAAATAAAGTAACACAAAGATTTAATCATGGGTTTTAACCCCTCTTATACTAGGTTTGAAGGAAAGCATTTCGGATTTCTGTAGCTTTCAAGATATTAACCTTTTGCATACCAGAGAGGTATCCGACGTGTTGCAATGCTTTGGATACCTCTCTGGCACTCAAATGGTTAAACGTCCCATTTAAATCCATGAAATTTTGAGGAATGTTTTTTGTCCCTTAGGGTGCAATTGGTTCAGATAAGAATTTCTCCAGTTCCCTTAGTGCATTAGCCTATGTCTGACTGTGGGGGTTGAGCTGTACACATTCATGGAATTATCTCATTCTTCTTCAGGACCTGCAGATAAGACACTTGAGACCAGTCCCTGTCAGATCATGGCCTGATTCTGCATTTGTGGTGTGTATTCATTCCTCTGCGCAGGAGATCGGTTATTAGGAGCTCTGCTACACTCTTACAACGAAGTTAATTTGAATGAGCTGTTAGTCATCTTCAGAAGACTGACATTAAGTGGGTACGTATCTCAGAGGGTTTCCCCCTTTTTCCCCCATCCTATTTACTGTTCCAGCGTGAAGGACACCTTGGGGCACATGTATTATGAAATTTAAGAGACTTTTTTTTTTTTTTTAATCTTAGTTTCCTATACTATATAATAATTTGCTAGGATGTTTGTCATGATGCAGTGATGCGCAGTAGAGACTGCCCGCGTTTGGGCAGTCTGCTGTGCATGATTGCATCGTGTGAGTGAGGCAATGCAGGATTTCACCGTGTGGAGCAGTGAGGTAGCTGCCTCTTAACCCTTTGAGTGCCAGAGGGGTATGCAACGCATTGCAAAGCATTGCATTGCGTACCCCTCTGGCACTCAAAGGGTTAACATTACCCGGACCTCTGCCCCTGTACACGGGCTTGTGCACTAGTAGTTGAATATCTGATACATAAGCCTCACTGGGCCATTTTCACAAAGTAGAACTGCAGTAGGAACTATAATAATAAACCGACTGCACAGAGGGGAACAAATATGAACACCCATTGATTTAAATGGGGATTTTAACCCCTTTATTGCTTGGTCTCCAGTGTGTTTGCATTGCCCCTAATATTTAAGGGGTTAAAAACTTCATTTAAATGAAGGAGCTGTTTGGGAAGTTGTTTGTTATGGTGCAGTTTGTTTGCCCCATTTAGATATTTATACGCGTGGCCACTGTTTTCTGCCTTGTGTGTTAACTCTTTGATTGCCAGGGGGTGAGCAACATAATGCAGGACACCATTGTTCTTACCACTCTGGCACTCAAATGTTTAAAACCCCTTTGAGTGCCACATGGGTATACGACTCATTGCTTTGCAATTCGTTTGATAACCCCTTTACCCCTATGAGTTCCACAGAGTTAAGTTATTTTATTAATTCTACCTACTTTTCTGTAATACATATAATTTATTGTATTTACTTACGTTTATTTGGCCTGTTTGTCAATGATTGCATAAAATGGTACTGCAGAGAAACGTCTTCTACTTAACAATACCAGTCTCTGTGGCTTGTTTCAAATTATTGCTCCCAAACTGTACAGCTCTCTGGTATATGTTGGTGCTTTATAAATGAACAGGGTTATTGGTGAGTCTACGGTCAAGGTCCTTCCTTTTCATGGAGCAATTGCAGAGTCTTCTCAACTGTCAGAAGCTTTAGCCTTTTGATTACCAGAGGTATGAACGTTGTAATGCATTAGATACCTCTCTGGCACTCAAAGGGTTAAGGCTTTGGACCTTATCCACAAATAAAGGGGCACAACTCTGGTGCAGACCAACTTCACTGTGGGAGCCAAATAAAAGTACCTTTGGCACAAAGGCATTGGATTGAACAGGAGGAGAAGAAAACTCTATTTGATATCCCCTTACAGTTTGGAGAATCCATTGATCTGAGGTGATCAGGGACCAAGTGTGGGAAAAATGGCCGAGCCTGCCACCCACTTTTTCCACCAACTGAGAACCTAGATGATGGTGACTTACCTGTAAATGGCCTGGAGCGTGGTAATCCTAGAGTGTTTTAGCCCTCCAAATTCTACCTCGATGGGGTTAGAAAGGGGTTGTTGGTTTGAAGTCTTGGGGATAATTTCCCTGTGAAGCATAAGATGGGTCTTGTTGGCTCCTATAATTTCCACGATAGGAGTTTGATTGTCGGCAAGGAAAGCAACCTCTCCCTTTGTTAAATATCTTTTTAATGGACGATTGAGCCTTGTCCATAGCAGAAAAAGTGCCCACAAATGTACTGAGGTCTTTTATGAACGTGTCGCCAAACAATAAGCCCTCAGCTTCAGGACCTGCCTCTTTTGAGGCCATTTCAGACAGTTTGGGGTCTGTGTGGGGTAAAATAACTGTCTCTCACAGGATAATGCTGTATTTGCATTGCCTAGCATGCAACATGCTCTTTGAATCCAACCCCGTAGGGTGTTTGTCAATAGGTGTGGAAGATGAAATGGCTTCTTCCGTCATGTCAAAAATTTTAGATAATGGCCCCACATTATCGAGAAGCTTATCTTGGCATTGGCGAAGGGATCATTCCATCCCTTTCTTGGGATCCCTTCCTGATCTAGCCATATACTGTGCCATCTGGGGATCTAACATTGGCGTTTCGCAAATTTTGCTCACAGAGGGCCTAGGGCATTTGGCCTTTAATATATTTCTGGTCTTAAGGATCTAAGGCTTTTCTGATCCACATATTCAAATATTGTGCCACATGATCTTTGGGGACCCAATCAGCGGACCTGGGATGCTTAATGGCACCTGGATCGAAAAGAGGTTTCCCTTTGTTCATCCAGTATTACCTGATCCTCCCAGTTTTTATTCATCTCTCAGAGCTACCATCCTCGTCTGACAATTGGCTTGGGAAATCCTCCTCTTCTGAAGAAGATTCAGAGGAAGACACCAAGCAAAATGAATCCGGCTTAGATCGAGATCTGGTTCTTTCCCTCAGTTTGCCATCCTCCCGCGGTGAGGTTCTCATGGGTGGTTGTAAGCCACTATTTCGTTTACCCGTTTTTTCAGATTTGGAACTCATAAGTTCCCTGTCAGAGGAGCAGTGTTTTATTTTCCTCTTTCTCTTTCCCGTATCACTAACTGGGAAATTTTCAGTAGGAGAGGTTTCCCTAATTTGATTTCGCAATATTTTGAGGGGTTATTTTGGTGAAACACTTCGGCCAGAGATTTAGCCAACGTATCCGTCAGTTGACTCGTACAGGAAGATACGGCATCTGAAACGGTTTTGTTAACAGATTGATCCAAAATACTTGAAAATGATCCTCATTACATTTGGAGTTCAACGCCATATCCTCCTGAGAATCTGAACGGAAACGTCTTCTGTTAGATGAAAATTGGGGGGAATCTTGTTCCCTTTCAAAGTAATACAGGGAGACACTTTTTTATGTGACATAATGAAGTAAGTACAATACCAATATGTCTATAGAATTAAACAGGCCAAATTCTGATATTTCCAAGTGTTGTGAGAGGGAATTGAACCCAAGGCTGTGGTCAAAGGCAACAGCTGTGTCACTGCACTACCAATCGCTAATGAAAATACCAACTTTACATATATTTGTCTAGTGTGGCCAAAAAACAACAAATACTGCTAAGATAGTATAGAGGGCGCAAGCGTTCGCTATCTTGTCGTCTTGTCAGTTATCCAAAGAAAGTACTAGCTTCCTGACGAGGGGGTGCATGTGCAGTAAGACACGGGCGGTGAAGCTGTCCGAAATTAATATGGCCGGCGCACTACACACCAGAGACTTTGAGAATACAGGAGAGGTCTGGATTAAAGCATAGCGATGGCCGGGGGCAAGAAAATACATGTAATGGCGAAACAACCGATAAAGACTACCCAAACGTGAGGGGAAAAAACTATATCATGAACAGGCGTGAAAAAACAAAGTGCAAGGAAGCTACGGCGCCACCCCAGACGGCTGCACTCCGATAGAAAAGAAACTAAGGTAACAGTACAAGGTTATATGGGTGATAGACGCATGAATTATATAGTCAAAAGAAAAAGATTTAACATACAGTCCAGAAAGGACTCAAGGGCAGAAAAACCTAACAGGAGCATAACTGGGAATACCTGGGAAGTCTAGGGGTAATTAGACAAATAAAATGCAATAACACACACACAAAACAGTATATTTTTGTAATAATTATACACAGTTAATTATAGAAATGCGACAAAAGGTTTTGTAAAACTCATCTGCTTAGCAGAAAAGAAAGAGGAAGTGGGACATACTGTTACACCTTATTATACACCTGGATTATAGGGGATTGGATACCTGTTGTAAGGGGTGGGGTTACCTGTTATCAAGTTTGTGTTTTTCTTTTATTCTAACGTTCATAAAACTTTGCTGCTAGGTAGTAAAGAAGGAGATTATTGCATAATAGGCGCTTCCGTGGATTGTCTTAAAATCAGCAATTATACTTGAAAATAACAATAAGTGTGTGCATAGCGCTAATGTAATAATAATTTGCGGTGCTATGTTAGTGTAGTAAAAGTTCCACTTTAAATTCTAGAGGTCTGTAGTGCAGTGTTTTGCCTTCTGATATTCAGGGCAATAAAAATGTATATCAATGGGAATTTTTTTGTCCCTTAGTGCAGTTGAATGTGATCCAGAATTGCTTCTCACTGCTTTTATGCATAAGGCCTTGGGTCACTCTAAAGCAGAACAAGGTATCAGTATTGAAAGGTTAACAGGGGTGTCCAAGTTTTTTGTCGTGGGCCATATGGCCAGAAATCAGTACGTGCAAGGGCTGCATTAAATTTTTTTTAAATGATGGTAATGTTGAATTACAAAGAATTTGTTGAAAAATATGGATTTATTTATAATAATAAGTCAGTACAAAAAAGTGTAATAACACTATTTAACAGACAACTGTTTGAACCAGGGTCGGATTTCCCAATAGGCAGACTAGGCACCTGCCTAGAGCTCCAGATTTTGAGGGGCGCCTCAGCTGTGCTGGCCACGCCCACATTCTGAATTGTGGGTGGGGCCAGAACAATCTCTGTATCCATGCAGCAGCTTATACACTTTCACAGTCTATTTAACCCCTTGGATGCTAGTGAGATCTCACAATGTGTTGGAGATCTCTCTAGCAACCAAGGGGTTAAAGCGTTTGTCCTTGCTTGTTCTAGGCCAGAGGTATATTCTGTGCCAGGAAACAGTGGAGGAGACTGGTGGCATGGTCATGTGAGGAGTGGGGTGTGGCAGAGCTAAGGGTGCCCAGAGTGCCTTGCCTAGGGGAGCCTGGAATGTAAATCTGGCCCTGGTTTGAACTGCACAATACATTCAGCCAGTGATTAGGTCTTACTGACCTAGTAGTTCATGTGTTCTAGCTAACACCCCAGCTAGGAGGCACCTTGAGCGCAGGTGGGCTGCATTTGGCCCACGGGCCTCAATGTTGGACACCCATCGATTAAAAGAATGTGAGCAGACCTCTGATATTATATAGAGCCTCGGAGTATGAAACACATTTGGCTTTTTGTTCCTTTATTCTGGACATAATGCAGCCTTTCAGCTGTTATTGGCCTATGGTTTCCATCAATGGACAGATGAGGTATTACCATAGCTGTTACCTATTTGTAATCACACTTAAAGTGGATGTCACCTATGGATAACATCCCATAAATAGTTAGGTGACACATCCAATACCATAAAAACGTTATTTATTTTTTATTTTAAGCTTCGATATTGTTTAAATTTAACTTACAAAAGTCTGTGCTGCAGCCACTTCTGCGTGACTGCGATTAATGCGGTTACAGAGCTCTGCCTCTGCTCTCTTCCCTCTTCCAATGACAGAGGCTTCTGTCAGTAAGCTGGAGCGGTCTCATTGGCTAGATATTTATCTCTGCCAATGAGAGAGCTCCAGCCTCCAGACAGAAGCCTCTGTCATCGGAGGAAGGAGGAGAGCAGAGGCAGAGCATTGGGCTGCAGTCTATACGGAAGTGGCTGCGGCCCAGACTCTTGTAAGTTAAATTTAAACAAAATCGAAGCTTAAAATAAAAAATGTTTTCATGGTATTGGATGTGTCGCTTAACTATTTATGGGATGTTGTCCATAGGTGACACATCCACTTTAAGACTTTCACATGTTTCTGTCCTCTTCTTACTTTTGGGGCTCAGCTTTCCTCTAGGAATTGTGGGACTGAGTCTAGACTTGGGTGAAAAAGGTGATTTTGATATTAAAGGAACCTACATACCTCCAAATAAACCCCAGTATACCTTAAACTTAGCAGAAAATCCTAATGTCCACTATCAATCATTTGTATGTGGGCTGGTTTATTAAAACTAATCTTTAATTAGTACTGTGTCTCTTCCACAGACCCCCAAACTACTCCTGCTGAAGTGTTTAGTAGGAAGGAAGATAATTGGGAGGGGATTGGGTTCCTGGAGTCTGGAAGCGGATACATGTCTGCATTGGGGAACATGAAGTCCAGTAGGAAGTAAAGAATAACTGTGTAAATGTAGTCCGTGCACTTGTGCTACATTGTGACTGCTTTTTTTGGGGGCGATTTAGTATTAGGAAGCGTCTTTGTTTCTTTAAAGAGACACCTGTTTGGGATTATCATACTCTCGTAAAAGCATAGTAATATTTATTTTCTTTTTAACAGTTTGTTATAGGGTTTATCCCCTGAGTAAAAACAAGTGGGTACTCCCAGTACTGAAAGGTGTTTTATTCAAGTTTACAGCTCAAACTTCAATGCTTTCGGTGCAGTATCAGTGTCCTGAAATTGTACAGTGGCGCTGTTACACCTTCCTATGGACAGATCTGGTCCCAGGACCATAAATCTCCACAGGATGGTGTAGCAACAGCGCCACTGTACAATTTCAGGCCACTGATACTGCTCCTAAAATATTAATTTGAACTGTAATAACTTTTGAATAAAGCAACTTTCAGAAGTGGGACTACCCTTGTTTTACCCTACAAAATATATATTTTAAATGTTTAAAATTACTATCCCTTTAAGTTCCATGCTGGAATATGTACAAATCTCTAGATTTCAGGGATTAGAAAATAGTCTTACCTGTACTCTTTTGGGGGCTCGCATGTCTTTTATTTCAGGGCTCCAACTACCATAGCAGTCCTGATGGGGTAATTGTTATCCATTGTCTTTAAAGTTTTAGTAATGTCTATATTTAACAAACGCTAATATTGCAGTTATTATAGAATGAAACTAAACAACCCCAGTCCCATCACTCATACCTTTAGTCTTCTATATCTCTCAAACCATAAAGTTCCCACTCCCTCTGCTTTCCCTGTCGTCTGCTGTAAAGCTGACAGTAGGAGATTCGAGGCGGCTCTTCAGCAGAGCCAAAATAGCAAAATGTAAAAAGAAATACTTTGTTGGAAAGGTCCAGAAAGTGTGCCTGATTTGCAGGCACACTTTGTAGACCATTCCAGTGAAGTATTTCTTTTTACATTTTGCTATTTCGGCTCTGCTGAAGAGCCGCTTACTTGTCCCGGGACCAGGATATCCTGGCGTCAGCTTACAGCTGACGTTGGTGAAAGCGGAGGGAGCGGGAACTTTAGTCTTCTATCTTTCAAACCATAAATGTTTGAGAGATGGTACTGGGGTTGTTTAATGTCATTTTATAATAGCTGCAGTATTACCGTTTACAGGGCTGGTGCAAGGATTTTTGCCACCCTAGGCAAAACCTAATTTTCACTGTCGTCCAATACAGGTCACTGGTACTCTGGGAGGCGTAAGTCCCCTTTAATAGGCAGGAACAACTATGCAAATGATTTGCAAGGGGCGGAGCCTCCCCTCTTACTTAAGCCACCTTCTGGCCAGAGCCACTTAGATTGATTTGTTCCTGGAGTGCCTTGCACACCAGGTAGAAGAACATCTATGCATCTTAGTGTTTTATTATTTTTTTTCAAATATGGAATACCACCATTAGGAGGGTGACCATGGATGTGAATTGCCCTCTCTAAAGTGGCTGGTGCAGCTTCCAGGGATTCTTGTGGACCTTATGCCCTGAAGAGGGTACAGCTTGTGTTGAGCAGCTTCCCTACTGAGGAATCTACCTCTGGGTTATTCCTTATTCATCATGGTCACCTGAAGACAGAAGTCCTGCAAGAAAGGTGAGTCACCCATTGAGTGCTGAAGGTCCACTTGTCCCCACAGTGTCCCTTTGATGGGCTTGTATTTGGGAGTTTTCAATACACTCCAGCACTCATAGGGTGTTTTTATTGCATTCTTAATGTTTATGTAATTTCTGTGATATTCTCTGGGTTTTGGAGCTTGGGATATTCGTTTATTTATGTTTCTTATGTGTTTTATTCTTGTTTGAGCACTTTTTAACGTTTTCTTAAACTTTATTAAAAATTGAGTTCCGCGCCTTTAAGCGCGGCTTTTCCCGCTCAGACGCAATGGCTCCTTTACTCTCTATGGGAATTCACAGTGTGGGACATATCTTTGGAACCGCTTGTCACAGCAACTCCAGAGAGGGCTCATTTTACTGCTAGGCTCCTGCTCTATCATCCGGATTGTGTTTTATTTATGTGGGGTGTTCAGGGGGGCTTCGGGCACTGTTTAGGGTACTTCTATGGGGAAAACTACATTTCCCATGAGCGCCTGGTTCGGGCTCGTTTCTGATTGGCTGTCATGACGGCCGCCATTTTGTGGTACTTTTCCTATGCGAGTACACTACGCAGGGACCGAGCCTTCTCTCTCCTCTACAGATTAACCTTTCGCTGGCCAGATAAGTCCGAATTTAGACATTTCTGGGGTGAAACTTTAATCCTTTACTATCACCCAGAAAAAGTGTGTTATTAGTGGGGTATATTGGCGCTGTGAGCATGTCTACTTCACTGGAGCTAGGGGCTAGACCCAAGTCTAAGGAGGATGGGGGGTCTGCTACCCCCATGGCGTTTTGCTCCTCTTGTCACATTGGGCTGTCTAGCGATAATGTGGGGGATCTATGCCCTAATTGTACTGGTCAAGATAGCAACCCTGGGCTTTCCAGCCACGCTATTGAGCCATCTTGGGTGAGGGAGTTTAAAGCTGCCACTAGGGAGCTCAGATCCACGCTTCAACTCTTTCCCCCTCAGATACAGGGGGCTCTCCAGGTCTGGCAGACCCCCTCTACCATCAGGACCTCCCTGCCTAAGCCACAGGGGGCTCCTGATGTAACTGATTCTTCTGAAGAAGAACTCTTACAGGATTCTGATGCTGAGGAACGTACTGTTATTGAATCTAACAGGTCCATTGGGGACCCCTATGAGTGTGACCCTGAAGTCTCGGCTGAGGGTCTGATCAGAGCGGTTCTGAATACGCTCAACCTTCCTCTGACTCAGGAATCCACTTATGATCCTACTGATGTTTTTCAGAAAAAGCCATCTAAGCCAGTGGTTTGTTTTCCAACTAACCCTACTCTTGCCCGTCTGGTCTCTGAGGCATGGAAGAATCCTGATAGATCCTCCTCTGTCTCTAAAAAGTTTGCTAAACTATACCCTTTTCCTGAGGCTGAGCTGGCGAAATGGGTTCATCCTCCCAAGGTGGATGCTCCGGTTTCTAGACTATCCAAGTCTACCACTTTGGCTGTCTCTGATGCCTCTGCCCTGCAGGATTGGACGGATAAAAAGCTAGAGCTTTCTCTTAAATCTATTTTTGCCTCCATTGGCACTGCCATGCGTCCAACTTTTGCTGTGGCATGGGTTAATAGAGCCATTGCGGCCTGGACTGAACGACTGACTGAAGCAGTTCGCCAGGATGCACCAGTATCTGAACAGTTGCAGCTTCTTGCTAGTATCACTGAAGCTCAGAACTATGTTGCTGACGCTGCTTTTGATGCTGTGTGCATGATGGCGAGGGCCTCCACTTCCTCTGTGGTGGCTAGACGCGCCCTTTGGCTGAAAATTTGGTCTGCTGATACAGCCTCTAAGAAAGCCTTGCTTTCCTTGCCCTTTCAGGGGAATTTGCTCTTTGGGTCTGAACTCAAAGAAATGATCAGTGAGGCTACTGGCGGTAAAAGTACTCTTCTACCCTCAGTCTTTAAGAAAAAGTTTCCAGCCAAACGCAATCGGTCCTTTCGTTCCTTTCAGACTGAGACACGCTCCTCGGCCCAAACGGGTCCTCCCTCCTCCTCCAAGCCCAAACAGTCCTGGAAGCCCAAAGTTGCCCCCAAGGCCAAGACCTCCAAGACTGCTTCGGCATGACTCGCCGAACCCGGGTCTGCATCCGGCTGTAGGTGGTCGTCTCCGCATCTTTCGCCGGACTTGGGAGGAGTCAGTGGCGGACCCATGGGTTCTTCAGGTGGTGTCAGAGGGATACAGGATCCCTTTCTCTTCCCTTCCTCCTTTTCGGTTCCATTTTACTCGTCCTTCTCAGGAACCCACAAAAAGGCGTCTGTTCGACGACGCTATTTAGGATCTCTTGGACAAAGAGGTCCTGGAGGCGGTTCCTCAGGGGGACACAGGTTCAGGATTCTATTCCAACCTGTTTGTGGTAGCCAAAAAGGACGGAGGGGCTCGTCCCATTTTGGATCTCAAAGATCTCAATGCCTATGTGGTGACTTCCCACTTCCGCCAGGAGTCCCTGCGCTCTGTGATTGCAGCAATGTCTCCAGGGGAGTTCCTTGCCTCCCTGGACCTTCAGGATGCTTATCTTCACATCCCTATTCATTCAGAGAGCAGGCGGTATCTCAGGATTGCCTGCCACAGGGGACACTTTCAGTTTGCAGCGCTCCCCTTTGGGCTGACTTCAGCCCCTCAGGTCTTCCAGAGGGTGTTAGGCTCCTTGATAGCGGTGCTTCATCAGGATGGGATCAGAGTGACCCCATACATGGACGATCTCCTACTGAAAGCCTCCTCAGCGGAGCTTCTCCGTCAGCAATTACAGAAGTGCATGCACACTCTGAACCGTCATGGCTGGATCCTGAATCTGGACAAGTCGGACTTGGTTCCATCTCAGAGGCTTCTGTTCCTGGGTCTCCTGTTCGACACTCGCCAATGCATGGTGTTTCTTCCAGAGGATGTGGCTCACCAGATAGCCGTCAGAGTGGCTGGGATTCTGGACATGGACGAAATTCCGGTACCGAAGTTGTCATCTTTAGTGGGGAAGTTCATTTCCACGATCGAAGCAGTACCATTTGCCATGGCCCACTCCAGGGAACTTCAGAGATTTGTGATCCAGACGTGCAGGAATCATCCAGATCATCAACATCTGTCCGTTTCTCTTCCTCCTCATGTCGAGTCGAGTCTGCACTGGTGGTTAGATCTCTCTCATCTCCTGAAAGGGAGATCCTTTCTAGTTCCTCGTTGGACCACAGTCACAACGGATGCCAGCCTTCGGGGCTGGGGTGCAGTCTGGGGTCGCTTCAGTGCTCAGGGGAAATGGGGTCTGGAGGAATCCCTTCTCTCCATCAATGTTCTGGAACTTCGAGCTGTCCGGCTTGCCCTGAGGCACTGGGAGTCTCAACTGACCGGTCTTCCGATCAGAGTGGAGTCTTACATCAACAGGCAAGGCGGCACAAGAAGCGGTTCCGCCTGGTGGGAGGTCAAGGATATTTTGTCTTGGGCAGAAGATCACGTGCCTGTCATCTCTGCAGTTCATATTCCAGGCGTGGACAACGTCATGGCAGACTTCCTCAGTCGTCACACCATCTGCAGCGGAGAATGGGCTCTTCATCCAGAGGTGTTTCACATGCTCACCCAGCGGTGGGGGATGCCTGTGGTGGACCTGATGGCTACCAGGCACAACAGGAAGGTTCCGGTGTTTTGCTCCCGGTTGAGGGACTCCCTTGCTCTAGCAGTGGATGCCTTGTCGATCCCTTGGGATTTCTCCCTGGCTTACATCTTCCCTCCTCTTCCTCTATTGATCAGAGTTATCCAGAAGTTGAAGCAGGAGCGTTGTCCTGTCATCCTGATCGCTCCAAACTGGCCTCGCCAGTCCTGGTATCCGGAGTTGATGGCCATGTCCGTGTCGGATCCGATCCCGCTCCCTGCCCGTCCGGACCTACTTCTCCAGAGTTATCTGTGGAAGGAGGATGTTCACTCTCTCCATTTGATGGCATGGCGGTTGAATCCTCGATTCTAGCAAAGAAAGGATTTTCTCCTTCTGTGGTGTCGACTATGCTTAGTGCTCGTAAGCCTGTGTCCTCCAAGATCTATCATCGCATATGGTCAACCTTCGTTGCATGGTGCACTGATAAGAAGTTATCCCTTGAGTTTCATCTTCCCACTGTCCTGGCCTTCTTGCAGGACGGTGTGGATAAGGGGCTCAGTCTGAGTTCCCTCAAAGTTCAGACTTCTGCCTTGTCTGTGTTTTTCCAGGAAAGGATTGCTATCCTTCCTGATGTGAAAGTTTTCTTCCAAGGTGTGACTCATGTTCGACCTGCCTTCAAGAGTCCTGCTCCCCAGTGGGACCTCAATTTGGTGCTGGGAGTTCTCCAGCGACCACCGTTTGAATCCTTGGCTTCCATTCCATTACGTCTCTTGACTTGGAAGATGGCCTTCCTTTTGGCTATTGTTTCAGTTCGCCGGGTAGCAGAGTTAAAAGCTCTGTCTTGTAAACCTCCTTACCTGGTGTTCCACAAGGATAAGGCTGTGCTTCGCACTACCAAGGAATTCTTACCCAAGGTTGTGTCCGAGTTTCACATCAATCAGGAGATTGTGGTTCCCTCTTTCTGCCCTAATCCTTCATCTGACAAGGAACGAGATCTCCATTTGTTGGATGTGGTGCGTTGCCTCAAGTTTTATGTTCATCGCACCGAGTCTATCAGGAAGTCTGACGCTCTATTCGTCATTCCTGAGGGACCTAGGGCGGGGAGACCGGCTGCCAAAGATACTATTGCATCTTGGATTAAAGCTACCATCCGTGAAGCCTATAAGTTGAGGAATAAGCATGTTCCTTTCCGGGTGACTGCCCATTCCACCAGATCTATTGGGGCCTCCTGGGCCTACAAGAACCAGGCATCTGCGGATCAGCTGTGCAGAGCGGCCACTTGGTCCTCTGTGCACACATTTTCAAAGCACTATCGAGTTGATGTACTGGCTTCGGCTGATGCCAGTTTTGGTAGGAAGGTCCTGGAGGCAGTTTTGCCTGTTTAGGTCTTCCGCTCTGTGATCCTTGGTGCTTCCTTGCTGTTGAGCCCGGTTGGCTCTAGTTCCGTGTGCGGTGTTAATTCAGGGATTGTTCCCTTGGTTGGTGTCCGTTGACACTTACAGTTTGGGCTATGTAATTAACTGGTTCATAGCAGTTCTAGTGACTTGGGCCTTGCGCCTGGTCCTTGCCTTACTTCCCGCCTCTGGGTCAGCTCAATGTTTGTACATCCCAGAGTACCAGTAACCTGTATTGGACGACAGTGAAAATAGGATTTTAGTCTTACCTGTTAAATCCTTTTCACTTAGTCCATACAGGTCACTGGTCTCCCACCCTGTCAAGGGACCAGTCTTGGCTCTCCTGTGGCATTCAGTGGGAGACTGTTGGGGCATGCTCACAGGAGTCTTTTTGCTTACCTGAGGTCAGTTTTAGGGTCTCAAATCAATCTAAGTGGCTCTGGCCAGAAGGTGGCTTAAGTAAGAGGGGAGGCTCCGCCCCTTGCAAATCATTTGCATAGTTGTTCCTGCCTATTAAAGGGGACTTACGCCTCCCAGAGTACCAGTGACCTGTATGGACTAAGTGAAAAGGATTTAACAGGTAAGACTAAAATCCTATTTTGCCGCTCATTTGGCTCCGCCCCTTGTGTCCTACCCCTTTATACCCTGCCTACTTATATATTACAATATTCATGATTGTCCTCTCTCTGCCCCTGGTCTGGAGATGCCTGTAAGAGATGCCCCCTATCAGCTCCACCTTGCCCCAACAGCTCCACTTTGCCCCCAATCAGCTCCACTTTTGCCCTATCAGCTCCATTTTGCCCCCCCCAGCTCCATTTTGCCCCCCATCCGCTCCAACTTGCGCCCAGCAGCTCCTCTATGCCCCCTCAGCTCCAGCTCGCCCCTATCAGCTCCACTTTGCCCCCCCAGCAGCTCCACTATGCCTGTCAGCTCCAACGTGCCCCCACCAGCTCCACTTTGCACCCCATCAGCTCCAACTTGCCTGCCATCACATACCTGTAACTCCCGCGCCGTTTTCTCTTCAGTAATGCAGAGCGAGGCGGGAGATCATGACTCCCAGCGCACTCTGCATTACTAAAGATCAACCGCGATGAGGGAGCGCAGGAGCAACACAGACCTTTCTGTGTTGCGTTCCGGTGTGGTGGGTGCGGGCGCAGCTCTTCTCCTCTGCATGCTCGCGCCCCCAGTACGTGTGCGCCCTAGGCCGGCGCCTACCTCGCCTATAGGTGGCGCCGGCCCTGACAGTTTATAAATATAGATATTACTAACACTTTTAAAGGATTGAGATAAGGTAACAAACAGCCTTTCTAAACAGACAGAGTGGGTGCTAATCTAAATACATTAACCCTTTGAGTGCCAGAGGGCTACGCAATGCATTGCAAAGCCATGGGTTGCATACCCCTCCAGCAAAGGGTTAACAGTATTATCGTTGCACAAACAACCAAAATGTCTGTATAGGCATATGTGGGATCTCTCCTTATGCCCTAAAGACTTTGTTTTTGAATGATAATTTCTTGGTTGTCAGGGACAGAAGAGATTTTTCAGGCTCATTGAGTTTCTTGGTAGCCCCTCCCCACTCTGCCTGCTCCCCCCACCCACCCATTTTAAGGACAGTCCACACCCTTATCATGGCAACCACACCCACATTGTGACACAGATTGCTTTGTACAGGATAATTTACACATTCATTAACAACGAAAATTTAGGATTCTGTTTTAGGGAAGAAGTCTAAAATAGCCATGTTTTACAGACGCTAGCTGGAAAGATTTAAATTATATAACCCAATTTAATTGTGTTAGTGGCCCTTTAAGTGTGACTGTACCGCATCAGCATTCGGTTAACTGAATTTTACAGATTAGGCCTAATAGGAAAAGAATAAAAATAGCCAGGATTCAGCCTGATTACAGCATGCAACGTCCGCATTTTGTTCACTGCTGCTTGTAGTATTGATGTACAAATATGGCTCCAGGATCAGGCCCAACATTATGCTAGAACAGAGGTTCTCAACCAGGGTGCCGTGGACAGTAACTTAGGGTGCCCCATGTTTTCTATGAAGACTTTCACAAAAATTGAATATTGAGTTTGAAATGATTATTTGTGTAAATTGTTCTGCACAATATTTTTATTTGTGTTAGCGTGGTTGTGACACCTAATAATCCTATATTATAATTCGCTAAGGATGTTTGACAGAAGACGTCATGAGCAGTAGACAGCTGGGCGCTGCAGTCATGTGCAGTACTGACTGCCCGAACGTGGGCAGCTGGGCGCTCCAAAATCAGACCTTAGTTGCACAGAGAGGACTATGGTCTGAATTCGGAGCGCTCCGCTCCCTATCAGCCACGGCGTGTTCGGGCAGTCAGTACTGCACATGACTGCAGTGCCGCCAGTGTTGGCCCGTGTATACGGGCTTTAAAACTAGTAACTGTATATTTATGCATCGTATCCTTCATTGTGCCCTTGATAAATTACATTACATGTGCTAGGGGTCCCCCGAAAGTTACAGATTGTGTGTTAGGGGTGCCTTGAGAACCACTGTGCTAGAATTCTGGTTTTCTAGGTATAAAAAGTACTCATTTCAGTTCTGGGACAGATCGACTGCTCCAATGAGGACTAAAAAAAAATTCCCATTGATTTAAATGAGTCTTTTAACCCATTAACCCCTTAGTAACCGGCCGCGCACGCATGTGGCCTGCACTTCAGTATTCTGACTTCCGGGACGTACATGTATGTCCTCTGTCCACCTGGGACATCCGCTCGGGACGTACATGTACGTCCTCACGCGGAAAGGGGTTAAATGCTAGACAGGTCTGCATCCAATGTGTTAATATCCTTATTTAAATTAATGGGAATTTGGGGATTATTTTGCCCGCTATGCTGCAGTTGGATTGGTCCAGACCTTAGTGCATTGTCCTCATTGTGTTAACCCTTTTGTTACCAGAGGGATCGTTGGCGAGTTATGTGGTTATCTTTCTCTGACTATTTTAACAGTTTGAGTGCCAGAGAGGTATCCATCGCATTGCAATGTGCTGGATACCTCTCAAAGAGTTAAATTCTTTGCTTTTGGTTCTTTTAGCTCCCTGTCTGTATGTATATTTTTTTTGTCTGGCCCCCATGGGTGTGGATACGTTCCAAAAATAGGGTCCAGCCCAAAGCCTCATGTGCCAAATTCTATCTCCTACGGAGAGACAGAGAAATGTGACAGGTGCCAGACTGTTAGGCAGTTTGAGTCATGTGACTGAATATAACCCATATTCATCTCAGTGCTGGCTCACATCTTGTGCATGAGTAGACAACCCATGGCTTTCCAGTTGTACTACAACATGCCACACTGAGTGGTCATATTCTATTGGAATGAACAAAATTATTACATTACCATTTTGTCTGACTGAGCATGTTAGGAGGAGCTTGGTAATTTCTGGGTGTACTACAACTCTAACAGGCCTTTGACTAGCTGCAGATCCACTTGATGATGTGGGTCAGCTTCTTTTGAAGTAAAATGATACCTCCATTGTCATTCTTTATTATTCATTGACCAGCTGAGGATGATGGGAGTTGTAGTCCAGTAACAGCTGGTATTTGTTTTTGCACATAATGGGACTTCTGTGTAAGAAAAAATTGAGCCAGGCTGGGGTATATCTGCTCTATAAAGGGACAACAATACATTCCGATTGAGTTAAATGGTGATTTTACCTCTTTTCATGCTAGAGGTCACCAACACATTGTTCCGCTATGTCTGTGACCGCTCAAGCATGCAAGGAGTTAAAGATCCCATTTAAATCCATGGGAATTCGGGTCATTTATAGAATTGCTCTACTTTACTCTATATATAATCTATATATAATATTACACACAATTATTCAAGACTTTTGCATCACTGTATTCTTAACCATTTGAGTGCCAGAGGAGTGTCCAGAGCATTGCTTCACAATGTGTTAATTGCAGGAGTGTCAATGTTTTGGCTAGAACGTACATTTTTCCAAAGAACACCCAAACAACAACCATTCCCCTCCATCCTATAATATAAAAGGCCAGATGTATGTTTGTCTGATGCAGTCATGTGCAGTAGAGACTGCCCGTACGCAGGCCAGCTGACTGGCTGCGCAGCAGAGACTGCCCGTACGCAGGCCAGCTGACTGGCTGCGCAGCAGAGACTGCCCGTACGCAGGCCAGCTGACTGGCTGCGCAGCAGAGACTGCCCGTACGCAGGCCAGCTGACTGGCTGAGGCCAGTCCTCAATGGTCTGCTTGAAAAAAAATAATTACTGGGCCCTGCGGTTGTGGTATTTCCAGATGCCCCCACCACATCTGGGGAAGTAAGGAGGAATGCGCCACTCTGGAAGGTGCCGGCTGTGTGTCTATGCGTTCCTCGCTATGTGAAGCCTGAAGTAGCAGGGAACCGCCAGATGTGACGTCGACCGGCAGGGAGAGCAATGTGCAAGTGCGGTGCAACCACAGCAGAACAAAGGACCCGCCCCGGCTGCTTGATGAAAGGAGATACGCACTTTGGCTTTTACACTAAAAAATATATAAAACTTTTGAAAGTGTCAATGATGCCTTGAACCCCCCAAATGAATATTCAGTGTGCTGATGCAGAATGCAGGTAAATATTCTGCTATAACTATAAAAGTACATAAACACCTCCATACCCACGCATTGTTCGCTGTTACACAGAGCTGTTTGTTGAACGGCCACATTGATGTCAGCTGCTCTGCTCTGTTCATTGTTGTTCTGTGACCAAGGCAACAGTACACACTGATTAGGTTACTGTGTGAAATGAGCCTGTCTGCTTAATTATTTTAAACTTTCGAGTGTCTATGTCAAATGCATTGCAATGTGCTGGACATCCTTCTGGCACTCAGTGTTCAGGAAAATAATGGACTGCTTGTATGAAGTACTAGCCATTTTTCTGTAAAATAGTTAGACATTTAAAGGGGAACTATCACCCCCCAAATAAAGTCTCCCCCCAACAATTAACCATCTAGCTATAAGCTTAAAGCGGAACTATCACCCCGCCTAGCTGCTCAGTAGTACTAGTCGCCGGAATTAATACCGTGTTATAGAGAATTCCTACTTCTCCTGAGAATGACAGCCAGGAAACAGAGCAGACATCTTTACATAGTGGCATCTGTGGGCCTGCTGTGTCAGTCCCAGCCTGCTCTAGGAGGCGTTGCTAGGAGCCATATGGTATCAGAAGGGACTGACCGCGCAGGCACACAGACGGCATATTGTACTATCCCTTTTCATTTTTAAACAAATTAACCCTTTGAGTGCCAGAGGGGTACACAACACATCATAAAGCAATGTGTTCTGAACCCCTCTGGCACTCAAAGGGTTACAAACTTTCTGTATGTTGTAGTAGTGATTTGTTTTGTAATAATCATTTTTAGAAACAGGCTTGCATTTGTGGCACTTTATATTAATTAGATGTGTAAATATTGCCGCGCACTGTGCTATGTATGAATGAAGGCAGAGTCCACACTGGGGCATTTCTGTCTGCACAGCAAATGGCACGTTTTGTCTGGAACAGGGCTAATTATACTGTGCAGGGGATTTAGCATGAAGTCCACACTGTGCCATCAAATTATAAAGGTTAGTCTCTTAAAGATGGGCTTGTTCATCAGGTCAGAGGTGCAATTTTTGAAACAAACTGTCTGCCCCATAGGGGGCAAATTAAAACGCTCATTTTTTTTTTTTTTATTTATTTATTTTAATGGAGCTTTTAACCACTTGAAAGCCAGAGTGAAGCTGTGCATTGGAGACTTTACAAGCATTCAGGGTTTAAAATTCCCCATTTAAATAAACGGGGTTGTGATTCAGTTGTTTTGCTACACTTTATCTTAGTGTTAGTAATGTCCCAGAAAAAACCTCTATCGTTTTGTAGCACTTGAAAAGTTAAACTATATGCAAAAAAATCCTATCTCTCAAACTGCTATGGTTTGAGAGATATTAGCATTGAAAGTTTGCGGTTTCCTGCTGTCAGCTGTAAAGCTAACCACAGGAGATCCGTGTCAGCTGATACAAGGAGGCTCTTCAGCAGAGACAAAATTGCATTATTTAAAACAAAATACTTCATTGGAACGGTCTATAAAGTGTACTTGCAAACCAGGCACACTTTGTAGACCTTTCCAGTGAAGTCATTCTTTTTAAATAACAGGATTTCGGCTCTGCTGCAGAGCTGCCTGTTGGTCCCCGGACAGGATTCCCATGTCAGGGAAAGCGGAGCCCATAATTCCATGACGTACATGTACGTTCTTGGTCCTTTAGGGACATCCACTTTGTGACATACATGTACGTCATGGGTGTTAAGGGGTTAAGCACTACAAAACATTACTGTCCCTTTAATATGGCCAAATGTAGCTGACAGAAAAAAATGTCTGGTACAACTTGGACAGATGTTAAAAAAAAAAAAAATAAAAAAATAAAAATAATAAATATATATATATATATATATATATATATATATATATATATATATATAAATATATAATTTTTTTTTTAAATGAAACTTCTTGTCTATGGGGCACAGATTCACTTTAAGCATCAGAGGCAATCAGATTTTCATCTAAAGCATGACATACCCCCCCCATCTTGTGACTGTAACCACACCCATGGCCAACCCCCCCCATTCATGATCATAGCCATGCCAAAAATATACCTCGCCTCTTCTCGTGGTGGTAGCCATGGGCCCCATTTTGTGACGGTAGCCATGGGCCACGGATCTCATTTTGTGACGGTAGCCATGGGCCATAGCTCTCATTTCGTGATAGAAGCCATGGGACATAGTGTAACCCCGCCCCTGAAACCTATTCTTGGTTTCCTAAGACAGAAGTGACCCTAAAAGTATTGGCACATTTTGATTACACATCCTACATTGAAGGGATTTCCTGCAGAGTAATGCACAGACACTGTCCCCTGGGCGAGTCTTTATTCAACCATTTTAAACAGATCAAACTGTCAGTAACAACTAGACAATGTTTATATTTTTCTTATTGTGTTTTAATAACCTCTTTCCTATCTTATGTCTCTTCTCAGGAATCTCTTGGCACATCATACCATGGCTGACTATTATGAAATTCTTGGTGTTGCCCGAAATGCTTCTCAAGATGACATCAAACGAGCGTAAGTTCAGACTCCATTAAAATGAAATATGAAATAACTCTTGGTTTCCCTGCAAGATCATGTTGATCCATTCACAGAAAAACAAAAATGATTTGCTTGATGTTATAAGGGTCTGAGGGTTGCTCAGTGCCTTGCAAAGCGATTTGTTGCACAACCCTATTGTCCTTAAAGGGATAACTAATTGAATTTAAGATATATTGGTTGTACTTTTCAGCAGGCTTGGGGAAGCAATATTTGTTTGCAGTCCTCACTTTCTGATGTGATTTACAGGAGTAGTAATAACTGGAAAAAAATGCATCTCCGATTGATCTTCATGTAATGTGGGTCATGTAGCTCTGTATTTCAATATTTTGTAGTTCAACAGTAATAAAATTTTAAAGTATCCCCCTCCCCTTTCAGGTACGTCATAATGCCTTTCTGAGCGGCCGGGTGGAGTGCAGGTAGGGACAATCTTTACTGAGCATAACGAAAATCCTGCACTCCTTTGTTCAAGGGGGGGCAGGGTCTTCCTTATACTCAGAGGGGAGGTGGCATACAGGAGATAAAAGGGGCGGGAGGGGGATACTTTTGAATTGAATTAATGTTGAACTATAAATCTTAAAGGGAAAGTTCAGTTCACCCCCTTTTGACTTGGTATCAACTGATCAGGTGCTATGAATGAGCATTGTGCCGTGTTTTATTTATTTCTTTAATCTGTGCAATATTAGTTATTTGATTTTAAAGCTTATTGGTGATGTCCTTGGCTCGCTTTGTGAAGTACAAGCCTTGTGCCGTCCCCCTTCAGAGTTGAGTAATTCCCCCAAGCCTGCCTACCTTCTTTCCAGATCTGGCACGCACCATTTGTCAAGTGCGTCCAGGTTAAGCCACAGTTTCTGAGCGAGTTCATGGGACACTCGCACTGAGTATGTAAAGAACGACAAGCAAGTGGAGCGGAACGTGCAGTGCATGTGCCCACAGAGGAAAAATTAATACATTTGGTATTTGAAGTAAGTATTGTTGTGATTGTCATCAGCGGTCTAGCTAGCAGGTTACGTGATGCGCTTTGTGGACAGTCACCGGGCACCTCTCCCGCCTACTTTCCTCTACCATCACTCTACTCGCTCCGCACTGGTCGCTCACTCACACACCTCCTCTCTAACTCCTCCCCACTTATTCTTTTACCCGTAGAGCAGAACCAGCAACAACACCAAAGCGTAGTCAGCCCGTCGCTGAAGTCACGGATCATGCAAGAAAACGTAAACATTGCTGGTGCTCCCCCCTGCACAACGAATCGATAATGAGAATCATTTGCAACAATTCTCATTATCAGTTTTTGATTTAATCGATTAGTTGTTGCAGCCCTAGACCGAACGATACACAGTTGTTTATGGCAACATGACACATCCGCTTTAAAATATTGAAATACAGTGCTAGAATCGTACCTATATTTTTTATCAGCTATTACTATCCCTTTAAGGTGGATCTCACACTAAGATAAGCTTACTTAATTTTAACCCCTTAAGGACCCATGACGGGGTGGTAGTTCCCCTTTAAGCTCATGAATGCTAGAGAGGTCCTAATTGCTTTGAGAAGCAATTAATTGGGGACCTTTCTAGCATTCTAGGGTTTAATGGGGAACTATCACCACTATACAAGTTTACCTTATTGCCATCCTCGTATAGCAATAACTTTAATCACTGTTTTTGTTTTGTGTTTTTTGGGTATAAAATGCATGCTCTTGCGAAATTTACTTTCTTGAGAATGAGTTGTGGCCTTACTTCAGGACAGACTGCGATTACAGCTCTGCACCACAGTGTCTCAATCTTCTGTTCCTCCCCAAGTATTGTCACGTTCCTACCTCCTCTGATGACGGAGGATTTCTCCATGTAAACTGGTTGGAACGTGACAATACTTGTGGAGGGAACAGAAGAAGATTGACAGGCTGCGGTGCACAGCTGTAACTGCAGCCTGTCCGGAAGTAAGGCCCCGGCTCATTATTAATGTAAATTTCATCACAGCATGCATTTTAAAAAAATCTTTTAGCTATATGAGGATGGCCATAATAGCTTAACCCTTTGTGTGCATACCCCTCTGGCACTCAAAGGGTTAATTTGCAGAATGTAGTCACATTGCCTATACTTTTAGTGTTTTTATTTATTTATTTATTTTTTTAAATAAAAACTTGTATCTATATGAGGATGGACATAATAGCTTAACCCTTTGTGTTCATACCCCTCTGGCACTCAAAGGGTTAATTTGCAGAATGTAAAGTCACAATTCCTTTTTTTTTTTTTTTTTTTTTTAATCTCCACCTAATTTTTATACACTTGTACATCCCTAACAGAAATCTCACTGAATTAAGGTTCTCTGAGAGTTCTGGAAGCAGGGATAGTGATACAATGTTGCAGTATCCCTGCAGCTGAAAAGGCTGCCTCCACTACAGCATTCCGAACACCCTGTGATGCAGGAACAGCACTACATTGTACCACTGTCCCTACTTTCAGAGTCAGACTGAAAACTCTTGGCCTCCAGAAATTCAGTGAGCTCCCTGACATGTACAAAAGTGTACAATTATATAAATAAAATGTATAGGCAATTTGACTTTAGATCTTTTGCAAGTTCATAATAAAGACTAAAATAAGGTTAACTGGCCCATATTTCTAAAAACAAACAAGCTATTCTAGAGTAAATCAACTGCACCACAGGGGAAAAATAAAAAAAAATCCTGTTAAATAAAATTAGGCCTTTAACCCCTTTTTTTTCAAGGGGTTAAAAAACACAATTCAAGTGTATGGGAATTTAGGAATTTTTATTTGTCCTCTTTGGTACAGTTGGTTTAGTCCAGAATAACTCCAGATTGCTTTTATGTACACGGGATGCTTTTCCTTTAGCGATTGACTCAGGCGTATCCTCATTGTAATCTGTCTGGTGTTATTGTCTTTATACAGATATCGGAAGCAGGCGCTGCGGTGGCATCCTGATAAAAATCCTGATAACAAGGAATACGCAGAGAAGAAATTTAAAGACATAGCAGAAGCCTATGAAGTGCTGTCAGACCGTAAGGACTTTCTTTTGTATCAGTAATTCTTGTTTTCTACCATGCAAGGGGTTAAGATGTATTTTTATATAAGGCTGACAGTGGCACTCACAAGGCTAAATACCTATTTAAATAATGTAGGTGCACATCCCATAGAAAATTAATAAAGGACATAAAAATATACTCAGCCTGAGAGAAACTCCTCAGCCTCTCAAAAGACAGCACACTAATACAAAGACGTTAAAAAAAGTGATCACTTTATTGCATCCGTGCCAAACGTTTTCGGTCATACATGGACCTTCCTCAGGTAAAATGCCCTGAGGAAAGTCCATGTAGGACTGAAAACGTTCGTCATGGATGCAATAAAGTGATCACTTTTTTGAACATCTTTGTATTAGTGTGCTGTCTCTCTCCCAGGCTGAGTATATCTTTATATCATATATAGGTATTTTCTTTGACAGGCAGCAATGTATGTAGCTTTGGGAGGGATCATGTGAGGAGTGGTTTGTGGCCCTGGGGGGGGTTATTATCAGTGGGATAGAGTATGAAGACCGTGTGGTCAGTTTTTTCTCTATCTATTAATTCGAACGGCTTCTAGTATCTGTCCGCCCCGGGGAGGTGGAGATAGGTGGCATGCAGCAAATCAGGAGAGGCTATTTTCAAAAGAGCGGGCAGAGGAGAAGCCCCCCAGCCACTCCTGTAAAAATCTCTGCAGCAAGACTTGCCTCTGAATCAGTCCAGCGGGTCCCTGAAGTGTGCGACCTGTCAATCGTACAGTGCACCAATCACTCGTTTAGTTATAAATTGGCACTTTTAGTGTCAGAGGGATGTCCATAGCATTGTGATGTGTTACACACCAGGCCAAGTGATTTCTTAAAGGTATAGTAACCCTTTATTTTGTGTAGGTAAAGTCACAATTCCTATACTTATTTTTGCTCTTGTGTGTCTGACGATAAGCTCCTCGTATCTATTTACAGAGAAACTTGCCAGGGACTGTAAAAGCAGGAATAGTGAAACAATGTAAACCGTGATAGTGACATAAAACAGAAAAAACTGCCTACAGTGTACAGAGAATTCAGTGCTACAGGGACGGTGTTACATTGTATCATTGTCCCTGCTCTGTCAATGACCAGAAAGCCTTGTGGAATCCGATATTAAAGGGATAGTAATACTTCGTTTTATCTTTATTTCATTTTGTATGCATTAAAAAAACATGAACGATATAAGTCTTATCTCTCAAACTTTTATGGTTTGAGAAATATTCACAAGCAAAGTTTCCCCTCCCGCCCCTTTTACCTAGTGTAAGCCATCTCTTCTCAGATGTGGAATCCAGTCCATAGACCAGAAGGGGACAATCTTCTTACTGTGAGAACAATGAAAGCCCTGCCCCCCTTGAGAAGTTTTTCAGGTTTTTCTCTTATCTTAATTGAAGATTGTCCCTCTCTGCAATCTACCTGGGCACCTCCCTTCTGATCTGGCTGAGCAGTGTTACATCAGTAAAAGGGGCAGGAGGGGGATACTTTGTCATTGAATTACTCTTGAACTACAACTCTGACAGAACTGAAATAACACTCTCCAAAATCCAAATACTATGATGATTAATTAGAGCTGCTTTTATTATGAAACATTACTATCCCTTTAATTGGGCTCCCAGTCAGACTTAAAGGGATAATAATGTTTCTCAAAAACAGCAGATCCAATTAATCTTCTTAGTATTTGGGCCACGGAGAGTGTTATTTCAATACTGTCAGTTGTAGTTCAAGAGTAATTGAATGATAAAGTATCCCCCTCCCTACCCTTTTACTGATGTAACACTGCTCACCTCAGAGCAACAAGACTGTCCGGATGGATCGCAGAGAGGGACAATCTTCAGTGAGCATAAGGAAAAACCTGTCAAGGGGGCAGGGTTTTACTTATACTCACGGTAAGAAGATTGTCCCTTGCTGTGATCTGTTTTGGTCAAGAGACCAGATTCCACATCTGAGGGGAGGCGACTTACAGTAGGTAAGAGGTGGGAGGGGGATACGTTCATTTAATTGAACTACAACTCTGACAGTATTGATATAACACTCTCCGTGGCTCAAATACTATGAAGATTAATTGGAGCTGCTGTTTTTTTGAAACATTACTATCACTTTAACAGTTAAAGGACAAGAGGGGTGTGCAACGCATTGCAAAACAATGTGTTGCACACCCTTCTGGTCCTTAAAGGGTTAAGTGCAGACCCCAGGAGCACTGTTGTAATGACGCTGTAGAATATTTCAGTGTGACAGTTTCCTGGTTTTACTCCTTAGTAAAGGTTTACTGCTTCTTTATGGACACTTGTCCGGTAGTAACTCCCAGCCATTTTTCCTTCTCTCCTTATGGTTCTTGTGACACAGCTTTTCTGTATTGGTAATGTTTATCTCAATGTGTATCCTCTGATGTAAAGAACAGAGCTTTACAGTCTTACTGTCATCTCTTTGCAGAGGACAAACGATACACTTACGATCATTATGGCAGAGCTGGCTTCTCTGGAGCAGGTGAGTCAGTTGTGTATTTTCTACTATATCTGCCACTCACTTTACCCATCCATTCTTCAAGAAATAGGGATGCTTTATTTTGGATATGGATCAGTCTTTATATAATAATGTCAAAGAAAAATGATCCTATCTGTCTCATTCTTTCCAACAAGATTCTTTATTTAATTTTTTCTTATTTGTCTAACTCAATGATGGGCAACCTTCAGTTGTTCCGAGCTACAATTCACATCATGCTAAGACTGCCACTGACCATCCGGGCATGATGGGAGTTGTAGTACTGACAAACTGGAGGGACTTGGGTTGCTCAAGCCTGTGTTTACCCCTTGCATGCTGGGGAAGGCTCTGGATTATTTTGCAATGTGCTGGAGGCATGTCTTGTAGTTTATTTTACCTGCGGGCTTCCTTGTTTTGAAAGTGATCTTGTCTCATTGAATTCAACTGATATGTAATATTTTTTATGGTCTGGGGTCGACCGTAGTATACAACAAGATTCGATTAGCCTTGCAGGTTTGTGTAAATAAGTTCATGAAAGGTAAACAATGTAGTATTTTAAATAAAATAAAAGCGAAATATTAAAAGGGCATGTCCAGGCTACACTTTTGGCCTCGAACTGGTTTTCTTTTTCTGGTCTAGTGAAGTTGGACACAAAAAGGTCTATACTGTTCTTTTCCAGTTTCTCTTTGATTGTTTCTCATTGAATTCAAATTTGCATATTTAAAGCATTCATCCCGTACTGCCCACCTATCAGGTTAGTGATACCGGGTGATGCACAGTTTAGGAGAAACTTAAAGTATCTCAGTTATCACCGTATGTTAAAGTGATAGTAATACTTGAATTTATCTTTATTTTGATATTTTAGCCATGAAAAAAAACATTTAAAACGATATAAGTTTTATCTCTCAAACCTTTGTGGTTTGAAAGATAGTCGCAAGTAAAGTTTCCCCTTCCCTGGCTGCATCGGTCAAGTCTGCCATCTAGCTGACAGACTTGCAATCCGGTCCGCAGACCAGCCGGCGGCTTTTCAGCAAAGCTGAGATCTCAAGATATAAAAATAACTAGTTCATTGGAACGGTCTACAAAGTGTGCTTGCAAACCAGGCACACTTTGTACACCATTCCAATGAAGTAGTTGTTTTTATATTTTGCGATCTCTGCTCTGCTGAAGAGCGGCCGCCGGTCTGCAGACTGGATTCTAAATCTGTCAGCTAGAGTGCTGACGTCAGTCAGGGGGAAACTTTACTTGAGAATATCTCTCAAACCATAAAGGTTTGCGAGATAAGACTTATATTGTTTTTAATGTTTTTTTCATGGCTACAATATAAAATAAAGGTAAATTAAAGTATTACTATCACTTTAAGGCATGTGTTTCACTGTGAAGCTCATTAGCTAACTGTGCCACAGTGGAAAAAAATTCCTTTTCAGAAAGGAAGTCTTTGTGTCCTAAAATGTGCAATCATTGGAAACCACCCAGAGCCGGATCATCCATTATGTCAACCTAGGCTTCTGCCTAGGGCCCAGAGCAATATGAGGGGCCCTGGCTGCAAGTGATGGGTCACAGACAAACACCCTGCTGTTACTGTCACTAACATCTTGTGTCAGATGCCCTTTTTTGTTGAAAAAGACCAGCATCATCCAGTTGTTCCCACTTTCCTTGAAGTCACAATGCCAGTACCTGTTGGTAGCACTCTGTGTCAGAAGCACTGGATCAAGAGATGTGGGGCCCCAAACTGGTACCTTGCCTAGGGCCCTATTGAGCCATAATCCATCTCTGAAACCACCCTAGCATTCAAGGGGTCAAAATCCCCATTTACATCAAGTGGAATGTTTGTCTCCAGTAATGGGATTTGATTGGCCCAGTGCATCTCAGTGCATCAGCCACAGTACAGGAAACACCATATTTAGTTCTGTGAAGGAGTGGAAACGTTTCCCTGTCGATCTGAGATTGTGCTGTTACATGTAAAATAAACCATTTATACCTTTTAAATGAGGAACTATACTATAGTACTGAGTGGCTCTTAACCCTTTTCAGTGCCAGAGGGGTACGCAAAGCAATGTGTTGCGTACGCCTTTGGCACTGAAAGGGTTAATTTGTTTCACAGAAGTACTTACCTAGCTAGGGGTCCTTCATACAGCAATTACATAATGTAAACAGGGTTTAAAAGTTGAAGTCCTTTGCTACTAGCCAGACCTGAAAAGTTACACTCCACTGCAAGCCATAACATACCCACCAGGGCTGAATTTCTACTCATGGAAATTTTGAGCCCTGATGTAAATATATAATACTAGTGTAAAAGCCTGTGTGCACGGGCCAAGGTCCGGGGAATGTTAACCCTTTGAGTGCCAGAGGGGTGCGGGCACTCAAAGGGTTAAACGGCCGCTACCTCACTGCTCCACGTGATGCAGTCTTGTGTCGCTCACTCATGCAATGCAATCATGCGCAGTAGACTGCCCGAACGCGCGCAGTCTCTACTTCGCATGACTGCATTGTGACAAACATCCTAGCAAATTATTATATAGGATATAGTATGTGTTTTTATACTTTTTTTTTCTTATCATTTTAACTCTGCAGTCCACTACCGATTGTTTTTGTTCAAAATTTGGTAAAGACTAGTGACCCTTACAAATTACTCGGCTCCATTGTCTGTGTGATCTAGAGCAGTGGTTCTCAACATTTGCCTCCTAAGACCATGAACAGGCCAGGATTTGAGGATTCTTTTGCTTGAGTATAGGAGAGTTAAAGGGATAGTAATACCTAAAATGTAAAAAAAAAAAAAATATGTTGTAGGGTTTATCCCCTGAGTAAAACAAGAGTATTCCCACTGCTGAAAGATGTTTCATTCAAAAGTTATTCCTTTTCAAAGTTGAATTTTTTAGGTGCAATATCACAATGGCCTGAAATTTTACAGTGGCGCTGTTGCTACACCATTCTATGGAGATTTATGGTCCTGAGACCAGAGCTGTCCATAGGATCGTGTAGCAACAGCGCCACTGTACAATTTCAGGCCACTGTGATATTGCACCTAAAAAATTCAACTTTGAAAATGAATAACTTTTGAATGAAACATCTTTCAGCAGTGGGAGTACTCTTGTTTTACTCAGGGGGATAAACCCTACAACATATTTTTTTTTACATTTTAGGTATTACTATCCCTTTAATCAAAATGGCTGAGCCTTTCACCTGTGCCTCCTGCAAGGCCTGTTAGTGGGCCCTGATGGTGTGAACTGAGAATCACTGATCTAGAGGCAGACTTCATTAGAGGGCGCTACACAGAAAAAACTGTAGATAGTGTTAAAAATATATAGACTAGTTGAAGAGCCCGTGTACACGGGCCACGCTGCCAGGCAGCAACGGCCGCGGTGCAGTAATGCACAGTAGAGATTGCCCGTGCCGCAGCTGATAACGGTGCGCAGAGAGGACTACGGTGTAAATTCGGAGCGCCCCACTCCATTATCAACCGTGGTGCGGGCAGTCTGTACTGCGCATGACAGGCTTCTGACAAACATACATTAGCAAATTATTATATAGGATAGAGGCATCTGCCTGCCCTGCTGTGGACTTCTACATAGGTACGTTAAATAAATTAAGACACTTGGTTATGGTATCATTCCTATTTAAATGCTTGTAAATAAGAGCCATGTCAGTAATTTTTGGCATTTAATGTCTAAATCTACAAACCTCATCTTTATTCCCCTCCGATTCTGTCTTTATACAGAACCTTCCAGACCGGCCTCAGGCCGACGGTTCCATGAATACGGATTCCAGTTCCGCAGCCCAGAAGAAGTATTCCGGGAATTTTTTGGTGGGCAAGACCCATTCTCAGATCTCTTTGGTAGGTCCTGTATCTCTCTGCACCCCCTTCTCTTGTCTCTTAGGTACATCTTCTGTCTCTTAGCAATTCCAGTCCCTATCTTTTAGAGACCCCAAATGTTATTGTTTAGCTTCGCTCCAGGCCGATCGGCACATAGAAATTCTTGAATACTTTCTAGTGTATTGTTCATTCAGGCTGCATTCAGACTGTAGAAATACACAATGAAGTTTAAGGGGAGAATCGTAAAGCTTCGAGTGGCTTAAGGTGCAAGGAAATCAGAGTGTTTTCCTGCCCTTTAGCCATTTGCTGATTCAGCAGCGGAGAGATTTCATCTGAATATCTTATCGCTCAGTGACGGCCCAATCACCAAATTCCATCTGCCAAATTCAGGATGGCAGATCCCATTGTAGGCAGTGGGGGCAAACTCATGTACACTGTATGTGTGACTGGAAAGGCACCCTTTAAGGCAGGTTTTCCTGTCTCGCATATACAAGGCAGAGAGAGAGAGACAATGATTGATTTGATGGTAGATAAGAACCATTTTTCCCATGTAGTCTTCCCATATTTCATACTGTAAAAGCCTTAAACCTTATTTGGTCCTTGGTCTTGTCTTATGTTCAGGACATGAGCCTTATGCCTGTCCCTTGCATGCTTACATTCCCTCACTGTATTAACCTCTTGTCCTATCATTTTTAATCCTTTGAATTGTACTTCCATCCTGCACTTTGTTGAATCCCTTCATGTGTTTGAATGTTTCCATCATATCCCCTCTCTCTTCTCTCTTCCAAGTTCGAATCCTTTAGTTTATCCTGATATTTCTTTTCCTGTAAACAATTCACCATTTTAGTAGCCCTTCTCTGAATTCTATATATCCTTCTGGAGATGGGGTCTCCAGTACTGTACACAATATCTAGGTGAGGTCTAACCAGAGATCTGTAGCGTGGCATGACCACTTCCCTTTTTCTGATACTAATGCCCTTAGCTATACAACCTAGCACCCTTCTTGCATTCCCCACTGCTTTGTTACATTGTCTGCCTACCTTTAACCCCTTAAGGACCGGAGGTTATGGGACATTTCCGTCCCATAACATCTGCATAGGGGCACTTTGACAAGCCGGTACACGTGACCTGTCACGTGTATCGGCGCGTCACTATGGGGCTTGAAACAGATCGCTCCGATCTTGGAGCGGTCTATTTCATGCCCTATTTTTACTTACAGCGCTCCCGGTAGAGCGCTGTAAGTAAAAAGTACGTGACGTACCAGGACCGTCAAGGGTCTTTCGAGCAAATTTACCCTTGACGGTCCTGGTACGTCATGGGTCCCTAAGGGGTTAAGTCATCACACATAATTATTCCCAAATCCCTTTCCTCTGACTGACAGCACAGTACCCTTAATACTATATTCTGCTTTGAATTTTTATGTCCCAAGTGCATTATTTTACACTTATCAATATTAAACTGCAGCTGCCACGCACTTGTCAGAGATCTTTGTGAAATGCTGACAAAGCCGTGTATGATGTGCTACTTTTCTCGCACCTTGATGAATCCCCCACCTAGGTAAGAAACAGGTGCATGCTGCCTAGGCTGGACATCCCATTAGGCAGATTAGGCAGCTGTCTAGAGTACCTAATTGTGAGGCCTGTCTGTGTCTTGGTCATACGTGCTACTAACTATGATGCTTTGTGGGTTTGGCCAATGGAACCTTGATGTCCCTGCACCTGATACCAATTTACATACTTATTTTCTGACCAGCTTATTTAACCCCTTGGACACTTAAGTGGTTCCAAATCATTGTGTTTTGCTTTCACCAGCCTCTCAACAGCCAAGTAGGTAGGAGTATTATCTCTGGCAGGCCACAGTGGATGGGGCTGGGGTCATGTAAGAACTGGCTGTAGCCATAGGTGGGGTTAAAGTGGAACTGTCACCCCAGTTGCAATACATTTGATGCCTCTCAGTCAACTATTTCTACCACGTGTAAACATTCACTATATTGTTGTTGTTGAATGTGAAATAATTAACTGGTGATGTAGTTCTGATGCTCGCTGTGGTACACTCTGTACTGCATGGCTCTGCAGCCCACCCACAACCATTACCGCGTCCCTAACACTGTGGGGTTCTCCCTTCATTATGTGCACATCCTACACACGTGAAGCCTGCCCTGTTGTGAAGGGGCAGGCTTATAATTGAAGAATGCCATTTCTTTTGGGGGACAGCGCTGCCAGACAAGTGATGCAGAATCAAGATGGCCATGCTGATTCTCTTGCTACTGGCAGCAAGAGTGATAATATTTAGCCGGGGGTACAAACAACAGATGCAGGGTGGGTGTTTTTGAATACTGGGGAGTTATAAAGCGATGTGGGCAGTGAAGCTGTAACGTGAAATTTCTACTTTAAGGATGTCTAAGATACATTGTCTGGGTGTGCGTAAAATCCTGTTTTCCTTTATTACTTATCCTACTCCTTTTCACGTGCCTCTTTATGTCCATGTTTCTTATGCCTCTTTATGTCCATGTTTCTTATGCCTCTTTATGTCCATGTTTCTTATGCCTCTTTATGTCCATGTTTCTTTCCTCCTCTCTCCTTGTCAAGCAGATGACCTCGGTGTGTTTTCACATCAACACAATGACGGAACACGGCAAGGCCGCTCTGCACCATTTTTTTCATACTCCTTCCCAGGTTTTGGAGGTAGGGTGAACCATTGTACTCAAGACTCCTCCCATCTTGTCTGTCTGATCTTTACGTTCATTTCTTGCTTAATTGTCAAATCCTTTTTCAATATTTCTGATTTTATTTACAGATTTCTCCTCGTTTTCATCCTTTCAAACTGGTGGACTTGGAGGCTCTGGGAATTTCAGTTCCATTTCCTCATCAACCAAGTTTGTTAATGGGAAAAGGATCACCACTAAAAGGTAAGTGTAATGTTGATCTGGGGATGTATGTGAGCGCAGGCCGGTGTGTCTGCTCTAGTTTTGCCTTTAAATATGTTACTAGGACTCAGATTTACTGAATGTCTGCTTCTGTCTCCTCTTCTGCTTCTTCACCTCCACCCTCCCGTGATAGCGGCTATTGAAAAGAAGTGGAGCAATTATGGAGCAAACCAACTACACCATAGAAGAAAAAACATTTTAGCGATACCTGTTGATTTAAATAGGGATTTTTAACCCCTGGAATGCTTGAGTGCTCAGTGTTGGAGCCCTCTAGCATTCAGTGGTTTAAAAGCTCTATTTAAATCAATGGCACGTTTCATTTTTCCTTTAGCCGGTCAGGTTGCCCCATAATTGCTCCATTTTTCTTTTATAAATACGCCAGTGTATTCTGTCTTCTCCTGCTAGTGTATGCCAAGTATGCTTTTCTATATTGGTACAAAATAGTACTGCCTAACACTTGCACATTGCATTGATTCTGTCTTGCTCTCCCATGTAGGATAGTGGAGAATGGTGTGGAACGCCTGGAGGTTGAAGAGGACGGGCAACTGAAGTCCATCCGGGTGAACGGTAAGGAGATACCCCTGCCAAGCAGCTGTAGGAGTAACAACTGACCACTAGATGGAGTAAGGCTCAGGACAGAGGATGCAAGAGAAGAGAAGTCATTATTGAGGGAGGAATAAAATCTTAACACAGAACTGGCTCTGAATCTGTCATTTATATACAGTGCATATAGGGTTACAGTGGCACTTGTTTGTTGAGTTATGGCTGTAGATCACATCCAGGGCAGTTTTAAAGGAGCAGTAAACTTTCATTAAAAAAAAAAAGCATATATTATAGGTCATTTCCTGTTGAGTAACATAAGGGTGCTCCCACTGCTGACAGAATCATATTTCCAGAGTTATTAGAGTTTAAAACCCGTTTATTTACATTAGTAGTGCCCTCTAGTGGTCAAATTCCAATTAGCTCTCCTGTTCCATTGTAATGAGGAGGAAAGTCAGTGACAATAAGTTTTTTTTTTTTTTTTTTTTTTTTTTATCCGGTTATGTGTAAAGGGATAGTAATACCTAATTTAAAGTTTATTATTCTAGACATTAAAAAAAAATTAAGCACTATGCAAGTCTTATCTCTCAAACCTTTATGGTTTGAGAGATATTTGAAACTAAAGTTACCTCTTCCTGGATGTATTAGTCAAGTCTGCCATCTAGCTGACAGACTTGGATTCTGGTCCACAGACCGGCCATCTGCGGCTCTTCAGCAGAGCAGAGATTGTGATCTTTAAAAAGAACTACTTCATTTGAATGGTCTACAAAGGGTGCTTGCAAACCAGGCACACTTTGTAGACTGTTCCGATGAAGTAGTTCTTTTTTAAAGATCATGATCTCTGCTCTGCTGAAGAGCCGCAGGCCGTCTGCGGACCAGAATCCAAGTCTGTCAGCTAGAGCTCTGACGTCACGGAGGGGGTAACTTTCTTTTCATATATCTCTCAAACCATAAAAGTTTGAGAGATAAGACCTACATAGTTCTTAATATTTTTCTAATTTTTTTTTTGTTTTCTTATAAAGCTGGGTGGGACTGGTGTTATATCAGGGTTGTGGCCATGGGAAGGATTAAGGGTGTCTTGGGGAGCCTTTGATGTTCCGGCACTGTACAAATTTGTTGGTAAAGTAGATTAAAAGGCAGACATAACTAGAGAAGAGCGCATTGTGTTGGAGCCCATTCATCGTGTAGTATCAGAACATTTCCAGACGGAACATTTCCCATCCTGGCTGGCGGCTGCAGACAGTAAGATAGTAGCAGTGGTGAGTCTGACACTGAATTTGGTGCTTTCATTTTTTTTTTTTGCCACAGGTGTGGAAGACGAGCTGGCTCTGGCATTAGAGATGAGCAAAAGGGAACACACAGCTGCACCACCCACTGCCACTGGGAACAGGGCATCCCCACGTCCCTTCCAGCGATCTCACAGTGAGTCCTATTTGGCTGCAGACAGTGATGACGAAGACGAGGATCTGCAGCTTGCGATGGCCTACAGCCTGTCCGAGATGGAAGCGGCGAGGCAACACAGTGCAGGTGTGCGGAGCAGAAAGAGAGCAGGGGAAGGACAGAACCAGGGAATAGAGGGGCAGCAGGCAGTGGGGCCACGGGGTCTCCAACCAGCAGCAGAATGCAGGGGGCACCAGTCAGCAGATCACAGGGGGCAGCAGCCTGCAGGAGAGGGAAATCTGGACGAACACCCAACAGCTGAGAATGAGGGCAAAGATGAGAAATACGGCAAGAGCAGATGCTGTATATATTGATTCTTCAGCTGTGACCAGATAGCTCAGGAATTGCTGAGAATGATGGGAATTGTAGTCCAACACATAACCACCTTTTCCTGCCTGCTTTGTAATATTGAAAAAGTCATACGTATTAGGCACTTGGTTGGTGAGTGTGGTCACTGAATGTGGTAGAGGGGTTGTATGTGGCCTTTTGATGTGGATATCACAACTCGTAACCCACATCACTGTATAAGAAAGTGGAGCAAACCAGTCCTCTAAGCATAGAGTAGATGATGGTACAGTAAATAAACCATCCCACTCCCTTCGGTAATCTAACATTTATAGGAGGCTTCTCCTGCCTCCCAGTGCAGTAAGCTTGCTCTGGATATTATGTCACTCTGGGCTTGTGACCCCCTTATACTAAGTGTATATAGAAATGTAGTTCCCAATTTCCCTAGACCCATATAAAGGGGACGTATATGCAGACCAGATCTCTAAGTGACGGAGTCTTCTAGGAATTTTATTATTTAAAGGGGAACTATCACCCCTGTACAAGTCTGGTTCATAATAATCTTCATATAGCGATAAGCTGTAATAGTTGTTTTATTTTCTTATACAATGCAGGCTAGGGCGAAATTTAAAGTTTTAAAAATGAGCCGGGGCCTTACTTCCGGACAGATTGCTGGTACAACTCTACCCCACAGCCTGTCAATCTTCATCTGCTCCCCTCCCCTCTTACCGCCTCGTTCCAGCCTCCTCCAATGACGGAAGATTTCTCCATGTAAGCTGGAGCGCTCTCATTATGAACCAGACTTGTATAGGGGTGATAGTGCCCCTTTAAATAAAAAGTGCCAAGTGTGAGTAGAGGGAGAACCCCTTCATTTGATATAAATATGTAGGGTTAAAAGGCTGTAAAATGTACCTATATCTCTCTAGAATATGGGGAGAAACCACTAAAAAAAGAGACAATAGAAGAAACCTACAAAAACCTCCATATGGGGTGAGAAATGTAAATTAAACTATAGATAAGCCTAAAAATCAAACGAGAGAGGCTTAGTGCTACATACTGTTACACCTAATATCTCAAAGTAGAACGATACAGTATAAAAAGAGTTAAAAACCAATACGAGAATTATAACAGAAATGGTGTAATAACCATGACGAATAGAGCACTCTCAGGACTTGGCAGAAAAATGGTGTCTTGAGGAAGGCCCTTTAGGGGTTGAAAACACAATTTTTCTGCTAAGCATGTCCTGAGAGTGCTCTTTTCATCGTGGTTATACCATTTCTTATTTTATATTAAAGGGACAGTTATGTCCCAGAAACATTGTCTCCAGTTTTGTAGAGGTTAAAATAATAAACAATATGCTCCAAATCCGATCTCTCAAACCGCTATGGTTTGAGAGATATAGGTATTGAAAGTTCTCCCCTTCTCCTGATGTCAGCTGTAAAGCTGACAGCAGGAGATTTGAGTCATGTGACTGGCGGAGGCTCTGCGGCAGAGCTGAAATCTCATAATTTAAAAAGAATTGCTTCACTGGAACGGTCTACAAAGTGTGCTTGCAAACCAGGAACACTTTGTAGACCTTTCCAGTGTAGTAACTACTTTGATATAACGAGATTTCGGCTCTGCTGCAGAGCCGCAGGCTGGGCCCCAGACCGGGATCTCCTGCTGTCAGATGACGTCAGGAGAAGGGAAGGGAAGGGGAACTTTCAATGCCTATATCTCTCAAACCATAGCGGTTTGAGAGATAGGGTTTGGAGCATATTGTTTATTATTTTAACCTCTACAAAACTGGAGTCAATGTTTCTGGGACATTAGTCCGTACCCCTCTGGCACTCAAGGGGTTAAACTTGACTGTTTTAACACTTTGTGTGCCAGAGGGATATCCATCACATTGTAATACACTGGTCACCCCTATAGTGCTCAAAAGGGTTAAACCTCTCAAAAATGTCTTTCAATTGCAGAACTTCATTGCAAATCTTCAACACTTTTTTTTTTTTTTTTTTTTTCCTGCACAGCAATGTGTTTGGCAACAAAAGGGTTAGCAAAATCACTGTCACAAGAACTGTTTTCACTTGCTAAATCCACTTTTCTCTTTCCATGCCACAGGGAAATGCAGTAAAACTCTTCAGCGGGTTGCGCATCTGTCCGGCCGTGTAAAGGCGATTATGTGCAAATGAGAGAAGCAATTCTTGGTCAAAACAAAGTCCAAATTCCCATTGATAGAAATGGGCTTATTAAGTGCTACGGAGGTCTCCAATACTTTGCAATGCATTGGAGACCTCTCTAGCATTTAAAGTGGAAATGTCACCTTCATAATATTGCCCCCCAATCCTTTACTATTGTAGCGATAGGTAAAGCCATAGTTTTTATAATGCTGAAAGTCCGCGTTAAAGGGATAGTAATACTTCGTTTTAACTTTATTTTATTTTGTAGGCATTAAAAAAACATGAAGAATGATATAAGTCTTAACTCTCAAACATTTATGGTTTGAGAGATATTCACAAGCAAAGTTCCCCTCCTGCCCCTTTTACCTAATGTAAGCCATCTCTTCTCAGGTGTGGAATCCAGTCCATAGACCAGACAGATAACAGAAGGGGACAATCTTTTTCCTATGAGAACAATGAAAGCCCTGCCCCCCTTGACAAGCTTTTCAGGTTTTTCCCTTATCTTAATTGAAGATTGTCCCTCTCTGCAGTCTACCTGGGCACCTCCCTTCTGCTCTGAGGTGAACAGTGTTACATCAGTAAAAGGGGCAGGAGGGGGGATACTTTGTCATTGAATTACTCTTGAACTACAACAGAAATTGAAATAACACTCTCCAAAGTCCAAATACTATGATGATTAATTAGAGCTGCTTTTATTATGAAACATTACTATCCCTTTAAGTAAAGCAGCTACTTCTGTAGGCATCCAGCAGACATCTTAGAGGTAAGGTACCTCCGGAATCTGCGCTTTGTGTCCCGTTCACTGCCCGGATTGGTGTATGGTTACCTTAAGATAACGGAAGTTGCTGAAGGCGCACAGAGCTTCTCTCGTAAGCTCTTTGCCCTGGATGCCTACAGAAGACGTTTATTTTCTTTAATAAAGCGGACTTTTCCATCATAATAGAAGTTTAGCTTTACCTATCGCTACATTAGTAAAGGATTGGGGGGGCAATATTATGAATGTGATTATTTCCCTTTAAGGGTTTAAAACACCCATTTAAATAGCCATTTTATTTGTCTTGGTGCATGAAGTTGATTTGCCCCAGAATTGCTCAGTTTTAGAATTCTATTGGCTGCTTCACAGCTTGCCCAGTCGCTGCTTCTGAACATTTTGTAAAATGTGCGGTTAAAGTGAAACAAACATTTTATAGCTTGGATGAAATTAAAGGAGCTTTCTTATTCGTCTATATTTTGTAGGCATTCTTTATTTAAAAGTATAGTTTGAGGTACTTAAAGAGGACCTGTTACCTTGATTTAAGTCTGTATATTTAAAAACTGCCTGTCCTGTTAGCATACAGTAACAAGCAAGAGTATCTTTTTAACTGTACATTTGCTGGTCTTTTGGCTAATTGCAGTACCAGTGATGTTTCATATGCTACTTAAGGGTTTCAGGGGCATTTCATATGTTAATTAAGCTCTGTGCTGCACCAGGAGCCTTTCCCTTTCCCAGAAATAAGGATGTATATTCCCTAAATTATATATCTGCTGGAGTTTTTTTTAAGTTTCTAAATGTGTAAAATTAAAAAATGTGGTTTTCCTTAAACTGAGAAAGTTAATGCAAATGTGGCAGTACTGGCTGTCATGCCAGATACTAACATTACACTCTCCCTCCCAACTGCCACTTCCTTCCAGGAAGTACTGGTAAGCTTGCATACAGTAACAATTAATGCTAAATATCTCTTAAACTCTAGTTTTAATTAAAAGAATGGCTAAAAAAAACACAATTCTGAAAGGCCTTTTAAAATCATCCAAGTCATTATAAAGTTCTTTAACCCTTTGAGTGCCAAAGGGGTATGCAGCACAAAGCATTTCTTACATCCCTGGCACTCAAAAGGTTAGAAGACACTAATGCAAAAAATACAAGTCACTAGTAAATGAAAGTATTTTACACCCAGATATAACTTTAAAAATGTTCATAGCTTTTATTTAATTTAAAGTGGAACTTTCATCAAAATTAAATTGCCCCCCCCCCCAAATCATTATTACCATAGAGATACTGGTATAAATGCTGAGTTAGTCCAGCAGTATTGAGAAATACAACCTGTTAGGCAGGCATCAGTGGGCAACAGCGCAGACTTCTTGCAGAAAAGGCATCTGTGAGTCTGCACTGTTTGTCCCGTTCACCTCCAGGATTAGTGAGTGGAGTTCCTTGGTACCTTAAAGTGATAGTAATGTCATAAAAAAAGGATATTAACTATATGGTAGATACAGTTAAAAGAGAGTACTTGCACTTATTCATATCTCTCAAACTGGCGGCTCTTCAGCAGCGCCAACGTAGCAATACCCAAAATTAAATACTTCATCAGAACGGTCTACAACGTGTGCCTGGTTTGCAAGCACACATTGTAGACCGTTCTGATGAAGTATTTATCTTTAGATATCGTTATATCGGCGCTGCTGAACAGCCGAGTCTGGTCAAGCAACCAGAATCTGCTTCTGACAGCTTTACAGCTCATCAAACAGAAAGGGGGGGACCAGAGAACTTTATTTTCCTATATCTCTCAAATCATAACTGTTTGAGAGATACAAATAAGTGCAAGTACTCTTTTATTTGTATCTACCATATAGTTAATACTTTTTTTTCTGACATTACTATCCCTTTAAGGTACAGAAAGGGCCTGGTGGCACAGGCGCACAGATGAGTCTACAGAAAGATCCCTGCTGTTGATGCACGACAAACAAGTTGTATTTCTCAATAACACCGGACTTATTCAGGATAATAAAAGTATTGATGCATATCGCTATGGTAATAAGGATTTGGGGGCAATTTAATCTTGATGAACGTTCCACTTTACGATATTGCATGCCATGTTCTATGGGCTTAGGAAGTAAGTTTCCTTTGCACATGTGCACACTTCGTTCTGTCTCTTTGAGCTCTGAAGGGCAGGTTAACTACTTTTAGAAAAAAACGTTTTGTAGGACTTTTCCTGCTGAGTAAAACAAGGGAACACCACCTACTGGGAGAGGTTTTGTTAACCCCTTAAGGACCAGCGATCCTTGGCGACACACTGGTAGACGTGACCTGTTATGCGTACCGGTGCACCGCTTTGGGGCCTAAGAGACAACTCCAGTCTTGGAGCGGTAAATTTTAGGCCCTGTTTTTACTTACAGCGCTCCCGGTAGAGCACTATAAGTAAAAAGTACGTGACGTACTATGACTGTCACCGGTCCTTAAGGTCATAGCATGTCATCTGGTCCTTAAGGGGTTAAAAAGTTATTACCGATTTAAAAAAAAATTATTGGCTGTTTAACCCTTTGAGTGCCAGAGGGGTACGCAACGCATTGCAGAGCAATGCGTTGCGTACCCCTCTGGCACGCAAAGGGTTCAATTAATTTGTTAACCGTAGTGCTAGCTAGTGTCAATACTGCATTTTTTTTAAATTGCTCTCTTTATGGGAGTGTTGGGCCTTAGACTAAAGCTCTGCATAAAAAGTGCTTGTATTGGCTTCACGTTTTCATGACACTTTGAACTGTAATCACTGTATAGTGAAGCATCTCCAATCATTGGCAGAGCCCTTCCTTTACTTAGCAGGATAATCTCTGCATTAGGGATAGTGGACCTTTGTCCTCCAGCTGCCGGATACTGCCCTTCCCATCCTTCCCAACCAGCCTTAGGCTGATAAAGGATGATAGGAGTTATAGCCGAACAGCTGGAGGGCCAAATGTTTACTATCCTTGCTCTGCAATGTGTTTTCCACGACATAAACTTACAATTCGTTTAAAGTTGAATTAACCCTTAATAAACCCACTTAATTTACTATGGCCAGTAAATTCTAATGACCCTTATGAATCTTACCCCTTGGCACTTTGGTCATAAAATCTTCAATCCATTCTGGATGTCACGGCTTTGGGGGCGGCCATGGCAATTGCTAGCTGGACCACAGGCTTTTACTGCTCTGAGGTCCAGAGAGGTACACAGAACATTGCGAAGCCTCTGGTCCTTAAAGTGTTAAAGGGATAGTAATACTTTTAGACAAGCTTTAATATTCTTATTAAATAAATCAAGTCAATCGAAGTCTTTTTGCTATAACTTGTATAGTTTTTTGTGTAATAGCGATGTAAAGTTCCCCCCTCCCGCCCTTTTTATCCACGTTAGTGATCTAGCTGACAAACTTGGATTCTGGTGCCAGGACCAGACGGCTCGTCTGCAGAGCCGAAATAATATTGCACACAGAGAATCTTCATGAGAGCGGTCTACTGCCTCAAACCAGGCGCACCTTGTAGACTGTTCTCATGAAGATTCTCTTTGTATACAATGTTATTGCGGCTCTGCAGACGAGCCGTCCGGTCCCGGGACCAGGATCCAAGTTTGTCAGCTAGATCGCTGATGTTGCTAAAAGGGGCTGGAGGGGGAACTTTACATTGCTATTACACAAAAACTATACAAGTTATGCCAACAAGACTTGTTATTTAATAAGAACAATATTAAAGCATGTCTAAATGAAGTATTACTATCCCTTTAAATAGCTTCATACACTGCCTGCATCAGTTTGGGGGGGGGGATGCCAGCAACTGTCATGGTCTCCTCCATGGACATAACGACCAGGACTGATTTAAGATGCTGTCTTGAACAAATGCACAACAGCATCATCTATAGGGATCATTAGGATTTCCTGGTCATCATAAGGTAATTGGGGATTATTAAGTGATGTTAATTTTCCTTTCAGCATTGACACAATTCCTTACTTTGGGATCCGTTGAGCAGTCATTTTTTTCCTGCCGTCCCTGTGCGTGATCCACAGTTTGGGTCCTTGCTCCCTTGTGTGCCCTCACTTCTGACTTGCTAGTCATTGCCATACGCTGTCACCACAAGCTCTTCCATGTGGACACTACTGAATGTTCTGCTTCTTTCATTAGGTGTGTTCTGAGACTGGAGTCACACAATTCTGTCCCACACCTTAACATCGCTGAGATGCAGTTTGCCTTTGTGGAGCACAACCAAAAAAAAAAAAATGTCCCCTGTCCCATGCACTTAATGCGCTTGGCATAAGATGGAACTTCCTTCACACACTCTGCACTGGAATTCTTCTTGGACTTGAATAACCATTTGTGGGATATGACTATGAAATAGCTGGGGAACGAATTGATGATGGGGTGGTGAGGGGTGAAAAAGGGCTGGACCCTACGGGAGTGTTACATGCATAGTGTTTGCTGTGTGTATATCGGGGGATGTACATGCTTGCTTTAAAGATATTATTTTATATAAAGTTGTATGTAGATGTGTGTACAGTTGTTCTGACCTTGGCTTTATTTACTAAAGTATTCTAACTCTGACCACTTGTTATCATTCCACTGGATTGTTGTGTAATGAACACGTTGGATACTACAGAGATCTTAGCACATTAACTCACTGACTGCCAGAGATGTCTCCAATGCATTGATTCGCAATACATAGGAGACGTGTCTAGCTTCCATAACACCTTGAAGAGAGACATTTGTTGCATTAACCTTGTGGTTCTCAAACTAGGTTCCTTGAAGTACAAGCACTTTGATGGAATAAATGTAAGTAATGGTGGACAATAGAACAAGACAGAGGTGACAGTATGTGTGTGATTCTTTGACTGAGTGGACAGTGGAATAAGGCTGGGTTAGCAAACAGCACTGGTGATCAAAGAATCACACATAAACAGTGGAACAAGACTGGGTTGGCAGACTGTGTTTGTCTTTCAGCCCAGATAGTTCCTCTTAAGCCCTTAAAGGGATAGTAATACTTCGTTTTAACTTTATTTTATTTTGTAGGATTAAAAAAAAAATGAAGAATTATATAAGTCTTATCTCTCAAACCTTTATGGTTTAAGAGATATTCACAAGCAAAATTTCCCCTCCCGCCCCTTTTACCTAGTGTAAGCAATCTCTTCTCAGATGTGGAATCCAGTCCATAGACCAGACAGATAACTGCAGCGGACAATCTTCTTCCTATGAGAACAATGAAAGCCCTGCACCCCTTGACAAGCTTTTCAGGTTTTTCCCTTATCTTAACTGAAGATTGTCCCTCTCTGCAGTCTACCTGGGCACCTCCCTTCTGCTCTGGCTGAGCAGTGTTACATCAGTAAAAGGGGCGGGAGGAGGACACTTTGTCATTGAATTACTCCTGGACTACAACTCTGACAGAACTGAAATAACACTCTCCAAAGTCCAAATACTATGATGATTAATTAGAGCTGCTTTTATTATGAAACATTACTACCCCTTTAAGTAAGATGGTGGGAATTCTGAATAGTACTCAGTGTTCTCATTCATAAGCAGAGATTTAACTTTATTGCCCCCTTAAGAGGGATAGTAATGTTTCATAATAAAAGCAGCTCTAATTAATCATCATAGTATTTGGACTTTGGAGAGTGTTATTTCAATTCTGTCAGAGTTGTAGATCAAGAATAATTCAATGACAAAGTATCCCCCTTCCGCCCCTTTTACTGATGTAACACTGTTCAGCCAGATCAGAAGGGAGGTGCCCAGGTAGACTGCAGAGTTGGACAATCTTCAATTAAGATAAGGGAAAAACCTGAAAAACTTGTCAAGGGGGACAGGGCTTTCATTGTTCTCATAGGAAGAAGATTGTCCCCTGCTATTATCTGTCTGGTCTATGGACTGGATTCCACATCTGAGAAGAGATGGCTTACACTAGGTAAAAGGGGCGGGAGGGGAAACTTTGCTTGTGCATATCTCTCAAACCATAAAGGTTTGAGAGATAAGACTTATATCATTCTTCATGTTTTTTTAAAGCCTACAAAATAAAATAAAGATAAAACAAAGTATTACTATCCCTTTAAACTGTACTTAAAGTGATAGTAACAAATTAAATTACATACATTTAATTTGGTACATATTTAAAAAAAAATTAATTGTGCCGTTTCCGATCTCCCAAACCTTTATGGTATAAGTCTGCAAAGTTCCCCCTTCCCTCCCCTTGTGCTGACGTCAGCTTTCTAACTTAGAGACAGAGATCCCAGTCTATAGACCGTCCTACGGCTCTTCAGCAGAGCTGTGATCACGGTAGTTACTTCCTTTGAACGGTCTACAACTTGTGCTTGCAAACCAGGCACACGTTGTAGACCATTCAAATTAAGTATTTCTTTGTAACTACCGTGATCACGGCTCTGCTGAAGAGCCGCAGGACGGTCTATGGACTGGGATCTCTGTCTCTAAGTTTGAAAGCTGACGTCACCACAAGGGGATGGAAGGGGGAACTTTGCAGACTGATATCTCCAAAACCATAAAGGTCTGGGAGACTGGAAACGGCACAATTAATATCTGCCAAATTAAATGTATGTAATTTCATGTATTACTATCACTTTAATTTCTAAAGGGGAGATGCATACTCCTTGCTGAACCAACCTCAAGATTATGTTAACGTGGAACTAACGATTTCAACCCTTAGAGTGCTAGAGGTGTATGCAGTGCATTGCTCCAATATGTGTTGCATAACGCTCTGGCATTCAGAGGGTTACAAACTGTAGTTTGAGGTCAGTTTATGCAGGTTAGACAGTACTGCCTGGCATGTCAGCCAGGTGCTAACATTCCACACTGCACCCCCTCCCAACTGCTACTTTTTGCTGCCATACACTAAATTCCATACTACTCTCCCTCCCATTTCTTGGCTGTAGATACTGGGGTGAATGTATTTTGGTGATTCCACCCTAAATCAGGAGTTGGAATTTGTTTGTTTTTGTCCTTGGTTCCGGTGCCTGCTTAAAGCTGATTAACTTGGATATTTACACTAGAATTCCTCCACTTAATGTCACTTTGCACTGATAAGAAAGTATGAGGATGGCTATGCACTAATAAATGTAGAGGAAATGGTTCTAGTATACACCATATCCCTGCCATACTATGAGGATGATACCGAGGCTTGCTAACATTAATGTTCTAGCTAAGGTGGAGATTAAGTACAACATTCATACCCTGTATTAGTCACTGGACTTACAGGCTAATCACCAGAGGCTCTCAGCAGAGCCGAGATCTCGTTATTGAGAAAGAACTCCTTCACTGGAATGGTCTACAAAGTGTGCCTGGTTTGCAAGTACACTTTATAGTCCGTTCCAGTGAAGGATTTCTTTCTCAGTAACTTTATCTCTGCTCTGCTGAAGAGCCTCCGATGGTCCCGGGACCGGATTCCCCTGCAGTCAGCTAGAGCGCTGACATCAGGGAAAGGGAAGGGGGGGGGACTTTAACTACGATTATCTCGCAAACCATAAAGGTTTGAGAGATGGGACTGGCGGCATTTAGCTTAAGTTTTTATTGTTGCAAGATTGTGTTTTTTTTTTTTTTTTTTTTTTGGTTTTTTTTTATTTATTTTTTTTATAAAAATTACAGTACTATTCCTTTAACCCTCTGAGTACTGAGGGGGTACAATGCATTGTGAAGCAATCCATTCCCCATCTCTGGCACTAGAAGGGTTAACGATAAATGGGAGGAGAAATAATGCACTGATGCTTTCAAGGCATCCCTCCATTTAATGTCAAGGGGCACTTGAGGATGGTGGTTGGGAATCTTAGTCTGTGAAGTGTTTTATTTATCAGTTACTGGGTACCCACGTTACACAGGACATCAATCCATTGAGGACAAGCTGGTATACAATGCATGCCCAGTTAGTGCACTGGCTGTTCTTGCGAAGGAACTTATTGTACTGTTTTCTGGCAGCCTGGGGAAATGCAGGTTAATAAACGTATCTTAAAAGGATAGTAATGCCTGCTATTAAGAAATGTTAATACTGTAGACATTAAACATAAATTCAGTGACGTATGTGTTCTCTCAAACACATATGGTTTGAAAGATATAAGCTGCTAAAGTTTCCCCCTCCCTCCCCTTTCACAGTTTTCTTTTAAAAGGTTGCATGCTAAAGAGTGTACGACCAAAAGATACATTAACCGTGTCGTCAGAATGATAACGACGACGTGAGAATCTGGCACGGCATGACATTGCGAGATTCTCACGTCGGGTGGTGAGAGGTCTCTTCCCAGTCGGTTACTGACTGCCGGTCTTCAGACTGCGGTAGACTGAGATCAAGGCAACAGAGGGAGAGTGCGAGACAGAAAGCAGAGCACAGGACAAAAGAGTGCATGAATAGGGGAGAAAGAATGCACCCCTCTGGCACGCTCCATCTCACTGGTGTGTCCCTTCTTGCATTCTCTCCCCTCTTCACGCACTCTTTTGTCCTGTGCTCTGCTTTCTCTCCCTCCCTCCGTTGCCTTGAACTGGGGTTAAAGAGGCAATTTCTTTTTTTTTTTTTTTTTTTAAATACGGCATGCTGTTAGAGGACTAGAACATTGTACAATCCCTGCTAGTAGGGTTGCACCGATACTGGTATCAGGATCGATACCGGCATTTGCGCGAGTACTCGTGCAAATGCGGCCGATGCCGGCACTGATACCCTTTGTCAGGGTCAGTGCTGCAGAGAGGGAGCCGCTCACAATGCTCCCCGGTCGCCTGTCTCCCTCCTGCAGCGTCGGAGTGTTACTGCGGGTTACCATGGCAACGCTCCGACGCTGAGAACAGCAAGAACCTGGCAGAGGAGGATAAGGCAGGCAAAGGGGGATAAATAGAGGCAAGATGGGGCATCAAGAGCAGGTGAAGAAAGAGGCAGAGAGTGGTCAAGAGGGAGAAAGAGGCAAAAGGGACTAAAGGAGAAAAAGAGGCAAAAGGAGGAAGGATCAGGAGACAAAAGGAGGGGGATCAGGACGGAGAGAGAGGCAAAAGGGTGGGATCAAGAGTCAAGGAGGGGGACAAAGGGGGATCAAAAGGGAGAGAAAAAGCCAAGGCAAAAGGAGGGAGCTCAAGAGGGGGAGAAAGAGGCAAAAGGGGAGAATCAAGAGTCAGGAGGTGGTGTATGTATGTGTGTGTATATCCAAATGAAAGAAGGGGGGGCAGCACCCGTGGGTCTTCTTAAAAGGATTTATTTAAAGCTGTTTAGGCACAAAAATGGTCTAAACAGCTTTAAATAAATCTGGAAAACTGGCAAATGACCGCAAAAAAAGTATCGGTAATTGGTATCGGTGAGTACTTGAAAAAAGTATCGGTACTCATACTCGGTCTTAAAAAATTGGTATTGGTGCATCTCTGCCTGCTAGGATAGTGCACAGCATTGATTAACCCCTCAGCTGCTGGGACAGTGCACAGAATCAATAAACCCCTCCTCTGCTAGATCCCTAATCAGCATTAACCCTTCAAGTCTGAAGACCGGGAGTCAGTAACTGACTGGGCTGTGACCTCTCACTACCCGAGATGAGAATCTCGGGCTGTCATGCAGTACGAGATCCTCATGTTGACATTTTTATTCTGATGACATGGGTATCCCCTTAACGACATATGACTTACCAGGTAAGTCCCGCAAAAACTGTCACTTAGTGACAGAGGACGTACCTGGTAAGTCACGGAAGTCTGCGTCTCCGTGCGGCTGCACGCCGCTCAGAGACTCAGGACTTCTTTGAAAAAAAAAAAAAAAATGTTAGGCGGGCATTAACGTGACAGCCGCGTACGAACGCGGCTGTCACTAAGGGGTTAAGGTCCGACGATCCCGCAGTGTCTGGTCCTTTAAGGACCAGATAGACGAGTTCGACGTGCCGTCCCACGTGACTGATCACTTGGGGCGGCACATCGAAAGGAGGACTGAATGAGATCGCTCCAGTCTTGGAGTGATCAACTTCAGTCCACGGTATTACTCACCGCGCTCCTGCAGGAGCGCTGTGAGTAAAAGTACGTGACGTACCAGGACCGTCACTGGTCCTTACAGGACGCGAAGGGGTTAATGTATGTTTTGGTCTTGCGCTCTTTCACGTGCAACTTTTTAAAAGGATACCCCTTTCACAGATATCAGCCTCTAGTTGACAGAAGGAGATCCTGGTCCTGGGACCGGTTGGCGGCTCTTCAGCAGAGCCGAAATAGCGCTATCCATTTTTGCATTGCATACCCCTCTGGCACTCAAAGGGTTAATGCATCAGTGTAAATGTGAGGAAATTGTCTCCTGTAATTGCTTTGCTCTAGAATTACCTTTTCTTTAGTGCTAATGGCCCAGCACTTTGTGTTAACCCTTTGAGTGCCAGAAGAGTGCTCAATGTGTAAATGAACACTAACCTGAAAATGGTGTATATACCTTTAAATATCACGTTCTTACAGCAGATGTAAAAAAAAAATTGCCTTTTCAACGCATGTTAGACTGCCTTATAAAAAGTGCATTTTGTTAACCCTTTGAGTGCTAGAGGGGTATGCAACTCTTTTAGTCACAGACTGGTACATTGTCTCAGGCATTTTACAGACAATTAAGCACAATCATTTCTGAGACTTCTGACAAGATTGTTATGGGAATCTGTCGGGCGAATGTAGGCATTTCCCAGTGCAGCGACCTACCTTTGCCCAGGATACACACTACAAGCAGGAATAGCAGACTCCAGTCCTCAAGAGCTATGCGCAGTGCGTACTTTCAGGATATCCCTGAATGAGCACAGGTGGACCAATTAAGATGACCCCCTAACTGGTCCATTTGTACTCCAGTGGGGGTAGTGTGAATACATGCACTGTTGGTAGTTCTTGAGGACCAGGGCTGGCCTAATCCTACACTGCAGGTTATGACTGTAGTCCGAACTGGTGGATAATCTATGGCAATGGAGGCCCCATAGCATGTGCAGTGAATTGCTTTCACTTACACCATTTCCACTACTCTTTTAGTCCATTGATATAAGCAAGGCAAGGAGTAGGGGAAGTGGCCAATCAGAAGAACCAACAGACTGCCACCTTATCCTCCCATTGGTGCAAGCAGTATTCAGGGGAGGAAATCTGGCCTACCTAGCTTGGTATGACATTAGGCAGGCAAGGGAGTGAACATACACTACTGAGCTTCATTCATAGTGGAATACGTGTTGTGCATGCAATCCAAGAGAACCATGTAAAGACAGTAATGGCTGCCCCCACAGAGCATATGTACGACTAGATACTAGGCCTCAGAGAACAAATAGACAGCGGCTAATAAAGATTTACGGGTACTTAGATGTACATAACCCCATCTTTTTAGGCATCAGTGTTTCTTAAACCCTTTAAGTGCCAGAGCGGTATGCAACACAACTTGTTGGATACTTCACTGGTATTCAAAGGTTTAAAGGGATAGTAACACTTAATATGTAAAATATATATTGTAGTTTTTATCCTCCAGAGTAAAACCAGAATAGAACCACCTCTGAGGTGTTTTATTCAAAAGTTATTGCTGCTCAAACTTGAAATTTATTTTAGGTGTAGAATCACAGTGGCCTGAAATTGTACAGTGGTGATGTTGCTACATCATCCTATAGACAGCTCTGGTCAGTTGTCCACACACCTCCATAGGATGTTATAGCAACAGCGCCTCTGTGCGATTTCAGGGCACTGACATACGGCACCTGAAAAAAAAAATTCAGGCTGGAGCTGCGATAACCTTTGAATCAAGCAGTTCTCAGGAGTGAGAGTACCCTTGTTTTATTGAGGATAAACTCTACAGTCTATAGAATTTTACATATTAAGTGTTACCATCCATTTAATGGGTTGGTAATGCCTGTTTATAAATGTATTTAATATTGTAGAGGTTACAAAAATAGTATTTGGAGAAAGTGCCATCTCTCAAACCTTTACCGTTTGAGAGATATTCCCTGCTAAACTTATCCCTCCCCTTCTCTTGACGTCAGTGAGGTGCTGACAGCAGGAGGTCTCGGTCCTGGGACCAGCCGGCGGCTCTGCAGCAGAGCCGAAATCTCTTTATTTAAAAAGAATTACTTCATTAGAAGGGTCTACAAAGTGTGCCTGGTTTGTAAGCATACTTTGTAGACCGTTCCATTGAAGCAGTTCTTTTTAAATAACGCAATTTCGGCTCTGCTGAAGAGCCTCCTCGAGTTGGCCGACTCGAATCTCCTGCTGTCAGCTTTACAGCTGCCAGCAGGACAAGGGGATCTTTAGTGGCGAATATCTCTCAAACTTTCAGGGTTTGAGAGATTGCATTTTCTCCAAATACTTTATTTTTGTAACTTCTGCAATATTAAATAAAGTTATAAACGAGCATTACTGACCCTCAAGCCCATTGTATTATGCTACTCGAGGAGTGATCACTTCATGTTCTGTAAAGTTAAATGCAACCTCAAACGAGTGTGAAGACTTTCAACAGGAGGGGAAACCTGGTGTAGTTAATATTTAACCCCTTCTCTACAAGAGAGATCTTTACGTCATTGTCAGAAAATGTATTGGAGGTATCTAACATACAAGGAATGACATGATGTTATACCGTGCCCAGGCCCAGCAGAGAATTAAGCAGCTGTATCCACCATTGTTAGGGTTGCCACCCAGCTGGTATTTTACCGGCAGGCCAGTAAAAAATTGGCTTCTGTCCAATGTTAAGTCTATGGAGAGAATGCCATGGCCATTTTTTTTTATTTATTTAAGACAAGGTGGCAACCCTAACCATTGTTCCATACAGATGTCCAGCTTCACTGTACACAGGTCACACATAAGACAAGAGCCATTTGTTTGCAGTTGCACAAACCCAACACAAATACTTTATTCACATCAAGATACAAAATTAAAGTCTATTATATTTCTCTAGAAATTATTCTCTTTTTGGTGATGGCAAATTTAATGCGATATGTATGGTATGGAGAGAAGTAAGGCAGAGATAGTTAACCCTTTGGGTGCCAGAGGCTCTCAAAGGGTTATGGAGCTTTCTGAGCTCCAGCTTTCCGCCCACATGTGATCCTTTAAAGGTGGGTGCAGCATAAAGTGTGGGGACGAGCAGCGTGATCACCGGGGAGGAGAAATGACCCACACAAGCAACAACATAGAAAACATAATACTGAACGCAGGACTGGAGTGCAATACACTTTGGATGAGAGACAGCCAACTGTCAGACCTTCAGCTCTTCACCGCTAGAACTCCTATTGTCTCCACATCCTCCCTGTTATGTCATGCTTTAAAGGGGAACGCGCACCTCTAGAAAAGTTCTCCTCATCGTAATGTTCCTTTTAATCCGTGTATATATATATATATATATATATATATATATATATATATATATTATTAATGCAGGATAGCCTGAGATTTAACATGTTAAAAATAAGCCGGTGATGTCAGTTCTGGACAGGCAGCGGGACAGCTCTGTATTACAAGCTATGAATCTTCGCCTTTTCCCCCTCCAGCAGCGCCTCGTTCTCACCTCCTCCAATGTCAGAGTATTTCTCCATGTGAGTCTGAGTGCTCTCTCACCAATGAGAACACGCCAGTTCACATGGAGGAAGCCTCTGATGGAGTAGGAGGTGGGAATGAGGTACTACTGGGGAGGGGAAGAGGCGAAGATTCATAGCTTGTAATACAGAGCTGTCCCGCTGTCTGTCCAGAACTGACATCACCGGCTTATTTTCAACATGTTAAATCACAGGATACCCTGCATTCAAGTAAAACAAATAAAAATATAGATTACAGATTACCTCAAAAGGAATATCACGAGGAGGAGAACTCTATTTATAGAGGTGTTTGTTCGTTCCCCTTTAATGCAGTAATGCTTCTACCCTATCCTATAAACTTAAGATAAATGCGCTATTAACCCTTTAGGTGTCAGATGTGTCCAGCATGTCGCAATGCAATGGGGCACTCAGAGGGATAAAGGGGCCATTTATTAAATATAATCTAAAGTGACAAACTGAACGGTGATCAGCAGAGATCTTCCACTGCAGTAACCACCCAGTAGAGGTCGTCCTGTATCACCCCTAAAACTGCAATCAATCCCATCTCCATGAATGGAGTAGAGTTATGGAAGTCCTTCCTATATGCAGTATTGACTGTATTGGGGGGGTGATGCACTAAGAGCGATGCTACGGCGATGTGGGTGAACACATCCATTTGGCAATGGTGACACTGCCATATGCACTAAGAATTAGGTATGCAAAGGGGGGAGGGGTTGAATCTAATAATTAACGTGGAGGGTTAAGGAAATGCTGGTGGGAAAGTGGATAGGATCTTCTCCAACTTCAGCACCACGAACAGCATCTCTTCCTGAGCCCTTTCAGTGCCATAACGATGTGGATTGTACACTCCTGTGGCACTAAAAGGGTTCCACAATGAGAAAATGGCAGAGAAGCTGTATACAGAGCTTCTGTACTGGCTGATAGGACTATCCACTGATCAGCTGCTTCAGTTAAACACAGAACTCTGCAATGGAGAGTACAGTCAGTACAGAACAGCAGAGAAGCTGTGATATATGGCTTCTGTGTCATTTTCTTATTTCGGAACCCTTTTTAATACCACAGGGGTGTGCAATTCATAGCCTTACGGCCCAGAAACAGGTAAAGGAGGGCAGCTGCCATCTCTTCTCTTTAGCAGAGACATCAAAAGGTCCACTGGCTCCATGGGGTGCTGGAGGAAGATCCCAGCATCGCTAACCTCAGGCTGGCGATGTTGGTATGTAAACTGGCAGCAAAGACTGCTATCAGAGCTTAGAGCATGTGGCGAACAGCCATGTTAACATAGAAACACACCCACATGAATACAGCATTGGCTTATTAACCCTTTGAATCCCAGAGGGGTACTGTGCAACGCGTTGCATATCCCTCTGACACTCAAAGGGTTAAACTGCATTTCCATATTCAAAAGAGCTCTTTTTGAGCAATATGATAAACCTGTTGAAGGCATGGCGGATTCATGTTGATGCTGGCGGATCGCGGTGGATTCAGGGATATGAGAGCGAAGGCATCTCAGTGCATACTGCCGATATGAATTTGCCACCAAATATCCACCATGGTCTCTTATCCCCCTTTAGTGCATCTCCCCCCCCCCCCCCGCACTCCTCATTACTGCATATTCATGCACTGACCAACTGAACACTCGCTCCTATATAATGCATGCATTATAGTTTAACCCTTTGTGTGCCAGAGAAGTACACAACACATTGCAAAGCAATACACTGCGTACTCCTGTGTCACTCAAAGTGTTAATACATTTTAACCCACTGAGTGCTGCAGGGGACTCCACAGTATTGAGACTAACATACTAAAACAAGCAACAGGAATTTTGGAGCACGAGCGCCAAAGGGCACTAACTAAAATTCCCACTGATTTAAATGGGGCTTTTTAACCCCTTGAATGCTGGAGAGGTCCCCAGTGTATTTCTTCACAATCTATGGGAGATCTTTCTAGCATTCAAGGAGTTAAAAGGAACTTTGAAATTAATGGAAATTTGGGGGATATTTTATGGTCCAGTTGCTTTGCTCCGGTTCCTCTTTGTATACCAGCCCTCCTGTCCATGGTAGAGCATAACGTATAAGAATGCGAAAAACCAATGTATTATTATAGCACAGTCTGTAAAATTAACCCTTTGAGTGCCCGAGAGGCACCACCAATGTGTTGGATACCTCTCTGGCACTCAAAAGGTTAATGACACCTGGGACCACGCTCAGTAACCTCTTGAGTACCAAGAGGGAATGCCCTACCCATGTGCCATGGGGGAGGGGGGCATTCTCCAATTTCTCACTTATTTAAAGGAGGCTGTTAACCCTTGAATGCTATAAAGGACTACAACACATTGCTTCACAATGCGATGAAGACCTCTGTAGAACTCAAGGGGTTAAAAGTGCTATTGAAGGACTGGGTATGTTAATTTCTCCCCTCGGGTGACTATGGTTTGCATGGTTATTGAATACGGTCCCTAGATCGGGAGAGAGACATGGGAACTGCTTCCTTGGTAGAGGGGCACAGAAATACAGAACTGCGTAACCTGAATGAATATCCGCTAAGAGGTGAAGTACGCGAGATGAGGTAGCAAAGGCAGCACAGGTGGAACTGAAGCTCTGAGATGAAAAAACAAGGCATAAGAGGGCATGGAAGGGCAGCCTAGGGGTCCCTGGCATGAGGAGTAGAGAGTACACCAAAATGGGCATCGGCGGGTGGGGAAGCCACCATCCCAATAAGGCAGGCGCAATGTCACAACACCAAATGGGGCAGCCTGGTGCGGGTACCTCTTCTTTATTGTGGTAATGCCTTGAGAATTGCATTCACCTCCTCTGCCACTGCGGTGAGGGCAAACTCAAATTGATCCTGGAAAGGGAGAAGATGAAAATATAGATCAGTATGAGAGGTCAAGAGGAACGTACAGGGGTGTAGGTCAGGTGCAGATGTGCTAAGTCAGTGGTTCTTGTAGTGTGTTCTGTGGAACGGTAGGGTTCCCTGAAGAAGTACAAGGGGTTCCAAAGATGAAATGTAGGCAGATAGTGTATGTGTGTGGTTCTGTGACTACCAGTGGACAGTGGAACAAGACTGGGGTGGCAGTCAGTGTATGTGTGGTTCTATGACTACCAATGGAACAAGGCTCGGATGACAGAAGAGTATGCAACGCATTGCTCTGGCACTCAAAGGGTTAGTAATGTTTCCATAACAGTGAAGCTACGATCCTTCCTTATACGTTGTACTATTGCTCCGTTACGTTGCTAATGGTAAAATCACTCTATTTCCTCTGATATTATATCATTAACCCCTTAAGGATGGCCGATTGCACATGTGGTCATCACTTAAGGACCACGGACCACTTTTTTTTCTTCTGTTTCCAGCTCAGGATTCCCTAAACGGCGTGCAGCCGCGCAGGGAGCCCGGAATTCTATGACGGTCCTGGCACGTCATGGGTCCTTAACTGAAGTCTACCCATGACGTGCCAGGACCGTCAAGGGTCGTTAAGGCAGTGGCGACCTGCGACCGGGCTCGTCACTCCAGGGGCCCGGCCGCCCCCTGCGACCCCCTCGCCCGCATCAGCAGCTCAGCAGATCTCCCATTCGGCACGCCGCTCTAGTAATACAGAGCGCTGGGAGATTACATCATCTCCCAGCCTCTGCATTACTAGAGCAGCGCGCGGGAGCTTCAGTAGTAGAGATCTGTGCCGAAGGAGGTACAGATCTGTTAAGCCACGCCGCTAGACCACCAGGGACTGGAGGTAGGGGCAATGTGGAGATAAAGGGGAAATGTGGAGATGAAGGGGCAATGTGAAGATGGGGGCATTGTGGAAGGGGAAATGTGGAGATGGGGGCATTGTGAAAGGGGCATTGTGGGGATGATGGGGGCATTGTGGAAGGGGCATTGTGGAGATGAAGGGAGCATTGTGGAAGGGGCAATGTGGAGATGAAGGGGGGCATTGTGGAAAGGGCAATGTGGAGATGAAGGGGGCATTGTGGAGATGAAGGGAGCATTGTGGAAGGGGCAATGTGGAGATGAAGGGGGGCATTGTGGAAGGGGCATTGTGGAGATGAAGGGGGCATTGTGGAAAGGGCATTGTGGAGATGAAGGGAGCATTGTGGAAGGGGCAATGTGGAGATGAAGGGGGGCATTGTGGAAGGGGCATTGTGGAGATGAAGGGGGCATTATGGAAGGGGCATTGTGGAGATGAAGGGGGCATTGTGGAGATGAAGGGGGGCATTGTGGAATGGGCATTGTGGAGATGAAGGGGGCATTGTGGAAAGGGCATTGTGGAGATGAAGGGAGCATTGTGGAAGGGGCAATGTGGAGATGAAGGGGGGCATTGTGGAGATGGAGGGGGCATTGTGGAAGGGGCAATGTGGAGATGAAGGGGGCCAATGTGGTCGGGGGGGGGGGCATGGCAATTCTTGCACCAGGGCCCGGTGGCTTCTAGTTACGTCTCTGCGTTAAGGGGTTAATTGTCCCCCTCCAGCCCGTTATGCTGACATCACGCATGGTGCCGCAGAACTGAAGGACGATCGCAACAAGGGGCAAACATCTTTCAGTTCAAGGAAAAACCTGCCCTTCTTCATCAAGGAGTTCAGGGTTTTCCTTATACTGAATGACGGAAGATTGCCCCTCGTGTTTATCTGTCCGGAGGTGGCTTCCTGTACTGTAAAGGGTCGGGGGTCAATTAATAATATAATATCAGAGGAAACAGAGCGATTTCACCATGAGCAACGTAACGGAGCAATAATATAAAGTATAAGTAAGGATCATATCTTCGCTGTTATGGAAACATGACTAACCCTTTAAATCAGTTGGATTTTTTGTTTTGTTTCCCCTACGTTGCAGTTGGTTTGTACCAGAATTGCTCTCCTTGGCCTGTATACAAAAGGCCTGGAGAATCAGTGCCGGCATTCTGCCAGGCTGTGCCACGTTGATGATCCATTAGCATTTTTTTTAAATGGCAATACATTAGTCGAGATGGTCAATACCCCATTACACAGCAATAGAGAGAGATACCACATTACACAGCAGTAGAAACAGATATCCCATTACACAGCAGCCAGAGAGATACCCCATTACACAGCAGTAGAGATACCACATTACACAGCAGTAGAGAGAGATACCCCATTAAACAGCAGCCAGAGTAATACCACATTACACAGCAGTAGAGGGAGATACCCCATTACACAGGAGCCAGAGAGAGATACCCTGTTACACAGAAGTAGAGAGATATACCACATTACACAGCAGTAGAGAGAGATACCCCATTACACAGCAGCCAGAGCAATACCACATTACACAGCAGTAGAGGGAGATACCCCATTACACAGGAGCCAGAGAGAGATATCCCATTACACAAGAGCCAGAGAGAGATACCACATTATACAGCAGTAGAAAGAGATACCACATTACACAGCAGTAGAGGGAGATACCCCATTACACAGGAGCCAGAGAGAGATATCCCATTACACAGGAGCCAGAGAGAGATACCACATTATACAGCAGTAGAGAGAGATACCCCATTACACAGCAGCATACACCATTACACCACAGTAGAGATATACCATTATACAGCAGCAACAGAAGATACACCATTACACAGCAGTAGTGATATCCCATTACACAGCAGTAGAGATACCCCATTACACAGCAGCAAAAGAAGATACACCATTACACAACAGTAGAGATATACCATTACACAGCAGCAACAGAAGATACCCCATTACACAGCAGCAACAGAAGATACACCATTACACAACAGTAGTGATATCCCATTACACAGCAGTAGACGGAGATACCCCATTACACAGCAGCCATAGAGAGATACCCCATTATACAGCACCAGTAGTAGAGAGCTGCCCCATTTTACAGCACCAGTAGTAGAGAGCTGCCTCATTACACAGCACCAGTAATAGAGAGATATCCCATTATACAGCAGCCAGAGAGATATCCCATTACACAGCAGTAGGGAGAGATACCCCATTATACAGCAGCTAGAGAGAGATATCCCATTACACAGCAGCCAGAGATATCCCATTAAACAGCAGCAGTAATGAGACACTCCATTACACAGCAGAGATAGAAAGAGATACCCCATTACACAGCAGTAGAGAGGTACCCCTTACACAGCAGTAGAGAGGTACCCCATTACACAGCAGTAGAGAGGTACCCCTTACACAGCAGTAGAGAGGTACCCCATTACACAGCAGTAGAGAGGTACCCCTTACACAGCAGCCAGAGAGATACCACATTACACAGCAGTAGAGAGGTACCCCATTACACAGCAGTAGAGAGGTACCCCTTACACAGCAGCCAGAGAGATACCACATTACACAGCAGTAGAGAGGTACCCCATTACACAGCAGTAGAGAGGTACCCCTTATACAGCAGCCAGGGTATCACTGTGCCCATGATCTTCTGTGCTAAGTGACATTGCTACTTCCTGCTCTAGTCCTGCTGGGTTCTTATTGGCCGCTGGGTTCTGCCCCGCCCAGTGTTAGCCTTTTTAAACTCAGTCCTGTCATTACTTTGGCACCCTTTCGTGGTGATCCTGTATCTGGCGTTTGTTTTGCTGTTGATTCCTGCTCCATGTATGACCCGGTTTTGCCTGACCTTGCTCCTGTCTCTGCTGCCTGTGATTCCGTTGCTGACCCGGATTAGCTGACTACTCTCTGTGTACCGATCCTGGCAGTGGCTGACTACTGCTCTGTGTACCAATCCTGGCTATGGCTGACTGACGCTCTGTGTACCGATCCTGGCTGTGGCTGACTACCGCTCTGTGTACCGATCCTGGCTGTGGCTGCCTAACGCTCTGTGTACCGATCCTGGCTGTGGCTGACTACCGCTCTGTGTACCGATCCTGGCTGTGGCTGACTACCACTCTGTGTAAAGATCCTGGCTGTGGCTGCCTAACGCTCTGTGTATCGATCCTGGCTGTGGCTGACTGACGCTCTGTGTACCGATCCTGGCTGTGGCTGACTACCGCTCTGTGTACCAATCCTGGCTGTGGCTGTCTAACGCTCTGTGTACCGATCCTGGCTGTGGTTGACTGACGCTCTGTGTACTGATCCTGGCTGTGGCTGACTGACACTCTGTGTAAAGATCCTGGCTGTGGCTGACTACCACTCTGTGTACCGATCCTGGCTGTGGCTGACTACCGCTCTATGTACCAATCCTGGCTGTAACTGACTACTGCACTGTGTACCAATCCTGGCTGTGGCTGACTACCCGATTTGTTGCCTCTGGTTATCCTAGTCTCCTGAGACTAGTGCCTAGCCAGTGCTTTTCAGTGTTGCCTACGTTTACCCTAGTCTCATAAGACTAGTGCCTAGCCAGTGCTTTTCAGTGTTGCCTACGGTTACCCTAGTCTCCTGAGACTAGTGCCTTGCCAGTGCTTGTCAGTATTGCCTCCTGTTACCCTAGTCCTCTGAGACTAGTGCCTTGCCAGTGCTTGTCAATGTGGCCTCTAATTACCCTAGTCTCCTGTGACTAGTATCTTGCCAGGGTCTGACAGTGTTGCCTCCGGTTACCCTAGTCTCCTGGGATTAGTGCCTTGCCATTGCCTGTCACTGTTGCCCCGGTCACCCTTGTTTTCTAGGCCAGGTCACTCTCCAGTGACCCGGCTTGCCGCTACTCTATCCCTAGCCTTCTAGGGATTCTGCCCTGCAGTCACCTACCATCTGCTAGTTGGGTCCGCTGCCTAGGTTTGGTACTGCTGAGGTTCTGTTCCTGGTTCCTGTCGTCTGATCCAGCCTATATATTTTCTGTTTTTGTTTTGCTATTTTCCTGTATCCTGACCTGTGTCAGATTTGGGAAGTGCCACGGTACTGTCCGGATCTGGACCTGTGAAGGGTGACCTTGTGCTCTTTATTATTCTTAATAAAGCTGATTTTACCTTACTAACTTGTCTGAGTGTTCTTACAAACATGACACAGAGATACCACATTACACAGCAGTAGAGATACCCCATTACACAGCAGCCAGAGAGATACCCCATTACACAGCAGCCAGAGAGATACCCCATTACACAGCAGTAGAGCGGTACCCCTTACACAGCAGTAGAGATACCCCATTACACAGCAGTAGAGATACCCCATTACACAGCAGCCAGAGAGATACCCCTTACACAGGAGCCAGAGAGATACCACATTACACAGCAGTAGAGAGATACCCCATTACACAGAGTAGGGAGGTACCCCTTACACAGGAGCCAGAGAGATACCACATTACACAGCAGCCAGAGAGATACCCCATTACACAGCAGCCAGAGAGATACCCCATTACACAGGACCCAGAGAGATACCCTTTACACAGGACCCAGAGAGATACCCCATTACACAGCAGCCAGAGAGATACCCCATTACACAGCAGCCAGAGAGATACCCCATTACACAGGACCCAGAGAGATACCCTTTACACAGGACCCAGAGAGATACCCCATTACACAGCAGCCAGAGAGATGCCCCATTACACAGCAGTAGAGCGGTACCCCTTACACAGCAGTCAGAGAGGTACCCCATTACACAGCAGTAGATATACCTCATTACACAGCAGTAGATATACCTCATTACACAGCAGCCAGAGAGATACCACATTACTCAGCAGCCAGAGAGATACCCCATTACACAGCAGCCAGAGAGATACCCCATTACACAGCAGCCAGAGAGATACCCCATTACACAGCAGCAGAGATACCCCATTACACAGCAGCCAGAGAGATATCCCATTACACAGCAGCCAGAGAGATACCCCATTACACAGCAGCCAGAGAGATACCACATTACACAGCAGCCAGAGAGATACCACATTACACAGCAGCCAGAGAGCTACACCATTACACAGCAGCCAGGGAGATACCACATTACACAGCAGCCAGAGAGATACCACATTACACAGCAGCCAGAGAGATACCCCATTACACAGCAGCAGTAAATCGACACCCCATTACACAGCAGCCAGAGAGAAACTCCATTACAGAATAAGGTAACCTGGTACCATTCTGTAAAGAAAATCAGTTAAAATGACTTGGTAACTAGTCACTAGAGGACCCTAGTGCAAAAAAGTTTTTGGATCCAAAACACAAAAATATGTTGGATCCAGGGGCTGACAGGTCCCTTTGAAAGTCAGGGCCCATTACAATTGCACCTCTGAGGTTACACCCCTGCCAGTTATTGGATACATTTTATCCTAACAAATGTAGTCTTAAAATACCATACTAACATCATATACACTTGATATTGATATTATGTTACCAAATTGTATGGTGGAGCAAGATCTGTAAAGTTTAGGACTATACTAGTATCTAAGACGTTAGAGAGTTTACTTGTGAGGGTTCTGCTGGGACCTTTTAATCCTAGAATGCTTGCATAAACCAGTTATTAATTTTAAGTCCTGTGAGTGCTCCCTCATATAACCCCTATCTGATTCTGATAAAGAGTGGACCTGGGCATTTTATCACCTATGATGTGCATGACAACATTCTTCTTAAATATATCTAGTTGTCTGTCTATCGATATGTCTATCTATATCTATCTACATTTATTGTCCTGTACCTTGGTTCGAACCATCCCTGGTCTCTGGTCCCGTACATGTTCCAGGGAAGCTGCAATATCGATCTCTTTTACTCCTGCAGACAGAACACAGAAGGTAAGTAAAATAGCAGGAACCAAATGTGAACTTACCTGCAAAGTATGTGCACATCAGCAAAATTACACAACGAGAGGACATTAGTGATAACTATCATAACAGTATGGAGGATAAAAAGAAGAAAAGTGACTCTTGAACATGCAGGACTTAACGTAAGGCACCCCTATGGAGATCAAAGGGCTAATAATTAAGACACACACACACACACCCTCCCCAGAAAGCTCTAGGTGGTGGCATGATGATGGTTTTCGTGTGTACAGGCATGGGGGAAATCTTCATCTACTGATCTTATTGTCTTAAAGTAGAACTTTCACCTTAATTCAAGTTTGCATATTTGAAAACTGCATTAGAAACTGCCTATGTCTCATGTTATCCAAAAGATCAGCAGATGTACATTTGACGATATATTCACTCTTGTTACCATATGTTAAGATATGCTAACTGCAGTACCAGTTACATTTTCATATGTTAATTAAGCTCATCAGTGACATGTCATTTGCTAATGAAGGTTTAAATGATGTGTCATATGCTAATGAAGCGCTGTGCAGTACCAGGAAATGTTCACTTTCACTTTGCCCTGAAATCAAAGTGTGAATATCTCCTAAACTAGACATCTGCTGGAATTTTGGTTAACATGACAAATAGGCAGTTTTTAATGCACTTTTCAAAAATGCTAACTTTATTAAGGTCGAAGGTCCACATTTTTATAACTCTGGAAATAGGCATCTCTCAGAAGTGGGAGTTCTCTTGTTTTACTTTGCAGGAATCACCCTGTAATGTTTTTCTTTTCTTTAAAAAAAAAAAGTTTATTGCTTCTTTAAACAGTTAGCTTTAATCGGACTAAAAAGCTGTGAGTCTGGCCCTGCTTAGGGGTTCCCCATATCACTGGGTGGAGGTCTTGCCAGCTGACAGATACTGTAGACTACCCTAAAAACCTGGAAATTGTGAATATTTTTATATTCATACCTGGGAACTCTCCAGATCTGCCCCACAGACTCCAGTTTTTTAGACTTAATTACGGGGTCTCTGGAGACAGAGGCTCATTCTCAAGCGGTGGTGAGTTTCTTTTGAAACTCTGCCCACTTCTCCACCTCCTGCCCCTGTTCCTTCTACTTCCCACCCACTTCTCCTCCTTCCTACCCTGTTGCTTCCACTTCTCACCCACTTCTTCTCCTTCCTACCCTGTTGCTTCCACTTCTCACCCACTTCTTCTCCTTCCTACCCTATTCCTCCCACTTTTCACCCACTTTTCCTCCTTCCTACCCTGTTCCTTCCACTTCCTATCCACTTCTCCTCCTTTCTACCCTGTTCCTCCCACTTCCTGCCCACTTCTGCACCTCATGCCCCTGTTCCTTCCACTTCCCACCCACTTCTCCTCCTTCCTACCCTGTTCCTCCTACTTCCTGCCTACTTCTCCACCTCCTGCCCCTGTTCCTTCTACTTCCCACCCACTTCTCCTCCTTCGTACCCCATTCCTTCCACTTCCTATCCACTTCTCCTTCCTACCCTGTTCCTCCCACTTCCCACCCACTTCTCCTCCTTCCTACCCTGTTCCTTCCACTTCTCCACCTCCTGCCCCTGTTCCTACCACTTCTCCACCTCCTGCCCCTGTTCCTCCCACTTCCCACCCACTTCTCTTCCTTCCTACCCTGTTCCTTCCACTTCCTACCCACTTCTCCTCCTTCCTACCCTGTTCCTCCTACTTCCTGCCTACTTCTCCACCCCTGCCCCTGTTCCTTCTACTTCCCACCCACTTCTCCTCCTTCGTACCCCATTCCTTCCACTTCCTATCCACTTCTCCTTCCTACCCTGTTCCTCCCACTTCCCACCCACTTCTCCTCCTTCCTACCCTGTTCCTTCCACTTCCCACCCACTTCTCCTCCTTCCTACCCTGTTCCTACCACTTCTCCACCTCCTGCCCCTGTTCCTCCCACTTCCCACCCACTTCTCTTCCTTCCTACCCTGTTCCTTCCACTTCCTACCCACTTCTCCTCCTTCCTACCCTGTTCCTCCTACTTCCTGCCTACTTCTCCACCTCCTGCCCCTGTTCCTTCTACTTCCCACCCACTTCTCCTCCTTCGTACCCCATTCCTTCCACTTCCTATCCACTTCTCCTTCCTACCCTGTTCCTTCCACTTCCCACCCACTTCTCCTCCTTCCTACCCTGTTCCTACCACTTCTCCACCTCCTGCCCCTGTTCCTCCCACTTCCCACCCACTTCTCTTCCTTCCTACCCTGTTCCTTCCACTTCCTACCCACTTCTCCTCCTTCTATCCCTGTTCATCCTACTTCCCACCCACTTCTCCTACTTCCCACCCACTTCATGACACAAAGGTGATAAGCCCTGCCCACTTAGTTAAGCCCTACTCCCTTTGTGATGCGAATTGTCATTTGCTTCCCCCAGCTCAGCAGCACACGATCCCTCTCCGGGGCCCCAAGAAGAGGAAGTTCCCAAGTATGTGTTTATATGGGAAGAGGAAGCAAAAGATCTTGCCTATAAAAGGGAAGGTCAGACTTAACCCTTTGAGTGCCAGAAGGATGCAGGCACTCCTCTGGCACTCAAAGGGTTAAAAGTTTGACCACCCCTATGCTATGGGATGGCAGCACTTTAGCGCCCTCTGCCTTCACTCTCATTAAGTCACAAATTAGGATGTTTTTTTGTTTTTGTGCTCTCATGCAGAAGCCTTAAAAGCAAACACATATGTATATTACACACCATGTATGTATGCAGGTTAGATACACGTACATGTTGATATTTTACATCTCTGTGATTAGATGGATCTATACACAGGTCACCAGTCCTTACCTTTAGCCATCCTATTCAGTACCATGTCTATTAGGATGTACGTTCCTGTCCTTCCAGCTCCATCACTAAAAAATACAATATCTGCATATTCAGTACCGATACTCTTACCCAAAAACAGAAAAAACTATGTGGGAGAGTTATAAAACTGCAGTTATAAATTAACCCCTTGCACACGGCCAGCACTTAAGGACCACAGATGATTTTTTTTTGTGCATCCAGTTCAACGGTCCCCGAATGGCGTGTAGTCGCGCGGGGAGCCCTGAAATCCATGATGGTCCTGGAACGTCATGGGTCCTTATAGCTCCCCAACCCATGACATGCCAGGACCGTCATGGGTCCTTAAGGGGTTAAGTGTATATAAAATTGTCTCAAAGCGACACAAGGATATGTATTAATGGGATAGTAATGTTTACATTTAAGTTTATTTAATATTGTAGGCATTAAAAAAATAATTACATTGATGTTAGTCGTATCTCTCAAACCTTTATGGTTTGAGAGATATAACTGGCTAAAGTTTCCCCCTCCAGACTGTTTAAGAGAAGACTGCCATCTAGTGGATGGAAGCAGATTCCAGTCAATTGACCAGACGGTGGCTCTTCAGCAGAGCCCAAATCGCACTATTTAAAAATAAATACTTCATTGGAACGGTCTACAAAGCGTGCCTGGTTTGCAAGCACACTTTGTAGACCGTTCCAATGAAGTATTTATTTCTAATTTGTCATTATAATGGGTAAATGTAAGAACCCTATATAATAATTCGCTAGAATGTTTGTCAGAAGCCGTCATGCGCAGTAGAGACTGCCCGAATGCACAGAATGCTGGGAGCAAGGAATGCTGGGAGTTCTGTGCTGGAAGCACAGAATGCTGGGAGTTCTGTGCTGGAAACATTCTGTGCTTTCGGGCAGTCTCTACAGTGCATGACTGTGTCGGCGGCAGGACGCAGAGCAGGACCGGTCTCTTAACCCTTTGAGTGCCAGAGGGGAACGCAACGCATTGCAAAGCAATGTGTTGCGTACCCCATTGGCACTCAAAGGGTTAATATCACCCGGACCTTGGCCCATGTACACAGGCTTTTACACTAGTAACTATATATTATGCGTTTTACCCCTCATTATACCCATGACAAATGCCACATGAAATGTTAAGCGGTACCTTGACAATGTTAGAGTGCGTCTTAGATATGCCTTGTGCAAAAAAAAAAAAAAAAGCTTGAGAACCACTGTCTTCGTGCATGGGATCTACAGAATATCTTAGGAACTGGAGATGAGATATCACAGAGAAGTCATCTCCATGTTATCACCTCTTTATCACTACTTAGTGCACAACACCCAGTTCACTTTACTGCATCAGCCATAACGGGTTTATTGTAGTAGATGTTCTCAAACCAACTTACCTGCAGTGGACAATAATGGGACACGAGCGGCCACGGAAGGACTTGTTCACTTTCCTGTACAACAAAGAGACAGCAAATAACTAAGTCTCATTCCTGATCATGAAATCTGGTACCGCTGGATCATACAAGGTGACTAGTTCCACTTCCAAAATTCTGATGCACATTCCCATCACTATTTTAACCCTCTGAGTGCCAAGACACCTCTCTGGAATGTACCCTTTGAATGCTAAATACGTCTCCAATGCATTGAGAAGCAATGCATTGGAGACGTCTCTGGCATTCACAGGGTTAAAGTGTAACTACCACCCAATATAAAGTCGCCTCCCCCCAATAATTAGGTACATGGCGATTGGCTTCTTAATACTGCTATTATCTTCCACAAGTACCACGATCTGAAGTAACCCTATTTCTTCAGAGACCGACAGCCAGCGCACTGTCCCTCCCGGTCTCCTCTAGGAGGCGCTGCATGGAGCAGAAAGGCCGTCAGTCTCTGGAGAAACAGGATTACTTCAGATTGTGGAACTTGTAGCAGATAACACTATTAAGAAGCATGTCACCATATTCCTAATTATTGAGGGGTGCTTTATTCAAAAGTTATTACAGCTCAAACTTGAATTTTTGTAGGTGCAGTATCACAGTGGCCTGAAATTGTACAGTGGCGCTGTTGATACACCATCTATGGAGATTTATGATCAAGTGACCAGAGCTGTCCATAGGATGGTGTAGCAAGAGCACCACTGTACAATTTCAGGCCACTGTGATACTGTACTTAAAAAATTTGAAAAAAAAAGTTGAAGCTGCAATAACTTTTGAACAAAACTCCTTTCGGCAGGGGGAGTACCCTTGTTTTACTCAAAGGAATAAACCCTACAATATATCTATCTATCTATCTATCTATCTATCTATCTATCTATCTATATTAAACAAGCCTACAACATATTTTTTACACTTTAAGTATTACTATCCCTTTAAAGCATGCAGTGCAGGCACTTCCTGTCAACACAGAAATATAGAATTTCATGGCAGATAAGAATAAACTGACTAATCTAGCCCATATCACTATCTGTCAGCTCTCCATTTCCTGCTCTACTTAAAGCGGTACTATCATCAAGATAACGTTGCCCCCCAAACACTTACTAGCATAGCAACAGGAAAAGGCATACTTCTATTAGGCTGAATAAGTCACGCTTTATTCAGGAAAAACAACTTCTTCGGTAGGCACCAGTGGACAACAGCACAGACATATTGGAGAAAGTGTTCACTGCCAGGATTCGTGAGTGGCATTCCTTGGTACCTTAAGGCACCGGAAGTTATTGACGGTACAGGTGCACTGAGTTTCTCTTGTAAGCTCTGTGCAGCGGAAAAAGTTGTTTTTACTTAATAACGCGGGACTTATTCAGAGTAATAGAAGTATCCTTTGCCTGTCACTATGTTAATAAGTGTTTGGGGGGCAATGTTATCTTTATGATAGTTCCGCTTTAATGACAATTAACTATTAGTTCTAGAGGAGGTACATTTCTCACCTTCCTTAGCATGTAAATGGTTAAATGTTATTGATCATTGTGTATTGGCTTAAGTGTTTGTGAGTGGGGGAGGTAATGTAGGACTAACACAGGAAGTGCCTAACTGCATGAATTAATTAGTAGAATTTATACATCTAAATAATACAACAACTAGTTTTCTAAATAAAATTGCTAATAAAACATATTTTTCAAAGTCACCAAAGTTGTTTTTACCAACTAAAGCGTGTCCAGGGGAGCATTTCTCATTTACTCTCTATAGGAGATATCAAGTGTTAGACTAAAGCTCTCCACAAAAAGCAGTACCAACAGCTCCACCCAAAGTCCAAAATATAAAATTGCATTTGGAGTTAAATAAAAAAATAATAATAACTCTCAAACAGATTCCTTGACGCTGATGTACCTCTCGAGCATTTAAAGGGTTAACCCAGTGATTCTCAACCAGGGTGCCATGGCACTTTGGTTTGTGCCACGGACATCAAATTGGGGTGCCCCATGTTTTCTATGAAGACTTTGACAAAAATTTTAATTTTGTCTTTTAAATTAAGAAATATGTGTATATTTATGACTATGATTATGAGACCTAATAATATCTGTATATTTATGAACTGTACCCTTTATTATTCAATTGATAAATTACATTAAACGTTTTAGGGGTAACCCCAAGAGTTCCAGATTGCGTGTTAGAGGTGTCTTGTGCAAAAACAGGTTGAGAACCACTGGGTTGACCCAGTGCAGAGCAATGCGTTGCGTACACTTCTGGCACTAAATCGGTTTAACCCCTTAAGGACCGGCCGCACACACACACGCAGCAGTCACTTAAGGACCACGGAGCATTTTTTTTTTTTTTTAGCTCCGCCGAACGGCGTGCAGCTGCGCGGGCAGCCCGGAATTCCATGATGTACATGTACGTCCTTGGTCCTTTAGGGACCTCAACCTCATGACATACATGTACGTCATGGGTCGTTAAGGGGTTAAAGACACACACATTTCTGTGAATCTTTATCTGCCCCCTACGGTTCAGTTGGTTTGGCCTACAAGGGTGCCAGCTCTTCTTAGTATGAAACATAAGCTACACAGGAGTATTGTGTACAAAGACCCCGATAATCTGGTGTCATACAACTCGGGTGAATCAGAGAAATCAAGTACCAAGTAATCTAACTTTGGGGAATCCGCACGGGAAATCTGGTTTGTTACTGCAAAAGCGTTTTCCCAAAGGGTAACAGAGGAGAGGAGGCTGTGCCCATCCATCCGGGTGCGACGAGGTCTCACCTGCCCATGATCACTTTTGTGACTATGCAACTGAGACCAAAATTACAAGCTGCAAATCACAAAAATGACAAGGGCAGCCATGAGATCGAACGGTAAGAGGACGGGGAGGAACGAGGAACGCCAGCGCCAGCACCCTGAGTCCACATTCCTTCTGGTGCAATTCTGGAACATGCCAACTGCAGAGGAGGGCAAATAAATATCCCCAAAATTCTCACTGATTTAAAGGGGACGTTTAATCCCTTGATTGCTAGTGCATTCCAGGGGTGAAAAAGCCCCCTTTAACCCTTTAAGTGCCAGAGGGTTACGCAATGCATTGCAATGTGTTGCATACCCCTCGGGTACTGAAAGGGTTAAATCAAAAGGAATTTTTTTTTTTTTTTTTTGCATTTTCAAAATCTTTATTTAAGATTGAGAAGCAACAATACAGAGTAAGTAAAGGGAAAACAAGGTCAAATCAGATTAGAAATACTGGGTTACAGAGGGTGCATACAGAACCTGTACAGTAGTATTATATCAAATTAATAATACCAGAGTGATGGCTTTCACTGTGCAATGCGAGGAACATAGATCAAAGAGGGCCCAGTAATAAGAGAGGGGCCAGGAAGAGAGAGGAAGTGAGGAAGAGCAAGGAGGAAAGAGGAAGTAGGGAGGAGGGAAAATAGGGGGGGGTAATGGGTTGTAACCAAAGGCTGGGAGGTAGGGTTGCCATCCAGCTGGTATTTTACTGGCAGGCCGGTAAAAAATTGACTTCTATCCAATGTTAAGTCTATGGAGGGAATGCCATGATCAGTATTTTTTTGAAGAAAAGGTGGCAACCCAAAGGCTGGGAGGAAAAGAAGTATTCAGCTCCCATTGGGTCTTTACCCCGGTGAATAAGGGCTGGGCAAAGCAAAGTTCCCTGGTCTCGAACCAGAGCTTTCCACTCTGATACAGAAGGGGGTCTGAGTCACGCCAGTGTTTAGGAATAAGGGCTTTGGCCGACTGAAGTAAATGGAGCAAGAGCATATAGGGGGCAATCACTAAGGAGGGGAGGTTAAGATAAAAAAAGGGGTTCTCAAGGATCTAAAGGTACAGTTACCTGGAGGTACTACTCGATAAGCTTTATGCAGTCCATCCAGAAGGGGGCTATCTTAGAACACGACCACCATATATGGGCTGGAGTGCCAATTTCCTCATGACATCTCCAACAAGTCGGAGAGGAGTTGGATAATATCTTGTGGCGGTGATAAGGAGAGTAATACCACCTGAGTAGGAATTTATAGTGTGCATCTAGAACCTGGGCGGATACTGAGGAGAGCTGCTTTTTTCCAGATAGTAGACCAATCATCTGGGGTTATAGTAGCGTCAAATTCCCTTTCCCAGGCAAGAGAATATTTCTGTTTACGAAAAGTAGGAGATCAATCAAAGGGAATTTTAACTTGCCCCTATGTTGCAGGTGGTTTGCTCCAGAAGAGCACATTAACTAATCCCTTATAAAAAACTTAAGTTTATTGAAAAGACTTTTCAAGATCACCTACACGTTATTAAAGTTGTCTTTTTAAAAAAAAATAGTTTATTATAGATTTAACTTTTTTTTGGTCACTTTATGCAAGTTATACAGTGGTGACTGGCACAGCTGTGCACCAAATTCTAACATTCCACACTGCTCTCCCTCCTAAATGCCACTCCCTACAGATCAGCAAGGCTATGGTACAGATCAGTACAGATCAGCAAGGCTGTGTTACAGATCAGTACAGATCAGTCAGGCTATGTTACAGATCAGTACAGATCAGTGAGGCTGCTGTACAAATCAGTACAGATCAGTCAGGCTATGTTACAGATCAGTACAAATCAGTCAGGCTATGTTACAGATCAGTACAGATCAGTCAGGCTATGTTACAGATCAGTACAGATCAGTCAGGCTATGTTACAGATCAGTGAGGCTGCTGTACAGATCAGTGAGGCTGCTGTACAGATCAGATAAGGAAAGACGCACTCATGGAAGGAACATAAACAGCAGACTATAGAGAACAAAAACTCAATGTCAATGTACAGATCAGCAAGGCTATGTTACGGATCAGTACAGATCAGTCAGGCTATGTTACAGATCAGTACAGATCAGTCAGGCTATGTTACAGATCAGTACAGATCAGCAAGGCTATGTTACAGATCAGTACAGATCAGTGAGGCTATGTTACAGATCAGTACAAATCAGTCAGGCTACTGTACACATCAGTGAGGCTACTGTACACATCAGCAACGCTATGGAAAAGATCAGTACAGATCAACAAGGCTGCTGTACCAATCAGCGAGGCTGCTGTAAAGATCAGTACAGATCATCGAGGCTGCTGTACAGATCAGGTAAGGAAAGATGCACTCGTGGAAGGAACTTTGTTCAGTATAAAATCCTCTATTTCAGTACAAGCATAAACAGCAGACTATAGAGAACAAAAACTCAATGTCAAAGCACAGATCAGTACAGATCAGCAAGGCTATGTTACAGATCAGTCAGGCTACTGTACACTTCAGTGAGGCTGCTGTACAGATCAGCAAGGCTATGGAACAGATCAATACAGATCAGTGAGGCTGCTGTACAGATTAGTAAGGCTGCTGTAAAGATCAGTACAGATCAGTGAGACTGTTCTACAGATCAACAAGGCTGCTGTACAGATCAGTAGAGATCAGCAAGGCTATGTTATAGATCAGTGAGGCTACTGTACATATCAGTGAGGCTACTGTACAGATCAGCAAGGCTATGGTACAGATCAGTACAGATCAGCGAGGCTGCTGTATACATCAGTACAGATCAGTGAGACTACTGTACAGATCAGCAAGGCTGATGTACACATCAGAGAGGCTATGGAACAGATCAGTACAGATCAGTGAGGCTGCTGTACAGATCAGTGAGGCTGCTGTACAGATCAGATAAGGAAAGACGCACTCATGGAAGGAACATAAACAGCAGACTATAGAGAACAAAAACTCAATGTCAATGTACAGATCAGCAAGGCTATGTTACGGATCAGTACAGATCAGTGAGGCTACTGTACAGATCAGTACAGATCAGTGAGGCTACTGTACAGATCATTGAGGCTACTGTACAGGTCAGCAAGGCTATGGAACAGATCAGTGCAGATCAGTGAGGCTGCTGTACAGATCAGTACAGATCAGCAAGGCTATGTTACAGATCAGTACAGATCAGCGAGGCTACTTTACACATCAGTGAGGCTACTGTACAGATCAGCAAGGCTATGGTACAGATCAGTAAAGATCAGAAAGGCTATGTTATAGATCAGTGAGGCTACTGTACACATCAGTGAGGCTGATGTATACATCAGTACAGATCAGTGAGACTGCTGTACAGATCAATGAGGCTATGGTACAGATCAGTACAGATCAGCGAGGCTGCTGTACAGATCAGTGAGGCTACTGTATAGATCAGTGAGGCTATGGTACAGATCAGTACAGATCAGAGAGGCTGCTGTACAGATCAGAAAGGCTGCTGTACAGATCAGAGAGGCTACTGTACAGATCAGTGAGGCTATGGTACAGATCAGTACAGATCAGTGAGGCTATGGTACAGATCAGTACAGATCAGTGAGGCTACTGTACACATCAGTGAGGCTACTGTACAGATCACAGAGGCTACTGTACAGATCACAGAGGCTACTGTACAGATCAGTGAGGCTATGGTACAGATCAGTACAGATCAGCGAGGCTATGGTACAGATCAGTACAGATCAGCGAGACTGCTGTACAGATCAGAGAGGCTGCTGTACAGATCAGCGAGGCTGCTGCGCTAAGAAAGTTATAATTCTGGGGCAAAACAGCTGCACAGTAGGGAACAAATAAAAAATTTCCACTGACTTAAATGGGGATTTTAACTGTTTGAGTGCCAGAGAGGAATCCAGTGCATTGCAACACAATGCGTTGGATTCCTCTCTGGCACTCAAAGGAATCTTAAAACATTTTTATATAACCAGTATTGTTCAGCTGGTTTGCTTCAGAATTGCACCAGTTTTCTCAGTACCTCAGCCTCGTTACATGAGATAAATACGGCACAGATAATCCAGAACTGAATCGTCACAAGATTCAGATTCATTCTTTTCTCAGGAGTCCATGGGGACTCAGGGATTATGGAGTTAACATCGCTCCCTTCAGGAGGTACCGCAGTCTCAGTTCAACATAAGTGACAGCTCCGCCCATTTTTGGATTTCATTTAGCAATGCCAAGTCAAGCCAAAAAAAAATATTAGAATTGGAGCTAAGAAAGAAAGTGGCCACGCCAGAAGACTCAGGGAAGTAGGGCACCCCTACCTCTTGTGAGCCTTCTGGTAATCAAGAGAGACCACATTAGTGTACAAAAAAGGCAGACACACAATCCATAGACTGTATAGCTCCCTGGTATGCTAGTTTAAAATGTAGTGAGTAATGTCCATATTTCTCATGCAAAAACACTTTTATTCCTCAGTGAGCCAACATTGGCAAAATGTATAGATTCCTAGGAACACAATCCCATTACATTATCGCCATCTAGTGGACAAAGTATGAATCCCATGTTCAAGGCAGTATTAACCCGCTGAGTGTCAGAGGGGTAACCCTCTGGCACTCAAAGGGTTAAGATCCCCTGAGGCCCATGGTGGAATTGTGAATGGAGGTCCCCCAAATACAGGTTAACATTTAGGATCCTTAAATTTAATTGCGGCCTTTGTCTTCCTTTCTTCCGATTTGGGGCAAAAACACCCAAATTTACATGTTATGCACGCAGAACTGACTCGCTCCTCACTATACCTGGGAACTCTCAGGAGTTTAACCCAAATCTCAGAGTGAAAGGCCAAATTCTCAGGGTGAGAGTCCAATGATATCTATTATATATTCTGCTCCCGTTAATGGATTTTTTAGTTTTTAAATTGGTGCTACTTGTACCGGGAAGGCGTAAAAGCAGCTCCAATTAATCTTCATAGTATCTGGGCCATGGTGAGTGCCATTTCAATACTGTTAGAGTTGTAGTACAAGAGTAATTGAATGATAAAGTATCCCCCTCCATCTCCTTTTACTGATGTAACACTGCTCACCTCAGAGCAGCAAGACTGATGGATCGCAGAGAGGGGCAATCTTCAGTGAGCATAAGGAAAAGCCTGTCAAGGGGGACTGGGTTTTCTTTATGATCACAGTAAGAAGATTGTCCCTTGCTGTGATCTGCCCTGTCTTAAGACCAGATTCCACATCTGAGGGGAGGTGTCTTACACTAGATAAAAGGGGCGGAAGGAGGAACTACAGTAGTGAAATAACACTCTCCATGGCCCAAATACTATGAAGATTAATTGGAGCTGCTTTTATTTTGAAACATTACTATTCTGTTAAGTTGTATATTAGTGGCCTCTTGAGAACTGATTGGAGAACCTTTCGATTACAGTGATCAGGGACATTTCTCAGAGAATCCTTATTATGGGAACTTAAAGGGTTAATATTTACCAAATGTCAGTTCATTTTGAAAGTTCCCAGGTATGCTTCTCACTGGCCCAAGCTGAGGCCCCTAGTAAACACCCCGGTTTGTGCATTCATTAAAATGCCCCTGAATCTTTTCAATATTATGGAAGCTGCAGATAATATAATCAGGCACACACACAATACTGCCAAAGTCAGTGCCATTCTAGTTAACTTCTTTACAACTATGCTCTTCTTCAAATGAAATCAGTTGACTCCTATATCGTCTCCCAGCCTGGCGGGACTTAGGCCAGGATTCATCAAGGTGTGGATGGCTGAGGATTTGTTTGCGCATTAACCATTCGCCCATTCAGCAACCTCCGGATTGTATCTGGCCATCGCTTCATCAATAAGTGATGTCCAGATAGAGCGTCAATTTGATGGATCCCATTACAATCTATGGGGCGAACACACGCATACACATTTTCGCTTATGCGTATGCATGAGTTTTTCCGCCTGACTGGTCAATTTATGTAATTTTCCCTGCTCCGCATAAGCAAAGCAGGAAAACATGCCAAATCATTGTTGAATACCCCGAAGGTATTCATCAATGATTGTGGAGAAGAGCAGTGTATTTGATATGCTGCTTTTTCCCACAGCTTGATGAATCCAGGTCTAAGTAGGGATAATGAAGATAGGTTATTTATTGGAGATAGGGAATATTAGGAGCACAGATCATAGGCTGTCCAGAGACCGTCTCTTCCAGTAGTAAAATACAATGATTTTAAATCAAATGAAATAAAATTAAAGTGAACTTAATATTTGTCTCTCTTCCTTGGATCTCCTCTTGGAGTCCATTCCTACACTCACCTGCGGAAGTCCAGCAGAGGACGGGTGCTGCTGGGAATGCCCTCGGCCGGCCAGCTGAGGAAGTGAAATTGTGTGAGGGTCCGAGTCTCCTGGGTTTGAACATTCTTCAGATAAAAGCTTCTTACTAGGAAATCCTCGCACCATATGTGTTCAGACACCAGGTTAACCTGCAGGGACACAGACATGCCTCATGATTTGTATTACCTGGCACCATGAAACGGCTATTTATCTGCCTGTATTGGACAGATTGTGTTAAGTCCTTTACTGTTTTACCAAATGTTGCTACATTTCTATATGTCTCTTACAAAAGATATAAAAGATGCAGTTCATTTTGTGATTACAGGCCACTCAAACAAATATTGTTGCCATTGCGCTAACGAAAACAGCCCAGTCACCTTGAATTTAAAGGCCAGAGTCTGCACCTCTGAATCAGTCAACATGTGAAATGCGTCAGGGGGTTTCTGGTAATGCTGTTTAACTACCAAGGAGGTTTTTACTGCCATGTTCGAATGATTTTGATTTTTTTTTCTCCCACCAGCAATTCTATCTTGATTTTATTTGTCAGGGTCACTCCAATGAACAATATATCTGCAAGGCTCATTTGTGCTTACATACCTTATGCCCTTTATCTGGGTACAAAGCATATGTGTATGTTGCCAGGTGCTGAGCCCCACCATTGTTTGAAACCCCTGCCAAACTTGGAGTCTCGCAGAATCTCTGATAGCTGTTTCCCTGCTTTGTAGCCAAATGGCATTGTGAAATGCAGTTCCAGCTGGTTCACAATCAAAATGTTGCCCACTAATGGGCGATCAACTAAATGGTGCATTAACCATGTCGCTGGGATGAAAAGGGCAACAAACATGCACTGTAGGGGTGTATTTTGCACCTGCGTCTTTGCAGACGATATAATTAGTTTTTTTATTATTATAAGCCGTGGAAACTGAGGGGAAGGAGAGCGGGAGTACACAAAGAATTGTTCTGGCTTGATGACGACATTTCTATAGTCTACCAACATTTCATCAAGGTATGTTTCTGTTTATGCGGGCGCTCAAATATCCACAGGGTATGTTTATGTTGATGCGGGCGCTCACATTTAAGCACGGTATGTTTATGTTGATGCGGGAGCTAAATAAGCAACGCTCAAGCCCGCAACATGAGAATCTTGCCCTTTTGATGAAGGCGAGATTCTCATGTCACCCTTTTCATCCAGGCAACATGGTTAATGCCCCACTTAGTTGGTTGCCCAAAAGTGGGCGACATTTCAAAAGGATACCGTTCCAGCTTACAGGGTCAATATTAGCATCAGAGGCTTATGTATTTACTGTTCTCTGTCTCCTCAGACATGTGGGACAAGAATGGTTGTGTATATCTTGCAATTCTGGCAAGACCACTTTCCAATTAAAGCTCTGAGGGAGCTGTTCACATCAACACTTGAATTTTTACACTTAAAGGGATAGTAATACTTCGTTTTATCTTTATTTTATTTTGTAGGCATTAAAAAAAACATGAAGAACGATATAAGTCTTTTCTCTCAAACCTTTATGGTTTGAGAGATATTCACAAGCAAAGTTTCCCCTCCCGCCCCTTTTACCTAGTGTAAGCCATCTCTTCTCAGATGTGGAATCCAGTCCATAGACCAGACAGATACCAGCAGGGGACAATCTTCTTCCTATGAGAACAATGAAAGCCCTGTCCCCCTTGACAAGTTTTTCAGGTTTTCCCTTATTTTAATTGAAGATTGTCCCTTTCTGCAGTCTACCTGGGCACCTCACTTCTGATCTGGCTGAGCAGTGTTACATCAGTAAAAGGGGTGGGAGGGGAGGGGGCGGAGCTTGCCGTCGAGGAAGATGGCTGCGTGTTAGACAAGCTCCCGGACCTAAGCTTTCTATAGCGTTCCATTGTTATATTATATGCACCCTGTCCTGGATTTTATATGATCCTTATGTCTTGCAATGTCCAATAGAAGACGACGGACTGCCACAATTACTAATTATCTACTGAACCCGACCTCTACGGAGCACTCTCTTTCTGGGCCTACTTCAGCTTCCAAAATGGCGTCTGGGAAGGAGAACAAAGCGCGTCCAGATTCAGACCCGGTTACCAAAGCTGATCTGCGTTCCTTACCGACGAAGGATGATCTTAAAGGCTTTGTACTCAAAGATGATATCAAACACTTACCTTCCAGACACGATATCGAGGACATTATGCTGAACTTACGCACAACCTTGCAATCCGATATTTCTGCCCTCAGTGCTGATGTTAAACAGATCGGGACGAGGGTGGCGTCTCTTGAGGATACTACGGAGGGTCTTTTGACTGCCCACTTGGATCTGCACCATCGAGTGACGGCCCAGGAGGATGAGATACATCACTTACGTACCCTCTTGGATGATGTGGAAAATAGAGGGCATCGAAATAATATACGTGTGAGAAACTTACCAGAAACTGTGTCTACTGGGGATCTGAGGGCTACGTTGCAGCGGATCTTTGCTTCTATTATAAATGTTGATCCTGTGGAGATACAGATTGAGAGGGCTCACAGAGCGTTGCGGCCTAGAGCACAATCCTCTGAACGTGCTCGCGATGCCATTTGTTGTTTGCTGTCTTTCTCACAAAAAGACAAGATTATGCAACAAGCACGGCAATTACAAGAAATTAAATACAACGGATATGCTGTTCAACTATATAACGACTTATCCCCATATACACTGCAACTTCGACGTGCCTTCAAGCCTTTGGTGGATACTCTCCGTGATAATCATATACCTTATCGCTGGGGCTTTCCCTTTGCCCTCATCGTTACACATGAGGGTTCAACACATGTTTTGAAATCTTCGGCTGATGCCTCATCGCTATGTGCCAAATTGAACTTCTCTAAAGTCCAACTTCCAGACCCTTGCATCCAGAAAAAACAACATCTAATACCACCGGGTCTATACCCACAGAAATGGCAGCAGACTAAGTCTAAGAAACGGAAGGAACTTTCAGCTGGTGACTCTACTATGGACTTACCTTCAAATTAACCACTCAGACCGCAAAATCCTGATATGTTTACTGTTGCTGCTCAGGTTTTGTATGATATAAATGCCTGATTTGTTGGATTTACAATCCTTTTTTCATACATATCTGAATGTATCATTGAGTTATTGTTTGGTTGGACATTGCGTGATCTGTATGCCTATGTTTAGCTTAGTTTTGTTTGAGTTCGTTTGATCCCTGTTTTTAGAGCCTGGGGGTTCGTGCTTGTGGGCTTTATAGGATCCTGCACTTAGATTCCGCATTCTCTTATACAGATCCCATTCCCTGGGTTTCTTGTGGGCATGCGAGCTGTTGTGCATGGACCCCCTGCTCTGTATTTAGGGGGGGTTTCATGTTATTTACTTAGTATGGAACTTCTTCTGGGTTCAGGGTTCCGTTGGCGCACCCGCGCAGGGTTTTCCTCGTGGGGGTGTGTCTTCGGTTGCCGGAGTCGGAATATGTTTTAAAGGTCCGGTACGTTGGGCGTGCACTATTCTTGTTTCTAGTATCTTTGCCCCTAACTTACCGCCAATAATGTTTTTTTATATTACATCTTTTATGATACTGTTGTTGCGGTGTTACATCACTGTTGTTATATGTATGTCTTTAGTTTCCCGGTATGTTTACCTGGGGTCTGGTGGACCCCCGATGGGCCAACCAGTCCTGCCTCGTTGGGACTGGATGTGTGTTTGGCCGGTGTGGGACACACCTGGCCCCATGGACCTTTCAGTTTGTCATCCTTTTTTGTCTGTTACTAGCTTCTTGTATGTCCTCTTTTTGATTATCTTCTCTTTACTCTGCTCTATCTTTCCTTTCTTCTTGTTCCTCCTGTTTTCTTCTCCCTTCTTCGCCTTTGCACCTATTCCTGCTCCACTCTACCTTCAGCAATACCTGCTGTCAACCCATATTGCTAATGGCTGCTACATACCCACTTAAGTGTATCTCCGTGAATGCCAGAGGCCTGAATTCTCCCTATAAGAGAAGCCTATTGATGAGTGATTGCAGGCGACTGGGGGCTCATGTCTGTTTTCTCCAAGAGACACATTTCAAGTCTGCCTCTTTACCCTCTTTTCCGAGATTGGATTATACCCAACATTTTTTTAGCTCAGGCTCGGTTAAAAAGAGAGGTGTGGGCATTATTCTTCATAAATCCCTTCCTTTTATCTTAGAATCTAGGCTGCAGGACAATGAGGGGCGCTACCTATTTATTAGGGGTTCAGTAGGTGACTTTAAATTGACATTGGCGGTTTTATATGCTCCCAACACTGACCAGGGTTCTTTTCTATCAGGAGCCTTGTCTCGCTTAGCGGACTTTCAGAAGGGTATGGTTTGTGGTTGGTGGAGACCTGAATGTCCCTTTGGTCCCTTCCATTGATTGCTCTTCCGGTAGATCGTCTATTTCTTCTCATTCCTTGATAACTATTCATAAATCACTGAAAAGCCTCAATCTTGTAGACGCTTGGAGACTCCAGCATCCTAACTCAAAAGACTACTCTTTCTACTCCGCACCTGCTAGGTCTTATTCCCGAATAGACTATTTACTATTATCTCAATCTTACCTCCAATACCTGGATGATACTCAGATTCTTCCTAAGACGTGGACGGACCACTCCACTATTTTTTTATCCCTTCTTCTCCCGCTTTCCCTTCCTAGATTTTCCACATGGAGAATGGACCCTTCCCTCCTTGCTGATGATGCTTTCTGCAATGACCTTCGGAAACATATAACTGATTTTCTTGATATTAACTTACATTCGGTGTCATCAGCTCTTACTGTATGGCAATCCCTGAAATGCTATCTCCGTGGGCTTTTTATTAAACGTTCTTCTTACCTTACGCGTTCCCGTAGGTCTGAGGTAGACACCATGTTGTGTGATTTACAGCATTTAGAATCTCGTCACAAATCTTCTTTGAACGCCGACGACCTAGCGTCTCTTACTCAATTACGCTCTCGTTTAATGTCCTTTCTTAACTCTAACTCTGCTAAAGCATATACTCGCTCCCGTGCCCGTTTTTATGAATTCAACAATAAATGCGGCCGTGTTTTGTCCTTACAGCTGAGGGACTCGGGTCCTCCCCCGATTATACATCAGGTCGAATCTAAATCTCATGATTTGGTAAAAACTTTTCCAGAGATTTCTGATGTTTTTCGGGCTTATTATGAAGATTTATATAATCTCCCCACTCAGAATTCCCAGTGTATGTCTGACCGAGTATCATATATCTCCTCTACGCATATGCCAAAGTTTACCCCTCATCAGGTTGGTCCGCTGGAGGATGAGTTCTCTCAAACTGACCTAGATTTAGCGATCCGCCAAATGCCCTCTGGCAAATCACCAGGCCCTGACGGTTTCCCTGCCCCATTTTATAAAAAATTTGCTGATCTCCTATCACCATTACTACTTCGTGTCTTTCATGAACTTCCTGACTCCGTTCAGGCGCATCCCACCTTTATGGAAGCACATATTACACTCATTTTGAAACCAGGCAAAGATCCTAAATTGCCCAGTAGCTATAGACCTATCTCTCTCTTAAACATCGATGCGAAGATTTATGCGAAAATCCTGTCCAATAAGCTTTCACCCCTCCTTCCGAGCATCATTGATCCTGACCAGGTTGGATTTGTGCAGGGACGTGAAGCCAAGGACAACACAATAAAATTGATTCAATTGATTGACTTCTCGCTCTCGCAGTCTAAGCCTATGTTTTGCCTGTCAATTGATGCAGAAAAGGCCTTTGACAGGGTCTCCTGGGATTTTATCGAACATGTTCTGGAACATGTGGGTTTGGGACCACGGTTCCGACATTATATCAGGGCCCTGTATACGTGTCCTTCTGCCCGCGTCAGAACCAATGGCATGCTCTCTTCTCCCTTCTTTCTTAAAAACGGTACCAGACAGGGGTGCCCACTGTCCCCACTGATCTTCATTCTTGTGATGGAGGTTTTAGCATGTTCCTTACGTCATAACCCTGATGTCATTGGCATACATACAGGTACTAGGGAACATAAACTCTCCTTATTTGCAGATGATCTCATTCTTACTCTCTCTTCTCCTGACACTTCTCTTACTGCAGTGATGGCAGCTCTTACTACGTTTGGAGTGATGTCTAATTTTAAACCTAACTGGACTAAGTCCGAAATTATGAATATCAATCTCCCTATAGATCAATGGAACCGTCTTATGCATGCCTCTCCTTTTAGAGTTGCTAAGGATAGGTTGAAATATCTGGGAGTGTATCTTTCCCCTAACCTTTCAGCGTTGTACACCTTAAACTATTTACCAATTGTGGCTGAAATTGCCAATGATTTTATGAGGTGGTCCAGATTGTACCTCTCGTGGGTTGGTCGTATTAATTTAGTAAAGATGATTGTCATTCCAAAGCTGCTGTATCTATTTCATACTCTACCTATTCAGCTCCCTTCATCATTTCTTAAGTCTACCCAACGCCTTCTTAACAGTTTCATTTGGAATGGGAAACCGGCGAGAATCCGGATGTCTGTCCTAGCTCAAAAAAGGGCCAGTGGTGGGCTGGCCCTTCCGTTAATTAATCACTACTACTCAGCTTCTCAGTTAGCTCTTCTTAGCGCATGGCTCCATCCCTCCTCATCTAAATTGTGGCTTCAAATCATGTCTGATATGTCTTCCCCATATTCTTTATTCAGCATCCCTTGGTATCCGAGACAGTTGAGGCCACACTTACCTATTCCTAATGTCATACGGCGTCTATAATACGTACGTTTGATTCCATAATACAACGCTATCCTGCTTGGACATTACGGCCGTCTCCTTTGACTTCACTCTTTGACAACCCGGATTTTGCCCCAGGGCTAGCCAGGGATAATTTTAGTGGATGGTGCCCCGATAACACCTTGTTAATAACCTCTCTTTTATCAAATGGCACTCTAAGATCTTTTGAGAGTTTGCAGGTAGATAGGAATATTCCCTCCAACGGCTTCTGGTCTTATCGCCAAGTCCACAGTTACTTATTTTCTCCGATGGTACGTTCCCGCTGCTTGCGATCATTGACCCCTTTTGAAACTATGTTTCTTGATCCCGCACCTAAAAAAAGGTCTACTGCAACCTTCTATAGAGTAATTTTATCATTATTATACAATCCTTCCACTCAGACTCGACTCCAGTGGAAGAGAGGCTTACAAGTTGAGATCTCGGAGGACAGGTGGAGATTGATACAACGTACCATAGCTTTTAGTTCTAGAAATGTTCTTACTCTAGAGATGAACTATAAACTTTTAAATCGTTGGTACAGAACCCCTGAGCTTCTTCACCGCATCTCCCCTTCCATTTCCCCAACGTGTTGGCGATGTCAGACAGAAAATGGATCTTTAGAACATATTTGGTTGACTTGCCCAGTGTTGGGTCCATATTGGCGAGACATTTCACACCAGATGTCTTCTTGTCTCTCTGTTGAGATCGCTATCAGTCCTGATCACCTGTTCTTTGGTGGTGTCCCTCGGGTCCTGCAGTCTTCTCCTGCCCAATCCCAAATGTTTCTTTATATGATACAAGCTGCCAAATTGTGTATACCGTCTTTATGGAAATCTGTTGAGGCACCTTCTATACGGAACTGGTTTTCCCGGTTGTTGCGATCCTTATACTTGAAAGGTTGACGCTGAGGTCAGCTAGGGCTAGACTGGTTTTTGCGGAGATATGGAGGTTGTGGTGGGGATTCTGTTCCTCTTTGAACTTAGCTGCTTCTACTACCCTTCCGCTTCCTCAAACCTGAACATTTTTGATGGGTTTTGGACCGGACTCTGTACTATATTTCTGTTTATCTTTTTCTTTTTTTTACTATCCCTTACTCTTTGGTGGAGCTCTATAATTCTTTCTCTTTTCTCTCTACCCCTACTTTTTTGCTTGTATGACATTGGTATTCCCTACTAGACTGTATTGTTATGTGTTTTTCTTCTACTACTTGTTTCTGTGTTGTTAAGCTCAGTGGGATATATAGAATACTTTTTCATTGCCATCTTTTATTTGCCCTGTACCTACTGATTCAGAGTATTACTGCACTGTGATTTGTATCTATTATTGTTTGTTTACGCTGTATTCTGTGTATGTCTTTTTTTATATCATCTTTGTCATGCTGTATCTTTTGCAACTTTAATATTAATAAAAAAAAAAAAAAGGGGCGGGAGGAGGATACTTTATCATTGAATTACTCTGGAACTACAAGTCTGACAGAATTGAAATAACACTCTCCAAAGTCCAAACACTATGATGATTAATTAGAGCTGCTTTTATTATGAAACATTACTATCCCTTGAAGTGATCTACAGTGGGATGCAAGAAATGTGCTCATGCTCTAAAGGAATTTATTCCGCCGCAGATAGATATTGCACACATTCAAATCCACAAAGCTGTAAACCCTAAAGCTTCTTAAATTGAGCATAAAAATTAGCTTTTACGACAACACTACACAGACATAAAATCATTCTCACTAGAACTCCCTGCATTAGGCGCATTCGCTAGTCCACACAGACAGATGCGTTAATCCTGTCCACGCCCACAAAAAAAAATATGCGCAGCAGTTCGTTAATCTTGATTTTTCATGCTCAACTCAACAAAATCATGCGCAAACCTATCCGCTAGTGGTTTTCACACGGGAAATAGCGATTGTGTATGTTTCCTGCATCCCGTCACTACAGACATGTGTTAGTCCCTCTTTATCACTTTGTTTTGTGAATAATATCTAAGCATCCAATAACAAAGAGAATGACAGAAATGTAACATCTCCAGACTTGGGTTTAATCTGATGTATAATGTGGTTTAAGTAAGTCCTGGGAACTTTAATACTCTTTGTGAGCACATAATGTGATATAATAAACGTTTTATCTCCATGTAGATAAGTACAGCTGAATGTACCAAGTCAACCCATGTGTATCTCTTTCTCCTTAAACTAGTTTCCATACAAACCTCATATATGTGGTAGAGAGAGGACCCTTCGTCTGGCCAGTAGCGGTCACACTGCTTCACTCCATCTTCCACTAGAGGAGATAGCATGACAATGACCGTGCAGCCGTTCTCCCACACCATCTGCGGACAGAGAGACACACACAGGGTTAGACCACCTTAACAGACAGAAGGCTGCAGGCAGAAGGGAGTACAGGCACAGACACAGAGATTCTAGGGCAGGGCTAGTCAACTGTTGGACCTCCAGATGTTGGGAACTACAACTCCTATCATCCTCACTGACTATTCCTGCACTAGAGGATAAATTAACTTCTTCAGGTGTGCGTCTTTGTGTGTGTGTGTATGGATGTATGTTGTATATGTGTGTATAAATTTGTGTGTGTGTGTGTATACTGTATATGTCTGTGTGTGCGTTTGTGCTAGTGTAGGATGATGTGTGTGTTTGTGCTAGTGTAGGATGATGTGTGTGTTTGTGCTAGTGAACAATGATGTGTGTGTGTCAGTGTAGGATGATGTGTGTGTATGCATGTATGTTGTATATGTGTGTGTGTGTGTATAATTTTGTGCATGTGTGTGTATACTGTATATGTCTGTGTGTGTTTGTGCTAGTGTAGGATGATGTGTGTTTGTGCTAGTGAACAATGATGTGTGTTTGTCAGTGTAGGATGATGTGTGTGTGTGTATGCATGTATGTTGTATATGTGTGTGTGTACAAATTTGTGCATGTGTGTGTATACAGTATATGTCTGTGTGTGTTTGTGCTAGTGTAGGATGATGTGTGTGTGTTTGTGCTAGTGAACAATGATGTGTGTGTATTGTATATGTCTGTGTGTGTTTGTGCTAGTGTAGGATGATGTGTGTGTTTGTGCTAGTGAACAATGATGTGTGTGTATTGTATATGTCTGTGTGTGTTTGTGCTAGTGTAGGATGATGTGTGTGTTTGTGCTAGTGAACAATGATGTGTGTGTATTGTATATGTCTGTGTGTGTTTGTGCTAGTGTAGAATGATGTGTGTGTTTGTGCTAGTGAACAATGATGTGTGTGTCAGTGTAGGATGATGTGTGTTTGTAAGCATGTATGCTGTATATGTGTGTATAAATGTGTATATGTGTGTGCGTATACTGTATATGATTGTGTGTGCTAGTGTAAGATGCTGTGAGTGTTTGTGCTAGTGAACGATGATGTGTGTGTGTCAGTGTAGGATGTGTGTGTATGTGTGTAGGTATAAAATATATATATAAGAAGTAATTTTCCTGCTGAATATAAAAATGAAACTCTCGGTGTTGAGATGCCTCATTCAAAATGTATCACAAAACAAACTTGCATTTTTGTGTACTACTGATCAAGGCATTCCATGTTTTGCTGGCACAGTTCCTGCTTAGAATGGCGAACCCTCTCCATAGCCAGTAACTGCAGCACCATGAAATGGCCTGTTCTGCTGTGTATGATATATTGGGAAGTAAGGAGTGACAGAGAAACTGCTTCCATCATCCTTTATAGTGTACTACACGCAGTATAAATATGGTCCACAACAAAAACTAAGAGAGTTACATTTTAAATAAAGTACAGTTAGAAGTGAAACAATTTTATTTATTTTTTTTTTAAAATGTTTTACCAGGAAGAATACATTGAGATTTCTCTCGTTTTCAAATATGTCCTGGATCGTTTTCAGTAAAGGGTTACATATTTACACAAATTGAGAAACATTATATATTACGTTATTATATATACACATACATACACATATGAATATACATACATATGGAATATTTAAATTATATACAGTTACACAGTTTTTAGATATAAAGAAGTCTTTACTTTTAAGGATTTTAGACTGGGAGCAGATCTGATTATTTCAGATTGTTCCAAGCCTTTGGAGCTCTGAAGGAGAAAGCAGATCTTCCTGCTTCTTTCTTGTATTGTGGTATAAGTAGCGAGTTATTAGCAGTGGAGTGGATGTTATAGTTAGTATGGAGAGCAGGAGTGAGCAAACTGCTCAGGTAGTGTGGTATAGCAGTGAGTTCTTAGCAGTGGAGGTTATAGTTAGTATGATGATCTGGAGTGATCATACTGCTCAGGTAGAGTGGACTAGTCAGTGAGTTGTTAGCAGTGGAGGTTATAGTTAGTATGGAGATCTGGAGTGATCATACTGCTCAGGTAGTGTGGAATAGTCAGTGAGTTGTTAGCAGTGGAGGTTATAGTTAGTATGGAGATCTGGAGTGATCATACTGCTCAGGTAGTGTGGACTAGTCAGTGAGTTGTTAGCAGTGGAGCGGAGGTTATAGTTAGTATGGAGAGCTGGAGTGATCATACTGCTCAGGTAGTGTGGAATAGTCAGTGAGTTGTTAGTAGTGGAGGTTATAGTTAGTATGGAGATCTGGAGTGATCATACTGCTCAGGTAGTGTGGAATAGTCAGTGAGTTGTTAGCAGTGAAGGTTATAGTTAGTATGGAGATCTGGAGTGATCATACTGCTCAGGTAGTGTGGAATAGTCAGTGAGTTGTTAGCAGTGGAGGTTATAGTTAGTATGGAGATCTGGAGTGATCATACTGCTCAGGTAGTGTGGAATAGTCAGTGAGTTGTTAGCAGTGGAGTGGAGATTATAGTTAGTATGGAGATCTGGAGTGATCATACTGCTCAGGTAGATGTGGAATAGTCAATGAGTTGTTAGCAGTGGAGCGGAGGTTACAGTTAGTATGGAGAGCTGGAGTGATCATACTGCTCAGGTAGTGTGGAATGGTCAGTGAGTTGTTAGTAGTGGAGAGGAGGTTATAGTTAGTATGGAGATCTGGAGTGATCATACTGCTCAGGTAGTGTGGAATAGTCAGTGAGTTCTTAGTAGTGGAGGTTATAGTTAGTATGGAGATCTGGAGTGATCATACTGCTCAGGTAGTGTGGAATAGTCAGTGACTTGTTAGCAGTGGAGCGGAGGTTATAGTTAGTATGGAGATCTGGAGTGATCATACTGCTCAGGTAGTGTGGAATAGTCAGTGAGTTGTTAGCAGTGAAGGTTATAGTTAGTATGGAGATCTGGAGTGATCATACTGATCAGGTAGTGTGGAATAGTCAGTGAGTTGTTAGCAGTGGAGGTTATAGTTAGTATGGAGATCTGGAGTGATCATACTGATCAGGTAGTGTGGAATAGTCAGTGAGTTGTTAGTAGTGGAGGTTATAGTTAGTATGGAGATCTGGAGTGATCATACTGCTCAGGTAGTGTGGAATAGTCAGTGAGTTGTTAGTAGTGAAGGTTATAGTTAGTATGGAGATCTGGAGTGATCATACTGCTCAGGTAGTGTGGAATAGTCAGTGAGTTGTTAGTAGTGGAGCGGAGGTTATAGTTGGTATGGAGAGCAGGAGTGAGCATACTGCTCAGGTAGTGTGGAATAGTCAGTGAGTTGTTAGCAGTGGAGGTTATAGTTAGAATGGAGATCTGGAGTGATCATACTGGTCAGGCAGTGTGTAATAGTCAGTGAGTTGTTAGCAGTGGAGCGGAGGTTATAGTTGGTATGGAGATCTGGAGTGATCATACTGGTCAGGTAGTGTGGAATAGTCAGTGAGTTGTTAGCAGTGGAGCGGAGGTTATAGTTAGTATGGAGATCAGGAGTGATCATACTGCTCAGGTAGTTTGGTAGTTTTCCACAGAAGTGGTTGTGTACTAAGCATGAAAGGTGAAGGGCACCTCTAGATTTGATTGTTAACCAAATTAGTTGTTTTAGCATATCACAGCGATGAGTAGCGTAATTACATTGGAGGCTAAAGTGGCATATTGAATTATACAGGATGTCAAGTTTACTAAGATGGATTTGTGACTCTGGCGCATATACTACATCACCATAGTCTATGACTGGCAGCAACATCTGTTGCACAATACGTTTTCTAACCAGGGAGCTTAAACCATGATATTTGTGTGTGCAACAATATTACAAAGTGAGGTAAAACTTAGTGACAATGACAATATGTGCTCCCAAACAAGTGAATAGATGTGAATAACACACAAATAATACATTATATCCTTATCAGGTCTTGTTGCCGTAAATCTTATAGGCCTCTAATAAAAGAAACCCAAAGAAAACTCTCCATAGTGTTACAAAGTTTGCATCACACAGTAGAAGAGATAAAGTCCCACTCACAAGAGTATATTCAAACAAAAAGAATCTGTTTGTAATAAGTGTTAACAACATAATCCCTCTTTAGGGTAGAAGTCATTCCGCCACACTGACACCAACATCCAAGGCACCAGTTGAGGACAAGTCTCCACGGTTCCGGAATCACCTTCCCCAAAGAAGGATTATTATGTTCCAAAGTGCTTATTGCAAACAGATTCATTATTGTTTGATTATGATCTTGTGAGCAACACTTCTCTGTTTGAATCCAAATGTGTAACGCTCTGAAGATTTCTCTTGTTTTCTTAGATGAGGTCTATAAGATTTTCTGCAATAAGACCTGATAAGGATAAATTGGATTATTTTGTGCATTATTCTCATCAATTCAGTTTTAAGGGGAGCGCATGTTATCATTTTCATAATATAATAGGGTTAAGATTCTATCAGTAAGGCTTATGTACTAAGCATCATGGAGGGGACGGGGTTAACCCTTGAGTGCTAGAGAGCTCTAGAGAATTTAAGGGATTAAATTTCCCTTTAAAATCAACATAAATTTGGGAGACTTCTAAAGCGGAACTTTCACCCGAATTAAAGTTACTCCCAAATAATTATGCACATAACGATAAGCATAATAAGTCCAGCGTTCTTAGAAGATCCAACTCGTTCTGAGACAGTCATGCAGTCATCTTGCTGTAGAGACATCTGTGCGCCTGCGCCGTCAGTCCCTTCCTGTACCTTAAGGTACAATGCAGCGCCTCCTAGAGGAGACTAGGATGGACAGCGCAGGCGTGCAGATGTCTTTAAGGCAAGATGACTGCACTGTGACTGCCTGACTGTCTCAGAATGAGTTGGATTTGTGATTAACGCTGGACATACTCCTGATAACACTAGTATGGATATGCTTATCGTTATGTGCATAATTATTTGGGGGTAACTTTAATTTGGGTGATATTTCAGCTTTAACAGCTCCTATTGTTCATTTGGTTGCCCCAGAATTACTCCTGCCCCACGTGGAACATCAGCCTCAGAGACTGGTGATCTGTGAATGTTGCAGCAAGCTCGTTCCTATTCCATCCAGTTACATTTTAGCCTTTCTGTTCCTTTAATAGGGAATATACACAAGATAGCTTAGTAGACTCACCTGCCAGAAGTCAGCTATAGTGTGAGAAAGAGGCCCTTGGGTGGCAATATAGGCTGGCATACGGGGGTCATGTTCAATCTAATTCAAACATACAATGAAAGACAGAAAACAAGCGTTTTAAAGAAACAATAATTATTTGATTATATTCATTCTGCAAGTGCAAAATCAAGTCAAATTGTCTACAGTTTATCTATTTTATTTAGAGTCTTTTTTTGTGTATTTTGTTTTTTAACATTTTATATATTGTTTTTTTATTTGATTTTGGTGACAAATTCCGCAGAAACAAGAGTCACCACAGAATTCTAGAAGCAAAGTTTAAAGGAACACTAACGCCTCCTGTTTACCTTAATATGGATGGAAAATCCCAATAACTACTAAATAAATTCAATGTGCATTGGTTCCCCCAAATTAATCTGTACGGGCAGGATTCTTTTGTTGCAGGATTAACCCTTTCAGTGCCAGAGGGGTACGCAACGCATTGCTCTGCAATGCGTTGCATACCTCTCTGGCACTCAAAGGGTTAACTTGACCCCAAACTCATCTTACTGGGGTATTCTTTCTATTCTAAAAATATGTCAGTGGTAGGAGTTTGGAGTCCCAGAGTGCTGTGAAAATGATAATGTCTGCCTCCGTGGGCGTGATATTCAGGACTGAGGGTAAGTGGGCATATATTATTATGTGGTGTTAGTGGTCAGGCATCAGAATATCATGTCTGCCTTCATGGACATGATAGGTAGTAATAATTAACCCTTTTAGGACCGGGAAAATCTGGGGTGGATTGCACTTAAGGGCCGGAGCAATTCTGACCTTTTTGACTATGTCTTTGTTCAACAGTGTTTTCCCTTTTATTTTAGCTGCACAAATTATATACCATTATTTTTATTTTTTCTCTTGAGATCATTAGGACACAATGTGTTACATTTTTATGGAGACTGCATGAAAGATATGACCTGTCGTTCATACCTACAAAATGGCCAGTTTTAAGTGGGCACTGTCCCACTGGGGCGAAAATCCCCATGTCCCTCTCCCTGTCCCCAGGTTCAACTTTTGTGTTGGATAGGTTTGTGTATTGTTTGTGTATACAGTAACTGTATTACTTTTAGCCCCCACAGTAAAATTGCCTTTTATTATTTGTTTAAACTTCAATAGTTATTTCACTGTCGTCCAATACAGGTCACTGGTACTCTGGGAGGCGTAAGTCCCCTTTAATAGGCAGGAACAACTATGCAAATAATTTGCAAGGGGCGGAGCCTCCCCTCTTACTTAAGCCACCTTCTGGCCAGAGCCACTTTAGATTGATTTGTTCCTGGTGTGCTTCCACACCAGGTAGAGAACTTCTATGCATCTTAGTATTTTATTATTTTTATTCAAATATGGAATACCACCATTAGGAGGGTGACCATGGCTGTGAATTGCCCTCTTTAAAGTGGCTGGTGCAGCTTCCAGGGATTTTCTGTGGACCTATACCCTGAAGAGGGGACAGCTTGTGTTAAGCAGCTCCCCTGTTGGGGAATTTACCTCTGGTTCTTTCCCTCCTTATCATGGTCACCTGAAGACAGAAGTCAGCAAGGAAGGTGAGTCACCCATTGAGTGCTGAAGGTCCACTTGTCCCCACAGTGTCCCTTTGATGGGCTTGTATTTGGGAGTTTTAATACACTCCAGCACTCATAGGGTGTTTTTATTGCATTATTACTGTTTATGCAATTTCTGTGTTATTCTCTGAGTTTTGGAGCATTGGGTATTCATTTATTTATGTTTCTCATGTGTTTCATGCTTGTTTGGGCACTTTTTAATGTTTTACTAAACTTTATTAAAAATGGTGTTCCGCGCCTTTAAGCGCGGCTTTTTCCCGCTCAGACGCAAGGGCTCCTTTACTCTCTATGGGAATTCACAGTATGGGACATATCTCTGGAACCGCTTGTCACAGCAACTTCAGAGAGGGCTCATTTTAATTCTAGGCTCCTGATCTATCATCCGGAATGTGTTTTATTCATGTGGGGTGTTCAGGGGGGCTTCGGGCACTGTTTGGGGTACTTGGACAGGAAAACTACATTTCCCATGAGCGCTTGGTTCGCGCTCGTTTCTGATTGGCTGTCACGACGGCCGCCATTTTGTGGTACTTTTCCTAGGCGAGTACACTACGCAGGGACCGAGCCTTCTCTCTCCTCAACAGATTAACCCTTCGCTGGCCAGATAAGTCCGTTTTTAGAACATTTCTGGGGTGAAACTTTAATCTTAGCACTTTTTCTGGGTGATAGTGTGATTAGTGGGGTATATTGACGCTGTGAGCATGTCTACTTCACTGGAGCTAGGGGCTAGACCCAAGTCTAAGGAGGATGGGGGGTCCGCTACCCCCATGGCGTTTTGCTCCTCTTGCCACATTGGGCTGGATGGCGATAATGTGGGGGATCGATGCCCTAATTGTACTGGTCAAGATAGCAACCCTGGGCTTCCCAGCCACGCTATTGAGCCATCATGGGTGAGGGAGTTTAAAGCTGCCACTAGGGATCTCAGATCCACGCTTCAACTCTTTCCCTCTCAGGTACAGGGGGCTCTCCAGGTCTGGCAGACCCCCTCTACTATCAGGACCTCCCTGCCTAAGCCACAGGGAGCTCCTGATATCACTGATTCTTCTGAAGAAGAACTTTTACAGGATTCTGATGCTGAGGAACGTACTGTTATTGAATCTAACAGGTCCATTGGGGACCCCTATGAGTGTGACCCTGAAGTTTCGGCTGAGGGTCTGATCAGAGCGGTTCTGAATACGCTCAACCTTCCTCTGACTCAGGAATCCGCTTATGATCCTACTGATGTTTTTCAGAAAAAGCCATCTAAACCAGTTGTTTGTTTTCCAACTAACCCTACTCTTGCCCGTCTGGTCTCTGAGGCATGGAAGAATCCTGATAGATCTTCCTCTGTCTCCAAAAAGTTTGCTAAACTTTACCCTTTTCCTGAGGCGGAGCTGGCAAAATGGGTTCATCCTCCCAAAGTGGATGCTCCTGTGTCTAGACTATCCAAATCTACTGCTTTGGCTGTCTCAGATGCCTCTGCCTTGCAGGACTGGACGGATAAGAAACTAGAGCTCTCTCTTAAGTCTATTTTTGCCTCCATTGGCACAGCCATGCGCCCCACTTTTGCTGTGGCATGGGTTAATAGAGCTATTGCGGCCTGGACTGAACGACTGACTGAAGCGGTTCGCCAGGATGCGCCTGTATCTGAACAGTTGCAGCTTCTTGCTAATATCACTGAAGCTCAGAACTATGTTGCTGACGCTGCTTTTGATGCTGTGCGCATGATGGCGAGGGCCTCCACTTCTTCTGTGGTGGCTAGACGCGCTCTTTGGCTGAAAATTTGGTCTGCTGATACAGCCTCTAAGAAAGCCTTGCTTTCCTTGCCCTTTCAGGGGAATTTGCTTTTTGGGTCTGAACTCAAAGAAATGATCAGTGAGGCTACTGGCGGTAAAAGTACTCTTCTACCCTCAGTCTTTAAGAAAAAGTTTCCAGCCAAACGCAATCGGTCCTTTCGTTCCTTTCAGACTGAGACACGCTCCTCGGCCCAAACTGGTCCTCCCACTACGCGCTCCTCCTCCAAGCCCAAACAGTCCTGGAGGCCCAAATTTGCCTCCAAGGCCAAGACCTCCAAGACTGCTTCGGCATGACTCGCCGAACCCGGGTCCGCATCCGGCTGTAGGCGGTCGTCTCCGCATCTTTCGCCGGACTTGGGAGGAGTCAGTGGCGGACCCATGGGTTCTTCAGGTGGTGTCAGAGGGATACAGGATCCCTTTCTCTTCCCTTCCTCCTTTTCGGTTCCATTTTACTCGTCCTTCTCAGGAACCCACAAAAAGGCGTCTGTTCGACGACGCTATTCAGGATCTCTTGGACAAAGAGGTCCTGGAGGCGGTTCCTCAGGGGGACACAGGTTCAGGATTTTATTCCAACCTGTTTGTGGTAGCCAAAAAGGACGGAGGAGCCCGTCCCATCTTGGATCTCAAAGATCTCAATGCCTATGTGGTGACTTCCCACTTCCGCCAGGAGTCCCTGCGCTCTGTGATTGCAGCAATGTCTCCAGGGGAGTTTCTTGCCTCCCTGGACCTTCAGGATGCTTATCTTCACATCCCTATTCATCCGGAGAGCAGGCGGTATCTCAGGATTGCCTGCCACAGGGGACACTTTCAGTTTGCAGCGCTCCCCTTTGGGCTAACTTCAGCCCCTCAGGTCTTCCAGAGGGTGTTGGGCTCCTTGATAGCGGTGCTCCATCAGGATGGGATCAGAGTGACCCCCTACATGGACGATCTCCTACTGAAGGCCTCCTCAGCGGAGCTTCTCCTTCAGCAATTACAGATGTGCATGCACACCCTGAACCGTCATGGCTGGATCCTGAATCTGGACAAGTCGGACTTGATTCCATCTCAGAGGCTTCTGTTCCTGGGTCTCCTGTTCGACACTCGCCAATGCATGGTGTTTCTTCCAGAGGACGTGGCTCTCCAGATAGCTGTCAGAGTGGCTGGAATTCTGGACATGGACGTGATTCCAGTACCGAAGTTGTCGTCCTTAGTGGGGAAGTTCATTTCCACAATCGAAGCAGTACCATTTGCCATGGCCCACTCCAGGGATCTTCAGAGATTTGTGATCCAGACGTGCAAGAATCATCCAGATCATCAACATCTGTCTGTTTCTCTTCCTCCTCATGTCGAGTCGAGTCTGCACTGGTGGTTAGATCTCTCTCATCTCCTAAAAGGGAAATCCTTTCTAGTTCCTCCTTGGACCACAGTCACTACGGATGCCAGCCTTCGGGGCTGGGGTGCAGTCTGGGGTCGCTTCAGTGCTCAGGGGAAATGGGGTCTGGAGGAATCCATGCTCTCCATCAATGTTCTGGAACTTCGAGCTGTCCGGCTGGCCCTGAGGCACTGGGAGTCTCAATTGACCGGTCTTCCAGTCAGAGTGGAGTCCGACAACGCCACGGCGGTGGCTTACATCAACAGGCAAGGCGGCACAAGAAGCGGTTCCGCCTGGTGGGAGGTCAAGGATATTTTGTCTTGGGCAGAAGATCACGTGCCTGTCATCTCTGCGGTTCATATTCCAGGCGTGGACAACGTCATGGCAGACTTCCTCAGTCGTCATACCGTCGACAGCGGAGAATGGGCTCTTCACCCAGAGGTGTTTCACATGCTCACTCAACGGTGGGGGATGCCTGTGGTGGATCTGATGGCTACCAGACACAACAGGAAGGTTCCGGTGTTTTGCTCCCGGTTGAGGGACTCCCTTGCTCTAGCAGTGGATGCCTTGTCGATCCCTTGGGACTTCTCCCTGGCTTACATCTTCCCTCCTCTTCCTCTATTGGTCAGAGTTATCCAGAAGTTGAAGAGGGAACGTTGTCCTGTCATCCTGATTGCTCCAAACTGGCCTCGCCAGTCCTTGTTTCCGGAATTGATGGCCATGTCAGTGAAGGATCCAATCCCACTTCCAGCCCGTTCGGACCTGCTTCTTCAGGGGTATCTGTGGAAAGAGGATGTTCACTCTCTCCATTTGATGGCATGGCGGTTGAATCCTCGATTCTAGCAAAGAAAGGCTTTTCTCCTTCTGTGGTATCGACGATGCTCAGTGCTCGTAAGCCTGTGTCTTCCAAGATCTATCATCGCATATGGTCAACTTTCGTGACATGGTGCTCTGACAAGAAGTTGTCACTTGACTTCCATCTTCCCACTGTCCTGGCCTTCTTGCAGGACGGTGTGGATAAGGGGCTCAGTCTGAGTTCCCTCAAAGTTCAGACTTCTGCCTTGTCTGTGTTTTTCCAGGAACGGATTGCTGTCCTTCCTGATGTGAAAGTCTTCTTCCAAGGTGTGACTCATGTTCGACCTGCCTTTAAGAGTCCTGCTCCCCAGTGGGATCTCAATTTGGTGCTGGGAGTTCTACAGCGACCACCGTTTGAATCCTTGGCTTCCATTCCATTACGTCTTGTGACTTGGAAGATGGCCTTCCTCTTGGCTGTTGTGTCAGTGCGCCGGGTAGCAGAGTTACAGGCCTTGTCTTGTAAACCTCCTTACCTGGTGTTCCACAAGGATAAGGCTGTGCTTCGCACTACCAAGGAATTCTTACCCAAGGTTGTGTCTGAGTTTCACATCAATCAGGAGATTGTGGTTCCCTCTTTCTGCCCTAATCCTTCATCTGACAAGGAAAGAGATCTCCATCTGTTGGATGTGGTGCGTTGCCTCAAGTTTTATGTTCATCGCACCGAGTCTATCAGGAAGTCTGACGCTCTATTCGTCATTCCTGAGGGGCCTAGGGCAGGGAGACCGGCTTCCAAAGTTACCATTGCCTCTTGGATTAAGGCTACCATCCGTGAAGCCTATAAGTTGCAGAATAAGCATGTTCCCTTCCGGGTGACTGCCCATTCCACCAGATCTATTGGGGCCTCTTGGGCCTACAAGAATCAAGCTTCTGCTGATCAACTGTGCAGAGCGGCCACTTGGTCCTCTGTGCACACTTTTTCTAAGCACTATCGAGTTGATGTACTGGCTTCGGCTGATGCCAGTTTTGGAAGGAAGGTCCTGGAGGCAGTCTTGCCTGTGTAGGTCTTCCGCTCTGTGATCCTTAGTGCTTCTTTACTGTTGAGCCCGGTTGGCTCTAGTTCCGTGTGCTGTGTTAGTTCAGGGGTTGTTCCCTTGGTTGGTGTCCGTTGACACTTACAGTTTGGGCTATGTTATCAACTGGTCATAGCAGTTCTAGTGACTCGGGCCTTGCGCCTGGTCCTTGCCTTACTTCCCGCCTCTGGATCAGCTCAATGTTTGTACATGCCAGAGTACCAGTGACCTGTATTGGACGACAGTGAAAATAGGATTTTAGTCTTACCTGTTAAATCCTTTTCACTTAGTCCATACAGGTCACTGGTCTCCCACCCTGTCAAGGGACCAGTCTTGGCTCTCCTGTGGCATTCAGTGGGAGACCGTTCGGGCATGCTCACAGGAGTCTTTCTTTTTGCTTACCTGAGGTCAGTTTTAGGGTCTCAAATCAATCTAAAGTGGCTCTGGCCAGAAGGTGGCTTAAGTAAGAGGGGAGGCTCCGCCCCTTGCAAATTATTTGCATAGTTGTTCCTGCCTATTAAAGGGGACTTACGCCTCCCAGAGTACCAGTGACCTGTATGGACTAAGTGAAAAGGATTTAACAGGTAAGACTAAAATCCTATTTTTTGCAAATAATTCTATTCAAAATAAAATACATTGCTCGTGTTTAGAGTTAGTAAAAAAAAAAAAAAGTTGCTGTTGGCAGGTCATAAATGGACCTGCATTTATCCTGCCCGATGATCCAGCGCTGAAGGGGTTTATGTCCCAACACTGGCCTGTATTTCTCCCTGTGTGTGTGTCTGCTCTCTGCTTCTCTTGACCTTACTTGAATAGTAAGGAAGAGAGAGGCAGAGCGCAGTCACAAAGGCAGTGTGTAAAATACATTGCCTTTGTGAATATAAATGCCGGTACATGTGATCGCTCCTGGAGAGATCACGTGCACCGGCAGAACACAGAATGAGTGAAACTGTTTGCTCTGGTCCTGGAGCACTCAGTTTCAGCCAGTAAAGCATGATAGCAGCATGCACTGAGGCGCGCTGCTATCATTTAACCCTGGGTCCTTATGGGAACTTTACCCATGATGGTCCTTAAGGGGTTAAAGATACATTTTGAGGAACTAGTAAACACTGAATTGATTCTTAGTGGCCATTATGATTTTCAGTCCTGATTAAGGTAAAGTGGGGGGTTATTATCATATTTGGGAATTCTCTGTATCTGACCCAGAGATTCCAGTTTTTATACTTAACCCCTTATAGACCCATGACTTGCCAGGACCGTCATGTGTAAACTTGCGTTAAGGACCCATGGCGGTCCTGGCACTTCATGGAATTCAGTGGTCCTAGCGCGGCTGCACGCTGCTCAGGGACCCTTGAATCCATTTAGCAAAAAAAAAAAAGAAAAGAAGCTCAGTGGTCCTTAACTGTCGGCCATGGGGCCAATCTTTAGGAGGTTAATTACTGGGTTTTCAGAGACAGAGGCTGATTATCAGGGCTTATAGAGTCTCCTTGTAACTCCTCCCACTTCACAGCCAGTCCCAGTCTCTCTCCTCCTTGTTCTTCCCATTCTACTCCATTTTAAAGGCAAGCCCCACCTCCCAGTTCCTGCCCACCTTAATATAGCCCCACCCACTTTATGACATGAAATGTATAATTTGGATACTCCCACCACCAGAGCTTAGTGGATCTCAGAAGCTTGGGACAAGAAGGTAAAAGATGCCTTACTTCAAGCAGAACTATCACCCCAAATAAAGCCCACCCCCAATAATTATTCATATAGAGATAAGCATAGAAATAGTAATATTATCCAGGATAAGTACAGTGTTATTCTACTTCATCTGAACAGGCAGGCATCAGTGCAGACATCTTGCCTTAGAGCAGTGTTTCTCAGCTCCTGTCCTCAGGACCCACTAACAGGCCAGGATGTGATGATTTCCTTGTTAGAGCACAGGTGAGTTAATCAGTGTGAATGAGCCTCTGATCACATGATTTCCTTGTTAGAGCACAGGTGAGTTAATCAGTGTGAATGAGCCTCTGATCACATGATTTCCTTGTTAGAGCACAGGTGAGTTAATCAGTGTGAATGAGCCTCTGATCACATGATTTCCTTGTTAGAGCACAGGTGAATTAATCAATGTGGATGAGCCTCTGATCACATGATTTCCTTGTTAGAGCACAGGTGAGTTAATCAATGTGAATGAGCCTCTGATCACCACCCCTGTGCTCCAGCAGAGAAATCCCTAAGTCTTGGCCTCTTAGTGGGTCCTGAGGACAGGAGCTGAGAACCACTGCCTTAGAGACATCTCTGCACCTGCGCTGTCCGTCCCGGTCTCCTCTAGGAGGCGCCGCATTGTACCTTAAGGTAACAAGAAGGGACTGATGGCGCAGGAGTGCAGATGCTTCTAAAGTAAGAAGTCTGGCTGTCAGTCTCAGAAGAAGTAGGATTTCTTACTAACGCTGTACATATGCTGGATAATACTACTGTTTCTAAGCTTATTGCCATATGAATAATTCATACCTCCCAACATTTCAAATTGCCAAAGAGGGACAATTGTGTTTTAGGGGGTGTGGCTGGGGATGTGGCTGGTGGGCGGGGCATTAACAAGAATTTTCAGGCTGTTTCATGACCTATTGACACCTCCTTGTGTTACCTAATAAATGATTTATAACAAGACCAAAGTATTGTATTTAAGCAGACTAATTTATAAACACATATACTGATGTTTAAAGAAACAGTAATGTGAGTTTTATTGCTGTGGAGAAATGTGATCCAGTTATATACACACATCACAGTCTTATCTCCTAAAAAGAGGGACATTAGGGTATGAAAGAGGGACAGTGGGATTTGGGTCTAAAAGAGGGACTGTCCCTCCTAAAGAGGGACACTTGGGAGATATGATAATTATTGGTGGGGGGTTGTATATGGGGCGATAGTTCCGCTTTCAATATCTCTAATCCGGCCTGTACATCCAGCAGATTTGATATTACGGCCTGTTAGTAACTGCAGGGTGATGCAGGATGTGGTTTATATTAATCAGGGCAGGTGACTTAATAGGAGGTACTTACAATAGGACTCGCATTGATATAATCACTGCGGGATGGGTTCGTGTCACTTCTCAGCTTGATGCGCGCATGGTCATCTGGAGAAAACAGACAGAAAACTTACATTACAGCAGCAGTAAAGTTTTTGAAAAAAAATGGGGGTGCATTATATGAAAGTTATTATAGCTCAACTTTTTAAGGTAAAGTGGTAGCAACACAGCTAACTGGTGTCAAGAGGGTAGCTGGTTTTACTATTACTTCCTGTAGCAAAGCACGAGTCTTAGACTAAATCCATCCACAACAACAATGCTACCTGTAGACCACAACAGAAGTTCAGTTTAAAGGGACGGTAATGTTTCACAATAAAAGCAGCTCCAATTAATCATCATAGTATTTGGACCATAGAGAGAGTGTTATTTCAATACTGTCAGAGTTGTAGTTCAAGAGTAATTGAATGATAAAGTATCCCCCTCCCGCCTCTTTACTAATGTAACACTGCTCACCTCAGAGCAGCAAGACTGTCCAGATGGATTGCAGTGAGGGACAACCTTCAGTGAGTATAAGGAAAAACTTGTCAAGGCAGGGGGGTTCCTTATGATCACAGTAAGAAGATTGTCCCTTGCTGTGATCTCTCCGGTCAAGTGACCAGATTCCACATCTGAGGGGATGTGGCTTACACTAGGTAAAAGGGGTGGGAGGGGGATACTTTATCATTCAATTACTCTTGAACTACAACACTCACAGTACTGAAATAAAACTCTTCATGGCCCAAATACTATGAAGATTCATTGAAGCTGATTTTTTTGTGAAACATTACTATCCCTTTAATTAAAAAAAAACATATTCACCCATAATAACTTTTGAATGAAGCGTTACCTAGTGGTGGGAGTATTATTGTTTTACTCAACAGCCTACATTTTTCACAGTTAACATTATTGCTCCTTTAAATAAATTGACCTTTTAGAGGAGGGCCAAATTTACATATATACTGAAAGGTGTTTCATTCAAAAGTTAATAAATTTCAAAGCTGAATTTTTTAGGTGCAATATCACAGTGGCCTGAAATTTTACAGTGGCGCTGTTGCTACATAATCCTATGGACAGCTCTGGTTCCGAGACCATAAATCTCCATAGGATGGTGTAGCAACAGCACCACTGTACAATTTCAGGCCACTGTGATATTGCACCTAAAAAATTCAACTTTGAAAATTAATAACTTTTGAATGAGACACCTTTCAGCAGTGGGAGTACTCTTGTTTTACTCAGGGGGAAAAACCCTACAACATATTTTTTTTTTACATTTTAAGTATTACTATCCCTTTAAGTGTAGAAAGAATCCCCTTCTGCCACTTTTGGCCACGTCACGCTGAATCTGCAGTCTGGTCAGAATAGAGAGCGGCGAGGGACAAACTTCAGTAAGCAAAGGGAAATCTTGCCCTCCTTTGTCAAGGGGGCCTAGTTTTCCTTATACTTAGTGAGTGAAGTTTGTCCTTCCGTCCGGTCCCAGGACCAGATTTCAGATTCAGCGTGACGCAGCCAGAAGGGGCGGGAGGGGGAACTCTCTGTACTTAATATCTTTTGAACTACACAAAAGTAAGTAGATAAACATAGCGCAATGTGTTACATTTACTATAAAATAGATTCGGCAGTCTACTTTATTGATAACATTACTTTCCCTTTAATGGGAAGTCTGCATCTATACAAAATGGCAGTAGTGCTGGGGAACTCACAGGGGACATAGTCCGGATTACGATTCTTCTTTAGGTTATTATCGCTCTTTGCTTTGGAGCAGGAGTTGGGCTCGGCCTGATAAGCACATAGAGCCTGCCACTCCTTGGCCAGTCGGTCTCTGTTTCTCAGGTGGTCTTCCATATATGCCTGCAACAGACATGTTGGACGTTAAAGGACAACTAACACATTCACATATATAGTCCCACCTCCGACAGCTGCAACGCTATAAAATTACATCCCTCAGTCTACAGGTCACCTCTGGGGTTTTCCTTGCCAGAGCTGGTGTTGTGAGCTCTGTAGACAGACTGCAGATGACATTAACTACAAATTGGCATCTGATGATCTCTATTGGCTGTAGTGACAAAACAGCAGCTTTGGCAGCCAACACGAATGATCCTGCCATCAGCAGCTTCAGCTCGTGCAGGAGTTGGGATGAGAAGCCCACTGGGTGGTCTAGAAAACTGAGGGCTGTGAGGTTATAATGCTGCTGTTCTCAGCTGTGGAAATAGCAGAAATTAACAATGAAACAGGTGAACATTAACATATTATATATATATAGTTTTTGAAGGAGTGACAGCACTCACAGGATCATTTTGTTCAAAAGAAATCACACGTGTATTTCAACGTTTCGGCCAGAGATTTTGGCCTTTATCAAGAACTGGTTATTGATAAGGCAAATCTCTGGCCGAAACTTTGAAATACGCGTGTGATTTCTTTTGAACAAAATGTTCCTGTGAGTGCCGTCTGTCCTTCAAAAACTGTATGTATCTTTTCAATTGATGAGCACCCAGGTCTCAAAATCGATTTACAGTGAGTGCATCTCACCCACATTTTGTATATATATATATATATATATATATATATATATATATATATATATATATACACTAGAACAGAAAAAAGTGCAAATTGATAACAGGGAGTCTGATAACTGTTGCTATACGATGTGTAAGGGACAGAGAAAGCAAGAGGTCTGACATAACCATCTGGTAGCAACTGTTATCAGACTCCTTGTTATTGTTTTGTCCCCTACTGGTCTTGACACCAGTGGGAAATCCTTCAGACGCGATGCAGTTCACACTGGAACGTTTAGCGCCATATTCCTATCCACATCATACTCTATAACAGCCATAAGATATAGGCTGACATGGGCTAGGAGTGCTGCAAATGGCACCACTGAAACATCTAGGCGTAATAATTCAGCACTGCATTGAGTAAGGACAGAGCCTCGAGCCAAGGACTGACAAGGAGTTGTTTAATGAAAGTGTTACAAGTGAATGGACAGCAGGTAACAGGACTGTGGCTACGCACACCAGTAGGTGGACATGCACACCAGATTGTAGATGTCTGTAAGTGCATTTCAGTATTTCTGTGGGAAAAGTCAGTAAAAACTTTACTTTTATTTTTTTTTTCTTTTTGTGCTTTTTTAGTTCTAGATTGTTTATTACTGTGGAAAACGCCATAACAAGAAGCATCATTTTGAACAGCTAATGGTAGCTTTAGGAATTCGGTGACTGAGGATATATTGCTTTTCGTTTCTATCCACCCATCATTTGACTGAAACTGCGTCATCATTTCATCAATCCATCTGCTTTTCATCATCATCTATTCCCTTTTGTGTTCTGAGTTCTACATCACGTGGAGTCAACGCGACTCTCTTATCGTATGTTATAGAACTGATATCCGTGACTGTACTAGTGGACGTGTAGGACAATGCTAGAGGGGTCTCCAACGCATTGCTCCATAATGCATTGGTGATCTCTGTAACGGATCATACACCGTTACTGGGGCCCTTGTCTGGGCATCAGGCTTACCAGTACATTATACAAAGAACTGTGGACATTTCTAGGCCAAAATGACTAACAACCATAGACTGCTGGCTTGCTTCCAAGGGAATGGGCAGTTAAGTTTTAATTATTTGAGTCTGGGCAAAGTTACTTCCAATGTGTATTCTAGCCACTCAAGCTAGTGTATTGTGAACTGTATTGAGACCCCCTGCTGTGTGTTAATTCATTCAAGCCCCTCAAGTATTTGTGTCCATTGCCTGAGTTCATCAACCCTTTTGTATTAGTAATGTAATCATGTCTGTGCCATTGTAATTGCTTGGACCATTTGCTGTTGGTCCTTTGTCTTGTATGCTGTGATTATATCATCCTTGTGACTCACCTATTGTATCCTGTCCGCTCATGTATTGCAGTGTGGTTTCTGTGTATAAATATGTGTGGTTTGGGTGAATAAAGTCAGTTCTTATTCTGAGTGAACAAGGAGTCCTGGAGTCTTGTATTGCTTATGGTATAAAGTATCCACTCTGATACCCATCTGTGCCAAGCATCCTGAATCGGCGACCGCCTGCTGCCAGCTTCCTGCGACCCAACTTCGCATGCTGTCAGGTGGCGAAGTGGACTCCATCTTCTCCTTCCTGCTGTTCCAGTGAACATTCGACTTGAGCTTACATCATGCTTGAACCTGCTCGACAAACAGCTACCTGTGATCCTGCTACACTTTTCCTGTTATTCGTAGACCAGGAGTAGAGGCCTCACTCTCTACTGCCTGGAGTTCCAGCCTGTGACTCGTCGACGAGACCGGAGCCTCGTTGAACCCTCTTCGACAACAAGTCCGTCCATTTGCGCGACCGGTACATCAGACAGCACCAGTCTAGCGTTGAGAGGGAGAAATCCGGGAACGATGGCGGAGGCGATGTGGTCCCTTCTAGCTTCCGTTACAATCTCTTTAGCAGCTAAGGGGTTAAAGCCTTTTCTGTGCCAGGAAACAATGAATGGGACTATAAATAGTGAGGGTGTGGTCATGGGCAGAGCTAAGGTCACCTACATTGCCTTGCCTAGGAGCAACTCATCTGCAGAATGGGGTGAAGAGGACGCACTTACCCCTCCCCAATACTTGCTCCCCCTGGATAAATATAAGGGATGGATGGCCTGACCCAGGGGCCATATTAAGGCTTTGCTCTCCTCTGGAAACATTTCTGCGGACACCCATGGACACCTGGGATTTAAATCCGGCCCTGTCTATTACATAGGTTTTCCAGATCAATATCTGTAACTCTATCTGCGGACATTGGTCCTTTCATTGCCTTGCTGAGGCTAAACCTTTTAGATTTTTTTTAAATTATTATTCTCCTTTATTGATTGAGGGTCAACATATTCTGTAGCGTTGCACAAATTATGGTTGAGAACATACAATCGGGGCATAGCTACAGGGGATACAGAGGGTGCAGTTGTGCCCGGGGGCGGCATCCAAGGATGCTCATTGGCCACTGGGCTCGATAGGCTCTAATCATGCCTCTATGAAAATAGTTTTGCATTTCATTGACTAGTTCTGCCACTGTATAGAATGACATAAAGAATCCACACCTGACAACATTTCAGAAAAGTTTCCAAAGACTTCATTTTCAAAGTTGAATTTTTTAAGTGCAATATCACAGTGGCCTGAAATTGTACAGTGGCGCTGTTGCTACACCATCCTATAGACAGCTCTGGTCCCGGGACCATAAATCTCCATAGGATGGTGTAGCAATAGCGCCACTGTACAATTTCAGGCCACTGTGATATTGCACCTAAAAAATTCAACTTTGAAAATTAATAACTTTTGAATGAAACACCTTTCAGCAGTGGGAGTACTCTTGTTTTACTCAGGGGGATAAACCCTACAACATATTTTTTTTACATTTTAAGTATTACTATCCCTTTAAAACCATGGACAAATCCGGACAGAGCTGGATCAAGGGACATAAGGTCAAAACTAAGGACAGTCCCTGAAAATTGGGGACAATTGGCAGGTATGCAGAACCAGATCAAAATAAATGGTGAGGGCCCTGATAGAAAGAGCTTACAATCTAGAGGGTTTTGTTTTCCATATATATATATATTAATGTAGTTTCCTTTTAAGGGTTTAAGGGTTAACTCCTTGGATGCTAGAGATGTCTCAAAGGCAATTCATTTCAGACCTCAGGTTAACACTTTGTGTGCCACACAGGCAATGCTTTGCGTACCCCTTTGGCACACAAAGGGTAAAATACCATAGATAAATTGTTTCTATAATTGCAGCCCTCTAAGCATGGAATCGTCACAATACATGTAGCAAAACATCTTCCGCATGCCAACTTTATTTCCCATGAAGAATGATATGCCCCCTTAGTAAATCCTAGCCATAGATTTGTTCTCTCTCTTTTGCCCCAGAATGTGTCCTCATGGCTGACTCACCAGGATCATGTGGCCAGTGGAGATGTCCATGTTTGGTTGTACAGGCTCCTCGCACCAGGACGGGGTGCTGCTGTGTGAGCTGGGACTGGGTTGGGGGACATCACTGAACTGCGAGGACACGCTGCTAACCCGGGAGTTCTCAGCTGTTGTACCAGAAGCCTCAGCACGGCTAAAGATAGACTTACCGGCCATGTGCTGCCTGCATAGATCCTGCACTCAGGAACAGAGGAAGAGTCCACAGTTGAAATATTCTAAAATGGACTTTATATGCTACTTTGTATATTTTTACTCTGTTAGAGATATCTCTATAGATATCTCTCTACTGGACCTAGTGCATTTGGAAATGTTTTATGATTTCTTAGGGCTGTTACTTGAGTGCCAGAGGTGTACACAACGCATTGCTTTGCAATGCATTACATACTCCTCTGGCACTCAAAGGGTTGAAATATATATATGAGTTGACTTAGATCCCCTGTAAAGGGATATTATAACAGTTTTCAAAATCACTTATATGTAGTATTAGCCATTTTTATTTAGAAAACTTATTTTTTTTAGATATTTAGATGTATAGATTCTGCTAATGAAGACATGCAGCACAGTCACTTCCTATCTTCCTGATATTTAGATGTATAGATTATTCTAATGAAGACATGCAGTGCTGTCACTTCCTGTCTTAGCCCTACATTACCTCCTCAACTCAGCAATGCCTTGCTCACCTCCTGTAGCACTAAAAAGGTTAAGTGCCAGTAACTGAGGAGATAATGTAAGACTAAGACATTACGTGCCTCAATCAGTATTATCAAAATAGCTCAAAAAACAGTTTTCTACAAATAAATAGCTAACGATATATATGTGATTTTCAAAGTTGTTTTAGATAAGAGGGTCTCTCTTACTCCTTGAGGACCAGAGGGGTATTCAGTGCATTGCTTCACAATATGTTGGCCATACCACTGGTCACTAATAGGTTAAAAGAACATTAACACCCCCATTAATAACAGCCATTTTGCATAAGGTGGGACTATCACTCAGATTAAAGTCACCCCTACATAATTATGCACATTACAATAAGCATATCCATACTAGTATTATCCATAATAAGTCCAGCGTTATTGTGAAATCCAACTCGTTCTGAGATGGTCAGGCAGGCATCTTGCTGTAGAGACATCTGTGTGCCTGCGTCAGTCCCTTCCTCTACCTTAAGGTACAATGCAACGCTTCCTAGAGGAGACAGGGACGGACAGCGCAGGCGCACAGACTTCTCTTTGGCAAGATGTCTGATCTGATGCCTGCCTGACCATCTCAGAACAAGTTGGATTTCTCAATAACTTTGGACTTATCCCAGATAATACTACTATGGATATGCTTATCTTTATGTGAATAATGATTTGGGGGTAACTTTAATTTGGGTGATAGTTCCTCTTTAATCTGGGCAGACGATCCTAATGGCCACTTTGGAGCAAGTCCATTTGGATTGGTTCTCCAAAATAAATCCTTATTTAGTTTGAGATCCTGGAAGATTGTGCACTAAGGAGAGATAAAGGTGAGATAAACTCTACAGTTCTTACTTTATTTTACGGAAATTATTATTCAAGTTTGAGATATCTTATTGCAGAGGCTTCATAGATTAACATAGGAACTGGAGAGTTTATCTCACAGAAGAGTTTGTATGACCTTTATCTCACATTAATGCATCTATTCTTGTAGTCATGAAAAAAAAATAATGTCTGCCTCCATGGGCATGATACTCAGACCAAATTAAAGATTATTTTTGGTGAACAATTCCATACAGAATTGATTTGTAGTGGTAATTTGGATTTTCTGCCAACATTAAAATAAGTGGGGGTTTAATATTAGAAGGTATTAGTGTTTCTTTAAGTAATCCTACACACTGACAGCTATGTGATACAAGGTAACATAGTAACAGTAAATAAGGCTGAAAAAAGACAAAAGTCCATCAAGTTCAATCTTTGCCTCATAACCCAGAGACATGATAATTATTTAGCTTTCCTGTTGCCAAATAATTTAGACTTCATCAGACCTTCCTGTTTTACCTACTAATACACAGTATAGCTCTGTATGTTCCCTTTTGAAAGAAATGTAACTAATCTTCTCTTAAATGTATCCATTGTATCTGCCATAACAGACATGACATTGACATGAAATCAGTGGAATATATGTGACACCTGGGGTGATGAAGATGAAATAAAGTTAACATAAACTCTCCTGTGTGATAAACACTCCAAATCTTATCTTATTCTACTGAGCCTATGCATTAAAGTGTTAGTAATGTCTAAAAAAAACTTTTTTGCATTTAGAAGAGCTTAAAAAGTTGATCTAAATGCAAAAAAACGTATCTCTTAAACCGCTATGGTTTAAGAGATACGGGCGTTTAAAGTTTGATTTCTCCTACTGACAGCTGTAAAACTGTCAGCAGGAGATCGGTGTCGGTCGGCACGGAGGTGCTTGAGAAGTGCCGGGATCTTGTTACTTACACGGAATCCCTTCGCTGGAATGGTCTAAAACGTGTGCCATTCTCAAGCGCCTCCGTGCCGACCGACACGGATCTCCTGCTGACAGCTTTACAGCTGTCAGTAGGAGAAATCAAACTTTAAACGCCCGTATCTCTTAAACCATAGCGGTTTAAGAGATACGTTTTTTTGCATTTAGATCAACTTTTTAAGCTCTTCTAAATGCAAAAAAGTTTTATTTAGACATTACTAACACTTTAAGATATCCAGGGCCGGATTTACATCCCAGATGCCCTTAACTCTGCCCATAGCCACACCTCCACTCCTCACATGACCCCGCCCCCAGTTCCATCCTGGTGAAGAAAATATCCTTGGTCTACAACTAGGAAGGAAAAAAATAAAAAATAAAAATGATTTAACCTTTTAGTTGCTAGAGAGCTCTCCAACGCCTTGCTTTGTAAGGCGTTGGAGATCTCTCTAGAACCCAAAGGGTTAAATAATAGCCTGTAATGTGTTATAAAACTGGTGTAGGAAAAAATTTATCTGACCACCCCCACAATTCAGAATATGGGTGTGGCCAGCACAGCTGAGGTGCCCTTCAAAATTTGGAGGCCTAGGAAGTTGCCTACTCTGCCTACTGGGAAATCCAGCCCTGAAGATACCTATTGTTGCAGAGATGTTAGTGTAGAGGCTCCATAAAAAAAACACAGGAATTAGAAAATTTATCTCAAAGGGGAACTACCACCCCGCAATAAGTTCACATTAATCAATTCTTCATCTGGCGACTAGCTGCTTAGTAGCACTAGTCGCCAGAAATATTACCTGGTTTCAAAGATATTCCAGTTTTTCGGAGGCTCACAGTAGCAGGAAGCACGGACATCACGTCATAGTGACGCCCGTGCGCCTGCGCTGTCAGTCTCTTTTGGAACTGGCCGGCAGGTGCACGGACGTCACTATGACGAGATGTCCGTACTTCCTGCTACTGTTAGCCTCCGAAAAACTGGAATATCTTTGAAACCAGGTAATATTTCTGGCAACTAGCGCTACTAAGCAGATAGTCGCCAGATAAAGAATTGATTAATGTGAACTTATTGCGGGGTGGTAGTTCCCCTTTAACAGATAATTTATCTCCCCTTTATAACACATTAATGCATACCCACCCCCACCGATACAATCTCTTGGAATTCACATGGCAAGAAAACTACCTGGTACTCAAATGTGGAGTCGCCTGCCCCTTCAGGGCCCAGTGCTGCCAGGCGTTCTTTCTCCCTTTGCTTGGCATGTTGGCGGAGGCAGAAGATGACGGCTGAGGCGATGACAATCCCAGCAATGCAGGCCAAGGCAATGAAGATGAGCAGGACAAAGCGGAACGTGTCTCCAAAATGTGTGGAGTGAGGGAAAGTGGTAGCATTTTTCCTCTGGGGAAAGAGAGTGTCAGAGATTAGTATCTTCTGCAGATACATCAGGGAAGAAGAATTGTGCTAAGTGTAAAGGGAGCAGGAGGTAAAACAGGGTAACGGGGCCTTATGTTCAAAAGAGTTACCATAGAGGAGTAATAAAATATTACAGTTGATTTAAATGGGGGTTTTAATCCTTTCGGTACTAAAGGTCTCCAATGCATTTGCGAGCTCTCTAGCATTAGAAACACAGAAACATAGTATCTGACGGCAGATAAGAACCCTTCGGCCCATCTAGTCGCCCATTTTCCTTCTGTAAAAACCTCAAACCTTTTTTGGTCCTTGATCTTTTCTTATGTTAAGGACAGCTTTATGCCTATCCCATGCATGCTTAAATTCTGTCACTGTATTACTTGTACCACTTCTGCTGGTAGGCTATTCCACTTATCTACTAGCCTCTCAGTGAAGTAAAACTTTCTTACATTACATCAGGCCTCGGACCCTCTAGTTTTAGACTATGGCCTCTTGTCCTAACATTTTTACTCCTTTGAAATGTACTTCCCTCCTGCACTTTGTTGAATCCCTTCATGTATATGAATGTGTCTATCATATCTCCTCTCTCTCTTCTCTCCTCCAAGCTATACATGTTAAGATCCTGATATTTCTTTTCCTGTAAATCAGTCACCATTTTAGTAGCCCTTCTATGAATTCTCTCTAGGGTATCTATATCCTTCTGGAGATGGGGTCTCCAGTACTATACACAATATCTAGGTGAGGTCTAACTAGAGATCTGTAGAGTGGCATGAACACTTCCTTTTTTCTGCTACTAATGCCCTTATCTATACAACCCAGCACCCTGCTTGCATTCCCCACCGCTTTATTACATTGCCTGCCTACCTTTAAGTCATTAGAAATAATTACTCCCAAATCCCTTTCCTCTTTTGTCTCTGACAGCACAGTACCCTTAATAGTATATTTTTCCTTTGGATTTTTATGTCCCAGGTGCATTACTTTACATTTATCAATGTTAAACTGCAGCTGCCATACTTTCAATCTTCTAATTTACCTAAATCATTTGTCATTTGGCTTATTCCCCCAGGAATGTCTACCCTACTGAAGATCTTTATATCATCTGCAAAAAGGCATACCTTTCCTTGAAGACCTTTTGCATTATCACTACAAAAAAAATTAAAAAGAATGGGCCCCAGTACAGATCCTTGACGTACTCCACTAGTAACACTCCTTTCGTCCGAATACATTCTCCATTGACTACCACCCTCTGTCTCCCGTCACTCAGCCATTGCCTTGTCTATTTAACTACTATTACATCCAGACCCAAACACTGCAATTTATTAATTAATCTTCTATGATTCAAGGGGTAAAAAGCCCTGTTTAAAGGGATGGTAATGTTTCACAAAAAACAGCAGCTCCAATTAATCTTCATAGTATTTGGGTCATGGAGAGTGTTATTTCAATACTGTCAGAGTTGTAGTTCAAGAGTAATTGAATGATAAAGTATACCCCTCCTGTCCCTTTTACCCAGCGTAAGCCGCATCCCCTCAGGTGTGGAATCTGGTCACTTGACCGGATAGGTCACAGCAAGCAACAATCTTCTTACTGTGAGTATAAGGAAAACCCTGCTCCCTTAACAGGTTTTTCCTTATGTTAATTGAAGATTGTACCTCTCTCTGAGATCCATCCGGACAGTCTTGCTGCTCTGAGGTGAGCAGTGTTACATCTGTAAAAGGGACGGGAGGGGGATACTTTATCATTCAATTACTCTTGTACTACAACTCTGAAATAACACTCTACGGCCCAAATAATATGAAGATTAATTGGAGCTGCTGTTTCTGTGAAACATTACTATCCCTTTAAATCAATAGGTATTTGAATCATTTTTAATTTGTATCTAAAACCCCGTTATGCTGTACATGATTAGGTAACCTTAATTTTTTTTTAAAATTGCCATACACACAAAATAAAGATGAGCAGCTCTTGAAAAATGTGTTGAACATTCAATGGGTTTAAATCCCCATTTAAATAAATGGCAAGTTAGGGATATTTTATTTGTTCCCTTTGGTGCAGTTGGGATGCTCCATAGATCTTGTTCCGAGTGGGGACATTAGCAGTCATTGTCCAAAAATAGAGCAGCCATAAATTAAGCTGTTCACAGAGGTGATTTACACCTTGCTTGATGAATTGTAATTACAAAGTTACATTCTAAATTAGGTTGAAAAAAAAGACGCAAGTCCATCAAACTCGATGTTTGCTACAGTATTGCTCAGAAAATGATAATTACATACTCCTTGCTGACTCCATGATGGGTGTTACTGTATTTACCACAACTTCCTGTTTAATCTACTAATACATAGTAACACAGTAACAAAGTAACTTAGGTTGAAAAAAGACTTGTGTCCATCTAGTTCAACCCTTTTCCTATTCTTGTTTACCATCGGTGATCCAAACGAAGGCAAAAAAAAAAACCCTTAATACAGCAATTTCAAATTATGAATTGTATGGGGGAAAAATTCCTTCTTGATTCCAAATGGCAATCAGATTTCTCCTTGGATCAACAAGCCCTAACTAAATATTAATCCCAATAATAACGTACATAGCCCTCTATGTTATGCTCTTTTAAAAAAGTATCTAGGCCATTTTTAAAGGCGTCTAATGTATTCAATAGTATAACCCTGTATGTTCCCACCTGTTACAAATGTATTGAATCCTCTCTTAAATGTATCCTTTATATCCACCATTATCACATCCCTGGACAAAAAATTCCACAACTTAACAGACCTTACTAAAAAGTACCCCTTCTTTTCCTGAAGTTGAAACCTTCTCCCCTCCAATTGTAAGGGGTGACACCCTTAGTTATATGATGGGAATGAAAAGTGTGCTAGATGCATCCTTATATTGATATTGCATGTACTTTTAAATGTAACAAGATCCCCTCTTAATTTGTCTTTTCTCAAGAGTAAATAAACTAAGCTTGGCTAGCTGTTCTTCATACTTAAATCCCCCCATTCTCCTACATCATTTTGATGAGCATCTCAGTACTCTTTCCAGTTGTAGAATGTCCTTTTCAAGAAGTGGTGCATATTATACAGCATGCTGCAACTTCCTAACAATCAGCACTGCCGCTTCCCAGATGCCTACCTGAACATTGCCTAACTCCTAAAAATGAAATCCCAAGTATATCAGGGCTGGGCAGCCTAAACATAGAATTCCATGTACCCCAGGGCTGGGCAGCCTAAACATGGAATACCATGTACCCCAGGGGTTGGGCAGCCTAAACATGGAATTCCATGTATCCCAGGGCTGGGCAGCCTAAACATGGAATACCATGTACACCAGGCTGGTAAATGTGAGTACCTGCATCTATTTACGACAATGCCCAATGGCTAGTGTGGGGTAATGGGAATCTTTGTCCATAAAAGCTAGGGAGACCAGTGTTGGAACTAAAGAATGAGGGCCCTAGTGAAAAATAAGTTTTGGAACTGTAGTACATTGCAAACTACTGAACTGGTAGGGATGGCAACCTAAACATGGAATCCTATGTTCCCAGGGCTGGGCAACCTAAACACAAAATACCATGTACCACAGGGGCTGGGCAGCATAAACATGGAATCCCATGTATCCCAGGGGCTGGGCAACCTAAACATGGAATCCCATGTATCCCAGGGGCTGGGTAACCTAAACATGGAATCCCATGTATCCCAGGGTTGGGCGACCTAAACATGGAATCCCATGTATCCCAGGGCTGGGCGACCTAAACATGGAATCCGATGTATTCCAGGGCTGGGCGACCTAAACATGGAATCCCATGTATCCCAGGGCTGGGCGACCTAAACATGGAATCCCATGTATCCCAGGGGCTGGGCAACCTAAACATGGAATCCCATGTATCCCAGGGGCTGGGCAACCTAAACATGGAATCCCATGTACACCAGGGCTGGGCGACCTAAACATGGAATCCCATGTATCCCAGGGCTGGGCGACCTAAACATGGAATCCCATGTATCCCAGGGCTGGGCAACCTAAACATGGAATCCCATGTATCCCAGGGGCTGGGCAACCTAAACATGGAATCCCATGTATCCCAGGGCTGGGCGACCTAAACATGGAATCCCATGCATCCCAGGGCTGGGCAACCTAAACATGGAATCCCATGTATCCCAGGGCTGGGCAACCTAAACATGGAATCCCATGTATCCCAGGGCTGGGCGACCTAAACATGGAATCCCATGTATCCCAGAGCTGCGTAGCATAAACACGGAATCCCATGTACCCCAGAGCTGGGTAACTTAAACATGGAATACCATGTACCACAGGGCAGGGAAACCCAAACATGTAATACCATGTACCACAGGGCAGGGTAACCCAAACGTGGAATACCATGTACCCCAGGGCTGGGCAACCTAAACATAAAATACCATGTACCCCAGGGGCTGAACAATCTAGACATGGAATACCATGTACCCCAGGGGCTGAACAATCTAAACATGGAATACCATGTACCCCAGGGGCTGAACAATCTAAACATGGAATACCATGTACCCCAGGGGCTGGGCAACCTAAACATGGAATACCATGTACCCCAGGGGCTGAACAATCAAAACATGGAATACCATGTACCCCAAGGGCTGGGCAACCTAAACATGGAATACCATGTACCCCAGGGGCTGGGCAACCTAAACATGGAATACCATGTACCCCAGGGGCTGAACAATCAAAACATGGAATACCATCTACCCCAAGGGCTGGGCAACCTAAACATGGAATACCATGTACCCCAAGGGCTGGGCAACCTAAACATGAAACGTCATGTACACCTTGATGAGAAATGTGAGTACCTGCATCTATTTACAACAATGCCCAATTGCTAGTTGGGGTGAATGGAATCTTTGTCCAGAACAGCTAGGGAGACCAGTGTTGGAACTAAAGAATGAGGGCCCTGGTGCAAAATAAGTTTTGGGCCCGTAGTCCATTGCAAACTACTGAAAATCTTAACGATTTAGTATTTTCAGAATTCAGTGGGTGCCTGAAGTTGGCTCTGGTGCTTTGTACTTCCAGCACAATGGGTAGTTCTGCTCTGGGAAGTCCTCACATTGCCCACAAATGATGTACTCAGAGCTGGCGTAGGTAGAAAATAATCTGTTACATGAAACCAAAAATCTAGTCTTACATGTGCCCAGTAGAGATATCAGTTTATGTAAACTGCCACTGATAATAGAAAAGCCTTTCTATACAGATGAGCACTCAACATAGGCATGGAGACTCATTAACATACACCTCAACATGGACATGGGACCTCATTAACATACAGCTCAACATGGACATGGGACCTCATTAACATACGCCTCAACATGGACATGGGACCTCATTGGACGACTTTCTGCTCCTTTAACCATTATTGCTGTATGCTGACTGAAAGCTTTTTCCTTTGCTGCTCAGCCTTCTACCTCTGGAACTCCCTATCACCCAGAATATGCCAGGCCACCACCCTCAACAACTTCAAGCATAAATGATCCATGTGCTGGCTTGGAAGGCATTTTCTGTTTTCTTTAGTACTGGAGCGGTTGTATAAACCGCTTCTAGTACAAGCGCTTCAATGAATGAACCCTGTCACCGGGTCATTTTTAAATAGTGCAGTGCTGCTCTTTCCGCAATGAATCAGTCATTTATTTTAAATACAATTAACCCTTTCAGTGCCAGAGTGGTACGCAAAGCATTGCAAACCATTTATTACACATATACAGGCAAGGTATGCAGCCGCATACCTTGCCTATAAACCCTATGAGTACCAGAGGGGTAGCAAACACATTGCAATGTGTTGCTACCTCTCTGGTACTCATAGGGTTAATCAAGCAATACAAATATAACAAGGGCATGTTGAAAAAAAATAGGAGAAGAACAATGTCAAATTTAAATGGAGAAAGAAAGTCACTGGGGCACTATAAATCGAATTTCAAAGGGGGGGGTTACAATGTTGAATGTGAACAATATTTGTTGAATTAAAATGGTTAAAGAAAGCACTGTAATTCGAATTTAAAAGGGGGGTTAATATGGCAAAGGGGGTCACGCTACATCAGATTTCTATGATGTATACTGTATTCTGCACTGTTTTTGTTTGAACAATGATGGTTTTGAAACTACCATTGTGGCTTCTACGCCTCAACTCGGAGGCACATGATTTACAATAGAAAATGTAACCACAAAACATGCGGTAATACTGAACGTATGTAATAGAATGCTGCTTGCACGTTGATTTTAGTTGTTTCCTGTAGGCTTTTTTTGACTGGCGGTTCATATAATTACCACTGATTTTGTTTTCACAAGTCGGGTAATAGGATACTAAAATCTGACTTAAAAAAGCACACTTTTTTTTTAGAGCTGGTAAAAGAATCTAGCCCCAGGTGTTCCCCTCATGATTGTCTATACACCCACTTACTTACTGCACTTATTTTACCCCTTCCATACAAAATGTAAACTGAAAAAATACCAAGTACACCTGCTGGAGCTATATAAATAAAAATATACATACATACATTAACATACACCTCAACACGGGCACAGAAACTCATTAACTTGCACCTCAACATGGGCATGGAACCTTATTAACATACACATGGAACATGGGACCTCACTGGCATACACCTCAACATGGGCATGGGACCTCACTAACATATACCTCAATATGGGCATGGAACCTCACTTAACGTACACTTTGACGCACTACCAACCCAATATAAGCATGGCACGTCTCTGACACTTCAACATTCACATAGAAGGTCTATATAAGACACCAAAGCATTGTCTGGGACATTACCATGTAGGCACTGGGACTGTCCTGACCCATGGGCACAGGGAAGAGTTGAGCCCATGATGGTCAGGCTGATTCACCCAACTATACTCATTTTAACAGCATTATCTTAAATATATACCATTCACAGTGCAATATAAATACTGTACACTTATTTTCAGATATATGATACATTCTGAGGAATTTCTTAATCCCATTTTCTTATGTCAGATTAACATTTGTGTATGCCTTACTACAATACATGGGTCCTTGGATCTCTGAATGACAGGTTCCTCTATAATTAAATCCACAATAGTGAGGACACTGACAGTAGGTTCTCCAAAACTATGTTGTAGAAAATTGGCTAAAATAGTGGTTTTCGGCTCCACTCTTCAGGACCCACCGCTAGTGGAAGTTTTCAAGATATTCTCACTTGAGCAAATGTGGGTCAGTCAGTAAACTAGTCAGTTTGACAGACCCACTTGTGGTCATCTGAGGAGATCCTGAAAATCTGCACTGATGGGGCCATATTCACAAAAGAGAAGGGGGGCAATTCTGAGGCAAACCAATTGTTCCACAGGCGAGAAAATATATCCTATATAATAATTTGCTAAGTATGTTTGTCAGAAGCCGTCATGCTCAGTAGAGACGGCTGCCCACGCTGCAGTAATGCGTAGTAAAGCTGGCCGCCCGTGCTGCAGTAATGCGCAGTAGAGACTGCCTGCGCTGCAGCTGATAACGGAGCGGGCGCTCCGAATTCAGACCATAGTCCTCTCTGCGCACCTTCCTGGGGGTTCTTGGAAGGTGCGCAGAGAGGACTACGGCCTGAATTCGGAGCGCCTCGCTCCATTATCAGCAGCGAGGCGTTTGGGCAATCAGTACTGCGCATGACTGCAGCACGGCCAACAGGACTTGGCTGGACTGCGATCTCCGTCTGTACGTTTTAAAGCTGACGTCAGCACAAGGGGAGGGAAGGGAGAACTTTGCAGACTTGGAAATGGCGCAATTAGTTTATTTTGTAAATATCTACAGAAATAGATGGTTTGAATTTCAAGTATTACTATCACGTTAACTCAGAGACTCCACTGTGATTTGCCCTCATTAATTACATAATATTTAATAGCCAACAAAGCACAGTGGTGTTCTTGGAGTTAGAGATTTCTCCTCTAATCTAGAACCATCATTTCCATAATCTTCATCTGTTTAGTGAGAACAATACTGTTGACCTTAATGTGAGATTTGTGTCTTGTACTTTCCATTTTTAACACCATTTTATGTGTGTAATCTTTCGTTTGACCTAGCGTGTTGTGCACATGATGAACTTTATTGCCCAATGAGATTACATATACACTAGCTGTGGTGGCATGGCTTCGTCCGTGCAGTGTACCCGTGAGTTGTACAGAGGTATCCAATGCACTGAGTTGCAGTGCGTTGGATACCTGTGTGGCGCTCAAAGGGTTGTTTTTTTTTGTTTTGTTTTTTTTAAGTTCAGACCATGTGGTAGGGCATCAGGACCTCTCCTGATGCCCTCCAGCTACTGATGTCCCAGTTGGGAGATCAATAAAGAAGATGAAGGTGAGCAAGAGAGCTCCATTGCTTCCATACTACCCTCATTGAAGTCAGAAGGTTTCCTGATCCCGCCCACTACTACCTGGTAGTTTGAGTAGGATGGAAGCAGGGGTGCTCTCACCTCTATTGATCTCTCAATCTAATCGGCTGGGAGATCAGTAGCTGGGGGGTCATCAGGAAGGGTCCTTATGTCCCACCACGAGGTCTGATTGTTTTGTTTTACATTACCTTCCACCACGGCGAAGGGGGTTCCCGGTGCCAAAGGGGAGGGGCAATCCTGTTCTGCCTGGTAAAGGGGAGGGGCCACCATGTCCCCTTCTTCATAGTGAAAGGGAATGTGCATTGATGGCCCCTAAAGTATGACAGGGCGAACAGGATAGCCTCTCCCTTTCCCCAGGGCGAACAGGATAGCCTCTCCCTTTCCCCAGGACATACAGGATAGCCTCTCCCATTTGCCTGGCCTTTATCAACAGGATAGCCCCTGTCTGTTAGACAGAGGAGGCATGGGGCATAAGCCAATAAGCAGTGTATATTTGAATGAGAAGGCAGGGAGTTCCTTCTGAGGCAAATCACATTATGCGTTTGGCTGAGGTGAGGAGGCAGGAGCTTCTCTGTCTATATATATATATATATATATATATATATATATATATATATATATATATATATATTTATATATAAACATTTCGCACACCATTTGTGGCCTTTATCAAATATTAGCCAAAATGTTAATGCAATAGTCTTAACCTGAGTTCACCCTGCTACACACAACTACAGCACTCACCTAATTCAGATTTGTACCTTTGCATACAATGCATTGTTCTGGTTAATCAGTTCCCTTATGTCTATGACCCTTTGAGTGCCAGAGGGGTATGCGGCACATTGTGATATAGTGATAGATCCTACAAATGCATCCTATGTAAAGTATATTACCTATACTTTTCATTATTTAATCTTTTTTTTTTTCATCTTCAGCAAGTTTTTTACACTGTTATGTCTCTGACAGGGAGCTCACTTTAAGGGATAGAAATGTTTCATCAATAAGAGCAGCTCCAATTAATCTTCATAGTATTTGGGCCAGGGAGAGTGTTATTTCAATAATGTCCAACTTGTAGTTCAAGAATAATTGAACGATAAAGTATCCCCCTCCCGCCCCTTTTACCTGGCATAAGCCTCTTCCCCTCAGATGTGGAATCTGGTCCTGGGACCAGACAGGTTGCAGCAAGGGACAATCTTCTTACTGTGAGCATAAGGAAAACTCTGCCCCCATTGACGTTTTTTTCAGGTTTTTCCTTATGCTCACTGAAGTTTGTCCCTCTCTGTGATCCATCCAGACAGTCTTGCTGCTCTGAGGTGAGCAGTGTTACATCAGTAAAAGGGGCGGGAGGGGGAGACTTTATCATCATTTACTCTTGAACTACAACTCTGACAGTAATGAAATAACACTCTCCATGGCCAAATACTATGAAGATTAATTTGAGCTGCTGTTTTTGTGAAACATTACTATCATTTTAACCAGGGCTTATAAATTTATGTCCTTTGCTACTAGCCAGACCTGAAAAGTTACTCGCCACTGCAAGCCAAAACATACCCACCAGGGCTGAATTTCTACTCGCCAGGGCTAAATTTTCACTCGCCATTGGCTAGTGGAGAGTGGAAATTTTGAGCCCTGCTTTAACCACTTGGATGCTGGAGTTGACTTACTTTGCAATACACTGGAGAATTCTCTTGTATCCAAGGGGTTAAATGTCCCATTTAACCAGCCAAGCATCCGTGCGGGTGCACAGGTCCCCCCGCCTCTCGCTCTTCCCTGCTCTCCATCTCCTCCTCATTTCTTATTCTTGCTGTTTTACTGTTTCAGCAGAGGATTACAACCGAGTGACATTTTTATCCCACGTATCGCTTCCCATTTGACGTGGGCAACATTTATTAAGTCACCCATTTGATATGGGAAACATTTTGATGTGACCCATTTGACAGTCGGCAAATAGGTGACACCATTCTAATTGAATACTGTAGGTATTCAGGGACAGGCGGTCTGTGACTCTCCCGCTGTTATTGAATGTCACTCCTCTGATGTAAAATGGCAGTTTTGTAATGCAACTATTTCTCTAGAGCCACATGTATCCCACCTCCACCTTGGTCTCACTACACATATACCAGACCACACACTCAAATACTTCCAGCCCATAAGATGCACTTTGTATTAACCCTACAAGTGCCAAAGCGTTGGATACCTCTCTGGTACTCAAAGGGTTAAGGCATAAAACAAAATATGAGCAATTCTGGGGCAAACCGACTGCAAAAAAATGCCATTATTTTAAATGGAGATTTTAACCCTTTGAATGCAAGAGAGGACTCCAAAACATTGTTTCGCAATGCGTTGTTGACCTCTCTTGCATTCAAAGGGTTAAATATCCCAATTTAAATCAGTCGCAATTTTGGTAAATTGTGTTTATCCCTTATGGTGCAATTATATGTTCCTGAAATGTTCACTGTTTGTTTTATGCATGACACCCTATGGGTGCCGTGTTCAAAAAGTAGTCTAAAGTGGAACTGACTGCAAGGAGAAGGTCATAAGATCAGTAATGCCGATTTTCATTAAAGGGATAGTAATACTTAATTTTTACTTTACTTTATATTGTTAGGCTTAAAGGAATAGTATTGTCAAATTATTACAAAAATGAATATTGTAGCTATTGAAAAATGAAACTAAATGACCCCAGTCCCATCTCTCAGACCTTTATGATTTGAGAGATAATCGCTGTTAAAGTTCTACCTCCCTTCCCTTTCCCTGACGTCAGAGGTCTAGCTGACTGCAGGGGAATCTGATCCCAGGACCGGTGGAGGCTCTTCAGCAGAGCAGAGATCGCGAGATAGAAAAAAATACCTCAATGGAACAGTCAACAAAGTGTTCTTGGTTTGCAAGCACACTTAGACGACTGTTCCAGTGAAGTATTTATTTTTCTGTCTCGTGATCTCGGCTCTGCTGAAGAGCCTCCGCCGGTCCTGGGATCAGATTCCCCTGCAGTCAGCTAGAGCACTGACGTCAGGGAAAGGGAAGGGAAGTAGAACTTTAACACTGAATATCTCTCAAATCATAAAGGATTGAGAGATGGGACTGGGGTCATTTAGTTTCATTTTTCAATAGCTACAATATTCATTTTTTGAAATAATTTGACAATACTATTCCTTTAACCCTTTGAGTACCAGAGTGGTACGGATTGCATTGCTTTGCAATACATTCCGTACCCCTCTGGGACTCAAAGGGTTAAAAAAAACCAAATAATACCATCCGTCTCACTGCCCAAACTTTTGTAGTCCTTTAGCAATTGGCATTTATATTTTCCCCCTCTCTCCCCTTTTTACTACATCACCTCTCAAGCTCTAAAAACAGAAATCTGGTCCCTGGACCATAGAGAGTGTCTAGAGGGAGGAGATACACCAACACAGCAAAGGTAAGACATTCCCAGCCATCTTGTTGTCACCATGAAGCCTTTGTAATTCACTCCCCTTTTTTCAGAGCTACATGTGGTCACGTGACAACTTTCCCTACCCATAGTGCATTGCATTGGCTTGCTTGTCCAATGAACATTGAGTTTCTGAGCAGAACCATTCCAATCTATCGCGGTGTTGTAGGTTATTTGTATAACCTACATGGATGGTATTTTTTGTTTTTTTTAAGCCTAACAATATTAAGTAAAAATTATGTATTACTTTCCCTTTAATGCTCAACGTTACTGATGTCAATTGCAGAGAATAAATCGGAGAGAGACTCAAGAAAGACAGAAATGTGTCTTAAAAGGGATATTTGGTAACAGATATAATCAAAACAACATATTTTCAATTATTTTGCCATTTTTAATGCCTAAGTCAATTCGTGTTACCATCTCTGTGGACAACTTAATGCAGGGGTGTCCAAGTTCGCTTTTCAAGAGCTAGCAACAGTCCTGGATTTAACCCTTTGAGTGCCAGAGGGGTACCTGGCATTCAAAATGACTGAGTCACTGGTTAACTGACTTGTGCTTAAATCCTTGAATTCTGGCCTCTTGGTGGCCCTTGAGGATTGAACTTGGACACCCCAGACCTAATGTATTATTAGTGCACCTTTGCTAGTAGGTAGATTAGAATATCCTGGGAATTCTATGGATCTACCCTAGAGACTCTGGTTTTTAGTGTTAATTATGGGCCTCCGGGATTAGAGGCTGATACTCCGGCTGTGGTTTGTTTCCTGAGCATACCTGGGAACTTGAGCCCCCAGAGAGGGCTCCTGTGCTGTGAACAGGGGGATATTAATAACACGGTTTGTGCCATAAATTGGGTGGGGCTTATTTCCTTGTGGCATAAAGTAGGCAGGAAGTGGGTGCAAAGAGGGCTGAAAGGGATGGTAATACTTAAAAATTACTTATCCCTATTTTGTAGCCCTTAAATAAAGAAGAAAAATGGCACCAGCGGCATCTCTCAGACCCTTATGGTTTGAGAGATAACAGCTTACAAAGTTCTCCCCTGCCTGACGTCAGCGTTCTAGCTGACAGATTTGGAATCCGGTCCGCAGACCGGCCGGCGGCTGAGATTGTGTTAATGAAAAAGAAATCTTTCACCTTAAAAAGTCTTCTACGTGTGCTTGGTTTGCAAGAATACCTTTTTAGTGAAGGATTTCTTTTTTATTAAAGGGACAGTAATACTTAAAATGTAAAAAAAATATGTTGTAGGGTTTATCCCCCTGAGTAAAACAAGAGTACTCCCGCTGCTGAAAGGTGTTTCATTCAAAAGTTATTAATTTTCAAAGTTGAATTTTTAGGTGCAAAATCACAGTGGCCTGAAATTGTACAGTGGCGCTGTTGCTACACCATCCTATGGACAGCTCTGGTCCCGGGACCATAAATCTCCATAGGATGGAGTAGCAACAGCGCCACTGTACAATTTCAGGCCACTGTGATATTGCACCTAAAAAATTCAACTTTGAAAATTAATAACTTTTGAATGAAACACCTTTCAGCAGTGAGAGTACTCTTGTTTTACTCAGGGAGACAAACCCTACAACATATTTTATTTTACATTTTAAGCATTACTATCCCTTTAACGCAATCCTGGCTCTGCTGCAGAGCCGCCGGCTGGTCTGCGGACCGGATTCCAAATCTGTCAGCTAGAACACTGACGTCAGGCAGGGGAGAACTTTGTAAGCCGTTATTTCTCAAACCATAAGGGTCTGAGAGATGTCACTGGTGGCATTTTTCTTCTTTATTTAAGGGCTACAAAATAGGGATAAGTAATTTTTAAGTATTACTATCCCTTGAACAGGGTGGGAAGAAGGAGAAGTAGGTGGGAAAAGGGAGGAACAGGGTGGGAAAAGGAGAAATGGGAGGAACAGGGTGGGAAGGAGGAGAAGTGGGTGGGAAATGGGGGGGGACAGGGTGGGAAAAAGGAGAAGTGGGAGGAACAAGATGGGAAAGAGGAGAGGTGGGTGGGAAGTGGAACAGGGTGGGAAGGAGGAAAAGCGGGAGGAACAGGGTGGGAAGGAGGAGAAGTGGACAGGAAGCGGGAGGAACAGGGTGGGAAGGAGGAAAAGTGGGAGGAGCAGGGTGGGAAGGAGAAGAAGTGGACAGGAAGCGGGATAAACAGGGTGGGAAGGAGGAGAAGTGGTAGGGGAATGGGCAGAACAAAGTGAGAAGGAGGAGAATGGACAGGAAGTGGGAGGAACAGGGTGAGAAGGAGAAGTGGGTGGGACGTGGGAAGAACAGGGTGGGAAGGAGGAGAAGTGGCGGAGTTTCAGGGAAAACAAACCATCACATGAGAATCAGTCTCTGTCCCTGGAGGCCCAGTAATTAACTCTAACAAGTGGAATCTCCAAGGCAGATCCAGACAGTTTCCAGGTATGTTCCTGAATAACTTTGCTCCCTTCTCCTTTCTTCCTACTTCACACCCTGTTCCACTCACTTCCCAGCCCAATCCCAATTAAGCCCCTCCTACTTTACAACATGAATTGCACCATTAACACAAGTCTTGTTGCAGCCCAGGAGCCCTCTCCAGGGGCTCCACAGAAGGAAGCTCTCAGGTATGGACTAACCACACTGTGCTGTTATGGGAAGGAATATCTAGTTACAGACCTGCTCCTCTTCTGAGATGATTTTGGTATATGCATCATTCTCTAACATGAACTGGTCTAAGGCAATGGTTACCAACCAGGGTGCTGCTCCGCTCTGGTGCGCTACCCCCTCCAGTTGTGGGCTCCACTTTTTTCAGTGAAAACTTTGGCAAAAAATATGAATGCTGAGTTTCAAATGTAATTTTATGAAAATTGTTAGGAACAATGGGATAGGCTGTAGGAATTCGTCAAGACAGCTCATTTTCTGCTTGGGGACAATGGCAGCCTACTCATGCGCCTGCATTTCAGGATATGTACTAGCATACAGTGGTATTTGTGCATGTCAGCGCCCACACCCTGCTGTCATTAATGTGAGCAAACCTGAACACCATCCCTATCACACGCACTGAAAATGGAGTGACGTTACACCAATTCTTCTGTGCCTTGTTATTAAATACCGACAGGCAAGGAGGAGAGGAAACGGAGACTGAAAATATCCTCTCCTTCCCTACTTTCCTCTCCGTGGAAGCGTACAGAGCAGGGACCTAGAGCTCCACATTTTTAGTGGTCCCTCAGCTGTGCTGGCCACACCCACATTCTGAATTGTGGGTGTGGTCAGGGTAATTTCAGTGTCTTTGCTCCAGCTGCATTCCCCTCTACTGGCTATTATTTAACCCTTGGATACTAGAGAGATCTCCAACAGGAGATCTCTCTAGCAACCATGGTGTTAAAGCTTTTTTGTCATTGCTTGTTATAGGCCAAAGGTATTTTCTGTGCCAAGAAATAGTGAATGAGATTGGGGCAGGGCCAGGTAAGGAATGGGGGTGTTATTATGGGTGGAGCCAAGGGCACCTAGAATTCCATGCCTAGGGGAGCCTGGGATGTAAATCCGGCCCTGGTACAGAGGAACATTTTCAGTGTAACTAGCATACTAACCAGTAACCAAGTACCGCAGTAAAATCAGTTCCACTGCCTAAATTACTGCACAATTCTATTCGTACATCCCCATTGTATGTTTATTTTTGTAATTTGTTTGTGAGACCTAATAATAAACTAGTTGTATATTCTTACCCTTTATTATACCCGTGACAAAAAAAAACTGTAAATCTTAGGGTTTCCTCAAAATTCAAGACTATCTCTTAGGGATTTCTTGAGCAAACAAACTTTGATGTCCAGTAGATTAAGGAGTCAACAACACCCATCAGTTCTGTCCCTCACTTTGTCTTCCTGCCCCAAAAGATCGGCCTGTATTAACATTTAGTGATATGCAGGGGATTTCCCATAAGATCTGGCGCTTGGATCAAACGAATACATTATTAGTGCACTGTGCAGCCCAATCGTAATATTACAAAACAGGGAGATTAGCACCATTACAAACCCCAAGCTGGTAACAACACCTGGGGCTTTAATAATGAGACCTGGGGATTTGGATCCCTAAGCCAGTATCTAGCCACTCCCCCTCAGCCTGTAACCTAGCCACTCCCCCTCAGCCAGTATCTTGGCAATCCCCCTCAGTAAGTATCTAGCCATTCTCCCTCAGCCAGTACCTAGCCACTCCCCTCAGTAAGTATCTAGCCATCCTCCTTAGCCAGTACCTAGCCTCTCCTCCTCAGCCAGTACCTAGCGACTCTCCTCAGATAGTACCTAGCCACTCTCCCTCAGCCAGTACCAAGCCACTCTCCCTCAGCCAGTACCGAGCCACTCTCCCTCAGCCAGTACCTAGCCATTCCCCCTCAGCCAGTACCTAGCCACTCCCACTCAGCTAGTACCAAGCCACTCCCGCTCAGCTAGTACCAAACCACTCCCGCTCAGCTAGTACCAAGCCACTCCCGCTCAGCTAGTACTTAGCCACTCCCGCTCAGCTGGTACCTAGCCACTCCCGCTCAGCTAGTACTTAGCCACCCCGCTCAACCAGTACCTAGCCACCTTGAACAGCTAGTACCAAGCCACCCTGCTCAGCTAGTACTTAGCCACTCCCGCTCAGCTAGTATTTAGCCACTCCCACTCAGCTAGTACGTAGCCACCCCGCTCAGCTAGTACCTAGCCACACCGCTCAGCTAGTACCTAGCCACCTTGCACAGCTAGTACCTAGCCACTCCAGCTTAGCTAGTACCTAGCCACTCCCGCTCAGCTAGTACCTAGCTACCCCGCTCAGCTAGTACCTAGCCAACCCCACTCAGCTAGTACCTATCCACCCTGCTTGGCTAGTACCTAGCCACCCCGCTCAGCTAGTACCTAGCCATGTTCTAGGTTCATGGGATGTTCTAAAATGATAACACATTAATAGGCACAGGAACAGATTACGTCAACTATAAATTCTTGGTAATGCTCCGCCCACCGGCCACGCCCCCAGTTTCCATAAATATAAATTTGAAGCTCAACAGACAAAGTTTTTGTCCAAGTCTTCATAACTAAAAGTGGCACCCAAAGCCGATGCCCATCGCACCCCAAAGTGCCACAGAACCCTGGTTGAGTAGCATGACTTAACAATGGCGGACGGTGCGCGCTGTTATACACTAAATCGCTCATATGCTGTAATGCAAACACATGCAGTGAAAGCCAGGGGAGTTGGTACATTCCCAATAGACTCAGTGCTTTGGTCAACCTAATGAATAGTGCACTGTTAGCCCAATTGCCACATTAATAGTAGGGAAATTAAGTGCCCCAAACTAGCAACAGGACTTGGGGCATAAAGCAGGGGACCTGTGACTTTAGTCCTCTCAGCCACTACCCAGCAATGCCAATATTAGAGGCTAACATCAAAAGGGCAGCCCTGGTGGATTTATACCCCCCACCACACACACACACACCGGGTCACGAATAAAGGACTAGAGAGAACTAAATAGTAAAAAAAAGAGGTATTGTTCCATAAAACTTACCTAATCTGAGCCCAGGATTCTGCAGGAGGTCAGTCTGGGCTATCTCCTTACATAGAGATCCAGAGGGAGGAGGGGAGTGATAACAGTGTGTAATCTCACACCCCATACCTTATTCATCTCTCTCTCACACACACACACACACAATGCTCAGGCCCAGAGCTTTGTGCTGGACAGAGGACAAGAACACAAGGAAAGAAAGAGGGGCCGAGGGCATTAATGGGGAGGAAATAAGGGGAAAAAGACAAGAAAGGAGACAGAGAAAGGAAAATATTACCCTCACCAAGAACCAGAGCTTTGTGCTTGTACAGAGGACAAGAACAGGGACAGAGGGGGAAGGAAAGAGGGGCCGAGGGGGCCGAGAGGGGAAATGGGGATGCAAAAAGGGAAAGAGGCAACTAAAACATAGACGGAGAAAGTGAAATATTAACCCCTCTGGTCCTCGAGAGGTTAAAGGGAGAGGTCAAAAAGGAGACTGGAGAAATAATCAGATAAAGGAAGTTGACTGGAAGGGGAAATAAAGAATGAAAAAGGGGGGAACTGGGTGAGTGTAAGAGGGGGGAGAAGAGCGGGCGCTGTGGAAAAAGAAAGATGGAGAGACACACAGGAAGAGAGAAGGATGGAAAGATCAAGGGCTGGACACCTAGCAGAGGCGGAGAGGGAGCGGAGATGGAGAGCGCTGGAGAGATGAGACAGCCGGGGAGAGAAATGGGAGCGGCAGGCAGGGTGGGATGGGGTCTCTGATACCCTCTCACTGCCACCGAAAGCTCCCTATAATATCAGCTTCTCCCTCACAATCACAGCACTTGTCACATCAAAAGAGGTTGCCATGACAACAGCTCCATGTTACTGAGGAGGAGAGGAGTGCCCCCATGACAAGCGTTCTCCCTCCCCCCCCTACCCAAAGACAGACGGACACCTCCCATTCACCCCCTCCCTCCCTGCAGCTGGACGTCACCTCCCCCACACCCTCTCCCAGAGCCCTTCCCCCACACATTAACCTGTAATCAATAAGATAAGAGATGGGGACCGAACAAGAGCAGAACAGGCTGTTACATCACAGACATACACAGCATCCTGTACTAACACACACACACAGCATCCTGTACTAACACACACACACACAGCATCCTGTACTAACACACACACACAGCATCCTGTACTAACACACACACACACAGCATCCTGTACTAACACACACACACAGCATCCTGTACTAACACACACAGCATCCTGTACTAACACACACACAGCATCCTGTACTAACACACACAGCATCCTGTACTAACACACACACAGCATCCTGTACTAACACACACAGCATCCTGTACTAACACACACACACAGCATCCTGTACTAACACACACACAGCATCCTGTACTAACACACACACAACATCCTGTACTAACACACACACAGCATCCTGTACTAACACACACACAACATCCTGTACTAACACACACACAGCATCCTGTACTAACACACACACAGCATCCTGTACTAACACACACACAGCATCCTGTACTAACACACACACAACATCCTGTACTAACACACACACAGCGTCCTGTACTAACACACACACAACATCCTGTACTAACACACACACAACATCCTGTACTAACACACACACAGCATCCTGTACTAACACACATACAGCATCCTGTACTAACACACACAGCATCCTGTACTAACACACACAGCATCCTGTACTAACACACACACAGCATCCTGTACTAACACACACACAGCATCCTGTACTAACACACACAGCATCCTGTACTAACACACACACAGCATCCTGTACTAACACACACACACACACACACACACATAGCATCCTGTACTAACACACACACAACATCCTGTACTAACACACACACACAGCATCTTGTACTAACACACACACAACATCCTGTACCTAACACACACACACAGCATCCTGTACTAACACACACACACACAGCATCCTGTACTAACACACACACACAGTATCCTGTACTAACACACATACACAGCATCCTGTACTAACACACACACACACAGCATCCTGTACTAACACACACACACAGTATCCTGTACTAACACACATACACAGCATCCTGTACTAACACACACACACACAGCATCCTGTACTAACACACATACACAGCATCCTGTACTAACACACACACACACAGCATCCTGTACTAACACACATACAGCATCCTGTACTAACACACACACACACACAGCATCCTGTACTAACACACACACACACAGCATCCTGTACTAACACACATACAGCATCCTGTACTAACACACACACAGCATCCTGTACTAACACACACACACAGCATCCTGTACTAACACACATACACAGCATCCTGTACTAACACACACACACAGTATCCTGTACTAACACACATACACAGCATCCTGTACTAACACACACACACAGCATCCTGTACTAACACACACACAGCATCCTGTACTAACACACACACACACAGCATCCTGTACTAACACACACACAGCATCCTGTACTAACACACACACACAGCATCCTGTACTAACACACACACAGCATCCTGTACTAACACACACACACACAGCATCCTGTACTAACACACACACAGCATCCTGTACTAACACACACACACAGCATCCTGTACTAACACACATACACAGCATCCTGTACTAACACACACACAGCATCCTGTACTAACACACACACACAGCATCCTGTACTAAAACACGCACAGCATCCTGTACTAACACACACACACACACAGCATCCTGTACTAACACACACACAGTATCCTGTACTCACACACACACAAAGCATCCTGTACTAAAACACGCACAGCATCCTGTACTAATACACACACAGCATCCTGTACTAAAACACGCACAGCATCCTGTACTAACACACACACACAGCATCCTGTACTAACACACACACAGCATCCTGTACTAACACACACACACATCATCCTGTACTAACACACATACAGCATCCTGTACTAACACACACAGCATCCTGTACTAACACACACAGAGCATCCTGTACTAACACACACACAGCATCCTGTACTAACACACACACACACAGTATCCTGTACTAACACACACAGCATCCTGTACTAACACACACACACAGCATCCTGTACTAACACACACACAGCATCCTGTACTAACACACACACAGACCTGTACTAACACACACACAGCATCCTGTACTAACACACACACAGCATCCTGTACTAATACACACACAGCATCCTGTACTAACACACACACACACAGCATCCTGTACTAAAACACGCACAGCATCCTGTACTAACACACACATACACACAGCATCCTGTACTAACACACACACACAGCATCCTGTACTAACACACACACACACAGCATCCTGTACTAACACACACACAGCATCCTGTACTAATACACACACAGCATCCTGTACTAACACACACACACACAGCATCCTGTACTAACACACACACACACCATCATCCTACACTAAGACACACACACAGAATCCAGTACTAGCTCTCTCTTACACACACACGCATACACACACACCATCATGTACTAACACACACATACACACTATCCTCTACTAACACACATGGACAAAATATATGGTACCTACACACTCAGACACATCATCCTACACTGAGACACACACAGCATACTGTACACAGCATACTAACACATACAGACACACCGCATCCTGTAGTAACACAGAGAACAGTCAGACACACAAACACACACATACACACAACATCTTGTACTAACAAATACAGAAACACACACATATAGAATTTTGTATTAATGCATAAACATACACAAATATTCACACACAGTATCTTGTACTAATACATATACACACACAAACATATGCACACACAGCATCCTGTACTGACAAACATACATACATACAGCATCCCGGACAGATACACAGCATCCTACACTAATACATATAGCATCCTACACACACACACACACGCCACACCTAGTATCCTGCACTAATAGACATAGCATCCTACACACACACACACACCACACCTAGTATCCTGCACTAATACATATAGCATCCTACACACACACCACACCTAGTATCCTGCACTAATACATATAGCATCCTACACACACACACACACCACACCTAGTATCCTACACTAATAGACATAGCATCCTACACACACACACACACACCACACCTAGTATTCTGCACTAATACATATAGCATCCTACACACACACACACACACACACACACACACCACCTAGTATCCTGCACTAATAGACATATCATCCTACACACACACACCACACCTAGTATCCTGCACTAATAGACATAGCATCCTACACACACACACACCACACCTAGTATCCTGCACTAATACATATAGAATCCTGCACACACACACACCACACCTAGTATTCTGCACTAATACATATAGCATCCTACACACACACCACACCTAGTATCCTGCACTAATACATATAGCATCCTACACACACACACACCACACCTAGTATTCTGCACTAATACATATAGCATCCTACACACACACACACACACACACACACACACACCACCTAGTATCCTGCACTAATAGACATAGCATCCTACACACACACACACACACACACACCACACCTAGTATCCTGCACTAATAGACATAGCATCCTACACACACACACCACACCTAGTATCCTGCACTAATAGACATAGCATCCTACACACACACCTCACCTAGTATCCTGCACTAATACATATAGCATCCTGCACACACACACCACACCTAGTATTCTGCACTAATACATATAGCATCCTATACACACACACACCACACCTAGTATCCTGCACTAATAGACATAGCATCCTACACACACACCACACCTAGTATCCTGCACTAATACATATAGCATCCTACACACACACCACACCTAGTATCCTGCACTAATACATATAGCATCCTATACACACACACCACACCTAGTATCCTGCACTAACAGACATAGCATCCTACACAGACACACATCACCTAGTATCCTGCACTAATACACATAGCATCCTATACACACACCACACCTAGTATCCTGCACTAACAGACATAGCATCCTACACACACACATCACCTAGTATCCTGCACTAATACATATAGCATCCTATACACACACACCACACCTAGTATCCTGCACTAATACATATAGCATCCTATACACACACACACCACACCTAGTATCCTGCACTAATAGACATAGCATCCTACACACACACCACACCTAGTATCCTGCACTAATACATATAGCATCCTACACACACACCACACCTAGTATCCTGCACTAATACATATAGCATCCTATACACACACACCACACCTAGTATCCTGCACTAACAGACATAGCATCCTACACAGACACACATCACCTAGTATCCTGCACTAATACACATAGCATCCTATACACACACCACACCTAGTATCCTGCACTAACAGACATAGCATCCTACACACACACACACCTAGTATCCTGCACTAATACATATAGCATCCTACACACACCACACCTAGTATCCTGCACTAATACATATAGCATCCTACACACACACACACCACACCTAGTATCCTGCACTAACAGACATAGCATTCTACACAGACACACATCACCTAGTATCCTGCACTAATACACATAGCATCCTATACACACACCACACCTAGTATCCTGCACTAACAGACATAGCATCCTACACACACACATCACCTAGTATCCTGCACTAATACATATAGCATCCTATACACACACACCACACCTAGTATCCTGCACTAATACATATAGCATCCTATACACACACCACACCTAGTATCCTGCACTAATAGACATAGCATCCTACACACACCACACCTAGTATCCTGCACTAATACATATAGCATCCTACACACACCACACCTAGTATCCTGCACTAATAGACATAGCATCCTATACACACACACACACCACACCTAGTATCCTGCACTAATACATATAGCATCCTACACACACACACACCACACCTAGCATCCTGCACTAATACATATAGCATCCTATACACACACACCACACCTAGTATCCTGCACTAACAGACATAGCATCCTACACAGACACACATCACCTAGTATCCTGCACTAATACATATAGCATCCTATACACACACACCACACCTAGTATCCTGCACTAACAGACATAGCATCCTACACACACACATCACCTAGTATCCTGCACTAATACATATAGCATCCTATACACACACCACACCTAGTATCCTGCACTAATAGACATAGCATCCTACACACACACCACACCTAGTATCCTGCACTAATACATATAGCATCCTACACACACACCACACCTAGTATCCTGCACTAATAGACATAGCATCCTACACACACACACACACCACACCTAGTATCCTGCACTAATACATATAGCATCCTACACACACACACACACACACACACACACACACACACACACACACACACACACACACACCACCTAGTATCCTGCACTAATAGACATAGCATCCTACACACACACCACACCTAGTATCCTGCACTAATAGACATAGCATCCTACACACACACCTCACCTAGTATCCTGCACTAATAGACATAGCATCCTACACACACACACCTCACCTAGTATCCTGCACTAATAGACATAGCATCCTACACACACATCACACCTAGTATCCTGCACTAATACATATAGCATCCTACACACACACACACACACACCACACCTAGTATCCTGCACTAATAGACATAGCATCCTACACACCCACCTCACCTAGTATCCTGCACTAATAGACATAGCATCCTACACACACACACCTCACCTAGTATCCTGCACTAATAGACATAGCATCCTACACACACACACACCACACCTAGTATCCTGCACTAATACATATAGCATCCTATACACACACCACACCTAGTATCCTGCACTAATAGACATAGCATCCTACACACACACCACACCTAGTATCCTGCACTAATACATATAGCATCCTACACACACCACACCTAGTATCCTGCACTAATAGACATAGCATCCTACACACACACACACACACACCACACCTAGTATCCTGCACTAATACATATAGCATCCTACACACACACACACACACACACACACACACACACACACACACACACACACACACACCACCTAGTATCCTGCACTAATAGACATAGCATCCTACACACACACCACACCTAGTATCCTGCACTAATAGACATAGCATCCTACACACACACCACACCTAGTATCCTGCACTAATAGACATAGCATCCTACACACACACACCTCACCTAGTATCCTGCACTAATAGACATAGCATCCTACACACACATCACACCTAGTATCCTGCACTAATACATATAGCATCCTACACACACACACACACACACCACACCTAGTATCCTGCACTAATAGACATAGCATCCTACACACCCACCTCACCTAGTATCCTGCACTAATAGACATAGCATCCTACACACACACACCTCACCTAGTATCCTGCACTAATAGACATAGCATCCTACACACACACACCTCACCTAGTATCCTGCACTAATACATATAGCATGCTATACACACACACACACCTCACCTAGTATCCTGCACTAATAGACATAGCATCCTACACACACATCACACCTAGTATCCTGCACTAATAGACATAGCATCCTACACACACACACCTCACCTAGTATCCTGCACTAATACATATAGCATCCTATACACACACACACACCACACCTAGTATCCTGCACTAATAGACATAGCATCCTACACACACATCACACCTAGTATCCTGCACTAATAGACATAGCATCCTACACACACACACACACCACACCTAGCATTCTGCACTAATATACATAGTATCCTACATTAATACACATAGCATCCTGCACACACGCACACACACACACCTAGTATCCTGCACTAATAGACAAAGTATCCTATACCAACACACATTATACAGCACAGACACAAAAACTGTATCACGTACTAACACACATCTTTCACACTACCACTATGACCTACACTAAATAAAAGAGACCGTCACCTTACATTTTGACTTCACATATTCCTCAACAGTATGACAGGTAAAGTTAAATTGCTTATTTTGTTTAACTCTTTGTGTGCCAGAGGGGTACACAATGCATTTCAAAGCAATGCGTTGCATACCCCTCTGGCACTCAAAGGGTTAATACGTTTAGAACAGCCTGATGCCTCTCTAGAATTTGGAGCACTGCTCTGGATGTATCTGGTCATAAAAGCGGGGATTGTGTACAGCTGTGCACCTCTCTGGCACTCAAAAAGTTACAAATCATCCTATATAATAATTCGCTAAGTTGTGTGTAACGCCCGACATGCGCCATAGACACTGCTGCGCGTGCGGCAGTCATGCGCAGTAGAGACTGCCCGCGCTGCGGCTGATACAGAGCTGGGATCTCCGAAGGAGCGTCCAGCTCTGTATCAGCAGTGGCGCGGGCAGTCTGTGCCGCGCGTGACAGCCCCGCGACCGGCTGCCAGAGGCACTGTGGCCCGTGTAACGGGCTGTTCAACTAGTCTTACATAAGATACATTCTGAAGATGTATGCAATGTATTTTAACCCATTGAATGTCAGAAGGAGACCTCTGGTGCTAAAAGGGTAACACTTATTCTGTTTCACACCCATATCAATCCATGCAGGGGGATGTGTGCGCGCTCCTCTGCTTTCCCGCTAAACACGCTAAATGAGTGCTTTTTAGAAAACACATTTACACTGTTTGATATTTTTCACATATCCACTGGTATTCATGGTCATTCACCAACCCAGCCTTGCTGCACTGTCCACCATTAAAGGGATAGTAATGTTTCATAATAAAAGCAGCTCTAATTAATCATCATAGTATTTGGACTTTGGAGAGTGTTATTTCAGTTCTGTCAGAGTTGTAGTTCCAGAGTAATTCAATGATAAAGTATCCCCCTCCCGCCCCTTTTACTGATGTAACACTGTTCAGCCAGATCAGAAGGGAGGTTCCCAGGTAGATTGGAGAGAGGGACAATCTTCAATTAAGATGAGAGAAAAACCTGAAAAACTTGTCAAGGGGGGCAGGGCTTTCATTGTTCTGATAGGAAGAAGATTGTCCCCTTCTGTTATCTCCCTGGTCTTACAACCAGATTCCACATCTGAGAAGAGATGGCTTACACTAGGTAAAAGTGGCAGGAGGGGAAACTGCTTGTGAATATCTCTCAAACCACAAAAGTTTGAGTGATAAGACTTATATCGTTCTTCATGTTTTTTAATGCCTACAAAATAAAATAAAGATAAAACAAAGTATTACTATCCTTTAAAAGGAATTGTAATGGATTATTTTAACAAAATGTAATATTGTAGACTAGTATGAAAGCTCGTGCACATGGGCTTGCTGCCCCAGAGCCAGGAGCAGAGACATGTGGTGAGCCGTTCGGAGCGCCCCACTCCAGAACACGTATTCTGCCAGTCTCTACTGCGCATGACTGCATTGTTACGCCAGCCTCTACTGTGCATGACTGCATAATTCCGCCAGTCTCTACTGCGCATGACTGCATCGTTCTGCCAGTCTCTAGTGCGCATGACTACATCGTTCCGCCAGTCTCTACTGCGCATGACTGCATCGTTCCGCCAGTCTCTACTGCGCATGACTGCATCATTCCGCCAGTCTCTACTGCGCATGACTGCATCATCCCGGCAGTCTCTACTGCACATGACTGCATTGTTACGCCAGTCTCTACTGCGTATGACTGCATCGTTCCGCCAGTCTCTACTGTGCATGACTGCATTGTCTCACCAGTCTCTACTGCGCATGATTGCATTGTTCCGCCAGTCTCTACTGCACATGACTGCATTGTTCCGCCAGTCTCTACTGCACATGACTGCATTGTTCCGCCAGTCTCTACTGAGCATGACTGCATCGTTCTGCCAGTCTCTAGTGCGCATGACTGCATCGTTCCGCCAGTCTCTACTGCGCATGACTACATCATTCCGACAGTCTCTACTGCGCATGACTGCATCATCCCGGCAGTCTCTACTGCACGACTGCATTGTTACGCCAGTCTCTACTGCGTATGACTGCATCGTTCCGCCAGTCTCTACTGTGCATGACTGCATTGTCCCGCCAGTCTCTACTGCGCATGATTGCATTGTTCCGCCAGTCTCTACTGCACATGACTGCATTGTTCCGCCAGTCTCTACTGCACATGACTGCATCATTCTGGAAGTCTCTACTGCGCATGACTGCATCGTTCCGCCAGTCTCTACTGCGCATGACTGCATTGTTCCGCCAGTCTCTACTGAGGATGACTGCATCATTCTGGCAGTCTCTACTGTGCATGACTGCATTGTTCCGACAGTCTCTACTGCACATGACTGCATCGTTCCCGCAGTCTCTACTGTGCATGACTGCATTGTTCCGACAGTCTCTACTGCGTATGACTGCATCGTTCCGGCAGTCTCTACTGTGCATGATTGCATCGTTCCGGCAGTCTCTACTGTGCATGACTGCGTTGTTCCGCCAGTCTCAACTGCGTATGACTGCATCGTTCCGGCAGTCTCTGCTGTGCATGACTGCATTATTCCTCCAGTCTCTACTGCGCATGACTGCATCGTTCCGCCAGTCTCTACTGTGCATGACTGCATTGTTCCGCCAATCTCTACTGCGCATGACTGCATTGTTCCGCCAGTCTCTACTGCACATGACTGCATTGTTCTGCCAGTCTCTACTGCACATGACTGCATCATTCTGGAAGTCTCTACTGCGCATGACTGCATCGTTCCGCCAGTCTCTACTGCGCATGACTGCATTGTTCCGCCAGTCTCTACTGAGGATGACTGCATCATTCTGGCAGTCTCTACTGTGCATGACTGCATTGTTCCGACAGTCTCTACTGCGTATGACTGCATCGTTCCGGCAGTCTCTACTGTGCATGATTGCATCGTTCCGGCAGTCTCTACTGTGCATGACTGCGTTGTTCCGCCAGTCTCTACTGCGTATGACTGCATCGTTCCGGCAGTCTCTACTGTGCATGACTGCATTATTCTGCCAGTCTCTACTGCGCATGACTGCATCGTTCCACCAGTCTCTACTGCAAATGACTGCATTGTTCCGCCAATCTCTACTGCGCATGACTGCATTGTTCTGCCAGTCTCTACTGTGCATGACTGCATTGTTCCACCAGCCTCTATTGCGCATGACTGCATAGTTCTGCCAGTCTCTACTGAGCATGACTGCATTGTTCCGGCAGTCTCTACTGAGCATGACTGCATCGTTCCGGCAGTCTCTACTGTGCATGACTGCATCATTCCGGCAGTCTCTACTGAGCATGACTGCATCGTTCCGGCAGTCTCTACTGTGAATGACTGCATCATTCCGGCAGTATCTACTGAGCATGACTGCATCGTTCCGGCAGTCTCTACTGCGCATGACTGTCTCGTTCCGGCAGTATCTACTGAGCATGACTGCATCATTCCGGCAGTCTCTACTGTGCATGACTGCATCGTTCCGTCAGTCTCTACTGTGCATGACTGCATCATTCCGTCAGTCTCTACTGCGCATGACTGCATCGTTCCGTCAGTCTCTACTGCGCATGACTGCATTGTTCCAGCAGTCTCTACTGTGCATGACTGCATCATTCCGGCAGTCTCTACTGTGCATGACTGCGTTATTCTGCCAGTCTCTACTGCACATGACTGCATTGTTCCAGAAGTCTCTACTGTGCATGTGCGGTTATGCACACAGGGAGCTTCGCAGGCTAGAGCTTTATGTTATGTAGATACTAAAAAAAATAAATCAGTTGATGCCAGTCTGATGTCTGAAACATGTATAGTTTGAGAGATATACCATTAAAAAGTTCCCCTCTCCTACCCCTTTCACAGACGTCAGCGCTCTAGCTGACAGAAGAAGATTCTGGTCATTTGACCGGCCAGCAGCTCTTCGGCAGAGATGAAATAGCGCTATCTAAAAATAAATACTTAACTGGAATGGTCTACAAAGTGTATTTGCAAACCAGGCACACTTTGTAGACTGTTCCAATTAAGTATTTATTTGTAGATAGCTCTATTTCTGCTCTGCTGAAGAGCCACCGGATGGTCCCGTGACCAGGATCTCCTGCTATCAGCTAGAGTGCTGACGTCTGTGAAATGGGAGGGAGGGCAGAACTTTAGCAGGGTATATCTCTCAAACTATACATGTTTGAGAAATCGGACTGGCATCAATTGATTTATTTTTTTAATATCTACAAGAGTACATTTTGTTATAATAATACATTATGTATTTTTTAATAAATAATACATTATACTATCCCTTTAAGTAACATTTGTTCTTTGGAACCCCTTGTACTTCTTCAGAGAACCCTACGGTTCCACAGAGCACAGTCTGAGAACCAATGGATTATTGAAACAGAAGCACACAAGATCATGTGACATCCTATAGCCCCACCTACAACCAGCAGAACAGATTCACACCATGGCTGCCAGTAGCAGAATGCACTACACTTATGGGTCAGCCTCTCTCATTCTGCTCCTGCCTCTGCTTTGATCACAGCAGGGAGATAGGCAGAGGTATAGACAAAGTGAGGCTGATTTATTAGGAAAAACAAAAAACACCACCAACAAAATAGATTGTCCAACTTTTCCTAAAGAAGGGAAGATCCACTGCTCATTTAAAAGTTATTACAGCACAACCTGTTATGACAAGGTGGTGGTGGTGGTACTACACAATTATATAAAGAGAAAAAGCCTAAGGCCTAGCTCACCAATAAGGTGAAATACAAGTGCTTAACCCAATTCTGGGGCAAACCAACTACACCATATCCCTAATAAAAATTCCCATTAATTTAAATGGGTTTTTAACCCCTTTTAATGCTAGAGAGGTCAGAGACCTCTCTGGCATTCAATGGGTTAAAAACCCAATTCACATAAAACACCATTTTTGGGAAATGTTGTTACCAATGATGCAATTGGCTTATTCCAGAATTGCACATATTTTTCTTAGTACATCAGACTTCGTGAGTACTGTATGGTAATTTGCTAGACTTGACCCACTATAAACCAGACACGAGTCGTGGAACGGTCCTGTTTACTCCCTGACCCCACTACATCTCTGTACTAATTTGGTACTAGACTGGTTATAGCCAATGCAGTCACATTCAGCTACCGTCCAGCGGCCCCAGGAAGCCTGTGTCATGGAAATTGACTCTGAAATTCAAAAGACAAATTTGCACATGATCAGAAATAAGGACTGGGAGGTTACAAAAGAAGTACTTTTCTGGTATCACCATGGAAACTACATGTTATATGCGGTAATAAGAACATATACAATGGGGCATATATCTAAAGGTAAAAGTAGAGCAGTTCTGGATAAACCAGCAGTGAATTCCCACTGAATAATATGAGCTTTATCCATTCGAGTGCCAGAGAGATATCCAATGCATTGGAACGCAATGTGCTGGATACCTCTCTGGTACACAGAGGGTTAATGCCTTGAATGGTAGCAAAGTATCCAGTGCACTGGAGACCTCTATGGCATTCACGGGGTTAAATGCTAAATACCATATAAAAATGTAATATGAGGCGAAAGCAGTAAGGCCTGTATACTTACAAGCCACAAATCGCCAATGAATCTGAAACACTGGTAAATTGCTTGTGGGGTATTTCATGCCAGCTTTGAGATGCGCACAATACTGCCAGCATTCTGGCCTTTGTTTCAGGCTGGCTGTACACATACAGCAGAGCTAAGAAAATAGCCCTTCTGGCTTTCTTTGTCCAACAAATGATACATTGTATGAATCCAGTGCTTTGTAGTAAAATGTATGATTTTAAAAATGAAGAGAAGAGACAGAACTGATACACTGTCTGACAGAGAGAGAGAGAGGAGAGACAGAACTGATACATTGTCTGTCAGAGAGAGAAGAGAGATAGAACTGATACACTGTGCAGAGAGAGAAGAGAACTGATACATTGTGCAGAGAGAGAAGAGAACTGATACATTGTGCAGAGAAAGAAGAGAACTGGTACACTGTGCAGGGAAAGAAGAGAACTGATACATTGTGCAGAGAAAGAAGAGAACTGATACATTGTGCAGGGAGAGACAAGAGAGACAGAAGTGATACATTGTCTGTCAGAGAGAGAGAGAGAGAGAGAGAAGAGAGACAGAACTGATACACTGTCTGTCAGAGAGAGAGAGAGAGAGAGAGACAGAACTGATACATTGTATGTCAGAGAGAAAGAAGAGAGACAGAACCAATATATTGTCTGTCAGAGAGAGAGAGAAGAGAGACAGAACCAATATATTGTCTGTCAGAGAGAGAGAGAAGAGAGACAGAAATGATACACTATATGTGCAGAGAGAGAAGAGAGACAGAAATGATACACTATATGTGCAGAGAGAGAAGAGAGACAGAAATGATACACTGTATGTGCAGAGAGAGAAGAGAGACAGAAATGATACACTATATGTGCAGAGAGAGAAGAGAGACAGAAATGATACACTATATGTGCAGAGAGAGAAGAGAGACAGAAATGATACACTATATGTGCAGAGAGAGAAGAGAGACAGAAATGATACACTGTATGTGCAGAGAGAGAAGAGAGACAGAACTAATACACTGTCTGTCAGAGAGAGGAGACAGAACTGATACACTGTCTATGCAACTGCACCACTATTAATGTATAATCAGGAGCACAAGGTATATACGATGAGGTGATACTGGACTGAAGAAATCCGCACTCCCATCAGTGCTTGAGCAGGGACAAGAGGTATATAAAAATCCCTGTGTGCCATCTGAACACACCCATGTATTGTCGGATCACCGATGTGACAGATGTTGTGCGTATTTGTGATACAATAGTGCAAGCGCTTTAAATCTTTGGTGCTTGTGCTGGCACTTGTTTCTTCTTCAGTTTTTGGTCCGTCTGGTGAGGCGTGTTGTGAAGCACCCGGTGGACTTTGATGAGCAGCTGAACTATCCACGATAATAGAGAATACCCAAGTGGGAGATAGAAATTTCTCCCATACGCCAATAATGTCTAACTTGCGTGTTTGTGCCTGGTAGACCATCTCAACATGTGAGTATCCCCTTAGAATGGGTTAACAAGTGGGCTTTTAATCACTCTGGAAGTATCAACGTACTACTCTATGAGGTGCCCCTTTCTTCTCATCTTCTTTTTTGTATAATCCTTCCTGACACATATATTGGCGTCAGTCTGTTTACCAGACTTTCCTGTTTATCCTACTAACACACAGTATAACCCTGTACCATCCCTTCTTCTAGAAATGTATCTAATCTTCTTTTTAAATGTGTCCATTGTATCTGCCATTACCACATCCCTGGTCAAAGAATTTCACAGTGAAACGATTGGCCCAGTTCAGTCAATTTTAAAGGGATAGTAATACTTCGTTTTAACTTTATTTTATTTTGTAGGCATTAAAAAAACATGAAGAACGATATAAGTCTTATCTCTCAAACCTTTATGATTTGAGAGATATTTACAAGCAAAGTATCCCCCCCGCCCCTTTTACCTAGTGTAAGCCATCTCTTCTCAGATGTGGAATCCAGTACATAGATCAGACAGATAACAGCAGGGGACAATCTTCTTCCTATGAGAACAATGAAAGCACTGCCCCCCTTGACAAGTTTTTCAGGTTTTTCCCTTATCTTAATTGAAGATTGTCCCACTCTGCAGTCTACCTGGGCACCTCCCTTCTGCTCTGGCTGAGCAGTGTTACATCAGTAAAAGGGGCAGGAGGGGGATAATTTGTCATTGAATTACTCTTGAACTACAACTCTGACAGAATTGAAATAACACTCTCCAAAGTCCAAATACAATGATGATTAATTAGAGCTGCTTTTATTATGAAACATTACTATCCCTTTAAGGGACGACAAGTTCACCATAGTGGACAAACTACAATTCCCATTGTGTGACAGATGGCTTTTTTAAGCCCTAAAATACTGTAGCAGTATCCAGCGCATGCTTCACAATGAGTTGAAGACCTCATTAACATTCAAGGGGTTAAAAGCTCCATTATATCAGTTTGGGGTATTTTCATCTGTCCACTGGGGTGCAGTTTATCCCACAATTGCCCCACTTGTGCTTGCTGAATTTGGCCCTTAGTTATCACACTATGACAGCTCCTGACAATTTGTATTCTTTCATATATTAAGTTGGATCTGTCACAGTGTCACAAAGAGGTGATTTGGAAAGCATTTTGAAAATCAACTATGTTTGTCAGACTTTAATTATTGGAAACAATAGGTTATGAGCTATTTTTATTTTTAATTTTATGCAGATGAGATAATACTGGACAGCCTGGCAGCCAGGTATAAACGCTACATACTGGTCTCTCTCCCACCTGACACTTCCATACCAGCCAGATACTAACAGCTCAGACTGCTCCCCGTCCCGCCTGACACTTCCATACCAGCCAGATACTAACAGCTCAGACTGCTCCCCGTCCCGCCTGACACTTCCATACCAGCCAGATACTAACAGCTCAGACTGCTCCCCATCCCACCTGACACTTCCATACCAGCCAGATACTAACATCTCAGACTGCTCCCCATCCCACCTGACACTTCCATACCAGCCAGATACTAACATCTCAGACTGCTCCCCATCCCACCTGACACTTCCATACCAGCCAGATACTAACATCTCAGACTGCTCCCCATCCCACCTGACACTTCCATACCAGCCAGATACTAACAGCTCAGACTGCTCCCCATCCCACCTGACACTTCCATACCAGCCAGATACTAACAGCTCAGACTGCTCCCCATCCCACCTGACACTTCCATACCAGCCAGATACTAACATCTCAGACTTCTCCCCATCCCACCTGACACTTCCATACCAGCCAGATACTAACATCTCAGACTGCTCCCCATCCCACCTGACACCTCCATACCAGCCAGATACTAACATCTCAGACTGCTCCCCATCCCACCTGACAATACCATACCAGCCAGATACTAACAGCTCAGACTGCTCCCCATCCCACCTGACACTTCCATACCAGCCAGATACTAACAGCTCAGACTTCTCCTCATCCCACCTGCCATTTCCATACCAGCCAGATACTAACAGCTCAGACTTCTCCCCATCGCACCTGCCATTTCCATACCAGCCAGATACTAACAGCTCAGACTTCTCCCCATCCCACCTGACACTTCCATACCAGCCAGATACTAACAGCTCAGACTTCTCCTCATCCCACCTGACACTTCCATACCAGCCAGATACTAACAGCTCAGACTGCTCCCCATCCCACCTGACACTTCCATACCAGCCAGATACTAACATCTCAGACTGCTCCCCATCCCACCTGACACTTCCATAGAAGCCAGATACTAACATCTCAGACTTCTCCTCATCCCACTTGCCATTTCCATACCAGCCAGATACTAACATCTCAGACTGCTCCCCATTCCACCTGACACTTCCATACCAGCCAGATACTAACAGCTCAGACTTCTCCTCATCCCACCTGCCATTTCCATACCAGCCAGATACTAACAGCTCAGACTTCTCCCCATCCCACCTGACACCTCCATACCAGCCAGATACTAACAGCTCAGACTGCTCCCCATCCCACCTGACACTTCCATACCAGCCAGATACTAACAGCTCAGACTGCTCCCCATCCCACCTGACAGTTCCATACCAGCCAGATACTAACAGCTCAGACTTCTCCTCATCCCACCTGCCATTTCCATACCAGCCAGATACTAACAGCTCAGACTGCTCCCCATCCCGCCTGACACTTCCATACCAGACAGATACTAACAGCTCAGACTTCTCCTCATCCCACCTGACACCTCCATACCAGCCAGATACTAACAGCTCAGACTTCTCTCCATCCCACCTGACACCTCCATACCAGCCAGATACTAACAGCTCAGACTGCTCCCCATCCCACCTGACACTTCCATACCAGCCAGATACTAACATCTCAGACTTCTCCCCATCCTACCTGACACTTCCATACCAGCCAGATACTAACAGCTCAGACTTCTCCCCATCCCACCTGACACCTCCATACCAGCCAGATACTAACATCTCAGACTGCTCCCCATCCCACCTGACACTTCCATACCAGCCAGATACTAACAGCTCAGACGTCTCCTCATCCCACTTGCCATTTCCATACCAGCCAGATACTAACATCTCAGACTGCTCCCCATCCCACCTGACACTTCCATACCAGCCAGATACTAACAGCTCAGACTTCTCCTCATCCCACCTGCCATTTCCATACCAGCCAGATACTAACAGCTCAGACTTCTCCCCATCCCACCTGACACCTCCATACCAGCCAGATACTAACAGCTCAGACTGCTCCCCATCCCACCTGACACTTCCATACCAGCCAGATACTAACAGCTCAGACTTCTCCTCATCCCACTTGCCATTTCCATACCAGCCAGATACTAACAGCTCAGACTTCTCCTCATCCCACCTGCCAATTCCATACCAGCCAGATACTAACAGCTCAGACTGCTCCCCATCCCACCTGACACTTCCATACCAGCCAGATACTAACAGCTCAGACTGCTCCCCATCCCACCTGCCATTTCCATACCAGCCAGATACTAACAGCTCAGACTGCTCCCCATCCCACCTGCCAATTCCATACCAGCCAGATACTAACAGCTCAGACTGCTCCCCATCCCGCCTGACACTTCCATACCAGACAGATACTAACAGCTCAGACTTCTCCTCATCCCACCTGACACCTCCATACCAGCCAGATACTAACAGCTCAGACTTCTCCTCATCCCACCTGCCATTTCCATACCAGCCAGATACTAACAGCTCAGACTTCTCTCCATCCCACCTGACACCTCCATACCAGCCAGATACTAACAGCTCAGACTGCTCCCCATCCCACCTGACACTTCCATACCAGCCAGATACTAACATCTCAGACTTCTCCCCATCCTACCTGACACTTCCATACCAGCCAGATACTAACAGCTCAGACTTCTCCCCATCCCACCTGACACCTCCATACCAGCCAGATACTAACATCTCAGACTGCTCCCCATCCCACCTGACACTTCCATACCAGCCAGATACTAACAGCTCAGACGTCTCCTCATCCCACTTGCCATTTCCATACCAGCCAGATACTAACATCTCAGACTGCTCCCCATCCCACCTGCCATTTCCATACCAGCCAGATACTAACAGCTCAGACTTCTCCCCATCCCACCTGACACCTCCATACCAGCCAGATACTAACAGCTCAGACTGCTCCCCATCCCACCTGACACTTCCATACCAGCCAGATACTAACAGCTCAGACTTCTCCTCATCCCACTTGCCATTTCCATACCAGCCAGATACTAACAGCTCAGACTTCTCCTCATCCCACCTGCCAATTCCATACCAGCCAGATACTAACAGCTCAGACTGCTCCCCATCCCACCTGACACTTCCATACCAGCCAGATACTAACATCTCAGACTTCTCCCCATCCCACCTGCCACTTCCATACCAGCCAGATACTAACATCTCAGACTTCTCCCCATCCCACCTGCCACTTCCATACCAGCCAGATACTAACATCTCAGACTGCTCCCCATCCCACCTGCCAATTCCATACCAGCCAGATACTAACATCTCAGACTTCTCCCCATCCCACCTGCCACTTCCATACCAGCCAGATACTAACATCTCAGACTTCTCCCCATCCCACCTGCCACTTCCATACCAGCCAGATACTAACATCTCAGACTGCTCCCCATCCCACCTGCCAATTCCATACCAGCCAGATACTAACAGCTCAGACTGCTCCCCATCCCACCTGACACTTCCATACCAGCCAGATACTAACATCTCAGACTGCTCCCCATCCCACCTGACACTTCCATACCACCCAAATACTAACATCTCAGACTGCTCCCCATCCCACCTGACACTTCCATACCAGCCAGATACTAACATCTCAGACTGCTCCCCATCCCACCTGACACTTCCATACCAGCCAGATACTAACATCTCAGACTGCTCCCCATCCCACCTGACACTTCCATACCAGCCAGATACTAACATCTCAGACTGCTCCCCATCCCACCTGACACTTCCATACCAGCCAGATACTAACATCTCAGACTTCTCCCCATCCCACCTGACACGTCCTGCCATCCAGGTAAGAGGATTTTAGTCTTACCTGTTAAATCCTTTTCTCTTAGTCCAAATAGGTTACTGGTAACTTTAGGTAGGTGATCTGCCCCTTTAAGTAGGCAGGAACAATTCTAGAAGTGAATGCAGGGAGTGGAGCCTTGGCTGCAGCTAGCCAATCAGCTCCAGTAAGATTTGAGACACTAACTATTGACTAGATAGTAGAAGGGAAAGGAGACTCCTGTGAGTATGACCCCGAAGGACCCCCACAGTCTGCCACAGGTAAGACAAGAATGGTCCCTTGACAGGGTGGGAGACCAGTAACCTCTATGGACTAAGAGAAAAGGATTTAACAGGTAAGACTAAAATCCTCTTTTCTTTGTCATCCAATACAGGTTACTGGTAACTCTGGGATGTCCAACCATTGAGTTTCCCAGAGGCAGGAAGTAAGGCAAGGACCAGGCGCAAGGCCCCAAAGTCACCAGAGCAGATATGAACCATCAGATCAGGGATAGCCCAACAAAACAATGAAGTGTCAACGGACACTGAACAGGGGTAACACCCCCCCCCCAAAACTGTTACACAGCACACTGAACTAGAGCCAACACGGCTCAAAAGTGAAGGAAGCACCAAGAACTGAAGAAGATCCTAGACAGGCAAGACTGCCTCCAAGATCTTCCTCCCAAAGCTGGTGTCAGCCTATGTCAGCACATCAACACGGTAGTGCTTCGAAAAGGTGTGCACAGACGACCAAGTGGCAGCCTTGCACAATTTATCAGCTGAGGCCTGATTCTTGTAAGCTCAAGAAGCCCCAATAGATCTAGTAGAATGAGCCGTGACTCAAAAGGGAACAGGCTTCCTCCTTAGTTCGTAAGCCTTACGAATAGTGGACTTAATCCAAGAAGCAATAGTCACTTTAGATGCAGGTCTCCCTGCCCTGGGACCCTCAGGAATGACGAACAGAGCGTCAGACTGTCTAATGGACTCAGTGCAATGTACATAAAACTTGAGACAATGCACCGCGTCTAACAAGTGGCAATCCGTCTCCTTGTCATAGGTAGGGTCAGGGCAGAAAGAGGCAGCACAATCTCCTGATTAATGTGGAACTCAGAAACCACCTTCAGAGAAACTCCTGCAAAGTGTGAAGCACATCCTTGTCCTTGTGAAACACCAAAAAGGGTGGTCTACAAGACAGGGCATGCAGCTCTGAGACACGGCGAACTGACACAATCACTAAGAGAAAGGCCATTTTCCATGTCAGCAGGCATAGAGGATTAGTAGCCAAGGACTCAAAGAGAGGGTGCTAAAGGACGCCCAAAACCAAGTTAAGATCCCACTGAGGAGCAGAAATCTTAAAGGCAGGACTAGCATGAGCAACGCCCTGGAAGAAAACCTTGACATCAGGAAGGATGGCAATGCACCTCTGAAAGAAAACAGAAAGCGCAGAAGTCTGAACCTTAAGGGAACTCAAACTGAGGCCCTTTTCCACATCATACTGCAAGAAGGCCAGGACCGTAGGCAGATCAAAATCCTGAGACAGGTCCTTGTCAGCACACCAAGACAGAAAGGTCAACCAGACACGATGGTAGATCTTGGAAGAAACAGGTTAGCGGGCACTGAGCATAGTAGCCACCACACCAGAAGAGAACCCTTTCTTCTTCAATACTGAGGATTCAATTTCCAAGCCGTCAAAGCCAGACGATGAACATCCTCCTTCCAAAAGTAACCCTGTAGAAGAAGATCTGGACGGCAAGGGAGCCAGAATGCTGAGGCCCGTACGGGGCAATCAGAATGACTGGACAGCACTCCAGTCTCAGTTTCCTTAACACCCTGTGCAATATGGGGATGGGAGGAAAGATGTAAGCCAGAGAAAATAACCAAGGAATGGACATGGCATCCACCGCTAGAGCTAGAGAATCCCTCCAGCCAGAGCAGAACATCGGAACCTTCCAGTTGTGTCTTGTCGCCATCAGGTCGATGCAAGGAAGACCCCACTTCTGAACAATGAGGGTGAACACCTCTGGTGCAGTACCCACTCTCCACTGTCCACCATGTGCCGACTAAGAAAGTCTGTTATGACGTTGTCTACACCGGGAATGTGCACTGCGAATATGGCAGGAACATGGTCTTCTGCCCAGGACAAAATAGCCTTGACCTCTCACCAAGCGGCGAGACTTCTTGTTCCGCCCTGCTTGTTGATGTAGGCCACTGCTGTGGTGTTGTCGGACTGGACCCAGACTGGGCAGTTCTCCAGCTGGCATGTCCATTGGCGAAGGGCATGAAATATCACCTGAAGCTTCAACACGTTGATGGAAAGGAGAGATTCCTCTGGAGACCACCGACCTTGAGCACTTAGGGGACCCAGGACCACTCCCCAGCCAGAAAGGTTGGCATCCGTCGTCACTGTGGTCCAGAAGGATACCAGGAAGGACTTGCCCTTCAGCAGATTGGAGAGGTCAAGCCACCATGATAAACTCAGTTCCACATGAAGAGGAAGGGACACTGACATCTTCAGAAGGTCCGGCTGACCTCTGAACACCTGGATCACAAACCTCTGGAGTTCCCGGGTGTGAGCCATGGCAAACTGGACCGCTTCTATGGTGGAAATGAACTTCTCCATTAGATAGGACAGCTTCTTGGCTGGAACTGGATCGTGAGCTAGAACAGCCGAGACCCTGTGGACAATCTGGTGAGCCACCTCGTCCGCGAGAAACACCATGCTCTGCTAAGTGTTGAAGAGAAGGCCCAGGAAGACCAGACGCTGGGACGTAACAAGATCAGACTTGTCCATGTTGAGAATCCACCAGTGATGGGTGAGTGCATGAATGCAGTCCCAAACCTGCTGATGAAGAAGGTCCGCAGAAGGGGCTTTCAGAAGAAGGTCATCCATGTATCGAGTGACTCTGATGCCTTCCCGATGGAAGATGGGTACTAATGCTCCCAGGATACGATCAAAGACTTGAGGAGCTGTAGTCAGACCAAAGGGAAGAGCTGAAAACTGAAAATGCCGTTAGTCACAGGCAAATCTGAGATACTGCTGGCTCTCTGGATGATTGGCGATGTGTAGATACACGTTCTGAAGATCCAGAGAGGCAAGGAATTCCCCCAAGGACATAGCAGCAATCATCGTCCTTAAGGATTCCTGCTGATAATGAGTCTTGATCACAAAGGCATTGATATCCTTCAAATCCAAAATGGAATGACAGCTGCCGTCCTTCTTGGAGACCACAAAGAAGTTTGAGTAAAAACCCATACCTCTGTCCTGAACTGGAACAGGTTCCAGAACATCCTTGTCCAGAAGAGCCTGGATAGCGCCATTGAAAAGACAGCATTTCTCTATGCCCTGGGGCGTATGAGAGGGAAAAAAAATGAAAGGGAGGAAGAGAGACAAAAGAGATTTTGTACCCTTCCTCCCCCACCTGCAAAACCCACGAGTCCATCACAGAATCCTCCCAGACGCTGTGGTAGTGACACAGACGGCCACCCACAGCCGAGTGGGGACCTGGGTTCAGCGAGATATGCTGAAGAAGGCTTGGAAAAGACCTTGGGCTTCCATTGTTGTTTGGGCTTAGAGGAGGAACGTGGAGCCGGACGTGTCTCAGTCTGGAAGGGACGAAAAAGCAGATTACGCTTGATAGGCGTCTTCTTCCTGGGGACCATAGGCAGGAGGGCACTTTTGCCCCCTGTGGCCTCACTAATCAGATCCTTGAGATCTGGCCCAAACAAAAAGGTGCCTTGAAAAGTCAACAAGAGCAAAGCTTTCTTGGAAGCAGTGTCAGCAGACCAGATCTTGAGCCAAAGAGCTTGTCTGGCCACCACAGACATGGTAGAAACCCTTGTCACCAAATGGATGGCATCAAACAAGGCAGCAGAAACATAGTGCTGGGCCCCAGAAATGTTGGCAAAAAGCCGCAACATATCCAAAGTAGGAGCACCCTGACGGACAGCCAGGGTGAGCTGTTCAGTCCAGACCGCAATGGCCCAGTTCACCCATGCCGAAGCAAACGCTGGACGCACGGCAGTACCAGCAGTAGCAAAAGTAGACTTGAGGGAGACCTCAAGTTTCTTGTCAGTCCAGTCTTTCAGAGCGGAAGCATCAGCAGCTGACAAGGCAGTGGACTTAGATAGCCTGGAGACAGGTGCATCCACCTTAGGAATGGATGGATGGAAAGAGTTGCAATGTAGACCGGAGGTCTCTAGTAGCAGCCTTGAACTCTTGCACCCAAACTGGCTCTAATGCATGACTGGAGGTCCCTGGGAGAGACTCAGGGACATCAGAACATGCTGGGCATAAATGACCTTAAAATTCTCTAGGTAACCCTGAATGACATGAGAAGCAATGCGCAACAGGGGGCACAGAAACCCCATGGTCCTTAGTCTTAGGCCTGGCCCCAAGCTCTAACGGATCAGACATTCTCACAGTGTCAAAACATTTAAAGTATATGGAATCACCCAAATGCAGCGTGTAAGATTAAAAGTTCACCCCAGAAATCGCTAAAATGCACTTATCTGGCAGACGAAGGGTTAATCTGCAGAAGAGAGCAGGACAGTCCAAGCCTTGCATAAGCTACCCGTTCAGAAAAAGCACAAAATGGCTGCCGCTGCTAGAGCCAATCAGAAACGTGAAGCAAGCGCTCATGGGAAATGTAGTTTTCCCAGAAGAAGTACCCCAACAGTGCCCGAAGCCCTCTGAGCCCCCCAACACACACCAAACATTAACCGGATAATAGAGGAAGGGCAGACAAACAAAATGAGCCATCTCTGAAGTCGCTACTATGAGCGGTTGCAGAGATACGTCCCAAATTGTACAGTCCCATAGAAGTGAATGGAGCAATGGCGTCTATGCGGTAAAAGCGTGCCCGGAACACAAATTTTGCAAAGTTGTAACTGAGAAGTAAATGTGCACTAGACATTACTAAAACATGTCACTAGACCCAATAAACACTGAACCCAGTAGGGAAAGTGACAACAACCCCCCAAAAGATGCTAAACCAGCAGCTAAAGGGTTAAGTTACCACAGAAAATTGCTCCAAAACACTCAACAGACATACAGATAAACCCAATGAGTGCAGAAGCGTGCAATAGGAACTCCAAAGGAAAAAACCCTGTGCGGAGGGGCACTGTGGGATGTGTGGACCTGCAGCACTCAAAGGGTTGCTCACCTTTCCTGTAGATCTTCTGTCTTCAGATTACCATGTATTAAGAAGAAGCCTCAGTGGGCAACTCCTGGGGAAAGAACTTGAACCCAAGATCCCCCCCCCCCGGGCCAAAGGTCCACAAAAAGCACCTGGATACTGAGCTAGCCACATCTAAGGGCATTGTCAGTTATGGTAATCCGCTTAATGGTGGTATTCCTTTTCTAACAGAAAAATAAACTATAGCAGAACTGTTCTCTTGTCTGTATCTTCATCCAAGGAACAAATCTTACTGGAGCTGATTGGCTAGCAGCAGCCAAGGAGGGAAGGTAGGCTCCACCCCCTGCATATAATTCTAGAATTGTTCCTGCCTACTTAAAGGAGAAGATCGCCTACCCAGAGTTACCAGTAACCTGTATTGGATGACAGAGAAAATAACACTCCACACTGCTCTCCATCCCACTTGCCACTTCCTCCCATCCAGATAATAACATTCCACACTGCTCTTCATACCACCTGCCACTTCCTCCCATCCAGATACTAACTTTCCATACCGTCACTCCCTGCCAGCCAGATATTAATATTCTGTACTGCTTCCCATCTCAGCTGCTACTCCCTACCAGGCAGTTACTAACATTCTGCACTGCTCCCCATCCCAACTGCTACTACTTGCCAGCCAGATAATAACATTCCACACTGCTCCATATCCTGTGTACAACTCCCTGTCATCATGATATTAACATTTCAAATGGGTCCCTGTTTGGGTACAGGTGGGCCAATCAAAATGAATGAGCCACTGATTAATTCACCTGTGTTTAATTGGGGGAAATCCTTAAATCTTGGCCTGTTGGTGGCCCTTGAGGATAGAATATCGGCTTTCAACTGACATCCAGGATTGAATGAAGATGTTATCTCTTGAACAAAGGCACCAGAGCAAAATTCATAAAGGCCATTAGGATTTTCTGACCATAATAAGGTAAATGAAGGGTTAGTATTTGTTAGTCACTCAGACAAACTAGCAATCTGGGACATTGACAGTGATTCCAAGTTAACCACTTGGATCCTAGAAATGTTTTAGCTGTTTGAGTTTAAAAGGAATGTTGTGTGAAACCAAATGGATCCACCAAAGCATAACATTTGGGAACCACAGTTCTTTATTGTTATTGCTAAGAAGGTATCCAACACTTTTTTCTGAACATATCCACTGTCTCTACCAACACAGGTAACCAGGTAATAACTTCTACATTCCAGAGGTAGAAATAACAAAAGATAATAAGGCTCTTGCCCAAATTCTACATCCTCCTCACCTGCCCCACTCCTGTCTGCATAATCTTCACTCCCGCCTTTGTTTCCAGGTCTGACTTTAGAGCCTCTGGAGAGAGAGAAAATGGTGAGTCTTGGAGAAACCTGCATTAAATTAGAATTTGTAGGGCAGGGTTGAGCAACCTGATTCCCTCTGTTGGTTCAAGACTACAATCCGGCTGGCTGGGGTAGATGGGAAGTGTAGTCCTCAACAGCTAACATGCTCCAAGTTGCCCAGCCCTGTGGCAGGGTGTCCATGAGTGAGAAGAATTTGGGAAAAATTAATTGGAAGGTATAACTAGTAATCAAATGCTTTTTAAAGGGCAAGTATCACTCAGTGTACTATTGATAGGTCTGCTCCCCTGGGATCAGACCACCCTGATAAAGATGTGGTTGCACTGTGAGCCCCGGTGCACCAATGAACTTAAAAAGAGGCTCCCAAGGCTCCATCATTGGTCCCACAATTAGAGACTGAACTGTAAGACTGAAATACCTAGCTCAGTCTCTAGTCCTGAGGGATGCAGTTCATATAAACCATGTACCTATAGAGGGGAATAAAGATTCTACAAATCCATATTGATTTAAATGGTGGTGAGGACTTCAACGCATTGGGGGTTATGCTCTAAGGAGTGATAAAGAGGTGATAAAGTGGAGATTACGTCACCAGTTATATGACTTCTCCAATTCCTATATTATTCTATGGAACCAACACACTATGGATTGACTCCATGGAATAACACAGGAACTGGAGAAGTGATGTAACTGGAGATGTCATCTCTACTTTATCACCGCTTAGTTCATCTCCCCCATTGTGCTTTGGAGACAAGGCATTAAAGGGGTTAAAATACTTGATGAATAAGGCCCATACTTCCAGGTTGTTTTCCAGCTGACGGGGCCGGTTTTGTAAACTACCCCCCGCAGACATTTTGGGAATGCACAGTGCAGACCCCAGCTTAGGCTTAGTAAAACATGATGATTGCCCTTTAAAACATTTTGAATGTCACAAGGGATGCTGGGACAGAGCCGCAGTGATCCATAACGAGGCTGATATATTGAGTTTAACCCTTCGAGTGCCGGAGAGGTGCTCTAGCACTCAAGGGGTTAATTGGAGTAATTCTGGGACAAACCAACTACTCCATAGGGAATATATAAGGAATCAAATTATTTAACTGTAGGGTTTTAAAGGAAAAAAACTGTAATTGATCAATGTCACTTTCGATATCATGTACTTACAGGCAGCATCCGTAAAAACAAATTTATTTTATATTGCATCCCAAAATGCAATCTTAAACGTCCTATTTAATACTAGTGTAAAAGCCCGTGTACACAGGCCAAGGTCTGGGTGATGTTAACACTCAAAAGGTTAAGAGGCCGGTCCTGCTCTGCGTCCTGCCGCCAACGCAGTAATGCACTGTAGAGCCTGCCTGAAAGCACAGAATGCTCCCAGCACAGAACTCCCAGCATTCTGTGCGTTTGGGCAGCCTCTACTGCTCATGACAGCATCTGACAAACATCCTAGCAAATTATTATATAGGATATCCGTAGACTTTCCTATTCAGAGAGCATTTGGTAAATTTTTGTTAGAGCATTTTCTCAGAGTTAAAGTGAAACTATCACCCCCCCCCATAGAAATAGTAGCAGTATCCTTCATAAGTACAGCGTTATTATTAATAAATCCTACTTCATCTGAGACGAAGAGCCAGGCATCAGTGCAGACATCTTGGTTTAGAGACATCTGCGCTCCTACGCTGTCCATCCCTGTCTCCTCTAGGAGGCGCTGCATTGTACCTTAAGGTAACAGGAAGGGACTGACAGTGCAGGTGAGCAGATGCCTCTAAAGTAAGAAGCCTGCCCGTCAGTCTCTGAAGAAGTAGGATTTCTTAATAACGCTGTACTTATACTGAATAATAGCACAATTTCTAAGCTTATCGCTATGGGGGGGGCTTTATTTGGGGTGATAGTTCTGCTTTAAGTGCTAAGGCAGTACATTTAATGAGATTAGTACCAACAAAGCTTACATTCAGAAAGGTTGTTACTGTATCTCAGGCTTGCAGACAATGCAGCACTATCACTTCCGAGACACTGACACTTAACAAGATTGCTATAGTGATAGGAGCCGTAGAAAAGGGAGGAGTGGCTGCTCCCATACAGCATATGTAAGACTAGATTTTTGGCCTCAGGAAACAAAGAAGTTTATGGATGCTAGAATGTATAAACCCTGATCATATTTATGTGTTAATGTTCCGTTAAAGGAATAGTAATGTTTCACAATAAAAGCAGCTCCGATTAATCTTCATAGTATTTGGGCCATGGAGAGTGTTATTTCACTACTGTCAGAGTTCTAGTTCAAGAGTAATTGAATGATAAAGTATCCCCCCTCCTGCCCCTTTTACTGATGTAACACTGCTCACCTCAGAGCAGCAAGACTGTCCGGATGGATCACAAAGAGGGACAATCTTCAGTGAGCATAAGGAAAAACCTGAAAAACCTGTCAAGGGGGGCAGGGTTTTCCTTACGCTCACAGTAAGAAGATTGTCCCTTGCTGCGATCTGTCTGATACCAGGACCAGATTCCACATCTGAGGGGAGGGGCTTACACTAGGTAAAAGGGGCGGGAGGGGGATACTTTATCATTCAATTACTGTTGTACTACAACTTTGACAGTATTGATATAACACTCTCCTTGGCCTGAATACCATGAAGATTAATTGGAGCTGCTGTTTTTGAGTATGAGGAGTATGAGGATTGAACCCTTTGAGTTCCAGAGGGGTACGGCATGCATTGCAAGTACCCCTCTGGCACTCAAAGGGTTAAGAATCTGCTGATGCTGTCAGATAAAAAAACGGGACGATACAACGCCAGTGTCGGTGTGATATTAGTGGAGCCTAAGAAAGCCTCAGGCAGGACATACAACAGCTTGGTTGGGGATGATGGGAACTGTAATCTTGATCAGTTGGAGCGCCTCAAGTTGCCTAGCACTGACTTAATGTTTCTTGTGTAGGGCAACCTGACGAGTAAATCTGCCCATGCACACGGGGGTGGAAATGTTACCCTGGCAAAATCAAGTCTGTTCTCACTGGTGCAGGTCTACCAAGTGGATGCTCTAATCAGTTTCCCCTTTTAAAGGAGAAGTAACACCTATTTAAAATGCATCTCCATTAAACTTAGCGATGAAAATAAAGGCTAGATTAGCCCCCCAAAACATTTAATTCACAGTGTATCTAATGCTGGCAATTGGAGGAAGACACCATCTTTGTTTAATGCCAAGTCACCTCCTGACTGTACGTAAAATAATCAATTTGTGATAATGTTTCACTGACGACATACAGTAACGTAATGTACAAGCGCTCATTTACACTGCGGACATTTATCTCATTGATTTTCAGCTCAGTCTCTTGAATTCTCTCTCGGACATTGCACACATAAAAAAATGGCGACCAGCGCAGTTCCACCTAATCCAGCAGGAGATGAGTGATATAGATTTCATGTTACTTACGGCCTAATTCAGCAAACTGAAGTGGTGCAATTTTGGAGCACACAAACTGCAACACAAGGGTTAAATGAATGTTATCCTTGTGAAACCTCGCCAACTGTTGGACGACTAACGCACCAGTACATTAAACACGTTGCCGACATGAAAAGGGCGAGATTCTCATGTCGCGGGCTTCAGCGTCGGATTTAAAACAGTACTGACACCCTATTTAAAGCCAATAATTAGGCATATGCCGATATATTTCTTAACAGCGTTATTATCGGGCACAAGTGCCAAGTTCTGAAGTAATTCTTCTTCTTCTTCTGAGACTGGTGGTCAGGCTTAAACACAGACATCTTGTATTAGAGATATCTGCATGCCTGAGCTGTCCATTCCGTTCTCCTCTAGGAGGCGCTGCATTGTACATTAAGGTAACAGGAAGGGAATGATGGTGCAGGCATGCAGACGGCTCTAAAGCAAGAAGCCTGGCCATCACTCAGCAAAAGGAGGATTGCTTCAGATCGCCCGACATTAGCACTGTTAATAAGCTAATCGTCATATGCCTAATTATTGATGGGGACTTTATATAGGGTGATCTGTCTGATTTAAACATTTCAACAATGTATTAAGTGGGTACTGTGCTCCATCCAGTCATATTGATCCAAACACATGTATGTATTAATGAGAACTTAATCCTTCGGGTACCAGAACCGCACACCATTGACTAACAAGCACAGCGGCAGCAAAATAAGGCAGTGCACTGTGTGACACTCATAGTAGAGAGAAGGCCACCTTCGCTCCATTATGACTGTCACATGGTGCGGCCGCTTCCTCTGCTGCTGTGCTTGTCAGTCAATGGTGTGCCTCTCTGGCACTCGGAGGATTAAGTTCTCATTAATACATACACGTGCTCGCATCGCTATGACTGAACGGAGCAGAGCACCCACTTCATACAGCGTGTAAATGTGACGCTGAAGCCTGCAACATAAGAATCTCGCCCTTTTGATGAGGGAGAGATTCTCATGTCGCCCTTTTCATGTGTTGGTATGTTGGTCGCCCAATAGTGAGCGATATTTTCATAGTGAACCAAATGAACATTCTCCATATTACCACTAAATATAAATGTTTTTTGGTTTTTTTTTTTATTTTTAACCCCTTGAATGTTAGACAGGACTCCAGTGCATTGATAGGCAATGTTTTGGAGACTTCTTGAACGGTCAAAGTGGATAACTCCTTAAGTGCCAGATGAGTATGTGATGCATTGTTCTGCACTGCATTGCATACCCCTCTGGAACTAAAAGGGTTAAAAGCCACATTTTAATCAAAGGAGAATTTTCATTTGACCACTGCAGTGTAGTTGGTTTGACCCAAAACTGCACCACTTTAGTCTGCTGAATTAGGACATTAATTCCCTAGAGAAGTGTGTAAATGTTACGGTAGTCTAATGGAGGGGCGCTTACAGCTGTCCTCAGCCCCCCCCCAAAAAAAAACAGGATTTCAGGATCTCCTCACATGAACACAGGTGAATCGTTCACTGGTTCATTCATACTGACAGATCTGTCTGAGTTAACAACATTCACTTGTTTTTAACCCTTTGAGTGCCAGAGGGGGTACGCAAAGCAATGCATTGAGCACCCCTATGGCATTCAAAGGGTTAATTGACGAGATCCTGAAAACGTGCCCTGTTGGGAGGGCTCTTAACACCTTAACGACCGTGGATGTGCCAGGACCATCACAGATTTCTGTCCTTTAAAGGGTTAGTAATGCTCTTATATAAGTTTATGCAGAATTGTAGATGTTAAAAATATAAAGTATCTGAAGGAAGCCCCATCTCTCAGACCTTTATGGTTTGAGAGATAGTCACTGCTAAAGTTCCCTTCTCTCCTGATGTCAGCTGTAAATCTAACAGAAGGAGATCCTTGTCGGACGACTCCAGGAGGCTCTTCAGCAGAGCCGCCATCGCTCTGTTTAGAAAGAACAACTTCATTGGAACGGTCTACAAAGTGCACTTGCAAACCAGGCACACTTTGTAGACCTTTTCAATGAAATAATTATTTTTAGATATCGCTATTTATGGCTCCACTGAAGGGCCGCTGGTTGGTCCCAGGACTGGGATCTCCTGCTTTCAGTAGAACGCTGACGTCAGGAGAAGGGGAGGGAAGACGGAATTTTAGTGGTGAATATCTCTATGGGACTTTCTGCAGATACTTTATTTTTTCAACATCTACAATACTGCATAAACTTACCCTTTAAGGATCAGTGCCGGTCCAGGCACATCAAGGGTTAAATGATTATCAGCATACCTGAAGGTGCTCTGTGGTCAGGCTGGGAGGCTGAACTGACTGCTCCAAGATTAGAGCAGTCATTTTCAGCCTTTCCACCGGCTACCTTGTGTTGCTTTATGGTGTTACCCCCCCCCCCTTTAATGCATTGCATGCCCCTCTGGCACCTAAAGAGTTAAAGAGATCCTCTTCCTCTTGCTGTCATTTACTCTGAGACTACCACCTACCTGCACGGTTTGCAACATCCGTCAGAGACAAGTTCTGATGATTCTGCCTTATCTGGAAGGTCAGGGCCTGTCCATCAACACTGCACAGACAGAAAGAGCAGAGGTTAAGGGCCAGTGCACAAAGAAAGAGGAGCAATTCCAGGGAACCACAGGGGTCAAATAAAAAAAGAATCTGCAAATTCACATTTATCTGAATATGGATTTTAACCCCTTGAATACTAGCGAAGTCTCTAATGCAGTGCGATGTAATGCATTGATGACCAGTTTTATCATTGAAGGGGTTAAAAATGCACTGCAGCAAAGGATAGGACGGCACTCTGTAATCCAGGCGGTTCATAAAACTAAAAAAACTTTATTGCAAAAATAACATAAAATCACAAGGACGGCATGTAGAAACACAGGTGGATGGGATGTTGTCAGCTCACTCAAGTGACACATTTATATGGTCTAACGCGTTTCGTGCTTCTAGAGCGCTAACTCATAGACATAAATTAAAATGCACCATTTCAGTGAATGGTCATTTTAAACCCCCCCCCCAACATGGCGCAATTGGTTTGCTCCAGAACTGCACCTCTGTAGTCTGATGAGAATGCTTTGTGCACCAAAGAGTAACACTTTTGGGGCAAACAAACTTCCCGTTTAACATTTAACCCATTGGATGCTGGAGAGGTCTCCACAGCATAGTGCTATAAGGCATTGGAGACCTATCTAGCATTCAAAGGTTCTAAGCCCCATTTAACCTCCTAAGTACCGGCTGCACATGCTCGCGGCCAGCACTTAAGGACCACGGAGCATTTTTTTGTTGTTCATCCGACTCGGGGCTCCCCAAACGGCGCACAGCTGCGTGGAGAGCTCTGAAATCTATGATGGTCCTGGCACGTCAATGGCCCTTATGGCTTGCCAATCGTCAAGGGTCCTTAAAGGGATAGTAATGTTTCACAAAAAAAGCAAGTTCAATTAATCTTCATAGTATCTGGGTCATGGAGAGTGTTATTTCAATACTGTCAGAGTTGTAGTTCAAGAGTAATTGAATGATACAGTATCCCCTCTCACCCCTTTTACTGATGTAACACTGCTCACCTCAGATGTGGAATCTGGTCTTGAGAGCGGACAGGTCACAGCAAGGGACAATCTTCTTACTGTGATCATAAGGAAAACCCTGCCCCCCTTGACAGGTTTTCCGTTATGCTCACTGAAGATTGTCCCTCTCTGCAATCCATCCGGACAGTCTTGCTGCTGAGGTGAGCAGTGTTACATCAGTGAAAGGGGCAGGAGGGGGATACTTTATCATTCAATTACTGATGTTAAACTGTCTGGATGGATCGCAGAGAGAGACAATCTTCAGTGATCATAAGGGAAAACCTGTCAAGGGGGCAGGGTTTTCCTTATACTCACAGTAAGAAGATTGTCCCTTGCTGTCTGGTCAAGGGACCAGATCCCATATCTGAGGGGAGGTGGCTTACACTAGGTAAAAGGGGCAGGAGGGGGATACTTTATCATTCAATTACTCTTGAACTACAACTATGACAGTACTGAAATAGCCCTCTCCTTGGCCCAAACACTATGAAAATTAATTGCAGCTGTTTTTGTGAAACATTTTTACCCCTTTAAAGTTTATATTTTAAGATTAACTTGTTTTACAAATGACTGGGCCTTTTAGCCTCATCCATTGCAGACCATAAATGAGATGTCCAGGAGCTGCAGACTGCACAGACCAATCCATGAGAGCCGATGAAGCTCCCATGTTGCTCCCACCATGAACCCTTAAAGAGTTAAAGGAATACTTTTTAATGAAAAAATATATAATATTTTCCAGAAGAGTAAAACACAACTTCCACTGCTTGGAGATTATTCATTCAAAATGTATTACAATTCCTTTTTTTATATAAATTAAACTGCAATTACCTTTGTAAACACTTGGTGGTGCTGTTCCTTTCAATTACTACAGGAAGCCATAGTTCTTGAAACCACAGAGTGTTATTTAAAAAATGGTTTGTTGGATATCAATCAAAGACTGTTAAAAAATTTTTTTCAAAAGTAATAACTTTTGGATTAAATATCTCCCAACAGTGGGATTACCCCTTGTCTTCATCAGCAGAAGACATATAACATGTATCATCTCATAGAAAAAGTTGACTGCTCCTTTAAAATCACACCAGCCCATCAGACATTTACTTTCCTGCAATCTAGGGCATAGGCCATCACCCCCCACTAATGCACTTTCCATTAAATCCCAGGTTCAACTTCAGCAATCACCACAATGTTCTGTCAGCACCCTTTGGTTAAATGGATAGTAATGTTTCAAAATAAGCTCAGCTTCATTTTTTTCTTTATAGTTTTTTGGCCATGTAGTGCGGTATTATCATTCTGTACGATGTGTAGTTCTAGAGTAATTGAATGATAAAATGTCCCACTCCCATCCCTTTTACCTTTGTAAAGTTGCACAGCAAGGCCATCCAGATGGATTGCAGCAAGGGACAATCTTCTGTTAGCCTAAGGAAAAACCTGACATCTGGGGGGAGGCGGCTTACAATAGGTAAAAGGGGTGGGAGGGGCACACATTATAATTCAGTTACTCTGGAACTACACCTCGCAGAGAATGATAATACCTCTCTACATGGCCCAAAAACTATAAAGATTAACTGAAGCTGCATTTCATTTGAAACCTTACTGTCCATTTAAACTTTCATCATGTCTGTATTGTTTGGAAACGTTGTAACACATCACAGAGTATCAGGGTAACAATATCACAATGTTTTTTCTTCTGAACTTCTGAAAAATGGCCCATCTCTGTATTTACAGTACATTTTCTTGCCCCTTTTTCTGCAATGGCTTCTTAATCCCTTGAGAACCGGAGAGGTGAGCAGCCTATTGCTTTGCAGTGTGCTGGGGATTAAAGGGATTCTTACCATATCTATAAGAAAAGTAGATTTTAAAGGTATAGTAATACTTCAAAATTACTATCCCTTATATTGAAGCCCTTAATAAACTGAATTAAATGCCACCAGCGGCATCTTTCAGACCTTTATGGTTTGCGAGATAGCCGTTTTTAAACTTCGCTCCCCCCTTCCTCTCCGCTGTCGTCATCGTTTTTGCTGCAGCAGGGGAATCCGGTCCCGGGACCGGCGGAGGCTCTTTGGCAGAGCCGAGATCTCGTTATGGAAGAGAAGATCCTTCACTAAAACGGTCTGCTACGTGTGATTGGTTACCAAGCACACGTAGAAGACCATTTTAGTGAAGGATCACTTCTTCTATAACGAGATCTAGCTCTGCTGAAGAGCCTCCGCTTGATTCAATGAATGGATTCCCCTGCTGCAGCAAGAACGCTGACATCAGTGGAGAGGCAGGGGAGAGTGAAGTTTAAAAGCGGATATCTCGCAAACCGTAAAGGTGTGAAAGATGCCGCTGGTGGCATTTAATTCAGTTTTACAAGGGCTTCAATATAAGGGATAGTAATTTTGAAGTATTACTATCCCTTTAAACTGACGATCAACCTGTTTCTTCACTGTAGAGTTGTGCAGGCACTGGAGAGGTGAGCAGCCTACTGCTCTACAATATGTTGGGGATTAAAGGGGAACATTCACCCCTCAAAAAGTTTTTACCATATATTTAGTTATTAAAGTAGTATTAGAAACGTGTTTTTTTTTTTTTTTTTTAATTTACATACTTTTAAAGATATTTAATCTTCAAGCTGTGCACTTCCCGCATTATGAGGCACACTGAATCTTTGGCACAGCTCTTCATGACTTCCCAGTGCTACTTAATTCTCCTCCCACCTCCCCCCCCCAGCTGCCCCAGGGAGTGCGTTCACGCTTCCCTTCGGTGTGGCATGAATCGCTTCTATCATTACAGCAAGTTCCAGTTATCATTATACTGAGCTTGTAATGGCTTCTATCGTTCAGCAATCTCTGGTTATCATTACACTGAGGTTGCACCCTCAGTATGATATCCGGAGATTGCTGTAACGATAGAAGCGATTTACACCACACACCGAAGGGAAGCGTGAACGTGCTCCCTGGGTCAGCTGGGAGGGAGGTGGGAGGAGAATTTGGGAAATCATGAAGAGCTGTCCAGAAGATTCAGCGCGCCGCATTATGCAGAAATTCATAGCTTGAAGGTTAAAAGAATGTGAATTAAAAAAAAAAAAAACAAACAAACAAAAACATGTTTCCTAATACCACTTTAAAACTAAACATATGGTAAAAACTTTTTAAAGGGATAGTAATACTTCAAAATTACTGATCCCAGTTTTGTTGTCATTAAAAGAAGAAGAAAAATGCCCCCAGTGGCATCTTTCAAACCCTTATGGTTTGAGAGATATCCGCTTACAAAGTTCGCCCCTGACTGACGTCAGCGTTCTAGCTGACAGCAGGGAAATCCTCTCCCGGGATCAGCCAGCGGCTGACCTTATAAGTGAAGGATTTCTTTTTCATTAACACAGTCTCAGCTCTGCTGCAGAGCCTCTGACGGTCCTGGGACCAGATTTCCCTGCTGTCAGCTAGAACGCTGACATCAGGGAAAGGTGAGGGAGGGGGGAAATTTGTAAGCGGTTATCTCTCAAACCATAAGTGTTTGAGAGATGCCACTGGGGGCATTTTTCTTCTTTTTTTTAATGGCTATAAAACAGGGATTAGTAATTTTAAAGTATTACCATCCCTTTAAAGGGATAGTAAGGTTTCAAAGTAAAAGCATCACCAATTAATCTACATAGTATTTAGGCCATGGAGAGTGTTATTTCAGTACTGTCAGAGTTGTAGTTCAAGAGTAATTGAAAAATAAATTATCCCTCTCCCGCCCCTTTTATCTAGTGTAAGCCGCCTCCCCTCAGATGTGGAATCTGGTCTCTTGACCAGACAGTTCACAGCAAGGGACAATCTTCTTACTGTGAACAATGAAAACCCTGCCCCCTTGACAGGTTTTCCATGTTTTTCCCTTATGTTAATTGAAGATTGTTCCTGTCTGTGATCTGTCCGGACAGTCTTGCTGCTCTGAGGTGAGCAGTGTTACATCAGTTAAAGGGGTGGGAGGGGGATACTTTATCATTCAATTACTCTTGAACTACAACTCTGACAGTATTGAAATGACACTCTCCATGGCCCAAATACTATGAAGATTAATTGAAGCGGCTTTTTATTGTGAAGCATTACTATTCCTTTAAGAGGTGAATGTTCACCTTTAAAGGGGATCCATACCATATCTATAGGAAAAGTGTCTCTTAACCCTTTGAGTGCCAGAGGGATGCACAATGCATTGCAAAGCAATGCGTTGTGCTCCACTCTGGCACTCAAAGGGTTAAAGTGACAATCAACCTACTTTTTCACCGTACATAGCCTGTAAGGGCATATTATTATACTTTATTATGTTATTTATATAGCGCCAACTTATTCCGCATCGTTGCATGTAAAGTAAAATTGCTTATAATTGTTATTACTTTTTCTTTTCATCTTCGCCTATTTTTGTACACTTTCATGTCCTGATTGAACTGTCTGAACGTGTTTCCAGACAACTTTAATTTGTTGAAAAGACAGGCTTACCAAGGAAGGTGCACTTCAAACTGCAGCTCAATATATCTATCTCAGTGGTTCTCAAACAATTCCCTAATGTGGAACCTTTTAGTTTTCAAATACAATCCCAGGGAACGTCTTACAAGAAAACTCTTTAACACTTTCAGTGCCAGCGGAGTACGCAACACATTGCTCTGCAATGCGTTGCATGCCAATCTGGCACTGAACGGCTTAATACTTCTCTCTACTTATTCTAAAGAGAACTCCAGTACATTGCCAGTCAATGCATTGGTGACGTATTTAGCAGCCAAGTGGTTAATATGCTACTCAGATGTTAATTGGTTCCTGCACATTAACTCTTTAGTGTTATGACTAAATTATTAGGCTAAAATTATCAGGTAACCGTTACCAGGTAATTGAAATCTAACACAATACAAAATTGCACTGTATGAAATATATAAATCATCCACACACCCACTGTACTGCTAGTCACAGAAACACAGTTACACTAATGGACACCCTATGCCCTCCATTACTGAAATCTGTTCAGTGGAACCCTTTGTAATTCTTCAGTTAACTCTAGGGTTCCACTGAACAGAGTTTGGGAACCACCAATCTATATCGATTTTCGGTTATTTTTTATTTTTTCACTGGAACTATTTTGTCGTTTTTAGTAGAGTATTTTAGTTTCACAATCTGATCCTCTTACACTAATCTGCAGAACCATGGGTGAGGCTTTGTCTATGGGATTTCTCATTCATACTGTTTCTCCCTATGTTCTGTTGTGACGAGTTGTCAACTAAATGCAGATTTCAAACTGAGATCAGTAAATTCTGTAGAAGCAAAGGCATTTACTATGGAGAAGAATGAATACATAAAAGTGATATGGAAATAGTTATACCAGTCAATGTACAAAATACTCCTGCGCAGGTAAATCCTTCTTGTAACCCCTTTTATTATAGAAATGTCAACAACGCACCGGAGACATCTCTACCATACAACGGGTTAACCCTTCAGTGCCAGAGGGATATGGAACACAATGCAAAGCAATGCGTGCATATCCCTCGGCACTCAAAGGGTTAAACAAGTTTACATATAAACAAGTATTTTGTACCTATAGTTCTATTTAAACTATTTAACATACAAACAAGTATTTTGTACCTATAGTTCTATTTAAACTATTTAACGCTAATTAGGTTTTTCAACTCCCTGGGGGATATTCACTAAGGAGTGATAAAGAGGTGATAAAGTGGAGACAGGGGCGGACTGACAGGACCCAGGGTCCCTGGTCCAAAAAGAGGTCTGGGCCCCCTGCAGAAATCTCCACATTGCCCCTTCATCTCCACAATGCCCCTTCCACAATGCCCCCTTCATCTCCACAATGCCCCCTTCATCTCCACATTGCCCCCTTCATCTCCACAATGCCCCCTTCATCTCCACATTGCCCCCTTCATCTCCATAGTGCCCCTATCTCCACATTGCCCCCTTCATCTCCACATTGCCCCCTTCATCTCCACAGTGCCCCCTTCATCTCCACAATGCCCCCTTCATCTCCACATTGCCCCCTTCATCTCCACAGTGCCCCTATCTCCACATTGCCCCCTTCATCTCCACAATGCCCCCTTCATCTCCACATTGCCCGCTTCATCTCCACAATGCCCTCTTCATCTCCACAATGCCCCTATCTCCACATTACCCCTTCATCTCCACAATGCCCCTTCCACAATGCCTCTTCATCTCCACAATGCCCCTTCCACATTGCCCCCTTCATCTCCACAATGCCCCCTTCATCTCCACCACATTGCCCCCTTCATCTCCACAATGCCCCCTTCATCTCCACAATGCCCCTATCTCCACATTACCCCTTCATCTCCACAATGCCCCTTCCACCATGCCCCTTCATCTCCACACTGTCCCTACCTGCAGTCCCTGGTGGTCTAGCGGCGCGGCTTAATACTGTGTGAAGTTCCCGCGCACCTCTAGTAATGCAGAGGCTGGGAGATGACATTAGTAGAACGGTGCGCCGGCGGCCATTGTTGGAGAGCTGCTAAGCAGCGCTGGAAGCGGCGGCTGGCCCCCTTTGGTCATGGGCCCTCGGTCCGTGACCGAATGCCCGTATGGTCAGTCTGCCCCTGAGTGGAGATGACTTCTCTAGTGATATCGCTTCTCCAGTTTATCACTTCTCCAGTTCCTATGTTATTCTATGGAGCCAATGCACTAAGATTTCTTCAGCTTTGGAGATGTTAGTGAATAGGCTCCATAGAATAACATAGGAAATGGAGAAGTTATATCACTGGAGAAGTCATCTCCACTTTATCACCTCTTAGTGAATCTTCCCCATTGTTTTATAACTCTCCAAGTGACAGAGGGGTATCTCAGTTGGATACCGCTCTGGCACTCATAGGGTTAATCATAGCTAGGAACTCTCCGGGTTTGCCCCGGAGACTCCAGTTTTGACTCTGCATTTCTGGGTCTCCGGGGTGTGGGCAGTTTCTTAAGAAACTCTGTCAATTGTTGCTCCTTCCCTATCAGTTCCACCCACTCCCCGCCCACTTCTCCTCCTTCCCCAGCCTACTGCCTATAGTTTTAACAGGTTTCTGAAGCCCCACCCCAGTCATGATTAATCCCCTCCCCCTTTGACACAAACTGCATCATTTGTCTCCCTCAATAGCACCACAGGCCTCCTCATCTGGGGAGACTAGAAAAAAAAAGTTCCCAGGTATGGGGTTAATGTTTTGAAGATCTGTCTTGCACCCAAGGAGTTAATTCACAAAATGATGGCAGGGGTCAGAGCAAAAAGACACATTGCAAAATGAAAATGCAACAATAAAATGCAATATATGTATCCTACACATCCCTGACAGACTTGCAACCCCCAGTATTCTATCAGTGATCGTCTGTGTTCCGCCGCCAAAGTCTGTATGTGGGGCTGTGTGTTTACAAAGTGGATATAATGAGGTTAACGAAATAAAATGAACCAGAGAAATTCTGAAGCAAACCAACAGCACCATAGGGGCTAAATACAATTCCCATTGATTTACATGGGCCTTTTAACCCACTGAATGCTATAGCCCCATGTAAATGAATGGGAATTTTGTAAACCTTTATTTTTCCCTATGGTACAATTGCTTTGCGCCAGGATTGCTGCAGTTCATTTTAGTACATCAGGTTCTTGCCTGTGTTCAGCCCCCCTGTGTTCAGCCCCTATTTCAGGGGACCTCACCTTGAGTTTCCAAAGGTCTCACATGTTCAGAAAGGAACCCATTTAATCCAATGTCATAATGGATGGGGACTGTCATGGGTGCCTAACACACCAGTGCGCCTGTTTCTACCACAAATATTAACAGGCTTAAAGAAGGCAACCATGAAAATGAATGAGACCCATATTGTATTCCTATATTTTAGGCCTTGATTCACAATTTTGCCGGAGCCCAGGGGCTTAACTACAGTGGGTGCAGTAGATGCAGTTGTGACAGGGCCAGGGCCAGATTTAGCAACAGGCAGGGTAGGCAATTGCATAGAGATCCAAATTTGGAGGGGCAGTGCCTTAGTTGTGATGGTCACACCCACAATCTGTACTGTGGGAGTGGCCAGAGCAAGAACAATGTCCCTGTACCAGTGGTATATCACTTTACAGGCTATGATTTAACCCCTTTTGATGCTAGAGAGATGGGCTAATGGTTTAACCCCTTAAGGACCCTTGACGTACCAGGACCGTCAAGGGTAAAAGCGATCCAACGACCCTTGACGGTCCCGGTACGTCAAGGGTTAAACTCTTCCATCGCGGCCGCACGGAGCGATGGAAGAGTTCAAGCCGCTTGTTACTAAGTGTCCCGGTATCGGGACACTTAGTAACAAGCGGCAGAAACATTGTTGCAACATGCGATTCGCTTCATAAGTGAATCACATGTTGCAAAACCTGAATGACAGGGACAGTATTTGTAAATACTGTCCCTGTCAGATCTCTCTGCCTCCCTCCATCTTGCATACTGCTGAGGTGGAGAGAGACAGAGGGAGATGGTGTTCCAGTGTGCCTGTAAAAAAAAAAAGTTAAAAAAAAGTTTAAATTAAAAAAAAATAACCCTTTGATCACTGTTCTGCAGTGATCAATAAGTTCCCCCCATCTGATCACTCTTGGAGTGATCAATTTGCTGCAGATCAGTTTTTCTGATCTGTGGGACACCCCCCATCCCCCTGGAATTTTTTTAGATTTTTTTTAAAATTTTTTAATTTTTTTTTTTTTTTTTTAAATAGTAAATATAGTTTAGGTAGGTAGTTTGGTAGGTTTAGTGTAGACGTGTGTTAGGGAAAGTTTTAGGGATAGATTTAGGTTTAGGGGAAAAAAAAAAAAAACCAACCCCCCCCCCCAAAAAAAAAAAAAAAAAAAAAAAAAAAATATATATATATATATATATATATAATAAGCGCAGTTTAGATAGGTAGTTCAATTGGGTTAGGTAGGTTCAGGATATACGTAGTTTAGGGTAAGTTTTAGGGTTAGATTTAGGTTTAGGGATAGCGTAAGAAAAAAAAAAAACCCAAAAAACCCCAAACCCCCCCCCCCCCAAAAAAATATATATAATAAGTGCAGTTTAGATAGGTAGTTCACTTGGGTTAGGTAGGTTCAGGATATACATAGGTTAGGGTTAGATTTAGGTTTAGGGATAGCGTAAGAAAAAAAAAAAAAAAAAAAAAAAACCCCCCCAAAAAAAAAAATATATAAGTGCATTTTAGATAGGTAGTTCACTTGGGTTAGGTAGGTTCAGGATATACGTAGGCTAGGGTAAGTTTTAGGGTTATATTTAGGTTTAGGGATAGCGTAAGAAAATAAAAAAATAAAAAAGTTTTTTTAGTGGGCAAAATGCAGCGCAGGTACAGCGTTGAAGAGGCATATGCCTTTTTGGCGTCTGACTCTGAGGCAACAGAAACTGCGTCAGATTTTGACATAGCGCAGTTTTCAGAAAGTGAGAGCAGCTCTAGTGATGACGCTGGGCCTTCTGTCAAGAAAAGACGCACTGCCCCAAGAGCTGCTCTGGCGACTGCCCCAGCACCTGCCAAAAGAACTGCCCAAAGACCTACCAAAATACCTACCCAAAGAAATGCCCCAAGTGCTGCCCCAAGAGCTGCCCTGGCAACTGCCCCAGCACCTGCCAAAAGATCTGCCCAAAGACCTACCAAAGAAATGCCCCAAGTGCTGCCCCAAGAGCTGCCCTGGCAACTGCCCCAGCACCTGCCAAAAGATCTGCCCAAAGACCTGCCAAAAGACCTGCCCAAAGAAATGCCCCAACACCTGCCACTCCGGATCCTAATGAATGGGTATCAATTTATGCCCACAAATCTCAGAATTCACAGGCAACCCAGGGATTCAAATTGATGTGGAAGGATTTACCCATGATCATTTTTTTGATTTGTTTTTGGGGGAAGACATTTTAGGTGAAATTGTGTCCCAAACCAATTTGTATGCAGCCCAGTATACTGCCGCCAACCCTAAGTGTGAAAAACGCTGTTTTTTTTTTTTACTTACGTCATGGTTTACGAGGGATTGGTGGTAAAACGGCTGTGTATAAAATTGGAAAACACACCTAAAACGAGAGCCTGGGGTGTCTACTTTCCAAAAATATACACTTTTGGGGGGAAATCTTAAAAAAGAGCACTGTTACACAGCCCCAAATGAGACATGGCACCAGTAACGCAAGCTGTGAAGATTCAAAGTGTGAACCTGGAACCGCGAATGTTCCAATTTGGCCCCCATAGCTCCCCCAAACCATGAGAAAGCTATGCATATGGGCTATTGCCGTACTCAGAAGAAGGAGCTGAACACTAATCAATTCAGTTTATAAAATCTTCACCTATTCTGTGCTTGAAATTCACATCAACATTGAAGGCAAAGTGTGAAAAATGCTGAATTTTTTTTACTTACGTCAAATTTTCACCGGATTGGTGGTAAAATGGCTGTGTATAAAATTGGAAAACACACCTAAAACGAGAGCCTGGGGTGTCTATTTCCAAAAATATACACTTTTGGGGGAAAATCTTAAAAAAGAGCACTGTTACACAGCCCCAAATGAGACATGGCACCAGTAACGCAAGCTGTGAAGATTCAAAGTGTGAACCTGGAAACGCGCATGTTCCAATTTGGCCCCCGTAGCTCCCCCAAACCATGAGAAAGCTATGCATATGGGGTATTGCCGTACTCAGAAGAAGGAGCTGAACACTAATCAATTCAGTTTATAAAATCTTCACCTATTCTGTGCTTGAAATTCACATCAACATTGAAGGCAAAGTGTGAAAAATGCTGAATTTTTTTACTTACGTCAAATTTTCACAGGATTGGTGGTAAAATGGCTGTGTATAAAATTGGAAAACACACCTAAAACGAGAGCCTGGGGTGTCTACTTTCCAAAAATATACACTTTTGGGGGGAAATCTTAAAAAAGAGCACTGTTACACAGCCCCAAATGAGACATGGCACCAGTAACGCAAGCTGTGAAGATTCAAAGTGTGAACCTGGAAACGCGCATGTTCCAATTTGGCCCCCGTAGCTCCCCCAAACCATGAGAAAGCTATGCATATGGGGTATTGCCGTACTCAGAAGAAGGAGCTGAACACTAATCAATTCAGTTTATAAAATCTTCACCTATTCTGTGCTTGAAATTCACATCAACATTGAAGGCAAAGTGTGAAAAACGCTGTTTTTTTACTTACGTCAAGTTTATGAGAAAGTGGTGGTAAAATAGCTGTGTAAAAAACTTGAAAACACACCTAAAATGAAAGCTGGGGGTGTCTACATTCCAAAAATATACACTTTTGGGGGGAAATTCTAAAGTGCAGCACTGGAACATAGCCCAAAATGAGTAATGGCACCAGTTAACCAAGATGTGAAAATTCAATATTTGTTCAAAATTGGGCCCCGTAGCTCCCCCAAACCTTGAATAACCTATGCATATGGGGTATTGCCGTACTCAGAAGAAGGAGCTGAACACTAAACAATGCATTTTTAAAAATCTTCACCTATCCTGTGCTTGAAATTCACATCAACATTGAAGTGCAAGTGTGAAAAACGGTGTTTTTTTAACTTACGTCAAGATTTACGAGCGATTGGTGGTAAAATGGCTGTGTAAAAAAATTGAAAACATACATAAAATGAAAGCCTGGGGTGTCTACTTTCCAAAAATATATACTTTTGGGGGGAAATCTTAGAGTGGAGCACTGTTACACAGCCCCAAATGAGACATGGCACCAGTGATACAAGCTGTGAAAATTCAAAGTGTGAAACTGGAAACGCGCATGTTCCAATTTGGGCCCCATAGCTCCCGCAAACCTTGAATAACCTATGCATATGGGGTATTGCCGTACTCAGAAGAAGGAGCTGAACACTAAACAATGCATTTTTAAAAATCTTCACCTATCCTGTGCTTGAAATTCACATCAACATTGAAGTGCAAGTGTGAAAAACGGTGTTTTTTTAACTTACGTCAAGATTTACGAGCGATTGGTGGTAAAATGGCTGCGTAAAAAAATTGAAAACATACATAAAATGAAAGCCTGGGGTGTCTACTTTCCAAAAATATATACTTTTGGGGGAAATCTTAGAGTGGAGCACTGTTACACAGCCCCAAATGAGACATGGCACCAGTGATGCAAGCTGTGAAAATTCAAAGTGTGAAACTGGAAATGCGCATGTTCCAATTTGGGCCCCGTAGCTCTCCCAAACCTTGAGAAACCTATGCATATGGGGTATTGCCGTACTCAGAAGAAGGAGCTGAACACTAAACAATGCATTTTTAAAAATCTTCACCTATCCTGTGCTTGAAATTCACATCAACATTGAAGTGCAAGTGTGAAAAACAGTGTTTTTTTAACTTACGTCAAGATTTACGAGCGATTGGTGGTAAAATGGCTGCGTAAAAAAATTGAAAACATACATAAAATGAAAGCCTGGGGTGTCTACTTTCCAAAAATATATACTTTTGGGGGGAAATCTTAGAGTGGAGCACTGTTACACAGCCCCAAATGAGACATGGCACCAGTGATGCAAGCTGTGAAAATTCAAAGTGTGAAACTGGAAACGCGCATGTTCCAATTTGGGCCCCGTAGCTCTCCCAAACCTTGAGAAACCTATGCATATGGGGTATTGCCGTACTCAGAAGAAGGAGCTGAACACTAAACAATGCATTTTTAAAAATCTTCACCTATCCTGTGCTTGAAATTCACATCAACATTGAAGTGCAAGTGTGAAAAACGGTGTTTTTTTAACTTACGTCAAGATTTACGAGCGATTGGTGGTAAAATGGCTGCGTAAAAAAATTGAAAAAATACATAAAATGAAAGCCTGGGGTGTCTACTTTCCAAAAATATATACTTTTGGGGGGAAATCTTAGAGTGGAGCACTGTTACACAGCCCCAAATGAGACATGGCACCAGTGATGCAAGCTGTGAAAATTCAAAGTGTGAAACTGGAAACGCGCATGTTCCAATTTGGGCCCCGTAGCTCTCCCAAACCTTGAGAAACCTATGCATATGGGGTATTGCCGTACTCAGAAGAAGGAGCTGAACACTAAACAATGCATTTTTAAAAATCTTCACCTATCCTGTGCTTGAAATTCACATCAACATTGAAGTGCAAGTGTGAAAAACGGTGTTTTTTTAACTTACATCAAGATTTACGAGCGATTGGTGGTAAAATGGCTGAGTAAAAAAATTGAAAACATACATAAAATGAAAGCCTGGGGTGTCTACTTTCCAAAAATATATACTTTTGGGGGGAAATCTTAGAGTGGAGTACTGTTACACAGCCCCAAATGAGACATGGCACCAGTGATGCAAGCTGTGAAAATTCAAAGTGTGAAACTGGAAACGCGCATGTTCCAATTTGGGCCCCGTAGCTCTCCCAAACCTTGAGAAACCTATGCATATGGGGTATTGCCATACTCAGAAGAAGGAGCTGAACACTAAACAATGCATTTTTAAAAATCTTCACCTATCATGTGCTTGATATCAACAGTAGTATTGAAATGTAAGTGTGAAAACTGCAAAAAAACAAAATATTACCACAATTTTGAAATTTTTTTCTGGAAAAATAGCTGCATGAAAAACTCCAAAATTCTCCTGATTATTTACTTTATGTTGTGTAGTTTTCAGAAACATATACCTTTGTGGGACATTTTTGGTTCTGGCACCGTCAGCTAAGCTATGATGCTCACATGCCAATTGTTGAAACATCACAAGTTGGAAATAACGGCAGCCATCTTGTAATATTTACCTTGTAAATGTGAGTAAAGGACTAAAATACTAGGCATATGGGGTACTCTTATATTCAGGAGAAGCAAATGAATATATTTAGGGGTATTTTTTCCATTAACTAATAGTATGCAAATCGTGACAGAAAAATGTAAGCAAAATGTTGTTTTTTTTCAATTTTTTTCCTCTTTTTTCTATTTTAATCAAATTAAACAATGAGGTATTCATATAATTGTGGTATCAAAATAAAGCCCTAGTTGTGCTTAAAAAAACAGTATATAATTTATGTGGGTGCACAAAAGGAATTAAAGAGAAAATATGGTTTAACAAAGACATAGTCAAAAAAGTCAAAATTGCTCCGGTCCTTAAGTCAAATCTAACTCAGATTTTCCCGGTCCTTAAGGGGTTAAAGCTTTTCTCGTTATTATTTGTTATAAGCCAATACTATTTTCTGTGACGAGAGACAGTGGATGGGACTGGGGGTTGGGGTCATGTGAGGAGTGGGAGTATGGCCATGAGCGGTGCTAAAAACACCTAGTGTGCTCCTCAGTTGTAAATCCATCACTGAACATAGGCCACTATTCAAGTCAGCCCATCAGAATCAGGTTCTAATCATGTCCAAAGGAGAATATTATTTTATTATGGGGCCAAAAAATGTTTGCCCCCAAGGCCCTCCAATGACAGATTATACCCATACTTGGGAACATCTTCTCTTTGAGCCCCCAGAGAGAGAGGGCACTTGTGCTGTCGGGTTGGGGATGTCATTGATGCGATTCATGTGTCATAAAAGGTGGAGCTTAGTCAGGTGGGTGGGGCTTATGCATCTGCATGTCATAAGGTGGGTGGGAAATGGGCAGAGAAGGGCGGGAAGGAGGAAAAGTGGGAAGGAATTGGGAGGAACAAGGTGGGAAGGAGGAGAAGTGGGTGGGAAGTAGGAGGAACAGGGTGGGTAGAAGGAAAAGTGGGAAGGAACTGGGACGAAAGAGGGAAGGAGGATGGGAAGGAGGAGAAGTGGATGGGAAGTAGGAGGAACAGGGTGGGAAGGAGAAGTGGGTGGGAAGTGGGTACAACAGTATGGGAAGGAGGAAAAGTGGGTGGAATAGGATGGGAAGGAGGAGAAGTGGGTGGGAAGTGGGAGGAACAGGGCGGGAAGGAGTAGAAGTTGGTGGTAAGTTGGAGGAACAGGGTAAGAAGGAGGAGAATTTGGGGGAACAGGGTGGGAAAGAGGAGAAGTGGGTGGAACAGGATGGGAAGGAGGAGAAGTGGGTGAAACAGGGTGGGAAGGAATGGGTGGGAAGTGGGTAGAACAGGATGGGAAGAAGGGAAAGTGGGTGGAATAGGATGGGAAGGAGGAGAAGTGGGTGGGAAGTGGGAGGAACAGGCTGGGAAGGAGGAGAAGTGGATGGGAAGTGGGAGGAACAGGGCGGGAAGGAGGAGAAGTGGGTGGTAAGTTGGAGCAACAGGGTAAGAAGGAGGAGAATTTGGGGGAACAGGGTGGGAAAGAGGATAAGTGGGTGGAACAGGATGGGGAGGATGAGAAGTGGGTGAAACAGGGTGGGAAGGAGGAGAAGTGGGTGGGAAGTGGGTGGAACAGGATGGGAAGAAGGGAAAGTGGGTGGAACTGGGTGGGAAGGAGGAGAAGTGGAGGGGCGGCGGGACAGGGTGGGAAGGAGGAGAAGTGGGTGGAACAGTGTGGGTAGGAGAAGTGGGAGGAACAGGGTGGAAAGGAGGAGAAGTGGATGGGAAGTGGACAAAAGAGGGTAGGAAGGAGGAGAAGTGGGAGGAACAGGGTGGGAAGGAGGAGAAGTGGGAGGAACAGGGTGGGAAGGAGGAGAAGTGGGCGGAACAGGGTGGGAAAGAGGAGAAGTGGGTGGAACAGGATGGGAAGGAGGAGAAGTGGGTGAAACAGGGTGGGAAGGAATGGGTGGGAAGTGGGTAGAACAGGATGGGAAGAAGGGAAAGTGGGTGGAATAGGATGGGAAGGAGGAGAAGTGGGTGGGAAGTGGGAGGAACAGGCTGGGAAGGAGGAGAAGTGGATGGGAAGTGGGAGGAACAGGGCGGGAAGGAGGAGAAGTGGGTGGTAAGTTGGAGCAACAGGGTAAGAAGGAGGAGAATTTGGGGGAACAGGGTGGGAAAGAGGATAAGTGGGTGGAACAGGATGGGGAGGATGAGAAGTGGGTGAAACAGGGTGGGAAGGAGGAGAAGTGGGTGGGAAGTGGGTGGAACAGGATGGGAAGAAGGGAAAGTGGGTGGAACTGGGTGGGAAGGAGGAGAAGTGGAGGGGCGGCGGGACAGGGTGGGAAGGAGGAGAAGTGGGTGGAACAGTGTGGGTAGGAGAAGTGGGAGGAACAGGGTGGAAAGGAGGAGAAGTGGATGGGAAGTGGACAAAAGAGGGTAGGAAGGAGGAGAAGTGGGAGGAACAGGGTGGGAAGGAGGAGAAGTGGGAGGAACAGGGTGGGAAGGAGGAGAAGTGGGCGGAACAGGGTGGGAAGGAGGAGAAGTGGATGGGAAGTGGACAAAAGAGGGTGGGAAGGAGGAGAAGTGGGAGGAACAGGGTGGGAAGGAGGAGAAGTGGGCGGAACAGGGTGGGAAGGAGGAGAAGTGGGCGGAACAGGGTGGGAAGGAGGAGAAGTGGATGGGAAGTGGACAAAAGAGGGTGGGAAGGAGGAGAAGTGGGAGGAACAGGGTGGGAAGGAGGAGAAGTGGGCGGAACAGGGTGGGAAGGAGGAGAAGTGGGAGGAACAGGGTGGGAAGGAGGAGAAGTGGGCGGAACAGGGTGGGAAGGAGGAGAAGTGGGAGGAACAGGGTGGGAAGGAGGAGAAGTGGGCGGAACAGGGTGGGAAGGAGGAGAAGTGGGCGGAACAGGGTGGGAAGGAGAAGTGGAAGGGAAGTGGACAGAGAACCGGAACCAGAGTCTCCGGGGCAGATCCAGTGAGTTCCCAGATATGGTTATACCACCGTAGCGGATCTGCTCATTGCCTCTTGTGGGGCCGTGTCTCAGTGGATTTAATACTTACGTTCCATTATAGGAAGATTATTCTGATCTATTTATAAGTACTGAGCTTCAGAACTCAGATAAAAACAGCACTACCAATTTTAAGACTTGAGCAGTCTTTTGTGTGAGTGTCTGGTGTGTGAATGTCAGCTGTCTTTTAACCGAGAAAGCTAATGCAATTCTGCAGCTTCTATTTCCATTGGGAACGTTTGTTCATGGAAAGGGAATAACTGTGATTGCAATTGATACACAGTTCACAGTGGAGTAGACAATGCCAAATAATTATTATGAATATTAAATACTCAATTATTAAGTTATGATAACATTTAAATTAATTAGTAGATGAGTTGCACACTTGGCGCTGAATCTTGATGGTTCCATTTAGTAGTCAAGGCTGCCAAGGGGCGCGTATTACTCCTATGGGGGAGATGCACTAAGCGGTGATAAAGAGGTGATAAAGTGGAGATGACTTCTCCAGTGAGATCACTTCTCCTATGTTACTCTATGGAGCCTATTCACTAAGGTCTCTACCACTTGAGGGGGGAGATTCACTAAGCTGTGATAAAGAGGTGATAAAGTGGAGATAACTTCTCCAGTTCCTATGTTACTCTATGGAGCCTATTCACAAAGATCTACAAAGTTGAAGAAATATTAGTGCACAGGCTCCATAGAATAACACAGGAACTGGAGAAGTGATATCACTGGAGAAGATATCTCCACTTTATCACCTCTTTATCATCGCTTAGTGAATCTCCCCCGAAAAATCTCAGTGCGTAGACTCTATATAATAACACAGGAACTGGAGAAGTGATATCACTGGAGAAGTCATCTTCGCTCTATCACCTCTTTATCACCGCTTAGTAAATAACCCTCAGGTGATACTTCAGATCAGATTTTTTTGTCTGTCATTAACCCCTTACCGTCCGAGGACATACATGTATGTCCCGAGCGGATGTCCCAGGTAGGCAGAGGACGTACATGTATGTCCTGAGCGGATGTCCCAGGGAGGCAGAGGACGTACATGTATGTCCCGAGCGGATGTCCCAGGGAGGCAGAGGACGTACATGTATGTCCCGTGCGGATGTCCCAGGGAGGCAGAGGACGTGCATGTATGTTCAATAATCATTTTAAGGAATGAAAAAACAAGTTTGGCGGGCGTTAAGTGCCGGCCGTGTGCGTGTGCGGCCGGTCATTAAGGGGTTAATAAACCTGATGAAAGAAAGGATTGTCTATAAGGATAATGTAGATCCCACAAATAAATCAAGTAGGGCTTTATATCGACAGAAAACTGGAGTACTTCTGGGGAAAACTAACTGTACTATAGGGACGAACACAAATTCACAAAATGTGCATTAACAAAAAAACTAATCTCTCCTAATAATAACCTCTCACGTACCTTAACATGGCCGGGAAATCCTAATGACCCCTATGATTTGTTCCTTGGTTCAAAAATACGTCAATCAGTCCTGGATGTATGAGAGTTGTTAGCAAGACCACAGGACGCAAATTGTCTTCATTGCACATGTTTATCTTAACCCTTTGAGTGCCAGAGGGGTGTGAAACACCTTGCAGTGCAATTCGTTACACACCTCTCTGGACTTTAAAAGGTTTGTAAGGCTCATTCAATCTGCCTGTTTCAGTTAAAGGGAACCTATCACCCCAAATAAAGTCGTCCCCCCACTAATTATTCATATAGCGATAAGAATGGAAATAGTAGTTTTATTCAGCATAAGTCCAGCGTTATTAAGATATCCTACTTGATCTGAGACTGAAAGGGATAGTAATGTTTTATAATTAAAGCAGCTCTAATTAATGTTGGCCATGCAGAGTGTTATTTCAATACTGTCAGAGTTGTAGTTCAAGAGTAATTGAATGATAAAGTATCCCCCTCCTGCCCTTTTACTGATGTAACACTGCTCACCACAGAGCAGCAAGACTGTCCAGATGAATCACAGAGAGGGACAATCTTCAATTAAGATAAGGGAAAAAGCTGAAAAACCTGTCAAGGGGGGCAGGGCTTTCATTGTTCACACAGAAGATTGTCCCTTGCTGTGATCTGTCTGGTCTGTGGACTGCATTCCACATCTGAGGTGAGCAGTGTTACACTAGGTAAAAGGGGCGGGAGGGGGATACTTTATCATTCAATTACTCTTGTACTACAATGCTCACAGTAATGAAATAACACTCTCCATGGCTCAAATACTATGAAGATTAATTGGACCTGCTGTTTTGTGGAACATTGCCATCACTTGAAGGCCAGGCTTCTTGCTTTAGAGGCATCTACCCACCTGCACAATCAGTCCCTTCCTGTTGCCTTAAGGTACAATGCAGCGCCTCCTAGAGGAGACCGAGACAAACAGCGCAGGCGTGCAGATGTCTCTAAGCCAAGATTTCTGCTCTGATGCCTGGCTGTCCGTTTCAGAAGAAGTAGGATTTCTTAATAACGCAGTACTTATGCTGGATAATAGTACCATTTCTAAGCTTATCGCTATATGACTAATTATTGGGGGTGGGATTTATTCCACATTAAAAAAAAACCCACAAAAGAGCCAGTAACTGTCCTGTCCGCTGATATCCAGGAATGACTGGAAATGTTATCTTGTGAACGAGGAAACAAGGTGAAAATTCATAATCTGCCATATGCTTCCGTCCAATCTCTTATTATATATGTTGTCCTCTGCTTAGTAGTGTAATGATAATTAAATGGACACCAAAAAATATATTACAGACATAACTATACACGCTTAACCCCCTAAGTGCCAGAGGGGTACGTAACACATTTCGAAGGGTTAAATCAAAAATCTCTGTTTTCTAAGGCTTAAATGTGGCCTGTCATTCTCTCTGGGGTCTCTCATTACAATAGCAAACTCGATAGGTGTGAGGTGAAGTAATAGTGTTTGTTGTCAGTAAATGGACCTGAGATAAGCTAGGCCTTTCTAAATAGGAGTTGTCATTGATCTCAGTACATTAACAACATTAGCTCAGAAAAATGCATTGTGTCTATACAGAATACAAATTTAGGACTATATTTTAGGGACCTGACATAAGGTAACTACATTTTACAGATGCTAGCTGGAAGTAAATGAAATGTGAAGTTATATAACTCAGTTTAATTTTTGGAGATTATTTAAAGTGGGACTATATGCTAGGATCTCTTAAACTATTCTACAGAAGGTAGAGTTAGGTGGGAATTATTCATATAACAGTCATATATATTGATACTAGTGTGAAAGCCCATGTACACGGGCCAAGGTTCTGGTGATGTTGACCCTTTGAGTGCCAAAGGGGTACGCAATGAGCGTACCCTATTTGGCACTCAAAGGGTTAAGAAGCCGGTTCTGCTCTGCGTCCTGCCGCCAACGCAGTCATGCACTGTAGAGACTGCCCGAAAGCACAGAATGCTCCCAGCACAGAACTCCCAGCAATCCTACACCTCCCAGCATTCCGTGCTCCCAGAATTCTGTGCGATCGGGCAGTCTCTACGGCTTCTGACAAACATCCTAGTGAATTATTATATAGGATTGATTATGCACTGTAAATCTGTTCTAACCTATAACTGATTCCTTTAAAGCAGAAGTACCACCGCAGTTAAAGTCACCCTGCGATAATTAGGCAGGTGGTGACTCACTTAATAATAGTTAGTTTACCTCTCAGAATGACACCATTCTACAGAAATCCTTAATCTTCCTAGACTGGAAGCCAGGCATCAGTGCAGTCATCTTGTCTGTGCGACTGCGCTGTCAGTCCCGGTCTCCATTGAAAAACACTGCATTATGCAGAAAGGCACCGGAAGGGACTGACAGCGCAGGTGCACAGACTGCACTAACCTGGCCGTCACTGTTGGAAGATTAAAGTGTTAGTAATGTCTAAAAAAAACGTTTTTGCATTTAGAAGAGCTTAAAAAGCTGATCTGAATGCTAAAAACTGTATCTCTCAAACCGCTATGGTTTAAGAGATACGGGCATTTAAAGTTTGATTTCTCCTACTGACAGCTGTAAAGCTGTCAGCAGGAGATCCATATCGGTTGACACGGAGGCGCTTGAAAATGCCGGGATCTCGTTACTAACACAGAATCCCTTTATTGGAATGGTCTAAAACGTGTGCCTGAACATTAGGCACACGTTTTAGACCATTCCAATGAAGGGATTTGTGATAAATAACGAGATCTTGGCACTTCTCAAGCGCCACAGTGTCGACCGACACGGATCTCCTGCTAACAGCTTTACAGCTGTCAGTAGGAGAAATCAAACTTTAAACGCCCGTATCTCTTAAACCATAGCGGTTTGAGAGATACGTTTTTTTGCATTTAGATCAGCTTTTTGAGCTCTTCTAAATGCAAAAAAAGTTTTTTTAGACATTACTATCACTTTAAGGATTTCTGTAGAATTGTGTCATTCTGACAGGTAAGCTAACTATAGCTAGTCAACACCTGCCTAATTAATTCAGAACAATTTTACCTGCGGTGGTATTTCCGCTTCAATTCAACAATCTAATAATGACAACAGGAGATATGTTTTATTTTCTACCAGTCACATGAGGTTAGTTGGCTGTGTACAGAAAGCATTATAACGCACTCTATGGTCAGCCTGAGTCATAATATGTCCCATGGTGATAGGAACAGCCCCACCTGATGACCAGAATAGAAAACTGCAATTTAAAGTAAAAAAACATAAAAAAAAAAAAAGTTTGAGCTGTAATAATGTTTGAATGAAAACTCTACCATTAGTGGAAATGCCCTTGTTTTACTCAACATGCAAAGAATTACAGAATATTTTTCACAGAAAAAGGTTACTACTGCTCCTGTACACAGAATACTGTGCATAAACTGTTGCACTGTGACATCAAAAATAAAGGTTCAATTATCAAAACATATTTGTTTTCAACCCGGCCCCCACAAAAAAAAAACACAAAAAAACAATTGATGGAATGACATGTAGTAAGCTTGTCATTCTTATGAAAATAAACAAAATGTCTCTTAAAGAAGTGATGCATCCTAATAATAACCACTCACTTACCCTAATCAAGGTCAATACAAAGAAATCTTCAGTTAACTACTTACTCAAATAGCTGATCTAAGAACAAGAGTTCATCCATTAAGACTAGAGGAAAGGCACTTTTGACTAAAACAAAGGGATAGGTTTTTTTACAGTAAGGGAAGTAAGGTTATGGAATTCTTAGCTTCAGGACACTTTCCCTCGGGATGCTGCAACTGCTTTCAAAAAAGTAAAAGGATACCTATCTAGCACAGAGCAATACTGAGAAATATGACAGTTGGCTTCCAAGCAAATAGGATGTTGATCCAGGGAAATATCTGACTGCCATTTAGAGTCAGGAAGGAATTTCTTTTATACCCATTTGGGGATTACTTGGAAATGAAACATTACTGTCCCCTTAACAGTGATACATTTGAAGGAAGCATCATTGCTGGAAATCAGCAGGGATAAGTTTTATTGAGGCTGTTATTCTTGAAGAACAAGATTAATTACACAGTAAACCACAGTACGCCATGGGGTGTACACATTCCCCTCTGGCACTTAAAGGGTTAATAAAGCTGCTTTCCATGAAGTGCCTATGGTTTTGTGCTTTCCATATAGGAGCGGATTTGTCTGTTGAAGGATCAGTAAAGTTTTTTTTGTTGAGTAAAACTGTCAAAGAGAAGATTAATTCAAAAGTTATCACTGTTTCAACTGTCAAAGTGTGTGGGAGGTACTATTACATTCTATGGAGAACTGAAGCCTGAAGCACAACTCTCCAGTAAATATAATAGAATAACTGCATGGATATCAGTTGACACTGTCTGGACACTAGGTGGCACTGCTGTTAACCGTTTAATATTAAAAACAAACAGTTTGATCTGTAATAAGGTTTGAACAAAGTAACTCATACAGATGTGAGAAGCTTTGTTTTAGCCAGCAGTAAACATCCCACAACATCTGTCTTTTTTTCATGATGAAAGTTTACCACTTCTAAAAAAAAAAAATAAGAGCCATTTATTGCAAAAGGTATAGTTCCCATTTAATTTTAGTGACCAGACCTACCTTTAAAGTGATAGTAATGTTTCACAAAAAAAAGCAGCTCCAATTAATCTTCATAGTATTTGGGCCACGGAGAATGTTATTTCAGTACTGCCAGAGTTATATTTCATATATTTTATAATTGAATGATAAAATTTCCCACTCCCGTCCATTTTACCTAGTGTAAGCCATCTCCCTTCAGATGTGGAATCTGGTCCCAGGACCAGACAGGTCACAGCAAGGGACAATCTTCTTACTGTGATCATAAGGAAAACCCTGCCCCCCTTGACAGGCTTTTCCTTATGCTCACTGAAGATTGTCCCTCTCTGTGATCCATCTGGGCAGTCTTGCTGCTCTGAGGTGAGCAGTGTTACATCAGTCAAAGGGGCGGGATCATTCAATTATTCTTGAACTACAACTCTGACAGTTTTGAAATAACACTCTCCATGGCCCAAATACTATGAAGATTAATTGGAGCTGATTTTGTTGTGAAACATTGCTATTAATTTAACACATTGAATGCTGGAGCAATAGCAAAGGCATTGCTTTGAAATGAGTTTAAGGTGTCTCTGGCACCCAAAGGGTTAAAGTATCACACAGAAGGAGGAAAGGGTGTGTCACCAACATATTGCATCCAAGAGTTTGAAGGCAAGGTCTGGTTCACTTTCATTGGCCCTTGAGTGCCATAGAGGTACCCAAAGCATTGCAACGCAATGCATTGGATAGTTCTCTGGCACATATAGGGTTAATCCCATGTGCATCAGATAGGTAGTAATGGAATGTTAACCTTGATGCCTCCTAAAGGCTTCTCAGGCCTCTGTATCTACCTTGGGTAGGTTGTGTCCATCCTCACCTGATGTTGATGAAGCTGGCGGTAGACAGATGGACTTGCTGGGCCAGGATTTCCAACAGACGAGCCCCAATTAGCAGGCTCAGGGGCCTAAAGAGAAAGGCAGAGGGGTGGACGTCAGCCCAGGGCTGTGGCCCTTTCCAGGGACAATGGTCAGTGACTATCCCTGCTCTACTGGAGGACACTGTGAGGCCGATGGACTAAGAAGTAAAAATCGACATTGATTTAAATTGTGTTTTTAAAAGTGTGCCAGAGTGGTGTGACACTAAAACGGGTTAACCAACTGAATCCTCTGCCATTCAAGTGGTTAAAATCATCAATTTACATTACTGTGTCCAGAAAATCCTAATGGCCTCTGTGAATTTTGCCCTTATGCGTTGATAACATCTTCAGTCAGTCCTGGAGGTCAGGAGATCCCTGGAGCAATAGAGGAGGGGATATATGCAGGAGGAAAGGGTGGAGGTAGATGGAATGGGGTCCTAGGGGGAGACTATATATATGGGAAAGATGTGGAAGCAGAACGGCAGTCTGAGGGTAGGCAGGTGCTGGAAGCATCCCTTCTTGTCATTGTGGGGGTCTTCTTGGCGGGATTACCCTTGCCTTGTACAGTGGTTGGGGTCTCAGTTTTAACAAATTGACTGATGATGGTTCTGTGGGGAAAAACCCGATGGGGTTACACACTGGGCTGGTGCCATGGGTGTTGACGTTACCCATTGGAGCTGGTAGGGGATCTGGACCAATTGGGATAATTGGGTGAACCTGAAATTGGGCAATTGTTACAAGCTGGCATGAGCCCACTTACATTTGACCATGCAAGTGGTGTTTGTTTGGAAAAGGGGGTGGTGTAAGGGTGATTTATTGTCACTGGGGTAAGAAAGTTTGAAGATGTTATTTGAAAACTAATAAAGTTTCCTGTTCGTACCCATCTGAGATGCTGGTTTTTCCTCTTATATCCTATACCTTCAGCACGTCCATGGAGGCGGACATGACAGCTGCATAAAGTACAACAGGACCACAAGCTCCACCCACTGCACATGGTAATCTTAACCGTTAAAGGACCAGAGGGGTGTGCAACACATTGCTTCACAATACGTTGCCCACCCCTCTGGTCCTTAACCCCTTTAAAGGGCCAGCGGTCCAGGGAAATTACATTCCCTCAAGGAATGGTTTGATCTTTGACCTATTGCTTGTACTGTTGTGCCGAGTTGAGGTCTGAGTGAGACCACGCTGGTCTTGAAGAGGTCAATTTTAGACCCCGCATGAGCACTGTAAGTAAAAAGTATGTGACGTGCTAGTACCATCACCGGTCCTTAACCCCTTAAGGACCGGCGGTCATGGGACATTTCCGTCCCATAATGACCGCATAGGCGCACTTGGACGCGCCAGTACACGTGACCTGTCACGTGTATTGGCGCGTCATTATGGGGCTTGAAAGAGATCGCTCCGATCTTGGAGCGGTCTATTTCATGCCCTATTTTTACTTACAGCGCTCCCTGTAGAGCGCTGTAAGTAAAAAGTACGTGACGTACCATGACCGTGACGGTCCTGGTACATCAAGGATCCTTAAGGGGTTAAGGGTATAAACTGTGTGATGGTCATAGCACATCACATGGTCCTTAAAGTGGAAGTTTCATCCGCTATAAATTCACCCTGCTACAAATAAGCAGGTAGCGACTAGCTTCAGAATATATATTTTACCTTTCAAAAGTAGCCCGTTCTAAAAAAATCGGTAATTGTAGGAGACTGACGCCCGGGATAGCGCAGTCTGCCTGCCTGCACCGTCAGTCCCTTCCAGTAACCATATGGTGCACTGCAGTCTACTCGATGGAGACCGGGACTGACAGTGCAGGCGTGCAGACAAGATGTCTGCTCTCTAGCTTGGGTTCCGATCTCCTTCAATTATAGATTCCTTTAGATCGGGCTACTTTTGAAAGGCAAAATATATATTCTAAAGCTAGTCGCTACCTGCTTAATAATAGCAGGGCAACTTTATATTGGATGAAAGTTCTGTTTTAAGGAGTTAAAGGGTTAAATAGGCTCATGCACTCTTCCTGATTCAGTTTGAAAAGAAACTGTCTGCAACTGTCATGTCCACCTCCATCGGCATGACATCCAGGACTCATTGAAGATCTTATCTCTTGGACAAAAGCAAGAGCAATGTTCACAGGGGCTATAAGGATTTTCTGACTCCAGTAAAGTAAGTAAAGATGGGTGATTATTAGGAGTTGTTAGTTCTCCTTTAACACTTTGAGTGCCAGAGAGGTATCCAACATTCAAAGGGTTGAAATGAATTTCATGAATTTACATTTCATGCCAATTGGTGCAATTGTTTTGCCCCGTTATTACTCGACCTTTTCTTTGGACCTATGTGTGTATAACAGAAGGACCTACCAGGTGGGAGTTCTTTATACAGCAATCAGATATATCTGCTTGAATTTTTATACCATATACTTATATAGTTAATCAGTAGGCTGTAGTATAATGTATTTACAGATCTGAATGTGAAGTCTTTGTTTAGTTCACTCCTCCTATCTAAATACATAACAAGCTATAGCACAGTTCCACTCATATCGTCCTGCAAAACCAGGAAAAAGAATCAGATTGTGAAATGGAGGTTTCCAGCTATGGAACACTGCAGACTTCAAATGCAGCAGAACTATAGTAACAGCTACACCCGATTGGTGTATGAAGGACACCCAGCTAGGAGAACAAAATAATAGCCCGTTAATCCTACTGGTATGGTTTCGTTTTATGAAAATACAGCCCCAATATCATTCATACCCCCCAATGTTTCTTCCGTATGGAAAGATTATATTCTTGTCTCATTGTACAGAAAAGTCTCTATCTCTGGATGGTGTAACTCAGTTATGAGCAGTTTTTTTTTTGTTTGTTTGTTGGATGTATTAACCACTTGGATGCTAAAAACGTCCCCAATCCAGTGGATTTTATTTGGTTAAAGAGGAACTATACCTTCAAGATTATGCAGCTCTTAATTTGTATAACCAATGGACTTATAGGGATAGTAATACTTAAATGTTACTATCTCCCATCTTGTAGCCCTTAAAAAACTGAATTAAATGAGCCCAGTGGCATCTCTCAAACCTTTATGGTTTGAGAGATATCTGCTTTCAAAGTTCCCTCTCCCCTGACATCAGCGCTCTAGCTGACAGCAGGGGAATCCGGTCCCGGGACCAGTGGAGGCTCTTCAGCAGAGCCGAGATCGCGTTATAGAAGAAGAAATCCTTCACTGAAATGGCCTTCTACGTGTGCTTGCAAACCAAGCACACGTAGAAGGCCATTTCAGTGAAGGATTTCTTCATCAATAATGTGATCTCAGCTCTGCTGAAGAGCCTCCGCTGGTCCCAGGACCGGATTCCCCTGCTGTCAGCTAGAACACTGACATCAGGGGAGGGGGAACTTTGAAAGCAGATATCTCTCAAACCATAAAGGTTTAAGAGGTGCCACTGAGCTCATTTAATCCAGTTTTTTAAGGGCTACAAGATGGGGGATAGTAACATTTAAGTATTACTATTCCTTTATCTAGTAAGTTTCCACATACAGCAGTTCAGCATAACCTCCTCCCTATATACTTGCATCTTCTCTAATTGTCTGTTCAGAGTTATCTTCATTTTGGTTAGCAATTAGTTCACACTGCCTCATGATAGATAATAGGCTACAATGACAAAAATGATAAATCCAGTAGCTAAAAGCCACACAAATGATTCTTTAGAGTCCATTGTCTTTATTAGATTGTAAATTGAATATAACCAGCTATAAACTACAACAAAAACCAAATACATATTTATAGATATACCTGACTGCTGTATGATGGACTCCTACCTAGGTAAGTGCTTTTGTTACACACAGTAATTATATATATACACCTGACTGCTGTATGATGGACTCCTGCCTAGGTAAGTGCTTCTGTTACACACAGTAATTGTATAGATACACCTGACTGCTGTATGATGGACTCCTACCTAGGTAAGTGCTTCTGTTACACACAGTAATTATATATATACACCTGACTGCTGTATGATGGACTCCTACCTAGGTAAGTGCTTCTGTTACACACAGTAATTATATAGATATACACCTGACTGCTGTATGATGGACTCCTACCTAGGTAAGCGCTTCTGTTACACACAGTAATTATATAGATACACCTGACTGCTGTGTGATGGACTCCTGCCTAGGTAAGTGCTTCTGTTACACACAGTAATTATATATATATACACCTGACTGCTGTATGATGGACTCCTGCCTAGGTAAGTACTTCTGTTACACACAGTAATTTTATAGATACACCTGACTGCTGTATGATGGACTCCTACCTAGGTAAGTGCTTCTGTTACACACAGTAATTATATAGATACACCTGACTGCTGTATGATGGACTCCTGCCTAGGTAAGTGCTTCTGTTACACACAGTAATTATATAGATACACCTGACTGCTGTATGATGGACTCCTACCTAGGTAAGTGCTTCTGTTACACACAGTAATTATATAGATACACCTGACTGCTGTATGATGGACTCCTACCTAGGTAAGTGCTTCTGTTACACACAGTAATTACATAGATATACCTGACTGCTGTATGATGGACTCCTACCTAGGTAAGTCCTTCTGTTACACACAGTAATTATATAGATACACCTGACTGCTGTATGATGGACTCCTACCTATGTAAGCGCTTCTGTTACACACAGTAATTATATAGATACACCTGACTGCTGTATGATGAACTCCTACCTAGGTAAGTGCTTCTGTTACACACAGTAATTATATAGATACACCTGACTGCTGTATGATGGACTCCTACCTATGTAAGTGCTTCTGTTACACACAGTAATTATATAGATACACCTGACTGCTGTATGATGGACTCCTACCTAGGTAAGTGCTTCTGTTACACACAGTAATTATACAGATACACCTGACTGCTGTATGATGGACTCCTACCTAGGTAAGTGCTTCTGTTACACACAGTAATTATATAGATACAGCTGACTGATGTATGATGGACTCCTACCTAGGTAAGCGCTTCTGTTACACACAGTAATTATATAGATACACCTGACTGCTGTATGATGGACTCCTACCTAGGTAAGTGCTTCTGTTACACACAGTAATTATATAGATACACCTGACTGCTGTATGATGGACTCCTGCCTAGGTAAGTCTTTCTGTTACACACAGTAATTATATAGATACACCTGACTGCTGTATGATGGACTCCTACCTAGGTAAGTGCTTCTGTTACACACAGTAATTATATAGATACACCTGACTGCTGTATGATGGACTCCTACCTAGGTAAGCACTTCTGTTACACACAGTAATTATATAGATATACCTGACTGCTGTATGATGGACTCCTACCTAGGTAAGTGCTTCTGTTACACACAGTAATTATATAGATACACCTGACTGCTGTATGATGGACTCCTGCCTAGGTAAGTCTTTCTGTTACACACAGTAATTATATAGATACACCTGACTGCTGTATGATGGACTCCTACCTAGGTAAGCACTTCTGTTACACACAGTAATTATATAGATACACCTGACTGCTGTATGATGGACTCCTACCTAGGTAAGCGCTTCTGTTACACACAGTAATTATATAGATACACCTGACTACTGTATGATGGACTCCTACCTAGGTAAGTGCTTCTGTTACACACAGTAATTATATAGATACACCTGACTGCTGTATGATGGACTCCTACCTAGGTAAGTCTTTCTGTTACACACAGTAATTATATAGATACACCTGACTACTGTATGATGGACTCCTACCTAGGTAAGTGCTTCTGTTACACACCGTAATTATATAGATGCACCTGACTGCTGTATGATGGACTCCTGCCTAGGTAAGTCCTTCTGTTACGCACAGTAATTATATATATATATACACCTGACTGCTGTATGATGGACTCCTACCTAGGTAAGTGCTTTTGTTACACACAGTAAGTATATAGATACACCTGACTGCTGTATGGTGGACTCCTACCTAGGTAAGTCCTTCTGTTACACATAGTAATTATTTAGATACACCTGACTGCTGTATGATGAACTCATAGCTAGGTAAGTGCTTCTGTTATACACAGTAAATATACAGATACACCTGACTGCTGTATGATGGACTCCTACCTAGGGAAGTGCTTCTGTTACACACAGTAATTATATATTTACACCTGACTGCTGTATGATGGACTCCTACCTAGGTAAGTGCTTCTGTTACACAGAGTAATTATATAGATACACCTGACTGCTGTATGATGGACTCCTACCTAGGTAAGTGCTTCTGTTACACACTGTAATTATATAGATACAGCTGACTGCTGTATGATGGACTCCTACCTAGGTAAGTGCTTCTGTTACACACAGTAATTATATAGATATACCTGACTGCTGTACGATGGACTCCTACCTAGGTAAGTGCTTCTGTTACACACAGTAATTATATAGATACACCTGACTGCAGTGTGATGGACTCCTACCTAGGTAAGTGCTTCTGTTACACACAGTAATTATATAGATACACCTGACTGCTGTGTGATGGACTCCTGCCTAGGTAAGTGCTTCTGTTACACACAGTAATTATATAGATACACCTGACTGCTGTGTGATGGACTCCTGCCTAGGTAAGTGCTTCTGTTACACACTGTAATTATATAGATACACCTGACTGCTGTGTGATGGACTCCTGCCTAGGTAAGTGCTTCTGTTACACACAGTAATTACATAGATACACCTGACTGCTGTGTGATGGACTCCTGCCTAGGTAAGTGCTTCTGTTACACACAGTAATTATATAGATATACCTGACTGCTGTGTGATGGACTCCTGCCTAGGTAAGTGCTTCTGTTACACACAGTAATTATATAGATACACCTGACTGCTGTGTGATGGACTCCTACTTAGGTAAGTGCTTCTGTTACACACAGTAATTATATAGATACACCTGACTGCTGTACGATGGACTCCTACCTAGGTAAGTGCTTCTGTTACACACAGTAATTATATAGATACACCTGACTGCTGTGTGATGGACTCCTGCCTAGGTAAGTGCTTCTGTTACACACTGTAATTTTATGGCAGCACGGAGGCTTCATATTATGCATTATCCTTCCTCACTGCCCCCTCAGCAGCAAAGGAAACTTTATTAAAATAACAGTTTAACAGAAGAAAAACTTTCTAGTATGACACTCCTCCCTCCCAACCAATCACCAGTCCTTAATCCTGTAAAACTGGGATACAGCCTTGACTTTTCCTCTTTCCTTTGCTGCTCCCCTCAGAGATAAGTCACCATTACTAGTACTCTTGTTTACTTGTGTATCTTGGTTTGTTTGGCCTCTGACTGACTGGCCTGCTGGGGTGTGCTCCACCCTTTGTGTTCCAGTCAGTCATTGCCTATATGTATATATTTATGCTGTACTTGTATACAGTTGTATGTTTTGGTTTGTTTGGCCTCTGACTGACAGGACTGCTGGGGTGTGCTCCACCCTTTGTGTTCCAGTCAGTCATTGCCTATATGTATATATTTATGCTGTACTTGTATACAGTTGTATGTTTTGGTTTGTTTGGCCTCTGACTGACAGGACTGCTGGGGTTTGCTCCACCCTTTGTGCTCCAGTCAGTCATTGCCTATATATATATATATATATATATATATATATTTATTTATACTATACTTGTATACAATTGTACGTCTTGGTTTGTTTGGCCTCTGACTGACAGGCTTGCTGGGGTGTGCTCCACCCTTTGTGCTCCAGTAAGTCATTGCCCATATTTTGAACTGACCTTGTATATTTTGCCTTTGTTTAATTAACCTGGTATGGGCTTTATGTGGAATTGCTGTTCTGCGCTTTGGCGCCGGCCTCCTTTTCATTCAATGTGCAATGTTACTTTCTCCCTGGCCTTGTGTGACCTGCTTTTTCCCCTCGCACCAACCTTTTCGGCGCATCTTTGTGTCTCTGTTCGGTCTGGTCATATCAATGCGCGGACAGCCTTCTACTGTCTCTGACATAGGATCGCTCAACCCCGCGGGTTCCTGGGCTAGTTTGCGTCTGAACGTTCCTATTGCTTTTAAGAAGTTTGTTTTCTTTTCCATATCGTTTTTGCTGCAGCATTAATAGCTTTGGCGCTTATTTATTGGGCTACTCATAGCCTTCCAGGCTTCTCCTAGGCAGCCTGTTCCTGAGTATTGTTTTCTCTATCCATTGTGTCTCTTGACATTAATATTTTGGTTATTAACTATATGTCCACTCTATATTTATTGAGTCTATTCTTGCTATACACATATGTACTTATTTTCAGCCTCTGGTTGCCCAGGGTTTCCGCCTGTATTTTGTATTTATATTATGGGTTTTATCTGTAACCCTAGTAATTGGCATATATCTTTAACCCTAGTAATTTCTATGTAGGCATGGATCTACTGGTATATATCTTTAACCCTAGTAATTCCTATTTAGACATAGATCTACTGGTATATATCTTTAACCCTAGTAATTCCTATCTAGGCATGGATCTATTGGCATATATCTTTAACCCTAGTAATTACTATCTAGGCATAGATCTACTGGTATATATCTTTAACCCTAGTAATTACTATCTAGGCATGAATCTATTGCCATATATCTTTAACCCTAGTAATTTCTATCTAGGCATGGATCTATTGGCATATATCTGTAACCCTAGTAATTCCTATCTAGGCATATATCTACTGGCAAATATCTTAACCCTAGTAATTACTATCTAGGCATAGATTTACTGGCATATAGCTTTAACACTAGTAATTCCTATCTAGGCAAAGATCTACTGGTATATATCTTTAACCCTAGTAATTCATATCTAGGCATGGACCTATTGGCAAGGCATGGATATATTGGCATATCTTTAACCCTAGTAATTCCTGTCTAGGCATGGATATATTGGCAAAGCATGGATCTTGCATATATCTTTAACCTGGTAATTCCTATCTGGGAATATATCTACTGGCATATCTATATTTTACCTTAGGGATTCCTATCTAGGCATGGATCTACTTGCATGTTTTTATCTCTTAATTCCTATGGGCATAGATCTACTTGCATTTATCTTCAACTCTAGTAATTCCTATCCGGGCATAGATATGCTTGCATATTTCTTACACCCTACTAAGACCTATCTGAATATGTATGTGTGTATGTATATATATGTGTGTGTGTGTATATATGTATATATATGAAAGTATGTATGTGTATGTATATATATATATATATATATATATATATATATATATATATATATATGTATGTAAATATGTGTTTGTAAATATTAACCCTAGTAGTTTTGTATCTGGCCACGTGTGTATGTTTATATGTGTATATTATGTTCCACTAACAGTACTCATCTTGTTACTTTGGATCTGCCTATATCTACTATACTTTCCTCCAGTGATGCAGGAGTGCTTTGCCTATCATACACCTACTTGACGCTGGCATTCTGTCTGGCAGGGCTGAGGGGGTTTCCAGTGACCCGGTCTGGGACTTCCCTCTGCTTTTGGCGCACAGACTGCGCAGTTCATCAGCTTCATTGAGCAGTCCATGCTGTGCATGTTTATATATGTTTGCCTTCCTTTGAGTCATGTCTGCGGCTCTTTCACATGACCCGGCAGTGGGAAGTACTGCACATGATGGCCCCATCATGTCTGCACAGGCCGTCCCTCGGACGGCTGCTTCTGTCTATCCTGGAGGAGACCTTTCTACTACACGCAGACATACTGACCTTGACTCAGATGAATTTACTTTGGAAAGGCAAATTATGCTGGTGCAGGCTGTACCCTGCTTTGACACCGCAAACTGATGGCGGTCATGAATGGTGCGGCTCTGTCCCACTACCCAGACCCTCACCTCAGGAGGAAGTATATCTGAGGAGAATGAAGCATTCAGGGCTAAACCTGACTCCTACTGTATTACCAGTGCTTTTGGGAATGCCTCCCTGTAGCATTTACCTGCAATGGCCAGCTTTGATTTTGTGCGGCTTAGTTCCCACACCAGTGATCCTCTACTCAAGAGGAAGATTTATTGAGGAAATGAGATCTAGAATGCTGAGTCTAATTTTGCCTATGACGAGTATGGGCAGCTTTAATTGTGCGGTTTAGTTCCCACACGAGACACTCACCTCAAGTGGAGGGTATATGAGGAAATGAGATCCAGCGGGTTGAGCCCGGTCTCTGCATGTTCCTGATTCCTTGACTGTGCCACTTCTGGGCAGCTTTGATTTGTGCGGCTTTGCCCCCACATGAGTACCTCTCCTTAAGAGGAAGATCTTTTTGCGGACTTGTGACCACACGTTTTGAACCCGTTGGTTTTCTTGACTACGTCAGCCAATTTTGTTGAGGCATGTTGAGTCCTTTTTCCTTGACTCCGCCACTTATGGGTGGCTTTGGTTGGTGCAGCTTCATTCCTTTCTGTATCTTTTTCCTCTAGTGGCAGATATCTGTGGTGGAACACCCTCACGAGTGCAACCTGATTTTTTTCTTTTTTCCACTTTAAGTGCGGCCGGTGATGTTGAAGTTTGGGACTGTCCTCTGGTGGTGACAGTGGTTTTAAGGTTTCCTTTCTTACCTCGGGAAAGTGGGGGGCAGACTCTCCCACTTCTCCCTCTGCTGGTCTTGTTTCTTTCAGTTCCATGGGTGTTACTACCGGCATGAATGTTTCTTCGTTTCTTGAATGTCTCCATTTTCTGTCTTGTTTCCAATTGTCAGTCTCGTCTGGGAGACCCTACGCCAGTTGACTGGCATTCTTGGTTGGGTGTCTTGGCATCTCTGCCGGATAGAGGTTTTTTCCTGTTTCCAGCTGTTTGTTTTCTGTGTCGGTCCCGCATGGTGCCTGCAGTTGCTACACTTTTTGCTAGTTGTAAATACCCTTGCATATTGCGGGTTCAGTCTGGCAACTTTGGTGCATGCTGCACTTCTGTTCCCATCGTGCTTTCTGTTCTCTCTTTGGCTGCAGTATGCCTCTAAGGTGAATCCTCGGTATCTCTCCGTTTTCCGGCATCTTCATCCTTGGTATTTTTCTTTTCTTTCTTTGGGAAGGCCTGCACTGCGTATTCATTTTTATTGGTGTTTTGCATGTATCCTCCATTTTTTCCCCTTGTTACACTTTTCAGACTATTTGTCTGTGCTGTTTGGTCTGTTTGCTTCAATGTTTGAGGCTCCTTTAAGAGAGTATCTGACATCAAGGTGTTTAGTACTAGGTCTTTTACCCCTGAAGGTGTTCTTTTCCAGATCTTTCTACGTACTAGATGAAAGCGTGCGTGGTTTCTTACCCATCTTATGATGTTTGGACGGTAAATTTGAGGAGTACTGTATTTAAACAGTTGCTAATTTCTTTTTGCAAGCCACTGTTACTGGTTTCTGCAGCTACCTTGGCCCACTGGGTTCGATGGATTATGCATCTTGCAGGTATTGATATCACCTTATTCGGAGCACATTCTTCTAGAGGTGCTGTGGCATCAATGGCTTTGCAAGTTGGTGGTAGGTTGGAGGATATACTTAGGCCTGCAAATTAGTCTAGGGAGTCCATGTTTAAAGGTTTTTAGTGTAAACCAACTGATTGTTTCTAATCAAGTTGTAGATAATTTGTGGATAAGCTTTAAACTTGCATAATATGAAGCCTCCGTGCTGCCATAAAATTCGTGGATTTTCCTAACTATTGTGATGGAAAGTCAGAATTTTATTAAAGACACGGAGGCGAATATTATCCCTCCCTTTGTTTCCCTACCCTATCACATTTCTCTTTGTTTTACAGGTTAACTATCAACCAATGGTTAATTAATTAAGCTTACGTATTCTGCACAGCTGTCGTCCCATGGGTTGAGGATACGGGACTGAAGACTCTGTTATGTTGAACTCAAGGTTTCAGTTATTGGATGGAGAAATCTCCAGCACAAGGATTATAGTTCCGACTGTTGTGATGGATGAATTTGAGAGTTTTCTTCGGTCGCAGGAAAGAGGGAAAGTCAAGGCTGTATCCCAGTTTTACAGAATTAAGGACTGGTGATTGGTTGGGAGGGAGGAGTGTCATACTAGAAAGTTTTTCTTCTGTTAAACTGTTATTTTAATAAAGTTTCCTTTGCTGCTGAGGGGGCAGTGAGGAAGGATAATGCATAATATTCGCCTCCGTGTCTTTAATAAAATTCTGACTTTCCATCACAATAGTTAGGAAAATCCACAAATTATATAGATACACCTGACTGCTGTATGATGGACTCCTGCCTAGGTAAGTGCTTCTGTTACACACTGTAATTATATAGATACACTTGACTGCTGTACGATGGACTCCTGCCTAGGTAAGTGCTTCTGTTACACACTGTAATTACATAGATACACCTGACTGCTGTACGATGGACTCCTACCTAGGTAAGTGCTTCTGTTACACACAGTAATTACATAGATACACCTGACTGCTGTACGATGGACTCCTACCTAGGTAAGTGCTTCTGTTACACACAGTAATTACATAGATACACCTGACTGCTGTACGATGGACTCCTACCTAGGCAAGTGCTTCTGTTACACACAGTAATTACATAGATACACCTGACTGCTGTACGATGGACTCCTACCTAGGCAAGTGCTTCTGTTACACACAGTAATTACATAGATACACCTGACTGCTGTACGATGGACTCCTACCTAGGCAAGTGCTTCTGTTACACACAGTAATTACATAGATACATCTGACTGCTGTACGATGAACTCCTACCTAGGTAAGTGCTTCTGTTACACAGAGTAATTATATAGATATACACCTGCCTGCTGTACGATGGACTCCTACCTAGGTAAGTACTTCTGTTACACACAGTAATTATATAGATATACACCTGCCTGCTGTACGATGGACTCCTACCTAGGTAAGCGCTTCTGTTACACACAGTAATTATATAGATACACCTGACTGCTGTACGATGGACTCCTACCTAGGTAAGCGCTTCTGTTACACACGGGTATTATATAGATACACCTGACTGCTGTACGATGGACTCCTACCTAGGTAAGAACTTCTGTTACACACAGTAATTATACAGATACACCTGACTGCTGTATGATGGACTCCTACCTAGGTAAGTGCTTCTGTTACACACAGTAATTATACAGATACACCTGACTGCTGTATTATGGACTACTACCTAGGTAAGTGCTTCTGTTACACACAGTAATTATATAGATACACCTGCCTGCTGTATGATGGACTCCTACCTAGGTAAGCGCTTCTGTTACACACAGTAATTATATAGATACACCTGACTGCTGTATGATGGACTCCTATCTAGGTAAGTGCTTCTGTTACACACAGTAATTATATAGATACACCTGACTGCTGTATGAAGGACTCCTTCCTAGGTAAGTGCTTCTGTTACACACAGTAATTATATAGATAAACCTGACTGCTGTATGATGGACTCCTACCTAGGTAAGTGCTTCTGTTACACACAGTAATTACATAGATACACCTGACTGCTGTATGAAGGACTCCTTCCTAGGTAAGTGCTTCTGTTACACACAGTAATTATATAGATAAACCTGACTGCTGTATGATGGACTCCTACCTAGGTAAGTCCTTCTGTTACACACAGTTATTATATAGATACAGCTGACTGCTGTATGATGGACTACTACCTAGGTAAGTGCTTCTGTTTTACTCATTAAGAAACACATTTTTCTTGGTTTTCTTCCTCTTTAAAGGCTATTGTCAGTGGACTATTTTTATCCATGGAGAATAATTAGTATCTTTACTAATTAGCAGGAACAGTGTGCGTCCCTGATGTTTCTGGTGTTAGTGAACTAACTGTAATGTTTCTATGTTTCCATTCCCTGAACATAGGTTCTGCCTGTGTTGATTTCACTCCATGAAAGAAAGCTTTGAATCACTTCTATTAAGAATATTACTTCTTATGAAATTTTTCAATGTAAGAAAGTTCTGGCAAATGGCTTTAAGGGAAGGAAACTTTTATTGTGCCCCCCCACAAACATACATGGTAGGGCTTCTTCTGCAGAGTACAACAAAGGGACTCCCACTATTGGGAAATTCTTCATTAAAAATGAGTACAGTTCAAACTATTGTTTTTATATAATAATCTGTTAGCAAGCAGTTCACTTGGTGTCCAAACAGTTAATTTAGTACATTGTTTGGTAGAAGTGAGCCACTGAATGTGATCATAACAGCTCCACCACCTTGTTATACTTTGAACTGTTATAACATTTGCATGAATCATGCCTAAGAGAGAGGAATACCCTTGTTTTACTCAACAGGAAAACCCTGTTTGTGTGTGTGTGTGTGTGTATATATATATATATACCCTATATAATAATTAGCTAAATTTTGTCAGAAGCCATCATGCGCAGTAGAAACGGCTGCACGAGCTGCAGTCATGCGCACTACAGACTGCCCGCGCCGTGGCTGATAATGGAGCGGGGCTCCGAATTTAGACCACAGTCCTCAACTATGGTATGAATTTGGAGCGCCCCGCTCCGTATCGGCTGTAGCGCGGGGAGTCTCTACTGTGCATGACTGCACCGCGGCCATTGCTGGGTGGCACTGTGGCCTGTGGCAACTAGTACAGGGCTTAAAATTGGAAGTCCTTTACTACTAGCCAGACCTGAAAAGTTACTCGCCACTGCAAGCCATAACATACCCACCAGGGCTGAATTTCTACTCGCCAGGGCTAAATTTTCACTCGCCATTGGCTAGTGGCAAGTGGAAATTTTGAGCCCTGAACTAGTATATATATATATATATATATATATATAGTTATTTTCAAGGCAGTATTGGCAGTGTATAGTTCAAAATATATTGGTGCACATCCCCTAGTTATATGTACATAAATGTAGTCAGCCTGGGGGATTGCTGGTTATAGAGTACAGACAGCACACATCTGGATAGTAGAGACTCAAAGGTTTATTACATCATTATCATCAGACAAAGAGTGTTTTCGTTCCCCACATGGACCTTCATCAGGGTGAATACGTTTGGTGTCTGACGATAATGCTGGAATGAACCTTTGAGTCTCTACTATCCAGATGTGTGCTGTCTGTACTCTACAACCAAGGATCCCCAGAAGATAAATCAGGTGCTACACGTTGAAGTGTATAATTCAAAAATGCAGGAATATGGGACTCACCAGCAGACCAAGGGTGCTCACCGAAGACAACTCTCCAAACGTTGTTTGTATCTCAAACAAAAACCAAAACAGCTGGGAGCACTCGACTGTAATGCTCAATGTCAAGAAATAGGCTGGTACAGGCTGACTACATTTATATATAAATATATGCATATGTGTGTATATATATATATATATATATATATATATATATATATATATATATATATAATAATTCACTAAGGATGTTTGTCAGAAGCCATCATGCTCAGTAGAGACGGCTGCTCGCGCCGCAGTCATGCAGAGTACAGACTGCCCGCGCTGCAGCTGAAATGGAGCAGGGTGATCCGAATTCAGACAGGAGTCCTCTCTGCGCACCTTCCTGGGAACACTTGGTCCCAGGAAAGTGCACAGAGAGGACTACTGTCTGAATTTGGAGCACATCGCTCCGTATCAGCCGCAGCGCGGGTAATCAGTACTGCACATGACTGCAGCGCCTCCAGTGTTGGCCCATGCACACGGGCTTTGAAACTTGTATATATATAATAGGGGACGTGCACCAATTAGTGTGCTGTCTCTCTCATCCAACGGGGTCAACCCAGGCTGAGTACCGTGTATATATATATATATATATATATATATATATATATATATATATATGAGAGATATATAGTCGGTAACAGATTGGCACTAAAGATTTATTACATACAAACTGTCAATGTTTCTGCACGTACTTCAGCCTTTATCTAGATGGCTTGATAAAGGCTCAGGTACGAGCAGTAACATGGACAGTTTGTATGTAATAAATTTATAAGAAAAGGTTCCTGTTAAGTGCCAGTCCGTTACTGAGTATATGATTGCTGATGGGCACCCAGGCCAGAGACTTGAATATTGTGAATATTCTCTCTCTCTCAGTCTCATACAATAAGAATAAGATTTTGTATCTCTGTGTCTTTCTTACCCTGAGATAAAATAAGGAGTTTGAATGAAGCAGTTTGATTTTGTGCAATGTTCTGAGTTAACACTTTGAGTGCTAGAGAGGTATTCAACACACTGCAATGCAATGCATTGGATATCTCTCTGGCACTCAAACAGTTATTAATCACACTGGGCAATATGCACACAGACCAAAGGGGAGAAATTCTGAAGAGACCAACTGCACTGTAGATAACAAATAAAGTGTTTTATTAATTTATAGGAGCAGTAAACCTTTATTATAAAAACAATATATATTGTAGGGGTTTTCCTGACTAAATCAAGGGTACTCTCATTTTTAACTGCTCAGTGAAAGGTACCCAGACATGACCAGATTTAGGAAGAAGCTTCCTCCAGAAAGCAAGGACAGCAGCCAACCAGATGACCTTACAGACAGCTCAGAAGGGATTAAAGAACTGAACCTGATGAGTGATAGCGATCAGGATTCTCATCCAGACAACAAACCGGAGCCAACAAGGACACTCAGAGGTCATTTCAGCAATTCAAAGGATCCATAAAATTGTATTATAAAAAATATATATACTGTAGGGATTTTCCTGTTCTGTATAACAAGGACACGCCAACTACTGGAAGGCGTTTTATTCAATGATGCAGGTGTCACTATCACATTTTATGAAGAACTGTAGCCAGTGACTCACCTCATCCAAAAGAATGAAACAGAATAACTCTCTGGACACTAGATGGCAGTATTAATATAAAAAAACAACAGTTTGGACGGTACTAACAGTGTGAGTAAATTTTGTGTTAAAGGGATAGTAACACTTCATTTTAACTTTATTTTATTTTGTAGGCATTAAAAAAACATGAAGAATGATATAAGTCTTATCTCTCAAACCTTTATGGTTTATGAGATATTCACAAGCAAAGTTCCCCTCCCCGCCCCTTTTTCCTAGTGTAAGCCATCTCTTCTCAGATGTGGATCAGGTTGTATGACAGTACAGATAACAGAAGGGGACAATTTTCTTTGTATGAAAACAATGAAAGCCCTTCCCCCCTTGAAAAGTTTTTCAGCTTTTTCCATTATCTTAATTGAAGATTGTCCCTCTCTGCAGTCTACCTGGGCATCTCCCTTCTTATCTGGTTGAACAGGGGGGGGATACTTTGTTTGTGAATATCTCTTAAACCATAAAGGTTTCAGAGATAAGACTTATATCATTCTTCATGTTTTTTTAATGCCTACAAAATAAAATAAAGTTAAAATGAAGTATTACTATCCCTTTAAGCTGTGAAAAACAAACACTATACATGTCTTGTTTCCTAGTAAAGGCTTACTACATCTTTATGTTGCAGCTTTTAACCCTCTGAGTGCCACCTCCCTGGCACTCATAGGTTTAACTCCTTGAATGCTAGACAGGTCTCTAATGCACTGGAGAACCTTAAAGCATTCAAGCAGTTATTAAAGAGATAGTAATGTTTCATAATTAAAGCAGCTCCAATTAATCATCATGGTATTTGGGCCATGGAGAGTGTTATTTCAGTTCTGTCAGAGTTGTAATTCAAGAGTAATTGAATGATGAAATATCCCCCTACCGCCCCTTTTACTGATGTAACACTGCTCCCCTCAAAGCAGCAAGACTGTCTGGATGGATCACACTGTCACCGTTCCCAAGAATAAACCAAGAGTCAGACGGTACAGTTAAAATCTCCTTTATTAGAATTATATATACAGTGAGGATCAGGAAGGAGCAGAGGGTAACTGGAGAGGCCAGAAACTCTATCAGGAATAGGAGGCTGCCTCTAAGTAAACCACACTGCAAGAGACTAGGCCGAAGCCTCAGTAGCACCAGGAAGACTCAGAAAAGTACACTAAGGACCTCCCCTAAAGGATGGCAACAAGGGAGACTACTGACACAGGCCTGCAGTCAGTAAAGCTGGTAGTCTGCCAGAGCCACCGGTCTGCACCAGATTTGATGTCTGCTAAGTGGGGAAGCAACACAGCAAGGATAGTCAGACAGAGCCACAGGTCAGCACCAGATTGGCTAGTCAGACAAGCCAGGGTCATACATGGAGCAGTAGTCAGCCAGAACCACCGGTCTGCACCAGACTGGATGTCCACTAGGAGTAAGCTACACTGGAAGGATAGTTGGACAGAGCCCCAGGTCAGCACCAGAATGGATGTCCACTAGTCAGGAGGTAACACAGAGAGGATAGTTGGACAGAGCCACAGGTCTGCACCAGACTGGATGTCCACTAGTCAGGAGGCAACACAGAAAGAACAGTTGGATAGAGCCACAGGTCAGCACCAGATTGGGTAGTCAGACAAGCTAGGGTCATACACGGAGCAGGTAGTCAGCCAGAGCCACAGGTCTGCACCAGATTGGATGTCCACTATTCAGGAGGTGACGCAGAGAGGATAGTTGGACAGAGCCACAGGTCATCACCAGGTTGGATAGTCAGACAAGCTATGGTCATACACGGAGCGGGCAGTCAGCCAGAGCCACAGGTCTGCAACAGATTGGATGTCCAATAGGTCAGGGAGTACACAGAGAGGATAATCAGTCAGAGCCACAGGTCAGCACCAGATTGGATAGTCAGACAAGCCGGGGTCATACAGGGAGTTTAGGATACAACAAGTGAGAACTGTCCTGGACAAAAACATAAGGGTAACTGAGTAAGTATCCAGTTCCATTGTAAAGCCAGCCAGGAAGTAGATGGGTGGAGACTACAGGATCCACCTGCATAAAGTTGAGGCCTGCGTCAGTACACAGCCTCGCGCCTGAAACACGAAGCAGCGGAGAAGAGATGCGTCACATAATGCTCCAAACCTGACTCCAACAGAGCAGCTGCATTGTTCCGGACGCGGCTATGGATGACCGCTGGGGACACCTGACTCAACCAGGCCAGAAGCCAGGCGCTACATGCAAAATGATGCCGGAGCATCATACCGGGCTCCCGTCTCCCAGCATCGCATGATCCGGCGGCGCTGGGACTAAGGTACGTGCTGTGACACTCAAAGATCTTCAGTGAGCATAACGAAAAGCCTGAAAAACCTGTCAAGGGGGCAGGGCTTTCATTGTTCTCACAGTAAGAAGATTGTCCCTTGCTGTGATCTGTCCAGTCAAGTCACCAGATTCCACATCTGAGGGGAGGTGGCTTACACTAGGTAAAAGGGGTAGGGGGATACTTTATCATTCAATTACTCTTGAACTACAACTCTGACAGTACTGAAATAACACTCTCCGTGGCCCAAATACTATGAAGATTAATCGGAGCTGCTGTTTTTGTGAAACATTACTATCCCTTTAAGAAGCCCATTTAAAAGGAAAGTTTTATTTGCCCCCTATAGTGCAGTTGGTTTGCTCATGAATTTCTCTCAGTTTACATAGAGTGTATGGCCTGCTCTAATTACAATGGTTGATCCAGAAAAGAGATTTGATCTCAGTAGCAGGTTATGGGTCTGTGTGAACATCACTGATCATCAGGACAGTGGAGAGAGTTCAGATTAGGGCCGATATGTAAAAGGAAAGTGAAGCAATTGTAAGGGAAACGGAACTTCATCATAGGGGCCAATTAAAAAATATGTATTGACTTAAATGGTTATTTTTAACCCCTTAAAAGCTAGAGAAATCTCCACTAGCATTCAAGGGGTTATAAGACTAATTTAAATCAATGATAACTTTAGGAATGTTACTTTAATCCCTATGGTGCAGTCGGTTTGTCCCAGAATTCCTCCTCTTTCTTTGTGCATATGGCACTCATTATCTATGGTCTTACTTCTGGTCTGTGAGAATGTATCCATATTCCTCTGTCACTTCATGGGTTCTAGGTCCTGGTACGTCTCCGACCTCCTCGCTTCCCGGGTAACTTTTCTTCTCCTGGTTCCTCAGTCTCCCCACTTCCTCTATGGCTCCCAGCTGGTTTCCATACTGCCACCCCATTGTCTGGGCGTCAGGCATTGGGCGCAAGCTGAGGGTGTCGGCCGTGGCACTGGATGAAGCCGCGCCATCCGGGATGTCATGCTGAGCACCCAGCACAGAGGGGGCAGTGGAGAGAACGGAGCTCCTGGAAGCCGTATCAGGAGGGGAAAACTGTGGTTCAGCTTCAGCCATGTGCTGCATCTCTCCTTCTGTAACCTGTAACAGAGACACGTGAGGAGCTCTGATGTAACTGCCCCTAACTACTCCTAATAATTACCCCTCCTGTTTCTAGACACCCTCACCCCAGTACACACACACCCACTTCCCTCCCTGGTACTCATATACACACTTCCCTTCCTAGTGTGCACACATACACATGCACACACACACACACACGCACACACTCTCTTTCATTGTGCATGCACAGTACTCTCCTTGGTGCACACAAATGTACTCTCTCCCTGCTGCATGTACATACTCCCCTCCCTGGTGCACACACGCACTTTCCCCTTTTTCTTGCACATGCTCTCCCTCCCTTGTGTAGGCACTCCTTCCCTGATACACATACACACATACACACTCCCCTCCCTGATACACACACATACACACACTCCCCTCCCTGATTCACACACATACACATACACACACTCCCCTCCCTGATACACACACACATACACACACACACACACACACACACTCCCCTCCCTGATAAACACACACATACACACACACACACACACACTCCCATCCCTGATACATACACATACACACACACACACACACTCCCCTCCCTGATACACACACATACACACACACACACACTCTCCTCCCTGATACACTCACACACACTCCTTGTGTTCCCACACTGTTCTTCCTGGTGCACAAACTCTCCTCCCAGGTGAACACACCTCATTGGTACACATACACACACACACACACACACACACACTCTTCTCCCCGGTGCACACACTCCACTGACTGGCACACGCACACACACACTCTTCTCCCCAGTGCACACACTCCACTGACTGGCACACGCACACACACACTCTTCTCCCCGGTGCACACACTCCACTGACTGGCACACGCACACACACACTCTTCTCCCCGGTGCACACACTCCACTGACTGGCACAAGCACATACACACTCTTCTCCCCGGTGCACACACTCCACTGACTGGCACACACACACACACACTCTTCTCCCCGGTGCACACACTCCACTGACTGGCACACGCACACACACACTCTTCTCCCCAGTGCACACACTCCACTGACTGGCACAAGCACACACACACTCTTCTCCCAGTGCACACACTCCACTGACTGGCACACGCACACACACACTCTTCTCCCCGGTGCACACACTCCACTGACTGGCACACGCACACACACACTCTTCTCTTGATGCACACACTCCACTGACTGGCACACGCACACACTCCACTGACTGGCACAAGCACACACACACTCTTCTCCCCGGTGCACACACTCCACTGACTGGCACACACACACACACACACACTCTTCTCCCCGGTGCACACACTCCACTGACTGGCACACGCACACACACACTCTTCTCCCCGGTGCACACACTCCACTGACTGGCACAAGCACACACACACTCTTCTCTTGGTGCACACACTCCACTGACTGGCACACGCACACACACACTCTTCTCCCCAGTGCACACACTCCACTGACTGGCACAAGCACACACACACTCTTCTCTTGATGCACACACTCCACTGACTGGCACACGCACACACTCCACTGACTGGCACAAGCACACACACACTCTTCTCCCCGGTGCACACACTCCACTGACTGGCACACACACACACACACACACTCTTCTCCCCGGTGCACACACTCCACTGACTGGCACACGCACACACACACTCTTCTCCCCGGTGCACACACTCCACTGACTGGCACAAGCACACACACACTCTTCTCTTGGTGCACACACTCCACTGACTGGCACACGCACACACACACTCTTCTCCCCAGTGCACACACTCCACTGACTGGCACAAGCACACACACACTCTTCTTCCTGTGCACACACTCCACTGACTGGCACAAGCACACACACACTCTTCTCCCCGTGCACACACTCCACTGACTGGCACAAGCACACACACACACACTCTTCTCCCCGTGCACACACTCCACTGACTGGCACACGCACACACACACTCTTCTCCCCGGTGCACACACTCCACTGACTGGCATGCACAAACACACACATGCCTCCCTGGTGCACACACTCCCCTCCCTGGCGCACATACACACTCCCCACCTTGGTGCACACACACATACACACAAACACACACTCCCCTCCCCGGTGCACACACTCCACTGACTGGTATGCACAAACACACACACACTCCCCTCCCTGGTGCACACACTCCCCTCCCTGGTACACACACACACACACCTTTTTCCTGATGGAAATTCCTCCTGTGCAGAAAGACAGATCGGCCCGCATCTTACTTTTTATTAAAGGAGCAGTACATTTTTTAGTAGGGCTTTATGTACTGAGTAAAACAAGGCTACTGTCACTACAGGAACAGGACTCATTCTGCAGTTCAATCTGTACTGGCAGCAGTGGTGTATACACTGATATGACTTTTGAACAGACGCACCTGCCAGCAGTGACAGTCAGGGTCAGATTTCCCAATAGACAGAGTAAGCAACTGCATAGAATGCCAAATTCTAAGTTGTGAGTGTAACCAGAACAATCCTAATGTCTCCGAACCAGCTGTACACCCCTCTGCATGCTATTTAACCCCTTGGATGTTAGAGTGATCTCCACTGCATTGCAAACAAGGGCTTAAACCTTTTTTTTTTGTTCTTACTTGTTATAGACCGAAGTACTTTCTGTGCCAGGACACAGTGAATGGGACTGTGGGGGTGGAGCCATGTGAGAAGTGGGGGAGTGTCCATGGGTGGAGCTAAATGCAACTATGGAGCCTTGCCTAGTGGCATCTGGGATGTACATCTGGTTCTGGTGGGAATGTCCTTGTGTAAAATATATGTTTTCTTTTTCATAATAAAATGTTACTGATCAGTATCAGTGCGTAACACATCTCTACTTACCCGTTTTGGTGGGCTCCAGTCTGAATTTCTTGTGCCTGGGAAAATGTAAAGGGGAAAATATTATTACATTTACATGGCCCTTTAGAATCATTGGCGATGCTGACTAGCACCATAAAGAGGGAGAGCCCCACCCATGATTCCAAAGGTCCACTGAAACATTGTCAAGATAGTAAAATGCCTCGTCCAGTTACAGACTTCAGCAGAGTGAAAGTGCAAAACACAGTAAATAGATATACCTGAGTAGGGTATGGATGGCTCCTTCCTAGGTACATTTTTCGTTAACATAAATGAATAACCACTTATCCCATGGGCATAGTTCCCTTTTTACATGTGTATCACTTTAATTCCTTATTGATGAGGTTCCACGGTGCACAAAGGGCCGTCAACAGGAGGGTAATGATAAAGTCTGGGACAAAGAAATTGCAGTGTACCGGACAAATAAACGTTCCCCAAATTTCTATTACATTAAACTGGGCTTTAACCCTTTGAGTGCCAGAGAGGTCACCATTGCATTGCTCTGCAACGTGCTAGAGTCTTCTCAAGCATTCAGTGGGTTAAAAGACCCATTTATAGGCATAGTAACACTTAATATTGAAAACAATACACAATTCTGTGTTATCCGGATGAGTAGAGTGAGGAAACTCCCACTGCTGACAGACATTTTATTCAAAAATTATTGCAGCTCAAACTTGAGGTTTTTTTTGCATGCAATACCTCTCATGGCCTCAAATTTTATAGTGGAGCTGTCTCTACAGCAGTGTATGAAGAGCTCTGTGCAGTTTACCATAAACCTCCATAGACCAGGGTAGCAACATCATCACTGTAACATTTCAGGGTATGGAGATACTGTACCCAAAAATGCAATTTTGCACTGCAATAACTTTTGAATAAACATCTCTCAGCAGTAGGAGTTCTCTTAGGATAAACCCTGAAATACATATTTTTTTTCCAATATTAAGCAGTACTATCCATTTAAAGGGATAGTAATACTTTATTTAGACAAGCTTTAATATTGTTCTTATTAAATAAATAAAGCAAATGATCCAAGTCTTGTTGGCATAACTTGTACAGTTTTTGCGTAATAGCACAGTAAAGTTCCCCCTCCAGCCCCTTTTATCCACGTCAGCGCTCTAGCTGACAGACCTGGATTCTGGTCCTGGGACAGGACGCTCATCTGAAGCCGAAATAGCATTGTATACAAAGAGAATCTTCATGAGAACAATCTATAAAGTGCGCCTGGTCTGAGGCAGTAGACCACTCTCATGAAGGTTCTCTTTGTATACAATGCTATTTCGGCTCTGCAGACGAGCCGTCCGGTCCCAGGACCAGAATCTCAGGCTGCGCGCTAGAGCGCTGGCTTGGATAAAAGGGACGGGAAGGGGAAACTTTGCAATGCTACTACACGAAAACTATACAAGTTATGCCAACAAGACTTAGATATTTGTTTGATTTATTTAATAAGAACAATATCAAAGCTTGCCTAAATAAAGTATTACTATCCTTTTAACTCAAAGGGGAATTTCATTTGTCCCATATGAAGAAGTTTAGTTGCCTCAGAATTGTTCCTCTTTAGTTTGCTGAATGTTTTGATTCATGATCACACGCTCTTCATTCGATGTACATCAGAAATGTACCTGAGAGGGAGGATGATGACCTCCTAACAATAAGAGATTCAGGTTACCCAGAGCTGGATTAGTGACTTTTTCAAGCCTTGTTAAAGTGAATCTATCACATATAGATATCTAATGCTCATTGGATAGAGCATTTAGCAAAAAAGTTTAATATGTTAGTCATTTTTAAAAAAAGACCCGTTATCTACGCAAAAATTCAAGTTTAAAAGGTGCCCAGCAGCCTACTTCCGCTTGCCACTGCAGCAAGCTGCTTGCCGCACAGAGGCTGCTCCCATCCGATTATCCAGCATCCTCCAATGACGGATGATATCTGTCTCTAAGCTGGAGGGATCTCATTGGCTAGATATCGATCTCTACCAATGAGATCGCTCCAGCTTAGGGAAAGAAAGCCTCCGTCATTGGAGGCTGCTGGGTAGTGGGACAGGAGCAGAGGAAGTGATGCAAGCAGGAAGTAGGCTGCTGGGCACGTTTTTTTTTTTGCGCAGATAATGTTTTTTTTTTTTTTTTCAAATGACTAACATATTAAACTTTTTCACTAAATGCTCTATCTAATGAGCATTAGATATCTATATGTGATAGATCCACTTTAATATATCTAGTAGAAAAGTTTGGAAGACTAAAGGCCTGTCTCCATTATCTAGCCCAAGTCAAATCATTGAATGCCAGGCATCCTCCCATGCTGTTCTTTTTCCTCATTCACTCACCTTGGTTCTGAAAAGCATCTGACTGAATGAGTGAAAGGAGAGACGAGAGCTGTTCTAGTTGTGCTGTGCTCAGTTGCCTCAAGTCCACTCCGTATCTCTCTAGAACTCCGGCTACGCTCTGGGCTTCACCAAGTCCGGGCACGTCTGGCACTATCTGAGACTCTCGTATGTTCTGCTTCCCAGCGGAGCCTGAAGGATAAAACGCAAAACAAAAAAAGATCAAGGTTATAGTGAGCAAAAAAAAAAATTAAAAAATGCCTCAACAGTACAAAGCTCAGTATCTATATATAATACATTTAAAGTGGAACTTTCACCTTAAAGTGTTAGTAATGTCCAAAAAAAGTTGTTTTGAATTTAGAAGAGCTTAAAAAGCTGTGCTAAATGCAAAAACCCATATCTCTCAAACCGCTATGGTTTAAGAGATACGGGTGTTTAAAGTTTGATTTCTCCTACTGACAGCTGTAACGCTGTCAGCAGGAGATCCGTGTCGGTCGACACTGAGGCGCGTGAGAAGTGCCGAGATCTCGTTACTTACACGGAATCCCTTCATTGGAATGGTCTAAAACATGTGCCTGAACACCAGGCACACGTTTTAGACCATTCCAATGAAGGGATTCCGTGTAAATAAGGAGATCTCGGCACTTCTCAAGCGCCTCTGTGTCGACCGTCACGGATCTCCTGCTGACAGCGTTACAGCTGTCAGTAGGAGACAGTGAACTTTAAATGCCTGTATCTCTTAAACCATAGCGGTTTAAGAGATACGTTTTTTTGCATTTAGCTTAGCTTTTTAAGCTCTTCTAAATGCAAAAAAACTTTTTTTTGGACATTACTAACACTTTAATTCAAGTTTGCATATTTGAAAACTGCATTAAAAACTGCCTATATGTCATGTTAACCAAAAGATCCAGAAGATATACAGTTCAGGAGATATTCACACTGCTTTCATATGCTAATGTACGCTAATTGCGGTACACATGCGATATTGGTGGTATGTTCATATGGTAATTAAGCAAATCGACGAGGTTTGAATTACGGGTTATATACGAATGAATGTTTCGATGACGTTTCATATGATAATGAAGATCTGTGCAGTACCAGGAAGTGTTCACTATCACTTTGCTCAGAAATAAAACTGTGATTATCTCCTAAACTATTAATCTACTGGAACTCTGGCTAACATGACATTCAGGCAGTTTTTAATGCAGTTTTCAAATATGCAAACCTGAATTAAGGTGAAAGTTCCATTTTAAGTGTAAATGTACATGCCTGAAACAGATATAAAAAAAAAAAAAAAAACTTGCTTCCAGGGAGGAAGCCCTAGCTTTTTTTGCCCTTAGGAGTGCAAGTTTGGAATATTTAATTAATTGAATATTCTATAGATCATCACTTTGATTATTTTATATAATTAAAACATATTAATAATATCTAGATGCGTTAAACTGCCCCTATTTAACAGAACAAAAACAGAAAAAAAAAAAAAAATATATATATATATATATATATATATATATATATATAAAAGAGAAAGCCCATTACATAATTTATGTCTCCTCAGGAGACACACACCTAGAAGAGAATGACTCATTACATAATGTATGTCTCCTCAGGAGACACACACACACACCCAGGGGTGACAGTAAGGAGGGGATATCCATATCTCCTCCATACTGCCAGTCCTGGAGATACAGGGGTGTGTGATTTTGGCCCTCCCTCAACTTCCTCCTGAAGAAAAGAAAAAACATGGCTGACACACACACATATATATACAGTATATATACACATACATGCACATATATATATATATATATATATATATATATATATATATATATACACATATATGTATATACATACACAAATACATACATACACTGTATACACAATTATATATAAATCACTCTCACTCACTCTGCCTCCCAGCTTTAACTCTTTGACTGCTTGATTTCATTATACCTCTGCCACTGAAAGGCTTGAGTGCCTACCTGCTGGGTGGCTCAGGTCACACCACATGTAGGTGGAGGACACTGACCCATCAGATCCTATATTAACCCATTGGGTGATAGTGGGGAATGTTATGCATTGCTCAGCAATGCATTATGTTTCTGTCTGGTACTGAAGGGGTTAATAAATAGCCTATTTTTGCAATTGTTTTATTTAAACTATCTGCTCCTACATTAACCCATTGGGTGGCAGAGGGAAACGCATGAAGCACTTAATCCCTACGGGCAACGTCCTGCCCCGTTTGCTAGTATATATTTATATGAAAAAAAGAAGTGATCAATTGTTACTAAACCTTATGAAAAAGAGTCCTCACAAATAAAGGCAGATCTACAAAAACCTCCATATATTTAAATTTAGATTAGAAAGTCCTTTTCATAGAGGGGCTACTTCTTTTTAATAGGTAGACCTTTCTGCTCCTTACTCCACGCATCTCAACAAAAGCAAAAAGAGAAGTGCGCCCCCTGATGAAGCCGCCTTGTAGTGGCGATAAGCGTTGGGTTGTTGTGCAGACAGACAAGCTATAACTCCACAATGGTTGCTTCGTTTATACGATAAGTATTTTCCCTTTTTCTTCACTATTGTTTTATTCACATTGTGATGGCTGAATGCACTGAGATTTGTGATTTTTGCACACTTTGGATAGATGACATCCCGTCCTTTATATTTGTTTATGGATGGGGTTACCCTTATATGTCACAACCAGCTTACTTTATATAGCTCGTCTGCCTTTAGGTTTTTAAATGTTTTTATGTCATTTTACTGCTGATCTATGTACCTAATAAAATATATTCTTTTGTTACTTTTCTATACTCTGTCAGCGTGCCTCTAATTAAAGGGTTTCTGTGTTTAGGAGATGGTTTTGTGGTCTCTTCGCCCTATTCCTTTCCCCTGTTTGTGTTTATATAGTTTTTGACCCTGAGTGCACCTGGACCACTGTGTTTAAAGGAGCAGTAAACTTTGTTTTATTAAAAAATACATATTGTAGGTACTCCCACTGCTGAGATATTTATATTTCCAGAGATATTACAGTTTAAACCCATGTTTTTTTACATTAGCCATACCTCCCAACATTTCAAATTGCCAAAGAGGGACACTTGTATTTTAAGGGGTGTTTCTGGAGGCGTGGCTTCTGGGCAGGGCATTGCCGATCATTTTTAGGCTGTTTTATGACCTATTGACACCTCCTTGTGGATCCTAATAAATGACTTATAACAAGACCAAAGCATTTTATTTACACAGACTAATTCATAAACACATATACTGATGTTTAAACAAACAATAATGTGAGTGTTAATGCTGTGATGCCGTGTGATACACTTATATACACACCACACAATCTGATCTCCTAAAAAGAGGGACATCAGGGTGGGAAAGAGGGACAGAGGGATTTGGGTCTAAAAGAGGGATTGTCCCTCCTAAATAGGGACACTTGGGAGGTATGCATTAGCAGTGCCCTCTAGTGATCAAATTCTAATTAGATTTCCTGTTAGATTCTTATGGAGAGGAAAGTCAGGAAAGTCAGAGACATACAGTTCTCCATAGAATGTGATAGAAACTGCCTGTCACTTCCTGTCAGTTAGAACTATCAGGAAGTAAACACAGTAAATTCACTTCCTGTCAGAACTATCAGGAAATAAACACAGTAAATTCACTTCCTGATTATTTAAACTGCTATAATTTTTGAATAAAACATCTGACAGTGATGGGAGTGACCTTGTTTTATTCAACAGGAAATGCTCTATAAAATATGTGTTTTCATAAAAAAAAAGTTTACTGCTCCTTTAAATTAGTTACAGGGATAGTCTACTAGCTGGTGCGAACCCAACTTTTCTGTGTTGTATAGGTTTTCTTCCATAGACCTTGCTTTTTCCATAGCCCTCGTTTAGTTTCTTTTCTCTTTTTATCTTTCTTCCTTTGTTCCTATTCCCTTTTAAAAATTATCCTGAACTAGAACCTAATTATGTCTGTGGGATATAAAAGAATCAATCCTCCGCATCTGAAGGAGTTTACTCACATTTGGGATTACAACAGGAGGCTGTTAGTGCCTCAGGACCATGTTAGTATTATTCTGGGCCAGAGAAGAGTCTTATATCCTGCACTTAGTTTAGTTTAATCTGTTTTATATATTAAGGAACGTTCCTTCCATTGTGGGTTGTCGGAATATTGATGCCCCTTGAAGAGCGGTATTTACTCAGGAGAATAGTTCCATCTAATGCTAAACTTGCCTCTGTACAATGTGAGTAGAATTTTAATGGGTGCTGCGGTGAAGGTGTATGAACTATCTGAACCACTCTTGCGCTCAGATTGTGTGCACTTCTCTTTCTGCTTCATTGGATATAACGGACAGAACTGTAATTACATGAAGACACCAGAAGAGAGTGCTCTACAGACCCGCTTGTCTCCAACAGCCAAAGGATCACCCGTAGTACTTATAAAAAATCATACTTTAAAAGATTTTTATATGGAAACAATAATCAATATAGATACAAGTGGACTACATGAATACGATTCTCTTAATGCGTTTCGTACTTAGCACTTAGAGCCTATGATTACGTACTAAGTACGAAACGCGTTAGGCAAATCTTATTCATGTAGTCCACTTGTATCTATATTGATTAATTGCCCTGAGGAAGGTCCAGCAAAGGACTGAAAACGTTTGGCAGATCTTTATGATGCCACAATAACGAGTATCTATTCCTTTTCCAATACAAGCGTGCTGTTTCTTGCTGCAACTGGGGATTCTCAGGCTGAGTACATTTATGTTACTATACTTATGGGACGTGCACCTTCATACTTGTTTATTTTTTAACATTGTCACCTTAATTTTAGTGTGTGCCAGTGCCTTACATTGTGATTAATAGATTTTGATATGGATTTTTAATAACTACTATGGGCGATCCTCTGGCTGTTGGAAACAAGCAGATCTGTACAGCATTCTCTTCCAGTGTCTTCATGTTTGCTGAAACCTTTGCCTGAGGTTGGAGAGGGTGCCCCGGACCCACGATTGCCTTCGGGCTTTGTTGAGTTAATTGCTTATGTTATAGAGCTGAAAGAGCGATGTGTAGCAGTAGCGTCTGCTTGTTTTATAATATTATGCATGAGAGAATTATAATAATATCTTGCAAAAATCAGAAACTTTGCACATGCAAGGTTATACACATGTAAAACCACAAATGCTCGTAAGCACTAATGCGCATGCTTGCTTACACACATATGCATAAACATAACTTCACTGCACAGAAGGTGATGATTACTCAATATAAAAAAATATTAATTTACCTAACATTTTTAATCAAATATACAAATAATTCGATTAATCATAGCAGCCCTAAATTACTTGCATCAACACTCAAATGAAACCAATATAAATACAGGATTTCCCTTAGCTCTGGGAATCTACATTTTTTGCATTGAAGAAAATCTCAGTGGCGCCCTAAGAATCAAACATTTTAACTCCCTGGACGCTAGCAAGGTCTCCGATAAACATCTTAGAAGGGTTAACTTTCTATCAATGTCAAGCTTATTAGAGTACTATTTGGTATCCAGAATGTAAGACTAAATTATTAGGTTAAAATGAACTGAGTAACATAGACCAGGAAGTTGTATCTGATCATAATAGTTTCCAAGAAGGGGCTAACAAAACATAACCAAAATGTTTCAGTCTTCCATTGGTAGCCACTGAACCACACAAACACTGTCTGTCACCCCAGCCTTGTTCTACTAGTAGTCACAGAACCACATGTACACTGTCTGTCACCCCAGCCTGGTTCCACTGGCAGTCACAGAAACACACATACCCTGTATGGCACACCACTCTTGTTTCACTGTCCACTGGTAGTCACAGAACCACACATACACAGTGTGTGACACCCCCAGCCTCTTCCCACTGGTAGTCATAGAACGGCACATTCATGGTCTGCCATCCCAGCATTGCTACAATGTAAGTCACAGAAAAGAGGATTTTAGTCTTGCCTGTTAAATCCTTTTCTCTTAGACCATATAGGTTACTGGTAACTTTGGGTAGGCGATCTGCCCCTTTAAGTAGGCAGGAACAATTCTAGAAGTTAATGCAGGGGTGGAGCCTCCCTTCCCTCCTTGGCTGCAGTAGCCAATCAGCTCCAGTAAGATTTGAGACACTAACTATTTACTAGATTGCAAGAAGGGAAAGAAGACTCCTGTGAGCATGAACCCGAAGGACCCCCACAGTCTGCCACAGGAGAGCCAAGCATGGTCCCTTGACAGGGTGGGAGACCAGTAACCTGTATGGACTAAGAGATAAGGATTTAACAGGTAAGACTAAAATCTTCTTTTCTCTGTCGTCCAATATAGAATACTGGTAACTTTGGGATGTCCAACCACTGAGTTTCCCAGAGGCAAGAAGTAAGGCAAGGACCAGGCGCAAGGCCCCCAAAGTCACCAGAGCATATATGAACCATCAGATCAAAGATAACAAATGAAGTGTCAATGGAACAGGGGTAACAACACCCCGGGAACTGTTACACAGCACACTGAACTAGAGCCAACAGGGCTCAAAAGAGAAGGAGCACTGAGGAATCGAAAAAGATCCTAGACAGGCAAGACTGCCTCCAGGATCTTCCTCCCAAAGCTGGCATCAGCCGATGCCAGCACGTCGACACGGTAGTGCTCCGAAAAGGTGTGCACAGACGACTATGTGGCAGCCTTGCACAACTGATCAGCAGAGGCCTGATTCTTGTAAGCCCAAGAAACCCCAATGGATCTTGTAGAATGAGCCGTGACCCGAAAGGGAACAGGCTTCTTTCTTCGCTCGCAAGCCTTGCGAATAGTCGACTTAATCCAAGATGCAATGGTCACTTTGGATGCAGGCCTCCCTGCCCTGGGACTTTCAGGGATGACGAACAGCGTGTCAAACTATCGAATGGATGTGCGATGTACATAAACCTTGACACAACGCACCACATCTAACAAGTGGAGATCCCTCTCCTTGTCAGAGGTAGGGTCAGGGCAGAAAGGAAGCACCACAATCTCCTGATTAATGTGGAACTCAGACACCAACTTCGGGAGAAATTCCTGCGAAGTGCGGAGCACCACCTTGTCCTTGTGAAACACCAAAAAGGGTGGTCTGCAAGAGAGCATGCAACTCCGCGACACTGTGAACAGACACGATCGCCAGGAGAAAGGCCATTTCCCACATCAGCAGGCGTACAGGAATAGTAGCCAAGGACTCAAAGGGAGGGCGCTGAAGGATGCCCAAAACCAAGTTAAGATCCCACTGAGGAGCGGGAGTCTTGAAAACAGGATGAGTATGAGCAACGCCCTTGAAGAAAACCTTGACATCAGGAAGAATAGCAATGCACCTCTGAAAGAAAACAGAGATAGCAGAAGTCTGGACCTTAAGGGAACTCAAACTGAGACCCTTATCCACACCATCCTGCAAGAAGGCCAGGACCGTAGGCAGATGAAAAATCTGAGACAGGTCCCTATCAGCACACCAAGAGAGAAAGGTCGACCAGACACGATGATAGGCCTTAGAAGAAGCAGGTTTGTGGGCACTAAGCATAGTAGCCACCACACCAGAAGAAAAACCCTTCTTCTTCAGTATTGAGGATTCAATTTCCAAGCCGTCAAAGCTAGACGATGAACATCCTCCTTCCACAGGTAACCCTATAGAAGAAAATCCAGACAGCAAGGGAGCCGGAATGGCTCTGCAACTGATAGATCCAGAAGCTCTGGAAACCAAGCCTGCCAAGGCCAGTACGGATAATGACTGGACAGTGCTCCAGTCTCAGTTTCCTTATCACCCTGTGCAACATGGGAATGGGAGGGAAGATGTAAGCCAGAGGAATTAACCAAGGAATGGACATGGCATCCACCGCTAGAGCTAGAGGATCCCTCCAGCGAGAGCAGAATGTCAGAATCTTCTGGTTGTGTCTTTTCGCCATCAGGTCGATACATGGAAGACCCCACCTCTGAACAATGAGGTTGAACACCTCTGGGTGCAGTTCCCACTCTCCGCTGTCCACAGTGTGTTGACTAAGGAAGTCTGCTATGACGTTGTCTACGCCAGGAATGTGAACTGCGGATATGGCAGGAACATGTTCTTCTGCCCAGGACAAAATAGCCTTGACCTCTAACCAAGCTGCGAGACTTCTTGCTCTGCCTTGCTTGTTGATGTAAGCTACTGCCGTGGCGTTATCGGACTGGACCCGGCAGTCCTCCAGCTGGGGTGTCCAGTGATGAAGGGCATGAAATATAGCACGAAGCTCCAACACGTTGATGGGAAGGAGAGATTCCACCGGAGACCACCGTCCCTGAGCATTCAGGTGTCCCAACACCGCTCCCCAGCCTGATAGGCTGGCATCCATCGTCACCGTGGTCCAGAAGGACACCAGAAAGGGCTTGCTCCTTCCGCATATTGGAGAGGCTGAGCGACCACAACATACTCAGTTCCACATGAAGAGGGAGGGACACAGACATCTTCAGGAGATCCAGCTGACCCTTGCACACCTGGATAACAAACCTCTGGAGTTCCCTGGTGTGAGCCATGGTGAACGGAACCTTTTATGGTGGAAATGAACTTCCACACTAGAGATGACAACTTCCTGGCTGGAACTGGATAGTGAGCCAGAACAGCAGAAACCCTATGGGCGATCTGGTGAGCCACCTCGTCTGTGAGAAACACCATGCTCTGCTGAGTGTCGAAGAGAAGGCCCAGGAAGACCAGACAGTGGGATGGGACAAGATCCGACTTGTCCATGTTGAGGATCCACCCGTGATGGGTGAGTGCATGAATGCAATCCTGAACCTGCTGATGAAGAAGTTCTGGAGAAGGGGCTTTCAGAAGCAGGTCGTCCATGTATGGAGTGACTCTGATGCCAGTTCCATGGAGGATGGACACTAAGGCTCCCAGGACATGACTGAAGACTTAAAAAGGTGTAGTCAAACCAAAGGGAAGAGCAGAAAACTGAAAATGCCCTTGGTCGCATGCAAATCTGAAGCACTGCTGGCTCTCTGGATGAATGGCGATGTGCAGATACGCATCCTGAAAATCCAGAGAAGCAAGGAATTCCCCCGGGGACATAGCAGCAATCACTGTCCTTAGGGACTCCTGGTGATAATGAGTCTTGATCACAAAGGAATTAAGATCCTTCAGGTCCAAAATTGGACGACAGCTGCCATCCTTCTTGGAAACCACAAATAAGTTTGAGTAAAAACCCAAACCCCTGTCCTGAACGGCAACTAGTTCCAGAACCTCCTTGTCCAGAAGGGCCTGGATAACACCGTTGAACAAACAGTGTTTCTCTACGCCCTGAGGCGTGTGAGAAGGGAAAAAACGGAAGGGAGGAAGAGAGATGAAAGGGATTCTGTACCCTTCTGCCACCACCTGCAAAACCCATGGGTCCACCACTGAGTCCTCCCATATGTTAGTGGCACAGATGGCCACCCACAGCAGAATGGGGACCTGGGTTCGGCGAGTCATGCCGAAGAAGGCTTTGAAGCCTTGGGCTTGGTGGAGGCCTTAGGCCTCCATTGTTGTTTGGGCTTGGAGGACGAATGCGGAGCTGAGGGAACCACCCGGTTCGCCGGACATGTCTCAGTCTGGAAGGAACGAAAAAGCCGATCACGCTTGATAGGCGCCTTCTTCCTAGAGACCATAGGTAGAAGGGTACTCTTTCCCCCTGTGGCCTCACTAATCAGATCCTTAAGTTCTGGCCCAAAAAGAGAAGTGCCCTGAAAGGGCAACAAGAGCAAAGCTTTCTTGGAAGCAGTGTCAGAAGACCATATCTTGAGCCAAAGAGCTTGTCTGGCAACCACAGACATGGTGGAAACCCTTGCCACCAAACAGATGGCATCAAACAAGGCAGCAGATACATAGTGCTGGGCCTCAGAAATGCTGGAAAGTAGCCGCAACATATCAGCAGTAGGAGCTCCCTGACGGACAGCAAGAGTGAGCTGTTCAGTCCAAACCGCAATGTCCCTATTCACCCAGGCCGCAGCAAACGCTGGACGTAGGGAAGTACCAGTGGTGGCAAAAATGGACTTGAGGGAGGCCTCAAGTTTCTTGTCAGTCCAGTCTTTAAGAGCAGAAGCATCAGCAAATGGCAAGGCAGTGGACTTAGAAAGCCTAGAAACAGGTGCATCCACCTTGGGGGTATGAACCCACTGAGCACGCGCCGCATCAGAAAAGGGGTAAAGCTTGGCACATTTCTTGGAGACAGAAGGTTTTCTGTCCGGAGACTTCCACTGATCAGGCACTAAACGGTCAAAAGTGGGGTTAGGTGGAAAACAAGTATGGGGCCTCTTAGGCTCCTGAAATACATCAGAGGGGTCCGAAGAAACCTCTTGAACCAATGGAATGTTTAGAGTGTTTAAAACGGCCCGGATCAGGCCCTCAGCCGAGGGATCAGGATCAACCTCAAAGGGGTCCCCAAAGAACTGAGGGGAGCCCAAAGCAGAACATTCTTCATCGTCAGAATCCACCAACAGTTCCTCTTCAGAGGAATATGATACATCAGGTACTCCCTGCGGAAGATCTGACAGAAGTAGGGGTCTGTCAGGAGCAGAAGACCCCCTGTAACTGGGATGAAAAGAGTTGTAATGTAGACCTAAGGTCTCTAGTAGCAGCCGTAAACTCTTGCACCCAAACTGGCTCTACTGCATGGCTGGAGGTTCCTGGGGGAGACTCAGGGACAGCAGAACATGCTGGGTATAAATGGCCAGAGAATTCTCTAGGTAACCCTGATTGACATGAGGAGCAATGTGCAATGGGGGACACAGAAGCCTCAGCATCCTTAGTCTTAGGTCTAGCCCCAAGATCCAGCGGATTAGACATTCTCACAGTGTCAAAACGTTCAAAGTATAAGGTATCCCCCAAATACAGTGTGTAGGATTAAACGTTCACCCCAGAAATCCCTACAATACATTACTAAAACCTGTCACTAGACCCCATAAACTCTGAACCCAGTAGGGAAAGTACCAACAACCCCAAAGAAACTTGCTCCAAAACACTCAACAGACATACAGATAAACCCAATGAGTGCAGGAGTGTGAAATAGGAACTCCAAAGGTTTAACCCCTGTTCGGAGGGGCACTGTGGGACATGTGGACCTCAGCACTCAAAGGGTTGCTCACCTTTCCTGCAGATCTTCTGTCTTCAGATTACCATGTATTAAGAAGAAGCCTCAGTGGGCAACTCCTGAGGAAAGAACTTGTAACCAAGATTTTCCCCCCAGGGCTTAAGGTCCACCAAAGCACCTGGATACTGAGCTAGCCACATCTAAGGGCATTGTCAGTGATGGTAATCTGCCTAATGGTGGTATTCCATATCTAACAGAAAAATAAAAATTAGCTAAAACTATAGCAGAACTGTTCTCTTGCCTGTATCTTCATCCGAGGAACAAATCTTACTGGGGCTGATTGACTAGCTGCAGCCAAGGAGGGAAGGTAGGCTTCACCCCTGCATTCACTTCTAGAATTGTTCCTGCCTACTTAAAGGGGCGGATTGCCTACCCAAAGTTACCAGTAACCTATAGTGGATGACAGAGAAACACACATTCACTGTCTCTCACCCCAGCCTTGTTCCACTGGCAGTCACAGAAACGCACATATCCTGCCTGCCATCCCAGTCTTGTTCCACTGTCCACTAGTAGTCACAGAACCACACATATACTGTCTGACACCCCCAGCCTTGTTCCACTGTCCACTGGTAGTCACAGAACCACACATATCCTGTCTGCCATCCCAGTCTTGTTCCACTGTCCACTGGTAGTCACAGAACCACACATATCCTGTCTGACACCCCCAGCCTTGTTCCACTGTCCACTAGTAGTCACAGAACCACACATATACTGTCTGACACCCCCAGCCTTGTTCCACTGTCCACTGGTAGTCACAGAACCACACATATCCTGTCGGCCATCCCAGTCTTGTTCCACTGCCCACTGGTAGTCACAGAACAACAGATACACTGTCTGGCACCCCAGCCTTGTTCCACTGTCCATTGGAAGTCAAAGAAACACACATCCACTGTCTGTCACCTCAACCTTGTTTCACTGTCCACTGGTAGTCACCAAAGAACACATACACTGTGTGACACCCAGCCTTGTTCCACTGTCCACGAGTAGTCAAAGAACCAAACATACACACATACACTGTCTGTCACCCCAGCCTTGTTCCACTGCCCACCATGACTTACGTTTGTTCTGTGGAACCATTTTGACTTCTTCGTTTACCCTGGGGTTCCACGATACACAGTTTGAGAGCAACTGCCTTAGCTCTTTCTTGCTGCTTTTACAGCTTATTCTGCATAAAATCATGCTTCTTTCAAAGGGGCACATTTATGAACCCAAAAGTGGAAACATTATGGAGCAAGATAACTGCACTCTATTAATCAAAGAAAACAAAAACAATTACTTTATATGGGACCATTCCTTTGATAATACAGAGCAATTGGTTTGCTTAAAAATTGTTGTACTTTTGTATTGATAAATGTGACCCAAAGTCTTTATTCACTGACATCAATCTGCAATTGCATTCATTGTATGTCACACATACTTAATCCAGCAGGGGGAGCTGCGATAAAGAAAATACATTTCTCAGCTCGCTCCAAAAAACAAACAAAAAAACCCCAGCAAGGACACGATAACGCGGAGGTTCTGCTAGGGTTGCCACCCAGCCGGTATTTTACCAGCAGGCCGGTAAAAAATTGGCTTCTGTCCAATGTTAAGTCTATGGAGGGAATGCCATGGCCGGTATTTTTTTAAAGAAAAGGTGGCAACCCTAGGTTCTACAGAAAAACGGTGTAAAACCACACCATTGCCTATACACCTTGTGTAATACATACTGTTAAACAACACGTAAGAGGAAAGAAACACTTGAAAACACCCCCAGATCACTGTCCTTGGTGAAGGGAGGAGAAGTCAACTTTTAAAGAAGTCAGCTTTTTTAGGAAAACTAAGACTTTTCAAGCTGAGTAAAACAAGGGTACTACTGCTGGTGACAGATGTTTTATTCAAAAGTTGTAACACTTCAAATCTGTTCTTCTCTCTGGAAACAGGGATCCAGAGAGCCTACTTCCTGAGCCTTCAGGCTGACAGGAAGTGACACAGCAGTTCCTATTACATTCCATGGAGAACTGTTGTCAGTGACTCACCTCTCTCATTGAATGCAACAGAATAAGTATCTGATATATGGACACTACAGGGCAATTTTATTGTAAAAAAAACACTTTAAAGTGGGGTGGGTAAAGGAATACCCTACAGCTACTGCTGAACTACAACTTCGATCACCACCCCAGCCACTGGATTCGATTTTAGGACTCTAACATAAAATGACACATTTTTACAAATGACTGCTGTAAATACAATATTTTTAAAATTATATAACCCAATTCCATTTTTAAGTGTTAATGTTCCTTTATATAGAGGGAGTGACCTCTTAGCATCCTCGCTGCCTCCGCTCTGCTGTCTGGATGAGAATCCCGGTCACCATCAGACATCTGACTCAGTTCATCAATCCCTTCCGAGCTGTCTATAATGTCATCTGGTAGGCTGTTGTCCATGCTTTCTCTAGGAAGCTTCCTCCTTAGTTCGGCCAAGTTACGGTGCCTTTCACTAGGCAGGTGAACTGTGAGTGGCCCTTCCTGGTTCTCCTGGTACCTCCCGTAAATGACTTGTCTGGACCCATCGGGCCAGGTATGGGAGGAGCTGAACACTCGAGGCGGATTCCTCTGTCGAGTGGGTTCTTGGTGACCAAACTGCAAGCAGAGAGCAAGAGGAAGACACATTCATAGACAATGAGGCAGATTTACATAGAACTGGTGTATTTCCGGGGCAAACCAATTGCACCATAAAAATCCCCATTGATTTAACCCTTTGAATGCCAGAGGGGTATGCAACGTAGACCTAGCTAGTATTCAAGGGGTTAAAATCACCATTTAAATAAATCAGGTGTTTTATTTGTCCTTTATGACGGAATTCGTTTTGATCCAGGATTACAACATTACCTTTTAGTACATCAGCTCCAATTAGTGCTCAACGGAGCGGGCTCAGTCAGTCCCTGATTGGTCCCTAGAATTATTCTCTTTTTTTTTTTTTTGCTCAAAGGCTCCTTAACCCTTTAAGGGCTAGAAGGTTGTACAAAACAATTCAAAACTATGCATTACACACCCCTCTGGCCTGATCCTTAAAGTGTTAAAGTAGAACGACGGGTGATTTTGAAAGAGCTTTGGAAATCATCTTATGTTACATTAGTTATTCTTTATTTTAAACTACAGGAGATACAAAGCTTTATTTGTCACTTTATGTGCATTACCCAGTACTTCCTGGTACTGGAAGTGGCAGTTGGGAGGGTGAGCGGGGTGTTAGCATCTGGCTGGTAGGAAGTGGCAGTTGGGAGACAGAGTGGAATGTTAGTATATGACTGGTAGGAAGTGGTAGTTGGGAGGGAGAGTGGAATGTTATTATCTGGATGGTTGGGAGTGGCAGTTCTGAGTGTAAGTGGAATGTTAGTATATGACTGGTAGGAAGTGGTAGTTGGGAGGGAGAGTGGAATGTTATTATCTGGATGGTTGGGAGTGGCAGTTCTGAGTGTAAGTGGAATGTTAGTATATGACTGGTAGGAAGTGGTAGTTGGGAGGGAGAGTGGAATGTTATTATCTGGATGGTTGGGAGTGGCAGTCTGGAGTGTGAGTGGAATGTTAGTCAATAACACACCAGGCTGTGCCAGGCACAACTGCCTAATCTGCATAACCTGACAAATAATTAAGTCAAAATATCCCCTAAACTATGGTTTTAAATAAGGTACTGCTAACATAAAAACATGGGATTTTGAAAGCCATTTGAAGTCATTATAAATTGTTAGTTCAACTTTAAAGCAGAACTACCACCATAGGTAAAGTCAACCTTCTATGATTAGGCAGGTGGCGATTAGCTTAATAATAGTTATATTACTTCTCAGAATGACACCATTCTACAGAAATCCTTAATCTTCCTAGACTGGAAGCCAGGCATCAGAGCAGACATCTTGTCTGTGCGCCTGCGCCGTTAGTACCAGTCTTCATTAAAAAAGTATTGCAACGTGCTGAAAGGCACTGGAAGGGACTGACGGCACAGGCGCGTAGACTGAGCTAACCTGGCCGTCAGTCTCGAAAGATTAAGGATTTCTGTAGAATTGTGTCATTCTGAGAGGTAATATAACTATTATTAACCCTTTGAGTGCCAGAGAGGTACGCAACGCATTGCAAAGCACTCAAAGGGTTAAGCTAGTCTCCACCTGCCTAATTATTGCAGCGCGACATTAACTGTGGTGAAAGTCCCGCTTTAACTAGCAGTGTGGAATTGTCAAGGCGCCCTGAATAATTTATAGGTCGTTCGTCATAGGTGTATCGAAGGGTACAAATACATTAAAAAATATTTTATGTCAATTTTATCATGACAAAAACAAGCACATTGTTTGTAACAATTTTACATAATTATACTTAAAAATGTGGTAATTTGTCTGTCCTGCAGCTGTTAGTTGCTACAGCTCACATCATTCCCTATACCCACCGCTGGCGAGTAAGGGATGTTGGGAGTTGCAGTCCCCAATGGCTGAAGCCCCAACAATTGACTTACCCCTGCATTAGAAACAACATTCACATTTTTGTCAGTCTTAAAATGGAACTTTCAGGCATATTAAAGTGCCTCTCCAAATCATTTTTCACTCAGCATTAAGCATATCAATACATGTATTATCCTGAGTAAGTCTGGCATTATGTAGAAAGCCAACTTTTTCAGAGACTCACGGCAGATGACAGGGCAGACATCTTGTGAAAGAGGCATCTGTGCTCCTGTGCTGTCCATTCCTGTCTCCTCTATGATTGGTAAGGTGGAGTTTATTGTTACAGATTACTCTACGTCAAGATACCTGCCGGTGAGTCTTGTTACATTTCTAAATAATGCTGACTTACTAAAGATAATAATAAGTACTGATATTTTTTGATATTTGTGACACTTTTTTCCAGCATTGTGTTTTAAATAGACTACTTCATAGAGATGATATTGGACAAATTAGGGGTAAAAAGTGATCTTAAATCTGTCACTAAAAACTAAATTTTTTATGTTTCAACTGAACATGCCCACAAATTATATCAAAAAATGTATTTGTTGCATTTGGCAAAGAGAAGGGATTTTTTCACATCAAACACCTTATATTATATATAAATTATATATATATATATATATATATATATATATATACAGGGCTTAAAAGTAAAGTTGAAGTCCTTTGCTACTAGCAGACCTGAAAAGTTACTCGCCACTGCAAGACATAACATAAACACCAGGGCTGAATTTCTACTTGCTAGGGCTAAATTTTCACTCGCCATTGGCTAGTGGCGAGTGGAAATTTTGAGCCCTATATGATTATCGCTATGAGAACAATAATTTGGGGGGCACTTTAATATGCCTGAAAGTTCTGCTTTAACAGAGAAAAAGTGCGCAGTAAGCTGTTGGCCATGGCACACCACACTACCATGGTACCCTGATAGAGAACGGATGCGTTTGATGTTAAAGCCATTCCAATATCATATCCAACAGGTATATTTATTAAAGGTGAGCCCTCTCTAGCAGTGAGGCCCCATTTAACCCTTTTAGTGCCAGAGGGGTGTGCAACGCATTGTACGCACTGAATGCGTTATCCATTTGAGTGCCAAAGCAATGAAGTGCATACCCCTCTGGCACTCAAAGGGTTAAACCAATGTGAAATTTGTATTTGTTCCCCATGGTACAATTGGTTTGGCCCCAAATCTCTGCACTTCTCTTAGTACATCAGTCTAGCTGATTTCTTTACTCCAGATGGCTGGGAACATCAAGGGAGATTTATCAAAAAACATTCGTATTACTTTTTAAGGAAACGATCTTAAGTCACGGCAACTGGAAATAACGTCAGCGGTGATATATAAATGACTTAAGGCGTTTTTATAAATATGGCGTCATTACTCTGATGTTAACGCCTGGAATGCTTAAAGGGATAGTAATGTTTCAAAATAAATGCAGTTCCAAGTATTTTGTATGGATTTTGGGACATGTAGAGAGGTATTATCATTCTCTACCACGTGTAGTTCCAGAGTAATTGAATTGTAAATAGTTTCCCTCCCGCCCCTTTTACCTAGTGTAAGCCGCCTCCCCTCAGATGTGGAATCTGGTGTCTTGACCGGACAGCTTGCAGCAAGGGACAATCTTCTTACTGTGATCATCCTTGAAGGAGGAGGGCAGGTTTTTCCTTATGCTAACTGAAGATTGTCCCTTCCTGTGATCCATCCGGATGGCCTTACTGTGCAGCTTTACATAGGTAAAAGGGGTGGGAGGGGACACTATCATTCACTTATTCTTGAACTATATTTAATAGAGAAGGATAATATCGCTCCACGTGGTCCAAAAACTATAAAGAATAATCAGAGCTGCATTTGTTTTGAGTCATTACTACCCATTTAAGGACAGCATATACCTGGCGTTAAGATTCTGGTGAAAATTCTGTCGCAAAATTATTGCAAATAGTGACATTCCTTTATAAATTTCCTGCACAACTTTTTACAAATGTAGTTAAAAAAAACAACTTTACCACATTGCGTACAGCCCTCCTATAGGGCGCTTTTAATTTTATAACTATGGAAGACACTGTCACAGCCATTTTAACCCTTCTTGTTTGGTTAAAGGTTATCTATCACCCCTATACATGTTGGTCTAAAAAGTTAGTTTATATAGTGACTCAATGTTATAACGTTTTCAGTTTTTTAATAAAATCTCTATTTTGATGAAATGAAACGAGTAAATGTTGCCCTGAGCCTTACTTCTATACAGACTGCAGTTACTAGCTCTGTACTGCAGTCTGTCACTCTTCCTCTTCTCCCCTCCCTCTAGCCAGCCTCCTCCAATGACGTTGGCTTTCAACATGTAAGCTGGAGCACTCTATGGCCAATGAGAGCAGGAAATGGGCATCCCGCAGACTCCACCTGTTGTTAGAATACAATTCTCATAATTCTCAGCCATGTGCTTGGAATTGTAGTCCAACAACAGCTGGAGACCACATAATGCTATTCCCTGGATAAGAAGGAACTTTGGTTCTGTGCAGATCATAAAGTGGGTGTGTGGGGGGGGGCATGGTCCTCTTGGCGTGCCCCTTTCCGCTGCCTATGATGCAATCATTATACATGACCAAATACATTACCAAAATTACAATAAAACCTCATTCAACATTCACTTTACGTAGATACCAGGATCCCCTAATTGGTATTCTCAGAAGGATTACACACTCTCAGAAGGACACACGTTCACTCTGAGGTTCTCCAGGAAGGTGCGCAGAGAGGACTCCAATTCAGAGCGACCCGCTCCGTATCAGCCGTGGCACATTCGGGCAGTCTGTACTGTGCATGACTGCAGAGCAGGCAGTCTCTACTGCATATGACGGCTTCTGACAAACATCCTAGTGAATTATTATATAGGATAAGCCCTTAGCCCCATGTCTGTCCTTTAACCCAGCCATACCCATTTGAACGCAAGAAGGTTATATCCAGTGTATTTTTGTGGGTGATTTTTTACATTTTAGACTTGGGAGGAGGGGGGTGCTGGGGGATGCCAAGTATGGATCCACCCCTGGGTACTCCCACTACTGTAGGGTGCCCTATCCAATCGTTATTGTAGTTCACACTACAAAGTGGTGAAACTGTTAATATCACAGTCCATGGAGAACTGTAGCCAATGTCTCCCCTCTCCCATGGGATGCAACACAATAACTGCACACCAGGGAAACTGTCTGCACACTAGGAATAGTTCTAAAGTGGAACTGTCACTTTGTAATGAGCAGGTGATTTTGAAAGAGCTATATAAATAACCTATATTTATGTTAGCAAATTATAATTTTAATCAAGAGTTTATTATATATTTAGCTTTATTTGTCAGGTTATGCAAATGGACTGGTACTGGCTTGCAGGCAGAGGCAGGTGAGAGGAAGAGCAGTGTGGAATGTTATCATCTGGCTGGCAGGCAGAGACAGGTGAGAGGGAGAGCAGTGTGGAATGTTATCATCTGGCTGGCAGACAGAGGCAGGTGAGAGGGAGAGCAGTGTGGAATGTTATCATCTGGCTGGCAGACAGAGGCAGGTGAGAGGGAGAGCAGTGTGGAATGTTATCATCTGGCTGGCAGACAGAGGCAGGTGAGAGGGAGAGCAGTGTGGAATGTTATCATCTGGCTGGCAGGCAGAGGCAGGTGAGAGGGAGAGCAGTGTGGAATGTCAGCATCTGGCTGGCAGGCAGAGGCAGGTGAGAGGGAGAGCAGTGTGGAATGTTATCATCTGGCTGGTAGGCAGAGGCAGGTGAGAGGGAGAGCAGTGTGGAATGTTATCATCTGGCTGGTAGGCAGAGGCAGGTGAGAGGGAGAGCAGTGTGAAATGTTAGAATCTGGCTGGCAGGCAGAGGCAGGTGAGAGGGAAAGCAGTGTGGAATGTTAGTATCTGGCTGGCAGGCAGAGGCAGGTGAGAGAAAGAGCAGTGTGGAATGTTATCATCTGGCTGGCAGACAGAGGCAGGTGAGAGGGAGAGCAGTGTGGAATGTTATCATCTGGCTGGCACACAGAGGCAGGTGAGAGGGAGAGCAGTGTGGAATGTTAGTATTTGGCAGGGATGCCAACCAGTATTGTCTAATATATGTATGTATACATAAACTGACAATAAACAAAGCTAAATATCTCAAATTATAATCTGATATAAAAAAATGGCTAACATAAATAAAAGTGATACAGTCTTTCAAAATCATCCATTTTTTACAGTGACAGTTCCATTTCAAAATTAACAATGTTGGCTTAAGCTATAATAACTTTGGAATAAAGCATCTTCCAGCAGTGCACTTACCCTTGTTTTAGTCAGCTGGAAAACCCCTACAATGTATGTTTTTTCATGATAAAATTTGAATGCTCCTTTTACATGGAGTGAATTATCTTTACAGCAGACCTTACAGAGAATGGCGTACCTGTGACTTGGGGGTCTGAGAGCTGAGCAGGAAGTAGGTCAGGTATCGATCCAACAAAGGAGAAATATCCTGCTTTAGGTTGAGTGGAAGCTTTTGCTGCTGAGAAGAGGAGTCTATTGGTGCTGATGACAGTCGAGGTCTGAAATACTGAAGCTGATCAGATGACCCGGCCCATCTCTGGCCCGAGGGCTGACCAGCTCCGGTTAGACGCTGAAGTGTCCGTCCAGGAGTGTGAGACATAGGGGACCTTAGATAAAGCCAAGAAAGAGTCACAAAATGCAAAGAGGTAAACGTTAAGAAATTATACAATACTAGTTGAAGAGCCCGTTACACGGGCCACAGTGCCACTGCCAACCGGTCACAGGGCAGTCATGTTCAGTAGAGACTACCCGGACACTCCGTATCAGCCACAGCGCGGGCAGTCTCTACTGTGCATGACTCCAGCACCCGCAGCAGGCTGTACTGCACATGACTGCGTTGTTACACACGTTTTAGCGAATTATTATATAAGGATGTTACTATTGATGACAGATTGTTTCACAAGTAAATAGGACATCGTTCCAGTCATCCAGTCAGGACAGTACTTTTATTACCCACTTGGGGCTCCACCCTCTTCCCCTCCAATTGAAGGCAAACAATGGCGTTCAGCCTTCTGACTCTGCTCATTACCTACATTACGACATGTCTCGAGACATTTGGACACTACCCATCCCAGCCCTGTGTGTGTGTTGTTGCAGACGCCAGGGACAAAAATGTTCCTAAGTTTATAAACAGATCTAAATGTATTAGCTCCTTAGATGACATATTAAAAGCGGGACATACAAAAGTGACGAGACCCATCAAGCACGAACAAGGTAAAGTGTTTTGTTCTTAGGCATGGTAGCCTCTCACTGTCCTGGAAAAAATATATAGAAATATCCCAACGGTGGAGAGCTCCAGGGTTAATATAACTTAGGCTGGAAATAAAGATATAATTTTATATAGTAATATTATCACAATAGAACTGCAAAAAATAGCTGCAATAATGTATATAAATATACTATACAAGCTTGTATCGTTGTATAGAAAATATAGGTGAGATAATAGGGAAATCCAAAGGATGTTCATGCTTGATTTTTTTTCCCTGAGGAAGCAGACAGAGTCTGCGAAAATGTTCGGGAGATAGTCAGGCTATTTGCCTCAAAGTACCGGGTCTCCTCCACGCCCCCTGCTAGATTGCCTCCGCCCCTGACAGGCCCGCATACCAGCCCGCTTGGCGTCTTGAACGCACCTCACCACGAGGTTTTCTATCCAAACCGGTAGTGCATATGCTGCTACTATATATCCAACTTTATATTGAATTAACCCTAAGAGACACACCATCGTGCGGACAGATTTTTTCCCTGAAATTTAACATCTGGAAGGAGACTATCTAAGTTAACAGCAGAAAGCATCCGGACCAGTACACAGGACGATGGGAGGACGCAGTTCGTTTGCTATGACGGGAGAGAGACCCGCTTGATGAGCATACAGCCCAAGAAGGGCTATTGTGAGTGCAACTTATTGTTACTTTGTTTTTAACTTATATTAAACTACTACACTTAGATTACTTTTTCTTCTTTTCTTGTCATGTGCGCTGTATTTTAAGTGGTCCCAGACCCAGCCTCACAATGTCCACTGATATTAATGGGCCTTTTAAACCTTTGAAGGGTAGAGGTCTCCAGAGCAATGAGAAACAGGTTAACACGTCACCTCCAGCTGAAGCCGTGTGTTCTGATCTAAGTGCAGACCTGCTGTGAATGGAGCTATCACATGACATTATACATTGTTATACGTGAACTGGCTTTTGCAGCTTTAAAAGGCAGCCCTCCAGCCATGAAACGCGTTAGCGTTTAAAGCCTTTCCTATTTCTATTTTGTTTTTTAAATACATTTTAATAAGTATACCTTCTGCCTGATCTATCTATTCAGAGTCTACAAACCATCTCAAGAACAGGGGAGATACCTGAACTGATCTCTCCGTATGTTCATTTGTCAGTAGACTTTGAGTCTTGACCACTTCTAAATGTGACTGTAATTTATCATATATTTATATGCAGTTATTTTGATGAACATGTTACACTATTGGAACCCCTCTTTTTTTGCTCTTTTCCCTTTAGGGTATCTTTACTGATCACATGACAATTGTTCTTTATGGACAGAACAGACAGACCGCACAGAACTGCTTCCTCCTGCACACACTCACTGGAGCTAAACCAGGTTTGGGCAACCCGAGGTTCTCCAGCTGGTCTGGGATGATGGGAATTGTAGTTCCCAACAGCTGGAGGGCCCATCCCTGAGCTAAACACAAAATAGGCAGTGTATAATGCAACACTGAACATTATATGAGTGGTTTGGTTTATACTAAACAATATTTATCTTTCTTCAAGTGGAATAAACACCTTAAAACAACCTGAATTCCTAAAAGGGCCAAGACAGTGCACATTTTTGGAATATGCCTCATTTTGGCCTGGTGTAATGATCGTATTATATTAAAGGGATAGTAATGTTTCACAAAAATAGGAGTTCTTATTAATCTTCATAGTATTTGGGCCATGGAGAGTGTTATTTCAATACTGTCAGAGTTGTAGTTCAAGAGTAATTCAATGATAAAGTATCCCCCACCCGCCCCTTTTACCTAGTGTAACACTGCTCAACTCAGATGTGGAGTCTGGTCTCCTGACCGGACAGGTCACAGCAAGGGACAGTCTTCTTACTGTGATCATAAGAAAAACCCTGCCCCCCTTGACAGTTTTTCAGGTTTCTCCAGAAGACTGTCCCTCTCTGTGATCCATCCGGACAGTCTTGCTGCTCTGAGGTGAGCAGTGTTACACTAGGTAAAAGGGGAGGAAGGGAGATACTTTATCATTCAATTACTCTTGAACTACAACTCTGACAGTACTGAAATAACACTCTCCATGGTCCAAATGCTATGATGATTAGTTGGAGCTGTTTTTATTGTGAAACATTACTATCCCTTTAACCCATTAAGGACTATGTGACGTGCTATGACCGTCATGGTCCTTATACCCTTAAGGACCAGTGACGTTCATAGCACGTCACGTACTTTTTACTTACAGCGTTCTACCGGGAGCACTGTAAGTAAAAACGGGGCCTAAAATTGATCGCTCCAAGACTGGAGCGATCTCTCTTAGGCCTCAAAGCGGCGCATCGGTATACGTAACAGGTCACGTGTACCGGCGCATCAGCAAGGATCAAAGAGGTCCTTAAGGGAAGGTAACTTCCCTGGACCGCAGGTCCTTAAGGGGTTAAAGAAGCATGGTTAGTACCAGTATGTAAATAGACTTGGGTAAGTTGGTGTGTCTCAGAATTGCTTCAACTTGCTCTTCCACATAAGCCCCTTTGATTTATCAGAGAGGTGTGCAAAGCAATCCCAAAATTACAATCCAGTCTTCTGTCTTCATCCTGCTTCCTGGATAGTGATCTGTGTACATTTACCTTTCCTCGTCCAGACTGTCCAGGGGATCCAGCGGTCTGTGCTGTGGGATTCTTCCCATTTCGTGAGCCATTACCCGCTGCGTCATATCGTCCCTCCATGACAACCCTGTGGAAACAGAAATGGTTCAAACCAGAGATCGCTAAACTTAAAGTGGAACTAACCCCTTATGACAAATTAGGCTCATTTGAAAGAGATTTTAATATCAAGTTAGTCATTTATTTAATTTAAAATAATAGTTTATGATTTATTTGTCGTTACTTATGTCTATGTTTATGCTAGTTAGGTCGTACTATTTGGAACAGCCTTGTGTCAGATATTGACATTCCACGCTGCTCTCCCTCCCGAATGCCACTCCTTTATGTTCTTCATTCATCCGGTCTACTTTTTTAGTAACTGGAGAGAGAATGTTCTTAAAGGGATAGTAATATTTAATATGCAAAAAAAATATATATTGTAGTGTTTATCTCCCTGAGTAAAACAAGTGTACTCCCACTGCTGAAAGGTGTTTTATTTAGGAGTCATTACAGCTCAAAGCTGATTTTTTTTAGGCGCAGTATCACAGTGGCCTGAAAATGTACAATGGTTTAGTCAAACTTACAGCGCAAATTAACTTACGGATTCTCACCAAATCTGGCAGTCAGCATGGCCCTGATGAGTATTTCTTTTTTTTTTTTTTTTTTTTAAAGCTAGTAAATGGGATCATACAACTAGAGATATTAGTGTTTAAAGTAAAAAAAAAAAAAGAAGAATGTATGGCCTTAATGTAACTGGTGCAGCGGTCCTTCCAGCTGATTGGCCGGGAGGTGCGAAAGCACACATCCCAGCCAATGGCTGTGAGGATATTGGAACAAGACTGCCCATATTTAAAGGCAGTCTGTTTTCACATTCCCTCATTGTAAAATGGGAATCGGCCCGTGAGGTAATAAATGGGGGGCTACGCTGCACTTCAGTTTCTCTGCCACCACAGCCACACACAGAGGCAGAGAAAGAGAAATGAACTGTATTATTGGTGCAAATTTTTTTTTATTTACATGGGCAAAATTTATTAAAGAGACATTAATGTCCCATAAAAATAGTTTCTAGTTTTGTAGAGCTTAAAATAATAAACAAAATGCAACAAACCTTATCTCTGAACCGCTATGGTTTGAGAGATATTCGCATTGAAAGTCCCCCCCTCCCCTTCTCCTGATGTCAGCTGTAAAGCTGACAGCAGGAGTTTCTTAGTCGTCCATCTAGAGGAGGCTCTGCAGTAGAGCCGAAATCGTGTTATTGCAAAAGAATTACTTCATTGGAAAGGTCTACAAAGTGTGCCTGGTTTGCAAGTACACTTACTTTGTAGACCTTTCCAATGAAGCAATTATTTTTAAATAACGTGATTTCAGCTCTGCTGCAGAGCCGCCTGCTGGTCCCCAGACCGGGATCTCCTGCTGTCAGCTAGACGCTGATGTCAGAAGAAGGGGAGGGAGGGGGAACTTTCAATGTCTATATCTCTCAAACCATAGCGGTTTGAGAGATAGGGTTTATGAGACATTAGTGTCCCTTTAATAACTTGAGGCATGTTTTGTACTGTTTAGCCCCACACGTATACATAGTTAAACCCTTTGAGCCACAGAGAGGTACACAGAGCATTGCTCTGCAATGCATTACATACCCCTCTGGCCCTCGAGGGGTTAAACTATGCACAAATGCGCAGCTTATTTTAAGGAAACATTTATTTACGGAATTTTTATTTTACAGCTACAAGAAGACGGAGTAAGAAAGAAGATGACGTAGGAAGAGAGAAAAAAAGAGGAACAAGAATGAAGACAGAAGGAGACGGACAGTGGATGACAGGTAAGTGTAACACAGGTAAGTTACGACTGGTGACAGTATGTCAGGCACCGATAGTTAGCTTTTTCCTTTGATGTTCCCATTATTACCGCTATTTAGCTGCGTTTGGGAACTTGACGCACAAAACGGATGTTTAGCTGCAAGACCTTTTCTGTGGCCCAATGTCCGCTGTGCTTTTAGCTGGTAGGGCAATCGAATACCTCGTTAGCACTTTTTTCTAACAGGCCGGTATCCAATTTTACCCTACCGGCTGTTTTACCGGGCTCAGCTGAATAGAGTCCTAAATGTGTATAACCTCACTACAATTTTAGGTGTTATTGTTCCTTTAACCCAATTAGTTGCGTACCCCACTGGCAATCAGAGGGTTAATAGTTAACCAGCTGGCGGTGAGATGGTTTGGTAGCTTGCTGATCTAGAAGTGGATGGTGTTGGTTGTACAGGGCTCATCTACGTACCTTTTGCTGTCAGCTGACGTAGCACCCCCTGTAGCTGCTGCAGCGCACTTGGCGTCACCTGGAACTGAACAACATCTCGCTCGGAGCGTTCCCGGCACTGACCAAACAACCCGTCTGAAAACACAAAGAATTCCTTCCAGGACCCGCTGTGTCACAGTGACACAAATGTAACACACTGGGGCATACGTGTAAAGGGAAAAGTGGAGCGATTCTGGGGCAATAAATAATGAAATAAATAACAATTCCCATTGATTTAAATAGGGTTGTTTAATGCAAGACCTCTCTAGCATTTAAGGGGTTAAACAACTCTATTTAAATCAAGGGGAATTCCCACCTATTATGCAGTTGGTTTCTTCCAGAGTTGCACCTCTTTAAAGGAACGGTAACCCTTTACTTTGACATTACATATTCTCCAATCACATAATATGTAAAGCCAAATTGCCTATACAATTTATTTATTGTTTCCATTTTCAAGTATTGTTTACACTTTTATGTTGCTGACAGAGAGCTGACCTTTTTTTTTCTTCAGAAATCTTTCTGTGGGGAGGCTGTGAAAGCAGACAATGTAAAAAATATACAATGTAAAAAAACAGTGAAACAATGTAGAAAAGCTGCTACTATAGTTTAAACACCTATCAGTGCTGCTGGGAGACTTGCAACATTGTATACATATCTCTATTTCCTCTGTCAAAGACAGTAAGCTCCCTGGACACAGAAAGTCAATGACCTCATTGCTGGGGACTTAAAGGGACAGTAATGTCTGTGTGCATTAAAATATAATATTGTAGCTATTACAACAGTAAACTAACCGATGTAAGTCCCATCTCTCAAACCTTTATGGTTTGCGAGATATACAAAGATAAAGTCCCCCCCCCCTTTCCCTGACGTCAGCTGTAAAGCTGTCAGCGGGATATCCTGGTCCCGGGACCAGCCGGCTGCTCTTCAGCAGAGCCGAAATAGTGCAATCTAAAAATTACTACTTCACTGGAATGGTCTACAAAGTGTGCCTGGTTTGCAAGTACACTTTGTAGACTGTTCCAATGAAGTTTTTCTTTCTAGATCGTGCTATTTGGGCTCTGCTGAAGAGCCTCCTTCTGGTCCTGGGACCAGGATATCCTGCAACCGGTTTTACAGGTCACGTCAGGGAAAGGGGAACGAAAGGTTTGAGAGATGGGACTTACATTGTTTATTTTATTGTTGTAATAGCTACAATATTATATTTTAATGCACACAGACATTACTATCCCTTTAACCCTCTGAGTGCCAGAGAGGTACGCAACGCATTGCAAAGCAATGCGTTGCGTACCCCGCTGGCACTCAAAGGGTTAAAAGTGTAAAAATAAATAGGTGAAGGGGAAAAATAAAAAGTGTTCTGTTCTTGCAGAATATGTAAAGCGAAAATAAAAAGTTATATTTCCTTTAACCCTTTGAGTGCCAGAGGGGGGATGCAAAGCATTGCATATCCCCTGGCACTCAAAGGGTTAACTGCATGAATAAGGTCCTTATAGAGTGATTCAATAATCTAGAGAGGTACAACTGTAGAGCAAGACATCTCCACAAAAGGAGACAAACGTACCAAATCTCACAATTCCCAGTTATTTAAATGGAACGTTTATGTGTTAGAGAGGTAGTCAACACACTGGAAGCCCCTGTGACATTCAAGGGGTTAAAAGTCTCATTTATCCCCTTGAGTGCCAGAGGGGTACCCAATGCATTGCTCTGCAATGCGTCACGCGTCACTTTGGCACTCAAGTAGTTAAATCAATGGGAATTTTAATTTGCCCCCGTGTGGTGACGTTGGTGGGCTCCAGAACTGCACCCATTTAATTTATGGAACATGTGACTTTGTAGCACCTCCTCTAGATCAGGTGACTGGCAACCTTTGGCTCCTCAGCTGTTGAGGACTACACTCTCCCACCGTTCATGTTCAGCCATTGTTTGGCTGGGAGTGATGGGGTTTGCAGTCATCAACAGCTGGAGACAGCTGGAGGGTCTAGGTTGCCTACCTATGGTCTAGATTAATGTTTCTCTACCCCTGTTACCAGTACCGCTGGTTGTATTTAAACTGTCACAGTGCTCAAACTGACAGGAAGTAATGGAGCTGTTACTTCCTGAACAGATTGAGTACCTCCCAAAGTGGATACCTGTCCTTAGTATGGATGTACTGGGCTGGCTCTCGGGAACATTATGCACTGCGCAATAGTGGCTGTGCGTCCATAATGTGGCTGAGGGCCTGCCTGGCATGTTTATACAGTTGGTATATCCTCTGGATTAATAAACCTTAAGGACTATTGATGTGCCAGGACCAACACACCTGGTCTGGCACTTAAGGAACAGTGAAGGCCCTGGCACGTTATGGAATTCTGGGGTCACAGCTCAGCTGCACGCCATTCGGCGACACCGGAATTCATTGCAACAACAACAAAATGCCCCATGGTCCTTAGCGGCCGACCGCGAGCCACGTTGGCTGGTCGCTAAGAGGTTAAAGAGCCATAAAGTTTTTAAAATGAAAACCTATATGTTACAGGGCTTTCCTGCAGAGTAAAACAAGGGAACCCCCACTGCTGACAAACATTATTACTGTTCAAAGTGAGTATCAACTGCATTACTTCCTGACAACTTGATCACTTTCATTGTGTGAATACATTCTATGGAGAACTGTTAACAGTGTTTCACTTCTCCCACAGAATGTAAGTGAACAACTGTCTGAACACTAGAAGAAATGTAGTTAACTTTATGGCCACCAGAGGGCACCATTTAAAAAAAAAAAAAAAAGAAACAGTTCAAAATGTATCTAGGGAAAAATGACACTACCAGCAGTGGATGTATATTTTTGTTCTGCTCAACACAAATGCCCTACAGTACATGTATTCTCATTAAAAAAGTTTACTGTTTCTTTAATAAACCATACAGTGAAAAGTATGTGTGGACATTTAATTCTTCACAAAAATTGTTTTTTTGGGGTACTTACAAAATTGTTTTAGAACCAGGGCCAGATTTCCCAATAGGCAGAGTAGGCAACTGCCTAGAGCTTTAAATGTTGAGGGGCGGTGCCTCCGCTGTGCTGGCCACACCCACATTCTGAACTGTGGTTTCGCCAGAATAATCTCACCAGTATTATACACCTTTATGGGCTATTATTTAACCCCTTGGATGCTTGAAAGATCTTAACACATTGCAGAGCTATGCTTTGGAGATCTCTGGAACAACAGAGATTAAAGTTTTTTCATTCTTGGTTCTTATAGGCCAAGGGTATTTTCTGTGCCTGGGAACAGTGGATGGGACTGGGGGCAGGGTCATGAGAGGAGTGGGGGTGTGACCATGGGTGGGGCTAAGGGTGCCTAAAGTGCCTTTCCTAGGTGCAGGGGAGGGCTGGTAACACACAGCCCAGGGGGCAAATACAATTAAGTGGCCCATATTTACTATCGTCCAAGCCCATTGTCCCAGCCCAACCCTGTTTCCTTAATTTTAAAATTGTCCTTAATGCTGTGAATTAAAGCAAGTGATACCACAGAGCTTACTGTTGAAATGAGGCTACATTAGTAATACTACAGTGCGTAAAATTTAACCCTGTGATTGCCAGAGGGGTACACAACACATTGCTTTTTCAATGCGTTGTGTACCCCTCTGGCACTCAAAGTTTAAGTAAAAATAGAATAGTGATGCCATAGAGCTTGCAAGGGAAATGTATTACGCTACTAGTGCGGCTATGTTTGTATTGTAGCTCTGCATATAGATTTATTTCATAAGCTCTGTGGTATCACTAATGTAGCTCCATTTACAGCAGCAAGTGGGAGATTGAGTGAGGTACTGGCCCACCAGCCCAGACACATGGCCAGCCCAGGGGGCAATTGCCCCCTGCCCCCCAGACCAGCCCTCCCCTGCCTAGGGGAGCCCGGGATTTAAAGTGAAACTTTCACCTTAATTCAAGTTTGCATATTTGAAAACTGCATTAAAAACTGTCTATATGTCATGTTAACCAAAAGTGTTTCCATAATGTCACTGCACACGCTTCAGTTATTCATTGTGGGGTGCTCCAGGCTCGAAAATAGTGTTAGACTCTTGTGTAATGGATAAGCTGAGCACTCCATCTCCTTAAAACTTTACTTTATTGTAAAATCTTGTCACAGTGCCTTACCTTGGCCTGCGCTATTCGGCGGGGTTCTGGACTAACGTTCCAGCATCATTGGCTGCTTCTCTCTTTGCCTGTGGCCTCCTCGCGTAGGGTTCCTTCTTACTGGCATCACTGATCAGGCACTTGCCTGGATGCCTGTTATAGGCCCGGCCTGGGTGACCTAATTGGTCCCGCCTTCTCCTACTCCTTTATAAACCTCTCTGGGCCTGTGTTTCATTACCCTTACATTGTTGTTCTGTGCAGTTCTAGTTCCAGTTGTTCCTGTGTATGTCCTGGATTGTCTGATCATCCATTCTGGTGCTGACCTGTGGCTCTGTCTGATCATTCTTCTGTGTGTTCCTTTTGTCTGTAGACATCCAATCTGGTACAGACCTGTGGCTCTGGCTGACTACCCGCTCTGTGTATGTCCCTGGCTTGTCTGACTATCCTAACTGGTGCTGACCTGTGGCTCTGTCTATTCACTCCGATGTGTTGCCCGTTTCCCACAGACATCCATCTTGGTGCGGACCTGGGGCTCTGGCAGGCATGAGTCAGTAGTCTCCATTGTTGCGACCCTTATTGGAGACGAGCTCTTCCCAACTGACTGCAGGCGTGAGTCAGTAGTCTCCATTGTTGCTATCCTTATTGGAGATGAGCTCTTCCCTACTGACTGCAGGCGTGAGTCAGTGTTCTCCCTTGTAGCTCCCTGCGGGGGACTTCGGGTTCTATCCTGGGCTCTACTAGTTACCATTGAGACTACCAGTTGGCTCCGGCCTAGTCTCCAGCAGGTGTGGTTGACATTGTGGCAGCTCCTATTCCTGATAGTGTTTCTAGCCTATCTAGTCACCCTCTGCTCTATATTACCGTTGATATCATTTCTATTAACATTCAAAATAAAGGTGATTTTAACTATACCGTCTGACTCCTTGTCTTGTTTGAGAACCATAAGAAATCCCTAAAAATACATACTGCTGGCATATGCGTTTTTAGAGAGTTTACAATAAAGTAAATTTTTAAGAAGATGGAGTACTCGGCTTATTCATTATACAAGATGTTAACCAAAAGGCCAGCAAACCTACAGTTCAGGAGATATTCATACTTCTTTCATATGCTATTGTATGCAAATTGTGGCACTGAGTGGCACCAATGTTTTCATATGCTAATTAATCTAATCAGTGATGTGTCACATGATAATAAAGCTCTGTGCAGTACCAGGTAGTGTTTAGTTTCAGTTTGCCTAGAAATAAAAGTGTGAAATTTCCTAAACTGTACATTTGCTGGAATTTTGGTTTAACATGACATATAGGCAGTTTTTAATGCAGTTATCAAATATGCAAACTTGAATTAAGGTGAAAGTTTCACAAAGAGCTCCAGCTTACAGACAGAAAGCTTCCGTCATTGGAGGAGGCTGGATAGAGGGAGGGGAGTGGAGGCAGAGCGGTGCACTGCGGTACAGATCAGTTAATAGCAGTCTGTCCGGAAGTAGGTACAGAGCTGTATTCATTCTCTTAATTTCGCCAAGCAAGAGTTTTTTTTTTAATTTATACACTTTTCATTATATACGATATAAAACAAAATGATTTAGGCAAAGTTGTAAAGGGGTGATCGATCCCCTTTAAAGGGATAGTAATACCTAAAATGTAAAAAAAAAATACGTTGTATGGTTTATCATGTTTACATTTTAAGTATTACTATCCCTTTAAATGCAGCCCTGTTTAGAACTGCAGGGGTAATTTGTACCGAAAAGGTTGATAAATCCTGTTCTACATAACAAACCAAGGCCCATATCTCTGTTCAGATCACTGGGTTATCTACTGATTGTTATAAACATTTTGCTTGTCTGATTTGCCGCTGAAAAATCCTGTATAGTCTGCTGATGCTTAAAGGGACAGTAATGTTTCACAATAAAAGCAGCCCCAATTAATCTTCATAGTATTTGGGCCATGGAGAGTATTATTTCAATACGGTCAGAGTTGTAGTTCAAGAGTAATTGAATGATAAAGTATCCCCCTCCCGCCCCTTTTACTGATGTAACACTGCTCAGCCAGATCAGAAGGGAGGTGCCCAGGTAGACTGCACAGAAGGACAATCTTCAATTAAGATAAGGGAAAACCTGAAAAACCTTTCAAGGGGGCAGACTTTTCATTGTTCTCATAGACAGAAGATTGTCCCTGCTGTGACCTGTCTGGTCAAGAGACCAGATTCCACATCTGAGGTGATCAGTGTTACACTAGGTAAAAGGGGCGGGAGGGGGATACTTTATCATTCAATTACTCTTGAACTACAACTCTGACAGAATTGATATAACACTCTCTATGGCTCAAATACTATGAAGATTAATTGGAGCTGCTGTTTTTGTGAAACATTACTATCCGTGTAATAAATAAAGAATAATAACTTCAGAGTAAGGAAAGTACATATTTTTTTATCTGGGGACCTCTGTCCCGTCCCTCCTGTTTTTGGCACAGACATACTGCACATTGCGGTTCTGGGCACCTTAATCCAGCCAGGAACACACTTACCCTGCACACAAATTTCCTCCTTTGAGCACAGCCTGAGGTCAAACAGGCAACCTGCAGAGACAAGGCGGAAGGGGGGATACAAACGAGAGACAAATTAATAAACCATGTAGATAGAAAAGTGCAAATCAGCATTATTACCTGCAAAATGGGGAGAAAAATATCAAAGGGTTAGTAATAGCTTAAAACAATAACAAGTAATATTGTAGATAAGGCAAAAAGAAATAGATCGCTGCAAGTCCTATCTCTCAAACCTCTATGGTTTGAGAGATAGAACATTTTAAAGTTCCTTCCCCTTTCACTGACATCAGCGTCTAGCTGACAGCAGGAGATCCTGATCCGGGGACCGTCAGGTGGCTCTTCAACAGAGCCGAGATACCGAAATCTAAAAAGAACTACTTTGTAACGATCTACAAAGTGTGCTTGCAAACCATTCCATTGAAGTACTTCTTTTTAAGATTTCAGTATCTCGGCTCTGCTGAAGAGCCGATTCGAGTCAGCCGACTGCATCTCCTGCTGTCAGCTTTACAGCTGACAGCATAAAGGTTTGGAAGATAGGACTTGCACGGATCAATTTCTTTTTGCCTCATCTACAATATTACTTTTTATTGTTTTAAGCCATTACTATCCCTTTAAGAACCTATGAGGTCCCTGGAGGAACTGTGAATGGAGGCCCCCCAAAAGTATAGAAACACAGAAAGGAAGGCGCTATTTTTATAGGTGCTCTATATCTTTAGATGGCTTTGTCTCCTGAATTAACCGTCTGTGACGTCCGTCCTGCAGCTGTCACTGTCAAAGGATAACACAATAGTTCATGAAAGTATGGAGTCAGCACCGACCCAGGGACCACCAGAGGAGCCCGGCAAGAACGTACGCAAAGGACACTCAGCTTCCAATCGAAACAACCACGCAGTATAATCTGATGTTCCTGATTCAGCCCGTTAGAGCCAATAAAATGCCCCAGAATATAGGTTAACATTTAGGATCCTTAACCCTTTGAGTGCCAAAATGCGAGCGTAGAGGGTGCAGCTGAATCGGGCCCCTGCAACTAAGGGGGTCCATGGACACCAGGATCCACTTATGCTTCTGGGATAATATTTTTGAGTTAGAGGACCCCAAAAAATGTTTGAATCAGGGTTATCCTCCCAACATTTCAAATGGCCAAAGAGGGACACTTGTGTTCTAGGGGGTGTTGCTGGGGGCGTGGCAGGTGCGAGGGATATTACCAAGATATTTTATGGGATTTCATGACACTAACATAATTATGTAACTGAATATTTTTTTTATCTTAAGACCAAATTATTTTATTTACACAGTAGGATTTATAAACACATATACTGATGTTCAAACAGGCACAATGTGAGTTTTATTGCTGTGGAGCAAAGTGGTGCACACTTCACTGTCTGATCTCCTAAAAAGAGGGACATCAGGATGGGAAAGAGGGACTGTCTCTCCTAAAGAGGGACACTTGGGAGGTATCCTTCTGGCACCCAGATTTAAAGGGATAGTAATACTTCGTTTTAACTTTATTTTATTTTGTAGGCATTAAAATAACACAAAGAATGATATAAGTCTTATCTCTCAAACCTTTATGGTTCAAGAGATATTCACAAGCAAAGTTTCCCCTCCCGCCCCTTTTACCTAGTGTAAGCCATCTCTTCTCAGGTGTGAATCTGGTTGTAAGACCAGACAGATAACAGAAGGGGACAATCTTCTTTATATGAAAACAATGAAAGCCCTTCCCCCTTGACAAGCTTTTCAGGTTTTTCCCTTATCTTAATTGAAGATTGTCCCTCTCTGCAGTCTACCTGGGCACCTCCCTTCTGATTTGGCTGAACGGGGGGGGGGGATAATTTGCTTGTGAATATCTCTTAAACCATAAAGGTTTGAGAGATAAGACTTATATCGTTCTTCATGTTTTTTTAATGCCTACAAAATAAAATAAAGATAAAACGAAGTATTACTATCCCTTTAAAGAAGAACACCTGCTAATATTAGTCTGTCACTTACCTATGTCCAGAAAAACCCCAATCACATGCTTGCATCTGCCGCCCGTTTCCAGCATTGCCCTGTCAGGACCTCTTCTTTGTGGCCAATGGTAATGTCTTGCGAGGACTGCAAGATCCTCACAGGGCAATACCATAGATCCAATACTCATAGCTATGCATACCTCCCAACATTTCAAATGGCTGAAGAGGGACACTTTGTTTTAGGGGGCGTTGCTTGGGGGCGTGGCTGGTAGGCGGAGCATTAACCATAATATTTTTTATTTCATGAGCAATTGAGAGCGCTTTGTATAACTGAACAAGTTATATAGAAAAAGGTATTTTATACACACAAACTAATTTATACACACGTATACTAAAGTTTAAACAAACATTAATGGTTGTTTCATTACTGTGGAGCAATATGATACATTTATATATACACCACACAGTCTGATCTCCTAAAAAAAGGACACCAGGGTGGGAAAGAGGGCACATAGGAATTTGGCTTTCAAAAAGTGACTGTCCCCTGAGCGATATACTGATACATTGATATTCCTCATGTTCTTCAGCTATGCTCACTCCCTCCACTATTCAGCCTCACTCATCAATCTCTCCCTTCACACCTGATTAACCCTCTCCCTCCTCAGCAACACCTGATTAACCCTCTCTCCTCTATTCTCAGCCCTGCTTACCTCCTCCCATCTCCAGTACTTACTGCTGCACTCCTCCCCCCCACCCCGTGAGGTAAAAACCTGCTCAGCTCCTTAACCCTTTGATTACCAGACGACAGCCCTCTGTAGGGAAGTTGCTGGTGGTAGGGGAGAATGGAGGCTCCAGTGATGGATCATTGTGAGGAGGGGAAAGAAAAAGTTCCATGACTGTATGGAGGGAGCGTCTCCTGTCATAGTGAAGGAAGCCGCGAGGAAAGGGCATTATGGCGTACGCTGCGTGTGTACGCATCTTTTGACATGCAGCACTCATGGTTGCAATGCATTTTCACCCCCACCATGCTGCTACAGACTCCCCTCCGTGAGTGTGCGCAGCGGCTGCTGGAAGTGGTATGCGAGCGCAGCATGACCACTTCTCAGACACACCACTGTCTGACACTGCTCTGTCCGGGTGTCTAAATTGATTCAGACACCACCAGCAGCCGGGTTACTATCCTCCCGAATGATTAAAGGACGCCACCAGGCACAGGCTCAGTGTGGCGGAGACAGCGTTGTGCCGTGCGTTGCCTCTAGCAACCTCCCCCTGCACAAATAATAGCTTTGTATGAAAGCCACCGCTGCTATCTCGGACACATGAAAATTATATGTACCTGAGGCTGTAGGGTACAGGAGGACCAGGACACAGTCGCAGAGATGATCTGTTTTTGTCACTCAGGTAACCCGGTATGTCAGCGGGCGGAGAGAGTTTCTGTGTAGCGGCTATCTCAGCCTCACTCTAACTCACTGCTGCGGCAGGCGGACTAAGGCACGGTTGCATGCGCACACATGCGCAGAGTAAACGCTTATGTCACTCAGCACGGTGGCGCTGCTCACACACGATCTCACTCAGCGTGCCGTGCGTCTACCTGCTGCTGGAGCCGGTAGTGTGTGGGCAAAATGTAACAAGCCTGGTAAAACGGGACAGACAGTAATGCGGGCGGGACAGCGGGTTTGGGCCATAAATTCGGGACTGTCCCGCGTAAATCGGGACAGTTGGCTGGTATGGCTATGCACATTGGATCTATGGTATTGCCCTTGAAGACCTTGAGATCCTTGCAATACATTACCATTGGCTACAAAGAAGAGGTCCTGACAGGGCAATCCTGGAAACGGGTGGCAGATGCAAGCATGCCGTCCACTGTAACCCTGTCAGGCTAAGGAAATTGGGCTGCAGAGGGGAAGAGGAAGATATGGGTAAGGGGGAAGGGAGGGAAACTGCGCGGAAACGTAATTCTTATTTTTCTATTATTTTCACTTGTGTATAATACACCCCCCCACACACACACACTTCACATAAGGTGAAGAGGGGCAAAATTGTGCATGTTATACGTGAGATTTTACGGTAATTACACAGAAACTAGAGAAATATGAAAATTGGCAACTGTGGACAGAGAGTTAGTACAAACTATAAGGAAGGATCCAACCTTACATTATAATGAAACATTGCTATCTCTTTAAAGAAACACTCCTAATTATAATCCCTCATTTATCTGAATCTGGGCAGACAATCCTAATGGCCACTTTGTATCAATTCTGAGTGAACTGCTTCTCCAGACTGAATCTTTAATTAGTTGATCATAAGCAGATAAGAATAGCCTGGCACTCAGCGCTTAACCCTTTGAGTGCCATAATGGCATTCAACATATTTCTTTGCAATACGTTTGATAACCCTTTTCTACCGGCACTCAAAGGGTTAAAGGTTAAAATATGTTTAGTTCATCCATGGTGTGAATAGAGCAGCATGTGGAATCAATGATCTCTAGACGGCAGCTGCTTTGTGTATCACAACACTTCATCATAAACAGCATCTCCACAGTGAATCTTTAATTAGTACTGGATGGCAAATCCATGAAGGCAGTCATGATACTTTGTTGCAGGACTCCAGTACAATAAACTCCTCCCACAGAATGATTCCTAAGAATAATTTAGTGGGAGGAAGTTGCGGTCTTTGACCCTCTGAAAGAGATTCATGTCATGTCAGGGTCATGACTACCATTTGTTCCGCAGGTTCAATGAACCAAGGCCCAGGCAACTCTAAGGGCCCACTGAATACTGAAAATAGAAAATGGTTAGGGTTTTTTCCCAGTACTTTAAAGTGAACTGGGGGCTCAACAATTATTTTAGACCCTCATTCATTAGATCCACTACATGGGGAACAATCCACACAGGGCCATAATGATTTTTTGCCCAAATTAAGGTGAGGCTTTGCTCACCCTTCTGGAAGTCAAAGGGGTAAAGGGGGATGAGAACAACAGGAGTAGGAGACATAAATGATAACCCTCTCCACCGCTCACTGCTCTTTATTTCTGCACTGCAACAAAGAATCATTAGCCACTGAAAATACAGCCATTCATACACACACACACAATCATCATCACTGAGAATAAAGCCATTCACAGCACACACAATCATCATCACTGAGAATAAAGCCATTCACAGCACACACAATCATCATCACTGAGAATACAGCCATTCACAGCACACACACACACAATCATCATCACTGAGAATAAAGCCATTCACAGCACACACAATCATCATCACTGAGAATACAGCCATTCACAGCACACACACACAATCATCATCACTGAGAATATAGTCATGCCCAGCACACACACGATCGTCATTCACTGAGAATACAGCCATTCACAGCACACACACAATCATAATTCACTGAGAATACAGCCATTCCTAGCACACACACACAATCATCATTCACTGAGAATACAGCCATTCCTAGCACACACACACACAATCATCATCACTGGGAATACAGCCATTCCTAGCACACACACACAATCATCATCACTGAGAATACAGCCATTCACAGCACACACACACACACAATCATCATCACTGAGAATACAGCCATGCCCAGCACACACACAATCATCATCACTGAGAATACAGCCATTCACAGCACACACACACAATCATCATCACTGAGAATATAGTCATGCCCAGCACACACACGATCGTCATTCACTGAGAATACAGCCATTCACAGCACACACACAATCATCATTCACTGAGAATACAGCCATTCCTAGCACACACACAATCATCATTCACTGAGAATATAGTCATTCCCAGCACACACACACAATCATCATTCACTGAGAATACAGCCATTCACAGCACACACACACAATCATCATCACTGGGAATACAGCCATTCACAGCACACACACACACAATCATCATTCACTGAGAATACAGCCATTCACAGCACACACACACAATCATCATCACTGGGAATACAGCCATTCACAGCACACACACACACAATCATCATTCACTGAGAATACAGCCATTCACAGCACACACACACAATCATCATCACTGGGAATACAGCCATTCACAGCACACACACACACAATCATCATTCACTGAGAATACAGCCATTCACAGCACACACACAATCATCATTCACTGAGAATACAGCCATTCACAGCACACACACAATCATCATTCACTGAGAATACAGCCATTCCTAGCACACACACAATCATTATTCACTGAGAATACAGCCATTCCTAGCACACACACACAATCATCATCACTGAGAATACAGCCATTCACAGCACACACACACACAATCATCATCACTGAGAATACAGCCATTCACAGCACACACACACAATCATCATCACTGAGAACATAGTCATGCCCAGCACACACACGATCGTCATTCACTGAGAATACAGCCATTCACAGCACACACACAATCATCATTCACTGAGAATACAGCCATTCCTAGCACACACACAATCATCATTCACTGAGAATACAGCCATTCGCAGCACACACACACAATCATCATCACTGAGAATACAGCCATTCACAGCACACACACACACAATCATCATCACTGAGAATACAGCCATTCACAGAACACACACACACAATCATCATCACTGGGAATACAGCCATTCACAGCACACACACACAATCATCATTCACTGAGAATACAGCCATTCCCAGCACACGATTGCACACACACAATCATTCACTAAGAATACAGTAATTCCCAGCAAACACAATCATAATTCACTGAGAATACAGCCACTCCCAGCACACACATACACACAATCATCATTCACTGAGAATACAACCATTCCCAACACACACTCACACAAGTGCACACACACAATCATCATTCACTGAGAATACAGTAATTCCCAGCACACACACACACACACACACACACAAAATCATCATTCACTGAGAATATAGCCATTCCCAGCACACACACACAATCATCATTCACTGAGAATACAACCATTCCCAGCACACACTCACACAAACACACACAATCATCATTCACTGAGAATACAGCCACTCCCAGCACACACACAATCATCATTCACTGAGAATACAACCATTCCCAGCACACACTCACACAAGCACACACACACAATCATCATTCACTGAGAATAGTCATTCCCAGCACACACACACACAATCATCATTCACTGAGAATACAACCATTCCCAGCACACACTCACACAAACACACACACACAATCATCATTCACTGAGAATACAGTCATTCCCAGCACACACACACACAATTATTATTCACTGACAATACAGCCATTCCCATCACACACACAATTCTACTTCTCTTACAGATCTTACCTTAGAGCACAATGCAAAAGCTATTCAAAGCTAATGACTAAGAGTATGTTCCGCAAATCTCCAATTATTTTCCATTATATACTTTTGTTTTTAGCATATAATCATACCATGCTAAAATGACAGATTTACCATAAATATTGTGCTCCATTTTAACCATTTAAGGGAGAACTAACACCTAAAAATGATCAGGGTAATTCACACTTAAGTACCCTGCACTCCATGATTGAATCTCTAACAATTCTCTGTTTTCATTCTTTGAAGCCTAAAATGTAGTCTTCTATGTGCTCTCGGGCTGCTCCCATTCCTGTCTTTTCCATTAACCCTTTGAGTGCCAGAGGGGTAGGCAACGCATTGCAAAGCAATGGCACTCAAAGGGTTAAAAAGTAACCTTAATGTCTAATGAGTGATTGTGTTTTCTTGTCTGTAACTAGGCTGCTATAAGGTAACACAGCCTTTGTGAATAGAAGAAAACGGGATAATAATCTCAATAAATTACCTTCATTAGCTCTCCTCTCGTTACGGTGAGCACAGACACCATTAATCAGATGTGTCTACATAGGACATGTAAACATGCACTAAAAATGCTAATTCAGGATTACATTTTAGAGATATAAAATAGCTAATTTTTATGGATGCTATCATGAAAATACATTATGTTTCAATCATATAACTCAGTTTCCATTTTGGGTGTTAGTTTTCCTGGAAAGACCAGACGGATGTTTCTGCAATGAAGTAGAAACAATTTATCCTCTCTGGTACTTAAAGGGTTAAAGTAGAGTTGACACATTGTAACATATAGGTGTTTTCAAAGTTTTTTCAAACTAACCTCATAGATTTTTTTGACTGGGTAACTAAAATAATAGGGAAAAACCTGAAAAAACTGTCAAGGGGGGCAGGGTTTTCCTTATACTCACTGTAAGAAGATTGTCCCTTGTTGTGATCTGTCTGGTCCCAGGACCAGATTCCACATCTGAGGGAAGGTAGCTTACACTAGGTAAAAGGGGCAGGAGGGGGATACTTTATCATTCAATTACTCTTGAACCACAACTCTGACAGTACTGAAATAACAGTCCCATGGTCCAAATACTATGAAGATTAATTGGAGCTGCTTTTATTTTGAAACATTACTATCCCTTTAATGACTTTTCTATGAGGGACAGTGTCAAATGCCTTACTGAAATTTAGATAAGCTATATCTACTGCTCCCCCTTGGTCTATTATTTTAGTTACCCAGTCAAAAAAATCTATGAGGTTAGCTTTCTGTGCTGAGGTGAGCAGTGTTACATCAGTAAAAGGAGCGGGAGGGAGATACTTTATCATTCAGTTACTCTTGAACTACAACCAGGGGCGTTTCTAGATTCCAATAAGATCTGGGGCTAGAGCCCACAGCAAAATTCAACAAAGTGCCTGCCACCCGCGTTAGTGATGATAACGCTGTAGTGAGGAGTGAGTTATCCTTACACAACGTAAATGTTTATTTTACTAATCAAATTATAATGCAATGCAAAGAGTTGAGAAGTAAGCCATTATATGTTCAGCTCTTGCATTTTTTGTTCTAACTGAAGTTATTGTAGAGTAAATCAACTGTACCACAGGGAATAAATCAAAATTCCTGTTAATTTAAATAGGGGTTTTAACCCTTTGAATGCTAGAGCAATGCACTGGAGACCGCTCTACCATTCAATAGGTTAAAGGCTCTATTCAAGTGCAGTGGATTTTAAGAATTTTAATTTGTTCCCTATTGTGCATAATAAAACCAGTTTGCTTTAATACATATGAGCCATTGTTCTATGATCTGTTGCAGATATGCAGCTCTGTGGTGTTCATTTAAAGCACACAGTTGATGCGGTGCTACACTAGTGATACCACAGAGCTTACAACTGAAGTGGTGCTACACTAGTGATACCACAGAGCTTACAACTGATGTGGTGCTACACTAGTGATACCACAGAGCTTACAACTGATGTGGTGCTACACTAGTGATACCACAGAGCTTACAACTGAAGTGGTGCTACACTAGTGATATCGCAGAGCTTACAACTGATGTGGTGCTACACTAGTGATACCACAGAGCTTACAACTGAAGTGGTGCTACACTAGTGATACCACAGAGCTTACAACTGATGTGGTGCTACAATAGTGATACCGCAGAGCTTACAGCTGAAGTGGTGCTACACTAGTGATACCAAAGAGCTTACAACTGATGTGGTGCTACACTAGTGATACCACAGAGCTTACAACTGAAGTGGTGCTACACTAGTGATACCACAGAGCTTACAACTGATGTGGTGCTACAATAGTGATACCACAGAGCTTACAACTGAAGTGGTGCTACACTAGTGATACCACAGAGCTTACAACTGATGTGGTGCTACAATAGTGATACCGCAGAGCTTACAGCTGAAGTGGTGCTACACTAGTGATACCAAAGAGCTTACAACTGATGTGGTGCTACACTAGTGATACCACAGAGCTTACAGCTGATGTGGTGCTACACTAGTGATACCGCAGAGCTTACAACTGATGTGGTGCTACACTAGTGATACCACAGAGCTTACAACTGATGTGGTGCTACACTAGTGATACCGCAGAGCTTACAACTGATGTGGTGCTAAACTAGTGATACCGCAGAGCTTACAACTGATGTGGTGCTACAATAGTGAAAGCGCAGAGCTTACAGCTGAAGTGGTGCTACACTAGTGATACCACAGAGCTTACAACTGATGCGGTGCTACACTAGTGATACCACAGAGCTTACAACTGAAATGGTGCTACACTAGTGATACCACAGAGCTTACAACTGATGCGGTGCTACACTAGTGATATCACAGAGCTTACAACTGATGCGGTGCTACACTAGTGATATCACAGAGCTTACAACTGATGTGGTGCTACACTAGTGATACCGCAGAGCTTACAACTGATGTGGTGCTAAACTAGTGATACCGCAGAGCTTACAACTGATGTGGTGCTACAATAGTGAAAGCGCAGAGCTTACAGCTGAAGTGGTGCTACACTAGTGATACCACAGAGCTTACAACTGAAATGGTGCTACACTAGTGATACCACAGAGCTTACAACTGATGCGGTGCTACACTAGTGATATCACAGAGCTTACAACTGATGCGGTGCTACACTAGTGATATCACAGAGCTTACAACTGATGTGGTGCTACACTAGTGATACCACAGAGCTTACAACTGATGTGGTGCTACACTAGTGATACCGAAGAGCTTACAACTGATGTGGTGCTACACTAGTGATACCGAAGAGCTTACAACTGAAGTGGTGCTACACTAGTGATACCACAGAGCTTACAACTGATGTGGTGCTACACTAGTGATACCACAGAGCTTACAACTGATGTGGTGCTACACTAGTGATACAGAAGAGCTTACAACTGAAGTGGTGTTACACTAGTGATACCACAGAGCTTACCAGGGGTCAACCTATTTTATTTATTTGTTGATAATTGTATTTGATGCTCAAAAGTAATGACCAAAGATTACAAGCTGCATCAGAGAGTTTGTATTCTGTAAAGCATCTACTAATTTACCAACATGGAGTCCTCTCCAACAGCTTTTTGGTTAATGCACACACACGCACCACTCCTCTTTTTATGTCCAGTTCAGATTTCCTGCCTTATCCATTTCTGCCACCCTCGTACCAGTATTCTTCCCCATCATACCTGCCACACTCTTTCTCTGCCTCTTTCCTTCCCATCTTTTACTGTTTCTCTGCTGTTACTCTTCACACCAGGCATAATACACACCTGTATGTCCACATGTCCTATGCTGGTTTACAGAATAACAGCAGGGAGACAGTGGGGAATGGGAAGGTAAGGGTCAGTGAAACAGGGAAGGCTATATAGGTAGGTGCTGGAACCACAGACCTTAACTGCTTGCGATTAAGAGAAAGAGTGTGGCAGGAAGGATGGGGTGGTGCTGCAGTGACTAATACTTCTAAGTTGTTAGACTACAACTCTCATCATCCTCAGTCAGCAAATAGCTGGCTCAGAATGATTAGAGGTGTAGTTCATTAACAGTAGGAGGGCCTCAGGTTGCTCATCTTTACCTAGAGTCATGTTTGTATAATATAAACCTCACAGGACACCTCAAACTGACACACATTCACACCCCAGGACATTCACATGCGCACCACTCATGCACACACACAAACGTTCACACCCCAGGGAACTTCACACACACACACACACACACACACACAAACATTCACACCCCAGGGAACTTCACAAACACACACACAAACATTCACACCCCAGGGAACTTCACACACACACACACACACACACAAACATTACCACCCCAGGGAACTTCACAAACACACACACACACACACACACACACACACACACACAAACATTCACACCCCAGGGAACTTCACACACACACACACACACTTATTTGTTTTTTTCTTCCACAGATGCACTGACATATTTCTAACAATAAAATCATTGAGAGATTATTATTATTACTTGCCATGTAGCGGTAGAGTCTGCAGACAGATGAAGCACAGATACACTGTCTGATACCTATGCCTTGTTCCACTGGTAGCCCAGAACCACATATATAATGTCTGATACCCTCAGCCTTTTTCCACTGGCCACTGAGAGACACACAGAACCACAGACATATAGACTTTATGTACCCTGCCTTGTTTCACTGGCCACTGGTAGTCAAAGAACCACACATACACTGTCTGATAACCCAGCACTGTGCAACTGTTAACACTATAATCACACACATACACTGTCTGATACATACCTCCCAACATTTCAAATGGCCAGAGGGACACTTTTGTTTTACGGGGTGTTGCTGGGAGTGTGGCTGGTGGACAGGGCATTACCAAGAATTTATAGGTGATTTCATGACCTACTCACACCTCTTTGTGTAACTGAATAAATTACCTAGAGCAACACCAAAGTATTTTATTTACACAGCTAATTTATATGCACACATACTGACATTTAAAGAAACATTAATGAGATTTTATGGATGTAGCGCAACGTGATACAATTATATACAAACCAGACTGATCTCCTAAAAAGAGGGACACTAGGGTGTGAATAGGGTGACCACATTTCCGTTCTGCCATTCCGGGACGTGGTCACCCTACCATAAAGCCTCTCATCGCCACATTGCCCCTTGATGCCCTACCTTGAGTCCCTGGTGGTCTAGCGGCGTGGAAAGTGCTCTGTGCCTCCTCCGGCACAGAGCTGAAGCTCCCGCGCGCTGTGCTCAGTAATGCAGAGCGCTGGGAGATGATGTCATCTCCCAGCGCTCTGTATTACTAGAGCGCTTGCCTCCAGGAGACCAGGCTCAGCTGCATTGCCGCCCTGGATGTCAGCCTGCATGCGGTGTGTCATATCATGGACGCCGCGAGGGAGCGCTGATTTATGCTACCAAGCGCTCCCTCGCGGCGTCCATGATGTGACACACCGCTTACAGACTGACATCCAGGGCGGCTTGGCTTCATTCCGGAACACTTCATTGTCCCGGTTGGAGATGACCCGGGACGCGGGACATAGCCCTGAAATAAGGGACAGTCCCGGACATTCCGGGACCCATGGTCACCTTAGGTGTGAAAGAGGGACAGAGGAATTTGGGGCTCAAAGAGGGACTGTCCCTCCTAAAGAGGGACACTTGAGAGGTATGCTGATATCCAGCATTGTTCCATTCCCCACTGGTATCCATAGAACCCCTTATACACTGTCTGATAACCTTGTGCTACTAGCCCCTCGTAGCCATACATCCATTGTCTGATTCCCCAGTGTTTTGCCACTGGTAGCACCAGGCCCACAGATGGACTGATATACCTGCCTTTTTCTATTGGCCACTGGAAGCCATAGAACCACACACATTGTCTGATACTCCAGCATTGTTTCACTGGCTACTCGTGTCCACAGAACCAAACTGTGTGATACCCCATCATTGTTCCACGAGTTACCAGTAGCCAATCGCACACTGTCTGACATTTTTCCATTGGCCACTGGTAGCCACAGAACAACACTCATACACTTTATGATACCGTAGCCTTGTTCAACAGGCCACTGGTAGCCACAGATTCCCCACATAAACAATGTGATCCCCATCAGCCGTATTCCCCTGCCCACTGCCAGCCACAGATTCCCCACATACACTATGTGATCCCCATCAGCCTTATTCTCCTGCCTGCCAGCCCATAACTTCTTCATATATACTATGTGACCCCCACTAGCCTTGTTTACCTGCCCTCTGGTAGCCATATATTTCCCCCATGTATATTGTCCCTCATACCTTCTCTTCTGTGCTGCCCCACTCTGCTTTCGATTTCAATATAGAGTCATGGGCTCCACACTGCCTCTACTGGTACTTCGGATGCATGTTGATGACCTCATCTCAAAGCACCAGGAAGTGCTAGAAGAGCAAGCGTGGAAGCTCAGAACTAAGTGAGGCAGCAGTCTGCTGTTCCAATCTATGTATGCCCACAAGTTGTTGGGCAGCAGCCAGCCTCAGTCACTCCTCCTTGCTGATAAACAACACAGCAGGAGGAGTAAGTCTCTGGAACACAGGACCAGTAGTTGCTGATTGCCTGACATTCGGGGCTGCCCACTAACACACTCGGGGCTTCAGCCTCCTTAGCCCACCCCTAGCGATGTCCCTGACTACAACTCTGACAGTACTGAAATAACACTCTCCATGGCCCAAATACTATGAAGATTAATTAGAGTTGCTTTTATTTTGAAACATTACTATCCCTTTAATAAATTATGAGGAAACTAGTGTAAAAGCCCATGTACACGGGTCAAGGTCCGGGTAATGTTAAAGAGGCCACTACCTCACTGCTCAATCATGCCAGGTAGAGACTGCCCGGACCTGGGCAGTCTCTACTGTGCATGACTGCATCGTGACAAACATCCTAGCAAATTATTATATAGGATAGGCCTGTGGTGTATATAGCTATCCAAATATTATTCTGTCCTGCATATAATGTATCAGGGGACTCGTTGCTAAAGAAAGACATGGGAATCCTTGTACAAACTACAAACTTGGAAACAGTGACCAATGTCAAATAGCAGGAGAAAAAGTAAACAAAGTATTGTCTTGCATAAAAAGTAGTATTGAAGAAAGAGTGGAAAACATAATTTTGCCATTGTACAAATCATAAGTAAGGCATCACCACAAATATGCAGTGCAGTTTTGGGCACCAGTTCTGAAAAAGGATATTGTAGAACTGGAGAGAGTACAGCGAATAGCAACAAAATTGATTAAGGGAATGGAGGACTTGATGTATGAGGAATGACTAGACAAACTTGGTTTATTTACTCTACTTCAACCTCCGCAGAGGAAAGGGTTTTTTTACAGTAAGGTCTGTTAAATTATGGAATTCCTTCCCCAAGGATGTGTTTATGGCAGATACAATGGATAACATTTAAGAGAAGATTAGATACATATCTTTCAAAAGAGAACATACAGGGTTATAGTGTGTATTAGTAGGCAAAACAGGAAGGTCTGATAACGACTAACTTATTTGGCAGCAGGAAAGCTATACAATTCTAATTTCTCTGGGTTATGAGACAAAGGTTGAACTTGATGAGAAGGAGGGCAGGGGTAAACAGCGCAGGAAAATATCCTCTAAGTGTAGTAGGTTATGACTTCAAAATCATATATAATAAATGTATAAAATAAGATTCATTGAGAAATAAAAAAGTATATATACAAGGAGCAAAGGCTAGAAACATCTAGCATATAAACGAATAAACATGTACACACAATCGCTTATTATACTCAGCATAAATAATATACATAAGCAAGAGGAATTGAGATGGTAAATATGTGGTGAGCACACTATGGGGGATATACTGATAAAAAAAATAGCAGTGATATGTAATGACAACTGGTTAGAGGATATGTAATATCTGAACAGGCAGGAAAATAGTTAAAGCTATAACATCAACAAAAATATAGATGTCCGCTTACTAGAAATCTTCTTGAAGTGTTGACCATAAGCAGTTTCCTTTTTTAGAATCATACACAAATCCGAGAAGAATGGATATCTATCATTAGAAATACACGTGTGAAATCAATGATGATTGGTCAATAACCCTTTCGTTCTCAAATGCATTTGAAACATTCAAAGTTTTTTCTCTGTCAATGCCATTAGCATCAGTAAATTCTTCCTGGACAAAATGTTTTCTAAGAGTCAATTTTCTAGTGAATCCAAAACTGTATTCAACAAGTTGAAATGTCTCGTTGGACTAAAACCCAGTCCTTTAGACAGAAGCTGAAATTCTGATTGACTCAAAGATCTACTTGAATGATTTAATACCTCCTGCCGGACCCCTTGCTCAACGGTCTCGCTTTAAAATAGGAACTTTTTCCCCTCTTGGTCGGTCTGGGTACTCTCGGTTCCAATTGATAAAGTTCCAATCGTTGGATCTGTCCCTTGAATGTGTTTGTTGTAGATTTTTGAGGTTCTATTACCCCTTTGTTCCATGAAAACTTCATTGGTCATCGATTCTCTATTATCCTGTAGATAGGTAGATAATATAAATGATTTTCTCTTATATGTTTGCACTTTTAATGATGTGGGATTAATATTGAAGGGTGTAACCATGGCAAATTGGTTTAGAACTACTGATACGAACTAGTGATATGTTTGATTTTTAACCACGAGATGATTGGTGTATTTGGGTCACATGTTCTTTAGTAAGGTGATGCATTAGTAGTTTTATATATATTTTTGCAACACGTGATTTGGCGCACTTGGGATTGAACGTCCAGGTTTTGTGACGTGTGATGTGTTTGTACAGCGCTAAAAGGTTTAAGGTGCGTACACAGGTGCGCCAACCTACGTGTTTGTATAATTAAATGTGGGAGGTGAGTTGAATAGAGCCTTTTGATAGGTCATTACTTTTATTTTTTTCGCTTATATATTGTGTCTGTAGTATTTTTTGTATAGCCTATGATTCAGTGTCTTTTAATGCGCACAAAACGCGTTAGGCTTACGTGTCCGGTACTTTGTATCCCCGTGAGGGGAATATTGTTTCTTGTTTGATGTTCTTACGGTATGATTTGTAATACATTATCAAATGTTACCATTTGGAATTGGTGTTATTGAGCCTGGGTGGTCCCGTGAGCGCCCCCGTCCGGTGGTCTTCAACACTACATGGATTTATCGCACCACTTTTTTTTTTAGCTGGGTAGGTTGCCATATATCCAATAGTTATTGTTCCTCTACCTATACTGAACAGATCTGTTCAGCTATGCATATCTATACACTATTATAGTGCCATCTGTGATCATATATCACATTGAATAGGGTTGCTGTCATCACCACTTATGGTGTAATTTATGTTAATTGTGCTCATTCATTGTTTCATAGTCACACTATACCTCCAATAATTTATGTTCTTCTACGTATGCTGAACAGATGCGTTGAGTTATGTATATTCAAACGTACTAAATATGCTGCCTTTTATCACAAACTACATGGAATATAGCTCCTGCTACCATCATTTATGATGTATGTTACCTTTATTATAATTATTCATTGTTTTATATTTATACTCTGTTTACACCCACTTTTAGGATGGAGTGAATGTATATGTTATCATGATTCACAGAGTTAACTGGGCCTCATTATTTGGCCATATTTGATTGGCCAATTACTATTTAATTAGGGAAAGTTCAGAGGCGCCCTGTTTGCTGTCCTTGAGAAAGGTGCCATATTAGCACCGAAATGCATTGGATACTGACTGCGATTTGGGAGCATGTTTACTTGTACTTGCAAAGATTTATATTGCAACAAATTGTCACACACCCAGACAATTCATCATCATTGGGAGTTATAGACTGTGATTATACAATTTCTACACCTGAACTTCTTCCGGTACTCAGGCACACAGCACCTTTGTGACTGTACCTAGCGACCACGTAAACAACAGGAGTTCACTTACTCCCAAAACTGCCCATTGAGACATAAGGGGGGGGGGGAGAAGGATCCCACACACCATTGATTGGGCTACAGATGCTTTGGAAAGACAAACCCACTGAAGAGGGACAAGCTGCACCATACTATGCAGAGATTGAGAGACTATACTGCAGGGAAGACGTAGAGAGATGCCACCGCATCGCACATCCTGGAAAAGGGATCCAGATTCAAGCATCAATCTAACCAACTGAGCAACCATCAAGATCCAGATACTCCTCAGAGGTTTCCCTGATGAAGATATTCAAGTAGGGGAACATCTGTACCGACACTCTTCATCATTTTGCATATTGTGTTTGTGTGTGGCAACATGTAACTACATATACACTTCAGGGGCTAGTCCATATACTATTGTTGGACATTCATTTACCGTCTTTCATTATAGCACCATTTGGATATGGCTTGTCCTATTATGATCACTTCTGTCAGAGCCGGCCCTTACATGGGTCCCGGCGGGTCCATGGACCCAGGCGGCACTCTGACAGGGGTGGCAATTTGCCACCCCCAGGCATGATATTTTGTGTGCGGTGCATCCGGGAGCATGGTTCCGGCAGACAGTGGGCAGACCTTGATGAAGCAGCCACAGTCAAAACAGAATTCGTATTGTTTAGCGCTCGCCCGGCTCTCTCTCCCCTTCTCTGTGTGTAGAATGGAGCACACAGAGAAGAGGAGAGCCGGCCCAGCGCTAAGCAATATGAATATTCTTTTATTTGTGGCTGCTTCATAAAAGTCTGCCCAGTCTCTTCCGGAACAGTTTACTATTTGATAGGGTGACCAGACGTCCCCGGTATCCAGGGACAGTCCCCAGATTGAGGGCACTGTCACCAGCTAGAATGTGTCCCCAGATCTACTTTACAACTAAATATGCAGCGCAGGATCAGGCGAACATCTATGGAGGCAGAGCAGAACCGCATGCACATCTGCAGCTGCTGTGCCTGACAGTAAGTTACATGTACTGACGTCCAGTATAAACTTTCTTTCATGTTGTATGCCTAGTCGCACTGCGAGATGGACAGTGTGGGCAATGTGGAGGTGGGCAGAGTGGGGAGGAGGACAAGGTGTGGAGGAGGACAGGGTGGGCAATGTGGACTGTGGACAATGTGTGGGGAAGTGGACAGTGTTGAAGTGAGCAGTGTGGAGGTGGACAATGTGGAGTTGGACAGTGTGGACAATGTGGGGGTTAGTGTTGAGGTGGACAATGTGGGCAGTGTGGACTTGGACAATGTGGAGGTGGGCAGTGTTTGGAGGAAGACAGGATGGGCAGTGAGTGGAAGTGGACAATGTGGGCAGGGTGGAACGTTTGGAGGGGGGCAGGGTGGACAGTGTGTGAAGGGTGAACAGGGTATGAGGGTGTACAGGGTGTGGGCAGTGTGTGGTGAGGTTGGACAGTGTGTGGACAGCATGTGGTTTTGGACAGGGTGTGGAGAAAAAAAATGTCCCCGGATTTCATTTAAAAAATCTGGTCACCTTACTATTTGAGGAACTGCTTACATAATGTGTAATCTCCACAGCCTATCGGTCCACGGTTTCCCAGTGTGGCCGCTACGCTGGGCGCTGAACCTGTTACACCTCTCTCTCTCGCTATAAACAACATTTATTAATCATATTTATCCCCCCGCCCTTCTCATGAAACATTTCAGCTCTATGTGGTTTTCGGGGCAGGAGAGAGGTTAATATAATTATGGATGTGGTGTGTTTTGGTGGGAGTGGTTGGGGGGGCAGCATTTCATCCTTGGACCCAGGCAGAACAATGTCTTGGGCCGGCCCTGACTTCTGTGTAGAATATTTTGCTTAGATCTGTTATCTTTTTCCTTTTTCGTCTCTCCATATTGTTGCTCTGCTCCGCACCCTCCACACTGTGCTTCCTCATTAATAAATTGCAATGTTTGAGTCTGGATGTACAAATGGTTGAATGGATAAGGCAATGGCTGAGTGACAGGAGACAGAGGCTTGTAGTCAATGGAGAATATTCAGACGAAGGTCATGTTACTGATTGGGTTACCTCTGGAATCTGTACTGGGGCCCATTCTTTTTAATGTTTTTATTATTGATATTGCAAAATGTATCCATGGTAAGGTATGCCTTTTTTGCAGATGATACAAAGATCTGCAACATGGTAGACATTCCAGGGGGAATAAGCCACATGACAAATTCTTTAGGTAAATTTTAAGAATGGACAAGAGTGAGGCAGCTGCAGTTTAATGTTGATAAATGTAAAATAATGCACTTGGGACATAACAGAGACACAACAGAGGAAAGGGATTTGGAAGTAATTATTTCTGATGACTTAAAGGTAGGCAGACAATGTAATAAAGCAGTGGGGAATGCAAGCAGGGTGCTGGGTTGTATAGCTAGGGGCATTAGCAGCAGAAAAAGAGAAGTGGTCATGCCACTCTACAGATCTCTAGTTAGACCTCACCACCAGCTCTAGAAGGATATAGATACTCTAGAGATGATTCAGAGATGGGCTACTAAAATGGTGGAAATATCATGAAAGACTAAAAGGATCTGAACTTCTATATTTTGGAGGAGAGAACAGAGAAAGGGCATTTGACAGAAACATTCAAATACATGAAGGGATTCAACAAAGTGCAGGAGGGAAGTACATTTGAAAGGAGTAAAAATGTTAGGACATGAAGTCATAGACTAAAACTAGAGGGACAGAGGCATCCTCACTGAGAGGATGGGAGTTACTTGGAATAGCCAACCAGCAGAAGGGGTAGAGGTTAATATGGTGACAGAATGTAAGCATGGATGGGATAGGCATAAGGCCGCCCTGAACATAAGACAAGACCAAGGACCAAGTGAGTTATGAGGTTTTACAGTAGGAAAAATGGGAAGACTAGATGGGCAGAATGTTTCTAATGGGCCGTTAAATTCTATGTTTCAATGTTTCTACCTATATTTATGTTAACCATGTTTTATTTAAAGTAATAGTTTGAGATATCTCACGTTATGTATTTGTCAGTTTATGCACATTATAGATTACAGTCAGGCATGCCTGTCAAAAACCTATATTCCACACTGCTCTCCCTTACATCTGCCTGCCAGATACTAACATTCCACCCTGTTCTCCCTTTCATCTGCCTGCCAGAAATCTATATTCCACATTGATCTCCCTTACATCTGCCTGCCAGAAACTAACATTCCACCCTGTTCTCCCTTTCATCTGCCTGCCAGAAATCTATATTCCACATTGATCTCCCTTACATCTGCCTGCCAGAAACCTACATTCCACACTGCTCTTCCTTACATCTGCCTGCCAGAAACCTACATTCCACACTGCTCTCCCTTACATCTGCCTGCCAGATACTAACATTCCACACTGTTCTCCCTTTCATCTGCCTGCCAGAAATCTATATTCCACATTGATCTCCTTTACATCTGCCTGCCAGAAACCTACATTCCACACTTCTCTCCTTTACATCTTCCTGCCAGAAATCTACATTCCACACTGCTCTACCTTACATCTGCCTGCCAGAAATCTACATTCCACACTGCTCTCCCTTACATCTTCCTGCCAGAAACTTACATTCCACACTTCTCTCCTTTACATCTTCCTGCCAGGAATCTACATTCCACACTGCTCTACCTTACATCTGCCTGCCAGAAACCTACATTCCACACTGTTCTCCCTTTCATCTGCCTGCCAGAAACCTATATTCCACACTGCTCTCCCTTACATCTGCCTGCCATATACTAACATTCCACACTGTTCTCCCTTTCATCTGCCTGCCAGAAATCTATATTCCACATTGATCTCCCTTACATCTGCCTGTCAGAAATCTATATTCCACACTGCTCTCCCTTACATCTGCCTGCCAGAAACCTACATTCCACACTGCTCTCCCTTACATCTGCCTGCCAGAAATCTACATTCCACACTGCTCTACCTTACATCTGCCTGCCAGAAACCTACATTCCACACTGTTCTCCCTTTCATCTGCCTGCCAGAAACCTATATTCCACACTGCTCTCCCTTACATCTGCCTGCCAGATACTAACATTCCACACTGTTCTCCCTTTCATCTGCCTGCCAGAAATCTATATTGCACATTGATCTCCCTTACATCTGCCTGCCAGAAATCTATATTCCACACTGCTCTCCCTTACATCTGCCTGCCAGAAACCTACATTCCACACTATTCTCCCTTTCATCTGCCTGCCAGAAACCTATATTCCACACTGTTCTCCCTTTCATCTGCCTACCAGAAATCTATATTCCACATTGATCTCCCTTACATCTGCCTGCCAGAAATCTACATTCCACACTGCTCTCCCTTACATCTGCCTGCCAGAAATCTGCATTCCACATTGATCTCCCTTACATCTGCCTGCCAGAAACCTACATTCCACACTGCTCTCCCTTACATCTGCCTGCCAGATACTAACATTCCACACTGTTCTCCCTTTCATCTGCCTGCCAGAAATCTATATTCCACATTGATCTCCCTTACATCTGCCTGCCAGAAATCTATATTTCACACTGCTCTCCCTTACATCTGCCTGCCAGAAACCTACATTCCACACTATTCTCCCTTTCATCTGCCTGCCAGAAACCTATATTCCACACTGCTCTCCCTTACATCTGCCTGCCAGATACTAACATTCCACACTGTTCTCCCTTTCATTTGCCTGCCAGAAATCTATATTCCACATTGATCTCCCTTACATCTGCCTGCCAGAAATCTACATTCCACACTGCTCTCCCTTACATCTGCCTGCCAGAAATATGCATTCCACATTGATCTCCCTTACATCTGCCTGCCAGAAACCTACATTCCACACTGCTCTCCCTTACATCTGCCTGCCAGAAACCTACATTCCACACTGCTCTCCCTTACATCTGCCTGCCAGAAACCTACATTCCACACTGCTCTCCCTTAAATCTGCCTGCCAGACACCTACATTCCACACTGCTCTCCCTTACATCTGCCTGCCAGATACTAACATTCCACACTGTTCTCCCTTTCATCTGCCTGCCAGAAATCTATATTCCACATTGATCTCCTTTACATCTGCCTGTCAGAAATCTACATTCCACACTGCTCTCTCTTACATCTGCCTGCCAGAAATCTACATTCCACACTGCTCTCTCTTACATCTGTCTGACAGAAACCTACATTCCACACTGCTCTCCCTTACATCTGCCTGCCAGAAACCTACATTCCACACTGCTCTTCTTTACATCTGTCTGACAGAAACCTACATTCCACACTGCTCTTCTTTACATCTGTCTGCCAGAAACCTACATTCCACACTGCTCTTCTTTACATCTGTCTGCCAGAAACCTACATTCCACACTGCTCTCACTTCCATCTTCCTGCCAGAAACCTACATTCCACAATGCTCTCCCTTACATCTGCCTGCCAGAAACCTACATTCCACAATGCTCTCCCTTACATCTGCGTGCCAGAAATCTATATTCCACATTGATCTCACTTACATCTGCCTGCCAGAAATCTGCATTCCACACTGCTCTCCCTTACATCTGCCTGCCAGAAATCTGCAATCCACATTGCTTTCCTTTACATCTGCCTGCCAGAAATCTATATTCCACACTGCTCTCCCTGTTATCTGCCTGCCAGAAACCTACATTCCACACTGCTCTCCCTTACATCTGCCTACCAGAAACCTACATTCCACACTGCTCTCCCTTACATCTGCCTGCCAGAAACCTACATTCCACACTGCTCTCCCTTACATCTGTCTGCCAGAAACCTACATTCCACACTGAGTTCCCTTACATCTGCCTGCCAGAAATCTACATTCCACACTGCTCTACCTTACATCTGCCTGCCAGAAACCTACATTCCACACTTCTCTCCCTTACATCTGCCTGCCAGAAACCTACATTCCACACTTCTCTCCCTTTCATCTTCCTGCCAGAAACCTACATTCCACATTGCTCGCCCTTACATCTGCCTGCCAGAAATCTGCATTCCACACTGCTCTACCTTACATCTGCCTGCCAGAAACCTACATTCCACACTTCTCTCCCTTACATCTGCCTGCCAGAAACCTACATTCCACACTTCTCTCCCTTTCATCTTCCTGCCAGAAACCTACATTCCACATTGCTCGCCCTTACATCTGCCTGCCAGAAATCTGCATTCCACACCGCTCTCCCTTACATCTGCCTGCCAGAAACCTACATTCCACACTGCTCTCCCTTACATCTGCCTGCCAGAAACCTACATTCCACACTGCTCTCCCTTACATCTGCCTGCCAGAAACCTACATTCCACACTGCTCTCCTTTACATCTGTCTGCCAGAAACCTACATTCCACACTGCTCTCCCTTACATCTGCCTGCCAGAAACCTACATTCCACACTGATTTCCCTTACATCTGCCTGCCAGAAACCTACATTCCACACTGAGTTCCCTTACATCTGCCTGCCAGAAATCTACATTCCACACTGCTCTCCCTTACATCTGCCTGCCAGAAACCTACATTCCACATTGCTCTCCCTTACATCTGCCTGCCAGAAATCTGCATTCCACACTGCTCTCCCTTACATCTGCCTGCCAGAAACCTACATTCCACACTGCTTTCCCTTACATCTGCCTGCCAGAAACCTACATTCCACACTGCTCTCCCTTTCATCTTCCTGCCAGAAACCTACATTCCACATTGCTCTCCCTTACATCTGCCTGCCAGAAATCTGCATTCCACACTGCTCTCCCTTACATCTGCCTGCCAGAAACCTACATTCCACACTGCTCTCCCTTACATCTGCCTGCCAGAAACCTACATTCCACACTTCTCTCCCTTTCATCTTCCTGCCAGAAACCTACATTCCACATTGCTCTCCCTTACATCTGCCTGCCAGAAATCTGCATTCCACACTGCTCTCCCTTACATCTGCCTACCAGAAACCTACATTCCACACTGCTCTCCCTTACATCTGCCTACCAGAAACCTACATTCCACACTACTCTCCCTTACATCTGCCTGCCAGAAACCTACATTCCACACTGATTTCCCTTACATCTGCCTGCCAGAAACCTACATTCCACACTGATTTCCCTTACATCTGCCTGCCAGAAACCTACATTCCGCACTGCTTTCCCTTACATCTGCCAGCTAGATATTAACATTCCATACTGCTCTCCCTTACATCTGCAAGCCAGACACTAACATTACACACTGCTCTCCCTTACATCTGCAAGCCAGATACTAATATTCTTCCACACTACTCCTCCTTATATCTTCCAGCCAGATTACCAACATTCCACAGTGCACTTCCTTTCATCTGCCAGCCATATATTAACATTCTTCCACACTGCTCTTCCTTTCATATGCCAGTGCCTACTGGACAGTACTAGTTCATTTGCATAAAGTGACAAAAATAAAGTTAAATATCTCATAAACCAGGGGTGGACAAAAATATAATAAACGTAGTATCCAGATGTAAGTAAAATATTCCCAGAATTTAGGAGCCAGAAGTAAAATTTTAGGATCTTGGGCTCTGAGGATCTTGGGATTTTTCCACTTGTCAGAAAGAAAAAAAATGGAAAAGTAGTAGAAGCAACACCATACAAATTTCAGGCCATGGAGTATGTCAAACCATACTAATGGGGTACCATCTTTCATGAGAGAAGTAGCTAATAAGTATAGTAGGAAACTCCATGTTTTTACAAGCTTTAAGTATCTTGGAAGGGGTAGAAATATAAAAAAGCTTTATTTTGCCCTATAGTACTGTCTTCTAGAAACATTTGTATTCCCCAGCCTATGGGTAAAAAATGCAAGTGACTCCTCATTTGATTTGGGTGAATGTCAACTTTCCAAAATGGCATGTATTGCTTACTTTTCTTCATATCTGTAATGGGTATGACCATTTTAGTGCAGACAGGTAATTAAAAAAAGTGACAGATGTATCTTAGTGCTCATGGCACCCAATAAAATGTCAACCCATTTAAAAGGGGTATTATTTTTCTTGGGCTGATAGCAGGTACTGAATACAGTAAGAAACTCCAAGGTTTTCAAATACTTTCGTATCTTTGAAGTGATGTAAATGTAAACAAAATATTTCTATAGCCCAAACTTATGGAAATATTTGAGCACACTAGCCTAGTGTTAGAAAAGCAAGAAACCCCTCATTTGATCTGGATGAATGTCTTCCTTCCAAAATCATACCTTGTGCACCTTTCTTTCATATCTCTAATAGCTATGACTATTATAATGCAGGCAGCTAATTTATAAAAAGAAAACAGATGTAGCTTTATGCTTCCGGCACCCTCTATGGTATGACAGTCCTTATTTATGGAGTACCATATTTCTTGGATGAGCAGTAGCTAACAGATACAGTAGAAAATTCCATAGTTGTCCAAGATTTCAGTACATTTGAACAAGTTCAAATGTAAAAAATGTATATTATGTTTCCTTTAGAGACACCTTCTACAAACATTTTACACACCAGGTTAAAAGTTAGAAAGGTAGATGACCCCTCATTTGATGAGATGGTTTATCTTCTTTCCAAAAAGATATGCTTTGTCTACCTTTTCATCATTTCTGTAGTTGTTACAAACATTTTAGTACAGGCAAATTGGGTCTGAAAAAATGTAAGAAAAATCTGAGACTGTAATTGGCATGGTTTTGTGCTTCTGGCACCCACTACAGTATGTCAGCTCATACCAATGGGGTGTCATTATTCTCTTAAGAACAGTAAATAATGAATACAGTAGTATCCATAGATTTCAGATATTTCAGTACCTTTTGATGGGATTGAAATGTAAAATAAATCCTATTTTTTCGTTTAGCACTACCTTCTGTAAACATTCATTCAGAACAGGCTAGTGATAAAATGCAAGTAACCCATTATTTCATGCAGTGGGATATCTACTTTCAGGAAATATATGCTTTTATATAGTTATTGAGCTGTTTTAGGGAAGTTTTATTAGGTAATCAATGGAATGTACATTTTAGTTCATAAAGCTGAAAATACCGTTATGCTTTCCTGTTAATTAAAGGTCTATACAGGTCATGCATGTAGGCAGTACTATACATATTTGGTATTTTTGTACTCAGGGGATTCAGGGCTTTTAAAAATAATTGAAACTTTCACAACCAACATAAATGTTTTTCATACATAGTGTAAAACTTTATCAAAATAAATATATTTTTTACATTTGTTTGTGTTTATGAAATCATAGCTTTTCACAAGATGAGGCACCATGAAAAAGATGAATTTGTTTTGAAAATATAATACCTTTACATATAGTTTCCCATACATAACTAGAAAGTTACCTGCAGGAATCATACCTAAACAGATGGATAACAAAAAGTCTGAAAATTAATACTTTTCCAAGCCTCTGCCACTGAAAGGGTTAAGTTATGTGGACGTTTATATTTAGGAAGTATCAGTCATCTGTTAAAGGGATAGTAATGTTTCGTTATTACAAATGGATTTTAGTCTTACCTGTTAAATCCTTTTCTCTTAGTCCATAGAGGTTACTGGTAACTTTGGGTAGGCTATCCACCCCTTTAAGTAGGCAGGAACAATTCTAGAAATGACTGCAGGGGGTGGAGCCTACCTTCCCTCCTTGGCTGCAGTTAGCCAACCAGCTCCAGAAAGATTTGAGACACTATGACTAGATAGTGGAAGGAAAGAAGACTCCTGTGAGCATGACCCCGAAGGACCCCCACGGTCTGCCTCAGGAGAGCCAAGCATGGTCTCTTGACAGGGTGGGAGACCAGTAACCTGTATGGACTAAGAGAAAAGGACTTAACAGGTAAGACTAAAATCCTCTTTTCTCTGTTGTCCAATACGGGTTACTGGTAACTTTGGGATGTCCAACCATTGAGTTTGCCAGAGGTGGGAAGTAAGGTAAGGACCAGGTGCAAGGCCCCCAAAGTCACCAGCGCATATATGAACCATCAGATCAGAGATAGCACAACAACAATAAAGTGTCAACGGACACTGAACAGTGGTAACAACACCCCAAACTGTTACGCAGCACACTGATCTAGAGCCAACGGGGCTCAAAACTGAAGGAAGCACCAGGAACCAAAGAAAATCCTAGACAGGCAAGACTGCCTCCAGGATTTTCCTCCCAAAGCTGGCATCAGCCGATGTCAACACATCAACATGGTAGTGCTTTGAAAAGGTGTGCACAGACGACCAAGTGGCAGCCTTGCACAACTGATGAGCAGAGGTCTGATTCTTGTAAGTCCAAGAGGCCCCAATAGATCGAGGAATGAGCTGTGACCCTGAAAGGGACAGACTTCTTCCTCATCTCATAAGCCATATGAATAGTGGTCTTGATCCAAGAAGCAATAGTCACTTTGGATGCAGGTCTTCCTGCCCTGGGACCCTCAGGAATGACGAACAGAGCATCTGATTGCCTGATAGACTCAGTGGGATGTACATAAAACTTGAGACAACTCACCACGTATAACAAGTGGAGATCCCCCTGCTTGTCAGTGGTGGGGTCAGGGCAGAAAGAGGGCACCACAATCTCCTGACTGATGTGGAACTCCGAAACCACCTTGGAGAGGAACTCCTGAGAGGTGCGAAACACCGCCTTGTCCTTGTGAAACACCAAAAATGGTGGTCTACATGACAGAGTATGCAACTCCGCGACACTGCATAGGATACTCATTCTGTAAAGCTCACAAAATGGCTGCCGCTGTGGAAGCCAATCAGAAACGAGCGTGCAAAGCAAGCTCTCATGGGAAATGTAGTGCCCGAAGCCCCCTGAGCCCCCCAACACACTTGCAATGTGAACCGGATGATAGAACAAGGTCAGACAATTAAAATGAGCCATCTCTGAAGTCGCTACGTTGAGCGGTTGCAGAGATATGTTCCAAACTGTACAATCCCATAGAAGTGAATGGAGCAATGGCGTCTATTCGGTAAAGCGAGCCTTTAACTCAATTTTGTCAAAGTTAGAACTGAGAAATAAAAATACATGAAACATTACTAGAACATGTAATCAGACCCAGAAAACACTGAACCCAGTAGGGAAAGTGCCAATAAGCACCCCAAAAGATGCCAAACAGCAGTTAAAGGGTTAATTTACCACATAAAGTTGCTCCAAACACTGACATACATAACAGAAAGACCCAGTGAGTTCAGGAGTGTGCAATAAGAACTCCCAGGAATAACCCCTGTGCGGAGGGGCTCTGTGGGACAAGTGGACCTGCAGCACTCAAAGTGTTGCTCACCTTTCCTGCAGATCTTCTGTCTTCAGATTACCATGTACTAAGAAGTAACCTCAGTGGGTAACTCCTGGGGAAGCACTTGGAATCAAGATTTTCCTTCTCAGGGCTTAAGGTGCACAAAAAGCACCTGGATACTGAGCTAGCCACATGTAAGGGCATTGTCAGTTATGGTAATCCGCCTAGCGGTGGTATTCCATATCGAACCGAAAATAAAAAACTTCTAAAGCTATAGCAGAACTGTTCTCTTGCCTGGTGTTGTCTTCACCAAGGAACAAATCTTTCTGGAGCTGGTTGGCTAGCTGCAGCCAAGGAGGGAAGGTAGACTCCACCCCCTGCAGTCATTTCTAGAATTGTTCCTGCCTAAAGGGGCGGATCGCCTACCCAAAGTTACCAGTAACCTGTATTGGACGACAGAGAAAGTACAATCGAGTCTTCTTGCTGTTTTTTAATAATGATGCATAGCAGTAAAACCTTATAAAACTTTGCCATTTTACATTTATTCTTTAATACGGTTTCCCCCTCCCTCCCCATTTTACTTAACCTCAAGCTGCCTCTTCTCAGATCTGGAATCCGGTCCTGGGACTGAACAGATCACAGAGAAGGACAATCTTCCCTGTTTCATTATAAGGAAAACCCTGCCGCCTTGATGAAGGAGGGCAGGTTTTTTCTTATGCTGGAAGAAGATTGTCCCTCGTTGCATTCTGTCCGGACTGGCTTGCTGAGGCTGCTGAGTAAGTAAAAGGGGCAGAAAGGGGGAACTTTATTAGAGAATGAATGTAAAACGGCAAAGTTTTATAAGGTTTTACTGCTAAAATGTAGGAAGAAGACTCGGTTGTACTTGGTATCCTTTTGAAACGTCACCCACTATTGGGCGGCTAACACAACAGTGCATTAAATATGTCGCCAGCATGAAAAGGGCGACTTGAGAATCTTGTCTGCATCAAAAGGGTGAGATTCTCATGTTGTGGGGTTAAGGGTCGCATTTAAACATTTCAACAATATATTAAGTGGGTACTCTGCTCCATTCAGTCATAGCGATCCGAGCACACATATATATTAATGAGAACTTAACGGATCAGTAATGTCCCATAAACATGTTTTGTTGTTTTGTAGAGTAAAATAAAAAAATAAATTATGTGGCAAAAATCCTATGTCTCAAACATTTATGGTTTGAGAGATATTTGCATCTAAAGTTCCCGGTTCCTTGATGTCAGCTGTAAAGCTGACGGCAGGAGATTCGTGTTGGCTGATACAAGGCGGCTCTTCAGCAGAGCTGCAATAGCGAAATTGGAAAATAATTACTTAATTGGAACGGTCTACAAACTGTGCCTGCAAACCAGGCACACTTTGTAGACCATTCCAATGAAGTAATTATTCGATGCCAAAGAGATATTTGATGCTAAAGTTCCCCCCTCCCTCCCCTTCTCCTGATGTCAGCGCTCTGCTGACAGCAGGAGATCCCGGCGGCGGCTCGGCTCTGCAGAGCGCTGACATCAGGAGAAGGGGAGGGAGGAGGGAACCTTAGCATCAAATATCTCTCAAACTGTAAAGGTTTGAGAGACAGTATTTTGACCACCTCATTTATTTTTTTTTTTACTCTACGAAACAACAAAACATTAATGTCCCTTTAATCCTCCGAGTACCAGAGAGGCACGCCATTGACTGACAAGCACAGCAGCAATAGCAAAAATAAGCCAGTGCACTATGGGACACTCATAGTGGAGTGAAGGTCACCGCTGCTCCACTATGAATGTCACACTCTGTGGCCACTTCCTCTGTTGCTGTGCTTATCAGTCAATGGTGTGCCACTCAGGTACTCGGAGGATTAAAGGGATAGTAATGTTTCACAATAAAAGCATCTCCAATTAATCGTCATTGTAATTGGGTCATGGAGAGTGTTATTTCAATACTCTGAGAGTTGTAGTTCAAGAGTAATTGGATGATAAATTATCACCCTCCTGCCCCTTTTACTGATGTAACACTGATCACCTCAGAGCAGCAAGACTGTCCAGATGAATTGCAGAGAAGGACAATCTTCAGTGAGCATAAGGAAAAACCTGAAAATCCTGTCAAGGGGGTTAGGGTTTTCCTTATACTCACAGTAAGAAGATTGTCCCTTGTTGTTACTGGTCCCAGGATCAGATTCCACATCTGAGGGGAGGCGGCTTACAGTAGGTAAAAGGGGCGGGAGGGGGAAACTTTATCATTCAATTACTCCTGAACTACAACTCTGACAGTATTGAAATAACACTCTCCATGGCCCAAATACTATGAAGATTAATTGGAGCTGCTATTTTTGTGAAACATTACTATCCCTTCTAAGTTCTCATTACTACATACACATGCTCAAATTGCTATGACTGAACAGAGCAGCGCACCCACTTAATGCATTTTTTAAATGTTTAAATACGACGCTTAAGCCCGTGACATGAGAATTTCGCCCTTTTGATGTGGGCGATATGGTTAATGCTCTGTTGTGCTGGTCACCCAATAGTCAACCATTGTACTTTAGCAACTATACATTACTATCTCTTTAAAAGTCCTCTAGTTAAACATCTTAAAAAAGAAGAGTTTCGCTCATAAAATAAAATGATCTATGATGCAATTCCTTTTATATTAGCTTAGCAAAATCTAACAGGCAAAAAAATGTAGAGATGTTTTCTCTTTTAACCCAGTTGAGCACAAGAGCGGTGAGCAAAATATTGCAGAGAAATGCATTTACACCCCCTGTTCCTCAAGGGGTTAATATACTGGTTGTCTCTTTGCAGAAAATAAATGAAATTGAATACAAGGGATTTACATGGAAGGATGTGTTTAAAAATCCTCCGAGACTGCAGAGCACAATCCAGACAGCGTGTGTTCAGATGCCAATCTATTCCCATCTCCCACTTGACGTAGCTGTGATTGGCCTCAATGACGTAGGTTTTGGCTTTTTCATATAAATGTTCAAATTGCATCGCAAGAAAAAAAAAAGAGAAGGAGGGACGCGTGGAAGTGAATGAGTAATTACAAGGGAGCGTGGCTCAAAATACATCCTAGGTTTCCTGATATTTCAACAGCATTATTTTTAGCTACAATCCATTTTGCAAACAAGCATTACACAAAGGGCATCCATATAAAAATGCATATGTGTGTGAGGGTGATAATTTGGCATGAAATGCGAAACAGAAATGGGGAAAGAATTATCATTGGCATGGGCTGACGTACTAAGGGGAGAAATAAAAATTAACATAAATGCCATTGACATAAATGGGGTTTTTAACCCTTTAAATGCCAGAGGGGTTGCCCCACTGGCAATCAAAGGGTTAAAACTGTGAATGCTAAAGAGGGGTCCATTTTAACTGCGTAAAGACCGGTAGAGCACTCACGCTGTCAGCACTTAAAGGGATAGTAATGCTCAAAATAAAAGTAGCTCCAATTAATCTTCATAGTATTTGGGCCACGGAGACTGTTATTTCAGTACTGTCAGAGTTGTAGTTCAAGAGTAATTGAATGATAAAGTATCCCCCCTCCCGCCCCTTTTACCTACTGTAAGCTGCCTCCCCTCAGATGTGGAATCTGTTCTCTTGACCGGACAGATCACAGCTAGGGACAATCTTCTTACTGTGATCATAAGGAAAGCCCTGCCCCCTTGACAGGTTTTTCAGGTTTTTCCTTATGATTACTGAAGATTGTCCCTCTCTGCGATCCATCCGGACAGTCTTGCTGCTCTGAGGTGAGCAGTGTTACATCAGTAAAAGGGGCGGGAGGGGGATACTTTATCATTCAATTACTTTTGTACTACAACTCTGACTGTATTGAAATAACACTCTCCATGGCCCAAATACTATGAAGATTAATTGGAGCGGCTTTTATTTAGGAACATTACTATCCCTTTAAGGACTTTTTTTTTTTTTTTTTGCAATCCAATTCAGGGCTCCCTGAATGGTGTACAGCTGTGTGGGGAGCCCTGAAATCCATGACGGTCCTGGCACGTCATGGGTCCTTATCACATGTTGGACCCATGAGGTGACTGGACCGCAATGGGTCCTTAAGGGGTTAAATCAATGTTAATTTTATTTGCCCCTATAGTGCAGTTGGTTTGCTCCAGAATTGATCCAATTTCCTAGCACATTTATTGACTCCACTATGGATGGAATGTGTAAACAATGACTGACTGTAAGATACAACTGTAGGAATGGAGGACACTTAAAGGAGAAGTAACACCAACTTATACTAAAACCTACATTGCTATATATAAATAAAAACTTACGTTATTATGTTCCTACCGCGCACCTGCTTTATGGAAAGTTCTTATTATGTCAAATTACAGGTTCCCTCTTTGGTCGCTGTTTTTTCCAAAAAAACCCTAATGGCCCATATAAATTTTGCCCTCGTGCCTTTGCTCAGCAGATAACATGTTCAATCTGTTCTGGATGTCATGTCCATAGAGGTGGACATGACAGTTGCTAGCAAGACCACATGACACATAACTCCGCCCACTGCACACTCCTTTGGTCCTTAAAGAGTTAAGTAAGCCAATGACCTCTGCCTGCTTCACTTTAAAAAAACTACTAGCATCTGTTATGGCTAGGGTGACCAGATCTCACCTTTAAACGGGGACACATATAAAAGATACATAATGCAGGGCTGCTTTTACAGGGAAGGTCTAGTTAGTCTAGTATGTCTGCCTCCATCATACCTATAACATTTCAAATGGCCAAAAAGGGAAATTTTGTTTTGGGGGTGTTGCTGGGATTGTGGATGGGGGGGCGGGCATAACTAAGAATTATAGGTTACATCACGACCTACTAACACCTCTTTATGTAACTGAATAAATGATTTAGAAAAAGACCAAAGAATTTTATTTAAACAGATTAATGTATAAACACATATACTGATGTTTAATTTAACATTAATGTGAGTTTTTTTGCTGTGGAGCAATGTGATACACTTATAAAGATGGTCACTTGGGAGGCTGCTCCATGGACAACACATACACATACCTTGGAACTTCCTCACCTTGAGCCCCTGAAGGAGTCTCATGTGCTGTTGACCGGGGGGGGGATGTCAGTGACGCGATTCATGTCATAAAGGGGCTGGGACTTAATCGACTTTGTGTCAAAAAGTGGGCAGAGCAGGGCAGGGGAGGGCTGGCAATATTTGGCCAGGGGGGAACGTACAATCAATTGGCCCATGTCTACTATCGCTCCAGCCCAATATCCCAGATCACCCCTTTTTGTTAATGTTTTAGCCGGCATTAATGTCATGAATTAAGGCAAGTGATACTACAGAGCACACACTAAACAGACCAGACCTGGGGGCAATTGCCCCCCTGCCCCCCTGGCCAGTCATCCCCTGGACCAGAGTGAGAAGGAGGAGAAGTGGATGGGAAGTGGGAGGAACAGGGTGGGGAGGAGGAGAAGTGGGAGGAACAGGGTGGGAGGAAGAGAAGTGGATGGGAAGTGGGAGGAACAGGGTGGGAGGAAGAGAAGTGGATGGGAAGTGGGAGGTACAAGGTGAGAAGGAGGAGATTTGGGCGGAAAGTAGGAGAAACAGGGAGGGAAGGAGGAGAAGTGGTTGGGAAGTGGAAGGAACAGGGTGGGAAGGAGGAGAAGTGGTTGGGAAGTGGAAGGAACGGGGTGGGAAGGAGGAGAAGTGGGCAGGAAGTGGAAGGAACAGGGTGGGAAGGAGGAGAAGTGGTTGGGAAGTGGAAGGAACAGGGTGGGAAGGAGGAGAAGTGGTTGGGAAGTGGAAGGAACAGGGTGGGAAGGAGGAGAAGTGGTTGGGAAGTGGAAGGAACGGGGTGGGAAGGAGGAGAAGTGGGCAGGAAGTGGAAGGAACAGGGTGGGAAGGAGGAGAAGTGGTTGGGAAGTTGGATGAACAGGGTGGGAAGGAGGAGAAGTGGTTGGGAAGGTGGATGAACAGGGTGGGAAGGAGAAGAAGCTCACCACCACCAGATAATCAGACTCTGTCCACAGAGACCCGGTCATTCTGTCTGAAAACAGGAGTCTCTAGAGCAGATCCGGAGAGTTCCCAGGGATGGACATTCAGGACCGATTAAACAGGTTATCTCTTGAACAAAGGAGCTAGGGCAAAATTAATAGGGGCCATTAGGATTTTCTGTCCATGGTGAGGTAAGTGTGGGGTTATTAATAGGTCATGTTACTTTTCCTTTAACACTAACAGAAACACTAACAACTCTTAATAATAACCCCCCAGTTACTTTACTCCTATCAGAAAATCAGCATGGACACTAATGAAGGGGGGGTGAGGCAAGAAACGTGCGTATGTGCTAAAGCCACTTTTCCCATGCAGACAGATATTGCGCATGTTCTAATCCTGGAAGCCATATATCGAAGGCTTCTTGAATAAATAAATTAGGTTGTACGACAACACTACACAGACGTATAAAATAATTCACAGTAGCACTTCCTGCATTCGGCGCATTCTCTATCCCACGCAGACAGATTTGCCTGGCCACGCCCACAAAAAATATGCGCAGCTGTTCGCTAATCTTGATTTTTCGTGCTCATTTCAACAACATCATGTGCAAACTTATTTTGCTAGTGATTTTCACACTGGAAATAGCGATTGTGCATGTGTCCTGCATCCCGCCATAAGAGACAATTTTGCAAGGTAAAAATTGAGAAATACACCATGGGGGAGGGGCACTCAAGGGGTTAAATGAGTGAGTATTTAGAGACTTTTTATTTGTACCCTATGGCAGGGCTGACCAAGTTCAGTCCTCAAGGGCCACCAACAGGTGAGTCAGTCACAATGAATGATCCACTAATTAATTCACCTCTGATTAATCAGGGAAATCCTTATATCTGGCCGGTTGGTGGCTCTTGAGGACTGAACTCGGACAGATCTGCCCTGTGATATACTTTGCTCCAGAATTACTACACTTCAGTTTGATAAATGAGTACATATAGTATAAACTTCTCCCACAGAAGGATTCGTAAAGGGATAGTAATGCTTAATATGGAAAAAAAATATATTGTAAGGTTTATCCTCCTGAATACAACAATGGTACTCCCACTGCTGAGAGGTGTTTTATTCAAAGGTTATTGCAGGTCAAACTTGATTTGTTTTCGGTGTAGTATGTGAAAGGCCAGAAATGTTACAGTGGTGCTGTTGCTGCACCATCTTATGGAGGTTTTTAGGCTTACAGTCAACTGACCAGAGCATCTAAGGGGTTAAATAAGCTTGTAATGGGGTATAAAACTAGAGCAGGGAATTGAGATTGTTCTGGCCAAACCCACAATTCAGAATGTGGTGTGACCAGCACAGCTGAGGCACCGCCCCTCAACATTTGGAACTCTTGCCTACTCTGCCTATTGGGAAATCCAGACATTACATGAGGACAGGGCTGGGAACCACTGTCATAGGGGACTGTTTACTAATCCCCACATTGTCGTTGATTTAATCAGGGTTTTTAACCCCATGAAAACTGAAGAGGTCTCCAGTACATTGTGAAGCAATCCACTAATTACTCTCTAGCATTCAAGGGCTTTAAAAGGACCATTTAAAATCAGTGGGGATTTGTATTTGTCTCCGGTGGTGCAGCTGGATCTCCCCTGCATTACTCCCGTTCTCATTAGCTCATCATCCTCAGGGGGTTAATATAACTGAGGCCAGTCTAGGCAGCAAATCACCTGCATGGGTGTAATTCCAGCAGTACACCCACACACAGGCACAGCAGCCCAGATGATAAGAGTCCTGGTGGTAAAGGACACTTTTATCTCTTGACGTGGAATGAGTCACAGAAAGAGTGGCGGGGGGGGGGGGAGACTTGCACACACAGCGTCAGAGACTAAATCAGCACACACACACAGACACACACACATACATACACACACACACCGACACACATACAGACACAGACACGCACACACAGCATCACAGACTGAATCAGCACACACTGCACAAACAAACATAAACACCAAAATACGTAGAGGCACACACACACTGTGTCAGAGACTGATCAGCACACATTAAACACACACACTAAACATGTATACACACACACAGTGTCAGAGACTGATCAGCACACACTAAACATACACACATAGACATACAGACACACACAGTGTCAGAGACAGATCAGCATACACACTGTACATACATACACACACACACCACATATACAGAGACACACAAACACTGAGACACATATAGACACACACATACACACACCAACACACATACAGAGACACACACACCGAGACACATACAGAGACACACAGTGTCAGAGACAGATCAGCACACACTGTACATACACACACACCGAGAAACACACACCACAACACATACAGAGACACACACACACCAAGACATATACAGAGACACACACACACACCAAGACACACACACACACCCACACCAAGACTCATACAGAGACACACACACACACACACTGAGACATACAGACACACACACAAACACACACACACACCAAGATACATACAGAGACACACACACACCGAGACATACAGACAGACACAAACACACACACACAAGCCAAGACACACAGTGTCAGAGACTGATAAGCACACACTGCACATACACACACACACACACACACACACACACACACACTGAGACACATACAGGGACACACACACACATTGTCAGAAAGTGAATCAGTACACACTAAACATACACACATTGAGACACACACACACACACACACAGATATCGTCAGAGACTGAGAGATCGGCCTATAGGACATATGCATAAAGAACGTGACTCTTGGGCACATCAAATGCACCAAAGGGGACAAATAAAACTTCCCATTGATTTAAAAGGTGCTTTTAAATCTCAACTGAATGCTAGAGCGGTCTCAGCACATTGTTTTTTAATGCTTTGCATACCACTCTGGCACTTAAGTGGTTAAATCCCCATGAATACTTGAGGGGTCTACTAAGCATTGAGTTGGAGACCACTTTAGCATTCAACTGGATAAAAGCCCTATTTAAATTGATGGCAATGTTTTTTAGTTCCCTCCAGCTGAAGTGGTCTGCCCCAGAATTGTTCCACACGATGCCCAGACAGACATGATCAGAGTGGGTAATATTGGAAGCCACTTTGTACTGTCCTCACTGACAGTGCCAAGCTAGGAGAGAGGGCAATCCCAGTGACACTGAAAAAGATATTCTCTTATATGTGTGTGTGTGTCGGGGGGATGCACTGAGAGGCAATAAGAGGACAGGGTGGTGATATGGTTGCAAAGTGTTGTCGATGGCATATCAACAGCATGCACGAAGGAGTCTTCACCATCATATCCCTGTGAATCCACCATCAATCTCACACAATCCAACGTCATTGCCATGGATCTGCCATGCCTTCATCAGGTTTACTATTTTGTTCGACAAATGGCTCATTTCCACATGGACATGCAGGTTATCCCTTTGAGTGCCAGAGAGGTATCCAACGCATTGCAATGCAATGGATACCTCTCTTGCACTCAAAGGGTTAATGAGCTATTATTGTATTCATGTGGGTATGTTTATATGTTAATGTGGCACATTGCTGTATTTACTAAGCTCCAATAGCTGCCTCTGCTGTCTGAGTTCGCATTTCCAACATCGCCTACCTCGCATACTGAGCCTGCATAACCGAGATAAGGGGAAGACTATGAGTTATACACCTCACAACGTTTCATATGGCCAAAGAGGGGCACTTTTGTTTTAGATGATGTTGCTGAGGGCATGGTTGGTGGGCAGGTCATTACCGAGAATTTTTAGGTTATTTAATGACCTATTGACACCTCTTTGTGTAACCAAATAAATTATTTAGAACAAGACCAAAGTATTTTATTTACACAGACTAATGTATATACACATATAGTGAAGTTTATACAAACATTAATGTGAGTTTTATTGCTGTGGATACACTTCTATACACACCATACAGTCTGATCTCCTAAACACAGGGACACCAGGGTGATACACTTCTATACACACCACACAGTCTGATCTCCTAAATACAGGGACACCAGGGTGATACAATTATATACACACTGCACAGTCTGATCTCCTAAACACGGGGACACCAGGGTGATACACATATATACACACCACACAGTCTGATCTCCTAAACACAGGGACACCAGGGTGATACACTTCTAGACACACCACACAGTCTGATCTCCTAAACACAGGGACACCAGGGTGATACACTTATATACACACACCACACAGTCTGATCTCCTAAACACAGGGACACCAGGGTGATACATTTATATACACACTGCACAGTCTGATCTCCTAAACACAGGGACACCAGAGTGATACACTTCTATACATACCACACAGTCTGATCTCCTAAACACAGGGACACCAGAGTGATACACTTCTATACATACCACACAGTCTGATCTTCTAAACACAGGGACACCAGGGTGATACACTTCTATACACACCACACAGTCTGATCTCCTAAACACAGGGACACCAGGGTGATTCACTTATATACACACATCACACAGACTGATCTCCTAAACACAGGGACACCAGGGTGATACACTTATATACACATCACACACTCTGATCTCCTAAACACAGGGACATCAGGGTGATACACTTATATACACATCACACAGTCTGGTCTCCTAAACACAGGGACACCAGGGTGATACACTTATATACACACCACACAATCTGATCTCCTAAACACAGTATCCCCAGGGTGATACACTTATATACACACCTCACAGTCTGATCTCCTAAACACAGGGACACCAGGGTGGGAAAGAGGGATAGAGGGATTTGGATCTCAAGAGGGACACTTGGCAGGTATAGACTCCTAATATCTTCTAAAGAGGAACACTTGGGAGGTATGGACCCCTAATATCTCCTAAAGATGGACATTTGGGAGCTGTGGACCCCTTATATCTCCTAAAGAGGGACACTTGGGAGGAAGGGACCCCTAATATCTCCTAAAGAGGGACACTTGGGAGGTATAGACTCCTAATATCTCCTAAAGAGGGACATTTGGGAGGTGTGGACCCCTTATATCTCCTAAAGAGGGACATGTGGGAGGTATGGATCCCTAATATCTCCTAAAGATGGACATTTGGGAGGTGTGAACCCCTAATATCTCATAAAGAGGGACACTTGGGAGGTATGGACCCCTAATATCTCCTAAAGAGGGACACTTGGGAGATGTGGAACCCTAATATCTCCTAAAGAGGGACACTTAGGAGTTATGGCCCCTAATATCTCCTAAACAGGGACACTTGGGAGGTATAGACCCTAATATCTCCTAAAGAGGGCACTTGGGAGGTATAGACCCCTAATATCTCCTAAAGAGGAACACTTGGGAGGTATGGACCCTTAATATCTCCTAAAGAGGGCACTTGGGAGGTATAGACCCTAATATCTCCTAAAGAGGGACATTTGGGAGGTATGGAGCCCTAATATCTCCTAAAGAGGGACACTTGGGAGGTATGGACCCTTAATATCTCCTAAAGAGGGACACTTGGGAGGTATGGACCCTTAATATCTCCTAAAGAGGGACACTTGGGAGGTACTGAACCCTAATATCTCCTAAAGAGGGACACTTGGGAGGTACAGAACCCTAATATCTCCTAAAGAGGGACACTTGGGAGGTATGGACCCCTAATATCTCCTAAAGAGGGACACTTGGGAGATGTGGACCCCTAATATCTCCTAAAGAGGGACACTTTTCCTTGTATCTTTTTACTTTTTTTTTTGCCATCCATGTTCTGTGTAAACATTCTCATTGGCACTTCTGAAATCCATATTTACTGCAATATTGGCACTCAAAAGGTTACATGAGGATGTCTGCTGTTCTTGGTTCTCTCTGCATCCTCTCTGCTCCCTCCCTGCCCTCCCCAACACTTCAACACCTTTACGTCAGCATGATATGTTAATGACCACAGTCTCTCCCCCTCCTCTTGAATCCCTAACTCTTAGTGCATATAGTGATGTGCATCTGTATCGCCAAGGTGATGTGCTTGCCACACATCGATCAGACATATATCACCATAACAATGGCCCTTAATGCACCTCCCACCCCGGTTACTGATGGCCAGTTTATCTATCTATCTATCTATCTATCTATCTATCTATCTATCTATCTATCTCATAGGTATCTATCTATCTATCTATCTATCTATCTATCTATCTATCTGTCTATCTATCTATCTATCTATCTATCTATCTATCTATCTATCAAGATATCCATCTCATAGGTATAATCTATCTATCTATCTATCTATCTATCTATCCATCTCATAGGTATAATCTATCTATCTATCTATCTATCTATCTATCTATCCATCTCATAGGTATAATCTATCTATCTATCTATCTATCTATCTATCTATCTATCTATCTCATAGGTATAATCTATCTATCTATCTATCTATCTATCTATCTATCTCATAGGTATAATCTATCTATCTATCTATCTATCTATCTATCTATCTATCTATCTATCTCATAGGTATCTATCTATCTATCTATCTGTCTATCTATCTGTCTCTCTCATATCTATCTATCTCATATCTATCTATCTATCTATCTATCTATCTATCTATCTATCTATCTGTCTCTCTCATATCTATCTATCTCATATCTATCTATCTATCTATCTATCTATCTATCTATCTATCTGTCTATCTATCTGTCTCTCTCATATCTATCTATCTCATATCTATCTATCTATCTATCTATCTATCTATCTATCTATCTGTCTCTCTCATATCTATCTATCTCATATCTATCTATCTATCTATCTATCTATCTATCTATCTGTCTATCTATCTATCTATCTATCTATCTATCTATCTGTCTATCTATCTGTCTCTCTCATATCTATCTATCTGTCTCTCTCATATCTATCTATCTGTCTCTCTCATATCTATCTATCTGTCTCTCTCATATCTAGCTATATATACATCTCATATCTATCTATCTATCTATCTATCTATCTATCTATCTATCTGTCTGTCTATCTATCTGTCTCATATCTATCTATCTATCTCTCATATCTATCTCTCTCTCTCTAATATATTATATATATATATACACAGTTTATTTAGTCCAGTTCATGTTAGTACACCAGTCTCTATGAGTCTGTAATGATGAGTGCAGACCATCAAGAACAAGACAATGTAGCAATGCCAGTCAGTCAAACAAGGACATACATGTCAGGATCCTCTTAGGAAGCTTTGGCCCCAGCCATGCCCACTCTCACACTATTCATAACCTCAACCACTGTTGCATCTACCAGAAAATACCAATAATGTAGAAAGCACAAAATAGCTATTAAATTAACTATCAGTGCAAGGCTATGCAACCTGGCCAATTTAGTATATGCACTGGACATTACAGCAATACGCTAACCGGCAAATAAACTGTGAATCATAAAGCAGGAGCGAGCGTTGGATATAGCGGCGCTGAGATTGTTTTGACAACATGCAAAACTCAGCAGAGTTCGTGGTACAACTTAGGTTGAGACGCCAATTCAAAATTGGCATTCTAGGCATTTGCCTACTTTGCCTAATGGGAAATCTGACCCAGAGTACAAGTTAAAGAATCAGTTAAAGGGTTAGTAACGCTTAATATGTAAAAAAATATATATTGTAGTGTTTTATCCCCCTGGGTAAAACAAGTGCACTCCCATTGCTGAAATGTGTTCTATTAAAAAGTTATTGCAGCTCCAACTTGACATTTTAGGTGCAGTATCACAATGGCCTGATATTTAACAGTGGTGATGTTGCTACATCATCCTATGGACAGCTCTGGTCAGCTGATCATAAATCTCCATAGGATGGTGCAGCAACAGCACCACTGGGAAATGTCAGGCCATTGAGATCCTGCACCTAATAAAATTAATGTTTGACCTGTAATAATGTTCAAATAAAACACCTCTCAGCAGTGGGAGTGGACTTGTTTTACTCAGGAGGATAAACCCTATGATATATATGTTTCTACATTTTAAGTGTTAATATCCCTTTAGGTTTTTAATGAAAAGAAAAAACGGAAACACGTATTTTGGGGGTTTTGTACTCTGACCATTGGGAGTTGTTTCATTCAAAGGTTATTAATGTTCAGTCTGTCAGGAAGTAGTGGAGCTGATATGATCACGTTTCATGGAGAACTGCAGTCAGTAAGTCTGACACATGATGAAAAGCTAACATAATTCTGGAGCAAACCAACTGAATTACAGAGGACAAAATAAACATTCTCATTGATAAATGGGCTTTTAACCCATTGAATGCTAAAGAGGTCTCCAACGCATTGCCTTGCAATGCGTTGGAGACATCTCTAGCATTCAAGTTGTTAATACATTGATTGCCAGAAGGGTAAGCAACGTATTGCAGAGCAATGCATTGTACACTCCTCTGGAACTAAAAGGGTTAAAATCCCAATTTAAATCAATAAGAATTCGGGGAATTTTTATTTCTCCCCTATGTTGCAATTTAGATTTTTCACCCCAAGAATTACCCCAATTCTTCTTTGTACATCAGATCAGCCTCAGTGACTCACGTCTCCCATACAATAAAACAGAATCACTGTCTGGACACCAGGTGGAACTGTTGCTAACATAACATGCTGCCCTGGCTCTTTAGCTACAATAAAATAGGCTGAGTAAAGCGCCGAGCACATCTTTCAGCACATACACTGTTTCTCAGCTGAGGACAAAATGAAGCGCCAGGGCAGTATGATGGAATAGGTATTGGACACAAAGGGTTAAAAATTACTGCTGGGGAGTATTTCATGCAGCGACATGAGAATCTCGCGCTGTCATGCAGTGCAAGATTCTCATGTCACCATTTTTATCCAGGCGACATGGTAACTCTGTCATTTGGCCGCACACTCTTTTGCGTGCAACCTTTTAAAAGTAAACCCCAGTCATCCACCCCCCAGCTCCACATTCTTTTTACACGACCAAGAGATTTTAGGATTCTTAACATTTTGAGTGTCAGAGTTGTATGCAATGCATTGCAGAGCAATGCGTTGCGTACTCCTCTGGCACTCAAAATGTTAAACTGGTGAGATCTGTAGTTTATCATTTCGTGCTTTCTTAACCCATGCATTGCCTCTTTCTTCTGACTAAGATGCTTCATTTTCATGATCAGTATTGCTTCTGACTTGATAAAGGGAGGTTGTTACTCTAGAAAGCTTGTCCTGAAAATTGAATTAGTCCAATAAAAAAGGATCATCACATACTGTGATATTCATTTTGCATAATATATATATATATATATATATATATATATATATATATATATATATATATATATATACAGCAACATTCTATACACACCTCTGGCACTCAAGGAGTTAACAGTCTAAGCGACAAAAAAATCAAAAGTATTAGGGCAACTCTGTGGCAATTCAACATATTCATGAAAGACAAACTATTGGCTTCAATGTAATTTCAGTTGGGTTTATTTATACACATATGGAACAATTATTTTACCCCAAAATTGCTGCACTCGTGCCTTGGTATGTTTTTCCTAGTGTATTAAATATTGCTGTGGAGAAGGGATAATTGGATTCTAGAGTGCGCTGCCTCTGATTCACTCTGTCAATACGGTGCCCAGCCTCGGTCAACAATCCAGTCTTACAGCCGTCAATAATACTTTCTAAGTAGTGCAAACCCTGTAGAACACCATGCAAATCCTATGCTGCAACATAAATAGCCAGAACAGTAACAAACATACATACATACAGAAAAGACTAAATGATCTGAACATGTATAGGTTGCAGGAGAGAAGAGAGAGAGGCGATATGATAGACACATTCATATACATGAAGGGATTCAACAAAGTGCAGGAGGGAAGTACATTTCAAAGGAGTAAAAATGTTAGGACAAGAGGCCTTAGTCTAGAATAGAGGGACACAGGTTTAGATGTAATGTAAGAAAGTTTTACTTCACTGAGTGGGTAGTAGCTAAGTGGAATACCCTACCAGAAGAAGTGGTAGAGGTTAAAGGGATTGTAATGTTTCCAAAAAAAAAACAGCTTCAATTAATCTTTATGGTATTTGGGCCATGGAGAATGTTATTTCAATACTGTCAGAGTTGTAGTTCAAGAGGATCTAAATGATAAAGTATCCCTCTCCCTCCCCTTTTACCTAGTGTAAGCTGCCTCCCCTCAGATTTGGAATCTGGTCTTAAGACCAGACAGGTCACAGCAAGGGATGATCTTCTTCTGTGAGAACAATGTAAGCCCTGCCCCCATTGACAGGTTTTTCAGGTTTTTCATTATGATCACTGAAGATTGTCCCTCTCTGTATTATTTCAATACTGTCAGATTTGTAGTTCAAGAGTAACTGAATGATAAAGTATCCCCCTCCCGCCACTTTTACTGATGTAACACTGCTCACCTCAGAGCAGCAAGACTGTCCGGATGGATCACAGAGAGGGACAATCTTCAGTGATCATAAGGAAAAACCTGATAAACCTGTCAAGGGGGGCAGGGTTTTCCTTGTTCTCACAGTAATAAGATTGTCCCTGGCTGTGACCTGTCCGGTGTTAAGACCAGATTCCACATCTGAGGTGAGCAGTGTTACATCAGTAAAAGGGGCGGGAGGGGGATACTTTATCATTCAATTACTCTTGAGCTACAACTCTGACAGGATTGAAATAACACTCTCCATGGCCCAAATACTATGAGGATTAATTGGAGCTGCTTTTATTTTGAAACATTACTATCCCTTTAAGCAAATCTGCATATTTCAACCCCAGATCCATTGTATAATATTTACCATTTTTACAGCACTGTTCTCCACCTACATTATATGAACACTCGTTCCTTACAGTAGCGCTAGTCAATTGTTGAACCACAGCTGTTGGAGATTACAACTTCTATGATCTCCAATCAGCGGTTCACTGTCAAAATGTAGCCCTCAATTTGGCGACCAAGACAAGGGTGCATTAAATATGCAGCCTGCTTGAAAATAGCGACATAAGAATCTCGCCCGCATTACAATGTTGCAATATAATAGTTTTGGTGACCCACTCTACACAAATTGCCAGCAGAAGCTGTTTGCAGGGTCCGTGATATGGCACTCTAAGAGTTAATGGAATCACACAGATGGGGCATCACGCCTGCACCTCTGCAAACACCTTCTGCTGCATGTAAACCAAACACTCCTCTTCGCTCACTCGACTCAGCTTGCTAGACTTCTTTCTTTCTTAGACATGTCTACTTAGTTTGAAGGAATAGCTCAGCACTGGCGATTTTCATGGGTTTGCTGATCACGTGTGCGATCAGACAAGAGCAGGGCACCACAAATATTATACTGAGACATTGTCACGCGGGTGAGATTCTTATGTCGTCATTTTCAAGCATGCAACATAATTAATGCTCTCTTGTCTTGGTCACCAAATTGAGGACGACATTTCAATGGAATCATGGGAGTTGTAGTCCCCAACAGCTGATGTTTACCAGTTGACTAGCCCTGCCTTACAATGTAATCATGGACCTCAGTGGATCTATGGAAATGCTTTGGAGATGTCTCTTGTATCCAAAGTATTAACCCTTTGAGTGCCAGAGGGGTTTGCAATGCATTGCAGAGCAATGCGTTGTGTACCCCTCTGGCACTCAAAGGGTTAAAGGGATGGTAATGTTTTACAAAACCAGCAGCTCCAATTAATGTTCATAGTATTTGGGCCATGAAGAGTGTTATTTCATTACAGTCAGAGTTGTAGTTCAAGAGTAATTGAATGATAAATTATCCCCCTCCCACCCCTTTTACCTAGTGTAAGCCACCTCCCCTCAGATGTGGAATCTGGTCTCTTGACTGAACAGATGTCAGCAAGGGACAGTCTTCTCACTGTGAGAACAATGTAAACCTTGCCCCCATTCACAGATTTTTCAGGTTTTACCTTATGCTCACTGAAGATTGTCCCTCTCTGCAATCCATCTGGACAGTCTTGCTGCTCTGAGGTGAGCAGTGTTACATCAGTAAAAGGGGCGGGAGGGGGATACTTTATCATTCAATTACTCCTGAACTACAACTCTGACAGTATTGAAATAACACCCTCAATTGCCCAAATACTATGAAGATGAATTGTAGCTGCTTTTATTGTGAAACATTACTGTCCCTTTAAAGGAAAACTGAGTCTTAATATGAACTAGGGTTAAATACAATTCTATATCATGTACTGTAATTTAGAACTAGGAAAATAAATATTTACTGGATACAGATGGTATAAAATATAGATGTGGATGATAGTATGATGTTTGTTTGTTTGTTTGTTTGTTTGTTTAAAGCAAGCTTAATTGGCGTCTCCAAACTGATAATTTGTAATGACAGAAATAACAACTTCACTGAATAGAGGAGGGTAGGGTTCTAATATGAGGACATTAATGGTCCAGCCCTGGTCACTCATTATAAGAAGCACAAACGTGATCACTCAGTGGCTATGATGACCAGCAATCTAGCGTTCAACACATGAATAAGAGAAACAAGTTAAAGTGATAGTAATGTTTCACAAAAAAGCAGCTCTGATTAATCTTCATAGTATTTGGGCCATGGAGGGTCTTATTTCAATACTGTCAGAGTTGTAGTTCAAGAGTAATTGAATGATAAAGTATCCCCCTCCCGCCCCTTTTACAGATGTAAAACTGCTCACCTCAGAGCAGCAAGACTGTCCACATGAATCGCAGAGAGGGACAATCTTCAGTGAGCATAAGGAAAAACCTGAAAAACCTGTCAAGGGGGCAGGGTTTTCCTTATGATCACAGTAAGAAGATTGTCCCTTGCTGTGACCTGTCTGGTCAAGTGACCAGATTCCACATCTGAGGAGAGGTGACTTACACTAGGTAAAAGGGGCGGGAGCGGGATACTTTATCATTTAATTACTCTTGAACTACAACTGTGACAGTATTGAAATAACACTCTTCATGGTCCAAATACTATGACGAATAATCAGAGCTGATTTTATTGTGAAACATTATTATTCCTTTAAGGACTGATGTTTGTGGACTGAGGATCAAACAGATATTTCTTTACAGATTTTTTTTTTTTTGCAGATGATGACTTGGAGTACTTTACCATATGAATGCCAGAGTGGTATGAAACAAATTGCAAGCAATGCATTGAATATCCCTCTGGCACTTGAAGGGTGAAACGTGCATAACCTTGTTTCATTTTTAGGTGTTACTTCTAAGAGTCAAAACCAAAAATTTAGACCACTTTAGCATTCAAGTGATTAAACTCACTTCAAGCTGTAAAAGCCCCATTTAAATCAATGGACATTTTGATGACTACAACCCTTAGAAAGGAGGTAGAAACAAGTCTTTGAAATCGTAATGATACCAGTATAATAGCTGTGATTTAGCTCAGGGTCAGATTGGATTAGGTGGATGAAATCTATTGCCATATGGGAATTTAAAGGGATAGTAATACTTCACAAAAACAGCAGCTCCAATTAATCTTCATAGTATTTGAGCCATGGAGAGTGTTATTTCAATACTGTCAGAGTTGTAGTTCAAGTGTAATTGAATGATAAATTATCCCCCTCCCCCCCTTTTACCTAATGTAAGCCACCTCCCCTCAGATGTGGAATCTGGTCTCTTGACCGAACAGATGTCAGCAAGGGACAGTCTTCATACTGTGAGAACAATGTAAACCTTGACCCCATTGACAGGTTTTTCAGATTTTTCCTTATGGTCACTAAAGATTGTCCCTTTCTGTGATCCATCTGGACAGTCTTGCTGCTCTGAGGTGAGCAGTGTTACATCAGTAAAAGGGGCAGGAGGGGGATATTTTATCATTCAATTACTCTTGAACTACAACTCTGACAGCATTGAAATAACACTCTCAATTGCCCAAATACTATGATGATTAGTTGGAGCTGCTTTCATTGTGAAACATTACTAGCCCTTTAAGCGAGCAGTCATTTGCATCTCAAAGGGGAACAAAAAAACTGAGGCATTTTATAAACATAATATCAGAAGAATTGTGGGGAAGAAACAGCACTGTCTTCATCAAAGGGAAAACAATCTGATTATTTTCTTTGATAAATATGGTACAGTTATAATTGCTGCAGGGTTACCTTGATAGGTATGCCCCATTGTTCCAAAATAAGCTGCTTGCCCACCTGGCCTTTGGAGGGTTAATTATGTTATGTTATGTGTAACATTGCATTACATCACACAGAGCATTCAGTGCTGCAGGGAGAGTGTAACATTGTATTACATCACACACAGCATTCAGTGCTACAGGGAGACTGTGACATTGTATTACATCACACATAGCATTCAGTGCTACAGGGAGAGTGTAACATTGTATTACATCACACAGAGCATTCAGTGCTGCAGGGAGAGTGTAACATTGTATTACATCACACAGAGCATTCAGTGCTACAGGGAGAGTGTAACATTGTATTACATCACACAGATCATTCAGTGCTACAGGGAGAGTGTAACATTGTATTACATCACACAGAGCATTCAGTGCTACAGGGAGAGTGTAACATTGTATTACATCACACAGAGCATTCAGTGCTACAGGGAGAGTGTAACATTGTATTACATCACACAGAGCATTCAGTACTGCAGGGAAAGTGTAACATTGTATTACATCACACAAAGCATTCAGTGCTCCAGGGAAAGTGTAACATTGTATTACATCAAATAGAGCATTCAGTGTTGCAGGGAAAGTGTAACATTGTATTACATCAAATAGAGCATTCAGTGCTGCAGGGAAAGAGTAACATTGTATTACATCACACAGAGCATTCAGTGCTGCAGGGAGAGTGTAGCATTCTATTACATCACACTAAGCATTCAGTGCTGCAGGAAGAGTGCCACATTGTATTACATCACACACAGCATTCAGTGCTACAGGGAGACTGTAACATTGTATTTCATCACACAGAGCATTCAGTACTGCAGGGAGAGTATTACATTGTATTACATCACACACAGCATTCAGTGCTACAGGGAGACTGTAACATTGTATTTCATCACACAGAGCATTCAGTACTGCAGGGAGAGTGTAACATTGTATTACATCACACACAGCATTCAGTGCTACAGGGAGACTGTAACATTGTATTTCATCACACACAGCATTCAGTACTGCAGGGAGAGTGTAACATTCTATTACATCACACATAGCATTCAGTGCTGCAGGGAGAGTGTAACATTGCATTTCATCACACAGAGCATTCAGTTCTACAGGGACAGTGTAACATTGTATTACATCACACAGAGCATTCAGTACTGCAGGGAAAGTGTAACATTGTATTACATCACACAGAGCATTCAGTGCTGCAGGGAAAGTATAACATTGTATTACATCACACAGAGCATTCAGTGCTGCAGGGATAGTGTAACACTGTATTATTTCACACACAGCATTCAGTGCTACAGGGAGAGTGTACCATTGTATTACATCACACAGAGCATTCACTGCTGCAGGGAAAGTGTAACGTATTATATCACACAGAGCATTCAGTGCTGCAGGGACTGTATAACATTGTATTACATCACACAGAGCATTCAGTGCTGCAGGGACTGTATAACATTGTATTACATCACACACAGCATTCAGTGCTGCAGGGAGAGTGTAACATTGTATTACATCAAATAGAGCATTCAGTGCTGCAGGGAGAGTGTAACATTGTATTACATTACACAGAGCATTCAGTGCTGCAGGGAGAGTGTAACATTGTAGTATATCAAACAGAGCATTCAGTTCTACAGGGAGAGTGTAACATTGTATTACATCACACACAGCATTCAGTGCTGCAGGGAGAGTGCAACATTGTATTACATCACACACAGCATTCAGTGCTGCAGGGAGAGTGTAACATTGTAGTATATCAAACAGAGCATTCAGTGCTGCAGGGAGAGTGCAACATTGTATTACATCACACACAGCATTCAATGCTGCAGGGAAAGTGTAACATTGTATTACATCCTATTGTGCTGGTCGACTGACCAAAAACTCAGTGGCAACAGAAATTCAGTGAGCTTTCTATCAGGGACATAAAAGAATACACAAAACAAGATGAAAAACAATAAAACATAGTGGAAATTTGACCGTACATATGCACTTGCAGAATACATAAGAAAAAATCAAAATAAAGGCTGCTGTTCCTTTAATATGTACATCACAGAAGCTGCTGTGGAATCTCTTTGGAAGCACAGCTGTAAATTACTATTCTGCTTCAAGAAATGATTAGCAAACTGCACTTCCCAAGAGGTTCTCCATCAGCTGATGTCTATCTATTCCACTGGGTGACTAAACAGAAGGTAACATTGCTTTATTTTGCAGCTGTACTATATGATTTGTAATAAGACACTTCCTAGGAAATTATAAAACATATCTCAATATCTTTAACCCGCTCAATGCTACAGATCTCTTGCATCCAAAAAGTTAATAAGAATAACTCACTTAATGTAATTACGCACCTTACTTAGGTCTGACCAGTGCAAGCTTATCATCGTTAGCTGACTGAAATGGCTCCCTCCATGTTACCTGAACCTTCCTGTCAACTACTTTACTTCACATGATATACAACCCCCCTGCTCTGTATTAACCCTTTGAGTGCCAGTGAGGTATGCAATGCAGTGTGGTTCAATTCAGCTACACCTTAGAGGACAAATGAAAGCTCCTATTGATTTAAATGAGAATGTAACCCCTTGAATGCTAACGAGATCTCCATCACATTGCTTATCAGAGCAATGGAGATCTTTCAAACATTAAATGGGTTAAAATACCCACTTAAATCAATTTGGTGAATTGTGACTTGCCCACATAATTTAAAGCTGTTTTTTCCCAAGAGTCACACACCACTTTGTGATACTAAAGGGGATATCCTGCATAATAATTTGCTAGGATGTTTGTCACGGTGCAGTCATGCGCAGTTTGGGCAGTTTCTACTGCACATGATTGCATCGCGTGAGTGAGGCAACACAAGACTGCATCGTGTGGAGCAGTGAGGTAGTGCTGGACTCTTAACCCTTTGAGTGTCAGAGGGGTACGCAACGCATTGCAAAGCAATGAGTTGCGTACCCCTCAGGCACACAAAGGGTTAGCATTAACCGGACCTTGGCCCGTCCACACAGGCTTTTACGCTAGTGTATTAAAAAAAGGTTTGAGGCAAACATAGTAATGGATTCTTGAGTGAAAGTGCACTAGATGTTATGTATCAAGATGTTTCCTTGAGTTTTATATCCGAACACTACATTTAACAAAAATAACTCATTTCTGACAATTTTTTTTTTGACATTTGTGACACTTTTTTTCCAGCATTGTGTTTTAAATAGACTATTTCATAGAGATGATATTGGACAAATTAGGGGGAAAAAGTGATCTTAAATCTGTCACTAAAAACTCTATTTTTTTATGTTTCAACTGAACATGCCCACAAATTATATCAAAAAATGTATTTGTTGCATTTGGCAAAGAGAAGGGATTTTTTCACATCAAACACCTTATATTATATATAAATTATATATATATATACAGGGCTTAAAATTGGAAGTCCTTTGCTACTAGCCAGACCTGAAAAGTTACTCTCCACTGCAAACCATAACATACCCACCAGGGCTGAATTTCTACTCGCCAGGGCTAAATTTTCATTGGCTAGTGGCGAGTGGAAATTTTGAGCCCTGTATATTATACATAAATTATTTTAATTTTAGATAGGGTTCTTCAGGTGTATTAGAGTAGGACTTGCCTATAGTGAGATACCTTGGCGCGGTGGCAAGCTTACCCACGACTTGGCCAATTTGCGAATACTAAAATCTGACTAAGAAATATAATATATGCACATTACAGGGCACACATTTAATGTTTATATAGAGCAGCGCAGGTTTGTCTTTTTGTTTGTTTACACTTTGGCTCTAGGCCTGATGTTTGGGGGACTGGAGAACCCTCTGGTTCCTTGCTGCTTTCTATATACTTACTTTAAATTCACACTTAAATTATATTTATTACATGAATATGTCATGGTGAGTTGGTGCTGTGAGCTTTTTCGCTCATTTTATATATATACTAGTTGAAAAGCCTGTTTACATGGGCCACAGTGCCACCGTTGCAGTCATGAGTAATACAGACTGCCCACACCAGGGCTGATGCGGAGCGGGACGCTCCAAATTCAGACGGGAGTCCTCTCTGCGCACCTTCCTGGGATTTCGGGGGTCTCAGGAAGCTGCACAGAGAGGACTCTGGTCTGAATTTGGAGCGTCCCGCTCCGAATCAGCCGCGGCGTGTGCAGTCTCTACTGTGCATGACAGCAGCGCACTCAGCCGTCTGTACTGCACATGACAAACATCCTTAGCGAATTATTATATAGGATATATATCTGTGTGTGTATTCAATCTCTATGTAAAAATAGCAACATATATATATATATATTATCAGCACTTTTGTACATCTCCCCCAATGTGTCAGGCTTTGACATAGACTCGTCACAGACCTGATCTACCATCACTTCCAACGGTCAAAATTTAACAGAAAGAGGCTGCAGTAAACAACTGAAAGAATGGATTCCTATTGGACCCAAAACCATTGAAACCGCAGGTGAAGACAGAAGGAATACAGGTGCTAGACTTTATTACATTAACACTAATCTGAAAATAGCCAGTTCGGGTGTTGCTAGGTACTAGATGAGGGGCCTAAAGTCCCAGGTCTCATGATTAAATCTTTGAGTCTTGTCACCAGCTTGGAGGCAGTAATGGTACTAACCTTTCTGCCAGTAATGGTGCCATGGGGCTGCTTGCACTAATAATGCATTAAGCTGGCCAAAACCCAGGTCTCTTGATAAAATCCAATGTCTCTTGGAAACCTAGCAACTTCTCTGTATAAAGCCAGCACATAGGTCATGAATTAGATTTCACTGACACGGATTTATTAAAAAACAGAACAGAAGCTGATAAAATGACAGTTTCCTTTGAAATCGGAATGGACATGTGTAAGGGGGAGACTCTTTTTGGATCAGTGAGGCAAGTAAAGACTTTTGGGCTACATAAATAAAGTAAAAATGGAGTGATGCTAGGACAATGGACAAATAAATATTATTGACTTTAAATGGAGCTTTTAACGCCTTTGATCCTACAGAGTTATCCTAGGGACTTGTTCTCTAAAAGGAAATGTGAGCAATTCTGGGGTAACCAGATTCAACATAAAGAAACAAAACATTTCACTGATTATTAATCCATTTAGGCCTAGAGGGGTGCACAACACATTGCAAAGCAAACACGCTGCACACCCCTCTGGTACATACGGGGTTAATGGGGCTTTTAAACCCTTGAATCCTACAGAGGTCCCCAGTGCATTGCTTTGCAAAGCGTTGGCGATCTCTCTAGTATTCAATGGGTTAACATCTCATTTTGATCCAAGGTAATGTGAGAATTTGATTTTCCCCCATAGAGTGCAGTTGGATAACCCCAGAATCCATCAGTTTTCTACTGAATATCTCTCAGAAAGTTCACCTTCTGGGCCATACGGAGAAAGGAAATGTAGATAAATGCTGGAGAAAATCGATGACACCAGACAGAGGATATACAAAACACGTTGATTTAAAGGAGGATTTTAACCCTTTGAATGCCAGAGGGGGTATACATCGAGTTGCAAAGCAAAACCCTCTGGCACTCAAATGATTAAACCTTGAATGCTTTGCAATGCCTTGAAAATCTCTCTAATGTTCCAGGAGTTATAAGCCCCATTTAAATGAATGGGAGCTTAGTCAACCTCTGTTCTCAAATTGACATATTCTTTAAGTAAGTAAACAATATGCAATGTCAAATTGCCTACACATTTTATTATTTTGTTTTCATATTCAACACCAGTTGAACAGCCCGTATACAGAGTGCGCAGCCATCTGTACTGCGCATGACAGCTTCTGACAAACATACATTAGCGAATTATTATATAGGATGTCCCTAACAGGGAGCTCGCCACATTCCTATTTTGAGGGAGCTTTGTGTGAGGGAAAGTGAAAGCAGGGATTGTGATATAATGCAACACTACCTATTCAGCAAAAACCTTAATTTACTACAGCATACAGGGGGGATATTGTAGAGTAGACTCAACTAACGTAACCCTTTGAGTGCCAGAAGGGTACACAACACATTGCTAAGCAATGTGTTGCGCACCCCACTGGCACTCAAAGGGTTAATATGTAGAGCTGGGTAGAAATGAAGGAGAGGGGCAATATGACAGAAACATTTAAATACATTAAGGGATTCAGCACAGTTTAGAATGGAAGCATTTTTCAGACAGATGAATATGAGAATGAGAGGTCATGATCTAAAGTCAGAGGGTGAGAAATTCAGACTTAATGTGCATAAGTACTACTTTACAGAAAGGGGGACAGAACAGTGTCCCAGCAGAGGTGGTTGGGACAAATACTCTTAGACAATTCAGAAATGTCCAGGATATACATAAGTCTGCTCTGAGAAATATGTATGACTGGGGGTGATTTACTAAGCAGTGATAAATTGGTGATAAAGTGGAGATGAGTTCTCCAGTGATATCACTTCTCCAGTTCCTATGTTATTCTATAGAGCCCATTCACTAACCTCTCCAAAGTTGAAGAAATATTAGTGAACTAGTTGAAGAGCCCATGCCACTGCCACCCGGTGGTGGGGCAGTCATGTGCAGTAGAAACTGCCTGCGCCGCGGCTTATACAGAGCTGGACGAGCTCTGTATCAGCCGTGGCGCGGGCGGTCTCTACTGTGCATGACTGCAGCACGCGCAGCAGTGTCTACTGCACATGATGCGGCGTTACACACATTTTAGCAAATTATTATTAGTGAATAGGTTCCATAGAATAACATAAGAATTGGAGAAGTGATAAACTGGAGAAGTCAGCTCCTCTTTATCACCTCTTTATTACCGCTTAGTGAATCTCCCCCCTGTGTACTTTATTAGACAGGGAAATGGACAGACTGGTTGAGCCAGACTGTTCTTTTCTGCCCTCGAAATCAGTGTTTCTGTTGTCAGTCCCTCACAGATTATATCAGGAAGAAGTAATTGTGTGATTCCCCTTACAGGAACATAGAAGTGTCAAAAAACAAAACGAAAGGAGATGAAAAGGGCTTAAGCAATCCGAATGCACATATATTAACTTGAAGTATATGTAAAGGAAAAAAAGGAGGTTGACTGTCACTTTATTATTGGGGTTATTTGGTGCCAGTAATTCAGTATCAAACAGAAATAATCTACTTTTCTAGGGGGTTTTATTTTCTTTGAAAAACAAGGTAATGTTACTGCCCCTGATCATGTACTTAAGAGACTTTATTGAGTAATTCCCGCATCCCTCCTAAACCACTAGAGCCACCCCCAATAACCCTGTGGATTCCCTCGCACCTCTTCCCCAGTGAGCCCCCTCCCCGTGCATCTTACCGTGATTGCGGGAGCTAACGCTCTCCAAGGGGCGGCAGGTGATCAGCAGCAGGCCCAGGAGAAGCCCCGCAGTGAGCCCCATCCTTGCGCTGGAGGCCTCCGCTGTCTGACCGTTGGAGGTGCAGAGGCCTCGCCCAGGTGCGATCCTCCCTCACACAGGGTGCATGATGCCCAGATACCCCACCCTGGGGGTAGGAAATCAGGAGTCCGGTCTCCTCCTCCCGCTGCTCGCTATCCCCTGGATGAGTTCAGCACCACGGACAGCGGCACCGACTCAAGCAACAGAAGTCGACTGCCTGAGACTGCGTCCAGCTAGCTACGCCCACAACAAGGCGAACTCCACCCCCTGATAGGATAACCACGCCCATCCATAGCAGAGAACCAACAAGGCCACGCCCAGAACCTATAGACTGTATGAATGGGGATGTCAGGAATTAACGCTCACTATCGTGTGAAGCCAAACCTCTTAACCCCTTATTTGTTATGTGATTTTCTTGCAACCACCTGTCAGCCATTTTATAGCTTATAGAAATCTTGTAGTAGGAGTAAGGTGCAGCTCTCCAACTGTTTTTGAAATACAACTTCCATCATCCTCGGCCGGCTGAGGATGATGGAAGTTGTAGTTCAACAGTAGCAGGAGAGCTAACCTGTCACTATTTGTTCTATGCTGTATTCAGAGACACATGCCGTATAATTTCCTCAATAGATACAATAAAAATCATGACACTCTGTGATTCACCAGCTGTTGTTGAACTACAAGTCCGATCATCCTCCTCCACTAGGTAATTGGCTGGTTGAAGATGTGGTTATAGTAAAACACTAGTTGCATAGCCACACTCTGCCCTTCTTCTGCCTTAACGCCTTCAGTGCCAGTAGGGTAGCAACACATTGTGAAGTTGACCACCTCTCTGATGCTCAAGGGTTTAACCCTTCGAGTACCAGAGGAGAAAGCGTTGCGTACCCCTCTGGCACTCAGTGGGTTAACCCCATATCGTTTGTTTCATGCTTCAATTAAAACCACCTGTCAATCACCATCCCCTAACCAGAGATAATATATAGCCATCCTGCATTACACTGTGTGCACACAACCATGGGGGAGGGGAGAGGCTTAATATAATGTAATAAAATATGGAAAACCCAATTATTTGCATTGTGTAGTCTTCATTTCAGTAATCACAGAAGAGAAGACATGCAGCCTACAGGGTTCAATATATAGAAGGAGATTTTATTCCAGTGTTAAGCTTATTAATATTATTATGATGATGATGATGATGATGATGATTATTATTATTAGGTAAAAAGCTTGGTATATTTTAAGGGTAAAACATTTTCATGATTCTTTTTAACTATATGAATGCCGGTGTGAGTTTCACATCCCTCCACCCAATGTATTAATACAAAATCATACTCTAACTCTTAAAGGGGAACGATACCCTAGAAATAAGTTCCATTAATTTACCTAGGTAAGTGTCCTTTATTCAGTATTATTATTATTAATCTTTATATAGCACCAACAAATTCCGCAGTGCTGTACAATAGGGAATAGACACACAGAGGTATTAAATAGTACAATCAGCTGTGGAGAACAGAAGGATCAGAGGGCCCCCTGCTGGTGAGAGCTTACAGTCTAGAGGAAGGTAGGTTGGACACAGAAGGAGCAAGTGCTATTGGGTGTAAGTGCCTCCTGCCACATGAACTGCCAGTCAGTGGGTGGGAGTGAGAAGTGCTGTTGAGTGCAGTGATCCAGGGAATGGTTGGTTCTTGGTGATAATGATTATGGAGGTAGTTGATAGTCTTCCCTGATGAGGTGAGTCTTCAGGGAGCGTCTGAAGATCTGAAGGCTGGGGGAGAGTCTGATGGGACAGGGGAGGGAATTCCAGAGCTCGGGTGCAGTACAGGAGAAGTCCTGTAGGGGGAGTGGGAGGATGTGAAAAGAGCTGCGGAGAGCAGAAGGTCGTGAGTAGAGCGAAGATGGCGGGTGGGAGTGTATTTGGAAATGAGAGATGAGATATAGTCGGGTGAGGTGTTAGTGAGGGCTCTATAAGTAAGCACCAGAATTTTGAATATAGTTCTGTATGCTAATGGGAGCCAGTGTAGGGACTGACAGAGGGGTTTGGTGTCAGAGAAGCGATGAGTGACGTAGATTAGTCTTGCAGCAGAGTTCATTATGGACTGTAGTGGGGTTAGTCAGGTGAGAGGAAGGACAATTAGTAATTAGTTACAGTAGTCAAGATGGGACATGATGAGTGTTTGGATTAGAATTTTTGTAATGTCTTGTGTGAGAAAGGGTCGGATTCTAGAGATGGTGGAGGCGGCATGATTTGGAGATTGACTGGATGTGAGGAATGAATGATAGGGCAGAGTCAAATGTGACCCCCAGGCAGCAAGCTGTAGGGGTCGGTGTGATGGTAGCATTGTTGATGGTGAGGGTAATATATGAGGTAAGGCTGGTTGTAGTGGGAGGGAAGATAATTAGTTCAGTTTTGCCAAGTTTAAGTTTGAGTTGACGGGAGGACATCCAGGAAGACACAGCAGACACAGCAGACAGACAGCAGTAAAGTATAGCTAATCTAATCTATCTCTGTACGTTTCCTGTAATCTTTGTTAACCCTCTAAGTGCCAGAGGCAGGACTGGATTTACATCCCAGGCAAGGCACTCTAGGTGTCCTAGCTCCACCCATAGCCATATGCCCACTTCTCACATGACCCAGCTCCCCTGTCCCATCCATAGAAAATATCCTTTGCTTTGGCTTATAACAAGCATGATCCAAAAAAAGCTTTATCCCATTGGCTGATAGAGAGAATGCATTGCTCCTCAAAGTATTGTAGATCTTTCTAGTATCCAAGGGGTTAAATAATTGCCTGTTAAGAGATATACAGCTGGTGCAGGGACACTGAAATTGTTCTGGCCACACCCACAACATAGAATGTGGGTGTGGCCAGCACAGCCGAGGCACCGCCCCTCAACATTTGGAGCACTAGGCAGTTGACTAGTCTGTCTATTGGGAAAAACAATGCATTGTGCACCCCTCTGGGGCTCAAAGGCTTAAAGTTTGCCTCTATTCACACCTCCTAATAGACCTGGACATCTAGTAAGGATCACATCTTGTTATCAAGCTGTAAACGGGAACAATTAGTGTAATTAACAGTGAACTACAAGGGAGATCAAAAGCTACTAAATATACTATATAGATATTCCTGACTGCTGTTTGAAAGCCGCCCACTTAGGTAAGTCATTATGTTAAATAAATTATGAGCCTCATCCACGGTAGTTGTGCAAGCTGATCTGTGACCCCGGAATCCATTAACACCCCCCAAAAAAATATGACCCGTGGTCATTAATGGCCATCCATGAGCCGCGCCAGCCAGTCATTAAAGGGTTAACTCTCTACGCAAAAAGAAACATCGGTGCCACAATTCTGGGTAACCCTCTGCATTCAAGGGATTTCACACTAGGTTTAACCCTCTGAGTGCCAGAGGGGCAAGCAACACATTACCTACCCCTCTGGCACTCAAAGGGTTAAAGGAGAGACTAATAATAAACTCCCACTTACCTTACTATGAACAGAAAATCCAAATGGCCCCTATGAATTTCCTCCGTGTCCTTTTATTCAGGAGATAATATCTTCACTCCGTCTCGGAGGTTATGCTCATGGAGGTGGACATGACAGTTACTATCAGGACCACAGGACACTGTCTCTGCTCACCGAATAGGGCTCTCACCACTTTAACTATTATGTATTCCAAACCAAAAATATTTCTTAGGAACGTAAGCTCGCCAATAGGTTATAAACATGCTTTTCCTATTCATAAGTAGGAAGCTGTACGTTACTGTTTGACTCCGGTTTGTTTACCCAAACAGCTAAAAGTGCTAAACGGATAGATGCTGAGCCAAGCATTGGACACCCCTCTGGCACTCTTTATTTGTGTCCCCTATCATGACCAGAACTCTAGCACTGCACTCAGCACTTGACCCTTATATACTCTGTATGTCCCCCATTTAGATTGAAAGCTTTCAGGCAGAGACCTCACATCTGGTGTTTCGCTCTACAAAGCACATGTAACCCTGTATTGTCTAAACCCTTAAATTGTAAAGCGCTGCGTACACTTGTGGCAATATATAAATACACATATTCATTCATTCAATAATTAAACAATCATAGAAACTTAGAAACATAGAATTTAACAGTAGATAAGAACCATTCGGCCCATCTAGTCGCCCATTTTCCTACTGTAAAAACCTCAAACCTTATTTGGTCCTCGGTCTTTTCTTATGTTAAAGGGATAGTAATATTTAGTTTTATCTTTATTTTATTTGTAGGCATTAAAAAAACATGAAGAACGATATAAGTCTTATCTCACAAACCTTTATGGTTTAAGAGATATTCACAAGCAAAGTATACCCCCCCCTGTTCAGCCAGATCAGAAGGGAGGTGCCCAGGTAGACTGCAGAGAGGGACAATCTTCAATTAACATAAGGGAAAAACCTGAAAAACTTGTCAAGGGGGGAAGGGCTTTCATTGTTTTCATACAAAGAAGATTGTCCCCTCCTGTTATCTGTCTGGTCTTACAACCAGATTCACATCTGAGAAGAGATGGCTTACACTAGGAAAAAGGGGCGGGGAGGGGAAACTTTGCTTGTGAATATCTCTCAAACCATAAAGGTTTGAGAGATAAGACTTATATCGTTCTTCATGTTTTTTTAATGCCTACAAAATAAAATAAAGATAAAAGAAAGTATTACTATCCCTTTAAGGACAGCCTTATGCCTGTCCCATGCATGCTTACATCCCTTCACTGTATTAACCTCTACCACTTCCGCTGGTAGGCTATTTCACTTACCTACCACCCTCTTTCTTACATTACATCAGGCCTCTGTCCCTCTAGTTTTAGACTATGGCCTCTTGTCCTAACATTTTTACTCCTTTGAAATGAACTCCCCTCCTGCACATTGTTGAATCCTTTATGTATTTGCATGTTTCTATCATGTCCTCTCGCTCTTGAATGTGAGCAGTACGCAATATTTTGCTTGGCACATCTCTCTGGTACTCAATGGGTTGCCTCACCTATTTGTTCCAACAATCCTCTTCACTCTCACCACAAACGACACAACAGCAGGAGAATTATGTTTATTTCTAATTTAAACTACGATATGTCAGCATGGCTCTGGGGACAGGTTCAGATATCTGTGTCTTGATTGATGGTGGAGAAGAACGAGGCTGGCTGCCAATCATCAAGACTCGCTCGGGACTGGATTTCCCAATAGGCAGAGTATGCAACTGCCTAGAGCTCCACATTTTATGAGGGGCAGTGCTTCAGCTGACCACACCCACATGCTGAATTGTGGGTGTGGCCTGAGCAGTAACAATGCCCTTGCACCAGTTTTATACCCCATTACAGTCTATTATTTAACCCCTTGGATGCAAGAGAGCAATGCGTTGGAGATCTCTCTAGCAACCAAAGGGTTAAAACTTTTCTCTTTCCTGCTTCTTAAAGGCCAAGGGTATTTTCTGTGACAGGAAACAATGTATGGGAGTGGGGGTGGAGTCATGGGTGGAGCTAAGAATGCCTAGCATTCCTTGCTTACGGGTTCCTGGGATATAAATGCAGATATGGTCCCACTTCAAAACATACACTAGAAAGGTATCCTTTTCAAATGATGTCCAGTATTGGGCGAGCGAATAAATGACAAATTAAATTTGTCGCCAGGCTCAAAATGAGAACGTCAGAATTTCTCCCTCATCAAAAGGGCGAGATTGTCATGTCGCTGGCTTAACCGTCACTCATTTCAGCGCCAGCATCAGGAGGACGAGATTCTCATAAACATACCATCAAGGCAGAACAGTGAGTGAAAACAGGCAGCTGTCTAAAGATATTGCTTCCGCTCTCCTTCCTCTCAGTGTCGCGGCTCATAATACTGAAAAAAAATTACTGTGGTGTTGAACATAATATCTTTGGACAGCTGCCTGTTTTCACCCACTGTTCTGCCTTTATGGTATGTTTATGAGAATCTCGTCCTTCTGATGCTGGCGCTGAAATGAGTGACGGTTAAGCCAGCGACATGACAATCTCGCCCTTTTGATGAGGGAGAAATTCTAGCTAGCGACATGAGAATCTTGCCCTTTTGATGCAGCTGAGAGACTCATATCGTCTTTCTGAAGCCGGCAACATATTTAATGCGCTGCTTACTCCATCGCCCTACACTGGGTGACATTTTGACACTGAACCCACTAGAAAGACCTGGCTCTGGAGCTGTTATGACAGCCTGTCCATTGGGCATAATTCCTCTGTATCAGTTGACGTTTTCTCTATATTAACAAGTAGGTGACAATGATAGTAAACACGGGGCTAGGGAAAACGGATTTAGGCAGATTTAGGTTGAACTCTTGCTCTGCTATGATCTTAGCATAATGGGATATGTATTCGAATTGCTAAACTCTTCTTTCTTAAAAGAACACTAAAAACACCTAATAACCACCTCCCATTTATCTTAATCTGGGAAGATAACCCTAATGGCCACATGACCCAAATCGATACCTCCCAAGTGTCCCTCTTTAGGAGGGACAGTCCCTCTTTTAGACCCAAATCCCGCTGTCCCTCTTTCCCACCCTGATGTCCCTGTGTTTAGGAGATCAGACTGTGTGGTGTGTATGTAAGTGTATCACCCTGGTGTCCCTGTGTTTAGGAGATCAGACTGTGTGGTGTGTATATAAATGTATCACCCTGGTGTCACTGTGTTTAGGAGATCAGACTGTGTGGTATGTATAGAAGTGTATCACCCCGGTGTCCCTGTGTTTAGTAGGTCAGACTGTGTGGTGTGTATATAAGTGTATCACCCTGGTGTCCCTGTGTTTAGGAGATCAGACTGTGCGGTGTGTATAGAAGCGTATCACCCTGGTGTCCCTGTGTTTAGGAGATCAGACTGTGTGGTGTGTATATAAATGTATCACCCTGGTGTCCCTGTGTTTAGGAGATCAGACTGTGTGGTGTGTATATAAATGTATTACGTTGCTCTACAGCAATAAAACTCACATTATTGTTTGTTTAAACATCAGTATATGTGTATTTATACATTAGTCTGTGTAAATAAAACACTTTATTGATCTAAATCATGTATTAGGTTACACGTGGAGGAATCAATAGGTCCTGAAATAGCATAAAAAGTCTCGGTAATGCTCTGCCCACAGACCACGCCCCCAGCAACACCCCCTAAAACACAACTGTCCCTCTTTGTCAATTTGAAATGTTGGGAGGTATGCCCAAATCAGTGTGTACTGGTTCTCCAAAATCAATTAGTAACTAGTACAGCAAATACTGTCCATGGCAGACATATTTCTTTTGATGCAGGACTCAAGGATTCTAAACCCCTCCCACTGAAAGTTACAAGAGGAGAGGTAGTAAGATGTTAAAAACCCCAGTTAAGTCAATGGGAATTTTGATTTGCCCCCTGTGGTTCACATGGTTTTGCCCAGAATTATTCCAGATTTCTTTTAACCTAATGAGTGTCAAAGGGATATGCAATGCATTGCTAGGCAATGCATTATGCATCCCTCTGGTACTCAAAGGGTTAAATATTCATTAAAGCGGAACCATCATCTTCATAATATTGCCCCCCAATACATTACTAATATAGCAATAGGCAAGGCATACTTGTATTATATTGAATAAGTCCGCGTTATTGAAGTAATCCACATCCTTCTGTAGGCATCCAGTGGACAACAGAGCAGACATCTTAGAGGAAAGTTGCCTCTGAGTCTCTGCTGTCTGACCTGTGCACTGCCCGGATTGGTGGTGATGACCGCTGGTTATCTTAAGATAACAGAAGTTGCTGCCTGCGGCGGCGCACAGGGCTTCTCTTGTAAGCTCTGTGCCCTGGATGCCTGCAGAAGAAGCTGGATTTCTTCAATAACATGGACTTATCCTATATAATAATTCGCAAAATTGTTTGTCAGAAACAGTCATGCGCAGTAGAGACGGCTGCGTACACTGCAGTCAAGCGCACTACAGACTGCCTGCACCGCGGCTGATAACGGAGTGGGGCTCTGAATTCTGAGCAACCCGCTCTGTATCAGCCGTGGCACGGGCAGTCTGTAGTGTGCATGACTGCAATGCGGCTGTTGCTGGGTGGCACTGCGGCCCGTGTACATGGGCTCTTCAACTAGAATCCTTATGAATGAATGAATGAATGAATATGTTTATTTATATAGCGCCACAAGTGTACGCAGCGCTTTACAATCTCAGAATTTAAACAATACAGGGTTACAGGTGCTTTTTGTAGAGTGAAACATTGGGTGCGAGGTCCCTGCCCGAAAGCTTACAATCTAAAGTGGTAATGGGAGACATACAGAGTACATTAGGGTCAAGTGCTGAATACAGTGCTAGTTTTCATGATAATAGAGGACATCAGTAATGTAAATAATTTATAAGAACATTCATTGTACAACATCAGTGCCTTCTAGCATGTTGAGATTTTATCCAAGAGGTGCATTTTCAAGTGAGATTTGAAGGTTGTCAGAGAGGTGCAGTGGCGTAGGTTGGATGGTAGAGCATTCCATATAAAAGGCCAGATTTATGTTTGTCCGAAGCAGTCATGCGCAGTAGAGAAGGACGAACATGCAGGTGTAACTACACCTCCCACCATTCTGTGCGTTTGGGCAGTCTCTACTGCTCATGACTGCATTGGACAAACATACTGAATATTTCTTTTTTTATGCACTTTGGCCCGTGTACACGGGCTTTTACACTAGTTAAACATAATACAAGTATGCCTTTGCCTATCGCTATATTAGTAATGTATTGGGGGGCAATATTATGAAGAAGATAGTTTAAGCTAAATAGGTGCAATTTTGGAGCAAACCAGTTGCATCATAGGGAAGGAATTAAAATTCTCATTTAATCACTTAAATGCTAGTGAGGTCTCATATCTGCCATTCAAGGAGTGTGAAGCCCCATCAAATCAATAAAAATTGTAGACATTTCATTCCAAACCTACGGTAAGTTCATTTTCTTCAGAACTGCACTTGCTTAACTCGATGAATAAGACTATGTAACCACATCATTAGGTATGCCAATCCAGTAGGGGGTAGGGCATCCTCTGGCCCTCCATTTTTCGGGTTATGGACTCCACTGGGGAGATGCTATGGCGATGTGTTTCAGGCGCTGTGTGGCAAGCACATCGTCTTGGAGATGGAGACACAAATCGCCATATGCACCAAGAATGAAGTATGCGGCGGGAAGGGAGGGGGTGTTGGAGATCAGGTCATTAGCATGCAGGGTTGTTGTACTGCAGGCGATGTCTAAGGGATGCCGAAATGCACTCCAAACTCTGGACTGGAGAGGATGGTAAGAGAATAAATAAGGCTTGGGGAGACTCAGACACCCCAAACCTAATTGCTTGCTCTAGTAGTGCCTTTAAGTGTAATATTTGTGCCACAATGAGTCAGTATGAAGCAGATGAATATTGATTTAATATGCCCCCTTCTCCACTCAGGCTGACTCCATGCAGCTCTGGCTTTGGATCAGCTCTCCAGTACTTTATCTATAGGCACTCAAAGGGTTAAAGCTTGGCTTGTTCATAGCCCTTGAGGTCTGAATGTTGGAATCCTGCTATAGACACCTTGTACATATGTATAGCCTAATACAGACAGGTAACATTGGGGCAAACATGGGGGGGAAGAAGTGCAATTAAGTCAACGAGGATGAAACCACAAGCATCCATCAAGACCAGTCAGTGCCCCATCACCCCTTCTGATCTAGAGGAAAACACAAAACCCCCAAAACCAGCTACACCCCAAGTGGTTAGGAAACATTTCTTTTCCTGACTCCAAAAGGCAGTCTGCTATTTCCCCGGAGAGAACCAACCCCACTTGGTATCCTATTGAAATGTTGCTATGTATTTGGCGACCATCAAAATGGAGCGTTAAAAATGTTGCCTGAACCAAAAGGGCAACATCAGAATGTTGCCCGAATCAAAAGAGCCACATTCTAATGTTACAATCTTAAATGTCGCCAAATAGAGGGTGACATTTCAGTAATAAATCACATCCCCTGCAATGAAAGTGCTATACACCATGTCATTTAGTTTTCTCCTTTATTCTGAATTCTCTCCATCTGTGCCTTAACCCTCTGAGTGCCAGAGAGGTCTGCAATGCATTGCAAAGCAATGCGTTGCAGACCCTTCTGATGCTCAAAAGGTAAATGTAAAAGATGCGGTTGGTTTACTCCATAGTTCCGTCGCTATTCTCAGTAGATCAACTGGAACCCTGACAATAATTCTAAGCTTCTAAATTGCTGCATAAAGATTACATCCTATATAATAATTCGCTAAAACGTGTGTAATGCCAAAATCATGCGCAGTAGAGACTGCCCTAGCCGCAGCTGATACAGAGTGGGGCGCTCCGAAGGAGTGTCCCACTCTGTATCAGTCGTGGCGCAGGCAGGCTCTACTGAGCATGACTGCACCGCGACCGGCTGCCAGTGGCACTGTGACCCATGTAACAGGCTCTTAAACTAGTATGCAATAAACAGTTTTCACTTTAGGGAACGATAACAATTCCCTTTGATTTAATGTGGAGCATTACCCTTAGAATACTAGATAGGTCATCAATGGGAGTTTGGGGAATATTTATTTGTCCAATAAGGTGCAGTTGGTTTGCCCCAGATTTTCACTTCTTTAGCTTCCTGAATGCGCCAGTGTCCCTGATGGTGTTCTCTTTAATTGGATGTGTATCTACCACACTGTCTATCTGATCTAGAGTTGATAGAATGTTCATATTGAGAGCAATTCATGTAATGAGAGCAGTTGCTGTCACTCATGATGTCTAGGGATGCCTCATTATTTATTCTGAGTTTCCCCAGACGTCCGCGACACTGTGATATCAGCACTGGAACAGGTAGTGTGCGTGTAGGTATCTGGCATGGAAGGTTGTCTTCACTTGGATTTATCACATTTCACTGCCTACTCTTTCATGCAATAATCTCCCACGTACTCTTCGTTACAGGTAAATACCTGTGTTTGTAAACGATCGCTGTGAATAGTGAATCAAGTACCCTGCTGAAAGCTCTTGCAGTCAGGGCCCTTTCCACCATTTTTATCAGCAGGTATTTGTGTCATGTTTGTAAAGAATATTCCCTAATTGTATAGCACTGCTGAATGTTGGTGCCTTATAAATGAATGATATTAACATCTCTACTGCTTGATAAGTGAACCCCATATTTCAGTTAAAGATTAAAAATTTAGATAGTGATCCTGTATCATCTAAAAACATCACCCAGGGATGTTGCTAGGTACTGGAAGAGAGGGCTAAATCCCAGGTCTGGTGGTTAAAGTCCTGAGTTTTTTTTCCATCATGGGGCATGTAAGAGTGCTAAATTGCCCTAGTAATAATGGTGTAATTGGACCACATACTGCACTATTAAAACATTAGGTTGAACCAAGTGCCTGGTCTTTTGGGAACCTAAGGCGGGGTGCAAGAGAGTGGAGCATTCGCTATTTTATAAAAACCATAAATTTATGTTTTATTTGCGATTTCTCACGTTTTGATGCAAGAAACCTATTAAAGTGTTAGTAATGTCCAAGTACAAATATTTTGCATTGTGTAGAGCTGAAAAAATAGGATTTTAGTCTTACCTGTTAAATCCTTTTCACTTAGTCCATACAGGTCACTGGTACCATGGGATGTGTAGTCCCCTTTAATAGGCAGGAACAATTATGCAAATAATTTGCAAGGGGCGGAGCCTCCCCTCTTACTTAAGCCACCTTCTGGCCAGAGCCACCCATATTGATTTGAGACCCTAAACTGACCCCAGGTAAGCAAAAAGAAAGACTCCTGTGAGCATGCCCGAACGGTCTCCCACTGAATGCCACAGGAGAGCCAAGACTGGTCCCTTGACAGGGTGGGAGACCAGTGACCTGTATGGACTAAGTGAAAAGGATTTAACAGGTAAGACTAAAATCCTATTTTCACTGTCGTCCAATACAGGTCACTGGTACCATGGGATGTACAAACATTGAGCTGATCCAGAGGCGGGAAGTAAGGCAAGGACCAGGCGCAAGGCCCAAGTCACTAGAACTGTTAACCAGTTGATAACATAGCCCAAACTGTAAGTGTCAACGGACACCAATCAAGGGAACAAACCCTGAACTTAACACAGCACACGGAACACGAGCCAACCGGGCTCAACAGTAAGGAAGCACTAAGGATCACAGAGCGGAAGACCTACACAGGCAAGACCGCCTCCAGGACCTTCCTTCCAAAGCTGGCATCAGCCGATGCCAGTACATCAACTCGGTAGTGCTTAGAAAAAGTGTGCACAGAGGACCAAGTGGCCGCTCTGCACAGTTGATCAGCAGAAGCTTGATTCTTGTAGGCCCAGGAGGCCCCAATAGATCTGGTGGAATGGGCAGTCACCCTGAAGGGAACATGCCGATTCCTCAACTTATAGGCTTCACGGATGGTAGCCTTAAGCCAAGAGGCAATGGTAACTTTGGAAGCCGGTCTTCCTGCCCTAGGCCCCTCAGGAATGACGAATAGAGCGTCAGACTTCCTGATAGATTCGGTGCGGTGAACATAAAACTTGAGGCAACGCACCACATCCAACAAATGGAGATCTCTTTCCTTGTCAGATGAAGGATTAGGGCAGAAAGAGGGAACCACAATCTCCTGATTGATGTGAAACTCAGACACAACCTTGGGTAAGAATTCCTTGGTAGTGCGAAGCACAGCCTTATCCTTGTGGAACACCAGGTAAGGAGGTTTACAAGACAATGCCTGTAACTCTGCCACCCGGCGTACTGACACAATAGCCAAAAGGAAGGCCATCTTCCAAGTCACAAGACGTAATGGAATGGAAGCCAAGGATTCAAACGGTGGTCGCTGAAGAACTCCCAGCACCAAATTGAGATCCCACTGGGGAGCAGGACTCTTGAAGGCAGGTCGAACATGAGTCACACCTTGGAAGAAGACTTTCACATCAGGAAGGATGGCAATCCGTTCCTGGAAAAACACAGACAAGGCAGAGGTCTGAACTTTGAGGGAACTCAGACTGAGCCCCTTGTCCACACCGTCCTGCAAGAAGGCCAGGACAGTGGGAAGATGGAAGTCAAGAGACAACTGCTTGACAGAGCACCATGTCACGAAAGTTGACCAAATGCGATGATAGATCTTGGAAGACACAGGCTTACGAGCACTGAGCATCGTCGACACCACAGAAGGAGAAAAGCCTTTCTTAGCTAGAATCGAGGATTCAACCGCCATGCCATCAAACGGAGAGAGTGAACATCCTCTTTCCACAGATACCCCTGAAGAAGCAGGTCCGGACGGGCTGGAAGTGGGATTGGATCCTTCACTGACATGGCCATCAATTCCGGAAACCAGGACTGGCGAGGCCAGTTTGGAGCAATCAGGATGACAGGACAACGTTCTCTCTTCAACTTCTGAATAACTCTGATCAATAGAGGAAGAGGGGGGAAGATGTAAGCCAGGGAGAAGTCCCAAGGGATCGACAAGGCATCCACCGCTAGAGCAAGGGAGTCCCTCAGACGGGAGCAAAACACCGGAACCTTCCTGTTGTGTCTGGTAGCCATCAGATCCACCACTGGCATCCCCCACCGTTGAGTGAGCATGTGAAACACCTCTGGATGAAGAGCCCATTCTCCGCTGTCGACGGTGTGACGACTGAGGAAGTCTGCCATGACGTTGTCCACGCCTGGAATATGAACTGCAGAGATGACAGGCACGTGATCTTCTGCCCAAGACAAAATATCCTTGACTTCCCACCAGGCGGAACCGCTTCTTGTGCCGCCTTGTCTGTTGATGTAAGCCACCGCCGTGGCGTTGTCGGACTCTACTCTGACTGGAAGACCGGTCAATTGAGACTCCCAGTGCCTCAGGGCCAGCCGGACAGCTCGAAGTTCCAGAACATTGATGGAGAGCATGGATTCCTCCAGACCCCATTTCCCCTGAGCACTGAAGCGACCCCAGACTGCACCCCAGCCCCGAAGGCTGGCATCCGTTGTGACTGTGGTCCAATGAGGAACTAGAAAGGATTTCCCTTTCAAGAGATGAGAGAGATCTAACCACCAGTGCAGACTCGACTCGACATGAGGAGGAAGAGAAACAGACAGATGTTGATGATCTGGATGATTCCTGCACGTCTGGATCACAAATCTCTGAAGATCCCTGGAGTGGGCCATGGCAAATGGTACTGCTTCGATCGTGGAAATGAACTTCCCCACTAAGGATGACAACTTCGGAACTGGAATGTCGTCCATGTCCAGAATCCCAGCCACTCTGACGGCTATCTGGTGAGCCACGTCCTCTGGAAGAAACACCATGCATTGGCGAGTGTCGAACAGGAGACCCAGGAACAGAAGCCTCTGAGAAGGAATCAAGTCCGACTTGTCCAGATTCAGGATCCATCCGTGACGGTTCAGGGTGTGCATGCACCTCTGCAACTGCTGGTGGAGAAGCTCCGCTGAGGAGGCCTTCAGTAGGAGATCGTCCATGTAGGGTGTCACTCTGATCCCATCCTGATGGAGCACCGCTATCAAGGAGCCCAGCACCCGCTGGAAGACTTGAGGAGCTGTAGTCAGTCCAAAGGGGAGCGCTGTAAATTGAAAGTGTCCCCTGTGGCAGGCAATCCTGAGATACTTCCTGCTCTCTGGATGAATAGGGATGTGAAGATAAGCATCCTGAAGGTCCAGGGAGGCAAGAAACTCCCCTGGAGACATTGCTGCAATCACAGAGCGCAGGGACTCCTGGCGGAAGTGGGAAGTCACCACATAGGCATTGAGATCTTTGAGATCCAAGATGGGACGGGCTCCTCCGTCCTTTTTGGCTACCACAAACAGGTTGGAATAAAATCCTGAACCTGTGTCCCCCTGCGGAACCGCCTCCAGGACCTCTTTGTCCAAGAGATCCTGAATAGCGTCGTCGAACAGACGCCTTTTTGAGGGTTCCTGAGAAGGACGAGTAAAATGGAACCGAAAAGGAGGAAGGGAAGAGAAAGGGATCCTGTATCCCTCTGACACCACCTGAAGAACCCATGGGTCCGCCACTGACTCCTCCCAAGACCGGCGAAAGATGCGGAGACGACCGCCTACAGCCGGATGCGGACCCGGGTTCGGCGAGTCATGCCGAAGCAGTCTTGGAGGTCTTGGCCTTGGAGGCAACTTTGGGCCTCCAGGACTGTTTGGGCTTGGAGGAGGAGCGCGTAGTGGGAGGACCCGTTTGGGCCGAGGAGCGTGTCTCAGTCTGAAAGGAACGAAAGGACCGATTGCGTTTGGCTGGAAACTTTTTCTTAAAGACTGAGGGTAGAAGAGTACTTTTACCGCCAGTAGCCTCACTGATCATTTCTTTGAGCTCAGAGCCAAAGAGCAAATTCCCCTGAAAGGGCAAGGAAAGCAAGGCTTTCTTAGAGGCTGTATCAGCAGACCAAATTTTCAGCCAAAGAGCGCGTCTAGCCACCACAGAAGAAGTGGAGGCCCTCGCCATCATGCGCACAGCATCAAAAGCAGCATCAGCAACATAGTTCTGAGCTTCAGTGATATTAGCAAGAAGCTGCAACTGTTCAGATACAGGCGCATCCTGGCGAACCGCTTCAGTCAGTCGTTCAGTCCAGGCTGCAATAGCCCTATTAACCCATGCCACAGCAAAGGTGGGGCGCATGGCAGTGCCAATAGAGGCAAAAATAGATTTAAGAGAGAGCTCTAATTTCTTATCCGTCCAGTCCTGCAAGGCAGAGGCATCTGAGACAGCCAAAGCAGTAGATTTGGATAGTCTAGACACAGGAGCATCCACCTTGGGAGGATGAACCCATTTTGCCAGCTCCGCTTCGGGAAAAGGGTAAAGTTTGGCAAACTTTTTGGAGACAGAGGAAGATCTATCAGGATTCTTCCATGCCTCAGAAACCAGACGGGCAAGAGTAGGGTTAGTTGGAAAACAAACAACAGGTTTAGATGGCTTTTTCTGAAAAACATCAGTAGGATCATAAGTGGATTCCTGAGTCAGAGGAAGGTTGAGCGTATTCAGAACCGCTCTGATCAGACCCTCAGCCGAAACTTCAGGGTCACACTCATAGGGGTCCCCAATGGACCTGTTAGATTCAATAACAGTACGTTCCTCAGCATCAGAATCCTGTAAAAGTTCTTCTTCAGAAGAATCAGTGATATCAGGAGCTCCTTGTGGCTTAGGCAGGGAGGTCCTGATAGTAGAGGGGGTCTGCCAGACCTGGAGAGCCCCCTGTACCTGAGAGGGAAAGAGTTGAAGCGTGGATCTGAGATCCCTAGTGGCAGCTTTAAACTCCCTCACCCAAGATGGCTCAATAGCGTGGCTGGGAAGCCCAGGGTTGCTATCTTTATCAGTACAATTAGGGCATAGATCCCCCACATTATCGCAATCCAGCCCAATGTGGCAAGAGGAGCAAAACGCCATGGGGGTAGAAGACCCCCCAGCCTCCTTAGTCTTGGGTCTAGCCCCTAGCTCCAGTGAAGTAGACATGCTCACAGCGTCAATATACCCCACAACAAACACTATCACCCAGAAAAGTGTTAAAGATTAAAGTTTCACCCCAGAAAAGGTCTAAAAACGGACTTATCTGGCCAGCGAAGGGTTAATCTGGTGAGGAGAGAGAAGGCTCGGTCCCTGCGTAGTGTACTCGCCTTGGAAAAGTACCACAAAATGGCGGCCGTCATGACAGCCAATCAGAAACGAGCGCGAGCTAAGCGCTCATGGGAAATGTAGTTTTCCCTATGCAAGTACCCCAAACATTGCCCGAAGCCCCCCTGAACCCCCTACATTAATAAAACACCAACCGGATGATAGAGCAGGAGCCTAGCATTAAAATGAGCCCACTCTGAAGTTGCTGTGACAAGCGGTTTCAGAGATATGTCCCAAACTGTGAATTCCCATAGAGAGTAAAGGAGCTCTGCTGCTGAGCGGGAAAAAGCCGCGCTTAAAGGCGCGGAACACCATTTTTAATAAAGTTTAGTAAAACAGTAAAAAGTGCCCAAACAAGCATGAAATACATAAGAAACATAAATAAATGAATACCCAATGCTCCAAAACTCAGAGAATAACACAGAAATTGCATAAATAGTGATAATGCAATAAAAAACACCCTATGAGTGCTGGAGTGTGTTAAAACTCCCAAATACAAGCCCATCAAAGGGACACTGTGGGGACAAGTGGACCTTCAGCACTCAATGGGTGACTCACCTTTCTCGCAGACTTCTGTCTTCAGGTGACCATGATAGGGAGGGAAAGAACCAGAGGTAATTTCCCCAACAGGGGAGCTGCTTAACACAAGCTGTCCCCTCATCAGGTATAGGTCCACAGAAATCCCTGGAAGCTGCACTAGCCACTTCGGGTGAGGGCATTCACAGCCATGGTCACCCTCCTAATGGTGGTATTCCATATTTGAAGAAAAAATAATAAAACTCTAAGAAGCATAGCTGTTCTCTGCCTGGTGTGCAAGCACACCAGGAACAAATCAATATGGGTGGCTCTGGCCAGAAGGTGGCTTAAGTAAGAGGGGAGGCTCCGCCCCTTGCAAATTATTTGCATAATTGTTCCTGCCTATTAAAGGGGACTACACATCCCATGGTACCAGTGACCTGTATTGGACGACAGTGAAAGTTGAATTATCTCTCAAACCGCTATGGTTTGAGAGATACGTGCATTCAAAGTTTGATGTTTTACTGCTCTCAGCTGTAAAGCTGTCAGCAGGAGATCCATGTTGGCCGACACGGAAGCTCTGCAGCAGAGCTGCAATCGCTTTATTTAAAACAAATGACTTCATTGGAATGGTATAAAAAGTGTGCCTGGTTTGCAAGCACACTTTTCAGACTATTCCAATAAAGACATTTGTTTTAAGTAATGCGATTGCGGCTCTGCTGCCTTCATGTCGGCCGACACGGATCTCCTGCTGACAAAAACGAATGACTTCATTGGAATGGTATAAAGACATTTGTTTTAAATAACACAATTGTGGCTCTGCTGCAGAGCCTCCATGTAGGCAGACACGGATCTCCTGCTGACAGCTTTACAGCTGACAGCAGTAAAACATCAAACTATGAATGCATATAGAACTTATAAAGTCTGTCCTACAGCTACTTCCGCACAGACTGCAGTCCGTCTCTCTGCCTCTCCTCTCCTCCCTCTATTCAGTCTCCTCCAATGATGGAGGCTTCTGTCTGTAAGATGGAGCGGTGTCATTGGCTAGATATTGATCTCTGCCAATGAGACCGCTCCAGCTTACAGACAGAAAGTCTCCGTCATCGGAGAAGGGAGGAGAGCAGAGGCAGAGTGATGGACTGCGGTTACAGAGCAGACGACCACAGTCTATGCGGAAGTAGCTGGGGGACAGACTTTATAAGTTAAATTTACACATAATAAAACTTTAAAAAACAAAAAAAAATTAAGACCATTTTAGTGGTATTCAATATGTAGCCTAACTATTTATGCTATGTTATACAGAGGTGACACACCCACTTTAACGCTTCGATACTGAACAGCACATTCTCCTACATTAACAGCAAAAGGTAGCAAATCCTCATAAATTAACTGCAAAGTTAGCAGACGTATGAAAATGTGTGCCAATTGCTTTGCTGAATTTAGTGCAATTGCTAATCCTCTAACAAAACGTCAGACATTTTAGCCACAACCACTTTTTTGAAACGCATTCGCTAAAAAATGAGAGAACGTTTGCTAATTGAGAAAAACACACGAAATTCATTATCATTTTTGTGCTAATCATTTTGACATAAAAAGTACACTGCGAATAGCGATTGCGCATGTTTCTTGCATTCTGTCCTTAAAGGAATAGTAATGTTTCAAAATAAAAGCAGCTCCAATTAATCTTCATAGTATTTGGGCCATGGAAAGTGTTATTTCATTTCTGTCAGAATTGTAGTGCAAGAGAAACTGAATGATAAAGTATCCTCCCCCTCCCGCCCCTTTTACTGATGTAACACTGCTCACCTCAGAGCAGCAAGACTGTCCGGATGGATCACAGAAAGGGACGATCTTCAGTGATCATAAGGAAAAACCTGTCAAGGGGGCAGGGTTTTCATTGTTCTCACAGTAAGAAGATTATCCCTTGATGTGAGCTGTCTGGTCAAGAGACCAGATTGCACATCTGAGGGGAGGTGGCTTACACTAGGTAAAAGGGGCAGGGGGGGGGATACTTTATCATTCAATTACGCTTGAGCTACAACTGTGACAGTATTGAAATAACTCTCCATGGCCCTAATACTATGAAGATTAATTGGAGCTGCTTTTATTTTGAAACATTACTATCCCTTTAATTCAGGAGGGTAAAGGTGGGCAATTTTGCCGCAGGCAACATAAGAGACAAACAGTCCCAATGATTTAAACCTTTAAGTGCCATAAGGGTACGCACCACAATGCACTGCACACACACCCATCCTCTGGTACATAAGGGGTTAAATGCAGATTGAATGTGAATCTGGTCTCCAAAACATTTTTTTCCGCAATGCATTAGAGACCTCTCTAGCAGTCAAGGGGTTAAAAGTCCTATCTGAACAAATGAAAATTTGGGGAATTTTTATTTGCCCCAGAAGGACCCTAGCAACTCCCTTGCATGTCATTATCCCAGCGGTCTTCAGTCTTAACCCTTTGCAAAGCAATGCGTTGTGCACCCCTCAGGCACTCAAAAGGTTAACCCTACAAGACCCAGAAGCTATACAAAGCAATAATGCATTGCACACCCCTTTAACCCTTCCAGAGCCAGCGGGGCACGCACACGACCACTCTGGCACTGAAAGGGTTAATGCGAAAAGGGTAACATTTTTTCTTTCCACCCGGCAGAGAAATGAAATGGAAAATACAGCACTGGAAGGTATTCACCCTCTGACTGCTGATCAGTGTAATAAACAAGGCAGGAGACTACAGAAAATTGATTTTATTTCTTAGCTACATCAGTCATTATGTCCATACACCAAAAGCCACAAGGAGATGTTGGTCACCGGGATTCAGGGGCGGTTTGGGGGGTAAGTGCGGTCATCAGACTGGATGAAGGAAGGTTCAATCCACTATCAAGTTGCTGTTTACTGAAGGGTACTGTTCAAAGTAAGCCTGGAAGATAAACAGGAGGAGAGGGTTTAATGCAGTGAAACAGTGCGGTTTTCCCATGACAAAATGGTACATATGTGTAAAGGAATTAACGTCTTAAGGGCCCATGATGGTCTTGGCACGTCATGGGATGGCTAGCCATAAGGACTCATGATGTGCCAGGACCGTAATGGATTTCAGGGCTCCCCGCGAGGCTGCACGCCATTCGGGGAGCCCTGAATCGGATGCACAAAAAAAAAAAATAGTCCGCACGCAGCGGTCACTTAAGGACCACACATTTTTTTTTTTTTAGTCTCCGGTTCCGGACTCCCCGAACGGCGTGCAGCCATGGGGGGGTGGGGGTGTTGCGGAATTCCATGAGGGTCATAGCACGTCATGGGTCGTTAACTGAAAACAACACATGGCGTGCTATGACCGTCAAGGGTCGTTAAGGGGTTAAAGGGATAGTAATGTTTCACACTAAAAGCAGCTCCAATTAATCTTCATAGTATTTGGACCATGGAGAGTGTTATTTCAATACTGCCAGAGTTGTAGTACAAGAGTAATTGAATGATAAAGTATCCCGATCTCGTTTTTTTTTTTTTTTTTTTTTTTTTTTTTTACTGATGTAACACTGCTCACCTCAGACCGGCAAGACTGTCCGGATGGATCACAGAGAGGGACAATCTTCAGTGATCATAAGGAGAAAACCTGAAAAACCTGTCAACGGGGGCAGGGTTTCCTTATGATCACAGTAAGAAGATTGTCCCTTGCTGTGACCTGTCTGGTTAAGTGACCAGATTGAACATCTGAGGGGAGGGGCTTACACTAGGTAAAAGGGACGGGAGGGGGATACTTTATCATTCAATTACTCTTGTACTGCAACTCTGACAGTATTGATATAACACTCTCCATGGCCCAAATACTACGAAGATTAATTGGAGCTGCTGTTTTTTTGAAACATTACTATCCCTTTAAGGAGTTAAAGGGAACCTATACCTGATTTTAAATGTTTTTTTTTTTTTACCCCTTGACTGGTGAAAGGTTTCCAACACAATGCTTTGAAGACCTCTCTATCATTTAAGGGGTTAACCCTTAGAGTGCCAGAGGGGTGCATAACACAGACAATCAAATAGTTGAGCCCCGGGTATCTCAATGAGGTACGTGGAATGTTTTCTTTGTTCCCTATGATGCAGTTGGTATGCTCCATAATTGGCCGTCTTTTGCTTTCTGCATAAGGTCCTTGGAGCTGTATTTATCTAACCCTTTGAGTGTCAGAATGGTATCCAACGCATTATTTGGATATCTGGCACTCAAAAGGTTAATAAGGTAAAATTCTGGAGCAAAACAAAACTATGAGGAGGGAGACGATACGTTACTATTAATTTAAATTGAGCTTTTAACCCCTTGTGCAAAACAAGTCTCCAACACATTGCATTGGAGATCACTAGCATTCAAGGGGTTAAAATCCCGAATTATAATGAAGTGGGAATTTTTATTTTCCCCTGTATGGTGCAGTTGGTTTGCTCCCACTAGTTGGCTGGGATGATGGGAGTTGACTCACACTGTATCACACAACAAAAAGCAGTTCTTACTCCCAATTACTGAACGTGTTAACCCAGGCAAGGTCTCGCTTCAGACCAACAGTCTCATGTGGATTTACTGTACATGTGTGTTCAAAATTGATGTAATGGTACTGGTGCGTTCAAAAGAGCTATCCAATTTAGCTCACCGATACAATGTAACAAGAAACTGAAAAATCACACTACCATACCAAGTCCACATGCATAAAAGCAACTTTATTATTATGCTGAAATAAAAACTTGCAAATTGCCTCCAAAGTTAAAGGGATAGTAATACTTAAAATTTTTAAAAAAATATGTTGTAGGGTTTATCCCCCTGAGTAAAACAAGAGTACTCACACTGCTGAAAGGTGTTTCATTCAAAAGTTATTAATTTTCAAAGTTGGCTTTTTTAGGTGCAATATCACAGTGGCCTGAAATTGTACAGTGGCACTGTTGCTACACCATCCTATGGAGATTTATGGTGCCGGGACCAGAGCTGTCCATAGGATCGTGTAGCAACAGCGTCACTGTACAATTTCAGGCCACTGTGATATTGCACCTAAAAAAATCAGCTTTGACCTGTAATAACTTTTGAATAGAACACCTTTCAGCAGTGTGAGTACCCTTGTTTTACTCAGGGGGATAAACCCTACAACATATTTTTTTTTTTTTTTTACATTTTAAGTATTACTATCCCTTTAATTATTTCTTGACATACAAATGATACCATATGGAGAGACTTACAGTCATGGAGCTGCACGGTAGATGTGACAATGTCGCATCTCACAGATCAACGCGTTTCGCGTATCTTGTACGCTTAGCCATAATCAGACTGACAAGTCTGTTTATTTAGTGGAGGTGAAGACTAAACATAAATCTAAAATGGGACACCGCAAATACAGGAAACTGCACATACTAAACCAAAAACGGCTATAAATTAACCCCTTAATGACCCTTGACGGTCATAGTACGTCATGGGTCGATCCGAGTTAACGACCCATGACGTACTATGACCGTCATGGAATTCCGGGCTCCCTGCACGGCCAGTCGTTAAGGGGTTAATGTACCTGACTGATGTATCAACCTAAGTCCTTCTGTTAAATACCTTAACCCCTTCGTGCCAGGACCATCATGACTGTCTGGCACTTAAGGACCAGTGACGGTCCTGGCACATCACATATTTTACTCACAGCTAATAGCAGGGACTGGACTTGATCATTCCAAGACCAGAGCGATCTCTTTCAGTCCCCCGTTTGACGTGGTGGCACACGTGATCAGTCACGTGGGACAGCACATCAAACTTTCCCATGTGGTCCTTAAAGGACCACATATCCCGGGACCGCTGGTCCTTAAGGGGTTAAGAACCACTTATTCTATAGCAATTAAGCTGACCAGTCCTCTCGTCAGCACGTGAACTAGTACAGCTCTGCAGTGTGATGCATTAAACTGAGGGTCTGGCCACATCACCTTTATTGGGTCAGAGGATCAGATTGTGAAATGAAAGTGACCATCTATAGATTACAGCAGAGTTCCATTGCAAAAGAAAAAAAATAATACAGATCAGAGGTGTTGTAGTTCATTACTCAAAGGCTGCAAGCAAGGTAGTATTTAAAGGGATAGTAATACCTGAAAATAAGTTTATTTTATATTGTAGCCCTTAAAAAAACATGAAAAATGATACAAGTCTTATCTCCCAAACCTTTATAGTTTGGGAGATATTCAGAAGTAAAGTTTCCCCTGGAGTGATGTAATTGCTCCACCCTTCAGATTAGGAATCCGGTCGCCCGACCAGCAGTGCCTCTCCAGAAGTGCTGAGATCATGATCTTTAAAATGAATTTCTTAATTGGAATGGTCTACAAAGTGTGCTTTCAAGCCAGGCACACTTTGTACACAGTTCCAATTAAGTAGTTCTTTTCAAAGATCGTGATCTCGGCACTGCTAAAGAGCTGCCGGTTGCTATGTGGACCGAATACCAAATCTGTCCACTAGATGGCAGACTTGGCGGAAACAGCAAGGAAAAGTGAACTATACTATATTTTATATATGAATATCTCCCAAACCATAAAGGTTTGGGAGATAAGACTTATATCATCTTTCATGGTTTTTTAAGGGCTACAATATAAAATAAACTTATTTTCAGGTATTACTATCCCTTTAAGTATCACCTTGCCTAGGGGAGGGCTGGAAACTTCTAGCCTGGGGGGGGGGACACAAGAACAATCAAGTGGCTGTTTCTACCACCACTCCAGCCCAGTGTCCTGGCCTACCCCCCTTTTCTTAATTCTACAGATGACATTAATGTTATGAAGTAAGACAAGTGATACCACAGAGCATACAATTGAAACAGAGCTGCAACAGCGATACCACAGAGCTTACAGTTAGAGGTGTAACTAAAAGTCACCGGGACCTGGTGCAAAAAATTGCCATCCTCCCCCTCCAACCACATTGCCCCCACTGGGTATCTCCAAATTTCCCCCAATGTCCACCTCTCCACATTGCCCCATTGACCCCCAGTATCCATCTCCTACCTCCCTGGTGGTCCAGCAGTGTGGCAGTAGAGGTCTGTGCCTCCTCCTGCACAGACCTCTATTAGCAGCTGGAGCTCCCGCACGGTCCTCTCTCCAGTAATGCAGATGATGTCATGTCCCAGAGCTCTGCATTACTAGACTGCCAGAGACAGAGAGGGCACTCAGCTGCTAATAGAGGTCTGCTTGTTGTGGCAGCGGGCGGAGGGCGGCCTTTGCAATGTGTTGAGTACCCCTCTGGCATTCAAAGTTAAAGGGGCACTTACACCTAGGAATAAGTGTCTCTTGATTTGTTTAGAATAGGGATGGGTCACATGAATCCCTCCAGCTGATAACAGACAGCAATTCCCACCATTACTGAATGATGGAAGTTGTAGTCGAACAGCAGCCGGAGATCCTCACGGTGTCCATTACTGGGTTAACCCTTTTAGTGCCAGAAGGGGTACATAACGCATTGCAACAAAATGCGCTGCATACCCCACTGGCACGCAAAGGGTTAACACATTGATTTATATATGCAGGTGTCCTTCACACAGTAGTCAGGTGTATTAATCTATATATCGCTTGCACTGTATATAATGGTCCACATTGAAGTCTGCCTCTAGGTTACACCTCCACATAGCAAGTAATGGGCTTCAATAAACCTGAATGGCCGGTACGGGACAAGAGTTATTAGATTTAATGCTGAGACAACTAGCAGTAGACTACAACAGATCAAATGCGAATAAAAATAGTAAAAACAGAAATAACAGACAGGCTGCTTGTCTTACAAAGTAAGTCCTGATAAATTATTTCTCGAGTATAGTTATTAAAAGAAATTATGTTTACGGTATGGTTCCCTTTAAACACAAGCAAACACAAATAATGTGTATAGTGACTATTATAAGTAATCCATAGCCAGGCCAATAACCCAAATTATATTCTGCTACATAAACCTACAAATTTGCTAAAATGTCACACAAGGTTTACAGGCCAATATTTATAAAAGAAAACTGGAGTTATTCTGGAGTAAACCAGCTGCACCATAGGGGACAAAGAAAGATTACTGTTAAATTCAAATTGGGCTTTTAACTCCTTGAATAGTAGAGGGGTCTCCATGCAATGGAGACCCCTCTAGCATTCAAGGGGTTAAAAAGCTCAATTGAAGTGCATGTGAAGTTTTATTTCTCCACTATGGTGCACATGGGTTATTCCAGAATAAATTCAGTTTGCTTTTAACCCCATAACGACCGATGAAGTGTCAGGAACGTCACAACGGTTTTTGCATTAAGGAATGGTAACGGTCCTGGACGTCATGACTTTTTTTTTTTTTTTTTAACAAAGTGCATCTATAAGGCACGCTGTGATCATTGGCAAAACCTAAAATGGACTGCTCCGAGATCAGACCAGAAAGTTTTCTCACCAGTCCTGCTGAGAAACGGTACGTGTTCTCTCTCACACGTACCGGCTCAACAAACACACGGAAAAAAATAGTCTTGGCTGTCCAGTGCACCCAACCCCTGGACCCTGCCTGTCCTTAAGCAGATAAGATATGGGCCAGTGGTTTATCGGCAGGTCACATATTATTTTAACCCCTTAAAACGGAACTTTCACATTGTATAAAGTCGCCCTACAATAATTAAGCATATGGAGACTAGCTTCAGAATAGTTCTATTACAACTCAGAAGTACCCGATTCTAAACTTATCCTTAATCTTCAGAGACTGATGACCGGGTTAGTGCCTTCTGCGCCGTCAGTCCCTTCCGGTTACCTTAAGGTAACATGCAATGCCTATTAGAGGAGACAGGGACTGACAGCGCAGGCAAGATGTCTGCTCTGATGTATGGCTTCCGGTCTCTGAAGATTAAGGGTTTCTTTAGAATCGGGTACTTCTGAGAGGTAATAGAACTATTCTGAAGCTAGGTGCCATATGCCTAATTATTATAAGGTGACTTTATCCAATGTGAAAGTTCCGCATTAAGGGCCACGTGACGTGCTATGAATGTCACGCGGTTTATACTCTTAAGGACCGGTGAAGGTAATAGCACAACGTGTAGAATTTACTTACAGTGCTCCTCCGGGAGAGGTGTAAGTAAACACGAGGTCTGAAATTGACTGCTTCAAAACTGGAGCGGTCTTCTTACACCCCAATGTGGCACGCCAGTACGCTTAACAGGTCACATGTACAAACGCGTTAGAAAGGATCAAAGGGGTCCTTAAGGGAAGCTAACTTCCCTGGACTGCTGGTCCTTAACAGATGAAGAAAATTTGCTTGAAGGGTTGGACTGGCTATGGCAGAGAGCTGCAAATGGCCCCCAGGCCTTAAATGGATAGTAATGTTTCATAATAAAAACAGCTCTAATTAATCATCATAGTATTTGGACTTTGGAGAGTAGTGTTTCAATTCTGTCGGAGTTGTAGTTCAAGAGTAATTCAATGACAAAGTGTCCCCTCCCGCCCCTTTTACTGATGTAACACTGCTCAGCCAGAGCAGAAGGGAGGTGCCCAGGTAGATTGCAGAGAGGGACAATCTTCAATTAAGATAAGGGAAAAACCTGAAAAACTTGTCAAGGGGGGCAGGGCTTTCATTGTTCTCATAGGAAGACGATTGTCCCCTTCTGTTATCTGTCTGGTCTATGGACTGCATTCCACATCTGAGGGGATGAGGCTTATACTAGGTAAAAGGGGCGGGAGGGGAAACTTTGCTTGAGAATATCTCATAAACCATAAAGGTTTGAGAGATAAGACTTATATCATTCTTCATGTTTTTTTAATGCCTACAAAATAAAATAAAGATAAAACGAAGTATTACTATCCCTTTAATCTGGACACACACCTGATTTAAGAGATCAAACCAGGAGACAACAAAAAAATGGAGGAAGGTGGCTGATGGCATCAGTTGTTGGACTACAACTCACATCACTGTACCTACACCTACCACGGACATGTGAATTAACAAAATGGTGGTTCTGCACTAAGGAGTGATAAAGACGTGATAAAGTGGCAAAGACATCTTTATTTCCTATGTTTTTCGATAGAGGCTATGCACTAAGATCTCCAAAATGTTAGTGCATTGGCTCCATAGAATAACAAAGAAATTGGAATAGTGATATCACTGGGAAAGTAATCACCTTCCCATCACGATTTAGAGCATCTCCCCCAATGAGTCATAGAAAAGACTGAAAATTCCCACGAGAGACACTGTCAGACAGAGAATGATAATGAGAGATTAAGTATTAAAAAGCACCGGTAAAAAAGGAGGGAAAATGAAGTGTGTATATTATAATCTGGGGTACGCTTTTGGCAAAGGGGACATCTCTAATACAGAGCTATAGTAGAATAATGCAGTGCTCATTTCTGGGGATAGTTATTTGGAAGATGTACAGAGAGAATTCAGCACTAGAGAAAAGGTCTATACCCAAGAGATAACACTGGACCAGATCAGAGAATCAGGATAGCGGGGGTGGGCTCACATCGCCATGGTTACCATTATATCATTCCATAGGCCAAGACGTACTATTGCTCGTTAGCACTGTGCTGCATTTACCATAGCAACCACAAGACTAACCCTACTGATGTCTGCTGTTGCTATGGGAACCATCCATTGACTTCAAGGCCACTGTAGGTTGCCATGGTAGCAGCCAATGAGATGAAAGCAAACACACAATTAGAAACGCACATGCATGATCCAATAGAAACAGAGCTGCAAAAAAGACGCATGAATACGCAATGACACAATTACACACAGTGGATCTGGGTACAAACATGGGGGTCACTGTGCCTCTTCAAACAGAGGCGAATTCTACTTGTAGAGTAAGGGTGGGAACCTGTGGCTCTTAAGCTGTTGCTAGACTACAATTTCCATTATTCTCTGCTGGCCAATGGTAGGCTTAAAAAAAAACCAAAAAAACAAAAAAAACCCCCCACAAATTTTCATTTTAGATAGGTCTCCAAAGCATTGCTTTGCAACGTGTTGGAGACCTCCCTAGCATTCAGTGGGGGAGATTCACTAAGAGGTGATGACTTCTCCAGTGATATCACTTCTCCAGTTCCTATGTTATTCTATGGAGACTATTTACTAAGATGTCCAAAGTTGAAGAAATCTTAATGCATAGGCTCCACAGAGTAACATAGGAACTGGAGAAGTGATATCACTGGAGAAGTCATCTCCTCTTTATCACAGCTTAGTGAATCTACCCCAAGGAGGGTTTACTCTAGAGTTTCTCCAGTTCCACTTATTAACCCTTTGAGTGTCATAGGGGTATGCAATGCATTGCAAAGCAATGCATTGCGTACCTCTCTGGCACTCAAACGGTTAAGGCCTAGATTACATTACAGCTATTACTGATTTTAGCTGACACATTCGTATTGAAGGCTATGGAGAAAATTTTTAGACAAAATCCCTTGATAATTATTAACTGCAATAGAATCCTGGATAAGGTGTGTTTACGTGGTTTCTGGTTGTTTCAGGACTTTCCCCATTTATCATATTTAAACACAGATTTGTGTGTGATATTTGTGTATTTCCACACACAAATCCAATGTTTAATCTATGGAGAATTCTGGTGCATCTGGTGATTTGAGTGCGATTTGTAATGTGTGAAAAAAAAAAAATATATAAAAAACTTTTCACACAAAAATTGAAACATTTTTACACAAAATATTTTTGTTTATATTTTACTACATACAGAGCTTTCATGTACCAGACTGTGGCCTGGAGTCCATCCTAGAAGTCAGTGGTTATTAATCTTTTTTAATTCAGGGCGCCCCCGACATGTAATCTGGATTTTTTGGGTGAACCCCTGATATTTAATATGCTGTTTGTCAAACAACTTTACATTTACATTTTTGTAAACATCTTAACCCTTTTAGTGACAGAGGTACACAATGCATTGCAAAGGGGACACCTACGTTGATATCTAAGGTGGCACCTGACTTCGTATCCACAGCACATCACAGCGCCCTGGCTGAGAATCACCCATATCAGTAAATATACACTGATGGGCTATTTGCCACATTGGTATTTTCTTTAGGCCAACATTGGTTCTACATACGAGCGGAGGTTGGGAATCGGATTGTAATTAAGGTTTCCAAACACAAAAATATCCCTGCTGATCTGGAATCATTGTGGAGCACTGGAAAACTGTCCAAAACTAAGAAATAGAAGCAACAGGAGAAACCAGGGGAGAGATGCACTAAGGTGTGATAAAGAGGTGATAAAGCAGGGATGACTTCCCCAGTAATAACAATTCTCAGTTTGTTATTTTATTCTGTGGAGCCTATGCACTAAGAATTCACAACTGGGAGAGATCTTGGTGCATTGGTTCCATAGAGATTTGAGAAGTGATGTCACTGGAGAAGTCATCACCACTTTATCACCCCTCAGTGCACCTACCCCCGAAGTAATAGCCCAGCTTCATCAGCACCCCTTGGAACCCCCCCGGATCTGCACCTGGATACTATGGTTTTTAGAAGTAATTACCGGATCTCCAGGGACAGAGATGGATTCTCCAACTGAAGTTTCTTCTCCTTTCAACCCTGTTCCTCCAATTTCCCATTCCCACTCCTCCTCCTTCCCACCCTGTTCCTCCCACTTCCCATTCCCACTTCTCCTCCTTCCCACCCTGTTCCTCCCACTTCCCATTCCTCCTCCTTCCCACCCTGTTCCTCCCACTTCCCATTCCTCCTCCTTCCCACCTTGTTCCTCACACCCACTCCTCCTTCCCACCCTGTTCCTCCCACTTGCCACCCACTTTTCCTCCTTCCCACCCTGTTCCTCCCACTTCCCGCCCACTCCTCCTCTTTCCACCCTGTTCCTCCCACTTCCCGCCAACTCCTCCTCCTCCCTACCCTGTTCCTCCCACTTCCCACTCACTTTACCTCCTTCCCACCCTGTCCCTCTCACTTCCCGCCCACTCCTTCTCCTTCCCACCCTGTTCCTCCCACTTCCCACCCACTCCTCCTCCTTCCCACTCTGTTCTGCCCACTTCTCCCCTATTCCGTCCACTTGTCCTCCATCCCACCCTGTTCCACCCACTTCTCCTCCATCTCACCCTGTTCCACCCACTTCTCCTCCATCTCACCCTGTTCCACCCACCTTGACACAAAGGTCAATAAGTCACACCCACCTGAATAAGCCTCACACCCTTTGACGGGATTCACAACATTTACATGCCCCTGGTCGGCAGCATATGAGCCCTCTCCAGGGGTTCAAGGGTAGGATGTTCACAGGTATGCTCATCAGTTGCAAAAGAGAACAATGGAAGGCCATGCATTGGTATATGATGGCTACAATGACAATTTCCAGTGCATTTTTTGCCTTTTTTACCCTGGTCAAATCTCTGGTTCTTATAGGGTTAACCTGATACTGATCCTGAATTGACATAGATGGGATGTATAGTGAATGGCATATAGTGGTAAAAATAGCAAATAAAATAAGAAATAGCTCTTCTGATGGCTGAAAATCCCCTCTTGTGGAATGGAATCAAGACCTGTAAGTGAATAGGGAGAATAGCAACCATTCTCGCACTTTAGTAAATAAGAGTCTATGGGTGGCAGGATCATTTCATTCTCAAATGCAAAAATGACATTAACAGACGTAATGATTGGCACAGAAGATTAACAGTGCACAATCTTCTCTCTCTTAGCATGAGTTAAGAAATAAGACTGACAATCATACCTGGGAACTTTCTGTTAAGAGTCCCCAGAGGAGACTCCTCTGGTGCTACTGGGGGATATAAATGATGCAAATCGCTTCAAAAAGGGGGTGGGCTTACCTGCAAGAGGGGGCAGGTCCTAATGAACACATCACAAAAGTGGGTGGAACAGGTTGGGAAGGAGGAGAAGTGGGAGGAACAGGGTGGGACGGAGGAGAAGTAAACGGGAAATGGGAGGAACAGGGTGGGAAGGAGGAGAAGTGGACGAGAAGTGGGAGGAACAGGGTGAGAAGGAGGAGAAGTGGAAGGAACAGGGTGAAAAGGAGGAGAAGTGGGAGGAACAGGGTGGGAAGGAGGAGAAGTGTAAGGAACAGGATGGGAAGGAGGAGAAGTGTAAGGAACAGGATGGGAAGGAGGATAAGTGGAAGCAACAGGGTGAGAAGGAGGAGAAGTGGGAGGAACAGGGTGGGGAGGAGGAGAAGTGGGAGGAACAGGGTGGGGAGGAGGAGAAGTGGAAGGAACAGGGTGGGGAGGAGGAGAAGTGGGAGGAACAGGGTGGGGAGGAGGAGAAGTGGGAGGAACAGGGTGGGGAGGAGGAGAAGTGGAAGGAACAGGGTGGGGAGGAGGAGAAGTGGGAGGAACAGGGTAAGAAGGAGGAGAAGTGGGAGGAACAGGGTGGGAAGGAGGAGAAGTGGAAGGAACAGGGTGGGGAGGAGGAGAAGTGGAACAGGGTAAGAAGGAGGAGAAGTGAGAGGAACAGGGTGGGAAGGAGGAGAAGTGGGAGGAACAGGGTGAGAAGGAGGATAAGTGGAAGGAACAGGGTGAGAAGGAGGATAAGTGGAAGGAACAGGGTGAAAAGGAGGAAAAGTGGGAGGAACAGGGTGAGAAGGAGGAGAAGTGGAAGGAACAGGATGGGAAGGAGGAGAAGTAGAAGGAACAGGGTGAGAAGGAGGAGAAGTGGAAGGAACAGGATGAGAAGGAGGAAAAGTGGGAGTAACAGGGTGGGAAGGAGGAGAAGCGGGAGGAACAGGGTGAGAAGGAGGAGAAGCGGGAGGAACAGGGTGAGAAGGAGGAGAAGTGGGATGAACAGGGTGAGAAGGAGGAGAAGTAAAAGGAACAGAGTGAGAAGGAGGAGAAGTAGAAGGAACAGGGTGGGAAGGAGGAGAAGTGGAAAGAACAGGGTGAGATGGAGGAGAAATGGAAGGAACAGGGTGAGAAGGAGGAGAAGTGGGAGGAACAGGGTTGGGAGGAGGAGAAGTGGGAGGAACAGGGTGGGGAGGAGGAGAAGTGGGAGGAACAGGGTGGGAAGGAGGAGAAGTGGAAGGAACAGGGTGAGAAGGAGGATAAGTGCTTAGAGCTCTGTCTGGAAGCCATTTTCTTGTAGCCCAGCAGAGGCATCACTTTGTGTCACAGTAGGCAATGGGTAGTTCCATTTCCAGTGTTTAGATTCTTTAATCAGGGACTTTGTATTGTCATGAGACATGGGACACACACTCAAATTCCAGGACTGTCCCTGGCAATAAAGGACTTGTGGTCACCCTAATGGCGCACTACACTGCCAAGGCTCAATGTTCTGCTATTACAGAGGTCATTAGATAAACACTATTCACGGTGGGTAATAAATTAATGATTTTACTTGTGAATGCTATGACATCTGGGGATGATGGGAGCTGTAGTTCAACAGCTGAAGGGCCACAGACTGCCGATATCTACTTAATAGCTTTCACCTTAAAGGAACATTAACAGTTCCAAATAATAAACCCCAGCTCATCTTTATCTATGCGTACAATCCTGATGGCCACCAATTATCAATTACGTGGGTATTGGGTCTTTCTTTCTTTGTGGCTGGACTCCTGGAACCCAAAATTCCTCCTACTGAAGACAACAGTGAGAGAAGTTTGGGGTCCAGGGGGTTATGCACTAAGGTGTGATAAAGAGGAGATAACTCCTCCAGTGATATCACTTCTCCGGTTCCTATGTTATTCTATGGAGCATGTGCACTAAGATCTCTCCCACTTGAAAATCCTTAGTGTGTAGGCTCCATAGACAAACATAGGAACTGGAGAAGTGATATCACCGGAGAACTTATCACCACTTCATCACGTCTTTATCACTCCTTAGTGTGTCTTCCACCTGGAGCCCTGAAACAGAGAATCGTGTTCACCTCCTGTAACAAATAAAGAAAATTTTGGTGGAACTAATCCATGTACAATTCATTCATAAGGGCCATTTGTATTTTGCACTCAGATTAGAGTGACAGTCAACTTCCTTTTGGACTTTAAATATTCTGCAAGTGCATCATAACCTGTAAAGTGAAATTGCCTATACTTATCTTTTTCAGTTTCCATACAGCTTTGTGTCAGGGACTGGGAAAGGAGGGTGTTGGAGATCTCTCTGTCAACCAAGGGGGTTAAAACATTTTTTTGCCTTTGTTTGTTATAGGACTTTAGATTGTAAGCTTTCAGGCAGGGACATCGCACCCACTGCTTCACTCTACAAAGCACGTGTAACCCTGTACTGTCTAATGCCTTAAATTGTAAAGCGCTGTGTACACTTGTGGTACTGTATAAATAAACATATTAATTCATAGGTCAAATATATTTTATGTGCCAAGATAGGACTGGGGCTGGGTCATGTGAGGAATGGAGGTGTGATCATGGGTGGAGCTAAGGGCATCTACAGTGTTTTGCCTAGTGGCACCTGGAATATAAATCCGACCCTGTCTGACCAGTTTGCTTTTGGAAGCTTGCAATGAGTGACAAAACTGAGGGAACCAAAATCAGATAACTGCTCTCTCTTCGCTATGCGTGGGGGTCACCTCTAGCAGTCAAGGGGTTAAAAGCATTATTTAAATGTGGTTATGATATTTATTTCTTCCATTGGTGCAGTTGGCTTGCACCAGACCTGCTCTACTTAGTTGGTAAATTGCACTTTATTTGCACAGTGATGTTATTGACTGCAAAAGTGCACAATGACTACATTTTTATTAAAATTTATAATGATCTAAATGATCACTGAAAGTTCTACAGCGCACCCTGCTGGATACCCTGCACATCAACATGCACATGTAAACACATTCTATGCACTTAGAAATACACAAAAAAATCTGGGGCAAACCAATTGCATCACAGGGGACAAATAAAACTTATCATTGATTTAAAATGGGACTTTCAACGATCTGAATGCTAGAGAAGTTGCAATGCACTGGCGACCTCTCTAGAACATGTTAAAAACCCCATTTAAAATCAATGAGAAATATTATTTCTCTCTTGTGTTGTAGTTGGTTTGTCCCAGAATTTCTCCAGTCTTTCTCAGTACATCAGCCTTTTGGAGTTTTACCTGGAATAGATTGGTGGTTTGCAGGACTCCAGACGTGCAACACATCTCTCGCACGGAGTGCATCGCCAGTTGGGGACAGCCCAAGTCTAACACCCGCAGGCCCAGCTTACTGGCCAGAATCGGCCCAATGGTTGTACCGCAGGGCGAATCATTCCGCACCATGAATTCCTGAGGGAAAACAAGAGACGTTAGGGACCGTGGATAAAAAGAGGCATCTGCATTGTGGTGTTATGCTGTAGCAAGTGGTAGATTAACGCTTTGAGTGGCATTGCGTATACCTCTGGCACTCAAAGGGTTAAGAAAAATGAGGATCACCACCAAATGCATTAGTGACAAATACCAAACAATATACAAGCGTTCCACCTAAGTCTTATTTTATGTGAACCGTAAGACTCTTTTAACCCTTTGAGTGCCAGATGTGTATCCAAACGCATTGCAACGCAAAGCGTTTGGATACCTCTCTGGCACTCATAGGGTTAAGGATCAGAGAGTTGTGTAACACACTGCCAAGTGATGCATTTAACACCCCCTGGCATGCAAGGTTTCATTATATGACACAAGCAAGGACTAGAGGGGTTTGCAATGCATTCTGGTCATTAAAAGGACCATGTAAAAATTGCTGGATTTACAGGCAACCAGGCACCTTAAGTTCCACCCATGGCCACACCATCAGTCCATTCCAACTTTTTTTTTTGGCAAAGAAAATACCCTTGGCCTACTACAAACAAGAACAAAAGCGCTTTGGAGATCTGTCTAGCATGCAAGGGGTTAAATAATATCCTGTAAAAAGGGCACAGAAACTGGTGCAGGGATATTAAAGGGATAGTAATACTTTAATATTACTATTCCCCATATTGTAGCTATTTCAAAAAGAATTGAATTGGCCAATGAGAACGCCCCAGCTTACATGCAGAAATCCTCCATCATCGGAGGAGGCCGGACAGAGGCGGGGTTGGGGCAGAGGAAGCGTGACAGGCTGCGGTACAGAACCGGTAACCTTAGTCTGTCCGGAAGGAAGCCGCAGGGTAATCTTTAGAAGTTTAATTTGGGCAAAAACATGATTTTTTTTTTAAAAAATGAAAACCGTTTTGAATCCAATCGCTATATAAACTGACGTTTTAGACCAGTGGTTCTCAGCCTGTGGGTCGGGACCCCTTTGGGGGTCGAATGACAATTTGCCAGGGGTCGCCTAAAACCATCAGATATTTATATTTTAATTCATAACAGTAGCAAAATTACAGGGATGAAGGAGCAACGAAAATAATTTTACTGTTAGGGGTCCCCACAACTTGGGAAATTTTATCAAAGGGTCGCGGCACTAGAAAGGTTGAGAATCGCTGTTTTAGACAAACATGTACAGGGGTGATAGATCCCCTTTAAATCAGTGTTTCGGCCCTCTCAGGGGCCTTTTTTTTTTCTTTACTTAAGTCCTATGAGTGCTCCTTTACTTTGGTCGTCTGAATAATGACTGTGTGTATTTATATATATTTTTCTTTTTTTCCAACATTGGTTACCTCTGAGGGTTAAAAAGCAATGCTTAAGAGAACACTCCAGCATCCAAGGAGTTAAAAGGTCCATTTAAACCAACGGGAACTAGGAGAATGTTATTTGCCACCTATGGTGCAGTTGATCTGTGTCAGAATTGTTCCAGATGGGCAACAAATACAAATTCCAATGTTTTGTTACTTTATGGAAAAGTCAGGCAACTTCTCTTGTGAGGTTTCAGTGCGCTGTACATTGTATACTGCACAACCCTTCAGCACTCAAAGGGTTAAGTCTGAGCAGGAAGAAGGCATTACAGAGATCAAGCAGATATTACAGTAGTGACTCAGAGCCATCTGCTATCTGAGAGGCCCCCGGGCTGGAACCAGAAAAGGCTACTGGTACTAGGTGAAAGGATTAACCATTTGAGTGGCACAGAGGAGTTGCATAAAACTCTGGCACTCAAGGGGGTTAAAGTCACTGTACTAATAAAGCTAGAACTGTGGTTCCCAAGGCACATCCTCAGGATCCACTAACAGGCCAAGACTTGAGGATTTCCCTGCTTCAGTATAAGTGGGTCAATCACAGGCGCAGTCATTCTGATTGACTCATCTGTGCTCATGCAGAGAAATGCTCAAGGCATGGCGTGTTGGTCTCTGAGTACTAGGAGGACCTATTCAGGAAGATAAAGTGCAGACCTGGGCCAAACCAAAATGATCCAAATTCCCATCAATTATAACTTAACCCCTTAACTGCTAGAGTGTTCTCCAGTGCATTGCAGTGTAGTTTTCTCCAGAATTGCTCTTCTCTTTTTCTTCCAGATTATGGCCCTTTGTGAACTCGTGGGTTAACTCTTTCAGTGCCAGAGATATTTCCAAAGCATTGCAATACGTCGGGCACCTCTGTGGCACTCAAAGGGAAATTTTTGGACCAGGCAGAAAGAAAAAAAAATATAAAATATATATAAATTGAGAGAGAGAGCGCAAGCGCGCATTACATATAAATGTTATTGGTGTGAAAATCATGCAGGGAGATGGCCCGCCCCCACTATGCAGCCCGCCCACTACTATCAACGTCAGAAAAAAACAAAATGGATGCCACTTGCTCCTACACCTCAGACAAACACACATGCCCCACTGACACACACAGCACCACACACAGAAAGAAATATGGCTGACACACACACACAATCACTCACCCTGACTCCCAGTGGCCCCAGCAGGACCTGTAGTACAGCCACTGAAGGGTGCTGCAGCACCAGGGGAACAAAATGGCACTCAAAGGGTTAAGGTAGGCCCTCATTGCTGAATTATTTCTTCACTGTCATCATTTGCCATGCAAGACACAGGACAGGCAGCCATCAACACCAACATACTTAACCCACTGACTGCCACAGGGTTGTGTATCAAGTTTTACCCCTCAGGGAGTGTGTTCAAACCCCTCACACTGTAAACTTGCATTTCCCTCCCACTTCTCCTCCTTCCCCAGCCTATTACTAACACTTTTTCACATTTATGTTAAGCCCTGCCCCCTACTCACGATTATGCCCGCCCACTTTTAACCCAGATTGCCCCATTTGTCTCTCCACATCAGCACCACAGAAGTCCCCTCCACGGACTCCACAAGTCAAAGTTCCCAGGTATAAATGCACTTCCCACTGCTATTTAACTCTGACATGCCTCTCTATACCTTAACCCTTTGAATGCCAGAGGGGTGCACAACTCATGCGCGCATGTGTTTCTGCGCATATATGTTGTGTGTGTGTGTGTGTGTGTGTGTGTGTGTGTACATCTGTTACATATGTGTGCATCTCCGGTGTGTCTGTGTGTGTGCATGTCTTTTGCATGTTTCTGCCGCACACTGTGTGTATGTGTCTGTCTGTGTGTTACATATGTCTGTGTTCATCAGTGTGTCTACATTTAACACACGTGCGCCCAACGGTCATAACATGACGGGCAACGCCGTCCCACATTGCCAGTATATATATATATATATATATATATATATATATATATATATATATAAATAGAGAGAGAGAGAGAGAGAGAGAGATAGTATAGAGTGAGAAAGAACTACTGAATGTATCGAGAGACAGCGAGAGTGTGTTACATTGGGCAGCTCTAAGGGCACCTAGACTTCCTTTCCCATGGGTTCAGGAGAAGTAAATCAGGCCCGGTCTACACACTGAGGCTGATCTACTATGAAAATCTCGTTCAATTCTGGGGCAAACCAACTACACCATAGACGACAAACATTCCCATTGATTTAAATGAAGCTTTCAACCCTCTACCATTCAACGGTTTAAAGGCCCCATATAAATCCATTGGCAAGTTGTTTTTTTTATTCTCTATGGTGCACTTGGATTGCAGCAGAATTGCACCTCTGAACTAGTACACCAGCCCCACAGACTTCACCTGAAGAGGCACTTCCACACGTCCCGCAATCTCTCTGATCACGGCCTCTGTCACAGCGGTAGAGGCATATCGCTGATTGCTGTTCACCTTGATAACGGGACCCTGAAAAAAGAAAAAAAGTTATGCTATGCTGGCAGGAAAAGGATTTGGAAGTAATTATTTCTGATGACAAAAGGTAGGCAGGCAATGTAACAAAGCAGCGGGGAATGCTTGCAGGGTGCTGGGTTGTATAGCTAGGGGCATTAGTAGCAGGAAAAGGGAAGTGGTCATGCCACTGTACAGATCTCTAGTTAGACCTCACCTATAGTATTGTGTACAGAACTGGAGACCCCATCTCCAGAAGGATATAGATACTCTAGAGAGAATTCAGGGAAGGACTACTAAAATGGTGACTGGTTTACAGGATAAGAAATATCAGTATAGACTAAAGGATCTGAACATATATAGCTTTGAGGAGGGAAAAGAGAGGGGATATGATATGATATAAAATTGATGACAGGACAGATTCTGACAGGAAATAACAACAACAGGAATTAGTTTTGAAAATGGTTCCGGATAACAGGAAAGTACCAAAAGTTTTACTTCACTGAGAGGGTAGTAGATAAATGGAACAGCCTACGAGCAGAAGTGGTATAAGTTAATACAGTGAGGGGGTGTAAGCATGCATGGGATAGACATAAGGCTGTCCTGAACATAAGACAAGACGAAGTACCAAATAAGGTTTGAGGTTTTTACAGTAGGAAATGGGCAGACTAGATGGGCCGAATGGTTCTTATTTGATGTATAATTCTATGTTTCTAAGTGGGTCTTTGATTAACCCTTATTCTCCCACATTAAGGGAGCTCTGATATCAAATTAGGGCACCAGAGGGTACTTACCATTAGCTAATACTGTCTTGGATGCAGTGGAGTGAGATTAATACATTGAGTGCCAGATAGTTTTGCAATGCAATGCGCTGTACAACACTGGCACACCGGGGGTTAAATCAGGAAGGGCACCTTCTTACCAACAATGCCTGCTACCCTTTTAGTTACAGCCTTACACATAGCCAAGTGCCTTATGCACAATACACAAGGGGAGACATTCTGGAGGAAACCAAAATGCACCATATAGGAAAACAAACAATTCCTACTGATCTAAATGGGGCTTTTAACCCCTTGAATGCTGGCGAGGTATCCAACACATTGCTTCACAATGTGTCTGAGACAGCTCTAGCACTCGAGTGGTTAACCCTTTGAGTGCCAGAGAGGTACGGAATGCATTGCTTAGCAATGCTTTCTGTACCACTCTGGCACTCAAAGGGTTAAAGCGGAACTACCACCCCTTATAAACTTTGCCCCAAATCATTAACCATCTGGTGACTAGCTTCTCAATAGCGCTAGTCGCCAGAATTATTACCTCATTAATGAGAATTCCTACTGCTCCCGGGACTGACAGGCAGGACGGAGAGCAGACATATTTCCATAGTGACGTCTGCGCTGTCAGTCCCTTTTGGTACCGAACGGCTACTAGCAACGCCTCCTAGAGCCGGCTGGGACTGACAGCGCAGACACACAGACGTCACTATGCAAAGATGTCTGAGATCTGTCCTGCCCGTCAGTCCAGGAGCAGTAGGAATTCTCATTAACCAGGTAATAATTCTGGCAACTAGCACTATTGAGCAGTTAGTCGCCAGATGGGTATTTATTTGGGGCAAAGGGGTGGTAGTTCCACTTTAAGAGCCCCATTTAAACCAATGGGAATTTGGGGAAGGTTATTTGTCACCTATGGTACACAGTTGGTTTGCCCCATAATGGCTTCGGTTTTATTCATGCATATGGACCTTACAGCGTTAGAGCAACACGAGGACCTCCAGCTTCTGCCGGACTTCAACTCCCGACACTCACTGACAGACAATAGCAGGGCATGATGCAGATGGAGGGACACACTTTGCCCAGTGATGCATTACAGAGACAGCAATAGTTAGATGAGGGCCACACAGTTTTTTCCATCAAAGAGAGAGGGATAAATCGGTCTCACCTTGTGGAACTGGGGTCTGTGATTCTCTTCATGTTTATCCCTGTAGAACAAACACATTAATACGCAAAACTCAGCCAGCTCCCCCAAAGTAAGGATCATATACACCCACAGCTACTAACTAAACCAGTGGTTCCCAACTCTTTTTTTTTTTTTTTTTTTTTTTATAACCCTTTCAGTCACAGCAAAGTAGCCAATGCACAGCATTACAATGAATACCTCTCTGGCACTCAAAAGGTTAAGCCATGATAGTATAGTATAAGGATAGTATAACTTTGCATATCACTAAGTTAGTAATCTATATGGGGGTAATTTTATTAGGATGAAAGTTCTGCTTTAAACAGAGCTTTTAGGCCTCCAGTGCATGTCAAGTGGCGGATAAATCTGTTGCACTAAAAGCCCCATTGAAGTCAATGGGTATTTGTCACCTATGGTGCCGTTGGTCTGATCATGAATTGCTCTTCTTGTTCAGTACATACAACCCGAGTCTTGTTTTCCCCACTGTGCATGTCAAGCACAACTCTCACATACAGACGTACATGTAGTTAGGGTGCACGGCGTGTGCCATATCAGAGCTGATCATAAAGGACTTGGGTATAGACTCCTCGTATGCAGTGAGGTTCTGAGGCGTGCAGGAAATCCGGCGCAGGATCAGCTCCGTCAGCAGCGACTCGGCTCCTTGGGAACTCCCTGATCCCACCTGTATGCAAACAACTCACTACATTTTACAGGAACAGTAATCCTTTATTTTAACTTTACATAGTGTGCAGGTACATAACGTACTGTCAACTTGCCTATATGTTTTATCATTTTGTTTTCAATTCTACTTATTTATTTATTACACTTTTATGTCCCTAGGAAGTTATCTACCTGGGTAGATATGATGATACGCTCTCCCTGCAGCACTGAATACTGTGTGTGATGTAACACAATGATCCGCTCTCCCAGCAGCACTGAATACTGTGTGTGATGTAACACAATGATTCGCACTCCCAGCAGCACTGAATACTGTGTGATGTAACGCAATGATCCGCTCTCCCAGCAGCACTGAATACTGTGTGTGATGTAACGCAATGATACGCTCTCCCAGCAGCCCTGAATACTGTGTGTGATGTAACACAATGATACGCTTTCCCAGCAGCACTGAATACTGTGTGTGATGTAACACAATGATCCGCTCTCCCAGCAGCACTGAATACTGTGTGTGATGTAACACAATGATCCGCTCTCCCAGCAGCACTGAATACTGTGTGTGATGTAACACAATGATTCGCACTCCCAGCAGCACTGAATACTGTGTGATGTAACACAATGATCCGCTCTCCCAGCAGCACTGAATACTGTGTGTGATGTAACGCAATGATCCGCTCTCCCAGCAGCACTGAATACTGTGTGTGATGTAACGCAATGATACGCTCTCCCAGCAGCCCTGAATACTGTGTGTGATGTAACACAATGATACGCTTTCCCAGCAGCACTGAATACTGTGTGTGATGTAACACAATGATACGCTTTCCCAGCAGCACTGAATACTGTGTGTGATGTAACACAATGATATGCTCTCCCAGCAGCACTGAATACTGTGTGTGATGTAACACAATGATATGCTCTCCCAGCAGCCCTGAATACTGTGTGTGATGTAATGCAATGATATGCTCTCCCAGCAGCACTGAATACGGTGTGTGATGTAACACAATGATTCGCGCTCCCAGCAGCACTGAATACTGTGTGTGATGTAACGCAATGATCCGCTCTCCCAGCAGCACTGAATACTGTGTGTGATGTAACACAATGATACGCTTTCCCAGCAGCCCTGAATACTGTGTGTGATGTAACACAATGATACGCTTTCCCAGCAGCACTGAATACTGTGTGTGATGTAACACAATGATACGCTTTGCCAGCAGCACTGAATACTGTGTGTGATGTAACACAATGATACGCTCTCCCAGCAGCACTGAATACTGTGTGTGATGTAACACAATGATATGCTCTCCCAGCAGCCCTGAATACTGTGTGTGATGTAATGCAATGATCCGCTCTCCCAGCAGCACTGAATACGGTGTGTGATGTAACACAATGATTCGCGCTCCCAGCAGCCCTGAATACTGTGGAATGTAATACATGCACTAAGGAGTGATAAAGAGGTGATATTGTAGAGGTGACTTCTTCAGTGACATCCCCGAATCCTATGCTACTATATGCTGGAGATATCTTAGTGTATTGGTTCCATAGAATAACATAGGACTTGGAGAGTTTAGAACACTTAAGAAGTCATCTCCACTTTATCACCTGTTTATCACACCTTAGTGCATCTCCAACAATGAATCTCTGTGTGATGTAATACAATTGTACAGTCTCCCTGCAGCAGATTCTGGTAGTTGGTTTACATAACCCTTTACTACTGTTATATAACCCGTTAGATGCTGGAGTGGAGAAGGAGACATCTATAGCTGCCAAAGATTTAGGTTTTGTGCTTGTATCTTTCAGAAGTTAAAGGGATAGTAATGTTTCACAAAAACAGCAGCTCCAATTAATCTTCATAGTATTTGGGACGTGGAGAGTGTTATTTCAATACTGTCAGAGTTGCAGTACAAGAGTAATTGAATGATAAAGTATCTCCCTCTCACCCCTTTTACCTAGTGTAACACTGATCACCTCAGATGTGGAATCTGGTCTCTTGACCGGACAGATCACAGCAAGGGACAATCTTCTTACTGTGAGAACAATGAAAACCCTGCCTCCCTTGACAGGTTTTTCCCTTATCTTAATTGAAGATTGTCCCTCTCTGCAAGCCATTTGGTCACCATCTTTCTGCTCTAAGGTGAGCAGTGTTACATCAATAAAAGGGGCGGGAGGGGGATACTTTATCATTCAATTACTCTTGAACTACAACTCTGACAGAATTGAAATAACACTCTCCATGGAGCTGCTGTGAAACATTACTATCCCTTTAAATGTTAAATTAGAAGTAACATCTAAGAACAATAAAATCTTCCATTTAACGTATTATGACTGTAAAATCCTAATGGACCCTATTCATTTTGTCCTTGTGCCTTTGAGATAACCTCAATCAGTTCCGGATATCATGTCCATGGAGGCGGACAGTTGCAAGCAGGACCACATGACACAAACTGCTCGCTGCATATGGTAATCTGAACCCTTTAAGGACCAGAGGAGTGTGCAATGCATTGATTAGCAACACACTGTACACCCCTCTACGTATTTTATTTATTTTTTGCGCTCTTTAATTCACCCCTCTGCTTCTTAACCCCTTGAGTGCCAGAGGGGTATCCAAGACATTGAAAGCAATGCCTTGGATACCCCTCTGGCACTCAGAGGGTTAAAGGGTAAAGTGGACTCATGCACTCTGCCAGCAATTCTCATGGGTATCCTTTTTAAACATCATGTGGCTACACGCTGCATTAAGCATTTCTCTGTGATGAAAAGAGACATGAGATTCTCATATAGCTTCCTTAAACGGTGCTTCAACTCAGCCCGCAGCAGTGCCCGCATACCTAAGGAACGACAAGCAATATTGGACGTTACAATTGTAGCATGGTTAACCCTTTCAGTGCCAGAGAGGTCCCCAATCATTGGGAAACTCTCTGGCACTCAAAGGGTTAAGCTACACATCTACAATTGCAGCGTACAATGTTGCTGGTCATGAATGTGGATGTATCAAGATGCTGTGGGTTGAGCTGAAGCGCCGTTTAAGGAAGCGACATGAGATTCTCACGCTTTTATGCAGGGCGAGATTCTCATGCTGCCCTTTTCATCATGGCGACATGCTTAATGAGGTGTGTAGCTGCACGCTGTTTTAAATTGGATGTTTTAAAAGTGAACCATTTTCATGTCCGCCTCCATTGACATGACATCCAGGACTGACTTAAAAGGTTAGGTTTTTCTGGCCATAGAAAGGTAAGTGTTGGATTATTAGGAAAAATTACTTCTCCTTTAAAAAGAGAGCATTACGAGTCTGACCTGAAACAGGCTGTGGGGCAAAAGAAAGATGATGTGAAAATGTTTTGTATTAAGATGGAGAGGTGAACTGATCACCTCTTCTCATTATGCAAACTAACAGACCTGTAAATGAAGTAGAAGGCTCTAAAAGGCCACCGGTTGCTGCCTCTCTAGCCAGTGGTCTACTCTGCCTAATGGGATTCCATTCATGCTTTTGCTGCTTGTTACTGTTTGTCTGTGTACACTGGTAAATGTCATCATCCTCCCCCGCTGTATGTGTCAGCGCATCTGCTTTTGGATATTTGTGTGACGATCAGTGCACCTGCTGCTCTATGTCTCCCTCTACCCCACCTGCCCATGTAGATCTCTCCTGTCACCGTGAATGTGCCTGTCACAGTCTCACCCCCCCCTCCCAGGCGTACGTCAGACCACCCTTCCCCCAGCATGGCTTACCTCTTCATTGTCATACAAGGTGATCATTCTGACATTAGGGTCGTTGGCAAGGGATGCTGGAGAATCACAGGAGCCGATGAGGGCCTGGGGGGGGGGAAGGAGAATGAGAATGATGGATGGGCCGACTTGAGTGAAAGCAAGTGATACACACTAAACCAGACAGAAAGATCAACTCAGGGTAGCCGGGAACAACAAGAGACAAAGTGAAGCTCTCAGTGACATTAACCTATTGGATGCTACAGACGTTTCCATCAATGCCTTGGAGATCTCTCTAGAATCCAAGAGCTTAATAAATATATTTTATAGTTTATACATTTTAGATTTGTGCTTCCACCTGTGGAACATTGGTGCTGAAAGAAATGGTAATGGTTAAAAAAAAAAAAAAAAAAAACATTTTGAAGGCCTTTTCCTGCTGAGTAAACCAAACGCATTGTGACTGCAGAGAAAGGCTTCATTCAAATGTTATTATAGCTAAAACCAGAATTCAAACTGCAGTAATCTTAAAGCAGAACCATAACCCAAATTAAAGTTACCCCCAAATAATTATGCACATAACGATAAGCATCTCCATACTAGTATTAACCAGAATAAGTCCAGCGTTACTGACAAATACAATTCGTTTTGAGACAGCATGCTTGCGCTGTCCATCCCAGTCTCCTCTAGGAGGCGCTGCATTGTATCTAAAAGGTACAGGAAAGGACTGACGGCGCAGGTGCCTCTACAGCAAGATGCCTGCCTGACTGTCTCAGAACGAGTTGGATTTGTCAATAAAGCTGGACTTATTCCGGATAATACTAGTGTGGATATGCTTATTGTTATGTGCATAATTATGTGGGGGTAACTTTCATTTGGTTGATCATTCCTTTTTAACCCTTTGAGTCCCAGAGGGGTACGCAATGCATTACTGTAAAATGTATTGCATACACCTTTGGCACTCAAAGGGTTAATACTATGCTTGGAGAAGTCTGGTCCTCGATTATAGTTTTCCTCAGGAAACCAGTGACAACAGGGCTACACAGGAGTGACCTCATGAATACTGATTACAAAAGAATCTCCTAACAGCGAAAGTCAACATTGTTTTACACATCAGGAAACATGGTGCCTTTTTTTTTTCTTGAATATCTATTAATTTATAGGAGGCCTTTTTGAATATATTCCTTTACTTGTTTCTTTTGCCAGGGGGTTCATCTCCACGTCAGTGGCGTTGGTAAGATCCCATCCCCTCCCTCCTGTAGGCCACAGAGGTGTGATTCACACTTCAGGGATGAGTCAGACTGCAATCAAACTTGGATAACCGGAGGCGGCAATAACTGCCGGGGAAGTGAAGTGCACTGCAATATATTTCATAAATCAGCTACTGAAGGTTGCCAAGGTCACACGTAGGGTTTCCCTGTTTAAATTTAAGGGCTGCTAATGGCTTAAAGGAGCAGTAAACCTTTATAATGAAAACCTATGTTATAGAGCACCCTCACTGTGATCAGTTGTTTTATTCAATTGATATAACAGTTAAAATGCTAACCTCCCAACATTTCGAATTGCCAAAGAGGGACAATTGTGTTTTAGGGGGTGTGGCTGGGGGTATGGCTAGTGGCCAGGGCATGAACAAGAATTTTTAGGCTATTTCATGACCTACTGACACCTCGTTGTGTTACCTAATAAATGACTTATAACAAGACCAAAGTATTATATTTAAGCAGACTAATTTATAAACACATATACTGACGTTTAAAGAAACAGTAATGTGAGTTTTATTGCTGTGGAGCAATATGATACACTTATACACAACACACAATCTGATCTCCTAAAAAGTGGGACATCATGGTGGGAAAGAGGGACAGTGGGATTTGGGTCTAAAAGAGGGACTGTCCTTCCTAAAGAGGGACACTTGTGAGGTATGCAAATATCCAGGATGTGAATTTACTGTGTTTACTTCCTGAAAGTTCTAACTGACAGGAAGTGACATGGTAGTTTTGTCACATTCTATGGAGAACTGTTTGTCACTGACTTTCCTCTCCATTAGAATGTAACAGGAAAACTAACTGATATTTGACCACTAGAGGCCACTGCTAATGTAAATAAACACAGGTTTGAACTGTAATAACTCTGGAAATATGCATCTTTCAACAGCACTAGTACACTTATGTTACTCAACAGGAAACACCCCACAATATATCCGTTTTTTTAATGAAAAGGTTTACTGCTCCTTTAACCCCCATGAGGATCAAGGTGGTGTGCAATGCACTCCTAAACAATTTGTTGCACTCTCCTCTGGTTCTCAGGACATTAAGCCGTTGGAGTACATTTGTGGCAAGTTTCTGCAGTGTTTTCAATTCTGCGATTTATTAGTGATCAACACAAGAATAGATTGCTCAGATACGGGAACAGACTTCACGTGGTCTTAGCAGGCACAGGCAACGTTAGTTTATGTGAGAGAACCCATGTCAGCTTACAGGTTTTCGTCAGTAGCTTGTAGCAGAGGTGCTGCTAGGGACTGTTTAGGGGGCAGCATGGGGCATGTAATGATTCAACTGGACTTCCCTGTGCACTAGTAATGCATTAGCTGGCTTATCCCAGGCTGCTTTGGGAAGCCAGGATGTGCATAGTAGAATGGGTCTTTGCAAATCATAAGTTCTTCTTGTGCGCTTTACTTTAGTACCATCTGGAATAATGTTTGTTAGTGTATACCACATGTCTAAAGGGTGAGAGGCTCTGAGAACAAACAAACAGCACAATGGCCTGTTCTACTGCTAGTCACCACTCAGAAGCGTCACGTTTTAGCTTTCTACTACCATTACAGAGGAGAACTTTCCATGTACATATTAGACTAATCTCACCCACAAGGGCAGTCCACTTCCAAAAATAACAGGCAAGTCTCCCTCCGCACGGGAACTCCAGCTAACCCCAGATTTACGTTTCAGCCTTGTTGGGCCTCGTCTGAGGTGCAGCTGGATTTCCTAGGCACTGACAGCAAGGGGTCCAAGGCTGGATTACCCTTCACTGTTAGAGCAACCCCGTAAGAGTATTCAAAATACATATTCAAAGAGTGAGAGGCTCTGAGAACTAACAAACCACTCAATGGCCTGTTCTACAGCTAGTCAGCAGTATCACGTTTTAACTCTCTAGTGCTAGTATTATTAATCTCACCCACAAGGGCAGTCCAGCTCCAAAATGGCAGGCAAGCCCCTTTTGCATGGAAACAATAGCTAACCCCAGATGTATGTTTCAGCCTTGTTGGGCCTTGTCCGAGGTGCAGATGGATTCCCTAGTCACTAAGTGCAAGGGGTCCAAGGCTGGATTACCCTTCAATCTTAAGGTGACATCCCAAGAGTATTCAGAATACATATTCAAAGTGTGAGAGGGTCTAAGAATGAACAAATAGCACAATAGCCTGTCCTTGGTGCCTAGGGAAACCAGCTGCACATCATTGACAAGGCCCAAACAAAGCTGAAACGTACATCTGGGATTAGCTGGTATTCCCATGCAGAGGGAACTTGCCCTTCATTTTGGAACTGGACTGCCCTTTTGGACAGGATTACTCTAATGTGTACATGGAAATTTCTCCTCTATAGTGGCACTAGAGAGCTAAAATTCTCCTGTGCAGTGTCTAGCCACAGAACAGGCAACACTGCTTCTGTTCGTTATCAGAGCCACTGACATCCCTTGGCCTGGTTTAGTGTATAGCACGGCAGGAATGAAACAGGACGGTTACTAAATAAATACAGAGTTGGTGAGCAGTGGAGGACAATATACCAGATAATGTGATTTCAAAGCTGCTTAGAAAAAGAATCTCATAGTGTCAGAGGTGGTGCGCAACACATTACAGAGGAAAGGGTTAATATCAGTCAAATACAATCACTTGCAAAAAGATGCTAGCCAACTCGTGACACTCAATTTACTAAAAAGAAAGTAGTAAGCCTTTTCTTAATGAAACACACACATTTTCATTCAAAAGTTATTACAGCTAAACCTTTTTTTAATTGTCAATTATCAATGTCTTTCCAAGTCTGCCGCAATAATAGCAGTACTCTGTAAAAAGCACCAAGTGACAATGTGAGCCCCAGAAAGGCTTCCAACAGCCATTCAGGGGGAGGTCACCAAATGAGTCCCTTGGCTGGAATATAACCCAGATATTTGTACATCTAAGTCATAAACTCCTGGGTTGGTGCACAGTCCCGGTAGACGTGCAGTGTCTGGCCTGTAAGCACATTAAGCACAGTACAGATAGTCTATGAGGACCTGCATCTGGCAGGACAAGGAGCAGTCTGTGTGATGCAGATCAGTCAGTCCCAGGGGTTTCTGCATTGTGTTCCACCGGGGCTCACAAAGTAGCCCCAGCTTTATCTGCATGTGTGCTCGGAGGGGAGCAGATCTGCCGAACGGAAAACTATCATCCTTATAACATAAAGTCCTAGAATGAGTTGCTCACTGTGTGCGTAACCGCACATGCGCAGTAGGGACTCGCAGAACGGGCTGATCAGGAGAGGAGAGCTCTGGAAGGCTGACAGCTTGTCTGTGCTCCTGGCTCCGGGGCAGCAGCGGAGGCGGCTGGGTGACAAACTGTCACCCAGCGCCTCCACTGCTGCCCCGGAGCCAGGAGCAGAGTCAGGCTGTGATCCATCCGGAGCTCCCGCTCCGGATCAGCCTGTGTATATGGGCTTTGTAACCAGTTGCATAATAATTGCTCGTTAACCCCTTAATGACCAGAAGGGTGAAGTTGCTCACCCGTCTGGTCCATAAGGAGTTGAGGACAAGAGGGTTGCACAGTATGTCCTTGAGGGGTTAATCAAACAGTTAGCAACAGCTCTAACTGGTGTCCAGAAGTAACTTTTATTCTTTTTAAATAATAATGAAGCCAATGGGAGAGTCTTTGACTACTGCTTTCCATAGCAAGCGATATGGACAGTGCCACCAGCTGACCACAACAGAAAATCACTTCCTAATTAACAGACTGAGTGCCAATGGGTTGCACAACACATTGTTTTGCACCCTCTGGCACTCAAAGGGTTAAAAAAAAACCCACACATATTTTGAGTGAAATATCTCTACTCAGAGGGTGTACCCTTGTTTTTACTAAGAAAAAAGATCTAGAAAACATTTTTTCATACAAAAAAATGTTACCGCTACTTTATACCCTTGCATGCTAGCGAAATCTCAAATGCATTGTAAAGTAAGAAGATGGAATCCTTTTCAGCATCCAAGGGGTTAATGAATCCTGATCCTATTAGCTTTCCTAGAATGGCCCTTTAATCACAGCCTGTGTTAACCAATTATTATACAGAGATGTCACTTGAATGTAGCTGGACTGTTACACATCCCCGGGGCTAAAAATAGATGAGATGTGTAACAGATAGACTTAATCTATTAACCCCTTAAGGACAGGAGCGCACGCGCGCAGCCGGCACTGAAGATAAACAGAGCATTTTTTTTTTCAGTATCCAATTCAGGGCACGCCGCTCAGGGAGCCCTGAAATCCATGACATACATGTATGGCAGTCCATTTCCCACACTGACCCATGCTATACATGTACGTCTTTGGACGTTAAGTGGTTAAATAAACACCAACACCTAAAACTGATTTGGGGTTACGTATTCTTAAATCCCCTGTACTTAATTCTAGTGCCGAAAATCTAGTCTTACGTATGCTCCGATGGAGCAGATATTTCTGCTATTTCCAGGCTTTTCATTCATTGTCCAGGATGGTCTGTTAATGGGCTATGATAATAACCTTTCTGAATACAAAAGTATTAATAGACCAGAAATAAAATATTAATAGAAAAAGTACAAAGAACATTGAGGTTAGGATTACACTTTAGAGATGGGGCTTCTAGAGATATCCAGCTGTTGAGATGCATTGTGGTGCAACCAAAAAGGGGGACGGGAGAGGGAGGGATTGGAATTTGTTCATATGTTTTATATGTTTCTGCTGTATTTTGTCCAGATGTTGGTAATACGATGACACTTATCTATACTTCGAGATGGGCTTTCTTTTATGTGGCCATGATCGAGGTGTGGATGATGTGTGCCGTTGTTCCGGTGTGGATATATTTATGATTTGGATGTCAGTGTATAAATTTAGGTGCATATGATATTTAAGCATTATGGGCAGATAATCTGTATGTTTATGATGTCACATTGCATTAGATGCTTATGATCATTATGTGTTATATGTCATTATTGTGGGAGAATGAACACAATAAAATGTTTGCTTTATACGATGGCCTTACAGATAGCCGTGTTTACGTTCCTGCTCTCAATGGATTCAGACACATTATACATATTATGGTTGTTGATACTTCGAGTTTGAGTCATTTAACTTTGGGATAGAGAACGCTATCTATTATTGTATTATATGACTGATAGATTTTGATTGGTTTTGTAGTCCCATCCAAGCCGCGATTGCGCTCTTGTACCCAATGTTCTTTGATATTATGAGATTGAGTGATAGAATCTACCATGGGTGGATATTTCAGCGTGCCTTTACTTTGGTACATACCTAAGCAGGGATAGGTTTAAGACCCTACATGCATGTATAGTTGGTGACAGGTATATACCTGACTGTCAACATATCTGAAATGTGAGTGGAACCGTTGTATGTTTATTGATCATACAACTACTCATCTGATATAAAACTATAGGTGCCCCTTACTGTTCTCTTTTACATATTATGCTGGAATGAGCCCAGTAGGAGGTCCTGCAGCAGGGTCGTGCAGCAGACTATATATACGCTTACAAAGCCATCCACATACGCTAGCTGCAAGTACATGACGTTTAAAGTTGTATCAACCCATTTTAATTTGTGGAGTTAGCGTTCATTTAATCCTTTGAGTGCCTTAGATGTATCCAACAAATTGCGTTTGAACTATCGTTTCACTCCATCAGCGGCCTACCTACTATAACTCCACTGCCCAGACAAAAGCCATATATTCAGTTATGATGAGCATGGCAGCCCCCGAATTAGGGAGGACAGAATAATGTCATTATTAATAACAAACTACACATCAATAAAGCTGACAAGACCAAGTGATAGGAGTTAATATACTATGGAGTGGACAAAGCAGGGATTCAATATCCTGTCCTCTGCTGTTCTTCAGTTAGGTCAATAATAAAACACTGTGGTGACTGAAATGGTCTGCAATCAGAATTAAAAGTTCTTATGTAGTGGTCCTTCAATTCCCAGGCATACTGTCGTATTTTTTGGCATCCAATTCCTCCGTCAAGGGGCAAAATCATTCTTAAAAATAGGAATGGCTTAATCTACAGTCATTTTGTAAGGTATTTTCAGAAAAAAATATATATAAAATGGTTTAAACTTGAAGACAAATTAAAGGAGTATTAGCAGTTAACTGGTAAAAAATGTTCTTTGTTCGTGTGAAAACATATCGTTTATATGATTTAAAAAAAAAAAAAAAAAAAAAAAAAAAAAAAAAAAGTCTGTTTGAAGATTTTAATTTCAAAGACAAAAAAAAACCCTTAAGGACCATTGCCGTACCAGGACCGTCACGGCGGTTCGGCACTTAAAGGGATAGTAATACTTAAAATGTAAAAAAAAATATGTTGTAGGGTTTATCCCCCTGAGTAAAACAAGAGTACTCCCACTGCTGAGAGGTCTTTCATTCAAAAGTTATTAATTTTCAAAGTTGAATTTTTTAGGTGCAATATCACAGTGGCCTGAAATTGTACAGTGGCGCTGTTGCTACACGATCCTATGGACAACTCTGGTCAGTTGACCATAAATCTCCATAGGATGGTGTAGCAACAGCACCACTGTACAATTTCAGGCCACTGTGATATTGCACCTAAAAAATTCAACTTTGAAAATTAATAACTTTTGAATGAAAGACCTCTCAGCAGTGGGAGTACTCTTGTTTTACTCAGGGGGATAAACCCAACAACACATTTGTTTTTACATTTTAAGTATTACTATCCCTTTAAGGACCAGTGACAGTCCTGGTAAGTCATGGAGTTCAGGGCTCCCGGCGCGGCTGCATGTCCTCAAGTGCCGGCCGCACATGTGAGCGCCGGTCCTTAAGGAGTTGAAGACATTGTTAACGTCAGTTTTTAAGGGCAGTATTCATTGAAGGGATAGTAATGTTTCAACTCCAATTACTCTTCATGGTATTTGGGCCATGGAGAGTTATTTCAATACTGTCAGAGTTGTAGTACAAGAGTAATTGAATGATAAAGTATACCTTCCTGCCCCTTTTACCTAGTGTAAGCCACCTCCCCTCAGATGTGGAATCTGGTCCACAGACCAGACAGCCCACAGCAAGGGACAATCTTCTTACTGTGAGAACAATGAAAACCCTGCCCCCCATGACAGGTTTTTCAGGTTTTTCCCTTGTTCACTGAAGACTGTCACTCTCTGCGATCCATCCAGGCAGTCTTGCTGCTCTGAGGGGAGCAGTGTTACATCAGTAAAAGGGGCAGGAGGGGGATACTTTATCATTCAATTACTCTTGAACTACAACTCTGACAGAATTGAAATAACACTCTCCATTGCCCAAATACTATGAAGATTATTTGGAGCTGCTTTTATTTTGAAACATTACCATCCCTTTAAGATCTTCTTACCATAATTTTTCATTCTTTATGAGAAATTTTCAGATGTGACAGATTTACTTCTGAAAACATTTTCTTTCTCATCACCAACTCATGATCTGACAATTTTTTCATTATGGCAACATTTTGAACAGTGCACCCTTAGAATCTCTGCCACTGATCAATAACCTTTCTTAGTGTAGTGTATGACTGCGTTTCCATACAATTGCATTCACTAAGAAAACGGAGTAATTTTGGGACAAAACAACTAAACCATAAGAGACTAGACCATATCAGACTAACACGTGATTTCCATTGATTAAATAAGCTTTTAACACCCTGAATGCTACAGAAGATTGCAAAAAATTAAAAAAAAGTTAGTGCCACTTTAAAATCAAAACAAATTTTTATTTGGTCCCAATGGTGCAGCTGCTTTGGATTAGGACTGAACCAGTTGTCTTTGTGCATAGAGAACAATCGCCATGTTTTATGTAGGCCTCATTTACACGTGTTTATAGTGCTGCATTCTGAGCTCATACGAGAAAAAATAATCGCATGAGTTAGTTAGATGCAATGATGTTGTATGGTGCTGGTCACATGGGCTTCTATCAGCCAGTCCAGGGCTTGACTAGGTGGGGGCTGGAACATCACCAGGAACCATGTGGCTTACAGACATAAATTTGAAGGTAGTACATGTAGGCTCCCATGGAGATACCGGTTAAATTGGTCTTCTTGAGCTCCTGGAGAGAGTTCATGTGGTGCCACTGGGGTTATAAATGATGCAATTTGTGTCACAAAGAGGTGGGACTTAGTGGCCTGTTTCATAAAGTGGACAGGAAGTGGGAGGAACAGTGTAGGAAGGAGGAGAAGTGGGCGGGAACTATGAGGAACAGGGTGGGAAGGAGGAAAAGTGAGCAGAACAGGGTGGTAAGGAGTAGAAGAGGTCAGAGCTTCATAAGAAACTCACCACCACCTGAGAATCAGCCTCTGTTTCCAGAGACCCGGTAATCAATTGCAAAAACTGGAGTCTCCAGGGCTTATCAGGAGAGTTTCCAGGTATGCCCAGGGACCCTTAGTGTTGGGGTTGGGAGACCTTCATTAGGACAGATGGTGGGAAACTTGTGAGGATATGCACAGTCATTAGAAATATATGGAATGCAACAGGTGTGGAACACAAAGTGGGTTATGCACTAAGGCATGATAAAGAGGTGATAAGTGTTATTCCATGGAGCCAATGCATGAGGATCTCTAAAGTTGGATACATCTTAGTGCATAGGTTCACCTCCATTTTATCAGACCTTGGTGTATAACCTCCAGTGTATAAATCAGGGTAGCCAACCCTGGTCCTCACAAACTAACAACACTGCAGGTTTTCAGTATATCTGAATTGGATCACAACTGAAACAAATCAGACGCTTAGTCTCTTTATTCGATTCAGCTACCTTCAAACAGAGATATAGTGAAGACATGCACCTTTGGGGTATCCTTTTATTAGGTTGCACATGAAAGAGCATGCAGCCTAAAGATACATTAACCATGTCGTGCACAATGCGTTGCATACCCCTCTGGAACTCAAAGGGCTAATCTCACATGTGTGTCTGTTCTTGTATTCTCTCTCCCCTCTTCACGCACTAGTCTTATGCTCTGCCTTTCTCGTACTCCCTCCGATTCCTCGATCTCTGTCTACCACAGTCTGAAGACCTGCAGTCAGTAACTGACTGGGATGCAACCTTTCACTACCCAACATGAGAATCTTGCTCTGTCATACAGTACGAGATTCTCATGTCAGCATTTTTATTCTGATGAGATGGTTAATGTATCTTTTGGTTGCAAGCTCTTTCATGTGAGACCTTTTAACAGTAAACCCACTGTTCGTAGCGCCTGAGGACCACGGTTGGTTTCCCTGGGTATAAATTAATTGCACGTGTGGGAGATATGCAAAGGAAATGTACAGTTAGAGGAATATTGAAAAGCAAGAGATCTGAAATCCAAAGCAATTTGTGACTTGTGATGGAAGTTATAAAGGAACCTGAAATGGGAATCACATTTGACTTGACTTCACTGTGGCGAAACAGGTTGTTGTGGATTCTGGACTACGGGACTGTGATGCACACGTACCACCGATAATGAGAAACTGGAACCCATTTGATTGGAATGTGGGAAGTCTCATAGGAGATACAGGACAGAAGATTCTGTGAGGTAGGAGGGATCATTCTATGGGGATCAGGACTAGAGCCTACAGGGAACTGTGTGGGTTACACTCTGATACAGGTTCTAGAACATCTTTTTAATTGCAATTGGGTATGGCTCATATTTCATAATATATAAAAATGTGTCTAATGAAAGGACTTTTCACTGTCTTTGTATGTCCACTGATGAATCCGGAGTTGAGATCCGCATCATCAAGTCCTTCAAATTATACCAGATTTTCATGAGTGCAAAAAGGTACAAGGGGGAGATTTAGATCTTCGTAAACTTGTCATATTCTGTTTTTTCCCAGATTTTTATATTTTATAATCAATCAGAAACATAATCAATGATAAATCAATGAGGGGGTCTGTGCTTACTGTTTGGTGTAGTCTTGTTTTGTATTTTTGCACAATAGTTTGTAAATTTTGCTTTGCATTGACTTGAAGCACTTTGCTTGAGAAATTGTGTTGAAATACTTTTTGTGGCATTTTTTGCTATTGTATTGTGCATTTTATAAGTGTAACATCCTATAAGGGGAGATTTTGAGGTGTAAGTATATATGGTGGTTTGACCTTCTTTTTGTTGTTTTAACTTGGCCTAATTCTGACACGATAGGAACAGATTTGGTAAGAAGACTGTTGATGTGCTATGGGGCCCAAAAGTGGCTACTGTCAGCTGTTCAACAGGTTGACTGGAAGTGGGACCGAATGTCTGGTGTAAAGACAAACACTTGCCGGCTGCACATACAGCTTCCACAGAGCCCGCGTGTCAACATGGAAATCCTTCATAAGGGTCTATGGAGACAACACATGTAGACAACAAGATCGTACTGCAGGATTTCATAGTCTCTTGGGTCAGTCTTTTATTGCGGGACCAACAAGGGAGCACTGGGAGGTTTTCTCTTTCCATATACCCTCCATCTCCGCTAGAGGTCTGTCGTGGTTCAGAATATAACCCGGGTTTTATCCCAAGTGAGCAGATCTGCCACTACACACTACGGTATAAGAGAAAAAACTAAAGCACTCCAGCAATCACCAAATAAGCAGAAACCTGAAAGTGACCTTTAAAGTGTTAGTAATCTCCAAAAAATAGTTTTTTGCATTTAGAAGAGCTTAAAAAGCTGAGCTATATGCAAAAAAAAGTATCTCTCAAATCGCTATGGTTTAAGAGATACAGGAGTTTAAAGTTCGCTGTTTCCTACTGACAGCTGTAAAGCTGTCAGCAGGAGATTCGTGTCGGTCAACACGGAGGCGCTTGAGAAGTGCCGCGATCTCGTTACTTACAAGGAATCCCTTCATTGGAATGGTCTAAAACGTGTGCTTGGTGTTCAAGCACACGTTTTAGACCATTCCAATGACGGGATTCCTTGTAAGTAACGAGATTGCGTCACTTCTCGACCGCAAACTTTAAACTCCTGTATCTCTTAAACCATAGCGGTTTGAGAGATACGTTTTCTGCATATAGCTCAGCTTTTTAAGCTCTTCTATATGCAAAAAACTTTTTTTTGGACATTACTAACACTTAAAAAAAAAAAAAAAAAAAAAAAAAAGGTCCAAAATAAGTAAAATAATAAAAAATGAAATAATAATATGATACCAGTAGTCCAACAAAGTTGAATTGATGCACAATAAAATGATTATGATGGTGAATCAGAGGATTCACTTAGACGATGGATGATGGAATCAGGATACACTTACCCCAATGCAGCAGTAACCAAAGGAGAAAAGCATCCTTTTTTGCTTAACAAATAAGATTTGCAGAAGCTCTGGAAGAACACTACAAAGAGATGGAAAGGAACCAAACTCAGTGTAGTACTTTAATGCACAAAATTAAAAATCACAGTATGTAAAACACTCACATGTGCCATTCTTCTGCTTTTTGCATCTCAAAGGTCCGTTACATTTAGCTGTTTGATTTATGCCCCTAGATGCTCCTAGCCGTACACCTTGGTGGTCCTCCTTGGCGCTTGTAAACTGTCCCAGTGGTGTGCAGAATGCATCCAAACTGATGTAGATGGAAATAGTGGAACAGGTTGATTAGTTCAGTCTCTGAACATTAATATTGGTTGGGACTCAAGCCCTTGTGGGGTGCTTCTCAGAGACGCCATGTCAGGAACATGCACGCCGGTAGTAGGTGGGGGCGTGGACAGGACCCTGTCCCTATAGTGAGTGACGCAGTATGTTCCTGACACAAAGTCTCTGAGAAGAGCACCACAAGGACTGATTCATTAGTTCAGTGTTACAATCAACCTATTCAACTAATATTTCCATCTATATTGAATATGATACATTCTACACACCAACGGGACAATGGACAAGCACCGGAGGATCACCAAGATGTACAGACAAGAGAATCTAGGGACACAGCTCGAACATCTAAATGGAAGGGACCGTTGAGATGGAAAAAGCCCAAGAAAGGAGCATGTGAGTGCACTACTTATTATGATTGTATTTATGTGTGTTATATTAAACTACTACACTTAGTTTGTATCATTGTAAATCGCTCTTTGCTGTGCGTTTCAAGACCTTCTATGAACACACTGATGGCTGCCTTTGAAAACTGATTTTCTTAAAGGTTCCATGGACTTCAGTAAGAATTCTATTTCCAAGGTTTACTTTTTCAGTGATATATGTGGGCACAACTGTGCTTATTTCAGTACAGTTCTTGAACAAAAATATTTGGACGCTATTGCCTGATATATTTTTGTTTTTCACTTTTATGTTGGTAGACCTCTGTTTAACCCTCTGAGTTCCAGAGGTGTGTGCAATACAGCTGACACTCAGGAGGGTTAACGTTATCTCACTGAACAAACATAATTTTCCCACTCTAACTTTATAATACGATTAGTGCTTGATTACCCCTCACCTGCAGAGCACAGTAGCAGCTGTGCAGGTTGTCCAAACGCGGCCCAAAGATAAACTCCTCAAAGGCGCCACCTAGAGTCTGCAACCAGAATGGACATATTTATTAGAACAGATTAAGGTTTGTGTGTGTGTGTTCCCCACCCTCCAGTCAATCTATTTCACCCCTTCGTGTATGATAAGGAGAGTTTGTCTCACTGTTGGTTATGCATGTGGCACGTTTGAATTCATTTAATGGGGCTTTTAACGCCTCTTCAGCGCAGTTGGTTAGACAAAGATTTGCTACATTGATTGATTGTTAGTACATCTTCCTGTGTGTCCCTGCCTTCAACAGCAGGCTCCATGTATTTACTTTTGTTCCTGCCTCTTACCGCAGCGGCGTGTGGGTCCCCGCCTCTTACCGCAGGCGGCATGTGTCTGTCCCTGTGTCTTACCGCAGGCTGTGTGTCTGTCAGGCACAGCTCCATCTCCAGTATTTGCTCCGGTTTGACTCCCAGTTTTTCACTTAGCAAGGCGAGCAGTAATGAGTGATGTCGGTCAGTCTGCCGGACAAAACAGTATCAAACATTGAATTATAGTGCCCCAATTCCCAGTCACAGAATCACACACCCCTTTAGTGTCCCAAATCCCAGGTCACTGAATCACACTATCATATAATGCCCCAAATCTGAGTGATAGAATCATACACCGTTATACTGCCCCAAATCCTGGTAATATGTTCAAATTCCCCCATAGTGCCCCAAACCACAGTCATTATCACAGACACCTAATCAGCATATTTCTATCCCTAGTACTGTATCCCAAATATATTAGTGTCACATGCACCTCCCCTCCCAGATATGCCTCTCTACAGAACTGGATTTACATCCGAGGCTCTACAAGCGGAGGCATTCTAGGAGTTCTTAACCCCACCCATATCCTCACATAACCCCGCCACAGCATCACTCACGGCACAGAAATTACATGTAGGACCCAATATTCCAACAAAATCTGGAATTATTTTGGGGCAAACCAGCTATGCCATAGGGGACAAATAAAAGGCCAAAATGCCCAAAGAGGTAAATTCAAATCCCTTGAATGCTGGATTGGTCTCCAGTGTACTGAGAGGAGATCTCTGTAGAATTTAACTCAGAGAGGTATTTAAATGTTAACCCCTTAACGATCAGCTGATCGGCACGTCTCAGTCACTTAAGGACCACAGAGCATTTTTTTTTCTTTAAAATTCCGGACTCCCCGAACAGCGTGCAGCCATGGGGGGAGCCCGGAATTCCATGACGGTTATAGTACGTCATGGGTCGTTAACTCATATCGACCCATGACGTACTATGACCGTCAAGGGTCGTTAAGGGATTAAAAGCTTAATAGGAATATATACTTGTCCCTTGTGGTGAAGATGGCTTGCTCCAGTTTTCTTTTGAACATGGGACCTGTTAACCTCTTGTACTCTAGAGGCCTCAAACACTGATGTTGTGTCTAGCATCCAAGAGGTAAAATAAACTGATCAGTAGAGGGAGACAGGAACTGGTAAATAAACTGGCCAGTAGAGGGAGGCATAAACTGGTAAATAAGCTAGCCAGTAGAGGGAGACATGAACTGGTAAATAAACTGATAATAATAGTACTAAATACACCGGAAACTAAGCAGGAATAGGCATCTTCCCATCACAGCGAAGACCCTGTGAAACCAACCCAGCTGTGACAAGTTAACATAGACCAAGAAGAATCCAAACCCGCGACTACATACCCAACCCGAGAAGATGGAGTAATGAGGCTCAAGACTCTGAATCCAAAAATCACCGCTGATGGATAAAATCTATCAGCAAGAAGACGACGAAGGCAGGAATAGGCATCTTGTGCAGGGGGCTGGGATTTTGCTGGTCACACCCACAGATCAGTACAATGGGAGTGGCCAGCAGAGCTTAGGTGTAATAGGCATACCTGTTAACTTTCTTCATTGGAGCCACCAGAGAGCGCTCATGGACTGGGAATTGAAGTGTCTAAAGGACGTGAATCGTGGTATAAAGTGGGTGGGATTAAGAGGAGAAAGGGCGGGGTGTAGGTGAAATGATGACTGGGAGGAATTATACTGGAAAAGCATCACCTGTCCCCAGAGACCCTATAATTCACTCTAAATACCCGAGCCTCCAGGGCAGATCCGGAGAGTTCCCAGGTATGTTAATAGGATGTTGCCCACTGGTAAACTTGAACCTGCATCTCTAGAAACACATATACTAATGGGGCCCCACCTGGTTTTGGCCCCCCGCAGCAGAGTGGCAAGAGGTTCCGGAATCCTGTGTTTCCTTTTCCAGTCCTTCCTGTACAGAAGACGCCAGGATAGGAACCCTGTAATAGGAGCGAGATGGTTATTAAAGGCGCAGTGAACTTTTTTTTATGAAAACCTATATATTATTGAGCTTTTTTCTGCTGAGTAAAACAAGGGCACTCCAACTGCTGTCAGCTGTTTTATTCAAAACTAGTTGAACAGCCCATGTACATGGGCCACAGTGCCAGGCAGTAACGTCCGCGGTGCAATCATGCACAGTAGAGACTACCCGCGCCACGGCTGATAACAGAGCGGGGTGCTTAGAATTCAGACCATAGGACTACAGTCTGAATTCGGAGCGCCCCGCTCCGTTATCAGCTGCGGCGCAGGCAGTTTGTATTGCTCATGACATCTTCTGACAAACATACATCATATATAATAATTTGCAAATGTATAACAGCTCACATAATCAGGAAGTCAATTTACTGTGCATTTACTTCCTGATAGTTCTACAGGAAGTGACTCAGCTATTTCTATCACATTCTGTGGAGAACTTTTTGTCACTGACTTTCCTCTTCATTAGAATGAAACAGCAAAACTAATTGGAATTTGACCACTAGAGGGCACTGTTAATGTAAAAAAAACCAAAAAAAAAACAAAAAAAAAAACCATGGTATTTAAACTGTTATAACTCTGGAAATATGCATTTCTCGGCAGTGGGATTACTCTTATCTTACTCAACAGGAAAAGCCCTACAATATATATTTTTTTTTTTCATAAAAAAAGGTTTACTGCTCCTTTAACTTTCATTTCACAGACGAGGTGAAACCAAAGGGTTAAACAGAAAGTAGCCCTAAACATAAGCAAAGCTTAAAAAAGGATCCTTAACGGTTTATTAAGGAAAACATATTTTGGGTAAAGTGCACATATTTATTTACACCGTTTTTTTTTTTTACTGCTGACAGGAAATCACTGCACCAAAGGAAAACAGTGATACATTTCACTGTACATTGTACCCACAACTACATCAGGAGAGAGACCAAAGTATCATATGCACAAAGGCAAAATAGAGCAATTCTGAGACAAACCAACTGCAACACAGGGAATGAATAAAAATCCATATTGACTGAGATGGGGCTTTTAACTCCGTGAGTGCCAGAGGGGTACTCAATGCATTGCAATGCATTGGCGTGCCCCTCTGGCACTCAAAGGGTTAATCCCTTGAATGCGAAATAGGTCTCCAAAGATTACAATGCATTGGAGAGCTCTTTAGCATTCAAGGGGTTAAAAAGCACCACTTAAAAATCAGTAAGGGTTTTTACTGGTCCCCTAAGACACGGTTGTTTTGCTCTATTTTTACTTTGTACATATGGTTCATTAAATGAACACCAACACCAAAAATGACCTGGAGTTATATAGACTTAACCCTTTGATTGCCATCATGCAATGTCTCAAACCATTTAATTCTTGAGGCCTAAAATTCAGTCTTACTTAAGCTCTAAGGGAGCAGCCATTCCTGCCTTTTCCAGAGCTACCCGACTCCCAACATAGCAATCTTGATAGGTGTCTGAGAAGGGATAGTGTTGTAGTGTCTGCAAATGGGCCAATACAAGGGAACAGCCTTTCTGAATAGAAGGCACTATTGACGAATATCTGTAAATATTCATCTCTTATCTCTTCATATTTCAAACTGCAGAAACAAAATTAACCAAATGGTGTCTGTATAGGACATTTTGCCATTGAAATGCAAGGTTAAAATATGATTTGGAGGAACTGGTATAAAATAACTAATTTGTATAGATGCTATAGCTAGAAATACATGATAGTTAATGTTATGCATCCCAGACTGATTTTAGCCATCTAGTGTTCCTTTAAAAGGAGCATTAAGCTTTTTATGAAAATATACATACCATAAAATCTTGCGTATAATACGCACAATTTTGCCCCTCTTCACCTTATGTGAAGTGTGTGTGTGTGTGTGTGTGTGTGTGTGTGTGTGTGTGTGTGTGTGTGTGTGTGTGTGTGTGTGTGAATATTATAGATGAGGCAAAAAAAAAAAATGCTAAAAAAAAATTCCCATTCCTGCGCTGCATGCTGGAAACGGGCGGCAGATGAAAGTATGCTGCCCATTGGGACCCTGTCAGGCTCAGGCTTTTGCATGGCTTACAGAGCAGGAGGCTATGGGGTAAGCGGAGAGGGAGGGATGCAGTGCGGGAATGGGATTTTTTTTGTATGACAGGGGAAAACAAGGTTGTGTATTATACATAGGCACTCTTGTTTTCTCCTAAAATCTTGGGTATAATATACACCTGCGTATTATACCTGAGATTTTACGGTAGTAGGAATTTTTCTGTTCAGTACTCCCACTGCATATTTCCATAGTGATTACAGTTTAAAAAAAAACCAAAAAAAAACAACAATTGTTTAAAGGGATAGTAATACTTAAAATGTAAAAAAATATGTTGTAGGGTTTATCCCCCTGAGTAAAACAAGAGTACTCCCACTGCTGAAAGGTGTTTCATTCAAAAGTTATTAATTTTCAAAGTTGCATTTTTTAGGTGCAATATCACAGTGGCCTGAAATTGTACAGTGGCGCTGTTGCTACACGATCCTATGGACAGCTTTGGTCCCGGGACCATAAATCTCCATAGGATGGTGTAGCAACAGCGCCACTGTACAATTTCAGGCTACTGTGATATTGCACCTAAAAAATTCAACTTTGAAAATTAATAACTTTTGAATGAAACACCTTTCAGCAGTGGGAGTACTCTTGTTTTACTCAGGGGGATAAACCCTACAACGTATTTTTTTTTACATTTTAAGTATTACTATCTCTTTAAGTTTAACAGTGCCTTCTAGTGGTCAGATTCCAGTTAGTTATTAGGTTGCATTTTCTGGGAGAAGAGAGAGTCACTGACAAGCATTTATCCACAGAATGTGATAGACGTCACTGAGTCATGCTGTAAGTTTGAACTTTCATGATGTAATCACTTATCGACAGTCTGAACTAGAATAAACAGACAACGGTGGGAGTGCCCTTGCCATACTCAACAGGGGAAGAGCTAAACATATAGGTCCGTGGTCCTTAAGTGCTGGCCGTGTGTGCTCTTGGCCGGTCCTTAAGGTGTTAAAGAAAAAGGCTTACTGATCCTTTATATGCCACTTATTCCTATAGTGATAGCTCTTCCTTAAAGGGATAGTAATGTTTCACAATAAAAGCAGCTCATATTAACCTTCATAGTATTGGGGCCATGGAGAGTGTTCGTTCGATACTGTCAGAGTTGTAGTACAAGAGTAATTGAATGATAAAGTATCCCCCTCCCGCCCCTTTTACTGATGTAACACTGCTCACCTCAGAGCAGCAAGACTGTCCGGATGGATCACAGAGAGGGACAATCTTCAGAGATCATAAGGAAAAACCTGAAAAACCTGTCAATGGGGGCCACGGTTTTCCTTATGATCACAGTAAGAAGACTGTTCATTGCTGTGAGCTGTCCGGTCAAGAGACCAGATTCCACATCTGAGGGGAGGCGGCTTACACTAGGTAAAATGGACAGAAGGGGGATACTTTATCATTCAATTACTCTTGAACTACAACTCTGACAGTATTGAAATAGCACTGTCCATGGCCCAAATACTATGAAAATTAATTGGAGCTGCTGTTTTTGTGAAACATTTCTGTCCCTTTAAGATCTTGGAAGAAGATATAATGACAATAATAAATCAGGGACCTCCAGGTATTGGAGACCACATCTTATCATCCCAGCCAGCCTTAGGTTGACCGGAGATGATGGGAGTTGTAGTTCCCAACAGCTAGAGAGCCAAGGGTTGCCTACGCAGTCCAGGTGAATCATTTAGGTCAGAGGTCTATACACTCACAGGTGCTGCTCTGTGTTGGGCCCAAAGCTCTCATTCACAGTCCTCTGCAGGTGAATCGCCAGATGAGGGATGCGCAGAATTGGGCGATCAATGTAAACCAATCGATGTTGTAAACGTTGCCCGTCCTGAAACAGAGAATCACAGACTGTGACATCGTGCCATATGTCTAGGGAATAGTGGAGCAAATCTGGGGCAAACCAAAATGTACTACAGAGTGAAAAAAAAAAAAAAAACACATTCCTATTATTTTAAATAGGATGTTTAACCCCCTGAGTGCCAAATGTCTCCAATTTATTGCTTCTCATACCTTTCTAGCATTCAACATGTAAAAATCTCCATTTAAAACAGTGGTAATGTGGAGAACATTTGTCAGCTATGTAGCAGTTGGTTCGCTCCACAAGGACTCCACTTTACACATTATCTCAGCTATGGGCAAATGTTGCAATTTTGACCCAATATTGCCGAATATGTGTAAGCTTGAACCAGTAGTATGACGTTAAAGGGTTAACTCAATCTTCTAAAATGATTAAAAAGGAAAAGCCTCATCTTGAAGAATTGTTAGGTGCTGTGTCCTTAAAGGACAACTAATAACCCTTACTTACCTTCCTCTGGCCAGCAAATCCTAATGATCTCTACGAATGTTGCCCTTACGCCTTGGCTCAGAAGAGTATCATTAGTCCATTCCGGATGTCACGTTCATGGAGACAGGGATGTCAGATACTGGCATTTTGTTTCAGAACTGAAGGTGGTAACGTGCACAGGCCTACTTAATCCTTCAACCCTTTGAGTGCCAGAGGTGTAGGCAACACATAGCATATCCCTCTGTCACTCAAAGGGTTAAGGACCAGAGAGTCAGGCAACACATAGCACAGCTCTATGGGACTTAAAGGGTTAAGATCACCATGTGCCATATGGAATCTTTAACCCTTTGAGTGCCAGAGGGGTACGCAACACATTGCTTCGCAACACACACCCCTAACCCACTCTCCTCACATAGGCAAGTGGCTGCTCAATATGCCAGCTCTTACCATACCAGATTTACTCCACAATTTCTCCAGACGACTGGAAAACTCAGATTTACATGAATCATCATATCATGTCCTACACAGATCTTATGTCTCCTCCGCTACAGCGCATAACATTGGCCTTTCTCCAACTCGTCACTGCATTAAGTGTAACAGCACCCCAGGCCAAACTGCTCCCACACCCATACGATTGCTATTCCAGAAAGGTTTAATACGCAGGCATTCTTCATTTCATTAAAGACATTTTACACTTTCCGTTAACCTCTTCTTCACACACCTTCTTATTAGGCTCTTATGACTCTGGAACTCGCCTCCCAAAACCTATAAAGTGCCTTTTAGACTTTATATTTAAGACTAGTGTAAAAGCCCGTGTACACGGGTCAAGGTCCAGATGATGATAACCCTTTGAGTGCCAGAGGCGTACCCCTCTGGCACTCAAAGGGTTAAGAGGCTGGTCCTGCTCTGCGTCCTGCCACTGACACAGTCATGCACTGTAGTGACTGCCCGAAAGCACAGAATGCTCCCAGCACAGATCTCCCAGCATTCTGTGAGTTCGAGCAGTCTCTACTGGGCATGACGGCTTCTGACAAACATCCTAGCAAATTATTAGATAAGATAGCTCTCAAATGTATTCTTAGCACATGGCTTTCTAGCACAGCACCTATATTTAACCTTTTGTGTGCCAGAAGGGTATCGTTGGGTACCCCCGGCACACAAAGTTAAACAGTGGAGAGAAAAGATGCTTCACTTTACCAAAATATACCGAATCTTAGCCCTACAGGATAGAGGGGCAAAGGTGAATGTTTCTTGCAAATTTGGGAACCTTACATCAACTCACTCCCTGCCTCCCCACGACTCCATTTTTAACATTGTTTTTGGTAACAAAGCTGGTTGGACTCAAGGAAAATAAGGGTAGTAACACGATTCTCCTCCACTGCTGGGGCGCGTTGCATCAGGGCTGTCCCTCACCTCATCATCTAGATCATGCTGCTTCTTTGGAACTGCGATGTGTCTGGAGTCACACATTTAAATTACATTCCCATTATCTTGCTCATTGGTCTGTTTTAGAAGTTTTTCCTCAAGATTTATGTTTACTCTCTCAAACATGAGTGATTTGATCCACATGGGTACCTTACAATACAATTGCTTGCAATCTAGGTACTTAATTTTCCTACACCCACTCAATTACAAATCAATATGCAATCTCTTTTTTAATTGTATTCACTTGCGTGGTAGCAACTGCTGCTTATCAAAATCGATATTAAACGTTCTAATCAAAAACCCAAATAGTGAGTAAACTAGTACACTCATCTTGTGTCCGATTCCACTGTCTCCATTTCATTGTTTATGCCAATGAAGTCTTTTTATATCTGAATACCTTGTTTATTGTTAACATGACAAAATGTAATTAACCCTTTGAGTGACAGAAGGGCACTCAAAGGGTTAAACATGTTAAACAACAACAAAAATACCACCATGTGTGACGCCTTGTGACCCTACTAGCAACATCCAGGACCGCTGAAGAGATTTTCTCTTGAACAAAAGGTGTAACAACAGAATTCACAGGGTCAAGCAAGATTGTCTGGCCAGAGTAGGTTGTGAGAGTGTCAGTAATTAGTATTAGTTTTCCTTAACCCTTTGAAGACTAGACATTTGTGAACACATTGCTCTGCAATGTGCTGCATACAACATTGATCCTTTAAGTGTTAAAAATGATCAGTGTCCTCAGTTTTTAGTAATTTAAAAAGTTGGATCTACAAAAGAAAGGAGCACTACGCCCCCTAGTGTAGTAACATAAAACCTAGCGAAATGTGTGCTGACATGAAGGAAGTAAAACATCAGAATCTCTGACTGGATTAAAATCGATGATTTAAAAAAAATTTTTTATATATTTTATATATTTAATTTTTATATATATATATTTTTTAATTTAAATCAGATTTTTTAGATTTTAATCAAATTTATTTTAATGAAATGCTTTTGGAGGAAAAAAGTAAAGATAGTTTTCTATTTAAGATACATTATAGTTCAAATGTTATTCAGCATGAAATAGAGCTTAGTTATGTAGTATGAGGTTGTATATTCATGCAATATTTACATTTTTGGTAAACTAATTCAATTAATCCAAGTTATCCAAGCTGAGATAACATGCACTTTTTCATAGTAAAAATGGTATAAAATAAACAAAGTCAAGGAAAAGACCTTAATCCCATTGTTGTTCTGCAAATCTATGTACAAACCTTTATGGTTTGAGACATAACCGAAGTCTGTAGTACGACAGGCTTGCGGCTCTGCAGCTGAGCCGAGATCCCATTAGTGAAAAAGAATTATTTCACTGAAACGGTCTTCTACATGCGCTTGGTTTGCTCTTGGTTTGGAAGCACATGTAGAAGACCATTTCAGTGAAATAATTATTTCACTAATGCGATCTTGGCTCTGCTGCAGAGCCGCCTGATGAAAGTCAGACCGGATACCCCTGCAGTCAGTACAACGCTGACTTCAGGGAAGGGGGAGGGAGGCTGGAACTTTGCCTTCGGTTATCTCTCAAACCATAAAGGTTTGAGAGATGAACCTGGGGGCTATTACATTATTTTGCAAATACCTACAATATGGGGGATAGTAATAATAAAGTATTACCATCTATTTAAGTGCTAGGTTTCAAGATTGTTTGGAGTGAAATACGTATTAATAACCTATTCAACTAAAATCAGTTCTGATATAACTGTTTTACTAATCTGACAGGTTATTATTTGTTTTCTAAATATGAAATCATCTGGTTGCAAATAATAAAGATAATAACTACCAGCAATAATGAGTCTTTACATCTAAAAATCATGATTTAAATAGAGTTTTTCTGACTAGTGATTTAAAATCGACTTGGTACCCGTCTGGCACTCAGAGGGTTAAATCAAATCCACCCTGTGACCGCACAGGAAGCCATCTCATCCAGAAAATGCTCTGGATCATACAGACCGAACAATCACTCATTCAGCTGCTATATTAAAGGGATAGTAATACTTAAAATGAAAATAAAAAATATATATGTTGTACGGTTTATCCCCAGAGTAAAACAAGAGTACTCCCACTGCTGAAAGGTGCTTCATTCAAAAGTTATTAATTTTCAAAGTTGAATTTTTTAGGTGTTGAAACGTCGACATTTTTTATCCTTATGCAGTAATAAAATAAGCTTTTAAAAAAAAAACAAAAACAAAAAAAAAAACAAAAACAAAAAAAAAAACAAAAACAAAAAAAAAACGTTGTGTGCCTGCTCTGGATATCGTGATTTTCATGATATAACAATCGAGTATCTGTTTAAATTTTGGCAGTAGCACCGGGGCAATAACTAGTGCCCATCTTTCCAATATATATATACACACACACACACACACACACACACATATACACATATACATTATATATAGATAAAAAAAAAAAATCATGGCTACAATTTCAGGTCACCCATTGGCCCATATTTATTCAAGAAAATTAGTTATTCTGGAGTAAACCAACTGCACGATAGGGGACAAAGACAACATTGCTAAATTCACTTGCACTTGAATGGAGCTTTTTAACCCCTTGAACGCCAGAGAGGTGCATTGCATTGAAGACCTCTCTAGCTTTCAAGGGATGAAAAAAGCCTAATTTAATATTTCAGGAATTTTTATTTGTCCCCTATGGTGCAGCTTGTTTGCTCCAGAATAACTCCAGTTTGCCTTTATAAATATGGGCCATAGTCTCACCTCCAACTCTTGAAGACCACAGGGATGTGCAATGTACTGAACACCCCACCAGGTCCCCGAGAATTGAATGCCTGTATAAAAGCAGAATTATGTAACGATCAGGGAATCACCTTGACAATTACTCTCCCGGCCACAGTCAGATCCCGATCAAACCAAGTGCTCCAGATTCCTCCACCATAGCACTCGACTCCAACCTGCTGGTACCCAGCCTGGCCACGACGAGACCTACGCTTCACCTGCAGAGCCGGGGTACATGAATCAGAGACGGATATGAGGGAAGTTATAGAGACAAGCACAGACGATCATACAGCAGGAAAAAGGTACGGACATAGGAGTTACAAGGGGTGAACGCAATCTCTCTGCACTTCTAATATGAAGAACAAAAATGCACATTTGTGACTGCATATTATATACTAAAAAAGTTACTTTTCACTTATATAAAAACTGAACAAAAAATAAGTAAATAATTAAATAATTCCACAACAAAGACAGGATGTTTATCCATGAAATGGAGGGGAGGAAAAATATTTTCCCTCATTTGCTACATGTTAATACACCCTTCGAGACATTTTTTCTCTCCTCTTCTTCATTTTTTGCTTGTATATCTGAGTAAACTCAGTGATGCCAATGTTCTGCACAATCGCACCATGGAATTAGCATATAAAGCCAGTGGCTGCACTTAAGGGAATGCACAGATTATGATCGCTGTACTCCATACTGAAGGACACACTCCTCCAGCATAAAACTTTAATGACAGCAAGCCCGGTATGCCAGTACACATATATTATATATATATATATAAATATATATAATTATACATATATACACAGACAATTGTAAGTGTCCATTTCAGAATGTAGAATTGTTACTTTTTATTTAATAATGATGTTTTGTACACATTAATAAAATCTGCAGAGATCACTAAATATATGGATTAAACATTCATAAGCTATACTAATTTACTATTATTACAATAACACTAAGATAAGGCATGGAAGTTGCTTCTTACCCTTAGGCATGGGCTGTCTGTGTGGGCTCCAATTATGGTGAATCCATTCCCTTGATGGTAATGGCCACCCACTGCAAACGCCACCAACGTTGAGTAATTACGGGTCAAAAAATACTAAGGAGTAAAATAGGATGTTATTAGTGTACTGTATCATTGCAGGGCAAATACAATATACACCAGGAGTTTGCAATCTTTGAGTTTCAGTTGCTGCTGGACCAGAACGCCTATCATCCCCAGCTGTAGGCCACTTGCATACGAGTGGAACATGCAGGATAATAATGAGTGACACAAACTAGGAAGTTAAAGCCTTGTTGCCCTTCGTCATGAAGGTAAAGCAAATCGCAGAGCAGTCACCAGAGATACTGACCTTCTTCAGTACAATGTAGACAAATAAATAATATAAACAATACTTTGAAGGATCCAGAGAAATTGAGACTTTTCAACCAATTGGTGACATTTTATTTTTCTTATAAGGGTGAAACTACATTCAATGTTCTATGTACAGTTTTCGTAGAATTTATTTTTTAAACTCCACTGGGGAGATGCACTAAGGAGTGATGCTATGGCGAGGGGTGTCTGTCTGTCTGTGTGTGGTGAGCACGTTACCTTGGAGGCGGAGACACACATCACCATATGCATAAGAATTAGGGATGCAAGGGGAGGGGATCATTAGAATATTGCTCTGTCTTAAAGAAGCAGTAAAATTTTATTCTGAAAAGAAAAAAAAAAAACATATAATGTAGGTCTTTTCCTGTTGAGTAACATAAGGGTACTCCCACTGCTGACAGATGCATATTTCCAGAGTTATTACATTTTAAACCTGTGATTATTTACATTACCAGTGCCCTCTAGTGGTCAAATTCCAATTAGTTCTCCTGTTACATTCCAATGGAGAGGAAAGTCAGTGACTTACAGTTCTCCACAGAATGTGATAGAAGCTGCTGAGTCACTTCCTGTCAGTTAGAACTATCAGGAAATAAATGCACAGTAAATTGACTTCTGATTATTTTAACTTTTATAACTTCTGAATAAAACAGCTGACAGCAGTGGGAGTGACCTCGTTCTATTCAGCAGAAAAAGCTATACAAAATATCCATTTTAATTAAAAAAAAAAAAAAAAAAAGTTTACTGCTCCTTTAAGGGGTCTTGTTTTGGGGAGAGCAGAAAAGATGCAGAGAGACTTCAGCAATAAGAACAGTAGCCTTCACTCAACACTGAGTGTCAGTGGGTAAGCAACAAATTGCAGAAGAATACTTTGTCTCTGGCACACAAAGGGGTTAATGGAGGAGTGCCTCAACAATCTTAGCAAACAACTTCCACTGAGAAGATTTAGGGGTATCAGGGATGTGGTTTTAGGGGGCAGGAATAGGAGGAGTATTTTAAAGGGATAGTAATGTTTCACAAAAACAGCAGCTCCAATTAATCTTCATAGATTTGGGCCATGGAGAGTGTTATTTCAGTACTGTCAGAGTTGTAGTTCAAGAGTAATTGAATGATAAAGTATCCCTCTCCCGCCCCTTTTACCTAGTGTAAGCCGCCTCCCCTTAAATGTGGAATCCGATCTCTAGACTGGACAATCTTCTTACTGTGAGACCAGTGAAAGCCCTGCCCCCATTGACAAGTTTTTCCTTATGCTCACTGAAGATTGTCCCTCTCTGCGATCCATACGGACAGTCTTGCTGCTCTGAGGTGAGCAGTGTTACATCAGTAAAAGGGCCGGGAGGATGATATTTCATTCAATTACTCTTGTACTACAACTCTGACAGTATTGAAATAACACTCTCCATGACCCAAATACTATGAAGATTAATTGGAGCTGCTTTTATTGTGAAACATTACTATCCCTTTAAATTGGTTATAATGGAAACTAATTATTCTGTTGCCAAAGGAATCAACAACGTATGTGTTGCTGGCCACTATCATCCTTTTTAATATGTTGTATGAAATTAAAGGTTTAACCCTATGAATGCCAGAGGGGTACGCAACGCATTGCAAAGGAACTATGATTAACCCCTTAATGACCAGTGGTCTTGGGGTTGGACCACCCTTCAGGACTGGCCAGACGTAATTCGACAAGCCAGCACAGGTGACTGATCAAGTGTGTCCGCTTGGTGAACGAGAGTCAAACTGACCACTTCGGACTTGGTGCAGTCAGTTTCAGACTTCCGTAGTGCTCACTGCGCTGCCGCAGGAACACTGCACACACAAAACCCATCACGTGGCATGAGAGTCACCAGTCCTTAAGGGGTTAAAGCTACCTACCTTGCAAGCGGTTTTCATTTAGTAAATGTTACAACATAATGCTTCATTTCAGAATCAGAGTGGGAGTCAAAACAGTGGAGGATAAGTGTGTGGTCTATGGCTTGTTAATATAGCAGAACACATCAGCTCACATCGCCAGCTGTGCTGCTTGGCGAAGTCACATAGCCAGCAACTCATATGTTGTTGATTTTGCTGGCAACAATACAGTTATAATTACCATATAACCAATATAAAGTAAAGTACTCCTTCAATTCTCTACACGTGCTTCACCACAAAGGAGATTTCTCAGAAGTGTCAGGCAAATATACCTCCTTTTATATCCTCTAAAAACCTACGTATCTGGCTTTGTACCAGAACTGGACCAATTCTTGTCTTATATGTCTAGTGAGGTGTCCTGATACACAGATCATTTGCCACAAAATTGCAGTTTTCCTCTCTATACATATAATTTAGTATCAGGATGACTGTGTATTGAGCATTATATTCAAATATCAAATGTTCTTATTAGATAGACTTTTACATTATTAACCCTTTTAGTGATAGAGAGGTACGCAACACATTGCTCTGCAAGGCTTAAAGGGATAGTAAATAAGGAGTATTCCCACTTATGAGAGATGTTCTATTCAAAAGTCAGAGCAGCTCAGACGTTGCAGTTTTTGGGTGCAATACCTGCATGGCCTACCACTTCGTGCAACGCTGCTTGGGGACAGCTTTGGACAGTTTAATCTTCATAGTATTTGGGCCATGGAGAGTGTTATTGCAATGCTGTCAGAGTTGTCATTGAAGAATAATTGAATGGTAAAGTATCCCTCTCCCACCCCTTTTACTGAGGTCACCCCAGAGCAGCAAGACTGTCCGAATGGATCGCAGAGAGGGACAGTCTTCAGTGAGAAAAAGGGAAAACCTGTCAAGGGGGGCAGGATTTTCCTTATGATCACAGTAAGAAGATTGTCCCCTGCTGTGATGTGTCTGGTCCCAGGACCAGATTCCACATCTGAGGGGAGGTGGCTTACACTAGGTAAAAGGGGCGGGAGGGGGATACTTCATCATTCAATTACTCTTGAACTACCACTCTGACAGTATTGAAATAACACTCTCCATGGCCCAAATACTATGAGGATTAATTGGAGCTACTGTTTTGTGAAACATCACTTTAATGGGGCAAGTCTATCAAGGTAAACAAACATTTAACAAAGGAAAAGAAAACCCTTTACACAATATTGTTCCAGTTTTACAAACTTTTGCCTAGATACAAATTACCTATTGTTTTACAGTACAAACATACATAAGTTAATTTCACCAATTACAAACATACATACTACACTATACCGTGCCTTCGTATTTCTTTCTGCAACTCTCCCTAATCCTAAATTCTAGGGAGCTCAGGTTGACATTACACAGAATATACATATTCATAATATATACAGTGTCCTTTACTATTACCATATAAGGTGTCTGGAGTGTTCAGGATAATGTTTCTAACCTTATTGTTAGGCTTAACGTCCCAGTGATCAGCTTCTTTCAGCTCCAAGAATCCAGCTTGTAAAAGACGGTTCTTACATTCCTCAACCACTGCAAGACAAACAGTAAGAGTCATCCACATGTAGGAGATATCGGATTTGATGGGGAGTTCTACAATGGATGGCAATATGTTCTTACGTATCATTCTTGTACTAGAGCCATAACGATGCAGAGACTCTACTGCAAGGAGGGGGTACACTTTTTGGCCATCCAGCTGGCACTGGATGATATCTCCCATTATACTTAGAATTAAACAGTTTTACCCTCTATGAAGGTATATCAAGAAGAGCGCTAGATGAAAATGAATAATATATGCAAGAGAATAATAATCTATAACAATATTAATTTATTATCACTATAGTAACAAGTTAAAAAATTTCTGACACCTACGTCTCCATATTTTATTTATATCATCTTTGGATAGATCAATCCCTTTACAGAGCAGCTGTGGAGTTTTTCTATCTCTTTAAAAGGGACAGTAATACTTAAAATGTAAAAAAAAATGTGTTGTAGGGTTTATCCCCCTGAGTGAAACAAGGGTACTCCCACTGCTGAAAGGTGTTTTATTCAAAAGTTACTACAGCTCAAAATTGACTTTTTTAGGTGCAATATCACAGTGGCCTGAAATTGTACAGTGGCGCTATTGCTACACCATCCCATGGAGATTTATGGTCCCGGGACCAGAGCTGTCCATAGGATGGTGTAGCAACAGCGCCACTGTACAATTCCAGGCCACTGTGATATTGCACCTAAAAAAATTCAGCTTTGAACTATAATGACTTTTGAATAAAACATCTTTCAGCAGTGGAAGTACCGTTGTTTTACTCAGGGGGCTAAACACTACAACATATTTTTTTTTTTCATTCTAAGTATTACTATCCCTTTAATGGGATTATATAGTGTTAATCTTTTACACCTACATAATTTTATCAGACAGACATATTTATACATTTGAATTAAATCCTTTATAAATATGACCCGTCATTGCAAAAGTTAGTGACAATTCTTAAACATACAATAAGACAAGAAGACACATGAACAAAAGAGAAAAAAAAAACAAAAAAAAAAAAAAAAAAAACAACATAAAACATTTGACATTTTTCTGGTACTTCAAGTAAATGATCCAAAGGACATGTGGATATCTTCCAAACAAGAGCCCAGGGTCGGGCAGAGTCTAGAGGTCATCACTAAGAATCTCTGTACACACCGTGAGGCATAATAAAATACAAGTGATATTCCTGCAAGAACACAGAAGTCAGCACAAAATCGCTGGATGTTCTGCTAAAGTACAGCACTGTTCTGATTGTATCTTTATCTAGAGGGAGAGATTCAGCATAAACCTTCCGATAACATCACTTCTCCAAGATGGAAAGGTTCTGCAGAGCAGCACGTTAAGAAAAAGTAGCACAAATAAATTGAAGCATCAGGGACAAATCAAATCTGATTGATTTAAAATGGGGGGTTTTAAACACTTGAATGTTAGACAGGGCTCCAACGCACCTCTCTAGCATTCAAGTGTCTAAAATCCCCATTTAAATCAATGGGAATTTTGGAATTTGTCTTGTCCCCTATGGTGCAACTGCTTTGCCCCAAAAATTCAACCATACTTTCTTAGTACATTAGTCTCACTGTGTGTGGCATAGATATTTCTAAAATCTTCAGTTAAAGACAATCTGTGTATCAAAATAAACAGATAATGATCACAGCTTTCTGTCAATGGTGACTGAGGATTAATCAGACAACACATTTCACTTCCTGGAGTAGAACAGGAGGTATTTAAAGTGGGTTCCGTGGAACACAGAGGTCAGAGGATCGTGGAACAGGGAGGTCTGATAAGAGGAGAAAATGTCTGCAGTGTGATAATCTCCCCAATTCCTACGTTATTCTATGGATCCTATGCATTAAAGAGATAGTAATGTTTCGCAATAAAAGCAGCTCCTGTTAATCTTCATAGTATTTGGGCCATGGAGAGTGTTATTTCAATACTGTCACAGTTGTAGTACAAGAGTAACTGAATGATAAATATCATCCTCCCGCCCCTTTTACTGATGTAACACTGCTCACCTCAGAGCAGCAAGACTGTCCGGATGGATCACAGAGAGGGACAATCTTCAGTGAGCATAAGAAAAATCCTGTCAAGGGGGAAAGTGTTTTCATTGTTCTCACAGTAAGAAGATTGTCCCTTGCTGTGATCTGTCTGGTCCCAGGACCAGATTCCACATCTGAGATGATCAGTGTTACACTAGGTAAAAGGGGAGGGAGAGGGATACTTTATCATTCAATTACTCTTGAACTACAACTCTGACAGTATTGAAATAACAATCTCCATGGCCCAAATACTATGAAGATTAATTTGATCTGCTGTTTTTTGTGAAACATTACTATCCCATTTCTCCAGCTTGATAGATGACTTTGCATAGGCTCCAGTTCCTATGTGATTCTATGAAGAGTTTATCACACTGGAGAAGTTATCTCTGCTTTATCGCACTTTAGTGCATAACACGAACCCCAGGAATTATCGAAGTAGCACAAGGGTTTTTTGCAAAGCAATATTAAAAGGTATAGTAATAGCACGATAAATCTTTAGCTCCAATTGTTGCATACAATTTTTGGAACATGTTGCAATATATTATATTTATATTTAATTTACTCACACTCAACCGCTATTGAAGCTTGAAGGGTTCCCCTTCCACCTGCCTCCCACTGAATCTGGAATTTGGTCGTGGAACCGGACGGATGCAGCGAGGGACAATCTTCAGTCATTAAGTATAAAGAAAACCCTGCTCCCCCTTGACAAAGGAGGGGAGGATTTTCCTTATGCTTAATGAAGTTTGTCCCTAGCCGCTCTCCATCTGGACTTGCATGAGCAGATCAGTGACGTTGTCAGAAGGGGAGGAAGGGGGATCATTTCAGCTTCAACAGCAAATGAACTACAGAAGTGTGAGTAACAATATATTTCTCAACATGTTCCAAAAATTATTTGTAATAATAGAAGAAAGTGTTATTGCGCTATTACTATCCCTTTAAGTAATGGTGGATAAGGCAACAAGACTAGGTGACACTTCAAAGACGTGATTTGGCGCCTACTAGTGAATTTGTAGGAAGACAAAGATTTCAAACATTACAATTTTATTTTCTTTTAGTTTCCAATCTGAAAAGAAAAGCAATTATAATTATCGTATATAATAATTAGCTAAAACGTGTGTAACGCCGCAGTCATGCACAGTAGAGACTGCCCGCACCATGGCTGATACAGAGCTGCTCTGTATCAGTCGTGGCGCGGGCAGTCTCCACTGCGCATGACTGCCCAGCGACCGGCTGGCAGTGGCACTGTGGCCTGTGTAACGGGCTCTTCAACTAGTCAGATACAATTACCTGTTGCCTGATACTTTTTTGTCTGGAAATTTTAGATATGATAAAAGAAAGTATTAAAGACATTTTCTACTGATATAATTTTAACAACATGGATACCGGAGTGGCTTCTAAAATAGAGAAGAGCTGCACTGGAGAATTTAGTTTCCTTTTAGACCTTATTAACTTTTACAGAAATCCAGATACTGGTCTGTTTGTTACTTTCAACACCATCTCACATTATAGGAAGGTATGTGACCCAAAGGTGCAGTGTGTAAACTTTATTTATTTATTTATTTTTTAAACCTGAAATTCCTACACATATTTGGCCATGTGGCATGGATTCCTTTGAGGCCCTGCTGGCCTTACCATGGTAGGGCGATACTCCTCGGTTCAAGAACTTCAGGAATTCCCTGGCCGCTGCCTGAGCCGCGTCCCTTGTTCCTTTCACTGCAGCCATCTATGGGATAAAAGTTAAACACACCAATATCAGTTTCAGCCACATTCAATGGAAATCCCATGCATAAGCAAGATCGGTCCATGCACAGAGAGACTGGTAAACAGCGGGCAAACAAACTGCAGTCTGCAGAAAATAAAATCACACTTAACCCTTTCATAGCACTAGTTGGCCGCACAAAGCATTGTGAAACATGATTTCTGCAGTGCAAGTGCACGGCGTGCAAAATCTACATTATCCATCCATTAACCCCAGAGAGGTGCACAACATATTGCATTGAACACTGTGCTGGTGCGGGGATAAAAGTGAAATACTAAAGTTGTGATTTTAGAAAACAGCTGCATGAAATCATGGAGTTGCCAAGTTCCCAAAGCCTGCCTAATGAATCGTTAGTGCTCTGTGCAGCCGAACTGCACAATCTGTAGTAGGGAGATTAGCACCATTACATACTTCAAGCTGGTTACAAGACCTGGGGCTTTAATCATGAGATCTGGGATTTTAGCCTCCACAGTCAATACCTATCCATACCCCTGCGTGACCATATTCCCAGAGAGCAGCAGTTACTGCCTAGTAAAAGATTCAGATTTAACATCTTATTTTTCATGTTAGTTTCCCAAATAAGCTCCCCTGACATGGGCAAACCAAGGATTTTCAGAAAGGGGTTACAAAATGAAATACATAAATGAATAAAGGATATCTAGAACTGGTTTTGTGCATTTCTGTACACAGAACCCTTTGCAGCTGCCTTTGCATAGACCAAAACTGAGCAACCTGCATCCATCCAGCTGTTGAACTACAACTCAGTCAAAGACTGGCTAAGGATTATGAGGAATTGCAGTACAACTAATAAGCAGATAAAAAGGGCACAAACGCATACAGATCGATTTCTTATTGGTGCACACGCTACCAGAGCATCTGGCAAATGCTACTCTCATAGACATTACAAGTATCAAGAAAAGGCACACGATCATTAAATAGTTGGAGGACTAAGTTTAATTTATTGTAATGATTATACCAGAGAGTCCCATGGTGTTTTGTGGTTGTCCAACCTCTCTTCATAAGAAGCATCAGTTAAAGTTCAAAGTGGAGTACCTTGGGGTTCAGTACTTGGTACGCTGCTCTTTAAAGGGGATGTATCACCTCTAAACAACTTAGCCTAAATAGTTAGATTATATAGTGAATATCACTAAAAGAGTCTTTAAAAAAAATTAAGACTTTTTTAGTGATATTCGCTATATAACCTAACTAGTTAGGCTAAGTTGTTTAGAGGTGATACATCCCCTTTAAACATGTTTATAAATGACCTGGAAATAGATAGCAAAATTGCATTATTTGCAGACAACACTAAACTGTGCAGGATAATAATTTCAGAGCAGGATGTCTGTTCGCTACAGACAGATAAATATAAAATGGCAGATCCAGCAAACAAATGGAATATGAAATCATACCTGTCTTTAAGAGGGACAGTCCCTCATTGAGACCCAAATCCCTCTTTCCCACCCTGTTGTCCCTCTTTTTAGGAAACAGTCTAAAAATGTGTATCACATTGCTCCACAGCACATTAAAGGGACAGTAATGTCCTATAAAAAATATGCTTGTTTTGTAGAGGTTTAAAAAATAAGTTATTTGGCACATATCCTATCTCTCAAACCGCTATGGTTTGAGAGATATTCGCTTGTAAAGTTTCGTTTTTCCTGCGACAGCAGGAGATTTGAGTCGGCCGACACTATGAGGCTCTTCAGCAGAGCCGAAATCCCGTTATTTAAAAAGAACTACTTCATGGGAATGGTCTACAAAGTGTGCTTGCAATCCAGGCACACTTTGTAGACCTTTCCAATTAAGTAATTCTTTGTAAATAACACTATTTCAGCTCTACTGCAGAGCCACCGGCTGGTCCCCAGACCGGGATCTCCTGCTGTCAGCTAGACGCTGACGTCAGGAGAAGGGAAGGGAGGGAGCAACTTTACATAAGAATATCTCTCAAACCATAAAGGTTTGAGAGATAGGATTTGTGCCAAATAACTTATTTTTTAAACCTCTACAAAACAAGTATAATTTTTTTATGGGACATTAGTGTCCCTTTAATGTGTCTATAAACTTCAGTATATGTGTTTAAAAATAACTCTGGGTAAACAAAGTACTTTAACCCCTTAAGGACCGGCGCGACGGTCACTTAAGGACCACAGAGCATTTTTTTTTGTGTTAATAAAAAAAGAAATCTTTCACTGAAATGGTCTTCTATGTGTGCTTGGTTTCCAAGCACACGTAGAAGACCATTTTAGTAAAAGATTTATTTTTTATTAACGCGATCGTTGCTCTGCTGCAGAGCCGCCTGACGGTCGTATGACAGACTTCCCTGCAGTCAGCTAGAACACTGACTACGGGGAAGGGGGAGGGAGAGGGCAACTTTAGGAGCGATTATTTCTCAAACCATAAAGGTTTGAGAGATGACACTGGGGGCAATACATTTCTTTTTAATATGACTTTAATATAGGGGTTAGTTATAATTAAGCATTACTATCCCTTTAATGTGAGAGGGGAAGGAAAGGGAAGAATCCAATGTGGTCCCTAGGCAGTGTGCTGAGCTGACTGAATTTATGTCAGTTATATCAACTGTAATGGTGAAGCTGGGTGTTAGGGGAGATCTTGGAGGGAAAATGAGAATGTTTATCTTCAGATGACTGTGAGCCATCCAGGATGAGACGGCCCAGAGCAGTCAGAAATGTGCAACTGAATTTGAGGCAAATTAATTAATAAGTTCACCCAATGAAAGGATGTACAAACAGAAAAGTAGCGGACCCAGAAAAGAGCCTTGAGGCACCCCCCCCATACACACACAACCTGAGGGACTGTATATAGATAAAGTGGAGTAATTCTGGAGCAGATTATCACACTGTTAATGTTACTTCTTTGATTGGCAGCAGGGTTTTTTTATAGCCATCCCTGCTCCCTCTGTCCTTTGCCTGATTATCAAACGTCCTGATTGCTAGGGCCCTGTGTTGCTGTTATTATATCCTGACCTCAGCTTGTATGACCTAGTCATGAACTTTGCCTTCCCCGACTGCAGCTTGACTCGACCCTGTCTTATGGATTGTGATTTGGTATGTCTGTATTGTAGCTTCCTCTACCATCTACCTGGCTGATACTCCATCTACCTCCAGAGTCTGGAGCTCCTGTGAGAGTGTACCATCCACAACTACCCAGTGACGATGCCTGGACAGCATTCCTCTTCTCCTGTATTGCTTATTATTCAGCCATAACTACCAGCAGTGATCCATAGAGTGGAGTTCCTGTTCATCTGTGTGGCCTACCACTCAGCCGCAACTACCACAGCAGCAATACCAGACTGGAGATTTTATGTCTCAGAGAGGGACTGTGCTCCTCAAACAGGGATATCTGGATGGGCTGCACACAGTCGATTACTGCAGCACATATATCAGAATGATACAGCAGGCTGCAATACTCCTCTCACATATTGTATTAATGCACTTATACAATTTGTAGTATGGGTGTCAATGGAATCACAACTATCACGTATAGTTGTGTTTCAATTGCAATGCTGTTGCTGTTTACAGAAAGGGAATCTGTGAGTAAAATATAAATTGCTACCCTGTAAAGAGGTCATAATAAGCACCAATATTCTCATGTGATTCCATTTGTTATGAAAAAACATCACCTGTGAACACTGGGCCGTATTCAGAATTAAGAGGTGCAATTCTGGAGCTGCACCTCATGAACATGAAAATTCCTATTGATTGAAATGGGACATTTAAACACCTTGAATGCTAGAAAGATCTCTAACACATCGATTTAAAGTGCTGATACATGTGACTGGTCACCAGAGCTACCATCAGACATTTTGGTGTCCAGTACAAACCTAAAGTAAGCCCCCCACCCGGCACCTGCTCTACCTTCCACCCCATTCCACACCTGCCCTACCTTTGCCCTGCCCTTGCTCCACTTTGCACCTCACCTCCTGCTCCATCCCCCATCCTGGCTACTGCACAGTTATGTTATAGGTCCTGTTGCTGGAAGTGTGGCTGGTATGTGAGGCATTACAGAGAATGTTTAGGCTTTGTGTAAAGGAATGAATGATTGTGAACAAGACCACTGTATTTTATTTACACAGACTAATGTATACACACATATACTTAAAGCGGAACTACCACCTCTTAAACGATTTAACTTCAAAAACTCCTTATCTGGCGACTAGCTTAGTAGCGCTAGTTGCCAGAATTATTCCCTTATTCAAAAGAAATATGTATTGTTCTGAGGCTGACAGCAGCACAGAGCATAGACATCTTCCCATAGTGATGCCTACGCTGTCAGTCCCAGCCGGCTCTAGGAGGCGCTGCTAGGAGCCGTTCCGGTCTGGAAGAGACTGACAGAGCAGGAGCATGGACGTCATTATGGCATGATTTCTGCGCTCCGTGCTGTTGTCAGCCCGGGAAGAATGCATATTTCTTTTGAATAAGGTAATAATTCTGGCGACTAGCGCTACTAAGCTGCTAGCCGCCAGATGGGGATTTATTGAAGTTAAATTGTTTAAGAGGTGGTAGTTCCACTTGAAGTTTATACAGACATTAAAGGGATAGTAATGTTTCGTAATAAAAGCAGCTCTAATTAATCATCATAGTATTTGGACTTTGGAGAGTGTTATTTCAATTCTGTCAGAGTTGTAGTTCAAGAGTAATTGAATGATAAAGTATCCCCCTCCTGCCCCTTTTACCTAGTGTAGCACTGCTCACCTCAGAGCAACAGGGTGGTGTCCAGGTAGATTGCAGAGAGGGACAATCTTCAATTAAGGTCAGGGAAAAACCTGAAAAACTTGTCAAGGGGGGCAGGGATTTAATTCTCACAGGAAGAAGATTATCCCCTGCTGTTATCTGTCTGCTCTATGGACTGGATTCCACATCTGAGAAAAGATGGCTTACCCTAGGTAGAAGGGGCAGGAGGGGAAACTTTATCATTCAATTACCCTTGAACCACAACTCTGACCGTATTGAAATAACGCTCTCTAAGGCTCAAATACTATGAAGATTAATTGGAGCTACTGTTTTTTGTGAAACATTATTATCCTTTTAATGTGAGTGTTGTTGCTGTGGAGCAATGTGATACACTTCTATACGCACCACACAGTCTGATCTCCTAAACACAGGGACACCAGGGTGATACACTTCTATACACGCCACACAGTCTGATCTCCTAAACACGGGAACACCAGGGTGATACACTTCTATACACACCACACAGTCTGATCTCCTAAATACAGGGACACCAGGGTGATACATTTATATACACACCACACAGTCTGATCTCCTAAACACAGGGACACCAGGGTGATACACTTATATACACACCACACAGTCTGATCTCCTAAACACAGGGACACCAGGGTGATACACACCACACGGTCTGATCTCCTAAACACAGGGACACCAGGGTGATACACTTATATACACACCACACAGTCTGATCTCCTAAACACAGGGACACCAGGGTGATACACTTCTATACACACCACACAGTCTGATCTCCTAAACACAGGGACACCAGGGTGATACACTTATATACACACCACACAGTCTGATCTCCTAAACACAGGGACACCAGGGTGATACACACCACACGGTCTGATCTCCTAAACACAGGGACACCAGGGTGATACACTTATATACACACCCCACAGTGTGATCTCTTAAACACAGGGACACCAGGGTGATACACTTCTATACACACCGCACAGTCTGATCTCCTAAACACAGGGACATCAGGGTGATACACTTCTATACACACCACACAGTCTGATCTCCTAAACACAGGGACACCAGGGTGATACACTTCTATACACACCGCACAGTCTGATCTCCTAAACACAGGGACACCAGGGTGATACACTTCTATACACACCACACAGTCTGATCTCCTAAACACAGGGACACCAGGGTGATACACTTCTATATACACATCACACATCTGATCTCCTAAACACAGGGACACCAGGATGATACACTTCTATACACACCACACAGTCTGATCTCCTAAACACAGGGACACCAGGGTGATACACTTCTATACACACCGCACAGTCTGATCTCCTAAACACAGGGACACCAGGGTGATACACTTCTATACACACCACACAGTCTGATCTCCTAAACACAGGGACACCAGGGTGATACACTTCTATATACACATCACACATCTGATCTCCTAAACACAGGGACACCAGGATGATACACTTCTATACACACCACACAGTCTGATCTCCTAAACACAGGGACACCAGGGTGATACACTTCTATATACACATCACACATCTGATCTCCTAAACACAGGTACACCAGGGTGATACACTTCTATACACACCACACAGTCTGATCTCCTAAACACAGGGACACCAGGGTGATACACTTCTATACACACCACACAGTCTGATCTCCTAAACACAGGGACACCAGGGTGATACACTTCTATACACACCACACAGTCTGATCTCCTAAACACAGGGACACCAGGGTGATAGACTTCTATACACACCACACAGTCTGATCTCCTAAACACAGGGACGCCAGGGTGATACACTTCTATACACACCACACAGTCTGATCTCCTAAACACAGGGACACCAGGGTGATACACTTCTATACACACCACACAGTCTGATCTCCTAAACACAGGGACGCCAGGGTGATACACTTCTATACACACCACACAGTCTGATCTCCTAAACACAGGGACACCAGGGTGATACACTTCTATACACACCACACAGTCTGATCTCCTAAACACAGGGACACCAGGGTGCCTTCTAGTTTGTCGGTTGGTTAATACACACGAGTCCCGATGCTCCAAGTCTCCATGGCGTGATGACACTATGCTCAGTCTTAACTCCTAGGACACTACAGATGTCCCCAGCATCCAAGGTCTAAAGCAGCAACTGAGTCTATTTCTCATCACATTTATTATTACAGCACGCAGGTTCTTAAAGGGACAGTAATGTCCCATATTTTTTTTTAGAGTTTTGTAGAGCATAATAAATAAGCTAAATGCCACAAATCTTATCTCTCAAACCACTACGGTTTGAGAGAGATCCTCCGTTAAAGTTCCCCCTCCCTCCCCTTCTCCTGACTCCATCTGTAAGCTGACAGCAGGACTTCCTGGTCCGGGGACTGACAAGCGGCTCTTCAGCAGAGCCAAAATACCGCGATTTAAAAATAAACTCTTCTTTGGAACAGTTTACAACGTGTGTCTGGTTTGCAAGCACACTTTTTAGACCGTTCCAAAGAAGTATTTCTTTTTAAATCACGCTATTGCGGCTCTGCTGAAGATCCTCCTCATGTCGGCCGACAGCTGATAGAAGAAGAAGAGGAAGTTTAGCGGAGGATCTCGCTCAAACCATAGTGTTTGAGAGATAAGATTTGTGGCATTTAGCTTATTTTTTTAAGCTCTACAAAACTCTAAAACATATTTATGGGACATTACTGTCCCTTTAATTTACTGGACACAAGGGAAGGGGGAACTTTGCCTTCGGTTATCTCTCAAGACATAAAGGTTTGAGAGATGAACCTGGGGGCTATTAAATTATTTTAGAAAAATCTACAATATGGGGGATGGTAATAATAAAGTATTACTATCCCTTTAACATTTATCTACCAATACAAGCAACCTTGAATAAATTATTTCTGAACAGGATGATTAACACATTTTATAAAGCAAGATTAGGTCTTTTTACATATTCTAGCTGCAAGGGCATTATATGTAAAGTTATTAAACTATATCATTTTGTTGCTATTAGTGTTCCTTTAATATTAGAGTACAAAGGCTGGGACAGTGAGTCAATACCACGGACTCTCCCTGGGAATCTGGGAACATGGTGGAATACCTTTCCCGGCTCTGGAAGCATAGCTGGGAAACCCCTGGGTTTGAGCCAGATCTCAGATTCTCAATGGGATAGGGGCAGTTCTCAGGGTGAGAACACCCAGTGTCGACTACTACATCATCTATACCAAATAGTTGCTTTTTTAGTCTCTAACTTGCCACCAGGTGTACAAGAAAGGCATTGGGATAAGTTCTGCGTGTGTGTGTGTGTAAATCAGTAAGATTTCAAAGATGTACTGAAAGGCAGAGAGAGAGAGAGAAGTCCTGCTTATGTGTGTACAAGCAGTGATATCCCAAAGCTGTACAGAAAGGCAGAGAGAGAAGTCCTGTCTATCTCTGTATTCACAAACAGTGATATCACTTAGTTGTTCAGAAAGGCATTGGGATAAGTCGTGTGTGTGTGTGTGTGTGTGTGTGTGTGTGTGTGTGTGTGTGTGTGTGTGTGTGTGTGTGTGTGTAAATTAAGCTGACCAGACCTCCCCTTAACCGGGGACACATAGGAGAAATGCATACCTCAGGACTGCATTGATTTCAGTGAAGTACTGCAAAATGGCTATTTCCTATATGTCCCCGGTTAAAGGTGAGATCTGGTCAGCCTATTGTAAATCAGTAAGATATCAAAGATGTACTGAAAGGCAGAGAGAGAGAAGTCCTGCTTATGTGTGTACAAGAAGCGACATCTCTAAGCTGCACAGAAAGGCAGAGAGAGAAGTCCTGCTTGTTTGTAGATCTTTACAAGCAGTAATCTCTCTTAGTGGTACAGAATGGTAGATGGAGAAGTCTTGTTTTGTATGTGTACAAGCAGTGATAGCTATCATTTGTACAGAAAGGCAGAGGGAGATGTCCTGCTTTTGTTTTTTTTGTGGGTGGGGGTGGGTGGGTGGGTGGGTGGGTGGGTGTGTGTGTGTGTGTGTGTGTGTGTGTGTGTGTGTGTGTGAGCAGTGAGATCACTTATATCATGTTAGTGGTGTCTTGAGGATTAACCCCTTAAAGACTGTGTGGTCTAGTGATGGGCGGCTCTGAAGGATCACAGCACTTTTTTTCCCCCCCTTTTTTACACAGATGCATTGTGGGATCTCGGCAAGGAACCGTTAACAGGCTACAGTTCTGATATCACTTCTCCCTCTGCCTGCCTGGTAGAAATTTAGACATCAAATAAGCAGTAAATTGGTGTAAATCATATAGTAGGAAACACTTGAGTTTGAACCCTGAGAATTTGTCCCTTCACCCTGAGATTTGGTTCAAGACCATGAGTCGCAGGGTCAAACCCTGACAATTTTCAGGTGTGATTAACTAGGGTTGCCACCCAGCCGGTAAACAACTGACTTCTTTCCAATGTTAACTCTATGGAGGGAATGCCTTAGCCATTTTTTTTTTTTTTTTAAGAAAAGGTGGCAACCCTATAATTAACCCTTTGAGTGCCAGAATGTCACGGAATGCATTACAAAGCAATGCATTCCATACCCATCCGGCACTCAAAGGATTAAACCAGATCTAGGTTATAGCATGCAGGGACAAACTGCCTAAAATCTACTTTACAGTGAACTTTAAGGGTTAAAATTACAAAGACTAGCGTCAAAAAATTGTTAAAGTTGCCAGGTATGTCTGGAACCAGCAGTCTGAGAGTTAATAACACTCACCTGTACTGTGCTCTGCAGTAGCCTGTGTGTATCTCTATGACAGTTCAGTGTGTCTGCTGTCTGCATACTTCCTATTTAGAGCATGCAGTATCTGCCAGCCAAGAGAGATGATCACAACCTCAATAACTAAGAAATTAATGTGTGAGGGACCTCTAGAGGACAGGAGGTTACAGGACAGGGCAAAATAAAAGCACCTTTTTTCTCCCTTTTTCAATTCTTATCTGTACTAATCCCATTATGCCATATGAAAGTTTGCTTTAACCCTTTGCAGACTTGAGACTTTGCACACCTCTCTCCTCAGGGACCTTAAATGGTTAAATTACGTATTTATTTATAGTAAATTCATACCTCCCACCATTTAAAGGGATAGTAATGTTTCACAATAAAAGCAGCTCCAATTAATAGTCATAGTATTTGGGCCATGGACAGTGTTAGTTCAATACTGTCAGAGTTGTTGTACAAGAGTAATTGAATGATAAAGTATCCCCCTCCCGTCCCTTTTACTGATGTAACACAGCTCACCTCAGTCAGCAAGACTGTCCGGATGGATCACAGAGAGGGACAATCTTCAGTGAGCATAAGGAAAAACCTGAAAAAACTGTCAAGGGGGCAGAGTTTTCCTTATAATCACTATAAGAAGATTGTTCTTTATTGCGACCTGTCCGGTCAAGAGACCAAATTCCACATCTGAGGTGAGCAGTGTTACACTAGGTAAAAGGGACGGGAGGGGGATACTTTATCATTCAATTACTCTTGATCTACACCTCTGACAGTATTGAAATAACACTCTTCATGGCCCAAATACTATGAAGATTAATTTGAGCTGCTTTTTTGTAAAACAAACTTTCAAGTTACATAATGGGATTAGTACAGTTACGAATTGAAAAAGGGGGAAAAAAGTGGTTTATTTTGCCCTGTCCTGTAACCTCCTGTCTTCCAACAGCAATGTGTTGTAGACCTCTCTAGCCTCCGATGGATTAAGCAGTGACTAAACCACCTTACCACTTCTTTTAATACTAGTGCTCAGACTTATAATAGCAACACAATTTGGAACATATGTTAAAGGGACAGTAAAGTGACAGTGGCGCTGTTGGTACAAAATCATATGGAGATTTATGGTCAACTGACCATCATACTTGGGAACTCTCCGGATTTGCTTGGAGACTCCGTTTTTTGTAGCTGATTACCGGGTCTCCTGGGACAGACACTGATTCTCTGGCAATGGAGAGTTTCATAAGAAGCTCTGCAGGCACGTGCACACATAGACACCAAGGGGGGCTTGAGCACCTGGCCTTTTTGTCCAAAGTGCCCTCGTTCCCTTTTAACAACCCCCCCACCGCCCAGTCAGGTCTGTGCCTCTTTCAGGACAGATGCTGCGCTCCCTTGTCGTCTCTTTAGTATTACAGAGCATCTCCCAGCGCTCTGCATGAAGAGAAGACCGCACAGGAGCTCCAGCAGCTACAGGTCTGTGCCAAAGGAGGCACATACAGACCTCTCCTGCCGCTGGACCACCAGGGAAGTGGTAGGAAATGGACACAGGGGGGCAATATGGATCTGATGGGGGCAAGATGGAGATGATGGCAATGTAGAGATGATGACCTGGGGCAATGTATGTGAGGGTAAGTTGGAGCTGATGGCAATATAGAGCTGATGGGGGGCAATATGGAGATGAAGGGGGCAATGTGAGGGTAAGTTGGAGCTGATGGGGCAGTATGGAGCTGATGGGGCAATATGGAGCTGATGGGAGCAATGTGAGGGTAAGTTGGGGGCAATATGGAGCTGATGGGGACATTCAGTGCTGCAGGGACAGTGTAACATTGTGTTACATGACATAGAGCATTCAGTGCTGCAGGGATAGTGTAACAGTGTATTACATCACACAGACCATTCAGTGCTGCAGAGAGAGTGTAACATTGTATTACATTATACAGATCATTCAGTGCTGCAGGGAGAGTGTAACATTGTATTACATCACACAGAGCATTCAGTGCTGCAGGGAGAGTGTAACATTGTATTACATTATACAGATCATTCAGTGCTGCAGAGAGAGTGTAACACTGTATTATATCACACAGAGCATTCAGTGCTGCAGGGAGAGTGTAACATTGTATTACATCACACAGAGCATTCAGTGCTGCAGAGAGAGTGTAACATTGTATTACATCACACAGAGCATTCAGTGCTGCAGAGAGACTGTAACATTGTATTATATCATACAGAGTATTCAGTGCTGCAGGGAGAGTGTAACATTGTATTACATCACACACAGCATTCAGTGCTGCAGGGATAGTGTAACATTGTATTACATCACACAGAACGTTCAGCACTGCATGGAGAGTGTAACATTGTATTACATCACACAGATCATTCAGTGTTGCAGGGATAGTGTAACATTGTATTACATCACACAGATCATTCAGTGTTGCAGGGATTGTGTAAGATTGTATAACATCACACAGAGCATTAAGTGCTGCAGGGATTGTATAACATTGTATTACATCACACAGAGCATTCAGTGCTGCAGGGATTGTATAACATTGTATTACATCACACAGAGCATTCAGTGCTGCAGGGATAGTGTAACATTGTATTACATCACACAGCATTCAGTGTTGCATGGAGAATGTAACATTGTATTGCATCACATGGATCATTCAGTGCTGCAGAGAGACTAACATTGTATTACATCACATACAGCATACAGTGCTGCGGAGAGACTAACATTGCATTATGTCACACTGCAGTCATGGAGAGTGTAACATTGTTTTGCAGCATTCAGTGCAGCAGGGTGATTGCAACATAGTATTATATCACACAGAGCATTCAGTGCTGCTGGGAGACAGTAACATTATATCACACAGTGCATTCAGTGCTGTAGGGAGACTGTAACAATGTGTTACATCACACAGAGCATTCAGGGAGGGTGTAACATTGAATTACCTCATACAAAGCCTCCAGTGATGCTGGGATTGTGTAACATTGTATTACATCACACAAAGAAATCTGTGCTACAAGGAGAATGCAAAGTTTTATCACATCAAACATGGCATTCAGTGCTCCAGAGAGACTGTAATATTGAATTACATCACACAGTCTCCATAACATAACAGGAACTGGGGAATCCTATCCTATAATATAAAAGGCCAGATGTATGTTTGTCCGATGCAGTCATGTGCAGTAGAGACTGATGTCAGCCAGCCACTGGAGCAGAGCTAAAGAAAGCAGCGCAAGGCAAACAGCTCAGAAGAAAGGCAGAGTGGGAGAACTGAGAGTTACCAAGTTAGAGAATCAAACAGGTAGCCAGGTTAGGTGAGGGCAAGCAGGGAGATCTGGAATGGGTATTTAGTACCAAGTCTGGAGGCAAGCGTTAAGTCATGAGAGGGGGAAGTCAAGTCGGTAAATCCGGGAAGGAGGCACAGTACAAAATTAGGAGGCAAAAAGGAAGTCTGGAGAACCAAGGTCAAGATGGGTAATAAAGAATCATATGCACAGTACCAAATCAGGACACAAGAGGGCAGTCAGGAGATCCAACAACTTCAACTAGGAGCAATGTACATGGAACTAGGCATGTATGTTTGTCCAGTGCAGGCATGCGCAGTAGAGACTGCCCGAATGCACAGAAAGCTGGCCGGTATACACGGACTTTTACACTAGTTTATCATAATGAACATGTTATGACTTCCCTTTCACACATTTCTCACGCCTTAATGCATAATCCCCTGAGGTCTGTATATATATATATTTTCTCCCCCAATACTAGGGGGTATATGCCCTAAGGTGTGATAAAGAGGAGGTAAACCCTCATGTGTTAGATATTATCCAATTTCTACATTACTCTATGAAGTCCATGTACTAACAGCTCTGTAACTTGATAGATCTTAGCACATAGACTCTACAGAATACCAAAGGAATTAGAGAGTTGATATATATATATATATATATATATATATATATATATATATATATATATATATAAATAACAAGGGCACTCTTACTATATTCACTATGGGATAAACCAAGTCAATCATGCAAGGGGTGCTAAATCCTAATATAAAACTGTTAAACCCTCAAAGAAATAGCAGATTAGGACTTAAATATAAGCACTCAGCCCCAAAATTAAAGAAAATACTAAACAAAAATAATATAAAAAATCTGTCTAAATTTATTAAAATGAATAGCAAAATAATACAAAATAATCGAAATCTGGTGAAGCCACACAACCAAATACCCTCATCCTCACCAACAAACACAAAAAGACCCCCTGTGATAGTCACCATTATAAAATGACCTATATAAGGTACCATATGTGACGAACGGTATCTAAAAACACGAATACTGGCGCCAGTAAAAAATTAGAAACATTCTAAAAAGCTGATCTCCTCTAAACACACATAATGTACTGGATTGAGTAAGCAGCGGCTCCCCTAATGTTGTTGGTTACAACACCAATCATCCTTAGCTGTCCACATACCCCAAGGTCACGGGTCATGTGTCTTCTTTCTTCATTACGGATAGGTTTAGAAAGTGCTATCTTTGGTTCAATGACAAGGTTTATAAGAAAAATAGTTAAGTCAAGGGCGAGTGACCTATAACCCTCCAGCTGCTGGATAGAAAGTGACATAATCCCCAGCCATCTAATGGTTAACAGAGGATGATGGGAGATCCAGTCCAAACAAATCTGGAGGGCTGCAGTTTTCCCATCCTTGAATAGGGGATCTATACCTTTAGATATAACCAGTTCATCTGGTTATCACTGAGGTAGGCAACTACTTTGGAGATAATGATAGTTGTAGAGCAAAATGTTGCGTTATCCTGGTTTAGCATGGACAAGAAACAATATGGGGGATATGCACTAAGTGGTGATAAAGAGGTGGTAAAGTAAAGATGATGTTTCCAGTGATGTCACTTCTCCAGTTCCTATGTTATTCTATAAAGCCTATGCACTAAGATCTCCAAAGTTGCAGAAGTATTAGTGAATAGGCTCCACACAATAACATAGGAAATGGATAAGTCATATCACTGGAGAAGTTATAGCCACTTTATCACCTCTTTATCACTCCTTAGTGCATCGCCCCCTGGTGTTCTTCATACAACAGTCTGCATATCTATATCATTTATTTATATTCATCTGTGGATAATGGGAACTGTAGTTCAACAACAGCTGGAACAACACTAATTTCTCATCTCCAACACTTTTAAGCATCTCACAAAATCACAAGCCATTTCCATTCTATGCCCATTTTTTCCAAAACCTTAGAAGATTCAATAACTTTTTATACACTTTCTCCCAAATTACCATATTTGTATTGCAAGTTATATTTGTGTAAATGTTTTAGTTTTCATGTTCTTTGTATATTATACAAATTAAAACCTATATATTAGGGCCAAATACTAACCGATAATACCTGTATAACATTTGGAATATTCAATACTAGTTGAAAAGCCCGTTAACACGGGCCACAGTGCCACCCAGCAACCCGCCGGATCCTGTCTTGTCATTGGCTGCGGTGCAGTCATGCGCAGTAGAGACTGCCCGCTCCACGGCTGATACGGAGAAGGGAGAAGATGCGCAGAGACAACTCCGGTCTGAATTTGGAGCACCCCGCTCTGTATCAGGCATGGTGTGGACAGTCTCTACTGCGCATGACTGCAGCGCACGTAACCTTCTCTATTGCGCGTGAATGCTTCTGACAAACATCCTTAGCGAATTATTTTATAAGATACCTTTTCATTGGGCAAAAGAGGACCAACCTTAGCCAAATCATTACAAAACATGAAGCTGTTACATGCATGAAAAAAATGGGTGTTGTGCACTAAGCGGTGATAATGAGGTGATAAAGTGGAGATAACTTCTCGAGTGATATCACTTCTCCAATTCCTATGTTATTCTATGGAGTCAATACACTAAGGTCTCTAAAGCTGAAGAAATCTTAGTGCATAGGCTCTATAGAATAACATAGGAACTGGAGAAGTGATATCACTGGAGAAGTCATCTCCATTTTATCACCTCTTTATCACACCTTAGTGCATATCCCCTAATGTGTAGTCTAAGAGTGATTGAAAAGGAGAAACTTGGGTAAATTAAATTTAAATCAATGGGGTTCTTTATTTTCTTTCTGGGGCAGTGGTTTTGATCAAGAATTGCTACAGTTCTTATTAAAAATTTGCTTCCAAAGAGGCTCATTAATAGCTGGATTGCATTGCGGGTGATTAATGTTATCACTTATATTGTCGCTCCAGTTCCTATTGATGTAAATGGAAGAATTTGCAGATATTCCCAGTGATACATTTATCAACTTCAATAACATCCAGGTCAAAATTAGTAGAGCTTTGAAGAAGCAGTCCCTTAAAGGAATAGTATTGTCAGATTATTAAAAAAATGAATATTGTAGCTGTTGAAAAATGAAACTAAATGACCCCAGTCCCATCTCTCAGACCTTTATGGTTTGAGAGATATTTGCTGTTAACCCCTTAAGGACCAGATGACGTGCTATGACCGTCACGGTCCTTATACCATTAAAGACCGGTGACGGTCATAGCACGTCCCATACTTTTTACTTACATCCTCTACCGGGAGCACTGTAAGTAAAAACGGGGCCTAAAATTGACCGCTCCAAGACTGGAGCAATCTCTCTTAGGCCCCAAAGCGGTGCGCCGATACGTGTAACAGGTCACGTATACGGCGCATCGACAAGGATCAAAGTGGTCCTTGAGGGAAGGTAACTTCCCTGAACCACTGGTCCTTTAGGGGTTAAAGTTCCACCTCCCTCCCCTTTCCCTGACATCAGTGCTCTAGCTGACTGCAGGGGAATCTGGTCCCGGCAGGTCTGGAGCCACCTATAGGCAAGGTAGGCGCCGGCCTAGGGTGCACATTCTCTGGGGGCGCATCAGGCCCTCCCCACTCACCACTTACTGCCCAAGTCAGTGGCATAAAGGGGGGGGAGCAGAAAATGTTAGCCTGCCCATCTAAAAAAAAAAAGTATGTTTCGGCGCCCTCCCTTGGCTGGCTATTTTTTTAATGTAGCACAGCGATGCCCGTTTCTCTTTCCCCCTCCGCTCCTTCAATCCTGGACCACTTACTCACTGGGAGAGAGAGACATACAGCGGGAAGCACTGGTCAATATTTATTCTCGAGAGAGAGAGATGTGCACCGCGAAGAGTAAGTGGAAGGGGGGTCAAGAGGGGATAAAGAGTCAGACGGGGGAAGAAAGTGTCAAAGGGGGGATCAACAGTCAAGAGGGGGGATCAAGAGTCAGACGGGGAGAGAGAGAGTCAAAGGGGGGATCAACAGTCAAAAGGGGCAATCAAGAGTCAGATGGGGGAGAGAGAGAGTCAAAGGGGGGATCAACAGTCAAGAGGGGGGATCAAGAGTCAGACAGGGGAGAGAGAGAGAGAGTCAAAGGGGGGATCAGCAGTCAAAAGGGCGATCAAGAGTCAGACAGGGGAGAGAGAGTCTCACACACTGACACACTTATATACATATAGAGAACACATCAGTGGCATAACAATATGGGTCGCAGGGGTCGCACCTGCGACCGGGCCCGTCACTCCAAGGGGCCCGGCCGCCCCCTGCGAACCTATCGCCACTCGCCCAGAGCCCTGCCCGCAGCAGCTCAGCTGATCTTCCGGCACTCTAGTAATGACATCATCTCCCAGCGCTCTGCATAACTGAGAACCGCGCGGGAGATGGAGGTAGGAAATGTACATGGGGCAACGTGAAGATGGGGGGGCCGGCAGCAATTTCTGCACCAGGGCTTCTAGTTACGCCACTGGAACACATGCTGACACACTTATATACATACAGGGAACACATACTGACACACTTATATACATATAGGGAACACACACTGACACACTTATATACATATAGAGAACACATACTGACACACTTATATACATACAGGGAACACACACTGACACACTTATATACATATAGAGAACACACACTGACGCACTTATATACATATAGGGAACACATACTGACACACTTATATACATATAGGGAACACACACTGACACACTTATATACATATAGAGAACACATACTGACACACTTATATACATACAGGGAACACACACTGACACACTTATATACATATAGGGAACACACACTGACACACTTATATAAATATAGAGAACACACACTGACACACTTATATACATATAGGGAACACACACTGACACACTTATATACATATAGGGAACACACACTGACACACTTATATAAATATAGAGAACACATACTGACACACTTATATACATATAGGGAACACATACTGACACACTTATATACATATAGGGAACACACACTGACACACTTATATACATATAGGGAACACATACTGACACACTTATATACATATAGGGAACACACACTGACACACTTATATACATATAGAGAACACATACTGACACACTTATATACATATAGGGAACACATACTGACACACTTATATACATACAGGGAACACATACTGACACACTTATATACATATAGGGAACACACACTGACACACTTATATACATATAGGGAACACATACTGACACACTTATATACATATAGGGAACACATACTGACACACTTATATACATACAGGGAACACATACTGACACACTTATATACATATAGGGAACACACACTGACACACTTATATAAATATAGAGAACACATACTGACACACTTATATACATATAGGGAACACATACTGACACACTTATATACATATAGGGAACACACACTGACACACTTATATACATATAGAGAACACACACTGACACACTTATATACATACAGGGAACACACACTGACACACTTATATACATATAGAGAACACACACTGACGCACTTATATACATACAGGGAACACACACTTACACACATATACATATAGAGAATACACACTGACACACTTATATACATACAGGGAACACACACTGACACACTTATATACATATAGAGAACACATACAGACACCCTTATACATACAGGGAACACACACTGACACACTTATATACATATAGAGAACACACACACACTGACATACTTATATACACACAGGGAACACATACTGACACACACGTACACATATAGAGAACACACAAACTGACACTTACACACATATAGGGAAAACACAAACACACTGACACTTATACACATATAGGGCGGGGCATAAAGGGGTAGGACACAAAGGGCGGAGCCAAGGGGCAGCAAAATTAGGTTTTGCCTAGGATGGCAAAAATCCTTGCACCAGCCCTGGGTCCTGGGACCGGCAAAGGCTCTTCAACAGAGCCATAAAGGTTTGTGAGATGGGACTGGGGTCATTTAGTTTCATTTTTCAGTAGCTACAATATTCATTTTTTTAATAATTTGACAATGCTATTCCTTTAAAGGGACAGTAATACTTAAAATGTTAAAAAAAAATGTATATTGTAGTGTTTATCCTCCTGAGTAAAACAAGGGTGCTCCCACTGCTGAAATGAGTTTTATTCAAAGGTTACTACATCTCCAACTTGAATTTTTAGTTTCAATATCACAGTGGCCTGAAATTGTACAGTGGCGCTGTTGCTATACCATCCTATGGACAGCTCTGGTCAGTTGCCCATAAATCTCCATAGGATGGTGTAGCAACAGCGCCACTGTACAATTTTAGGTCATTGTGATACTGCACCTAAAAAACTCAAGTTTGAGATGTAATTACGTTTGAATAAAACTCATTTCAGCAGTGGGAGTACCCTTGTTTTACTCAGGGGAGATAAACGCAAATGCTACAATATACATTTTTTAAAGGGATAGTGATACTTAATGTTAAAGGGATAGTAATACTTTGTTATAAAAATCTCTAAAATTGTAGATATTAATAACAGAATTAGAATAAGCTACTTCCCATGTCTCAGAACGTCATAGGTTTTGTGTTCTTAGCATTTAAACTTCCCCCCAACCTCTCCTTTCTCAGACATCAGTGCTCTAGCTGACCAGATGCAGGGTCTTCAGCAGAGCCCAAATCGCAACACTTATGAAGAACAACTTAATTGGAATGGTCTACAAAGTGTGCTTGTAAACTAGGCACACTTTGTAGACCGTTCCAATTAAGTATTTCTTCATAAACGTTGCATTTCGGTTTGCTGAAGAGACTCCTCTGGTCAAATGACCGGATTCTGCAGCTGTCAGCTAGAGCACTGATGTCTGAGAAAGGAGAGGGACGGGGGAAGTTTAAATGCTACGAACACAAAACCTATGACGTTTTGAGACATGGGAAGTAGCTTATTCTAATTCTGTTATTAATATCTACAATATTAGAGATTTTTATAACAAAGTATTACTATCCCTTTAACATTTTAAGTATTACTATCCCTTTAAATAACATCATTTGAGGGATAATGTTGAATGGTTAACACCAATGGATGTGAGAAAAACCTGTCTAGTATCCATGTTAAATGAACTCCAGTATTCTAAAGATAATGAAACTGATGTATTGAGAAGACCTGGAGACATTTTGGAGCAATCCAACTGCACCATAGGGGAGGAATAAAAATTCCAGAATTCCTATTGATCTAAAAGGGGTTTTTAAGCCCTTGAATGCCAGCGAGGTCTCGCGTTGGAGACCTCTCTAGCATGCAAGTGGTTAAAAAAATCAGTTTAAATCAATAGGAATATTTATTTCTCCCCTATAATGCAGTTGGTCTATCCCATAATTGCTGCAGTCCATCTTAGTACATGGACTGTGTCACCCGAAGTCTTTGCTGGATGTAATTTCCGCTTGATCCGTTCACATTTATGTATAATACACAGGGTCATGAATACCATTGCCCTTTCAAAAGCATTATATTGGGTACACTGGTTTAACCATTTAATTGCCAGAGAGGTATCTAACGCACTGCAGGATGTTGCAACTACAACTAATTTGGGGCTGGATTTCACTGCATGCAGTAACCTTTCCACTGCTTTTATCTACAATGTGCTATACACACATCAGTAGGTATCTACAATATAAATCAGTGATAACACAGACCACATGCAATGGAATCCAGACCATAATCAGCTCATAAGAAGTCCTGGTGGGAGATTCACTAAGAGGTGATAAAGTGGAGATGACTTCTCCAGTTTATCACTTCTCCAGTTACTATGTTATTCTATGGAACCAATGCACTAAGATTTCTTCCACTGTGGAGATCTTAGTGATTCGGCTCCATAGAATAACAGAGGAATTGGAATCCAGTGGAGCCGTAGGAGACAAATTAAAGTCCCTATTGATTTAAATAGGAATTTTACCCATTTGAGTGCCTAGTAACAGGTGCTCAGGTAAAGATGCCCATCGCTGTGGAGCTGTCATTTGGTCAGACTGGTACCTGTAAGTTGGGGTAGCCGCCTTCCTCCCATCCTCTCTTGCCCAAGCGAAGTAATTTAAGGTTACCCCCTGCTGCCATCTCTCCTTGGTCTTGCCTCTCTCTCAGCCAGTGCAGAGTGTGTGTGCGGGAGGCAGTGCGTGTCAGTGTGTGTATGTGTGTGTGTGCATGCATGCGTGTGTAAATGTGCTCCACACTGAGGTGGGGGCCGTATACAAAGGAGGGGGGGTGGAAAGGATTAGAGAGGTGAGACCAGGGACAAATCAGAACAAGCTGAGGCAAGCAATAAAAGGCAAACTGTTAACCTAATCATATCATGGATATACAGTATACAGGGAGGTATACTAAGATGTATAGAGAACGGGAGCACATAAACCAAAAATGTCACAGCTCAGCAGCATTATGAATAGTGTTTGTCCTGTATATCAGAGAGGCTTCAGCTGGTATATCACAGCTACATTACTTGGTACCCAGGGAAAACCATCAAGCTGGCACCCTCCAGAACAGACCCTGTTGCAACATCACCCACTTCAGGGCCGGATTTCCCAATAGGAAGACTAGGCATTTTTGGTTCTTGCTTGTTATTGGCCAAGGGTATATTCTGTAACAGGAACCAGTGGATGGGACTGGGAGCGGAGTCATGTGAGGAGTGGGGGTGTGGCCATGGGCGGAGATAAGGGTGCCTAGAGTGCCTTGCCTAGGGGAGCATGGGATTTAACTCCAGTCCTGACTCCCTTAACCCCCTAACATCCAGTGATGTGTCAGGACCGTCACATCTGTTTTAGACTAAAGGACCAGCGACGGTCCTGGCACATCACGTATTTTATTACTCACAGCGCTCCTGCGGGATCGCCATGAGTAGTAGCGGGGACTGAAATTGACTGCTCTCAAGACCGGAGCGGTCACTATCAGTCCCCTATTCGCATATCAATCTTCGCTATGTGGTCCTTAAAAGACCACACACCCTGGGACCGCTGGTCCTTAAGGAGTTAATTCATTTTCAAAAATAAATATTGCTGTTGTGTAAATAAAAATTTTAAATGATATTTTATTTAAAAAAAAATAGAATTATGGGGAGCAAGAGGTAGAGAGTATGCAAACCTGTAGAAAACGTTCTTCTAATGGTGATCTTAAAGGGGAAGTAACACCTCCTAATAGTAACCCCCCCCCCACTTCCCTTACTATGGCCGGAAAATACTAGTGGCCCAAATGACTTTTGTCTTTGTGCCTTTGTTTAAGAGATAGTCTCTTCAATCAGTCCAGGATGCCATGCTCATGGAGGTGAACATGATAGTTGCTAGCAGGGCCGCAGGACCTCAAACACTGCTCACCACCATACCTCCCAAGTGTCCCTCTTTAGGAGGGACAGCCCCTCTTTTAGACCCAAATCCCTCTGTCCCTCTTTCCCACCCTGATGTCCCTCTTTTTAGGAGATCAGATTGCATGGTGTTTAAATAAGTGGATCATATTGATCTACAGCAATAAAACTCACATTATTGTTTGTTTAAACGTCAGTATATATGTTTATAAATTAGTGTGTATAAATAAAATACATTTGTCTTGTTAGAAGTCATTTATTACTTTACACAAGGAGGTGTCAATAGGTCATGAAATAGCCTAAAAATTCTCAGTAATGCCCCACCCACCAGCCACTCCCAGAGCAACACCCCCCAAAACACATGTGTCCCTCTTTGGCAATTTGAAATGTTGGGATGTATGCACCACACATGGTAATCTTAACTGTTTAAGGACCATAGGAATACCTGGGGACCTTCTGGATCTGCTCTGGAGACTCCAGTTTTCACAATAAATGTCCTGGTCACTGAGGACAGAAGATGATTCTGCTGTTTTCTCTTCAATAGTGCGATGTTCACTGTTCCACCCGTTCTGCTCACTCCTACCCTGTTCCTCCCATATCCCTATCTGTTTAAATACTAACTCCGCCTCTCAACCCCCAACTTAGTTAAGCCCTGCCTACATTATGACATAATAACATAATTTGGGCACTCATACCCCAGACCTGTGTGTTCCTCTCATCACTTCAGTTAAGCCCAGCCTACATTATGACACAAATAGCGTCATGTGGACACTCCTATTTAAAAAAAAATTAGAATTATGTGGAGGTAGAGAGTGTGCAAACCTGTAGAAAGCTGTAAAGCTGACAGCAGGAGAATCAAGTCAGCCGACTTGAAGCGGTTCTTCAGCACAGCCGAGATGCCAAAAACCTAAAAAGAACTACTTCATTGGAACAGTCTACAAACGGTTTGCAAGCACACGTTGTAGACCGTTCCAGTGAAGTATTTCTTTTTAGAGTTTGGTATCTCGGCTCTGCTGAAGAGCCGCCTGACGGTCCAAGGACCAGGATCTCCTGCTGTCAGCTAGATGCTGACGTCAGGGATGGGGAGGGAGCGGAGAACTTTAAAACGCTCTCTCTCTCAAACCATGAAGGTTTGAGAGATATGACTTGCACCGTGGATTTATGCTTTCCTCATTTACAAAACTATGTTACTATTTTAAAGAGATAGTAATAGTCTTTTTTATCTGTATTTTATTTTGTAGGCAATAAAAAAACATGAAGAACGATATAAGTCTTATCTCTAAAACCTTTATGGTTTGAGAGATATTCACAAGCAAAGTTTCCCCTCCCGCCCCTTTTACCTAGTGTAAGCCATCTCTTCTCAGATGTGGAATCCAGTCCATAGACCAGACAGATAACAGAAGGGGACACTCTTATTCCTGTGAAAACAATGAAAGCCCTGCCCCCCTTGACAAGTTTTTCAGGTTTTTCCCTTATCTTAATTGAAGATTGTCCCTCTCTGCAGTCTACCTGGACACCTCCCTTCTGCTCTGGCTGAGCAGTGTTACATCAGTAAAAGGGGCGGGAGGGGGATACTTTGTCATTGAATTACTCCTGAACTACAACTCTGACAGAATTGATATAACACTCTCCAAAGTCCAAATACTATGATGATTAATTAGAGCTGTTTTTATTATGAAACATTACTATCCCTTTAAGCTATTACTAACCCTTTAAATGGATAGTAACACTTAAAATGTGAAAATATATATGTTGTAGGGTTTATCCTCCTGAGTAACACAAGGGTTCTCCCACTGCTGAGAGATGTTTTCTTCAAAAGTTATTGAAGCTGAAACTTTAATTTTTAAGGTGCAATGGCCTAAATTTTTACAATGGAGCTGTTGCCACCCTATCCAATAGACAGCTCTGGTCAGTTGACCATGAATCTCCATAGGATGGTGTAGCAACAGTGCCCCTGGAAAGTTTCAGGCCACTGTGATACTGCACCTCAGAAATTCAAGTCTGAGCTGCAATAACTTTTGAATAAAACATCAGCAGTGGGAGTTCCTTTCTTTTACTCTACAACCCTACAGAATATATATTTTTTACATATTAAGTTTTACTATCTCTAATTAATCTATAACATGCTATAATTTGGAGAACTCACTGTTGAACACAAACAAGACAAACAGGACTACTTCCTCTGCCTTTCTGGTAGAAACTGAACCAATGTAGAAAGTAAAAAGGCAGTCAATGGGTGCAGATCATGTAGTAGGTACTACTGGACTCTACTCACCCTGAGACTTTGGCCTTTCACCTTGAGATCCTGAGAGTTAGGTCAAAGCCCTGAAAGATCCCAGGTATGATTATTTCTATACGGAGCATATCCTGTTTCAGGGGGGTTGATAGATTCCAAAAGACCTGAGGCTTGGGCCTACCTAATACATTAGTAGCCTCAAACCATTGACATTAGAAAGATCAGCAAGGTATCATGCCAAGGGATTATGTGAAACAATGAGTTGCATTCATACCCCTCTAGCATTCAGAGTGTTAAAGGAATACTAATATCCCCCCCACACACACACACACACTTGCCTTTCTATGGCAAAATAATCTCAATTTGCACATGAATTTTGCATTCTGCGAATTTTGTCCTTCAGTCTGTCCCAGATGTTGTGTCCGTTGCGGTGGACAATACAGTTGGAGCAGGATTACTAGACCTCAGACTCCAAATTCTGTTGTTTTGGTTTGTTTATTTGTACTTGTTTTTATACTGAAGCAGGCAGAACTCATGGCCTGCAGAAGATTAGCATGTTCTATGGGTAGAGTTTAACCCCTTGAGTGCCGGAGGGGTGTGGCACTCAAAGGTTTATGGTCCGATAAGAGCCATGCCCTCCTCCTCCATGGACATGACATCTAGGACGGCCTGAAGTTGCTATCTCTTTAACAAAGGTGCAAGGGAAAAATTATTAGGGGATATTAGGGTTTTCTGACCCTAGTGAGGAATGAGAAGGGATAATATTAGGCTGTATTAGTGTTCTTTCAACCTTCGGAATGTAGTTAACCTTTTACAATTCATTGCTCATCCTTCTGGGGCTTTGTGCACTCTCATTAGTAATACTAGGTTTGAGCAAAGACGAAGTTTGTCCCTGCTGAGACCCCGTATGACCAGCTGTTGATTATTCTGACAGAAGAAGAAGAAGCCTTCAGAGATGCTCAATTAGGCTCATGAGCTAGTAAATACATGCAAGAAGCTCACTGGGACTATGTCCTCACTCCCAGGGTGCAATCTCTTTCAGCTCAACAGTGCCGTACACAGAGAGGAAATCTTCTAAAGCATATCATACAGGTCCTACCAAATGACAGTCCAGCCATGAAATGCCAGACAATTCCACTCTGAACAAGGGAAACATCTAACCCCGGACATATGTTTCGGCCTTTTTGGTCCTTGTCTGTGAGGTGCGGCTGATCCCTCTAGGCACTGTGAGCAAGGGGTCCACGTCTGGATTCCCCCCATTACTCTTAGGGTGACCAACCCCAAAAGCAATTTGCATATATAGAAAGAAAAGTCAGAGATGCTCAGCTAGGCTCATGAGCTAGCAAATACATGCAAGAAGTTCACTGGGACTATGTCCTTGCACCCAGGGTGCAATCTCTTTTAGCTCACTAGTGTCATACACAGAGAAGAAATCTTCTGAAGCATATCATACTGGTCCTGCCAAATGACAGTCCAGCCACGAAATGCCAGAGACAGTCCCAGTGAGCTTTTGCATACCCTTGCAAATTTAGGAATCAGCAAGAGAGTCGATGAGCAACTTGGTTAATACTAACTTTTGAAAGGTGAGAATAGCATAGTGTTAGGCTGGGTAACATGCCCTCTCGATTTAGAGGTTTTAGTGTGACATAATTCAGACACTCAACATGTCCACTGCCAGCAGCCATGATCCCTCCTTCGGAAAGTATTTTAGGTGAATGGTGGGCATGTTAAGGCTTTACAGAGAGGGTCTGTATTAAGGGGTGATACATGTGAGATAAATGCTAAGCTTCCTGTAATTCTGTTGACCCTGTGAGGTAACATGACTCGAACTTTAGAGATCTTAGAGTAAATATGACACAGTAATTGGAGAGTTTATCACAGTGGAGATGTTATTTCCTCTTTATCATATAATGGAATTCCAACAAGTGTAAAGATAGGCAATACCAACAGCAATAAAGTTGATCTTGAATTTATCATGAATTACTTATACAGCATTCAGCTATCTATCTATCTATCTATCTATCTATCTATCTATCTATCTATCTATCTTTTTTTTTTTGCATCTTAATAAAGTCTCATATTTCTTACAAATTTCTTCTCCTCTCCTTTCTTGTTGAGCACCCTCATACATTTGTTCTCTTATCTCCCACTACACCCATCACACCATCACTTACATTCTTCTCAAGGGTTCTTTCTATCCTCTACACAGGGGCGGACTGACCATAAGGATATTCGGTCACGGACCGAGGGCCCGGAACCGAAGGAGGCCTGCCACCGCTTCCAGCAATTATAATTTTAATATATTGTGCATTGGTGGCAGCCTAATGTGTTGTAAGACACACCGACAGCAACAACAAGTTTGGGTGCAGTAGCCAAGCAGGCAGGGCACCGCTCTTTCCTCCTCCATGCTGAGGTAATGGATCAGCAGCACACCTCAGATAACATTCGCAAAGCACTGCAGAACATGGTGGCACAGTGGCTACGGGAGCAGGCAGGCACACAGGTGCAAATGGGGTTTGTGGTTACCAGGGGTGGATTGTGGTGCAGTACCAGCCTGGGGGATTTTTTTTATTTAACTGGCCCACTGGGGGGGTAAGGGTTACACAGTGCATTGCTCAGCAATGAGCTGTGCATCCCTCTGGCACTCAGAGAGTTAAATACAACTGTTTTTCCCACACCCTGTCCTCCTGCTCCAGCCTATTACTCCCCCCCCCAGACACACACACACATACAACTTTTCTAAAGAGGCATAAATGCTGATCTGTTGACCCCTTAACCTACTGTATGCAATAAATTATCAGTTATAAACCCCTTGTATGCCAGAGAGGTGTACAGAATTGTGTTCTGCCATTAACCTACTGAATGTCTCATAGGTGCACAACACATTGCACAGGAATGTGTACCTCAATGATTAACCCTTTGTGTGCTAAAAAGGCATAAGTCATCATTAACTAACACCTTTATTCACCTTTGTGGTACAAAAGGGGTCAGTTACTGATGAATTATGCCTCTCTAGCATGCAATGGGTTAATCAGTGAGGTACTGCACATATGAGAAATCCAATGGGTTAATAACAGAATATTGCTGTAATCCTCTCTGGAATGCAAAGGGTTAATAACTGATGATTTATACTTCCCTAAAGCATACAGGGGGTTAAAGGGGTTCAAAGGGTTAAAACATGATGAACTAGCCTCTCTATCAATGTGTACAGTTAGTTAGGAAGAATTAAAGCATACCAGTTTAAACTGCTAGGCATTTGGGACTCAGAAGCTCTGCTTGCTAACCATGCACTGCACAGGACACACGCAGGCACAGGATGGCCAGCTAAATCAGCCTTGGGGGTGGGACAATTACAGAGCACAGGACCCGGTCTCTTCTCTTCACTACTGCACCGCTCGGGTGAGTGACTTGTCTCTCACATCTGCACAGCTGTGGACTGGAGAGGTGAGATCATATGACCTCCCTACCGGACCATGACTGGGCGGCCCACCTGGGGATGCCCGATCCCCCAATAGGACAATCCGCCCCTGGTGGTTACTGATGATGCAGCTAACATGATCAAGGCTCTCCGGGATGGCAGATTTGTGGGTGTGCGCTGCTCAGCGCATGTCCTGAATCTAGTAGTGAAGGCTGTTCTCGAGGATGGCAGTAACACTGAAAGGTTGCCAGCACCTCTGGAGTCATGAAATTGCTGGCCACTTCCATCGGAGGGTCAAAGATAGCCAGCTCCTCAAGGAGGAACAGGTAAAGGCAGACCTCCCAGAGCACCGCCTAAAACAAGATGTTGGGACTAGGTGGAACTCCACCTTAGATATGCTAGAGCGTATCCTGGAGCAGAAAAAGGCAATTCACGCAATGTCATGTCACCATTTCATTGGCAGTAACAGAACACTGGGCAGGGCTGCCTGGGCCCTGATGGAACAGGTAGTGACAGTTATTACGCCTTTCCATGCTTTGACAGAAATTTTGAGAAAAGAGAACGCTAGCCTGGCAGAAGTTATTCCCCTCTTCATGCACCTCTCCTTAAAATTGGTCGATTTCCTTGCCCATAGGGAATGCGTGCCTGGTGCTGATGGTAATATACTTCCTGATGTAACTGCCCTTCTAACGAGGGTGAAAAAGGAACTGACTTGGTGCATGGAAGAGTACATGGACAATTGTCCTGAGTTAATGCTTGCCACAATGTGCGATCCACGAGTCAAAGGCAAGATGGCACGTACTTCCAATTCACTCACTGCCTGGAGGGAACAATTGATAGAAAGGGTGCGTGAGAGGCAAAGGAAAAACAGGATGCAGTCACACGAGGCGGGAGAAGATTCCGCAGATGAGCTGGAGGAGTGTGGTGGTCTTCCAGGACCTATCAGTAGCAGTGCCAGTAGCACGTCATTTTCTTCCAGTGGAGCAGCTGCTGCTTTTTGTGGTGAAGCAATGGACAGATTATGCTTCGGGCAAAACAAACAGTTCCAAATCAGTAGAAAAAGTGCTGAGTTTGAGGTTAAGGCTTACCTTGCGGAACCTTCTTTGTCTCCAAGTACAGATCCCTTGACTTTCAGGGACAACAAGAGGGCTGTGTGGCCTACTTTGTCCCTAATAGCCCAGGAGTTGCTTTCTTGCCCCCCAGCCATTGTCCAGAGTGAGCGGGTATTTTCTGTTACTGGAAATATACTTAGCCCCCAGTGCTCTCAATTGGCCCCCCAGCTTATGGAACAAATGACTTTTTTAAAAGTCAACCTGCCAAAGCTGGGTTTCCCTGCTCTCAGGTTCAGTGCAGATTAGAAGAAAAAATGTACCATAGTAACATAATATGCTGAGCGCTCCAGCTTACCCAGCTCTAGGACAGTGGTTGGTTGGGCAGAGGACACCCCCCTGACCTGGTGGGACTCAGGGGGGAATTTAAAGTCTACATTGTTGTCCCACTATACAGGTTGTTCAGTCTGGCTCTGCGGTATCTATTTACTGAGTCCTGCCTGCTCCAGTGTTCTGCGGTTTTCTGCTGGCTACATCTCCAGTGTTGCTTTCATCCTGAATCTGCCTCTCACCAGTCGTCCTCAGTCACTGCTGTATCCATGTATTTACTGAGTCCTGCCTGCTCCAGTGTTCTGCAGTTTGCTGCTGGCTACATCTCCGGTGTTGCTGTCATCCTGAGTCTGCCTCACACCAGTCATCCTCAGTCACTGCTGTATCCATCTAATGACTGAGTCCTGCCTGCTCCAGTGTTCTGCATTCCTGGCTACATCTCCAGTGTTGCTGTCATCCTGAGTCTGCCTTGCGCCAGTCATCCTCAGTTGCTGTATCCATGCATTTACTGAGTCCTGCCTGCTCCAGTGTTCTGCAGTTTTCTCCTGGCTACATCTCCAGTGTTGCTGTCATCCTGAGTCTGCCTCGCACCAGTCATCCTCAGTTTTGTAGTCAAACTCTAATCTAAGAAATGTCATATGTCTATGGATCCTGCCTGCTCCAGGCTTCCTCAGTTTTGTAGTTTAACTCTAATCTAAGAAAAGTCGTATATCTAATACCTACTGAGTCCTGCCTACTCCAGTCATCCTCAATCTTTCATCTTCCTTCGAATAGCTACATCCATGCTTCATCTACATTACCACAAGGCTAAAGCTCCACCTTACCCTGTTCCACCATCTTCATTTAGACCCTGGAAAAGGTTCCACTTATTTCTATTTATCTAAATTAGATTGTATTGTATTTTTAAAAGCATGGTGAATTCGTCCGAAAGATTCAGATCCAATCCGAATTTCGTCTGAGTTGAACAGGTCCGGTCCGATTTTCGGATCAAACGAAAAAAAAAAAATTTGTCCAAAATCGAATTTTACCAAATTTTTTCACCGTGCACAAGTCTAATGGTTCCCATGATGCAGAGCCACATGATAGATTCACATGTGTCCTTTTTTTAAAGGGATAGTAATAATTCTATTAAAGTTTAGCTCCAGGTCTTCTTTATATTTTTTAAGACGTAGAGCTATATTTAATTACTTACATTGTTGTTGTTTAAATGCTATTCAAGCCGAAAGGATCCCCCACCTGCCCCTTCTGGCCTCCTCCCCTTAGATCTGTAATTCGGTCGTGGGACCGGACGGATGCAGTGAGGGACAATCCTCAGTAAGTATAAGGAAAACCCTGCCCCATCTTGATGAAGGAGGGCAGGATTTTCCTTCTGCTTACTGAAGATTGTCCGTCCCCACTCTCATCCGGACCAGACTGAGAGGCAGCGTGACACAGGGAAAGGGGAGGGAGGGGATCCTTTCAGACTGACTAGTGTTTGAACGACAACACAGTAAGTAATTAAATATAGAGCTACATGTTAAAAAAATATATAAAGAAGTCTCAGAGCTAAACTTTAATAGAGGTATTACTATCCCTTTAAGAAGGAATGACCTGGCAGTCCTAGACATCTCTATTCCTTCTACTGTGTTCTTCAATGTCCAACCACTTGCTGCCATCAATCACCATCATTCCCAACCTTCAAATAACTTCACATGTGGGGAGAATTCCAACAAAATGCCCCAACCTTAACCTCTGCACAACTACCTTTTTCCTGCTTGGCAAGTGACCACTTAAACAGAAAGGCTAATGAAATAGGGATTGTAAACCAACTGCATCAGATTGGAGACATAAAAAAAACCCTTTGATTTAAGTTGGACGTTTAACCCCTTGAAAGCTATGCATTCCTTCAAAATGCATAGGAGACCTCTTTGACATTCAAGAGGTTAAAAGTAAGTAAGGTGTTTGAAAACTTCACTCAAAAGTGCCTTTGTGTTATTTTAGCCAAAAGACCAGCAGATAGTCAAGACATTTTGATACTTTTAATTCAGAAAATGAAATTAACATTTCTTTCAGTGCCTTTTCATATGCTAATTACCCTATTGCTGCACTGATACCTCCATTAGCATAAATCAGCATATGGTGGAGCACTCAGAGAGCTCACTATACAAAAGTAAAAGTATTAATATCTCTTACACAGTGTATCTGCTGGTCTTTGCCTTTGTCTAGCATGATATATAGGCAGTTTTAATGGTATTTTCACATATGAAAACTTCAATTTAATGTGACAGATGCACTTTAAAACAATAAAAATGTGGGTAATTTTAATGTGTCCCCTGTGGTGCTGTTGGTTTGCTCCATAATTGCTCCAGTTGTTGTCATTAAATCAGCTTTCTTGGTAACAACTGTGCCTGCTGATCGGGCAGCTACAAACTGCACAGCAGACTGTCCCATAAGCTCTTGAGTGCACTTGGCTGCAGATTGGCAGAGAATTCTGTTGTGCCTGGGGCTCTAGCTTCTGCCACAGTCAATAGGTGCAATGAGAAATGATTACAGGGTACACGCTTAGTTTGCTGCCTGGAATGGGGAATGCAGGTCCTCTCTGCCCCATCCCCTTCCCCGCTATTCACACACACACCCTAATCCCACAGCATACCTATGTCATCTCACATATTCCCATGATACCATGTATGAGCACACCTACTGCCTAGGGGCTTCTCAAGCATAGAGATTTTTGTGGAACCCTTTAGCTTCAAATTAAAGCGGAACTAACACCGCTAAGAAACTTTGTTTATAATAATTCCCAATCTGGCAACTAGCTGCTTAGTAGCGCTAGTCGCCAGAATTATTACCTCTTTTTGGAGAAATATGCAGTCATCCTCGGCTGACAGGCAGGACGGAGCGCGGACATCTTGCCCTAGTGACGCCTGCGCTGTCAGTCCCAGATGGCTGTAGGAGGCGTTGCTAGGAGCCATTCGGCTCCGGAAGGGACTGACAGCGCAGGCGCGCGGACGTCACTAGGGCAAGATGTCAGCGCTCCGTCCTGCCTGTCAGCCGAGGATAACTGCATATTTCTCCATAAAGAGGTAATAATTCACTACTAAGCAGCTAGACGCCAGATAGGGAATTATTACGAAGTTTCTTAGCGGTGTTAGTTCCGCTTTAAATCCCAGTGGAACACTATGAATCAAATCATTTAACCCTGCTGTATCCGGACCATGGCCCTTGGACATGGTCCATCCAACCTTTCCTCAGTCTTAAATGAAATTATTTTTTTTTCAAAACAATATCCTGAGTTGATCTTTGAAACTGAATCCAATCCAGTGACATAACACTATTTTTTTTAGGCCCCCTAGCACAAATATTTCCCCCAAGGAGTAACTGGAACCTACAGTACCCCCAGGGCAGATGCTGCTCCTTTGGATGCTGGATCTGGTACAAGTGCATTCCTGCGTACCCTGTAGTTATACCCCTGGACAGACCTATGTCCATTTCTGTAGCGAAATGCCATGCTGCTTGACCTGCCTAGCTATGAATTACCCAATAGAAGTTCTCATTTTGTGCCCACGATAATGATTATCTTTAAAGTTATTACATTTTATAGTAGTATGTGACCCTCTGTTCATTTTCTTTTCTTAATCCCCCCCATCAAGAAAAACATTTGGATACCCCTGCTTTAACCCCTTGAATGCTGGATAGGTCTCTAATTTATTGCGTTGGAGACCTCTCTGTTTTCCAAGTGGTTGACTTACTATCAGAACTAAATCTATATCAATGCTATTTACTATGGGTAAATCATAACTCCCAACATTTCAAACAGTGTAAAAAGAATACATTTGCTTTAGGTGGGGGTTGCTGGAGGATGGATGGGGGGTTGGGTATTACAGAACATTTTTAGATTATTCATGACCTAGTGACACCTCTTTGTGTAACTGTAAATGATCAAAGTATTTTATTTACACAGTCTAATTTATACATACACATACTGAAATTTAAAGCAGAACTATCATGTACATATATTTGGCCCCCAATTAATAGTTAGTATACTGGTGGTAATCATGGAAATAGTGTTATAATGTTTGTTAAGTGCCAGTATTATTTGCAATCATAAGTTCTTATATGACTCGCATCAAAATGACTTTGCAGACATCTTTGCGAAGTGGGATCTGTGCGCCTGGGCTGTCAATCTCTGTCTCCTCACTGATAGGTTATATGCCAAAGTGGGAGTTGCATTGTACTGTACGATACAGACAGGGACGGACAGCGCAGATGCACAGATTCCACTTTGCCAAGATGTCTGCACTGTCGTGTTGATGTGAGTCCCATACGAATTTATGGTTGCAAATAATTGTAGCACTTATCAAATGTTATAACACTATTTCCATGTTTACCGCTATACTAACAATTAATTGGGGCTCAATTATATCTACATGAAAGTTCCACTTTAAACAAACATTAAAGGGATAGTAATACTGAAATGTAAAAAAAATATGTTGTAGGGTTTATCCCCCTGAGTAAAACAAGAGTACTCCCACTGCTCAAAGGTATTTTATTCAAAAATTATTAATTTTCAAAGTTGAATTTTTTAGGTGCAATATCACAGTGGCCTGAAATTGTACAGTGGCGCTGTTGCTACACGATCCTATGGACAGCTCTGGTCCCGGGACCATAAATCTCCATAGGATGGTGTAGCAACAGCGCCACTGTACAATTTCAGGCCACTGAGATATTGCACCTAAAAAATTCAACTTTGAAAATTAATAACTTTTGAATGAAACACCTTTCAGCAGTGGGAGTACTCTTGTTTTACTCAGGGGGATAAACCTTACAACATATTTTTTTTTACATTTCAAGTATTACTATCCCTTTAATGTGAGTTTTATTGATATGGTGCAGGGTGATATACTTATATACACACCACAAAGTGTGATCTCCTAAACAGAGGGACACCAGGGTGGGAAAGAGGGACAATGGGAATTGTGCCTCAGTGAGGGATTGTCCTGACTAAAGAGGTACAGTTTAGAGGTATGGAGCCGTAATATCTTTTAAAGAGGGACACTTGGGAGGTATGGAGCCCTAATCTGTATATTTAAAAGGAGAAGCTTGACAGACAGCCAAGATTCTCCGCAACTGAACACACCCCAGGGCAGACAAACACGCCCACGGGCAGCAGTAAGGACGAGACATTCATGTCTTCTCCATACTGCTTTACTGCGGAGATACACAGGAGCGTGATTTTCACAGGACCCCTGCTACTGCTGATAAAATTACTGCAAGGAGTTGGCCCACCCCCAGCATCCAGCTGAACATACTCACAAACATGGCTGCCACTCACTCCTACATGCTGGAACACAAGGAACATTTAAAGGGATAGTAATACTTAAAATGTAAAATGTAAAATGTAAAACAAGAGTACTCCCACTGCTGAAAGGTGTTTCATTCAAAAGTTATTAATTTTCAAAGTTGAATTTTTTAGGTGCAATATCACAGTGGCCTGAAATTGTACAGTGGTGCTGTTGCTACACCATCCTACGGAGATTTATGGTCCCGGGACCAGAGCTGTCCATAGGATTGTGTAGCATCAGCGCCACTGTACAATTTCAGGCCACTGTGATATTGCACCTAAAAAATTCAACTCTGAAAATTAATAACTTTTGAATGAAACACCTTTCAGCAGTGGGAGTACTCTTGTTTTACTCAGGGGGATAAACCCTACAACATATTTTTTTTTACATTTTAAGTATCACTATCCCTTTAATTGACCGGTGCCTGCCCCTACACTCCCTCAACAGCGCCTGCTTCACCTTGACTGACACGAGGGAGGGAACACATCTGCTGATCGCAATGTTGCTGAGAGCTGCTCCGGTCTCTTTGTCCCCTTCTCTGTGTGCAGAATGACAGGGTGGAGTAAAGCACACAGAGAAGGGGAGAGAGAGATTGGAGCAGCTCTCAGCAACACTGGGATGAGGGTAAGGCAAATGTGATATTGTGGCATGTTATTAATGATATATTGCTCCACTGTGCAAGTCAGCTACAGAACATGAAAGTTAGAATAGTGGTGTGGTTGTCAGGTCCGCTTCTCAGTTGATTCCTTCCTGCTTCTGAGTTGCGATATGAGTGTGTGTGTGTGTATAGCATATGCATTCCCTCCTCCATGTCAGTACAGATGAGGCAGAGGCTGTTGAGGGAGTGTAGGGGCAGGCACCAGACAATTAAATGTACCTTGTATTCCAGCTTGTAGGAGTGAGTGGCAGACATGTTTGTCAGTGTGTTCAGCCAGATGCTGGGGGTGGGCCAACTCTTTGCAGTGATTTTCACAGGAGCAGTAGGAGCAGAAGGCCCCTGCTATTTCTGTGAAAGCCACGCCCCTGTGTATCTCCCCAGTAAGGCAGTATGAGGAAGATGTGTAAGCAGGGCCAACGGCACCTATACTACTTGTTGTGTAGTATATAAACCATTTGAGTGGAGTCATGCAAGTAATTTATTGCTATTGATGACCCAACAATGGACAAAATTCCTTTGGCTATACAGTGTCCTGTTAATTCTATATGGAGATATAAAGTGTAAGGACAGTCATTTACAGTTTGTAATTTGTTCCTGTGTGTCTTGTAACATTCAGCCAGAAATGCATTATTGTTAGGTAGATATATAGACAGAAAAACCAAACAGATCATTCTAGTATATAAATACATCAATAAGATAATTTGGTTTTTGAAAACACCTTTATTATCAATGTTCAGTCCTAGATATTGAAAGGGCATTTAAGCATATCTTGACATATCTGTATAGCTGGCTATGATTAGAGTTCATTTTATTACATCCTATATAATAATTTGCTAGGATGTTTGTCAGAAGCCGTCATGCGCAATAGAGACTGCCTGCGCCGTGGCTGATAAGGAGCGGGGAGCTCCAAATTTAGACCGTAGTCCTCTCTGCTCACCTTACTGGGACCACTTGCTGTCCCAGGAAGGTGTGCAGAGAGGACTACAGTCTGAATTGGGAGACCCCCGCTCCGTATCAGCCGGGGCGCATGCAGTTTCTATTGCTCATGACTGTAGCACGACCAGTCACAACAGACGATCTGGCCACCAGCCGAGGTTGCTGGGTGGCACTGTGGCCCGTGTACACGGGCTTTTCAACTAGTTTTAAATAAAAATGCAGGTGCTGTATGCTGGATTTGGATTTTTAATCTGAGTGTAATTAGTTTTTTATGAATTAAACAGCTTCTATTTTTTCATTGCTTTCAAGATTAAGTTCTTCAGTGGCTTATTTGTTTACATATCTTTACTGAGAACTGAGAACAAAAATCCTGAGTTTTTTGTTTAGATATCTTACCACCATATCCCCACAACCAAAATAATGAAAATGCATTCCAAATGTGCAGATGTAATATAATATTTCTGTACTGTGAAATATTATTTTATCCTATTGCATATAAGGAACACACACATTGTATCACGGTGCCCGTGCTTTGCTGCCTTTCTTGTCAGTTACCTGAATGGCTCTCCATTGGCTGTCTGCTATCAACCCGCCCAGTATTGCCTATTTAGACCAGGCTTGGGAACCCGTTGGATGCCCTTTCGTGGTGTCTCTATGTCGCCTGCACCTGCACTGTGTTCCTGAGCTTCCTGGGCCATCTACTATCTATGCTCTCCAGTGATCGCCTGAGTTCCTGTCTGACAGCTTCCTCGGTTCCAGCTTCTGTTCCTGATCCGGTTGGGGTTGCTGTTCCTGCTGCCGTTCCTGCTCCGGTTGTTGGCCATTCATGCTCCTGCTCCCTGTCCTGTACCGGCGGTGTTCCTGCTCCTGGATGCCTGCAGAGTGTCTACTTCCTCCAGCCGCCTTTGGCGACATTTTCATTCACTTTGTTTGTTACTCCAGTACGCGGGTACTGGTTTGCTCCATATTAACCGGCTGCTTGCTGCGTTCCTCACAGCACCGGTAGAGATTGTGTTACTCCAGTACCCGGGTACTGGTTCGCTCCATGTTAACTGGCTGCTTGCTGCGTCCTACACAGCACCGATAGAGATTGTGTTACTCCAGTACGCTGGTACTGGTTCACTCCATGTTAACCGGCTGCTTGCTGCATTCCTCACAGCACCGGTAGAGATTGTGTTACTCCAGTACACGGGTACTGGTTCGCTCCATGTTAACCGGCTGCTAGCTGCGTTCCTTACAGCACCGGCAGAGATTGTGTTACTCCAGTACGCGGGCACTGGTTCGCTCCATGTTAACCGGCTGCTTGCTGCATTCCTCACAGCACCGGTAGAGATTGTGTTACTCCAGTACACGGGTACTGGTTCGCTCCATGTTAACCGGCTGCTAGCTGCGTTCCTTACAGCACCGGCAGAGATTGTGTTACTCCAGTGCGCGGGTACTGGTTCGCTCCATGTTAACCGGCTGCTAGCTACGTTCCTTATAGCACTGGTAGAGATTGTGTAACTCCAGTAAGCGGGTACTGGTTCGCTCCATGTTAACCGGCTGCTTGCTGCGTTCCTTACAGCACCGGTAGAGATTGTGTTACTCCAGTACACGGGTACTGGTTCGCTCCATGTTAACCGGCTGCTAGCTGCGTTCCTTACAGCACCGGCAGAGATTGTGTTACTCCAGTGCACGGGTACTGGTTCGCTCCATGTTAACCGGCTGCTTGCTGCGTTCCTTACAGCACTGGTAGAGATTGTGTAACTCCAGTACGCGGGTACTGGTTCGCTCCATTATTCCGTTGGGTGTTCTCTACATCTTGACAACCCAACTGATCTCTGTCTGTCCATCATAGGCGACCGGCTAGTTACACCTTTATGCCAGTCGCTGAGGCCATCCCTGTCTGTATTCTAGTACTTGCTGCCTCCAGGCTGCCTTGCCCGGTATATTGGTAAGGCCGGTAGAACCTATTCCATCTTGTGCCAGTCTAAGGTTGCCTTACCCGGTATTGGCAAGGCCGATAGAGCCTCATTACTCGTTGAGCCAATCTCTAGGCTGCCTTGCTCGGTATATTGGCAAGGCCGGTAGACCCTCATACCTCATTGTACCTGTCTCAAGGCTGCCTTGCTCGGTATATTGGCAAGGCCGGTAGAGCCTCATTCCCTCGTGTTACCAGCCTCAAGGCTGCCTTGCCCGGTATATTGGCAAGGCTGGTAGAGCCTCCTTGTCCTCGGTTGCCAGCCTTCCAGGCTGCCTTGCCCGGTATATTGGTAAGGCCGGTAGAACCTATTCCATCTTGTGCCAGTCTAAGGTTGCCTTACTCGGTATTGGCAAGGCCAGTAGAGCCTGTCTTACATTCTGTATACCACTACTCACCATGACTATGTATTAAAGATATATGTTGCATGTGTATGTTAACCCACGAGGGTTCCCTTTAAACTTTTCAATAAAGTTGTGTTTTTATCTTAACTCTGTGTCTGAGAGTCATAACAAACCGTGACACATTGACACTAATACACATATTGGGAACACACACATTGACACATACACATATAGAGAACACACACACATTGACACTTATACATGTATACTGAAAACACACATTGACACTTACACACATACAGGAGTGGGGCATAAAGGGGCGGGACACCATGTGCAGAACCAAGGGGTGGCAAAATTAGGTTTTGCCTAGGGTGGAAACAAATCCTTGCACCAGCACTGGTTGTATGTCTTCTCCTTACTGCCGCCCTTGAGTGTGTGTGTGTCCGCCACTGGGTGTGTTCAGTGCTGGAGAAGCTTGTCTGCCTGCCAAGCTTCACCTTTTAGTAATATAGATTACCTGGCAGGCAGAATAGTACAGAACAGAGCAGCAGATCAGTGCACCATTACATAAGACCAGCAATGCAATATACTATTGCAGTACATCAAACCAGTAAGACAATAAATTATTACATGAAACCAGCAAAACAATACCTTATTACATGAGACTAGCAGAGCAATACGTATATTACATGAGACCAGCTAGACAACAAATTATTACATTAGACCAGCAAAGCAATACATGATACCATCAAGGCAATACATTTTTACAAGAGACAATCTAGGTGATACGCTATTACATGAAGCTAGCAAGGCAATACATTATCATGAGACCAGAAATGGTAATACACCATTATGAGACTGCAAGACAGAACAATATTATGTGAGATTAGTGTCAGGCACACAGCGGGTAGGGAACCGTGTGTGTGCCGGCTCTGGTACAGATGCTTGTGTGCGTAGCTGGACTGCGGAACTTTTGAGCAGTGACGGCGTGCCAGGCACTCCCTTGCTGCAGCCGAAGCTGGTTAGAGATGCTGGTGGAGAAACCAGATTGTTCCACCCCGGTTGGGCCAGGGTGCAACCAGGACGGGAGTACCTGGGAACCGTTGGAAACCAGGCCGGCAAGACAGACTGGATACAGATCTGAGAGGGATAGGCAATAGGAATGGTTCAGAGAAGCCAAGGGTCAAGCCAGGAGGTGAGGTCAGGCGGAGCCAAGGGTCAAACCAGGAGTGCAGATCAGGCGTAGTCAAGCGGAGCCAAGGGTCAAACCAGGAGTACAGATCAGGCGTAGTCAAGTGGAGCCAAGGGTCAAACCAGGAGTACAGATCAGGCGTAGTCAAGTGGAGCCAAGGGTCAAACCAGGAGTACAGATCAGGCGTAGTCAAGCGGAGTCACGGGTCAAACCAGGAGTACAGATCAGGCGTAGTCAAGCGGAGCCAAGGGTCAAACCAGGAATACAGATCAGGAACTGCAACAGCAGAAGCAAGCTTATGCTCAAAAGCCCAGAACAAAGCCTACAGTAAGTTCGTGGAACGGGCACCCTAAGCCTGGGGTAGCCCGTTTAAATACAGGAGGCAGCCAATGGAAGGAGCAGTGAGGGAGGCTCGCCTAGGAGCTGCTCAGGATTGGAGAGGCTGGAGGAATGGTGCACCGGTCCGGATGCATGCGCATCTGCCAGGCTGAAGGCAGAAGCGCGCTGCGCATGCGTGGCCCGACAGAGCTGCGGACCAGAACAACCGCCGCCGCGAGAGAGACGCGGCTGGGGAAACACAGGTAAGCGGTGACAATTAGCAAGGTGATACACTGTTACAGAATGAGGCGTCTTTATAATTTTCATTTTAGAAAATCAGTCCTATTATTACCATAGAATGCTGTAAAGTGTACAGCCTGGGAAGTCATAGAGTAAACTAAAGTAGGAAATCCAGTGATAGAAGAGGGGTTTGTATAAAGAAGACTGAAGGGCGAGTCAGGGACCCACAAGGCCAAGGGGCTTGAATGTCAGATTTATGGGAAGTAAAAAAAAAACATATAGCTATTATAGGTGTCACTAAATGAGGATCAGAGTGCTTCTGTCATTGGAACAGTAGAGGGCACTGCAAGGTTAGCTACAGGTGAAGCAAAACAAATGATTTAACCCCTTTCTGTGTGAAACATCTCCAGTGCATTGTGAAGCATTCAAGGGGTTAAACCTTTGGGTAACAGAAGGCTGCTTTACAATGCATTGAAAAGCATTAACCCTTTAAGTGCCAGGGAGGTATCCAACACAATGCTCCCTGGCAATTAAAGGGGTAAGGTAAAAAAAAGGGTTTTCTTTTATTTATTACTTCTTTAAGTTATTTGCTTTTTTTTGCTTGATTGGAGAGTTTCATTTTAGGTAATCATGTGACATATCCGTTTCCTCCTGATTAAAAAAAAATTCCGGGGATGCTTTTTGGTACAGTTATCCCCATAACTTCCTATGTCCCTCACCAACCCACAAGTATAGGTAAACACTTTTAGAGGGAAAAGCCAGTTGCGTTATAGAATTCCCTGGATGGGACTGCAAGGTACAGGAAGGGGAAGCATGTCATGGGGAGGGTTGATTTATACAGGAAGTGTGTGTGTGTGTGTGTGTGTGTGTGTGTGTGATAGCATACCTCCCAACATTTCAAATTGCCAAAGAGGGACACTTGTGTTTTAGGGGGAGTTGCTGGGAGCGTGGCTGGTGGGCGGGGCATTACCGAGAATTTTTATCCTATTTCATGACCTATTGACACCTCCTTGTGTAACCTAATAAATGACTTATAAAAAGACCAACATATTTTATTTACACAGACTAATTTATAAACACATATACGGAAGTTTAAACAAACAATAATGTGAGTTTTATTGCTGTAGAGCAATGTGATACACTTATATACACACACCACACAGTCTGATCTCCTAAAAAGGGGGACATCAGGGTGGGAAAGAGGGACAGAGGGATTTGGGTCTAAAAGAGGGACTGTCCCTCCTAAAGAGGGACACTTGGGAGGTATGTGATAGGGCGGAGCATAGGGTCAAGGGTTATAAAAGAGTTGGCAACAGGAAGTGAACTGCTGTTGTGGGGGAAGAGAAGACAAAGGAAGCATCCCTCCCTATTGTGGTGTGGCTGTGGTTGGTTGTGTGTCATGGCAGGGCGGATAGTCCTTACATGGTTTTCAGAGATTGCTAACTGGTGTGGTAAAGTTAGGGGATTTTATCCTCGGGCGGAAGCCCTTTGGGAGTTTGCCCCGGACTTAGGTCGTGGGAGGTGACGTTACCCATTGAAGCTAAAATGGATGGCCGATGGGGTAATTCCTTGGGAATCAGCTGTAAGTGCTGCTGAGTGGTGGAGTCAGCTGTAAGTGCTGACGAAGATTGGGGTCAGCTGTAGTATTGAAGAATGTGGTGATTCTAGCACAAGTCCGGGCAATCTGGCCATGCTTGGTTTCAAGGAAAGTGGATGGGCAAGTACTGTCAATTAATGATTGATTATTGATTAATGGTTATTTATTATTGTGGTTGAATAAGAACAATAATGGAATGTGATTGGAAGTAATTAAATAAAGCTATAGTCTGTTATCAACCCAAAATAGATGTGTCTGTGCTTATTCATGGATCATACCCTCTCCTTATGACATGCGTCATGGAATTCAGCTGCACACCACTCGGGGACCCCTGAATCCACTGGGCAATATAAATAAATAAATAAATGTCCCATGGTCCTTAAAGGAGCAGTAAACTTTTTTTTATGAAAAATATATATTGTAGGGATTTTCCTATTGAGTAAAATAAGGGTACTCCCACTGCAGAGAGATTTATATTTCCAGAGTTATTACAGTTTAAACCCATGTTTTTTTACATTAGCAGTGCCCTCTAGTGGTCAAATTCTAATTAGATTTCCTGTTAGATTCTAATGGAAAGGAAAGTCAGAAAAGTCAGTGATATACAGTTCTCCATAGAATGTGATAGAAACTGCTGAGTCACTTCCTGTCAGTTAAAACTATCAGGAAGTAAACACAGTAAATTCACATCTTGATAATTTAAACTGCTATAATTTTTGAATAAAGCATCTGACAGCAGTGAGAGTGCCCTTGTTTTATTCAGCAGGAAAAGCTCTATAAAATATGTGTTTTCATAAAAAAAAGTTTACTGGTCCTTTAACTGCTGGTCATGCGTTGAGCGGCTGGTCGTTAAGGAATTTCTCCATAGACTTCAATGGGAATACATAAAAATCAGTGGGGTTCCTACTTTAACTCTTGCCAAAACCAGAGATATGATGCTTTTGTGCTAAATGCAACTGGATACATCACATTTGTGGTGGTCACTTTCTAAATGTATAATTCTTTTCAATGGGAAAATTAATGTATGCCCTACAGACTTGTTTTAAGCATCTAATGTTTTATGGATCTCTTTAGTATTCAAAGGCTTAAAAGCCCCATTTATATCAGCGGGCAGCTGCACAACCCACCAATTAGAATGAGTGGTCTGGTGACAGATGTGTGCTTAACCAATAGGAGCAAACGGAATCTGTTTGAGTTTCAGATCCTCTGATACCCTGACAGTGTTGACAAAACCAGACTGGGGAGCCCAAAACTGGAAAGTCCTGGTCAAAACAGGACAGGTGGCAACCCTATGCAAACTGATCTAGGTATAAGTAAAAAAATAGTCACTATAAACTAAGAATTGCATGTAAGCTGGCACAGCTGCCGAACAGAAATGTACACCAGGGGTGTAGCCATGAAGTTAAACCCTTAAGGACCGGATACGTGCTATAACCATCACGCAGTTTATACCTTTAAAGGGGAACTATCAACCCAAATAAAGTTTCCTACCAACAATTAGCCATTTAGCGATTAGATTAACAATAGTAGCATTCGCCAGCATAATCACTGCGTTACTGTGTCGTCCTACTTATGCCGAGACTGACGACCAGGCAACAGCTCAGACATCTTTTTGCTTACAGACATCTCCGTGCCTGCGCTGTCAGTCCCGGTCTCCTCTAGGAGCGTTGCATGGTACTTTTAGGTACCAGAAAGGGACTGATGGCACAGGCGAGCAGATTCTTTTAAAGGGGATCTCTCACTCCTACAAAAGTCAGGCTTATTAGGTAGAGTATATATCGATAATGTTGAAAACTTTATTTATTTTTAAAAAATGCTATTTGGGTTAAAATTATTACTTATAGAGTGCCCTGCACCCTACTTCCGCATTCACTGGTCTTGCTGCAGATTGCCGCACTGCCTCTGCTCCCTTCCCATTACCCAGCCTCCTCCGATGATGTAGGCTTCTGTCTGTAAGCTGGAGCGATCTCATTGGCAGAGATCAATAACTAGCCAATGAGACCACTCCAGCTTACAGAAAGCCTTCGTCATTGGAGGAGGCTGGGTAGTGGTAAGGGAGCAGAGGCAGAGTGGCAAGAGCAGTGTATGTGGAAGTAGGGTGCAGAGCACTTTATAAGCAATAATTTTAGCCCAAATAGAATTGTTTTTTAATAAATAACATTTTCAAAATTATCGACATATACTCTACCTAATAAGCCTAACTTTTATAGGGGTTAGAGATCCCCTTTAAAGCACTGTTGTTTGGATGCCAGTCTCGGCAGAATTAGGATTTCTCGCTAATGCGGTAATTATGTTGGTGAATACTACTGTTGTCAAAAAAATAAAGTGTAATGGTGCTTGGGGATAGAGTAGAGAACATTAATAAAAAACTTTGTATATATATATATATATATATATATATATATATATATATAACCAGAATATACAAAAAGCTTTTAAAAGGAAAGAAAAAACAAAGATAGTCCTTATTATATATTCAGAACTATCTCAAATGTATAAATACATCAAATACATCGAATTATTTATATACATCGAGTAGACCTTGGATAATATACCTGGTGGAGTGATCTATATTGAGAGGCTCTTTTACTTTGGTTATCCGCTTAACATGTCACACTACTCCAACAGAAACTCTTAGAAGGCTTTGCGCCTCTGTTCTTTTGTTTGTTCTACAATACTACTGTTGTTAAGCTAATCACTAGATGGGTAATTGTTGGGGGAAACTTTATTTGGAGTGATAGCTCCCCTTTAAGGATCTGTGACGGCCATAGCATGTCATGTACTTATACTTACGGCACTCCTGCGGGCGCGCTGTAAGTAAAAACGGGGACTGAAATTGACCGTTTCAAGACTGGAACGGTCTCTCTCAGGCCCCAACGAGATGCACCGGTACGCACAACAGGTCACGTGTATTGGCACGTCAGCAAGGATGAAAGTGCTCCTTAAGGGCCGGCAACATCCCTGGACCACTGGTCGTTAAGAGGTTAAGGAGGGGCAATTCTGGAGCAAACCAACTGTACTTAGGGGGAAATCATTTCCCCAAATTCCTATTGGATTAACTTTTTGAGTGCCAGAGAGGTATCGAAAGCATTGCAAATCATCACGGGGACATTGTCAATTTATTTAAATGGGAATTTTAACACCCTTGAATGCTAGAGAGGTCTCCAACGCATTGAGTTTGAGACCTCTCTAGCATTCAAAGGGTTAAATCATCCATTTAAATAAACTGACAATGTCCCCGTGATGATTTGCAATGCTTTTGACTCAGTCATGCAGTTGGTCTGCTCCTTAATTATTTCAGTTCTTTGTGGTACATTCCCCCCCTTCCCCCGTATCCCGGGAATCGTTGTGGACTATTTAGACTTGGTTGGTATTTGGGGGCTTCCCTTCTAATAGCAAGAACTCTAAAATAAAGATGATCTCAGTTTAGGGTTTCTCTATCTAACATCCCAATTTTAGTAACTAGCATTGCCTAAAGCTGTCAGTAGCACACGTTGCCTGGTAGGACTCACAGAGAAGCAGTAGAAGGTTCCCGGCGCCCTGACTCTGTTTGTTTGTTTGACGTTGCTGGGCTAGGTATCATGAGTCGCTGGGATCAGGGCCAACCTGGTACATGTAGCAGAAAGCGAGAGGGGGTGTAGAGGGAGAGACATCTGGAAACAATGTCTGTATATGGAGAGGGAACAAGGAAAATGCACCAGGGGAAGGTAAAAAAAGCAGATCAAGTGAGAGAAGACAGATAATAGGAAGAAAGAGAGAGAGAGAGAGACACAGATCAAACACAAGTATGGGGTGGGGGTTGTAAAGATGACAAGGAGGCATCTGAAGAACAAGAAAGGCAACATTTTCTTTTACTATAAACTTAACGCTTTAAAGTGATAGTAATGTTTCACAAAAAAAGCAGATCCGATTAATCTTCACAGTACTTTGGCCATGGAGAGTGTTATTTCAATACTGTCGCATTTGTCCCTTTTACCTAGTGTAACCCATCAATGGACAATCTTCTTACTGTGATCATAAGGAAAACTCTGCCCCCTTGACAGTTTTTTCAGGTTTTTCCTTATGATCACTGAAGATTGCCCCTCTCTGTTATCCATCCGGACAGTCTTGAGGTGAGCAGTGTTACATCAGTAAAAGGGGCAGGAGGGGGATACTTTATCATTCAATTACTCTTGAGCTACAACTCTGACAGTATTGATCTAACACTCTCCATGGCCCAAATACTATGAAGATTAATTGGAGCTGCTTTTTTTTTTGTGAAACATTACTATCCCTTTAAAAGAGAAGTAACACCTCTTAATAATAACCCCCACTATGGCTAGAAAAATGTTAATGGTCCCCATAAAATCTGCCCTTGTGCCTTTCTTTAATTGATAAAATTGTTAGTCCTGGATGTTAAAGCGGAACTTTCATCCACTATTAAGTTGCCCTGCAATAATTAAGCAGGTAGTGACTAGCTTTATAATATATGTGTTACCGCTGAAATGTAGCCGATTGTAAAGAAATCCTTTATTGTAGGAGACTGATGGCCAGGTTAGTGCAGTCTGAGCGCCTGCACCATCAATCCCTTCCTGTTACCTTGTGGCACACTGCAATGCTTCTCAATGGAGACCGGGACTGAACAGCGCAGGAGCACAGACAAGATGTCTGCACTGATGCCTGGCTTCTGGTCTCCTACAACGAAGGCTTTCTTTATAATGGGCTACTGTTCAGAGGTAACATATTTATTATAGCGCTAGTTGCTACCTGCTTAATTATTGAAGGGCGAATTTATAGCAGGTGAAAGTTCCACTTTAAGTCCACAGAGGTGGACATAATAGCTGCTAGCAGGACCACAGGACCCAAATGCTGCTCATTGCACATTGTAATCCTAGCCCTTTAAGGGCTGGGTGAGGGTGTGGGTGTGTGCAATGCATTGCAAACCTTCTGGTCCCTGAAGGATTAAGTAGGGTCATGCACTCTACCTGCTTCAATTTGAAAATAAAAAAGAACTGGCAGCAACTGTCATGTCCGCCTCTATGGATGTGATATCCACTGGTAGTCAAAGATCCACATACATGACAACCTAGTCTTGTCCCACTGGTAGTTACAGAACCACACATGCAGTATGGAGCCTTGTCCTACTGTCCACTGGTAGTGGCAGAGCCAGAAATATACTATCTGAAACCCATGCTTTGTTCCACTGTCCCACTGGAGGTAACAGAACCACATATTTACTTCCTGACACCACAGCCTTGTTCCCCTGTCCTACTGGTAGTTGCAGAACCACTCATACACTGTCTGACACCCCAGGCTTGTTCCACTGGCCATATAATTACACATACATAGCCTGACACCCCATCCTTTTACCACTAGAACTGTCAGGTGCCACAGCCTTGTCCCACTGTCCTACTAGTAGTCACAGAGCCACATATACACTCCCTGCCATCTCAGCCTTGTTCCAGTATCCACTAGTAGTCAGAGAACCATGTATACAGTACTGTACAAAATTTTTAAGCAGGTGTGAAAAAATGCTGTAAAGTAAGAATGCTTTCAAAAAAGACATGTTAATAGTTTATTTTTATCAATTAACAAAATTAATAGTGAGTGAACAGAAGAAAAATCTAAATAAAATCAATTTTTGGTGTCACCACCTTTTGCCTTCAAAACAGCATCAATTCTTCTAGATACACTTGCATTCAGTTTTTAAGGAACTCGGGAGGTAGGTTGTTTCAATCATCTTGGAGAACTAACCACAGTTTATGTGGATTTAGGCAGCCTCCGTTGCTTCTCTCTCTTCGTATAATCCCAGACAGACTCAATGATGTTGCGATCAGGGATCTGTGGGGGCCATATAATCACTTCCAGGACTCCTTGTTCTTCTTGATGCTGAAGATAGTTCTTAATGACTTTGGCTGAATGTTTGGGGTCATTGTCATGCTGCAGATTACATTTGGGGCCAATCAGATGCCTCCCTGACGGTATTGCATGAAGGATAAGTATCTGCCTGTACTTCTCAGCATTGAGGAGATTAATTCTGACCAAATCACCAACTCCATTAGCAGAAATGCAGCCCCAGACTTGCAAGGAACCTCCACCATGCTTCACTGTTGCCTGTAGACACTCATTCTTGTACTACTCTCCAGCCCTCAGTGAACAAACTGCATTCTGCTACAACCAAATATTTAACATTTTGACTCATCAGTGAAAAGCACCTGCTGCCATTTTTCTGCAGCCTTGTTCCTGTGTTTTCATGCATAGCTGAGTCGCTTGGCCTTGTTTCCACATTGGAGGTATGGCTTTTTTGGCTGCAAGTCTTCCATGAAGACCACTTCTGACCAAACTTCTCTGTACAGTAGATAGGTCTACCAGGGTCCCACTGTTTTCTGCCAATTCTGAGCTGATGGTACTACTGGACATCTTCCGATTGTGAAGGGAAGTAATCATGATGTGTCTTTCATATGCTGCACTAAGTTTCCTTGGCCGACCACTGCACCTACATTCCTCACTGTTGCCCGTTTCTTTGTGCTTCTTCAAAAGAGCTTGGACAGCACATCTGGAAACCCCTGTCTGCCTTGAAATTTCTGCCTGGGAGATACTTTGCTGATGCAGTATAACTACTTTGTGTCTTGTTGCTGTTCACAGTCTTGCCATGGTGTATGACTTTTGGCATTAAACTGTCTTCAGTGACCTCACCTTGTTAGCTGAGTTTGGCTGTTCCTCACCCAGTTTTATTCCTCCTACACAGCTGTTTATGTTTCAGTTAATGATTGTGTTTCAACCTATATATTAAATTGATTATCATTAGCACATGTTTGATATAATTGTTTAATCGTGCACCTGATTATATGCCTACAAAATCCCTGACTGTGCAAGTGTACCTAGAAGAATTGATGCTGTTTTGAAGGCAAAGGGTGGTCACGCCAAATATTGATTTGATTTAGATTTTTCTTCTGTTTATTCACTTTGCGTTTTATTAATTGATAAAAATTATTAACATGTCTATTTTTTAAAGCACACCTGCCTAAAACTTTTGCACAATACTGTACATTGTCTGACATCCCACCTTTGTTCCACTCTCCAAATATAAGTAAGGGAACCACACATACTGCCTGACCCCAGCCTTGATCTACTGCTCAGAAGAAGTAACAGACCCACGCATACACTGTGACACCACAGTCTTGTTCCACTGTCCAATTCAAGTAACAGAATCGTACATACACTGTCTGATACCATCCTTGATCCACTGTTCAGTGGAAGTAATAGAATCACACATACACTGTGTGACCCCCCAGGCCTTGTTCTACTGTCCAATGGAAGTAGCAGAATCACACATTCACTGTCTGACACCCCAGCCTTGTTCTACTGGTAGATAACACTGCACACAGAGTACTGGGGCAATGGGGCAGCACAGCATACTGATAGTGCACTGTGCAGTGTTATTGCTCCATAACACCGTGCTGTCCTATTGCACCATTACTAGCAGGGAGGTTAGATCCATTAGATGCCCCAAGCTATTAACAAGACCCGGGGCTTTAACTCTTTGAGGACCAATGTGGCGTGCAACTTATTAATTCACAATGAGTTGCACACCCATCTGATTTTTGTGGGGTTAAGATGAGACCTGGGGTTTTAGTCCTCCAAAAAACTTTACATTTATTTTCTGTAGGTAGTGGTGGTGCACTCTGTGAAGTGACCCCCTGAACATTTTTATAAGTATGGTTCCGATTTATCTCCATACTTCCTCCTCTGGTAGTTCCAGATCCAAGGAGGGCACCTTATTGTTCCTGGAGTCAGAGGTATATAGTCTCCACTGATAGAAATCTTAGGAGGTTGTAGCGAGGAGTGCAGCATGACCACTACCTACAGAAATTAAAGGCAAGAAGCTAATATATATAGGGGATCCCTTTTAGCACAGTGGTCTCCCAAACTACAGGCAGCTAGAGACACCTCTATTGTGCTACTGATATAACAAGGGCTAAAACTGGTTTATTGGTGCAGTCTATTTCCTATGTATTAGGCCAGTGATTCTTAGCTCCAGTCCTCAGGACACACCAGCAGGTCAGATTTTAAGGATATTCCTAGCTAAACTGGAAGTAACTTTAAGTGGAAGTCAGAGGAGCTCAAATATGAACTAGCCTGCAATTCAAATTTGCCAGCTCTATAGGAATGGTGTCCTACCCAGGGCGCAGTCTCTTTTAGCCCACTAGTGCCTTTCACAGACAGGAAATATCCTAAAGCACATCATACTGATCCTGCCAAGACAGCAGTCCAGCCACAAAACGCTAGGCAATTCCTCTCTGAACAAGAGAATCAGCCAACCAAGAACGTACGTTTCAGCCTTGTTGGGCCTCGTCCTTGTAGTGTAGCTGATCTCTCTAGACACTGTGAGCAACGGATCCAATGCTGGATTCACCAAATATCCTTGAGATGACAAATCCCAAGGGTGATTTGCACATGTTAAGTTGAAGGGGATTAGCACCCCAAGGGTAATAGCAGAGTCCAGCATTGGTACTGGCGTAACAATAGGGGTTGCAACTGCAACTGCAACCGCAACCGCAACCGCAACCGCAACCGCAACCGCAACCGCAACCGCAACCGCAACCGCAACCGCAACCCCCTCACCCTTCGTCCCTTGCCGAAAGGTCTGTGCCTTCTTCGGCACAGACCCCTAACAGCGGAATTCCCTCTCTGGCACGCTAGTAATCCAGGGTTCTGGGAGTTGACATCATCTCCCAGGGCTCTGCATTACTGAAGATAGAACTGGGCGGGAGCTCCAGCTTCTGAGGTCAGTGCAGAAGAAGGCACAGACCTCTCCTGCCACTCCACTAGACCACCAGGGAGATAGGAGACTGGACACGGGGGGGGAGGGTCAATAGGGGCAATGTTGGAGATTGGGGGAAATGTGGAGATTGGGCGGCTATGTGGAAGAAATGTGTAGATTGGGGGCAATGGGGGGAAATGTAGAGATGGGGGCAATGTGGTCAGGGGGGCCCATGGCAATTTCTGCACCAGGGCCCGGTGGCTTCTAGTTACGCCTCTGAGCATTGGGCACCTTGCTCACAGTGCTTAGAGAGATCAGCTTCACCTGACTGACAAGGCCCAACACAGCTAAAATGTACGAATGGGGTTGGCTGATTCTCTTGTTCATAGAGAAACTGCCTGGAATTTTGTGGCAGGACTGCTGTTATGGTGGGACCAGTATGATATGCTTTAGGATATATTACTTCTCTGTGAAAGGCACTAGTGGGCTAAAAGAGACTGCAACCTGGGTGGGACACCATTTCTATACAGCCTGCAAATTGGTATTGCAGGCTCATTCCTAGTTGAGTGTCTCTAACTCCCAATATACATATGCAAATTATTCTTGGGATTAGTCACCCCAAGGGTAATAGGGGAGTCCAGATTTGGTCCCCTTGCTCACAGTGCTTAAAGAGGTCAGATGCACCTCACTGATGAGGCCTAACAAGACCAAAATGTATGTATGTATGTATGTATGTATGTATGTATGTATGTATGTATGTATGTATGTATGTCTGTATGTATGAATGAATGAATGAATGAATGAATGAGGTGGTTGAGTCTCTGGTTCAGAGAGGAATTGCTTGGCATTTTGAAGTTGGACTGCTGTTATGGCAGGACCAGTATGATGTGCTCTAGGATATTTCCTCTATGTAAAGTACACAAGTGGGCTGAAAAAGACTGCACCCTGGGTGGGACACCATTCTTATAGAGCCTGTAAATTTGTATTACAGGCTTGTTCCTATTTGAGCATCTCTGACTCCCAATATACATATGCCAATTATTGTTGGGACTAGTCACCCCAATGGTAATAGCAGAATTAAGCATTGGACCCCTTGCTCACAGTGCTTAGCAAGATCAGCGTGATCTCATCGATGAGGCCCAACAAGGCCAAAATGTACATCTGGGATTGGCGGATTCTCTTGTTCAGAGAGGAATTGTCTGGCATTTCTTGGTTGGACTGCTGTTATGGTAAGACCAGTATGATATATTTTAGGATATGTTTTCTTTGTGAAAGGCACGAGTGGGCTAAAAGAGACTGCACCCCTGTTGGGACACCATTCCTATACAGCCTGCAAATTTGCATTGCAGGCTTGTTCCTAGTTGAGCGTCTCTGACTCCCAATATACATATGCAAATTATCCTTGGGATTAGTCACCCCAAGGGTAATAGGCCTATCCAGCATTGGTCCACTTGCTCACAGTGCTTAAAGAGTTTAGTGTTATCTCAATAATGTGGTCTATCAAGGCTGAAATGTGTGCCAGGGGTTGTTTAAATTTCTTGAACAGATGGGAGTTGCCTGCCATTTTGTGGCTGTATTGCAGTCTTGTTCCTACTTGAGCATTTCTGTCTCCCAATATACATATGCAAAATATTCTTGGTCTTATTTACCCCTAAGGGTAATAACAGAATCCAGCATTGGACCCCTTGCTCACAGTGCTGAAAGAGGTAAGCTTTATATCATTGATGAGGCCCGACAAAGCCGAAATGTACTTCTGGGGTTGGTTGATTTTCTTGTTCAGAGAGGAATTGCTTGGCATTTTGTAGTTGGACTGTTGTTATGGCAGGACCAGTATGGTATGCTTTAGAATATTTCCTCTTTGTGAAAGGCACTAGTGGGCTAAAAAGAGATTGCACCCCAGGTGGGACACCATTTCTATACAGACTACAAATTTGTACTGCAGGCTCATTCCTGGTTGAACATCTCTGACTACCAATATACATATGCAAATTATACTTGGGCTCAGTCACCTCAAGGGTAATAGCAGAATCCAGCATTGGACCCCTTGCTCACAGTGGTTAGAGAGATCAGCGTCACATCATTGATGAGGCCCAACAAAGCTGCAACGTACTGCTAGGGTTGGTTGATTTTCTTGTTCAGAGAGGAATTGCCTGGCATTTTGTGGTTGGACTGCTGTTATGGCAGGACCAGTATGATATGTTTTAGGGTATTTCCTTTCTGTGGAATGCACTACTGGGCTAATAGAGACTGCAATCTGAGTAGGACTCCATTCCATGCGGAATTTGTTGGCGCTATATAAATAAAGATTAATAATAATTCCTATAGAACCTGCAAATTTGTATTGCAGGCTTGTTCCTAGCTGAGTGTCTTTGACTCCCAATACACATATGCAAATTAGCCTTGTGATTAGTCACCCCAAGGGTAATAGGGTTATCCAGCATTGGTCCCCTTGATCACAATCACTCAAAGTGATCAGCTTCAACTCACTAATAAGGCTCAACAAGACCGAAATGCATGTCTGGGGTTGGCTGCTTCTTTTGTTCAGAGAGAGAGAGAGAGAGAGAGAGAGAGATATTTCTGACATTATGTGGCTGATTGTTGTTATGGAAGGACCAGTATGATATGTTTTAGCATATTTTCTGTCTGTGAAATGCACTAATGGGCTAAAAGACTGCACTCTGGGTGGGACACCATTCCTATAGAGCTTGTAAATTGGTATTGCAGGCTCGTTCCTAGTTGAGTGTCTATGACTCCCAATATACATATGCAAATTATTCTTGGGCTTAGTCACCCCAAGGGTAATAACATAATCCAGCATTGGACCCCTTGTTCAGAGTGCTGAAAGAGGCACTTCACATCATTGATGAGGCCCAACAAAGCCTAAATGTACTTTGGGGGTTGGTTGATTTTCTTGTTCAGAGAGGTATTGCCTGGCATTTTGTAGCTGAACTGCTGTTATGACAGGACCAGTATGATATGCTTTAGGGTACTTCCTTTCTGTGGAATGCACTAGTGGGCTAATAGAGACTGCACCCTGAGCAGGACACCATCCCTATAGAGCCTGCAAATTTGTATTGCAGGCTTGTTCCTAGCTGAGTGTCTTTGACTGCCAATACACATATGCATATTAGCCTTGTGATTAGTCACCCCAAGGGTAATAGGGTTATCCAGCATTGGTCCCCTTGATCACAATGCTCAAAGTGATCAGCTTCACCTCATTGATAAGGCACAAAAAGACCGAAACCATGTCTGGGGTTGGCTGCTTCGTTTGTTCAGAGAGAGATATTCCTGACATTTTGTGGTTGGACTCCTGTTATGGCAGGACCAGTATGATGTGCTTTAGGGTATTTTCTCTCTGTGAAAGGCAGTAGTGGGATAAAAGAGAATGACCCTGGGTGGGACACCATTTCTATAGAGCCTGCAAATTGGTATTGCAGGCTGGTTCCTAGTTGAACGTCTCTGTCTCCCAATATACATATGCAAATTATCCTTGGGATTAGTCATCCGAAGGGTAATAGGGGAATCCAGCATTGGACCCCTTGCTCACAGTGATTAAAGAGATCAGCTTCACCTCACTGATGAGGACCAACAAGACCAAAACATACATCTGGGGTGGTTGAGTCTGTTGTTCAGAGAGGAATTGCCTGGCATTTCGTGGTTGGACTGCTGTAATGGCAGGACCAGTATGATATGCTTTAATATATTTTCTCTCTGTGAAAGGCAGTAGTGGGATAAAAGAGATTGCACCCTGGGTGAGACACCATTTCGATAGAGCCTGCAAATCTGTATTGCAGGCTCATTCCGAGTTGGGCGTCTCTGACTCTCAATATACATATGCAAATTATCCTTGGGATTAGTCACATCAAGCATAATAAGGTTATCCAGCATTGGTCCTCTTGTTCACATCACCCTTGGTGGGACACCATTCCTATAGAACCTGCAAATTTGTAGTTCATTATGGCACCACCAGTATGATATGCTTTAGAACAGAGGTTCTCAACCCATGCCCTCAGTGGCCACTAACTAGCCAGGACTTAGGAATTTCCCTGCTAGAATTCAAGTGTGTTGATCAGAAGCTCAGTTGTATTGATTAACTCACCTGTGCTCTTAAAAGGAAATTCTCAAATCCTGGCCTGTTAGTAGCCACTGCTTTAGAATATTGCCTCTCTGTGAAAGGCATGAATGGGCTATAAGAGACTGCATCCTGGGTGGGACACCATTCCTACAGTGCCTGCAAATTTGCATTGCTGGTTCGTTCCTTGTTGAGTGTCTCTGACCTGCAATATACATATGCAAATTATGCTTGGTATTAGTCACCCCAAGGGTAATAGGGGAATCCAGAATGGACCCATTGCTCACAGTGTTCAAAGAGATCAGCCTCACCTCACCGAGGAGCCTCAACAGGGCTGGAACGTACATCTGGGGTTGGATGATTCTCTTGTTTAGAGAGGAGTTGTCTGGCATTTTGTGGCTGGACTGCTGGTATGGCAGGGCCAGTATGATATGCGATTGGATATTTTCTTTCTGTGAAAGGCAGTAGTGGGCTAATAGAGAGTGTATCCCGCATAGGACACCAGTCCTATAGAACCTGCAAATTTGTATTGCAGGCTCATTCCTAGCTGAGCGTCTCTGACTCCCAATATTTATAAAGTAGAAGTAACACCTTACGACAGCTTAGGTTCATTTAAAAGTGCTTTCAAAATCACCTATTTTTTATGTGAGACATTTTTATTTAAATTAATTTTTGTGAGATTTTTAGCTTTATTTCTGCCCTGGTTTATTTATGTTAGACATTACTGGGTAGCACAATGTGTGCCAAATACACCATGTGTTTTCCTAATTGCCACTCAAAGGGTTAACCCATAGAGTGCCAGTCTGGCGCTCAAACGGTTAATAAGTCATATTGTTTTTTGACAGTAGAGAGTTGCCTTGCGAACCTCTTTTCTTTCCTTTTTCTTTATTTATTGAAAATCGTTTTCATACAAACTGAAGGTATAAATCAAGATATAACAGGTGGAACATATCAGTGCCTGTGTAATATCAGGATCAACAGAAGCTAGGCATGGAGGTCACCAACCAAATCAACAGTTTGCGTTTGTGGGGGAACAGGCCCGACTATAAACAGGCATCAACAATAAGGGAAAGGGGATGGGAGGGATAGGAAAGAGGGAGGGGGAGAGGGAAAAAAAGGGGGGACTAGAGGGTGAGAATGTTCCATAATACAAGAGAAGGAGAAGCAAGGAAATAAGAGAAAAGGTAAGAGCTAGCAAGGGGCAATAAGGTGTATATAGGCTTAGACACATGACTCCAAGGGACATGGATTCCGTCTCATAAGAGATCAATAAGGGGGGCAGCACCAGCATCAAGACATAGGGAGCATCAGCACAGACACAGAAATAAGAGAAATCAGTATTACAGACTCTCAACCTCCACTGATTCACGGTTGAGAGTCCACATATCCTAAATTTCAGAATGGCATGGGAGTGATCCAGAAAGTATTGCGGAGAGCCTCTCTTTCAGATCAATATGTTGTATTCTTGACAGGCTTTGGGCATGAGACTGAACAGTCAGGGACTTCCACAGCTGCGCAACCCGACAGGGAACTGCAGTAAGTATGTCGAATCTGAATCTGCAAAGATCTGGGAGTATCAGGGTTGGAAGCACCTAGCACCAGAATCACTAGATCTACAGGAAAAGAAATTGTGGTAATTTGGCGGATCAGTACACAGTCCCGGCTCCAGAATGCCTGAATGACCGGACATGACCACCAAATATGGAAAAGTGATCCTAAGCCCCCACAGCCTCTCCAGCAGGAGGGTGAGAGAGCAGGATTGTAAGAAAGCAGTCTAACCAGGGTATAATACCATAAAAGCAGGATTTTGTAGATATTTTCCTTAGTTGTAGCACATATAGAAGTCTAAGGCTGAGTCCCAAACTGCAGTCCAGCTAGAATAGCACTTGAACTACAAATCTGTAAGTAATGAAATATAGTGCTATGTGTTACAAAAAAAGTAAAGAAGACTCGGACTTCAACTTTATTAGCAGTATTGCTATCACTTTAAGGTACTAAAATAAGCATGAGGAAGGGAGAGAATGAGGGAGTGGCAGTTGGGAGGGAGAGCAGTGTAGAATGTTAGTATCTGGCACACAGCTGTGCCCACAATACTATCTAACTGGCATAAAGTGACACCCAAATAAAGCTAAATGTCTCATAAACTATTATATTAACCCTTTGCGTGCCAGAGAAGTATGCATCACACTCCTCCGTAGAAGTAGATTTATTAAAATGTTAATATACAGCGGCTACAGTGCTAACAAGTTTCGCGGTTTACCACCGCTTTCCCAAAGCTACAGACAAAAGCGTTTTAATGTGGGCTGTGTAGCTTTGAGAAAGCGGTGGTAAACCGTGAAACCTGTTAGCACTGTAGCCGCTGTATTGTAACATTCTAATAAATCTACTTCTATGGATTAAGAATCCTCCGCCTCAGCCTCCAGTATTCATTCATCTGGTGACACAGGACACGTAAGAGCAACCCAAACGGAGACAGGTATATTCTCTGTGTGCATGATTGTTACATTAACTGGTATCAGTAGCCTAACTACTCCACTTGTGAGTGACTTTTATTTAGTTTTATTTCTTCTCATTGTGTTACAATATTACACTATCTGGCACCTCTTCTTTTTCTTTTTTTTGGTTATCCTTGAGATACTTTATACCGCGATTGGGAAGCATGTATAGAGGAGAGAGTTGCGGATTCACTCATTCAGTGTACCTGTGACTGGGGACAGGAAACGACCCCAGAAGTGCAAAGGCTGGTTTTGACATGTGTCAATAACCAGCTACTACTATTGAAAGCGTATATCCACTGGGTGTTTGGTGGTGGTCCAGGATTACTAAATTGATATACACAGGGCGCCCCACTGTTTTTGTCCCTTTTTCTGTGTTTCTATAATCCTTACACAAGATCAGAAAACAAAATCAAATTCAACTGTCAATGTATTGCTCTAGGTCTAGCTCCAAGAAGCCGTAAAAACATTTAAAATACAAAAATAAATAATTAAAAAATAAAATAAAAAATCAGTTCCTGCTGCGCGGTTAGAAATGACCCCAGTGAGATTCATTTACAGCACAGTGTTTGGTAATATTGGCCCAACAATAAACTAATTAGCATAACATGTTGCACTGCTCTACAAACAAAAATATGAATTTCTCAAAAAAAACTATTTATATTACAAACAAATGGCCATACCTCCCAACATTTCAAATTGCCAAGAGGGACACTTGTGTTTTAGGGGGTGTTGCTGGGGGTGTGGCTGGTGGGGGGCATTACCAATAACTTTCAGGCTATTTCATAACCTATTGACACCTCCTTGTGTGATGTAATAAATGACTTATAACAAGACCAAAGTATTTTATTTACACAGACTAATTTATAAACACATATACTCACGTTTAAACAAACAATAATGCTAGTTTTATTGCTGTATAGTAATATGATTCAATTATATACACACCACACAGTCTGATCTCCTAAAAGAGGGACATCAGGGTGCGAAAGAGGGACAGAGGGATTTGGGTCTAAAAGAGGGACTGCCCCTCCTAAAGAGGGACACTTGGGAGGTATGAATGGCTATTACAACATATGGGCAGTTTTTAATACTCTTTAAAATTAACTAAGCAAATCTTAACCCTGTGAGTGCCAGAAAGGTATCCAGTGCAAGTGTTAAAGGAACACTAATGTCACAATATAAATGAATCTTCTATTATTCTTTATATTTTTTACTAATCCTCTGTACCTTCCAATCTGTCCACATCCATGTAGTTTTATCTTAATTATATTTTAAAGTTTCCCCTCCTGCCTATTTTTCCCGATGTTAAACTTCTTCCTTCAGATCAGAAAGCCAGTCTGGACGGATGGCAATGAGGGACATTATTGTGAGAGCATAACAACAACAGTGATTCCTAGTGTAATATCCTCTCTATGTTGTTCACACCTCACCACCACCACCACAGACTAGTACTCACAAATATATAGGCTGGTTATACACTTATGTGTTAGCCAGCGAAGGAGCTCAGGGGTTATTAAATCTGTCCCTTATCCAGCTGTCACCATAACAGATTTGTGGCCATTCTCGAAGGAAACAATATGATCCCAAAAAACAAACACAGATAGGGGGCGCCAATATTGCCTTATCAAACAAACAATAAGACAATGTATGCCGCAATGTGTCAATTAAACTAACATTTATGAATGGCTGTATAGATACACATGTATAAATGGTTTACTTTTAACCCCTTAATGACTGGCCCGATCGGCACGGAGTGGTCAGCTAAGGACCACAGAGCATTTTTTTTTCTTTTTTCCGCTTCCGGACTCCCCGAACGGCGTGCAGCCTTGGGGGGGGCCCGGAATTCCATGATGGTCATAGTACGTCATCGATTGTTCAGTCAGATCGATCCTTGACGTACTATGACCGTCAAGGGTCGTTAAGGGATTAAAAGATGAGACAATTACCATGTCGCCTGGATAAAAATGTTGACATGAGAATCTCGCACTGCATGACAGCATGAGATTCTCATGTCGTGTATTGAAAGGTCGCTTCACCATTTAAAAAGCAGCTTGCTTGAAGACAGGCTTGATCAATAGATCACAGCGCTCCGTCTGTCTCTGTATTGCTCCCTCTTTTCTCTTACCTGTTGGAGATTCATCTGTTGTCCCATATCTCTGAGTCAGCACTGGGTAGAACTGCTAAGCTGTTCTTTTGTGAAAAATAAATAACTCAATTTCTCTGTTACGTCCAGGCCCGGACTGGCCATCAGGCATACCTGGCATTTGCCCGGTGGGCCAGTCCGGGTTTTTAAAAAAAAATTAATCATTAAATGAGTTTGGGCCGTCTTTCACTTTTTGAAAGACTGCCACCTCGTTACAAGTTTCCTGGTGGGCGGGCAATCAACGTGCGGCCGTACGGTGCACCACACGTGATAATAAGCTCCGCCTCCCGTGGCCTGCTCAAAAAATAAAAATGGGCTGCTCAGCCTTAAATGCCTGGGACTATTTTTTGTCCCAGTCCCGGCCTGGTCACGTCACCTGCCTTCTCTGTCACAGGAAGAACTCTGTGTACACAACAGATCACAACACTAGCAAGGTATTGGGGATGAAACTGGCGGGCTGCTATTTAAATGTCTATTCAGTCCTTAGATCACTCCAGCACTGGCATCTCAGGAAGCTTTCTGTGTGCACAATAGATCACAGCACTAGCAAGGTATTGGGGATGCAACTGGTGGGCTGCTATTGAAATGGTGATGCGACCTTTCAATACACAACATGAGAATCTTGCGCTGTCATGCAGTGCGAGATTCTCATGTTGACATTTTTCTCCAGGTGACATGGTAACTGGGTCATTAGGTGGCACTCTCTTTCACATGCGACGTTTTAAAAGGATACCTGTATAAACACATCATTAAAGGCATACAGGTGTATCTTACCACCCCTATTCGGTGTGGATACAGTCAAATCCTCCAAACTTTCCTCATATGGGCTGTAGGAACTTGTAAGGGTAGAAGATATCACTGTAAAAAAATGTATATATGAAAAAAGAAAATAGCTGCTCCAAACTAGTATCCTGTATCAAAATGGTGATTTATTAAAACACTACAATAAAACCAGTGGCGTAACTATAGGGGTCGCAATCGCGACCGGGCCAGTCACTCCAGGGGCCCGGCTGCCCCCTGCGACCCCCTCCTCCTGGCACCGCAACCTCCCTCCCGCACTCTAGTAATGCAGAGCGCTAGGAGATGACATCATCTCCCAGCGCTCTGCATTACAGAAGAGGACAGCTCGGGAGCACGTCGCGCCAGTCTCTCCTGCCCTCCACTAGGCCACCAGGGATTGGGAGGTAGGAAATAGAGGCATTGTGGAGGGCCTGGGGACCAATGTGTTCGGGGGTTGGGGGGCCCATGGCACTTCTTGCACCAGAGCCCGGACCGTACTAGTTACGCCTCTGAATAAAACAAAACAAAGACTATATAAAAGTCCCACTAAAAACACGTTTTGCAGTGCTCCATGTTGCTTCTTCAGATTTTAGTACCTACAATACTGAAGCAGCAGCGTGGATATTAGTTTGAAGTGGCTATTTTCCTTTTTCTTACATATATTTTTTCACGGTGATATCTTCTACCCTTACAAGTTCCTAAAGTCCATATAGTGAACATTTGGAGGATTTGGCTGGATCCACACAGAACAGTGGTGGTGAGATACCCCTGTATGCCTTAAATGCTGTGTTTATACATATGTATCTATACAGCCATTCATAAATGTGAGTGTAATTGACACATTGTTGCATACATTGCCTTATTGTTTGTTTGATAAGGCAATATTGGCGCCCCCTGTTTTTTTGGGGGTTTGTTTTGGGAACATAACAACTGTGCTCCCTTTCATAAACTGGGGCAGGTTTCCCTTATACAGACACAGACAATATTGACCCTCTTTGCGATCTGTCTGGTCAAGCGACCGGCTTTCAGATCTGAGTGATGTCGGTAAAAGGGGTGGGAGGGGGAAACTTTAAAATATATATAAATATAATTATGATAATACAATTATAATAATATAATTATGATAAAACTACACAGATATGGACAGATTGGAAGGTACAGAGCATTATTACAAAAATTATAATTGAAGATGAATGTATATTGTGACATTGCTATCTCTTTAAAGTGACAGGTCCACTTTAAAGGGATGAGGTGTTAGACCTGATAGAAGGCAGTAGATTCTAGGACATTATCTAACTGCCCAAGCATGCTGGAGCCATGTATTTGACTTTATGTCTTTTTCTATCCATACGGAATACTGTGATCCCTGTAAATCTATTTCCTCTGCCTCTCCCCATACCTCAGGCAGAAGCTTACCAGCTGTAAATTCCTTCCCATTTAAAGACATATTACCACCCAAGGCTTCAGTGACAGTCTTGGAAATGCAGGGGGTTTACTAGTGTGTATATAAGAGAGAGATGCAGGAGGGGCAGGTGATTTTATCTCACCAACTTTGTGTGTCTTTTTGCACTAAGGAGACATATATTTACTGTGTAAGAGTTTTGTTCTGTGTATGAGAAATTCAGGGGTATTAGTGAAAACTGTAATATACGGGACAATACACACAGGGCCTGATGTACTAAGACAGACTGGAGACATTCTGGTATACACCTACTGCTCTGTAGGGGACTGAGAAATATTCCCATTGATTTAAGTGGAGATTTAACACCTTGAATGCCAGAAAGGTCTCCCCATTGCATCTGACATTTAAGAGGTTAAAAGACCAATTTAAAATAAGGGAACTTTAAGAAGTTAAAGGGGAACTACCACCCCGTAAAAACTTAACCTGGATTGATTCATCTTCTTCATTTTCAGCCGGCCGGCTCAAAAGGGACTGACAGCGCAGGGGCACGGACGTCATTGTGACGAGACGTCCGTGCTTCCTGTTCCAGTGACCGCCAGAAAAAGGCCGAAATCTTCAGAACCGGGTAATATTTCTGGCGACTAGCGCTACTAAGCAGCTAGTCACCAGATGAAGAATCAATCCAGGTTAAGTTTTTATGGGGTGGTAGTTCCCCTTTAAATTTTGGTCCCCTGTGGTGCAGCTGGTTTGTTCCAGAACATCTCCAGTTCATCCGTCTCATCTGTGGTGCTAAAAGGTAAGTACGTTCATGTGCTGCAGTTAAAAGATATTACTGTTCGGTACAAAGACCACTGGGGAGAATGTACAAATCCACCAGAACATTCCCATTGGCTTTACCCTCCAACACCAATAGCTGCACTTCGGGGTTTGCAGTAGAGAGTATGACCTATTTAGTACATAGTGACATGCATACTTTGTTGTTTTTAAGACTTTAATGCCAACAAGTCCTTACCCCTGACCCATAGCACGAAGGAAAATGGATTAAATACATTAAAGAAGGTATAAGGTAAAGGAGCACAATAAACACCCACCAATCGTCTTATTGCCCAATCATGGTCTCAAGCAGCATTAAAGGGATAGTAATGTTTAAAAACCACAAGCAGCTCATATCCTTTGTCATAGTAAATAGTACTGATGTCTGCGGCTCTCAAAGTTAATAACTTGCTAATTACTCTGTAATCATATGATTAATTTTACCCCTCCCACCCCTTTTCCCATTCAGAAGCCACCTCCCCTCAGATCTGAAACCTGGTTATGGGACAATCTTCCCTCTGTCAGTATAAGGTAAAACCTTCGCTTCTTGATAAATGAGGGCAGGTTTTTCCTAATACTGAATGAAAATTGTCCCTTGTCGTGATCCTCTCTCAGATCTGAAAAGGGGCATAACTCTCAAGCTATGAACTTTGAGAGCTGCAAAAATCAGTACTATTTACTATGACAAACTATATGAGCTGTTTCTGTTTTTAAACATTACTAACCCATTAAAAGGATAGCAATGTTTCTATTAAACTGCGGCTCTCAGTCTTCTATATGTGTTATCTATATATATAAAAGAGGAGGCATCATGTGACCGACAAGCTTGTCCGAAGTCTAACACACCCATGGGCGGCAGTAAGGAGGAGTTATACATTCCTCTTCTATACTGCCATTCCCATTGGTGGAAGCATAGAGCATGATTTTCACAGGAGTGAGCAGGGGGGCATGATTTTCACTCCTGTGGAAATCTCTGCAGGGATATCCCCCTCCACCATAGTACACACCTCCTCACCATACACCCTCCCAACTATTCACCTCACACCCTGCTTTGCCTCCTCCCCTCCAATATCTAAAAGGAATGTCACCTTCTACTCTGTTCACCCTCACTGCTCTGTGCCTCCCTCTTTATCTCACTGCCCTCCCTCTCAGCCGTCCTTACTATGTACCATTCCCCTCCCAAAAAAAACATCTCCAACTCATGCAACTCCATCACTCACACATCATATTATAATAATGGAGATGTAAAAATGTTCTCTCATTCCTCATATTCAACCTTTCTCCCCATCTCCTCCTTCTACACTATTGTCCCTCCTATTGTGTCCTCCTTCTCTGCTCCATTGCTTTTGCAACTGATTACTCCTAACACATTTTCACCATAATCATGACTGCTGAGGATGATGGGAACTTTAGTCCAGCTACAGCTGCAAGATGAGGTAGTTCCACCTGTGACCACTCAGCAAGCTTAGCCTCCAACCAATTAGCAGACTGCTGGGGAGCAAGTAGCTGACTTACCAGCAATCAAACCCGTGGGGAACTGGAACAGCAACTAACAAGGAAATCACTGCGTTACCTGTGCAGAGAGGCAGGTCCCATTGTATCTACTCTTCTTTTTGTTCCCACCTTTTCAGTTGTCTTTGCTCCATCACACACACACACACACCCCTCAGACACTTCTTGTACCTTTCACCCTCTCCTTGTCGCAGTAAGTAAATAGAGAGAGAGAGAGAGAGAGAGAGAGAGAGAGAGAGAGAGAGAGTGTGTGTGTGTGTGTGTGTGTGTGTGTGTGTGTGTGTGTGTGTGTGTGTGTGTGTGTGTGTGTGTGTGTGTGTGTGTGTGTGTGTGTGTGTGTGTGTGTGTGTGTGTGTGTGTGTGTGTGTGTGTGTGTGTGTGTGTGTGTGTGTTTTAGTTATCCAATGTGTTGGATACCTCTTTGGCACATAAAGGGTTAACATTTCACTGCCACTGACCTATACAATGCATTGGATACCTCTTTGGTGAAAGGGTTAATCATTTCATTGGCAAGGAGATATCCAATACATTGGATAGCTCATTGCAACTTAAAGGGTTAACCATTTACTTGCCACAGACCTATTCAACGCATTGGATATCAGTCAAAGGGTTAATCCCTTCAGAAACACAGACGTATCAAATGCATTACATTCCTCTTTGCCACTGAAAGGGTTAACCCTTTCATTGGCAAAGGGCTCCACAACCCATAGGTTATTTCTTTAACCCTTCCAATGGTAGAGACATATCAAAATCATTGCAATGCATTATATACCTCTTTGCCTGAATGATTGCCTCTGACTCCCCTTCTCCTAACCCCCTAACCCTGCACTTTGCCTCCTCGCCTCCCCTCCTGTCAGACATATTGCACTGCAATGCGTATGATACCTTTATCACTCTCAGACAGTTACATTTCCTAATAATACAGCTCCCACTATGTAGAACACACATCACACCTGATCACATGTATACAACCAACCAATGAATGGACAGTAAAAAAGTAGAAAGTTACATCACACCTCTTCAGATGTTGAGTACTTTACTGATCTTCACCTCTAATCAGCATGACCCTCACCCTCCACCCCCTCCGAAGACACAGTGCGCCATGCTTGAATTCCCAGCTGCTTCCTCCGCTGCGGTGTGTCTACCTTACAGGACATCTTCCAGTCAACATACATTCCTGCTGTGTGACATCTTCAGCTCCTCTCAGGCAACTACACTACTTTCAATGCTCATAGGCATGGACATTTAAAAGAGTATTTTAGTCTTACCTGTTAAATCCTTTTCTCTTAGTCCATACAGGTTACTGGTAAATTTGGGTAGGTGATCCGCCCCTTTAAGTAGGCAGGAACAATTCTGAGAAGTGACTGCTGGGTGGAGCCTACCTCCCCGCCATAGCTTGCAGCTAGCCAATCCCCATCCAGTAAGATTTGAAAACTAACTATTGACTAGGTAGTAAGAAGGTAAAGGAAGACTCCTGTGAGCATGAACCCGAAAGGACCCCCACGTTCTGCCACAGGAGAGCCAAGCATGGTCCCTTGACAGGGTGGGAGACCAGTAACCTCTATGGACTAAGAGAAAAGGATTTAACAGGTAAGACTAAAATCCTCTCTTCTCCGTCGTCCAACACAGGTTACTGGTAACTTTGGGATGTCCAACCATTAAGTTCCCAGGGCGAGAAGAAAGGCAAGGACCAGACGCAGGTCCCCACAGTCACCACAGACCCTGGGAACTGATACACAGCACACTGAACTAGAGCCAACAGGGCTCAAAAGTGAAAGAGTACTGAATAGACAAAGGAGATCCTAGACAGGCAAGGCTACCTCCAGGATCTTCCTCCCAAAATTGGCATCCAGAGGCTTAACTAGAACCCTCCAGGCCCTGGTGCAAGAAGCGCCATGGCCCCCTGACCACATTGGCCACCTGGTCCTCCACAATGCCCCCATCTCCTACCTCCCAATCCCTGGTGGTCCGATGGAGTGGCAGGAGAGACAGGTTGGTGCGCTGAGCTCCCGCGCGGTCCTCTTTGGAGAGTCATGCAGAAGAAGGTTTGGATGCCTTGGGCTTAGTGAAGGACTTAGGCCTCCATTGCTGCTTAGGCTTGTATGAGGAGTGCGGAGTCTGAGGCACCTCCTGGGTCACCTGGCGTGATTCAGCCTGAAAGGGACAAAAAAAAAAACGATTCCACTTGACAGGTGTCTTCTTCCTAGGGACCACTGGTAGGTGAGTAGTCTTTCCCCCAGTGACTTCACTGATTAGATCCTTGCGATCAGGCCAAAACAGTGAGGTGCCCTGAAAGGGTATGGTGGATACCCTGGCTACCATACGCACCGCGTCAAACAGGGCAGCAGAATCATAATGCTGATCCTCGGATATGTTGGTGAGAAGCCGCAACATGTCAGAAGTAGGACCTCCCTGATGGACAGCTGAAGCGAGCAGTTCAGTCCAAACAGCTACAGCCCTATTCACCCATGCCGCACCAAATGCAGGGAGCAGAGCAGAACCAGCCGTCGCAAAAATGGACTTAAGAGAAGTCTCAACCTTTTTGTCAGTCAATTCTTTCAGAGCAGATGCATAGGCCACAGGCAAGGCTGTGGACTTAGTTTGGAAACAGGGCCATCCACCTTGGGAGGATGAACCCACTGAGCTAGGGCTGCTTCAGAGAACGGATAAAGCTTTGCAAATATCCTAGTGACAGATTGTTTCCTGTCTGGAAACTTCCACTCCTCAGACACCAATCGGTCAAGGGTGGGGTTAGGTGGAAAACAAGTATGGAGCCTGACAGGCTCCTGAAACACATCAGATGGGTCAGAGGACACCTCCTGTACTAAGAGAATGTTTAGGGTGTTCAATATAGCCTTGATCAGGCCCTCAGCCGATGGAACAGGATCAGCCTCAAAGGGGTCCCCAAAAAACTAAGAGAAAGGGACAGCAGAACAGTCTTCATCATCAGAATCCACCAATAATTCCTGCTCAGAGGAATCACACATCAGGTACACCCAGCGGTTTAGGCTGGGAAGATCTGATAGGGGTGGGGGCCTGCCATGAGTGGAAGACCCCCTGCAAGGTGTATGGGAGGAGTTGTAAGGTAGACCGGAGGATCCTAGTAGTAGCCTTAAACTCTTGCATCCAAACTGGCTCTAGTGCATGGCTGGAGTTCCCTGCAGGGGATTCAGGGGCAGCAGCGCATGCTGGTAAATGTGACCTGAGTATTCTCTAGGTAACCCTGAGTGACATGCGGAGCAATGAGCAATGGGGGACACAAAAGCCCCAATGTCCTTAGTCTTAGGCCTAGTCCCAAGGTCTAACCGAATAGACATTCTCACAGAGTCAAACGGTCAAAGTATCAGAAACACCCAAAAAACATTGTGTATGATGATTAAAATCACCCCAGAAACGGTAAATAGACTTAGCTGGTAGGCAAACTGCTGAGGAGAGGAGAGTCCAAGCCCTGTGTAGGATATTCGTTCAGAGAAGGCACAAAATGGCTGCCGCAGCGGGAGCCAATCAGAAAACGAGTGCGCAAAGCAAGCGCTAATGGGAATTGTATTTTCACTGAAAAAGTACCCCAACAGTGCCTGAAGCCCCCTGAGCCCCCCAACATGCCTAGAACATTGATCGGATAACAGAGCAAGGGCAGACCAACCAAATGAGCCATCTCTGACCTCGCTACATGGAGCAGTTGAAGAGATTTGTCCCAAACTGTAAAGTCCCATAGGAGTGACTGGAGCAATGGCACCTATGCGGTAAACGTGAGCCAAACACAAAATTTACAGGGTGAATGTCAAAATGTAAAACACTCCAAATGTAATCGGAACGCCAAATGAGACTCCTATGTGGAGGGGAAGCATGGGACATGTGGACCTCAGCACTCAAAGGGTGCTCACCTTTTTTTAGCAGGTCTTCTATCTTCAGATTACCATATATCAAGAAGAAGCCTCAGTGGGTAACTCCTGAGGAAAGAACTTGAAGCCAAGATGCCCCCCCCCAGGGCTTAGGTCCACAAAAGCACCTGGTAAACTGAGCTATCCACATTTGGGTGATGGGAATTGTCAGTGATGGTAATCCGCCTCATGGTGGTATCACATATCTAATAGAAAAATAATAAAAAAGCTAAAATTATAGCAGAACTGTTCTCTTGCCCTGTGTTTTGACCAAGGAACAAATCTTACTGGATGGGGATTGGCTAGCTGCAAGCTAAGGAGAGGAGGTAGACTCCACCCAGCAGTCACTTCTCAGAATTGTTCCTCCCTATTTAAAGGGGCTGATTGCCTACCCAAAGTTACCAGTAACCTGTATTGGACGACAGAGAAAGTATCTTACCTCAAGCTCCTCACACACCAGGAATATATGTTCATTTGAAGACATTCTGCAAGGGGGACACACAGCAGCGAAGGAAGTGGCTGCCAATTCAAGAATGTCACACACTGCCTCCAGAGGGATGGAGGGCGGGCCTGCCGGGCCATGGTCATTACAGCTATAGGTCAATGAAGTGCTCTACGTATGAAGAAGTGTGATCTCATTTTTTTACATACATTCATTAATTTGTGGAAAGAGTGTGAGCAGCTCTGATTTTTCATTTTTTACATACTGGGAGCAGTAGGATTATCAAACTTAACCCTTTGAGGTATTCAACACATTGCAAACAATGTGTTGCATACTCCCGTGTCACTTAAGTGGTTAACATGTGGGCAACGCCATGCCAACACTGCTACTATATAATATGTATTATATATGCACTCCTGTGTCACTGAGGCTCACATTAAGTATTTGAGTGCCAGAGGGGTACTCAATGCATTGCAATACCTTGTGTATCCCTCTGGCACTGAAAGGGTTAACTATTGCTTAAAAAATCAAAGACCCAGATGAGCAACGCCGTCCCATATTGCTAGTCCAAAATATATAGAAGACTCTGCGCTGCACTTAAAGGGATAGTAATGTCTATATTAAAGGAAAGAATTTTCAGACATAGGCAGGGCTGGATTTACATTGTAGGTGCCTTAGCTCCACCCATGACCACACCCTCAGTCCCCATATAACCCCACCCCCAGTCCTATCCACTATTTCCTGGCACAAAAAATACCCTTGGCTTATAACAAGCAAGGACAGAAAATAGCTTTAACCTCTTGGTTGCTATAGAGATTGGCTTCTCAATATGTTGGAGATCTCTATAGCACCCAAGAGGTTAAATAATAGCCTGTGAAGGAGTTTAAAACTGGTGCTGGTACAGTGACATTGCACTAGCCACACCCAAAATTCAGAATGTGGGTGTGGCCAGCACAGCTAATGCACCCTCAAGATTTGGAGCTCTAGACAATTGCCTACTCTATCTATTGGGAAATCCGTCCCTGGACATGAGAATAGACAGTGGAGACGCTACAATCAGATATAATAAAAGGCCAGATGTGCAGTCATGCGCAGTAGAGACTGCCTATCTGAGCGATATTGGCAGATAGTCACCAGACTGACCCCCAGGTTCAGGAATATAAGCAGATTCTACAAGAAGCCGTCTCGGGTGACATAAAGTGTGCCTGTGGTATAAAACCTTTATACTTCCGAAACCAAGCTAACCCTTGGAAGTGAAAAAAAACAATCTACTCACCCAGTAACACCGACACAAGGCCAACGCCATCTTGGTATCAGAAGCGTAACACAAAATGCAGGGACCCCCTGCAAACTCTAAGAAGGGGCCCCCATGCCCCTCCCCAGTTATTTCCTCCCCCAATTTTGCCCCGTCCCCAAATTCCCTACCCATAACAATAAGAGGAGAAGAATGATCCAGACTGAGCAGAGTTTCCCAAAATGAGCTTTATTAGGTAATCTAGGCATCCCATGGCATAAAATAAAAGGAATGGAGCATCAGCATGCGGTCTAAACGTGTCCACTCCATAAAGCCCAAGCAGAACAATAGAAAATCCATGCAGCCAAAGCCCACGGTATTTATCCCCACCCACTCCTGAGGCCCTTCCTAACTGGAAGATACAAATTTGCCTCTCAAGAGACTGCCAATAAACTACGAGACTGAGCAAAGAATGAGTTGATTCAATCTCCTGAGGTCATCCTACAAGGCCTGAGGACTTCCCGTGGTCTCTACCACTGTTCTATAAACCAAAGAGGTGAGCTTGTGATTTACTGTTTCAGTCATGGTTCTGAATCAATGAAATTGCATGCATTAAATAAACTTGATTCAGCACAATACACACAACACCTACCATATTTCATTAGGTATCATTTTTACGTAACAAAATCTCTCCAAACAATACAGAGTGCCAGGTTTAACCTTTACTTAGACTGACAATGACTCTTTGCCATCACATACAGTATCTCACATAAGTGAGTACACCCCTCACATTTTTGTATTTTTATTTTATCTTTCATGTGACAACACTGAAGAAATGACACTCTGCTACAATGTACAGCCTGTATAACTGAAAAAATAACTCAAAAATAACTGAAAAAATAACTCAACACACAGCCATTAATGTCTAAACCTTGGCAACAAAAGTGAGTACACCCCTAAGTGGGAATGTCTAAATTGGGCCCAATTAGCCATTTTCCCTCCATGGTGTCATGTGACTCGTTAGTTTTACAAGGTCTCAGGTGTGAATGGGGAGCAGGTGTGTTAAATTTGGTGTTATCGCTCTCACACTCTTTCATACTGGTCACTAGAAGTTCAACATGGTACCTCATGGCAACGAACTCTCTGAGGATCTGTAAAAAAGAATTGTTGCTCTACATAAAGATGGCCTAGGCTATAAGAAGATTGCCAATACCCTGAAACTGAGATGCAGCACAGTGGGCAAGACCATACAGCGGTTTCACAGGACAGGTTCCACTCAGAACAGGCCTCACCATGGTTGACCAAAGAAGCTGAGTGCACGTGTTCAGCATCATATCCAGAGATTGTCTTTGGGAAATAAACGTATGAGTGCTGCCAGTATTGCTGCAGAGGTTGAAGGGGTGAGGGGTAAGCCTGTCAGTGCTCAGACCATACGCCGCACACTGCATCAAATTGGTCTGCATGGCTGTCATCCCAGAAGGAAGCTTCTTCTAAAGATGATGCACAAGAAAGCCCGCAAACAGTTTGCTGAAGATAAGCAGACTAAGGACATGGATTACTGGAAACATGTCCTATGGTCCGATGAGACCAAGATAAACTTATTTGGTTCAGATGGTGTCAAGCATGTGTGTCAGCAACCAGGTGAGGAGTACAAAGACAAATGTGTCTTGCCTACAGTCAAGCATGGTGGTGGGAGTGTCATGGTCTGGGCCTGCATAAGTGCTGCCAGCACTGGGGAGCTACAGTTCATTGAGGGAACCATGAATGCCAACATGTACTGTGACATACTGAAGCAGAGCAGGATCCCCTCCCTTTGGAAGAGTATTCCAACATGATAACGGCCCTAAACACACCTCCAAGATGACCACTGCCTTGCTAAGGAAGCTGAGGGTAAAGGTGATGGACTAGCCAAGCATGTCTCCAGACCTAAACCCTATTGTGCATCTCTGGGGCATCCTCAAATGGAAGGTGGGGGAGTGCAAGGTCTCTAACATCCACCAGCTTCGTGATGTCATCATGGAGGAGGGGAAGAGGACTCCAGTGGCAACCTGTGAATATCTGGTGAACTCCATGCCCAAGAGGGTTAAGGCAGTGCTGGAAAATAATGGTGGCCACACAAAATACTGACACTTGGGCCCAATTTGGTCATTTCCACTTAGGGATGTACTCACTTTTGTTGCCAAGGTTTAGACATTAATGGCTGTGTGTTGAGTTATTTTGAGGGGGACAGCAAATTTACACTGTTATACAGGCTGCACACTCACTACTTTACATTGTAGCAGAGTGTCATTTCTTCAGTGTTGTCACATGAAAGATAAAATACAAATATTTACAAAAATGTGAGGGGTGTACTCACTTATGTGAGATACTGTGTGTGTGTATATATATATATATATATATATATAATTTTTTTAAACAAACTACTAACATAAACACCATCCAGTACACTGGATATATTTAATTAAACCATAACTTTTTATGTATGAAGTACTTGACTTTGCCTTTGTTTCTTTTTTTAACTGTATTGGACTGGACTAACGTACCACTCTCCACTACCTGGTGTTGTCTTGTCAGTGTCTATGATCACACAGCACAGCAGAATGCAGGTGTATCAATCAGGCTCAGGCATCTGTTTGCTATTTCTCAAAAAAGAGCAGGGGATCAAGTAACATTTACAATACAAACACCAGTTAGCACAGTAAGTGTGTAGCTGATGTTCAAGTAGGGGAGGGCTGGCAACTTTTGGCCTGGGGGCAAGAACAATGAGGTGGACCATTTCTACTATCGCTTAAGCCCACCATGCCAGCCAACCCCTTTCACTAATTTTACAATTTGCATTAAAGGAAAATGACACCACAAAATTTGCAGTTGAAGTGAAGCTACACTAGTAATCTCACAGTGTTTCTAGTTGAAATTGAGCTACACTAGTAATATTACAGTTTACAATTGCAATTAAGCTACATTGTTGATACTACAGGGCTTACAACAGAAACTGCGTCACACTATTAGTATCACAGAGCTTACAACTGAAAAATAGCCACATTTTTGACACCACAGAGCTAACAATTCTATGACTAATAGTCATATTATGGTAAGGACTGTAGTATTACTAGTGTAGCTCTATTTCAATGGGGAAAGAGAGAAGGGAAACATGGAAGATGAGGGCAAAGGGGGGAGATGAGTGGAAAGGAGGAAAAGAAAGGGGGGAGAGAAAGAACAAAGAGGGAGAAGAAAAGAAAGGGGAAGGGCAAAAAAGGAGGAAGAAAAGCAAGGTGAGAAAAGGGGAGTGGGGAGAGACATAAAATACAGGGGTAATGTGTGTGGGGTCGTGAGGGTGGATAGAGATGGAGGGGGAGAACACATTACACATTACACTGACCCCTTGATTGCCCTAGTAGAAATCATTGGGTGGGCATTCCTCTGGCTCTTCTTAAAGAAGAACAAGTTCAGTGAAGCTGCAGCTCCCTGATGTAACCTCCTTATTAAACCATTAAGTGCCAGTGGGTTGTGCAACACATTGCTCTGCAATACGCTGTACACCTCTGACAGTTAAATGGTTAAACATATCTTTGTAGCATTGGCATTTAGACCTATTTACAATGTAAGCAGAACCAGTCTCGTTGCTCCCCAGGTGTTCTGTGCGTTCAGTGGCAGTCAGTCACCTCTTACACTCAGCTTCCATTTCTACAGTAGGAGGTGATCGGTCTTCCACTGAGCGCACAGAACATACACCGGGATTGAAGGGACTCACCCTGCGTAAGTGCCAGAAGGCAGTCCAGGGTTGACAACCTGATGTGGCGGACACGCCTCCAGCTAAAAGTACAATTTGCCTCCTTGGCCTGAGGCAGTGGGTAAACTGTGCCTCATTATGGGCACAATCCTGGGTTTGATGAGGCTCCAACTCCCCAAGGCTGGCCCTTGGATAACTAGCGCCTGGTGAGAAAATGGACTATGGCACCCCAATGCCGACCTCCCCCACCCCCGCACATGCACAACAAACCTATCATGCACCTGTGTGTTACACAGCCCTTTGGAACTCAAACAGTTGATCACACCAAGAAAATATTATTTTTTGTCCTAGTGTGGGAAAATGTGTTAGGGAAAACAGATTATTTTTTTTATGCCTCATGGGCAAGGCACTGGGCTACATTAAATGCAGTATGGGAAAAGATGCAGCAGGACCAATTTCTCTTCACCCACAGACAACCTACTTCCTTGTTAAGCACATGGGTATATGGTGCAGTTTACACTAATTACACTTTCACAGATTTCCCCAAATTAAGAAGTCAGCAATGCCCCTAACCCTAGCTATGATCCTAAACATGTTTTCCTTCTAACATGCTTCCTCCCTTCCATGTAAATGTATGCCAGCAGCAGGTTTTATAGGCTCCATGTTGTAGCTTCCCCTAATAGACCGTGTATGTTATCTCTTCCTTTAAATATTCCCCTTTGTCTTCCCTATATTTATAACATTTTGCACATACTCTTTGCACATGCCTTGGCTCACACATACACACACACACACTGCAGGCATGACAGCAGCACAATGCTAACACAGTGTCTCCTGGATTTAAGCAGCCTGTGTGGCTGCATGCCATATCATCAGCCCACCACCTACATCTTACGTTGCAAGATGCCTTCTGCAGCAAGGTGAGCAGTACGGCTAGTGCACATAGACTCACCAGGTTCCAGGAGGAGCTTACCACTTTGAGTGCCAGAGGGTATGCAACACATTGCTTAGCAATATGCTGGATATCCCTCTGTCACTAAAAGGGTCAAATAACAAACGAAGCCAGCGTACTGCACTGTATGGGGGCCCCCAGGCCTCCAATATAATCTAAAAAACTTTCAGGGTGCCCCCTAGTCTGGAAGGGCCTCCATTACTCTGACATTAACACCTTCCTGACTGTGGACCGATAAATGGACACCAGCATCAAAACATGAACAAGGGTAATTTACGCTTTTACACACGTATATATGATTGCCCACCCCTGGCCATGCCAGTACTTTGTTTTAAATATATCTATCTACAAATACATAGATTGTTGGCATGGCCAGGGGTGGGCAATTATAAAAACACAATTTTTGTGTTAACGTATATACACCTAGTCCAATATATAGTACATAGGTGTATATATCAGTGCAGAAACTAGATTTTTTAGGTTTGCCCAACCCTTGCCAATATCTTTTTCCCCCTTTTACCACGAAAAACATATGCTTAACAGGATAATATTAGAACTGACTCAGTCAGGATTAGGGTTTAAATATATACACATAGCATATTTCATAAACCCTATCCCTAACATTGAACCAGTTTTGGTAAAATTATCCTGTAAAGTTTGGTTGTGACTTTATGTTGGAATTGCAAAAAAGGGAATATATGTATATAATTTTATTAAATAACATAATGATGCAAAAAGAGAAAATATATCTAAAATATATATATATAAAAGAGGCTCATTGCATAATTTATGTCTCCTCAGGAGACACACATAGAAGAAAATGGCTCATTGCATAATTTATGTCTCCTCAGGAGACAAACACACCCAGGGGTGGCAATAAGGGGGAGTTACAGCTCCCATTGGGTAATTCAATGGGGGAGTGATTTTCACAGGAGTTGCAGTACTGCAGGGAGTTGGCCCGCCCCCACTCTCCAGCCCGCCCACCACTATCCAACTGAGGACAAAAACAAAATGGCTGCTACTTGCTCCTACACCACCCTAATACACACATGCTCCACTCACACAGCACCAAACAAACACACACACCACCAACACACACAGCACCAAACACACACAGCATCAAACACACACAGTACCAAACACACACATAGCACAAACATAGCATCAAACAAACACATAACGAGAGTACAGTGCGTTCAAGAATAGTTTGGATTGCTACCACTAGCTGATCCAGGCGTTGCTCATGAACATCCATCCTCCAATGGATATTTTGTGTGTTACCATCACTCTTATTGTCTGAGGTCATGGCCCTTTCGTACTGTCACGGTTTGTTAAGACTCTCAGACGCAAAGTTAGGTAAAAACACAACTTTATTGAAAAGTTTAAGACAACCCCATAGGGTATCATACACATTCATACATATATGTTGCAATGACAGGAAAAGCAATAATAATAGCGATACAGGCTCTACCGGCCCTGCCAATATACCGGGCAAGGCAGCCAGAAAGTTAGTACAAGGAATGGATAGGCTCTACCGGCCCTGCCAATATACCAGGCAAGGCAGCCTGGACTGGCATACGAGGAATAGTTGGCTCTACCGGCCCTGCCAATATACCGGGCAAGGCAGCCAGGACTGGTAATCACAGTATAGTTGGCTCTACCGGCCCTGCCAATATACAGGGCAAAGCAGCCAAAAGGTAGACAGCAAGTATACAGGCTCTACCGGCCTTGCCAATACCGGGTAAGGCAACCCAAGATGGTATCAAGAGAAAAGGTTCTACCGGCCTTACCAATATACCGGGCAAGGCATCCTAATACGGAGTGGGTGGCAACCACTGAAGCCTCAGTGACTGTCTAGGTGGCAACAACAGTCACAAGAATGCATGCAGAGGCTAAATGAGCACAAGTGGCAAGCCAAGGAATAGCAGGAGACCACCAGTACCCGCGTACTGGGAAACCAACGTAGCTGTCTAGGACTTGACAGCTATAACCAGTATAGAGAGAACCAGTGCACACGTACTGGTGACACAAACACTAAACCGGTACAATAGTACTCAGATGTGGTGGAGCAAACCAGTACATGCTTACTGGGAAAACCGTCCCTCTTCTGGTGCACAGCAACCGGTAACAACTGTAAGCAAACCAGTACCGGTGTACTGGAAGCACAAATCTCAAAGGTGCAAAGCAGCCGGGTGGCTAACGAGCGAACCAGTACCCGCGTACTGGGAACACAAAATACATATGTTGCGACAGCAGCCGGGTGGCTGTGGAGCTAACTAGTACCCCCGTACTGGGAACACAGTACTATCGTGCAATAGCAGCCGGATGGCTGTGGAGCGAACCAGTACCCGCGTACTGGGAACACAAAATACATATGATGCAACAGCAGCCAGGTGGCTGTGGAGCTAACCAGTACCCGCGTACTGGGAACACAATACTATTGTGCAATAGCAGCCGGATGGCTGTGGAGCGAACCAGTACCCGCGTACTAGGAGCAAATCACTATATAGGCAACGGCAGCCGGATGGCTGTGGGTCGAACCAGTACCCGCGTACTGGGAACCAAATCACTAGAGGTGCAATAGTAGCCTGGAGGCAGTGGAGCAAACCAGTACCCGCGTACTGGGAACCAAATCACAATTGATGCAACATCAGCCGGGTGGCTGTGGAGCGAACCAGTACCCGCGTACTGGGAGCACAATTCAGTAACGAGGCAATGGTAGCCATGAGGCTGTGGAGCGAACCAGTACCCGCGTACTGGATAAACCAGCAAGAGTTAGAAATGTCGCCCAGGCAACCAGGGAGCAATAGCGAACGCAAGCGAACTGGATACAGAGCACAGCAGGTGAAACAGGAACCAGCACTCCAGACGGTCAACCGGATCAGGAATGGCAGCGGGGACTGGCAGCAGGAAGCAGCAACACAACGGCAACTCCAACCGGATCAGGAACGGAAACAGGATCCACTGGACTGGTAACTCAGGAACTAGACGATCTCAGGTAGCAGGAACACAGCGATGGGCCCAGGAAGCTCAGGAACATAACGAAGATGCGAGCAGCATAGAGACAACATGAAAGGGCAACCAAAGGGTGCCCAGGCTCAGTCTAAATAGGCAATGCAGGGCGGGCTGAAGGCAGACAGCCAATGGGGAGCCCCCTACAGGTAACTGACACCAAAAGGCAGCAATCAAGGGCACCGTGATACACACACAGCTTCAAACACACATACACACAGCATAGGGTTGCCACCTTTTCTTCAAAAAAATACCGGCCATGGCATTCCCTCCATAGACTTAACGTTGGACAGAAGCCAATTTTTTACCGGCCTGCCGGTAAAATACCGGCTGGGTGGCAACCCTAACACAGCATCAAACACACAGTGCCATAAAGGGATCCCACACATTGCAACCCAATGCATGGAATTCCTTTCTGGCAGTCAAAGGGTTAAGGCTGTCACTGTGTTTCTGCTTCCCTACTGACACACTGCTGCACTACTAATGACTAGAGGTTTACACCACACAGTGTGATCTCCTCCAACAAAATAACAGCCAAATAACTCTTACTTCACTTGATTCCCCTTCCTACAAACTTTCCTACCTGCACAGAGCCATGTCTGCTGGTTGCCTAGCAACCACCAGACCTCCTCCACTATACAGGAAGTTGGGAGGAACCAAAACCTGTTTTTGCTGATGGGAGAAATTCCCTGACCTGCTCTGTGTCATCACATAGGATGTATGTATGTCTCACACTATGGGGACACTGTGTAAGTCTCAGTATGGAATGTGTATGTGTGTCACTATGGGTTGTGTATGTGTGTCTAAGTATGACATATGTTTGTGTGTCTCACTATGTGATCTGTATGTGTGTCTCAGTATGGAATATGTATGTGTGTCTCACTATGTGATCTGTATGTGTGTCTCAGTATGGAATATGTGTGTGTGTCTCACTATGAGATCTGTATGTGTGTCTTAGTATGGAATATGTGTGTGTTCAGTATGGAATATGTGTGTGTGTCTCACTATGAGATCTGTATGTGTGTCTTAGTATGGAATATGTGTGTGTGTGTGTTCAGTATGGAATATGTGTGTATTCAGTATGGAATATGTGTGTGTGTCTCTACCTATGAGATCTGTATGTGTGTCTCGTATGGAATATGTGTGTGTGTATGTGTTCAGTATGGAATGTGTGTGTGTGTCTCACTATGACATCTGTATGTGTCTCAGTATGGAATATGTGTGTGTGTGTCTCACTATGACATCTGTATGTGTCTCAGTATGGAATATGTGTGTGTGTGTCTCACTATGACATCTGTATGTGTCTCAGTATGGAATATGTGTGTGTATGTCTCACTATGACATCTGTATGTGTCTCAGTATGGAATATGTGTGTGTGTGTCTCACTATGACATCTGTATGTGTCTCAGTATGGAATATGTGTGTGTGTGTGTGTCTCACTATGACATCTGTATGTGTCTCAGTATGGAATATGTGTGTGTGTGTCTCACTATGGGATGTGTATGTGTGTGTGTGTGTGTGTCTCTCACTATGGCCATAGCTGGGAACTTTTGAAATACCATCACTCACAGATCTGATATTAACCCTTGAAGCACAGTGGGGGGGGGGGGGGAGAAGAGTACATTGCATTAACCGTTTCACTGCCAGAGGGTTAGGCAATGCATTGCAAATTAATAATAAATATACACTTATGGATGGTTATGTGTGTGTGTGTATGCCTCACTATCAGATGTGTATATGTGTGTATCTCACTATGGGTGTGTGTGTGTGTGTTTCTGTGTGTGTGTGTATCACTATGCCATGTGTATGAGTGTGTGTCTCTGCATGGGATGTGTATCTCTCTCACTAAAGGGTGTGCATGTGTGTCTCTCACTATGGGATGTGTGTGTGTGTGTGTGTATGGGATATGTGTGTGTGTGTGTATCACTATGCCATGTGTATGGGTGTGTGTCTCTGCATGGGATGTGTATCTCTCTCACTATAGGGTGTGCGTGTGTGTCTCTCACTATGGGATGTGTGTGTCTGTGTATGGGACGTGTATATGTGTGTGTCTCACTGTGGTGGGGGGGGTGTCTGTATGTGATGTGTATATGTGTGTGTGTCTCACATAGGCATGTGTGTGTGTCTCGGTATGGGCTATGTATGTGCATGCTTACTATGGAGTGTGTGTGTATCTGTATGGGATGTGTGTGTGTGTGTCTCACTATGGTGTGTGTGTCTCGGTATGGGATGTGTATGTGTGTGTGTCTCAGTATGGCGTGTTTGTGTGTCCCTTTATGGCGTGTGTGTGTGTCTCACTATGGCATGTGTGTGTGTCTCTTTATGGCATGTGTGTGTCTATATATGGGATATGTGTGTGTGTGTCTCACTACAGGATGTGTATATGTGTGTCACTATGGCATGTGTGTCTCACTATGGGATGTGTATATGTGTGTCACTATGGCATGTGTGTCTCACTATGGGATGGGTGTGTGTGTCTCACTCTAGGTGTATGTGTGTTTCACTATGGGATGTGTGTGTCTCACTATAGGTGTATGTGTGTCTCAGTATGGGATGTGTGTGTGTGTGTGTCTCACTATAGGTGTATGTGTGTCTCACTATGGGATGTGTGTGTCTCACTCTAGGTGTATGTGTGTCTCAGTATGGGATGTGTGTGTGTCTCACTATAGATGTATGTGTGTCTCAGTATGGGATGTGTGTGTGTGTCTCACTCTAGGTGTATGTGTGTCTCAGTATGGGATGTGTGTGTGTGTCTCACTATAGGTGTGTGTGTGTCTCAGTATGGGATGTGTGTGTGTGTGTCTCACTATAGGTGTGTGTGTGTCTCAGTATGGGATGTGTGTGTGTGTCTCACTCTAGGTGTATGTGTATCTCAGTATGGGATGTGTGTGTGTCTCACTATAGATGTATGTGTGTCTCAGTATGGGATGTGTGTGTGTGTCTCACTCTAGGTGTATGTGTGTCTCAGTATGGGATGTATGTGTCTCACTATAGGTGTGTGTGTGTCTCAGTATGGGATGTGTGTGTGTCTCTCTATAGGTGTATGTGTGTCTCAGTATGGGATGTGTGTGTGTCTCACTATAGGTGTATGTGTGTCTCAGTATGGGATGTGTGTGTGTGTCTCACTATAGGTGTATGTGTGTCTCAGTATGGGATGTGTGTGTGTGTCTCACTATAGGTGTATGTGTGTCTCAGTATGGGATGTGTGTGTGTCTCACTATAGGTGTGTGTGTGTCTCAGTATGGGATGTGTGTGTGTGTGTCTCACTCTAGGTGTATGTGTGTCTCAGTATGGGATGTATGTGTCTCACTATAGGTGTGTGTGTGTCTCAGTATGGGATGTGTGTGTGTCTCACTATAGGTGTATGTGTGTCTCAGTATGGGATGTGTGTGTCTCTCATTATGGGGACACTATGGCAGTTCAAGTCAGCTGGGGGGGGGCAGACAGCTAAAACAGAACGTGATCACCTGCATTTTACAGAACTTTCATAAACAACCAGTGTTTAGATGAGACGGATGAGACACCTGCTTCAAAAACAATATTATAACAACAGAGAAAGTAAATGTAAAGGATGAGGAGTTAACTTCACAAGATGTAGAGGAGGAGGTGGTGCATGCTGGGAGTCTATCTCTCAATGAGAATGGACCAACAACAGAGAATTCCAGTCCAGGTTTTGGTAAGCACACCCAAAGAAAAAAAAACACATTTAAAATTGCTGGAGTGCAACCAATTTTGACCAAAATAGCTAACTTTGTATATTTGTTTCCAACAACAGAGAAATCAGATTTAAATGATGACCAATTAACAACTGGAAAACAACTTCTAGATGAGACGGATGAGATACCTGGTTTCAAAGACAACATAATGACAACAGAGAAAGTAAATGTAAAGGATAAGGAATTAACTTCACAAGATGTAGAGGAGGAGGTGGTGCATGCTGGGAGTTTAACTCTCAACGAGAATGGACCAACAACAGAGAAACCAGATTTAAATGTTGACCAGTTAACAACTGGAAAACAACTTCTAGACGAGACACCTGGTTTCAAAGACAACATAATGACAACAGAGAAAGTAAATGTAAAGGATAAGGAGTTAACTGCTGAGGAACGATCTGTAGATGAGAAAAGAGAGAAAGTACGTTTCATGGACGAGGGGTTAAAAGCTGAGGAACTCTCTCTAGATGTGAAACATGAAATACCAGGGAATGTGCCCATAGAGGAGACAGAAGAAACACCTGGGAATGTGCCCGAGGATCGTTCAATTCACAGCGCAATCAGCAGCTTTATAAAGTACCTCATGATGGCTGGTGCGGTTGCCCTGGTGCTGATTTGTCTATGTTGCTGCTGTGTGAAGGCCACGGTAGACAAATATGGCGACAAGATTCCCACAGATCAGATCATGGGATTATACTTCCCAAAACAGTCCCTAGTCCCTAGTCTTGTGACTGAAACATCAAATACAAAATAGGGCAATAAGCTACTTGTAACATCATCAATGTGTGCTTACTTTTTTCTTTTATGTATGTGGAGTCCTATGTCTAGGTAGGTGCCTGTTAGTAGCCCCCCCCTGCCTTTTTTTTGCATTTAAGTGCTGTAGAGTAGCATTTCCCAAACTGTGTTCAGTGAAACATTGGTTTTCCTCAAGGAGCCCCTAGCTCTCCAACAAAAGATTGTAGGAACTGTCCCTGTTTTTCAAAAAAAGCTTGCCATTCATTTATAAAGCCATATTCTTTCAATGAAAATGTTACTGTGGGACATCTGAGAGGCAGATTGTGTAGTTATAACCAGGTAATGACCAGGTGGTCATCTGGAAAGTGAGGTCTGCATGTGCCATCTCAGTTGTGAAGAGGGCAGAGTTGAGATTTGCCTGATTGGGTTGAAGCTCTAGTTGAACAGCTGTGTAAGACTGAATAGAAGTCCTTCTGTATTTTTTTCACTGTTCTGATTTGCCTGTTAGCCCTCTGAGTGCGAGAGGGGTACACAACGCATTGCTTTCCACTGTGTTGTATACCACTCTGGCACTTAAAGGTTAATGCATAACACAGCATATGAAAACTCATATGCAGACCCGGACTAGCCATCCGGCATTTGCCCGGTGGGCCGGTCCGGGAGTTTAAAAAAAAAACAAAAAATTAAATGAGTTTGGGCCGTCTTTCACTTTCTGAAAGACGGCCTCCTCGTTACAAGTTTCCTGGTGGGCGGGCAATCAACGTGCAGTGCACCGCACGTGATTATAAGCTCCACCCACAATGGGCACCCATGGGCTGCTCAAAAAATAAAAATGGTCTGCTCAGCCTTAAATGCCCGGGCCTATTTTATGGCTAATACTACTATTAAGCTTTAAGCTAGATGAGTAATTGTTGGAGGGAGACTTTATTTGGGGGTGATAGTCCACCTTTAAGGACCAGCGGCGGTCCTGGCATGTCATGGAATTCATGCAGGTTGTTCGTGGAGCCCTGATCCATTAGTGAAAAAAAAAAAAAAAGGCCGGCAGCCGGTCCTTTAAGGGGTTAAAGGGATAATCAGAAAATGCTCATGGCCACTATGAATAATTTCCGTGTGCATTTTCAGGTTGAGCGATATCACAGTCTAGCAACAGACTACAATAGAGTTCTAATGCAAAAACAGTATAAACATGTATACCTGTCGCTGTATGAACAACAGCTACCTCTGTATAAATTAAGAACTATGTATTCTTATTGTAGTTTTCCTTTAAGACAGTTTCCTAAAACACAGTAAAACTATAAAATATTAAACGAGCAGCACTTGAGACCCCCATACCCTGATGTCTCTCTCTTATTGCCCATTTGGATTGTAAGCTCTTTGGGGCAGTGAATCACTTATATAACCATTTGAGTGCCAGAGGAGTATGCAACACAATGTGAAGCAATGCGTTGTGAACCCCTTTGCCACTCAAAGGGTTAACTCCTTTTATTGTAACAAGCTATGTTGTAAGGCACTGCGTACAGTGTGTCACCATATAAATAACAATATATATATATATATATATATATATATATATATACATGCACATATACGTACACATACATACATACACACATATAGACATACATGCACACAACCATTTGAAGTGCAGAAGTCTCCATCCCTTCAGGTTGCAATGTGTTGAAGTCCAGCAGTGCAGAAGGAGTTAATACATTCCGTTGTAATATATACACTAACATAGCAGATTTAGACACTGGTATAAATAAAGCATATAGAAAAAAAACCATCCATCTATTAATGGAAAGATATGTGAGAGACTGTGGGATATTTTTGTTAAAGTGAAAGGTATCTTAAAGTATTGGGATTAACTTAACCCGTTACGGCATCGTAAAGCATTAGGTTTGATTAACTTAACCATTTGAGTGGCACAACAGGGTCCAGTGCATTACAAGTGTGCAATTACAATGTATTGATTTAAATGGGACTTTTAAATCCATTGCCTTGGACACCTCTCTCAAGGGGTCAGTAGTCAAACCTTAACACTTTTAGTTCCAGAGAGATGTCCGATGAATTTCAGCGCAATGTGTTGGATACCTCACTGGCAATGAAAGGGTTAAATCAATGGGACTGTGTAGTTGACCCCCATGGTGCAGTTGGTTTGCTCCACAATTGCTCCATATCTTTTTTCACATATGATCTTTAGGGATTTACTCATCAGTCTAAATATGTACAATTGTGGAGCAAACCAACCGCAAAAACAAGGGGAAATAAAATGGGTATTGATTTAACCCTGTGATCATCAGAGGGGTATCGAACGCAATGCTTTGCCCCTCTGACACTCAAAGGGGTTAAATGGAGCTTTAATCACCTTGAATGTATTGAGAAGCACACGCGTTGGTGACCTCACTAGCATTCAAGGGGTTAAATGATCAATTTTAATCAATGGGAATTTGCTGAACTTTAATTTTAACCCTATGGTGCCATTGGTTTGCTCCTGAAATGAACCTCTTTACCATGGGGAATTAGGCCGTTCAGCCCATATATATAAAAGCAAACTGGAGTTATTCTGGATTAAACCAATTGCACCATAGGGGACAAAAAAAATCCACTTATAGTAAATTTTGCTTTTAACCCCTTGAATGCTAAATAGGTTTCCAATGCATTGCTAAACAATGCATTGGAGACCTCTTGGGCTTTCACAGGGTTAAAAATATCTATTCACAAACATGGGAATTTAGGAATTTTTATGTGTCCCCTTTGGTGCAGTTGGTTTACTCCGTAATAACTCCAGTTTGCTTTTATAATGATGGGCCATAGGGTCTTATTCATTAACGCTTTAAGGATCTGAGGGGTGCTCAACACATCACATTGTTTTCAAATGCATTGCACACCCCTCTTGTCCGATCTTGTGGTGGGGGCAGCTGTTAAGGACCATGGAATGTTGGTTTTTTTTTAGATGAATTCTGGGACGGCAGAGAGCGGAGTGCAGCCACACTGCCATTCTGCAATTTCGTGACGTGCCAGGACCATCACCTGTCCTTAACACAAATCCACCTGTCCTTGAGGTGTTAAAGAGTTAAAGCTAAGAAGAGCAGCTCTGGAACAAACCAACTGTACCATAGCAGGTGAGGTGTAAATATCCAATGATTCAAATTGGGTTTTTAACCCACTGAATTCTAGAGAGGTCTCTAGCATTTAATGACTTAAAGGGATAGTAATACCTAAAATGTAAAAAAAAATATGTTTTAGGGTTTATCCCCCTGAGTAAAACAAGAGTACTCCCACTGCTGAAAGGTGTTTCATTCAAAAGTTATTAATTTTCAAACTTGAATTTTTTAGGTGCAATATCACAGTGGCCTGAAATTGTACAGTGGCGCTGTTGCTACACGATCCTATGGACAGCTCTGGTCTCAGGACCATAAATCTCCATAGGATGGTGTAGCAACAGCGCCACTGTAAAATTTCAGGCCACTGTGATATTGCACCTAAAAAATTCAACTTTGAAAATTAATAACTTTTGAATGAAACATCTTTCAGCAGTGGGAGTACTCTTGTTTTACTCAGGGGGATAAACCCTACAACATATTATTTTTTACATTTTAGGTATTACTATCCCTTTAAAATCCCCAGTTAAAGCAATAGGAATTGTGGAATTTATAGTTCAGTATTATGGTACAGTTGCTTTGCTCCAGAATTGCACTTTAAATTGATGAATAAGGCCCTTTTGGCTCCAAACATCAAACTGCACAGTCATACTAACTGGGTTCCAAAGCTTGGCTGGCTGGGTTCTGGAGGGTGTCCTGCTGCAACATGGGCATACATGGGAAATTTAAAAATGAGCCGAACCTGAGATCTTGTAAAAATTAACCCTGAAACTACCCATAATATAGATTATCAGTAATATGTCCCTGATCGCTGTAATCGGGTCATCAAGGATCCGTTGATATACAATAACTTATAGATATCACTGCATGATCCCTCTGCCGTCATGGTCCAAGAGGTACCAATATATATATATATATATATATATATATATACCAAAAAAGCAATTAACTGACGCAAAATATACAATAGGGAGCACTGGACTCCCTCACCCTGAAAATGTTGCCCTTCACCCTGAGACCCAGTGATCTGGTTCAAAACCCTGAGTCTCAGGGTCAAATCATGAGAGTTCCCAGGTACAAACATGGGTCCCACACAAAAGCTTCAAACCCAACTGTCTCAAAGGTCCATGGCAGTTTCTCCAAACAAATTAAAGTGGATGTGTCACCTCTGTATAACATAGCATAAATATTTAGTCTATATATCGAATATTACTAAAACTGTCTTAATTTTTTTAAAGGGTCAGTAATATCCCCTAAATAATATTTAGATTTAGGTAGAGATTGAAAAAAATAAACTAATTGCAACAAACCCTATCTCTCAAACCTCTATGGATTGAGAGATATAGGGATTCAAAGTTGCCCCCTCCCTCCCCTTCTCCTGATGTCAGCATCCAGTTGACAGCAGGAGATCCCGGTCCGGGGACCAGCAGGCGGCTCTTCAGCAGAGCCGAAATCACGGTGCTTAAAAATAATTCATTCATTGAAAAGGTCTACAAAGTGTGCTTGCAAACCAGGCACACTTTGTAGACAGTTCCAATGAATGAATTCTTTTTAAGTACCGCGATTTTGGCTCTTCTGCAGAGCCGCCTCGAGTCATACGACTCAAATCTTCTGCTGTCGGCTTTACAGCTGACATCAGGAGAAGGGGGGGAGGGGGGAACTTTGAAACCCTATATCTCTCAAACCATAATGGTTTGAGAGATGGGGTTTGTTGCAATTAGTTTATTTTTTCAATCTCTACCTAAATCTAAACATTTTTTATGGGACATTACTGTCCCTTTAAGCTATATTTCATGTAAATGTAAGTTATAAAGTCTTTTCTGCAGCTACTTCCGCATAGACTGCGGTTACTTGCTCTGTAATTGCAGTCCGTCACTCTGCCTCTGCTCTCCTCCCTCTATCCAGCCGCCTTTGATGATGAAGGCTTCTGTCTGCAAGCTGGAGCGATCTCATTGGCTAGATTTCGATCTCTGCCAATGAGAGTGCTCCAGCTTACAGACAGCAGCCTCCATCAATGGAGGAGGTGGATAGAGGGAGGGGATCAGAGGCAGAGTGACGGACTGAGGTTACAGAGCAGATGGAAGTAGCTGAAGGACAGACTTTATAACTTAAATTTACACAAAATAAAGCTTAAAAATTAAGACAGTTTTAGTAATATTGATATATAGCCTAACCATTTATGCTAAGTTATACAGAGGTGACACATCCACTTTAAGAGGAAAGTATTTGTTAGGCATAGTTCTCATCCAAATAATATAATGTTTTGGATCTGTACATGGGCAATCAAGAGGTGCTGGGGTGGTGTAAGTGCAATAGCACCACCTAATGCCAAATGTATTACTGATGATTGGCAACAATTTCTGAACAAATTGCTTCAGCTCCACCAAGGTCTAATTTTAGGGGAAACAGTGTCACAATACGATGCAGACATATTTGTCTCACTGCTCCAAAATGATGAAGTAGTGCAATATTTGCAAAACCAAAAGTGCATAATGAGAATGAATAGAACTTATTTTTTATTCTTGGGTATGGGGACACCTCAGGTGCCTCTCAGTCACATTTCTCACACCCACGTGCCATTACAGAGAAGACATTTACATATTCATATCAGGCTAGTCCACCCCACAGGTGATCCAGCACAGAAATGTCTGGCAAATCGTCTCTGCACCAGAGAACCAGCACAACCCCAGGTGTATGTTTTGGCCTTCAGTGGGCTTCACCAGTGAGGTGCATCTGATCCCCTTTAGGCACAAGGAGAGCGAGGGCCCATGTCTGGGATACCCTTCCACTTAGGGCAATCTTTACTCCACTGTGCAGGACAAAATAAATATGCCAGGAATCAGTGGCACGGTCACTAACGTTTTGGAGCAATGTATGCAGTGAAATTATCAAACTGAAACATATGGAAATGTTCAGACGCACACTAGGACACATTTAGTGACTGACACATGCCCCTGATATTTCTATAGCAAGAAACTCTAACTGGTTCCCATGCCATTCAAGAAGCCAAAGATAAACAATTTTGGAAGTAACCATCTGCGCTTCATTGGACAAATGGTATGTCCCTTTGATTTAAATGGCTTTAATACATTGAAGAACTCCACCATTCATGGTAAAGAGTCCATTTAAATCAATGAACTACATAGACTAGCTCAACATTATTTGCTATGTATTGTTCATTTGACATCAATGAGAATTTGGTTAATTGTGTTGGTCCCTCCCCTGTAATGCACCTCTATCTGATCCAAAGTGAAACAATAAGGTGCCTGACTGGAGGGACGAGAAGCCCAATGGTTAACTCTGTGTGTGCCAGAGAGGTATCCAGAGCATTGCAAGGCAATACATTAAATACTGTAAAATTCACACATACGCATGCACACACAGACACACACACATATAGACACACACATATGTATACATACACACACACACATAAGCACATGTGCACACTCACACACAAAAACACAGAAATAAACACGTACACACATATATAGACACACACAAATATACGCAACATACACACATACTCACATACACACACACATATATATAGACACACACAAATATACGCAACACACAGACATACATATATACACACATACTCACAAACACACATACACACACATAGACACACACACGTATATATAGACACACACATACACCCACATAGACACACACACGTATATATAGACACACACATACACACACATAGACACACACACGTATATATAGACACACACATATACACACATACATATATACACACATACAAACACACATACACACACATAGACACACATATATATACACACATACTCACAAACAGACACACACACCTATATATAGACACACACAAATACACACATGCATGTATACTGGAAAAAAAAAAACTTGGACAAAATCTGGGATAAGGTATCCCAAACTGGGCACAATCCCGAGAACCAAGGCACAGCTGGCAGACACACAGTGTTACCATTGTATAGAAGTTTATCTTTTATTGTCTCCTATCAGGTTCTGTACAGTCCGGATCCTTCACTGAGTGACACAGTAGTAGATAAAACAGACCCTGATTCATTAAATCCCCAGGTTGACCTCTTTACCCTTGTGTCCATTCCTAAATAGCAAACATCATTTTTTCTGAACCTCCGCTGACAGACGGGTCCAGTGTGATAGAGGGCCATAAAATAAGGCATTTGTAGGGGTTATTTTTTGTCTTGAGGCTATTTAATCCCTCAAAGGTAAAACTGACAGGACGTGCCAGCTGCTCTCTCCTCTAATACCATTGGTGACCACTACTCACCCCCCCTCCCCGTCCTCGCGCCCTTTCTCTTGTCATCTACTCTCCCTCCGCAGCTGACTACAGTCACGGTACAGAAGTTAACCCTTATGTTCAAAACTGTGGTGAACCTACTGAATGAGGAGCCTGGTGCAAAATTATTTTTTGGTTACCAGTTAACCATTTGAGCGCCAGAGGGGTACGCAATGCATTGCTTTCTCTCTGGTGTTCACTGAGTTAAATGCATTGCAACGCATTGTGTACCCGTCTGGCACTTGGTGGGTTAAAATGGGTTTATTAACATTAAACTATTCCTTGCCTTTAACCGTTTGCTTTGCAATGTGTTGCACATCCCTCTGGCACTCATAGGGTCAAAGAAGAACAACACCTCCTTATAATAAAACCCCACTTACCTTACTATGGCTGGAAAATCTTAATGGCCCTTATGAGTTTTTCCCTTTATGCCTTTCTTCAAGAGATAACATCTTGTCTCAGTCCCGGAAAACACGGTCATGGCGGTAGACATGACAGTTGCTAGCAGGGCCACAGAACCTCAAACTCTGCACACAGTAAACATAACTGTTTATGGACCAGAGGGGAATGCAAAGGGTTAAGTAAGATCCTGCTCTCTGACTGCTTCAGTTTGAAAAATCATGGTGGCCCCCATGGACTGATTAAAGATGCTATCTCTTGAACATAGGTACAAGGGCAAAATTCATTCACTGGGTCCATTAAGAGGTTCTGGCCATAGCAAGGTAAGTGGGGGTTATTATAAGGAGATGTTAGTTCTCCTTTAACCCCTTAAGGACAGCACAGACTGGGTTGGGCGGCTCTAGAGGAACATGGCACTTTTTTTCAGCAATGCATTCTGGGATTGCAGTGCAGCATGCTGCAGCGATGTGATGGGAGAATTCTATGACATGCCAGGACTGTAACAGGTCCGTAACGCGCAAACACCGATGACGGTCCTGGCACGTCAACAGTCGTTAAGTATTTAAAGACAGGAGGCCATGTGCGTAAAGAGAAGTGGGGAGATTCAGGAGCAGATGACCTGTACCATAGAGGGCAAACAGAAGTTTTCATTCATTTTAATTGTTATTTGCCCGGCGTGGTGCCATTTGTTTTCTCCAGATTTACCCCTTTCTAGCTTTTTTAGATGAAGTCTATAGCTGAAGAGGCTGAGAAAGTCTTGAGTCCATCAGGTTGGTTTACTTTTGAAATACGCGTGCGACATGAAGACGGTATAACCTGGTCGCTGGCTTCAAAAGCTCGACGTCAGGATCTCGCCTGAATCAAAAGAGCGAGATTCTTATGGTGCCGAGTAAATCATCGCCTCCATATACTCCGATAATTACAGTATCGGATGCCTACTGCATTGTTAACCCCTTGGATGCCCATGTCTTGTTATTCAGTTACTATAATCGGATTCTATTACGTTACCATAATTGTATACGTTGTGGTTTAAAATGCATTGCGTTGTCTTGTAAGCTTGTACTCTAAACCTGTGCAGCGTGATAAATAACCTTACTGTGGTCGGATGCACAGCTTAACCCTTTCAGTGCCAGAGGGGTACGGAACGCATTGCCTCCTACCACAGTGAGGTTATTTATCACGCTGCGCAGGTTTAGAGTACAAGCTTACAAGAAATCGTAATGCATTTTAAACCACATCATATCCGATTATTGTAACTGAATAGTATCCGATTATAGTAACTGAATAACAAGACATGGGCATCCAAGGGGTTAACAATGCAGTAGGCATCCAATACTGTAGAAATCTGAGTATATGGAGGCAACTGTCACGGTTTTTGATGAACACTCAGAACAGTTTGGTAAGGTTAAAACAACTTTATTGAAATAAAGATCACACACATAGATAGGCCTATGGGCCCACACAAACAGAGCACAAATACAGGCAGGTATATACAATAATAGCAAGCCAGTAATAGAGATGTATGTGTGAATAATAACAATCTCCAGCAAAGAAGGTTCTGGCTTGGACTTAGCGGGCAGTAAGCGACACAGGCAGAGAGCTGACCACAGGACCTTGATGGCAGATGGTCCAGGAGGAAGTGACTGGCACAACCCAGAGGAGTGAGGCAACACTGCTGGCACAACCCAGACGCCTGGGAGGCACAGAACCCAGAGGAGCGAGGCAACACTGACCCTGGCACGGATGGCAACAGACCGAGATAACTCTCCCAAGGAAAATCCTAGGACACTAGGGGTGGATCGAAACACAGTGGAATATATATATATATATATATATATATATATGAAGATGTAGGCAACCAGTGTCCCCTCTACTGAGGATGGTACAACGCAACGCTGGCTCTAGAGCCCGAGGCTACTGCAGAGAGGAATATGCACAACCCTACCTGGAATGTCCAGGTACGCAAAGGGTCAATAGGTAACACCCTGTGATATACTGCAACTCCTCAAGGAAGTGAGCCCAGCGTTGTAAGACAGGTGGACACAGAGAGATCAGAGTAACACAGTCAGTGCTATAACACAGTACCGGTACTTCACGTGTGCACTCCGCCAACGGCAGTATGGAGAGTAGCTACAGAACGAATGTTTAGCTAACGGTCGACAGAGTAATAGCGCCACGCGGTGCAACCAACTAGCATAACAGCAAGCCACTGCAAGTATAGCGAGAGCGAAACGGAGACCACTAGGCGGTATGCTAGAAACGCAAGGCACAGTGTGACAGAAGGTTTGACACAGAGTAGACTCGTAGCCAGGTATGGTCAGTAATGGAGCGGGTTCACAGCCGGATAAGCTCAGCAACGGAAGCGGGTTCTCAGCCAGATACAGTCAATAACGGAAGCGGGTTCTCAGGCAGATAAGGTTAGCAACGGAGCGGGTTCTCAGCCAGATACAGTCGGTAATGGAAGCGGTTCTCAGCCAGATATGGTCAGCAATGGAGCGGGTTCTCAGCCAGATACAGTCAGTAACGGAAGCGGGTCCTCAGCCAGACACGGTCAGCAATGGAGCGGGATCTCAGCCAGATACAGTCAGTAACGGAAGCAGGTCCTCAGCCAGATACGGTCAGCAACGGAGAAATCGAAGAACAGCAAACTCAGGAACGTTGTCAGGCAGGCCAGGTCATACACGATCAGCAATAACGGAGCAAAGGTCAGGAATTAGTACACCACAAAAGGGCACCATATCGAGGAAATGACAGGGCATAGAAAGGCCATCACTGGGCGGCGACAAAGGTACTAGCCAATCAGCAAGAAGTAATGCAAAATAGCAATCAGAATGTCGCCGCCCGCAGCACAGAGCACGGGCACCGTGATAGCAACGTTTTACACTATGCCATAAGAATCTCACCCTTTTGAATTGGGCAAGATTCTGACATGGAGCTTTTAAAGCCGGCAACCAGGTTATACCGTCTTCATGTTGCATGCTCTTATGTGTTCAACGTTTCAAAAGGATACCATTAGGTTTAGCTTTTGTCATGTCACCTTTGTTAATCCAGTGAAAGGCAAAATAACCCCAACCCTATTGAAGCCAGTTCCAGTTATGCCCCAAGTGGGTACAAAAATTATTTCCTCACTCCAAAATGCAGTCGGATATGTCCCCAGATCAACATCCTGCATTGAACCCAACTGTCATAATTTTCAATATTGTTCTGAACTAGAAAGATATCCACTAATTTTTGGAAAGCCTCTACTGTGTCTGCAAACAAAACATCTATAAAATTCCAGAATCTTACTGCCCTTACTGCAAAAAAAACCCTGCCTTTTTTTAGTCAACAAAAGCACATTTCTTCTAATTTTATTGCAGGACCTCTTGTTTTTTTTCTCAGCTCTTTCAGTAACTAATTCCCATTGAGAGTTTGTTGTAATAGCATTAAATATATTTGTAAATAGTAATCAAATCATCCCGAAGATGTCTGTTCTCTAAAGAAAACAAATCCAGTTTGGCTAGTATCTCTATTTTCTAAGGACTGGTACCAAAAGAGTATTCCATACTCTAGATGAGACCTCACCAAAGATTTCTAAATAGCTGGAATTATATTCCCATCTGTGCACAGGGCCGGTGCCACCTATAGGCGAGGTAGGCATGCAGCGGAGAAAAGCTGCGCCCGCACCCACCACACCGGAACGCAACACAAACAGGTCTGTGTTGCTACTGCGCTCCCTCATCGCGGTCGCTCTTTAGTAACGCAGAGCGCGCTGGGAGTCATGATCTCCCGGCACGCTCTGCATTACTGGAGAGAAGACGGTGTGGGAGCTATAGGTATGTGATGGGGGGCAAGTTGGAGCTGAGGGGGCATAGTGGAGCTGCTGGGAGCAAGTTGGAGCAGATGGGGGGCAAAGTGGAGCTGATAGGGACATATTGGAGCTGAGGGGGCATAGTGGAGTGGATGGGGGGCAAGTTGGAGCTGAGGGGGCATAGTGGAGCTGCTGGGGGCAAGTTGGAGCAGATGGGGGGCAAAGTGGAGCTGATAGGGGCATATTGGAGCTGAGGGGGCATAGTGGAGCAGATGGGGGGCAAGTTGGAGCTGGTGGGGCAAAGTGGAGCTGGTGGGGGCAAGTTGGAGCTGATAGGGGGCAAAGTGGAGCTGGTGGGGCAAGAAAAGAGGTGGGGTATAAGTAGGCGGGGTGACAATGGGGCGACAAAAGTAGGTTTTGCCTAGGGTGGCAAAAATCCTTGCATCGGCCCTGTCTGTGCATATAAATCACTTTTTATACATGACAGCACCCTATTGCCTCTTGCAGCAGCTGAGTGACACAGTCCACTGCTGTGGTCTATTGTCTAATCGTACTCCTATATCTTTCCTTAACAAGGATTCCCCAAGTAGTGAACCATTTAGCGTATACGTAGCATTTTTTTGTAACTCTAATGCATAGCCTCGCATTTATTTATATTCAACCTCATCTGCCACTTTTCTGCCCATTCACTAAGTTTATGTAAATCTTTCTGCAGAGAAACAAACATCCTGCTCTGTATGTATTTCTTACACAGTTTAGTGTCATCAACAAAAATTGAAACACTACTTTCAATACCCACTTCCCGTTAGTTGTAGTCACATGATGTATAAAAACAAACTGGAGAAAATCTGGGGCCAACCAACTACATCATGGGAGAGAAATAAAATTTCCCTAAATTCCCATTGATTTAAAGGAACAGAAACACCTTTTTTTTTACTTTACAAACTCTGCAAGATCATAATATGTAAAGCCAAATTGCCTATGCTGTTTTGTTTCCATCTTCACCTAGATTTAAATGGAGCCTTTAACCCCTCGAATGTCGAAGAGGTCTCCAACACTTTTCAAAGCATTCAAGGGTTTAAAAGGCCCATTTAACTTAAAGAGTATTTTGGGAGTGTTCATTGTCCCCATATGGTATAACTGGTTTGCTCAAGAATGGTCCCTCTTCACTTTGATAAATAAGATCCTATGGTATATAAATGTATCAGATACCTACATAAACATCTATGGCCCTTATGTTGAAAAGAAATCTGGAATAATTCTGGGGAGAAAAAAAGGTCTCCATTGTAGAGTTCAGGCATTGAAAGTGTTAAGGCAACATGCTTTATTCACAGACAGTGTCCTCCAGATATAGTTAGACTACAGCCCCCATCATCATCAGAGGGACAGTTAAAGGGACAGTAATGTCCCATAACATGTTTTTAAAGATTTGTAGAGGGTAAAAATAGAATCTCAGTACCACAAACCCCATCTCTCAAACCACTATGGTTTGAGAGATATTGGCAATCAAATTTCCCCTTCTCTCCCCTTTTCTTAATGTCAGCTGTAAAGCTGACAGCAGGAGATCCTTGTCGGCCGACACAATGAGGCTCTTCAGTAGAGCCGAAATCCAGTTATTTGAAAAGAACTACTTCATGGGAACGGTCTACAAAGTGTGCTTGCAAACCAGGCACACTTTGTAGACCTTTCCAATGAAGTAATTATTTTCTAATAATGGGATTTCAGCTCTGCTGCAGAGCCGCTAGCTGGTCCCCGGACCGGGATCTCCTGATGCCAGCTAGACGTTGACATCAGGAGAAGGGGAGGGAAGGGGAATTTTGATTGCGAATATCTCTCAAACCATAGCGGTTTGAGAAAAGGAGTTTGGGGCACTTTTTTACACTCTACAAATCTATAGCAAAATGTTATGGAACATTACTGTCCTTTTAAGGATGATGAGTATACTTGGAAATGTTCAGGGTTTGACCCAGAGACTCATGGTTTTGACCCAAATCTCAGGGTATAGGGCCAGATTCTCTGGGTGAGAGAGTCCAGTGTTTTTTTACTGTATGATATGCTCCCTCATGCAGTAACACTTTAGAAGCTTATTTCTCCATAAAATTAGTGATTTGAAAAACAAAAAAAAAACAAAAAAAAAAACAAAAAACAATTAAACCTGTATTGGGACAAAGAATGAAATATTTATTACACTATAGAAAGTGAGAGTCCCTATTTAATATTGAAAAAATATATAATGCAGAACTTATACTACTGAGTAAAACATAAGTACTACTTATTCATAAGTTATTTCAGCTCGGGCTTGCATGGTTTGGGTGCAGTGCCTCCACGGCCTGAAATTTTATGATGGCGCTGTTGCTATATCAGTCTATCGACAGGTCTGGTCATTTATCCACAAACCTCCATAGGAAGCTGTAGCAACAGCACCACTCTAGAATTCAGGCCATGGGAGGTATTGCACCCAAACAAATGCAAATCTGATCTGAAATAACATTTGAATAAAAAATTTCTCAGCAGTGGGGGTTCCTTTGTTTTGCTCAGCAGGGTGAACCCTGCAATATATGTGTGTGTATATATATTTAATATATATATATTTTTTTTTAATATTGCGTGTTACTATCCCTTTAAAATGTCCTTGAGGTCTGATTGGTGCATCTCTGGCTTGCCTTGAATCCAAATTCTGGGGAACACAAAAGGAAAGTCTGTGCATCAGATCCTGACCTTTACAAATAAATAACCTGTGACTTACTATAAATGATAAAAAGTGGGGGTTTAGTAATATATTTTTGATCAAAGCATAAAAAGCTTGCCTACTCTGTTCAGCTTCACCTGATTTTAGGGAGCTACCAACCAAGAGAGGAGGAGCCAAAACCTCTCAAAATAAATACAAAAACATAAAATATGCAGGTTCCTGGTGAGCTCCAAATAGCATTCTGGGGAACTTTAAAGGAGCAGTAAACTTTTTTTTAATGAAAACTTGTATGCTATTGAGCTTTTCCCCCACCTCTGTCAGATGTTTTATTCAAAATTTATAACAGTTCAAATAATCAGGAAGTGAATTTACTGTGTTTACTTCCTGATAGTTCTAACTGACAGGAAGTGACTCAGCAGTTCCTATCACATTCTGTGGAGAACTGTATGTCTCTGACTTTCCTCTCCATTAGAATCTAACCGAATTACTAATTGGAATATGACCAACAGAGGGCACTGTTAATGTAAAAAACATGAGTTTTAACTGTAATAACTGTGGAAATATGCATACAGTATTACTGCCTTTATTTTACTCAACAGGAAAAGCCCTAAAATATATATGTTTTTAAAAAAATGTTTACTTCTCCTTTAAGGCATAATATTTAAAAAATATCAGGGTCAGCAAATTTTGAAAACTCCCAGGTATGATGATGCGAGGTGTAGTTCAATAACAACAGCTAGAGGGTCGCTATTCATTTTTAGGATAGAACAAAGGCTCAGGGGCACAAAAGTAAAATTGGACAAATTCTGTAACCAACCAACTACTCTGCAGAGGGCAAATTAATGGTCCCTAAATCTCCCTTGTTTCAAATGTGGCTTTTAACCCCTTGAGTGCTAAAGAGGCCTCCATTGCATTGCTGCGTAACCTCTCTAGCTCTCAAAGGGTTAAAAGTCACATTTATTTCAGTTGGAATGTTTTTATCTTCCCTTGTGTTTCAGCTGGATTGCCCCAAAAGCATCACAAAGCGAAGCATTGGAGACCTCTCTAGCAATCAAATGGTTAACCCCCCATTTAAGTCCACAGGAAAATGTATTTGTTCCTTATGGTGCACTGGTGTCACTCCAGTATTAAGTACAGCAGCCTCTCTCTGGTTATGCAGTCTGTCCATCACTGAATGGGTTAATTTATTCCTCTTTCCTTTACCCACAGGTACATACTCATACACACACATGTACAAACATACATTATTTCTACATACACATATGTACATACATACATAAATATTACATACCTCCCAAGTGTCCCTCTTTAGGAGGGACAGTCCCTCTTTTAGACCCAAATCCCTCTGTCCCTCTTTCCCACCCTGATGTCCCTCTTTTTAGGAGATCAGACTGTGTGGTGTGTATATAATGGTATCACATTGCTCCACAGCAATAAAATTCACATTTATGTTTGTTTAAACATCAGTATATGTGTTTAAACATTAGTCTGTGTAAATATAATACTTTGGTCTTGTTATAAGTCACTTATTAGGTTACACAAGTAGGTGTCAATAGGTCACAAAATAGCCTAAAAATTCTGTGTAATGCCCCAACCACCAGCCACACCCCCAGAAACACTCCTAAACCATAAGTGCCCCTCTTTAGCAATTTGAAATGTTGGGAGGTATGATATTATGTCTCTGTATTTGTGCAAATATGCAACTCTTGCTGTAAACACTCTAGGACATACTTGAAAATGAGTGAAATCTCAATGTATTTTTCCTGGTAGAACATTTTCTAAATAAAAATACATACACACATACTACGTACATACATACATACACAGATACGTATGCAAATGCGCACACACACACACACACACACACACACAGATACTCATACACACATAAAAACTCATACATACATATTCCCATACATACACATATACACCTAAAAAACATACATACACAGAAACACATACATAGAAACATAGACACATATGGTGGCATGCAGGAAACACACACAAGCGCTAAGTTCTGAGGGAAATTGTTAGCGAATGCATTTACGCATGATTTTACTGAATTGCGTATGAAAAATTGAAAATAACGAATTGGTGTACACATTTTGTGCTTGTGGGCGTGATCATGTGGGTGTGCTTAGGATTAGCGAATCTGTCTGAGCGGAGTAGCGTATGCATCTAATGCAGGAAGTGATATTGAGAACTATATTATATGTCTGTGTAGTAGGTCGCAAATGCTATATTTTGTGCGCAAACTAGGAAATTTCGATGCGCAATTCAAGATTCTTTCAGTGAATTGCTTCCTGGATTACAAATTGTGTAATAGCTATTTGCACAGGTTAAAATCACAATTTCACGGGTAGCGCTTGCAAAAGTTTCTTGCAGTCCGCCAACAGAAAGATAGAATTTGACAGCAGATAAGAACCATTCGGCCCATCTAGTCGCCCATTTTCCTACTGTAAAAACCTCAAACCTTATTTGGTCCTTGGTCTTGTCTTACATTAAGGACAGCCTTATGCCTATCCCATGTATGCTTAAACCCCCTCACTGTATTACTTATATGTACCACTTCTGCTGGAAGGCTATTCCACTTATCTACTACCCTCTCAGTGAAGTAAAACTTTCTTACATTACATCTAAACCTGTGTCCCTCTAGTTTTAGACTACGGCCTCTTGTCCTAACATTTTTACTCCTTTGAAATATACTTCCCTCCTGCACTTTGTTGAATCCCTTCATGTATATGAATGTGTCTATCATATCCCCTCTCTCTTCTCTCCTACACGCTCTATATGTTCAGATCCTTTAGTCTATCCTGACATACATACATACTTACATACATACAGAAACGCACACATACTTACACACAGATACGTAAGCAAGCACACACATACATACATACAAACGCATTCACATATATTCATACACATATAAACACTCATACATACATACATACACCCACATGCATACACCAAAACACACACACACACACATACATAAATACACATCCATACATTAATACACACAGTGATACGCATGCAAACACACAAGCACACATACGTATGCACATACACACACAAACACACACTCACACGGACATTTGCACACATACATAAATATATACACACATACACATATATACTTACACCTCCCACACACATACACATATATACACACACACTCATTTTATATACACACACACACATGCATTATATATACACATACACACACACACACATACAGTGGCATACTGGCATCTGTGCCAATGTCCCCGTCTGTAAGAGGATAGTTGAGTTGCTGCTCTGATTCCGGAGCGAGACTATAAATACAGATTCAGGACTCTGCCCCCTTCCAGAGATATTCTGAGTCTTTACCTCTCGGGAATGCTTTTTGGGTGGGTGGGGGGCTGTCAGGTGACATTTGGGAAGAAAGTACAAAAACGTGCAGTGAGTCACTCATATTCTGGGAGCCAAGGACAGGGGGCTTAATATACTCTGAAATGAATCAGCACGGTTGGGGTGTGACTGCATCAGTGCGGAAGCCTGTTTGTGGGGGGGAAGCCTTTTCATAGCGAGACTTCTTATACCGTTACCAACCAACACACACACTGAAATAAGATCTATATGTTATTTAACTCTGAGGCTGATATATTAAAACTAACAAGACCAAACTTGCCAAACTCCCACTGAATTAAAAGGGACTTTTGACCCATACCTCCCAAGTTTCCCAAGTTAGGAGATATTAGGGCTCCATACTTCCCAAGTGTCCCTCTTTAGGAGATATTAGGGCTCCATACTTCCCAAGTGTCCCTCTTTAGGAGATATTAGGGGTCCATACTTCCCAAGTGTTCCTCTTTAAGAGATATTAGGGGTATATACCTCCCAAGTGTCCATCTTTAGGACATATTAGGGGTCCATACCTCCCAAGTGTCCCTCTTTAGGAGATATTAGGGGTCCATACCTCCCAAGTGTCCCTCTTTAGGAGATATTAAGCGTGCATACCTCCCAAGTGTCCCTCTTTAAAGGGATAGTAATGTTTCATAATAAAAACAGCTCTAATTAATCATCATAGTATTTGGACTTTGGAGAATGTTATTTCAATTCTGTCAGAGTTGTAGTTCAAGAGTAATTCAATGACAAAGTGTCCCCCTCCCGCCCCTTTTACTGATGCAACACTGTTCAGCCAGATCAGAAGGGAGGTGCCCAGGTAGATTGCAGAGAGGGACAATCTTCAGTTAAGATAAGGGAAAAACCTGAAAAACTTGTCAAGGGGGGCAGGGTTTTCATTGTTCTAATAGGAAGAAGATTGTCCCCTGCTGTTACCTGTCTGGTCTATGGACTGCATTCTACATCTGAGAAGAGATGGCTTACACTAGGTAAAAGGGGCGGGAGAGGGAAACTTTGCTTGTGAATATCTCTTAAACCCTAAAGGTTTGAGAGATAAGACTTATATCGTTCTTCATGTTTTTTTAATGCCTACAAAATAAAATAAAGAACGATATAAGTCTTATCTCTCAAACCTTTATGGTTTAAGAGATATTCACAAGCAAAGTATCCCCTCTCCTGTTCAGCCAGATCAGAAGGGAGGTGCCCAGGTAGACTGCAGAGAGGGACAATCTTCAATTAAGATAATGGAAAAAAGCTGAAAAACGTATCGAGGGGGGAAGGGCTTTCATTGTTTTCATACAAAGAAGATTGTCCCCTGCTGTTATCTGTCTGGTCTTACAACCAGATTCACATCTGAGAAGAGATGGCTTACACTAAGAAAAAGGGGCGGGAGGGGGAAACTTTGCTTGTGAATATCTCTTAAACCATAAAGGTTTGAGAGATAAGACTTATATCGTTCTTCATGTTTTTTTAATGCCTACAAAATAAAATAAAGATAACATGAAGTATTACTATCCCTTTAAGGGTGGGGGAACAAGCTTGGATTCCAGTGCCACATCTACTAGACCAAGGTCTTGGAGTGCTCACTTGTCTCCCATGGTGGCACATTTCTTTGAGCTGCTGGTGGGAATCAAGGTTGGCACTCTCTGGGAATTGTCATATTTTTGGGACCCCGCAGATAAACTCTTGGCGGGTGGCAGTAAGAGGTGGTTGACATAAAGGCCTCTAGAACTCCTCCTAGGAAGTTCCTAAGTGACCACTTCATGGTGAGCACAGAACGCACTAGATAGTGTCAGACAGGCAGCAATAGGGGCGAGGGGAGAGATTCAGTAATAGACTTTCTATGCTTCAATATGTTAATAGAGAACGTGGGTGTGGGATTGTCAGCGGGCACAGTCGGCAACTACTAGGTGACCCTAAAAATGTGGTGCTCTAGGCAATTGCCTACCTTGCCTAATGGCAAATCCGGTTCTGAAGACCATTGACCCAGGCAACAACCAGTTTGACTCACATCTGGATGTAAGTGAGCCTTTTCATGTGATTACTTTTTCCGCAATATGATTAGTTAAAACACCAAATATAACACCTATTTCATAAGATGTTTTGTTTTTTTTCTTGTAAAACGTCATAGTTGGTATGAATTATAAATCTTAAGAATTGTTTAGCTCATCCTTACTCTGCAGTGCTACTTCCTATCCAAATGGGTGACAATCACCTCAGGTGATGCAGCTCGAATGCAGTTTGCTGTAACTTCACTGCATTCAATGCAGAATGCATTGAAATTGCAGCAAAGATGATCTGCAGAGCGGCATATGAAGGCCAGCATTCAGATCAGTCACAGACTGAACAGCTAATCTCAAAGATGTAATGAATGGTGACACACATGGACATCAGCCAATCGTGTTTGGTTGACACTGACATAGTCCAACTAACAGTCGAACATGTCACTCCACCTACTGGCAGGATTGTAAATAACACTGGCATATTGCTATAAACTTTGTGAACTAAGCATAAACTAGAAATTGGTAATCTACTGCAAAAGCGAATAGTGAGGCCTATGTTTTAAGTAAAAGATGAACGATTCTCAAGCTAAGCAGAAAAACGTTTTCTCATTGCCTTAAATGGAGCTTTTAACCCCTTGAATGCTAACTGGGTCAGAACTGCATTGTGTTGGAGACCTCTTTAGCATTCAAGAGGTTAAAACCCTTACTTCAAATTGAATCTATCACTTTGAAACTAAATATACATAACTTCATTTAACCCTGAGTGCCATAGCGCCATCCAATACATTGCAATGGGTTAAAACTGCATATGAGTCGTATTAGCGAAAAGACAAGAAGATACATAGTTCCGAGACATTCTTACTTTTATTTGTTAAAAAGTGGAAGTCTATATCGCTGCCGTTTCATATGCTAATTAACCCTCTGAGTGCCAGAGATGGGTACCTCTATGACATTCAAAAGATTATGCTGCAGTGAGGCATTCATTAGCATATGGTGCCACACTCACAGAGCTTACAATACAGAAAGACAAGGATCATTATCTCCTAAACTCTGTATTTGCTGATCTTCTGGGTAACACGATAAATAGTCTGTTTTAACCCTTTGAGTGCCAGAGGGGTACGCAATGCATTGCGTACCCCTCTGGCACTCAGAGGGTTAATGAAGTTTTCAATTACATAAACTTCAATTCCAGGTAATATCTCGATTTTAAACCAAATAGAAATTTGATATCTGTTATTTGTTCGTTATGATGATGTTGGTTTGCCTCATAATTTCAGCACTTTCCTTAGTCCATGGGGGAGATTCACTAAGCAGTGATAAAGAGGTGATAAAGTGGAGATAACTTCTCCAGTGATATCACTTCTCCAGGGCCTATGTTATTTTATAGAGCTATGCACTAAGATCTCCAAAGCTGACACAATCTTAGTGCATAGGCTCTATAGAATAACATAGGACCTGGAGAAGTGATATCACTGGAGAAGTCATCTCCACCTTATCACTTCTTTCTCACCGCTTAGTGAATCTCCCCACCATGAGTATGACTACTGTGTGACAAACCAGCTATCCTCTATTTTACCTAGAAGTTTACTGAATGAACTGCAGCTGCTTAGTCCAATCATTCACACCTCACCAGCTCTAATTCACTTTAAATAGTTACATAAATGTGTTTGGGGGTCTCCTTTTCTTCCCTGGGGTATGACAGCTGCTGAGTACCACTTGTGTATTTATATTTACTCAGCAAATCATTAAATGGGGAATCTGGTAGTTATAAGAAGGTTTGATAAGTCAGCAAATTCACAGACAGTCATTTTTTTCTAAAATTGGGAGTTGTCTGTACAAAGATCTGTGGTGTCCTTTATGAGTTGGAGATATGTTTAGTGTTCAAAGGGTTAAAATACAGCAGGACAAACAAAAATGTCATCAGTAATAAAAATGTGGTTGTCTGAAGTTTGTTTTCCTGTAATGACAGCACAAAAATATGTTTACATTGTTTGGCAAACCTGGCTTAACCCATTAACCCACTGACTGCCAGAGGGGTACGCAATGCATTGTAAAGAAATGCTTTGTGTACCCCTCTGGCACTTAAAGGGTTAAGGTCCCTTGATATGCCAGGACCATCACTTAAAGTGATAGTAATGCCGTTATTAAAGTTTATGTCAGAGGTGTAACTAGAAGTCTTCGAGCCCCGGTACAAGAAGGGCCACGGCCCCCCCACTACCACATTGGCCCCCTGACCACATTGACCCACTCCACAATGCCCCCATCTCCTGCATGGAGCTCCCGTGCGGTCCTCTTAGTAATGCAAAGCGCTGGGAGATGATGTCATCTCCCAGCGCTCTGCATTACTAGAGCGCCAGAGGGAGACTGTGGGCACCGGGCGGAGGGGTCGCAGGGGGAGGCCGGTCCCCTGGAGTGCATGGGCCCGGTCGCAGGTGCGACCCCTGTGACCCCTATAGTTACGCCACTGGTTAATGTCCGAGTGCTATATACCATTAGATACATATTTGTAGTTTAAGCTCTATTCACGCTTAAAGGATCCCTCTCCCATCCCTTCAGTCAGTAAGTATAAGGAAAACCCTGGCCCCCTTTGACGAAGGAGGACAGGATTTTCCTTTTCTTACTGAAGGTTGTCCCTTGACCGCTCCATTCAGAGCAGACAGATAGGATCAGTGATGCAGGGAAACAGGTGGGAGGGGGATCCTTTCTGCCTCAATAGCACTTGAACTATAAATATGTAAGTAATAAAATGTAACGTTATGTGTTATAAAAAAGTAAAGACGACTCAGAAATTAACTTTAAAGCGGAACTTTCACATGATTAAGATAGCTCCGCAAAGCATAGTTACATTAGCAATATAGACAGATTTATGTTTCAAAATAAAACAAATTGCTGCAATAACAAAAAAATCACCTTTTAACTACACTCTGTTCCAAATTATTATGCAAATGATATTTAAGTGTCACAAAGATTAAATATTTTGTTTTTCAGTTTAACTCATGGATGGCATTGTGTCTCAGGGCTCTTTTGATCACTGAAAACAATCTCGGACACCTGTGATATTTAGATTGCCAGGTGAGCCCAATTTAAGGAAAAACTACTAAAGGTGGGTGTTCCACATTATTAAGCAGAGCACCATTTTCAAGCAATATGGGGAAGAAAAAGGATCTCTCTGCTGCCGAAAAGAGTGAAATAGTTAAGTGCCTTGGACGAGGTATGAAAACATTAGATATTTCACGAAAACTTAAGCGTGATCATCGCACTATTAAGAGATTTGTGGCTGATTCAGAGCACAGACGGGTTTGTGCAGATAAAGGCACATTGAGGAAGATTTCTGCCAGATCCATGTATCGGATCAAGAGAGCAGCTGCTAAAATACCATTACATAGCAGCAAACAGATATTTGAAGCTGCTGGTGCCTCTGGAGTCCCACGGACATCAAGGTGTAGAATCCTCCAGAGTCTTGCAGCTGTGCATAAACCTTCTATTCAGCCACCACTAACCAATGCTCACAAGCAGAAACGGCTGCATTGGGCAGAAAAATACATGAAGACTAATTTCCAAACAGTCCTGTTCACTGATGAGTGCTATGCAACCCTGGATGGTCCAGATGGATGGCGTAGTGGATGGCTGGTGGACGGCCACCCTGTTCCAACAAGGCTGCGACGTCAGCAAGGCGATGTGGAGTCATGTTTTGGGCCGGAATCATGGGAAGAGAGCTGGTCAGCCCCTTTAGGGTCCCCCAAGGTGTAAATATGACCTCTGCAAAGTATGTGGAGTTTCTGACTGACCACTTTCTTCCCTGGTACAGAAGGAAGAACTGTGCTTTCAGTAATAAAATCATCTTCATGCATGACAATGCACCATCTCATGCTGCAAAGAATACCTCTGCATCAATGGCTGCTATGGGGATAAAAGGAGAGAAAGTCATGGTGTGGCCTCCATCCTCCCCTGACCTCAATCCTATTGAGAACCTTTGGAGCATCCTCAAGCAAAAGATCTATGAGGGTGGGAGGCAGTTTACATCCAAACAGCAGCTCTGGGAGGGTATTCTGACATCTTGCAAACAAATTCAAGCAGAAACTGTCCAAAAACTCACAAGTTCAATGGATGCAAGACTTGTGAAGCTGCTATCAAATAAGGGGTCCTATGTTGAAATGTAACGTGACCTGTTAAAATGTTTAAAAAGTTAAAATGTTGATAAAAGTTTGATTGAAATAGCTTTTGATTTCAGTAAATATGCTGCAAACACAACAAATGACAATTTTCAGTTCTTTACAACCTATAAAGTGTTTTGAAACTTACTGTGCGTAATAATTTGGAACAGTGCATTGTAAGTTTTTTATGTTTAAAAAAAAAAAAATACTGTTATCATTAGGAGGTTTGTTCAATAAAATTTGAATTGTACTCTTTATAGTTGAAAACATGAGAATTATGCTGACTGTTATTTACATCAATTATTTAGGTAAATGAGAAAAATATAATTTGCATAATAATTTGGAACAGGGTGTAGTCAGGCACCGGGGAACAGCGCAGACATCTTGCAGAGCCGGTATGTCTGCATCTGTGCTGTCCGTCCCCTTCATCTCTGGGATTGGTGTTTGACTGCCACTGTACCATATGGTACCAGAAGGGACTGACAGTGCAGGAGCACAGAGCACTTCCTGTAAGATCCCTGCCGGTGCCTGCCTGGTTAAAAGGTGATTTTTTTTTTTTGTTAATGAAGCAATTTGTTTTATTTTGAAGCATAAATCTGTCTATATCACTAATGTAACTATGCTTTGCGGAGCTATCTTAATCATGTGAAAGTTCCACTTTAATTGGGGTATTACTATCACTTTAAGGACCAGTAATGGACTTGGCATATCATGGATTTCCAGGGTCGCCGCTTTACTTCACGTCTCTCGGCGACCCCGGAATCCATTGCACAAAAAAATAATGCCCTGTGGTCCTTGACGGACGTTCACGTGCAGCGTTGGCCAATCATTAAGGGGTTAAGGATACATCAATTGGATACAGAATATATCCTTTTCATCACTAGAAGTAAAACTGTCACTTTGGGTGAAATGCAAGAAATTGAAGTATTGGCTATTTTTTGAAAGCCATACATTTATGAGTTATTTGCGATTGCTCACGTTTTGATGCAAGAAACATACTAACGCCTTGATGCTGAATAGCACATGGGCCTAATATAACTGCAGCCAGATGCAGGGCCGGATTTACAGCTCAGGAGTCTGTAGGCACAGAAATCTGAAGCACACCCCCCCCCCCACTGGCCATCTCCACAATGCTCCAAATCTGAAGCGCCCCCCCATCTCCATATTGCCCTCACATTGCCCCCATCAGCTCCACATTGCCCCCACATTGCCCCATCATCTCAACATCACTCCCATCAGCTCCATTTTGCCCTCACATTGCCCTCATCATCTCAACATTGCCCCTCATCATTTTTGAACTGGACTACCCTTTTGGGTGGGATTAGTCTAATATGTATGTGGAATTTTCTCCTCTGTAATGGCGCTAGAGAGCTAAATCGTGATGCTTCTGGACGGTGATTAGCCGTAGAACAGGCCATTGTGCTGTTGTTCATTCCCAGAAGCCTCTCACTATTTGTATATTTATTTTGAATACTCTTAGGGGGTCTCCCTAAGAGTGAAGGGTAGTCCAGATGTGGACCCCTTGCTCTCAGTGCCTAGGGAATCCAGCTGCACCCTCTTGACAAGGTCCAACAAGGCAGAAATGTATGTTGGGGGTTAGGTGGTGTTCCCGTGCAGGGGGGACTTGCATGTCATTTTGGGTGGGATTAACCTAATATGTATATGGAAATTTCTTCTCTGTAATGGACCTAGAGAGCTAAAATGTGATGCTACTGGGCGGTGACTAACAGTAGAACAGGCCATTGTACTGTTGTTCATTCCCAGAAGCCTCTTGCATTTTGTATATTTGTTTTAATACTCTTAGGGGTCTTCCTAAGAGTGAAGGGTAATCCAGATGTGGACCCCTTGCTTTCAGTGCCTAGGGAATCCTGCTGCACCTTTCTGACGAGGCCCAACAAGGACGAAACGTACAGTGGGGGGGTTAGCTGGTGTTCCCGTGCGGGGGGGACTTGCCAGTCATTTTGGAACTGGACCACCATTTTGGGCAGGATTAGTCTAATATGTATGTGGGAATTTTTCCTCTGTAATGGCACTAGAGAGCTAAAATGTGATGCTTCTGGGTGGTGACTAGCTGTAAAATAGGCCATTGTGCTGTTGTTCATTCCCAGAAACCTCTCACATTTTGTATATTTATTTTGAATACTCTTAGGGGGTCTCCCTAAAAGTGAAGGGTAATCCAGATGTGGACCCCTTGCTCTCAGTGCCTAGGGAATCCAGCTGCACCCTCCTGATGAGGCCCAACAAGGTCGAAACGTACGTCGGGGGTTAGCTGGTGTTCCCGTGCGGGGGGGAATTGCCCATCATTTTGGAACTAGATTGCTCTTTTGGGCGGGATTATTCTAATATGTATGTGGAAATTTCTGCTTTGTAATGGCACTAGAAAGCTAAAATGTGATACGTCTGGGTGGTGACTAGCTGTAGAACAGTCCATTGTGCTGTTGTTCCTTCCCAGAAGCCTCTCACATTTTGAAAATGTATTTTGAATACTCTCAGGGGGTCTCCCTAAGAATGAAGGGTAATCCAGACGTGGACCACTTGCTCTCAGTGCTTAGGGAATCCAGCTGCACCCTCCTGATGAGGCCCAAGAAGGCCGAAAAGTATGGCGGGGGTTAGGTGGTATTCCTGTGTAGGGGGGTACTTGCCTGTCATTTTGGAATGGGACTGCCTTTTTTGGGCGGGATTAGTCTCATATATATATGTGGAAATTTCTTCTCTGTAATGGCACCAGAGAGCTAAAACGTGATGCTTCTGGGTGGTGATTAGCCGTAGAACAAGCCGTTGTGCTGTTGTTCATTCCCAGAAGCATCTCACATTTTGTTTATTGATTTTGAATACTTTTAGGGGTCTCCCTAAGAGTGAAGGGTAATCCAGACTTGGACCACTTGCTCTTAGGGCCTAGGGAATCCAGGCTTCCTGATGAGGCCCAACAAGGCCAAAATGTATGTCGGGGGTTAGCTGGTGTTCCCGTGCAGGGGAGACTTGCCTGTCATTTTGGGTGGGATTAACCTGATATGTATATGGAAATTTCTTCTCTGTAATGGCACCAGAGAGCTAAAACGTGATGCTTCTGGGTGATGATTAGCCGTAGAACAGGCTGTTGTTCATTCCCAGAAGCATCTCACATTTTGTTTATTGATTTTGAATACTCTTAGGGGTCTCCCTAAGAGTGAAGGGTAATCCAGACTTGGACCACTTGCTCTTAGGGCCTAGGGAATCCAGGCTTCCTGATAAAGCCCAACAAGGCCAAAACGTATGTCGGGGGTTAGCTGGTGTTCCCGTGCAGGGGGGACTTGCCTGTCATTTTGGGTGGGATTAACCTAATATGTGATGCTACTGGGCGGTGACTAACAGTAGAACAGGCCATTGTGCTGTTGTTCATTCCCAGAAGCCTCTAACGTTTTGTATATTTGTTTTGAATAACCTTAGGGGTCTCCCTAAGAGTGAAGGGTAATCCGACATGGACCCCTTGCTCTCAGTGCCTAGGGAATCCAGCTGCGCTGTCTTGATGAAGCCCAACAAGCGTGAAATGGACGTTGTGGGTTAGCTGGTGTTCCCATGCAAGGGGGACTTGCCAGTCATTTTGGAACTGGACCACTCTTTTGGGTTGGATTATTCTAATATGTATGTGGAAATTTGTCCTGTGTAATGGCACTAAAGAGCTAAAATGTGATGCTTCTGAGTGGTGACTAGCCGTAGGACAGCCCATTGTGCAGTTGTTTGTCCTCGGAAACCTCTCACATTTTGTATGCTGTATCTGAATACTCTTAGGGGCTCTCCCTAAGAGTGAAGGGTAATCCAGATGTGGAACCTTTACTCTCAGTGCCTAGGGAGTCCAGCTGCACTCTCCTGATGAGGCCCAGCAAGGCCGAAACGTTCGTCAGGGGTTAGCTGCTGTTCCCGTGCAGGGGGGATTTGCCTGTCATTTTGGAACTGGACTGCCCTTTTGGGTAGGATTAGTCTAATATGTACATGGAAATGTATCCTCTGTAATCGCACTAGAGAACTAAAACATGATGCTTCTGAGCGGTGACTAGCCGTAGGACAGGCCATTGTGCAGTTGTTCATCCTCGGAAGCCTTTCACATTTTGTATGTTGTATACTCTTAGGGGCTCTCCCTAAGAGTGAAGATTAATACAGACGTGGACCCCTTGCTCTCAGTGCCTAGGGAATCCAGCTGCATTCTTCTGATGAGGCCTAGCAAGGCCGAAATGTACTTCGAGGGTTAGCTGGCGTTCACGTGCAGGGGGGGATTTGCCTGTCGTTTTGGAACCAGACAGCCCTTTTGGGCAGGATTTATCTAATATGTACATGGAAATTTCTCCTCTGAAATGGCTCTAGAGAGCTAAAACGTGAGGCTTCTGAGCAGTGACTAGCCGTAGGAGTGGCCATTGTGCAGTTGTTCGTCCTCGGAAGCCTCTCACATTTTGTATGTTGTATCTGAATACTCTTAGGCGCTCTCCTTAAGAGTGAAGGGTAATTCAGACGTGGACCCCTTGCTCTCAGTGCCTAGGGAATCCAGCTGCACTCTCTTGATGAGTCCTAGCTAGGCCGAAACATACGTCGGGGATTAGCTGGTGATCCTGTGCAGGGGGGATTTCCCTGTCATTTTGAGCAGCATTTATTTAATATGTATATGGAAATTTCTCCTCTGTAATGGCACTAGAGAACCATAACGTGATGTTTCTGAGCAGTGACTAGCCGTAGGACTGGCCATTGTGCAGTTGTTTGTCCTAGGAAGCCATTCACATTTTGTATGTTGTATCTGAATACTGTTAGGGGCTCTCCCTAAGAGTGAAGGATAATACAGACGTGGACCCCTTGCTCTCAGTGCCTAGGGAATCCAGCTGCATTCTCCTGATGAGGCCCAGCAAGGCCGAAATGTACTTTGCGGGTTAGCTGGTGTTCACATGCAGGGGGGATGTGCCTGTCATTTTGGAACCAGACAGCCCTTTTGGGCAGGATTTATCTAATATGTACATGGAAATTTCTCCTCTGTAATGGCACTAGAGAGCTAAAACATGATGCTTCTGAGTGGTGACTAGCCGTAGGACAGGCCATTGTGCAGGTGTTCGTCCTCAGAAGCCTCTCACATTTTGTGCGTTGTTTGATGCAGGGAAAGGATAGCTCAAAATGATACTTCGGCATCATCCCATGAGTCACTCCGAGGATTGGGCCTAGGCGCAACTGGTGTCTTCAACAGCCGCCCGTGTCCTCTGGCTAGGCAAACTGGTGGGTCAGAGTGACGCGGGAACGGTGCGGGAGTTTGACGCATAGTGGCGTGATGCGTCACTTACGGGCGCGAGGCTGCAGAATGTCGCAGGCCTCAGTTTTACGCTGTAGGAGCTGGTAATCCCTACCTAACTACTTCCTGGCTGCCTTTAAAAGGGAATTGGATCTTGATTCAGTTACCCTTACGTTATTGTCCAGGGCAGTTGTATTTAGCTTGTATACTGTTATCCTGTGTATGACCCCGGCTTGTCTGACCATCCATCCTGGTGCTGACCTGTGGCTCTGTCTGACTCTTCTCTGAACGCTCCCTATCTGTTGGACATCCAATCTGGTGAAGACCTGTGGCTCTGGCTGACTACCCTCTCCGTGTATGACCTTGGCTTGTCTGACTATCCAACCTGGTGCTGACATGGGACTCTGTCCAGCTGCCCTCTGTGTTGCCTCCTATTAGTGGACATCCTAACTGGTGCAGACCTGTGGCTCTGGCTGGCTACCCTCTCCGTGTATGACCTTGGCTTGTCTGACTATCCAACCTGGTGCTGACATGGGGCTCTGTCCAGCTACCCTCTGTGTTGCCTCCTATTAGTGGACATCCTAACTGGTGCAGACCTGTGGCTCTGACAGACTCTAGCTTTACTGACTGCAGGCATGAGTCAGTAGTCTCCCTTATTGCCTTCCCTTTCGGAGATGACCTTTTCCTTACTGACTGCAGACGTGAGTCAGTCTTCTCCCCAGATACCATCTTTAGGGGAGACCGTTCTGATCTACGCTTTGCCTATGTGGCACATGAGACTACCACTGGCCTCAGCCTAGTCTCTGCAGTCTGGGAACTTGGAGGCAGCCTCCTATTTCTGACAGAGTCCCTGCCTCTTTGGTTACCCTCTGCTCCTTCCTGTGATTTGCTGTATATATATATTGCCTTTACATTATACGTTTCTAATAAAGGTGAATGTAAATATACCGTCTGACTCCTGTCTTTGCTTGTAAACCGTGATATTTTGAAAGTACAGATATTTCCTGTCTGCTTGGCTTATGTGTGGAAAGATTCACAACACAGTTCTGTTCTGGTTGATTTACAGATTCTGCTGGGAAACCTGCTTTGTATCTCAGTCTCTGTAGTTTCTTCCTCTTGGTGTTGATGAGGAGTGTTTGCAGTTTCTTGTAATATTGTTTAAGGGCCTGTTGTATATCCTCAGTGTCTGGTCCAAGCTGTTCCTTGAGAGTTGATATTTCTGCTTGTTTCTTTGATTTCCTGTTGTAGCAGATCCCAATAAGGTTGTTGCATAGCGTCTGAGAAGTCCTGATACACAGTTGCTCTGCAAACCTGCTGCTGTATGTGTCCAGTGTAGGATTTTTCATATAATGCCTTTAGGTATTAAATTTTCCTTTTTGAATGTAGTCAGGATCAAAGTGTCTGGATCTGGGCTGAGTTTTCTTATTTGATTTTCATTCTAAACAATGTGATGTGTACTTGTATTTAAGAGCAAAGTTTTCATATTTATCTGTATAACATGCCTGAGGGGGAGACCTAAGGTCTTGAAAGCTTGCATTCTAGAGACTGACCCTAACCAAACAGATGCAGTCCCCAAACCTAACAGATACTGACCCTAACCTAACTTTACCTAACCTAACAGTAACAATCTCAAAATCTAACAAACCTAAAACAGATACTGACCCTAACCTAAGCTTAGTATCCTAAACTAACAACCAGCCTAAACCACCCCCAAACCTAACAGACACACTGACCGTAACTTATAATAGATACCTATCCTAACAGATACGAACCTAACCTAACTGATTCTAAGCTGTCCTAACAGATACTAACCTAACCTAACAGATACTAACCTAGCCTAACAGACACTAACCTAACCTAATAGAGATACTAACCTAACCAGAGAGATATTAACCTACCTGATATTACCCTGGTGACATTCTAGAGACAGACCCTACCCTAACAGATGCAGTCCCCAAACCTAACAGATACTGACTCTAATTTAACTTAACCTAACCTAACAGTTAGTAACAACCCTAAAATCTAACAAGCCAAAACAGATACTAACTTATCCTAACAGATACTAACCTAAGCTAATAGATGCAAACCTAGCAGATACAAGGCAACATCTTGTAGGCACCATTAAGATTCCCATGACATTGGTTTCAATAGGATACCAGGGAAAGGTATTTGGGAGAGCAGTGTGGAATGTTAGTACCTGACAGGCATGAACTGGATATATATGATGAAGGTCCAGAGGACCGACACCTTGCTGATGCTGTTACGCATTTCACTGTTCAAATTGCCTTCACATATGGCTGTATGAATTTTAAATATATTTTGAATACATTTTATATTTGATCAGTGAGTGCATACTATATATATATATATATATATATATATATATATATATATATATATATATATATATATATATATAAACACAACATAGCTGCTCTGTTCTGTACTGTTACTGTCTGAGAAATCCAACCTGGGGACAAGTTACAGCTGTTTCCTATACGTGGATGAATACTGGTCTTCTTTACTGCATGTCTTCGTGACACAGTCTGCAGCATGTGAAGTGCTCGTCATTCATACTGAAATAGTAAAACCCTTTGCTCATGCAGTTTTGGCCGTAGACTCAGAAGTGAATAATAGCAAACACAATTTCCCCAGCTATCTTTAGTTTATGCTTTCGGGTGTCGTGTGCATTAATGAGACATTCACACCTCCAAACAACATTTACACTGATCTACTAAGAAGAAATCGAGAGATTCTAGGGCTGATCAAGTAGTTCATATACAACAAACAAAAGTGTATGAATGCTTTACCTAATGCTTCTGAATGCTGGTGTGATGTCTGAACTATTTACCAGTGAACAAGTTTAAAGCCCAATTGATATCAATGGGAATGTTTATCTGTCTCTTTTGATTCACTTGGTTCTGCCCCAGAATTGCTCCACTGTCTCTGTGCAAAAGAGAACATGATATATTTAATATATTTGCTGTCAGTCACAAAGTAAGTAAATTATAAGAAGGGATAAACTCTCCAGTTCCTGTGCTATTCTATGGGAGAGCTTTAGTTATAGACTAGTGGGGGAGATGTACTAAGGTGTGATAAAGAGGAGATAACTTCTCCAGTGAGAGAAACTCTGCAGTTCCTATGTTATTCTGTGGGAGAGCTTTAGTTATAGACTACAGGGGAGATGTACTAAGGTGTTATAAAGAGGAGATAACTTCTCCAGTGAGAGAAACTCTGCAGTTCCTATGTTATTCTATGGGAGAGCTTTAATTATGGAGTACAGGGAGAGATGTACTAAGGTGTGATAAAGAGGAGATAACTTCTCCAGTGAGATCAGCTCTCAAGTTTATATGTTTTTCTATGGGAGAGCTTTAGTTATAGACTACAGTGCAGATGTACTAAGGTGTGATAAAGAGGATATAACTTCTCAAGTGAGATAAACTCTCCAGTCCCTATGTTAGTCTATGGGAGAGCTTTAGTTATAGACTACAGGGAGAGATGTACTAAGGTGTGATAAAGAGGAGATCACTTCTCCAGTGTGATAAACTCCCCACTTCCTATGTTATTCTATGGGAGAGCTTTAGTTATAGACTACAGGGGGAGATGTACTAAGGTGTGATAAAGAGGAGATAACTTCTACAGTGAGATAAACTCTCCAGTTCCTGTGTTATTCTATGGTAGAGCTTTAGTTATAGACTACAGGGGGAGATGTACTAAGGTGTGATAAAGAGGAGATAACTTCTACAGTGAGATAAACTCTCCAGTTCCTATGTTATTCTATGGGAGAGCTTTAGTTATAGACTACAGGGAGAGATGTACTAAGGTGTGATAAAGAGGAGATCACTTCTCCAGTGTGATAAACTCCCCACTTCCTATGTTATTCTATGGGAGAGCTTTAGTTATAGACTACAGGGGGAGATGTACTAAGGTGTGATAAAGAGGAGATAACTTCTACAGTGAGATAAACTCTCCAGTTCCTATGTTATTCTATGGGAGAGCTTTAGTTATAGACTACAGGGAGAGATGTACTAAGGTGTGATAACGAGGAGATCACTTCTCCAGTGTGATAAACTCCCCACTCCCTATGTTATTCTATGGGAGAGCTTTAGTTATAGACTACAGGGGGAGATGTACTAAGGTGTGATAAAGAGGAGATAACTTCTACAGTGAGATAAACTCTCCAGTTCCTGTGTTATTCTATGGTAGAGCTTTAGTTATAGACTACAGGGGGAGATGTACTAAGGTGTGATAAAGAGGAGATAACTTCTACAGTGAGATAAACTCTCCAGTTCCTATGTTATTCTATGGGAGAGCTTTAGTTATAGACTACAGGGAGAGATGTACTAAGGTGTGATAAAGAGGAGATCACTTCTCCAGTGTGATAAACTCCCCACTTCCTATGTTATTCTATGGGAGAGCTTTAGTTATAGACTACAGGGGGAGATGTACTAAGGTGTGATAAAGAGGAGATAACTTCTACAGTGAGATAAACTCTCCAGTTCCTATGTTATTCTATGGGAGAGCTTTAGTTATAGACTACAGGGAGAGATGTACTAAGGTGTGATAAAGAGGAGATCACTTCTCCAGTGTGATAAACTCCCCACTTCCTATGTTATTCTATGGGAGAGCTTTAGTTATAGACTACAGGGGAAGATGTATTAAGGTGTGATAAAAAGGAGATAACTTCTACAGTGAGATAAACTCTCCAGTTCCTATGTTATTCTATGGGAGAGCTTTAGTTATAGACTACAGGGGTAGTGTACTAAGGTGTGATAAAGAAGAGATAAACTCTTTAGTCTACTGCTAGCTGTTGCCCTGTAATTAGTTATAACTTGGCAGCTGGATTTCTGGTCCTACAGCAAGTCAGTGAACAATGGCAGCAACAACAAATGATCCAAAGAATATGGGGTGGGAGAATTCTAAATATTGCCCTGGATGCCACAAGGATAATTTCTGACCAATGGCCCCTTGTGGCAGTGGTCAGTGATTCAACACCCTGCCCTTGATGGTTTTCTTATTAAAGGGCAAGTGACAAATGGTAGTTACCTTCCTAGCAGGTGCTCCCTTGAGAGACATGCCATGCATTGCAAGCCCTGGCAGGGGAAAGGCGATCAGGGTTCAGAAAAGTGACCTCTAGGGATCTCTAGATGTATCCGCGATGGTGATGGAACTGCGAGGCTTTGAAGTGTAACAATTTAGTCACAAGGGGCACTGACAGCAATTCCCATAGACTTCTGGGAATGAGTTTCCTATCCAGGCCTTAGCAGTCTATGGCAGAGGTGGACAACTTGGAGTTCTCCCTCTGTTACCGATTACAACTCTCATCATCCTCCGCAGCTTCTTTTTCCTCATTTTGCCCTCCCATAGTGTGTGGTCATACTTGGGAACACTCAGGGTTTTGACCCAAATCTCAGGGTCGGAGGTTGCCAGTTTCCCAGGGTGACAGACCAGTGTTACCCACACCTCCCAACATTTAAAATGGCCAATGAGGGATACTTTTGTTTTAGGTGGCGTTCCTGGGGGCGTTGCTGGTTAGAGGGGCATTACCTTGAATTTTTAGAATATTTCATGAACTATGTTGACAGCTCTTTGTGTAACTGAATACATGATTTAGAGCAACACAAAAGTATATTTACACAGGCTAATTATAAATAGATAAACTGAAATTCAGACAGATATTAATGTTTCATTGCTGTGGAGCATTGTGATAGACTTATATACACGTCACACAGTCTGATCTTCTTAAAAGTGAGACATCAGGGTGGGAAAGAGGGACAGAGGGATTTAGGGAAAAGTGAGAGTATGGCAACCTATAAAATCATTTGCACCAATTGACTCATTCTTTAGACACTAAACTGGTACCATTTCAAACAGAACTCTACAGGGAGAAGTCCTGCTTGTCTTGTATGTACATGTAGTGATATCTAGGACATTGTATCATGTTAAGGGTTCCTTGAGCCCTGATTGGCAGTTCACTATTGAAATGTCGCCATCTATTGGGTGACCATGAAAAGAGCTCATTAAAAATATCACCTGAAGCAAAATTGTGACATCAGTATATCGTGCCAATCAGAAGAGCGACATTCTGATGTTGAACGCTGCAATGTCTCCATGCCTGCTGAAACGTCTCCATTTCACACTGATGATACTTCAAGTAACCTTGCAGACACTGCTATTGTATTTCTTCCATGAAAGTGTGATGCAAAAATGACAGGCTCTGTGATCTGTATGAGAAAGTCAAGCCAAAGACCTCCACAGCAAATCCAGCCCTTTAATAGAAAACCACACACTGCTCTGAGGCCGGTTAGTGCAATAAGACCAGTTACCAGCCACCAAAGAGCAGGTGAAAGCCTATTTACTAACACATCATCTCTTAAATATGTAAATGGAACCATTTTCCTCAAATTTCTTCCGTTATATATGTGTCTCCATCTGTGCCGTAACCCTATGAGTGCCAGAGAGGTCTGCAACTCAGTGCAAAGACCTCTCTGGCTAAATGTAAAGTGTACCCATTTAACAATACCAAAAATTGTCACTGCCCTCCTGCACAGGCTTCTCCCTTCCTCATCTTCCCTGCCGCTGTCTCACTCCCCTGCCCCCAGGCGCAGGTCCACCTCTCAGCGCAAGACCAGACCAGAGAGAAGACTGAGAGGTGGACCTGAGATGACCACATGTCCCTGATTGCGAGGGACAGTCCCAGAATTTATATGTGTCTCATGTCCCTGGCAGCCCCCATCAGAGACAATAAAAAGTCCCTGAATAAAGAATCTAAACACTAGAAACAGAATTGCCTATTGCCTACTGTGACACAAAGTGATGCCTCTTCTGGGCTACAAGAAAATGGTTTCTAGACAGAACCCTAAGCACTAGAGACAGAACTGAGCCTTAATCCTGACTTAAAACAGGAGCTGCAGTGCAATTTTATTGTAGTGTAATACTAGTCTAAGGCTTTGGGCCTAATGTATATTATCTTGTAGTCCAACAGAGACAGCGCTTCCTGACACAGCAGTCAATGGACAGTTTTCACTCTAGTGTTCAGAACTCTGCGGTGCTCCAGATAAAGAGCAATTTGCGCACTGATGTCCACTGATGTATACTGACCCCCTCCTACATAGCGGCCCTAGAGCTGGAGAGAAGTCCTCTCGTCACTGCACTGTCCCTGAATGGCAGAATGGAGATGTGGTCAAACAAAGATAATGTAGCTTTGAGCCACAAACATTCTGGTTTTATCCTGCTCCCTCGCTAGCTGATAGTTTTCTGCCCCCCACCCCACCAAAAAACAAAACTGTCCTGACAGGAGCCATATTGGTGCTACATAGCACATCCCTACACAGCAGAAGGCATAGTAAACATAATAGTCACCCTTCAATATTAAAGGGATAGAAATGTTTCACATAAAAGCAGCTCCAATTAATCTTCATAGTATTCGGGCCATGCAGAGTGTTATTTCAATACTGTCAGAGTTGTAGTTCAAGAGTAACTGAATGATAAAGTATCCTCCTCCCGACCCTTTTACTGATGTAACACTGCTCAACTCAGAGCAGCAAGACTGTCTAGATGGATCACAGAGAGGGACAATCTTCAGTGAGCATAAGGAAAAACCTGTCAAGGGGGGCGGGAGGGGGATACTTTATCATTCAATTACTCTTGAACTACAGCTCTGAAATTGAAATTATTGAAAAAACACTCTCCATGAACAAAATACTATGAAGATTAATTGGAACTGCTTTTTTGTAAAACATTACTATCCCTTTAATCTGTTGAGTGTCACAGGGGTAATGCATTGCTTTGCAAAGTGTTGGCCAGCCCTGTGGCATTCAGAGGGTTAACTAGTCCGTAGATGATCACAATCAGGTTGTTTACATGAAGGTAAAACACGATAGTCACCCTTAAAACGGAACTACCACGCTAGGTAAAGTTGCCCTGTAATAATTATGCAGGTAACGACTAGCTAGTCACCACCTGCCTAATTATTGCAGGGAAACTATCTAGCGTGGTAGTTCCACTTTACATATTAACCATTTGAGTGCCAGAGGGTTGTCCAATGCACTGCAAAGCAAAGCTTGAACACTTATCTGGTACACAGTGGGTTAACGAGTCTAGGATCACATTCAGATTGTTTACATGAAGAAAGTAGTGTGCTCTGATACTCTGAGAGGCTCTGACTAGTTAAAGGGATGGTAATACTTAAAAAGTAAAAATACATATGTTGAGTAATACAAGAGTACTCCCACTGCTGAAAGGTGTTTCATTCAAAAGTTATTCATTTTCAAAGTTGAATTTTTTAGGTGCAATATCGCAGTGGCCTGAAATTGTACAGTGGCGCTGTTGCTATACCATCCTATGGAGATTTATGGTCCCGGGACCAGAGCTGTCCATAGGATGGTGTAGCAACAGCGCCACTGTAAAATTTCAGGCCACTGTGATATTGCACCTAAAAAATTCAACTTTGAAAATTAATAACTTTTAAATGAAACACCTTTCAGCAGTGGGAGTACTCTTGTTTTACTCAGGGAGATAGACCCTACAACATATCTTTTTTTACATTTTAAGTATTACTATCCCTTTAAACCGTGTGCACTCAGATTATCCTAATGCTCCCTCAGATTCCCACAATTCAAACCCAACTGTTAATGCTAATTTCATTAAAGGGAAACTTTATCCTTGGGAAGAGGCGTCCAGGTTATTTCAGTCATTGACCAAATGGTCCAACATTCTTGGGCCACACTAATTTTTTTACAGATACCAATGAAGCAATATATCCTTTTAGCAATTCAAAAATATAATTTTTTTAGGAATTAATACTTTATTCATACAAAAGTGTAAGTTATAGGCTTACTGTTAGTCATTGTTTGATTCTGATCAGTCAGTGGCAATTGATGTATTTAGTAGACAACTATTCTCCAACTGCTGTGTGTCAGTTACACAAACAAATGGGAAGGTGGTTAGGCCTTATTATTTTATCATACCTCCCAATTGTCCCTCTTTAGGAGGGACAGTCCCTCTTTGAGACCCAAATCCCTCTGTCCCTCTTTTCAACCCTTTTGTCCCTCTTTTCAGGAGATCAGAATGGGAAGTGTGTATTACATTGCTCCACAGCAATAAAAGTCACATAAATGTATAGTTATTCTTTAATATATGTGTTTATAAATTAGTCTGTGTAAATGAAATACTTCAATCTTGCTCTAAATAATTTATTCAGTTACACAAAGAGGTGTCAATAGGTCATGAAATAGCCTAAAAATTTTTGGTCATGCCCCGCCCACCAGCCACACCCCCATAAACACCACCTAAAACACAAGTGTCCCTCTTTGGCCATTTGAAATGTTGGGAGGTATGTTTTATATGTACCAAGTAATTAGGTAAATAATGGTAAAAACCACAGGGGGTCACACCTTGGGCTTAGAAAGGCTGCATTTTGCCCAAGGGCCACACAATGGACACTTTTCCCTAGCAATAAGTGGCTCTTATTTTGGTTAACAGAATGATTTACCTTGGTAAGTGGCCTTCACACAGCAGTCAGGTACATCTATATATGTTTTTGTGCCTTTGGTTCCTTTTCTAATCCTCTGCTAATAGTTTTAGATTATAATCTGATAAAGTCTAATAACCCTTAATAACCATTTAAGACTATTGAAGACCATCGTTTGCTGTGAGAAGGTGCAAACCAGTAGAAGACTTCAACTAACATCACTATCTGCTAGAAACTGCTATATACCTGACTGCTGTATGAAGGACGCCTAGCAATGTAAATTAATTGATTTCCAAATTGAGCCAGTTATTCCTTGTGTACATTTCCTCTCTATGTGTACTTTTCAATTTGTATGTTATAGTCCAAGGGTACTTTCTGAGTACTGCAACAGTCAGTCAGTGTGGGGGAAGGGGATTTTGGCTAGGACTGAGGGGCATCTGAGATACAAAACGACTCCAGAGAAAGTACTAAATCATATCAAAATAAAAATAACAAATATTAGCATAATTTGGAGAAGCACATAGTTTAGGGCAATGGTTCTCAAACTGCGTTATTTGAAACCTTAGGGTTCCCTGAAGTAGTTCAAGGGTTTACACAGGACAAATTTCAGTAGTGGTATACAGAGGAACACTAGAGTGTCAGACAGCGTATATGTGGGTCTGTGTCTAGCATTGTGGTATGAGATAGCATGTTCTTGTGACCAGAGGCATAACCAGAAGCCTCCGGGCCCTGTACAAGAAGTTCCATGGGCCACCCCCGACCACATTGGCCCCCCTCAACCACATTGACACCTTCCACATCGCCCCCCAGTCTCCACAATGCCCCTCAGTCTCCACAATGCCCCCATCTCCTACCTCACTGGTGGTTCAGTGGCATGGCAGGAGAGACCTCTACGCAGGTTGAGCTCCCGCGCGGTCCTCTTCAGTAATGCAGAACGCTGGGAGATGATGTCATCTCCCAGCGCTCTGCATTACTAGAGTGCCAGAGGGAGATAGCGATGATGATATTGCGGGCGCCAGGCAGGGGGTCGCAGGGGGCCCCTGTGATCCCTATTGTTATGCCACGTTTGAACTACCAGTGGGCAGTAGAATAAGGTTGAGGTGTCCATTCCAACAGTGTATATATGGTTCTGTGACCACGAGTAGGCAGTGAAACAAGGCTTGAGTCTTAGGCATTGATTGTGTGGATCTGTTACTACCAGTGGACAGTGGAACAAGGCTGGCGTGTCAAACAGTGTATGTGTCATTCTGTGACTACCAGTGGACAGTGGCACAAGGCTGGCGTGTCAGACAGTGTATGTGTCATTCTGTGGCTACCAGTGGACAGTGGCACAAGGCTGGCGTGTCAGACAGTGTATGTGTCATTCTGTGGCTACCAGTGGACAGTGGCACAAGGCTGGCGTGTCAGACAGTGTATGTGTCATTCTGTGGCTACCAGTGGACAGTGGCACAAGGCTGGCGTGTCAGACAGTGTATGTGTCATTCTGTGGCTACCAGTGGACAGTGGCACAAGGCTGGCGTGTCAGACAGTGTATGTGTCATTCTGTGACTACCAGTGGACAGTGGAACAAGGCTGGGGTCTCAGACACTGAATGTGTGGTTCTGTCTTTACCAGTAGACAATGTGAAAAGGCAGGGGTGTCAGACTGCATATATTATTATGTGACTACCAGTGGACAGTGAAACAAAGTTAGGGTGTCACAAAATGTTTGTGTGGTTCTGTGACTACCAGTGGACAGTGGGACACCCCAGTCTTGTCCCACTGTCCACTGGTAGTCACAGAACCAAACAAACATTTTGTGACACCCTATCCTTCTTGCAGAACAACACACACACACACACACGCGCACACACACACACACTGGGACTATCTGTTTACAAATGGATTATTGAAGCATTTCAAACAGTACAGATTTTTTTTTTGTAATACGTGTATTATAAAAATCACTATATCCTAGAACACTGTATATAAAATAATCAGATAGTTAACTCCTTGAATCCTAGAGAGATCTCTCAAGCGCATTGCAGTGCATTGTAATGGAGACTTTTGAGCCATTCAGTGTGTTGAATGTTTTCATTATTGGGCTCCACGGAGATTTTACATAAAAACAAAAGTATTCTACCTCTACAAACAGTTTGGGAACTACTCTTCCAAGGATCGCATACAATTGCTGCAAAGAGATCTCTCTCTAACATTTAAAAGTTAAAAGCCCCTTTAAATTATGCAGTTTGTCCCAGAATTTCTCCACCCTTGTCTGTAAGAAGCATTGCAGCTGTTGAGCAAACTGAATATGAATCTCTAGGCTGAGACTGAGGGTGTGTGGTGAAGGGGGTAGGGTAGAAAGTCATGCAAGGAGGTGGGCACTAGAGTAAGAGTGGGAGTTATCTGATGTCACTGGACTTACAAATAGACAAGCACCAGGGAACTCGGTCTTGTCACAGTTCACTCCAGCTCTAGGACCTTCATCCACTCAGAGCCACAAATCCATCTGTAACAATGAGCAAGTCCTACTCAACCAGTGAGCGGGTTTCCTCCTACCGCCGTACATTTGGTGGGGCATCACCATCTTTCAGCAGGTCCTCCTTTGGGTCTAAGGGTGCTGCATCTAGCTCAGTGTCCTCCAGAGTGTACCAGGTTTCCCGTTCTGCAGCGGCCCCAAGTTTCTCCAGTTTCAAGGCCTCACGGTTCACCCCAGTAAGAGGGAGCTACTCTGGAGATGTGTTAGACTTCAGTCTCGCTGATGCAATGAACCAGGAGTTCATCCAAACACGAACCAATGAGAAAGTAGAACTGCAAGATCTGAATGACAGGTTCGCCAACTACATTGAGAAGGTCCGGTACCTGGAGCAGCAAAATCAGATCCTGGTGGCTGAAGTGAATCGGCTTAAGGGCAAAGAGCCAACAAGAGTCAGTGAGCTGTATGAGGAAGAAATGAGGGAGCTGCGCCGGCAAGTGGACATCCTGACCAATCAGAGGTCAAGAGTGGAGGTGGAAAGGGACAACCTGGCCGATGACTTACAGAAGCTGAAGCAGAGGTGAGAAGAAATTGGGAGGAGGTGAAAGAGTTTCATTAACAGTGAAAGAAGGATGGTGGGAGGGGTAAAGCAGGCAAAAGAAAGGAAGTGAGAACTGGGAGAGGTTGGAACTGAGTGGGTCCAGAAAAAGTAGTAGGAAGATGAATGGTAGAGAAGCAGGTGGATAAAGAATGATGGAGAAGCAGTGGGATGGAGATGAATGGATGAGAAGCAGTGGTATGGAGATGAATTGGTGAGAAGCAGTGGGATGGAGATGAAAGGATGAGAAGCAGAAGGATGGAGATGAAAGGGTGAGAAGCAGAGGTATGGGTATGAATGGGTGAGAAGCAGAGGGATGGAGATGAATGGGAGAGAAGCAGAGGGATGAAGAAGAATGAGTGAGAAGCAGAGGGATAGAGATGAATGGTTGAGAAGCAGAGGGTAGAGATGAATGGGCGAAAAGTAGAAGCAAGGGTGTGAAGCACAGGTAGAGATGAATGGATGTGAAGCAGTGGTATGAATATGAATGGGTGAGAAGCAGATTGATGAAGATGAATGGCTGAGAAACATAAGGATGGAGATGAATGGGTGAGAAGCAGGGGTTGGAGATGAATGGGTGAGAAGCAGAGGGATAGAGATGAATGGGTAAGAAGCAGAGGGATAGCGATAAATGGGTGAGAAGCAGAGGAATGGAGATGAATGGGTGAGAAGCAGAGGGTTGGAGATGAATGGGTGAGAAGCAGAGGGATGAATATGAATGGGTGAGAAGCAGAGGGATGGAGATGAATGGGTGAGAAGCAGAGGGATGGAAATGAATGGGTGAGAAGCAGAGGGATGAATATGAATGGGTGAGAAGCAGAGGGATGGAGATGAATGGGTGAGAAGCAGAGGGATGGAAATGAATGGGTGAGAAGCAGAGGGATGAAGATGAATGGGTGAGAAGCAGAGGAATAGAGATAAATGGGTGAGAAGCAGAGGGATGAAGATGAATGGAAGAGAAGCAGAGGGATAGAGATGAATGGGTGAGAAGCAGAGGGATAGAGATAAATGGGTGAGAAGCACAGGGATGGAGATGAATGGGTGAGAAGCAGAGGGATGGGAAACAGGTAAAGACAGAACGGGAGAGAGGCAAGTGGGAGAAGAAAGGTTGGATTGTTGAGGAGAACAGGACATGATGATTATCTCAGTATTTCTATCTCCCCTTTCTTCTATCTGTCTAATTGACCTGTTGGACGCTAGAGAGGGCCCCAGTGACCTGGAGTCCTCTTTAGCATCCAAGGGGTGAAGCATGAAAGCACAACTAGAGCAAACATGTCTACCTCTCTCTGTCTAGTAATTTTTGGTAATTTCTTTTATCTCTAATATGATTTCCTTACTCTGGGTCCTGTTTCTGGTCTGTTCCTTTAGCGTGTGTGAATCTCTATTCCTAGACTACTGCCCCCCCTCCTCCAGGCTCTGCACTCTCCATATAAGGGTCTCCTGCCCTGGAATGTGACAGAGGATGAACAGCTCAGTGTCAGACACATCCTGTGTAGTGCAATGCTCTGTGTGACTGTGATGCTCGGTGTGACTCTGCAATGCTCTGAATTACTTGCTAATCCTCTGTGTGACTGTAGAGCTCTGCAATGCTCTGTGTGACTGTAGTGCTCTGCAATGCTCTGTGTGACCGTAGTGCTCTGTGTGACCCTGAAATGCTCTGTGTGAATCTGTAATACTCGTTATGTTCTGTAATGCTCTGTGTGACTGTAAGACTCAGTTCTGTGTGACTGTAGTACAGTGACACTAATTATCTGTATTACTGTAGTACAGTGTGACACTAATTATCTGTATTACTGTAGTACAGTGTGACACTAATTATCTGTATTACTGTAGTACAGTGTGACACTAATTATCTGTATTACTGTAGTACAGTGTGACAGTAATGATGTGTGTGTGATTGTACTACAGTGTGACAATAATGATGTGTGTGACTGTACTAAAGTGTGACAGTAATGATCTGTGTGACTGTAGTACAGTGTGACAGTAATGATGTGGTGACTGTACCACAGTGTGACAGTAATGATCTGTGTGACTGTAGTACAGTGTGACAGTAATGATGTGGTGACTGTACCACAGTGTGACTGTAGTGCTGTGTCATTCTGTAGGGACCACGTAGACTGCAATGTTTCACATGGCTCTATATTGCTCTGAGCGACTGTAATGCTAAATGTCAGCTACTACATGCACAGCAATACAGGCCCCTCCACACTATAAGGTGATCAGATTTATAAGATGAAATCCTGGGACATTTTTTTTCTTCCCACCCTGTCCACACCCTATTCACCTCCACACCCTGTGTCCCTGTCCACAAACTGCCCACCCTGTCCACTCTTTCCTCCTCCACACTTTGCCTAATCTGTCCTCCTCCACACACTGCCCACACTGTCCTCTTTCACACACTGCCCACCCTGTCCTCTTCCACACACTGCCCACCCTGTCCTCCTCCACACACTGCCCACCCTGTCCTCTTACACATACTGCCCACCCTGTCCTCTTTCACACACTGCCCACCCTGTCCTCTTCCACACACTGCCCACCCTGTCCTCCTCCACACACTGCCCACCCTGTCCTCCTCCACACACTGCCCACCCTGTCCTCGTCCACACACTGCCCAGCCTGTCCTCGTCTACCCACTGCCCACCCTGTCCTCTTCCACACACTGCCCACCCTGTCCTCCTCCACACACTGCCCAGCCTGTCCTCTTCCACACACTACCCACCCTGTCCTCCTCCACCCACTGCCCAGCCTGTTCCTCCTCCACACACTGCCCACCCTGTCCGCTTCCACCCACTGCCCACCCTGTCCTCCTCCACCCACTGCCCAGCCTGTTCCTCCTCCACACACTGCCCACTTCCACACTGCTCACCTCAGCACTGTCCAACCCACATTGCCCGCCCTGTCCAACTTCATATTGTCCACCCCCACTATGCCCACCCTGTCCAACTTCACATTCTCTACTGCCACACTGCCCTCCTCCACACATTGCTCACTTCCTCACTGCCCACCCCCACATTGTCCACCTCCACACTGTCCACCCTACCCTCCTCCACACATTGCCCACCCTGTCCACCTCCACACATTGCCCACTTCCACACTGTCCTCATTGTCCATCTCCACACACAATGCCCAACTTCACATTGTCCACCTCCACACTACCCACCCTGTCCTCCTCCACTCATTGCCAACTTCCACACTACCCATTGTCCACTTCTACACTGCCCACTGTCCTTCTCCACACACTGCGCATTTCAGCACTGCCCTATCTTAGTTCAGACCCCTGGCATTATGGCGTGGAGGCCGTGGTAAGGTGCCATCATGAGGTGACATGGTGAGGTGAGTCCTGCAGTATGGCGTGCTCTGCGTGCACGCTGAAGCAATTTATCTGTGCCCTCCCTCCCTTAGTTCATCTCCCGCGCCCCTGCGGCTCATGATTACATCATTGAGCGTGGCACACATGCGCAGTATTCAACTAGCTTCACTTCAATGAGTCTAATAGACTCTAAGAAGAGAAGCAGAATGTCAGTGCCAGGACTGAGATCCGGGGACGTTTCCAGGGACAGATTCTCTCCGGGGACAGTGAGATGAAACCGGAGACTGCCCCCGGAAACCGGGGACGTCTGGTCACGCTAATACACTGTGACACAGGCCCCTCCATACATAGTAACAAAGGTCTCTCCATACAGTGTGACACAGTCCCCTCCATACCATCCTTTCCCTACAGTGACACACACCTCTCCATACACAGTGTTAAAGACCTCTCCATGCACAGTGTTACAGACCTTTCCATACACAGTATTACAGGCCTCTCTATACACAGTGTTACAGGCCTCTCCATACACAGTATTACAGGCCTCTCCATGCACAGTGTTACAGGCCTCTCCGTGCACAGTGTTACAGGCCTCTCTAAAAAGAGTGTTACAGGCCTTTCCATACACAGTGTTATACAGGCCTCTCTATACACACTGTAACAGGTCTCTCTTTACACAGTGTTACAGGCCTCTCCATACACAGTATTACAGGCCTCTCTATACACAGTGTTACATGCCTCTCCATACACAGTATTACAGGCCTCTCCATGCACAGTGTTACATGCCTCTCCATACACAGTATTACAGGCCTCTCCATGCACAGTGTTACAGGCCTCTCCATGCACAGTGTTACAGGCCTCTCTATACACAGTGTTACATGCCACTCCATGCACAGTGTTACATGCCACTCCATGCACAGTGTTACAGGCCTCTCCATGCACAGATACACAGTATTACAGGCCTCTCCATACACAGTATTACAGGCCTCTCCATGCACAGTGTTACAGGCCTCTCTACACATCATGCAGACAGCTGCTTGCCAAACATAACAATCAGTGAAATGTCAGCTGTGACAGCTGTGTATTCCGGTTACATTGGGGGTTATTTATATCTGGGAGCACAGCCTGTTCATCTTAGTGCTTTATCTCTCACTGACAATTCTCAAGGAGCCCTAGACGGACACTGTTCAAAACGGATGACCTGTAGAAAGGGCACAGAGACTGGCACACTGTGACCTTTAGAGATGGAGCAGGACATTGCCACTGTCGCCTTGAGGTGTTAGGAGGTATTAGCACAGACTGTAAGAGTGATTATGTAGTATTTCATTAGGACAGATGTCGTAGGGACAGAATCTACAACAGTGTTCTCAAACAGGGTGCCGTGAGCCTTTGGTGTGCTGGAATCATCGGCTGGGGTGCCACTTTTTCACTTGAAAAGACTTTACCAAAAATCTGAATGTATTTATGGAAATTATTTTACACAATAATGTTTGCTTTTGTTTTTCTGGTTGTGAGGCCAGAAAATAACTCTGTATTTATGTAATTGTACTCTCCATAAATCCCCTAACAAATTACACATAACATTTAAGGGTTACTACAAAAAATTGTAGACTTCATGTTGGGGTGCCTTTAACCCCTTAGTGATAGCCGCGTACGCGGCTGTCACCTTAACGCCTGGCTAACATTTTTTTATTTTTTCCTAAACGATTCCGGAGTCTCCAAGCGGCGTGCAGCCACACGGACACCCAGACTTCCGGGACTTACCAGGTACGTCCTCTGTCACTAAGTTTCACTTTTTGCGGGACGTACCTGGTAAGTCAATTGTCGCGATGGGATTAAAAAAAAATTGGGAACCGCTGTACTACAGGGATGGACTAATTTTATGTAACCCCCCCCAAGCGTACTTCTTTAGGAGATATTAGGGGTCCATACCTCCCAAGTGTCCCTCTTTAGGATATATTAGGGGTACATACCTCCAAAATGTCCCTCTTTGAGACCCAGATTCCTCCATCCCTCGTTCCCACCTTGGTATCCTTGTGTTTAGGAGATCAGACTGTGTGGTGTGTGTATAGAAGTGTATCACCCTGGTGTCCCTGTGTTTAGGAGAACAGACTGTGTGTTGCGTATATAAGTGTATCACCCTGGTGTCCCTGTGTTTAGGAGATCAGACTGTGTGGTGTGTATAGAAGTGTATCGCCCTGGTGTCCCTATGTTTAGGAGATCAGACTGTGTGGTGTGTATAGAAGTGTATCACCCTGGTGTCCCTGTGTTTAGGAGAACAGACTGTGTGTTGCGTATATAAGTGTATCACCCTGGTGTCCCTGTGTTTAGGAGATCAGACTGTGTGGTGTGTATAGAAGTGTATCACCCTGGTGTCCCTGTGTTTAGGAGATCAGACTGTGTGGTGTGTATAGAAGTGTATCGCCCTGGTGTCCCTATGTTTAGGAGATCAGACTGTGTGGTGTGTATAGAAGTGTATCACCCTGGTGTCCCTGTGTTTAGGAGAACAGACTGTGTGTTGCGTATATAAGTGTATCACCCTGGTGTCCCTGTGTTTAGGAGATCAGACTGTGTGGTGTGTATAGAAGTGTATCGCCCTGGTGTCCCTATGTTTAGGAGATCAGACTATGTGGTGTGTATAGACGTGTATCGCCCTGGTGTCCCTGTGTTTAGGAGATCAGACTGTGTGGTGTGTATATAAGTGAATCACCCTGGTGTCCCTGTGTTTAGGAGATCAGACTGTGTGGTGTGTATAGAAGTGTATCGCCCTGGTGTCCCTATGTTTAGGAGATCAGACTATGTGGTGTGTATAGACGTGTATCGCCCTGGTGTCCCTGTGTTTAGGAGATCAGACTGTGTGGTGTGTATATAAGTGTATCACATTGGTGTCCCTGTGTTTAGGAGATCAGACTGTGTGGTGTGTATAGAAGTGTATCACCCTGATGTCTCTGTGTTTAGGAGATCAGACTGTGTGGTGTATATAAGTGTATCACCCTGGTGTCCCTCTGTTTAGGAGATCAGACTGTGTGGTGTGTGTATATAAGTGTATCACCCTGGTGTCCCTGTGTTTAGGAGATCAGACTGTGTGGTGTGTATATAAGTGTATCACCCTGGTGTCCCTGTGTTTAGGAGATCAGACTGTGTGGTGTGTATAAAAGTGTATCACCCTGGTGTCCCTGTGTTTAGGAGATCAGACTGTGTGGTGTGTATAGAAGTGTATCACCCTGGTGTCCCTGTGTTTAGGAGATCAGACTGTGCGGTGTGTATAGAAGTGTATCGCCCTGGTGTTCCTGTGATCTCCTAAACACAGGGATACCAGGGTGATACACTTATATACACCACACAGTCTGATCTCCTAAACACAGGGACACCAAGGTGATACACTGCCCCCAATCACCACATTGCCTCCACACTGCCCTCAATCTCCACATTTCCTCCAATTTCCACATTGCCCCTAATCTCCACATTGCTTCCAGTCTCCACACTGCCCCAATCTCCACACTGCCCCCACTCTCCACATTGCCTGCACATTGCTCCAAAACTCCACATTGCTCCCAATTTCCTACCTCCCTGGTGGTCCAGCGGCATGGCAGGAGAGGTCTGTGCCTCCTTTGCAACTGGAGCTCCCGCATGGAAGACTCTTCAGTAATGCAGAGCACCAGAGGATGATGTCATCTCCCAGTGCTCTGCATTAGTAGACTGCGGAAGAGGCAGGTCAGCTGGCACAGACCTCAGCTTGTTACTGCTTGCGGGTGGCGGGGGGGAAAGGGAATCAGGGGGCGGCCGGTCCCCTGGAGTGACGGGCCCGATTGTAGGTGCGACTCCTGCGACCCCTATTCTTATGCCACTGGAAAAACCTGAAACACTTGTCGGGGGTGGGGGGGCAGGATTTTCATTGTTCTCACAGTAAGAAGATTGTCCCTTGCTGTGAGCTGTCCGGTTCCAGGACCAGATTCCACATCTGAGGGGAGGTGGCTTACACTAGGTAAAAGGGGCGGGAGGGGGATACTTTATCATTCAATTACCCTTGAACTACAATTCTGACAGTATTGAAATAACACTCTCCATGGCCCAAATACTATGAAGATTAATTGGACCTGTTATTATTTTGAAACATTACTATCCCTTTAAGTCCAAAAACAGAGTCTCTAAGGCAGATCCAGAGAAACGGTTTGGGAAGATAGAAAAAAGAGAGATAATGTAGTGGAGGGGGGAGAGCAGAGACAATAGGGAAAGAGAGAATGGGGAGAGAGCGATAGAGAGAGAATGGAGAGAGAGAGAATGGAGGATAGAAAGGGAGTAATGGAGAGACAGGGAGGGAAAGGGGAAGAGAGAGAGATAATTAATAGATATTAGTAAATGTAATTGACCTCCTCCAGTAAGGATCTACATTTATCATAAAATCCCAGGAAGATCACTGACTGCTAAGACATGAACTGAAATAAATTACTCTTACATTTACACAGAGAGACCCTCCGTCCCCCATGTACAGGGTCTGGGAGAAGGTCCAAGCAGTGAGTGAGTGCAGCAGGGTTACTTCTTCTCACTGATAGGAAGACACAGAGCAGACGTCCCAGAGAGTGAAACCTCCCTGTGTAACTGCTCCCTATATGGAGAACCAGGGGACAAGTTCTCTGGGGGAATAGGAAACATTCTGTGGGATGATGTCATGTTCATTCCTAGAGCAGGAGGAGGAGGAGGGGGATGCTTCAGTTGCCTTAATAGGACAGCGGCGGATATCTCCTTGTGTCCTCCCTTCCCTCTCCTCCTCCTCTCATTCAAACATATTTTCTTCTCTTTCTGAGGCTGATGCACTAAGAAAATGGATCAATTCTGGGCCAAACCAACTGCACCATAGGGCGCAAGTAAACATTACACATACACCCACTGATTTAACCTTTTGAGGACCAAATGGGTGGGGAACTCATTGCGAAACAATGCGTTGCACAGCCCTCTGGCCCATAAAGGGTTAAATGGGTTAATTAAATTTATGGAGATTTGTATTTGTCACCTATAGTGAAGATGGTTTGGCCCTTTATAAATAGATGCTAATCATAATAGCTTTAACCCTTGTATTCCAGAGATGTATCAGATGCATTGCGAAGCAATGCATTGGATATGCCTCTGGTACCCAAAGGGTTAAGCAGGGTTTTGAATCCATTAAGCCCCTGAGCGCCAGAACATGTGTAGATTGCCTTGAACACCCTTCTGGTACTCAAAGGGTCATATTTGCATGGTACAAAGCAATGAAATGGTTAAACTATAATTAAAACTGCCCAGAATGGATCTGGCCCAGAAACTATGCTTTTGGAGATCTCTCTAGCTGTCAAGGGGTTAAAAGCCCCATTTAAATCAATGATCAATTTTATTTGTCCCCAGTGATGCAGCTGGTTAACGCCAGAACTGCTGCGGCTCTTTTTTTCACCTTAAATGAGCAATTAACTTTTCTTGCTGATTAAAACAAAGGCTCCCCCATTGTTGGGAGATGTGCCTTTGTAGAATTATTACCTATTCTTTTTTTTTTTTTTTACACAACATTGCCCTCAAGTGGCCAGATTTCAGATAGTTGCATTCTATGTGAGAGGTGAGTCACTGATAACCTTCTGTATAGAATGGGATAGTAACTGCTGAGTCACTTCCTGTCAGTCTAAACTCTCAGTAGGTAAGGTCCCTGGTTCTCTGTTTCCAAAGAGTATATTTGTTTTGAACTGTTATAACTTTTGAATAAAACAACTGCCGGCAGTAAGGTTGCCAGGGGGAATCAATTGTCAGACAACTGGCTTTTGGCGATTACAACTCCCAGATGCCTGACAGTTGGCTTTACTTGCTGTACATATTTCCATCTGTGAATGTAAATCATACTGATATCAATTAACTGACTGTTTTTATGCATTTCTTAGACTGCAAGAAGAGATCCAGGCTAAGGAAGATGCTGAGAACAATCTGTCTGCCTTCAGAGCTGTAAGTTCCTTTCTATAGCCCCTAATCCCTCTTTACTTTCTCTTCACTATTCATGCCACTTTCTCACTTTATTGTTAGTGTTTGATTTGACCTTTGAGCCCATATTACCTTCACCTTTCAGGATGTTGATGCTGCCACCCTTGCCCGCATAGACTTGGAAAGACGCATTGAGTCTCTGCAGGAGGAGATTGCATTCCTGAAGAAGATTCATGAGGAGGTAATAGAAAAAGCCCCACTGGGACAACCGTATAAGTAGGGCTGGATTATTCATTAGACAGAGTAGGCAACCACCTGAGTGTGGATAATGGTGAGGGGAGGAGCCTCAGCTGTGCTGGACACACCCACAGGGCTGCACAGTGGGTGTAACCTGCACAATCCCAATTCCAGATACCAATACCTTTTCTAGTATTTAAAGGAGCAGTAAACTTTTTTTATGAAAAATATATATTGTAGGGATTTTGCTACTGAGTAAAATAAGGCCACTCCCACTGCCGAGAGATTTATATTTCCAGAGTTATTACAGTTTAAACCTATGTTTTTTTTTACATTAGCAGTGCCCTCTAGTGGTCAGATTCTAATTAGATTTCCTGTTAGATTCTAATGGAAAGTCAGAAAAGTCAGAGACATACAGTTCTCCATAGAATGTGATAGAAACTGCCTGTCACTTCCTGTCAGTTAGAACTATCAAGAAGTAATCACAGTAAATTAACTTCATGATTATTTGAACTGCTATAAATCCTATATAATAATTCGCTAAAACGTGTGTAATGCCGCAGTCATGCGCAGTAGAGACTGTTGCGCTTGCTGCAGTCATACGCAGTAGAGACTGCCCTCTCCGCAGCTGATACAGAGCTGGATGCTCCTCCCGAGCGTCCAGCTCTGTATCAGCCACGGCTGGGGCAGTCTCTACTGTGCATGACTGCCCCGCGACCGGCTGACAGTGGCACTGTGGCCCGTGTAACGGGCTCTTCAACTAGTTTTGAATAAAACATCTGACAGCGATGGGAGTGACCTCGTTTTAGTCAGCAGGAAATGCTCTATAAGATATGTGTTTTCATAAAAAAAAGTTTACTGCTCCTTTAACAGTTTATATATTACTGTAGTGTCTAGCAGAGGGCTAGGTGACCACTAGTTCTCTGGCTGTTGCAAACTACAGTTCACATCATACCCAACTAGTGGTTAGATAGTTGTGTGTGATGGGCATTGTAGTCCCCAACTGCTGGAGAGCCAGTAGTTACCTATACTTAGTATAGTACAGTATTTATACTAATCTGGCCAGTTTATATGTAGCTGCCTAGTCTAATGTATTACTAATTAGGTCAGTTTCTATATTTCTGTAATGTCCAGTTTACAAATTAATTTGGCTGGTATATTTTCTGTACATAGTGGATGGGGTTGGAGTCATGTGATTAGTGTAGGTGTGGCTATGGGAGAGGCTAAGGTTGCCTAGGATACCTACGAGAGACAAAAATCTGTGGGTACAACTAAAGCCAAATTGATAGTTTTTTTAATTGGCATGTAGGGAGTTTAATCTAGTTATGGGGTAGGCAACCTTTGGCTCTCCAGCTTTTAGACAGTTGAGGATAAAGATATTTAGCCTCCAACAGATGGAAAGCTAGGGTTGCCACCTTTTCTTTAAAAAAATACTGGCCATGGCATTCTCTCCATAGACTTAACATTGGACCAAAGCAAAATTTTTACCTGCCTGCCGGTAAAATACCGGCTGGGTGGCAACCCTATGGAAAGCCAAAAGTTGCCTAGGAGGCCTTGAATAGGAAAGCCTGAGATTTTATTCCAACCTGCATACGAGAGACATAATCTGTAGGAAGAACTGAAGTCAAATGTTTAAAACAGTGATGTTTGTGTGTCTGTAGGAAATCCGGGATCTGCAGGCACAGTTACAAGAGCAACACGTCCAAGTGGAGATTGATGTTTCCAAACCAGACCTGACTGCGGCACTAAGAGACATCCGCGCACAATACGAGACCATAGCCGCCAAGAACGTCTCAGAGGCTGAGGAGTGGTACAAGTCCAAGGTAGGTTGGAACTATGACACTGTCTAAATAGTGGAAGAGGCAGAGAAAAGACATGCGTCCATCAACCCTATTGAAGCAATTTCCAAATAAGCCTCAAATGGATAAAAAAAAATCCTTAATGACTCAAAACACATATCTCTCCCTTGATCAGCATCATATCTGCATTGAAAATAACTTTCATATTTCTCTCGATTGTTCAAAGCTAAGTAGAGATGCCATACTTTTTTGAAAGCATCTATTGCTTCTGTAAACATAGCTTCCCAAGGCAAAGAGTTCCACAACATTACTGTCCTTACTGTAAAAAAAAATCCCTGCCTTTATATTAGTCAAAAGCACCTTTCCATTCAGTAGTCTTAACGAATGCTCCCCAGTTTTGGCTCTGCTGTTTGAAAAAGGAGTTCCCAGGAAATTGCTTGGTACTGACTTAGAATATATTTATAATTATTGTATCACCCCTTAGATGTCTTTTCACTAATGTATACAAACCCAATTTGACTACTGTCTTTATAAAATCTACCAATCCCTTTGTCAGTTTTGTTGCACATCTCTACTTTTTTCCAGTTAAATAAAGTATTTTTTAAGAAGTGGAGCCCAAAACTGCCCTCCATATGCTAGAATAGATGAAGCCAGAGATGGTATAGTGGTAGAATTATATTCTCATCCCATGCATCTATACCCCTTGCTATACATGACAGTACCCTGTTGGCTCTTGTAACAGATGATTGACACCACACACTGTTGTGCACAAATCCATTGTCTATCCGTACTCTCATCTATTTATCTAACAAGAATTCCTGAAGGCGTTCCCATGTGTTATATATTTACCTACTCATTTCTGCAACCTAAATGCATGTATAGTCTTGAAGAAACAGTAAACACTTTTTGTATTGAAACATATATGCTACAAGACTTTTTCCTGCTGAGTACTGAGTAAAATAAGGGTATTCCCTTTTCTGGGATATCTTTCTCTCCAGTGTGAGAGATCTTACTGTGCGTGTGTCCATAGTGTAGCTTCCTCCATCTCTGTGTCATGTCTGGAGGTTTTGTTTTAATCCTGTGGACTCCTCGCTTGTCCGCCCATCTCTACCCCTTTCTTGTATGAACTATTCATCATCACTCAACCTTTCCTTTTATAAAAAGTGACGTTATAATAATACATTTATTTCTATTCATTCCGATTGTCCATAGGTGTCAGACCTCAACCAGGCTGCCCAAAAGAACAACGAAGCTCTGCGCCAGTCCAAACAGGAAATGATGGAATACCGCCACCAGATTCAGTCCTACACCTGTGAGATTGATGCACTCAAGGGAACAGTAAGTAGCAATGAAACAGATCTTATCTGCGCCTAAAAACAAATTTGATGATTTTGAAAGAGCTACATGTCATCTTATCCATTTTTTATTTAGAAAACTAGTTTTTTGGTTATTTTTTATCTATAGTTTAAGCTAATGAAGGCATATTGTACAGACTCTTCCTGTCTTAGTCCTGCATTACCTCCCCCACTCACTGATGCTTAACTGATTCAGTGTTAGGGGAGGTGGGTAATGCATTGCTGAGCAGTGTCAGTGAGTAGGGGAGGTAATGTTGTAGCCCAGCAGAGACATCATTTTCTGTCACAGTATCAATGTGCTGTTCTGCTTCTGGTTTTTAGAACTCTGTAATCTGAAGTCTTCATTCAGGGACTTTGTATTGTCCCAAAAGGGGGCTGCCTGGGACATGGGACACATACACAAAATCTGGGACTGTCCCAGGCTTTCCGGGATACATTGTCACCTTAATGTATTGCTGAGCAGTGTCAGTGAGTGGGGTAGGTAATGTAGGGATATGACAGGATGTCAGTACTAGGGGAGGTGGGCAATGTAATTAGGGTTTCCAGCCAGCCGGTATTTTACCGGCAGGCCGGTAAAAAATTGGCTTCTGTCCAATGTTAATTCTATGGAGGGAATGTCATGGCCGGTATTTTTTTTTTAAGAAAAGGTGGCAACCCTAAATGTAATGCTGAGCAGTGTCAGTGAGTGGGTAGGTAATGTAGGGATAAGACAGGAAGTCAGTACTGGGGAGGCGTGTAATGCATTGCTGAGCAGTGTCAGTGAGTGGGTAGGTAATGTAGGGATAAGACAGGAATTCAGTACTAGGGAAGGTGGGAAATGCATTGCTGAGCAGTGTCAGTGAGTGGGGGAGGTAATGTAGGGATAAGACAGGAAGTCAGTACTAGGGGAGGTGGGAAATGCATTGCTGAGCAGTGTCAGTGAGTGGGGAGGTAATGTAGGGATAAGACAGGAATTCAGTACTAGGGAAGGTGGGAAATGCATTGCTGAGCAGTGTCAGTGAGTGGGGGAGGTAATGTAGGGATAAGACAGGAAGTCAGTACTAGGGGAGGTGGGTAATGCATTGCTGAGCAGTGTCAGTGAGTGGGGGAGGTAATGTAGGGATAAGACAGGAAGTCAGTACTAGGGGAGGTGGGTAATGCATTACTGAGCAGTGTCAGTGAGTGGGGAGGTAATGTATGGATAAGACAGTATGTCAGTACTAGGGGAGGTGTGTAATGCATTGCTGAGAAGTGTCAGTGAGTGGGGAGGTAATGTAGGGATAAGACAGGAAGTACCTGCGCGGCATGTCTTAATTAGCAGAATCTATAAATATAAATAACTCAAAAATACTTTTGTAAGTAAAAAAAATCTAATTCAACATACAAGTGATTCTGAAAGTTATTTCAAAATCACCAAATTAGTTTTTAGGTGATAAGGTCCCCTTAAGGAACTAGAATTGCTGTTGACTGAACTGTTATGAAAATGTTTAAGCGGAGAGTGCCTCCTAGGACAAAACTAACATAGGTACAGTAGAACATTAACCCCTTAAGTAAAAGTAGAAAATAAAATAGATATATCATTGTGTACATATAATTGAAAAAAAAAAAAGTTTACTAAGCTCCTTCTCTTTCAGTGGCTATGGGGAAGTACTTTGTTCTCAAGTTTTTCTTCTCTGATGATGTCATCAGCTGAATTCCCACCTAGCACTCTGATGTCATCAGCTCAGTCCCCACGTGCTATGACCGTCATGGAATTCCGGGCTCCCCCCGCGGCTGCACGCCGTTTGGGGAGTCCGGAATCCAAATTAGAAAAAAAAATGCTCCATGGTCCTTCAGTGACTGCAATGTGCCTGCGCGGCTGGTCGTTAAAGGGTTAAGCTCTGCTATGTTTCATACTTGGAAAACATCTATAAGAATAAATTATAATTCAAAGAATTTCCTGGCAGAGAAAAAAAAACCCAAAAAACATGTTTTATTTTGTCTGCTGTTGCGCCATTTAACCCTTTGAGTGCCAGAGGGGTGCTCGATGCATTGCTCTGCAATGTGTTGCGTACCCCTCTGGCACTTAAAGGGTTAAGGTTTTGACTGGACTCTGGGGTAAGGATGATATACTATGAATCGGGGAGATTCTGGATGACACCAACTGCTGCTCGGAGGACAAGAAATCGTTTCCAAAATCCCCATGGATTTAAATGGGGTCTTTAACCCCTTGAATGCTAGAGAGGACTCCAACTCATTGATAACCTCTCTAGCATTCAAAGGGTTAAAAGCCCTATCTGTCTGATTGGGAAAGGTGATTTTTCTCCTGCAGTGTAGTCGATTTACTGACTTTCTTCTTAGCACACCAGCCTCCCCATTTCCCCAAATGTTGTTAGTTGTAGTCCAGTAACATCAGGTTGCCTCAGTGGCATAAAAATAGGGGGCACACCTGCGACCGGGCCCGGGTGCCCCCTGCAACCCCCCCGCAAGCAGCAAAAGGCTGAGGTCTGTGCCTCCTGTGCCTCTTCCGCACTCTAGTAATGCAGAGCGCTCTGCATTACTGAAGAGTCTACTGTGCAGGAGCTCCAGCTGCAAAGGAGGCACAGACCTCTCCTGCCATTCCGCTGGACCACCAGGGAGGTAGGAGATTGGGAGCAATGTGGAGGCAATGTGGAGATTGGAGATTGGAGGCAATGTGGAGATTGGGGGCAAAGTGGAGGCAATGTGGAGATTGGAGGCAATGTGGAGGCAATGTGGAGATTGGAGATTGGAGGCAGTGTGGAGATTGGAGGCAATGTGGAGGCAATGTGGAGATTGGAGGCAGTGTGGAGGTTGGGGGCAGTGTGGAGATTAGGGGCAGTGTGGAGATTGGGGGCAATGGGGTAGCAATGTGGTTGGGGGCAATGATTGGGGGAAGTGGGGAGATTGGGGGCAATGGGGAGATTGGGGGCAATGGGGGAGTAATGTGATTGGGGGCAATGAGGGAACAATGTGCAGATTGGGGGCAATGTGGTCGGGGGGCCATCGCAATTTCTGCACCAGGGCCCAGGGGCTTATAGTTATGGTTGCCCAGCTCTGTTCTAAGTCCACTGTAGTCCTAGGAGTGTCCGGCTCTCACAGCATCTCTCCTTTGACAGAATGACTCCCTGATGCGCCAGATGAGGGACCTGGAAGAAAGGTTTGCTGGAGAGGCTGCTGGGTACCAGGACAGCATCTCCCGCCTGGAGGAGGAGATCCGTAACCTGAAGGACGAGATGGCAAGACACCTCCGGGAGTACCAAGACCTCCTGAATGTCAAGATGGCGCTCGATGTTGAGATTGCCACCTACCGTAAACTGCTGGAAGGCGAGGAGAGCAGGTGAGAAATACACAGCATTCCACCCAAGTGTCCCTCTTTAGGAGATATTAGGGGTCCATACCTCCCAAGTGTCCCTCTTTAGGAGATATTAGGGGTCCATACCTCCCAAGTGTCCCCCTTTAGGAGATATTAGGGGTCTATCCCTTTGAGTGCCAGAGGGGTACGCATCACATTGCTTTGCAGTGCGTTCCGTACCCCTCTGGCACTCAAAGGGCTATACCTCCAGAGTGTCCCTCTTTAGGAGATATTAGGGGTCCATACCTCTTAAGTGTCCCTCTTTAGGAGATATAAGGGGTCCATACCTCCCAATTGTCCCTCTTTAGGAGATATTAGGGGTCCATACCTCCCAAGTGTCCCTCTTTAGGAGGGACAGTCCCTCTTTTAGACCCAAATCCCTCTGTCCCTCTTTCCCACCCTGATGTCCCTCTTTTTAGGAGATCAGACTGTGTGGTGTGTATATAAGTGTATCACATTGCTCTACAGCAATATAACTCACATTGTTTGTTTAAACATTAGTATATGTGTTTATAAATTACTCTGTGTAAATGAAATACTATGGTCTTGTTTTAAGTGATTTATTAGGTTAAACAAGGAGGTGACAATTGGTCATGATATAGCCAAAAAAATCTTGGCAATTCCCCGCCCACCAGCCGCGCCTCCAGCAACACCCCCTAAAACACAAGTGCACCTCTTTGGCATTTTGAAATGTTGTGAGGTGCACCAAGGGAACCAAGGGAAATCTGAGGCATTGGTACCACTAACTTGTGTCCAGTGGAAACCATCAACAGTCTTTTCATGGAATACATATTTAAAGTTGACCTGCCATCTTGTCATATAGGGTATGTGGGTGAAACAAAACACAACACACAGATGGAGGCGGACAGGCTATAGCTTTATTAGCAATATAACATACAGTGAAAACATCAGTCCTTGCTAAATAGGCACAGAGCACAGGCTCACACACTGCCAGTTATCACCGGCAACATGATTAACAGACATTACTCCAAATGAGCCAGCCCATTAACCTTTCATGGGTAACTTAACACCCGCAGCCTAAGTCCGAGGAAACACTTACCCTGGGTTGCCTCCCTGGGGAAGCAATATATTCCATCCTTAATTCTGAGTGTTTCCAACCCATAAGCAACAAGTCAATGACCATCAGCCAAACCCAAGAAGAGAGAAAAACCCAGGAAACAAACCACAGGGGGGAAAGGGGTGCTAATCTGTAGGATGGCAAAGGCGCTACTAGGCTACTAAAGTCCACTCCCCCGAACATTCTTACCCTACCTAACCCCTCTCATTACATGCCATGTCCTCCTACAGTACTCTGTGGCTCCAGGGAGTGATCAAATTCAAATTTACACTCAAAGATTCCTATGTTATATGTAAGACAAAGCCCGGGCCAAAGTGTAGGAGACATTGATATTTTTATTTCTGAAAACTGATTTGTCTGAGTGCAGCACTGTATACTTATAGAGGTCTTAGTGCAGTTCAGAGCTTAACTAGCATATGGTGCTGGACCCAGAGAGATCTCTTTGTAATTAATAATTTTGCAATCGTTTAGGGAACCCTTATCTCTGGAACTGTATAAGAAAATCTGAATTTAATTTGCTGCTGATTAGAAAAAAAGGTGTGCTTGGTATTTCAGTAAACACTTATATATGATTATTGTGTTTTAGGATCACTCTCCCTATCCAGTCATACTCCGCTCTCAGTTTCAGAGGTAAGTTAGAAAAGAGTCTATGGGATGCAAGTGTTTCTTTTAACCTTTAAATGCCAGAAACGGCAACTGAGACCCGAGATAACCTTGAAATTCTTTGACCTCACCACAGGCTACTTGGGTTTCTGAGACTTACTCACTAAACAGAAAACCAACTCTACCATAGAGGACAATGGAACATTCCCAAAATACCCATTAATTTAACCCTGTGTGTGCAGGAGGGGTATGCAATATGTTGCAGAGCAATGTGTTGCACGCCCCTATGCCATTCACAGGTCATTTACATGGGTCATTTAACCCATTGAATACCAAGAAGGTCTCCAATATTTTGTAAAGCAATAGGTTGGAGACCTCTCCATAATTTATGGGGAGACAATTTCCCCATTTAGATCAATAGGGATTTTTATCTGTCTACTGGAATGCAGTCGGCTTTCTCTAGAATTACTCCACCGGGGAGATGCACTAAGACGTGATAAAGAGGTGATAAAATGGAGATGACTTCTCCAGTGATATCACTTCTCCAGTTGCTATGTTATTCTATGGAGCCAATGCACTAAGATCTCCAAAGTGGGATAAATCTTAGTGAATTGGCTCCGAAGGATAACATGGGAAACGGAGAAGTAATATCACTGGAGAAATCATCTGCGCTTTATCACCTCTTTATCACGCCTTAATGAATCTCTACCTTCATCTCTGCATTATCACCACTTTATCATGCCTTAGTACTTCTCCCCCCCCCAGGTCTTTTTAGTAAATCAACCTAATTGTGTTTGTCTTTTCTGGCAGAAACCAGCCCAGAGCAGAGATCATCCGAGGTCCACACCAAGAAAACCGTCATGATCAAGACCATTGAGACTCGTGATGGAGAGGTGAGATTTTTGGGGTACTAGGAAGACACGTTAACCCTTTGAGTGCCAGTTGCGTACCCCTCTGGCACTCAAATAGTTAAATGAATACCCAGACGAGCATGTGATGTTCAGTTGTGGGATCCATGTTATAAGGTTAAGCCTTTGAGTGCCAGAGATGTACCCAATGCATTTCCACGCAATTCGTTGGATACCTTTCTGGTGCTCAAAGGGTTAACAGTGGAGCAAATGTGGGGATTTTAACCCCTTGAGTAGTAGATAAATTCGCAGTCTATTCGCAATACATTGGAGACCTTGCTAGCATTTTAATCAATGGGAATTTTGATTTGTATCAGATAGTGCAGCTCGTATTCACCAAAACTGCCTCCCTTTTGTCCTTGTGCATACATCCCACTGAGTGTACCAGCCCAAAGTGCTGTATTTTCAGAAGAAAAGTGGTGCAATCCTGGAACAAACCAACTCTATCATAGGGGAAAATAAACATTCCTAAAACTTGCACTGATTTAAATGGGGCTTTTAACCCTTGAATGCGAGAGAGGTCACCAATGCATTGTGAAGCAATAGGGGTTTTTACTTCTCAGCAACAGAGAAGCTGAATTTTCACCAAACTATCACACTTTCCTTTAAAAATACGACCCAAACCCATAGGATATTCCTGCACAAGTGTGAGACTTTGGAATGTTGCCCTCCAACCCCATGGCCACCACCGAGCTCTGTATCGTGATCCTCGGTCATGTCATTCATCCACAGCTCCGTTACATTATCTCATGCTGCTGTTTATAGCATTTGCTGAACTTTGTATCATCTGTCACCAAGCTCTGAGCACATACACCCACTCTGTAGACATAGTCAGTACAAGGGATACAGACACAGTGCAGAGTCATACACATACTCAGTACACAGTCATACACATACTCAGTACAAAGTCATACACACACACATTAGTAAAGGTCGTACACTCACACATTCAGTACAGGTCATACACACACATATCAGTACAGGTCATACACACACATATTCAGTACACAATCATACACACACATTCAGCACAGGTCATACACACACACATTCAGTACACAATCATACACACACATTAGTACAGGTCATACACACACACATTCAGTACACAATCATACACATTAGTACAGGTCATACACACACATCAGTACAGGTCATACACACACACATTCAGTACACAATCATACACATTAGTACAGGTCATACACACACACACACATTCAGTACACAATCATTCACATTAGTACAGGTCATACACACACACACACATTCAGTACACAATCATACGCACATTCAATACAGGTCATACACACACACATTCAGTACACAGTCATACACACATTCAGTACAGGTCATACACACACACACATTCAGTACAGGTCACACACACACACACACACACACTCAGTACAGGCCATACACTGACTCAGTACAAAGTTATACACACACTCAGTGCAGGTCATAACCCACTCAGTACAGGCCTTACACCCACTCAGTACAAAGCCATAAAACTCAGTACAGGTCATACACACACTCAGTACAAAGTCATACATACTCAGTACAGGTCACACACAAACACTCAGTACAAAGTCATACACACTCAGTACAGGTCATACACACACTCAGTACAGGTTATACACACATTCAGTACGAAGCCATAAACACTCAGTACAGGTCATAAACACTCAGTACAGGTCATACATCCACTCAGTACAAAGTTATACACACACTCAGTGCAGGACAGACACCCACTCAGTACAAAGCCATACACATTCAGTACAAGTCACACACACACTCAGTGCAGGTCATATACCCACTCAGTACAAAGCCATACACACTCAGTACAAAGTCATACACACTCAGTACAGGTCATACACACATTCAGTACAAAGTCATACACACTCAGTACAGGTCATGCACACACTCAGTACAAAGTCATACACACATTCAGTACAAAGTCATACACACTCAGTACAGGTCATACACACACTCAGTACAAAGTCATACACACTCAGTACAAAGTCATACACACACTCAGTACAGGTCATATACACACTCAGTACAAAGCCATACACACTCAGTACAAAGTCATACACACTCAGTACAGGTCATACACACACTCAGTACAAAGTCATACACACATTCAGTACAAAGTCATACACACTCAGTACAGGTCATACACACACTCAGTACAAAGTCATACACACTCAGTACAAAGTCATACACACACTCAGTACAGGTCATATACACACTCAGTACAAAGCCATACACACTCAGTACAAAGTCATACACACTCAGTACAGGTCATACACACACTCAGTACAAAGTCATACACACACTCAGTACAGGTCATATACACACTCAGTACAAAGTCATACACACTCAGTACAAAGTCATACACACTCAGTACAGGTCATACACACACTCAGTACAAAGTCATACACACTCAGTACAGGTCATACACACACTCAGTACAAAGTCATACACACACCCAGTACAAATCATACACATACACACTCAACAGAAAGCCATACACACACACTCAGTACAAATCATACACATACACACTCAGTACAAAGTTATACACACTATACAAGTCACACACACCTATTCTCAGGGTTAAATAAGTCTGAGCTTTTTCAGTGAGGAACTGGCCGGCTGGATTCTATTGCGGGGGACAAATGTTAACACCTGTTTTTTTCAAACATCTTCCTATTGAAGTCAATGGGGAAAACTGGAGATAAAAGCAGTGATAAAATTAGCACCTACAATAGAATCCAGCCCTAGATGAGTCAATTCGTTTTTATCCAATGCCAAATTCTAGTTTTATAAAGAATTAATATCTGCTCTGTTAAAGAACGAAGCACTTTCAGGACTTAGACATAGAAGAACCAGTTGTATTTATATAGGTAAACGTTTCTTCTCTGTCTCAGACGTTCATCAGAACAGAGCTGAAATAATTATTATATAGGGCACCTGAGACCATCCAGATGCTGCCAGACTACAACTCCTACCATCCCCACCACCTGATGGATAGCAGGGGATGATGGAAGTTGTAGTGCCACAGCAATTGGAGTGCCTCACATTGCCCTCCACTGATAGATTTCTATCTATCTATCTATCTATCTTTTTATCTATCTGGGTGTATAAAGCCCCAGGTCTCATGATTAAAACCCCAGGTCTTGTAGCCCGCTTGGGACATGTAATGGTGCTAATCTCCCTGCTAGTAATGGTGCAATTGGGCTGCGCAGTTCACTGATAATGACTGAGATAAGCCCAATCCCTAGGTATTTTGGGAACCTATCGGCTCTCCTGCTTGAGACCACAAAGTGAGCATTACCCCACAACTCTCTACTTACCAATCCCCCTGTTTCTACAGGTTGTCAGCGAGGCATCCCAGCAGCATCAAGAGGTGCTGTGAGCGATGGAAGCCCAGCCGTGAGGATGGACACAAGACAGGAACGTAGAATGACCACAGAGCACAGCCTGAGTGCGACCCTGCTGGACAAATTGCCATCTCATGCTGTACCTTCACTAACCATCTCCTGCACCCATCACCTCCCCGAGCTTCTCCTCCAATTAAGGACTCCAGCAGTACTGCTCGTGTCCCAGTGCCCCATCTGATGAACTCTCATATTATAAATCATTCCTCTTGGTGGTGTCTCGCCAACCCGAGAGAGAGCGCAATGAAACCAGAAATAAAGTCACAGACACCCGCACAGAGTCTGTTATTTCCATTCATTTTATACATCAGCACCTCCCACACAATGTGCAGCACCATCCGGATCTACACACCTACTGTCCGGGTCCAGAAGTACATATTAGGGGCTTCTAAAACCTACGTAAGGTCCTTCCCACCTAATACATTCAGGTGCCTCTATCACCTATGTAATGTCCTTCCCACCTAATACATTCAGGTGCCTCTAGCACCTCTGTAATGTCCTTCCCACCTAATACATTCAGGTGCCTCTATCACCTATGTAAGGTCCTTCCCACCTAATACATTCAGGTGCCTCTAGCACCTATGTAATGTCCTTCCCACCTAATACATTCAGGTGCCTCTAGCGCCTATGTAATGTCCTTCCCACCTAATACATTCAGGTGCCTCTAGCACCTATGTAATGTCCTTCCCACCTAATACATTCAGGTGCCTCTAGCACCTCTGTAATGTCCTTCCCACCTAATACATTCAGGTGCCTCTAGCACCTCTGTAATGTCCTTCCCACCTAATACATTCAGTGCCTCTAGCACCTATGTAAGGTCCTTCCCACCTAATACATTTGGTGCCTCTAACGCCTAGGTAATGTCCTTCCCACCGAATACATTCAGTGCCTCTAGCACCTCTGTAATGTCCTTCCCACCTAGTTCATTACCATAAGAATGCTGGAGTAATTATGGGGCAAACCAACTGCACCATAGGGCACAAATAAATATCCCCTAAATCTCCACTGATTTACATCAGTATTTTCACCCATTGGTGGAGAGGTCACTATTGCGTTGCTTTTCAGTGCAGTGGTGAATTCTCTAACATTCAAGAGGTTGAAAGCCCAATTTACATCAATGAGAATGTTAATTTCTTCCATATACCTAGTAAAACCATGGTACACCCAAAGCTGTAGTATGCTTCATTCAAAATGTATTACACCTCTCAAACTTAATAAACTGTTAGTAACAGCACCACCTAGTGCCCTATTGCATTCTATGAGCGAGCCTTGGCCTAGTCCTAGAAAGTGATAGTAATAACAGCACCTTGTTTTGATGATTTGATGTGAAAAAACTTTTGAATGAAGCACCCCCCCTCGGAGCAGTTTCAAGTGACACAAACCCGAAAGACAGCCGCAAATATCTAGCTCATGTAGCACCTACATTATTACAGAGAATGTTTATTAACTCCTGTGATGCTACAGGTCTCCAATGTGCTACTTTGCAATGGAGATCTCTAAAATCCAAGGGGTTAATGCACTCTCACCTACACCACCCCTCTGCTCCCACACAGTAATAGCTATTGATGTCTCCTTCCCATCCAGCAGCTGACACACCTCATTCTGAAGTTGGCTTTGTTGCATGACAGACACGGAGGTTGATAAACTAGGAAATAGAGGAGACATTCTGGAGCAAACCAACTGCACCACAAGGAACAAATAAAATTCCAAAAAATCCACATTGATTTAAATTGGAGCTTTAAATCCTTGCTTGTTGGAGAGCTGTCCCCACAATGCATGGGAAACCTCTTTATAGCATTCAAGGGGTTCAATGCCTCTTTTAAATCAATGGACAATTTTATGTGTTCCCTATGGTATTGTTATTTTGCCCCAGAATTGGTCTACTATATCTTAGTACATCAGCCTTACTGATGTGCTGCTTTGAATGTGCTATATACTGAAGCCTGACCAGGTCATGTCAATTAGATGAACCTAGCAGAGCAGACCTTGGGGTACAACAGGCTGGGTTTTCAGGACATCCACGATTAACTCTTTGAGTGGGATACTTCTCCGGCACTCAAAAGGGTTAAGCTTAGGTAGATGAATCACAATGCCTGATTCCATGATTACCCTCTTGTGATCAAGAAGTGATATCCTGAAATTCTGCCCAGTTGGTGTGTTCTGAGCATTACCACAGAGAAACACTGTTGTAGCGGAAGGTTCTGATAGTAAATGTAGAACACTGGTGAAGTGTACAGTTTTATACGTAACAGGAGGATCTAGAATGTAACAAGTGAAGAGAAAGAGAGAGACGTGTAGGACGTCCGATCGGAGTACCCAACTTCTTTGGGAGTGTGAGATTTTCAATGGCAAACCAAGCGAGGCTTTCGTGTTTCCAAGAAACCTTTGTTTGTGCTCTAGAGGTGTCCCTATCAAAGATTTACTTTCCCAATAATGAGAAATGTTTGCTATTTTTTGTAAATATCTTTATGTCAGGGGTGGGCAAAGTGCACCCCTTCAACTACCATTGATTTACAGCTTCCGTCATCCTGAAATGGTCAATGGCCATCGTACCATGATGAAGATTAGTCCAAAAACAGCTGGGGGATGGACACAGGCCACCAACTCATGATTCTGACACAGGCAGTCACAGAGGTGTTTAGATACATCAGTGCACACAATCAGTTCTAGGTATTGTTATTGAATACAGTAAATATAATAATTTTGAAAAACATTCTCTGGAAATCCTAGAGGGCTGGACCCTATTTAATGTGTTTTTGACTCCCCATATTGTCCACAGGGGCATATACAACCTGTGGACTGCCAGTTAGACAATGCTGCAAATGTCTGTTTAATGTGGTCGGCAAAAAAGCAAGACCTATTTCCCAGAATACATTGTTGTTGCTTGTTAAAAGGAATGTATCACAAATAAATAACTTGGATTTATTGAATGCAAAGTGATTTATTATGTAGTTTCATTTGTTGTCATTTATGAGTATAATGACTCTTCAATTGAGGGTCCTTTGTTAACTTTTAATCAGCATGCCATATTTAAAGGGATAGTTATACTTAATATGTAAAAAAATACATATGTTGTTGGTTTCAACCTGCTGAGTACAACATGGGAACTCCCACTGCTGAGAGGTGATTTATTCAAAAGATATTGTAGCTCAGACGTTAATTTTTTAGATGCAGTATCTCAATGGCCTGAAAATGTACAGTGGCACTGTTGCCTCACCATCCTCTGGACAGCTCTGGTTGGTTGACCATAAGCCTACATAGGATGGTGTAGCAACAGCGCCACTGTAACATTTCAGGCCACCGAGATATTGCACCTAAAAAATTCAGCTTTGCGCTGCAATAAATTTTGAATAAAACATCTCTCAGAAGTGGGAGTATCCTTGTATTCTGAAGGATGAGCGCTACTAGATATATGTATAAAGTGTTACTGTCCTTTGAAACACTTTTCCGTAGCTACAAAGCTTTCAGCTGTTCACCTTTATAGCAGCTGTATTATATTAGCCCTCCAGAACAAAAGGCCTGCCATGACATACACTGCACACCAGAAAGGCTTAGATTATTTAAATAACATCCCGAGTCTCTTGGCTTGCTAAATGCATAATTATTAATTGTCAGTTTTCCAATAAAGTATATTTTACAAAACCTTCTTACATTTCAATACAATTAAACTATTGCACCTACAAATAAAAAAACAAAAACATTTTGCATAGAAAATGACAAGTGATTTATTTGTGATAATCGCCATTTAATAACCAGAGAAGGGAATGCAAGGGGGGACCGGCCCTTTTCAAAGTGAAGCCACTGATGGGAGTAAACAGAACACAATATAAGCTTTAACCCTTAAAGACCCAGATGGGTGTTCTATGCATCTTAGACAATTAGTTACGACTCTTGTTCTTAAGACATTCATGGCAATGACAATTTTTTTTATCTATATATAAAAGAAGACTTTGTGCCTGCCAAAACACACCCAGGGGAGGCAGAAAGGAGAAGTTACTGCTCCTATTGGGGGATTCAATGGGGGCGTGATTTTCACACCAATTGCAGTGGCCGTAGGCCACTGCTGTTGGGCTGAATATCATGCAGGGAGTTGGCCCGCCCCCACTATGCAGCCCGCCCACCACTATCAAAATCAGAAAAAAACAAAATGGATGCCACTTGCTCCTACACCACAGACAAACACACATGCCCCACTCGCACAGCACCAAACACACACACATGCCCCACTCACACACACAGCACCACACACACACACGCATGCCCCACTCACACACACAGCACCACACACACACACATGCTCCGCTCACACACACAGCACCACACACACACAGAGCACCAAACACACACACACAAAGCCAGAAAGAAATATGGCTGACACACACACACACAGTCACTCACCCTGACTCCCAGTGGCCTCAGCAGGACCTGTAGTATAGCCACTGAAGGGTGTTGCATCACCAGGGGAACAAAATGGCACTCAAAGGGTTAAGGTAGGTCCCCATTGTTCAATTATTTATTCACTGTCATCATTTGCCATACAACACAGAGGACAGACAGCCATCAGGTACACACTTAACCCACTGACTGCCACAGGGTTGTGTATCAAGTCTGACCCCTCAGGGAGTGTGTTCAAACCCCTTATACTGTAAACTTGCATTTCCCTCCCACTTCTCCTCCTTCCCCAGCCTATTACTAACACTTTTCCACATTTCTCTGAATCCCTGCCCCCTACTCGCGATTAAGCCCTGCCCACTTTTAACCCAGATCGCCCCATTTGTCTCTCCACATCAGCACCACATAACTCCCCTCCAGAGACTCCACAAATCAGTTCCCAGGTATGAATACACTTCCCACTGCTATTTAACTCTGACATGCCTCTCTATACCTTAACCCTTTGAGTGACAGAGGGTTGCACAACTCATGCGCGAATGTGTTTCTGCACATATATGTTGCGTGTGTGTGTGTGTACATCTCTGTTACATATGTGTGTCCATGTGTGCATCTCCGGTGAGTCTGTGTGTGTGCATGTCTTTTGCATGTTTCTGCCGCTCACTGTGTGTATGTGTCTGCCTGTGTGTTGCATATATCTCTGTTCATCAGTGTGTCTACATTTCACACACGTGTGCCCAATGGTCATAACATGAGGGGCAACGCCGTCCCACATTGCTAGTATATATATATATATATATATATAGAAAAAGAGAAGAAAGCTCACAGCGCTAACGCATAATGAAATATCCATATAATAAATATAAATGACTTATTAATATAAAGATGAAAGATATAGATAGCAGCAAGAAATGAGAGGGTTCTCCAGTCCCCCTAACATTGGGCCTAAACCCAAAAGTGAAAACACATACAAACAATCAAATCTGCGCTCCTCTATATGCTGTGAATAATGTGTGCCCTGTAATTTGCATATATAATAATCCTTAGTAAATCTAAGTAAAATAAGTGAGAATTTCGTCCCACGAATTGGCCAATCCATGTGTAAGCTTACCAACCACGCCAAGGTATCTCACTTTATGGTAAGTCCTACTCTAATACACCTACAAATACTATCTAAATTAAAAATCCCTGAAGAAAGATGTTATTTTGAAACGCGTCGGCCAATTCGTGGGACGAAATTCTCACTTATTTTACTTAGATTTACTAAGGATTATTATATATGCCCATTACAGGGCACACATTATTCACAGCAAATAGAGGAGCGCAGATTTGGTTGTTTGTGTATATATATATATATATATATATATATATGAGAGAAAACCTGCGTCCCCTGCCACACACACACCCAGGGGCGGCTGTAAGGAAGAGTTAGCCTGTCCCCCAACATCAATCTTAACCCTTTGAGTGCCAGAGGGGTACGCATAAATTGCAAAGCAATGCGTTGTGTACCTCTCTGACATTTGAAGGGTTAACCCTCTCCTCACAACTCACCTACTGCTACATCACTTCTCTCAACTTACAACTCCTACAGTAAACAACTCATGGCACAATAATATAACCCATCAACCAGCAGCTCCCATTTTCATACCTCCCAATTGTCCCTCTTTAGGAGGGACAGTCCCTCTTTCAGACCCAAATCCCTCTGTCCCTCTTTTTTACCCTTTTGCCCTCTTTTCAGGAGATCAGAATGAGTAGTGTTTATAACATGCTCCACAAAAATAAAACTCACATAAATGTGTAGTTAATCTTTAATACATGTGTTTATAAATTAATCTGTGTAAATAAGATACTTTGATCTTGCTCTAAATAATTTATTCAGTTACACAAAGAGCATAAAAACTTCTGTTTCCACCCCCTGTCCCATAATGCACTGGGACATTCAGAGGCAGATTGGAGTCAGGTGAGTGCAGTCAGCTGGGGAACAGGTTAGAACACACAGATCTTCAGTTTTCATGGTAAGAACTGGGGCTGATGGACTCACTTTGTTTCAATTTAACCCTTTGAGTGCTGTTGCAATGCATTGGATACCTCTCTGGCACTCAGAGGGTTAAGCCCATTAACCCTTGGCGTACCATACATGATATGCAGCACATTGCTCTGCGTACCTCTTATTCCTTTACTCACAAACATCTTCTCACTGTGACCTTCATCAAGTAACACAGCACACTCACTTCAACTGTAAGGATACAGGGCCTTATTCACCAAGTAACACAGCACACTCACTTCAGCTGTAAGGATACAGGGCCTTATTCATCAAGTAACACAGCTCACTCATTTCAACTGTAAGGATACAGGGCCTTATTCATCAAGTAACACAGTGCACGCACTTCAACTGTAAGGATACAGGGCCTTATTCACCAAGTAACACAGCGCACTCACTTCAACTGTAAGGATACAGGGCCTTATTCACCAAGTAACATTAATTACAGTTCCCTGAGGACAGACCAGGGATGTGTAACATGTGGTGCTCCAGCTGTTGTTGGTCATCTGAGAATGATGGGAATTGTAGTTCAATAGCTGTATGAGCATGATGGTATCTATAGTCCAATAACAGCTGGAGCAGGGCCCGTATGCAAAACAATAGCAAATATTTCACATTATGGGTGGGCGATAGGTTTGTCTCTTTCTAACATGAGGGGGTCAAAAAGTTAAAGGGAGTTTTTGGGCACCCGGAATCCCCCTCTCAGTTTGCCGTTGAGACTCAGTACACTTCAGAGCCTTTTCCCATCCCCATCCAGGTAAAAACATTTATGGAACCAGAAATCATTATAAGTCTGATGGTCCAATAAAAGGCACCACAGAGTGCAATGTCATTTACACCTCAGAAATAAATACTCGGGCATATTCACCTCCACAAGTGCCCACCGCAGCTTAGCCCTGCACAGCCCTGACCTTTACTACCACACAGATCCAGTGACACAGATTACTGTGACATCACAGGCACTACCTAGTGTTCCAGTCACGTCTGAGAACAGACTGAAAAGTCCACTAACCCCTTCATGACTACAGAGACCTCCAGTGCATGGCTTTTTAATGAGTTGGGAGGACTATCTAAAAACAAAGAAACATAGATTTTAATGGCAGATAAAAAAACAACTAGGGTGACCATTTTTCCATTCTGCCATTCACTGCGTAGACAAAAGCAATAGAGTATTTGTCCTCAGCTCCAGGGGAGCTATGTGGGAGGAGTCACTATACATTAGAGCCCAACCAGCTCTTTCTCTGCTGCACCAAATAGTTCTAAACACTAGAGGGAGAACTCTCCAGTGACTGCTGTGACAGAAATGATGCCTGTGGTGGGCTAAAACATAATGTACATCAGACCCAAAGCCTTAGACTAGCATTGCACTAAAAAATATTGCACTGCAGCTCCTGTTTGATGTCAGAATCAAGGATCAGTTCTCTCTCTAGTGTTTAGAGCTCTTTCTGGAAGACATTTTGTTGTAGCCCAGCAGAGGAGTCACTTCCTGTCACAGTAGACAATAGTCAGTTTCTCTTCTAGTGTTTAGAACTCTGTGCTCTGGAGTCTGCATAGGGTTGCCACCCGGCCGGTATTTTACCGGCACAGCCGGTAATTAGCACTGCTGAGCCGGTGCCGGTATAACCTCTATACCGGCCATTGAAAAGCCGGTATTACTGCTTTGCCCCGCTTCCCAGACCACTTTGGCAGCCTTTAACGATGTTGCCGACTAGGGCTGCAACAACTAATCGATTTGTTGAGCACCGATTAGTTGTGCAGCCCCACAGCCGCCGGATACTGCTGTCTTAGTTCCTGCACTGCCGACATCCGGAGCGCAACAAACTCCAAATGCGGAGACGCCGCGTGGAGCGTGCAGGTATTTTCTTCCTCTGTTCTGAGGCCAGTTTAAAACTGGCGCCCAGACAGAGGAAGAAAACCCCTGCACACTCCATGCGGCGTCTCCGCGTTTGGAGTGGTTGCGCTCCGGATGTCGGCAGTGGAGGAAAGTGAAAACGAGGTACGGGAGAGAGAGAGAGACACAAGGGGGAGAGAAAGAGAGAAGTACACGGGGGAGAGAGGCACAAGGGGAGAGAGAAGTACATGGGGGTGAAAGAGGCACAAGGGGGTGAAAGAGGCACAAGGGGGAGCGAGAGTGAAGTACATGGGGGTGAAAGAGGCAAAAGAGAGAGAAGTACATGGGGAGAAAGAGGCAAAAGGGAGAGAGAGAGAAGTACATGGGGAGAAAGAGGCAAAAGGGGGAGAGAGAGAAGTACATGGGGAGAAAGAGGCAAAAGGGGGAGAGAGAGAGAGAAGTACATGGGGAGAAAGAGGCAAAAGGGGGAGAGAGAGAGAGAAGTACATGGGGGTGAAAGAGGCAAAAGGGGAAGAGAGAGAGAAGTACATGGGGAGAAAGAGGCAAAAGGGGGAGAGAGAGAGAAGTACATGGGGAGAAAGAGGCAAAAGGGGGAGAGAGAGAGAAGTACATGGGGAGAAAGAGGCAAAAGGGGGAGAGAGAGAGAAGTACATGGGGAGAAAGAGGCAAAAGGGTGAGAGAGAGAGAAGTACATGGGGAGAAAGAGGCAAAAGGGGGAGAGAGAAGTACATGGGGAGAAAGAGGCAAAAGGGGGGGAGAGAGAGAGAGAAGTACATGGGGGTGAAAGAGGCAAAAGGGGGAGAGAGAGAGAAGTACATGGGGGAGAGAGAGAGAAGTACATGGGGGAGAAAGAGAGAGGCAAAAGGGGGGAGAGAGAGAAGTACATGGGGGAGAGAGAGGGAGAAGTACATGGGGGAGAAAGAGGCAAAAGGGGGAGAGAGAAGTACATGGGGGAGAAAGAGGCAAAAGGGGGAGAGAGAGAGAAGTACATGGGGGAGAAAGAAGTACATGGGGGAGAAAGAGGCAAAAGGGGGAGAGAGAGAAGTACATGGGGGAGAAAGAGGCAAAAGGGGGAGAGAGAGAAGTACATGGGGGAGAAAGAGGCAAAAGGGGGAGAGAGAGAAGTACATGGGGGAGAAAGAGGCAAAAGGGGGAGAGAGAGAGAAGTACATGGGGAGAAAGAGGCAAAAGGGGGAGAGAGAGAGAGAAGTACATGGGGAGAAAGAGGCAAAAGGGGGAGAGAGAGAGAGAAGTACATGGGGAGAAAGAGGCAAAAGGGGGAGAGAGAGAGAAGTACATGGGGAGAAAGAGGCAAAAGGGGGAGAGAGAGAGAAGTACATGGGGAGAAAGAGGCAAAAGGGGGAGAGAGAGAAGTACATGGGGGAGAAAGAGGCAAAAGGGGGAGAGAGAGAAGTACATGGGGGAGAAAGAGGCAAAAGGGGGAGAGAGAGAAGTACATGGGGGAGAAAGAGGCAAAAGGGGGAGAGATAGAAGTACATGGGGGAGAGAGAGGCACAAGGGGGAGAGAGAGAAGTACATGGGGGAGAGAAAGAAGTACATGGGGGAGAGAGAGGCACATGGGGGAGAGAGGAGAGAGGCACATGGGGGAGAGAGAGGCACAAGGGGGAGAGAGAGGCACAAGGGGGAGAGAAGTATTTACTCAGTAGGAAATACTCTTGTGGGTTCTTCTTTGGTTCTAGGGCAGCTGCCAGCCTTTATGACATTATTACAAAGGGATTCTGCATTAACCTCCTTGGGAACCAGAGAGGTTAATGTTTGGAAATGTGTTTCATTCCCATCTAGACCTCAAAGGCTTAACTGTGAGGTCTGATCACCTTTGTGTGTAGGGGATCCTTCACCACACTGGTCTGGGAGAGCTTAGTCTGAGAGAGAGAGAGAGTGAGTGAGTGCTTAGTCTGAGAGAGAGTGTGTGAGTGCTTAGTCTGAGAGAGAGTGTGTGAGTGCTTAGTCTGAGAGAGATTGCTTAGTCTGAGAGAGAGAGAGTGCTTAGTCTGAGAGAGAGAGAGTGCTTAGTCTGAGAGAGAGTATGTGTGCTTAGTCTGAGAGAGAGTGTGTGTATGTGCTTAGTCTGAGAGAGTGAGTGCTTAGTCAGAGAGAGAGACTGCTTAGTCTGAGAGTGGTCATACAACATTCTGCCCCTTTTGTGTCTCCTCCCTTTTGTAGCTCCTCCCTTTTGTGACTCCGCCCTCACCGACCCACAGCTATGGCCGGTATTTTTTTTAGGAAAAGGTGGCAACCCTAAGTCTGCATTCCTGGACTTTGTATTGTCCCAGAAGACAGCTGTCCAAGACATAGGACACACACATATAAAATCAGGGACTGTCCTGGCTAGATAGATAGATAGATAGATAGATAGATAGATAGATAGATAGATAGATCTGAGATAGATAGATAGATACATAGATAGATAGATAGATATGAGATAGATAGATACATAGATAGATAGATAGATATGAGATAGATAGATAGACAGATAGATCGATAATGTGATAGATAGATAGATAGATAGATAGATAGATAGATAGATAGAGAGATAGATAGATATGAGATAGATAGATAGATAGATAGATCGATCTGAGATAGATAGATACATAGATAGATACATAGATAGATATGAGCTAGATAGATAGACAGATAGATCGATAATGTGATAGATAGATATGAGATAGATAGATAGATAGATAGATATGAGATAGATAGATAGATAGATAGATAGATAGATAGATAGATATGAGATAGATAGATAGATAGATAGATAGATAGATAGATAGATAGATATGGGATAGATAGATAGATAGATAGATAGATAGATAGATAGATAGATATGAGATAGATAGATAGATAGATAGATAGATAGATAGATATGAGATAGATAGATAGATAGATAGATAGATAGATAGATAGATAGATATGGGATAGATAGATAGATAGATAGATAGATAGATAGATAGATAGATAGATATGGGATAGATAGATAGATAGATAGATAGATAGATAGATAGATAGATAGAAAATGTGATAGATAAATAGATAGATATGAGAGATAGATAGATAGATAGATAGATAGATAGATAGATAGATAGATAGATATTAGATAGATTAGATAGATATGAGATAGATTAGATAGATATGAGATAGATATGAGATAGATATTAGATAGATATTAGATAGATGGATAGATAGATATTAGATAGATAGATATTAGATAGATAGATATTAGATAGATAGATAGATAGATAGATAGATAGATAGATAGATAGATTAGATTAAAGGGGAACTACCACCCCAACATGATGAAGTCTGTATCAATGTGTCTTCCCTTTGTAATAACAGCTGTGTTTTTTTTTTTTTTCAAAAACGTATTGAAGAAGAATAAACTAGAAAATACTTTTGTACCTGGTGTTGTTTGTACCAGTGAAGCGTTTCAGCGCATGTCCGCAACGGAGCCATTTGGCTCCGTTGTTCCTCCCACAGTCTGCATGAAAAATGCTACGTAATGCTGCTCTTTAACACATGACCCGGTGCGCTCCTTGCCGGATGCGCGTTCAGGTCTTCCAAGCATGGTGCGAGCGCGTTCCTGTGAAGAGCTCGCACTATGTAAGGCACCAGACACAAACTTTGCCGAAATAAAACTTGAAAAGGTAAAAAAAAAAACGCCATTTAAATTTCATTAGAAATCTGCCTAAATTAATAAGTTGAATAACTTTTAGTGTGTACTAGTGTCTATTAATGATATGAAAACCTCCTTTTATCAACATGTTTAATTCTATACAAATGTGGTTTTAATGTCTGTATTTACAGATGGCGATAGAAATGAACTAGTAATGTAAGATATGTGTATGGATAATAAGTTGGTATCCACATTTCCTTCAACAATGAATGTGTACATTATAAATGAAATTAGATGAGCCATAAATGTGTTAGAGAAGACATTGACTAATGGACACAATTATACATCCTTTCAGAGAAGCGTACAAAAAGTTATAGCTGTCCAAAGGGCAACAAATAAACTATGTACATATGTATGTGTTGATATTCCCTCAGACTTTACCATGAATAAAGGCATCATATTTCCTATGACCGTGTGCATTGAATCACTTTCATTAACCCTGTAAGTGCCACGGAGGCTCCCAACGCATCGCGATGCGTTGGGAGCCTCCGTGGCACTCATAGGGTTAATGAAAGTGGGATACTGTCTTTCAGGCCAAAATATAAATGTGGAAGTGGGGAGAGGCAATTTACAACTCACATTAACCCTGTAAGTGCCACGGAGGCTCCCAACGCATCGCGATGCGTTGGGAGCCTCCGTGGCACTCATAGGGTTAATGAAAGTGGGATACTGTCTTTCAGGCCAAAATATAAATGTGGAAGTGGGGAGAGGCAATTTACAACTCACATTAACCCTGTAAGTGCCACGGAGGCTCCCAACGCATCGCGATGCGTTGGGAGCCTCCGTGGCTCTTACAGGGTTTATGAAAGTGATCCAATGCACACGGTCATAGGAAATATGATGCCTTTATTCATGGCAAAGTCTGGAGGAATATCAACATATACATATGTACATAGTTTATTTGTTTCCCTTTGGACAGCTATAACTTTTTGTACACTCCTTTGAAAGGATTTATAATTGTGTCCGAATAGATAATTAGTCAGTGTCTTCTCTAACACATTTATGGCTCATCTGATTTCATTTTTCATTGATAATGTGCACATTAATTGTTGAAGGAATTGTGGATACCAACTTATTATCCATACACATTACTAGTTCATTTCTATCGCCATCTGTTGAATGGGAAGGTGATGTCATTCATCCTCATTACCATGCACGCCGCCGAGCCGCACAAGCGTGCATGGAACAAAAAAAAACAAGGCTGTGGGCAGGCACATAGCGCTTGCCTGACAGGCCAATTGAGAACTTGCGCATGAGCAGTGGAAGGAAAAAGTCAAGATGGCAGCGGTGTTAGCGATACAGGAGCCTGCTAAACGGGTAATATTACAGAATGTATAAAATACATTGGGATGTTTCACATACATATTTGAGGTCACAAAAGGGGTATGATGCTTCACAATTCAGGTTACCTTTGCATGGTAGTTCCGCTTTAAAGGTATTTCATAACTGGCTTTAATATCCCTATAAGTCAAAATTAGCAGTGTTTTGCAACATCAAACGTTTGAGGCACAACTGAAACTTTTCAGGTATATGCTGGCAAACCAAATGCACCATAGGGGACAAATAAACATTTCTGAAATTCCCATCAATTTAAAGCGGAACTATCACGCAAAATAAAGTTCCCCCAACAATTACCTATCTGGCGATTAGGTGAACAATAGTACTATTTGCCAGAATAATTACCGCCTTACAGAGAAATCCTACTGCTGCCGAGACTGACGGCCAGGCAAACAGCACAGACATCTTTGCTTAGGGACGTGCGTTGTCAGTCCCGGTCTCCTCTAGGAGGCGCTGCATGGTACCTTAGGTAGCGGATAGAACTGACGGCACAGGCACACAGATTCCTGTAAAGTGCCGTTGCCTGACCTTCAGTCTCGGCACAAGTAGGATTTCTCTGTAAAGAGGTAATTATTCTGGTGAATAGTACTATTGTTCAGCTAATCGCCAGGTGAGTAATTGTTGGGGGGAAACTTTATTTGGGATGATATTTCCCCTTTAAATGGGGGTTTGAACCTCTTGAATGCTAGTGATCTCCAACACCTTGCTTCGCAACATGTTGGAGACCACTCTTGCAGCATTCAAGGGGTTAAAAGCCCAATTTCTATCAGTAAGAATATTTATGCACCCCTATGGTGCAGTTGGTTTGCTCCAGAATTGCTCCTCTTTTTACTTTGTACATATACCCGTGTTTCAGTATGTAACTGTGCCAATATGAAGACAGCTAAACACTGCAATGGGTCAGGGTGAGAGCAGCTGGAAGTCATAAATCCTTGGGAGGGGGGTGAACTCGGCAGCTGCCCATGGAAGGAGGATTAAAGTGTTTATCTGTCATCGTTCTATTACAGTAGGGCTGGACAAGTTTTATTTGGCTTTACCCTCAACTGCCTAAGAGGGACGAATTCCAACAGCTCCTAAATGTTTTATACAGAAACTAGCAATGCTGGCCCGGGTTTACCTTAATGAAAAAAAACAAAACACAAAAGCCCCACGCTGTTGTATTTATGACTTAATGAGAATGTTTTACAAAGGAACTGTTCTATGAAGACAGACACTACAGAAGACATCCTAAACAGAAATATCCATTATGTGTGTTATCAACTGCATTGCAGTCCAATGCATTGGATACGTGTCTGGCGCTAATAGGGTTAAAAAAAATCAAAAGTGGATTTACGTGTAGACTATTTTCCCCTGACATCCAGACGAAACCAGAAAGGAGGCTTTTAATGACTGGATTGTTGAATTTTCAGTGCTTAACCCTTTCAGCTCCAATAAGACGTGCAAAGCATTACTGCGTTACACAATTCTCCATCAGTGAGCGTGAGTGTGTGTGAGCATGTGAGAGATTGTGTGAGCATATGTGAGCATGAGCACTTGTCAGTGTTTTCCATCTAGTGTGTGTGTGTGTTGCGTGTACTATGTTTGTGTATTATATGTATTGTGTTTGTGTGTATTGTGTGTGTGTGTACAGTCGTGTGAAAAAGAAAGTACTCCCACTTTGAATTCTATGGTTTTACATATCAGGACATAATAACAATCATCTGTTCTTTAGCAGGTCTAAAAATTAGGTAAATACAACCTCATAAGAACAACAACACATGACATATTACACTGTGTCATGATTTAACAAAAATAAAGCCAAAATGGAGAAACCATGTGTGAAATACTAAGTACACCCTTACTGCTTCCATAGGAATTAAGATGGTAAGTAGCAGACAGGCGCTGCTAATCAAATGCCCTTGATTTATTGATCATCAGTAAGTGTGACACCTCTATAAAAGCCAAAGTTTTAGTTGTTTGCTGGTCTGGAGCATTCAGGTGTGTGTTACCACAATGCCAAGAAGGAAAGACATCAGCAATGATCTTAGAGAAGCAACTGTTGCTGCCAATCAATCTGGGAATGGTTATAAGGCCATTTCCAAACAATTTAAAGTCCATCATTCTACAGTGAGAAAGATTATTCAAAAGTGGAAAACAATCAAGGCAGTTGCCAATCTTCCCAGGAGTGGATGTCCCAGCAAATTCACCCCAAGGTCAGACTGTGCAATGCTCAGAGAAATTGCATAAAACCCATGACTTACATCTCTATAGTAGGGTGACCACATTTACTTTCTGCCATTCAGGGACACACATTTCATGAACAAGTGCAAGTCACGGCAAAGTCGGCCCTATACAAGGGAGTGTACAAATATATTTATATAAAATTTTACACACACAGCCAGTTGCCTTTGAAATATAATTTATGAAACTACATTATATATTAATTTATACAAACAGTCAGATGCCTTTGTCATTTATGAACTCTGGTGGTTATTATTTTATATAATAAATAAATGTATGTCCAGCAGTCCACCCTATTAACCCTATGAGTGCCAGAGGAGTATTCAACACATTGCTTTGCAATGTGTTTCATATCCCTCATGCACTCAAAGGGTTAAAGTGTACAATATGTTGGCACTGGTGACAGCAGCAGCTCTGAATAACAATATAACGTGATGATTATTATACACATGCCTGAGTCTGATCCTCCTTGGCTCTGCTGGACCTTGCCCCAGTAAAGTTGCCGCCCTCGCGCCACATTGTCCGCACAGCCAGTCCAGGGATGCCCCATGCCCAGCCAACACCTGGCTGCCCGCCCCCTTAGCTAGCCCGCGCAGCAGACAGTTCACAACGTCGACGTCGCCTCCTACCCAGCCTCAATGTCTGAGATGAGGCTGGGGACAGGGGAATAGACCCACCGGCCGACAGGAAGTCAGCAGTGTATGACACAGGGTAGGTTGGGCGGCGCAACAGGCACCGCACCACTACTCACCCTGGCAGCACGATGGGAGACTTTAGAACTGGCGCCGGTGTAACCCTTGTTCCTTGGTCCGCAGCGGCATCAGAGCAGGCTTCAGCTTACAATAAAATAAATAATAATTTTAAAAAAGGGCTGTGTATGACTGTGCGGCCGTTCCCGCTCCCAGACTTCATCTGCTGCTATCTCAGGCACGGGCACCATCCAGCCAATGAGAGAGGCGCATCAACACTATGCATCTCTCATTCGCAGCCGGAACAGTTTGTTTCAGGTAGTTGCAGTGCCTGTGTGCCTCTTAAGCAGAGTGAGGTAGCAGCCAGCACCGCAGCAGTTAGTGAGTGAGTGAGTGAGTGAGTGTCAGGCTACAGCTTCATTCCGGGACCATTAATTGTCCCGGAGGGGGTTGGGCCGGGACGCGGGACAGAGACTTAAATTAAGGGACTGTCCCAGGCATTCCGGGACACGTGGTCACCCTACTCTATAGGCCTCCGTTAGCATTTTAAATGTTAAAGGGATAGTAATACTTCGTTTTATCTTTATTTTATTTTGTAGGCATTAAGAATGATATAAGTCTTATCTCTCAAACCTTTATGGTTTGAGAGATATTCACAAGCAAAGTTTCCCTTCCCGCCCCTTTTACCTAGTGTAAGCCATCTCTTCTCAGATGTGGAATCCAGTCCATAGACCAGACAGATAACAGCAAGAGACAATCTTCTTCCTATGAGAACAATGAAAGCCCTGCCCCCCTTGACAAGTTTTTCAGGTTTTTCCCTTATCTTAACTGAAGAGTGTCCCTCTCTGCAGTCTACCTGGGCACCTCCCTTCTGATCTGGCTGAGCAGTGTTACATCAGTAAAAGGGGCGGGACACTTTGTCATTGAATTACTCCTGAACTACAACTCCGACAGAATTGAAATAACAGTCTCCAAAGTCCAAATACTATGATGATTAATTAGAGCTGCTTTTATTATGAAACATTACTATCCCTTTAAAGTTCCTGACAGTACAATTAGAAAAAGACTGAACAAGTATGGTTTGTTTGGAAGGGTTGCCAGGAGAAAGCCTCGTCTCTCTCTAAAAAGAACATGGCAGCACATCTTAGGTCTGCAAAGTTGCATCTAAACAAACCACAAGACTTCTGGAACAATGTCCTTTGGACAGACGAGACCAAAGTGGAGATGTTTGGCCATAATGCACAGTGCCACATATGTCGAAAACCAAACACAGCATATCAGCACAAACCCCTCATACAAACTGTCAAGCACGGTGGTGGAGGGGTGAGGATTTGGGCTTGTTTTGCAGCCACAAGACGTGGTAACCTTGCAGTCATTGAGTTGACCATGAACTCCTCTGTATACCTCTGTATACAGTAAATAGTGAGGCCTCCTATTTGACAGCTAAAGCTTGGCTGAAATTGGGTCATGCAACAGGACAATGATCCCAAGCACACCAGCAAATCTACCAGAATGGGTGAAAAAGAAAATAATCAATGTGTTGTAATGGCCCAGTCAAAGTCCAGACCTCAACCCGATTGAAATGCTGTGGCAGGACCTTAAGAGAGCCGTGCATAAACAAATGCCCGTAAACCTCAATGAACTGAAGCAACGTTGTAAAGAAGAGTGGGCCAAAATTCCTCCATAAAGATGTGAGAGACTGATAAAGTCATACAGAAAATTATTACTTCAAGTTACTGCTGCTAAAGGTGGTTCTACAAGCTAATGAATCATAAGGTGTACTTAGTTTTTCACACATGGTTTCTCCATTTTGGCTTTATTTTTGTTAAATAAATCATGACACGGTGTAATATGTCATGTTTTGTTGTTCATCTGAGGGTGTATATACCTAATTTTTAGACCTGCTAAGGAACAAATGATTGTTATTATGTCCTGATATGTAAAACCATAGAATTCAAAGAGGGTGCACTGTCTTTTTCACATGACTGTTTATGCATGTGATCATTGTAGCCACTGCATGTCCTTGCAGAGATTTTGACAGGAGTGGCCAGAGGGGCGCAAGCCCCCGTGGTTAGATCAATGGGGCAGGAAGTACAAACGAGATTCTAATAACTTCCTTTGGGGGGGGGCAGAGATGTAGAATTTGTGTCACATGACCGCTTCTTCTTTTATTAATATTGACTATGGGTTCTGCTTTCTGAGTCTACAATAGGGATGGGCAACCTTCAGCCCTCCAGTTGCTGAGAACTACAAATCCCATCATCCCCAGCCAACCGTATGATGGGAATTGTAGTTCTTGACAGCTGGAAGACCACAGGTTGCCTGTCAACAGAATATAATTATAAGATACAATTAGGGAAAAGAGTATAACTGAGCCTGCACTTTGCTGTGCTAATACATGTAATATACAGGGTTAACCCTTTGAGTGCCAGAGGAGTACGCAAAGCGTTGCAAAGCAATGCGTTGCATACCCCTCTGGCACTCAAAGTGTTAATCTGTTCACTGCACATACATTACAATGCAGAAAAAAGACAAAGAGGTACTATTCTGGGGTAACCAACTGTATGTACCATACAGAACAAATAGGAATCCCTAACTTCTCCATTGATTTAACCCTGTGAGTGCCACAGTGGTGTCCAGTGCACTGAGAAAGGTTACATGGAGCGGTTTCCTCCCTAGCAGTCAGGTATTTAAACCCCCCATTTAAATCACTGGGATTTTTTTTTAAAGCAGAACTTTCACATAGCATTAAGTCGCCCTCCAATAATTAAAGGGATAGTAATACTTAAAGGGATAGTAATACTTCATTTTAACTTTATTTTATTTTGTAGGCATTAAAAAAACATGAAGAATGATATAAGGCTTATCTCTGAAACCTTTATGGTTTAAGAGATATTCACAAACAATGTATCCCCCCCCTGTTCAACCAGATCAGAAGGGAGATGCCCAGGTAGACTGCAGAGAGGGACAATCTTCAATTAATATAACAGAAAAAGCTGAAAAACTTGTCAAGGGGGGAAGGGCTTTCATTGTTTTCATACAAAGAAAACTGTCCCCTTCTGTTATCTGTACTGTCATACAACCTGATCCACATCTGAGAAGAGATGGCTTACACTAGGTAAAAGAGGCGGGAGGGGAACTTTGCTTGTGAATATCTCATAAACCATAAAGGTTTGAGAGATAAGACTTATATCATTCTTCATGTTTTTTTAATGCCTACAAAATAAAATAAAGTTAAAATGAAGTATTACTATCCCTTTAAGTATTACTAATCCCTATAGCAAAGTACTACTTAAAAAAACGTATTGCCCCCAGTGTCATCTCTCAAACCTTTATGGTTTGAGAGACAAACGCTTCTTAACCCTTTGAGTGTCAGAGGGGTACAGAGTGCATTGGAAAGCAATGCGTTCCGTACTTCTCTGGCACTCAGTGGGTTAAGTTGGCCTCTCCCTCCCCCTTCCCCGTAGTCAGCGTTCTAGCTGTCTGAAAGGAAGAGAGTCGTACGACTTTCAAGTGGCTCTCCAGCACAGCTGGATCGCATTAATAAAAAAGAAAACTTTCACTGAAATGGTCTTCTACGTGTGCTTGGTTTGCAAGCACACGTAGAAGACCATTTTAGTGAAAGTTTTTTTTTTAGTTAACGCGATCGCGGCTGTGCTGCAGAGCCGCCTGATGATCTCTGACCAGATTTCCCTGAGTCAGCTAGAATGCTGACTACGGGGAAGGGGGAGGGCAACTTTAGAAGCGATCATCTCTCAAACAATAAAGGTTTGAGAGATGACACTGGGGGCAAAACGTTTTTTTTAAGTAGTACTTTGCTATAGGGATTAGTAATACTTAAAGGGATAGTAATACTTAAAATGTAAAAAAATATATGTTGTAGGGTTTATCCCCCTGAGTAAAACAAGAGTACTCCCACTGCTGAAAGGTGTTTCATTCAAAAGTTATTAATTTTCAAAGTTGAATTTTTTAGGTGCAATATCACAGTGGCCTGAAATTGTACAGTGGCACTGTTGCTACACCATCCTATGTAGATTTATGGTCAACTGACCAGAGCTGTCCATAGGATCGTGTAGCAACAGCGCCACTGTACAATTTCAGGCCACTGTGATACTGCACCTAAAAAATGCAACTTTGAAAATTAATAACTTTTGAATGAAACACCTTTCAGCAGTGGGAGTACTCTTGTTTTACTCAGGGGGATAAACTCTACAACATATTTTTTTTTACATTTTAAGTATTACTATCCCTTTAAGTATTACTATCCCTTTAAGCATATGGTGACTAGCTTCATAATATGTCTATTACCTCCCAGATTCTATACAAATCCTTAATCTTTGGAGACTGGAAGCCAGGCATCAGTGTAGACATCTTGTCTGCACGCCTGCGCTGTCAGTCCCGGTCTCCTGTAAGAAGCATTGCACTGTGCCACAAGGTAACCGGAAGGTACTGACAGCGCACTCGTGCAGGTGGCACTAACCTGGCCATCAGTCTCCGAAGGTTAAGGATTTCTTTAGAATCTGGCACTTCTGAGAGGTAATAGACTTATTATGAAGTTAGTCACCATATGTTTAATTATTGGAGGGCGACTTTATACAAAGTGATAGTTCCGCTTTAAATTATCCTCTATAGTGAAGTTATTTTGTTCTAGAATTGATCCTCTTTTCATTTACACATATGAGGCACTGGTCCATATTTATCATAGCACACTACCGTTATTGTGGAATAAACCAACTGCACCATAGGGGATAAATAATCATTCCTGTTAAATTAATCCAGGCTTTTAACCCCTTGAATGCTAGAGAGGTCTCCAATGCATTGCAAAGACCTCGCTAGCATTCAACTGGTAAAAAAGCTCTATTCAAGTTTATGGGAATTTACACATTTTTATGTTTCCCCTATGGTGCAGTTGGTTTACTCCAGAATAACTCCAGTTTGCTTTTATAAATATGGGACACTGTCTCCAAGTGGGCAACAGGGGAGCTGCACACAGGTCTGGTGCTTAAAGGGTTAAGATTACCATTTTGTTTTTTTAAACTTAACATTTTTATTTTTATTTACTTAAATCATTAACACATCACAAATTATAACATAATATAACCAAATAGAAAATCACATATAATAAAAAAAATGGTATATAAATAAATTAACAACAAAACAATGCAATATAATATATAACAGATAAATATAATAGAAAAATATAACAATATTAAATAAGGCCAGGAAGAGGAAAAGTCAGACATTGAGGAGAAAATCCTCTCTTTACCAAAATTATTTTGCAACCAAGGAGACCAAACAAAAGAAAATTTGTTAAAATTGCCCAATTCTATTGCGCTCAGATGTTCCGGCTTACAAACATAACAGTTCTTATCCAACACATTCAGGATAAGTTCAGTATCTTCCATTTGCGAACCAGAACAATTTCTCAAGATTAATTAATCTTGATGTAAATTTAACATGATTCATTTTCTTTCCAGGTAGCACTTCCGGACATTGAAGTTTGAAATCCTTATGCAGAATTTGTGACAATAATGCCTTAATCATGTTCCAAACTACTTTCACTTTGGGGAAAACCACCAAATGTGTAGGAAGGACCCTGATTCTTGACATCCCCGGAAACAGATATCTGAAGCACTACTATACATTTAAAGGGTTAGTAATGTTTCATAATAAAAACAGCTCTAACTAATTATCATAGTACCTGGACTTTGGAGAGTGTTATTTCAAATCTGTCAGAGTTGTAGTTCAAGAGTAATTAAATGACAAAGTATCCCCCTCCCGCCCCTTTTACTGATGTAACACTGTTCAGCCAGATCAGAAGGGAGGTGCCCAGGTAGACTGCAGAGAGGGACAATCTTCAATTAAGATAAGGGAAAAACCTGAAAAACTTGTCAAGGGGGGCAGGGTTTTCATTGTTCTCATAGGAAGAAGATTGTCCCCTTCTGTTATCTGTCTGGTCTATGGACTGGATTCCTCATCTGAGAAGAGATGGCTTACACTAGGTAAAAGGGGCGGGAGGGGAAACTTTACTTGTGAATATCTCTCAAACCATAAAGGTTTGAGAGATAGGACTTTTATCATTCATCATGTTTTTTTAATGCCTACAAAATAAAATAAAGTTAAAACGAAGTATTACTATTCCTTTAAAGCGATCCTAGCTGGGACCAGATGATACAGATGAAACATTTTGAAGGACTTCTCAAGAAGGTTACCATGTGCAGAGAGTAGAAATTGGGGTTCTGTCATCCTGTTAGAAACTGTCATGTCCGCTTCCGTGGGCTGATTGGAGAAGTTCTCTTGTTGGTGCCATTAGAATTGTTTGGTCATAGTAAAGGGGGTATAGGGGGATAGTATCAGTAGTTGGTTAGTTCTCTTTTAAATCTATAACGGTACATAGAGTTTCCTGTCGAGTAAAACACTGGCACTCCCACTGCTCAGAGATGCATATTTTCAGAGTTATTACTGTTTAAATATCTTTGTTTTACCTTACATTAATAGTGCCCTCTAGTGGTCAGATTCCAATTATTTCTTCTTTTGCATTGTCTAGGAGATGGGAATCACTCATAAACAGTTCTCTATAGAATGTCATAGAAACTGCTGAGTTACTTCCTGTCAGTTAGAACTATCAGGAGGTAATCACACTGTAATTCACTTCCTCATTATTTGAACTGTTATAACATTTAAATAAAACAACTGGCAGGAAAAGTTCTATCACATATTGATTTTCATAAAAAAGAGTTTCCTGCTCCTTTAAACATGAAAGCTGATTTACTCTATGGCCACTATTTACTAAGCCACAAGAGGCCGGTAGGGCAGAGTGGATACCGACCAACAAACAGTGGCGTAACTAGAAGCCACTGGGCCCTGGTGCAGAAATTGCTTCCGCCCCCCCCATCTTCACGTTGCCCCATGTACATTTCCTACCTCCATCTCCCGCGCGGTTCTCAGTTATGCAGAGCGCTGGGAGATGATGTCATCTCCCAGCGCTCTGTATTACTAGAGTGCCGGGAGATCAGCTGAGCTGCTGCGGGCAGGGCTGTGGGCGAGTGGCGATGGGTTCGCAGGGGGCGGCCGGGCCCCTTGGAGTGACGGGCCCGGTTGCAGGTGCGACCTCTGCGACCCCTATTGTTACGCCACTGCCGACAAAAGAAAATGTCTATGTCGGTATTCAATGTCTTACCGTCTACAAGCACAATGGACATTAACCCTCAGAAAAGGTCTTGTGGCCAAATGCTCATTTTGTGCTTTAAGTTCCCAAAACATTGCTAAATAGCAGTAATATTGGGAACTTCAAAGGAGAAAAGCATACTGTCAAGTACCGATCGTTAATTAATCTGTGTTACACTTACCTATCATCCACTGTCCTTCTCCTTCAGTCTTCTCCTCAGTCTTCTCTTCAGTTTTCTTTCTGTAAATAAAAATAAAAGTATTAATACACTGCAGAAATATTCAGCACAATAATACACAGTTTAACCCCTTGCTTGCCAGAGGGGTACGCAAAGCATTACAAAGCAATGCGTTGCATACCTCTCTGGGGCTCAAAAGGGTTAAAACATGTATTGCTGTCTGTTTGGAAATATGAATATGCCTCCATGTATTCAAATTTGTCCAACTTGTTCAAAATAATATATCCAGAAATGCCAAAATTTGCTGTATGCTATACTAAAATACTTAGCTCAGTGTTTTCATATCTTCGCTTCTGTGTGCTGTGGCGGAAACAGTGATACGTGGCACAGTCCCTAGCCCTGTCCTTCACAGGCCGATGCCCGTTCCACATTGAGGGAATTGGAACTGAGACCGCATTTATATATAGGCAGTCTCAGTTCCAATTCCCTCACAGCCATTGGCTGGGATGTGCTTGCACACATAACAGCCAATCAGATTTGTGTGGCTGTTCTTTAAACTGATTGGCTGGGATGTGCAAAAGCACAACTTTATGTGCTTGCAAACCAGGCACACTTTGTAGACAGTTCCAGTGAAGTAGTTATTTTTAAAGATTGTGATCTTGGATCTGCTGAAGAGCCACCGGCCGGTCTGTGGACCAGAATCCAAGTCTGTCAGATAGAGCGCTGATATCACAGAGAGTGAAACTTTAGTTGCGAATATCTCTCAAACCATAAATGTTTGAGCGATAAGACTTACATAGTTCTTAATATTTTTTTAATGCCTACAAAACTAAATAAACTTTAAATTAGGTATTACTATCCCTTTAATCAGGAAAATCAGTAAATCCTGGCCTGTTGGTGGCCTTTGAGGACTGAACTGGGACAGCACTGATTTAGCTTATCGAAGCCATCACAGTCACGGAAACCAACACACAAACTTTTCTGGAGTCATAGACTAAAAAGGGGGTTACAAGCAAAAATTGTAGAAAGCCTTCCAGGCTCCACTTAAAGAAGAAATGACATATCCTAATAATAAACCCTACTTAACGCACTGTGGTCAAGAAATCCTAATGGCCCCTATTAATTATTTCCTTCCTCCTTTGTTGAAGAGATAACATCTTTACTCAGTCTTGGATGTAATGTCCATGGAGGTGGACATGACAGTTGCTGGCAGTTTTTTTTTTCTTCAAACTGAAGCAAGTAGAGTGCATGAGTATGTGATATAATACAATGTTACAGTCTCCCTGCAGCACTGAATGCTCTGTGTGATGTAATACAATGTTACAGTCTCCCTGCAGCACTGAATGCTCTGTGTGATGTAATACAATGTTACAGTCTCCCTGCAGCACTGACTGCTGTATGTGATGTAATACAATGTTACACTATCCCTGCAGCACTCAGTGCTGTGTGTGATGTAATACAATGTTACACTCTCCCTGCAGCACTGAATGATGTGTGTGATGTAATACAATGTTACACTCTCCCTGCAGCACTGAATGCTGTGTGTGATGTAATACAATGTTACACTATCCCTGCAGCACTCAGTGCTGTGTGTGATGTAATACAATGTTACAGTCTCCCTGCAGCACTGAATGCTCTGTATAATGTAATACAATGTTATACTTTCCCTGCAGCACTGAATGCTCTGTGTGATGTAATACAATGTTACACTCTCCCTGCAGTACTGAATGCTCTGTGTGATGTAATACAATGTTACAGTCTCCCTGCAGTACTGAATGATCTGTGTGATGTAATACAATGTTACACTCTCCCTGCAGCACTGAATGCTGTGTGTGATGTAATACAATGTTACACTCTCCCTGCAGCACTGAATACCCTGTGTGATGTAATACAATGTTACACTCTCCCTGCAGCACTGAATGCTCTGTGTGATGTAATACAATGTTACAGTCTCCCTGCAGCACTGAATGCCCTGTGTGATGTAATACAATGTTACAGTCTCGCTGCAGTACTGAATGCTCCGTGTGATGTAATACAATGTTACACTCTCCCTGCAGCACTGAATGCTCTGTATAATGTAATTCAATGTTACACTCTCCCTGCAGCACTGAATGCTCTGTGTGATGTAATACAATGTTACACTCTCCCTGCAGTACTGAATGCTCTGTGTGATGTAATACAATGTTACACTCTCCCTGTAGAACTGAATGCTGTGTGTGATATAATACAATGTTACACTCTCCCTGTAGAACTGAATGCTCTGTGTGATGTAATACAATGTTACACTCTCCCTGCAGCACTGAATGCTCTGTGTGATGTAATACAATGTTACACTCTCCCTGCAGTACTGAATGCTCTGTGTGATGTAATACAATGTTACACTCTCCCTGTAGAACTGAATGCTGTGTGTGATGTAATACAATGTTACACTCTCCCTGTAGAACTGAATGCTGTGTGTGTGATGTAATACAATGTTACACTCTCCCTGTAGAACTGAATGCTCTGTGTGATGTAATACAATGTTACACTCTCCCTGCAGCACTGAATGCTCTGTGTGATGTAATACAATGTTACACTCTCCCTGCAGCACTGAATGCTCTGTGTGATGTAATACAATGTTACACTCTCCCTGCAGTACTGAATGCTCTGTGTGATGTAATACAATGTTACACTCTCCCTGTAGAACTGAATGCTATGTGTGATGTAATACAATGTTACACTCTCCCTGTAGAACTGAATGCTGTGTGTGTGATGTAATACAATGTTACACTCTCCCTGCAGCACTGAATGCTCTGTGTGATGTAATACAATGTTACACTCTCCCTGCAGTACTGAATGCTCTGTGTGATGTAATACAATGTTACACTCTCCCTGCAGTACTGAATGCTCTGTGTGATGTAATACAATGTTACACTCTCCCTGTAGAACTGAATGCTGTGTGTGATGTAATACAATGTTACACTCTCCCTGTAGAACTGAATGCTGTGTGTGATGTAATACAATGTTACACTCTCCCTGTAGAACTGAATGCTGTGTGTGATGTAATACAATGTTACACTGTCCCTGTAGAACTGAATGATCTGTGTGCTTTCTTGTTTACATTGCTTCTTTTTACACTGCGGGACTAGACGTGCCTCCAATTTACCAGAGGGAAAGCTCTCTGCAAACAAAACAGGGTAGTTCACTGTCAAGGACATAAAAGTTTAAAAAATATGTGAAAATTAGCAAAAAATAATACAACGTATAGGCAATTTTACTACATGACATATAGTTGCAGAATATGTAAACTCAAAATAAATGGTTACTATTCTTTTAAAGAAGGATACACTTTTACTATACCATTCTCCTGCTTTTCTATGGTAACAAGGTATCACCTTTTATTTATATCCTTTAACCCCTTAAGGACCCATGAAGGTTCTGGCACATCATGTGTTGGGGAGCCATAAGGACCCGTGATGTGCGAGGACCATCATGGATTTCAGGGCTCCCCACACGGCTTCACTCTCTTTGTGGAGTCCTGATTCGGGTCCACAAATAAAAAAATGGCCCGCGGTCCTTAAAGGGATAGTAATACTTCGTTTTATCTTTATTTTATTTTGTAGACATTACAACCAGATTCACATCTGAGAAGAGATGGCTTACACTAGGAAAAAGGGGCAGGAGGGGGAAATTTGCTTGTGAATATCTCTTAAACCATAAAGGTCTGAGAGATAAGACTTATATCATTCTTCATGTTTTTTAATGCCTACAAAATAAAATAAAGTTAAAACGAATTACTATCCCTTTAAGTGCCAGCTGTGGCCAGTCCTTAAGGGGTTAAAGTTCTCTATGGCACAGGTATGATACCTGCCATAAATTCTAGTCATCACAGGCCCAAAGCCAAAACTATAACCCAAAATTATTGCCAAATGAATATAATTTATTCTCACACACAATTATTTCAACCAGGATGTCTACCTACAGATAATGGGGTGTGCCATGGGCACAAAGATGGCACCACAATATACAAATCTTTTATGGCTGACCTGGAACAGAGATTTCTTGATACATACCTCTACAAGACGTATAAATATTTCCACTATACTGATGATATATTCACCATACGGACAGAAGGTAAAGAAGTACTCAAAGATTTTTACAAATCCTTCAAGCATTTCATCCATCCATTAAACTTAAAATGAATTTCTCTACGGAAAGTGTACATTTCCTGAACACATCCATAACGTTCACCAATGGCAAACTATACTCATCTGTATACAGAAAGCCCACAGACAGGTGCAGTAATCTTTACAATTCCAGCTTCCACCCAGCTCACACTAAACAAGGAATAATTCACAGCCAAGCTGTCAGATACCAACGCATACGCCCTGATACCAAGGGCCTCAACAGTCATCTAAAAAGAAAATAATGTCTGCATTAAGAGCACCATGTGAACACCTGTTACAATACAAAGAGAAGGAAGTCTCTACATGTGTATCACTAGTGACGACATACACTAGAAGAAATACACAACATCATCAAACAACTACAGCCTCTGGTAACAGACGATGTGGTGTTAAAAGACAAATAGTACCAACCGCCTACTCTGGCATTCAGGCAACCACCTAACCTGAAACAAAATTGATCAATAGAAAACTGACCAATGAACAGACAAACATGGGACCAAACCGTGCAACAAATCACTCCGCAAATCAATACTGTATAACACAACAACAAGATATACAACATTAAAGGATCATATTTATGTACATCAGCTAATGTTATATATATAAGAGGGACACTTGGGAGGTACAGACCCCTAATATCTCCTAAAGATGGACACTTAGGCGGTACGGACCCCTAATATCTCCTAAAGAGGGACACTTGGGAGGTACGGACCCCTAATATCTCCTAAAGAGGGACACTTGGGAGGTACAGACCCCTAATATCTCCTAAAGAGGGATACTTGGGAGATATGGACCCCTAATATCTCCTAAAGAGGACACTTGGGAAGTATGGACCCTAATATCTCCTAAAGAGGGACACTTGGGAGGTACGTACCCCTAATATGTCCTAAAGAGGGATACTTGGGAGATATGGACCCCTAATATCTCCTAAAGAGGACACTTGGGAAGTATGGACCCTAATATCTCCTAAAGAGGGACACTTGGGAGGTACGTACCCCTAATATCTCCTAAAGAGGGACACTTGGGAGGTACAGACCCCTAATATCTCCTAAAGATGGACACGTGGGAGGTATGGATCCCTAATATCTCCTAAAGAGGGACACTTGGGAAGTATGGACCCCTAATATCTCATAAAGAGGGACACTTGGGAGGTATGGACCCCTAATATCTCCTAAAGAGGGACACTTGGGAGGTATGGACCCCTAATATCTCCTAAAGAGGGACAAGGGAGGTATGGACCCCTAATATCTTCTAAAGAGGGACACTTGGGAGGTTTGGACCCTTAATATCTCCTAAAGAGGGACACTTGGGAGGAATGGACCCCTAATATCTCCTAAAGAGGGACACTTGGGAGGAATGGACCCCTAATATCTCCTAAAGAGGGACATTTGGAGGTACGGACCCCTAATATCTCCTAAGAGGGACACTTGGGGGGTATGTACCATTAATATCTCATAAAGAGGGACACTTGGAGGTATGGACCCCTAATATCTCCTAAAGAGGGACACTTGGGAGGTATGTACCCCTAATATCTCCTAAAGAGGGACACTTGGGAGGTATTAACCCCTAGTATCTCCTAAAGATGGACACTTGGGAGGAATGGACCCCTAATATCTTCTAAAGAGGGACACTTGGGAGATATGTATTCATAAACGCAAACTGGAGTTATTCTGGAGTAAACCAACTGCACATAGGGGACAAATAACAATTCCTGTTAAATTAAATTGGACTTTTAACCCCCTCAAGTGCATGGGAATTTAGGAATTTGCATTTTTCCCCTATGGTGCATCTGTTTTACTCCAGAATATTATAAATATGGACTTTTGGGCCCCAAGTTCAAAATAAAAAAAATGTGAGACATTTCTTAGTCAAACCAAATGTACTATAGGGGCAAATAAAATTCTCGAAAAACCCATTGATTTAAATGGGGATTTTAACCACTTTAATGCTAGAGATATCACCAAGGAATTCAAGGGTTAAATGCCCTATTTCAGTCACTGGGATTTTTTTTATTTGTCCCCCATATTGCAGTTCGTTTGCCCCAAAATAGCTCCAGTTTTATACAACCCATTCTTTGTAATAAGCAATATGGCCAGTAGAGGGTGCAGTGCACTGACTAACAGAACATTAAGTGAGGGCGGGTGGGAAATATCTCAGCTTGTAAAATGTTTTACACCAGCAAATGTTATATGATTATACCCAAGAGTGCAGCCACTGGGGTTTTACAAGGGGTATTTTTTAAACATCCTTTTATGGAAACAGGTTCAAAAACTGTGACTCAATAATCAAGAAAACTCATTGACATTATTGACTTTTTTTCTTGATTGATTCCAGTCCAGGTTATGGTAAGGGCGCTCAAAGAATTAAAAAAATATATTTAAATAACTGGAGTACAAGCAATTTTAATCAAAATAGGTAAAAGCAAAAACACAAAATATTGGTGCAGATGCCTATTTACTCAGTATTAAAGGGATAGTAATGGTCCATATTACATATAGGTCAGAACGTAGAGCATGTGTAATAGCTGTGCGCCGCAATGTACATTTGTCACATAACATTCTAGTTACTGTGTAATATAATGTTAGAGATGATACCTCCCCCCTGATGTGAAGCCGTCTCCCCTCAATTCTGAAGTTCGGTCACTTGACTGGACAGATGACAACGGGGGACAATCTTTCCTCGTTCGGTATAAGGAAAAACCAGCCCTCCTGCATGAAGATTGTCCCTCGTTGTGATCCGTTGTTGGATCTTGGACAAAACCCATGTTGTCAGGGAAAGGGGCAGTAGAGATTGTCTAACATTATCCTACACAGTAAGTAGCAAGTTATGTTGCAAATGTACATTGATGACCACAACTTTTACACATGCTCAACGTTCTGAGCTATGTGTAATATGAACCATTACTATCTCTTTAACCCGTTATAATGCAGCATATTGTAATCATACCTGGGAACTCTGGTTTTCACCCAGGTCTCAGGGTGAAGGGCCAAATTCTTAGGGTGAGAGAGTTCTGTGTTACTTACTATAAGATCTGCACCAATTAAGTGTATGAGAGGTCAATACAAGGATCTCTCTAGTGAGCTTTTCATTACAAGGCCTGACCAAATAGCTAGGAGCCACCCTTTAAGATTAGAGGAAAGGAAGGTTTGTTTTTTACAGTTAGGTCTGTTAAATAGTGGAATTCTTTGCCCAAGGATGAAGTAATGACAGATACAATGGATATATTTAACCCCCGGATGTCCCTTAAGGACAGAGGACATACATATACGTCCTCCTTTCCTGGTTCCCAGCGCAACTGTACGCCATTCGGGGACTCCGTAATTGTTTAAAAAAAAAAATACACTGCAGGCGTTCAGTGGCGGCCGCGTGTTCGTGCGGCCGGTTATTAAGGGGTTAAGAGAAGATTAGATGCATTTCTTTCAAGAGGGAACATATAGGTTTATACAGTGTATTAGTAGGTAAAACAGTCAGTTCCGGTATGTAGACTAATACTCATCTGCTAGAAGGAAGGATGATATAATTCTAATGTTTCTGGGTTAAGAGTCAAAGGTTGAACCTGATGGACTTGTGTCTTCTTACAATGTAATTTACTGTGTTACTATGTAATTAACTGCGTCTTTAGTCTATAAAGTGGTGTTTTGTACCAGTAGGGCAGAGGGAGAAATCCTAGTTATCTTACGTGTTCAGTCAGTGAGATCGCTTAAAGGGACAGAAATGTCTTAATTATATAAAAAGTAATATCGTAGGGCATAAAATAAGAAATCCATCAATGCCATTCCTATCTCTCAAACCTTTATAGTTGGAGAGATAGAGCGTTCTAAAGTTCCCCCCTCCCTGATGTCAGCTGTAAGCTGACAGCAGGAGTTCCTGGCCTGGGGACCAACAGGCGGCTCTTCAGCAGAGCCACGATAGCGATATTTAATAAGAACTACTTCATTGGAACTGTCTACAAAGTGTGCTTGATTTGCAAGCACACTTTTTAGACCGTTCCAAAGAAGTATTTATTTTTAAATCTCGCTATTGCGGCTCTGCTGAAGAGACTCCTCGTGTCGGCCGACACGGATCTCCTTCTGTCAGCTTTACAGCTGACATCAGGGAAGGGGGAACTTTAGAAAGCTCTATCTCTCCAACTATAAAGGTCTGAGAGATAGGAATGGCATAGATGGATTTCTTTTGGTATTCTCTACAATATTACTTTTTATATAATTAAGACATGACTATCCCTTTAAGTTAATTGAGGACTGATTGGTGCACCTCTAGGTTAGAGCAAGCAAGGGCATATCACCTAATATGTTTGGCATTTATTTGTAAGATAAATTGTTTGTGATTTATTTTACAGATAATCGGCAAGTACAACATATAGGTAGATTTTAATTATCTGTAAAACAAACTGAAGTTGTCTTAAGGGGACAGGTCCATTAAAATGCTATTAACACTTTGAGTTAATGCATTGAACTCCTTCTCTGGAACACAAAGGGTTATACCCTTAACGACCTTAGGATCGTATAGATATCACCCAGGAGCGATCACGTGTACTGGCCGAAAGAGAGGCTAAAACTGACCTCTCTGGTCTTGGAGCAGTCAATGTCAGACTCCCCTAGTGATCATATAGCTTCTGCTGGAGCAATGTGATCACAAAAGCCATGAAGTGCCAGGACGGTCACCAGTCCTTAAAGGAACAGTAATGTCCCAGACTTTTTTTGCTTATTTTTTAGCGTTTTAAAAAATAAATTATGTAGCACAAATCCTATCTCTCAAACCTTATGGTTTTAAAGATATTCATGTCTAAAGTTCTGCCTCTCCTGATATCAGATGTAAAGCTGACAGAAGGAGATCCACTTCAGCAGACACGAGGAGGCTCTTCAGCAGAGCCGCAATAGCGATACTGGAAAAGAACTACTTCATTGGAACGGTCTACAAAGTGTGCTTGCAAACCAGGAACACTTTGTAGACCTGTCCAATAAAGTAATTATTTTCCAATATCGCTATTTCGGCTCTGTTGAAGAGCCACCGGCTGGTCCTAGGACCAGGGTCTCCTGCTGTCAGCACAGCGCTGACGTCAGGAGAAGGGAAGGGAGGGGGGAATTTTAGATACAAATATCTCTCAAACCGTAAAGATTTGAGAGATGGCATTTGTGCTACATAATTTCTTTTTTTTAATCTACAAAACCAGAAAAAAATGTATGGGACATTAGTGTCCCTTTAAGGCATGGACACTGGTGACGGTCCTAGCACATCACCGGTCCTTAAGGCACGGACACTGGTGACTGTCCTAGCACATCACCGGTCCTTAAGGCATGGACACCGGTGACGATCCTAGCACATCACCGGTCCTTAAGGCATGGACACCGGTGACGGTCCTAGCACATCACCGGTCCTTAAGGCACGGACACCGGTGACGGTCCTAGCACATCACCGGTCCTTAAGGCACGGACACCGGTGACGGTCCTAGCACATCACCGGTCCTTAAGGCATGGACACCAGTGACAGTCCTAGCACATCACCGGTCCTTAAGGCACAGACACTGGTGACGGTCCTAGCACATCACCGGTCCTTAAGGCACGGACACCGGTGACGGTCCTAGCACATCACCGGTCCTTAAGGCATGGACACTGGTGACGATCCTAGCACATCACCGGTCCTTAAGGCACGGACACCGGTGACGATCCTAGCACATCACCGGTCCTTAAGGCACGGACACTGGTGATGGTCCTAGCACATCACCGGTCCTTAAGGCACGGACACTGGTGACGGTCCTAGCACATCACCGGTCCTTAAGGCACGGACACTGGTGACGGTCCTAGCACATCACCGGTCCTTAAGGCACGGACACTGGTGACGGTCCTAGCACATCACCGGTCCTTAAGGCATGGACACTGGTGACGGTCCTAGCACATCACCGGTCCTTAAGGCATGGACACTGGTGACGGTCCTAGCACATCACCGGTCCTTAAGGCACGGACACTGGTGATGGTCCTAGCACATCACCAGTCCTTAAGGCATGGACACCGGTGACGGTCCTAGCACATCACCGGTCCTTAAGGCATGGACACTGGTGACGGTCCTAGCACATCACCGGTCCTTAAGGCATGGACACCGGTGACGGTCCTAGCACATCACCAGTCCTTAAGGCATGGACACCGGTGACGGTCCTAGCACATCACCAGTCCTTAAGGCATGGACACTGGTGACGGTCCTAGCACATCACCGGTCCTTAAGGCATGGACACTGGTGACGATCCTAGCACATCACCGGTCCTTAAGGCATGGACACTGGTGACGGTCCTAGCACATCACCGGTCCTTAAGGCATGGACACTGGTGACGATCCTAGCACATCACCGGTCCTTAAGGCATGGACACTGGTGACGATCCTAGCACATCACCGGTCCTTAAGGCATGGACACTGGTGACGGTCCTAGCACATCACCGGTCCTTAAGGCACGGACACTGGTGACGGTCCTAGCACATCACCGGTCCTTAAGGCACGGACACTGGTGACGGTCCTAGCACATCACCGGTCCTTAAGGCACGGACACTGGTGACGGTCCTAGCACATCACCGGTCCTTAAGGCACGGACACTGGTGACGGTCCTAGCACATCACCGGTCCTTAAGGCATGGACACTGGTGACGGTCCTAGCACATCACCGGTCCTTAAGGCACGGACACTGGTGACGGTCCTAGCACATCACCGGTCCTTAAGGCACGGACACTGGTGACGGTCCTAGCACATCACCGGTCCTTAAGGCATGGACACTGGTGACGGTCCTAGCACATCACCGGTCCTTAAGGCATGGACACTGGTGACGGTCCTAGCACATCACCGGTCCTTAAGGCATGGACACTGGTGACGGTCCTAGCACATCACCAGTCCTTAAGGCATGGACACTGGTGACGGTCCTAGCACATCACCGGTCCTTAAGGCATGGACACTGGTGACGGTCCTAGCACATCACTGGTTCTTAAGGCATGGACACTGGTGACGGTCCTAGCACATCACCGGTCCTTAAGGCATGGACACTGGTGACGATCCTAGCACATCACTGGTTCTTAAGGCATGGACACTGGTGACGATCCTAGCACATCACCGGTCCTTAAGGCACAGACACTGATGATGGTCCTAGCACATCACCAGTCCTTAAGGCATGGACACCAGTGACGATCCTAGCACATCACCGGTCCTTAAGGCATGGACACTGGTGACGGTCCTAGCACATCACCGGTCCTTAAGGCATGGACACTGGTGACGATCCTAGCACATCACCGGTCCTTAAGGCATGGACACTGGTGACGGTCCTAGCACATCACCGGTCCTTGAGGCATGGACACTGGTGACGATCCTAGCACATCACCAGTCCTTAAGGCATGGACACTGGTGACGATCCTAGCACATCACCAGTCCTTAAGGCATGGACACTGGTGACGGTCCTAGCACATCACCAGTCCTTAAGGCACGGACACTGGTGACGGTCCTAGCACATCACCGGTCCTTAAGGCATGGACACTGGTGACGGTCCTAGCACATCACCGGTCCTTAAGGCATGGACACTGGTGACGATCCTAGCACATCACCAGTCCTTAAGGCATGGACACTGGTGACGGTCCTAGCACATCACCGGTCCTTAAGGCATGGACACTGGTGACGATCCTAGCACATCACCGGTCCTTAAGGCATGGACACTGGTGACGGTCCTAGCACATCACCGGTCCTTAAGGCATGGACACTGGTGACGATCCTAGCACATCACCAGTCCTTAAGGCATGGACACTGGTGACGGTCCTAGCACATCACCGGTCCTTAAGGCATGGACACTGGTGACGATCCTAGCACATCACCAGTCCTTAAGGCACGGACACCGGTGACGGTCCTAGCACATCACCGGTCCTTAAGGCACGGACACTGGTGACGATCCTAGCACATCACTGGTTCTTAAGGCATGGACACTGGTGACGGTCCTAGCACATCACCGGTCCTTAAGGCATGGACACTGGTGACGGTCCTAGCACATCACCGGTCCTTAAGGCACGGACACTGGTGACGGTCCTAGCACATCACTGGTCCTTAAGGCATGGACACTGGTGACGATCCTAGCACATCACCGGTCCTTAAGGCATGGACACCGGTGACTGTCCTAGCACATCACCGGTCCTTAAGGCATGGACACCGGTGACGGTCCTAGCACATCACTGGTCCTTAAGGCACGGACACTGGTGACGATCCTAGCACATCACTGGTTCTTAAGGCATGGACACTGGTGACGATCCTAGCACATCACCGGTCCTTAAGGCATGGACACCGGTGACGGTCCTAGCACATCACCAGTCCTTAAGGCACGGACACTGGTGACTGTCCTAGCACATCACCAGTCCTTAAGGCACGGACACTGGTGACGATCCTAGCACATCACCGGTCCTTAAGGCACGGACACTGGTGACGATCCTAGCACATCACCGGTCCTTAAGGCATGGACACTGGTGACGGTCCTAGCACATCACCGGTCCTTAAGGCACAGACACTGGTGACGGTCCTAGCACATCACCGGTCCTTAAGGCATGGACACTGGTGACGGTCCTAGCACATCACCGGTTCTTAAGGCACGGACACTGGTGACGGTCCTAGCACATCACCGGTCCTTAAGGCATGGACACCGGTGACTGTCCTAGCACATCACCAGTCCTTAAGGCACGGACACAGGTGACGGTCCTAGCACATCACCAGTCCTTAAGGCACGGACACCAGTGACGGTCCTAGCACATCACCGGTCCTTAAGGCATGGACACTGGTGACGGTCCTAGCACATCACCGGTCCTTAAGGCATGGACACTGGTGACGGTCCTAGCACATCACCGGTCCTTAAGGCACAGACACTGATGATGGTCCTAGCACATCACCAGTCCTTAAGGCACGGACACTGGTGACGGTCCTAGCACATCACCAGTCCTTAAGGCACAGACACAGGTGACGGTCCTAGCACATCACCGGTCCTTAAGGCATGGACACTGGTGACGATCCTAGCACATCACCAGTCCTTAAGGCACGGACACCAGTGACGATCCTAGCACATCACCGGTCCTTAAGGCATGGACACTGGTGACGGTCCTAGCACATCACCGGTCCTTAAGGCATGGACACTGGTGACGGTCCTAGCACATCACCGGTCCTTAAGGCACAGACACAGGTGACGGTCCTAGCACATCACCGGTCCTTAAGGCACGGACACCAGTGACGATCCTAGCACATCACCAGTCCTTAAGGCATGGACACTGATGATGGTCCTAGCACATCACCAGTCCTTAAGGCACGGACACTGGTGACGGTCCTAGCACATCACCGGTCCTTAAGGCATGGACACTGATGATGGTCCTAGCACATCACCAGTCCTTAAGGCATGGACACTGATGATGGTCCTAGCACATCACCGGTCCTTAAGGCATGGACACTGATGATGGTCCTAGCACATCACCAGTCCTTAAGGCACGGACACTGATGATGGTCCTAGCACATCACTGCTCCATAAGGCACAGACACCGGTGACGATCCTAGCACATCCCTTAAGGGGTTAAGAGGTGGAGACTTTTCTGAAAGTTACAACATGCTGATAGAAGAGCAGCTTGTATTTCTGTACTCATCCTCCTTTCAGCTCTGGGAAAGGAAATTCTATACATTCCACTGCTGTTTGTTCAAGTATTTAAGGAGTTTAAATAGCCGCCTCACTGTATCCGAAATAGCAACCAGCATTGGGGCTTCTGTATAAAGCCAACAGCGGAGCAAGAATTCTGGTGCTAATCAACTGGATACTAGGTAACAAATAAGAATCCCATCTGCATCTTAGCCCTTAAATTCTAGAGAGGTCATCAGTGTCAAGGCTTGATATCTTAATAGAGTAGGCAACTGCATAGAGTTCCAAATTTTGAGGAGTGGTGCCTCAGCTGTGCTGGCCACACCCACAATCTGAGCTGTGGGTGTGGCCAGAGCAATCTCAATGTCCCTGCACCAGTTCCATACCCTGTTACAGGCTATTATGTAACCCCTTGGATGCCAGAGGTCTCCCTAGAAACCAAGTGGTTAAAACCTTTTTTATTTTGCTTCTGTATCAGGAAATAGTGTATGGGTCTGGGCGTGCAGCCATGTTAGGAATGGGGGCGTGGTCATGGGTGGAGCTATAGTGCCTTGCCTAAAGGAGCCTAGGATGTCAATCCAGACCTGTCCAATGCGCTGCAGACCTTTCTAGCATTCAAGAGGTTAAAGGGATAGTAATGTTTCATAATAAAAGCAGCTCTAATTAATCATCATAGTATCTGGACTTTGGAGAGTGTTATTTCAATTCTGTCAGTGTTGTAGTTCAAGAGTAATTCAATGACAAAGTATCCCCCTCCCTCCCCTTTTACTGATGTAACACTGCTCAGCCAGATCAGAAGGGAGGTGCCCAGGTAGACTGCAGAGAGGGACAATCTTCAATTAAGATAAGGGAAAAACCTGAAAAACTTGTCAAGGGGGGCAGGGCCTTCATTGTTCTCATAGGAAGAAGATTGTCCCTTGCTGTTACCTGTCTGGTCTATGGACTGCATTCCACATCTGAGAAGGGATGGCTTACACTAGGTAAAAGGGGCGGGAAGGGAATCTTTGCTTGTGAATATCTCTCAAACCATAAAGGTTTGAGAGATAAGACTTATATCATTCTTCATGTTTAATGCCTACAAAATAAAATAAAGTTAAAACGAAGTATTACTATCCCTTTAAAATCCCCCTTTAAATTAAATGATTTGGATAATTTCTATTTCCTCCATACGGTGCAGTTGGTTTGAACCACAAATGATACACTGATTCTTTATACATATGTCCCAAAGTGGGCAGAGACCATTTAGTCATCCTGTTTTCCAGACACAAGCGCCAGAAACCCCTTTCTATAATTTCCTTATTGACAAGATATACAGGATCAATAGCAAATCACGCAAGGACATCAAGTGAGTAAACAACATTGACCTCTTTGGTCTGACCACCAGCTGCGCTAAGAATGTGCCAGGTGGGGGGCAGACAGCTGATCCTGTCTCTGTCCAGCCGCTCGGTGCACTAGTTGAAATACAGTGCAGAGTCTGGATAAGATCAGCAGCAAATCTACAATACTAAGTTTGTGTTTGACCCATTAAGGACCACCCCATCTTGTCCTTAAAGGGATAGTAATGTTTCATAATAAAAGCAGCTCTAATTAATCATCATAGTATTTGAACTTTGGAGAGTGTTATTTCAATTCTGTCAGAGTTGTAGTTCAAGAGTAATTCAATGACAAAGTATTCCCCTCCCGCTCCTTTTACTGATGTAACACTGCTCAGCCAGAGCAGAAGGGAGGTGCCCAGGTAGACTGCAAAGAGGGACAATCTTCAATTAAGATAAGGGAAAAACCTGGAAAACTTGTCAAGGGGGGCAGGGCTTTCATTGTTCTCATAGGAAGAAGATTGTCCCCTGTTGTTATCTGTCTGGTCTATGGACAGGATTCCACATCTGAGAAGAGATGGCTTACACTAGGTAAAAGGGGCGGGAGGGGAAACTTTGCTTGTGAATATCTCTCAAACCATAAAGGTTTGAGAGATAAGACTTATATCGTTCTTCATGTTTTTTTAATGCCTACAAAATAAAATAAAGATAAAACGAAGTATTACTATCCCTTTAAAGGATAACAAGCCCCTTCCAATAATAACACCCTCCTTATACTGATATAGCCAGGAAATTCTCATGGCCTCGCTTTATCAAGTGATAACATCTTTGATTAGGCCTTGATGTGTTCATGGAGGTGGACATGACAGTTGATGGCAGTTTTTTTCAAACTCAAGAAACGTATAAGTCTACTTAACCCTTTAAAGACAATAGGGTGTGCAACACATTGAGAAGCAGAGATTGTGGTCCTGGAGTCCTGATGGCAGCTGTAATGTCTGCCTCCGTGGATATGAAATCCAGGATTGATTGTAGATGTTATCACTGTAAAGGGTTAAAAACAAAACTCATGAGGCCATTAAACTTTTCTGACCATGGTAAGGTAAGTGGGTGGTTTAGTAAATAGAGGTGTTAGTCCTCATTTAAGGGGCAACTATCATGTCTCTGAACATGTACATGGATTCTGCCCCTAGGTACCATACTTAGACAGCGGTGTAATTAGTCATTAGGAGGGTTGTGCAAATAGTTTTTAGGCCCCATAACACAAATATAGTCTCCTTGGGACATTACTAGAATTGACTGAACCCATGGGCTGGTGCACCCCCTGGAACGTTGGGTCCCATCACAGCTGCACCCTTTTGAGCTACGTGGCTATGCCATGATTAAAATATTATCTGGGCACTGCATTGTACAGCCCTGCGTGTGTTTTTTAACAGCTGTTTGGAGGGTCAGAAAGCTGACCCTTGTGGCCGTCTCAGTGGCTCAGTTAAAATTAGTGACCTCGCTCGATATTTGCTGTCTCAGGCTGAATTCGTGGCAGTGGCATCTCCTTTAGCCTCGGGTCACACAGGGGACAGTACAGTTTGTCTGACATTGATCTAAGCCTCGAAATTTACCACACACAGATAATATACTGCAGGAACCAAGTGCAGATAATATACTGCAGGAACCAAGTGCATCACACACAGGTAATATACTACAGGAACCATGTGCACCACACACAGGTAATATACTACATGAACCAAGAGCACTACACACAAGTAATACACTATAGGAACTAAGTGCACCACACACAGGTAATGCACTACAGGAACCAGGTGCACCACACACAGGTAATATGCTGCAGGAACAAATGACACCACACACAGGTAATACACTACAGGAAACAAGTGCATCACACACAGGTAAAACAGTACAGGAACCAAGTGCATCACATACAGGTAAAACACTACAGGAACCAAGTGCACCGCACACAGGTAATAAACTACAGGAACCAAGTGCATCACACACAGGTAATACAATACGGACACCAAGTGCATCACACACAGGTAATACACTGCAGGAACCAAGTGCACCACACACAGGTAATATACTAGAGGAACCACCTTCACCACACACAGGTAATACACTACAGGAACCAAGTGCATCACACAGGTAGAAAAGTGGCAGATTGCATTTAATGTAGACAAAATGTAATCTTATGCATTTGGGCTGTAGAAACAAACTTGCTACATATACTCTAAATGGGAGACAACTTGGGAAATCCTCATTAGAGAAAGATTTAGGAGTACTGATAAATGATAGACTTCACAGCAGTGTGCAGAGTCACTCAGCTGCTGCAAGAGCAAATAGAGTACTAGCCTGCATAAAAAGAGGTGTAGAAGCAAGGGATGCTAATATTATCCTATCTCTGTATAAATCCTTGGTTAGGCCTCATCTAGAAAATGGAGTACAATTTTGGGCGCCTGTTCTAAAAAAAGACATTGTTGAACTGGAAAAGGTGCAGAGATGTGCAACAAAACTGATCAAGGGATTGGAGGATCTGAGTTATAAAGAGAGACTAGCCAAAATCGGTTTGTTTACATTAAAGAATAGACATCTAAGGGGTGATATGATTACTATTTACACATATATTTGAAGTCAATACAAAGAACTCTCTCAAAGAACAAGGGGTCATGCATTAAGACCAGAGGAAAGGCAATTTTAACTAAAACAAAAGCAGTGATGTTTTACAGTAAGGGCTGTAAAGTGGTAAAATTCTTTGCCTCAGGATGCTGTGCTTCCAGAAAATGCAACTGCTTTCAAAAAAGCAATGGATGCCTGTCTAGCACAGGACAATATTGAGAGTAATGACAGTTGGCTTTGAAGCAGATAGGATGTTGATCTAGGGAAATATCAGACTGCCATTTGAAGTCAGGAAGGATTTTTTTACCCACTTGGGGCTTAATTGGAAATTAATTTAATGTGATTTTTTTTTGCCTTCCTCTGGATCCACGAGGTGAGTTGACATGGACTGGACTTGATGGATGCATGTCTTTTTTCAGCCTCGTCAACTATGTTACTAATTGTGCTGGTTTCTGCATACTGGGGGCATGGGCATCCACAGATATTTTCCAGGGTGTGTGTGTTTGTGTGAAAGGCCATACTATGACCCCCAGGCTGGCCTGTCCATTCCCTTTGTTTATCCAGGGTTGGTAATTACAGGGGAAAAAGCATCCCCCCTCCCCACTGCAGACTTGATGAAATAGATTTCCCTGGATTCCTCAATTTTTGCTGTGCCCAATAGGGAAAGCTGAGTGGGACATAGCTACATGTGGGTCTGAGAGGGCCGTGGCCATGGGACTTAGTAGGTACCCAGTAGCCCTGAGGCTTGGAACAATGTAGTGAATTCTTAGTGAACTGTGCAGCCCAACTGAAACATTACTAGCAGGGAACATAACACCATTACATGTCCCATGCTGGTAACAAGACTCGGGCTGTAAGCATGAGATCTGTGGTTTTAGCCCACTCAGCCAACAGCTAGCTTTGCTTCTGGCCATGATCCAGTCAGTTTGAACACATTCTCATTCACATGGGTGTCTGTAACTTTATATTATTAAATGAACACTAATAATTAAACCCTGTGTACGTCTTAGATATATCAGTCCCCGCTAAGAAATAAACTATTGGCTACAAAACTGGGACAGGGATCTCTGTGTTTAAAGAGATATTAATGTTTATTATAAAGTCTTTTGCGGAGTCTTCTTTATATTAAAGGTAACCCATTGCTCTATGTATAGCAATCAAGCGAGCGGCGGCGCTTCAGCTATCAGAACGGATCGGAGAAAACTGCTGAATAAAAGGTAATGGAGGGTAGTAGTCCTGCAGCCTTGACTTCCACGAGGGTCCGACAATCCTCCACAATCAAACACGTATCGAAAGAAATATATATATCTTGAAGTCGGCGCTGACTTGCGTACCTCTCCGGAGATGCCCTTAGATACAACAAAATATATATACAAATATGTGGTTCTATTATAAACACACAACAAAAAAATACACAAAAAAAAAAATAAAAAAAAAGTTTTATTTTTTTTTATTTTTTTGTTGTGTGTTTATAATAGAACCACATATTTGTATATATATTTTGTTGTATCTAAGGGCGTCTCAGGAGAGGTACGCAAGTCAGCGCCGACTTCAAGATATATATATTTCTTTCCATTGCGCTATGTGTAGCAGCTTACTTGTATGTAGTTCCAAACTGGAGAAAGATCCCCCACCCGCCCCTTGTGACCATGTCACTCTGTATCTGCGGCTGGGTCCGGACGGATGCAGCGAGGGACAAACTTCAGTAAGCAAAGGAAAATCCCACCCTCCTTCGTCAAGGGGAGCAGGGTTTTCCTAATACTTACTTGTCCCTCACCCCATCCATTCGGTTCCACGACCGGATCAACATTCAATGGGAGGTGCTCAGAAGGGGCAGGCAGAGGATCTTTCTCCACTTAATAACTTTTGAACTACATACAAGTAAGCTGCTACACATAGCACAATCTGTTACTTTTAATATAAAGAAGACTCCGCAAACAACTTTATAATAAACATTACTATCTATTTAATAAGCAGCAAAAAGAAGGAAAAGTTTCTTCTCTTGCTTACTGACACCCAGCACAGGGGAATTCACATATCATAAAGGGGTAATAATACTCAATCCTCCTGAGTAAGGGTACTCCCACTGCTAAGAGGTGTTTTACTCAAAAGTTATTGCAGATCAAACTCAAATTCTTTAGGTGCAGCATCACAGTGGCATGAAATGTCACAGTGGTGAGGTTGCTACACCATCCTATGCATATCTGTGGTCATTTGACCATAAACCTCTGTAGGATGGTGTAGCAACATCACCACTGTAAATTTTCAGGCCTTTAACCCCTTAACGACCCTTGACGGTCATAGTACGTCAAGGGTCGATCTGACTGAACGACCCATGACATACTATGACCATCATGGAGTTCCGGGCTCCCCACGCGTCTGCATGCCGTTCAGGGAGTCCGGAACCGGAAAAAGAAAAAAAAAATGCTCCGTGGTCCTTAAAGGGATAGTAATACTTCGTTTTAACTTTATTTTATTTTGTAGGCATTAAAAAAACATGAAGAATGATATAAGTCTTATCTCTCAAACCTTTATGGTTTATGAGATATTCACAAGCAAAGTTCCCCTCCCCGCCCCTTTTACCTAGTGTAAGCCATCTCTTCTCAGATGTGAGTCTGGTTGTATGACAGTACAGATAACAGAAGGGGACAATTTTCTTTGTATGAAAACAATGAAAGCCCTTCCCCCCTTGACAAGTTTTTCAGCTTTTTCCATTATCTTAATTGAAGATTGTCCCTCTCTGCAGTCTACCTGGGCATCTCCCTTCTGATCTGGTTGAACAGGGGGGGGGGATACTTTGTTTGTGAATATCTCTTAAACCATAAACGTTGAGAGATAAGACTTATATCATTCTTCATGTTTTTTTAATGCCTACAAAATAAAATAAAGTTAAAATGAAGTATTACTATCCCTTTAAGTCGCATCGTGGCTCAGATCGCCCGGTCTTTAAGGGTTTAAGATACTGCACCTAAAGAATTCAGTTTTGAGCTGCAATAACTTTTGAATAAAATACCTCTCAGCAGTAGGTGTGGGCTTGTTTTACTCAGGAGGATAAACCATACAATATACACATTTTACATATGAAGATTTACTGTCCCTTTAACCCTTTGAACCAGTCCTATCCTTTTAAAACAGTTTTACCTCTTAATTAAAATTAAAAGTTTACTTTACATTGCTTTTATTTATTTTTTTTGTAAGAAGCACTATATTCTTTATTTTTTAAAGGGATGGTAATACCTAAAATGTAAAAAAATATATATGTTGTAGGGTTTATCCCCCTGAGTAAAACAAGGGCGCTCCCACTGCTGAGAGGTGTTACAGGTTAAACTTTTTTTTTTTCGGTGTAGTATCTCAGTGGCCTGATATTGTACAGTGGCGCTGTTGCTACACCATCCTATGGAGATTTATGGTCAACTCACCAGAGCTGTCCATAGGATGGTGTAGCAGAAGCTCCACTGTACATTTTCAGGGTATCCTTTTAAAAGGTTGCACACAAAAGAGCGTGCGACCTTTTGATACAGTAACCATGGCGCTAAAATAAAAATGCCGACACAGAGTGAGAGTCTCATGTCGCGTAATGAAAGGTCACATGATGTTGCCTGCACAGTGAGGAGGAATGAAGCGCATTTCCGGAGTTCTGAAGGAGAATATATATATACATATCACCCAAAGGCCCTTTTCAGGGCCACCCATATGTGTCTAAATGGCTGCTTCACTGATCTGAACCACTAGCACTGCCGGGGTTAAACATAATAATAATAATAATAACAATAATGATAATAATTTAACCTTTTGATTGACAGAAGTGTACACAACGGATTGAAAAGCAATGCTTTAAGTACCTCTGGCACTCAAGGGGTCAAATGATTATTATTATTTTTTTAAAGCGGAACTTTTACATGTTAAAGGGATAGTAATACTTAAAATGTAAAAAAATGTTGTAGGGTTCATCCCCCTGAGTAAAACAAGGGCACTCCCACTGCTGAAAGGTGTTTCATTCAAAAGTTATTAATTTTCAAAGTTGAATTTTTTTAGGTGCAATATCACAGTAGCCTGAAATTGTACAGTGGCGTTGTTGCTACACCATCCTATGGAGATTTATGGTCCCAGGACCAGTGCTGTCCATAGGATCGTGTAGCAACAGCGCCACTGTACAATTTCAGGCCACTGTGATATTGCACCTAAAAAAATTCAGCTTTGAAAATTAATAACTTTTGAATGAAACACCTTTCAGCAGTGGGAGTACCCTTGTTTTACTCAGGGGGATAAACCCTACAACATATTTTTTTACATTTTAAGTATTACTATCCCTTTAAAGAGATCTTATCACCTTCGTCCCCTCATCTTCCCTTCAATGGGAGCTTCCATCCTAATGAATTTTCATGATTATTGGTCTTCATGGATCTATTCCACCCTTCTGGTATAAACTGATGTTTCAGCAACCTAGGAACGTGAAGAGAGATGATTTTCTGGACATGTGAGTAATGAATTATGTAGATTATCTGACCGAGTCAGTGAACAAAGTTCTATTGAGATTAGATTCCCCAACTATGAAGCTAAAATTATCTAAAACTATCAACCTGTTTGTAAAACAAAAAAAACAAATGGTATAATCAGTTTAAAGGGATAGTAATGTTTCACAAATACAGCAGCTCCAATTAATCTTCATCGTATTTGAGCAACAGAGAGTATTATTTCAATACTGTCAGAGTTGTAGTTCAAGAGTAATTGAATGATAAAGTATCCCCCTCCTGTCCCTTTTACCTAGTGTAAGCCACCTCCCCTCAGATGTGGAATCTGGTTGTAAGACCAGACAGATAACAGCAGGGTACAATCTTCTTTATATGAAAACAATGAAAGCCCTGCCCCCCTTGACAGGTTTTTCAGCCTTATCCCTCATCTTAATTGAAGATTGTCACTCTCTGCAGTCTACCTGGGCACCTCCCTTCTGATCTGGCTGAGCATTGTTATATCAGTAAGTGGGGCAGGAGGGGGATAATTTATCATTCAATTACTCTTGAACTACAATTCTGACAGTATTGAAATAACACTCTCCACAGCCCAAATACTATGAAGATTAATTACAGCTGCTTTTATTATGAAACATTACTATCACTTTAAAACCCTTTGAGTGCCAGAGAGGTTTTCAACGCATTGCGTTGCAATGCTTTGGATACCTCTCTGGCACTTAAAGGGTTAAATAGATGCATTTACTTAAGCTAAAAGCTGTGAAAGACACAGTTCTCCTTTAACCCCTTAAGGACCGTCATGCCGGTCCCCACACTTAAAGGGATAGTAATGTTTACATTTAAGTTTATTTAATATTGTAGGCACTAAAAAAATAATTACATCGATGTTAGTCTTATCTCTCAAACCTTTATGGTTTGAGAGATGTAACTGGCTAAAGTCCCCCCCCCAGACTGTTTCAGAGAAGTCTGCCATCTAGTGGATGGAAGCAGATTCTGGTCATATGACCGGACTGTGGCTCTTCAGCAGAGCCGAAATCACGCTATTTAGAAATAAATACTTAATCGGGACGGTCTATAAAGTGTGCCTGGTTTGCAAGCACATTTTGTAGACCTTTACAATGAAGTATTTATTTCTAAATAGCTAGATTTCGGCTCTGCTAAAGAACCGCCGTCCAGTCAAATGACCGGAATCTCCTGCTATCAGCTAGAGCGCTGACTTCTCTGAAACAGCCTGGAGGGTGGAACTTTAGCCAGTTATATCTCTCAAATCATAAAGGTTTGAGTGATAAGACTTACATCGATGTAATTATTTGTTTAATGCCTACAATAATAAATAAACTTAAAATTAAACATTACTTTCCCTTTAAGAACCTGGCACATCATGGAATTGTGGGATGGTGGTGCGAATACAAGTGTATTTTCACAGCTGGGATTTTTTTTTATCCAATAGTTCTTGAAGTTTAAACTCAAAAAAATTTTTACTTTAAACTGCAATTTCCCATTGTGGTCACTAGATGATGCTGTTGGAAACACTTACTACAGAAAGCTGTAGTTTTTTACTCAATCTGTTCAATAGGGTATATTAAAATTTACTTTTTGGACACAAGCATGCAGTATTGCCAACAGTTTGATTCAGATTTGTTTAACCCCTTAACGACCCTTGACGGTCATAGCACATCATTGGTAGATCTGACTTGACGACCCATGACGTACTATAACCGTCATGGAATTCCAGGCTCCCCCTGCGGCTGCACGCTGTTCAGGGACTCCAGAACTGGAAACAAAAAAAAATGCTCCATGGTCCTTAAGTGACCGCCGCATGCATGCGCGGCCAGTCCTTAAGAGGTTAAATCAATCCAAAAACTCTATATCATGCTTTTATATAACTAAAGTTTGCTGCTCCTTCACATTCTTCCATGTTATATATAATATTTCAGATATATCTGTGAATGTTGCAATATGTTATTTCATATTAGAGCAAGTTATGTTTTATCATAAGTGTTGCTTTTTTTGCCTTGGATGCTAGAGGGCCCAAATGCATCTGAGGAATTAAAGGGGAACTCACCCTCTTAATTTAATTGTCATAATTACTTAGGAATGTGTCCTTTTTACAGCAGTCAGTTATATCTGTTAAGTGTTATTCACATTTAAACTCTGCTCTAGTCTACAGTCATCCTTGGGAACTCACCAGATCTGCCCCTGCAACTTAGTTTTTCCTGACTTAATTACCAGGTCTCTGGGGTCAGAGGATGATTTACCAGGTAAGCGAGATCTTAATAACTCCATCCACCTTCTCACCCATTCAGCCTAGGGTGACCATGTGTCCCGGAATACACAGGACAGTCCTGGGTTTTAAATGTGTCCCATATCCTGGGCAGCCCCCTTCTGCTTTGCAATGCGTTGTGTACCCCTCTGGCACTCAAAGGGTTAAGTCACTTCATTACCTTTTGACAGTCATTTGTGTAATTGAATACATGTTTTAAAATAGGATGAAAATATTTTATTTACACAAACTAATGTAGAAACACACTCATAAAACTCATTAATATGAGTTTTATTGCTGTGGAGCAATGTGATACACTTACATATACATACCACACAGTCTGATCTCCTAAACACAGGAACACCAGGGTGATACACTTATATACACACCACACAGTCTGATCTCCTAAACACAGGGACACCAGGGTGATACACTTATATACACACCACACAGTCTGATATCCTAAACACAGGGACACCAGGGTGATACACTTATATACACACCACACTGTCTGATCTCCTAAACACAGGGACACCAGGGTGATACACTTATATACACACCACACAGTCTGATCTACTAAACACAGGGACACCAGGGTGATACACTTATATACACATCTCACAGTCTGATCTCCTAAACACAGGGACATCAGGGTGATACACTTCTATACACACCACACAGTCTGATCTCCTAAACACAGGAACACCAGGGTGATACACTTATATACACACCACACAGTCTGATATCCTAAACACAGGGACACCAGGGTGATACACTTATATACACACCACACAGTCTGATATCCTAAACACCGGGACACCAGGGTGATACACTTATATACACACCACACAGTCTGATCTACTAAAAACAGGGACACCAGGGTGATACACATATATACACACCACACAGTCTGATCTCCTAAACACAGGGACACCAGGGTGATACACTTATATACACACCACACAGTGTGATCTCCTAAACACAGGGACACCAGGATGATACACTTATATACACACCACACAGTGTGATCTCCTAAACACAGGGACACCAGGGTGATACACTTATATACACACCACACAGTCTGATCTCCTAAACACAGGGACACCAGGGTGATACACTTCTATACACACCACACAGTCTGATCTCCTAAACACAAGGACACCGGGGTGATGCACTTATATACACCCCACACAGTGTGATCTCCTAAACACAGGGACACTGGGGTGATACACTTATATACACACCACACAGTCTAATCTCCTAAACACAGGTACACCAGGGTGATACACTTATATACACACCACACAGTGTGATCTCCTAAACACAGGGACACCAGGATGATACACTTATATACACACCACACAGTGTGATCTCCTAAACACAGGGACACCAGGGTGATACACTTATATACACACCACACAGTCTGATCTCCTAAACACAGGGACACCAGGGTGATACATTTATATACACACCACACAGTGTGATCTCCTAAACACAGGGACACCAGGGTGATACACTTCTATACATACCACACAGTCTGATCTCCTAAATACAGGGACACCAGGGTGTAAAAGAGGGATAGAGGGATTTGGATCTCAAAGAGGGAAAGTCACTCCTAAAGAGGGACACTTGGGAGGTACGGATTCCTAATATCTCCTAAAGAGGGACAATTGGGGGTATGGAGCCCTAATATCTACTAAAATGGGACACTTGGGAGGTATGGATCTCTAATATCTTCTAAAGAGGGACACTTGGTAGGTATGGACTCCTAATATCTCCTAAAGAGGGACACTTGGTAGGTATGGACTCCTAATATCACCTAAAGAGGGGACACTTGGGAGGTATGGACCCCTAATATCTCCTAAAAAGGGAAAATTTGGAGGTGCAGACATATAGAGATGTACCTAGATAAATTATAATTTTAAATCCTTGAGTACCAGAGGGGTCTACAATGCATTGTAAAGCACTGCGTTGTACACCCCTCTGGTCTTGAAGGGGTTAAACAGATTACGAGCCAATTATTCCTATTGCTATCGTCCCCCCACCCCTCTTTTTTATTCTCCTGTTCTACCTCCCGTCACCTGCCCTGTCCGGACCCAGCTCCTCTCTCCTCAATATGGGAAGTTCCTGTCTCGTTGCTATTCTTTGCACAAGGAGATGAGAGCTGAGGGGTGGGCAGTGCGCAGAGGAGGGAGGCAGAAGAATTGGGTGAGGGGGGGTTTAAAGCTTGAGCCAACTTATGTCACATATCAGGAGGGGAGTCAGCTGTCAGTGCCACTTTTGGAGCTGCAGGGAGGGGGGCTTCAAGAGGGGTGGGGGCTAATTTGAGTGCTCAGCAGGTCTGCAAGGTCTCTCTTTTGCAGGAGACAGACTGAAGGGGAGAGGGGAAAGAAGAGGGGGCACAGATCTTGGGGCATGTCCGAGGGCTCCTACCACCACAGGCCGGACCAAGAAGAGAAGATACCTGGGCGCAGGTCAGAGAAGACAGGGGATCTCTTTAAAACAAGAGGGCAATAGAGTGTCTCTATCTGTAACATAAAGCGTCAGGTCCGGTGTCATTTGGACAACAGCTGAGAAGCCTCCCCCAGTCCTGGAGCTGTTGTCCCCTCCTTATAATTTCTTTCTGAAAAGCAGAACTAAATCAGGTGAAACACGTGAAGCTCCCTTCATGTATAAGCTGCACCCTTTCTGAAGCTTAATCCTCAGCCTTGCGTCTGTATCTGTTGAGTCATACCCACACACAGAGTGCCCCCTGCAGGAGAGAACACACACTGGCTTTCTGCTACAACAGGTGACTTCAGGTGTTGGACACTATTCTGCCTCTGTTACCCAAAACACCAATTTCACCCACCCTCTGATAAGATTCTTCATTGATACCCAATATGCACCGTGCCCAGGCAAGGATGAACTTGGCCAGAAATGAGGAGGGAACCCCTGTCTCTTCATCTCGCCCGTACACCAGGACCGGAGCAGCTCCACCAAGCCCTGGGGTCCCCCCCAAGCGCCCCAAAGTACTAACAGAGCCTGGGCAGCCCTCTCCCCCTCAGTTTATCCGGAAGCTGAAGAATGCTGCCATAGGCACAGGTTGTGATATCCGTCTTAAGGTGGCGGTGTCCGGGCACCCGCTGCCAAGCCTGAGCTGGTACAAAAACCAAGAGTCTATTCAACCAGGAGGAGAGGAATATGGGACCTTGTGCATCAGAGACAGCAAGATGGAGGATGCTGGGGTGTATACCTGCGTGGCGCAGAATGCTCTTGGAGAGGCAATCACCACCGCTGTGCTCGCAATTATCGAGTTAGAAGGTAATAATGGGGTTACGGTAAATACCAGGCCTTCCCTTTAACCTGTGACACATGATATATACATATTTCAGGGCTGCAGTGAAATCAGTGAAGACAGTGACGGCCCTAGTGATTGAGGCCCTGGTGCAAGATAGAAATTCTGGGACCGGGATTTCCTGCTGTCAGCATAGCGTCAGGAAAAGGGGAGGGAGGGGGGAACTTTAGTGGAGAATATCTCTCAAACCGTAAGGGTTTGAGAGATGGCATTTTCTCCAAATCCTTATATTTTGTAACCTCTACAATATTAAATAAAGTCATAAACAGACATTACTGACCCTTTAACTTTTTGAGTGCCAGTGCATTTTGTGATCCTCTGGCATTCAATACAGTTAACCCTTTGAGTGCCAGAGGGGTACGCAACACAATGCATTGCGTACCCCTCTGGCACACAAAGGGTTAAAGAGAAGGCCTGGGCGGCTTTGTTTCAGGGCTGTGCTGTGTACTGTTATCAGGATTATTATATTGGACCTCGCGTGTAAATGACAAATAGAGCAATTCTGGAGCAAACGTAGAAGGTGCGTATAACTCTCATTGATATAAATTGGGTTTTAACCCCTTGAATGCTAGAGAGGTTTCCAATACATTGCAGAATATAAAAATTTTAAAAAAATTGTGAAGATGAAAAAAAAATAATAAAAGTATAGCCAATTTGACTTTACATCTTATGCACTTGTAAAGTCAAAGTAAAAGTATACTTTTCCTTTAAATCAATGGAAAATTGGGGAATATTATTTGTTCACTATGGTACAATCAGTTCATCCTGAATTGTTCCTCTTTACTTGGTGTATATGGCGTGAGTGGTGAAATCTCTTCACAGCAACTGGAATCTGTAGGAGGTAAAGTACAGTGAGCGCTTTGTATATAAATAACAAACAGGGCAATTACAGAGAAAACAAACTGCACCATAGTGAAACAACTACTCCCCAAATTCCCATTCATTTAACCCTTTAACCCCTTAGCGTCCGGTGACGTACCTGGACCGTCACGCTGGTCCGGCACTTAAGGACCAGTGACGGTCCTGGTACGTCACGTACTATAACTCACCGCGCTCCTGCAGTAATACCGGGGACTGAATTTGATCGCTCCAAGACCGGAGCGATCTCTTTCAGTCCCTCAGTTCGGCGTGCCACCCCACGCTCTATCGGGTCCTTAAAGGACCACACACCCCGCGACCGCTGGTTGTTAAGGTGTTAAAGGGACAGTAATATCCCAGAAAAAATCATCATAATTTTGTAGTGCTTAAAAAAATTAATCTATATGCAACAAATCCTATCTCTCAAACCGCTATGGTTTGAGAGATATTTGTATTCAAAGTTCCCCCCTCCTTCCCCTTTCACTGACGTCAGCGCTGATCTGACTGCAGGGGAATCCTGTCCGGGGACCAACCGGCGGCTCTGCAGCAGAGCTGAAATCGCTTTATTTCCAAACAGTTACTTAATTGGAAAGGTCTACAAAGTGTGCCTGGTTTGCAAACACATTGTATACCATTCCAATAAAGTAATTAGTTTTAAATAATGCAATTTCGGCTCTGCTGAAGAGCCTCCTCGTGTCGGCCGACATGGATCTCCTGCTGTCAGCTTTACAGCTGACATCAGTAGACGGGGAAGGAGGGGGAACATTGATTATGAATATCTCTCAAACCATAGCCGTTTGAGAGATAGGATTTGTTGCATATAGATTAATTTTTTAAGCACTACAAAATTATAAAGATTTTTTCTGGGACATTACTGTCCCTTTAAGGACCACAGGGGTGTGCAACACACTGCATCTGGTTCTTAAGAAGTTAAATTGGGTTTTTTAACTGCTTGAATGCGAGAGAGAGAGGTCTCTCCATCACAGAGCTTTTGTAATGCATTGGATAACCGTCTAGCATTTAATGGATTAAAGCTCCATTTAAATCATTGAGCCAGTTTATATGTCCCCTGTAGATCAGTAGATCAGAATTGCTCCGCATTGAAGTGATACACGTAGCAGGGTAAAAATCAGACTTGTGCGTATTGGGTGGCGACAGAAGAAAACAACTTCAGCTGATGCAACAACATCACTTTTGTAGGATTTTTAAATAAAGGGATAAAAATACTTCTATTAAAGTGCAGCACTGAGTGTTCTTTAATTTTTTAAATGTAGGGCTATATTTAATTACAGACAGTTTCGTAGTTCAAGCGCTCTTCAAGCCAAAAGGATTCCCCTCCCGCCCCCTTTACCTGCGTCACGCTGCCTCTTAGTCTGGTCTGGATGGAGAGCGGCGAGGGACAACCTTCAGTAAGCAAAAGGAAAATCCTGCCCTCCTTCGTTAAGTGAGACAGGGTTTTCCTTTTACTTACCGAATGAAGGTTGTCCCTCGCTGCATCCATCCGGTCTTACGATTGGATCACAGATCTAATGGGAGGCGGCCAGAAGAGGCGGGAGGGGATCCTTTCAGCTTGAACAACACTTGAACTGCAAACCTGTTAGTAATTAATTATAGCGCCACATGTTAAATAAAAATGAAGACTCAGAGCTGCACTTTAACCCCTTAAGGTAGGCTGACCAGACTTCACCTTTTACCGGGGACACATAGTAAATAGGACTGCACAGAAATCAAAGTAGCCCTGCAGTATGCATTTTTCATATGTGTCCCTGGTTAAAGGTGAGGTCTGGTCACCCTACCTTAAGACAGTGTTTCTCAACTCCGGTCCTCAGGACCCACTAACAGGCCAGGATGTGATGATTTCCTTGTTAGCGCACAGGTGAGTTAATCAATGTGAATGAGCCTCTGATCACATGATTTCCTTGTTAGAGCACAGGTGAGTTAATCAGTGTGAATGAGCCTCTGATCACATGATTTCCTTGTTAGAGCACAGGTGAGTTAATCAGTGTGAATGAGCCTCTGATCACATGATTTCCTTGTTAGAACACAGGTGAGTTAATCAGTGTGAATGAGCCTCTGATCACATGATTTCCTTGTTACAGCACAGGTGAGTTAATCAGTGTGAATGAGCCTCTGATCACATGATTTCCTTGTTAGAACACAGGTGAGTTAATCAGTGTGAATGAGCCTCTGATCACATGATTTCCTTGTTACAGCACAGGTGAGTTAATCAATGTGAATGAGCCTCTGATCACCACTCCTGTGCAGTCCTGGCCTGTTAGTGGGTCCTGTGGGCAGGAGTTGAGAACCACTGCCTTAAGGACCCATGAAATGCCAGGACCGTCCTGGGAAAACTTGCCATAAGGACACATGACGGTTCTAGCACATCATGGAATTCAGGGCTCCACACAAGGCTACATACCATTCGGGGAGCCCTGAATTAGATGCTCAAAAAAAAAAAAAAAAAAGATCTGTGGCTCTTAAGTGCCAGCCACGAGTCCGCACAGCTGGTCCTTAAATGGGTTAATAGAAGTATTAATATCCCTTTAACTCTGAGTGCTAGAGGGGTGTTAAGAAATGCGTCGTGCACCCCCTCTTGTCCTCAAAGGGCTATCCACCTTGGATGGAAAGAGAGTTCTCCAGTGCATGCCTCCTCATTATATTGGAGTGCTGTCTGGAATTCAGGGTGTTAAAGGGATAGTAATACTTAATATTACTAATCCCCATAGTGTAGCTATTTCAAGAAGAATTCAATTGTCCCCAGTGTCATCTCTCAAACCATTATGGTTTGCAAGCACACGTAGAAGACCGTTTCAGCGAAATCATTTTTTTTTACTAACGCGATCTCGGCTCTGCTGCAGAGCCGCCTGATGAAAATAAAACCGGATATCCCTGCAGTCAGTACAACGTCGACTTCAGGGAAGGGGGACGGAGGGGGGAACTTTGATTATGGTGATCTCTCACACCATAAAGGTTTGAGAGATGACATTGGGGGCAATTTAATTCTTTTTTAAATAGCTACACTAGGTGGATTAGTAATATTAAAGTATTACTATCCCTTTAAGTGCTAATTATTATTATTATCTGCCTTCCACCTAATTTGTTATAACTCTTCAGACTAAGCTGATCACACTTCACCTCTAACTAGGAACACATGATACCAACGCATTCCGCAGGGCCGCTTTGATTTCAGTGCAGCCCTGAAATGTGCCTACTTCAAATGTGTCATTGGTAAACCCTTTGAGAGGCTGAGGGGTAGGCTTTGGCTACCCCTCTGGCACTCAAAGGGTTAAAGGAGAGGTCTGGTCAGCTTATTTTAAAGGGCTACTATCCTGTTTTACTAAGTCAGTTACTATGGAAGCTGATTTAGTAAAAAGTCCCGGAGTGCACTGTGCAGAATCGAAAGAGCTTCTACCCGCCTGCCGGGGGCCAGAAAACTGACCTTCGCTGCTGGAAAGCAACACGAATGCATCTGACTCTCCTCCACAAACACTGAGGGTTGTGATTGCAGTCTACACAGACCCACTATGTTGGGTTTTCAAGTCAGATACAGAAAGTCTGTGTGGATATGCATTGTGCAGGTTATCAAGACTCAATTGCAAGAATTCAGTCTCACACTTAAGTCTCTTCGCATGGAACCAGCGAGAGAGAGCCCTGGGGGGTTCCTTCAGACTTCCGTTCTGCTCCTTTGTTAAAACCTGCCCCCCCCCCCGAGTCACAATGCCGCCATTACTTCATTGGCAGATCTGATCACAGTGGCACTATCCATGTGAAAATCACATTTTAATTTATGCACCTTGGTGATGTGCAGCATCTCGTGAAGCAAGGCAATGCATGCCTTCCTGACACATAAAGAGTTAAATTAATGACAGGTGGGAGGTGGTGCAGAACACACTAATACATTGCTTGCTGCTATATAAAATAGAGCCAGCATGATGCAGTCTTCACCTGGTACTGTACATAGGGCAGGCTGACACTGCTGGTATTCCAGACACTGGGAATTTATACATAGATACATATGCATGACCACTTATAACATCCGCTGTGTAAATGAAAGAGAGAGAGGAAAAGAGAGTACAGTATATTGCAGATTGATTCAATGGATTTTGACTCATTGTTGATAACTCTTTGCTATTTATCTTGGTTGCCACATGTTGATAAGGTTAAAAAAGAGTCTCCCACTCCAGTCCCCCTTATGTATGAAATAGCTGGGGAGGGGGCAGGGATCGAAGGGTGGTCCTCTCAGAATAACTCTGGATAGAATCAAATATCTTACACACCAAGATAATGTTGTTCAGTGGTGGATCACAGCACCAACTATGCTGTTCAGTGGTGGAAGACTAAAACACATTCCCAACATTCCAATTGGTTTAAAAGGGGTTGTGTTTCTTGTCCCTGGGTCCTGCTGTCCATGCACTGCCCCTGGTGTGGGCTCCCTGCCCCTGGGTCCTTCTGTCCCTGCTCTTGCCCCTGATTTGGGCTCCCTGCCCCAATATCCTGCTGTCCCTGCTCTTGCCCCTGGTTTGGGCTCTCTGCCCCATGATCCTGCTGTCCCTGCTCTTGCCCCTGATTTGTGCTCCCTTCCCCTGAATCCTGCTGTCCCTGCTTTTGTATCTGGTTTTAAAAATAAACGTCAACTTCATACTCTACGTTCTTGTCATTAAAAGGTTAATAGTTTATGAGCTTCTTCACATTGCTACTGCTTATGTATATGACTTCTTGGAGCACTTAGGTGTGGGTAATGTCTTATCTGCTGTGTAAGTGCAGCTCAGCGTTGTGCAATGTTCAGTGCTGGAATTGACCTACACAGTACTGCGGACCTCTAGTGATGTCCAGTCACGTCTCTGCCAGGGAGAAAAGGTTCCCAGGATTTTTTTTTACTTTATTGTAATATTGACGCATATGGAATTATACCTCTACTCTTTTAAAATGGACCTGTCACCCTGAATATATTTGCATATTTATTTGAAAACTCAGTTCAAAACTGCCCATGTATCATGCTAGCCAAAATACCAGTAGGTGCCTAGTTAAGGTGATTGATACTTTTATCTTAAAGGAGACAGATACTTTTAGCTTAAAAAAAAATAATAATAATGTAGCAGTTTCTGAGTGCAGGACAAAGTTTAGCCCTTTGTGTGCCAAAGGGATACGCAACACATTGCTTTGCAATGCGTTGCGTACCCCTCTGGCACTCAAAGGGTTATAGGGATAGTAATGTCTCTTTAAAAGTAGTTCGCCGAGTCTTCTGTATATTAAAATTAACATATTGTGCTATGTCTAAACCTGACTAAATCTGAAATCTGGTCCCGGTGACCAGATGGCTGCAGCTAGGTACAATCTTCAGTAAGTTTGCCCCTCGCTGAAGCTGTCCTGACCAGACTGCATCTTCTGCGTGATGTGGACAGAAGGGGCGGGCCAGGACTCTGTCTCTTCATTACATTTGAACTACACAAAAGTAAGGTCTTAGACATAGCTCAATCTGTAAATTTTTATATACAGAAGACATGGTGAACGACTTTTATACAGACTTTACTATCCCTTTAAAGGTTCACTAACACCTTCTAACAAAGGAGTCCCTGTAGAGCCGCATCCTGGAGCCATGTAACGTTTTCTGTGGAGCTCTGTGTGCCAGATCCTGCTGGAAATCCACAGCCACCTGTTCTCTGGGAGATGAGGCACCCATAAGAAAGGTTACCTCCTCCTTCATGGAGAGAAAAAAGAAAGCAATGTTCCCCTGGACTTCCAGCTACTTCCGAGAGCACGTCCTTAAAGGGATAGTATTACTTCAAAATTACTATCCCTCATATTGTAGCCCTTAATAAACTGTGTTAAATGACACGAGCGGCATCTCTCAAACCTTTATGGTTTAAGAGATAGCCGCTTTCAAAGTTTCCTCTCCCCTGGTGTCAGCGTTCTGCTGCTAGCAGGAGAATCCGGTCTCTGAATCAACTGGAGGCTCTTCAGCAGAGCCGATATCTCGTTATGGAAGGAAAAATGATTAAATGAAACAGTCTTCTATGTGTGCTTGGTAACCAAGCACACCTAGAAGACTGTTTCAATGAATCATTTTCCTTCCATAACGAGATATCGGCTCTGCTGAAGAGTCTCCGCCTGTCCCGGGACCGGATTCCCCTGCTGGCAGCAGAACGCTGACAGCAGAGGAGAGGAAACTTTGAAAGCGGCTATCTCTTAAACCATAAAGGTTTGAGAGATGCCGCTCGTGTCATTTAACTCAGTTTATTAAGGGCTACAATATGAGGGATAGGAACTTTGAAGTAACACTATCCCTTTAACTCAATATATATGTCACACAGAAGCCAGGGGTGAGGATGGAGAGCCAGAAAGCCCATCAAACAAGAGAGATGGCGGCTGCTTTTGGGCATCGGGGGGTTTGCAGAGAGGGACACTATCTGGTCCCCAAAAATCTTTATGGAACTCGAGGACTCCTTTCTACTTATTTTAAGGTTATAGGTAATCAAAATATGAAACACCACAGAAAAGCTGCATTAGCTTAGATTAGGATATGGTTCCATTATCTCACATACAGAAATAAAAGTGTGAATATATCCTAAACTCTGAATCTGCTGCTCTTTAACCCTTTGAGTGCAATGCGTTGCGTACCCTTCTGGCATTCAAAGCGTTACGTTAGAAAACATACATCAGAGGTTTACCATTATGTTATCAGCAATGTAAACCTGAATAAGACATGAGGGCCACTTTAAATATAAGGCTCCAAGATAATGCTGTTTGGTGGTGGGCAACAATTGGTATTTTAATGTATCCATAAAATACACGTGATGTTTTGCTGTTGGGGGTATTTCTATGCCTTTATAAGAAGACTGGAAGACAAGTTTATGATCTAAGACAGGGCTGTCCAAGTTCAGCCCTCAAGGGCCACCATTGGGCCAGGATGTAAGGATTTCCCTGATTAATCACAAGTGGGCCAATCAGAATGAATGATCCACTGATTAACTCTCCTGCATTGCTTTGCCTTGGGTTTTTATTTATTTGTTTTTAATTAGAAAAATGTTTTACCAGGAAAAATACATTGAGATTTCACTCATTTTCAAGTATGTTCTGGAGAGTTTACAGCAAAGAGCTGTGTATTTGCACAAGAATTATATATAGATAGATAGATAGATAGATAGATAGATAGATAGATATATACAAGCCCGTATACACGGGCTAAAGTGCACTCTGCGGCCCCAGCTGCTGCCCCGGAGCCAGGAGCAGAGACAGGCAGCGAGCCATCCGGAGCTCCCCGCTCTAGATCAGCACGTTTGGCGAGTCACTCATGCACAGTACTCGCTGAACATGCTGATCTTTAGCGGGGAGCTCCAGACGGCTCACAGCAAAGCTCCCTTGTGTGCGAAACCACACATGCACAGTAGAGACTGCTGGAACAGTGCGGTTACACTCACAGGGAGGGATGCATTCTATCACTTTGTCATGTGTACTGGTGCTTCGGCACGGATCAAAGCGGTCCTTACGGGACCGAAACATCCCAGGACTGCTGGTTCTTAAGGGGTTAAAGTAAGATTAATGTAAGAACTTGTGTGTAGGACTCTCTTTCCCGCTGCCATGTTAATCCGTGTTTACCCTTCTAATGTCATTCTGAATCAGATGGGTATCCTAGTCCCAGTGCTGTATTATCCCAGTTAGTGGTGCTAATCCCCATGTGCAAATTAGTATTCGGGGGAACACTCAATCCCCCCTGCTGTGAGTCATTAAACCCTTTGAGGTATCCAATGCTTTGAGCTGAAATGTATAGGCTATCTCGCTGGCACTTTTGTTTTTTTTTGTTTTTTGTTTGTTTTTTTCCCAAGGTTCAATTACATTTTATAGAAATATGGTTTTAACCTCTTAAAGACCAACCATTTTTTTTTTTATTGTTCCAGCATTCGATTCTGGGCTCCCAGAACGGCGTGCAGCCCTGAATTCCATGACGGTCCTGGCACATTATCGCTCATCAACCCATGACGTCCCAGGACTGTCAAGGGTCCTTAAGAGGTTAATGACCTATTATATTGAATAGCTGCATATAATGCAAACACAAAATGCGGGAGCAGCGCTAAGTTTTGGGGGGCCCCTAAGTGGCATGGCCTTCGGAATTTCTAATAAGATATTCCCATCCGATCTTGTGTACATGCGGTGGAGGTACTGTATACGTTCTGCAGGGCCCTCTGACCAAATGGGGGCCCTACACAGCCACATATTCTGCTTATTTTGCAGCGCATCCACTGATAACATGACGTTAAAGGCATTAAAGCATTAGAGCTCATCAAACTTTAACCCTTTGAGTTCCAGAGAACAATTGCAATGCATGAATACCTTTCTGGCAGTCCGCACCATACCCCTCTGTGCTTGTTGATAACATCAGGCATAACATCATCAAGAAGGAGAAGGTATAGTTAATGACTCACACCAATAACCTTAAATGGGTATGAATAGGCCATTTATTAGATTACCAGTCAGTTATGTTCACATATACATGACTATATTTCAATCTTAACACATAACCCAAATATACTTAAAGGGATAGTAATACTGTATTATTACTATCCCCCATATTTTACATATTTGTAAAATAATGTAATAGCCCCCAGGTTCATCTCTCAAACCTTTATGGTTTGAGAGATAACCGAAGGCAAAGTTACCCCCTCCCTCCCCCTTCTCTGAAGTCAGCGTTCTGCTGCTACAGTTATGTTACCTGTGTAGTTACGCTCACCTTCTCCTGTATTATATCTCTGATCCAGAAGCAGGTGAGACATGGCTTACCGAGGGACAACGTGAGTGCCAGTCAGTATTATTATACGGAGCCCACAGGGGTCAGCCATTCATTGGAGTTTACGATGAGCATCACATCTTCCAACAACAGCCATTTGGAAGGTTTGTTGGCAACCCCATAGGCCTCTTTACAGACCGTCCTTACTACATCAGTACTGAATTTATGAGGGACAGCCGTAAAGATGCAGTATACTGGACTGGTACAATCACACGAGGTGATAGTTGGCCATGTGAAAGACTCCATATCCATTTCACAATAAGTAACATAATAAAAGCTGCATTGTTGCACTGGACTCCCCTGTGTGAAATATACTGTACATAATCATGGTTTCTATGTCTCTTTCCCCTTTCAGCCACCAGTTCAGTGGTTTTCAAACTTTGTGGCATTCTCTAACATGCAGTCTGGAATTCCCAGAGGCCACCTAGTTTTATAGGTCATTTGTCAAGGACATAAATAACTGTACAAATACTATAGATAGATATAGATATATTAATATTTAGGCATCCCAATCAGAAATTAACATGTTGTTCCTAATAAATTCGGTAGATATTGACTTGAAAATCAAAATTTACATTTTTGTTGAAGTCTTTATAGGAAGACTCTAAGGAGCTTTAAGCCAGTCTCGAGGCCACACTAAAGTGCCACAGCGCCCCCTGATTGAGAACCACTGCACCAGTCTGTATTCGTTTTATGTCTGTGAACACTTATGAAATGTCACTAATTGTAAGATGGAGCAGATATTGACCTAGTACCAGAAGTAGTCATCATAAAAGTACTTCAAACAGTAGTTATTTTTTTTGGTGGGGGATTTTAACAACTTTTATTGAGAAAGAGACACATAGAGAATATCAATGCAATGCGTGAATATTATAGTCAGCACAGTGTCCTTTCCACAGAAGAGTAATATCTATGAGAAAAAATGGGAATAAGTGAATACCCTGGCCTCCCGTAGGAGGTTAACCAAAGTAGGGGTACAGGGACAAAAGAGGGGGAATGAGGTGCCAGGAAAACGTAAGGGGGGGCCCAAATAAACAAATAAAATAGTAATTTTAACTGCATGGATGGTAAAGATGTCTCCAAAGCATTGTTAAGCATCCAGGGACTTAAAGGGACAGTAATGTCCCATAAAAAATTCTTCTACTTTTGTAGACGTTAAAAAAAGGAACTAATTGCCACAAATCCTATCTCTCAACCCGCTATGGTTTGAGAGATATTCGCACTGAAATTTCCCCCTCCCTCCCCTTCTCCTGACGTCAGTAGTAAAGCTGACAGCAGGAGATTCAAGTCGGACGCCTAAAGGAGGCTCTTCAGCAGAGCCGAAATCATGTTATTTAAATAGAATGACTTCATTGGAGCAGTCTACAAAGTGTGCTTGCAAACCAGGGGGTCAATATGGAGATGATGGGGCAATGTGAGGGGATATGACCATGATGGGGGCAATGTGAGGGGCAATATTCAGATGATCAGGGCAATGTGAGGGAATATGACCATGATGGAGACAATGTGACGGGCAATATGGAGATGATGGGGGCAATGTGAGGGGCAATATAGAGATGATGGGGGCAACGTGAGGGGATATGGACATGATGGGGGCAATGTGAGGGGCAATATGAACATGATGGCAATGTGAGGGGATATGGACACATGGGGGCAATGTGAGGGGCAATATGGAGATGATGGGGGCAATGTGAGGGCAATATAGAGATGATGGGGGCAAGTTGGAACTGATGGGGGCAATGTGAGGGGCATTATGGAGCTGATGGGGGCAATATGGAGCTGATGGGGGGCAATATGGAGCTGATGAGCATTGTGGAGGTGTCCAGTGGAGTTGGCAAATCGGGGGGGGGGGGCTCTTCAGAATTCTGTGCAGACAGGCTCCTGAGATGTAAATCCGGCCCTGTTCCAATGAAGTAATTCTTTTGAAATAATGTGATTTCGGCTCTGCTGCAGAGCTACAGGCTGGTCACTGGACTGGGATCTCCTGCTGTCAGCATAGTGCTGATATCAGCAGAAGGGGGGGGGGCGTTCAGTGCGAATATCTCTCAAATTGTAGCAGTTTGAGAGATACGACTTGTGGCATATAGTTTATTTTTAACATCTACAAAAGTAGAATATTTTTTAAGGGACATTAGTGTCCCTTTATGATACATTTAACCCTTTGAGTACCAGAGGGGTACATAACGCATTGCTTTGCAATACGTTGCATACCCCTCTGATACTCAAAGGGTTTTAAAGAGGAATTTTTCAAGTGGTATGGCTAATGTGGCTTTAGCTCTGTTTTAGGGTGTAATTAGGATGCAATTAATGCTAATGTCACTTAACCCTTTGAATGCCAGAGGGGAATCCAAACCAATGCTTGGAATCCAAAGGGTTAAAGTCAGATATATGATTGAACTGTAACATGTACCTATTAAAGTGGACCTATCATCTTGAATCTACTTGTACATATTTATAAAGTTGATTCAAAAAGGTCTATGGATCATGTTAACCTCTTAAGAACCAGTTGCGCATACACGGTGCGGTCACTTAACCCCTTAGGGACCCTTGACGTACCAGGACCGTCACGGTCCTTGAAATACTGAAGGACCGATGACGGTCAAGTACCCCACGTACTTTTTACTTACAGCGCTCTACCGGGAGCGCTGTAAGTAAAAATAGGGCATGAAATAGACCGCTCCAAGATCAGAGCGATCTCTTTCAAGCCCCATAGTGACGCGCCGATACACGTGACAGGTCACGTGTACCGGCGCGTCAACGTGCCCCTATGCGGTCGTTATGGGACGGAAATGTCCCATAACCTCCGGTCCTTAAGGGGTTAAGGACCAGGAACTTTTTTTTTTTTTCAAAATCCGATTCCGGACTCCCCGAACAGCATGCAGCCGCGCGGGGGGCCCGGAATTCCATGATGGTCCAGGACCGATGACGGTCCTTAAGTGAAAACATGCCATGACGGTCCTGGGCCGTTATGGGTCCTTAAGGGGTTCATCAAAAGACCAGTGAATCTCTAGTTGATATATTTCTGGAATGTGACATTCTCTTTCAGTGGAGCACTGTATGCTAATTAAGGTCTTTGATGCACTGAGAGCTTCATTAGCCTATGGTGCTTCACTCAGAGACATCATGATCCAGAAATAGAGTATCATTGGGTGGAATGTGTACATTCTGCAGAGCAAGCACTGCTGGTGACAGTCTCTAATGCCATTGGCTGCACTTTAGGGTATGCATTAGACTGTATGATCACTGTAGGGCATAGTTAGAACTTTAAAGGGATAGTAATGTTTCACAAAAACAGTATCTCCAATTAATCTTCATAGTATTTGGGCCATGGAGAGTGTTATATCAATACTGTCAGAGTTGTAGTTCAAGAGTAATTCAATTATACAGTATCCCCCTCCCGCCCTTTTTACCTAGTGTAACACTGCTCACCTCAGATGTGGAATCTGGTCCTGGGACCGGACAGGTCGCAGCAAGGAACAATCATCTTACTGTGAGAACAATGAAAACCCTGCTCCCCTTGACAGGTTTTTCAGGTTTTCCCTTATGCTCACTGAAGATTGTCCCTCTCTGTGATCCATCTGGACAGTCTTGCTGCTCTGAGGTGAGCAGTGTTACATCAGTAAAAGGGGCGGGAGGGGGATACTCAATTACTCCTGAATTACAACTCTGACAGTATTGAAATAACACTCTCCATAACCCAAATACTATGAAGATTAATTGAAGCTGCTTTTATTGTGAAACATTACTATCCTTTTAATGCTGGCAAGCCCATGAACACGCATGCCATTTTGTCTATGGCTGTTTAATACTTTGCATTAATCAAGGTGTAGTGGAAAGGAACATTACAAAATACCCACAAACAGCCACATTGTCCTCTGCTTGGCGTAATCAACATCAAGCAGGAGTTTAGTAAACTGACACTAACCCTTTGCGTGCCAGAGGGGTACGCAACGCATTGTTCTGCAATGCATTGCGTACCCCTCTGGCACTCAAAGGGTTAAGCAGGTGTGGTAACAAAAACTCTATTCCAGCTCCTGGTTTAGGGGGTGAATTTCTTTTTTTTACATTGACCCCCAATATGTACTAAACCAGGGGTAGCCAACTCTGATCCTCATGAGTAGTGCATGCTTTCAGAATATCCCTTAATTAGCTGAGTTACAACAATTAAAAGAGACTGAGCCACTAATTAGTCCTCCTGCACTCCTGCTCGGATCTCCTGAATACAGAGGCGTAGCTAGAAGCCACTGGGCTCTGGTGTAAGAATTGCCATGTGCCCCCCCAATCACATTGGCCCCCTCATCCACATTCCCCCTTCCACAATGCCCCCTCCATCTCCACACTGCCCCTTCCACAATGCCCCCATCATCTCCACATTGCCCCTTCCACAATGCCCCCCCTTCATCTCTACATTGCCCCATCCACAATGCCCCCTTCATCTCCTTCATCTCCACAATGCACCCTTCATCTGCACATTTCCCCTACCTCCAGTCCCTGGTAGTCTAGCGGAGTGTCTTTACAGATCTGTGCCTCCTTCGGCACAGATCTCTGTAACCGGAGCTCCCGCGCGCCGCTCTAGTAGTGCAGAGGCTGGGAGATGATGTCATCTCCCAGCGCTCTGTATTACTAGAGCGGCACGCCGAGTGGGAGATCAGCTGAGGACTGCTGCGGGCGAGGGGGTCGCAGGGGGCGGCCGGGCCCCTTGAGTGACGGGCCCGGTCGCAGGTGCGACCGCCGCGACCCCTATTGTTACGCCACTGCCTGAATACATGCACTGTTAGTAGGTAGCTCTTGAGGACCAGCTGGGCCTAAACTATCCACCTGCTGGGCTTTTGGCTAACATGACACAGAGATGGTTTTGAATAACATTTTAAAATATGCAAACTTAAAGCAGAACTATTACATAGTTATAAGTGCCCCCCCCAATTAATGGTTAGTGTAGCGGTAATCATGGAAATAGTGTCATAATGTTTATTAAGTGCCGACATTATTTGAAATCATAAGTCTGTATGAGACTCACATCACCACGAAGAGGGATATGGCGAAGAGGGATATGTGCGGTTACATTGTCCATCCCTGTCTTCTCACTGATTTTTTGCCAAAGGGGAATTGTATTGTCCCGTACGGTACAGGCAGGGATGGACAGTGTAGGTGCACAGATCTCTCTTCGCCAAGATGTCTCCGCTGTCGTGTTAATGTGAGTCCCACACAAACTGATGATTTCAAATGATGGGGACACTCAATAAACATTATAACGCTATTTCCATGGTTACCGCTATACTAACAATTAATTAATTGGGGGTCAAATATATCTACACGATAGTTCCACTTTAATCAAAGGTGACAAGTCCACTTTAAAGGGATAGTCATACTTCATTTTATCTTTATTTTATTTTGTAGGCATTAAAAAAACATGAAGAACGATATAAGTCCATAAAGGTTTGAGAGATATTAACAAGCAAAGTTTCCCCCTCCCGCCCCTTTTACCTAGTGTAAGCCATCTCTTCTCAGATGTGGAATCCAGTCTATAGACCAGACAGATAACAGAAGGGGACAATCTTCTTCCTATGAGAACAATGAAAGCCCTGCCCCCCTTGACAAGTTTTTCAGGTTTTTCCCTTATCTTAATTGAAGATTGTCCCACTCTGCAATCTACCTGGGCACCTCCCTTCTGATCTGGCTGAACAGTGTTACATCAGTAAAAGGGGCGGGAGGGGGATACTTTGTCATTGAATTACTCTTGAACTATAACTCTGACAGAATTGAAATAACACTCTCCAAAGTCCAAATACTATGATGATTAATTAGAGCTGCTTTTATTATGAAACATTACTATCCCTTTAATTGTAACACAATGACATCATCATGTACTGTAGACTTATACTATAGGGGAGATGAATAAAAGTGCAGTTACAAAGAAAGTGTCTGTAAAAGAGTCTCAAAGCGACATAACTTTATGTATAAACATCTAGGGACATTTTGCTAAGTGCTAACTCCAGGAAGTCTCAAAGCGACATAACTTTATATATAAACATCTAGGGACATTTTGCTAAGTGCTAACTCCAGGAAGTCTCAAAGCGACATAACTTTATGTATAAACATCTAGGGACATTTTGCTAAGCGCTAACTCCAGGAAGTTAACCTTTTTGAAAAATGGAGTAGAAATGGTCTTGGCCAAATAAGAATTGTGTCCCAATGTATATATAAAGAAATTCGCCTATTGCGCCAAAAATAAAGGTCAGTTTTAGGGATTAAATCTTAACGCCAGGTATAACCTGTTCTTAATGGAAGTATATAGAGATGGCTATGTGTGCAAAAATATATTCGCAGGTGCATATTTTCTCAGAATATTCACAGATAGACATGTTTATAAATGTGACATTACTTCTTTATAAATATGACCCGGCGTTGTGAATTTTAGCAACAATTCTTTACCCTTTGAGTGCTAGAGGGGTAGGGAATGCATTGGACAGAACAGGGGGGGAAGGAGGGAAAGTCAGTAGTACAGGGTGGGAATGAGGAGGAGAAGTGGGAGGAACAGGGTGGGAAGTAGGAGGAGAAGTGGGAGGAACAGGGTGGGAAGCAGAAGGAGAAGTGGGAGGAGTGGGGTGGGAAGGAGGAGATGTCGGTAGTACAGGGTGGGAAGGAGGAGAAGAAATGGGAGGAACAGGGTGGGAAGGAGGAGACATGGGCAGAACAGGGTGGGAAGGAGGAGAAGTGGGAGGAACAGGGTGGGAAGGAGAAGGAGAAGTGGCAGGAATGGGTGGGAAGGAGGAGAAGTTGGTTGTACGGGGTGGGAAGGAGGAGAAGAAATGGGAGGAACAGGGTGGGAAGGAGGAGACATGAACAGAACAGGGTGGGAAGGAGGAGAAGTGGGAGGAACAAGGTGGGAAGGAGGAGGAGAAGTGGGAGAAATGGGGTGGGAAGGAGGAGAAGTCGGTAGTACAGGGTGGGAAGGAGGAGAAGAAATGGGAGGAACAGGGTGGGAAGGAGGAGACATGGGCAGAACAGGGTGGGAAGAAGGAGAAGTGGGAGGAACAGGGTGGGAAGGAGGAGGAGACGTGGGAGGAACAGGGTGGGAAGGAGGAGACATGGGCAGAACAGGGTGGGAAGGAGGAGGAGTGAGAGGAACAGGGTGAGAAGGAGGAGGAGAAGTGGGAGGAACAGGGTGGGAAGGAGGAGAAGAAGTGGGAGGAACAGGGTGGGAAGGAGGAGACATGGGCAGAACAGGGTGGTAAGAAGGAGGAGTGGGAGGAAGAGGGTGGGAAGGAGGAGGAGAAGTGGGAGGAATTGGGTGAGAAGGAGGAGAAGTCGGTAGTACAGGGTGGGAAGGAGGAGAAGAAATGGGAGGAACAGGGTGGGAAGGAGGAGACGTGGGCAGAACAGGGTGGAAATGAGGAGGAGAAGTGGGAGACACAGGGTGGGAAGGAGGAGGAGAAGTGGGAGAAATGGGGTGGGAAGGAGGAGAAGTCGGTAGTACAGGGTGGGAAGGAGGAGAAGTGGGAGGAACAGGGTGGGAAGGAGGAGACATGGGCAGAACAGGGTGGGAAGGAGGAGAAGTGGGAGGAATGTGGTGGGAAGGAGGAGAAGTCAGTAGTACAGGGTGGGAAGGAGGAGAAGTGGGAGGAACAGGGTGGGAAGGAGGAGACGTGGGCAGATACTCCCCACCACCAGAGAATCAGCCTCTGTCCCAGGAGACCCCGTAATTCACTGCAAAAAAAAACATTCTCCAGGGCAAATCTGGAGAGTTCCCAGGTGTGCAAACCTAGGACCCTGTCAGAGTGTAGAGATGGGGACAGCCAGAAAACCCTACAAGAGCGACATTAGGCCTCAGCCACTGGTTGCCCTCCACTGCGTTAACCCTTATGGAGGTATTCTCTGCTCTTAGTACAACTAGAGGGCAAAAGGATTGGGCAAGTGGCCAAAGCAGACAGCTCTGGCAAGGGCCTGTGTCTGGTGGCTTAGAAAAAGAGCTCTGATCTTTAATTAGACGCAACGTGTTTGTTCTCTAGAGGGGATTTAAACATGGAAGGCTTTAAACCTGGCATTTACCCAAGAGCTGGACTGGGGGTTTGCTGCCTACGCTCACTTTGTACTAAGAAGAATTTGAACCATGTTGGAGAGAATCAATTGCACCATAGAGTACATATAAAATACTCCATAGTTCCATTTATTTAAATGGGACTTTTAACACAGTAAAGACTAGAAAGGTATCTAATGTATTACTTATCAATGTCATAGGGAACTCTTCAGCATTCAAAACATTAAAAAACTGTATAAATCAATGTGACTTTGGTCAGATTTTACGTGTCTCCTACCACTCTGAGGGGAGTAAGTAGAGGGCATGCAGAGGGTGCAGGGTTCAGTGTCCAAATGGGTACATTGGCACCAGTACTTAGTTGGATCTAGATATGCCACTGGGAGAATATCTTTGCATTGGGACACTTAAATGACAATTTACGGCACTGACAGTGCTGTCGGCTTACTCCAGAATTACTCCACGGGGTGGGGTAGAAATGTACTAAGGCAGCGGTTCTCAACCTTTCTAGTGCTGCGACCCTTCGATAAAATTTCCCAAGTTGTGGCGACCCCTAAAAGTAAAATTATTTTCGTTACTCCTTCTTCGCTGTAATTTTGCTACTGTTATGAATCGAAATATAAATATCTGATGGTTTTAGGCGACCCCTGGCAAATCGTCATTCGACCCCCAAAGGGGTCCCGACCCACAGGTTGAGAACCACTGTACTAAGGTGAGATAAACTCTCTGGTGATACAAACGCTCCAATTCCAACGTTATTCTATGGAGCCTCTTTTTCAGGTTGCAAAGATTTTAGTGCAGGGACTCCACAGAATAACCTAGGAACTGGAGAGTTTATCTTACCGGACAATCGATCTCACTTTAGTACAGCTCTCTGAGTTATTCTTAGAAAATCACCCTTAATAGGTCATGTTGGAAAAAAAAGACATATGTAGTGAAAAAGAAGTAAAAAACTAAAAATAACACAGCCGTGCGGGTCTGGAATGATAATACCCAGTGAAAGGGAGGGTAAACGGGGCGTCAGAGCCTGTGATGTCAGCAGGAGAGGAGAGAAGGAATGCGGAATGTGAGTTACACAGAGAAGACAGAATGCCGTTAAGTAAGAGACAGCAAAGGACCATATCTAACCCATTGCGTTGCGAACCCCTCTGTCACTCAAAAGGTTAACCCTTTGAGTGACAGAGGAGTATGCAGCACATTGCTTTGTAATGCATTGCGTACCCCTCTGGCACTCAAAGGGTTAAAGGAGCAGTAAACTTTTTTTTGAAAACACATTTTATAGATCAGTGTTTCTCAAACTTTTTTTTGCTTGAGTCACCCCTGGCACACAATCAGGAAATTTCGGGGCACCCCTAACATATTTAATGTAATTTTTTAAGGGCATAATGAAGGGTACAGTACATAAATATACAGTTATTTTTAAGGCTTCCAATCATAATAACAAAAATAAAATATACTGTCCGTAAATCTACATTTAAATGTCAATATTCAGGTTTTTATTAAAATCTTTATAGAAAATGTTGATGGTCATGGCACACCAAAGTGCCATGGCACCCTGCTTGAGAATCACTGTTATAGATCTTTTCCTGCTGAATAAAACAAGGTCACTCCCATCGCTGTCAGATGTTTTATTCAAAATGTATAACAGTTCAAATAATCAGGAAGTGAATTTACTGTGTTTACTTCCTGATAGTTCTAACTGACAGGAAGTGACTCAGCAGTGTCTATCACATTCTATGGAGAACTGTATGTCACTGACTTTCCTGACTTTCACATTAGAATGTAACAGGAAAAACTAATTAGAATTTGACCACTAGAGGGCACTGCTAATGTAAAAAACATAGGTTAAAAACTGTAATATTTACTGGAAATATGAATCTCTTGGCAGTGGGAGTACCCTTGTTTTACTCAATAGGAAAATCCTTACAATATATATTGTTTCATAAAAAAAAGTTTACTGGTCCTTTAAAGACATATTCTGGGGAAAAAACAAACTGCACCAAAGGTTAGAAATCAAAATTCCCAATGATTTAAATGAGTCTGGTAACCCCTCGGTTGCAAGCGAGATCTCCAGTGTGTTCCAATACATTTGAGACCTCTCTAGTATTCAAAGGGCTAAAAAATTGGAGACTTTTAATTGATTCCCTATGGTGCTGTTGGTTGCCCTGGATATGCCCCTCTTTACTTTATTGTGTAAAGCCCAATGCAATGTGTTGGATACCTCTCTGGCACTCGAAGGGTTAAAGTTCAGAGGGTTGAACAACGCACTCTGAAACCATCAATTCCACAAGTTTCCGGTCCTTAAAGGGATAGTAATGTTTCACAAAAAAAGCAGCTCCAATTAATCTTCATAGTATTTGGGCCATAGAGAGTGTTATTTCAATACTGTCAAGAGTTGTAGTTCAAGAGTAATTGAATGATAAAGTATCCCCCACTCTTGACCAGACAGCTCACAGCAAGGGACAATCTTCTTACTGTGAGAGCAATGAAAGTCCTGCCCCCTTGACAGGTTTTTCAGGTTTTTCTCTTATGTTAATTGAAAATTGTCCTTCCCTGCGATCCATCCGGACAGTCTTGTTGTTCTGAGGTGAGCAGTGTTACGTTGGTAAAAAGGGGTGGGAGGAGGATACTTTATCATTCGATTACTCTCAAACTACAACTCTTACAGTATTGAAATAACTCTCTCTATGGCCCAAATACTATGAAGATTAATTGAAGCTGCTTTTATTGTGAAACATTACTATCCCTTTGAAGAGTTAGTGACAATTATTTCAAGTGTAGGATTCCCCTTGAAACATTTTTGGCCATTGTTTTACTTTATAAGACATGTCATTGTGTTTCTGCAGCAAATCAAGTTCAGTTGCACTTCATAAATATTTTTTCTAGCCCAGTAAAAACAGATTTGGATATAAGGATAAATGATCTTAACTGCTCGTTCTCCATAAGTGGTAGTGCGGGACAAGTGTGGGGATTTGTCACCGAGAAGGCACAGAGTTGGGAATTGATTTCTGGTTTGGAAACAAAAGAGGCAAATAAAACAGAATCGATAATATTGTATAAACCATATAAATCACTATAAAAGTACATTTGCGTGAACATCAAAAGGTGGCCACAACACTGCAAATGGAATAAAAAGAAAAGAAAATGGTGTATATTAATAAAATCTAACATTTTAGCAGCTTATATGAAAAATAATATTTCTAGACTTGCAGAAATAAATGTATGGTATAGACTGAAAACTACACTCTAAGGTCTATTTTCTCAACAGCAATTCTGGAACCATGGAGTGGGACAAATAAGTCCCGTTTATATAAAGAGGACGTTTGAGATCTGGGTGGGGAGATTCACTAAGAGGTGATAAATTGGTGATAAAGTGGAGATAACTTCTCCAGTGATATCACTTCTCCAGTTCCTATATTATTCTATGGAGCCTATTCACTAACATCTCCAAAGCTGAAGAAATCTTAGTGCATAAGCTCCATAGAATAACATAGGAACTGGAGAAATGATAAACTGGAGAAGTCATCTCCACTTTTTCACCCCTTTATCACTGCTTAGTGAATCTTCCCCCTTGAATGCTAAAGAGTGCTATGGTATAGGGCTCTTAAAGGAGCAGTAAACTTTTCTTTATGAAAAAAATATATTGTAGGGATTTTCCTATTGAGTAAAATAAGGGTACTCCCACTGCCGAGAGATTTATATTTCCAGAGTTATTACAGTTTAAACCCATGTTGTTTTACATTAGCAGTGCCCTCTAGTGGTCAAATTCTAATTAGATTTCCTGTTATATTCTAATGGAGAGGAAAGTCAGAGACATACAGTTCTCCATAGAATGTGGTATAAACTTCTTGTCACTTCCTGTCAGTTAGAACTATCAGGAAGTAAACACAGTAAATTCACTTCCTGTCAGTTAGAATTATCAGGAAGTAAACACAGTAAATTCACTTCCTGATTATTTAAACTTCTATACATTTTGAACAAAACAACTGACAGCGATGGGAGAAACTTGTTTTATTCAGCAGGAAATGCTCTATAAAATATGTGTTTTCATAAAAAAAAGTTTACTGCTCCTTTAATGTATGATAGTTCAGATTCTATTGCAGAACCAGTGATCGCCCACCGGAGGTCACTTTATAAGCCTTTGTTCTGCTCCAGCTCCGCTGATCCTCCAGGGATATCAATGTACCCCTGACTTCACTGGCAGGTCTGGTCCCTGGATACCAGGCCCCTGCTCAGCAAAGACTGGCTGGGGATGATGGGAATTGTAGTCCAAAACAGTTGAAGGGCCTCACTTTACCCACCCACTGCTTTAGGTAATGGATGTCCTGTAAGTGACACTTTCCTTTTAATATAAACTATGGTATATAATATGGCATGTGCTATTGTACGGCACATTGTGAAGTCACTTTTCAGTCCTCACTTCCTGTCTAACAGTGGTTTACCATACGTCCCAAGTGTCCCGCTTTAGGCAGGACATCGCCACTTTAATACCAAAATCCCTTTGTCCCTCTTTAGGAGATATTAGGGTCCATACTTCCCAAGTGTCCTGCTTTAGGAGATATTAGGGGTCCGAACCTCCTAAGTGTCCCTTTTTTGGAGATATTAGGCATCCCTACCTCCCAAGTGTCTCGCTTTAGGCAGGGCGGCCCCTCTTTAAGACCAAAATCCCTCTGTCCCTCTTTCCCATCCTAGTGTCCCTCTGTTTAGGAGATCAGACTGTGTGGTATATATAAGTGTATCACATTGCTCCACGGCAATAAAACTCATTTTAATGTTTGTTTAAACTTCAGTATATTTGTTTATAAATTAGTTGGTGCAAATAAAATTATTTCATTTTGTTCTAAATCATTTTTTGTTACCTAATTTTAAAATAATGGGAGTTTTTATCTTTTCCCTATGAGGCAGTTGGTTTACCCAGAATCTTTCCACATATGTCTTTAAAGGGATAGTAATGTTTCCCAAAAAAAACAACTCCAATTAATCTTCATAGCATTTGGGCTGTGGAAAGCATTATTTCAATACTGTCAGAGCTGTAGTTCAAGAGTAATTGTATGATAAAGTATCCCCCTCCCGTCACTTTTACTGATGTAACACTGCTCACCTCAGAGCAGCAACACTGTCTGGATGGAATTCAGAGAGGGACAGTTGTCAGTGAGCACAAGGAAAAATCTGTCAAGGGGTACAGGGTTTTCCTTATGTTCACAGTAAGAAGATTGTCCCTTGCTGCAACCTGTCCGGTCAAGTGACCAGATTCCACATCTAAGAGAAGGCGGCCTATACTAGGTAAAAGGGGCAGGACGGGGATACTTTATCATTCATTACTCTTGAACTACAACTCTGATAGTATTGAAATAACACTCTCCATGGCCCAAATACTATGAAGATTAATTGGAGCTGTTTTTATTTGTGAAACATTACTATCACTTTAAACATATACCCCAATGTTCACACCTCCTGTAGATCTTCAGTTTAACATCATCAGAGGCTGTTCCAGCCACACCAGATTTTATAGAAGTAATGAAAAAAGTTATTCTCTAATAATGAGCAATTTGCTTAGTGGAAAAGGAACATGGAAGACTGCATTCTCTTCCCTGGGACTCTGCAGTTGAATAAAGAACTGGCTTTATCTGCAATTTATATTAAAGCTATTAGTCACAATTACGTATCTGTTAGAGAGTTCAGGTCGGCTAATATAAAATACCACTGCTTGACTGATTCAAATATTCTAAGAAATTGTTGTAATGACTTCACTAAATGGTACCTATTAACTTGTGTTACAAATGCCCAGTAGCACATGCACACATAAATTCACATACACACTGAGACTTAAATAGACTGACAAACACACAGGCACAAACTGAAAACACACACACATACACTAAAAGACTCACATACACACTGAAACTTAAATAGACTGACAAACAAACAGGCACAAACTGAAAGCGCACAAAGATACACTAAAAGACTCACATACACACTGATTCACTAATAAACTCACACACACGTACATATACACAAAATTAAACACTAACACACATGCCAACACACTAATGGACCCACATACTCATTGACGCACTAATAGACACACACGCAGGCACAAGTACACAAGCTGAAACACTAACACACACACTGACACATTAATGGACTCACATACGCATCGATGCATTAATAGACTCACAGACACACAAGTATACATACACAAACTGAAACACTAATAGACACTGATACACTAATAGACTCAAATATACACAAATATATACACTAATATACTAACACACACACTAACGGGAATACACAAACACTGACACACTAATAGATTAACACACACACTGATACACTAATAGACACGTGGACATTGATGCATGAATAGGCTCACAAACATACACTGATACACAAATAGACTCATATACACAAACTGATAGGCAAATAGACTCACAAACACTCACCAACCTATGTACAGAGTTACATACACACATTGCCACACTGATAGACCTATATACTAGCATTTCCAGCAGAAGGGATCATATAGGGTTATACCATATACTGTGTAGTAGTAGGTTAAACTGGAAGTTCTGGTAAACATACTGATACCCATTATGGATTTGGGAAGGATTATATAATTCTCATTATCTGGGTTATATTGCAGCAAAGGATGAACCTTATTATGTAGCTATGTAACATACACTGATATATGAACATATCTGTGAACTTTCTGTTATAGAGACCCCGGAGAGGATTGCTCTGTTGCCTCTGTGGGATATAATTGACCCAAATTGTATCTAAAAGGGGCGGGGCATACCCACAAGTGTTGGTGGGTTCTAACAAACACATCACAAAAGTGGGCGGGAAGTGGTGGGAACAGGCTGGGGAAGGAGGAGAAGTGGGTGGGGAGTGGGAAGAACAGGCTGGGAAGGAGCAGAAATGGGTGGAGTTTCAGTAGAATCAGCATCTGCCCTGGGGTGTTGTAGAAAGTTTTCCGGGGGGGAACAAAGCCATAATATGAACCCCATGCCAGCCCATCCAGCCTCTTTGTTTATATGGAGAAGGTAATTGTAGAGGGGCAAGTGGCCCCCCCCTGCCCTGGAGACCCGGTAATTAGCAGCAAAAACCAGCGTCTCCGGGGCGAATACTGAGAGTTCCCAGCTATGTATATGAATAGACGGACATGCACACAGACACACACAGACTCACGCACACATATGAATCAACTAAAAAGATGAAATTCTAGAGCAAACCAAAATAGGTGGAAATGAAAATTTAGTAAATTACCATTGATTTAGATGGGGCTTTTATCGTTTCAAATGCTAGCGACACCGCCTTCTCCTTTCAATGCAAAACCATGGAGATTTCTCTAGCGTTAAATGGATAAATAAAACCTATTTAATTCAATGTGACTTTACATTTCCCACCTATGGTGCAGATGGTTCGCTCCAGAATTGCACTTAGTTAGCTGGATGAAAACAGACCAGTGTGTAATGTGCATGCTTTCATCTGCATACTGCTGCATGGAATTCTGGGAATGCAGTGGGAATATTGTAAGCTTTGGATTCTTTGCTAGAGATGGGTTTTCTGATCTGTCTCAGATGTGTGAATGTACACAAACTCGAATTACATAAGGTTCTGTATTGTGGTGGAATTTGTTGCTGTTTTTTGCTCACCATAACTTTATTATTGATGCTAAAGCCTTTATGTTCTTATTAAACACATATTGTGCTCCTGTATCTACCCCTCTGCCCACTTTCCTGTCTGTCACTGTGAGTCTCTCTGATTTCACACTCAGTTTATTTTTCGCTCTGGAATGTGTCAGTCCCTCAGATTCTGACAGGGCAACAAAGTCTTAAGTTACCAAAAGTGCCATCCCCACACACACACACATACACATATCCTAAATATAGCCCATGGCCACAGGCCTCACTTATCTGCACTCTAATGGGAATGCGTCTTGAAGCTTCTCAGAATATACTCCTCCTGTGCATATTCTCCCAGCTCTCCATTCTGGACTGGTCACTTGGACACTAATGTGGAAAAAAATAGATAATACAGCAGGGGTGGCAACCTGCAGCCCTCCAGCTATGTTTGGCTACAACTCCCATAATTCTCAGCCACCTGTAGTTCAACAATCAGGGCTAGATTCATACCTCCCAACATTTCATATTGCCAAAGAGGGACACTTGTGTTTTAGGGGGTGTTGCTGGGGGCGTGACTGGTGGGCGGGGCATTACCAAGAATTTTTAGGCTATTTCATGACCTATTGATACCTACTTGTGAAACCTAATAAATGATTTAGAACAAGACCAAAGTATTTTATTTACACAGACTAATTTATAAACAAATATACTGACATTTATACAAACAGTAATGTGAGTTTTATTGCTCTAGAGCAATGTGATACACTTATATACACACCACACAGTCTAATCTCCTAAAAAGAGGGACAACAGGGTGGGAAAGAGGGACAGAGGGATTTGGGTCTAAAAGAGGGACACTTGGGAAGTATGTAGATTTACTTCTCAGGCACCCTTAGGAAAGGCACCCTAGATTCCTCTTGTTCCTACCCATGGCCACATGTCCACTCCTCACATGACTGCAGTCCAACCCACTGATGGCTGGCACTGAAAATACCCATAGCCTGTAACAAACAGATACAAAAAGTGTTTAACCCCTTTCATGTTTGCATTGCTTCACAGTGGGTGGACATCTCTTAGTAAGAGAAGGAGAGAAGTGGTCATGTCACTCTACAGATCTCTAGTTAGACCTCACCTATAGTATTGTGTACAGTACTTGAGACCCCATCTCCAGAAGGATATAGATACTCTAGAGAGGATTCAGAGAAGGGCTACTAAAATGGTGACTGGTTTACAGGAAGAGAAATATCAGGATAGACTAAAGGATCTGAACATGTATAGCTTGCAGGAGAGAAGAGAGAGAGGGGATATGATAGACACATTCATATACATGAAGGGATTCAACAAAGTGCAGGAGGGAAGTACATTTCAAAGGAGTAAAAATGTTAGGACAAGAGGCCATAGTCTAAAACTAGAGGGACAGAGACTTACCTGTAATGTGAGAAAGAGGGCAGTAGATAAGTGGAATAGCTTACCAGTGGAAATGGTACAGGTTAATACAGTGAATGAATGAATGAATGAAAGCCTGCATGGGACAGGCATGAGGCTGTCCTGAACATAAGACAAGATTAAGAATCAAATAAGGTTTGAGGTTTTTACAGTAGGAAAAACGGGCAGACTAGGTGAGCAGAATGGTTATCTGCTGTCAAATTCTCTGTATCTATGTTTCTCTCTAGCATCCAATGGGCTAAATAAAGGCTACCTTAGGTAGAAAGCAGGTAAATAAACCAGGCACCTTAACCCAGGAGTGTTGCATAAAGGAGGGGAATTGGGACTGTAATGACCACGCCTACAACTCAGAATGTGGGTGTGGCCAGTGCATTTGAAGACCCTCTTAAAATGTGGTGCTCTGAGTAGCTGCCTATTCTGCCTAATGGGGAAAACAGCCCTGCCAACAACAGCTGGAATCTGCAGCTTTCCCACTTCTGTAATACAGACATGCATTATCCCTTTAATCAGGGGACGGCTGGCAACTTGTGGGAGACTGAGTCAGTGGCCCACCAGCCCAGGGGGCAATTGCCCCCCACCCCTGCCCCCCAGTCCAGCCTTCCCCTGCCTTTAATTACCAGATAGAGTATACAGTGCATTGCAAAGTATTTTCGTGCAGGATACCGGTCCTCAAGGGGTTAAGTCAGCTGCCAAAGCAAATGACACTTCACATGAGTTAAGTAATCAGCTGTGTACAGTACTAGGATCAATCTTCCTGGTGGGTAATGTCTACAGCGCACGGTCCTATTAACCCTTGGTGTGCGTGAAGAACTCACATCTATGGCACTCAAAGGATTAAAGTACACATCCTATATAGTAATTCTCTAAGGATGTTTGTCAGAAGCCGTCATGCACAATAGAGATGGCTGCGCATGTTGCACTCAGTACAGACTGCCCTCGCCACAGCCGATAACGGGGCGGGGGGCTCCGAATTCAGACCAGAGTCCTCTCTGCGCACCTTCCGGGTATATGTATATGAATACATATACATAGTAGTTTTGTAGGTAAATGTTTGAGACTTTAAATAGAAATATAATCATCTCACAATAGTAAGAAGGTTTCTATATAAGCATCTTTATAAAGTTTCAATGACATGATCTTCTCCAGAAAGGACGGGGGATCCATGACTAGAGTATTGGTCATTCACTATTACGTGCTTCAAACTGGTGATCGGTACGATTTATAACATGGAGGTGAGCACCACTATATGTTATATTGGTGTTGGATAAACATATTTTATTATGCTGGTGAAATTTAGGAGAGTCATGGATCCAAGGCATTGAGGGTCTGATCCCCGGTGGCAGGGGGTCCGATCCGACAGTGTATTGGAGCGGTGTCCATCGAATGTGTTTTAACTGTATAATACATTGTATTGTGATTTATAGTGGAACTCCATGTCACAAAATGTTTAGCTTAACTAAGTCCTCATCTGGCGACTAGCTGCTTAGTAGCGCTAGTCGCCAGAATTATTACCTGATTTAATAGATATATGCTTTATTCCCCAGCTGTCAGTAGCACGGAGCGCGGACATTGCCATTGTGACGTCTGCCCGCCTGCTCTGTCAGTCTCAGCCTGAGCCAAATGGCTCCTAGCAACACCTCCTAGACCCGGCTGGGACTGACAGCGCAGGCGCGCGGACGTCATTCTGGCAAGATGTCCGCGCTCCGTGCTACTGACAGCTGGGGAATAAAGCATTTATCTATTAAATCAGGTAATAATTCTGGCGACTAGAGCTACTAAGCAGCTAGTCACCAGAAGGGGACTTAGTTAAGACATTTTGTGACATGGTAGTTCTGCTTTAAGTGTTGGTCACATTTTATAATATTTTAATTGTATCTGAACATAAGGATATTCTTATCTTTGAACAAGTTGTATGTTATCCAAGTAGACACTGTGCCCAGGTGAAAGATTCCGGTGTGTTCTTTTTCCTGGAGGGGGAATGCCCCGCGCGGACATACCATAGGAGAACAAGGTTGGGTCGACACTTGGATTCTTATAATATTAGGGGTGGAAACCTAATTGGACCCATAGGGTGGTCCAGCGTGTAGCAATCGGCCTCTTTAGAGAGACTGAACCCTAAGTCTTCATAAGGGTGACAGTGTGTGACTGGATTCATATATTAGGAGGAATAGATTCATTGAACTGTTTTAATAAATAGATTTTTATTTAACTTGAATCCTCTATATTTATATATTGGATACTTTAGCGCTCTAATTGTATTAGATTATTGTGTTTTTTTGTACCTGGTAGAAGAGCGAGGTTTGGTTTGAGCACCTTGAGATCCAGTTGGAGATATCGTGCTACAAATATTTTTCTATACAATATATACATTATAAAGCTAGTCGCTACCTGCTTAAAGGGATAGTAATACTTCATTTTAACTTTATTTTATTTTGTAGGCATTAAAAAAACATGAAGAATGATATAAGTCTTATCTCTGAAACCTTTATGGTTTAAGAGATATTCACAAGCAAAGTATCTCCCCCCTGTTCAACCAGATCAGAAGGGAGGTGCCCAGGTAGACTGCAGAGAGGGACAATCTTCAATTAAGATAATGGAAAAAGCTGAAAAACTTGTCAAGGGGGGAAGGGCTTTCATTGTTTTCATACAAAGAAAATTGTCCCCTTCTGTTATCTGTACTGTCATACAACCAGACTCACATCTGAGAAGAGATGGCTTACACTAGGTAAAAGGGGCGGGGAGGGGAACTTTGCTTGTGAATATCTCATAAACCATAAAGGTTTGAGAGATAAGACATATCATTCTTCATGTTTTTTTAATGCCTACAAAATAAAATAAAGTTAAAACGAAGTGTTACTATCCCTTTAATTATTACTGGGCAACTTTATTAAAGATGAAAGTTCCGCTTTAACCCATAAAGTTCCCCAAAACACTGATTCTGGGAGATATGTCCCTGCTTTCTATAATCCAGTGGTGCACCAGTCAGTCCTTAAACCTGGCTCTCACAGACTTAAAGGGATAGGAACACTTAATATGCAAAAAAATATATATTGTTGGGTTTATCTTCATGAATAAAAAAAGGAAACTCCCACTGCTGAGAGGTGTTTTATTCAAAAGTTATTACAGCCCAAATGTTGTTTTTTAGGTGCAATATCACATTGGCCTGAAATTTTACAGTAGCGCTGTTGCTACAACGTTCTATGGACAGCTCTGGTCAATTGACCATAAACTTCCATAGGATGGTGTAGCAATATTGCCACTGTAACATTTCAGGCCATTAAGACATTGCAAAGAAAATGATCAAGTTTGAACTGCAATACATTTTTAATAACACATCTCCCAGCAGTGGGAGTACCATTGTTGTATTCAAAAGGCTAAACCCTACAGTATATATTTTAATCTATATTAAGTGTTGCTATCCATTTGAGGAACCATTCATATCCAATTACCTGGAGATCTCACTGCTTAAACACACAAGTAAGACTTCTCCGTTTGCCATTCTGGTAGAAATGGCACCAATGTAGAGGCTAAATAAGCAGTTAATTGGTGCAGATCATATAGTAGGAAACACTGGACTCTCTCACTGAGAACTTGGACCTTCACCCTGAGATTTGGGTTAAAACCCTGAGTCTCAGAGTCAATCCCTGAGAGTTCCCGGGTATGGTCATTTGCTTTGAAGATTAGAAAACATGGTTAACAGGGCAATTGACTAGCGTAGTCACAGATTTTCCTTGCTGAAATGCCGTTCCATACGCAGCAACTGTTGGGTCTCTATAGTCTCCATGGGGGGTCTGCTCATTCAGTCTCGGACACTAATCTCTGAGACTCCCAAGTGTCAGATTTCACTTCCATTGCTCGATAAGAGTCAGTGGAAGTGGGTATTATGACTCCTGAATCTATTGTCTGTCTCATCAATAAGGACTTGTTTTCACTGATGACATCACTGCAATGTTTTTAGGCTAAGTACATATTTGTGGTTGTGATTTAGCTCCATAATATGCCTCCATTTTTGCTCTATTTTCCCCGGCATGGCTGATGGGCAGCCACGTCAGCATCAGTCATGAATTGTTGGACTATTCCCACCTGATTTTCCCTATTCATTGGAAGTTGCAGCGTGCATGGCAACGTCAAGGTCTTCATTGTGAACACAGGAGTGGCAGTATGCTATGTGGTGAAATTGCCAGTGTGAACAGCCTCATAGGCTGAAATGCTCCCTGTTTTGTTATGATTACCAGAGCTTTGCAAACACTGCACTAATTAAGGCAGGTCAGAACCCAGCCTTAATTCTGTGTTAATTTCCAGTGAACATACTTGGGAACTTCATCCCGTGGTGCCCCAGTAGAGAGCTCATGGGCTGCAGCCAGGTGTATTTTAATGGAACAGTTTGAGTAATGAAGGGGACCGGGCTTAATCAGGTATGCATGACTTATCTCCATTTTGCTGGGGAAGTGGGTGGGAAGTGGGCAGAACGGGGTGGGAAGGAGTAGATGTGGGTAGGAAGTGGGTGGAAGGAATAGTGTGGAAAGGAGGAGATGTGGGTAGGAAGTGGGTAGAACAGGGTGGAAAGGAGGAGATGTGGGTAGGAAGTGGGTGGAACAGGGTGGGAAGGAGGAGAAGTAGGTAGGAAGTTGGAGGAACAGGGTGGGAAGGAGGAGACGTGGGCAGGAAGTGGAAGGAACAGGGCAAGAAGGAGGAGAAGTGGGCGGGAACTGGGTGGAACAGGGTGGGAAGGCGGAGACGTTGGGCAGGGTTTCACAGGAAACTCACCGCCATTGCAGAATCTACCTCTGTCTCTGGAGACCTGGTAATTAACTCTACCAACTGGGGTCTCTGGGGCAGATTCGGAGAGTTCACAGGTATACAAGTGAATAGAACACATAGGCCCCAGTTTGACTGTATACACTGATTGTTATAACTACCGTGTGATACAAACAAATGTAGCATACTGCATCTTTCCTACAATTATGCTTTGAACTCAGAGAAGCTCATCAGTCAGTTTGCATCACATCTTATGTGCCTCAGTGCGGATTATTCACTGACAGAGATGAGGTACGTTGAAATGAGCATCACTACCTCAAATGACGGGCCAACCCATGTGTGTGTGTCACCCATTAACCCTCTGGGTGTCAGTTGGATATCCAATGCATTGAATTGCAATCCATTGGATATACCTCTTGCACTCAAAGGGTTAATATATATCTGACACTCATGTGGGCTGCTCACCAGTCACACCTCTGCCATGCCCCCTAGTGACGGGATCCCTTGGGGAATGCAGAAACAATGCAGGTAACTAAACTGGTGAATGGAACAGCTCTGCATCTCAATACTCTTCAAATCACCAGTGTGAACGACACCTATGGATACACAGTGCAGGCCCAGCAAGTCTAACAGGTCTGCAACCATAGCAGAGCAGCTGATGGGGAAATGGTATACTCCATGGACTATATTAAGCCATGCATCTTCTATTTCCTGGAATTATATGTATGTGTTAAGTCTGCGCTGACAGAAAATATATTCACAAAGGCTATTTTTAGTTTACTTTTGTCCTGTAGATGATGAGAGGGTTATAAATACCACTAACACTGATTTACCTTGTTTAGGATTAATAGATACTATAGAATTCTGGAGCACATGTGTAAACGAGTACAATTCAGTAGAACAACTTGAGAGATCGTAGTGCATAGGCTTCATAGAATAACGTAGGAACTGGAGAGTTTATCACACTGGATAAGTTATCCACACATTAGTACATCTCCCCTGTAGTCTATAACTAAATCTCTCCAATAGAATAACATAGGAACTGAATAGTTTATCTCAATGGAGCAGTTATCTCCTCTTTATCACACCTTAGTACATCTCCCCTGTAGTCTATAACTAAATCTCTCCCATAGAATAACATAGCAACTGGAGAGTTTATCTCACTGGAGCAGTTATCTCCTCTTTATCACACCTTAGTACATCTCTTCCTAAAGACTATAACTAAATCTCTCCCATAGAATAACATAGGAACTGGAGAGTTTATCTCACTGGAGAAGTGATCTCCTATTTATCACACCTTAGTACATCTCCCCTGTAGTCTATAACTAAATCTCTCCCATCGAATAACATAGGAACTGGAGAGTTTATCTCACTGGAGAAGTTATCTCCTCTTTATCACACCTTAGTACATCTCTCCCTGTAGTCTATAACTAAATCTCTCCCATAGGATAACATAGGAACTGGAGAGTTTATCTCACTAGAGATTGTATCACCTCTTTATCACACCTTAGTATATCTCCCCCTGTAGTATATAACTAAATCTCTCCCATAGAATAACATAGGAACTGGGGAGTTTATCTTACTGGAGCAGTTATCTCCTCTTTATCACACCTTAGTACATCTCCCCTGTAGTCTATAACTAAATCTCTCCCATAGGATAACATAGGAACTGGAGAGTTTATCTCACTGGAGAAGTTATCTCCTCTTTACCACACCTTAGTACATCTCTCCCTGTAGTCTATAACTAAAGCTCTCCCATAGAATAACATAGGAACTGGGGAGTTTATCTCACTGAAGAAGTTATCTCCTCTTTATCACACCTTAGTACATCTCTCCCTGTAGTCTATAACTAAATCTCTCCCATAGAATAACATAGGAACTGGAGAGTTTATCTCACTAGAGATTGTATCACCTCTTTATCACACCTTAGTATATCTCCCCCTGTAGTCTATAACTAAATCTGTCCCATAGAATAACATAGGAACTGGAGAGTTTCTCACACTAGAGAAGTTATCTCCTGTTTATCACACCTTAGTATATCTCCCCTGTAGTCTATAACTAAATATCTCCCATAGAATAACATAGGAACTGGAGAGTTTATCTCACTGGAGCAGTTATCTCCTCTTTATCACACCTTAGTACATCTCCCCCTGTAGTCTATAACTAAATATCGCCCATAGAATAACATAGGAACTGGGGAGTTTATCTGACTGGAGAAGTCATCTCCTCTTTATCACACCTTAGTACATCTCCCCCTGTAGTCTATAACTAAATATCTCCCATAGAATAACATAGGAAATGGAGAGTTTATCTCACTGGAGCAGTGATCTCCTCTTTATCACACCTTAGTACATATCTCCCTGTAGACTATAACTAAATCTCTCCCATAGAATAACATAGGAACTGGGGAGTTTATCTCACTGGAGAAGTGATCTCCTCTTTATCACACCTTAGTACATCTCCCCTGTAGTCTATAACTAAATCTCTCCCATAGAATAACATAGGAACTGGAGAGTTTATCTCACTGGAGAAGTTATCTCCTCTTTATCACACCTTAGTACATCTCTCCCTGTAGTCTATAACTAAAGCTCTCCCATAGGATAACATAGGAACTGGAGAGTTTATCTCACTAGAGATTGTATCACCTCTTTATCACACCTTAGTATATCTCCCCCTGTAGTATATAACTAAATCTCTCCCATAGAATAACATAGGAACTGGGGAGTTTATCTTACTGGAGCAGTTATCTCCTCTTTATCACACCTTAGTACATCTCCCCTGTAGTCTATAACTAAATCTCTCCCATAGGATAACATAGGAACTGGAGAGTTTATCTCACTGGAGAAGTTATCTCCTCTTTACCACACCTTAGTACATCTCTCCCTGTAGTCTATAACTAAATCTCTCCCATAGAATAACATAGGAACTGGAGAGTTTATCTCACTAGAGATTGTATCACCTCTTTATCACACCTTAGTATATCTCCCCCTGTAGTCTATAACTAAATCTGTCCCATAGAATAACATAGGAACTGGAGAGTTTCTCACACTAGAGAAGTTATCTCCTGTTTATCACACCTTAGTATATCTCCCCTGTAGTCTATAACTAAATATCTCCCATATAATAACATAGGAACTGGAGAGTTTATCTCACTGGAGCAGTTATCTCCTCTTTATCACACCTTAGTACATCTCCCCCTGTAGTCTATAACTAAATATCGCCCATAGAATAACATAGGAACTGGGGAGTTTATCTGACTGGAGAAGTCATCTCCTCTTTATCACACCTTAGTACATCTCCCCCTGTAGTCTATAACTAAATATCTCCCATAGAATAACATAGGAAATGGAGAGTTTATCTCACTGGAGCAGTGATCTCCTCTTTATCACACCTTAGTACATATCTCCCTGTAGACTATAACTAAATCTCTCCCATAGAATAACATAGGAACTGGGGAGTTTATCTCACTGGAGAAGTGATCTCCTATTTATCACACCTTAGTACATCTCCCCTGTAGTCTATAACTAAATCTCTCCCATAGAATAACATAGGAACTGGAGAGTTTATCTCACTGGAGAAGTTATCTCCTCTTTATCACACCTTAGTACATCTCTCCCTGTAGTCTATAACTAAATCTCTCCCATAGGATAACATAGGAACTGGAGAGTTTATCTCACTAGAGATTGTATCACCTCTTTATCACACCTTAGTATATCTCCCCCTGTAGTATATAACTAAATCTCTCCCATAGAATAACATAGGAACTGGGGAGTTTATCTTACTGGAGCAGTTATCTCCTCTTTATCACACCTTAGTACATCTCCCCTGTAGTCTATAACTAAATCTCTCCCATAGGATAACATAGGAACTGGAGAGTTTATCTCACTGGAGAAGTTATCTCCTCTTTACCACACCTTAGTACATCTCTCCCTGTAGTCTATAACTAAAGCTCTCCCATAGAATAACATAGGAACTGGGGAGTTTATCTCACTGAAGAAGTTATCTCCTCTTTAGCACACCTTAGTACATCTCTCCCTGTAGTCTATAACTAAATCTGTCCCATAGAATAACATAGGAACTGGAGAGTTTCTCACACTAGAGAAGTTATCTCCTGTTTATCACACCTTAGTATATCTCCCCTGTAGTCTATAACTAAATATCTCCCATAGAATAACATAGGAACTGGAGAGTTTATCTCACTGGAGCAGTTATCTCCTCTTTATCACACCTTAGTACATCTCCCCCTGTAGTCTATAACTAAATATCGCCCATAGAATAACATAGGAACTGGGGAGTTTATCTGACTGGAGAAGTCATCTCCTCTTTATCACACCTTAGTACATCTCCCCCTGTAGTCTATAACTAAATATCTCCCATAGAATAACATAGGAAATGGAGAGTTTATCTCACTGGAGCAGTGATCTCCTCTTTATCACACCTTAGTACATATCTCCCTGTAGACTATAACTAAATCTCTCCCATAGAATAACATAGGAACTGGGGAGTTTATCTCACTGGAGAAGTGATCTCCTCTTTATCACACCTTAGTACATATCTCCCTGTAGACTATAACTAAATCTCTCCCATAGAATAACATAGGAACTGGGGAGTTTATCTGACTGGAGAAGTCATCTCCTCTTTATCACACCTTAGTACATATCTCCCTGTAGATTATAACTAAATCTCTCCCATAGAATAACATAGGAACTGGAGAGTTTATCTCACTAGAGATTGTATCACCTCTTTATCACACCTTAGTATATCTCCCCCTGTAGTCTATAACTAAATCTGTCCCATAGAATAACATAGGAACTGGAGAGTTTCTCACACTAGAGAAGTTATCTCCTGTTTATCACACCTTAGTATATCTCCCCTGTAGTCTATAACTAAATATCTCCCATATAATAACATAGGAACTGGAGAGTTTATCTCACTGGAGCAGTTATCTCCTCTTTATCACACCTTAGTACATCTCCCCCTGTAGTCTATAACTAAATATCGCCCATAGAATAACATAGGAACTGGGGAGTTTATCTGACTGGAGAAGTCATCTCCTCTTTATCACACCTTAGTACATCTCCCCCTGTAGTCTATAACTAAATATCTCCCATAGAATAACATAGGAAATGGAGAGTTTATCTCACTGGAGCAGTGATCTCCTCTTTATCACACCTTAGTACATATCTCCCTGTAGACTATAACTAAATCTCTCCCATAGAATAACATAGGAACTGGGGAGTTTATCTCACTGGAGAAGTGATCTCCTCTTTATCACACCTTAGTACATATCTCCCTGTAGACTATAACTAAATCTCTCCCATAGAATAACATAGGAACTGGGGAGTTTATCTGACTGGAGAAGTCATCTCCTCTTTATCACACCTTAGTACATATCTCCCTGTAGATTATAACTAAATCTCTCCCATAGAATAACATAGGAACTGGAGAGTTTATCTCACTAGAGATTGTATCACCTCTTTATCACACCTTAGTATATCTCCCCCTGTAGTCTATAACTAAATCTGTCCCATAGAATAACATAGGAACTGGAGAGTTTCTCACACTAGAGAAGTTATCTCCTGTTTATCACACCTTAGTATATCTCCCCTGTAGTCTATAACTAAATATCTCCCATAGAATAACATAGGAACTGGAGAGTTTATCTCACTGGAGCAGTTATCTCCTCTTTATCACACCTTAGTACATCTCCCCCTGTAGTCTATAACTAAATATCGCCCATAGAATAACATAGGAACTGGGGAGTTTATCTGACTGGAGAAGTCATCTCCTCTTTATCACACCTTAGTACATCTCCCCCTGTAGTCTATAACTAAATATCTCCCATAGAATAACATAGGAAATGTAGAGTTTATCTCACTGGAGCAGTGATCTCCTCTTTATCACACCTTAGTACATATCTCCCTGTAGACTATAACTAAATCTCTCCCATAGAATAACATAGGAACTGGGGAGTTTATCTCACTGGAGAAGTGATCTCCTATTTATCACACCTTAGTACATCTCCCCTGTAGTCTATAACTAAATCTCTCCCATAGAATAACATAGGAACTGGAGAGTTTATCTCACTGGAGAAGTTATCTCCTCTTTATCACACCTTAGTACATCTCTCCCTGTAGTCTATAACTAAATCTCTCCCATAGGATAACATAGCAACTGGAGAGTTTATCTCACTGGAGCAGTTATCTCCTCTTTATCACACCTTAGTACATCTCTTCCTAAAGACTATAACTAAATCTCTCCCATAGAATAACATAGGAACTGGAGAGTTTATCTCACTGGAGAAGTGATCTCCTATTTATCACACCTTAGTACATCTCCCCTGTAGTCTATAACTAAATCTCTCCCATCGAATAACATAGGAACTGGAGAGTTTATCTCACTGGAGAAGTTATCTCCTCTTTATCACACCTTAGTACATCTCTCCCTGTAGTCTATAACTAAATCTCTCCCATAGGATAACATAGGAACTGGAGAGTTTATCTCACTAGAGATTGTATCACCTCTTTATCACACCTTAGTATATCTCCCCCTGTAGTATATAACTAAATCTCTCCCATAGAATAACATAGGAACTGGGGAGTTTATCTTACTGGAGCAGTTATCTCCTCTTTATCACACCTTAGTACATCTCCCCTGTAGTCTATAACTAAATCTCTCCCATAGGATAACATAGGAACTGGAGAGTTTATCTCACTGGAGAAGTTATCTCCTCTTTACCACACCTTAGTACATCTCTCCCTGTAGTCTATAACTAAAGCTCTCCCATAGAATAACATAGGAACTGGGGAGTTTATCTCACTGAAGAAGTTATCTCCTCTTTAGCACACCTTAGTACATCTCTCCCTGTAGTCTATAACTAAATCTGTCCCATAGAATAACATAGGAACTGGAGAGTTTCTCACACTAGAGAAGTTATCTCCTGTTTATCACACCTTAGTATATCTCCCCTGTAGTCTATAACTAAATATCTCCCATAGAATAACATAGGAACTGGAGAGTTTATCTCACTGGAGCAGTTATCTCCTCTTTATCACACCTTAGTACATCTCCCCCTGTAGTCTATAACTAAATATCGCCCATAGAATAACATAGGAACTGGGGAGTTTATCTGACTGGAGAAGTCATCTCCTCTTTATCACACCTTAGTACATCTCCCCCTGTAGTCTATAACTAAATATCTCCCATAGAATAACATAGGAAATGGAGAGTTTATCTCACTGGAGCAGTGATCTCCTCTTTATCACACCTTAGTACATATCTCCCTGTAGACTATAACTAAATCTCTCCCATAGAATAACATAGGAACTGGGGAGTTTATCTCACTGGAGAAGTGATCTCCTCTTTATCACACCTTAGTACATATCTCCCTGTAGACTATAACTAAATCTCTCCCATAGAATAACATAGGAACTGGGGAGTTTATCTGACTGGAGAAGTCATCTCCTCTTTATCACACCTTAGTACATATCTCCCTGTAGATTATAACTAAATCTCTCCCATAGAATAACATAGGAAATGGAGGGTTTATCTCACTGGAGAAGTTATCTCCTCTTTATCACACTTTAGTACATCTCTCCCTGTAGTCTATAACTAAGTCTATCCCATAGAATAACATAGGAACTGGAGAGTTTATCACACTGGAGCAGTGATCTCCTCTTTATCACACCTTAGTACATCTCTCCCTGTAGTCTATAACTAAATCTCTCCTCATAGAACACATGGGAACCGGAGAGGTTATGTCACTGGCAGGGGCGCACTGACCATCAGACATTCTGTCACAGACCGAGGGCCCACGACCGAGACAGGACAGCCGCCGCCACCAGGAATAAAAATGTAATGTCTCCCGTTTATTTGCCTGCCTGCCGTGTAGGGTCCCGCCGTGCCTATTAAAAGTGCCGCAGTGCGCACCACTCCGTGACTGAGGCACTGAGAGGCCTCATATAGCCATGCATGCCACATTGCCATGCTGTCTGATTATGCCCTTGCCCACCATGCTACAATACATAGCCAGTGCTGTGCTACCCAGTCCCACACAAGAAGATGCATCCGATCGTACACCGCTTGCTGCCAGACTCACTTACTGTCAGGCTGGCAGGAAGCGCTTCAAACTGTGCCTCTTCCACTGTTCTGCGCATGTCTATGCGGCCATTTGGTCTGTGCAGCATGCGTCTGATGTCATCACGGCCGGAACAGGCTCGTGATGATGGGGGGGGGGCAGAGTGGGAGTCTGGGGGGGTACTGGATGTCCTGGAGGGTACTGGATGTCATGGGGGGCTACTGAATGTCATGGAGGGGGTTACTGGATGGCCTAGGTGGATAATGTATGGCCTAAGTGGGCAATGGATGACCTGGGGGGTACTGGATGTCCTGCGGGGGTTACTGGATGTCATGGGGGGGGCTACTGGATGGCCTAGGTGGGTAATGGATGTCCTGGGGGGGTTAATGAATGGCCTGGGGGGTAATGGATGGCCTGGTGGGGCAATGGATGTCCTGGGGGAGGGTAATGGATGTCATGGGGGTAATGGATGTCATGTGGGGGGTAATGGATGGCCTGGTGGGGGTTCTGGATTGCTTGAGGGGGTACTGGATGGTCTGGGGGAGGCAGGTGTGCAGGGCTGAGGATGTAGTTGGGGGCTGAGGATGTAGTGGGAAGTGGGGCCAATGATGTCATTGAGCAGGGGGCCCAGAACTCCTTTTGGACCAGGGGCCCTGGGTCCTGTCAGTCCGCCCCTGATCACTGGAGAAGTTACCTGCTCCTTATCACACCTTAGAGTATCTCCTTCCTTGAGTCATAGACTATAAAACTCCATAGTAAGTGATAGTAACAGCACTGCCTGGTGACCACAAAAGGAAACTGCACTTTACCATTAAAAAAGGAAGCTTTAACTCAAATAATTTTTTAATAAAAAAAATCATGTAATATATACAAATATTTTTCCCATAAACAATGTTTAGTGCTCCTAAATCAAATGGACATGTAGCAAATTTTTAGTTGTCACCTATGGCTCAGTTGGTTTGCTCCAGGGTTACTCCAGCTCTGCTTTGTGCAATAGCCTTATGGGGACCATTCATCAAGGTGGTAACTATGTGTCATACTTGCCTCATTGTATTCTGTCTGATTTCTTGTTTTGCTTTAACTGTAATAACCTCTTTTGTCCTCATTGTGTGACTATCCATTACCTAGACATACAAAGGAAAATTTATAAAATGTGGCCTTTTCTCCACATGAGGCAGATATTATTTATTTATGTATTGTGTTAAAGGAGCAGTAACCTTTTTTAAAGGGCTTTTACTGCTGAATTAACCCTTTTAGGACCAGAGGGGTATGCAATGACATGGTTAAGCATGTATACACCCTCAAAATTATTACAATTATAAAACTTACACGGTTCATTCTTTTTCCTTTCCATTACCCATCTGATAGCACTGGCCAATCAATAGCAGCAACTGTGCAGGTAAGGTTGACTTCTCTGTCTCCACGCAACCCAAACTTACCAGTTGAGTGGGCAAGATAGGGAAAAACCTGCCAACGTTATCCGTGACATTGATATTGTTACCAATGACTTGTGAAGCTTTTCTCAGTCTGGCCACTCAAACAGAAATTTTGGGATGCATGAGAAAATGGAGCAATGTTCTCCTATATAGTCATTGCTATTGATTGCCTAGCACTATTGTCTGGGCAAACAATAGCCAAGCGAGGTATCAGTCAATTCCTAATGCCCCCCCCCCATGAGATCTGAATTAAAAAAATATATATAAATGAATATGTTCCAGAGGGCTGACCATGAGGTGGACACCTCTCTGGCATTCACATATACATATTGTTTGCCTCACCAACCTTGTTCCATTGTCCAGTCCCCTACTGTCTGACATCCCAGCACAATGGCAGCCCACTGGTAGCCATAGACTAACACTTAAATTGTCTGGTTTGCCAGCCTTGTCTCACAGGTATCTAAATGTAAACTGTAAAGTGCCAAGTACACTGCATGGCGCTATATAAATAAACATATACAATACAATATACACTTTCTGACACCCAGCCTTGTTCCATGTCCACTGGTAGTCACAAAACTACACATACAGATACCACAGCCTTGTTGCAGTGTCGCACAGGTAGCCATCCAACTTGGTAGCTTTTCCAAGCCTTGTCCACTGATAGCCATAGAACCACACATACACTGTCTGATACTCCAGCCTTGTCCGCTGATAGCCACAGAACCACAAGAACACTGTCTGACACCCCAGTCTCGTCCACTGATAGCCACAGAACCACACAAACACTGTCTGACACCACAGTCTCGTCCACTGATAGCCACAGAACCATACATGCACTGTCTGCTTCCCATTCTCTATATCAACTCATCCAACTGGAGTATCATTTTTCTTGAGCTGGCAGTAGGTACTGAATACAGAAGGAAATTCCATGGTTTTAAAAGATTTAAGTATCTTTTAAGTAGTGGAAATGTAAAAAAAAGTATGTCACCTTATGAAAATATTTGTGCACTCCAGGCTAGGGGTAGAAAGACAAACAACAATCAATGGTTGTTATAATCAGGGGTGTAACTAGTCATCACAGGGCCCCTTTGCAAACATTTTTGGGCTCATTAACACAAAAATATTTTCACAGAGGCATAACTAGAATCTAGTGGACCCTGGGGCAGATGGGGCTGCTTTGGGTGCTGGGCCCCTGGCACTTGTGTACCCTCTGAATCCCCCTGCAGTTTCATTTGAAAAATTAATATAAAATGAGATTGTAGTTGGTGTAGTTTTGTGTTTCTCACAGCTCCTACAGTATGTCAGCTCATACGATTGGGGTTCCGTTTTTCTCTGAAGAGCAGCAGCTAATAAATACAGCAGAAAATGCCACAGTTTTCACATTTATATGAGATCAGACTGTGTGGTGTGTGTATATATAAGTGTATCACATTGCTCCACAGCAATAAAACATACATTAATGTTTATATAAACATCAGTATATGTGTCTATATATTACATTGTATAAATAAAATACTGTGGTGTTGTTCTAAATAATTTAGTTATAAAAGAGGTATCAACAGGTCATGAAATAACCTAAAAAATTCTCAGTAGTCACCTGCCACACCCCCAATGACCCTACCTAAAACAAAATTATCCTTCCTTGACCATTTGAAATGTTGGACGGTATGCTCAAAGTATTGCAATAATTTGGAGTATTTCCATTTTTTCCAATGGTCTAGTACTTATGGTCCTATGCGCTTACAGTATTACCAAGGGACTCACCAACACTTACAGAGAGAAAACACAATTATAGTAATAGAGATGTGACTGACTCATTTTATTGTTCATCCCCAGGTCTGCATTACTTCTGACAAGTGATTATGTCTGGTTGTTGCAGTAGAAATCGTCATTGTGCTTTGAATGTTAATTCCGCCTCTTTTTCTAGTCATGTTTGATTGTCACTATAAATAAACCGAGTTGAATCGAAAATTATGAGGAATTGCTTGGCAACTAAAAGCCAGAAGGGTCAAGAACTCACTGCTGTAAAATGTGTTGTTGCCAGCAGATATGTGGTCTAGTCGGACAATTGTTTTTGTTCCAATAAGTCTTTTTACAAAAAAATAAATAAATGTGTATTTACCCTTATGTTTGTACATTACAGGACAATGGCTGGTGAAGGATGATGGGATTTTTAGCTCAGCAGGAAGGGCCTCATATTGCCCTCTTCTGGCATAACATGGCATTGACTTGTTTTGATCTATGGTACTCTGCATCAGTGGATCTTAATCCTGTTGTTACACCCTCTCCCCTCACAGTCCAGGCTATAAGAATCCCCTTTCAAAATCACAAGTGGATCAGTCAGTGACCCAGAAACTCTGACAGATCCTCTTGTGCTAATGATAGAACTACTAGTGTTCAATTGAGGAGATCCTGAAAACCTGCATGGCGTGTGTGTGTGGGGGGGGCTTGAGGACAGGTTTGGGAATGTGGGTGACCACCTGACCTGAATTGCCTAGGGCCGTCCTGGATTTTAAATGCATGGCCCAAATCCCTGGTAGCTCCCTTCAGTGACAAAACAGGTCCCTATATAAAGACTCACAGAGCACAGAGTTCTAAACACTAGATAGAGAATTGCCTATTGGCAGCTGTCACAGAAAAGGGCTACAAGAAAATGGCCTCTACACAGAGTTTGAAACACTAGTGGATGGACAGATCCTGACTTCCTGACATCAATTAGGAACTGCAGCACCATTTTCTTGTAGTGTAAAGTCAGTTGACAGTTCTCCCTGTAGCATATGTTGCTCCTGAGAAATCTCAGATTGTGCAGTGATTATGGGCATCAGAAGACATTTTGCCAGGGGTGTGGACCATAATATTCCCCACAGGCCAGCCCACCCAGTCCCTATGTTTATCAATGTGGGCAAGTGCCCCCTCTTGTCTTCCCTCTGTGGACACCCATGGCAGTGATGTCTAGTGATGTCATGTGACCCCGCCTTCACAGCAAAGCTATAGAGCTGGATTTACATCTCAAGCACCCCTAGGCACCAAAGACGATATTAGCCCTGCCCATGGGCATCTCCCACCCACCAACGGTCCACTCATATGGACAGTATAGGGGTAAGTAAACTGATAAATAAGTTGACCACCATAAACCAGAGGGATTGGTGTTCCTCTGACCTCACCCACAACTGAGAATATGGAGTGGACAATATGTCTTGCCAGTCTAGGCAGTTGCCTAATAGGAAATCTGGTCCTGTTTATATAGCGTCAATAAATTCTGCATCATTATAACATTTGCTTCATTTTTTGTGCAAATGTGTGACATTTAACCCCTTAAGGATCTGATTTCATACACGGGCTAGCCCATATTTCTCTTGCTTTTAGTTTTGTAAAGTGTCACTTGAGGTTGAAAACGAAAAACACCTGCTGAGATTTACTTTAAAGCACAGTAATATTTTATTATGAAAGTATATCTATTCTGCTGTTTTTTTAATCAAAGTGAAACAAGGCTATTTACACTTCTTGAAGATGCTCCATCCAAATATAATTACAACTCGACTTAGTTTTTTTAACTCAAACTGCAATTTGTGATCTGGTTACTAGGTAAAGCTGCTGTAATTTCTGTCTGTGGAAAGCTACCTATAAGCTATCGAGAGAAAACAACATTTTCCCATAGACAGCAGCAGAGAATACAAATTTGTGACCGAGTCAACCAGTTTGAAGTGCAATAACTTGGGAAACAAGCGTCATCAATGAGTGGGAATATGCTTATTTTATTCAGTAGAGAAAGCCCTGTGATATTTATTGCCTGTATCAATGTATAATATACCCTTTCTACTCATTACAATTTTGGCCGCTGGGTTTAGGTTGCACTCTACTGCCTTGTTTTATGTGTTTGATTGCTTGTCACATCACAACCTGTTTATAAAAGGCAGAGCCAACGCCTTGTTCAAACTTTTTGGATTTCACCTTCTGCAAATGAGGGATTTACTGTTAGAGAAGCAGAGGTATGGAATTTACTACCAAGTGAGGCAGTGCTGGCAGATTCAGTGGAAGTGTTTAAAGGAGCAGTAAACTTTTTTTATGAAAAAATATATATTTTAGGGATTTTCCTATTGAGTAAGATAAGGGTACTCCCACTGCTGAGAGATTTATATTTCCAGAGTTATTACAGTTTAAACCCATGTTTTTTTACATTAGCAGTGCCCTCTAGTGGTCAAATTCTAATCAGTTTTCCTGTTAGATTCTAATGGAGTGGAAAGTCAGAAAAGTCAGAGACATACAGTTCTCCATAGAATGTGACAGAAACTGCCTGTCACTTCCTGTCAGTTAGAACTATCAGGAAGTAAACACAGTAAATTCACTTCCTGGTTATTTGAACTGCTATAATTTTTGAATAAAACATCTGACAGCAGTGGGAGTGACCTTGTTTTATTCAGCAGGAAACCTTTAATAAAATATGTGTTTTCATAAATAAAAGTTTACTGCTCCTTTAAGAAAGGAACGGACTCTTGTTAACACTGTCAGGATAGTCAAGGTTACAAGAATTTACATAGACAATCATAAAATGTCAATCCAACAATAAATTTGAATGCCTCATGGGGTTAAGAAGGATTTTTTTCTCCTACATGGGTGACAACTTCATGCTATATTTCCCTTTTCCATGCTCTTACATTTTCCTCCTGTTGCAGGGCTGTATGGTTAACAGTGTGCACATGACAGCATCAGATGAATATTACTTGAGGGTTGGCTATTCATCAGAGGTTGCATCCCAATTCCCAACCTCCAACACTGCTCCTGTGAAAGATATGTCAGCAGTCTTATAGGACCATATGAATACAGCATACCTCCCAAATGTTCCTCTTTAGGAGGGACAATCCCTCTTTGAGATCCAAATTCCTCTGTCCCTCTTTCCCACCCTGGTGTCCCTGTGTTTAGGAGATCAGACTGTGTGTTGTGCATATAATTGTATCACATTGCTCCACAGCAATAAAACTCACGTCACTGTTTGTATAAACTTCTGTAGATGTGTTTATACATTAGTCTGTGTTAATAAAATACTCTAGTCTTGCTCTAAATCATTTATCCAGTTACCAGGTGCCAGTAAGTCATGATATAACCTAAAAATTCTCGGTAATGCCCAGCCCAACAGCCACACTAAAGTTTCCCTCTCTGGCCATTTGATTTGTTGGGGGGTATGATACAGTATAGATGCAGTATGATAGACATAAGTGCGTTCATGTCAGCCAATAGCCCTGCAACTTATCTTTCAGTACGATGATATAACCGATTCTCAGTTCCGGTGTTGTTGCTTGCGCGAATGGAGTCTCAGAGACAGAAACATAAGTGGCTTTTAAAGGTTGTTTTATGCCTTCTAGGTGAATAGAAAATTTGAACTTGATGGATAAATGTCTTTTTCACCCTGAACAACAGTAAGGGGATGTACTAATATGATACCACTCTAAAACTAACACATGAATCAATTTAATAGTACTGCACCTTCCTATCACCTATTTCAATGGTTCTCAATCATTTTTTTGCTGAATACAGCCCTAAAGCAGAGTCTGTAATTTTTAGGACAAAACAACTCTATTTATTGGGAATTCTCAATGACATAATAAAGGTGGAAAACGAATAATTATACTATTTTTAGGTCTCAGAATCAGAAGGGCATTGCACTTAAATATTTTAACAAATATAATTTAAAAATTCAACATTTACATTTTCGTTAATGTTGTATGAAATAAGTAGCACCCTAAACTGGCAAACCAACCAATATCCTTATGGATTTGTAAGGAGGAACACGTCACCATTACATGCAATAATTCTGTTCTCATCTTTATGAATCCATCATATCATTGTTGTCTGTTTGATACAGTGGATTGATGCACCGCTGGGTGCGAAGTCCATGGCCTGTTTGTGGGATCCCCATCACACCCTTTCATGGGCGTCCGGAAGGGGGGGCAAGGGGGGCACTTGCCCCCCCTACAATTACCCTCCTCCATATAAATAAAGGGGCTAGATGGGCTGGCCTGGGGGTCATATTACGGCTTTGCCCCCCCCCTGGAAAAATGTCTCCGGACACCACTGCACCCTTTGCTAGCCATAAGATGGTTCCCATGCAAGCCTGGTTGAAAACTACTTTCTTGTTTACTGACCTTTGTATCCCAAAAGTTGTCCCTTGTCACATGCTCCAATGAGAGAGAGAGAGTACTGTGACAATGTATGGCTGTTTTGCAAGGCCCATTTCCTCTTTTTTTTTTGCTATGTACTAACAAAGATCAGAGGTATTGGAGTAACTGTCCTCCATTTTCCATGGGGGAGGAATTCAGGCCTTGCTGAACTGAACTTCTTGGTTATGTGTACGCTGGCATGGTTTAAAGAGATCATACGAGCTAATGCATACACAGAGAAGAAGTCACAGATGCTCAACTCGGCTCATGAGCTTGCAAGAGTATGCAAAAAGCTCACTGGGACTGTGTCCTTATGCCCAGGGTGCAATCTCTTTTAGATCACAAATGTCATACACAGAGAAAAAATATTCTGAAGCATATCATACAGGTCCTGCCAAAATGACAGTCCAGCCACGAAATGCCAGACAATTCTTCTCTGAACTAGGGAAACCGCTAACCCCAGCTGTAGGTTTCAGCCTTACTGGGCCTCATCGGTAAGGTTTAGCCATACCTCCCAAGAGTCCCTCTTTAGGAGGGACAGTCCCTCTTTTAGACCCAAATCCCTCTGTCCCTCTTTTCCACCCTGATGTCCCTCTTTTTAGGAAATCAGACTGTGTGGTGTGTTTATAAATGTATCACATTGCTCTACATCAATAAAACTCCCACTAATGTTTGTTTAAACTTCATTATTTGTGTTTATAAATTAGTCTGTGTAAATAAAATACTTTGGTCTTGTTATAAGTCATTTATTAGGCTACACAAGGAGGTGTCAACAGGTCATGAAATAGCCTAAAAATTATCGGTAATACCCCACCCACCAGCCACGCCCCCAGCAACACCCCCTAAACCACAAGTGTCCCTCTTTGTCAATTTGAAATGTTGGGAAGTATGGTTTAGCTGATCCCTCTAGGCACCTGTGAACAAGGGGTCATGTCTGGATTCTCCCATTACCCTTAGGGTGACCAACCCTATGAGCAATTTGCATATAGACAGAAGTCAGAGATGCTCAGCTCAACTCATGAGCTTGCAAGGATATGCAAAAAGCTCACTGGGACTGAGCTAATACGTATCCCATGGAGTAGCAGAAGCTAAATGAACTGCATCGGAGCATTTGTACATTCCTAGGTCTAGATTTACATCCCCCACACCCCTAAGCAAGGCACTCTAGGTGTTCTTACCTCCACCCATGGCCACACCCCCTACTGTTCACATGACCCCCAACCCCAATCCCATCTATTGTCTCCTGGCACAGAAAATACCCTTGGTTTATAACATGCAAGGACAAAAAAAGCTTTAACCCCTTAGTTGCTAGAGAGATGCGCTGGAGATCTCGCTAGCATCCAAGGTGATAAATAAATAATAGCTTGCATAGGAGTATATAAACTACAGCAGGGACATTGTGATTGCTCTGGCCACACCCACCATTCAGAATGTGGGTGTGGCTGGCATTACTAAGGCACCGCCCCCAAAATTTGGAATTCTAGACAGTTGCCTTCTCTGCCTTTTGGGAAATCTTGCACTGTACATTCCCCTATACATCTATGGACCTACAAGTAATTGTCTACCAGTTTGTTTAGACGCAGGTCATACAGCATACCTCCCAAGTGTCCCTCTTTAGGAGGGACAGACCCTCTCTTACACCCAAATCCCTCTGTCCCTCTTTCCCACCCTTATGTCCCTATTTTTAGGAAATCAGACTGTGTGGTGTGTATGTAAGTGTATCATACTGTTCTACAGCAATAAAACTCACTTTATTGTTTGTGTAAACATCAGTAGATGTGTTTATAAATTAGTCTGTGTAAATAATATACTTTAGTCTTGTTATAAGTCATTTATTAGGTTACACAAGAAAGTGTCAGTAGGTCATGAAATAGCCTAAAAATTCTCTTTAATGCCCAGCCCACCAGCCACACCCCTAGCCAGACACCCTAAAACACAAGTGTCCCTCTTTGGCAGTTTGAAATGTTGGAAGGTATGCATACAGTCTATGCATGAATTTACAATTATTGCTCTGTTGAAAAGAACTTTGCTTAATGTAATATTTAAGATACTTTTCCTATGCCCTCACAATATAATCATATATCAGCTTTCTAGCATAAAAAAGAACACAAAAATGAACAAATGTTACATATTATAGCGTATATAAAATCCCCTGTTCATGCAGTCTGGCCTTTGGATGTGTTATGTTGGTGCATGATGGAAACTCGGCGCAGGCAGATTACATTACCCTGGTATCTGCACATGTCCCTGTTAATTTGATCCGCTGAGTGTCACCCAGTATCACATATACCGTCTCCTGCGCTGACTCCTCATTAACGTGTTCGGATTAGAGAGGCCTTCAGGAGTCTAAGAGGCTGATTTAATAAAAACTAACGGAATTCACAAGCCAACCAACTGCCAATACAAATTACCCAGATTCACACTCATTTAACTCTTTGAGTGCCAGTGGGGTACAATGCATTGCTCACCACTCTGGCACTCAAAAGGTTAACCGCGACCTTTTAACTCCTTGACAACCAGAGAAGTTTGCAATGCATTGCCCAATCCCCTGGGCCTCATGGGATTAACCCTTTGAGCGCATGCAATGCATTGCGCACCCCTCTGGCACTCAAAGCGTTAATTATAGAGAGTGTTCTCCAAATAATTCCTTTGCAATATGTTGGAGATCTCTCTCTCATGAAACAGCTTAACCCTTTGAGTGCCAGAGAGGCAAGGAAGGCATTGCAAAGCTATGTGTTGCGAGCCACTCTGGCAAGCAAAGGGTTAAAAGTCCCATTTAAATAAACGAGGATTTTTATTTGTTTCTCCCCATGAAATCGGTGCCCACGTTGAAAGAACACGCTAACTGTGGCTTTTAATAGTTGTTTTCATGCTTTTATAGGGGAAGGATAATAACATTTTATTAACCCTTTGAAACCAGGAAGACTTGCAGTCTTACGACATCTACATGTTCCGTGCACTCAAAAACAATGAATGAGTTAACCCTTTGAGTGCCATAGAGGTACGCAAAGCATTGCAAAGCAATGCGTTGCGTACCCCTCTGACACTCAAAGGGTTAAATAGGACATTCAAAAGTTATTACAGCTCCTGTCCTGACCACAAATTGCATTTGTCTTTTCCTGTCTCTATAAAGTGTCTGCAATTCTCCACAGGAATCAAAAACAACATCTCCCCCTAGTTCTGACCTTTCATAAAATACATTTTAATTCATCTGAACAGAGACTAGAGAGTCATAGCCAAAAGGAATTTGCTCTTATGAGGAATTATAGCAGAGTCCGTGACTCATTTTACAGACTGCTAGTAGGGGGCGCTGATATCACTGAAAGTTGAAATAAGTGATGTATTGAAAGAAATAAAGGGAATTAGAGAAAGATTAAACCAGCAGGTAAAGTACATTAGTGTATAATTGTATTATTCTACTATTCCTTTAACTCTCTACCACTGGCAATAATGAGTTCAATGCATATTTTCTGTATGTTAAAAGGGAAGTAATGCCTCCGAGTAATAACCCTCTTCCTACCTCGCTATAGCCAGAAAATCCTAATGGCCCCTCTGAATTTCTACCGTGTGCATTGGCTCAAGAGATAATGTTGTTGGTCAGTCCTGAATGTCATGTCAATAAAGGAGGACATGACAGTTGCTAGCAGGGCCACAGTACACAAAATCCCTCACTGCACATGAACGCTTAACCCTTTAAATAACCAGAAGGGTGTACAACGTGTTGCTTAGTAAAGCACTGCACACCCCATTCATCCTTAACCCTTTAAATAACCAGAAGGGTGTACAACGTGTTGCTTGGGAAAGCACTGCACACCCCACTCATCCTTAACCCTTTAAATAACCAGAAGGGTATACAACATTTTGCTTGGTAAAGCACTGCACACCCCACTCATCCTTAACCCTTTAAAGACCAGAGGGGTGTGCAACCCATTGCTTAGCCTTAAAGGGTTAAGTAGGCTCAGGGTTAAGTAGTCTATCTATTGAACACAGGCACAAGTCTAAAACTCTTAGAGGTCATTAGGATTTTGTGGCCGTACTATGGTAAGATTGGATTATTATAAGGAGGTGTGACTTCACTTTTAATCGTTTGAGTGCCAGAGGGGTACGCAACGCATGCATTGCATAACCCTCTGTCACTCATAGGGTTAATAAAGCAATGTAACTGAATTACCCATAGCACAGTCTGGCTCTACTCAGGCAAGGACCAACTGATATTACTAACAATGCTGGACACACAGTCCAACCGCTGGACCCTCTTAGTAAACACACCACGTTCTCTCCCGGAGCCATTAATGCACTGAGACCTGAGTGGTGTCCACTATACACAGTAATATTTCATCAGCCTCAGGGAAACAGGAGTAAAACACTGAGCTCTAAACTGGCTCAAAGACATACAGTGACTGTCAGACCTTTACCAGCAACTGCTGTTTGGAAATCAGTGTAGGGGCAGGCTGACCTCTGTGGTGTGCACTGCTATTATTACTAATGTATTCATAAATAATAGGAAGGATTATATACTTACAGGAACTGTAGCAATTGCTGGGCTGCATTTCTCAATAGACAGAGCAGGCAAATGAACAGAGCTCCACTTTATCACACCTTAGTACATCTCCCCTGTAGTCTATAACTAAATATCCCATAGAATAACATAGGAACTGGAGAGTTTATCTCACTGGAGAAGTCATCTCCTCTTTATCACACCTTAGTACATCTCCCCTGTAGTCTATAACTAAAGCTCTCCCATAGAATAACATAGGAACTGGAGAGTTTATCTCACTGGAGAAGTTATCTCCTCTTTATCACACCTTAGTACATCTCTCCCTGTAGTCTATAACTAAATCTCTCCCATAGAATAACATAGGAACTGGAGGGTTTATCTCACTGGAGAAGTTATCTCCTCTTTATCACACCTTAGTACATCTCTCCCTGTACTCCATAACTAAATATCTCCCATAGAATAACATAGGAACTGGAGAGTTTATCTCACTGGAGAAGTTATCTCCTCTTTATCACACCTTAGTACATCTCTCCCTGTAGTCTATAACTAAATCTCTCCCATAGAATAACATAGGAACTGGAGGGTTTATCTCACTGGAGAAGTGATCTTCTCTTTATCACACCTTAGTACATATCCCCCTGTAGTCTATAACTAAATCTCTCCCATAGAATAACATAGGAACTGGAGAGTTTATCTCACTGGAGCAGTTATCTCCTCTTTATCACACCTTAGTAAATCTCCCCTGTAGTCTATAACTAAATCTCTCCCATAGAATAACATAGGAACTGGAGAGTTTATCTCACTGGAGCAGTTATCTCCTCTTTATCACACCTTAGTACATCTCCCCCCTGTAGTCTATAACTAAATATCCCATAGAATAACATAGGAACTGGAGAGTTTATCTCACTGGAGAAGTCATCTCCTCTTTATCACACCTTAGTACATCTCCCCCCTGTAGTCTATAACTAAATATCCCATAGAATAACATAGGAACTGGAGAGTTTATCTCACTGGAGAAGTTATCTCCTCTTTATCACACCTTAGTACATCTCCCCTATAGTCTATAACTAAATCTCTCCCATAGAATAACATAGGAACTGGAGAGTTTATCTCACTGGAGAAGTTATCTCCTCTTTATCACACCTTAGAACATCTCCCCCCTGTAGTCTATAACTAAATCTCTCCCATAGAATAACATAGGAACTGGAGAGTTTATCTCACTGGAGAAGTGATCTCCTCTTTATCACACCTTAGTACATCTCTCCCTGTAGTCTATAACTAAATCTCTCCCATAAAATAACTGGATAGTTTATCACACTGGAGAATTGATCTCCTCTTTATCACTGCTTTTTCACACCTTAGTGTACCTGTCCCCAGCTGGAGATGTTTCCCATCACACACGCACACGTTTGTATCTGGGTTAGAGGCTGGTCTAAGGGCCTATCAGAAGGTCTGGGATGTTGAGAGGTGAATCCTCGAGTCTTGAACATTTTTGTAAACTGTGAGCAAAAAAACCTTCTATTGTTTTAACCCCTTGGATGCTAGAGAGGTTTTCAATGCGTTGCAAATCCATGCTTTGGATACTTTTCTAGCATCCAAGGAGTAATTACATTTTCTCTTTAACAAATAGGCTTGTTTCAGGGCTGAATGAAAATATGAATAACTTGGCTCAATCAATAAAATGAAGCGTGGACTATGTAACATAAAGGAACACTTTTTGAACAGAAAGTGAGGAGTACACTGGAAAAATGCTTCTGTAAGTCCGCTGCTGCTGACAAAATAATACATCCAATATCACATAACTTGAGCTCTGTCTAGCTACGGCAAATTGTGTGTGAATAGATAGATAAAGTAATATTCAGAGATGATACCTCCCAAGCATCCCCTTTTAGGAGATTTTAGGGGTCTGTACCTCCCATGTGTCCCTCTTTAGGAGATATTAGGGGTACATACCTCCCAAGTGTCCCTCTTTAGGAGATATTAGGAGTCTGTACCCCCAAGTGTCCCTCTTTAGGAGATATTAGGGGTACATACCTCCCAAGTGTCCCTCTTTAGGAGATATTAGGGGTCCATACCTCCCAAGTGTCCCTCTTTAGGAGATATTAGGGGTCTATACCTCCAAGTGTACCTCTTTAGGAGATATTAGGGGTCCATACCTCCCAAGTGTCCCTCTTTAGGAGATATTAGGGGTCTGTACCTCCCAAGTGTCCCTCTTTAGGAGATATTAGGGGTACATACCTCCCAAGTGTCCCTCTTTAGGAGATATTAGGGGTCTGTACCTGCCAAGTGTCCCTCTTTAGGAGATATTAGGGGTACATACCTCCCAAGTGTCCCTCTTTAGGAGATATTAGGGGTCTGTACCTCCCAAGTGTCCCTCTTTAGGAGATATTAGGGGTACATACCTCCCAAGTGTCCCTCTTTAGGAGATATTAGGGGTCTGTACCTGCCAAGTGTCCCTCTTTAGGAGATATTAGGGGTACATACCTCCCAAGTGTCCATCTTTAGGGGATATTAGGGGTCCATACCTCCAAGTGTCCCTCTTTAGGAGATATTAGGGGTCCATACCTCCAAGTGTCCCTCTTTAGGAGATATTAGGGGTGACCATACCTCCCAGGTGTCCATCTTTCGGTAATATTATGTGTCCATACTTCCCAACTATCTCTGTTTAGTAGCAATATTGGAATGGCATTGCCTGTGTGGCCAATAAAACAATTACTGTTTTAATGACTGCCCTGTTGAAGTTATAGTGCTTATCCCTTTCAGCTCCAAAAATGTGTGCAAAGCATTGCGTTACACAACTTTCAATCAGTGGGCGTGAGTGTGTGATCATGTAAGTGTACAAGCAAGTGTGAGTGTGTGCATGAGCATGAGTGAGAGAGCGTGAGTGTATGAGAGCATGATTGAGCAAGAGCTTGTGATCAAGAGAGTCCGTGAGCGTGAGCACGTGTGTTCTGTGTATTACGTAAGACATACCGTTTGGTGTATTGCGTTTTGCATATATAGCGATTTGCATATTGAGTATAGCATTTAGCATTTTGAGCATAGAATTTTGCATATAGTGTTTTGCGTACTTTCAAATGTTGTAGTAAAATTTCAATGTGATTCCACTGAAATCCATAGTACAAATCTGTAGCTGTGTTTTTGCACTGTTGGATGTTTTGTGTATAACATTGTGCGTATATTATTTGGCGTATAGAATTTTGCATATAATGTTTGGTGTATTGCGTTTGGTGTACAGTGTTTTGAATTTGGCATATAGCATTTGGCATATAGTGTGTTGGGTTCTGCGAATTTAGTACAGCTTTTTGTGTACTGCGTGTAGCGTTTAGCATACAACATACAGTGTTAGTGTATATTGTTTTGCATATAGCATTTTGCGGTTACAGTTGTGCGTATCAGGATCAGTATGATGTGCATCAGGATATTTGTACTCTATGAATGGCACTTGTGTAAATGTACCCGTACATAATGTGACCAAACATCCCCTTTAATGAAGGACACTTAGGAAAAATTTTTTTAAAAAATTGTATAAATATATATTTTATATATGTTTTATTACACTAATCATTACTGTTCAAAGCTATTTAATCCTGTCACGACTATCTGGACGTTAAGGACTGGTGATGGTCCTGGCATATCGCGCTTTGATCCCAGAATTCAGCGGTAGAGCTCCCCACCACCAGTAGTGATAGTAATAAGTCGCCCTTCAATAATTAAACATATGGTGACTACCATCATAATACATTTATTACCTCTCAGAAGTGCCACATTCTAACGAAATCCTTAATCTTCAGAGACTGACAGTCAGGTTAGTGACGTCTGCACACCTGCACGGTCAGTCCCTTCCGGTTACCTTGTGGCGCACTGCAATGTGTCTCAGTGGAGACTGGGAGTGACAGAGCAAACGCACAGACAAGATATCTGCGCTGATGCCTGGCTTCCAGTCTCCTAAGATTAAAGGGATAGGAATACTTAAAGGGGAACTACCACCCTGCAAACTACTGTCAGGCTCTGAATAAGTCGAAAATCTTTTAAACCAGGTAATATTTCTGGCGACTAGCTCTACTAAGCAGCTAGTCGCCAGATGAAGACTTGATTAAGATACAGTTTTTGCGAGGTGGTAGTTCCCCTTTAAGTATTACTAATCCCTATAGTAAAGTCCTTTTAAAAATACATGTATTGCCCCCAGTTTCATCTCTCAAACCTTTATGGTTTGAGAGATAATCGCTCCTAAAGTTGCCGCCTCCCTCCCCCTTCCCCGAAGTCAGCGTTGTAGCTGACTGAAGGGAAATCCGGTCTTAGATCATCAGGCGGCTCTGAAGGGTGACTTATTACTACCTGAAAGTTCCGCTTTAAGCCATATTTTTCATTTATAACATTTATATGATAGGGAGAGGAGATTTATATGCTAAGGTCTCTTTTCATGGGAGACTTTTGCTGAGTAACATCTTAATAGCAACTGAAAATGTTGCTCTTTTAATCCTGCAGTATAGACAGGTTTTCTAGCATCTCATTCTCTCAATATAAACAAAAGTGACAAAATTACAGGGAAAATGTAGCTACTTTCAAATGTTGTAGTACAATGTCAATGTGATTCCACTGAAATCCGTACTACAAGTCTGTAGCTGTGTTTTTGCACTGTTGGATGACAGTTGTAACAGATTGCATCTCAGAGGTCCCCAGGTCCGGATTTACGTCCCAGATGTCCCTCGACAAGGCAGTCTAGGCTCACTTAGCTCCGCCAATGGCCACACACCCCTCCTCACTGACCACACCCCCAGACCCATTTACTGTTTCTTGGCACAGAAAATACCCTTGTCCTATAACAAGCAAGAATGATAAAATCTTTAACCCCTTAGTGGCTAAAGTGATTGCCACGCATGGTGAAGCAATTCGTTGGAGATTGTGCTAGCATCCCAAGTGGTACCCTTCTGGCACTCAAAGGGTTAACGTGAGATACCTGTGATACGGACTCTTCAATGAGATAAATAAACTCACCAACTCCTATATTGTTCTATTTCTAACTTTCTAGCCAGAGAGAGCTTAGCGAATAGGCTCCATAGAATAGCGTATGAGGCAGATGTACTAAAGAAAATGGAGCAATTGTGGTGCAAAGGAATTTCACTGTAGGGAACAGAACATTCTCAGATTCCCCATAGATTTAAACTGATCTTTTTAACATCTTGTACGCCAGAAAGGTATTCAGGCAATGCAGTGAAGACCCATCCAGCATTTAAAGGGTTAATGTTCAATTTAAATCAATCCGATATGTTAAATGTCTTCTGTAGTGTTTTGTTGGTTTCCGAGATCCTCTTAGTACATCAGTTACAGAGACTGGAGAATATATATATTTAAATATTTGCTTTAAAGGGATAGTAATGTTTCATAATAAAAGCAGCTCTAATTAATCATCATAGTATTTGGACTTTGGAGAGTGTTATTTCAATTCTGTCAGAGTTGTAGTTCAAGAGTAATTCAATGACAAAGTATCCCCCTCCTGCCCCTTTTACTGATGTAACACTGCTCAGCCAGATCAGAAGGGAGGTGCCCAGGTAGATTGCAGAGGGACAATCTTCAATTAAGATAAGGGAAAAAAACCTGAAAAAATTGTCAAGGGGGGCAGGGATTTCATTGTTTTCACTATAAGAAGATTGTCCCCTGCTGTTATCTGTCTGGTCTATGGACTGCATTCCACATCTGAGAAGAGGGCGGGAGGGGAAACTTTGCTTGTGAATATCTCTCAAACCATAAAGGTTTGAGAGATAAGACTTATATCGTTCTTCATGTTTTTTTAATGCCTACAAAATAAAATAAAGTTAAAACAAAGTATTACTATCCATTTAAAAGGATTTACTTTGAATTGAATATCCTTTGCATGTCATTATACACTCTGATGTAAGAGTATGCACTTCTTCTGTGATGCCACTTAAAGGGTTAGTAATGTTGCTATTGAAGTGTTGCTCCAAGTCTTCTTTATGGTTTTTATAACATGTTGCGCTATATGTCTTTACTTAAATATTTGTAGTGTTATTATAGCAGGAAGAAAAGAGGGGAAGGGAAGAAAACCACAGGCGCCCCTGTGTGGGATCAAACAATAATCAACTGGACTCCACCAACAGCCATAGGTGTGTACTCACAAGGCTACTGGCTGGATAATGGCGTACGCCAATCCCAGCAAACTGGCAGCTGAGGATAATAACTGCCCTCAGAAACAGTCTCACAGATGGGATTCCACAGGATCTTGGGCTGCTGTCATATAACACACTCCCCCAGAAATGGCTAAAAAAAAAGCGCCCTATAATGTAATAAAATCACCAAAAATATAATCAATATAAATAATAAATGCACTCACATCTGGTAGTGGTCAGAGAGCTGGTATCAGCTGATCTGACATCAATGCCTGTGGCGAGATTCCTTCCGTCTCCACTTGGAGGACAGACAGTCAGCTGGACTCCAACAAACGGTCAGACGGCTGCTTCCAAAATGTATAAAATTTAATATACAGAACAAATTGGATAAAAACAATTAAAAGTGGGGGCTTAAATGCTAATGCGTTTCGCAGCGTAGCTGTTATATCAAAGCTCAACACAAGCCAACAGAAAAACAAAAAGAAAAGAATATTTGTAGTTTAACCCATTGAGTGCCAAAGGGGTACACGACATATTGCTTTGCGATGCGTTGCATACCTCTCTGGCACTCAAAGGGTTAACACTATTCAAGCCGAAAGGATCCCCCTCCTGCCTCTTCTGGCCGTCTCCCCTTAGATCTGTAATCCGGTCGTGGGACTGGACTGATGCAGCAAGGGACAATATTCACACAGTAAGTATAAGGCAGTGATTCTCAACCAGGGTGCCGTGGCACTTTGGTATGCCATGGGCATCAACTTAGAGTGCCCTGTGTTTTCTATAAAGACTAACAAAAATGGATTTTTAAATAAGGAATTATAGAAATTGTTATGCACACTATGTTTAGTTACGGTATTTTGATTATAAGACCTAATAATCTATATATATATAAAAGAAGACTTTGTGCCTGCCAAAACACACCCAGGGGAGGCAGAAAGGAGAAGTTACTGCTCCCATTGGGTAATTCAATGGGGGCGTGATTATCACACCAGTTGCAGTGGCCGAAGGCCACTGCTATTGGTGTGAAAATCATGCAGGGAGTTGGCCTGCCCCCACTATGCAGCCCGCCCACCACTATCAAAGTCAGAAAAAAACAAAATGGATGCCACTTGCTCCTACACCACAGACAAACACACATGCCCCACTCACACAGCACCAAACACACACACATGCCCCACTCACACAGCACCAAACACACACACAGCACCACACCCACACACACATATGCCCCACTCACACCACATTGCTAGTACTGTATGTTTATGTATTGTACCCTTCATTATGCCCTTGATAAAGTACATTAAATATGTTAGGGGTGCCCCAAATGTTCAAGATTACGTGTTAGGGGTGCCCCGAGCAAAAAAAGATTGAGAACCACTGGTATAATGAAAACTCTGCTCCCCTTGATGAAGGAGGACTGGATTTTCCTTTTACTTACTGAAGATTGTCCTGCTCTGCTCTCCATCTGGAGAATGGGGGGGAGGGAATCCTTTCAGCCTGAATAGCGTTTAAACTACAAGTATGTAAGTAAAGAAATATAGAGCTACGTGTTATAAAAACCATAAAGAAGACTCGGAGCTGCACTTTAATAGCAACATTACTATCCCTTTAACATTATGGGAATGATAACAGTGAGATATACTCTGCAGTTCCTATGTTATTCTATGGAGCCTGTGTAGGAAGATCTCTCAAGATGGAGATATTTCAGTGCCTTGACTCCATACAATAAAATAAGAACTGGATAGTTAATCTCACAAATTATGTTATCTCCTCTTTATCAACTCTTTATCACACCTTAGTGCATAACCCACTCCTGGATATTCTAGGGGTAAGGCTTGGTACCGTCTTCAGGCATAATACGATCCTTATATGACTGAAAAAGAGACCTAGTTGTCTTGAAAGCTTGCAGCTTAGAGCCGCTCAGTTAGCCAATTTAGGTATCATTTTTACTCTTGATATTCTAGAGCTCTGATGACCCCATACCTGGAAGACCCGAGCATAAGGACTGTGTAAATAAAAAATCCACTAGATGGCAGTGTAGACCCCCTAATATTTTATGACATTAGTTCCATTTGGGATCTCACAGCCAATGAAGTGCAGGGCCTGCAAGGTTTGTATTGCTAAGCAACCCTTAACTGTGAAGCTAAAAAGAGGAATGGTTCATCATGGCTGAAGGTTTATATGTGTAAAGAAAGAGAGGATCCCTATGGACCACTCATCAATATAAACACTATATTGCAACCAAAGAGCTTCCAAAATAGAGGATTTTTTCCCCTTGAAGGATCATAGGCAAAAATGTCAAACGTGGAGTAATTCTGGAGCAAACCAATCGCAACACAGGGGGATATGTAAAAATCCCAATTGACTAAAATGAGGCTTTTAATCCCTTGAATGATAAAGGGATCTTTAATGTATTGTCAGGCAATGTGTTGCAGACCTATCAAGAATTCAAGCAGTTAAGGGGTTAGTAATGTTTCACAAAAACTCCAATGTTTCACAAAAAGCTCCAATTAATCTTCATAGTATTTGGGCCATGGAGAGTGTTATATCAATACTGTCAGAGTTGTAGTACAAGAGTAATTGAATGATAAAGTATCCCCCTCCCTCCCCTTTTACCTAGTGTAAGCCCCTCCCCTCAGATGTGGAATCTGGATTCTTGATCGGACGGCTCACAGCAAGGGACAATCTTTTTACTGTGAACATAAGGAAAACCCTGCCCCCTTGATAGGTTTTTCCTTATGATCACTGAAGACTGTCCCTCTCTGCGATCCATCCGGACAGTCTTGCTGCTCTGAGGTGAGCAGTGTTACATCAGTAAAAGGGGCGGGAGGGGGATACTTTATCATTCAATTACTCTTGTACTACAACTCTGACAGTATTGAAATAACACTCTCCATGACCCAAATACTATGAAGATTAATCAGAGCTGCTTTTATTGTGAAACATTACTATCCCTTTAAGACTTTTATTAACAAACGATGACAAAGTTAAAGCCATTTTGATGCTTCTTTTCTATTAACTTAAATTTTATAAATCTCATCCTTTCTTCTTTGGAGCCCCCTGAAAGGGCCCATGGAATGGTAATTGGCCTGTAATAAAGTGGGTAGGGCTTAATCTGTTGGGTGGGTCTTAATCTGGATTGAAAGGAGAAAAGGTGGGGTGTAATATTATAATGGACGGGAAGTGGGCGGAACAGGGTGGGAAGTAGGCAGAATAGATTAGCAGTGGGAGGAGTTACCCCGGAAACTCACCAAAACCAGAGAATCGGATCCAGAGCGTTTCCAGGTATGTTCTCCAGGGACTTGGGAGAAGAAAGTTCCCAGATGTGGGAATGAGGATGCCACTGGCAGTATTTGCAAGAGGTAGGACAAGAAAACTGGCACTATACCTGTAAACTAAAGGCATTCTTTTTAATGGGGTAGTAATGTTATCAATAAAGTAGATTGCCAAGTCTACTTTATAGTAAATGTAATATATTGCGCTATGTTTATCTACTTACTTTTGTTCAGTTCAAAAGATATTAAGTGTAGAAAGATCCCCCTCCCGCCCCTTCTGGCTGCGTCACGCTGAATCTGCAGTCTGGTCTGGATGGAGAGCAGCGAGGGACAGACTTCAGTAAGCAAAGGGAAATCCTGCGCTCCTTCATCAAGGGGGCAGGGTTTTCCTTATACTCATAGCTGGGAACTCTCCGGTTTTGCCCACATTACCGGGTCTCCGGGGCAGAGGCTGATTCTCCGGGTGTGTGGGCAGCTTCTTCTGAAACTCTGCCCACATCTGCTCCTTCCCCATCTGTTTCTCCAAATTATCCTCTGATTTTGCAGGTCTGTTAAGCCCCGCCCCCACTCCCAATTGAGCTCTGCCCCCTTTTGATGCAAATCGCGTCATCTATATCCCACAGCGGCACCAAAGGATTCCCCCTCCGGGGAGAACAAGATAAAAAGTTCTCAGGTATGTACATACTGAATGAAGTTTGTCCCTCGTTGCATCCGTCCGTTCCCGAGACCAGATTTCAGATTCAGTGGGAGGTGGCCAGAAGGGGTGGGAGGGGGATCTTTCTACATTTAATAACTTTTCAAATACACATAAGTAAGCTGCTAAACATAGCACAATGTGTTACATCCTATATAATAATTCGCAGTCATGCGCAGTAGAGACTGCCCGCGCCACGGCTGATACAGCTCTGTATCAGTCGTGGCGCGGGCAGTCTCTACTGCGCGTGACTGCCCCGCAACCGGGTGGCAGTGGCACTGTGGCCCGTGTAACGGGCTGTTCAACTCCTTTACTATAAAGGAGACACTGCAATCTATTTTATTACAAACACTAGCATTGAAGGCCCGTGTGCATGGGCCAGAGAGGCCTCGGCTGCTGTCACAGGGCCGGGGACAGGCAGTGGGCCGTTCGAGGTGCCCTGCTCTGGATCAGCCGTGCCTTGGACTGGGGGCTGGCATGTTCAGGCAGTCTCTACTGCGCATGACTGCTTCGTTTGGGCAGTCTCTACTGCGCATGTGCGTGTTATGCTTGTCATCCTAGCAAATTATATTATAGGATTACTGTCCCTTTAACATCCTGCTAGTCCAAGATGTGGAAGTAGTGGTGATTGACCAGTAATAAACCACAGAGCTTTCACATATTTCTTTTTTCATATTTGCTGCCCTTTATACATTTTAGGGTATGATTTTCATTTAACCCGTTGAGTAATAAAATGATAGTCATATTGCTCTGGAATTATGGAAAAAAATGTTTTATCTGGCTTGCCCCCGAGAACCCCAATATGGAGTGGGATTTGGAGATATGAAAGCACTATTTATTAATATAGATATTCTGCTTGGCAATTCATCTTGCGGGATATAGATTTAAACAAACATCCCACTGCTTCTCAGAAAAATCTATCTTACATATTTTTTCCAAGTATATTAATATCTATATCACCTAGAGTGTGTATTCTGTTTTATTAAGGTTATAGCAGCAATGCACAGAGCAGCCAGCTAACTCTATTTTAGACAGACACATTTTATTATATAAATATATGGGGAGGATCAACTGTAAAATAAGCTTGTGAACTGAGATCATGTGCCTTATCACTTCAATATATGGTCGTATTTGTGTAAATTTGTGTGGATATAAATATATATGTGTGTGTGTTTGTATATATATATATATATATATATATATATATATTTATACAGTCATGTGAAAAAGACAGTGCACCCTCTTTGAATTCTATGGTTTTACATATCAGGACATAATAACAATCAGCAATTAAAATTAGGTAATTACAACCTCAGAAGAACAACAACACATGACATATTACACTGTGTCATGATTTAACAAAAATAAAGCTAAAATGGAGAAACCATGTGTGAAATACTAATAACACCCTTACTGCTTCCATAGGAATTAAGATGCTAAGAAGCAGACAGGTGCTACTAATCAAATGCCCTTTATTAATTGATGGCTGAGCTAGCCAATGAGGACCAAATAGAAAATACATTTCATTGGCTGGCTGGACTGGTAAGTGCGAGACAGCTGGGATGGAGCAGGTATGCTGGTGCTGCAAGTGAGACCCGCGGCTGAGGCTTCGTCCGACGTTGACCATCTTTCTGAGGCTGACACAGAGTAAGGGTTCCCACTGGGATCTCTTACTATGTCAGGCTCAGAAAGATGGTCCCCTCTGGTGGGAGCCTCAGCTGCGGGACTAGGGTGACCACATGTCCCGGAATGGCAGAATGGAAATGTGGTCACCCTATTGGTTAAACGTCTAATTTTCATCAGTTCATTGCTTTTTATCTCCACTTTATTCTTCTACCAGTGCAGACAGAGTCAGAACTAACACATTAATAACCGTGATACTGAGCAGAGAAAGCAGTCTGTGATCACAAGGCACAGGGAGCCGCCAGACATAACCAATCCTGGGAACTCTCAGGATCTGACTCCGGCTCTTATACTTTATTACCAGGTCTCCAGGAACAGGGGCTTTTTCTCAGAGTTCATTGAGTTCCCTTGTAATACCGCCCACTTCAGTGACGTTTCCTTTTCTATCTCCTCCCCTTTCTTCCTACTCGCCACCCATTTTAATGTGAAATCCCACCTCCCCTCCTCCCAATCCTTCCCACCCAGACAAGTCCTGCCTACTTTATGATGCAAATCATGTAATATGGACACTCCCACCCCCAGTCCTTAGTGGAACTCCAGAGGCTTGGGATAAGAATGTTACCACTTATAGACATAAGACTGTTATTTTCCCTTACATGTCTGCCTGCGGTTACTGATGGGGCAGGGAGAGTAACGGTATATATATATACCTCCACATTGCCCCTTCCACAATGCCCCTCAGTCACCACATTGCCCCTTCCACAATGCCCCTCAATCTCCACATTGCCCCTTCCACAATGCCCTTCAATCGCCACATTGCCCTTTCCACAATGCCCCGATCTCCACATTGCCCCTTCCACAATGCCCTTCAATCTCCACATTGCCCCTTCCACAATGCCCTTCAATCTCCACATTGCCCCTTCCACAATGCCCCCATCTCCACATTGCCCCTTTCACATTGCCCCCATCTCCACATTGCCCCTAAATCTCCTACCTCCCTGGTGGTCCAGTGGCAGAGGACAGATCTGTGCCTGTTTCTGCACAGACCTCTTCTCCCGCGCGGTCCTCTTCAGTAATGCAGAGCGCTGGAAAGTGATGCATCTTCCAGTGCTCTGCATTACGAGAGAGACGGTCCACGGGAGGGAATACTGATCTCCCTCTGGCAGACCGGCACTCTCGTAATGCAGAGCCCCAGCTCTCTACATTACTTAATTGCGGGCATCAGGCGAGGGGGTCGCAGGGGGAGGCCGGGCCCCTGGAGTGACGGGCCCTGCGACCCCTGAGATCCCTATAGCTACTCCAGTGCATGTTACTTTGTAGGTCCACACTTCATCACAGTGGCAAAGTTATCTCCACTTTATCACCTCTTCATCACACCATAGTACATCTCCCTCATGGTCTGATTTCGCTGGAAGACTGTAACAGACTCCCCAAAACCAGGGCTGTCCCGGGAAAACTATGATTTGTGGGAGTCCTATGTTATTTGCTAAAAGTAATAACTCATTTTGGATTTGAAGTGCAATGTGCCTGGATAAGACACATATAAAAAATATTTATGCACTGGGGGCATCATCTCAGTGTTAAATTAGTCAGCATTGAAATGACTGAAAAAAGGGAGCTTTACAGGGACAGTAATGTTTCAAAATGAAGGCAGTTCCTATTATTCTTTATAGTTTTTGGACCATGTAGAGCAGTATTATAATTCTCTACAATGTGTAGATCCAGAGTAATTGAATTATAAAGTGTCCCCTCCCGCCCCATTTACCTAGTGTAAGTCGCCTCCCCTCAGATGTGGAATCTGGTCTCTTGACCAGACAGCTCACAGCAAGGGACAATCTTCTTACTGTGATCATAAGGAAAACTCTGTCCCACTTGATGAAGGAGGGCAGGTTTTTCCTTATGCTCACTGAAGATTGTCCCTTCCTGTGATCCATCCGGACGGTCTTGCTGTGCAGCTTTACATAGGTAAAATGGGTGGGAGGGGACACTTAATGATTCAATTACTCTGGAACGACACATCATAGAGAATGATAATAACGCTTTATGGGGCCCAAAAACTATAAAGAATAATCGGAGACGCATTTATTTTGAAACTATACCATCCCTTCAACATGCTCAAATCAGAAATTTGCATCAGCCACAATGTTCATTTTCCACCATTATGAAATATGCAATAGAAATTACCCCCCCCGCCAACATTCCCATGTTACAGAAAGCAGAACTTTTGCTCAATGTCCACGTCACTTACACAGAAACGCGTAAGGGTGTTCGGGGGATTCCCAGGGATTCTGCATTAAGGTACTTCTTTTTTTTTTTTTAATTCTGACTCTTTTCAAGGGCGCAGATGATGAGAGCAGTTTGGGTTGCCATGGAAACTGACAGATGTGCTCCCCCCTCTCTTCTTTCCTGTGTGAGAGGGGATAATGCATTGATGCACATGATGATAGGGAGAGAGGACGCAGCTACTGAGTCATGCTGAGCCTCAGGGCTGGTGGACGGGAGGGTGTCTAAGTGATTCTGAGGCCGACGGATTAACAATTGTAGCAATTCTGGGGTAAACAAACTGCACTGGTTTAAATGGGGCTTTTAACCTCTTGAATACCAGATTGTCTCCTGTGTATTGCTTCACAATGTGTTGGATACTTTTTTAGCATTCAAGGAGTCAAATCCCCATTTATAGCAATGGCAAGTTGAGGAATTTTTATTTGTGCACTGTTATGCCGTTGGTTTGCTCCCGTTCTCCTTAACCCCTTAAGGACCCTTGACGTACCAGGACCGTCACGGACCTTGAACTACTCAAGGACCGATGACGGTCATGGTACGTCACGTACTTTTTACTTACAGCGCTCTACCGGAGCGATCTCTATCAGGCCCCATAATGACGCGCCCGTACACGTGACAGGTCACATGTACCGGCGCGTCCAAGTACGCCTATGTTGTCATTATGGGACGGAAATGTCCCATGACCGCCAGTCCTTAAGGGGTTAATGCACCAGCCTCTGTCTCACTGTGCCTCCTATCAGCTTGCTATGGGATTGCATTACCCCATTTATAGACGACACGCGGTAGAGAATGTACAGATATGATTCAGCTCTGTAACATGTGCTCTAATTGATTTCCTAGTCCCACTCCTGCCTAACGCCAATTAACTAAACTACTTATGTCAAATATTCTTCCCTTAACCCTTTCACTGCCAGCAAGTTATCCAATGCATTGCTATGCAATGCACTGGATACCTCTCAGGCACTGAAATGGTTAATGTCGCTTGGGTGTCCCTTTCCTTTGTGCCTTGTTTGGCATCATTTATTAACCCCTTAAGAATCAGAAGGGTGTGCAACACAATGCACACCCACCTGGTCTCTAAGAGGTTAAATGGAGTAGAGGAAATGGTTTCACCTTACCCCATTTTCTGTGCACAACACAGGGTGGGAATAAGTGTCTTGCTGGCGCCACGCGTGTGCTGGGGTGCATTAAAGAGATCATATGCTGTAATACAGCGACTCCCATACCCTGGGACATGGCCACATGAAGGGGGCATAAAGAAGGGTGCACCAGCAGGGGAGGGCTGGCAACTTGTGGCTTGGGGGGCAAATACAATCAAGTGGCCCATTTCTACTATTGTTAGTGCTCATTGTCCCAGACCACTCCCCTTTTGTTAATTTTAAAGTTGGTATTAATGTTGTAAAGTAAGGCAAGTGAAACCAAATAGATTACAATAGAAAAGAAGCTACACTAGTGATACCACAGCACTTTCAATTTCAAGGGAAATGGTAGTGTAGCTCCATTTGGATTGTAGCTCTGCAGTATCATTTGTGTAGAACAATTTCAGTGGTAAGCTCTATGGTATCACTAGTGTAGCTCCATTTGCATTGTAGCTCTGTGGTATCACTAGTGTAGTTCCATTTGGATTGTAGCTCTATGGTATCACTAGTGTAGCTCCATTTGCATTGTAGCTCTGTGGTATCACTAGTGTAGTTCCATTTGGATTGTAGCTCTGTAGTATCATTTGTGCAGAACCATTTCAGTGGTAAGCTCTGTGGTATCACTAGTGTAGCTCCATTTGGATTGTAGCTCTGTAGTATCACTAGTGTAGCTCCATTTGGATTGTAACTCTGTGGTATCACTAGTGTAGCTCCATTTCCATTGTAGCTCTGCAGTATCATTTGTGTAGAACAATTTCAGTGGTAAGCTCTGTAGTATCACTAGTGTAGCTCCATTTGGATTGTATCTCTGTAGTATCACTAGTGTAGCTCCATTTGGATTGTAGCTCTGCAGTATCATTTGTGTAGAACCATTTCAGTGGTAAGCTCTGTGGGATCACTAGTGTAGCTCCATTTGGATTGTAGCTCTGTAGTATCATTTGTGTAGAACCATTTCAGTGGTAAGCTATGTGGTATCACTAGTGTAGCTCCATTTGGATTGTAGCTCTGCAGTATCATTTGTGTAGAACCATTTCAGTGGTAAGCTCTGTGGGATCACTAGTGTAGCTCCATTTGGATTGTAGCTCTGCAGTATCATTTCTGTAGAACAATTTCAGTGGAAAGCTCTCTGGTATCACTGCTGTAGCTCTATTTACAGCAGCAAGTGGGACTTGAGTGAGACAGTGACCCATTGGTGCAGACATATGACTGGCCCATGGGTAGATTGTCCCCCTGACCCCAGGCCAGCCCTCCCTTGGGCACCAGGGTTTATTTCGGAGCCACAGAAAGTTTCGGTTCATGAAGAGACCTTTCTCAAGACAAATAAAATGTCTACCACCCAGATGTTATTTAGGCTCCAGACACCTCATGGGCACCCAAATATACTAGTAAGTTCATATTCAAGCAGTCAGAGTACTGAATGAATGAAAAGACGTCACCCCTGCATGCACTACAGAGAATCAGGGGGCATATCTAACAAATTAACATAATAAATATATTGTAAATTATAAATCTCCCATAAAGAGAACAACATTTGTAGAATGAACACTGTAAACTGTGTTGTAGAAATGTAAGCTGCAAGAAAAAGATGTATAATGAATTGCTTCTTCAAAATATATTACAAAAATAAATAAAATGCAAAAGAACGATATAACTATTAGTGTTGAGCGAGCACCCCGATGCTCGGGTGCTCGGGTGCTCTGACCGAGCACCCCCTGAGGCTCGAGTGCTCGGCCGAGCACCCGAGCCCCATTGAAATGAATGGGGCGACACGAGCATTACACCAGGCACCCCCTGCTCTGATGAGGGGAGGGTGCCTGGTCAATGCCCCCCTTCATCTCCGCTATGCCCCCTTCATCTCCGAATGCCCCCTTCATCTCCGCAATGTCCCCCTTCATCTCCGCTATGCCCCCTTCATCTCCGCTATGCCCCTCTTCCACAATGTCCCCCTTCATCTCCGCTATGCCCCTCTTCCACAATGTCCCCCTTCATCTCCGCTATGCCCCTCTTCCACAATGTCCCCCTTCATCTCCGCTATGCCCCTCTTCCACAATGTCCCCCTTCATCTCCGCAATGCCCCCGTACCTCCAGTCCCTGGTGGTCCAGCGGAGCGTCTTCAGATCTGTGCCTCTTCCGGCACAGATCCCCGCCACCCGAACATGGCGGGCGAGCACATGGCGGTACTCGACGAGTACCGCCATGTGCCGAGCAGAGCGATGCTCGAGCCGATCCGAGCATCGGCCGAGCACGCTCGCTCAACACTAATAACTATGCATGCACAAGGTTTAGCATCTCTAAACACAGAGGATCTGGAACAGATGCCCTCTGGGAGATGAAGCACAAGCCATCACGGAGCTCTGACGTTCCTTAGGTAAGTCTGAGGCAGGAACAGGACAGAGTTGAATTTGGGCCATTATATCAGAATGAATGAACAGAAAATGACTCGGAACAAAGATAGTGTCCTCGGGTGCAGGAAAGACCGCAGGTTACTGGGGAAATAATGCACCAGGGGGGAGATTCACTAAGCGGTGATAGGGAGGTGATAAAGTGGTGATGACTTCTCCAGTTTATCACTTCTCCAATTCCTGTTATTCTATGGAGTCAATACACTAAGATCTCCAAAGCTGACGAAATCTTAGTGAATAGGCTCCACAGAATAACATAGGAACTGGAGAAGTGATAAACTGGAGAAGTCATCACCGCTACATCACCTCTTTATCACCTCTTAGTTAATCTACCCCCAGGCTTCCTGTTCCAACGCCCTAGTTAATAAGTAATATGGAATTGGACACATGAGCAAAAGAGGGTCTGTCTGGCTTGGCGTGGACAAAGCTTTTTAGTGTTGAAAAGGAATTCAAGGTTTAGATGGTCAGTAAAGGTGTTGAATGAGAACCAATCTCCTTCCAGCTTTCGGATGGATTCTTCAATAGCTAATTTAATAGCCAATAAGTCCACTAACATCATAAAGTCTCTCTGCTGTAGAGAGTTTGTGGAAAAAGAAGGCTATAGGATGAGGAATATTCTTTGGCCCTTTGCATTGTGATAGAACAGTACCAATAGTGGTTTCCAATGTGTCAAACTCCAAGACATCAAGCAGGAACACATGTCAGTATTGTAGCACTGGTGCTTACTGCTTCAGAGAAATGCTTCATAAGCTACTTGAGCATCCTCATTCAAGGCAAAATGAAGCCTAAAACTGGTTTGGCCATAAAGTGGAGAAATAAATTTAGAGATGTTACTGATGAGCCGCTTAAAGAAATGATCCAAGCCAAAGCACCATTAATAAGCCTTCCTGTCACAGGGTACAGGTCAATTGGTGATGGCTGACAATTTTTTAGGATTCATCTGAGTAGGTTTCAAATATGCACTTGCCAGGCTTAATATACTGAAATGTCATGGGGAAATTACAGAGACCAAACAGTATAACCAGATACTCAAAATGTCTTTTACACGTCCAGAAAGCTGTTTTCCACTCAACCAGTCCATGACCATGACTAAACTTCTCTTACATTCATCTTCCTAAAGATCTCAAGCAGTGAAAAAAGTTGTAGGATACAAGAGAGTAGGTACCTCACAGTGATGGTGTGTAATTTATGGTAGTCAACACATGATCTCAAAGAGTTATCTTCTCAACAAAGAACATATCAGGTCCAACTGGAGACATAGTGGGCCTAATGGAAACCTTATCCAACTTTCTTGGACATAGTTTCTCAAATATATATGATCAGGTTCTGAGAGGGGATAGGTGTGACCAAATGGAATTTTGGACCGATTAAGAAGATTGACAGGACAATCACAGATACAATGAGGAAGTAAGCAGCTCTGTATGTATTTCTTTGCACAGCTTAATGTCATCAGCAAAAATTGATACACTGCTTTCAATTCTCATTTCTAGATCATTAATAAACAAATTTGAAAGCATTGGGACTAGGAATGAACCCTGCGGCACCCCACTTACAACTTTAGACCAACTTAAAAAGGTTCCATTTACAACAACTCTCTGCCATCTTTCATTTAACCAGTTCTCAATCCAAATACAGATATCACCTCCCAAACTGAAGCCTTTTAATTATTTCAGTAGCCTGTTGTGAGGCACTATATCAAAGACTTTTGCAAAATCCAAGTACACTACCCCCACAGCAGTCATGTATATCTGTATACTTACTGTGGGTAGCAGAAGCACCCACCTAGGTAGGAGTCCATCATACAGCAGTCAGGTGTGTCTATATAACTACTCTGTGTAACAGAAGCGCTTACCTAGGTAGGAGTCCATCATACAGCAGTCAGGTGTATCTATATAATTACTGTGTGTAACAGAAGCACTTAACTAGGTAGGAGTCCATCATACAGCAGTCAGGTGTATCTATATAATTACTGTGTGTAACAGAAGCACTTATCTAGGTAGGAGTCCATCACACAGCAGTTAGGTGTATATATATAATTACTGTGTGTAACAGAAGCACTTACCTAGGTAGGAGTCCATCACACAGCAGTCAGGTGTATCTATATAACTGTGTGTGACAGAAGGACTTACCTAGGTAGGGGTCCATCACACAGCACTCAGGTGCATCTATATAATTACTGTGTGTAACAGAAGGACTTACCTAGGTAGGAGTCCATCACACAGCAGTCAGGTGTATCTATATAATTACTGCGTGTAACAGAAGGACTTACCTAGGTAGGAGTCCATCACACAGCACTCAGGTGTATCTATATAATTACTGTGTGTAACAGAAGCACTTACCTAGGTAGCAGTCCATCATACAGCAGTTAGGTGTATCTATATAATTACTGTGTGTAACAGAAGCACTTACCTAGGTAGGAGTCCATCATACAGCAGTCAGGTGTATCTATATAATTACTGTGTGTAACAGAAGCACTTACCTAGGTAGGAGTCCATCATACAGCAGTCATGTGTATCTATATAATTACTGTGTGTAACAGAAGCACTTACCTAGGTAGGAGTCCATCATACAGCAGTCTGGTGTATATATATAATTACTGTGTGTAACAGAAGCACTTACCTAGGTAGGAGTCCATCATACAGCAGTCATGTGTATCTATATAATTACTGTGTGTAACAGAAGCACTTACCTAGGTAGGAGTCCATCATACAGCAGTCTGGTGTATATATATAATTACTGTGTGTAACAGAAGCGCTTACCTAGGTAGAAGTCCATCATACAGCAGTCAGGTGTATGTATATAATTACTGTGTGTAACAGAAGCACTTACCTAGGTAGGAGTCCATCATACAGCAGTCAGGTGTATGTATATAATTACTGTGTGTAACAGAAGCACTTATCTAGGTAGGAGTCCATCACACAGCAGTCAGGTGTATATATATAATTACTGTGTGTAACAGAAGCACTTACCTAGGTAGGAGTCCATCACACAGCAGTCAGGTGTATCTATATAACTGTGTGTGACAGAAGGACTTACCTAGGTAGGGGTCCATCACACAGCACTCAGGTGCATCTATATAATTACTGTGTGTAACAGAAGGACTTACCTAGGTAGGAGTCCATCACACAGCAGTCAGGTGTATCTATATAATTACTGCGTGTAACAGAAGGACTTACCTAGGTAGGAGTCCATCACACAGCAGTCAGGTGTATCTATATAATTACTGTGTGTAACAGAAGCACTTACCTAGGTAGCAGTCCATCATACAGCAGTCAGGTGTATCTATATAATTACTGTGTGTAACAGAAGCACTTACCTAGGTAGGAGTCCATCATACAGCAGTCAGGTGTATCTATATAATTACTGTGTGTAACAGAAGCACTTACCTAGGTAGGAGTCCATCATACAGCAGTCAGGTGTATCTATATAATTACTGTGTGTAACAGAAGCACTTACCTAGGTAGGAGTCCATCACACAGCAGTCAGGTGTATATATATAATTACTGTGTGTAACAGAAGCACTTACCTAGGTAGGAGTCCATCACACAGCACTCAGGTGTATCTATATAATTACTGTGTGTAACAGAAGGACTTACCTAGGTAGGAGTCCATCATACAGCAGTCAGGTGTATCTATATAATTACTGTGTGTAACAGAAGCACTTACCTAGGTAGGAGTCCATCATACAGCAGTCAGGTGTATCTATATAATTACTGTGTGTAACAGAAGCACTTACCTAGGTAGGAGTCCATCATACAGCAGTCTGGTGTATATATATAATTACTGTGTGTAACAGAAGCACTTACCTAGGTAGGAGTCCATCATACAGCAGTCATGTGTATCTATATAATTACTGTGTGTAACAGAAGCACTTACCTAGGTAGGAGTCCATCATACAGCAGTCTGGTGTATATATATAATTACTGTGTGTAACAGAAGCGCTTACCTAGGTAGAAGTCCATCATACAGCAGTCAGGTGTATGTATATAATTACTGTGTGTAACAGAAGCACTTACCTAGGTAGGAGTCCATCATACAGCAGTCAGGTGTATGTATATAATTACTGTGTGTAACAGAAGCACTTAACTAGGTAGGAGTCCATCATACAGCAGTCAGGTGTATCTATATAATTACTGTGTGTAACAGAAGCACTTATCTAGGTAGGAGTCCATCACACAGCAGTCAGGTGTATATATATAATTACTGTGTGTAACAGAAGCACTTACCTAGGTAGGAGTCCATCACACAGCAGTCAGGTGTATCTATATAACTGTGTGTGACAGAAGGACTTACCTAGGTAGGGGTCCATCACACAGCACTCAGGTGCATCTATATAATTACTGTGTGTAACAGAAGGACTTACCTAGGTAGGAGTCCATCACACAGCAGTCAGGTGTATCTATATAATTACTGCGTGTAACAGAAGGACTTACCTAGGTAGGAGTCCATCACACAGCACTCAGGTGTATCTATATAATTACTGTGTGTAACAGAAGCACTTACCTAGGTAGCAGTCCATCATACAGCAGTCAGGTGTATCTATATAATTACTGTGTGTAACAGAAGCACTTACCTAGGTAGGAGTCCATCATACAGCAGTCAGGTGTATCTATATAATTACTGTGTGTAACAGAAGCACTTACCTAGGTAGGAGTCCATCATACAGCAGTCAGGTGTATCTATATAATTACTGTGTGTAACAGAAGCACTTACCTAGGTAGGAGTCCATCACACAGCAGTCAGGTGTATATATATAATTACTGTGTGTAACAGAAGCACTTACCTAGGTAGGAGTCCATCACACAGCACTCAGGTGTATCTATATAATTACTGTGTGTAACAGAAGGACTTACCTAGGTAGGAGTCCATCATACAGCAGTCAGGTGTATCTATATAATTACTGTGTGTAACAGAAGCACTTACCTAGGTAGGAGTCCATCATACAGCAGTCAGGTGTATCTATATAATTACTGTGTGTAACAGAAGCACTTACCTAGGTAGGAGTCCATCATACAGCAGTCATGTGTATCTATATAATTACTGTGTGTAACAGAAGCACTTACCTAGGTAGGAGTCCATCATACAGCAGTCTTGTGTATATATATAATTACTGTGTGTAACAGAAGCACTTACCTAGGTAGGAGTCCATCATACAGCAGTCATGTGTATCTATATAATTACTGTGTGTAACAGAAGCACTTACCTAGGTAGGAGTCCATCATACAGCAGTCTGGTGTATATATATAATTACTGTGTGTAACAGAAGCACTTACCTAGGTAGGAGTCCATCATACAGCAGTCAGGTGTATGTATATAATTACTGTGTGTAACAGAAGCGCTTACCTAGGTAGAAGTCCATCATACAGCAGTCAGATGTATGTATATAATTACTGTGTGTAACAGAAGGACTTACCTAGGTAGAAGTCCATCATACAGCAGTCTGGTGTATATATATAATTACTGTGTGTAACAGAAGGACTTACCTAGGTAGGAGTCCATCATACAGCAGTCAGGTGTATCTATATAATTACTGTGTGTAACAGAAGCGCTTACCTAGGTAGGAGTCCATCATACAGCAGTCTGGTGTATATATATAATTACTGTGTGTAACAGAAGGACTTACCTAGGTAGGAGTCCATCATACAGCAGTCAGGTGTATATATATAATTACTGTGTGTAACAGAAGCGCTTACCTAGGTAGAAGTCCATCATACAGCAGTCAGATGTATGTATATAATTACTGTGTGTAACAGAAGGACTTACCTAGGTAGAAGTCCATCATACAGCAGTCTGGTGTATATATATAATTACTGTGTGTAACAGAAGGACTTACCTAGGTAGGAGTCCATCACACAGCAGTCTGGTGTATATATATAATTACTGTGTGTAACAGAAGGACTTACCTAGGTAGGAGTCCATCATACAGCAGTCAGGTGTATATATATAATTACTGTGTGTAACAGAAGCACTTACCTAGGTAGAAGTCCATCATACAGCAGTCAGATGTATGTATATAATTACTGTGTGTAACAGAAGCACTTACCTAGGTAGAAGTCCATCATACAGCAGTCAGATGTATGTATATAATTACTGTGTGTAACAGAAGCACTTACCTAGGTAGGAGTCCATCATACAGCAGTCAGGTGTATCTATATAATTACTGTGTGTGTAACAGGTGCACTTACCTAGGTAGGAGTCCATCATACAGCAGTCATGTGTATCTATATAATTACTGTGTGTAACAGAAGCACTTACCTAGGTAGGAGTCCATCATACAGCAGTCAGGTGTATCTATATAATTACTGTGTGTAACAGAAGCACTTACCTAGGCAGGAGTCCATCATACAGCAGTCAGGTGTATCTATATAATTACTGTGTGTAACAGAAGCACTTACCTAGGTAGGAGTCCATCACACAGCAGTCAGGTGTATATATATAATTACTGTGTGTAACAGAAGCACTTACCTAGGTAGGAGTCCATCACACAGCAGTCAGGTGTATCTATATAATTACTGTGTGTAACAGAAGCGCTTACCTAGGTAGGAGTCCATCATACAGCAGTCAGGTATATCTATATAATTACTGTGTGTGACAGAAGCACTTACCTAGGTAGGAGTCCATCACACAGCAGTCAGGTGTATCTATATAATTACTGTGTGTAACAGAAGCGCTTACCTAGGTAGGAGTCCATCATACAGCAGTCAGGTGTATCTATATAATTACTGTGTGTAACAGAAGCGCTTACCTAGGTAGGAGTCCATCACACAGCAGTCAGGTGTATCTATATAATTACTGTGTGTAACAGAAGCGCTTACCTAGGTAGGAGTCCATCATACAGCAGTCAGGTGTATATATATAATTACTGTGTGTAACAGAACCACTTACCTAGGTAGGAGTCCATCACACAGCACTCAGGTGTATCTATGTATATAATGTGCATAAGAGAAGCACTTACCTAGAAGTCCTAAATACAGTAGTCAGGTACATCTATTAGTGTACAATATCTGCAGTTACCTGTATTTTATCTGTGCCACTTTATGTCTGTATTTAGTTTCACTACAGTACAGTTAAAATTGAGGAAATCACTAATTAGGTATGTGACTATTATGTGAAGGACAATTCCTAAGTGAGTTAGTTTATCAAGAAAATATTTCAAGGGTAAATTTCCCTTGTAACTTACTGAGTGCATTGAACACACAACTGGCACTCAAGGGGTTAAGCAAGGGAGCGTGCAAAGTGACACAAACTGAAGGGTGACAGAAGAGGTAGAGGGAGAATGGGGGGGGGTTGAGAGAAAGGACAGAGACAGCTGGGAATGACGTTGGACGGATGCTCTTTCTCACAGTCAGCAGCCAGCAGAACATTTAAAGACACAGAGCTCAGATTCTTTTGAAGGCTGCTGACAGATACCGTAAGGAGCATGTAATGGAAAGGGGTGAGCGAAGCCAGGGGAAGGGATATGAAATGCCATGCTCTATATATGAGCCAACACCATTGAAATATATCCTCTACTAGGAATCAAGTATGGTAAATACACATTTAGGGTGTTTATTTGAACCTTGCTCACACAGGCGTACATAGAGAAATTCAGACGCAACCCGACTGCATCATAGTTGACAAACAGAAATTCCTGTTGATTTAAATGGGGCTTTTAACTGGCTGAAGGAGCTATTTAGCGTCAAATGGATTAACCCTTTGGGTGCCAGAGGGGTACGCAATGCAATGCGCTGTGTACCCCTCTGTCGCTCAAATGGTTAAAATTCCCCATTTAAAGGGATAGTAATACTCAAATTTAACTATTTTTAATATTGTAGACATTAAAAACATGAATACAAAGAGCTATGTCCCATCTCTCAGACGTTTATAGTTAGAGAGATCAAAGCACATAAAGATCAGGTTTCTAGGGTGACTACACATCCCAGAATGCCCGGGACTGTCCCTTATTGGGGATCTGTGTCCCGCGTCCTGGGTCACCCCCCCCACCGGGACAACAAAGACTCCCGTAATGGAGAAACATGCACCAGTCCAGCCAGCCAATGAAATGTATTTGCTATATGATCCTCACTGGCTGGCTGAGCCAGCCAATGAAGACCATATAGCAAATACATTTCATTGGCTGGCTGGACTGGTGCGTTGGAGACAACTGGGATGGAGCAGGTATACTGGTGCTGCAAGTGAGACCCGCGACAGTGTCAGCCTCAGAAAGATGGTCAGTGCCGGCGGGAGCCTCAGCCGCAGGACTAGGGTGACCCGGTATGGCAAAATGGAAATGTGGTCACCCTACCGGTTTCCCAGAAGTCTGCCACCTAGCTGATAAAAACAGAATCCGGTCCCAGGACCGTCCTATGGCTCTTCAGCAGAGCCGAAATACCGAAATCTAAAAAGAAATACTTCATTGGAACGGTCTACAAAGTTTGTCTGGTTTCCAAGTATATTATTCAAAACATCGTTTAGAGCAGCAGTTCTCAACCTTTCTAGTGCCGCGACCCTTTGATAAAATTTCCCACGTTGTGGTGACCCCTAACAGTAAAATTATTTTCGTTGCTCCTTCATCGCTGTAACTTTGCTACTGTTATGAATCGAAATATACTGTAAATATCTGATGGTTTTAGGCGACCCCTGGCAAATCGTCATTTGACCCCCAAAGGGGTCCCGACCCACAGGTTTAGAACCACTGGTTTAGAGTAACAAAATTAAAATAAAATAAAATGTGATAATAAAAGCAATCGGATATTGGATTACATTTTATATTATTTTAATCTTATTGTTACACTAAACGATGTTCTGAATAATATACGTAGGATGTCTGGAGCAGATTACTTCGGTCTATTCCTGATCTGAACTGTACACACCTTTTGTGTACTGCATGTCCATACGAAATGAAGACATCACATCTTATAGACTGTGCAGGGATGGTAAGATTCACTCTGCAAGCTGATGTTGCTGTGCCTATGTGTATACATCAATGATCAATAAATTGTGATGATTATTAATTTAACACTTAATTTAACACTTGTTGTTATATGTGTTATTGGTTAAATATAGGTGGCGATATACGACAGAGATACTAGTGCTCTCCCCATATTGTTTTTTAGCTATGCATATACCATACCTCCCAAGTGTCCCTCTTTAGGAGGGACATCCCTCTTTTACACCCAAATCCCTCTGTCCCTCTTTCCCACCCTGATGTCCCTCTTTTTAGCAGATCAGACTGTGTGGTGTGTATATAAGTGTATCACATTGCTCCACAGCAAAAACAACTCACATTAATGTTTGTTTAAACATCAGTATATGTGTTCATAATTTAGTTGGTGTAAATAAAGTACTATGGTCCTGTTATAAATCATTTATTAGGTTACACAAGGAGGTGTCGATAGGTCATGAAATAGCCTAAAAATTCTCAGTAATGCCCCACCCGCCCGCCACGCCCCCAGCAACACCCCCCAAAACACAAGTGTTCCTCTTTGGCAATTTGAAATGTTGGGAGGTATGATATACATATCCACATCCATTGATAAAATAAGAGTGAAAAATTAATGACACTGTTTACTGTGATTATTGTATTAGTGTGATAAGGCACTATTGGCGCCTTTCTTTCTGCCTTTCTTATTTCAGCCATACCTTCCCTTTAATTCTTGCTCTGCACCTTCCTCCTGTAGAAATGTTGAATTTGGCTGAGGGATTTGCGAGGGAGCTGTGCACACCGTTGCTGCCCAAAATCTACCTAATGGTTATAAATAGATGGATTGGCAGGACAATGTGTGTGTTGGAGGCAATGTGAGCCTCCTCTCCTGTTTCCTGCTGTTCTGTGCTCACAGTTAGGAGATGTGCAGTGCATTCATTAACTCTTTGGACGTTAGACATAAACCAAACACACCATAAGGAACAAGTACAGTAGGGTGACCACATTTCCATTCTGCCATCCAGGGACAGTGTAGAGTACTTCTCTGCAGCTCTAGGCCAGCTATGCAGTAGGGGTCAGTTTACATCACTGGACATTGGTGCTCAACCTGCTCTTTATATGGCACATCACACTACAGTTCAACCTGCTCTTTATAAGGCACATCACACTACAGAGGAAAGTGTCCACTGACAGAAAGCGATGCCTGTGGCGGACTACAAGATCATTACATCACACCCAAAGCCTTAGACTAGTATTACACAACAACAGAATTGCACTGCAGCTCCTGTTTAATGTCAGGATCAAGCCTCAGTTCTATGTCTAGTGCTTTGAGCTCTGTCTAGAAGCCATTTTATTGTAGCCCAGCAGAGGCATCAATTTGTGTCACAGTAGGCAATGGGCAGTTCTATTTCTTTATTCAGGGAATTTGTATTGACCTTGAAGGGGGCTCCCAGGATATGGAACACAGGACTGTCTCTGGCAATCAGGGACATGTGGTCACCCTATAGTACACGTTTACCAAATCCCAATTCATTTAAATGGAGCTTTTAACCCCTTGAATGCTATGGCAGTCTCCAATACATTGCTTCATAATGCATTGGATGTCTTTCTATTATTCAAAGGTTTAAATGACCCATTTAAAGGAATAGTAATCCTTTACTTGACTTTACATATTCTGAAAGTGCATGCTATGTGTGTAAAGTCAACCTGCCTATACTTTTAATTGATATCTTTTTCAGCTTCATCTATTTTTTAATATGTTTATGTTCCTGACAGGGAGATCCCTGGATATCTGTATCAAGAGAGTTTTCTGATCAGAGCAGGACATTGATACAATGTAACACTGTAACTGCAGCACAGAATGCTCTTTGTTACACTGTTCTTTTTTAGGTTGTATCACTATACTCTTTTATGTAGTCCCTGAATAAAATTCTATTCTAGTGTAACACTGCTCACCTCAGAGCAGCAAGACTGTCCGGATGGATCGCAGAGAGGGACAATCTTCAGTGACCATAAGGAAAAACCTGGAAAACCTGTCAAAGTGTCCGTTTCTGCGACCTGTCCGGTCAAGTGACCAGATTCCACATCTGAAGGGAGGCAGCTTATGCTAGGTAAAAGGGGAGGGAGGGGGATACTTTATCATTCAACTAGTTTTAAAGGGATAGTAATGTTTCATAATAAAAGCGGCGCTAATTAATCATCATAGTATTTGGACTTTGGAGAGTGTTATTTCAATTCTGTCAGAGTTGTAGTTCAAGAGTAATTCAGTGACAAAGTATCCCACTCCTGCCCCTTTTACTGATATAACACTGCTCAGCCAGATCAGAAGGGAGGTGCCCAAGTAGACTGCAGAGAGGGACAATCTTCAATTAAGATAAGGGAAAAACCTGAAAAACTTGTCAAGGGGGGCAGGGCCTTCATTGTTCTCATAGGAAGAAGATTGTACCCTGCTGTTATCTGTCTGGTCTATGGACTGGATTCCACATCTGAGAAGAGATGGCTTACACTAGGTAAAAGGGGCGGGAGGGGAAACTTTGCTTGTGAATATCTCTCAAACCATAAAGGTTTGAGAGATAAGACTTATATCGTTCTTCATGTTTTTTTAATGCCTACAAAATAAAATAAATATAAAACGAAGTATTACCATCCCTTTAAACCCTGTGTACACAGGCCAACACTGGCGGCGCTGCAGTCATGCGCAGTAGAGACTGCCCGCGATGTGGCTGATATGGAGCAAGGCGCTCCAAATTCAGACTGTAGTCCTCTCTGCGCACCTTGTTGGGACCGCTCGTGCAGCCGTCTCTACTGTGCATGACAGCTTCTGACAAAAATACGTTAGAAAATTATTATAAAGGATTACTCTTGAACTACAACTCTGACAGTATTGAAATAACACTCTCTATGGCCCAAATACTATGAAGATTAATTGGAGATGATTTTATTGTGAAACATTACTATCCCTTTAAGCCTTCGTTGGATAACTTTCTGGCTTTCAAAGGGTTAAAGACTGAGGAGTATGCAGTAGATTGCTTAAAGGGTCAGGTTTATGCAGCCTGCCTGCTTCAATTTGAATAAACTGCCAGCAACTTTTTACGTCCGCCGCCACTGACTTAACATTCAGGACTGATTGTTATCTCTCCCGTTCAAAATTCATAGGGGCCATTTGGATTTTGTGGCCATAGTAAGGTAAATTGTTGAAGAATTGTTAGCTCCTCTATAAATCAAAACAAAAGGTTACTGCCCCTTAAAATGAACGGGCATTATATTTGTCCCCTATGGTGCAGTTTGTTTACATTAGAGAAGAGTCATCTAAGGGGTGATATGATTACCATTCACAAATACATTCAAGGTCAATACAAATAACTATCCAATTAATTATTTACACAAAGAGCTGAGCTAAACAAGAGGTCATCCATTAAGACTAGAGGAAAGGCGCTTTTTACTAAAACAAAGGCAGGGATTAATTACAGAAAGGGTGGTAAAGCTATGGAATTCTTTGCCTTGGGATATTGTACTTGCAGATAACGCAGCTGTTTACAAAAAAGCAATGGATGCCTGTCTAGCACACAACAATATTGAAAATGATGACAGATGGCTTCAATGCAGATAGGATGTTGATCCAGGGAAATATCTGACTGCCAATTAGAGTCAGCAATTTGGGGCTAAATTGGAAATGGCTTCAGAGGGCTTTTTTTTTGCCTTCCTCTGGATTAACAGGGGTGTTTTTGGCATGGGCTGGACTTCATGGCCTCAGGGATTTTATCAGCCTCATCAACCTTGTTACTATGGTACTATGGTACTATGTTACTATAGTTCTTAGTAAATCCGCCGTGTTAGATTTGCCTACCCAGTCAGGACACCCTTATCATTCTGCAATTTGGATGCTAAATATCTACAAGACAATACTTTGTAATGCAACAGAGAAACCTCCATCAGTGGTATAGCTGGAACTGATTGCCACATGGGTGGGCACAAGATTTACATTTTTAAAGGGATAATAATACTTAACATTTTAAAAAATATATATGTTGTAGGGTTTATCTCCCTGCGTAAAACCAGGGTTTTCTCACTGATGAAAGGTGTTTTATTCAAAAGTTATAACAGTGTAAACTTGAATCTGTTTAGGTGCAGTATCACAGTGGACTGAAATTGTACAGTGACGCTGTTTCTGCACCACTCTATGGAGATTTATGGTATGATTTCCGGATGGTGTAGCAACAGCGCCACTGTACAATTTCAGGCCACTGTGATTGCACCTAAGCAAATTCAAGTTTGAGCTGCAATAACCTTTGCATAAAACACCTTTCAACAGTTGGAGTGCCCTTCTTTTACCTTGTTCCACCTCTGGCAACATCCCCTTTCTTGGCATACAAGGAGTTAATTTTCATCAAGTTTTCATTCTCTCCTCAATGGCCACATTTTTGGAGTGGGAATCCATTCCATCCTAACAACAGTAGAACACTAGAGAGACAAGGAAACAGGGCCGGATTTCCCATTAGACAGAGTAGACAAGCACCTCAGCTGTGCTGCCCACACCCACAATCTGAATTGTGGGTGTGGTCAGAGCAATCGCAATGCCCATGCACCATTTTTATAGACATTTGTAGTATATTATTTAACCATACTTTCTCTATTAGAGTCCCCAGGGGGCTAGCATCAGGGGTTGGGGATATAAGTAACGCAATTTGCGTCACAAAGGGGTGGGGATTAATCATGGACGGGGCAGGGCTTAAAAGAATATGTCATAAAGTGGGTGGGAAATGAACAGAGCAGGGTGGGAAGGAGGAGAAGTGGGAGGGAAATGGGAGGAACAGGGTGGAAAGGAGGAGAAGTGGGTGGTAAATGGGAGGAACAGACTGGGAAGGAGGAGAAGTGGGAGGGAAATGGGAGGAAAAGGGTGGAAAGGAGGAGAAGTGGGCGGTAAATAGGAGGAGCAGGATGGGAAGGAGGAGAAGTGGGAGGGAAATGGGAGGAACAGGGTGGAAAGGAGGAGAAGTGGGCGGTAAATGGGAGGAACAGACTGGGAAGGAGGAGAAGTGGGAGGGAAATGGGAGGAAAAGGGTGGAAAGGAGGAGAAGTGGGCGGTAAATGGGAGGAACAGGCTGGGAAGGAGGAGAAGTGGGAGGGAAATGGGAGGAAAAGGGTGGAAAGGAGGAGAAGTGGGCGGTAAATAGGAGGAGCAGGCTGGGAAGGAGGAGAAGTGGGCGGTAAATGGGAGGAACAGGCTGGGAAGGAGGAGAAGTGGGCGGTAAATGGGAGGAACAGGCTGGGAAGGAGGAGAAGTGGGCGGTAAATGGAGGAACAGGGTGGGAAGGAGGAGAAGTGGGAGGGAAATGGGAGGAAAAGGGTGGAAAGGAGGAGAAGTGGGCGGTAAATGGGAGGAACAGGCTGGGAAGGAGGAGAAGTGGGAGGGAAATGGGAGGAAAAGGGTGGAAAGGAGGAGAAGTGGGCGGTAAATAGGAGGAGCAGGCTGGGAAGGAGGAGAAGTGGGCGGTAAATGGGAGGAACAGGCTGGGAAGGAGGAGAAGTGGGCGGTAAATGGGAGGAACAGGCTGGGAAGGAGGAGAAGTGGGCGGTAAATGGAGGAACAGGGTGGGAAGGAGGAGAAGTGGGCAGAGTTTCATAAGAAACTCCCCACCACTGGAGAATCAGCCTCTGTCCCCAGAGACCCGGTAATCAGCTACAAAAACTGGAGTCTCTGGGGCCGATCCAGAGAGTTTCCATGTATGTATTCAACCTCCTGGGTGCTATAGATATATCCATGGTATTGCGAAACAATGACTTGGAGATCTCTATAGCAACCGAGGGTTTAAGCTTTTTTTTTTTTTTACTTTGTTTGTTATAAGCAGAGGGTATTTTCTGTGCCACAAAATAGTGGCTAGGACAGGGGGCGGGTCCATATGAGGACTGGGGGTGTGGCCATGAGTGGAGCTAAGGGCACTTAGTGTGTCATGCCTAGCGATGGCTGGGATGTAAATCCACACTGTGTGTTTACATTTTCCCAACTCACAGTATATTCCTGCTGGAGTCCAGGGGAGCTAGTCCAGCTGTGCTCACACCCCATGTGGCATTGGGGTGAATGTACCACACGGATTCTGTGTTCTGTGCGTTCTGTCCTTACTCCTGGCTAACACCAGTTTATTAAGTTACCTATACCCCCAAATACAGAGGAGTAACTAGAACTCACGGGGCCCCGGTGCAATAATTGCCATGGGCCCCCCTCTGACCTCATTGGCCCCCCTAAACCACATTGGCCACCTCTACCTTGCCCCTCAATCGCCACATTGCCTCTTCCACAATGCCCCTCATTCTCCACATTGCCCCTTCATCTCCACAATGCCCCTCATTCTCCACAATGCCCCTTCCACAATGCCCCTCATTCTCCACAATGCCCCTTCCACAATGCCCCTCATTCTCCACATTGCCCCTTCATCTCCACAATGCCCCTCATTCTCCACATTGCCCCTTCCACAATGCCCCTCATTCTCCACAATGCCCCTCATTCTCCACAATGCCCCTTCCACAATGCCCCTCATTCTCCACAATGCCCCTTCCACAATGCCCCTCATTCTCCACATTGCCCCTCATTCTCCACAATGCCCCTCATTCTCCACATTGCCCCTTCATCTCCACAATGCCCCTCATTCTCCACATTGCCCCTTCCACAATGCCCCTCATTCTCCACAATGCCCCTTCATCTCCACAATGCCCCTCATTCTCCACAATGCCCCTTCCACATTGCCCCTCATTCTCCACAATGCCCCTCAATCTCCACATTGCCCCTTCAAAAATACCCCCATCACAATTCCCCTCATTCTCCACATTGCCCCCATCTCCACATTGCCCCTACTGACCCCCCCCCGTCCCCCTACCTCGAGTCCCTGGTGATCTAGCGCTGTGCCGAATGAGGCACAGACCTCTGGAACCAAACTCCCGCGCGGTTGTTAGTAATGCAGAGCGCTGGGAGATTATGTCATCTCCCAGCGCTCTGTATTATTAAAGCGCCGGCCGCCGGGAGATCAGCTGTTCTGCGGGCGCGTTGCAAGGAGGTCGCAGGGGGCGGCCGGGCCCCTGAAAGTGACGGGCCCGGTCGCAGGTGCGACCCCTGTTGTTACGTCACTGCCCAAATACTCTTCTAAATGTGGAACTATCACTATCACTTTGTAACAAATGGTTGATTTTGAAATATCTTTCAAAAGTACCTATATTTGTGTTAGCCATTTCTTACGTTGAACAATAATTTATAAAATATTTTGCTTTATTTATTTTCAGTTTGTGCAAATGAGCTATTACTTCATAGCAAGAGATTACAGTTAGAATGGGGAGCAGTTTGGTCAGGCCTGGATTTATACCCTAGGTACCCCTAGACAATGCACTCTAGGCTCACTTAGTTCCACCCATGGCCACACCCCCGTTCATAAGATAACCCCCATTCCCCCAGTCCCTGGTACAGAAAATACCCTTGGCCTATAATAATCAATGTTAAATAAAAGCTTTAACCCTTTGGTTGCTAGAGAGGTCTGTGTTGGGGATATTGTTAGTATCCAGTGGGTTAAATAATAATAGCTTGTAATCAGGTATAAAACTGGAGTAGGGACACTGATGTTGCTTTGGCCACGCCCACAGTTTGGAACACGTGTGTGGACAGCACAGCTGGGGCACGGCCCCTCGAAATTCGGAGCTCTAGGCAGTCTACCTATTGAGAAATCAAGCGTGGCAGTGCTTGACAGATTTGCATGAACTGACAAATTTATACAGATAAATATCTCATAAGCAACTGTTTGAACTAAAAATGTGACCAACATAAATCTAGGAGTTTTTGAAAACTTTTTCAAAATGATCTATTTCTAGGGTTGCCACCTTTTCTTCCAAAAAAATACCGGCCATGACATTCCATCCATAGACTTAACATTGAACAGATGCCAATTTAATACCGGCTGGGTGGTAACCCTATCTATTTCTTAAAAAGTGACTGTTCCACTTTAATTACTCTTGCGCCAAGTGGAGGTCAATGGGTTGGCCTGTGTGTGTTTTTCGGGTCAGTTCTTTCCTAAGCAAGGCTTAGAGGAAATGGCGTAGGAGTACACAATTTTCATGCACATGCTATGGGGCGGAGGCAGGCAGAGTGCTAGCATCAAAATACTTATAATGGTTGAGATTGTCCCCCAGCACGCACTAATGTGATCAAACATTATAAAGCATACCCTGGAATGCATCTGCTAGCATTAACCCTTTGGGCGCAGAGAGGTACGCAATACCCCTCTGGCACTCAAATGGTTAAAAGCAAGTACAGCATCATTAGGCCTAAACCTATATATATATATATATATATATATATATATATATATCATTTTTTTTGTTGTTTTTATATATATAAAGGCAAATTGGAGTCAAACTACAGTAATTGCACCATGGAAGACAAATACAAATTTCCAAAATGTCTATTGTCTCCCAGTGCGTCAGGCATGCAAATTGTAAGGTCTAAGGGGCAGGGAGTCGCTATGCCTGAAAAATTGTGCACAGTGCCCCATACAAAATTTTCATATAAGAATATTTATAGCAATGCATTGCATACACTTCTGGTACTCAAAGGGTTACATTTTATTGTAATTTTTATTTCTTCTCTATCGTACAGTACCCAACACCAGTGTCTCTCTCCAGGAAGGATTACCAATATCCGGGAGAGGGCGGTAATCACTCCCCCTGCAGCCTGGACACTTTGCCCCCAGTGATAAATCAGTCTGCGGCCAGACTTGCCTTTTGACAGTGAGAGCGCAGGTCCTGCCATTCCCCATCTAGATCTTATGTTGCAAGGATAAAGACATTACCTTTGCTAAGCCAGTAAATTCATGATAAATGCAGTAATAACGTAATGTCTTCTCCTAGGGCTGAGTCAGTATACATTAATATTTAAAAAGATAGAATCATAACACTGTTTTTTCATTAATATGTGTCGCTTTATTTTTCTCTATTCTGACTGATGTCTCTAAGGACAAATGTATGATTTAGTGAGTGTATAACTATCCAACCTGCCCTTTTAGTAAATCTTGTCCATAATTCCCTGTTCTGTGTGATTCAGTAAGATCTTTACCTGCAGAGTGAGATGCAAATTCCCGTTATCGCCACTTGTGTGGAGGAAGACGTATAATTTTGCGCATCTTGTCTATTTCGTGCCAATTCTTCATCTGATTTTTCTACATGTCAATACTCATACGGGGTTACGTTCAGAAGCAAAAAATGGAGCAATTCTGGGACAAGCTAAAGGCATCACAGGAGATGCATACAAATTCCAGTTGATTTAAATGGGAATTTTAACCCCTTGAATACTAGAAAGCATTCAAAGAGTTAAAGGTAGGGATGGGTGAAATTTCTCCTCAAAAGACAAAAGGGTGTATGAAGGAAAAAGTGCCACATTTCCATTACACACATACTGACTCCCCCAGCCTTGTCCTGTAACCACAGAAGCACACATACCGACCCCCAGCCTTGTCCTGTAACCACAGAAGCACACATACCGACCCCCAGCCTTGTCCTGTAACCACAGAAGCACACATACCGACCCCCAGCCTTGTCCTGTAACCACAGAAGCACACATACCGACCCCCAGCCTTGTCCTGTAACCACAGAAGCACACATACCGACCCCCAGCCTTGTCCTGTAACCACAGAAGCACACATACCGACCCCCAGCCTTGTCCTGTAACCACAGAAGCACACATACCGACCCCCAGCCTTGTCCCACTGCAATGGCAGCCATAGAACCACACAACTCCATGCCTCCCAAGTGTTCCTCTTTCAGTTATATAAGGGGTCCATACCCCTCAAGTGTTCCTCTTTATGAGATATTAGAGGTCCATACCTCCCAAGTGTCCCTATTTAGCAGATATTAGGGGTCCGTACCGCCTAAGTGTCCCTCTTTAGGAGATATTAGGGGCCCATACCTCCCAAGTGTCCCTCTGTAGGCAATATTAGGGGTACATACCCCCCAAGTGTTCCCCTTTAGGAGATATTACGGGTCCATTCCTCCCAAGTGTCCCTCTTTAGGAGATATTAGGGGCCATACCTCCCAAGTGTCCCTCTTTGAGATCCAAATCCCTCTGTCCCTCTTTCCCACACTGGTGTCCCCGTGTTTAGGAGATCAGACTGTGTGCTGTGTATATAAGTGTATCACCCTGGTGTCCCTGTGTTTAGGAGATCAGACTGTGTGGTGTGTATAGAAGTGTATCACCCTGGTGTCCCTGTGTTTAGGAGATCAGACTGTATGGTGTGTATATAAGTGTATCACCCTGGTGTCCCTGTGTTTAGGAGATCAGACTGTGTGTTGTGTATAGAAATGTATCACCCTGGTGTCCCTGTGTTTAGGAGATCAGACTGTGTGGTGTGTATAGAAGTGTATCACCCTGGTGTCCCTGTGTTTAGGAGATCAGACTGTGTGATGTGTATATAAGTGTATGATCCTGGTGTCCCTGTGTTTAGGAGATCAGACTGTGTGGTGTGTATATAAGTGTATCACCCTGGTGTCCCTGTGTTTAGGAGATCAGACTGTGTGGTGTGTATGTAAGTGTATCACACTAGTGTCCCTGTGTTTAGGAGATCAGACTGTGTGATGTGTATATAAGTGTATGATCCTGGTGTCCCTGTGTTTAGGAGATCAGACTGTGTGGTGTGTATATAAGTGTATCACCCTGGTGTCCCTGTGTTTAGGAGATCAGACTGTGTGGTGTATATATAAGTGTATCACCCTGGTGTCCCTGTGTTTAGGCGATCAGACTGTGTGTAGTGTATATAAGTGTATCACCCTGGTGTCCCTGTGTTTAGGAGATCAGACTGTGTGGTGTGTATGTAAGTGTATCACACTAGTGTCCCTGTGTTTAGGAGATCAGACTGTGTGGTGTGTATATAAGTATATCACCCTGGTGTCCCTGTGTTTAGGAGATCAGACTGTGATGTGTGTATATAAATGTATCACCCTGGTGTCCCTGTGTTTAGGAGATCAGTCTGTGTGGTGTATATAGAAGTGTATCACCCTGGTGTCCCTGTGTTTAGGAGATCAGACTGTGTGGTGTGTATAGAAGTACATCACCCTGGTGTCCCTGTGTTTAGGAAACCAGACTGTGTGGTGTGTATATAAGTGTATCACCCTGGTGTCCCTGTGTTTAGGAGATCAGACTGTGTGGTGTGTATATAAGTGTATCACCCTGGTGTCCCTGTGTTTAGCAGATCAGTCTGTGCAGTGTGTATAGAAGTGCATCACCCTGGTGTCCCTGTGATTAGGAGACCAGACTGTGTGGTGTGTATAGAAGTGTATCAACCTGGTGTCCCTGTGTTTAGGAGATCAGACTGTGTGGTGTGTATATAAGTGTATCACCCTGGTGTCCCTGTGTTTAGGAGATCAGTCTGTGCGGTGTGTATAGAAGTGCATCACCCTGGTGTCCCTGTGATTAGGAGACCAGACTGTGTGGTGTGTATAGAAGTGTATCAACCTGGTGTCCCTGTGTTTAGGAGATCAGACTGTGTGGTGTGTGTAGAAGTGTATCATCCTGGTGTCCCTGTATTTAGGAGATCAGACTTTGTGGTGTGTATAGAAGTGTATCACCCTGGTGTCCCTGTGTTTAGGAGATCAGACTGTGTGTATATAAGTGTATCACCCTGGTGTCCCTGTATTTAGGAGATCAGACTTTGTGGTATGTATATAAGTGTATCACTGTGGTGTCCCTGTGTTTAGGAGATCACACTGTGTGGTGTGTATATAAGTGTATCACCCTGGTGTCCCTGTGTTTAGGAGATCACACTGTGTGGTGTGTATATAAGTGTATCACCCTGGTGTCCCTGTGTTTAGGAGATCAGACTGTGTGGTGTGTATATAAGTGTATCACATTGCTCCACAGCAATAAAGTGTTTGTTTAAACTTCAGTATGTGTGTTTATAAATTAGTCTGTATAAATAAGATACTTTGGTCTTGTTCTAAATCATTTATTCAGTTACACAAAGAGGTGTCAACAGGTCATGAAATAAACTAAAAACAATTGGTAATGCCCTGCCAACCAGCCACACACCCAACAGCACCACCTAAAACAAAAGTGCCCCTCTCTAGCAATTTGGGAAGTATTCATACTGACCCCCAGCCTTGTCCCAAAGCGCCCATAGATCCACACATACTGACCCCCCAGCCTTGTCCCATGGTAGCTATAGAACCACATGTACTGCCCCCACGCATACTAACATAGATGTAGAGAGGGTAAGGGACGATTCTGATGGGCACCTGATAATTAATGAAATACTATTTTATTCTGCATTTAACGCCTCAAGGACCAGAGGTGTGTGCAACACATTGCATTACACGCCCCTCCGGTCCTTAAAGGGTTAATAAAGGGGGATAAAAACAAATGTTTGCAGTGCAAGACAAGAATAAAGACTGGTAATAGGCTGACAGCGGCACTAATTAATGGTTTAGCCAGCAAGAGTTTTTTTGCTTGGTGTGTCCACTTAACACCCGAGAGACATAAACACTTTTAGTGACCGACAGGAAATCGATGGCAGTATTGGCAGCTGTGTGTGATTGATAGATAAGAGGGGATGAATCCCAGTGTCAGCGCTAGGAAGGTTGTGAAATGAGCATGAGACCCAGCAAGGCAGGAATAGTCAATCTTTGGACCTCTAGCTGTAGGAGACTACAACTTCCATCATCCTCAATTGTGTTGAAGAATCGATTATGTAAGTTTGGTATTCGTACAGAACATTCTGGTTTGCAAGACAAGACAATGCTCCCTCTTTCTCCCATATTCTGCAACACTCCCTCTCTCCCATGTTCTCCAGGGCTGCCTCTTTCTCCCATGTTCTTCAATGTTGCCTATGTCTCCCATGTTCTCCAACACTCCCTCTTTCTCCCATTTTCTCCAACACTCCCTCTCTCTGCCATGTTCTCCAATGCTTCCTCTCTCTCCCATGTTCTCCAATGCTTCCTCTCTCTCTCCCATGTTCTCCAATTCTCCCTCTTTTTCTTCCCCATGTTCTCCAATTCTCCCTCTTTTTCTTTCCCATGTTCTCCAAGGCTGCCTCTTTCTCCCATGTTCTTAAATGTTGCCTATGTCTCCCATGTTCTACAACACTCCCTCTTTCTCCCATGTTCTCCAAGACTCCCTCTCTCTCCCATGTTTTCCAATGCTTCCTCTCTCTCCCATGTTCTCCAATGCTTCCTCTCTCTCTCCCATGCTCTCCAATTCTCCCTCTTTCTCGTCCCCATGTTCTCCAATGTTCCCTCTCTCCCATGTTCTCCAACACTACTTCTTTTTCCCATGTTCTCCAATTCTCCCTCTCTCTCCCATGATCCCCAACACTCCCTGTCTCTCTCCCATGTTCTCCAACACTCCCTCTCTCCCCCATGTTCTCCAACACTCCCTCTCTCTCCCATGTTCTCCAACACTACCTCTTTCTCCCATGTTCTCCAATTCTCCCTCTCTCTCCCATGTTCCCCAACACTCCCTGTCTCTATCTCATGTTCTCCAACACTCCCTCTCTCTCCCATGTTCCCCAACACTCCCTCTCTCTCCCATGTTCTCCAACACTCCCTCTCTCCCCCATGTTCCCCAACACTCCCTCTCTCCCCCATGTTCCCCAACACTCCCTCTCTCTCCCATGTTCCCCAACACTCCCTCTCTCTCCCATGATTCCCACACTCCCCACTGTCCAAACGGGATTTGTTCCAAACCAATTTGAAAGGATCTTTAATTATCCTGGATACTTCTAATCTATCCAAAAATGTAATCGCAGATATGTTACTCATCTCAAACCCCCAACCAGCTAATGGATGATGAGAGCTGCAGTACCTACAGCTGGAGATGCAAAAATGTATTTTCCCTTTAATTTAAATATGGCTTTTTTTATCCCTTGAATATTAGAGAAGTTGCCAACACATTTCTTCAAAATGCAAGAGCAACCTCTCTAGCATTCAAAGGGTTAACGCTGAGTACCAGAGGGGTACGCTTCTGGTACTCAAAGGGTTAAAGACCCCATTGAAATCAACGGGAGTTTTGGCAATTAATTTCAACCCCTATGGTGCAGTTGGTTTATTCCACAGCTGCTCCAGTTCTTCTTACTGGTCTGTCATTGGATGAATTGTCTTTACCTTTTCTACAATTGGATGAATTGTCGTAACCTTCTCTATCACTGGATGTATTGTCTTTACCTTCTTTATCATTGGATGAATTGTCTTTACCTTCTCTGTCATTGGATGCATTGTCTTTACCTTCTTTATCATTGGATGAATTGTTTTTACCTTCTCTATAATTGGATGCATTCAGGGCCGGACTTCCCAATAGGCAGACTAGGCACCTGCCTAGAGCTCCAAATTTTGAGGGGCGCCTCAGCTGTGCTGACCACACCCACATTCTGAATTGTGGGTGGGGCCAGAGCAATCTCTGTATCCATGCAGTAGCTTATACACCCCTTTACAGGCTATTATTTAACCTCTTGGATACTAGTGAAATCTCCAACGCATTGCGGAGCAATGCGTTGGAGATCTCTCTAGCAACCAAGGGGTTAAAGCTTTTATGTCCTTGCTTGTTGTAGGCCAAATGTATATTCTGTGCAGGAAACAGTGGATGAGACTGGTTGTGTGGTCATGTGAGGAGTGGGGTGTGACCATGGGCGGAGCTAAGGTTGCCCAGAGTGCCTTGCCTAGGGGAGCCTGGAATGTAAATCCGGCCCTGGATGCATTATAACTTTAGCCGTGTTGAACACATGCATTATTGAGACTCAGCAGCTCCTTGGACCCACAAAGCTTGCAAACACTTTGCAGTGTAGGAGCTACATAAATGGAGGCCTTGGGCAAAATGTATGTTTGTTGTTAAGTTCAATGTTAATTGTATTTTCAGCATTCTATGGGGTTCTGTGGCAATATCAGCTCCTGTTAATTAGTGATACCTGTGTAACAGTAACAGGAGTGGCGGAGTGACACAAGTGCATACCCACTGCTCAGAGATGGTCATACAGTGGTGGCACTACAGGAGAAGCAGAATAAGGGGCTGCTTAGGGCCCCCCAGCGCATATACGGTACCGTCATTGCATGTAAGTAAAATCAGATGAAAATGTCTTAATAGAGACACCGATAGGGGAGTAAAGGGCGGTGCCATGTGGCAAGCGAATAACTAAGTGATGACCTGAATGTATATATTCTCTTTTAATCCCTTGGATACTAGAGATTCATACCTGGATCTCCAGATCTACCCTAAAGACTCTGTTTTTTCAGAATTAATTAGAGGGTCTCTTTGGACAGAGGCTGATTCACCAGTGGTGGGGTGTTTTCTGTGAAACTCTACCCACTTTTCCTCCTTCCCACCCTGTTCCTCCCATGTCCTGTCCATTTCTCCTCTTTCCCAGCCTGCTCCTCCCATTTCCCACCCGCTACTCCTCGTACTCATCCTGTTCCTCCCACTTCCTGCCTAATTCTCCTCCTTCCCACCCACTTCTTCTCCTTCCCACCCTGTTCATCCCATTTCCCACCCACTTCTCCTCCTACCCACCCTTTTCCTCCCACTGCTTCTACTTCCCACCCCTCCCAGTAATGTTTCACAATAAAAGCAGCTCCAATTAATCTTCATAGTATTTGGCCCATGGAAAGTGTTATTTCAGTACTGTGAGAGTTGTAGCTCAAGAGTAATTGAATGATAAAGTATCCCCCTCCCGCCTACTCACCTCAGAGCAGCAAGACTGTCTAGATGGATCACAGAGAGGGGCAATCTTCAGTGAGCATAAGAGTAAACCAAAAGGGACAGGGTTTTCCTTATGTTCACAGTAAGAAGATTGTCCCTTGCTGTGATCTGTCCGGTCCCAGGATCAGATTCCACATCTGAGGGGAGGTGGCTTACACTAGGTAAAAAGGGACAGAAGGGGGATACTTTATCATTCAATGACTCTTGAACTACAACTCTGACAGTACTGAAATAACACTCTCCATGGCCCAAATACTATGAAGATTAATTGGAGCTGCTGTTTTTGTGAAACATTACTATCCCTTTAAAGTGGAACTATCACCTTTAGCAAAGATGGCCCCAAATAATTCCTCATCTGGTGACTAACTGCTCAGTAGCGCTAGTCGCCAGAATTATTACCTTGTTAACTCGAATTATCCACTGATCCGGGACTGACAGGCAGGACGGAGCGCAGACATCTTTCCATTGTGAAGTCTGCACGCCTGCACTGTCAGTCCCAGCCGGCTCTAGGAGGCGTTGCTATGAGCTGTTCAGCTCCAAAAGGGACTGACAGCGCAGGTGCGTAGACATCACTATGGAAAGATGTCTGTTCTCCGTCCTGCCTGTTAGTCCTGGAGCAGTGGATAATTCGGGTTAACGAGGTAATAATTCTGGCGACTAGCGCTACTGAGCAGTTAGTCGCCAGATGAAGAATTATTTGGGGCCATCTTTGTTAAAGGCGGTAGTTCCGCTTTAAGCTTTTGTATATTAGTGGTTCTTGAGGACTGATTGGAGAACCTCTCTATTAAAGTGATCAGGAACATATCCCAGAGAATCTACATTGTGGGAACTGTAGGGGATAATATTTACAAGATATCAGGGTCAGATCTTTTTAAAAGTTCCTAGGTATGGGAATGCATGAATAAGATTCCAGTCTAAACCGGGCATGGAAATCAGTTTTCTAGCCTCAAGCCAGTTTCTAAGATGCTGATAACTAAAATTCTGCACTTAAAGGGATAGTAATGTTTCATAATAAAAGCAACTCCAATTAATCTTCATAGTATTTGGGCCATGGAGAGTGTTATTTCAGTACTGTCAGAATTGTAGTTTAGGAGTAATTCAATGATAAAGTATCTCCCTCCTGCCCCTTTTACTGATGTAACACTGTTCAGCCAGAGCAGAAGGGAGGTGCCCAGATAGACTGCAGAGAGGGACAATCTTCAAATAAGATAAGGGAAAAACCTGAAAAACTTGTCAAGGGGGGCAGGGCCTTCATTGTTCTCATAGGAAGAAGATTGTCCCCTGCTGTTATCTGTCTGGTCTATGGACTGCATTCCACATCTGAGAAGAGATGGCTTACACTAGGTAAAAGGGACGGGAGGGGAAACTTTGCTTGTGAATATCTCTTAAACCATAAAGGTTTGAGAGATAAGACTTATATCGTTCTTCATGTTTTGTTTTTTTTAATGCCTACAAAATAAAATAAAGATAAAACGAAGTATTACTATCCCTTTAATGCTGCTTGCTCAAGGGAGAGGGCAGTGGAGCAATGAATTTGAGTTGTGGATTCTTCCTCTCCTTTGTGTTTTGTTGAACGTGATAACAAGTTAGAGAGGAAATTGATGTAAATTGAGTCTATTTTACTGCATCACTATAGAGGAAGCATTCAGGGCTTGGATCACATTAAAGTTTGAACTACGACGCAGTGCGTGAGGTGCTATGCACTAAAGCTCTAGTGCATATTCCAGAGTGCAGCTATTGGAGCTGGAAGCTGCTTTGGCAAATTGCTACCCCCCCCTTCCCCATTGATTTTGATTTAACCCTTTCAGTGCCCGAATGGTACACAACGCATTACTCTGCACTCAAAAGGTTAATAAGAAATGGGGACATTCTGGAACAAATCAACTGCACCACAGTGAAGAATTAAACATTCCAAAATTCTGATTGAGTTAAATTGTGGTTTTTAACCCCTTGAATGCTAAATGCAAAGGAGATATAAGGGGCACATACCTCTCCCAAGTGTCCCTTTTTAGGAGATATTAGGGGTCAGTCCCTCCCAAGTGTTCCTCTTTAGGAGATATTAAGGGTCCATACCTTCCAAGTGTCCCTCTTTAGGCGATATTAGGGGTCCATTCCTCCCAGGTGTCCCTGTGTTGAGGAGATCAGACTGTGTGGTGTGTATAGAAGTGTATCACCCTGGTGTCCCTGTGTTTAGGAGATCAGACTGTGTGGTGTGTATAGAAGTGTATCACCCTGGTGTCCCTGTGTTTAGGAGATCAGACTGTGTGGTGTGTATAGAAGTGTATCACCCTGGTGTCCCTGTGTTTAGGAGATCAGACTGTGTGGTGTGTATAGAAGTGTATCACCCTGGTGTCCCTGTGTTTAGGAGATCAGACTGTGTGGTGTGTATAAAAGTGTATCACCCTGGTGTCCCTGTGTTTAGGAGATCAGACTGTGTGGTGTGTATATAAGTGTATCACCCTGGTGTCCCTGTGTTTAGGAGATCAGACTGTGTGGTGTGTATAGAAGTGTATCACCCTGGTGTCCCTGTGTTTAGGAGATCAGACTGTGTGGTGTGTATATAAGTGTATCACCCTGGTGTCCCTGTGTTTAGGAGATCAGACTGTGTGGTATGTATATAAGTGTATCACCCTGGTGTCCCTGTGTTTAGGAGATCAGACTGTGTGGTGTGTATAGAAGTGTATCACCCTAGTGTCCCTGTGTTTAGGAGATCAGACTGTGTGGTGTGTATAGAAGTGTATCACCCTGGTGTTCCTGTGTTTAGGAGATCAGACTGTGTGGTGTGTATAGAAGTGTATCACTCTGGTGTCCCTGTGTTTAGGAGATCAGACTGTGTGGTGTGTATATAAGTGCATCACATTGCTCCACAGCAATAAATTATTATTATTATTCTTTATTTATATAGCGGCAACCTAATCCGCAGCGCTGTACAATAGGGAATCGACGTACAGAGATATTAAATAGTAAATCATACGTGAAGAACAGAAGGATTAGAGGGCCCTGCTCGTGAGAGCTTACATTGATGTTTGTTTACACATCAGTATTTGTGTTTATACATTAGTTTGTGTACATAAAACACTTTGGTCGTGTCCTAAATCATTTATTCAGTTACACAAAGAGGTGTCAATAAGTCATGAAATAACCTAAAAATGTACTGGTAATGCCCCACCCCCACCAGACATACCCCTTACAACACCCCCGCTTTATCCACGTGAAATGTTGGGAGGTATGGATTTGCTCCATTTCCTTTTAAGGTGGAACTATGCCCTAGGGAAAAATTAATTTGTTTAACAGATTAATCTGCCTAGCTAAGCGTCCTTCAAACAGCAGTCTGGTATATCTATTTTTTTGCATTATATTATATCTTCAGTTGTCTACGCATAATGATCTGTGCTGTTGTCGGCCCTTAGGTCGCTGCAGTCACACCTTTTTCAAATCAAACAATGAGCTTCAATAATCCTGCATGACTCGCAGGGATCTGATTAGAAATTTTGGGCCCAATACAAATATAAATAAAGTTGAAGCCCATGGAACTGCCCCACTGTACAATATGATATGAAAGTGAGGACATAGATGCCCTCCGGTTCACAGCTACAGTGTCTACAGAACATAGTTAAAGGGATAGTAATACTTAAAATGTAAAAAAAGAAAATGTTGTAGGGTTTAATCCCTGTGAGTACCCCCACTGCCTAGAGGTATTTATTCAAAGTTATTACAGTTCAAACTTTAATTGTTTTTAGGTGCAGTATCATAGTGGCCTTAAATTGTACAGTGGCGCTGTTGCTACACCATCCTATAGAGGTTTACGGTCATCTGACCAGAGCTGTCCATAGGATGGTGTAGCAACAGTGCCTCTGTACAATTTCAGGTCATTGTGATATTGCATCTAAAAAAAAAAGTCAAGTTTGAGTTGTAATAACTTTTGAATAAAATACCTTTCAGCAGTGTGAGTGCCCTTGTTTTACTCAGGGAGATAAAACCTACAACATATTTTTTTTTACATCTCAAGTATTACTATCCCTTTAAAAAGATGTCGCACCAGGAAATTCCTCTGAAACCCAGTGGGCCAGTCTGGTCATCTTTTAACACAACCCTCCATCCCCCATCACAGGTGCTGCTGTGGCCCTGTGTCTGACTGGGGAGGTGGGCCTCTCTGTTTGGCTGGGACCAATACATAACTACCCTGGCCTGGGGGGCAATTCTCCCCTGGGCCGGTCATATATCTGTGCTAGGGGGCCACTGCCTCACTCAATCTCCCACTTGCTGCTGTAAATAGAGCTACGCTAGTGATGCCACAGAGCTTACAATTGAAATGGACCTAAACAAATGATACTACAGAGCTTCAATCTAAATGGAGCTACACGTAGCACAGCTCATTTCCCTTATAAGCTCTATGGTATCACTACTGTACACACATTTCAATTATAAGCTATGTGGTATCAGTTGCCTTACTTCATTAATACCAATTTTAAAATTAACAAAAGGGAGTGGAGTGGGACAGTGGGCTGGAACGATAGTAGAAATGGGTCACTCTATTGTATTTTCCCCCGAGGCCAGAGGTTGCCAGCCCCCTCCTGCTGCTTCCTGTAGGGTTGCCACCCAGCAGGTATTTTACCAGCAGGTGGGTAAACAAATTGGCTTCTTTCCAATGTTAAGTCTATGGAGGGAACGGCATGACCAGTATTTTTTTGAAGAAAAGGTGGCAACCCTAACTTCCTGTAACCCCCTGATGGCAGCCTAGAAGACTCATAAGGGTCACTGATGTTTATCAGATCTTAAACTGAAATAATTAACAGTGGGCATCTAGGGATGTTAACCCTTTCCTTTGAGGGCCAGGGGGTATGCAACTCATTGCTTGGATACCTGTCAGGCACTCAAAAGGTTAAAAGCAACTAAAACAAATGGTACATAACCATAACTGGTAGCTACTTGGGTACATTAAACTAATTACCAGCCATTTATTACAAGTGTACAATGGACCTTTAAATCGGTCTCCTTCCATTCTTGCAATCAGATTGCATTGCAGTTTATGAAACATGCAGCCATACCCCCACCTCCTGCCTGTGTTTATCAGAGGCTGACACTACAGAGGTAACCGCAGATCGGAGTTTCACTGCTGTCCCCAGATATAATATCATTGGTACCTCAGAGGAAGGTGTAGCCGCACACAAACCTGCTGTAAGCGGCACACTTCTCTCAGTCTCTCCCCCCTTCCTCAATCCTTCTGCTGCTCCCTCCCCTTCTCCCTCTCCATCCCCCCTTGTCCCTCCCCTCCCCACACCGGCTCTCAAAGCATTGTATTCCTGACTTGGCTCTGGCTTTGGGAGAGGCAGGAACACAATTTGTGGCAACTGAGATTTGACATCGCTCTGTCCAACTGCTTGGAAGCAGCATCCACCTTGCATCGCTCCCGCCTTTTATACGTATCCCTTTTGGAGAACGTAGAGGATTGACACAGCCAGCACCCCCCCATCTATCTTAAGGGGAGATACAACAGCAGTCGGGGGAGTGCAGCAGAGCCTTGCTCGGGGGGCTGAACGTTGCCCTCCTGCCCCCTCCCATCCCCAGACATGAAGAAGAGTTGGATGAAAAGACGTTCTCAGGTAAGAGGAGAGGAGGAGAGACGGGCAGAGAGGAGGGGTCTGAAAGGAACAGACATGGCATTGGGAATGAAAGACGGGGACAAAGAGGGGGCACTGCCTGACCGGTTCTATATGGGTCCCAGCAACGCCTCTATTAAGTTAACCCTTTGAGTGCCAGAGAGGTGGGCAACTCTTTGTGTTGCCCAATGCCCACCCCTCTGGCACGCAGACGTCTTAGAATCCCACGCCCCCCCAAAAAAACACGCACATTTCACCCTAAAAATAACACACATATAAATAAGGCTTAACATCCCAATATCACCCCAATTTAGGTGCCTTAGAAATCCACTCCCACTAATAATTACTCACGCCAACCCACCAGCACTCCTGTCTCTGAAACAGTCCCAGGAATGATGAGCTGGCTTCAGAAATGCCCACTGGCCCTACTGGTATACTGTATATACTCTCAGTAATATCATATTGTCATTAGATCTGGCTTCTATAATGCTTAGATTCCCCTAGTATAGTCATTATAGTACTAGAGGCAATTCATTACAGTACTGGAGACAGTTACCTCTTACACACAGATATTCCTTTAACCCTTTGAGTGTCAGAGCAAAGCAATGCATTAAACACCCCTCTGGCACTCAAAGGGTGAAATAAATCCCTGTTAGGATAAGTTCACACAGGCAAATTTATTTCACTCTTTTGAAGGAATTAGAAAAATGCACGACTGGTAACACTGGGGCAATTATATGAATTATTTGAGTATGTCTGATGGGTATGCACTACAGCATGTGATGACTGTATTACATACCGGGGAATACACTCCTCCAGTGGTTCTCTTTAATGTCATCAAGCTCAACACTGTGAACCCCATGAAAGTGGTGTTCACTAACACCAATATCCACTGCTAGTACACTGGTCAAAGCAAGGAATAGGCTAAAGGAAGGGGAAGGACCCCAACCCTGCCCCCCTTGCCAAAACCTTGGACCAAGAGACATTAAGGGGAGGATTTTGTCTGTATTTTGTCTCTATTTAGTTTAGCAAATCGACATTTGGCAGGTGTAGGGACAGAACACTGATTCTATCTCCTGTTATTGGGTGGAATCTGTGTGATATATTCTTCCTATTAAAAGGATAGTAACACGTAATATGTAAAATGATATGTGTTGTAGGGGTTATTCTCCTGAGTAAAACAAGGGTACCCCCTACTGCTGAGAGGTGTTTTATTCAAAAGTTATTACAGCTCAAACTTGATTTTTTTAGGTGCAGTATCACAGTGGCCTGAAACTGTACAGTGGCATTGTTGCCACAGCATGCTATGGACAGCTCTGGCCATTTGACCATAAATCTCCATAGGATGGTGTAGCAACAGCGTCACTGTACAGTTTAAGGTCACTGTCATATTGCACCTAAAAAATTAATGCTTGAGCTGTAATAACTTTCGAATAGAACCTTTCAGCAGTGGGAGTAAACCCTACAACATATAATTTTTTGTACATTTTAAACCCTTAACCCCTTAAGGACCGGCCACACACACACGTGGCGGTCACTTAAGGACCAGGGACCGTTTTGTTTTGTTAATGGAATCAGAGGTCTCTAAACAGCGTGCAGCTGCATGGGGACCCCTGAATTCCATAACGTGGGCCTTAATGCACGTCCTCCCCATGACGTATATGTACGTCCTTGGCCCTTAAGGGGTTAAGCATTACTATCACTTTAAGGGGAGGATTTAACAGCAAAGTGGAACTATTTTGGGCAAACCAACATGAAGGGGACAAATAGCAACTTCTATTGATTAAAATGGGGCTTTTAACCCTGTGAATGCTACAGATGTCTCCAAAGCATTGCTCCACATTGTGATGGAGACGCCTCTAGTGTCCAAGTGGTTTAACCCTTTGAGCGCCAGAGTGGTACGCAACACATTGCAAAGCAATGCATTGAGTACCACTATGGCACTCAAAGGGTTAAAAATCCCATTTAAATTACATAAAATTTTTGTTTGTCCCCGCTGCTGTAGTTGGTCTGACCTAGAGTGTCTCTACTTTGCCATTAAACATAAGGGTCATTGTATCTTATAAGGCTGATCACTGGGGCGATTTACTCAGTGTAGTTCGCTGCAACTTTCAGTTTTATCTTTGTTAAATTTCAACAATCAGTTTATAGAAAAAAGGTGTTTGAAACCACATCAAACATTGCATGTAAAACACGTGAAAATGTATGTTAAAAAAACAACCCAGAACGTATCTTTTCCATACAGTTTCACAGCTATAAGACAGTCGCCTGTGGGAACATACTCTAAATCACACATTGTTATTTAAAGGGATAGTAATACTTAATAATTACTAACCCCTTTATTAAGGTCCTATTAAAAAGAAATGTGTTGCCCCCCCGTGTCATCTCTCAAACCTTTATGGTTTGAGAGATAATCGCTCCTAAAGTGGCCCTCCCCCTTCCCCGAAGTCAGCGTTCTAGCTGGCTGCAGGGAAGCCTGTCGTACGACCGTAAGGCGGCTCTCCAGCACAGCCGCGATCTCGTTAATAAAAAAAGAAATCTTTCACTGAAATGGTCTTCTACGTGTGCTTGGTTTGTAAGCACATGAAGAAGACCGTTTTAGTGAACAGGTTTTTTTTTTATTAACACGATCTTGGCTCTACTGCAGAGCCACTTGATGATCGTAAGACCGGATTTCCCTTCAGTCAGCTACAATGCTGACTACAGGGAAGGGGGAGGGAGAGGGCAACTTTAGGAGCGATTATCTCTCAAACCATAAAGGTTTGAGAGATGACACTGGGGGCAATATTTTTCTTTTTAATATGACTTTAATATAGGGGTTAGTAATTATTAAGTATTACTATCCCTTTAACCTAAAGTTGAATTTTTTAGGTGCAGTATCACAGTGTCCTGAAATTGTACAGTGGTGCTGTTGTTACACCATCCTATGGACAGCACTGGAACATAAATCTCCATAGGATGGTGTAGCAACAGCGCCACTGTACAATTTCAGGCCACTGTGATATTGCACCTAAAAAAAATCAACTTTGAGCTGTGATAACTTTTGACTAAAACATCTTTCAGCAGTGGAATTCCTCTTGTTTTACCCAGGGGGATAAACCCTGCAACATATTTTTTTACATTTTAAGTGTTACTATCCCTTTAATCAGTGAGAATTTGCTCTACTGTAGGACATTTTATCATAATTTGAAATGCTCCTTGCCAATGAAATCACATCAGTGGGATCATTACACAGACCTGGTGTGAAAGAGCGCTTTTCACTTGTATTTTACTCATTAATGATGGCTCAATCATTCATTATACTAGTGGTTTAGGAACACTTTTTTGGGTTGGGGGGCCAAATAACCCATTGCTTTCCCATCATTCAACAACTTAGAGCCTTAGCAGACAACTTGCAAGACTCCAGCTGTTGTTGGACTATAAATCCTATCATCCCCAGCCGGCCGAATGCTATCTGAGGATGATGTCCCCTGACACATCTCATTTCTATCCCAATCTGAGTCCCTCCTATGGTTATGTAAAATGATAACTTGAACCACTTGAATATTAAAGATATATCACATACACTCTTCTCAATGAGATGAAGACATCTTTAGCAGCCAAGGGAATAACTGTGATTACATGCTTTTTTCTGTTATGAATGTGACAAGACCATTGAATACCTTAATATTATCTTATATGAGGAGCGCTAAGCCTCTTCGGATGCCCTTATAACACTAGTTCTGAGTGCTGGACAAAGATCACTGAGGTTCAGTTTTCATGGGAGAAAAATAATCTAATCCACCTAAAGTTTCATTATGGGCCTAACTAGAGATCTCTGGACCAATCAAAATATGCATGTTCTGTCGCGACCCACCCCCATCCAGTGAGTAGTGGAGATCAGGACTGGTAAGGGGGGACCTAGCAGCGGTGGAGCTAGTGAATGCGGACCCTGGTTCTCTTTCATTTTTGGACCCCCAATTCTCTGTAAACGACTGAAAAATCATGAACATTTTAAATTTTTGACATTCAGTCAGTCCCTAAAGTTGAATCCAGCTTTAGGTGGCCAGATTTTTGAGTAGCACTTACATTTGATAATTAATTTGGGTAAAAGTTGAATTAACAACTCCTAATAATAAACCTCCAACTTTCCTTATTCTTAGGGTGACCACATTTCCATTCTTCCATTCAGCGACACTGTGGAGCCATGAGCAACAGAGTACTAGAAGGAAACCAGCCCATTGGCTGCTGTGACAGAAAGTGATGCCTATGGTTGGCTACAAGATAATGTCCATCACATCTAAAGCTTTAGACTAGCATTACACTACAACAACATTGCACTACAGCTCCTATTTGATGTCAGGATCAAGGCTCAGTTCTCTCCCTAGTATTTAGAGGTCTGCCTGGAAGTCATTTTCTTGTAGCCCAACAGAGGTATCACTTCCTGTCACAACAGACAATGGGCAGTTCTCCTAGTGTTTAGAACTCTTGGACTTTGCAGTTTTTTTGCAATTTTATCCTGTTGCATTCTATGGGAGAGGTGAGTCTCTGACTACAGTTGTCCATAATAGTAACGGTTTCATAATTTCATGACAGTTTGAACTGTTATAATGTTTTTGAGTAAATTACCTTCCAGCAGTGGGGGTTCCCTTGTTTGTCTCACCAGGAGAACCCTACAATATATGTTTGTGTATAAAAGTTTATTGTGCGGAGTTTTGACACTCAAAGGGTTAAACAAGTTTGTATGAGAATTTCCCCTCATGAGAACAGGTGGATCTGTCAAAATGTCCGAGCTTTGGTTTGTTCCATTGGTGTGAGGAGATTCTTAACTCTTTGGATACTAGAGAGGTATGCAACGCATTGCAAAGCAATGCATTGGATTACTCTCTCTACACTCAAAGGATTCATTTGTTGGACACTCATCTAGATCTCAGTGAGTCAAAGCCTTGATTAAAGAGTTGAGGAACCGTGTGTTCGAATTAAATTACTTCAAATTATCAGCCATATCTTTTAGTTTGTACAGTGCATGTTTAACACCTTGGACCCTAAAGAGATTTCCAATGCTTTGCAAGACCTCTCTAGCACACAAGGGGTTAAGTATAAGTAGGACACTAAGGCATATTGCATTGGGTTACAGTTGGACCCCCTGTGCAGACAGATTGCATACAACACCCAGAAGAGATTAAAGGGATAGTAATGTTTCATAATAAAAGCAGCTCCAATTAATCATCATAGTATTTGGACTTTGGAGAGTGTTATTTCAATTCTGTCAGAGTTGTAGTTCAAGAGTAATTCAATAACAAAGTATCCCCCTCCCGCCCCTTTTACTGATGTAACACTGCTCAGCCAGATCAGAAGGGAGGTGCCCAGGTAGACTGCAGAGAGGGACAATCTTCAATTAAGATAAGGGAAAAACCTGAAAAACTTGTCAAGGGGGGCAGGGCTTTCATTGTTCTCATGGGAAGAAGATTGTCCCCTGCTGTTATCCGTCTGGTCTATGGACTGCATTCCACATCTGAGAAGAGATGGCTTACACTAGGTAAAAGGGGCGTGAGGGGGAACTTTGCTTGTAAATATCTCTCAAACCATGTTAATGGAATGATGTTCAGAAAGTCTCTCCTGTAATGATCCGCCTCTGGGAGGAAACTAGATCTCAGTAGCAAGGGCAGTCTTACCATGTGTGTGCAGTATTCCAGTGTGTGTGTGTGTGTGTGTGTACAGTACTTCAGTGTGTGTGTGTACAGTATACCCTGAGCAACAGGGTAGGAAGGAGGAGAAGTGGGAGGGAAGTGGGAAGAACAGGGTAGGAAGGAGGAGAAGTGGGAGGGAAGTGGGCAGAACAGGGTAGGAAGGAGGAGAAGTGGGCAGGAAGTAGGAGGAACAGGGTGGGAAGGAGGAGAAGTGGGTGGTAAGTGGGAGGAACAAGGTGGGAAGGAGGAGAAATGGGCAGAGTTTCATAAGAAACTCACCACAGGAGAATCAGCCTCTGTCCCCGGACATCTGGTAATTAACTGCAAAACCTGGAGTCTTCAGGTCAGATCTGAAGAGTTCCCAGGTATGTAAATAACTGGACCTCAAGGGACAGTGGTCGAATCTCCAGCTCTGTGTGTTCCCCAGCAACCCTGCCCACTTAAAGTCCCATTCTGTCTACTCCCACCCTGTTCCATCCCCCTCCCTGCCCATTTTAATGATAAACTACACCATCCCTCCTTTCAATCCCTCCCACTCTAATTAAGCCCCTGCCTGTATTAGGATGTAGATTTAATATGATGCAAATCATGTAATTTGGAAATCCCACCCCAACCCCTGAGGGTACCTCCAGGGGCTGGTGACAAGAAGATTCCCAAGTATGCCTCTAGGTGTATTCAGGGCTGGATTTACATCTCAGGAGCCTGTAGGCACAGAAATTTGAAGTGCCCCCCCCCCCCCGTGGGCCATCTGTACTGGCTACCTCCACAATGCTTCTAATCTCCACGTTGCCTCCCCATCATCTCCATATTGCCCTCACATTGCCCCCATCATCACCACATTGCCCCCCATTAGCTCCAGCTTGTCACCATCATCTCATATATCGCCCTCACACTGCCCCCATCATCTTCATATACCATATTGCCCTCACATTGCCCCCATCAGCTCCATACTGCCCCCATCAGCTCCATATACCATATTGCCTTCCCACTGACCCCCATCAGCTCCACATTGCCCTCACAATGCCCCCCATCAGCTCCACATTGCCCTCACAATGCCCCCCATTGCCCTCACAATGCCCCCCATCAGCTCCACATTGCCCTCACAATGCCCCCCATTGCCCTCACAATGCTCCCCATCAGCTCCATATTGCCCTCACACTGCCCGTTTCCTACGTTTCTGTCATATGTGCCTCCTTTGGCACAGTCTTGTACCTGATGGAGCTCCCGCGCGGTCTCCTATCCAGGAATGCAGAGCGACACAGGAGCTCAGCACCTACAGGACTGTGCCAAAGGAGGCACAGACCTGTCCTGCCGGGGAGGTAGGAAACAGACATAAGACATAGACATGTAAAAAAAAAAAAATCGGAATGGCAGGTGCCCCTCGGTGGCAGGCACCTGTATGCAGGTGCCTACTTTCCCTAATTGCAAATCCGGCCCTGTATGTATATATATATATATATATATATATATATATATATATATATAAACATATCATTTTCTACAAATAGTCACATTTTGTCAAAGTGTTTATGGAATAAATGATGCACCTTAACCCATTGAGTGCCAGAGGGGGCATGCAAGGCACTGCAAAACCATGAGTCTGAGATTTGGGTCAAAACCATGAGTCTCAGGGTCAAACCCAGAGAGCTCCCAGGTATGGGTGTGTGGCTTGTGGGCGGGGTACTGTCCAGAATTTTATTTAGATATTTCATGACCTTTTGACAAATTTTGTGTGACTGAATAAATATTTTAGAACAAGCCCAAATGATTTTATTTACACAGACTAATTTATATTCACATATATGGATTACTGATGTGGACCAATGTAGTACACTTATATACACACCACACTGATCTCCTAAGCACAAGGACATCAGGGTGGGAAAGGATTTTTGGGTTGCAAAAAGTGACTCTTCAGCTTGTCACCTCCATCAAAACCCTTCTATTCTAAGGGTCATTGCTATGATTTATAGTTACTCAAACCTGCCCATCCTTTAGCCCTTTGAGTGCCAGAGATGAATCCAATGCAATGGATTCCTTTCTGGAACTCAAAACGGTTAAGTGTCAGCGAGCGCAATATACACAAAGAGTTAAGTGGCCTCACATCTTCCTCATTAATACATATAGTTGCACTATAATCTGCTAATTGTGTTGCATTAGGATCGATCCCCCTTTAACCCCTTGGATGCTAGAGATGAATGTAATGCATTGAGACATCTCTCAAGGCTTTTTCCCCCGAGTAATACCCATACACTTTCCAGGCATCCTTACTTAGTGTCTCCGCTGCCTTGTGCAGGACTTTCTCCAGCTTAGCCTCGTTTCCCCCTCCACATGTTCTTTCCAGCTCCCTGCTCTAGCGCAGCACGCTTCTACTATGGAGGAGGGCAAGGATGAACTTACTCTAAGTCCGTGTGCATAAGCGCACGCATGCATCCAACCAAATCATTTTGCGTCTAGTCGCCAATGATGAGCAAGCACAGTAAGAGGCAGGAAGGCTCCAGGTAGTAGAGCAGGGTTGAAACAAGCGGGGCAGAAGCCTATGTAGCGGGACATTGACTGAATGTAGCAGGACAGTTTGGGCCCCAAAATCGGGACAGCTGCCAGCTATGAAAGCCAACAGCCCAAGAGTCAGACGGAGGGAGCGCTCGGTAGCGACACTGCCTTAGCGGTAGTTATAAAAGCCTCGCAGCAGTTATAATGCCGCAATGTGAGGTGGCTAGTTTTTTTGTTTTTTTTTTAAAAAGAATATGTAAAAAAAAAAAAATCCGAATGGCAGGCGCCCCTCGGTGGCATGCGCCTGTAGGCAGGTGCCTACTTTGCCTAATGGCAAATCCGGCCCTGGGTGTATTTGAATCTATCACAGGCTCCTTCACCAGACACCCTTCCCTTTTTCTTTTAAGACATTTACTCATTTATGAGCTGTGACATTTGGCTATTGAGTTTATTCTCATACAGCAGAACATATTCCAGGCTGGTGGAATTAGGGTTCTCTTGTCTCCCCATGATGGTTTAAAGTGGGGCAATACCCTATCACCTAAAAACAACTTTTTTATGTTTTGAAAGTGAGTTCAGAATAACCTATGTGTTGTATTTAGATTTATAGATTCATAACACAATTCATAATATGTTTTTCTCCTGCTTTCTTAAACTTTTTGCTATTGCAAAAACTGAACCTGACTGTGACTCTTCAGTTGAAGCTTTTATTGCGTATAGTGTCTTATCCTTCTCATACCCCCACATTGATGGCATGGATGGGGGTGTGGGTCTTTTCTTCTCTTGATTCCTCCAAGGTAGCTGTGATCGGTCGGCCACCAAGCATCCCTTATTTGTTTCTCTCCGACTCTGATCCCTGGCTTCCAGACTTTCTGTCCTCAGACTCTCCTACATTGCTCCTTGATGATTTTACATTTATGATCCTCTTGTATCCATTGCTTCCCAGTTGATTTCCCTGACCTTGTCCTAGCACTCACAGGGAGGGCCACTATCTGCACCTAATATTCACCAAAAACTGTTGCGTTTCAGACGTCACAATTTCTCAATTTCCTCTCTCTCTGGACCTAATTTCCTTTGTGCTTTCTGTCACCTTCTGCCTCACTAAAACACCTCTTTTCAGAAATCTATACTCTCTTAACCTATCAGACCTAACATTCGCCATGCAAACTTCCCTCTGCTGCGCAGCTCTACTTCTAACCTACAATCTTGTCCAAGGGTATAACGCTTCGCCAACTTCATCTTCACTCCTATTGGACACACTACATACAGAGTTGACATTAGTGGCACCTTTCTGGAATGGCTTGCCTCTTATGTCTGAAACAATTCATTCAGTGTTTCTTTTTACTAATACCTCCTTTTCCCTCCTGACATCTCAGTGGGTGTACCTCAGGGATCATTGCTGGTACTTTTATACCTATACCCTCTCACTTGGTGACTTTGTTTCCTCCCTTGGTTTTAATTTCCATCTCTATGCAGACGACACATAAGTCTACCTCTTGTCCCCTGACCTCACTCTGGATTTACAGTCTCAGGTTACTCAATGTCTCATGGCAATTTCATCATGGATGGTCTATCTCCATCTTAAGCTCAATACAACGAAGATGGGAAAATGTTGAATTTTCTCCTAGACCCTGCCCCCAAACCCCTTTCTCCATCACAGATGAGAGTTCTACCATTCACTCCATAACAAAGCATGCTGCTGGTTGTTGTGCTAGATTCTACCCTGATATTCTCTCTCCATATCCAAACAGTCACCGTAACCTGTTGCTTCTTCCTTAACAAATGCTGCCATTCTTTGGTTTGTCAACTGCCAAAACTTTCGTTCAGGCCCTCATTCTCTCTAGACTAGATTATTGCAACATTCTGCTCTCTAGTCTTCCTGCTTCTCATCATTCTCCACTTCAGTCTATTCAGTTATTCTTAATGCAGTTTTGGGAACCAGGTCACCCAGACTCAGTTCATAATGGCCATTAATATTTTCTGTTCTGAGTAAAGTAAATGGCGATTTATTCTTAGGAAGTGCTAACGTTTGTTTATTTATTTAGAATGTAAGACAAACACGCCGTACTCATCATGTCACAAATCACAAAAACCAGGATCCTTCTGTCCAACTGTCCAGGCTTTCAGAACAGAAGCCTTAAGATGCTCTTTAATTAGTAAACAAGGTCAGCTTAATTGGTTCTTTCATTTAGTGCTAATTAAGAAGATGCTTAAAAACAAAATAGCTGTTAACTCATTGAGTGCCAGAAGGGTACGCTATTCTAGGTGCTTCACAAAGTCTTGCACGTCTTTATGAAAAGCAAAGTGTTAATTGGCTGTTAACCCTTTGTGTACCAGAGGTATGCTAGGCAATGTGTGGCACTCAAAGGGTTAAGGAATGAACATAACAAGACCATTAAACTCACTGGCGTTTATCTAAAAGAGAACCACACTGCGTGTGGAGGTTGAAGAACTAGAAAGGACGTGACAGAGACATCATATCACCTCTCTGTGTCACAGACAAGATCCCGCGGGATGACCTAGATTTGTATGCATGTGGACAGTGTGATTCAGCAGGGGACGCTGCCCCGGAGTGCATCCCCTCCACCCCCCGCACTGTGGGGCTGGTGGACTAGCTAGAGAAGGGGTAGTGTACTGTAAGAACCCAACTGATCCATGGGGAACAAATAACATATTCCCCAGACTGCCTCTGATTTAAATGGAGCTTTTAACCCCTTGCTTAGCAATTAGTTAGAGACCTCTCTAGCATTCATGGGGCTAAAATCCCATTTAGATCAAATACAATTTTATATTTTTGGTTCAGTTGCTTTGCTCTAGAACTGCCACAGATATCTGTATCTCTGCCTCCACTTCTTACTGTTCTGTATCTCTGCCTCCCCCTCTCACTGCTTTGTATCTGTCTCCCCCTCTAACTGCTCTGTATCTCTGCTTCCCCTCTCACTGCTCTGTATCTTTGCCTCCCCCTCTAACTGCTCTGTATCTCTGTCTCCCCCTCTAACTGCTCTGTATCTCTGCCTCCCCCTCTCACTGCTCTGTATCTCTGTCTCCTCCTCTCACTGCTCTGTATCTGTCTCCCCCTCTCACTGCTCTGTATCTCTGTCTCACTCTCTCACTGCTGTGTATCTCTGCCTCCCCCTCTCACTGCTCTGTATCTCTGTCTCCCCTTCTCACTGCTGTGTGTCTCTGCCTCCCCCTCTCACTGCTCTGTATCTCTGTCTCCCCTTCTCACTGCTCTGTGTCTCTGCCTCCCCCTCTCACTGCTCTGTATCTCTGTCTCCCCTTCTCACTGCTCTGTATCTCTGTTTCCCCTCTCACTGTTCTGTAACTCTTCCTCCCCTCTCACTGCTCTGTATCTCTGTCTTCCCCTCTCACTGCTCTGTATCTCTGTCTTCCCCTCTCACTGCTCTGTATCTCTGCCTCCCCTTCTTACTGTTCTGTATTTCTGCCTCCCATCTCTGTGCTCTGTTTCTCTGCCTCCCATCTCTCTGATCTGTTTCTCTGCTTCCCCTTCTTACTGTTCTGTATCTCTGCCTCCCACCTCTCTGCTCTGTATCTCTGCCTCCCCTTCTTACTGTTCTGTGTCTCTGCCTCCCATCTCACTGTTCTGTGTCTCTGCTTCCCATCTCACTGCTCTATATCTCTGTCTCCCCTTCTTACTGCTCTGTATCTCTGCCTCCCCCTCTAACTGCTCTGTATCTCTGCCTCCCCCTCTCACTGCTCTGTATCTCCGTCTTCCCCTCACTGCTCTGTATCTCTGTCACTCCATCTCACTGCTCTGTATCTCTGTCACTCCATCTCACTGCTCTGTATCTTTGCTTCCCCCACTCACAGCTCTGTATCTCTTTCTCCCCCCTCACTGCTCTGTATCTCTGCCTCCCCCACTCACTGCTCTGGATCTCCGCCTTCCCTTCTCACTGCTCTGTATATCTGCACCCCCCCACTCACTGCTTTGTATCCCCCACCATACACACACACACTTACTGCTCTTCCACTAAAACATTTCAGGTCATGGGGGTACTGCACCCCAAAAGCGTAAGTTTGTGCTGCAGTAACTTTTGAATACAACATCTCTCCGCAGTAGAAGTACCTTGTTTTTCCCTGCAATATATTTCCCAAATTAGGCATTACTATCCCTTTAACTCCTTGAATTCTAGAGCAGAGGTTCTCGACCCGTGCCCTCAGTGACCACCAACAGGCCAGAACTTAGGAATTTCCCTGCTAGAACACAATTCTGTTGGTCAGAGGCTCAGTCATATCGATTAACTCACCTGCGCTCTTATAAGGAAATTCTCAAATCCTGGCCTGTTAGTAGCCACTGAGGGCACGGGTTGAGAACCACTGTTCGAGAGAGTTCTCCAACACAATTTGAAGCAATAACAATGGAGACTAATGCACTTACATGGTTGAAAGATGACCTGGTGTTCAAAAAATATCCATCCACCAAACAGAGTACAGTACCTATATAACACACATGCAGATTTGCATTCCTGAAACAGATCAAAATGACCTGTCATGCTGTACAGAACACCTAGTTTTACTGCATGTCTGCTGCACTCCCAAAATTCATTGCAGCAACATGCAAATGAAAACATACATATATCAATATGGATCTTTTACTTTAAAGGGATAGTAATATTTCACAAAAACAGCAGCTCCAATTAATCTTCATAGTATTTGGGCCATGTAGAGTGTTATTTCACTATGGTCAGAGTTGTAGTTCAATTGTAATTGAATGATAAAGTATCCCCCTCCCTCCCCTTTTACTGATGTCACTGCTCAGCTCTAAGCGGCAGGGTGGTGTCAAAGTGGATTGCAGAGAGGGACAATCTTCAATTAGCATAAGGGAAAAACCTGAAAAACCTGTCAAGGGGGGCAGGGTTTTCATTGTTCTCACAGTAAGAAGATCGTCCCTTGCTGTGAGTTGTCCGGTCAAGAGACCAGATTCCACATCTGAGGGGAGGTGATTTACACTAGGTAAAAGGGGCGGGAGGGGGATACTTTATCATTCAATTACTCTTGTACTACAACTCGGACAGTACTGAAATAACACTCCCATGGTCCAAATATTGCGAAGATTAATTGGAGCTGCTTTTATTATGAAACATTACTATCACTTTAAGCTTCTTTCACGGTTTACTTTGCTAAGTATGGATTGTAAATGCATGCACCATTCCACCTACCAACTCGCAGCTGTTTTGCACTAGTGGATCTCTTCAGTGTGGGCCTAGTAGACTGACTCATGTTAGTAATCCTGGGGAAAGACAGTAAGTCAAACCATAACAAGCTGATGGTGAAGAAACAAATGACAGTATCCCTCCATCATACAGTGTACAAGGTCTATAAATGTACTAAGGTGTATGACCTGCTCCCAGCAAAGGAATTATTAGTTTTGCAGCGTTGTATCAGCATTCACAGAACTGCGTCTTTGCAGCTATAAACAAATAAGATTCCCCAAATGCAACCAATGTTTTTCGTAATTCAAAATCTAAATAAGTATGGGATTTCGCTTATTTGCTTATTCTGCACAGCATTTTGTGGTGGTGGTGGTAACAGATAAGTCATCTAACCTCCCCTTGTATTTTGTGGTTCTCATCAATGTGGAGATAGTTGACTGAGTCATGCCTGTGACTCTGTTGAAAGGTAGTATCATATCCCAAGCTATCAACAACATTATTGTGAGTCAAAAAATGTTTTACAAAACTCTCCATGGTGCAGACTGCAGCATACCTCCCAAGTGTCCCTCTTTAAGACCCATATCCCTCTGTCCCTCTCTCCCACCCTGATGTCCCTCTTTTTAGGAGATCAGACTGTGTGGTGTGTATATAAGTGTATCACCCTGGTGTCCCTGTGTGTAGGAGATCAGACTGTGTGGTGTGTATATAAGTGTATCACCCTGGTGTCCCTGTGTTTAGGAGATCAGACAGTGTGGTGGGTATATGTGTATCACCCTGGTGTCCCTGTGTTTAGGAGATCAGACTGTGTGATGTGTATATAAGTGTATCACCCTGGTGTCCCTGTGTTTAGGAGACCAGACTGTGTGGTGTGTATAGAAGTGTATCACCCAGGTGTCCCTGTGTTTAGGAGATCAGACTGTGTGGTGTGTATATAAGTGTATCACCCTGGTGTCCCTGTGTTTAGGAGATCAGACTGTGTGGTGTGTATAGAAGTGTATCACCCTGGTGTCCCTGTGTTTAGGAGATCAGACTGTTTGGTGTGTATAGAAGTGTATCACCCTGGTGTACCTGTGTTTAGGAGATCAGACTGTGTGGTGTGTATATAAGTGTATGACCCTGGTGTCCCTGTGTTTAGGAGATCAGTCTGTGTAGTGTGTATATAAGTGTATCACCCTGGTGTCCCTGTGTTTAGGAGATCAGACTGTGCAGTGTGTATAGAAGTGTATCACCCTGGTGTCCCTGTGTTTAGGAGATCAGACTGTGCGATGTGTATATAAGTGTATCACCCTGGTGTCCCTGTGTTTAGGAGATCAGATTGTGTGGTGTGAATATAAGTATATCATACAGCTCTACAGCAATAACACTCACATTATTGTTTGTTTAAACCTCAGTATATGTGATTATAAATTAGTCTGTGTAAATAAAATACTTTGTCGTTTATTAGGTTACGCAAGGAGGTGTCAATAGGTCATGAATTATCCTAAATATTCTCAGAATTACCCCGCCCACCAGCCACACCCCCAGCCACACCCCCTAAAGCACAAGTGTCCTTCTTTGGCAATTTGAAATGTTGCGAGGTATGTTGCAGTACTTGTATGTATTTATATGTACAAGTGTGAAATAGATCAAATGAACTGCCTCTAGGAAGGAATCAGGGCCGAATTTATAATAAGACAGAGTAGGCATCTGCCTACAGGTGCACCCCACAGAGGGGTGCCTGTCATTGGGATCGTTTTTTTTTTTTTTTTTTTTTTTTTTTTTAAATTAGCCAGCGCCTTATGGTGCATCATGTCTCATGTCTGGTGAGCCGTTCAGCAGGGTGAATAACGGATGCGTGCACAATGCTTTAGCTACCGCAGAGAAGCAGTCGCACAATATGGCTGTCATACCCTTTGGCCTTGGATGCTACAGACAGCTCCTATGATGGAAACTTTACTAGCATTCAAAGGTGACGAAAAATTAGCCTTTTGAGTGCCAGAGGGGTTTGCAAAGCATTGCAAAACAATGTGTTGCGTACCCCTCTGGTACTCAAAGGGTTAAGACACTGTTACCAAGGGCAATGTCATCTCATTTGCCAGTCTAACATTGCCCATATTTTTTTTTATTGTGTGTGTGTGTGTGCGTGTGTGTGTGTGGGGGGGTGCTTCAGATTTCTGTGCCTTCAGGCTCCTGAGATGTAAATCCGGCCCTGGAGGGAATGCCTAGTTGTATATCATTTTTACTGCATTCCCAGAATTCCATGCAACAATGTTCAAAAGAGAACACACAGTGCAGCCATTTATTTTAAACTTCCATGCCCATATAAATAAGGATTTGTTAGCTTATGTTTGCTGCTTTTACAATGTATTTCAAACTATACAGGATAGGATAAGTATGAGCCATTCAACATACCCACAGACAGCTGTTTCAACTTATAGAGTGCCTTCAATGCAAATGAGAATATGGTTCACTTATGCTTGTTGTTTTCACAGGTTATTCCACATAACAAGGCATCGGTTAGAAATTCATGAGCCATTAAACCTATTTAAAGTTGTTTTCACTGTGTGTGTGTCCATTACACATAACTCCCAACATTTCAAATAGCCAAAAAGGGACACACTTGTTTTAGGTGGCATTGCTGGGGGGAGTGGCTGGTGGGCGGGGCATTACTTTTTGTGTAACGTAATAAATGATTTAGAACAAGACCAAAGTATGTTATTTACACAGACTAATTTATAATTACACATAGTGAAGTTTAACACCTTAAGGACCCATGACGGTCCTGTTCCGTCATGGGTTGTTATACCCTTAACGACCCATGACGGAACTGGACCGTCATGGAATTCCGGGCTCCCCTTGCGGCTGCACGCCGTTCGGGGAGTCCGGAACACAGCCGCAAGAAAAAAAAAAAGTGCTCCGTGGTCCTTAACGGACCGCAAGGTGCGGGCGCGGCCCGTAGTTAAGGGGTTAAACAAACATTAATGTAAACTTTATTGCTGTGGTGCAATGAGATACACTTATATACACACACCGCATAGTCTGATCTCCTAAAAAGAAGGATACAAAGGTGGAAAAGAGGGATTTGGGTCTAAACGTGGGTCTGTCCCTCCTAAAGAGGAACACTTGGGAGGTGTAATTATAGAATGCCTTTTTTACAGCATTTCTACTGCATTCCCACAATTCCTAGCAGCAGCATGCAATGAGAGCATACAGTGTAGCTTTTTATTTTTTTATTCCTGACCAATATCGATATGGGTCCCTTAGCTTATGCTTGCTGTGTTCTACACGTATTCTCAAGGCATGGATTAGAAGTGCATGAGTCCTTCAGTCTTCCCACAGACAGCTTTTTATTCATAGAAAACCTAAGGTATGAGACATCCTTTATGTTCATGTCCCACCCTGTGCTCTGTGCAGTGTTGAGATGCAGACGATCCGTGCTGGGTGGGGCTAGGGTCTGTAGTCTTTAGACCCTCTGCACCTTGAGGATTTGGAAGACCCTTTAGCTTTTCCCTCTCCTAACCATCCAGAAGCACTGCAGAAGGTCTGGGTCTTCAGCTTCCGGTGTCACCACTTCAGAGCCCCAATCTTCAGCCTTCACAGGGCAGGAAAGCTTCATAGTCTTAGGGAGAGGTGGCAGCCAATAGGCACATTAACCCACCTCTACCACAATAGCCCAAGTCATAGACCCATCCCCACTTTGACATTTTAAAACAAAAATGTGACTAAATGCTAATAAAGAATATTTAAAAACAAAAAAATAAGACCCAACCTTTAGACCTGATAATAAAAATTAATCTCTGCCATCCAGAAGGCCAGGGCAGAAGAAGGTGAAGAGAGTGATGAAAAGCTGTAAGCTGGTAAAGCCAAATGTAAGCTGTCTGGAACCCCAGTCTGTGGAAGAGCAGCTCCACAGAGAATATGCAGGCAGCTACTGAAATACAAGAGAAACCAAGAACAAGATAAATACTGGGGAAAATACAAGCTGCAATAAACAGGTACTAAAACTAAGTAACTGCCAACAACTAGAGCTGTGGAGAGAGCCTCAATAGGGTAGATGCTAGGGACAGAGGAGCAGGGTACGGAACACCAGGACAGTAGAAAGTTAAGAGAGTCATGAATGTTTGCAAGCTGGTAAAGCCAAATGTAAGCTGTCTGGAGGCCTACTCTTACTGCAGCCAAGGCCAGATTAAATTTGCTGATCACAAGATAAGTTCAGTGCCAACCTGAGGAGACAGCCTGCACCCAGGATAACTGCTTAGGGAATAGTAACTACCTAATGAGGTACAGAGAAGGCAAAGGGAAATAGGAAAACAGGTACCTGCACTTCTAGTCGAACTGTGCTGTGCTAGATAATGAAGACGTGGATGTCTAGAAGTAGAACTCCAACTAACTGGTTCAATGATTCGGCCAAATGTCCGACTACTGGGGATGGGAATCCAATTGATGGTCAGTTGAGTCAAACTGCAAGAGACTGAATCAGACCCAACTGAAGGTTGAATAGTTGAACTCAGACTGCACCAGCTATGAGCAGTGAACACTAGAGAGTCGAACTTCAAGTAGAAGGAGCAGGAGGGTTGGGTGGTCTTTCAAGCAGGGTCAGCAACAGGAGAGCAAGGAGGCACACAATCGAAAAACAGAGGAGTAATAAAGGAGTGCCTGGGTCAACAACAGACAATCAATCCTGGACGCAAGGTACAAGAACGGTAAGCTGAAGAGTAGTCGGAAACAAGGCAAAAATCGGTAACACGGAATCACAACTGGATCAAGGGTAAAGGGAAAACAGGACTGGGAAATAACTCTAAATGCTAAGATTGAGTGCCTCTACTCGAAAACTGGCACTCGATAAAGGCAGAAGGCTAGGTACAAACCAGTATTGGGAATGAGGACCCAGCAAGCCAAAGAAACCTACATAAAGACAGACAAGGAACAGCAATAAAGAACAGAAAAAATGGACAGAGCATGAAAAGGGTTCGGTGGTGTGTGTAGTGCTTAATCCTCTTCCTTGCCTCATGTGTTTACCAACAGAGCATCCCCAAGCTTTGATGAGCGATGGAGGCCCTGACGCACCTCAGGCTTTATTAGAGTTCTCTGAACCAGTTCGGTATGCCACACCCCATGTAGACAGATGCTTCTAGCACAGTTGGACAGGTGCTACACTTGATCTTAGCCACAAAGCCCAGAAGCAATCTCAGAGGATCACACAAACAACTATTCCAGTTTTGTGGTCTTCATCAATATGGGGCTGGTTATCTAATTAATGCTAGACAATCCAGTGAAAGACATAATGCAAACCCAGCAACATGCTTATGGGGAATAAAACATGAAAATATCCCTCCACCATACAAAGTACAATACCTAAATAAAACATGCACATTTCTACGTCTGAAACAAATCAAAATGACTGTGCTCTGCAAGGATTATCTTGCTTTACAGTGTTCCAGTGGCATTCCCAGAATTCCTTGCAGGAAAAGCAAAGTAAGAGCTTATGGTCTATCACTTGTTATTCCAAACACATATCAATAAACACGGCGGAGATTTTTAACCCCTTAAATACTAGTAAGGCCTCGAGCACAATGCTTTGTAAAGCACTGCAGATCTCTATAACACAATAGATCAAAGCCCCCTTCTACATGAATGGGAATTTTGATAATTTGCTTTTTATTTGTATTTTAGGGTAAAATTGGAATTCCACCACTCTTCTTTGATACGGGGTGGGGGGGGGTCAAACCTTTCTAAGGACAAAAAATAAAAAGCAGCTCCATGAAAAAACAAGCACACATATACATAGAGACTCCGATATGCAGTATAATAAAGGAACTTTGTATTTAATAATGCGATCTAAAACACTGTGCAAACCTAGGAATCTCCCTCTCCTCCAGTAGATTAACAACTTCCAAACATTGATTCGCACCACTGTTTCAATATCTTAATCCCATGAACGGCTGCAAAAAATATTAAAAACATATTTTTGTTCAATCCAGATATAAAAAAACACACATGCCTTCATGGCAGCACATACTGAAAATCGTAGAGGCATTACTTTCAGAGTGGGAACACTGGCAGGTCTTAAAGGGACAGTAATGTTTCATAATAAAAGCAGCTCTAATTAATCATCATAGTATTTGGACTTTGGAGAGTGTTATTTCAATTCTGTCAGAGTTGTAGTTCAAGAGTAATTCAATGACAAAGTGTCCCCCTCCCGCCCCTTTTACTGATGTAACACTGTTCAGCCAGATCAGAAGGGAGGTGCCCAGGTAGACTGCAGAGGGGGACAATATTCAAATAAGATAAGGGAAAAACCTGAAAAACTTGTCAAGGGGGGCAGGGCTTTCATTGTTCTCATAGGAAGAAGATTGTCCCCTGCTGTTATCTGTCTGGTCTATGGACTGCATTCCACATCTGAGAAGAGATGGCTTACACTAGGTAAAAGGGGCGGGAGGGCAAATTTTGCTTGTCAATATCTCTCAAACCATAAATGTTTGAGAGATAAGACTTATATCGTTCTTCATGTTTTTTTAATGCCTACAAAATAAAATGAAGATAAAACGAAGTATTACTATCCCTTTAACTCTTCTGATCAACGAGGCTGATCATGATTAGCATTTGAGTACCAGAAGGGTACGTAATGCGTTGCTTTCCAATGCATTCCGTACCCCTCTGGTACTCAGAGGGTTAAGCACCATCAAGGTGTGAAACGAGTTTATCATAGGAGTTAAGACTTGCTAGTGTTCCCACCACCGTTCATGGGATAAACAAAGATATTGAAACAGCGGTGAGAATCAATGTTTGGTTTTCTGTATGTGCTGCCATGAAGGTATGCGTTTTTTTCTGTCTGGATTCAACAATAGAATTGTTTTTAATATTTTTTTTGGTGCCGTTCATGGGATTAAGGAAGATAGTGAAACAGTGGTGCAAATCAATGCATGGAAGTCGCTCAAACCTGTCCTCAAGCCCCCACATTGTTGCAGGAACTCCCCACGTGAACACAGGTGAATCAGTCAGTGGATCTGTCATTCTGAAGGATTTGTCTGAGATACTGACATTCACTTGCCTTTTATTGAGGAGATCCAGGAAACAGGCAATGTTGGGGGCTTGAGGGGAATAGTTGGGCACCCCTGCCTTAGTGCATTAGACCTGTTGTTTATACATACTTGGCAAGCTTGCTTTTTATGCATGTTTAATTCTGCTTGTTCCCACGCTCTCTGCATTCACTTCCAAGCAAACAAAAATGTCACATTACACTCATGCGTTCACGTGAATGTATACGCATATACATCCAAGGCAGAAGCAGTGTGTTTGTGCCTTCTGAGCCGTGTAGATTTGCTCAACGTGATGCCTCTATTACACTCCTCACTAGGAGCCCAGCCCCATCCATGTGCTTAGCGTCAGTTTGCTTTTGGGATCTGCACAGTCAGTGACTCACAGCTGCAGGCAAACCTCCTCACTGCTTATTTTAATCCGTTCCTGCCACCTGATCAATTAGGATGTGTTAACTGTGAGTCCTCCCAGCTGTGCAGGCACGATGTGCTGCATGTTCTGGAGTTTGCCTTGGCTGGCAGAACAGCTCGGAATGCACAGCAGAGCGTAGGCCACATGCATAGGGAGAAGAGGAGCAATTGCGACGCAAATATACTGCACCATAGGGGACATATACAAATTCCCTATGCGTTGAATACCTCTCTGGCTGTCAAAGGGTTAAAGCGAAATAGGGATTTTTAACCCCTTGAATGTTAGAGAGGCCTCCAGTGTATTATGAAGCAATACGCAGGAGATCTCGCTAGCATACAAACTATTACAGACCCCGTTTTAGATCAGTGGGAATTTTCATTTCATACCTATGGTACACAAGTGCACCTCTTTTTGTTATCCCAGCTGTGTACAGGCTGCTGTGTATTTGAATGAGTTGCGAATCCAGAGCTGAGCTAAGAAAGAGAGGTCATCCATTAAGACTAGAGGGAAGGTGCTTTCGACTAAAACAAAGGCATGGATTTTTTTTTTACAGTAAGGGTGGTAAAGCTATGGAATTCTTTACCTCAGGATGTTGTACTTGTAGATACTGTAACTGCTTTCATAAAAGCAATGGATGCCCATCTAGCACAGAACAATACTGAGAATTATTGACAGATGGCTTCAATACAGATAGGTTGTTGATCCATTGAAATATCTGACTGCCATTTGGAGTCAGTAAGGATTTTTTTACCCTCTCGGGGATAAACTGGAAATGGCTTCACATTTGTTGGGTTTTTTTTGTTGATTTTTTTGCCTTCCTCTGGATCAACAGGAGTGTTTTGTCATGGGCTTGACTTGATGGACGCATGCCTTTTTTTCAGCCTAGTAAACTATGTTACTACAGTGTTACTATGAGGCTGAATTAATAAGGATTAAATAAATATTCTGGAGCAAACCATCCATAGCATAGGGACCAATAAACATCCCCATTCATTTAAAGGGATAGTAATACTTGAAAATAATTTTATTTTATATTGGAGCTCTTAAAAAAGCATTAAAAATGAAATAAGTCCGATATTAACAAGTAAAGTGAAGTTCCCTTTTCCTGGCTGTTTTAGCCAAGTCTGCCATCTAGTGGACAGATTTGAATCCAGTCCACAGATCAGCCAGCAGCTCTTTAGCAGTGCCGAGATCATGATCTTTAAAAAGAACTACTTCATTGGAACTGTCTACAAAGTATGCCTGGCTTGCAAGCACACATTGTAGACCATTCCAATGAAGAAATTATTTTTAAAGATCGTGATCTTGGCACTTCTGAAGAGCTGCAACCGGTCTGTGGACCGGATTTCAAATCTGACAGCTAGAGCAGTGACGTCACTCCAGGGGAAACTTTACTTGCTAATATCTCCCAAACCATAAAGGTTTGGGAGATAAGACCTACATCATTTTTAATGTTTTTTAAGGACTACAATATAACATAAAATTATTTTCAAGTATTACTATCCCTTTAAATTAGGATTTGTGTTATTTTTATTGATCCCCTATGGTGCAGCTGGTTTGCCCCAGAATTGCTTCAGTTCTTATTAATGGAAAGTTAAGCCTCCTAACAGGGCCGTATTTGCAAGCAGACAGAGTAGGCAACTTCCTAGAGCTCTAAATTGTGAGGGGCGGTGCCTCAGCTGTGCTGCCCACACCCACATTCTTAATTGTGGGTGTGGCCAGAGCAGTCTCAATGTCTTTGCACCCATTTATTTAGCCTCTTTTTTTCATTCTTGCTTGTTATAGGCTGAGGGTATTTTCTGTTCCATGAAGTGGTGGAGTCATGTATTGAAAGGGGGTGTGGCAACAGGTGGAGCTAAGTGTCTTGCCTAGGAGGGCCTGGGATATAAATCCAGCCCTTTCTCATAATAATAACCTCCAGTTACCTTACTATGGCCAGAAAATCCTAATGGCCCTATGAATGACGCTCTTTTGCCTTTGTTCAAGGGATAGTAACACATAATATGTAAATAAATAAATAAATATATATATATACACAGTGGTGTCCGTAGACATTTTTCCCGGGGGGGGGGGGCAAAGCCATAATATGACCCCCAGGCAGCCCATCTAGCCCCTTTATTCATATGGAGGAGGGTAATTGTAGGGGGGGGCAAGTGCCCCCCTTGCCCCCCCCTCCAGACTCCCATGGATATATATATATATATATATATATATATATATATATATATATATATATATATAATATATATCTATTATGGTTTAGCCTCCTGAGTAAAACAAGGACACTCCCACTGCTGAGAGATGTTTTATTCAAAAGATATTGTAGCTCAGAATTTTTTATGTACAATATCTCAATGGCTTTAAATGTTACAGTAGCGCTGTTGCTACACCATCCTATGGACAGCTCTGATCAGCTAGCCATAAACCTCCATAGGATGGTGTAACAACATTTCAGGCCACTGTGATACTGCACCTAAAAAAAAATAAAAGTTTGAGATGCAATAACTTTTTGAATTAAACACCTCTTAGCAGTGGGAGTGCCCTTGTTTTACTCAGGAGGCTAAACCATAATATATATCATTTTTATTTTATTTTTTTCTTGCATTACTGATGTGTATTATTGTGTCTATTACATATTAAGTTTTATTATCTTGTCTCTTTCAAGACACAACAACTTCAGTCAGCTCTAGAGGTAATGTTCATGGAGGCAGACGTGACAGTTGCCAGTAGAACCACAGGACCACAAACTATGCTCACTGCAATGAGTTGCACTCCCCTCTGGTCATTAACCCCCTTTAGGATGTGCCAGAAATGTCACAACTGTCAGTGCGTTAAGGTTCTGGCACGTCATCAATTTTTTTGGTCAAAGTGAGCCTTCAGGCGCACAGTGATCATGCCATGGTCAGTTTCAGCCTCTGCCATGGCGAGCCAGTTACTTGCCAAACAAAATGGTGCACAAAACCCCGGTGCGCCTGGTCCTTAAAGGGATAAAGTGTTAAGTAGGATCATGTACTTTGCCTGCTCCAGTTTCAAAAAATTGCTAGCAACTGTCATGTCCACCTCCATGAACATGACATCCAGGTAGGGTGATCACATTTCCATTCTGCCATTCAGGAACACTGCGGAGACAACAGTGTCAGAGTACTTGTCCTCGGCTCTAGTGCAGCTATGTGGGAGGGGTCACTATACATCAATGGACATAAGCGCTCAACCTGCACTTTCTCTGGTGCACCACAGAGTTCTAACCACTAGAGGGAGAACTGTCCATTTACTGCTATGACAAAAACCGATACCTGTGGTGGGCTACAGGAAAATGTACATAACACCCAAAACCTTAGACTAGCATTACACTACAACAAAACTGCACTGCAGCTCCTGTTTGATGTCAGAATCAAGTCTCAGTTCTCTCTCTGGTGTGTAGAGGTCTGTCTGGAAGACATTTTCATGTAGCCCAGCAGAGGAGTCACTTCCTGTCACAGTAGGTAATGGGCGGTTCTCATTCTAGTGTTTAGAACTCTATGTTCTTCATTCCAGGACTTTGTATTGTTCCAGAAGGCGGCTGCCCAGGACATGGGACATATATTTAAAATTCTGGACTGTCCTGAGCAATCCGGGATACGTGGTCACCCTACATCCAGAACGGATTGAAGATGTTATCTCTTAAACAAAGGCACTAGAATAAAATCTATAAGGGCCATTAGAATTGTCTTGCCATAGTAAGGTAAATGGGGGCTATTATTAGGAGGTGTTAGTTCTCCTTTAATTAACTCGCCTGTACTCAAGCAGAGAAATCCTACAGACATGGCCATACAATGGGGAACTACCATTACATCACTGTATCTGTTCCACTGTTATAATGTATGTTTCCTTTACATCTTACTAATGTGGGTCTAGTAATACCTATTTCTCACAGGCCATAGAAAGGTTCAGAACCTGTAGACAATTTTGGCCATGTACCTTTGCACACCTCTCTCTGTCTGATAACCCTCTCACATTAGTGCCAGCTAATATTACTGGCTGGCACCCACGTGGATTGGATTCTCCTCCTTCCCACCCTATTCCTCCCACTTCTCCTTCTTCCCACCCTGTTCCTCCCACTTCCCTCCCACTTCTCCTCCTTCCCACCCTGTTCCTCCCACTTCCCTCCCACTTCTCCTCCTTTCCACCCTGTTCCTCCCATTTCTCCTCCTTCCCACCCTGTTCCTCCCACTTCTCATCCTCATCTCCTCCTTCTCACCCTTTTACTTCCACTTCTTCTCCTTCCAACCCTGTTCCTCCCACTTCCCGCCCATTTCTCCTCCTTCTCACCCTGTTTCTCCCACTTCTCCTCCTTTCCACCCTTTTCCTTCCAATTCCCTCCTACTTCTCCTCCTTCCCACCCTGTTCTACCCACTTCTCCTCCTTCCCACCCTATTCCTCCCACTTCCCACTCACTTCTCCTTCCCACCCTGTTCCTCCCACTTCCCACTCACTTCCTCACGTCTCCTTCTTCCCACCCTGTTCCTCCTACCTCCTGTCTGCTTCTCTTCCTTCTCACTCTGTTCCTCCCACTTCCCACCCACTACTCCTCCTTCCCATCCTGTTCCTCCCACTTCCCACCAATTTTCCAGCCCAATCCCTGTTAAGCCACACCCACTTTATGACACAAATTGTGCCATTGACTGAAGCCTGGTGGCAGTCTGTGAGGTGTCTCTAGTAGCTCCACAGGAGCATGTTCCCAGATATGGCCATTTAATGGAGGTTGCAATGAGTATCCAACTTACACAGCTCGTGTGTAAGGTTATCCAGTGGCCCCATAGGCAGTCATCTGTGCAGACTTGCTTACTGCAACTTTACCACGTTCCTGGGCTAACGCAATAAAGCTGCACCGTTTTGTACTTTGGTGCAATCACATGACGTGAAAATTACTTGTGTGAAACTCACCATAATCCAAGATGTTGCATTTTACCATGGGTGACAGATCTACCGCAGCATCATCCATGTAAAAGGGGCCTTCGTAAAGCAATGCTAAAAAAGTAATTTTTTGCGCTGTGCTCTTATATTTCTGCTTTAATAGAATCCGATGAAGTCTGTGCTTTCTTCTTTCTTTGAGCTAAATTATTCAATGAATCCACTATCTCTCCTGTAATGAATTTATATTAAAATATGTGTGTGTGTGCAGTTCTGCGTGCCTGGGTACTGTGTGCACAGATCAATGGTATTAATAACTGAATTTCAAAGAATGCTGTGACTATGTAGAGAAAATCATGCTTGAAAGGCAGGGTGTACCGAGGCAGTCCTGTCTGTATGACGGGAGGTTTATTCCCAATCAGTGCTGCCTTGTTCCATATTCAGGGCCGTTTTAACCCCTAGAGTGCCATCGAGGTAATCAGTGCATTGCAATGCGTTGGATACCTTAATGTCCCTAAAAGGATTAATAGCAGGACAAAATGGTGGAAGGAGTCCCCACACTGACTGTAACACTGTTGGAATTCTCTGGATCCTCCCCTTTGTGACGTTCTGGGCAGTGCAATATAGTCTGTCCATTGTGCAAAGCCAGGTGAAAAAAATTCAGCATTATGCATTATTTTCTTGAGATACTGTAGGTGTAAGCATTTCGCATTGTATGTATGGCTGAGCACAGAACATTGTATGGAATTAACCCTTTGAGTGCCAGGGAGGCAATGCGTTGGATACCCCTCTGGCACTCAAAGGTTTAAATCAGTAGGAGAATTACAACTTGTCCCCAGGCTTGCTGTTTGTTTACCCTAGAACTGCTTCGGTTCTTCATAATCAGCCTCAATAGCTGGTGGCGGAGTCTATCGATCTACAGTGCAGCTCATTTTCCTTGCAGAGACCAGGGGTGTAAATAATCATTGGAGGGCCCTGGTGCAAACATTTTTGGTCCCCTGAGCACAAAAATATTTTCACAGACACATAAGTAGAACCTATTAGACACTGGGGCAGATGGGGCCACCTTGGCTGTTGGACTCTGGCACGACTGCACCAAGGTTCCCTCCTCCCAAGTGTCCCTATTTAAGAGATATTAGGGGTACATACATCCCAAGCATCCCTCTTTAGGAGAGGTTAAGGGTCCATACCTCCCAAGTGTCCTTCTTTAGAAGATATTAAGGGTCCATTCTGCTCTAGTGTCCCTCTTTAGAAGATTTTATGGGTACATATCTCCCACGGGTCCCTCTTTAGGAGATATTAGGGACACATACTTTCTAAATGTCCCTCTTTAAGAGATATTAGGGGTCTATACCTCACAAGTGTCCCTCTTTAGGTGATATTAGGGTCCATACCTCACAAGTGTCCCTCTTTAGGTGATATTAGGGGTCCATACCTCACAAGTGTCCCTCTTTAGGTGATATTAGGGGTCTATACCTCACAAGTGTCCCTCTTTAGGTGATATTGGGGGTCCATACCTCACAAGTGTCCCTCTTTAGGAGATATTAGGGGTCCATACCTCACAAGTGTCCCTCTTTAGGAGATATTAGGGGTTCATACCTCCAAATTGTCCCTCTTTAAGAGAAATTAGGGGTCGATACCTCCAAAGTGTCCCAATGATCAAATAACTTTTTTGTGATCGGCATCTGCCTAATGCATAAACTCTGCAATGCATTGCATACCCCTCTGGCACTCAAAGGGAAATCATAAAAAAACAGGATGATGTTATGCCAATTCCCTCTGTGCCTGGTTAGTACGTAGGACAAGGAGCATAGGACAGGAGAATCCTGAAATTCCCTTACAATTCCAAACTACCCTCCCCTTGGTTCAAGAAGCATACATAGGGCAATGTTTGGGATAAGTAGCTTAGTAAGTTGGTGTAGCACTAAAAATCCATTCTAGTGACTACTGTAACAGTAAACCGTATTCGTACATCCCACTGCTGAGTGTGACACCAGACCTGCTCTCCTCCATGGTGTGGAACAAATTGATTACACTCATTTTTATTTTAATTTTTCCCATCTTGGCAGTGGTGGGGTTAAATGTTTCTAGATCCCTTGCGTGCCAATTGCACACACCCCACTGACCCCTCAGTGAGCTGAGTGGGGGGACTGGAGGAAACCATCTGAATCTATAGATTAAAATGGGTATTTTAACCCCAGTGAATGCTAGAGATCTCTCCAACGCTTTGTGAAGCTCTCCATTCTCTGCAGTATGTTGGAAACCTCTCTATAGCACCCAAAGGCTTAAAGGGATAGTAATGGTCCATATTACACATAGCTCAGAACTTTGAGCATGTGTAATAGTTGTGTTTAGCTTTGTATATTTGCCACATAACTTTCTAGTTACTGTCTAATATACTGTTAAAGATTATCCCCCCCCCCCTTTCCTTGATGTGAAACCGTCTCCCCACAATTTTGAAGTTCGGTCACTTGACCGGACAGATCACAACGGGGACAATCTCCCCTCGTTCAGTATAAGGAAAAACCTGCCCTTCTGCATGAGGATTGTCCTTCATTGTGTTCCGCCGTCGGATCTGGGATAAAAACCATGACATTATTATTCTTTATTTATATAGCGTCAACTAATTCCGCAGTGCTGTACAATTGGGAATAGACATACAGAGGTATTAAATAGTACAATCAGATGTGGAGAACAGGAGGATCAGAGGGCCCTGCTCGTGAGAGCTTACAGTCTAGACATCAGGGAAAGGGGCGGTAGGGATCGTCTTTAACATTATACTACACAGTAGCTAGAAAGTTATGCTGCAAATGTACATTGCGGAGCACAACTATTACATATGTGCAACATTATGAGCTATGTGTAATATGAACCATTACTATCCCTTTAAAGCGTAACTTTCACTATAGGTAAAGTCGCCCTGCAATAATTAGGCAGGTGACGACTAGCTTAATAATAGTTATCTTACCTGTTAGAACTACACCATTCTAGAGAAATCCTTACTCTTCCGAGACCAGAAACCAGGCATCAGTGCAGACATCTTGTCAGTGTGCCTGTGCAATCAGTCGAGGTCTCCATTAAGAACTATTGCAGTGTGCCACAAGGTAACCAGAAGGGACTGACAGTGCAGGCGTGCAGACTGCACTAACCTGGCTGTCAGTCTCAGAATATTAAAGGGGAACTACCACCTCGCAATAACTTTACATTAATTAAGTCTTCATCTGGCGACTAGATGCTTAGTAGGGCTAGTCGCCAGAAATATTACCTGGTTTCAAAGATTTTCCAGTTTTTCGGAGGCTCACAGTAGCAGGAAGCACGGACATCTCGTCATAGTGACGTCCATGCTCCTGCGCTGTCAGTCCCTTTTGGAGCCGGAGCTACTTAGCAGCTAGTCGCCAGATGAAGACTTAATTAATGTAAAGTTATTGCAGGGTGGTAGTTCCCCTTTTAAGGATTTCTGTAGGATGGTGTCGTTCTAAGAGGTAATATAACTATTATTAAGCTAGTCAACACCTGCCTCATTATCGCAGGGCAACTTTACCTACAGTGAAAGTTCCGCTTTAATTAATAACTGTATTTTTTCTCCAGTCTTGCTAAAATTGGATTTAATTGATAGAATATTTTGTGCACACATATTGGTACACTCAATTCCAGTGCTTACACATTAGCTTAACAAAATGATGAGTTGTCTCAGTGGGTTTCCACATTCAGCTGACTGTGCCCCAGATCATCAAGGAGAATGAGATCCAGAGGCTTCTTAGTTGTGTTGTATGACAATCAGAATGTCTCCTTGTCTGTGGGGGAGCCCTTCAGCCGCTCACTTTACCCTACGGTTAATACAACGTCTCTGGCTGGTAGAAGGTCCTGAGGTATACAGAAAATAGCAGACATTGCTCTGTGTATGTGGCTTTGAGGAATGTTTTATTTCTCTGAGACAAGAGATTCCTCCCCTCCTCCCAGCGAGGCTCCTCTGGGATGTGAGACAGGCTGTGTAATGATATGGAATTGCAGGCTAATGTGTAATTGGGATGATGGCCTGACCGCCAGGCAGGTAATCATGTGATTTCTTTGATTCCTGGAGACAGGCTGGCCGCCAGCTGTATATCAGACAGACTGTGGGGTCACAGATGGGTTATGTCACAGCCAATCAGCCCTATTCCATGGACCCCATGACAAGGGCAAACCCAGAATTTCTAAAGAGGGGTTCCTAAGATAGATAGATATATAGATAGCAGAGTGGAGACTGTAGCCGTATTAGTCCAGTGATGCAGATGTAAAATAACAAACAAAATAAGTATCTTGTAATACCTTTTTTATTGGACTAACAATTTTGGATTGACAAACTTTCGGGAGAACCTCCCTTTCTCAAGTCTAAAGCATTTCTGAGTAAAAGGACACAGAATTCACAGTGCGACATGCAATTCAAAATTTTATCTGTGTTCTGGGTTAAGAAAACATGACTGCAGATAAGACAAGAGAATCTACACTCTTCTTACAGAGGGTCTTAAATACCATTGTGTAAGGATTGTGGGGGGGTGGGGAGAGAAAAAATGCAGGAGATGGTAATGGAGTGGAGAGAGTAAAAAAAAATTGCACATGTTAAGAATGCTAGAATTCCCATCCAACAATCCAGCATGTGCATGCAGGCCTATATACAACATGCACCCATATGTGTGTATACACACACACACACACACACACACATATACATAAACACATATACATGTACACACACATATACACATACATACATACATACACAAGAACCTATATATACATACTAGTACATATACACATATATACACAATCACATACATATATGTATACCTACATGTGCATATATGCACATAAACCCATATACACATATAGAATAGCACAATCACATATATATGCCTACATGTATTGGAGTATGGGAAACCATCTATCTGTACGCCATGCTAATATACTAATAATAATATTGAACCTGTTATTAGACTGCCTTCTAACATGTGGATATATATATGAGGAGTAAGATACTGATAGAGGGGTCATGTGAAACTTTGATAGTGGGATAGGAAACCCAAATCAACATTTAGTCCTCTGTTCTTGCTGTTAAAAAATATAATCATTCTGACTTTAAAAGTTTTTCTTTCTTGGGTATTTCTAAAATTGCATTTAGGCACTTTGATTTTCAGGTCCTTAATTGAGTGGTCAGGCTGGGTAAAATGGTGTCCCACAGGGGTGCAGTAAGACCCTTCTTTGTGATGTTTGATGGGGTGTCTGTGCATGTTCATTCTTCCATGTAATTGCTGGGTGGTTTCCCCAGTGTAGCACCCTAGGTGGCATTTGGTGCAATGTATCATATACACCACATTGCTAGATGTGCAGGAGTATGATCCTTTAATGCTGTAGGTTTTGTTGTTGTGGGTGGCTTTGTTGTCTGGGCATATGTGCTGGCACAGTTTGCAGCAAGGTTTCTTGCATTGTCTGGTACCTTTTTCTGAACCCCCATTTTGGACTTTAGACAACCACACATGGATGAGAAGAATACAGAAAAAGGTACCAGATAATGCAAGAAATGGAGGAAGTGGTGCTGTCCATGGAGGAAGCAGCACTGTCATATGTGCCTCCATGGACATAACAAGCAGAAGAACTGTCTGACAATTTTATATCGTGAACCAAGGAATATTGTCAAAATCATAGGGCCATTAGGATTTTCTGTAGTTCAGTAAGTGGGAGGGGTTATTAAGTGTATTTTCTGTGTCAGGCCACAACAGATGGGGCTGGAGGCAGAGTCATGTACACAGTGGAGCTGTAGCTATTGGCAAAGCTAAGGACGTGTAATGTTCCTTGTCTAAGGCAGTAAACCCAGCCTTTCTTGGTGAACATTCTTTTACATACAATAGATTAAAAATGCAAAAATGTGACTTTATTAAATCAGTTTTTTCTATAACCGTTTAACCCTTTGAATGCCAGAGCAGTGTGTGACACACTGCTCCGCAGTATGATGCACACCCATCTGGCACTCAAAGGGTTAAATAGTGAGAGTTGTTATTATTAAGAGCTGCTAGTTCTCTGCAATGTGTTCTATTCCCCTCTGGCACTCACAGGGTTATTATCTTCTGCTGCACATATCAATGTGTTGTATAGCCCAGATATTTGATTTCTTAATTCTAATAACAACTTCCCTGAGGGAGATCTTCAGACCGTCACACTCCTTTCCATTGATTTGTTAATTATCATGCTGGTCTGCGAGGCTCTGACTTGGTAGAAATTGGAAGAGCATTGTCTGCCCTGTGCAGAGGCCTTCACAGCATCCTTCCATTAACACCTGTTCAGAGCGAAGCAGGAAGCATAAGGAATTCATTTTAGTAATAGAGTAGTAATACTGTTAACATTTGCAGAGCAGTGCTAAAATATCACTTGGAGGCTAGTGTATTAATAACCCATCACTTATCTTTCTGTGGCCAGAAAATCCTAATGACCCCTATGAACTTTGCCCTAGTTCACGGGATAACATTTTCAATCAGTCCATGGATGCAGAAAGTATTTTCAAACAGTTCCTTTGATTTAGATTGATAGTAATGTTTCACAATAAAATCAACTCCAATTAATCTTGATAGTATTTGGGCCATGGAGAGTGTTATTTCAATACTGTCAGAGTTGTAGTTCAAGAGTAATTGAATGATAAAGTATCCCCCTCCCGCCCCTTTTACTGATGTAACATTGCTCACCTCAGAGCAGCAAGACTGTCCGGATGGATCGCTGAGAGGAACAATCTTCAGTGAGCATAAGGAAAAACTTGTCAAGTGGGACAGGGGTTTCCTTATGGTCACAGCAAGAAGATTGTCCCTTGCTGTGAGCTGTCTGGTCAGGAGACTGGGATTCCACATCTGAGGTGAGCAGTGTTACACTAGGTAAAAGGGGCGGGAGGGGGTTACTGTATCATTCAAATACTCTTGAACTACAACTCTGACAGTATTGAAATAACACTCTCCATGGACCAAATACTATGAAGATTAATAGGAGCTGCTGTTTTTGTGAAACATTACTATGCCTTTAGAGTGATCTTGTTATCTCAAACTTTCGATATTAGAAAATTGTGTCCAAAAAGGTCCATGTGTAATGTTAGCCAAGAAAACAGCACATGCATACTTAAGGAGATATTGCAATTTTTATTTCTGAAAAGAGAAAGCGTAAGTCTCTTTCATTGTTGCACTATATACTAATCAATATCTGTATAATATAATAATAATAATAATAATAATATAATACTGACAGCTTATTTGACATACAATGCCACACAGACAGATCAAATATCAATGTTCTAAAATGTATAGTAGCTGGTCTTTTGGCAGTTTTAAAAGAAGCTTTTAAATATGCAAGCAATTTCAATGTTCCAGATTATTTTTAATCCTATTATGAGAACCGCAGAGGTGTGCAAGGTATTATGCAGCACCCTGAATATTGAGAGCTTATACCCTGAGGCTAGTGCTGAGCTTTGGAGCGATCCTGTAGCCTCTACATATTTGAGATTGGGGTCATCCCGCTTTGACAGGGATTACTCTTTGTATTGAGCTAGATTATTCCATTAAAGGAGCAGTAAACTTTTCTTTATGAAACCTATATGTTATTGAGCTTTTACTGCTGAGTAAAACAAGGCCTCTCCCACAGCTGTCAGTTGCTTTATTCAAATGTTATAACAGTTCAAATAATCAGGAAGTTAATTTACTGTGCGTTTACTTCCTGATTGTTCTGACAGGAAGTGACTCAGCCATTTCTATCAAGTTCTGTGGGAAACAGTCACTAACTTTCCTCTCCATTAGAATGTAGCAGAATAACCAATTGGAATTTGACCACTAGAGGGCACTGCTAATATAAAAAAACATGGGTTTAAACCTTAATAACTCTGGAAATATGTATCTCTCAGCAGTGGGAGTACACTTATGTTACTCAACAGGAAACGCCCTACAATATATATTTTTTCATAAAAAAAAAGTTTACTGCTCCTTTAAGCACAGAGTGTCCGTATTGTTTCCTTCCACACAATCACTGATGCTAACAAAGGAGACAGTGTGTGATAGATATACCTATCGAGGCAAAACATCAGAGAGAGATATGCCCCTATTTTATTGATATTTTTTGTTATTTTATTCTTGCGCATGGGAATAGTTTAAGAATAAAAACTCTACTTTTAGATAGTCCTCTTTGCTCGTCTGTGTTTTTGTATACAGATTTTTATGCAGCAGTGCTTATCAAACCTTCAGGCCCATAAAGCGTTCAACAGGGATATTAACCCCTTAAGGACCGACCACGTGTGCACGAGGCTGGCACTTAAGGACCACGGACCATTTTTTTTTTTTTTTTTTGTGCGGTCCGATTCAGGGCGAATGTTGTGCAGCGGCATGGGCAGCCCTGAATTCCATGACGTACATGTATGTCCTTGGTCCTTTAGGGACCTACACCCCGTGATGTACATGTACTTCATGGGTCGTTAAGGGGTTAACTGCTTGAATGCAAAAGAGTTCTTCAACGCATTTCTTCTCAATGTGTTGGAGATAACTTTTGCATCCCTGGAGCTAAAGGGATAGTAATGGCTGTTTTTATCAAAATTTAATATTGTAGATATTAAAAAAATAAATTAACTGATGCAAGTCCGGTCTCTCAAACACATACCTCCCAAGTGTCACTCTTTTAGACCCAAATCCTACTGTCCCTCTTTCCCACCCTGATGTCCCTCATTTTAGGAGATCAGACTGTGTGGTGTGTGTATAAGTGTATCATATTGCTCCACAGCAATAAAACTCACATTATTGTTTCTTTAAATGTCAGTATATGTGATTATAAGTTAGTGTGCTTAAATAAAATACTTTGGTATTGTTATAAGTTATTTATTAGGTAACACAAGGAGGTGTCAGTAGGTCATGAAACAGCCTAAAAATTCTTGTTAATGCCCCGCCCCCAGCCACACCCCCTAAAACACAATTGTCCCTCTTTGGCAATTTGAAATGTTGGGAGGTATGCAAACATGTAAAGTTTGAGAGAGATACTTTTCTAAAGTCCCCTCTCCCTCCCCATTCACAGACATCAGCGTTCTAGCTGACAGCATGAGATCCTGGTCCTGGTCAGCGGCTCTTCAGCAGAGCCAAAATAGCGCTATCAAAAATAAATACTTCATTGGAACGGTCTAGAAAGTGTGCTTGCAAACCAGGTACATTTTGTAGACCGTTCCAATGAAGTATTTCTTGTTAGATAGTGCCATGTCGGCTCTGCTGAAGAGCCTCATGCTGTCAGCTAGAGCACTGAAGTCTGTGAATGGGGCAGGAGGGAGGAACTTTAGAACTGTATATCTCTCAAACTATGCATGTTTGAAAGCCTGAATTTACATCAGTTAATGTATTTTTTTTAATATCTACAATATAATTTTTTTTTTTAGATCAGCCATTACTGTCTCTTTAATAGTCCCATTGAAATCAAGGAGAATTTTATGAATGATTATTTCTCTAGCTATGGTGGAGTTGGTTCACTCCAAAATGTCTTCATTTTGTCTTGGTAAATCTGTCTCTCTGTGTTTAAGGGGTTCAGACATTCTCCTTCCACATAAGTATGTAGATCTCCAGAGACCTTTACTAGTAATGACGGGTCAGTGGCCGTTGTCTTGGTAACGTAACAAGAATTTCTTCAGGAATCATTATTAATTGATGTAATGTAAATCTCCCACTAATATGAACTTAAGTGTTCTGAAACAGCACTCAACCAGTGTCTAGTAACCCTCTGAGTGCCAGCGAGGCAGCCAATGCAATGCGCTGGCACTCAAAGGGTTAAGGGCTGTCCAAGGTTCAAGGGCTCTCGCTACCGGTTAGGTCATTAATCCAGACACTTCTCTCTCTCCTCCTTAGAAATCGGGACACTCTCGCAGGGTCTTCGGACGGTTTACTCATGGTGCGTTGCTTTACCATCACCTTGTCACCTTTCACCCCTGACCTTACCTGAACCCAAACCCACTCACCCATCCATTTATTCTATAAAAGGGGAGAGGATGGAATTAAAGAAACAGTAATGTTTTATTTCAAGGACAAATGAACATGTGCATGAAAAATATGTGTCTTTCTCTTGAGTAGAACAAGCGTACTTCCAAGTGCTGGGAGAATTTCCATTCAAATGTTATTAGAGCTGAAACCTTTTTGCCACCAGATGGCGCAGTATCTATCACTTCTTAAAGCCGTAGTCAGTTAATAAGCTCTCACATAGGACTACTGATGTGTCTTTAGGAGAGTCACTTCCCTTTAGTCTGTACAAGATGTGTTTTATGTAATCATTGTATAATAGGATTTTAGTCTTACCTGTTAAATCCTTTTCTCTTAGTCCATACAGGTTACTGGTAACTTTGGGTAGGCGATCAGCCCCTTTAATAGGCAGAAACAATTCTGAGAAGTTCCTGCTGGGTGGAGCCTACCTCCTCTCCTTAGCTTGCAGCTAGTGTTACCCTGAATACGTCTGGTGTTATTGATAAATCCAACAAGCAGGCATCAGCGCAGACATCTTGCCAAAAAGACATCTGTGCATCTGCGCTGTCCGTCCCAGTCTTCTCTAGGATTGGTGAGGGGGAGTTCCATTGTACCTTAAGGTACAGGAAGGGACTAATGGCGTAGGCACACAGATGCCTCTACGACAAGATGCCTGCCCGTCACTCTCCAAACACGTTGGATTTATCAATAACGCCTGACTTATTCGGGGTGCTACTACTATGGATATGCATATTGCTATGTGCATAATGATTTAGGGGCACTTTATATTTAGTGGTAGTTCCGCTTGAAATAGTTCAAAAAAGATAAGTACATATAATGAAAAAAAAAAAAGCAGTATGATAAATTCATACATACTACTAACATAAGAAAGGTGAAGGTAATACATTACTATTCATTCGATAAAGTCTGTTTTTGAAAATAAACCTTTTGAATTTTGCCATCTCATCATCATCTTTTTGTTGGGTTTGGGTTGATTTTTCTACCTACAAAATGAGGCCATTGGTACAGGATTGGCAACCTATCAATGTCATAATGAGTATAGACATCAGTACTTACCGTGTAAATGCAAAACAAACTAAAAAACTCACAGCCCCAGAACACCATAATGAATACGTATTTGATATACATCCTATATTATAATTCGCTAGGATGTTTGTCACGATGCAGTCATGCGCAGTAGAGACTGTCCGCTTTCGGGCAGTCTATACTTTGCATGATTGCATTGCATGAGTGAGGCAACGCAAGACTGCATCGCGTGGAGCAGTGAGGTAGCGGCCTCTTAACATTACCCAGACCTTGGCCCGTGTACATGCGCTTGTGCACTAGTAAATAATTCATGTGAATAAGGTATGGTGCGCAGTATGGAATGAAGGGAAGTCTCCCAGTACCCCAAATTTAGGAAAAAACAGAACAAGAGCAAAAAAAAAACCAAAATAAATCTGCACTGCTCTATAAATAATCCAGGTGTGAACCCTTTGGAAGGCATATATCATATATAATGTTACTAATAAAAAGTAATAATGAGGGTTTTAGTTGCATAGTATCGTCCAAAATATATTTAAACTCGCTCACCTCCCCAAGGTATCCCATATAGAGTGAGTCCTAACCTATATATGTTACTATTAAAAACATTTGCATTTAAAGTATTCTCCTAATGAAATGATGTTTCCCCTTAAGGACCGGCCGCGCACGCATGGTATGATCACTTAAGAACCAGGGACCATTTTTTTTTTTTTTGCGGAATACGATTCTGTACTCCCCGAACAGCGTGCAGCCACGCGGGGACCCCGGAATTCCATGACGGAATTAAGGAAACACATCAGCAGGCCTAGTTAAAAACACCTCAAACTTTAAATAAAACATCTAGTATCCCCCTAGGTTAGACTCACCTGCTATCAAGCAGGAACCATTTGCAATGGGTGAGTGATCAAGGACCCAAAAAGACTGGAAGACCACCAGTCCTCTTTATAGGCCCAATCCACCCTCTCCACTGTGACATAATTTGGTTGTTCAATGCTGCTGGTGACCTCATCAGTCAAGGACAGAATTTCCATCCATTTGTGGTGATGTCACTGCCCACACTAAGCTGTCCATTGCATGCCATGCACATTCCACTTTGCTCACCTCCTGGTATGATTGTTCCTCTTGAATCACCATTATGCTATATTATAATTCGCTAAGGATGTTTGTCAGAAGCAGTCATGCGCAGCAGAGACGGCTGCGAGCATGCTGCACTCATGCGCAGTACAGACTGCCTGCGCCGCGGCTGATACGGAGCGGGACACCCCGAATTCAGACCGGAGTCCTCTCTGCGCACCTTCCTGGAACCTCTTGGTACCAGTAAGGTGCACAGAGAGGACTACAGTCTGAATTGGGAGCGCTCCGCTCCCTATCAGCCGCAGCTCGTTCAGGCAGTCAGTACTGCTCATGACTGCAGCGCCGCCAGTGTTGGACCATGTACACAGCCTTTAAAACTAGTATAGTCATAATTGCACTGACACTTTACTTTTATTTGGTCATTCTTTCTAGGTTTACAGATGACAATGTATTAACCCTTTGAGTGCCAGAGGGGTACGGAACGCATTGCAAAGCAATGCGTTCCGTACCCCTCTGGCAATCAAAGGGTTAATAATTTAGGCAATGCTCTAAATCCATGTTTCTCAACTCCAGTCTTCAAGATACATGAACAGATCAGGTTTTCAGGATATCCCTACTTAAAGGGCCAGTAAACCTTTTTTATGAAAATCTATATCTTATAGAGCTTTTACTTCTGAGTAAAAAAGGGCACTCCCACTACTGTCAGTTGTTTTATTCAACATTTATAACAGTTCAAATAATCAGGAAGTGAATTTACTGTGTTTTTACTTCCTGAAAGTTTCAACTGACAGGAAGTGACTCAGCAGTTTCTATTACATTTTATGGAGAACTGTCAGTGACTTTCCTCTCCACTGGAATGTAACCAAATAACTTATTGGAATTTGACCACTAGAGGGCCCTGCTAATGTAAAAAGTACAATAACTCTGGAAATATGCACTTCTCAGAAGTGGGAGTACTTTTATTGTACTCAACAGGAAACACCCTCAGTAAATATATATATATTTTAATTTAAAAAAAAAAAGTACTGCTTCTTTAACCCTTTGAGTGCCAAAGAGTTGCATTGGATACCTCTCTAGCACTCAAAGGGTTAAGCACAAGTGACTTAATTACAATCACTGAGCTACGGATTACAAACCTGTGATCAAATGAGGAGATCTTGAAAACAAGGACTACTGATGTGTCTTTAGGAGAGTCACTTCCCTTTAGTCTGTACAAGATGTGTTTTATGTAATCATTGTATAATAGGATTTTAGTCTTACCTGTTAAATCCTTTTCTCTTAGTCCATACAGGTTACTGGTAACTTTGGGTAGGCGATCAGCCCCTTTAATAGGCAGAAACAATTCTGAGAAGTTCCTGCTGGGTGGAGCCTACCTCCTCTCCTTAGCTTGCAGCTAGCCAATCCCAAGCAGTAAGATTTGCAGACTATTGACTAGGAAGTAAGAAGGTAAAAGAAGACTCCTGTGAGCATGAACCCGAAAGGACCCCCACGTTCTGCCGCAGGAGCACCAAGCATGGTCCCTTGACAGGGTGGGAGACCAGTAACCTGTATGGACTAAGAGAAAAAAATGTAACAGGTAAGACTAAAATCCTATTTTCTCTGTCGTTACTGGTAACTTTGGGATGTCCAACCATTAAGTTCCCCAGGGCAGGAAAAAAGGCAAGGACCAGGCGCAGGCCCCCAAAGTCACCAGAGCACCAATGAACCTACAGATCATAAACAGCTCAACACTAACCGCAAAGTGTCAACGGACACTGAACAGGGGTAAAACAAACCCCATGTCACGGTTGCCCAGAAACAATCAGAAATCAGTACGGTAATATGAATGCAATTTATTAACAGTACAAAAGGTAACAGCAATAGCAGGAACAAGCAGAGGGTACTAGCGCTGAGCACTATCACAGCAATCAATAAGCCTTGCACTAGACCACACTACTAGAGGCTAGGCCAAAGCCACTGTTAGTCTCTGCAAGGACTGACACACAATTCTTGATCCAACGTACAGGAACACAGGAACTGGTAGTTTCTGCAGACACTGGCACAGCAAGTCTTGTTCTGACGAATAGGAACACAGGAACCACTGGACAGAGGAACTGACTCAACCTGCAGTCAGTAGAAGTAAGGTGAAAACTGACTCGCGCCTGCAGTCAGCTATGCAAGTCTACCAGAGCCCCAGGCCCGCACTAGATTGGGTGTCTGATCACCAGGTGAAAAGATGAAAGAATAGTCAGGCAGAGCCACAAGTCAGCACCAGAGGGGGTAGACAGACAAGTCGGGTCATACACAGTTCAGGTACTTAGCCAGAGCCACAAGTCTGCACCAGATTGGATGTCCACTATTAGGTGTTAGGCAAAAGAATAGTCAGACAGAGCCACAGGTCAGCACTAGAATGGATGGAAGACTAGCCAGGTCATACATGGAGCTCAAGGTAACAGAACTGTTATGAACAACAACGCAAGGTCATCTAAGTCAGGGCTCAGTCTGCCTTTTAAACTCCTCCACGGGAAGTAGGAGGAGCAGCTCAGAGTGAGGAAGTAGGTAGGAGGAGACTACAGGAAGCAAACACATAAAACAGAGGCCTGCTGCATGCTTGAAGCCTCGCTCCTGTAGATGATGCTGAAAGCAAGGTAAGCTGTAACACCCCATGAACTGTTACACAACATACAGAACTAGAGCCAACAAGGCACAAAGTGAAGAGTACTGAGAGATTAAGGAGATCCTAGACAGACCAGGCTGCCTCCAGTATCTTTCTCCCAAAACTGCATCCACACAGTAGTGTTTAGAAAATGTATGCACAGATGACTAAGTGGCCGCCTTGCACAACTGATCAGCCTGTATAGCTTCCTCGAAAAGGTGTCTCTTTTCTTCTCCCAAGGGAAACAAAGGTCCTTGGAGGAGGAAGAGAGGTGAAGGGAATCCTGTATCCTGAGTCTACCACTTGTAAAACCCATGGGTCCGCCACAGAGGCCTGCCAAGCTGAAAGTGGCGTAAGCGGCCACCTACCTGTGGGTGGGGACCTGGGTTCGGTGAGTCATGCAGAAAAAAGTTTGGAAGTCTTGGGCTTCGTGGAGGACTTGGATCCCCATTGCTGCTTATGCTTGGATGAGGAGCTCGTAGCCTGAGGGACCGACTGGGTCGTTTGGCGCGAGTCTGCCTGAAAGGAACGAAAAAGCGGATTCCTTTTAACAGGTGCCTTCTTCCTCAGGACCACTGGCAGGTGAGAACTTTTCTTTCCAGTGGCCTCGTTGATGAGATCCTTGAGTTCAGGGCCGAACAGGGAAGAACCCTGAAAAGGTAAAGACAGCAGAGCCTTCTTAGAGGCCATGTCAGCCGACCAGATCTTAAGCCAAATGGCCTTTCTGGCTACCCCAGACATGGTAAATGCCCTGGCTACCATATGCACAGCGTGAAACAGGGCAGCAGCGACATAATGCTGAGTCTCAGCAATGTTAGCTTAAAGATGCAACATGTCAGAAGTAGGGGCTCCTTGACGAACAGCAGAATTGAGCTGTTCAGTCCAAAACAGCCACAGCCCTATTAACCCATGCAGCAGCCAAGGTAGGGCGAAGAGCAGAGCTAGCTATCGCAAAAAAAAAGAGAAGTTTCAAGCTTCTTGTCAGTCCAGTCTTTAAGAGCAGAGGCATCAGCCACTGGCAAGGCAGTTGACTTAGAAAGCCTGAAAACTGGGGCATCCAATTTAGGGGGATGAACCCACTGAGTAAGGGCCGTTTCAGAAAACGGATAAAGTTTAGCAAACTTTTTAGACTCAGATGGTTTCTTGTCTGGAAATTTCCACTCATCTGACACCAATTGGTTAAGGGTGGGATTAGGTGGAAAGTAGGCATGGGGCTCCTGGAAAACATCAGAGGGGTCAGAAGACGCCTCCTGCTCCAAGGGAATGTTCTGGGTGGACAACACAGCCCTGAACAGGCCCTCAGCCGAGGGAATGGGATCCGCCTTGAAGGGGTCCCCAAAAAACTGAGATGAAGGAACAGCTGAACAGTCAGCATCATCAGAGTCCACCAATAATTCCTCCTCAGAGGAATCAAACACATCAGGTACACCCGGTGGTTTAGGCAGGGAAGATCTGATAGGGGTGGGGGTCTGCAACGAATTGAAGATCCCCTGTAAGACGGATGGAAGGAGTTGTAAGGTGGACCGGAGGTCCCTGGTAGTAGCCTTAAACTCTTGCATCCACATTGGCTCTAGTGCATGGCTGGAGGCCCCAGCAGGGTATTCAGGGGCAGCAGGGCATGCTGGACAAATATGACCTGAGTATTCTCTAGGTAACCCTGATTGACATGAGGAGCAATGAGCAATGGGGGAACACAGACACCCCAGTATCCTTAGTCTTAGGTTTAGCTCCAAGGTCTAACGGAGTAGACATTCTCACAGAGGCAAAACGGTCAAAGTATCAAAACACACACAATAAAGCATGTATGATAATTAATGCACCCAGAAACACTAAATTTAGACTTATCTGGTAGGCAAAGGGTTAAGCTGCGGAGGAGAGAAGGAGAGTCCAAGCCCTGCATAGGATACTTGATCTGCGAATACACAAAATGGCTACCTCGACGGGAGCCAACTGGAAACGAGCACTTGAAGCAGGCGCTAATGGAGAACGTAGTTTTGCTGAGAGAGTACCCCAACAGTGCCCGAAGCCCCCTAAAGCCCCCAACATCCCCAATACATTAACCGGATGACAGAGCAAGGGAAAACCAACAACATGAGAGCTGTCTTTGATCACGCTACGTGGAGCGGTAGCAGAGATATGTCCCAAACTGTAAAGTCCCATAAAAGTGAATGGAGCAATGGCGTCTATGCGGTAAACGGAACATAAAGTTAGCGAGGTGAATACCAAATGTAAAACCACTCAATAAACACTGAACCCAACAGGGAAAGTGCCCAAACCCCCCAAAAAAAGGTGCTAACCAGCAGGAAAAGGGTTAAGTTACCACAGAAACTTGCTCCAAACACCTCCCAGAGATACAGAATAAACCCAATGAGTGCATGAGTATGTAATAGGAACTCCAATAGAGACCTCTATGTGGAGGGGAAGCATGGGACATGTGGACCTCAGCACTCAAAGGGTGCTCACCTTTTTCAGCAGGTCTTCTGTCTTCAGATTACCATATATCAAGAAGAAGCCTCGTTGGGCACCTTCTGGGAAAAGAACTTGCAGCCAAGATTTCCCCCTCAGGGCTTAGGTCCACAAAAGCACCTGGTAAACTGAGCTATCCACATTTGGGTGAAGGGAATTGTCAGTGATGGTAATCCGTCTAATGGTGGTATTCCATTTCTAACAGAAAAATAATAAAAAGCTAAAACTATAGCAGAACTGTTCTCTTGCTGTGTCTTGACCAAGGAACAAATCTTACTGGTTGGGGATTGGCTAGCTACAAGCTAAGGAGAGGAGGTAGGCTCCACCCAGCAGTCACTTCTCAGAATTGTTCCTGCCTATTAAAGGGGCTGATCGCCTACCCAAAGTTACCAGTAACCTGTATTGGACGACAGAGAAAAGATGATTTTAAAGGGATAGTATTGTTTCACAATAATAGCTGCTCCAATTAATCTTCATAGTATTTGGGACATGGAGAGTGTTATTTCATTACTGTCAGAGTTGTAGTTCAAGAGTAATTTAATGATAAAGTATCCCCTCCCGCCCCTTTTACTGATGTAACACTGCTCACCTCAGAGCAGCAAGACTGTCCGGATGGATCGCAGGGAGGGACAATCTTCAGTGATCATAAGGCAAAACCTGTCAAGGGGGGCAGGGTTTTCCTTATGATCACAGTAAGAAGATTGTCCCTTGCTGTGACCTGTCCGGTCAGGCGACCAGATTCCACATCTGAGGGGAGGTGGCTTACACTAGGTAAAAGGGGCAGGAGGGGATACTTTAATCATTCAATTACTCTTGAACAACTCTGACAGTATTGCAACAACACTCTCCATGGCCCAAATACTATGAAGATTAATTGGAGCTGCTTTTATTGTGAAACATTACTATCCCTTTAATGCTTTAAAATGTAACACAGATTAGTAAATTTTCCTCTTTGTGCATCGTGTGGTATCTAATGCATTACTTTAAAATAAACACTGACAAACAATAGGTTAAAATAATGGTATACTCAACTTAAAAAGAGAGGTTCAGAAATGTATTTCCAGTTAACTGTGGCCCCCAATTTACTAAACAGTGAAAAGGCTCAATAGAATTGGAAATCCTTTGAGTGCCAGACTGGTATCCAATGCGCCGCGTTTCAAGGCAACCCCACCTTCCCTCCTCACAGTCCTTCCAATCACAATCTAGCCCCTAGGGCTGGATTTCCCTATAGGCAGAGTAGACAACTTCTGAGACCTCCAAATTTTAAGGGTGCTTCAGTTGTGCTAGCCACACCCACATCCTGAATTATGGCTGTGGCCAGAGTTTCATACCCTTTATATTCTATTACTTAACTCCTTGCAAAGCAATGCGTTGGAGATCTCTCTAGCAACCAAGGGGTTAAAGCCTTTCTATTTATCCTTGCTTGTTTTAGGCCAAGGGTATTTTATTTTCTGGGAAATATGGGAGTGTATTAGGGGTGGGGCCATGTGATTGATGGAGGTGTGGCTATGGGTGAAGCTAAGGGCATCTAAAGTGCCTTGAATAGGGCAGCCTGGGATATAAATCTGGCCCTGCAAGCCCCACCCACTTTATGATCATTTGGACTCTTCCACCCCCAAACCTTAGGGGACTTCCAGAGACTTAGGACAAGCATGTTCCCAGGTAATAACAACAATTGTGAAAGTCTGTGTAAATCTAAATGGGGCTTTTAGCCCCATTGAATGTTAATTATTGTGAAGCAATGCCTAGCACTCAAGGGGTTAAAAGCTCCTTTTAAATGAATGGGAATTGTTGTCTCCTACGATGCAGTTGGTTTGCTCCAGAATTGCTCCAGATCTTTTAAGTACATCAGCCTCCAGTACTGAAAGTGTGCTACCCTTATTTAACCCTTTGGGTGGCAGAGGGGGTGTGTGCAACACATTGCTCCGCAACTGGCTGCTCGCCCCTCTGGCATTCAAAGGGTTAAACGTTTTATTCTGGGAGTAATTTAGATTAGTGGAAACATTACATTTCTCTCATTTAACCCTTTGAGTGCCATTGCTTTGCAATGAGTTGAGTACCCTCCTGGCACTCAAATGGTTAACCTTTTCAAATTCAGAATAAATAAACATTCACAGTATTTCATAATCCACATGTTCATTTTTTTTTTTATTTGTTTTTCCTTCTCTCAGATAGTATCAGAATTTCCCATTAACCCTTTGAGTGCCAGAAAGGTACGCTACACATTGCTTTGCCCCTTTGGTACTCAAAGGGTTAAAACAACTAAATACCGGCATTCAAAATAAGGCCTCGAATCACCATGGCAACCTCTGTCAGAGAGAATTTGCCATTTTTCCTACATAGTGTGAACTATGAAGAAAAACAAAGGTTTTTGAAACATTTGCCAGTAAATTGTCATTTTTTTTTTTTATTATTATTATGTCATTACACTGCCAGATCAGTCTTGAATACGAGATGGATTTCACTCAGTTTTCTTTTGCTCAATATCTTGCAATTTAACCTCTTGGAATTCTCGAAATATATCTGAAAGATCTCGCCAGCATCCATAGGGTTAACTACAGATATCAGCATTACTGCTCATGCTGTATATGGGTGATGATTTAAAAAAAAAAAAAAAAAAAATTTTAAAGGCGCAGTAAACTTTTGTTATGAAAAGATATATATTGTATGGCTTTTCCTGTTGAGTAATATAAGGGTACTCCCACTGGTGTGAGATGTATATTTCGGCACTTTTACAGTTTAAAGGGATAGTAATACTTAAAATGTAAAAAAAAATATGTTGTAGGGTTTATCCCCCTGAGTAAAACAAGAGTACTCCCACTGCTGAAAGGTGTTTCATTCAAAAGTTATTAATTTTCAAAGTTGAATTTTTTAGGTGCAATATCACAGTGGCCTGAAATTGTAAAGTGGCGCTGTTGCTACACCATCCTATGGAGATTTAGAGCTGTCCATAGGATCGTGTAGCAACAGCGCCACTGTACAATTTCAGGCCACTGTGATATTGCACCTAAAAAATTCAACCTTGAAAATTAATAACTTTTGAATGAAACACCTTTCAGCAGTGGGAGTACTATTGTTTTACTCAGGGGGATAAACCCTACAACATATTTTTTTTTTACATTTTAAGTATTACTATCCCTTTAAACACTTTTTTTTACATTATATTGACGTGATAGTTCCACTTTAATCCCTTAAGGACCAGCCGCGCACGCACTTTGCAGTCACTTAAGGACCACGGAGCATTTTTTTTTTTTGCACGATCCGATTCCAGACTACCCGAACGGAGTGCAGCCGCGCGAGGAGCCTGGAATTCCATGATGGTCCAGGTCTGTCATGGGTCCTTAAGGGGTTAAAGCAAATATCCCATACATTCAAGGCTGTTATTATCATTATTGTTCTTTATTTATATAGCGCCACCTATTCCGCAGTGTTGTATGCACAACTGAATGTAAACCCATCTTCCATGGACCAACTAACCTACTACAGAATCATAGCCATTCCTGGGGACTTTCAGAAATAGCACACCCTGAGATTTTAGGAAAAAACAAAACAACTTTGCTACTATGTTTAACCATTTGAGTTCCAGAGGGGTACACAACACATTGCTCTGCAATGTGTTGAGTATCCATTTGGCACTCAAATGGTTAACATCACTGGAAGTACATTACTGATCTAATCATTCGGTGCGCAGACTGGCAAACCCAGGGTACCAAGACTTCTGCGCTAATCTGTTACTCTTTAAATAAATCCACATTCTCTTAAAGTAGCTCTATAAATGTGACGGGGTATTGAACTGTTAACCCCTTGAATTCCAGAATGATGTGCAAAATACTGCTTTAATGCTTTGCATACCCATCTGGTGCTCGCTCTGCCTCCACTTCCCCTACTGCTGCCTCTGCTCCTCAAACCTCACCTCGTCAACGTGACGGTCCAGAGTGATGCAGCAAAGTACGCCTGGTGATGACTCTGGGATGCACACGCTGCTAGCGCCACTCTTCTGTCTCTGTACGCCCAGTTTATACGCAGTGCATTTTGTTTTCCCCCAGAATTGCCAGAGGAGTGTGCAACGCATTGCAAAGCAATGTGTTTCATCCCATTCTGGCGCTCAAAAGGTTAAGATCCTGGAGAACTGCAAGCTTCATGCGAAGACCCGGAGGCACTTCCCAAAATCCGGAGTCTCCAGGTGAAGCCGACAAGTTCCCAGGTATCACATAGTTACACAGCTACATAGTTAGATGGTAAATTAGGCTAAAAATTGACAGAGGTCCAACAAGTTCAACCGTTGCCACAGATTCAACAGATAATATCTAGGTGCAAACTAGATTAGTAGAAATATGCGGCAATCCCAAGTTATTTTAATGTGTGTGTGCCAAAACCCAAAAAGTTAAATTGCACTTATTTTTAGGTCTTTGCAGTTAAAATCGAGCATAATTCTTGACTTCCCTATAGTGTGTACAGTGACAAATAATGTTTTTCAGAGCATATGTGTAATGACAGTTGTGTAAACCAACAGCATCATGTTGAACTGATAGAAATTCGATTGACTCAAACATGTACCTTAATCACTGGAATGCTACAGAGATCGCTGTAACAATACATGGAACACCTCTAAAATATTCAAGGAGTTAAAGCAGAACTACCATGTCACAAAACGTTTAGCTTAACTAAGTCCCCTTCTGGTGACTAGCTGCTTAGTAGCTCTAGTCACCAGAATTATTACCTGATTTAATAGATATATGCTTTATTCCCCAGCTGTCAGTAGCACGGAGCGCGGACATCTTGCCAGAATGACGTTCGCGTGCCTGCGCTGTCAGTCCCAGCCGGCTCTAGGAGGCGTTGCTGTGAGCCATTTGGCTGCGGCAGGGACTGGCAGCGCAGGCACGTGGACATCATTTTGGCAAGATGTCCGTGCTACTGACAGCTGGGGAATAAAGCATTTATCTATTAAATCAGGTAATAATTCTGGCAACTAGTGCTTCTAAGCGGCTAGTCGCCAGAAAGGGACTTAGTTAAGCTAAACATTTTGTGACAAGGTAGTTCCGCTTTAGTATGCCCTTTAAATTAATGCAAATTCCTCCAGAATTGCTCCACAATTTACTTTATACACATGCCTCTTATTGTCCTTTAGATGATAAAAAAAATGAATACTGGTCTTACAAAACATCCATCATTGTTCATCCTCTTCAAGTCATTCTATCCATGTCAGCGCATGTCACATAGTGCCCCCTGGTGCTTGTATGGAACAGTTCTAATACTGTGTCAGTGATCAGTTTGTACTTTTGTACTGTTACTAACAGTCTGTGATGTCTCTTTCTCTCTCGCTGCCCCTATGGAAGCGAAGTATTCCGCTCCTGCAGGAAACACAGCTACGGTAGGATGACCCTTTGTACTCAATGACTTACTGCTCTCGATCAGTGTTTCTCTTTTCACATCAATGTTCTCACCTCTACAGAAAGCTAATGTGACCAGATGCTCCCTTTAAAGAAGCAGATTTATCAGAATAAAAATGGATTCCGCCATCTAAGTAAACACTTTGGATCATATTAGGCCTAGTGTCAGCCTTCCTTCGTGTACCTTCTTATTTGTTGGGAAATCGGTGACAGTTATGTGTTGTGAACCCATAACAGCCGCCCTCAATCCCCCCACATCCTATGACTGTAGGGTAAAATAGGCTCCTTAATGTAAAACTGGGACTGTTGGGAACCCAAAGTGAAAGTGGAGGCCCGCTGTGAAATCCGGATATGCCCAGGCACAGGGCTGGATTTACATCCCATCAGGCAATGCAGTTTAGATGCCCTTAGCTCCACCTATAGCCCCCCCCCAATTAATCACAGAAAATACCCTTGGCCTGTAACAAGCAAGGACAAAACAGAAAAGCTTTAACCCCTTAGTTTCTAGAGACATCTCCATTGCATTACTTTTGCAACGTGTTGAAGATTTCTCTAGCACCCAAGAGATTAAATCATAGAATATAAAGAGGTATGGAACTCTGGCCACACCCATATTTACAGAATGTGGGTGTGGCCAGCACAGCTGAGGAGCCCTTAAAAATTTGAAGTGCTAGGTAGTTGCCTACTTTGCCTGTTGGGAAATCCGGCCCTGCCCATGCATTAAAATGCCCTGCTGCTGCCTTACAGAATAACATTTTAGCAAGCATCCTGCATCCCTTTGAGTGCCAGCGTATTGTCACTCAAATGGTTAAACTGGAGGTCTGGTCACATTACCTTAAAAAAAAAAAAAAAAACCTGTAGTTAGACTACAAAAGCTGGAGAGTCACAGGTTGCCCAGCTCTGTGCTGCACATTCACCTTATTTATTCATGTGTAGTCTTCCTCCCAATATCTTCTGTAGGATAAAATGATGTTGTGCTATGTGGAATACACATTTGTCTGGGTGTGACATTGAACAAGGACATTTCTGTAATGAGCCCCATCTAAACTCTGATTACTGATTAAGCAATCATGTCGCTTCTGTCTGTCTGTAATAATTAGCAAAGTGTCAAACTTGCCCAAGATCAGCTGTAGATCAGCCGTATTCACTGGCCTGCAGATAATTCACTGCAGATCTGCAGTGTACAGAAACGTACATTAACCCCTTGAGTGACAGATGGCTGCGTTGCATACCCCTCTGGCACACAAAGGGTTAATGTTTTGATGTCCAGAAGTTTGTGAAATGCATTAATTTGCAATGCTTCACACAACACTCTGGTTTTTAAGGGGTTAAAAAGAAGGTGTTTTTCAGAAAGACACTACAGATTAATATGTGCCGTGAATGCAGTAAATCATAGTTTCGGTGCAGGGCCGAATTTACATTCCAGGTGCCCCTAGGTGTGGCACTTTAGGTATATTTAGCTCAGCCCATGACCACACCCCCACTCCTCACATGACCACACTCATCTCTTGTTTCCTGTTTGGTTTATAAAAAGAATGATACATGCTTTAACCCCTTGGTTGCTAGAGAAATGTCCAACACGTTGCTCTGCAATGCATTGGAAGTCTCTATAACATCTAAGGGGTTAAATGACAACCTGTAGAGGAGTATATAATTGGGTGCAGGTACATTGCGATTGTTAAGGCAACACCCACAATTCAGAATGTGGGAGTGGCCAACACAGCTGAGGCACCGCCCCTCAAAATTTAGAGCTCTAGGCAGTTGACTATTCTGCCTAATGGGAATCCGGCCCTGACTCTGTGTGAAATTCTGCAGTAAACCATTTAGACTAAAGAGAGGACATAAAACTGTCCCAAATTCCCATCTGCACTGCAGGGAAATCATTGACACTGATTTAAATGGGGCTTTTAACCCCTAGAATGCTAGAGAAGTCTCCAATGCGTTGCATCGCTCTCGCATTCATGAGGTTAAAAGCCCAATTTATATCAAAACAATTTTTATTTGTCCGTGATGGTGCAGTTGCAATTTTTTTTGTCAGAATTGCTCAGCTTAGTACATCAGCCTGAATACATTCTATAAGTAGAGCAGATAAGTAGCCACTGAGGACAGTGCAGGTAATGAGCCTTAAAACCTACTTTATGTTGTTGGTAATTCATTCTATGCAGGCTCCAGAATAAGAATTCTTGAAGGACGTTTTTTTCCCATTTAGAAAATGTTACCAAAACTGTTAAGGGGATGGTATTATTTTAATCTAATATAAATATATATATACTAGCAATGGGGGACAGCGTTGCCCGTCAGGATATATAGGGAATTAATGCACACACACGGATGCGAGACAAACACAGAGGCACACACGCAAATGCACACGCATGCACTGAGATGCTTAAAGAGCGACAGTCATACACACATACATGCAGACACATAGAGTGTGATACAGACATGCAACACACACAGTGAGAAACACACAGGCACACACAGAGACACACACACACAGAAGTGAGTCATAAGGGGTTGACTTATGTGTCATTGTAATGAGTTTGTGTTTGTACTTATGCCTCCACTGTGGCATTCATTCATATAGTTGAAACGCATGTGGTAATTGCACATACTATGGTGGAAGGTGGATCGTGCTGGCTCCCGGGATGTGAGTGACTGGCATTCATTCATGTAATTGAAATGCGTGTGGTAATTGCACATACTATGGTGGAAGGTGGATCGTGCTGGCTGCCGGGGTGTGAGTACGTGTGAGTGATTGCGTTTGAGTGCGAGAATGAGTGATTGTGTGTGAGTGATTGAGTGAGTGTGTTAGTGAGTGTGTGTGATTGCGTAAGAATGTGTGAGTGAGAGTGTGTATGATAGTTAGAGGGTGTGAGTGATTGAGGGTGTGAGTGATTGAGGGTGTGAGTGATTGAGTGTGATTGAGTGTGATTGAGTGTGATTGAGTGTGATTGAGTGTGAGAGTGTGATTGTGATTGAGTGTGACTGCGAGACTGTAAGTGTGAGAGTGTGATTGAGTGTGAGACTGTGAGAGTGTGAGAGTGTGAGAGTGTGATTGAGCGATTGAGTGTGAGAGTGAGACTGTGTGAGAGCGTGATTGAGTGAGACTGTGAGAGTGTGATTGAGAATGAGAGTGTGTGAGTGTGATTGAGTGAGACTGTGAGAGTGTGATTGAGACTGTGTGAGTGTGATTGAGTGTGTGAGTGATTGGGTGTGAGACTGAGAGAGTGAGAGAGACTGTGTGAGACAGAGTGTGAGACTGAGAGTGTGAGACTGAGAGTGTGAGAATGTGAGTGTGAGAGAGTGTGTGAGACTGTGAGAGTGTGTGAGACTGAGAGTGTGAGAGACTGTGAGACTGAGAGTGTGAGAGACTGTGAGACTGAGAGTGTGAGAGACTGTGAGAGTGTGAGACTGAGACTGTGAGAGAGACTGTGAGAGTGTGAGAGAGTGTGAGAGAGTGTGAGACTGAGAGAGTGTGAGAGAGTGTGAGACTGTGAGAGTGTGAGACTGTGAGAGTGTGAGAGAGTGTGAGACTGTGAGAGAGTGTGAGACTGTGAGAGAGTGTGAGACTGTGAGAGTGTGAGAGAGACTGTGAGAGTGTGAGAGAGAGTGTGAGAGAGACTGTCTGTGTGAGACTGTGAGAGTGTGAGAGTGTGTGAGACTGAGAGAGTGCGAGACTGAGAGAGTGCGAGTGTGTGAGACTGAGAGTGTGAATGAGTGAGACTGAGAGTGTGGATGAATGAGACAGTGTGAGAGTGAGAGAGAGAGACTGTGAGAGTGTGAGACTGTGAGAGTGTGAGAGCGTGTGAGACTGAGAGTGTGAATGAGTGAGAGACTGTGAGAGTGAGAGAGAGAGACTGTGAGACTGTGTGTGTGAGACTGTGAGAGTGTGAGAGCATGTGAGACTGAGAGCGTGTGAGACTGAGAGCGTGTGAGACTGAGAGCGTGCAAGACTGAGAGAGTGCGAGTGTGTGAGATTGAGAGAGTGTGTGTGTGTGTGAGAGTGTGTGTGTGAGAGTGTGTGTGTGAGAGTGTGTGTGTGAGAGAGACTGTGTGTGAGAGAGACTGCGTGAGACACTGTGTGTGAGACTGTGTGTGAGACTGTGTGAGTGTGAGACAGTGCGAGACTGAGAGTATGTGAGTGTGTGAGAGTGAGAGTGAGACTGTGTGAGAGAGAGAGACTGTGAGAGTGAGAGAGAGAGACTGTGAGAGTGAGAGAGAGAGAGACTGAGAGTAAGAGACTGTGAGACAGCGTGAGACTGTGTGAGTGTGAGACTGTGTGTGAGAGTGTGAGACTGTGTGTGAGAGTGTGTGAGACTCTGTGTGAGAGTGTGTGAGACTGTGTGTGAGAGTGTGAGACTGTGTGTGAGAGTGTGAGACTGTGTGTGAGTGTGAGTGTGAGACTGTGTGTGAGTGTGAGTGTGAGACTGTGTGAGTGTGAGACTGTGAGACAGTGTGAGACTGTGTGTGAGAGTGTGAGACAGTGTGAGTGTGAGACAGTGTGTGAGACAGTGTGTGAGACAGTGTGTGAGACTGTGTGTGAGACTGTGTGTGAGACTGTGTGTGAGTGTGAGTGTGAGACTGTGTGAGTGTGAGACTGTGTGTGAGAGTGTGAGACTGTGTGAGTGTGAGACAGTGTGAGTGTGAGACAGTGTGAGTGTGAGACAGTGTGTGAGACAGTGTGTGAGACTGTGAGACTGTGTGTGAGACTGTGTGTGAGACTGTGTGAGAGTGTGAGACTGTGTGTGAGAGTGTGAGACTGTGTGTGAGACTGTGTGAGAGTGAGAGAGAGAGACTGTGAGACTGAGTGAGAGAGAGAGACTGTGAGACTGTGTGAGTGTGAGACTGTGTGTGAGACTGAGAGTGAGACTGAGAGTGAGAGACTGTGAGACTGTGAGAGAGTGTGAGACTGTGAGAGAGTGTGAGAGAGTGTGAGAGAGAGTGTGAGACTGAGAGAGTGTGAGAGAGAGTGTGAGACTGTGTGAGAGTGTGAGACTGTGTGTGAGACTGTGTGAGACTGTGTGACTGAGAGTGTGAGAGAGACTGTGATACTGTGTGTGAGACTGTGTGAGAGAGACTGAGAGAGTGTGAGACTGTGTGAGAGTGTGAGACTGTGTGAGAGTGAGACTGAGAGAGTGTGAGACTGTGTGTGAGAGTGTGAGACTGTGAGAGAGTGTGAGAGTGAGAGAGTGTGAGACTGTGTGTGAGTGTGAGACTGTGTGTGTGTGAGACTGCATGTGTGAGAGACTGTGAGAGTGTGAGAGACTGTGAGAGACTGTCAGTGTGAGGGACTGTGTGAGACTGTGTGAGACTGAGAGAGACTGTGAGAGACACTGAGAGTGTGAAACTGTGTGAGACTGTGACTGTGAGACTGACTGTGAGACTTTGACTGTGTGAGAGACTGTGTGAGACTGTGAGACAGTGTGTGAGAGAGTGTGAGAGTGTGTGAGAGTGTGTAAGAGAGTGTGAGGGACTGTGTGAGACTGCGAGAGAGACTGCGAGAGACTGTGAGAGTGTGAGACTGAGACTGCGAGAGTGTGAGACTGTGTGAGACTGTGACTGTGTGAGAGACTGTGTGAGACGGTGTGTGAGAGAGTGTAAGAGACTGTGAGAGTGTGAGGGACTGTGTGAGACTGCGAGAGAGACTGTGTGAGACTGCGAGAGAGACTGTGTGAGATTGTGAGAGTGTGAGACTGAGCGTGTGAGACTGTGTGAGACTGTGTGACTCTGTGAGACTGTGAGAGACTGTGTGAGACTGCGAGAGAGACTGTGTGAGACTGCGAGAGAGACTGTGTGAGACTGCGAGAGAGACTGTGAGAGTGTGAGACTGAGAGTGTGAGACTGAGAGTGTGTGAGACTGAGAGTGTGAGGGACTGTGAGAGTGTGAGGGACTGTGAGAGTGTGAGGGACTGTGAGACTGCGAGAGAGACTGTGTGAGACTGCGAGAGAGACTGTGTGAGACTGCGAGAGAGACTGTGAGAGTGTGAGACTGAGAGTGTGAGACTGAGAGTGTGTGAGACTGCGAGAGAGACTGTGTGAGACTGTGTGAAAGTGTGAGACTGTGTGAAAGTGTGAGACTGTGTGAGACTGTGAGACTGCGAGAGAGACTGTGTGAGACTGCGAGAGAGACTGTGTGAGACTGCGAGAGACTGAGAGTGTGAGAGACTGAGAGTGTGTGAGACTGAGAGTGTGTGAGACTGAGAGTGTGAGGGACTGTGAGAGTGTGAGGGACTGTGTGAGACTGCGAGAGAGACTGTGTGAGACTGCGAGAGATACTGTGAGTGTGAGACTGAGAGTGTGTGAGACTGCGAGAGAGACTGTGTGAGACTGCGAGAGAGACTGTGAGAGACTGTGAGAGTGTGAGACTGAGAGTGTGAGACTGTGAGAGTGTGAGAGACTGTGAGACTGAGAGTGTAAGAGACTGTGAGAGTGTAAGAGACTGTGAGAGTGTGAGAGACTGCTAGAGAGACTGTGTGAGACTGCGAGAGAGACTGTGTGAGACTGCGAGAGAGAGTGTGAGACTGTGAGTGTGTGGGACTGAGAGAGTGTGTGGGACTGAGAGAGTGTGAGGGACTGTGACAGTGTGAGGGACTGTGACAGTGTGAGGGACTGTGTGAGACTGCGAGAGAGACTGTGTGAGACTGAGACTGTGAGAGACTGAGAGTGTGTGAGACTGTGAGAGTGTGTGAGACTGTGAGAGTGTGAGGGACTGTGAGAGTGTGAGGGACTGTGAGAGTGTGAGGGACTGTGTGAGACTGCGAGAGAGACTGTGTGAGACTGCGAGAGAGACTGTGAGTGTGAGACTGTGAGTGTGAGACTGAGAGTGTGTGAGACTGCGAGAGAGACTGTGTGAGACTGCGAGAGAGACTGTGAGAGTGTGAGACAGAGTGTGAGACTCAGAGTGTGAGACTCAGAGTGTGAGACTGTGTGAAAGTGTGAGACTGTGAGAGTGTGAGAGAGTGTGAGAGACTGTGTGAGACTGTGAGACTGAGAGTGTAAGAGACTGTGAGAGTGTAAGAGACTGTGAGAGTGTGAGGGACTGTGAGAGACTGCTAGAGAGACTGTGTGAGACTGCGAGAGAGACTGTGTGAGACTGCGAGAGAGACTGTGAGAGTATGAGACTGTGAGAGTGTGAGACTGAGAGTGTGTGAGACTGAGAGTGTGTGAGACTGAGAGTGTGTGGGACTGAGAGTGTGTGGGACTGAGAGTGTGTGAGGGACTGTGTGAGACTGCGAGAGAGACTGTGAGAGACTGTGAGAGAGACTGTGAGAGACTGTGAGACTGAGAGTGTGTGAGACTGAGAGTGTGTGGGACTGAGAGAGTGTGTGGGACTGAGAGTGTGAGGGACTGTGTGAGACTGCGAGAGAGACTGTGTGAGACTGCGAGAGAGACTGTGAGAGTGTGAGACTGAGAGTGTGAGACTGTGTGAAAGTGTGAGACTGAGAGTGTGAGACTGTGTGAGAGTGTGAGACTGAGACTGTGTGAGAGTGTGAGACTGAGACTGTGTGCGACTGTGAGACTGAGAGTGTGTGCAACTGTGAGACTGCGACTGTGAGACTGCGACTGTGTGAGAGACTGTGTGAGAGTGTGAGACAGAATGTGTGCTTTGCAATGCGTTGCTTACCCCTCTGGCACTCAAAGGGTTAAGTTGAGCTAACATAGCAATATAACACACGGTGGCTCTTCAGTTGAGGCAATGTAGCAATATGCTGAGGTATCAAATATTAAGTGGTGTTTGAGGCTTGCCCTCTGTAACATACAGCAAAGCATCTCTCTCCCTTTAAGGAGAAAGGGCGGGAATCAGGAAGCAGGAAGTGGAGGAGTGACAGTTGAGACAGTGAGGTGACTGAAGAGATGATGAGTTAAATAAGAGTTGCTATTAAGTTTGTATTTTATGGGAACATTACACCCTCATACTGAAACAGAGTGTATGGAGGGTTACAGTTATCTGTGGGAGGTGAAACAGTGTGTTTGTGGGGTCATGATCCTGAGTGAGAGTGTGAGTGGACCGGGAGAAGTTACTGATATCCCTACCTCAGGAGCGAGTGGCAGTTATATATTTTTTTTTTTGTCAGTTGGATACTGGTGGGCGGGCTGGAGGGGGCGGGCCAACTCCCTGTATGATAAACATTCCCCCATTGAATCACCCAATGAGAGCAGTAAAGTCCCCATTCAATCACCCAATAGGAGTTGTGTCTCCTAATGAGACATAAATTATGTAATTAGACATTCTGTTCAATGCGAGTTTCTTTTCTGAGGAGACATAAATTATGTTCTATGAGTGGGGTACCATAAATTATGCAATGAGGCTTATTCTTTTATATATATAGATATATATATATATATATATATATATATATATATATACAGGGCTCAAAACTTCAACTCACCACTAGCCAATGGCGAGTGAAAATTTAGCCCTGGCGAGTAGAAATTCAGCCCTGGTGGGTATGTTATGGTTTGCAGTGGCGAGTAACTTTTCAGGTCTGGCTAGTAGCAAAGGACTTCATATTTTAAGCCCTGTACATACATATATATGTATATATATATATTTCTCTGTCATCCAATACAGGTTACTGGTAAGTTTGGCTAGGCGATCAGCCCCTTTAAAAGGCAGGAACAGGTGCTATGTGGACCTAAGCCCTGGGGGGAAAATCTTGCCTGCAAGTTCTTCCCCAGGAGTTGCCCACCGAGGCTTCTTCTTGATATATGGTAATCTGAAGACAGAAGACCTGCTGAAAAAGGTGAGCACCCTTTGAGTTCTGAGGTCCACATGTCCCATGCTTCCCCTCTGCACAGGGGTCTAATTTGGAGTTCCTGTTACATACTCATGCACGCATTGGGTTTATTCTGTATGTCTGTGAGGTGTTTGGAGCAAGTTTCTGTGGTAATTTAACCCTTTTGCTGCTGGTTCGCACTTTTTTGGGGGTTTTGGGGCACTTCCCCTGTTGGGTTTAGTGTTTGAGTGTTTTCAGTTTTGGGATTCACCTCACTAACTTTTACCGCATAGATGCCATTGCTCCATTCACTTCTATGGGACTTTACAGTTTGGGACATATGTCTGCAACCGCTCCAGGTAGTGTGGTCAGAGACGGCTCATGTTGTTGGTTTTCCCTTGCTCTGTCATCCGGTTAACATTCTGGGGATGCTGGGGGCTTTGGAGGGTTTCTGGCATTGTTGGGGTACTCTGTCAGTGAAATCATGTTTCCCATGAGCACCCGCATCGCACGCTCGTTTCCGATTGGCTTCCGTTGCGGCAGCCATTTTGTGTATTTGCAGATCGAGTATCCTACGAAGGACCTGGACTCTCCTTCTCTCCTCCGCAGCTTAACCCTTTGCCTACCAGATAAGTCTTAATTTAGTGTTTCTGGGGTGCATTAATGATCATACACGCTTTATTGTGGGTGTTTTGCTACTTTGACTGTTTTGACTCTGTGAGAATGTCTACTCCATTAGACCTTGAGGCTAAACCTAAGACTAAGGATACTGGAGTGTCTGTGTCCCCCATTGCTCATTGCTCCTCGCTCCTCATGTCAATCAGGGTTACCTAGAGAATACCCAGGTCATAATTGCCCAGCATGCGCTGCTTCCCCTGAATACCCTGCTGGGGCCTCCAGCCATGCACTAGAGCCAATGTGGATGCAAGAGTTTAAGGCTACTACAAGGGACCTCCGGTCCATCTTACAACTCCTTCCATCCACCTTACAGGGGGTCTTCAATTCGTTGCAGACCCCCACTCCTATCAGATCTTCCCTGCCTAAACCACCGAGTGTACCTGATGTGTTTGATTCCTCTGAGGAGGAATTATTGGTGGACTCTGATGATGCTGACTGTTCAGCTGTTCCTTCATCTCAGTTTTTTGGGAATCCCTTCAAGGTGGACCCCATTCCCTCAGCTGAGGGCCTGATCAGGGCTGTGTTGTCCACTCTTAACATTCCCTTGATGCAGGAGGCGGCGTCTGACCCCTCTGATGTTTTCCAGGAGCCTGTTAGGCCCCATGTCTGCTTTCCAACTAATCCCACCCTTGACCGCTTGGAGTCAGAGGAGTGGAAATTTCCAGACAAGAAACCATCTATGTCTAAAAAGTTTTCTAAACTTTATCTGTTTTCCGTAATGGCCCTTACTCAGTGGGTTCATCCCCCTAAAGTGGATGCCCCAGTTTCCAGGCTTTCTAAATGAACTGCCTTGCCAGTGGCTGACGCCTCTGCTCTTAAAGACTGGACTGACAAGAAGCTTGAGACTTCTCTCAAGGCTATTTTTGCGACTGTGTGCTCTGCCCTTCGCCCTACCTTTTCTGCTGTATGGGTTAATAAGGCTGTGGCTATTCGGACTGAACAGCTCAATTATGCTGTCTGTCAGGGAGCCCCTACTTCTGACATGTTGTGTCTTCGCTCTAACATTGTTGAGGCTCAGCATTATGTCTCTGCTGCCTTCTTTGATGCTGTACGTATGGTAGCCAGGGCATCTACCATGTCTGTGGTAGCCAGACGGGCTCTTTGGCTTAAGATCTGGTCAGCTGACACGGCCTCTAAGAAGCCTCTCCTGTCTTTGCTTTTTCAGGGTTGTTCCCTGTTCGGGCCTGAACGTAAGGATCTCATCAAGGAAGTCACTGGAGGAAAAAGTTGTCACCTGCCAGTGCTCCTAAGGAAGAAAACACCTGTTAAAAGGAATTGGCTTTTTTGTTCCTTTCCAGCAGACTTGGCCAAACGACCCAGACTGTCCCTCAGGCTCCTCGCTCCTCATCCAAGCCTAAGCAGCAATGGGGATCCAAGTCCTCCACGAAGCCCAAGACTTCCAAACCTTCTTCTGTATAACTCACCGAACCCGGGTCCCCGCCCTCAGGTAGGTGGCCGCCTACGCCACTACCTCTCAGCTTGTCAAGCCTCTGTGGTGGACCCATGGGTTTTACAGGTGGTGGCCTCGGGTTACAGGATTCCCTTCACCTCTCTTCCTCCTCCAAGGACTTTTGTTTCTCGTTCTCCCTTGGGAGCAGAAAAGAGATGCCTTTTTGAGGAAGCTATACAGGTCCTTCTGGACAAGGTGGTCCTGGAACCAGTTCCTCTTCAAGAGAGTGGCTTGGGATTCTACTCCAGCCTCTTTGTGGTTCACAAGAAGGATGGGGGCTGTCATCCCTTTTTGATTCTGAAGGACCTCAACTTCTTTGTGGTAAGGTCCCAGTACCGCCAGGAGTCTCTGCGCACAGTGATAGCAGCCATGTCTCCTGGGGAATTTCTGCCTTCTCTGGACCTTCAAGATGCCTATCTGCACATCACCATTCATCCAGACAGTCGGCAGTATCTCCGCTTTGCCTGCGACAGAGGGCACTTCCAGTTCTCTGCCCTCACCTTCAGCCTGACCATGGCTCCTCAAGTCTTCAACAGAGTCCTGGGAGCCTTGATCTCCATCCTACATCAGAACAGCATCAGGGTGACTCCATATATGGACGACCTTCTCCTGAAGGACTCGTCTCCAGAACTCCTTCACCAGCAGGTGCAGGACTGCATCCATGCTCTTTCCCATCATGGGTGGATCATCAGCTTGGACAAGTCGGACCATGTTCCTTCTCAGAAGATAGTCTTTCTGGGCCTCCTCTACGACACTCAGAGGTGGATGGTGTTTCTGACAGACGAAGTTGCTCATCAGATAGCGCTAAAGGTCCAAGCTACCCTGTCTCAGGATCCGGTTCCATCCAAGAAGTTGTCCTCCTTGGTGGGGAAGTTCATTTCCACCATAGAAGCAGTTCCGTTTGCCATGGCTCACACCAGGGAACTTCAGAGGTTTCTGATCCTGGCCTGCAAGGGCCGTCCAGATCTCCTGGAAAGATCCCTGTCTCTCCCTCTTCAAATGGAGCAGAGTCTCTCGTGGTGGCTCAGCCTGAATAATCTCCTGAAAGGCAGACCCTTCCTGGTGCCCTTTTGGACCACGGTGACAATGGATTCCAGCCTCTTCGGATGGGGAGCAGTGCTGGGGCACTTGAGTGTTCAGGGCATGTGGTCTCAGGAAGAATCTCTCCTTCCCATCAATGTCTTGGAGCTTCTGGCGATATTTCATGCCTTACATCACTGGACACGACAACTGGAGGATTTCCCGGTAAGGGTGCAGTCGGACAATGCCACAGCGGTAGCCTATATCAACAAACAGGGCAGCACAAGAAGTCTTGCAACTTGGCTAGAGGTCAAGGCTATTTTATTACAGGCAGAGGAGCATGTCCCTGCCATTTCCGCAGTTCATATTCCTGGCGTAGACAACGTTCTGGTAGACTTCCTTAGTCGGCACACAGTGGACAGCAGAGAGTGCGAACTGCATCCAGAGGTGTTCAACCTCATTATCCAGCAGTGGAGTCTGCCATGCATCGACCTGATGGCAACCGGACACAACAGAAAGTTACAACCTTCTGCTGTCACTGGGTGGATCCCATGGCTCTGGCAGTGGATGCCTTATCGATAGCGTGCACTTTTCCTCTGGCTTACATCTTCCCACCTGTCCTCTGTTGACCAGACTTCTTCGGAAACTGCGACTGGAGCTCTGCCCAGTCATTCTGATTTCTCCATACTGGCCAAAACAAGCTTGATTTCCGGAGCTTGTGAACCTCTCAGTGGCGGAACCTCTTCGGTTTCCTCCCAATCTAGATCTTCTTCTACAGGGTTACCTCTGGAAAGAAGATGTTCATCATCTGGGTTTGGTCTACCTTCCTGGCTTAGTGTGCTGATAGAGACCTGTCTCAGGATTTTGACCTTTCTATAGTTCTTTCCTTCCTCCAGGATGGTGTGGATAAGGGTCTCAGTCTGAGTTCTCTCAAGGTTCAGACTACTGCGCTCCTTTTTCAGAGGCACCTTGCTATCTTTCCTGATGTCAAGGTTTTCTTCCAGGGGGTTGCTCATACCTGTCCGTTGTTTAAGTCCCCTGCTTCTTAGTGGGATCTTAACCTGGTCTTGGGAGTACTCCAGCGTCCTCCCTTTGAGTCTTTGGCTACCATTCATCTATGTCTGCTGACGTGGAAGATGACCTTTCTCCTGGCGATTGTTTCTGTTTGTCGAGTTGCGGAGCTGCATGCCCTGTCTTGTAAACCACCCCTTCTGTTTTTTCACCAGGACAAGGTGGTGCTTTGCACCTCAAAAGAGTTTCCCCTGAAAGTTGTGTCCGAGTTCCACATCAATCAGGAGATTGTGGTTCCTTCCTTCTGTCCTAACCCTACTTTTGACAAAGAGAGGGATTTTCATCTGTTGGATGTTGTGTGTTGTCTCATGTTCTATGTGCATCACACTGAGTCCATGAGGCAGTCTGACACTCTGTCATTCCTAAGGGTCCTAGGTCAGGGAAGCCTGCTTCCAAGGTTACCTTTGCTTCTTGGATCAAGTCCACGATTCTTAAGGCTTCAGGGTCACGGCTCAATCTACGAGGTCTATTGGGGCTTCTTGGGCATACTGATCAGTTGTGCAAGGCGGCCACTTGGTCATCTCTGCACACCTTTTCTAAACTCTATCATGTGGATGTGCTGGCATCGGCTGATGCCAGTTTTGGGAGAAAGATCCTGGAGGCAGCCTTGCCTGTCTAGAATCTCCTTAGTCTCTCAGTACTCCTTCACTTTTGAGCCCTGTTTGCTCTAGTTCAGTGTGCTGTGCAACAGTTTATGGGGTTTGTTTTTACCCCTGTTCAGTGTCCGTTGACTTTGGGGGCCTATGCCTGGTCGTAGCCTTTCTTCCCGCCCTGGGGAACTTAATGGGTTGACATCCCAAAGTTACCAGTAACCTGTATTGGACGACAGAGAAAATAGGATTTTAGTCTTACCTGTTAAATCCTTTTTTCTTAGTCCATACAGGTTACTGGTCTCCCACCATGTCAAGGGACCATGCTTGGCTCTCCTGTGGCAGAACATGGGGGTCCTTTCGGGTTCATGCTCACAGGAGTCTTCCTTTACCTTCTAACTTCCTAGTCAATAGTTAGTCTGCAAAACTTACTGGTTGGGGATTGGCTAGCTGCAAGCTAAGGAGAGGAGGTAGGCTCCACCCAGCAGGCACTTCTCCGAATTGTTCTTGCCTATTAAAGGGGCTGATCTCCTACCCAAAGTAACCAGTAACCTGTATGGACTAAGAGAAAAGGATTTAATAGGTAAGACTAAAATCCTGTTATATATCCTATATAATAATTTGCTAAATTGTTTGTCAGAAGCCGTCATGCGCAGTAGAGATGGTTGCACGTGCTGCAGTCATGTGCACTACAGACTGCCCAGGCCACGGCTGATAATGGAGCCGCAGCGCGGGCAGTCTCTACTGTGCATGACTGCACCGCGGCCGTTGCTGGGTGTATGTACATGGGCTCTTCAACTAATATATATATATATATATATATATATATATATATATATATATATATATATATGTGTTAAATCACATACCTCCTGAATAAAACAAAGGCATTCCCATTGCTTGCAGATGCTTTATTCAAAAGCTATGACAGCTCAAATCAGACCTCAAAACAAATACTCCCATTGTAGAGCTTTTGGTTGGCACCTGTAGTTCTTCACAGAAAGCAAAAAAAAGACTACGCCGACTAGTAGTGACTTCTCATTTATGAAATTTTGAATGAGAAAAAAAAACACCATCAAATATGTTTAACCCTTTGCGTTCTGGAGAGGTATGCAACACATTACATCGTAATGCATTGGATACCTCTCTGGCACTCATAGGGTAAAGTTGTAATTGCTTTTCAGTGAGGAACCCTTATTTTACAATTATGGAGAAGTCCAACAATACATGTTTGTTTTCATGATAAAACAGTACTTTTCTTGTACCCTCTTTTTACTTTTAGATGGGGTGTTTTTAAAGACAGTGCAGAACCTAACCCTTTGAGTGTCCGAGGGGTACACACCGCATTGTGGAGCGTACCCCTCTGGCACTCAAAGGGTTAAAAAAGAGTATGCATTAATTTTGAAGGACATGCTTCAGTTCTTTTGGCCAATTTAAGAAAAACTGCTCGAAGATAAGGTTACACTTTTAAAGGGATAGAAATGTTTCAAAATAAAAGCAGCTCAGATTAATCTTCATAGTATTGGGGCCATGGAGAGTGTTAGTTCAATACTGTCAGAGTTGTAGTTCAAGAGTAATTGAATGATAACGTATCCCCCTCCCTCCTCTTTTACTGATGTAACACTGCTCACCTCAGAGCAGCAAGACTGTCCGGATGGATGGCAGAGAGGGACAACTTTCAGTGATCATAAGGGAAAAACCTGTCAAGGGGGGCAGAGTTTTCCTTATGCTCACAGTAAGAAGATTGTCCCTGGCTGTGACCTGTCCGGTCAAGTGACCAGATTCCACATCTGAGGGGATGCGGCTTACACTAGGTAAAAGGGGTGGGAGAGGGATAATTTATCATTCCATTACTCTTGAACTATAAGAGTATTGAAATAACACTCTCCGTGGCCCAAATACTATGAAGATTAATTGGAGCTGCTTTTATTTTGAAACATTACTATCCCTTTAAATCAAGTTCTATGTATAGACATTCCATGTTTTCTTGGAGATATTTCTGGGTGGCTCTTTCTTTCTCACTGTGGCCTGGATTACATTGCAAGCCAAGGGTTTTAGCTACCAATGTGTCTGTAGAGTTCAGTGGGAATTCTTTTAGATAAATCCAGTGATAACACTTATAAACTGCAATGGAATCTAGTCCTGATTTGGTAATAGCATGAATATCATGTGGTTGTATGATGGAGAGTAAATGTTTGGGGAGAATGACGAAGAAGAAATATGTTTGTTTTTTTCAGACATGGTGACAATAATGATGCTGATTTAGTTAATAGAATTGGATCAATTCTGGAGCATACCAACTGCACCATGTAGGACAAATAAAAATTTCCCAAATATCCACTTATTTAAGTAGGCCTTTTAACCTCTCGATTGCCAAGGAGGCATCCAATTTAAATGAAAGGGAATTTTTAGTTTGTTCCCCTATGGTGCAGTGGTTTTCTCCAATTTGTCTCAGTATATTAACCCTTTGAGTGTCAGAGGGGTACGCAACGCATTGCAAAGCAATGGTTTGCATACTCCTGGCACTCAAACGGTTAATGTGTATCTAACAGTAACTATCTGGGAGCATATGTATAAAGACATATGGCGCGATGCAGGAAACATGCACAATTGCTATTTCCCGTATGAAAACCACTAGGGAATAGGTTTGCGCATGATTTTGCTGAATTGCACACGAAAAATTAAGATTAACGAACAGCTGCACATATTTAATTTTTTGTGGGTGTGACCAGGATTAACGAATTTGTGTGTGTGGAATAGCAAAGGCACCTAATGCAGGAAGTGCTATTGTGAACGAATGTATACGTCTGTGTACTGTTGTCGTAAAAAATAATTTTTTATGTGCAAATCAAGAACCGTTCGGTCTTCAGCTTCCTGGATTAGATCTGCTCACAAAAATGCATTTAACAGATGCGCACATTTCTTGCATCGCGACAAAAGTGACTCGATTCTGGGTCAGTATCCAAAGAGTTAAACGCTCCACTTAAAGGGATATTAATGTTTCAAAATAAAAGTAGCTCTAATTAATCTTCATAGTATTTGGACCATGGTGAGTGTTATTCATTACTGTCAGAGTTGTAGTTCAAGAGTAATTGAATGATAAAGTATCCCCCTCCCGCCCCCTTTACCCAGTGTAACACTGCTCAGCTTAGATGTGGAATCTGGTCCCTTGACCGACAGATCACAACAACGGACAATCATCTTACTGTGAGAACAGGAAAACCCTGCCCACTTGACAGGTTTTTCCTTATACTCACTGAAGATTGTCCCTCTCTGCAAGCCATCTGGACGCCACCTTTCTGTTCTGATCTGAACAGTGTTATATCAGTAAAAGGGGCAGGAAGGTATACTTTATCATTCAATTACTCTTGTACTACAACTCTGACAGTACTGAAATAACGCTCTCCATGGCCCAAATACTATGAAGATTAATTGGAGCTGCTTTTATTTTGAAACATTACTGTCTCTTTAAAGAATAAGTAAACCTTTATTAGTAAACCGTCACATGTAGTTTTTATAAATGCTTTGTTCCAAGGTTATTATAGTTTAAATGTATGGGTTTTTATGTTGTTTTTTTTTTTTTTTTTTACATTAACAGCAAGAGCGTCTGCAGAAATTTTTCTAGGGGGCGTGGCAATGTCATAATATGAGACTCCCAGGCAAGCCCCTATGTTTTTATGGAGGGACACCCATGGCTAACGGTGCCCTCTGGTGTCCAGACAATTCACTTACAGTCTACCGAGTGCCCAGACAGTTATTCTATTGCATTATGCGGCAAAGGTTACTCACTGACTGCAGTTCTCCACATAATGCGATAGTAACATTTTCACTTTGTGACAGTTCGTAATGTATTAACCTTTGAATGAAGTGCCTGCCCTTGTTCTGTTCCATAGCAAAAACTACAATATGTGATGTTTTTCTATTAAAACTTGACTGCCCTTATTACTCAATAGTATTCTTAATTTGCTGCCTGTGGTGATGTTGGTTTGACCCAGAATTGTTCCACTTGAGTCTCTATACATATGTCCCTGTGCTAGCGAGTACATTAGATGTCTGGATACAAAAGAGCAGAACATAGAGGGCTATGTACATTAGTATTGGGATTAATATTTATTTAGTGCTTGGTGATCCAAGGAGAAATCTGATTGCCGTTTGGAATCAAGAAGGAATTTTTCCCCCTGTTCAAAGCAGAATTTGAAATTGTTTGTTCCTTCTTTTGGATCAAGGACAGTAAACAAGAATAGGAATAGGTTGGAATTGATGGACACAAGTCTTTTTTCAACCTAAACTACTCTGTAACTATGTAATATGTTACACTGGAGTTGCTTACAGATTTGTAGTTCAAACAGTATGCAAGATGAAAAGATCCCCCTCCCGCCCCTTCTGGCCGCCTCCCCTTAGAATCTGGTCGTGGAACCGGACGGATGCGGTGTGGGACAATCTTCACTCAATAAGTATAAGGAAAACCCTCCCCACTTGATGAAGGAGGGCAGGATTTTCCTTTTGCTTACTGAAGATTGTCCCTCGCTGCGCTCCATCCGGACCAGCCTGAGAGGCAGCGTGACGCAGGAAAAGAGGCGGGAGAGGGAACCTTTCAGCTTCAATAGCGCTTGAATACAAATCTGTAAGCAACTATATATATAGCGCGACGTGTTAAAAAAATGTTAATACTCGGAGCTAAAGTTTTATTCCGGTATTACTATCCCTTTAAGATGACCACATATCCCTTTAAATCAGGGATGCTTATGAAAATGTATCTTTGCGGAACTATACAGGAGTCTGTGTGTGTTTTTTTTTTTGTGTGTCTCTAATTTAAAGGGATATATGGTCACCTTACTATGTATCTACTTGGGAAGGTTAACACTTTGAGTGCCAGATGGGAAGTCAGTGCATCTCTTTGCAATGCATTGCGCACCCCACTGGTACTCAGAGGGTCAAAGGAGAACACTTCCTTATAATACCCCCACTTACCTTACTGTGTCCAGAACATCCTAATGTCCCCTATGGGTTTTTACCTTACTCCTTTGTTCAAGAGATCACATCTTCAATTAGTTATATCCTTGGAGGCAGACATGGCAGTTTCCAGCAGGACCACAGAATATCTTGATATCTACCACTATATTGGGGTATGCAGCCTGGAGCTAACTTTGAGTGCCAGAGAGGTATCCAGTGCATTGTACCCAATGCATTGCATGCATATTTTGAATACAGGGTCTCCCTAAGAGTGAAGGATAATCCAGATGTGGACCCCTTTGCTCTCAGTGCCTAGGGAGTCCAGCTGCGTTTCCCTGACGAGGCCCAACAAGGCTGAAACGTACGTCGGGGTTAGCTGGTGTTCCTGTTGAGAGGATTCTTGCCTATCATTTTGGAACTGGACCGTTCTTATGGGCAGGATTAGTGCAACATGTACGTGGAAATTTCTCCTATGTAATGGTACTAGAGAGCTGAAACGTGATGCTTCTGTGTGGTGACTAGCCGTAGGGTAGGCCTTTGTGCAGTTGTTCATTCTCGGAAGCCTCTCACATTTTGTATGTTTATTTTGAATACTCTTAGGGGGTCTCCCTATGTGAAGGCTAATCCAGACGTGGACCCCTTGCTCTCAGTGCCTAGGGATTCCAGAGGCACCTCATTGATGAGGCCCAACAAGGCCAAAATGTATGTCTGGGGTTAGCTGGTATTTCATGTGGAGAGGGGACTTGCCTATCATTTTGGAACTGGACTGCCCTTTTGGGTGGGATTAGTCTAGTATGTACATGGAAGTTTCTCCTCTGTAATGGCACTAGAGAGCTAAAATGTGATTCTTCTAAGCGGTGATTATCCGTAGAACAGGACATTGTGCTGTTGCTCGTCCTCAGAAGCCTCTCACATTTTGTATTTTGAAAAAGCTACCTGTCACGCCCACCTCCATAGACAAGACATCCATGACTGATTGAAGATGTTATCTCTTGAACAAAGGCACAAGGGAATAATTCATAGGGGTCATTAGGATTTTCTGACCAATGGAAGGAAAGTGGTATTATTTGGAGGTGTTACTTTATAGGAATGTTTATCTATAGGAATTATGATAATCTTATACTTTTCTTATGTTTCGTTCACAGACTCAGAACCCGGGGAGGAGGATGCTGGGGGACCCCAATTACAGCGCACAATTCGGGCACCAAACAATACACCTCTGGGAACCCCTTCTGGTAAGTCTATGGGCCAGACACCCAAAGACAAAAGTGCAGACATTTTGGAGCAAATCCACTGCCCCATATAGGCAAGTAGTAATTTCCATTGATTTAAGTGGGGCTTTTAAAGGGATAGTAATACTTCGTTTTAACTTTATTTTATTTTGTAGGCATTAAAAAAACACGAAGAATGATATAAGTCTTATCTCTCAAACCTTTATGGTTTGAGAGATATTCACAAGCAAAGTTTCCCCTCTCGTCCCTTTTACCTAGTGTAAGCCATCTCTTCTCAGATGTGAGTCTGGTTGTAAGACCAGACAGATAACAGCAGGGGACAATCTTCTTTATATGAGAACAATGAAAGCCCTGCCCCCCTTGACAAGCTTTTCAGGCTTTTCCCTTATCTTAATTGAAGATTGTCCCTCTCTGCAGTCTACCTGGGCACCTCCCTTCTGCCCTGGCTGAGAAGTGTTACATCAGTAAAAGGGACGGGAGGGGACACTTTGCTTGTGAATATCTCTTAAACCATAAAGGTTTGAGGGATAAGTCTTATATCATTCTTCATGTTTTTTTAATGCCTACAAAATAAAATAAAGTTAAAACGAAGTATTACTATCCCTTTAAAGGGATACTAATGTCCTATAATAACTTTATGTGGAAATGTAGATTAAAAAAAAAAAAAATATGTGCAGAAAATCCCATCTCTAAAGTTCCCCCCTCCCTCTCCTTCTCCTGACGTCAGCGTTCTACTGACAGCAGCAGATCCCGGTCCAGGGACCAGCCAGCGGCTCTTCAGCAGAGCCAAAATAGAGATATTTGAAAGTAATTACGGTGCGATCTACAAAGTGTGCCTGGTTTGCAAGCACACTTTCTAGACTGTTCCAATGAAGTAGTTCTTTTTAAATAACACTATTTGGCTCTGCTAAAGAGACTCCTAGAGTCGCACGACTCAAATCTCCTGCTGTCAGCTTTACAGCTGAAGTCAGGAGAAGGGGAGGGAGGGGAGAACTTTACATGCAAATATCTCTCAAACCATAGCGGTTTGAGAGATGGGATTTTCTGCACATAATGTATTATGAGAAGCCCAGGGAGACCTGTACACTGAGAGGTGTAAATTTATAGTGTTGGTACTAGCTATGAGTAACTCATAAAAAAACGGGATTTGTTTTGTTTTTTTGTATCAAATGTCCTTTAACCCCTTAAGGACCCATGAAGTACATGTACGTCACGACGTGGATGTCTATAAAGGACCAAGGGTGTACATGTACGTCATGGTATTCCGGGCTCCCAGTGCAGCTGCACGCCATTCGGGGAATCCGGAATCTGATGAGTAAAAAAAAAAGCTCTGTGCTCCTTAACCCCTTAAGGACTATGTGACGTACTATGACCGTCACGGTCCTTATACCCTTAAGGACCAGTGACGTTCATAGCACGTTGTGTACTTTTTACTTACAGTGCTCTACCGGGAGCGCTGTAAGTAAAAACGGGGCCTAAAATTGATCTCTCCAAGACCGGACCGATCTCTCTTAGGCCTCAAAGCGGCGCGCCAGTACGCGTAGCAGGTCACGTGTACCGGTGCCTGAGCTGTCAGTACCTTTTGGAGCCAAGTGGCTCCAAAAGGGACTGACAGCGCAGGCGCACTGACATCACTGTGACGAGATGTCTGTGCTTCCTGCTCCTGTGAGCCTCGGAAAAACGGCAAAATCTTTGGAACCAGGTAATATTTCTGGCGACTAGCACTACTAAGCAGCTAGTCTCCAGATGAAGACTGCATTCATGTACAGTTATTGCGGGGTGGTAGTTCCCCTTTAAATTCTTGCTTGATATAGGGAATGTTCTGTGCCACGGAACAGTGGATGGGGCTGGAGGTGGGGGGACCTAGAGGACCTTGCCTTGGGGAGCCTGGGATAATTGGACCACAGGCTCAGGGTAATTGGACCACAGTGCATTACTTTCTAGAAAGGGCCACAGACTCATGGGGAAACAGATGCCCAGTGAATGGAAGCTCTCACATCCCTGTGCAGTTCCCTAAGAGGAACTGGATCAATTTTTGATTAAACCAGCTGCAACATAGGGTACAAAGAAAAATCTGCATTGAATAAAAGGAGAAGTAAATTTTTTATGAAAGCAGCATATATTGTAGGATGTTTTCTGTTGAGCAAAATACATGTACTCCCACTGCTGATAGATGCATATTTCCAGAGTTACTGTTGTTTAAACCTGTGGATTTTTTACATAAGCAGTGCCCTCTAGTGGTCAGTTAGTCATCTTGCTACATTCTAATTGAAAAGAAATTCAGTGACATACAGTTCTCCTTAGAATGTGGTAGAAACTACTGAGTCACTTCCTGTCAGTTAGAACTATCAGGAAGTAAACACAGTAAATTCACTTCCTGGTTATTTGAACTGTTATAACATTTGAATAAAACAGATGACAGTGGTGGGAGTGACCATATAGGTTTTCAATTAAAAAAGCTTGCTACTCCTTTAAATGGGATTTTTTTTTACCCTCTTGAATACTAGAGAGGTCTGCTGAATAAAACATGAGTACTCTCACTGCTGGGGTATTTTCAGTCCAAAACATTATTATAGCATAGACTTGTTTTTGTTATATTAAACTGCAATTGTCTCTTGCAGTCACTGGGTGATGCTGTTTCTGTCACTTACTATGGTTAGACATAGTCGGTGACAAAAGCTCTCCCATAGAATATATGGGAGAATAAATAAAAAATTGCCTTGCAAATCCTAGGTGGCGCTTAGGGTTGCCACCTTTTCTTAAAAAAAATATCGGCCATGGCATTCTCTCCATAGACTTAACATTGGACAGAAGCCAATTTTTTACTGGCCTGCCGGTAAAATACCGGCTGGGTGGCAACCCTAGTGGCGCTGTGTTGCTTAACAATTAATATAAGTGCAAGTTCTAGCTGTAAGTACATTTTAATTAACAATATCACAGCAGTCAGGGTACCGTTGCTTCATTAAGAAGTAATATCCTTAAAAAGTTTTAACTGTTTAAGGACCAGAGGGATGTGCAATGCATTGTGAAGCAATATGTTGTACACCCTTCTGATTCTTAACCCTTTGAGTGCCTGAGGGGTCTCCAACCCCTCTGGCACTCAAAGGGTTAATAGTTGTATACTGTTTCCATCCTTCCAAGGTTTGGGGTCTCTTGTGAACCATCTTCTTTTCTCTCTTTCCTAGGGGATTCAGATACACTTCTGGCCAGCTCCTTGCACACCACTCCCAGTACGCTGACCGGCCTCTCTCAGACGGATGAGCTCTCTGACTGGTCAGGCAGCCAACAGACGGTACTAGAGAGGGATACGAGGAACGCAAGGCAAGGCTTCACTCTGGGGGGAGGGGCTCGCCACCTGGGGGTGGAGCCTCTCGTCCCAGCCTCCAGCAACGAGTTGCCGGGCAGTGTCTGGGGGTCAGAGGTCAGCCTTTCAGGGTTCAGTGACCTGTATAGCAGCGCCTTCAGTCTTTACCGAGGCAGATCTTGTGCCATTCGGGTGTAAGTAACCCAAAGCAGCTGGCAGCGATTGTTTCCAGCTCTTTCACACCAAAACTCATCGGCCAAGATTTTTATTTTGGATTTTTCATTTTTCTCCCATTTTATTTTCAGCTGGAAGATAGATAAACCACCAAGCTCAGTAATAGTTACAATTCCTAGATTGACTAAATATGTACTTGTATGTTATAGGTGTACTATCCCCGGTGCCTGTACAATAATCTTTTGCAGGGCTGGATTTCACAATAGGCAGAGTAGGAAACTGCCCAGAGCTTCAAGTTTTGAGGAGCGCTTCATGTGTGCTGGCCACACCCACATTCTAAATCGTGGGTGTGGCTAGAGCAATCTCTGTGTCCTGGAAACAGCTGTTACCCCTTTACAGACTATTGGTTAACCCACTGGAGTCTAGAGAGATGTTGGAGATAGATCTCTTTAACAACCAAGGAAAGTTATTTTTTTTTGTCCTTCTTGCTATAGACCAAGGGTATTTGTGGAAGGAAACAATGGATGGGACTTGGGGCAGAGTCATGTGAGAAGTGGGGGTGTGGCCATGGGCAGAGCTAAGCACGCCTAAAATATGGCTAGGAAGTAAATCCAACCTTGATCTTTTGGGTTCCACAGCCTATCGCAGTAAGCGAGATGGCATTGAGTGCTGCCTCGATTGGGTGAAGGTTCTCTTTTCAATGCATTCACTGGTCCTGTAACTTTTAAAGGGGAACTACCACCCCGCAATAACTTAACATGAAATCAGTCTTCATCTGGCGACTAGCTGCTTAGTAGTGCTAGTCGCCAGAAATATTACCCGGTCCAAAGATTTTGCGTTTTTCCGAGGCTCACAGGAGCAGGAAGCACGGACATCTCGTTACACTGACGTCCATGCGCCTGCGGCCGGCTCCAAAAGGGACTGACAGCACAGGCGCACGGACGTCACTGTGACGAGATGTCCGCGCTTCCTGCTCCTGTGAGCCTCGGAAAAACGCCAAAATCTTTGGAACCGGGTAATATTTCTGGTGACTAGCTGCTTAGTAGCGCTAGTCGCCAGAAATATTACCCGGTTCCAAAGATTTTGAAGACTGATTTCATGTTAAGTTATTGCGGGGTGGTAGTTCCCCTTTAAGTTGGCTCATGCACTCTGCCTGCTTCAGTTTGAAAAACTGACAGCAGCTGTCATGTCTGCCTCCACGGACATGACATTCACTACTGATTGTTCAAGAGCTAGCTTCTTCAAAGGCAGAAGGGCAAAATTCATAGTGGCTATTAGTATTTTCTGACCATAGTAGGAAAGCAGGGGTTAGTAATAGGAGGTATTACTCCTCCTTTAAAGATATTGTCTGTGCCACGCAAAAACAGATGGGGTGAGTAGGGAGTCATGCCAATAGTGGAAGTGTAACAATGGGCTGAGCTAAGGACATGCAGTGTTTCTTGTCTAGGGTAGTAAACTCATCCCTTTTTGGCTTAGAGGAACATTCACCTCTTAAAAAGTTTTTACCATATGTGTAGTTATTAAAGTAGCATTAGGAAACATGTTTTTTTAAATTTAAGTACTTTTAAAGATATTTAATCTTCAATCTGTGCACTTCCGCATAATGCGGCACGCTGAATCTTCGGCACAGCTCTTCATGACTTCCCAGTGCTTCTTAATTCTCCTCCCACCTCCCTCCCAGCTGCCCCAGGGAGCGTGCACTCGCTTCCCTTCAGTGTGGTGTGAATTGCTTGTGTCATAACAGCAAGCTCCGGTTATCATTATACTGAGCTTGCAACCTCACTATAATGATAACCGGAATGAAATAGCACTGGAGAGTCATGAAGGACTGTGCCAAAAAGTCAGCGTGCCGCATTATGTGGAACTGTACAGCTTGAAGATTAAATATCTTTAAATGTATGTAAATTAAAAAAAAACATGTATCCTAATACTACTTTAATAACTAAACATATGGTAAAAACATTTTAAGAGGTGAATGTTTCCCTTTAAAGTGATAGTAATGGTTCACAAAAACAGCATCTCCAATTAATCTTCATAGTATTTGGGCCATGGAGAGTGTTATTTCAATACTGTCAGAGTTGTAGTTCAAAAGTAATTGAATGATACAGTATCCCCCTCCTGCCCCTTTTACCTAGAGTAAGCCGTCTCCCCTCAGATGTGGAATCTGGTCTCTTGACCGGACAGGTCACAGCAAGGGACAGTCTTCTTACTGTGAGAACAATGAAAGCCCTGCCCCCCTTGATGGGTTTTTCAGGTTTTTCCTTATGCTTAATGAAGATTGTCCCTCTCTGTGATCCATCCGGACAGTCGTGCTGCTCTGAGGTGAGCAGTGTTACACTAGGTAAAAGGGGCAGGAGGGGATACTTTATCATCCAATTACTCTTGAACTACAACTCTGATAGTACTGAAATAACACTCTCCATGGCCCCAATACTATGAAGATTAATCAGAGCTGTTTTTATTGTGAAACATTACTATCTCTTTAAATTGGTTTGTAGATCAATGCAAAAAAGTTTTAATCTTTTTTTTTTTTTTTTTTTAACCCTTTGAGTGCCCCTCTTGCCGAACATTTTGTTGCATACAATAGAATAAAAATACACAAAGGTGAACTTTTTTTACTTTTCAAATATTTTTTGTAGCAGTTAAACACTTTAAGGGCCAGTGTGTTGTACATTCCTCTTGCACTCAAAGGGTTAAAAAAAAAAAAGGCCCACAGAGTGTCCAAGTTCCAGGGCTTTAGGTGTCCCTGCATTCAGACTGCGCTTGGTGGGGTCTTCTCCAGATGTCACATTTACTTCTGCACCCCTTTAATTTGGTCCCAAATCTCATTATTCCATCATTTATTTCGGGTTTTGAGGCTGACCCCCTCTCACTCGTCTGCTCTCCCACTTGTGTTTTTTTGTGTTTCCTCTTAAAGCTCCACTACATTCTATGCCAACCTAACATATTGCTTTTTTGTATTTTGTTTTACTCTGCATCTTCTTAACCCTTTCAGTGCAGGAGGCATTGCATAGCCCTCTAGCACTGAAAGCGTTAATGTCGGAATTCACTAAGTGTTGTTATGGGCATACCAGTTATGTGCTTATTAAATGGCAACGTGACCTACTAACTCCTTGGCACTTGATGAATTCCTTCATGTTTTTTTTTTCCATTCATCATTTATTATAACCCCTTTACATATCCTTGCATGCATAAAACCTTGCTATGTTAAACCCCTGGGAAAGTCTCCACCTCATTGCATCAATATGAGTTTGAGGTCCTTGGAACATCCAAGGGGTTAAACATTTCTGATACTTTTATACACAGACCAATATTATAATGCATCCCCTGTATATCTGTTTTTACTATATTCTGAAATATGGTACACACACAAACACACACAAATGCGCACATACCGCACTTACATACAAACACACACACACTGCCATATGTTCAAAGAAACAGAGAAATAGCTTTTGTCTTTTGTAACAAAATTTAAAAGTACGTTGTCGTTGGGCTCATTAATATTTTCAGAGAGTCGATTGGGATCGGAAATATGTTGTTTTGTCTTTGAAGTACGATTCCTCACATTCAGAACTTCACATCTCCTCCACTTTTTTCTTAACGTACAAATTCTCCCGTTTGCACACCACTTTTCTGTTGTTGTATACCTCAAACTTTCTTTACCTCTATACGACGCTGGTGAATAGTTTAGCAAACGCCCTTGTCCTGCCCCTTTGTACTGCAATTCTGGAGTTGTTTCGTACACAATGGACATTAATAGTTTTTAGTTGTATATTCTATAGAAAATATGTAGTTCATGCGAACGATTACTTATTTTTATTGTTTATAGGACATTTTCTTGCCGTTATCCCTTTGAAAACACAGTATGGCCCATAGACAGGCATGCAAATATACACACGTGTGCATACACATCCATACAAAAACACACACACACACACACAAACATACATGCACACAAGTGAATGTACATACACACACACATAAAAACACACACACACACACACACATATACATACGGCCCATATGCACAAAGGCAAAGAAGAGCAATTCTGGAGCAAACCTTGTGCACCATATGGAATATAAACAATATCTCCAAATTCCCATTGATTTCAATGCTGCTTTTAACCCACTGAATGCTAATGAAGCCTCCAGCACATTACTTGGGGTGAAGCAATGCACAGGAGACCTCTATAACATGTAAAGCAACAGTAAATCACAAAACTAAAGTAAGAAAATCAAAAGGCCATGTTACACTGACTAATACTACACATATACATTTCATAGATCAAAAGTGATTACTTAGTGAGTTGCTCAGTAGATCCCTCACCAGTAGGATGGGTGACCGTTTCCTCTTCTGGCTTGATCTGTGACTGGTAGTATTAAAGGGATAGTAATGGTTAATTTTAAGTTGATTTAATATTGTAGACATGAAAAAAAGGTTAACAGCGATGTAAGTCTTATCTCTCAAATCTTTATGGTTTGAGAGATCTAACTTGCTAAAGTTACCTTTTCCTGGTTGTTTCACTCAAGTCTGCCATCTAGCTGACAGCTGCAGATTCCAGTCATTTGACCAGACAGAGGCTCTTCAGCAGAGCTGAAATCACGCTATTTAGAAATAAATACTTCATTGGAAAAGTCTACAAAGAAAGGGGAGGGACTGGAGAACTTTATTTTCCTATATCTCTCAAACTATAACGGTTTGAGAGATACGAATAAGTGCAAGTACTCTCTTTTAATTGTATCTACGATATAGTTAATACTTTTTTTCTGCCATTACTATCCCTTTAAGTCTGAGAAGGGACAAACATCCTTTGCTAAAACCCAATATTATTACTGAGCATGTGCAATGGTACAATCCGCTCTCTGTGCTCCTTCAATAGTAATGCTGGCTTTGAGCAGTAAGGAAGTTTGTTCCTGCTCAGACCCCATATTACCAGTCACTTATCCATAACAGGGAGGCACCACCCAACCCTGCAGTTTTCAATGTGGGATCAGTTAAGTATTCATTTCTGAACCACACTTATAGTATAATGGTAGTGAGGGGCACATTATTTTTCCTTTTAGCTAGTTTAGATTTAGGGATTACTGTTCCTTTAAATCAATGGGCATTCTGGAAAATTTTATTTGTCGACTATGATGCATTTATTTGTCACAGCATTGCTCCACATTTGACTTTTTATGTAGGACCAATTAATTCTATATTCCAATTGATAGGACTCTCTATTAGAAACTGTTTTCACATTCTGCTTTGATTACAGCTTTCTGCCAGAAGGAGGACTGCGAAGAGGAAGCATCAATGGAGCTATTCCAGACTCCCCACGAACACTTGTCAATCCCAGGCCCCCTATGATTCCGCCTCCCTCTCCACGCACTGGTCATCGTTCAGCTGTCATCTCTGTGCCTGGTGGTCGCGGACCCTCCACCCCTGTAACACCCAGAAAGAAAACCCAAATGCCTTCCCAGTACCATGACACAGTGACCGAGGAGTTTGAAGAGAAAGTTAAAAGGCCAAAATCCTCTGCTGGCTCTCAGGTCAGTGGTCAAGATTCTCGTCCTGTGACTCCATTAAGTGAGACCTCGGGGAGAGTATCTATCCTGCGGGCTTCCCCCAAGCTGGTCCGCTCCGGATCCAAAATCTTTGAAAAGCTACGATGTCTTGAAGAGAGAAGAAAAAGTCTGGATCAGACAGACAGCCCTTTCCCTGTGCAATCCTGGTTGCCTCTCCGTAAGGCAAGATCCTTTGACCAGCCAGGAGCTGAGGGATTGGCTGGGAGTCTATGTTCCTCCAGTGAAGAGCTTAGGGATGATCTGAGGGATGGAGTGCGATCAGAGATTGGGGGGTACACCCTGAGGCACCCATCTCTGAGACACAAGACTACCTCATTAGATGATAGGGGCTCTTTTGCTGGGCGTCTGAGTGACATTGAGACTCGCTTCTCACAAGAGCTGACCCGTATCAAGCGGACTGTGTCTCAACAACAACTAGTTCGGTCATCACAGGATCTATCCCGTCGGTCACCATCCCCTAAGAGCTCACTGACTGCCCAGCCTGCCTCTATGGACCCTTTTCCAACTAAAGTGCTTACAGCTTCCAAATCTCCTGAAACTGAGGAGAAACAGGTAGCATCAATGGTTACCTCCCGAAAGCCACTTGTCAGAGGTTTTGCCACAGTCAACCAAATATCAGAAATCAAGGAACCTCTGGGGTTTTCAAGCCAACCAGCAACATTGCCAGAGAAATCTGCAAATGGTTCTGCAGTTCATCAAGAAATTGTGAAACAGCCAGAAACACTTTTAACATCCCAACCACCCACTACTGCCAAAATTGTTGCCCCAAAGGCTATCACACCCCAAGTAGTAAAGACAGTGACTCCACCAGTACAAACCCCAAAAGAGAGGCCTATAGAGTCTCAAATGAAGAAAGTCCCTGAAACTGTAAGTGAGGCCCGACCGCCCAGCACACACGCCCCACCAGCCATGGAAATTGCACAGAGAGGGTTAGGTCGAGAGAGGGCAACTCAGAGTAGAGAGGCGAGGTACCTCCCCTGGGCCCATCCTGCCCCTCAAGATGTACAGAGTGGGATGGGTCGAGAAAGAGGAACTCAGAGTGGAGAGGCAAGGTACCTCCCTTGGGCCCACCCTGGAGGAGCCGCTGAGAGCAGCCAGCCACCGCAGGGGAAGGGAGGGGGGCAGTCCAAAAAGCACAGTGAAACACACACCAGCAGCAAAAGCAACAAAATCAGCAAAAGCAAAGGAAAAAGTCGACGGAACAGGGCAATGTCACCAGAACTAGGTATGTTATGTTTCGTATGCATGGTGTGGGGATGAGAAATGGGGAATTATGATGTTTTGTAACTATAATCTACTTAATTGGTGGAAAAGCTGTATCTCTCCAGATGTTGTTGGACTAAATCTACCATACATTTTCATCCAGACAAAAGCCAGCTGAAGATGATGGTCAGTAGTTCAACAATAGCTAGAGAAATGCAGATTTTCACCTCCTGGTGGGGAGATGCTTGAAGGTGTGATAAAGAGGTGATAAAGCAGAGATGACTTCTACAGTGATATCACTTCTTCAATTCTCATGTTATTATATGGAGCCAATGCATTAAGATCTCTCCCATTTGTGAAATCTTAGTTAAGATAGCCAGTCACAGCATACGGCTTGACATAAACACACATCCGCAGGCATCCCCAGCCCTATGCTTTGTTCCTGGTCGGACACGGGACTAAGGAAGAACACCTAAACGTGGGGATAGTGAATAAAATCACCACTGAGAGCATGTGTGTTTATGCCATATTGTGTACTGTGATTGGCTATTTCAACTCAGAACCTTGAGGATGGCCAGCTGTGTGTGGCCAAAATGTTGATCTTTAATAAATCTTCTCCTCTTCTGAAAAAGACCTGTAAGCGCTGTTGCATTTTCGTCAATCGAGATATTTAGCCAAACTTCTGCATCCAGGCAGCAGGCACGTGCACACATAGACACCAAGGGGGGCTTGAGCACCTGCCCTTTTTGTCCAAAGTGCCCTCATGCCTTTTTAACAAAAAAAAAAATAATAATAATTATGAGAAGTGCCCTTTTTTTCATTTGAGCCCCTGCCCCCCAAAATGTCTGTTCACGTCCCTGCCAGGCAGTTCTTGGCTCTGTAAATGCGAGTGCTTCCAACTACAAGAAGCAATATATATAACCCCTCACCCATCTGGTCCTTAAAGGGTTAAACATTATTTTCTTTCTCTGCCCTCCCAGAGTCATCAGATGATTCCTATGTATCAGCAGGAGAAGATCCCTTGGAGGCCCCGGTGTTTGAAATCCCCTTACAGAGCGCCCTGGTTAATGCCGGATCTGAGGTGTTGCTGAAATGTATCATATCTGCAAACCCAAGTCCAGAAGGTGAACGCTTAAAGCAGAATTAAGGCTGTCACTGACCACTTGTCCTGGATTGCCCAGGACAGTCCCATATTATAAATGTGTGTCCTATGTCCCAGGAAGCCCCCTTCCGGGAAAATACAAAGCTCCATAATGAAGACTCCAGAGCACTAATCACTGTAAGTAGAACGATCCACTGCCTACTGTGACAGGAAGTGATGTCTCTGCTGGGCTACAGCAAAATGGCTTCCAGAGAGAAGTCTAAACACTAGAAAGAGAACGGAGCCATGATCCTGACAATAAACAGGAGCTGCAGTGTGATTGTGTTGTAGTGTAATAAGGGTTTGGGCTTGATCTACATTATCCTGTAGCCCACCAAATGCATCTATTTCTGTCACAGCAGTCAGTAGACAGTTCTCCCTCTAGTGTTTAGACTCTGTGGTGCTCTGAAGAAAGAGCAGGTTGTGCTCTGATGTCTAGTGATGTATAATGACTCCTCCCACATAGCTTCCCTAGCGCTGAGGATAAGAACTGTAATGTACCTTGTATATCATGTTACAGCACTCATCAACCGTTGTCAGATACTAAGTAATAACAGCAGTCGCCAACCCCTGTGATACTGGAACTATGATGAGTCACAGACCATCCCCCTGATCTCATCCTGCAAGTGGTCATGGAAGATAATATGATTGTTGTAAATGAGAACTGGCCCTTTGTGTGCCAGAGCACTGAGCTACACAGTTAGCCCTTTGAGTGCCTGAGAGGTATCCAACCCACTGCAACCCAATGGGTTGGATACCCCTCTGGTACTCGAAGGGTTAACCCCTTGAATGCTATGCGTTTGGGATATCTTTACGGTTGTATGGCGAGACTAATATTAACACCTATGAGTGCCAGACGTATGTCAAGCAAATGGTGAACCAATGCACTGGCGTTCGCAGGGTTAATAAATGTATCTAATAGGTATTAACAAATGCCTTCACACTATACAAAAGGAGATACATACATGAAATCAAAATGGGATTGAGACTTAATACTCTTACTGTTATTATATAGAGTTTTAAAAACAATAAACATTAAGGAAGACTAATGTAAATAATATCTGAATATTTCAGAATATCATCTGAGTTTAAAGGAGCGTTACATTTTGTTGTGCATTTATATAGCGTGTATTCTTATTCCTGCTGAAAAAGACAAGGCTAATCCCATATCTGTGAGATGCTTTATTCATATATTATTACAGCTCAAACGTATTTTCTTTTTTTATTAGGCAGTCAGCATAATAGCCAGCTAGTCTGCCAAAAGCATTTTCTGACTTAATTCATCCCTTTGACGGAGCATGAGTCTAAATCTCCTCAAACAATATGTAGCAACAACACTACCTAGTGACCCAATAGGAAACTGCAGTTTCAATTTCCATTTTCAGATCATGTTGAGCTGCAATAACTTTTGATTTCATATATATGTAGAGAACAAAGAGAGGCATGCAAACAGAAATCTTCTTAGCCACCATGTGGGGTTTAATTCCTAAGACATCTTTTCGAAATCATTGGCATATCTCCATTAGGTCCTGATAAAGATACGCCAAAATATATTGAAACATTGATGTCTTAGCATTAAGCTTCATAGTATTTGGGCCATGGAGAGTGTTATTTCAATACTGTCAGAGTTGTAGTTCAAGAGTAATTGAATGATTAATTGTACCCCTCCTGCCCCTTTTACTGATGTAACACTGCTCCCCTCAGAGCAGCAAGACTGTCCGGATGGAATGCAGAGAGGGACTATCTTCAGTGAGTATAAAGAAAAACCTGTCAAGGGGGGCAGGGTTTTCCTTATGATCACAGTAAGAAGATTGTCCCTTGCTGTGATCTGTCCGGTCTCAAGACCAGATTCCACATCTGAGGGGAGGTGACTTACACTAGGTAAAAGGGGCAGGAGGGGGATACGTTATCATTCAATTACTCTTGAACTACAGCTCTGACAGTATTGAAATAAAACTCTCTATGGCTCAAATACTGTGAAGATTAATTGGAGTTGCTTTTTTTGTGAAACATTACTATCCCTTTAAGCCACTGTCCACTGGTAGTCCCAGACCCAAACATATAGTGTCCAACGCCCCAGCCTAGATGTACTGCCCACTGGTAGCCACAGAACAATTCATACATCTGATTCCCCAAACTTGTTGCACTGTCCATTAGTATACGCAGATGAACATATGAACTGTCTGCTTTTCCAGCCTCGTATATATATATATATATATATATATATATATATATATATATATATATACACTAGTTGAACAGGCCGTGTACATGGGTCACAGTGCCAGGCAGCAACTGCGCACCTTCACTGCACAGGGAGGACTACGGTCTGAATTTGCAATGCCCCGCTCCGTTATCAGCCGCGGTGCAGGCAGTCTGTACTGTTCATGACTGCAGCGCGCGCAGCCGTCTGTACTGAGCATGGCAGTTTCTGACAAACATACATTAGTGAATTATTATATAGGATAACCTCTTGGATGCCACAAAGGCAGTTTGTCAGATGGTCTCAGTCTTAGGAATATACGTGGTTCCTACTAAGTATTTTTTTTATTACATTTGTTGGCAGTTTTTTGGAGAAAGGATCGCACCCTACTGACTAACAGTCCAACCCATCAGATCCGCGCAGAGGGTGAGCGACACACTCTGTTGCTCCGCTGGGCGCTACCTTCTGACTCCGGTATATATACAGTGACAGCTCGAAATGAGGTGGGGGAGTCCAGCAGCTGTGGAGCCCTGACCGTAAAACCAGGTAATTTAATTCTGTATATTATTGCTAAATTAATGTCTGGCTAATATACGTTTCAAAAATGTGAACAATTAGTTCCCCTTTGGTTCAGAAGAACATAATAATTTAATTTGTCTGGCTATACTAGGACTGTCCAGGTTTTTTTTCGCTCAAGACCCAGATAGTAATTGAGGGCCAGACACTACTAATTTAATTTAAAGAGAAAGTAATGTTTCACAATCAAAACCGCTCCAATTAATCTTCATAGTATTTGGGCCATGGAGAGTGTTATTTCAATACTATCAGAGTTGTAGTTCAAGAGTAATTGAATGATAAAGTATCCCCCTCCTGCCACTTTTACCTAATGTAAGCTGCCTCGCCTCCGATGAGGAATCTGGTCTCTTGATCGGACAGATTGCAGCAAGGGACAATCTTCTTACTGTGATCTTAAGGAAAACCCTGCCCCCTTCATAGGTTTTTCAGTTTTTTCCCTTATGAAGATTGTCTCTCTCTGCGATCTGTCCGGACAGTCTTGCTGCTCTGAGGTGAACAGTGTTACATCAGTAAAAGGGGCGGAAGGGGGATACTTTATCATTCAATTACTCTTGAACTACAACTCTGATAGTACTGAAATAACACTCTCCACGGCCCAAATACTATGAAGATGAATTGAAGCTGCTTTTATTGTGAAACATTACTAAACCTTTAACTGTTTAAGGATCAGAGGGCTATATAATGCCCAAGTGTCCCTTTTTAGGAGATATTAGGGGTCCATACCTCTCAAGTGTCCTTTTTTAGGAGATATTAGGAATCAATACCTCCCAAGTGTCCCTCTTTAGGCAATATTAGGGGTCCATACCTCCCAGGTGTCCCTCTTTAGGCAATAATAGGGGTCCATACCTCCCAAGTGTCCTGATTTAGGAGATATTAGGGATCCATACCTCCCAAGTGTCCCTCTTTAGGAGATATAATGGGTCCATACCTTCCAAGTGTCCCTCTTTAGGAGGAACAGTCCCTCTTTTAGACCCAAATCCCTCTGTCCCTCTTTCCCACCCTGATGTCCATATTTTTAGGAGATCAGACTGTGTGATGTGTATATAAGTGTATCATAACTCACATTAATGTTTTTTCAAATGTCAGTATATGTGTTTATAAATTACTCGGTGTAAATAAAATACCTTGGTCTGGTTATAAGTCATTTATTAGGTTACACAAGGAGGTGTCAGTAATGTCTCTCCCACCAGCCACTCCCCCTGATACACCAAGTAAAACACAAGTGTCCCTCTTTGGCCATGTGAAATGTTGGGAGGTATGTATCCCTACGCCTGCCTATTGACCATTTCCTAAGCTACTGACTCTTCCCTTAAGCCTTTGAGTGCCAGAGAGGTACCCAACGCATTCAAAGGATTTATTCCACTTGCACCAGAGGAATACAATAGGGCAGCCTTTGAGTGTTTCTTTCCTATTTACCTTATTTAATGGTAGGAACTAACAGCGGATGTGGTGTCATTTTATGCAATTTTCCTATGCACGCTATTGAGCAGGCCTAAGGGACTTGCTGACTGTGATGTCCTAACTATACAGGAGTGTAAGTGTAAGTAAGTGTAAGTGCAGGTATGCATTAAAGCAGTTATCCACTGTAGGTTATGCTGTGAAGTGTGGTAATTGACACTGAAGGCTAATTTCAGTGACGCTCCACTGGCATATTCATACATGTTGACCCATTTATGCTTTGCCAGCAACCACATTTAATTAAAATTTCACAAAGATCTGGATTAACCATGCCAAAGGGCTGCAAGTGGCCACAGGGTGTTATTCTGGACATCACAAGTGTACACCAAAGGGCCTGTGCAAATTATCATTAAAGTGAACCTGTTACCTACACTGTTTTTAGTTTCATTACATTTATCCATCTAAAGTACCCTTAACTTTTTTTCAATCAGGTTAATGGTTTTAGAGAATTTTGATTTAGTAGTTGGGGAATCTGACTTCATAATTAATTGCTCACATGTCCAGAAAATCAGCTCTCACCCTTCTGTCTTAGTCCTCCACTTTAAATGAAAACTTATCAAGTCTGATGCACTAAGAAAGAACTGGAATAATTACAGGGGTTAAAATCCCAGAGGTTAAAATTCTCATTCTAAGTCAATTTAAAGGGGAACTACACCCCCCCCCCCGCAATAACTTAACCTTGATTGATTCTTCATCTGGCGACTAGCTGCTTAGTAGCGCTAGTCGCCAGAAATATTACCCGGTTCTGAAGATTTCGGCATTTTCTGGATGCTCACAGGAGCAGGAAGCATGGACATCTCTTCACAGCGACGTCCGTGCGCCTGCGCTGTCAGTCCCTTTTGAGCCGGCCGGCTGGTTCACTCTTGGACTGTTTTTTAGCCAGGTTATGATGAGTTGACGATCTGATTTCATTTGATTCATTTTTTTAACTGGTATCACACTAGTTAAGCATAAGAACACACCAGTACATAACATCAGCAGAGTAACTCATCAATACATGACACCAGCAAAGCAAAACATCATAACACGAGACTAGTAGAACAACACACCAGTACATGACAACAGCAGAGCAACGCAGCATTACATGACAGCACAGCAAAACATCATTTCATGAGAACAGGAAAACAACACATCAGTACATGACGCTGGCAGAGCAACACATCATTACATGAGACCAGCAGGAGAACACATCAGTACATGACACCAGCAGAGCAACACATCATTACATGAGACCAGCAGGGGAACACATCAGTATATGATGCTAGAAGAGCAATACATCATTATATGAGACCAGCAGGAGAACAACATCAGTACATGATGCCAGCAGGGCAACATAACATTCCACGACTCCGCAGAGCAACACACAATTACATGAGACCAGCAAAACAACACACCAGTACATGATGCCAGCAGGGCAACATAACATTCCATGACTCCAGCACAGCACAGAAACACAACATTACATGAGACCAGCAGGCAACACATCAGTATATGACACCAGCAGAGCAACACAGCATTTCATGACTCCAGCAGAGCAACATGCCATTACATGTGACTGTCAAAACAACACACCAGTACATGAGTCTAACAGTGAAACACATCATTACATGAGACCAGAAGAGAAACACATCAGTACATGACACCAGCAGAGCAATGCATCATTACATGAGACCATCAGAGCCACAAAACATTACATGACATTGTCAAAGCAGCACATATTTACATGCCACCGGCAACAAAATACAAAAGATGACCTGGTTCCCTTCTTTTTTAAAAAAAGATCACCCTGGTATGCTCCATAATTTTCCACTTTTACTTTGTGGATATGGCTCAAATCTATATTAAAACCATACACCTTCTTCATTTGTTGACTTTCTAATCTAATGAATAGACCAATAATTGGCAAAAAATCATGTTAAAATAATGATGTTGGTTTGCATGTTAAGAATTCATTTTCATGTGCTCTGAGCAGTTGCCTACTCTGTCTATTAGAAAGTCTGCCCTGTTAAGTCTTAAAGCAGAACTTTCAGCTCTTACTAAGTCACCATGCATTCATTAAACTCATGGGGACTAGCTTGGCAATAGATGTCTAACCTTTATAAAATAGCAGATTGTAAAGGAATCCTTCCCATTTGGAGACCGGAACCCAGGCTACAGGGCAGACATCTTGTCTGTGTGCCTGCGCTGTCAGTCCCGGTCTCCATTGAGTAGCACTGTAGTGCACCATATGGTTACCAGAAGGGACTGACGGTGCAGGTGCGCGGACCTCACTAACCTGCCCATAAGTCCCCAAACGTGAAGGATTTCTTTACACTCTGCTATTTTTTAAACGTAAGACATCTATTTCCAAGCTAGTCGCCATGTGTTTAATGAATGCATGTCGACTTAGTAAGATCTGAAAGTTCCGCTTTAACTGGTAACAGAAGTTAACGCTGTACATATTTTGGCATGAAAAAAATCCTGTAATAACTAAAATGCAGGTGATTTTTGTATGTTACAGAAAAATGACTGTCTCCTATAGAACAACATGGGGACTGGAAAGTTTATCACACTGGAGAAATTGTCTCCTCTGTACATCTCTCCCTGTAGTCTATACCTAATGCTCTCCCATAGAATAACATAGGAACTGGAGAGTTTATCTCACTGGAGAAGTTATCTCCTCTTTATCACACCTTAGTACATATCCCCCTGTAGTCTATAACTAAATCTCTCCCATAGAATAACATAGGAACTGGAGAGTTTATCACACAGGAGCAGTTATCTCCTCTTTATCACACCTTAGTACATCTCCCCCTGTAGTCTATAACTAAATCTCACCCATAGAATAACATAGGAACTGGTGAGATTATCTCACTGCAGAAGTTATCTCCTCTTTATCACACCTTAGTACATCTCTCCCTGAAGAGCCAAAGGTTACCTACCCCTTTCTTGTTTAAAGATGGACAATGTGTGTCACTCCAGCTGTTGTTGGACTACAACTCCCATTATCCTCAGCCATCCCATAATAGTCCAACATTTGCAGGAGAGCCGCAGGTTGCCCATCTCTGATGTGAAATAACAAGTAAGTGGGTTATGCCAGACACCTCTGATGAATCTGTTCCCATATGTGCGCTGAATGCTGGATTTGTCACACTGTAAGTGAATGTGTTTGGTGGACCTGCTCCAACGTGTCACTCACAGTCAGATAGTAATGAATCTCCGGCTCATTTGGTCGCTCAGCAGTTAAGGAAACCTGAGTCCCATCTGTCTATGTGAATAATATTTATTGTGGTCAGCTGTGACTACTGAAGGACATGGCAACTCTTGTCTGTTGTCAGAAGTCTAATGGATATGGGTTTGCTCCTAACTGCTTCTTCTTCTCTGAACACCTCTACCCTGTCCCCTCGTTTGTTCCCTGGATCCTCTCCTTCTGTGTTCCTTTCCCTCCTGCTCGCTATTTCTCTCTGTGTGCTGGAGAGTTCAGTCTGTATGTGGGAGGGAGTGAGAAGGTTAAGAGTCTAAATACAGCAACAGATTGTACTGGAGGTGACCTCGTCATGATCAGTCTCTCCTCCCTTCTCCCTACCCTCTTCCCTCGTATGGTTTTTCCTTTTTATGTTCATCTTCATCCCTTCCCTTGCTTTCATCTCCCCTCCCTCTATTCTCTCTTTCCAGACCTCCTCTCTCCATCCTTGCCTCACTTCTCTTACCCCCCACCCCCATCCACCCTTTCCCCTTCTTCAGTTTCTTTCCTCCCCTCTCCTCCTTGGTGCACCTCCAAACAGTTCAGACTTTCACAGTGAAGTTCTGGGTAGTCATCATGATGGTTCTGGTGGTCTGTAGGTCTGAGCCGGTGAGTTGCCATGATTCTGCGTGTCTGTATCATTGCATGACAGTGTATCTCTGTGTAATTCTAGCAGAGGCTGCTGACGGTCTTTTTTTGGCAGTTGGGAAGGGGGCCAGTGCTGTACATGTAGGGCGGAGGATGGGTGGTAGACTCTGGCATGAAGCCATTTTAGGCATTAATGAAGCTTAGACTGTGCATTAGCCAACATGACATTAACATGACACTGTTACAGATTGCCTAGTAAATGGTTATTACCATAACGCATGGAAGGGATGCAGTTTGTTTATGGTGTGGAGTCAAGTTCGGACACCGCTTTATAATGAAATGTAACGTGTGCGCTCATTTTACAAAACGTTCAAAAAATGTTTTAACATTTTGAGCGCCAGAGGGGTAAGCAAATCATTACAGAGCAATGCGTTGCTGACCCATCTGGTGCACAAAGGGTTAGGAGTGCTCAAATGTCAGCTTTGATTCTGTGTGATAATTAACCCCTTGGATGACAGAGAAGTCCCAATGCTTCTCCATGTGATAGAGACATTTTCAGCTTTAGAGGGGGTTAACACACTTAACCCTCTGACACATTTAACCCCTTAATGCTGGAGAGGTTCACAATGCATTTGCTTCTTCATGAATTGGAGACCTCTTTAAAATCATAGGGGTTAACACAATTTACCATCTGACATCTTTCATCCCCTTGAATGTGAAGCAAAACGATGGAGATCTCAATGGCATTCAAGTGGTTAATACCCTTTCCTCTCTGGTAACCAGAGCCCTTTAAGATTCTCTATAACCTTCACCGTCCCTTGTCCCCTCAAATATTTTGGGGTGGCATCTGTTATAATAAAAATAAGCGCGTTATGTTTTTAAAGAAATGGTCTTAACCATTTGAGTGCCAGAGGGGTATGCAAGGCATTGCAAATGTCAAGGTTTTTTTTCTGTTTTTAATTTTACTGCTGGATTTTGTACAACCTTGTAGGCTATATTGATGTCACAAATATATATAGTCCTAATAATGACTTCACTGAGCTGAATGTGATGGTCAAATGTTTTTTTCCAGCTGACGCTCTCCTGCTGTGTTACTGTGATATTACACTGTGTAATAATATCTCTGTGCTCATGTGTTTTGTGAGAATGGGATTAACCATTTGGGTGCTAGAGATGCTACGTTGGAAGCGTCTTTAGCATCCAAGGGTTTTTCAATTCTATCTACCCTGTTTACTAATTTTGTTGCTGACAGCCATTAACCCTTTGAATGCCAGAGGGGTACGCAACTCATTGCAGAACAATGTGTTGCGTACCCATCTGGCACTGAAAGGATTAACTATATTTTCTGAGGAATAAACTGGCGGTCTTACATAATCTGTACATGTGATTTAGAAACAAAAGCAAGAAAATTTGCCATTTCACTGCCAGACCAATGTGCTAACCTGTGATCTGCAATGAATTTCCCATACCTCTGGCAATCGAGGGGTTAAGCCTATTCCTTACTGTAGCAGGGTTGGATTTTTCAGGAGGCAGGGTAGGCAATTGCCCAGAGGTACCTAATGGTAAGTTGTAATGGCCACACAATGGCTGGCTGGGATTGATGGGAATTGTAGTCCTCAACAGCTGGTGGATTGCATGTTGTCCACCCTTGTATTAGAGGGAGAATGGAGCCCTACTTTGTGATGCTGAAATAGGAGCTGCAGCGCCATTTTCTTGTAGTCAAGATGTTCTGCTTTTATTAACTGATGTTATAATAACATCACTATACTGGATTTGTATTCAAAAGTACAAATAATAAGCCCAATTCTGCCATCCGAAACCTGGGATGGTTGAAAACTCGTCATTGCCCAGATCAGACACTTTTTATTTGTATATTGTGGCCGGTTAATTTACTAATGTATATAAACATATCTGGGAACTTCCTTCTGACGGCTCATAGGCTGAGACTAGGTTTATTTTAATGATGCGATTCACTCCATAAAGTGGGTGTGTCTTAAATGAGTGGGCGGGACTTAACAGGATTGCTGGAAAGTGGGCGGAACAGGGTGGAGAAGGGGGCAGAGTTACTTAGGAAACTCACTATCCCCAGAGACCCAGTAATTAACACTGAAAACCGCAGTCTCCTGCGCAGATCTGGAGAGTTCCCAGGAAGTAATATAAATTATTTGCAATATTCCAGTTTATATGCTAAAAAGGCCAATTTATTTATCAGTTTATAAACACCTGTATTAGGCAGTCAGTGTAAATGTTTTTATTGTATTTGTATGTTATTTACTAAGGGTTTACACACAGAGAGAAAGACTAGTGTAACGGGAATCCAAGACCCCGAGTGGTACTGGGCCATCGTGGCAGGGTTCTCCCTCCTGAGGTCGGTTAGAAGCAGGTAGCCTGGCTGACCAAGCTGGAATGAGGGTTAAAGAGTTCACTTGAAACCATTCACAATAATGTCACAGGACACCCTTGTAGTTTACAACAACTAACACACTATATACTGAGGGACAGGGGACATTTTATAATAAAACTGGACACAATGGGACAATGGCATAGTAACAGGGGAACAATAGTATGGTAAACAAAAGACAATAGTATAGTACACAGAAAGGGGACTCTAACATAATTCAATCTTGCCGCTCTGATCTCCAGCCAATGAACACTGTAGCAACAAGGAGCAGGCAACCAATCCAGACCCGGGCTGTTGCATTCCACATGAGACTGAATTACCCGGGTCCGACAGATAACTCAATCCTGTGGCGCTGGCTCCCCAACAAATAGGAACCGCTAGGGACAGATGACGACCAATCACCAAGTCATCTACTTGTCGAAGCAATGTGTCACATAGCTCGACAAGATACAACCAATGAGAAGGGCGCTTACCCGTTGAACAAACACAATACACGTAACATTTTTCCGGCGGCCGTCTACCTTTCAAAAAGCGAGGCTGCGGTACTCTTTGTATTTCAGTCATCGAGTGCCGGCTTTCCACGTGAAATTCAGTCTTTTCTACTACAGTTCTGAGGCCTGTAGTAATGTCTTCCAGCAACAGCCTACAGCCTGTTACAACCAGCCATTCTGGAACAAAGTGACTGCACCTAACCCTCTGGCAGCCAGACAGGGAATACAGTGCATTGCTTTGCAATCCGTTGGATAATCCCCTGGAGCCCAGAGAGTTAAATGACAGGGAAAAATGCCCATTTATTTAACCATTTCAGTGCCAGTAGTGAGCAAAGCATTAACCCTTTGAGTGCTAAATATGTATTCAAATAGTTAAAATCCCATTTAAATTCATGAGAGGGTCCATTTGTCACCTCTGGTGCAGTTGGTTTGCTACAGAATATATCCTCTTTTGTCTTGTGGCTACGACCCTAAGAGTAGTTTCCATACCAGGTACCAGTGGATGAAGATGGGGGTGGGATCACGTGAGGAATGGGGTGTGGTCATGGGTGGAGCTAGGGACTAGTGTCGTGTTTCATGTCTTGCCTTCATTCTCTTTGTATATTTCAATCCAAAGGCCTGAGAGAATACAGAAACAATGGTACTAAAGGGATAGCAAGCATTTATTTTGATTTGCACTTACAGAATATGGATAGTCAGCTTTCCAATACCCTTTTTTTCACCTTCAACTACAGAGCACTCAGTGCTGCAGGGAAAGAGTTACATTGTATCACTGTCCTGTTTTGATGGCCGAATGACCACAAACGTCTCTGAAAACAGAAATCTGGGGAGATTACTGTCAGGAACAAGTGTTAAAAAAGGCAACAGTAAACTGACTTTATATATATGCACTTGCTGAAAATGTAACCAAAATAAAAGGTTATGTCTGTAAAGCAGAGATTTCAACTTTTGATTCTTTTATTTTTCCAATAGCCCCTGTCAAAGGGTCCCCTGCTCACCGGGGGACACCTAGTGAGTTGTTGAGTCCCATTACATCGGATGATGAGTATTTAAGCCCACAGGAAGATCTGAGTGAGCCTGGAACACCCCAGCACAGGATGGCTGGCAAAGCGCCTGTCCAACATGTGTCCTTCAAAGCTCCTCCATCTTTCAAGGTCAGTGCTCAGTGGGGTCTTGTACATGGGACATGGCTTAAAGGGGAAGTGATGTTTCACAATAAAAGCCGCTCCAATTAACTTTCATAGTATTTGGGCCATGGAGAGTGTTATTTCGATACTGTCAGAGATGTAGTACAAGAGAAACTGAATGATAAAGTATCCCCTCCCGTCCCTTTTACTGATGTAACACTACTCACCTCAGAGTAGCAAGACTGTCCAGATAGATCACATAGAGGGACAATCTTCAGTAAGCGTAAGGTAAAACCTGAAAAACCTGTCAGGGGGGGAGGGGGATACTTTATCATTCAATTACTCTTGAACTACAACTCTGACAGTATTTAATGATGAGTAGACCAAAGCTACCTGTGAATTCTCAGGGTTCGACTCTGAGTCTCAGGGTTTTGACCCAAATCTCAAGGTCTCCTGAGAGGAGATGCATTAAGAGGCATTAAAGGAGAATGCTATGGTGAAGTGTGATGATCTGCAAAGTACTGGTCATTGTTAGGGACCAGGAACCAGTCAGACTCAAAAATGTGAAGTGCAGAACACCTTTATTAAAATAACCAAAGCAAACAGAGCAAAATTATGATCTAGGAGCGTAAACCAAAAGACAATTTGGGGTCAGGAATCTGTAGGTCAGCGATGTCAGGAACAAGTCAGGAGCCAGAAGGGACACCAGAGGAAGCCAGGTCATGCACGGATAATCAGAAGCACAGGAGAATGCACTTGCAGCCATAAACAAACACAAAGGCAAGGAGGAAGTGAGTCTAGCTGATTTAAATATCCAGGAAGGGGTTGGCTGATAACAATCAGGTGTGTAACCGTGGCAACTGAGAGGCAAAAGCAGTTCATTAAGCATCAGCTGAGTCAGCCTGATACAGGGAAGGAAAGGCAGCAGTATACAACAGCAGAGTGCATAGCAGTTCAGCCAAACCATGACAATCATAGATGCTCAACTAGGGAAGAGCCTGCTATATAATTTAGCAGGCTCTACAGGAAAGGTATCCTAACCAGGGTGCAATCTCTTTTAGTTAGAAAACAACACAGTTCAGCAGCTCTTACTTCTAAAAGTGACTAGAAGTGCACATATATAAGCCATAGCCTAAAATCTTGTATGTAAAGTCCATAATTCGATAAATGCAATCTCCAGGTAAATGAACAGGCCTTGATTGTATAGTGGGTGCTATGTGGGGGCTCCCCTATGAGCTCCCACATCACTGTAATAAAACTGTAAGGTAATCACACACTACCACAAAATAACCAAACCAAGTCTGTATGTAAAAACATCAGATACTTTATTAACGACCATATAAAGTACCTCAGAGATCATGAGTAAACGTCCTATACTCGAAACGCGTTGATCTGCTGAGGATGGCATTTGGTCACATCTAACTGAATATACCCTATCACTTTGAAGTCTCTCTAAATGGCCAAAAGTCGAATGAGGTACTTTTTTTGGCCATTAATAAAGTGTCTGATGTTTTTACATATGGACTTGTTTTGGTTATTTTGCAGCAGGGCGTGATTACCTTACATTTTTACTGCAATCTCTTTCATGTCCGCCTCCATGGATATGATACACATGAATGATTGAAGATTATTGGGGAGATTCACTGAGGAGTGATAAAGAGGTGATAAAGTGGAGATGATGACTTTTCCAGTGACATCACATCTCCAATTCCTATGTTATTCTATAGAGCCGATTCACTGAGTGTTCTATAACTTTGGAGATCTTAGTGCACAGGCTCTATAGATTAACATAGGAACTCGAGAAGTGATATCACTGGAGAAGTCGTCTCTGTTTTATCACCTCTTTATCACTCCTTAGTTCATAACCCCCGTTATCTCTTGAATAAAGTAGCAAGGAAAGATTTCATAAGGAATTAAGATTTTTTGGTCATAATAAGGAAATTGGAGGGTTATCATTACAAAGGTATTAGTTATTTAACCCTTTGAGTGCCAGAGGGGTACGCAACGCTTTGCTCTGGCACCAAAGGGGGGAACCTCACCACCATCACCACCGTATTGTTATGTATTCCCCCCATTTTGTTGGTGGGCATGTTGGGGTGTGATGTCCTCCTCTTACTGAGATTCCTCTCACATGTGACTGTTTTTAGGTGGCTCTCTCAGACCAGTTTGTGCTGGAAGGTCAGGAGGTCATTTTCAGGGTCCAGGTGCTGGGGGAACCCAAACCCATCATCAACTGGTGAGTTACCATCGCAACACACACAAAGACAATGTCTTGTGTCCGATTTGGACAGTATTTTAATTGCACTCTTTCTCTCATGATTATTCAAGTTTAACCCCTCGAGCGCCAGAGGGGCACGCAATGCATTGTGTACCCCTCTGGCAGTCAAAGGGTTAAATTATGTCTGCTTCTCCTTTCCTTAACCCTTTAAGGACCAGAGCGGTGTTCCGTAGCTCTTGGGTTAAGGGGTTAATGTTTTTCTTTTAATTGTAATGTTCTAGGCTGTCTGTTTTCTCCAGTGTAAACAATATAAATCCAGAGATAATTAAATTCACCTATCATGGATTCCAAACACAAATATGACATTTTTGAAGCTGATATTCTAGAAGAACTCTGGGGTGAACCCAGTGCACCATGGGGGCAAATGGACATTCCACAAATTCTTATTGATTTAAATGGGCCTTTCCACTCTATAGATGGTATCAATGAGTTAAAGGCCCCTTTGAGTCCCACAGGGTTCTGCAATGCAATGCTCTGCAATGTGTTGCGCACTTTTCTGGCACTCAAAGGGTTAAATCAATGAGCTTCACATTTGTCTCCTATGGTGGAATTGGATTGCTCCAGAATTGTTTCAGTTGTTATTATTACGGTATATCAGACGCAGTATTTTTACAGATTGTCAAGTTTGTACACTACACTGTGCTTAACCCTTGGAGTGCCTGAGGGGTACACAACGCTTTGCTTTGCAATGCGTTGCGTACCCCTCTGGCACTCAAAGGGTTAAAGGGATAATAATGTTTCTATTAAAGTGTTGCTCCGAGTCTTCTTTATGTTTTTTTATAACACGTAGCTCTATATTTCTTTACTTACATATTTGTAGTTTAACCCCTTGACGGTCATAGTACGTCAAGGGTCGATTTGACTTAACGACCGATGATGTACTATGACCGTCATCGAGTTCTGGGCTCCCCCCGCGGCTGCACGCCGTTCGTGGAGTCCGGAACGCAATGGAGCAATAAAAAAAAATTGCTCCGTGGTCGTTCAGTCGGATCGCGGCGCGGATTCCCCGGCCCTTAAGCGCTTAAACGCAATTCAAGCCAAAAGGATCCTCCTCCCGACTCTTCTGGCCTCCTCCCCTTAGATCTGCGATCCAGTCATGGGACCGGATGGATGCAGCGAGGGACAATCTTCAGTCAGTAAGTATAAGGAAAACCCCGCCCCCTTGTTGAAGGAGGACAGGATTTTCCTTTTGCTTACTGAAGATTATATCTCTCTGCTCTCCATCTGAACCAGACAGAGAGGATTAGTGACGCAGGAAAAAGGGTGGGAGGGGCATCCTTTTGGCTTGAATAGCGTTTAAACTACAAAATTGTAAGTAAAGAAATATAGCAAAATTTTTTTATTTTTTTTATATCTACAAAACAAAAAAAAACATTTTTATGAGACATTAGTGTCCCTTTAAATGAGTAGTAAACTTTTCTTATGAAAGTGTGTGTATATATATATATATATATATCGTAGGACTTTTTCTGTTGAGATGTTTATGTTTTTTTTAACAATGCCCTCTAGTAGTCAGATATATAGGAGAGGGGAGTTACTGACGAACAGTTCTCCACAGAATGTGATAGAAACTGCTGAGACATGCGGCCAATTCGGACTTTCAGGAAGTAATCACACTGTAACTCACTTCCTGATTTGAATAATATTTGAATAAAACAACTGACAGTGATGAGAGTACCCTTGTTTCACTCAGTGGGAAAAGCTCTGTAACATATTGGTTTCGAGACATAAAACGTTTACTCCTTTTTCATGGTCACTATGAATCAATATGTAATCTGCCAGGGGAACAAGTATAAGATTTTGATCCCTGGAGCTGATGGGCAGTCTTGGATGTCAGGTTCTATAACAGCTGCACCCCCTGTAGTTACACCAGCAAACATTTTTTTGGCCCCCCTTCACGACAATATTTTCACAAATAGAACCTGTTGGATCTTGCGCAGAGGGAACCCTGTTGGATGCTGGGCCCTGGAACAGATGCACTCTACCCATCTCCTGTAGTTACACTCTACCCTCCATCATTCCGTGTGTTCCATTCCTGCCCTCTTCACCCAGAACAGATACCTTTCTCTCACTGCCACTCTGCCCATGTCTTAGGCTGAAGAATAAGCAACAGGTGAAGCCTGGAGGAAGGTATCGTTTCACTGAGGCCGATGGTGGCACATTCTCTCTTCACATTGCGGGGGCTGAGAAACGGGACTCGGGATTCTACACCTGCAAAGCAATAAATGAGTATGGGACAAAACAATGCGAAGCCAAGATGGAGGTCCGAGGTAAGTGACTTAGTTGGTGTCTTTAGCTCACTACTCACTTTTATATCTAGCACCAATCAGTAAATCCAATAATATTTAAATAGCACCATATCTTTAATCTGCAAAAGTAAATGATGGGATCCAAAGGTGCCCCAAATGGCTATTTTGCCCCATAATTCTCTATTCTATCCAGGAGAGTGGTTCTCAGCCTGTGCGCTCAGGTCCCACTAACAGGCCGGGATTTCATGATTTCCTTGTTACAGCAATGATGAATTCATCAAACTGACCGGGCCCTCTGATCAACATACCTATGTAGCAGAGAAATTCACAGTCCTGTTAGTAAACCCTGAAGCCATGGGCTGAGAACAATTGATCCAGGAGATAATGTAGGGGATCCATATAAAACAATTTAATTATACACATACAAAGATACAGCACCATACTGCCCAGCATTTCAAATTGCCAGTGCTGGTGGGGGATTACAGAGAATGTTTAGGTTATTTCATGACCTCTTGGCACCTCTTTTTGTACAGCTGAATAAATGATATAAAGCAAGACAAAGTATTTTATTTGCACAAACTAATTTAGAAACACATACTGATGTTTACTCACACATTAATGTGGGACATTTGGGAGGTATAGATCCCTAATATCTCCTAAAGAGGGACACTTGGGAGGTATGGACCCAATATCTCCTAAAGAAGGACACTTGGGAGGTACAGACCCCTAATATCTCCTAAAGAGGGACACTTGGGAGGTATGTAACCTAATATCTCCTAAAGAGGGACACTTGGGAGGTACAGAACCCCTAATATCTCCTAAAGAGAGACACTTGGGAGGTATGGGCCCCTACTATATCCTAAATAGGGACAATTGGGAGGTATAGATCCCTAATATCTCCTAAAGAGGGACACTTGGGAGGTATGGGCCCCTAATATATCCTAAAGAGGGACACTTGGGAGGTATGGATCCCTGATATCTCCTAAAGAGGGACACTTGGGAGGTATGGACCCCTAATATCTCATAAAGAGGGATACTTGGGAGGTATGTACACCTAATATCTCCTAAAGAGGGGACATTTGGGAGGTATGGACCCCTAATATCTCCTAAAGAGGGACACTTGGGAGGTATGGATCCCTAATATCTCCTAAAGAGGGACACTTGGGAAATATGGACCCTAGTATCTCCTAAAGAGGGACACTTGGGAGGTATGTACACCTAATATCTCCTAAAGGGGGACACTTGGGAGGTATGGGCCCCTACTATATCCTAAATAGGGACAATTGGGAGGTATAGATCCCTAATATCTCCTACAGAGGGACACTTGGGAGGTATGGAGCCCTAATATTTCCTAAAGAGGGACATGGGGGATATGGACCCTAATATCTCCTAAAGAGGGACACTTGGGAGGTATGGGCCCCTAATATATCCTAAAGAGGACACTTGGGAGGTATGGAGCCCTAATATTTCCTAAAGAGGACACTTGGGAGGTATGCCGTACAAATTCTACTCTACACTAAAATCCAACTAATTGCTATTAATGTTGAGTCTGTTTCAATCCTGTCCAAAATATATATTAGTCCAAAAGCCATTGCAGCTTTATGTGCATAGACCAGGGTCATAAAACCTGAAGCCCTCCATCTATTAGACAATTTCCATCATCCTCAACCAAACAGTGACTGGCTAAATAACAGCTGGAGGGCCACAGGTTGACTACCCCTGATTAATCTGAATGCCTGTCAGTGTTTACTTTCCGTTGGTCAGTCCAGTGATATCCCAGCTCAGATTCCTTCTGTCACCAGTTAGGAGTTATGTGTATTTGTCTTTCTGACCCGATGTGCTAGAACAATTATGAGTCAAACCAACTACATCACAGAGGACAAACAAACATTCACATTGATTTAAATGGGAATTTTAACCCCTTGAATTCTAGAGACGACTCAATCATATTGCAAAGTAATAGGTTAGAGACCTATTTAGCCTTAAATTGGAGAATATTTATTCACTCCCTATAATGTAGTTGGTTTGGTCCAGAATTCCCCAAATAGTTTTAGTACATCAGGCCCCCTATCTCCATACCTGAGAACATTCTTTGTTGCCCCAGGAGTGGGCTCATGGGCTGGGAATGGCCAAGTCTAAATGATTCAAATTGCATCATAAAGTGGGCAGGGCTTAATCAGGTGGGGGTGGCTTAAGCAGATTTCAAGGAGAAAAGGTGGGGTTTGTCGGGAGATAAGATAAGACGCAGTGATAACAGGAGACCGTGTACTGTATATCTCTCGCATGAAAATAAATAAACAATATCAATGAAGTTGAGATCTTGCATACAAACTAGATATGACACACTTTTGCACAGTGAACAGAATTGATAAAAATAAATCAATTACTCATATTCGTAAAACAATATATCTAATTTTATTTAAAGCTAAATAAAATATAATATATAGAGAACACAATAATAATCAGTGAATTGGGAAACAGAGATATGCAAACTTTGACTCAGTAATATATATATCAAGCAGTAATTCTAAACTAATATATATATCTATGGTATGAGAAAATATAATACAATAGAATATATCACATAACTACACAAGTAACAAACAAGCACTTAAAGGTTTAAACTGTATATGAATATAGGTACCCAGAGGCATAAGTTAGCAACGTTTGAATCCAGCAGTGGTAAGGGTTAATAATTTCTACCATTTTAGACAGTACAATAGGTGGCAGTGTCACAGCACCTGCCCCACCCCGATGTACTAAGCCAATTAAGTGGCAGGGAAGTTGTCACTTGAATTGTGCTCAATAAGACACAGATCAAGTGGCAAATCTTGATAATCAAGATGCACAATATTGCAAGAAATATAACACTCTCCGAAAGAATAAAAGTCCCAGATATATAAAAGAAAAATTTAACTATATGGCTGCTGGTTTCAATTTATGCATACCTTTGGTTGAGCACAGAATAATGCAGTACATTTCCTGGTAAAAATATGCATTACCACATTATAATCTTGGGAAAAGAAAATAAGGTATGGGTAACAATACAATGATAATATATATGAGATTTATATCAAAGCATATAAACCCTGAAAGATTATAATGACAAATTCATGTCTGCACACATCTATCAGCGCAAGGGGTTAACCAGAGTTATAGGCAGAAGAGATCAACCAACAACACACTCCAAGTTTTTTGTCCCATCAAGCTTTTCACAGATGTGACTATCTCAACGATACAACCTACGCTAGATGTCTCAAGCAGATAAAACAAAGCAGAACGGGATCAACCAAAATACCAAATCCACAATTAAAGACACAGAAAGCTATAGAACACTGAGAATGGAGCACAGAGTAATGAAGCTCTCAGAGTATTTGCTGTGAGTTCTCTATGCCGGTCTGCAGTGGCAACAAACGTAACTCACTACAACCCGGCACAGACACCTGCACGCGAGACAAACAATTTGCTCTTCAGGTATCAGCTTATTAGCTAGTCTGTAACTCCCAATGATCTAAAATTTCTATCAATCTGGTCCTTACCCTATATCAACGTGAATTAACTGTATAATCTCCAGAAAGTTATACTAAACTTTACAGCCAAATGGCTACTGAATTTCTTTCTCAGTAGGCTGGTCAGTTCTTACTGGGAAGAAAATATAATATGATCCCAGAATTTACTGGGTAATGATAATTTTGGAGATTTATACAGTTATACTTTAGCAGTCATAAACAGGGTGTGGTCTTAGGCACGGCACGGTTCTGCGGCTCTCAGGAATCAGGAATTTTGGTAACCCTCAGGAGACTCCTCTCCAAGACCCAAAACAATGCTTATATGACCTAAAGCCCCCCTTTATGGTAGGATACACCTATTCTTCTCTCATAGGTCACCCCTCAGAGAGTTAGTATATAAAGATAATATTCATTAGTAAAAATATATTTAAAAGATAAAGCCATCATGTCGCCAGGTGTCAATATAATACCGAAATGCGGATAGCATTTTAAAACGACATCAAATGAAAAAAATAAAAAAATGTTTTTCTCAAACACTATCTCTTGTGAAGGATGTGTCTGGAATTTCTTATTTCAAAACATAGTTTCAGTTTAGCTACATTAACCGGCTAAGGGGAGTGAAATCCTTCTGTCCCAACAGATAGCTCTTTCCAAAAATGTATTCATGAGAAAGACTAAGATTTCTCTTTATACAAAATATGTTTAAAGATACAGTCTCATATATACACATACAAAATGGCCACTGAACAGATTCTTAGTCATTTCTTTACAGAAAGAGCAGATTCTCTGACAGGTTTACTATAAGAATCGGCGGGATGTGGGCGGAACAGGGTGAGAAGTAGGAAGAGTGGGCGGAGTTACCCAGGAAACGCACCACTGATGGAGAATCAGCTTCAGCCCCTGAACACCCGGTGATTAACCCTTTGAGTGCCAGAGGGGTACGGAATGCATTGCTTTGCAATGCATTCCGTACCCCTATGGCACTCAGAGGGTTAACTCTAAAAAAATCATAGGCTCCAGGACAGATCCGGAGAGTTCCCATATAAGTCTATGTCCCTTATACTTGAATTACAGTAACCAGCTGGCCTTGTGTCTCTCATGAAAAGAACATGTAGAATAGACACTTGTTATTCAGTTGTGTTTTGTTTAACCCCTTGAGTGTCAGAAGGATACGCAATGCATTGCCAAGAGATGCGTTGCGTACCTCTCTGACACTCAGATGGTTAACGTTTCTTTACGATTCTGCAGTATTTTTATTTATGACAAAAATATGTCTCCCTTGTCCAGAGAACCTAGAACAATATTCAAGAACCTAAAATTTTCGAGATAAATCACGTGCACCATAGGGTGAAATTACATTTCTAAGAATCCTGATTATTAAACCCTTTGAGTGCCAAAAGGGGTATCCATTCCAATGCCTTGGCATTCAAAAGGTTAGAGGGGTCTTTTAACAAAAGCAAACCAAGTGGATTATAGGGAATAAATGAAAATGACCCAGATACACGTTGATTTAAATGGGGCTTTTAAACCCTTGAATGATAGAGAGGTCTCCAAAGCAAACCCCAATTTAAATCAATGGGAATGGGAAGTGAACTTCTCTTAACCCCTTAATGACCAAGGACATAGATATACGTAATGGGGAAAACATGCATTAAGGACCCATGATGTATATGCACGTCATGGAATTCAGGTGTCCCCACGCAGCTGCATGCCGTTCAGGGACCTCTGATTCCATTAATAAAGAAAAAATATGCTCTGTGGTCCATAATTGCCGGCTGCGTGGCTGGTGCTTAAAGGGATAGTAATACTTAAAATGTAAAAAAAAATATGTTGTAGGGTTTATCCCCCTGAGTAAAACAAGAGTACTCCCACTGCTGAAAGGTGTTTCATTCAAAAGTTATTAATTTTGAAAGTTGAATTTTTTAGGTGCAATATCACAGTGGCCTGAAATTGTACAGTGGCGCTGTTGCTACATGATCCTATGGACAGCTCTGGTCCCGGGACCATAAATCTCCATAGGATGGTGTAGCAACAGCGCCACTGTACAATTTCAGGCCACTGTGATATTGCACATAAAAAAATCAACTTTCAAAATTAATAGCTTTTGAATGAAACACCTTTCAGCAGTGGGAGTACTCTTGTTTTACTCAGGGGGATAAATCCTACAACATATTTTTTTTTACATTTTAAGTATTACTATCCCTTTAAGTGGTTAAGGACCTCTTTGAAGTTGGTTGGAGTGCCAGCACACGTGACTGATGACATGTACCAGTGCGCAGAGACAGTGACAGATATCTCTCCGGTCTTGGAACGGTCAATTTCATACCCTGCTGGTGCTTACAGCGCTTACGCAATGCATTGGATACCTCTCTGACACTCAAAGGGTTAAATAACTGAGCTTAGTAACCACCGCTCTGTTATTCTGGCAGACTGATATCTCATCCCCAGCCCATTAGCAGACTATAAAACACTATCACTCCTGAGACACCTATCAAGATTGCTATTGTGATACGGCCCTGGAGCCCTGGAAAAATCAGAAATCAGATCCCCCCCCAAGACCATATATAAGACAACATTTTAGGCCTCAGACAACAGAGGCTAGCTTGAAGCACCTCTAGATCATTTTTAGGCGTTAGTGTTCCTTTAAGGAAGCAGTAAACAGTGTTATGAAACATATATGTTGCAGTGATTTTCCTGCAGTGTAAACCAATATTACTGCCACTCCTGTGAGATTTTTTTATTCACGTCCATAGTTATTCTTAGGTCCCATAATCAGGACGAGAATATTGAGAATATGGACCATATCAGATTCCACAAATACACATTTCATACTCAAAATTCACATTTTTGTCATAGTCTTCCTAGAAAAGGCATTGGCACCCTAATTGTGTGTTCATAGCACCTTGGATAAGAGACACCGGTATATACAGATTAAAAGTATGAAGGCTTTTTTGAGTAGTTAAAGGGATAGTAATACTTCGTTTTATCTTAATTTTATTTTGTAGGCATTAAAAAAACATGAAGAATGATATGGTTTAAGAGATATTCACAAGCAAAGTATCCCCCCATTCAGCCAGATCAGAAGGGAGGTGCCCAGGTAGACTGCAGAGAGGGACAATCTTCAATTAAGATAAGGGAAAAGGCTGAAAAACTTGTCAAGGGGGCAGGGGGCAGGGCTTTCAGGGCTTTCAATAAGATTGTCCCCTGCTGTTATCTGTCTGGTCTATGGACTGGATTCCACATCTGAGAAGAGATGGCTTACACTAGGTAAAATGTACGGGAGGGGGAAACTTTGCTTGTGAATATCTCTCAAACCATAAAGGTTTGAGAGATAAGACTTATATTGTTCTTCATGTTTTTTTAATGCATACAAAATAAAATAAAAATAAAACGAAGTATTACTATCCCTTTAAAGACATACTGTAATGTAATTTAATTAGTCATGATTAATGTCATGTAACAATGGGGTTTATGTATCAAGGCAAATGTTTATTAATAAAACATAACAGTGTAGCAAAAGAATTGCACTATGTACATCAAGAAAACCCATTGAAATCAATGGTTTATCTTTGATACATTTGTTACAATTGTTTTAAAGGTAGGCAGGTAATGTAATAAAGCAGCGGGGAATGCAAGCAGGGTACTGGGTTGTATAGCTAGGGGCATTAGTAGCAGGAAAAGGGAAGTGGTCATGCCACTCTACAGATTTCTAGTTAGACCTCACCTACAGTATTGTGTACAGTACTGGAGACCCCATCTCCAGAAGGATATAGATACTCTAGGGAGAATTTAGAAAAGGACTACTAAAATGGTGACTGGTTTACAGGAAAAGAAATATCAGGATAGATTAAAGGATCTGAACATTTATAGCTTGGAGGAGAGAAGAGAGAGAGGGGATATGATAGAAACATTCATATACATGAAGGGATTCAACAAAGTTCAGGAGGGAAGTATATTTAAAAGGAGTAAAAATTTTAGGACAAGAGGCCATAGTCTAAAAATAGGGGGTCGAGGCCTGATGTAATGTAAGAAAGTTTTACTTCACTGAGAGGGTAGTAGATAAGTGGAATAGCCTACCAGCAGAAGTGGTACAAGTAATACAGTGACAGAACGTAAGCATGCATGGGATAGGCATAAAGCTGTCCTTAACATAAGAAAAGATCAAGGACCAAAAAAGGTTTGAGGTATTTACAGTAGGAAAATGGGCGACTAGATGGGCAGAATGGTTCTTATCTGAGATCAAATTCTAAGTTTCTATAAAAAAAAACATTAAAATCAACTGTTTATCGTTGATTGGTTACAATTGTTTTTCTTCGTTTGCAATCTTTTTGCCTTGATGCAAGTGCACAAGGTGATTAGATCTTCAATTAACCCTTTGAGTGCCAAAGGGGTATCCAACGCATTGCTTCGCAATGCGTTGGATACTCCTCTGGAGCTCAAAGGATTAAATGCAGGGTGCTCATGACAATTACACTCTGCAGAATTGCACGTGACTCAGTGCAGCCCTGTACTTTGTGTTTTCCGTAAGCGTCTTACATTTATAAGGATTTGCCTGTGCTCCTGTGATGCTGATGGACTAAGAAGAGGAATAAATCAGGAGTAAAACACATATACCATAGGGGACAAATGAACATTCCCATTGATTTAAATGGGGATTTTGTACTTGCTCTAGTGTAACTGATTTACCCCAAATTACCCCAGACCTGGTTAGCACATCAGCCCAGGCGTGCCTCTGTATTATAGAGAGGCATCCTATATTAATCATATAAATATAATGTCACAGTGGAACTAACGCTTTATAATGAATAGGGTGAGTCTGAAAGCTCTTTCAAAATCACATATATTTACATTAGCCACTCATTATTTAACCCTTTAACCTTTATTTAACCCTTTATTATAATGCACTGCTCACACCTCTGGCCCTGAAAGTGTTAAAACTATAGTTTGTCAGATATTTAGCTTTGCCAGTTTATGTACATTAGGCTTTACTGGCCGGCACGGGCTGAGCTGTATGATAGTAACATTTCACTCTTCCCCCCAACTGCCACTTCCTACCAGCCAGATCTCACATAACCTCTCCCTCCCAACTGCCACTTCCTATCTTCCAGATAATAAAATTTCACTCCTCCTCCCAGCTGCCACTTCCTACCAGCCAGATCCTGACATACCACTCTCCCTTTTAACTGCCCTTCCTACCAACCACATCTTAACATACCACTCTCCTTCCCAACTGCCACTGCCTACCTGCCTGATATTAACATTTCACTCTCCCTCCCAAATGCCGCTTTCTACCAGCCAGATAAAACATTCCACTCTTACTCCAAATTGCCACTTCCTACCAGCCAGATCCTAACATACCACACTCCCTCCCAACTGCCACTGCCTACCTGCCTGATATTAACATGTCACTCTCCCTACCAACTGCCACTTCCTACCAGGAAACACTTTCTAATGTGCATAAACTGACAAATAAATAAAGAGTAATATCTCATAAACTATCATTTTAGATAAAGAATGGCTAAGAAAAATATGGTCGATTTTGAAAGTTCCTGCAAAACCCCTCAAGTCATTATAAAGTGTCAGCTCTACTTTAAATTGCAGATACACTGCCTGCCAGTAGTACATCCTGCTTGATACAGTGTATCATATTGCTCTGTATTGGTGATATCAGCTTTACAGATGATGTGTATAAATATGTACTAGGAAGAGATCTTTTCTCCAGACATCAATCGCCTGTTTCATGTTTCGTATACTTTGGAATTCTTGGATTTTGGATACCGTGACAGCTACATTCCGTGGCTCTCTCCCTTCACATGATATGACTGCATGTTGCCTGCACCATAAGCTCAGCTCTCCCAGGTTCCTGCATGGCGCCATCTAATACCACTAACCTGCTGCATGCGTGGCTTTAAAAGGAAGCTGTACCCTAGAAATAATTGGCTCTAAAGTGGTTTAAAGGGACCAAATCACCTAAAAACAACATTGATGATTTTGAAAGAACTTTTAACCCCTTAAGGACCAGCCGCGTGGCCGGCACTTAAGAACCACGGGGAGTTTTTTTTTCCCCTGAAATGGAATCAGGGGTCCCTGGACGGCGCTCAGCCGCACAGGTATCCCTGAACTCCATGACGTACCTACAAGTCATGGGTCCTTAAAGTTTTCCCATTATGTATATGGACGTCAAGGGTCCTTAAAGGGATACTAATGTTTCATAATAAAAGCAGCTCTAATTAATCATCATAGTATTTGGACTTTGGAGAGTGTTATGTCAATTCTGTCAGAATTGTAGTTCAAGAGTAACTCAATGACAAAGTATCCCCCTCCTGCCCCTTTTACTGATGTAACACTGCTCAGCCAGATCAGAAGGGTGGTGCCCAGGTAGACTGCAGAGAGGGACAATCTTCAATTAAGATAAGGGAAAAACCTGAAAAACGTGTCAAGGGGGGCAGGGCTTTCATTGTTCTCATAGGAAGAAGGTTGTCCCCTGCTGTTATCTGTCTGGTCTATGGACTGCATTCCACATCTGAGAAGAGATGGCTTACACTAGGTAAAAGGGGCGGGAGGGGGAAACTTTGCTTGTGAATATCTCTCAAACCATAAAGGTTTGAGAGATAAGACTTATATCGTTCTTCACGTTTTTTTAATGCCTACAAAATAAAGATAAAACAAAGTATTACTATCCCTTTAAGGGGTTAAAATCTGTATGTTTAAAAAAATGTTTTTTGAGTTGCTTAACTGTAGATTGTGCTGACTAAGGCATGCCACAGCAATACATCCTGTCTTATCCCTACATTACTGTAACGGGAACCCAAGACGCCATGTTGTCTTGGGCCGTTGCTCTGGGTTTCTCCCTCCTGGATGTGGCTACAAGTGGATAGCAAAGCAAATCAGAGCTCCTGTGAATGGGGGTCACACAAGGTTATTTTATAGTAAAACATTATACAATAGCACAACGGGGCAAGGAAGAATGGTTGGGTCACCATATTAGTGGCATACAATGGGACAGGGACATGGGGACAATGGTACAGTAAACACTGGAACAATGTGAACATAATTTAATCTTTCCGCTCTAATTCCTAACCAATAGGAATTGGATTGACAAGTGGCAACAAACCAATCAGGACCTGGGCCATTGTTCTCCATAGGAGATGGAATTAACCGGGTCTGACAAATGTTCAAACAATGCAATTACGTCACTCTGGTTCCTCAGCCAATAGGAACCAGAGCTACAGACTAGATGGACAGGTGGCGACCATCTTCTATGCAACAATTTAACAGGGGAGGGTAGGCTGCCAGTCAGGAAGCCACCTACACTTTACAGTATAGTAAGTGGCCAATCATCCAGTTGCCTACCTGGCCGGCTGGCCTCAGTGAATTCAGCCCTTTGGTCCAGAGAGTTTAGGCGTTTACAAATGCCTCTGGACCTTGTCGTGTTACAATTATCTCCCCTACTCATTTAATATCTCCCCAAGTGCCAGGAAACTTGGGCAATCCACTGCCATTCTCCCCAGCACTAAAAGTGTTAAAGTGAAAATTTCACTCCAAATAAAGTCCCCCCCTAATAATTATTCATATAGTCTAAGCTTAGAAACAATAATAATATCCAGCATAAGTACAGCGTTATTAAGAAATCCTACTTCTGCTGAGACTGACTGGCAGGCTTCTTGCTTTAGAGGCATCTGTGCGCTTGTCCGCCAGTCCCTTTTTCTTACCTTAAGGTACAATGCAGCGCCTCCTAGAGGAGACTGGGATAGACAGCGCAGGTGCGCAGATGTATCTAAGCCATGATGTCTGCTCTGATGCCTGGACGTGAGTCTCAGAAGAAGTAGGATTTCTTAATAACTCTGTACTTATGCTGAATAATACTAATATTTATCAGCTTATCGCTATATGAATAACTAGTACACGGGCCACAGTGCCACCCAGAAACCTATGCTGGTGGCTGGATCCTGTAGTCACTGGCCACGGTGCAGTGATGCACAGTAGAGACTGCCCACGCCGCGGCCGAAATGGAGCGGGGTGCTCCGAATTTCGCTCGTAATCCTCTCTGCGCAGAGAAGACTCCAGTCTGAATTCAGAGTGCCCGGCTCTGTATCAGCCGCGGCACGGGCAGTCTGTACTGCGCATGACTGCAGCTTGTGCAGCCATCTCTACTGTGCGTAACGGCTTCTGACAAATATCCTTAACAAATTATTATATAAGATTATTGGGGGGGCTTTAATTGGGTGATAGTTCTGCTTTAAGTGTCTATGAATGGAAGTGCAAATGCAGGGTTAAAACAGGACGTGACTGCACACTGTGCCTTCATTACCATAATCCATGAGGTTGAATAACTCAAATCCTAGTCTTCTAAATTACAAAAAACGGCTAAAATAAATTTTAGGAACCATAATTTGGAAAGCTCTTTCAAGATCACCAAAGTTGTTTTTTAACCCCTTAACGACAGATGACTTACCAGGTACGTCCCGCAGAAACTGTCAGTTAGTGACGGAGGACGTACCTGGTAAGTCACGGAAGTCCGGGTCTCCGTGCGGCTGCACGCCGCTCGGAGACTCTGGACTCGTTTGCAAAAAAAAAAAAAAAGCTCCTCGGGCGTTAAGGTGACAGCCGCGTACGAACGCAGCTGTCACTAAGGGGTTAAATGATATATAACAGAGGGACTTGGCAAGGTAGGTGTCATTTAAGCAATAGTTAGTTATATGTTTATACTATTTTATTTAATTTGCATTTCATCTTTGTGGTGGTCTACTGTTCATTTTCAGTTTACAGTCTGATTAAGACTAGCAACCCTTACGAGGCATTCAGGCCTATTAAAGCTCATTGTTTTCTGCGAGGAGATTTGACCTAGTGCCAGACTTCAGTAAAGATCACTATATAGAAAGGAAACTGCAGATATAATGCTTAAAATAAAACAGTAGATATAACTGACTTCTGCATGGACGCTCCTACCTAGATAAGAGAATGGGCTTTATGTATGATGGCAAACTGGAGCAATTCTGGTGCAAACCAACTGAATTGTAGGACAAATAACAGTGCTTAACCCCTTAAAAGGATATGTTTCACAATAAAAGCAGCTCCAATTAATATTCATAGTATCTGGGCCATGCAGAATGTTATTTCAATACTGTCAGAGTTGTAGTACAAGAGTAATTGAATGATAAAATATCCACCCCCCTCCCCTTTTACTGACAGCAAGACTGTCCGGATGGATCGCAGAGAGGGACAATATTCAGTTAGAATAAGGAAAAACCTAATAAACCTGTCAAGGGGGGCAGTGTTTTCCTTATGATCACAGTAAGAAGATTGTTCCTTGCTGTGAGCTGTCCGGTCAAGAGACCAGATTCCACATCTGAGGTGAGCAGTGTTACACTAGGTAAAAGGGGCGGGAGGGGATACTGTATCATTCAATTGCTCTTGAACTACAACTCTGACAGTATTGAAATAACACTCTCCATGGCTCAAATACTATGAAGTATTGAAGGACCACAGAGCTTTTCTTTTTTTTTTTTTTTCGATCATATTCAGGGCTCCCCGAACATCGTGCTGCCACTCTGGGAGCCCTGAAATTCATGACATGCCAGGATTGTCATGGGTCTTTATGGCAAGTTCACCCATGACAGTCCTGGCACGTCATGGGTCCTTAAGGAGTTAAGATTCCTGTTAAGTAAAGTTTTTAACCCCTTGAATACTAGAGAGGTCTCCAACGCATTGCAGAGCAATGCGCTGGAGTCCTCTCTAGCATTCAAAAGATTAAAAGCCACGTTTAATGCCCCATAAAAATCGCCATTGAATTAAATTAGACTTTTAACCCCTTGAATGCTAGATAGGTCTCCATCATATTGCTTTGCAATGCTTTGGAGACCTCTCTAGCATTCAAGAGTTTAATGCGGTGATGTGTTTAGGCTTTCTGCTGGCCTCGAGCCAATCAAGAGCATGCAGACCCCTCCCATACATACTTTGCCACACCCTCACTTTATCCAGCCCCTTTTATGGGCCCCACCCCTTCCTATAAAGGGATAGTAATACTTAGAATGTAAAAAAGAAAAGGCATTGTAGGGTTTATCCCCCTGAGTAAAACAAGGGTACTCCCACTGCTGAAAGGTGTTTTATTACAGCTCAAACTTGACTTTATAGAAGCAGGGCCTGAAATTGTACAGTGGCGCTATTGCTACACCATCCTATGGAGATTTACGGTCAACTGACCAATTTATGGCCACTGTGATACTGCACCTAAATAATTCAAGTTTGAGCTGTAATAACTTTTGAATAAATCCCCTTTTAGAAAATGTATATAAGCACAAAGAAGAAAAGATGGCTAATCTGCTGCATCTGCTAGTCTTCTGCCTTAGGCTAAGCCTGCTCAGTCTAGGCCTAAATAGACCACAGGTTAAAAACCCCAATTGATTCAATTGGATTTATATATATATATATATATATATATATATATATATATATATATATATATATATATATTCTACAGTGCTATTTGTTTGTCCAGGAATTACTCCACTTTGTATTTATACATGCTGCCCTATGTGTTAAAGGGATAGTAATACTTCGTTTTATCTTTATTTTATTTTGTAGGCATTAAAAAAACATAAAGAACGATATAAGTCTTATCTCTCAAACCTTTATGGTTTAAGAGATATTCACAAGCAAAGTATCCCCACCCTGTTCAGCCAGATCAGAAGGGAGATGCCCAGGTAGATTGCAGAGAGGACAATCTTCAATTAAGATAAGGGAAAAAGCTGAAAGGGTAGGGCTTTCATTCTTTTCATACAAAGAAGAGTGTCCCCTGCTGTTATCTGTACTGTCATACAACCAGATTCACATCTGAGAAGAGATGGCTTACACTAGGAAAAAGGGGAGGGAGGGGGAAACTTTGCTTGTGAATATCTCTTAAACCATAAAGGTTTGAGAGATAAGACTTATATCATTCTTCATGTTTTTTTAATGCCTACAAAATAAAATAAAGTTAAAACGAAGTATTACTATCCCTTTAAACAAATTAACCCTTTGAGAGCCAGAGGGGGGCGCAATGCGTTGTGTACCCCTCTGGCACTCAAAGGGTTAAGATCCACTTATTCCTAGGGTGGAGTTCCCCTTTAATGACCAGCTGGAGGAACATTTGGAAAGACTGACTGGCACTTTATCACTCTTTAACCCCTCTGAATGCTAAAGCAATGGGAAGCAATAAAGTTAAAGGGTAAATCCTAATTATTTGAAAATATGCGTTGTGGGACTTTTCCTGTTGTGTAAAACAAATGTACTCTCTATCCTGGGAGATGCTTATTTCAAAAGTTATTACAGAAACTTGCATTTTTTTCTGTTGGCTTGAGTCAAAGGTTTTGCTGCAGTTGCTATAGCCATCTATAGAAATCTTGTATCTGTTACAATCCGCTTTTTACATGCAGTCATTGAAACAGTGCCACCTGGCTGCAACTAATCTTGAATTCAAAACTGTTTCAAAAAACAATAACAATGCAATTTTGATCCATAATAGCTTTTGACAGAAGCATCACACACACTGTGTCTCTACATATATATAGATTGTTTTCCCTCTGGTGTCTATGTGTAGATAGATAGATTTTGATACAGATGGGCAAGTGCTCACGTTTACGGTGTAGAGGCATCTGCACGTCATGAAGAAAGTACATAAGCACACTCAGGTCTTCAAAAGATAGCTGAAAGAGCCAAAAATGTTTTTATTAGATCAACATTTCGGATGCCAAATTAGCAGCCTTCCAAGGCTACTAATTTTTCATCTGAAAAGTTGATCTAATAAAAACAGTTGATGAAATAAAATTTGTTTCCAATAGTAAGGTTTACTGCACCATTACGGTGCTCAGGCTAGAAAAGCATGATTCTTGCACTGATTCTTGCAATGGAGAATGGCCTGCTAATCCGTGTAGTATGGGAGGCACAGTTTGACCTTTACTGCTGCAATAAGACACAGGTCAAACACAACCGTGTTATGGAGACTGGAGCAGGAACAGTTTATATATATTGTTTGACATGGATTTTCCAATGTGTTCAGTACTATAGTCTGAATCTGGTCTCCGCAGGTATCACTTTATACGAACGGACACACTTAGAGGATGAGTTTGTCTCCTCCTTTATACCCAAGGTCTTGTCTCTAGATCATAGTGAAAGCTTTGAGGCTGATTTAACCCCTTCAAGATCATTGTGGTATGCAGCACATTGAGAAGCAATGAGTTAAGCACCACTCCGGTCCTGAAGGGGTTGAAAAGAAGTGGAAAAAAAATACCTGTTACAAACTAACTGCACCATAGGGGAGACATAAAAATTCCTCCAAATTCTGGAACATTGAAATGGGGGCTTTTAACCCTTTCAGTGTTATTTAATGACACAAAGCACTATGTTAAATAAAGAATAATAATAATTCTAGAGGGGGTCTCCAACACACTGCTACACAACGTGTTTGAGCCCTCTCTAGAATTCAAGAGATTAACCCCTTAAGTACCAGGGGGATGCACAACACACTTATTTACCCTTTAAATCAACAGGAACCTTTATATTTCCGGTATGGTACAGTCCGTTTGCCCCAGAATTACTCCACTTGCTAAATCCCCCTTCTTAAAGTGAAACTTCCACTTTGTAACAGGTGATTTGGAAAGAGCTTTAACCCTTTGTGTGCCAGAGAGGTATCGAACGCATTGCAACGCAATGCTTGGATACCTCTCTGGCACTCAAAGAGGTAAAATCACCCATATTTATGCTAAGTGTTCTTTAAACAATAGGTTATGAGATATTTCAGTTTATGCACGTCAGACTGTATGTGCTGGCATGCCAGCCAGATATTAACATTCCACACTGCTCTCTATCCCATCTGTCGCTTCCTGCTGGCAGTACTAGCTCATTTGCATAAACTGACAAATAAAGAAAGCCAAATATCTAATAAACTGCTATTTGAAATAAAAATGGGTAAAGATAAATATATTTATTTTTCAAAACTCTTTTTAAATCACCTATTTGCTACAAAGTGACAGTTTCACTTTAAAGTTTAATTTAATGAACAAAACCCCCCTATCCACACAGACCTAAAGCCTTAGAAGACAAGGAAAAATCTTTCTTCATCTTCAGCCCTTTGAGTGCCAGAGGGGTACGGAACGCATTGCTTTGCAATGCGTTCTGTACCTCTCTGGTACTCAAAGGGTTAAACAGACTGTGAGTTCTTATAAAATGGTATTTTAAACAAACAAATGTACCATTTACATGAAAAATGAATTGACTTTACATATCTCCAATTATCCCTTAACTCATTGGACCCCAATATTATTTTAAACTCCCAATACATCTATTCGTAATATCTGTGACACATTGGTACCACAAAAACAAGGTAACTAAGTCAGGGCCAACTTCCTATTAGACAAAGTAGGCAACTGCCTAGAGGCCAGATATAAAGGAGAGCCACAGCTGTGCTGGCCTCACCCATATTTTGAATTGTGGATGCGGCCAGTGCGATTGCAGTGTCCCTTCACTAGAGAGATCTCCAATGTACTGCAAGCAATGATATGGAGCTGTCTCTAGTATCCCAGGAGTTAAAAATTATTTTGTACTTGCATGTTATTAACTAAGGGTATTTTTTTGTGTCATGGGACTGTGGGTGGGGTAATTTGAGGGATGGGGTGTGGCCTTGGGTGGAGCTAATATAGCCTAGGGTGCCTTGCCTAGGGGCACATGAGATGTAAATCCAGCTCTGAACTCATTGACTTTATTTGAAAAAGTGTGACATGTTCAAGGGGCAGTAAACTCAAATTATGAAAAAATTTACTAGGTAGAGCTTCTCCTATTGAGTAAAACAACGTTACGCCCAATACCAGGAGATGCTACTTTCAAAACTTATTGCAGAGATAACATGTCATTTTTCTGATAGCTTGAGTTTAAAGCGGAACTTTAGTTTTAAGTTGCTCTTCAATAATGAAACGTATGGCGACTTGCATCCTAATACATGTATTACCTCTCTAAAGTGCCACATTCTAACGAAATCCTTAATCTTTGGAGACTGATGGGCAGGTTAGTGCTGTCTGCGCACCTGCGATGTCAGTCCCTTCCTTTACCTTGTGGCACCCTGCAATGCTTCTTAGAGGAGACTGGGGCTGACAGTGCAGGGGAGCAGACAAGATGTCTGCGCTGATGCCTGGCTTCTGGTCCAGGAAGTTAAAGATTTCACTAGAATGTGGCACTTTAGAGAGGTAATACATGTATTATACTACTAGTCGCCATATGTTTAATTATTGAAGGGCGATTTATTACTACCCTGATAGTTCCGCTTTAAGATGCTTTGCTGCCATGTGGCCCTGTTTCTACATCCAGCTATGGGAAGCTTTGTCTGCAATACTCTTTCACAGGCAGTAATAGCAACAGCGCCAATTGGTGGCAAAAAAAAAAAAAGCAGTAGAAATAAATATATATATATTTTTCACCATAAAAAGGGTTTACTGCCCCTTTATGTTTGGTGCTGTGGCATAGCTTTAACCCCTTGCGTGCTGGAGAAGTCCCCAATGCATTCCATAAAAACTGCACTGGAGATCTCACTAGTAACCAACTCGTTAATGTGCCCAAATAACAAACTGCATATCTTAATATATACTAAAAAAAAAAACGGCCTACACCTTACACTAGCCTGAATACTATCAGATTTTAGTTTTACAGATCCTCAATACTGTATATTTGATTCAACGTCTCTTTCAGCTTATGTCACTTGCCATCCCTTCATGGCACTGAATCCAAATAAGCTACTTTGCATATAGTGCCAAGCAGAGACAGGAAATGACATCACCAAAATGTGGATACAGGTTATTGCGTTATTTAAAACGAAGCCGTTTATATTGTTTTGGCTAGTGTAAATGATAGGCAGCTTTTAATGTAGATTCAGATTTTACAACCAATGGCCCTTATTCATCAATTCAAAGAGGTGCAATTCTGGAGCATACCAACTGCAACATAGGGGGCAGAATACAATTTGTCAAATCCTACTTGAAATGGGCATTTTTAGCTCCATAAATGCTAGTGAGCTTTCTAGACCCCTCTAGCATTCAAGTGGTTAAATTACCAGTGCAACCAATGGCGCAGTTGGTTTGCTCCAAAGTTGTACCTCTTTGTCTTGCTATATAAGGCCCCATGCTTAAGGATTAACTTTAACACTTTGTGTACCACAGAGGGTGCCCAATGCATTGTAAAGCAAAGCACTGAACACTCCTCTGGCAAAAAGGTTAAGCCCGAAACACATAACAGGGCATGCAAAGTGGCAACCTTTCCACACTAACCATCTTTAACCCTTCGAGTGCCATAGTAATGTCTTCACGATGCATTAGACACCTCTGTGGCATGCAAAGTGTTAACTGCAGTAGAACCATTTCACACTCATTGTAAAAAAAAAATGTATTTTTATTAACCAACGTCTTGCTCTGTGCATTTCTGTGATATATACTGTATGCTTCTGATGTGTGTAGCTGTTTGTTTGTATAATGTAGTGTCACTGTATAATACAGTACATTCTGTTTGTCTAAACCCAGACATGCTCTGTGATGAATCTGCTGCTGCTGTCTGCAAGAGTCGCTATTTGTGTGTTTCACGTAATGTTTTATGTGAGGGGGTGCACCAAATCCAGAATTCTATTCAGAAATTGGGATGAGCTCTAGGTTTTTGCTTGGATATGGATTTGCCCAAATCTTTAGGATCCAGTAAATTTAACCCTTTCAGTGCCAGAGAGGTTGGTCATGTGTACCACTATTGCCCTCAAAAGGCTAAAGCCTGTATTTCTGGTTCCATATTAAAGGGGATGTGTATTACCTCATAAAAATGTGTTACCACATGTTTTGTTAATAAAAGTAATAATAGGAAAGCTGGTTTTTTTTTTGTTTTTTTTTTTAATATAAGTACTTACAAAGATATTTCCTCTTCAAGCTTTGCCGATCATCATAATGGGACACGCTGATCCTTCGGCAAAGCTCTTCTGCACGTCCTATTTCTTCTTCCACCTCCCTCCCAGCTGCCCCAGGGAGCGTGTTCACGCTTCCCTTCAGTGTGCTGTGAATGGCTTCTAGCATTATACTGAGGTGCAACCTCAGTATAATGCTAACCGGATCTTGCTGCAATGCTAGAAGCTGTTCGCAGCACACCAAAGGGATGTGTGAACTCGCTCCCTGGGGCAGCTGGGAGGGTGGGAGGAGAAATAGGATGTGCAGAAGAGCTGTGCTGTGCACATTATGCGGAAGTGCACAACACAGAAGATACAATATATTTGTAAGTACTTAAAAAAGCAGCATTCCTATTATTACTTTTATTAACAAAGCATATGGTAACACATTTATATAATGTGATACATCCCCTTTAATGATTTAGTACAAAAATCTAGACAAGCAACAATGAGCTGAGAGCAAATGTTCCCAATGCCATTCATTTCCAGCTGGATTTTTTTTCTCTTTTTGTCAATTTTCAGAGTTGTTTTGAAAAAAAATTAATAATATTTACATTAAAGATCAGTATTTTTCTAATTAATCTATGCTATTCACATATTTTCCCCTATAAACATAATAAAATCACAGCCCTCAGTGTTTAGACCCCCTTTATGCTTCTCCTCCCCAGAGTTGGTCATGTGAGCTTCAGAGAGTCCGATAATGATTCCTATTGACTGCTCAAATGTCACTTCCACCTGAACGACCAGTAGAAAAGAAGTTGCCACTAGTAGATTTAGCTCTTGCAGGAAGTGGGGACAGAAGCTTGCTATGAAGCTTTAACCTTAGGGTTGCAATTTATAACGCTAATGCTTACAGAGTGAAGGTTAGCACTGGTTAACTAGCAAAGGACTAAGAATTAACATGTATTTATTTGTTTGATGTTACTTGCCATTTAATGTTTTAATCAGGTTCAAATTTAGTATTTGTTCAAACCTTTTTTCATGATTCAGAATTCAAGCGTCTCATTAAAAACTAGATTTGGTGCATTCCCTATTTTTATGTCTACATATTCACACTGTTTGTGTCCGTGATGGGCAGCCTGCTTTACTCCAGCTGTTTGACTACAGTGTCCATCATCTTCAGCAGCGAATGGCTGTCCGTGGATGATGAAAGTTGTAAACTAACAACATCTAGAGGACAATAGGCTGCGCAAACCTACTCTATGCACCTTACTGTGTGCTTCATCATCTTCTACTCTATACATTACAACACTCATTCTTCAATATGTCACAGACATTAAAGGGATAGCACTGTTTCACAATAAAAGCAGCTCCGGTGAATCTTCATAGTATTTGAGCCATGGAGAGTGTTATTTCAATACTGTCAGAGTTGTAATTCAAGAGTAATTGAATGATAAAGTATCCCCCTCCCGCCCCTTTTACTGATGTAACACTGCTCACCTCAGAGCAGCAAGACTGTCCGGATGGATAGCAAAAAGGGACTATCTTCAGTGATCAAAAGGAAAAACTTGTCAAGGGGGGCAGGGCTTTCATTGTTTTCACAGTAAGAAGATTGTCCCTTGCTGTGTGAGCTGTCTGGTCCCAGGACCAGATTCCACATCTAAGGTGAGCAGTGTTACACTAGGTAGAAGGGACTGGAGGGGGATACTTTATCATTCAATTACTCTTGAACTACAACTCTGACTGTATTGAAATAACACTCTCCATGGCCCAAATACTATGAAGATTAATTGGACCCGTTATTTTTGTGAAAGATTACTATCACTTTAACGGAGACTCAGTAATCAAATGTTAAACGTTTCATATGATATGTTCTTGTTGTGCTGATACTAGTTCCATATTGCACACAGCGTATGCTTTACTTATGGCAAACTTGGTTTTCCTGTTCATGTAACACGTTCCCTTGCTTTGCCCTTGCACCCCGAATGCCATGCATGTGTTGCCTGTGCTGTGAATGGCTCGCTCGCCCGCACGCTGACTGCAGTTTCTGTCTGTATACAGGGGGAGTCAGATAATCTCCTATCACTAACAAACTAACACAGGAGCCGTCCCGTTGCCCCAGAAAACGGACTGTGCCGAGAGGAAAGAGAGCAGCCCTGACCTGTCTGCACCAGGGGGAGAGACATAAGAGCAGGAGAGACCTCCTCTTGCAAATAAGACGGAAAAGAAAGAGCATGGAGGAGGTCCCCTAGTGTCACTGACACTCACCCCCATGAGACCACTAACAGACTGCACTAAACGGCTTTAGTCACCACTGGCATTGTTTTCTATGCCCAGCTACTAGCAGGGTTTCCTTATGATTACATATAGAGTGCTGGCATTGACCTCTCCAATGATAACTCTCAGCCCAAGTCGACTTAGTGAGGCTGATTTACTATGCAGGACTGGAGCAAATCAGCTGCACCGTAGGGAACAAACAGAAACCCCATAATTCCAGTGTTTTTAAGGAGCAGTAAACTTTGCACTGTGTTGAGTAAAACAAGGGTCCTCCCAGTGTTGAGAGACGCATATTTGCAGAGTTACTCTTTTGCATTCTATGGGAGAGGTGAGTCACTATAGACAGTTCTCCATAGAATGTGACTGAAACTGCTGAGTCACTTCCTATCAGCTAGAACTCTTAAGAAGTAATCACACTGTAGTTCTCTTCCTGACAATTTGAACTGATATAACGTTTGAATAAAACAACTGACAGCGGTAGTGTACCATTTTTTTTGCTCAGAGGGAAAGGCCCTATAACTTATAGGTTTTCATTAAAAAAAAAGAGTTTACTGCTCCTTAAAATGGGGGTTTTTAACCCCTTGAATGCTAGAGGTGATTCCAGTGCATTTGCAAAATGTTGGCGATGTCTCCAGCATTCAGTCAGTTAAAGGGATAGTAATACTTAAAATGTAAAAAAAAATATGTTGTAGAGGTTATCCCCCTGAGTAAAACAAGAGAACTCCCACTGCTGAAAGGTGTTTCATTCAAAAGTTATTAATTTTTAGGTGCAATATCACAGTGGCCTGAAATTGTACAGTGGCGCTGTTGCTACACCATCCTATGGAGATTTATGGTCAACTGACCAGAGCTGTCCATAGGATCGTGTAGCAACAGCGCCACTGCAAAATTTCAGGCTACTGTGATATTGCACCTAAAAAATTAAACTTTGAAAATTAATAACTTTTGAATGAAACCCCTTTCAGCAGTGGGAGTACTCTTGTTTTACTCAGGGGGATAAACCCTACAGCATATTTTTTTTTACATTTTAAGTATTACTATCCCTTTAAATCAATATAACGTGTGCTCTCTGTGATGAAGTTGATTGGCAGCAGAATTACTCCAGTTGTTCTTTATATTTTAGCCTCGTTGGTTGCTCCAATAACAACACTCAACCAAAAACAACCCAGAGAGGCTGATGTACTAAGATTAAGTGAGCAAGGACTAGTCTCTTAACCCTTTGTACCCCTCAGGCACTCAAAGGGTTAACATTGCCCGGACCTTGGCCCATGTACACGGGCTTTTACACTAGTTTATAATGTTTATAAATGACCTGGAAATAGATATAGAAAGCAAAATATCAATATTTGCAGATGATACTAAATTATGCAAAGTCATTAATTCAGAACAGGATATTTTCTCTCTACAGAGGGACTTACATACAATGTCAGATTGGGCAAACATGTGGAATATGAAGTTTAATGTGGGGAAGTGTAAAGTCATGCATTTGGGAGGAAACAATCCCAAGGCTACTTATAAACTTAATGGAATAATTTTAGGTGACTCGTTGCTAGAAAAAGACCTGGGTATCCTTGTCAACTACAAACTTGGAAACAGTGACCAGTGTCAAACAGCAGTAGCAAAGGCAAACAAAGTCCTGTCTTGCATAAAAAGAGGTATTGAAGCAAGAGTGGATAACATTATTTTGCCATTATACAAATCATTGGTAAGACCTCACCTTGAGTATGCAGTGCAATTTTGGGCACCGGTTCTGAAAAAGGATATACTAGAACTAGAGAGGGTACAGCGGAGAGCAACAAAATTAATTAAGGGAATGGAGGACTTGACATATGAGGAACGACTAAACAAACTTGGTTTATTTACTCTAGAGAAAAGACGACTAAGAGGAGACCTTATCACATTGTACAAGTATATGAGAGGTCAATACAAGGATCTCTGCGGTGAGCTATTTATTCCAAGGCCTGCTCAGGTGACCAGGGGACACCTCTTGAGATTAGAGGAAAGGAGGTTTAAACTTCAGCAGAGGAAGGGTTTTTTTACAGTAAGGTCTGTCAAATTGTGGAATTCATTGCCCAGGGAGGTAGTTATGGCAGATACAATGGACACATTTAAGAGAAGATTAGATACATTTCTTTCAAAAGGGAACATACAGAGTTATACTGTTTATCAGTAGGCAGATCAGGAAGGTCTGATAAAGACTAATTTAATTGGTAGCAGGAAAGCTATAAAATTCTTAGTTACTGAGGTATGAAGCGAAGGTTGAACTTGATGGACTTGTGTCTTTTTTCAACCTAATTTACTATGTTACTATGTTACTATGTTACTATGTATATATACTCTCAAGAGATGATTTATTCAACAGTTATTGTAGCTCAAAATGGCTTTCTTTGGGTACAGTACCTCTATGGCCTGAAATATTATAGTGGCACTGTTGCTACAGCATTCTATGGACAACTCTGGTCAGCTGACCTCCTTCGGATGGTGTAGCAACAGCGACATTTTAAAATGTCAGTCCATTCAGATGTTGCACCCAAAAAATTCAAGTTTGAACTGCAATAACTATAAACCCTGCAATATTTATTTATTTTAAATAATAAGCATTAGTATCCCCTTTAAGGCTTCCTGTTTATTATAAACTAGATTCTAAGGAGAACCCAACCTAATCTGATCTTTCAGTGGAAATACAAGTTACTCTCATATCAGTAAGTATGTGGTAACAGTCACAGATTTGTATGCTTGCACAGAAACCTTCTTGCCCCCTCCACCCCAGATAAAATCATGGGGGTGTCCAGTGATTTGCATCATAATGAAGATGGTGCTTGATTAGGGTGGGTGGAGTTGAAGGATTGAGAGGCAGTGTTTGCATTGAAACCCGGGTTGGTAGTGGGTGGAATGGCCATACCCGGGAACGTCATCCTCTTGAGTCCCCGGACAGGGCGCTAAAAGAGTTAAAGAGCACCGTTTATGGCGAGCTGCATTGGAATAGCTGATGCAGCATGGAGTGTTGTCCATTTTGAATTACTGCATTATCAGGGACTAATAAAAAGAATCCCATTGGATTAAATAGGATTTGTGACCACTTGAATGCTAAAGAGGTGTCCAATGCGTTGCTTTACAATGTGTTGTAGATCTCTCTCTCTCTCTAGCATTCAAAACATTAAAAGACCCGTTTAAATCAAGGGGAAGTTTGGGGAATTTTTATTTATCCGCAAGGAAGAAGTTGGGTTGCTGACGTATAGCTCCATATCATTTTAGTACATCAGCCTGTAAAAAGTAAATATTGGATTCATAAACCCTTTCCAATGTGTTGCATACCCCTCTGGCGCTCAAAGGGTTAAAACGAACATGTAATCCTGCAATAAGTTGCCCATTATATTGAAAAAACAGCATTAGACAAGGTGGTCCATGGTGCTAGCCGGAACTGATATGTAGTGAGATTCAAGGAACCCTTAATACCTCCTAATAATAATTCCTTACTTACCTTACTATTGCCAGAAAATCCCAATGGCCCTAGGACTTTTGCCGTGGTTCAAGTGATGACATGGCATCCAGCTCTGATTGAAAATGTCCATGGCCTGCACTCTGGGGATGCACTAGAGCGTATTATTGCCTTAGCGCTTACCAGCGCATACATTCCACCATCAGGAATTTAATGTAGCAGGTATAGAAGAATTTTGAGTGGAGGCCCCAAATACAGGTAAAGATTTAGGGCTTTTTCCTCACAAGAGAAAAGAGGAAGAATTCTGGGGAAATTAAAACTTATTATTGCTTTAACCCCTGTAGGAATGGGCTATTCTAACCTTATGACCATGAAAAAATGTCAGCATTATAGTGTGTACCAGTTGAACATGGTTTTTTCATTTTATTAAGAAGTAAAACCAAATAAGCCATGAATTTTTTGTATATATATATATATATATATATATATATATATATATATATATATATTTAAAGTGGAACTTTCACCCCCAACACTTTATCTAGATCAATATACCTATTAAAACTGCAGACATGTTCAGTAATTATTTAAAAAAAAACTCAAAGCCTTAAGAGAGAGAGAATGATTTTAAAAGGCACCTGTTGATGCTATGGATGATGTAGCGGCGGTACAAGGTGTACCACAGTCCTCTGCAGTCGTCCCATGTAAAGGAACACTCCTCCCACCCCCTTCCCAGCTGTAAGTTTTGGAACTAGTTAAACCCTTTGATTGCCAGATCAGTATTCAATGTTTTACATTGCAACGCACTGGATAACTGTGGCACACAAAGAGTTAAATACCAGAGCAAGGTCACATGTAAAGCCTGTCTACTGACTAAAAGGGCAAGTTTACAGAGGGAGGGCACTGCCAGTTATGTTATATGTAATCAAGATGACATATAAAAACAGACATCTATTAAGTTAATTTATAAGCTTGAGGGGGTTTAAATCATATAGTTACAGGCGACATTTGCACATATTTGGGGGGATATAAAAACGTATGGGGAGCAGGAACAGGAACTTGAAAAGAGTAGGCGCTATAACAACAGCCTATCCCCTTAATCTTGGACATGTATAAAAGAATGTCCATGACCCTTTAAGTGTGCACTCTGTGACAACGGGGGGAGATGCACTAAGATTTCTCCACATTTACAGATCTTGATGAATAGGCTCCATAGAATAAAATTGTACCTGGAGAGTTTATAACACTGGAAAAGGGATATCCTCTTTATCACACCTTAGTGCTTAAGCCCCAGGTCACATAGTGCCCATAGAGGTCCCCCTTGTACTGGGAACTGAATGAATCAGCCCCCAATAGATAGAATGGGGGCCACTCTGTCACTTGCAGCATGGATACCTTCCAGTTCACGAGCATGAGAGAGAGATGTCACAACTGACAGCTCTGCTGCGCTGTTGCCTACAGTATCCTCTAGATCACAATGGATTAACAGTAAACAGAGCCATTCAGTGGTTTCTGCACAGGGTTTTCTACCCATAGTAAGGTAAGTTGGGGGTTATTATTTGGAGATGTTAGTTCTCCTTTTAGTGCTATGTACACAATAATAATATATATGATTAGACTAACAGATAACTTCTCTAGTCATTTCTATGATATGGCCACCAGTTTTAAAGTCGGATCGCTATAGTCAAGTAGAATTGTTCAGAGCAATGCAAAGCCAGATCTATGCATCTACAGAGCAAGGAATTGGGATTATGGTTTTTAACCTTTTGAGTGCCAGGGGGTTACGCAACTCATTGCTTTGCAATGCGTTCCGTACCCCTCTGGCACTCAAAGGGTTAACCTGTTGATTGTGAGAGGGTATGCAACAAATTGCTTTGTAATCCGTTGGATACCTCTCTGTCACTCAAAGGGTTAAAGTTTTCCTTTTGCATATGTTTATAGTTCAGATTAAATTCATCCTATAGAGAACCCTTTTTAAAATATTTTAGGTCCTGTTTTTATGTTTGTTTTTTGTAACTGACTGGATTAACCGTTTGGCTGCTGTTAAGGTCTTCAGTGCCCAGGGGGTCGTTTCTATGTTCAAAGGTGGACAAGCCACACAATATAGTATAATAATTATTTTTCAGAATTGTGTTGTTAACCCGTTGATTGCCAGAGTGGTGCATTGAAAACACCCCTCTGGCACCCAAAGGGTTAATCCGCTGTATTCCGTGCCTCACACACACACCTTTTCAGATTAGAATTTGTTGAAAATAACTCTATTTTGTTTTTTAAATGTTATTTTTTTTGTAGTCCCAATAAAATCTTGTTTTTTTGAACAAATGTGTAAATCTTTTTCTTTTCCTCAAAGGGTGACTCTTATTCTGGAGATCAGTTCTGCACATTTGGTGCTGAATTCAGAAAGCTAAAGAGTCAAAATACTGGAGCAAACCCACTGCATTGTATGGGCGCATAACATGTCCAGATTCTTATTGCTTTAAATGGAGTTTTAACCACTTGAATCACAGAGAGATCTCCAACACATTGAGAAGCAGTATGTTGGAGACCTGTCCAGCATTGAAAGGGTTAAAGTCCCAATTTATCTCATTGGTATTTGCCCCCTATGGTGCAGTTGGTTCGCCCCAGAATAGCTCCACAATAACTTCCTGTATATAGCCCTCTGTTTCTATCTCTCTTTTGTCACTGTTATATTGTTATTGAGGCTGCTGCACTACTGAGAACTGGGGAGAGATGCACTGTGTGATAAAGTGGAGATAACTTCTCCAGTGAGATAAACTCTCCAATCCGTATGTTATTCTATGGGAGAGCTTTAGTTATAGACTACAGGGAGAGATGTACTAAGGTGTGATAAAGAGGAGATAACTGCTCCAGTGAGATAAACTCTCCAATCCGTATGTTATTCTATGGGATAGCTTTAGTTATAGACTACAGGGAGAGATGTACTAAGGTGTGATAAAGAGGATATAACTTCTCCAGTGAGATAAACTCTCCAGTTCCTATGTTATTCTATGGGAGAGATTTAGTTATAGACTACAGGGGAGATGTACTAAGGTGTGATAAAGAGGAGATCACTTTGCCAGTGAGATAACCTCTCCAGTTCCTATGTTATTGTATGAAGCCTATGCACTATGATCTCTCAAGCTGGAGAAATCTTGGTGCATTGGCTCCATACAATAACATAGGAGAATTTATCATACTGGAGAAGTGTTCTCTTCTATCACCTTAGTGAATCTCTCCCCATTTCTTCATAGTGTTTTAGCCTCAGTTCGTATTGCATCAGTAATTTGTACTTCTTTCTTTGCAACAATATACTATTCGTTTATTGTAATTTCAATTCCTCCATTGTAATCTCAGTTTACAGAACTACAAAGGAAAGCATATTTTTGTGATATCATCAGACGTTCATTGTTCATGTATTGTAAAGTCACGGGGCAGTCCATTGTGATGTCATACTGCATTGTTAACATATCTGAAAGTCACAGGACAGCGAATTGTAATGTAATCTAACATTCTCCGAGTTGAGAGTGGCCCAGCATTCCATTCCTTTGGTGTCAGCCGCTAATGTTTCTAGCATTGAGTCTGATGTATTAAGATGAACTGTAGTAACTCTGGAATAAACCAGCTCCTCCATAGGAGGCAAATAAACATTTATATTTTTTTTAAATAACCCCTTGAATGCTTAGCAAAGCATTGGTGACTTCTCTAGCATTCAAGGGGTTAAAAGCCCCATGTATGTCAAAGGTTATGTCCAATAATTACTCCATTTCTTACTTTCTACAGCAGCCTCAGAGTACCTGGCTATGTAATAATAAACCAGTTCTCACGGATCATTCTTGCTTAACCCCTTAAGGACTGGCATGCGTCCGGCACTTGCAGACTACGGGGCATTTTTTTAAAATTATTGCTTCCGGTTCAGGGCTTCCGGTGCGGCGTGCAGCCGCGTCGGGAGCCCTGAACCCCATGCCGTGCCAGGACCGTCATTGGTCCTTAAGTGCCGGACCGCCGTGACGGTCCTGGCACGGCAATGGTCCTTAAGGGGTTAATAGCTAGGAATACATTTAACCCTTTGAGTGCCAGTGAGGTATCCAATGCATTGCATTGGATACCTCTCTGCCACTCAAAGGGTTAACTCTTCACCTGGAGCATAAGAGGGCAATTTTTATCCGGCTACCTGTATAAATACAGAATTGCTGATACACAGAGAAAAATATCACACCTGGTTTTCCCTACAAAGGAAGAATGGTTGATTTCTCACAAAGCCCAAGTCTGTTACAAATGTATAATTTTATCAGTTCTACTTTAAACAGGAACTGTCATCCTGAGACAAGACTAGTTTGTTAGTGAATTCAGTGCTGTCAGGAATGCCTTCTATGGTGTGGGCTTGACCTGGAGTGGTTCACTTTAATAAAACCCCGCGTGTAGACCTTGCAAATACATCATTACTTAACTGAAGTGTAGACTGTACATGGAACAGCACTCAAGTAAGCCTCTCCGGCCTCTCTCTCCCCCCTACCCCTAGTGCTCTGCTTCTCCCTGTCATTCTACGCACAGAGAAGCGGAGAGAGAGGCCGGAGCGTTTTACTTGAGTGCTGTTCCATGTACAGTCTACAATTCCGTTAAGAAACGGTGTATCTGCAAGGTCTACAAGTGGGGTTTTATTACTTATGTCCCATAGTTATTTCAGTTCAGTTAGTTCAGTTTATTTGCTGTTCAGCGCTGGGTTCTGTAAATCAGGTGCTAAGGATGATGAGACTTGAAGGCTCCGTTTGAAGGCGAAACTTGAGAATCTCGTGCTGTCCTGCAATGAGAGATTCTCATGTCGCCCTTTTAATCAAGGCGACATGATGAATGCTCCCTGTAGTTGCGCACTATTTTACATGCAACTTTTTAAAAGGATATCACCTAGAGTCATCCAAGGCGCAGTGTGTAGAAATACTAACCCATCACAGAAATTAACATAACGCATCAGACTGTGTCACCTCACCAGCAGTTTGGGGGAGATTCACTAAGTAGTGATAAAGTAGAGATAACGTCTCCAGTGATATCACTTCTCCAGTTCCTATGTCATTCTATAGAGTCTATTCACTAAGATCTCCAAAGTTGAAGACATCTTAGTGAATAGGCTCCATAGAATAACATAGGAACTGGAGAAGTGATATCACTGGAGAAGTCATCTCCAGTCTATCACATCTTTATCACCGCTTAGTGAATCTCCCCATCCAGTTTTATTTCTCAGAACTATTCATATTACAATTGGATAGTAAATTATAAAGGTATACAGTTTACTAACCTTATCTTAGGGTGACAGGTATACTTTAAGCAATGAGTACCTAAGAAGTGTCCGGATGTGGCAGCCAAGGGGTTCCACATCAGTTGGCGTTCATGTGGCATATAAAGGCTTTCCTTTCAAAGAACTGGGGGGGGAGATACACTACGCGGTGATAAGGAGGAGATGTCTTCTCCAGTGATATCACTTCTCCAGTTCCTATGTTATTCTATAGAGCCTATTCACTAAGATCTCTCCCACTTTTGTGATTTGTGCAAAGGCTTCATAGAATAACATAGCAATTGGAGAGTTTATCACAGTGGAGAAGTTATCATCACTTTATCACACCTTGGTGCATCTCCCCCATGATGTCTGTGGCATTTTTTTATCGTACCCCTCAAGAAAAAAATGTCTTTTTTTTTTGTTTTGTTTTTAAGTGTAGTGTCTCCATTAATAGTAACTCTCACTTACTGCGGATGTCACTGGGCTCAAGACCTCTGTGGAGTTTACGTAATAAACCCTTTAACCCTTTGAGTGCCAGAATGGTACGGAATGCATTGCACACCCACCTGATCCTCAAAGAGTTAAATGTACACTAATGATAAAATGCAGATTGTTCTCATAGGAAAGAGTGCGTTTTAGCATTTACATATATAAATATACAAGTTTCCATACCTTGATGGATTCTGAGATCTATGATGGTGCGTGTGTTTTCTAGCACATTGGGGGAAGCTATCTTGTGTGCTCCTAATTTCCTAGTTGGGATGGACTGTCCTGCACCGAGCACAGCAGGAAGTAAGAAGTGCAATGACAAATTACTTCCCCACGCCTGCTGCAAATCAGTGCACTAAATACCATATATCCCTTTGTGTGCTAGAGGGGTACGCAACGCATTGCAGAGCACTCAAAGGGTTAAATATATATATATATATATATATATATATATATATATATATGTATTTATATAATACATTTATATATATATATATATATATATATATATATTTTTTTTTTTATATCTAGATGTATGATTAGATGTAGTATGAAAAACACTTTAACCAAGTAATGACTAGATGCATTGCATATTCATTGAATCCTTAACCCTTTGAATGCCATAGCGGTGTCCAAAAGATTGCAAAGCAATGCATTAGACTTCCTTATGGCATTCGGTGGATTAAAGTGTTAAACATACAGTCCAGTGCCTAGGACCAGCACAGACCCAGAATAAAACACCTACCTATATAGGTTAGAAGAAAGTCTTTAGGATAAGAGCCATTTCAATGTTATCCTTTATTTGTTTTGTTAACTCTTTGAATGCCAGACGGGTGTCCAAAGCATTGCGATGGCACTCAAAGGGTTAAATGAAAATTATAAAGCAAGAGAAAAAGAAAATACAGCCATCTGGAAATGAGAATCAAAGATATAGTTGTTATCCCCTTGGATTCTAGGACCAAAGCATCTCTAGCATGCAATGGGTTAAAGTGTTAGTAATGTCCTTAAAAATTGTTTATATATATATATATATATATATATATAGAGAGAGAGAGAGAGAGAGATTTGTAGAGGCTAAAAAAGGTTATTATTGCCACAAAACCAATCTCTCATACCGCTATGGTTCGAGAGATATTGGCAATGAAAGTTCCCCCTCCCTCCCTTCTCCTGACCAGGCACGTGCATACATAGACACCAAGGGGAGCTTGAGCATCTGCCCTTTTTGTCCAAAGTGCCCTCGTGCCCTTTTTTAAATATATCCTATATAATAATTGGCTAAAACGTGTGTAACGCCGTGACATGCGCAGTACACACTGCTGCGCGTGCTGCAGTCATGCGCAGTAGAGACTGCCCGTGCCGGGTCTGATACAGAGCTGGGCGCTCCGAAGGAGCGTCCAGCTCTGTATCAGTCGTGGTGCGGGCAGTCTCTATTGTGCGTGACTGCCCCGCGACCGGGTGGCAGTGGCACTGTGGCCCATGTAACGGGCTGTTCAACTAGTATTTTTAATAAATAATTATGAGAAGTGCCCTTTTTTCATTTGAGCCCCTGCCCCTCAAAATGTCTGTGCACGTCTCTGCTCCTGACGTCAGCGTCTAGCTGACAGCAGGAGATCCTAGTCCGGGGACCAGCCGGCGGCTCTGCAGCAGAGCCAAAATTCCATTATTAGAAAAGAATGACTTCATTGGAAAGGTCTACAAAGTGTTCCTGGTTTGTAAGCACACTTTGTAGACCATTCCAATGAAGTAGTTCTTTTCAAATAACGAGATTTCAGCTCTGCTGAAGAGCCTCATCGTGCCGGCCGACACAAATCTCCTTATGTCAGGTTTACAGCTGACATTAAGGGGAGGGAAGGGCGAACTTTGATTGCCAATATCTCTCGAGCCATAGCGGTTTGAGAGTTGGGGTTTGTGGAAATTATGCTCTTTTTTTAGCCTCTACAAATCTATTTAAAAAAAATTGGGACATTACTAACACTTTAAATGGAATTATAGTAATACACTATATTATCTTTGACCCTCGTTTGTTTAATTGCTGTATTTTCTGCTTTATTATTTTCTGTGTTAATTTTCTGGAGCATTGGGATTCTTGACCTCTGAGTGCCAGATGGGTGCCTGCAACACATTGTTTTTTACTGTGGACACACTCCTGTCACTGAATGGGTTAAAAATGACTGAGGCTGGTGATGTACTAAGAACTGGTGCAATTCTGGGCCGAACCAACTGCACCATGGTGGGGGGGATTAAACATTTCTGTTGATCTCAATTTGGCTTTTAACCCCTAGAATGCTAGAGACCTAACTAGCCTTCAGATGGTTGAAAGCCAAATGTAATGCTACTTAATTCAATGTGAATTTGCAGGACTATTTATTTGTCCATTGTTCCAATTCTTATACATCAGCCTCTGTGTGTCATAGCAGGACACATAGAACCTTATGTATCAACTGGAACAATTCTGGGACCAACCAAATTCATCATAGAGAACAAATAAAGATGCCAGTTTAATTAAAAGGGGTTTTTAACCCCTTGAATGCTAGTGAGGTTGAAATACGTTGACAACGTCTCTAGCATTCAAATGGTTAAACTCTCCATTCCAATCAGGGGAAATTCTGGGAACATTTATTTGGTGTTTACAGTGTCATTAGACTGGCCCAGAATTGTTTCACTTTGCCTTGATACGTAAGGTTCTGTGTAACAAAAAGCACCCTATTAGAGCCATTTCCACTTAACCCCTTAAGAACCAGTGACGTGTTAGGGCCGTGACCTAAAGGACTGATGACGGCCCTGGCATGTCACATATTTTTTACTCACAGCGCTTCTCCAGAGAACTGCGAGTAGTAGAGGGGTCTGAAATTGATCTCTCCAAGACCGAAGTGGTCGCTATCGGACTCCCATTCAGAGTCCCAGTACACGTGATCAGTCACCTGTGCCGGTGCGCCGAACTCCTATATCTGGCCCTTAATGGGACTTCCCTCCAGAACCACTGGTCCTTAAGGGGTTATGCCCCAAGTGGATAAAAAAAAATTCCTTCCTGACTCCAAAAGGCAGTCGGAAATTTCCCGAGATCTGTCCTGCTATGACCCACAGGGGGCTATGCACTAAGGTGTGATAAAGAGGTGATAAAGTGGAGATGACCTCTCCAGTGATATCACTTCTCCAGTTCCTATGTTATTCTATGGAACCAATACACTAAGGGCCGTATGTTCAAAGGGATTACAACATAAAATTGTCGTATGAAAGACAAAAATAAGTCCTTGAATGCATGAACAACATATTTTCTATAGAGTATACGACAAAAAACTAGTAATGTACGACACAACTCCTGAATTGATGGGCAAAGGGGCGTGGCTAAACTATTCTCCATTGTCGTATAGAGGAAAAGAACATTTGTCGTAACTAACGACAAGAAAATGTCTTTCAAAAGACAACATTTGTACGTTAAGAAAAAAGTGGAGGGAATGTGTTCTGAATGTGAGAATTTTTGTCTTTAGTTAAGACATTTTTGTCATTAATTAAGACATTTTTAAAGACATTTTTGTTGTTAAGACATTTTTGTCTTTAGTTAAGACATTTTTTGTCGTTCCATGCGACAATTTCAGTCAGGACAAACGACATATTTCCAATCACAACCGACACTCTCTGAAAATATTAGTGATCCCAACAACACTATACTTTGAAAAGTCGTCACAAACGACAAAAGCTATTTCGCTACTTCTTTGAACGTATGGCCCTAAGGGTTCTCAAGTGGGAGAGATCATAGTGCATTGTCTCCATAGAATAGCATAGGAACTAGAGAGATATCACTGGATAAATCATCTCCAATGTATCACCGTCCTGTCACATCTTAGTGCATAACCCCCATAGCGACTGATGTACTTAGAAAACCAGGAGGAATTCTAGGACAAACCAAATGTACTAAATCCTATTAAAGGGACAGTAATTCTTAAAATGTAAAAAAAAATGTTGTAGTGGTTATCCCCATGAGTAAAACAAATGTACTCCCACTGCTGAAAGATGTTTTATTCAAAAGGTATTAGAGCTCAAAGCTGAATTTTTTTAGCTGCAATATCACAGTGGCTTGAAATTGTACAGTGGCGCTGTTGTTACACCATCCTATGGACCGCGCTGGTCGGTTGACCCTAAATCTCCACCTCAAAAATTCAACTTTGGGCTGTAATACCTTTTGAGTAAAACACCTTTCAGCAGTGGGAGTACCCTTGTTTTACTCAGGGGGATAAACCCTACAACATATTTTTTTTTTTTTTACATTTTAAGTATTACTATCCCTTTAAATGGGCATTTCAGCCTATTGAATGCTAGAGAGACCTCATCCTCTCTAGCATTCAGGGGGTTAAAAGCCACATTTGAATCAATGAGTAATTTTTAATTGTCCCCATTAGATTGTAAAATCTCAAGAGCGGGGCCTCCGACTCCTGCGTATTATACATTCTAATTGTATTAGTATGTCTGTTCACTATGGTACAGCCTGCAGGGGGATGGACTTGCCAATAGACAGACTGGGCACGGCCTAGAGCTCCAAATTGTGAGGGGGAGGTGCCTCAGCTATGCTGGCCACACCCACATTCTGAAAAGTGGGTGTAGCCAGATAAATATCAATGTGCCTACATTAATGTGATACCCCTTTACAGGCTCTTATTTAACCCTTGAATGCTAGAGAGATCTCAAACTCAATGCAGAGTGATGCTTTAGAAATCTTTCTAGCAACCAAGGGGTTTAAGCTTTTTTTTCATGTGTACTTGTAATAGGACAAGGGTATTTTCTGAGCCAGAAAACAGTGGATGGGACTGGGGCAGGGTCATGTGAGGAATGGGGGTGTGGCCATGGGCAGAGCTAAGGACACTTAGAGGCATTGGGATGTAAATCCAGCCTTGGTCCTGCAGCACAAGTTGTTGCTTTATAGATAAAGGATAATAGTTATATTAAGAGTAATATGGTGCAGCTCATCTGCTCTAGAATTGCTCAAATTCATCTAAGTACATCATCATCCTGTAGAAACCCCAATGTTCTGGAATCGTCCCTTCCTATTTGTTGCATTGTCTTTCCATGTTCCCATTCTTCTTCTCATCTCTTGGTGTAACATTTCTCTTCCCTCTCTTTGTGTTGTCTTTGTGTTTGCCATCATGTCGTGCCCACTGTGCGGTGTCCCGTTGTGTCTTGTGCTGTGGGAACAGCTCCTTCTGGCAGTACCAGTTTGGAGGTTCTGACCCCCTTGCAGGATGTGAGTGTGTGCGCTGGGGAGGCGGCTGTGTTTGAGTGTGTGGTGTCCGGACCTGCCGATATGGACGTGGACTGGATGTTCCGGGGAAAACTGCTCCAGCCGGCCTTGCTGGACTGTAAGATGCGCTTCAACGGGAAGCAGTGTGTTCTACTCCTCAACTCTGTGCATGAAGACGACAGCGGAGTGTATACCTGTAAACTGAGCACAGCAAGAGGTAAGCCTACTGTAGGGGTAGTAAACTGATGGACCTTCAGCCAGAGGTGTAACTAGAAGAGTCTGGGCCCTGGTGCAAGAAGTGCCACGGCCCCCCCCTACCACATTGGCCCCCCTCGACCACATTGACTCCCTCCTCAATGCCCCTCAATCTCCACAATGCCCACATCTCCTACCTGAAGCTCCCGTGTGGTCCTCTTAGTAATGCAGAGCGCTGGGAGATGATGTCATCTCCCAGCGCTCTGCATTACTAGATCGCCAGAGTGAGAATTGCGGACGCCAGGAGGAGGGGTTGCAGGGGGCGGCGGGCCCCTGGAGTGCACAGGCACGCGACCCCTATAGTTACGCAACTGCCTTCAGCTGTTGGTAACTACAACTCCCATCATCTCTATGCAGACTGAGCATGATGGGAGTTGTCATACCCAACAGCTGAAGGTCCAACAATTGACTACTGTTGGTCTACTGTGTCCACCATTACAATTTGTCTCTAACTCACTGTTGTCTTTCACACAGAGCCTAGTGTTCAAAAGGAAACATAGTCTTAAAGGGATAGTAATATTTCACAATAAAAGCCGCTCCAATTAACCCCTTAGTGACGGCCGCGTCCAGACGCGGCCGTCACTTAACGCCCGTCTAACATTTTTATTTTTTCATTAGAATCCGGAGTCCCTGAACGGCGTGCAGCCGCGCGGGGATCCGGATTTCCTGGACGTACATGTACGTCCTCTGTCACTAAGTGACAGCCACAGAGGACGTACATGTGCGTCCATTGTCACTAAGGGGTTAATCTTCATAGTATTTGGGTCATGTAGAATGTTATTTCAGTATTGTCAGAGTTGTAGTTCAAGAGTAATTGAATGTTAACGTATCCCCCTCCTGCCCCTTTTACTGATGTAACACTGCTCACCTCAGAGCAGCAAGACTGTCCCGATGGATCGCAGAGAGGGACAATCTTCAGTTAGCATACGAAAAAACCTGAAATCCTGTCAAGGGGGCAGGGATTTCCTTATGATCACAGTAAGAAGACTGTCCCTTGCTGTGACCTGTCCGGTCAAGTGAACAGATTCCACATCTGAGGGAAGGTGACTTACACTAGGTAAAAGGGGTGGGAGGGGGATACTTTATCATTCAATTACTCTTGTACTACAACTCTGACAGTAGTGAAATAACACTCTCCATGGCCCAAATACTATGAAGATTAATTGGAGCTGATTTTATTGTGAAACATTACTATCCCTTTAAGTTTACTATCCCAGCTGTGTCAGTTTGGCTAAAGTTGATTGGAATAAGACTGGTGATAGACAGTTCTAATATTTACTCAATGATTGATCTTGTGATCCCAACATTTAAAATACTTCCATAACCACAATCTTGACCTTTCCCTCAAATAACTAATTTATATACATTCATTATTCCCCCTTCTTCAGTCTCTCAATGTACTGAATTCTTTTTAACCCTTATTCTCCTCTATTTCCTGGCAGATGAGCTGACGTGCAGCGCCATGCTAACAGTCCACCCTTCTCTGGCTCCTCTTTTTACTCGGAAAATGTCAGATCGAGATGCGATAGAGGGACGCACAGCCAGACTGGATTGTAAGATCAGTGGCACCCCACCGCCCGTTGTCACGTGGACTCATTTTGGTTTGTACCATCTACCAGCCTCTGAATCTTGACCAAACTTTATTATTTATGTCTATACTTTGCTTTTTCTTATCTGATCGGTAGATTACCAAATCTCAATTTTTCCATTAGGCAGAGTGGGCAGCTGCCTAGAGATCAAGTTTTATTGTTTTTAAGTCAAGATGTAGAGAATTAACCCCTTCTAATAATTACCCCCACTCCCATTATATTAATGTTGTCAGAAAATCCAAATGGATCCTATGAAATACAGGGGTTATTACTAGGATGTGTTTGTTAGTTCTCCTTTAACAATCAAGGAACCTTCAAGTTAGCTAGACCTCACCTAGAGTATTGTGTACAGTACTGGAGACCCCATCTACAGAAGGATATAGATACTACAGAGATAATTCAGGGAAGAGCTGCTAAAATGGTGACTGGTTTACATGAAAAGGCGTAATGTAAGAAAGTTTTACTTCACTGAGAAGATAGTAGATAAGTGGAATAGGCTACCAGCAGAAGTGGTAGAGGTTAATACAGTGAGGGAATGTAAGCAAGCATGGGATAGGCATAATGCTGTTCTGGACATAAGACAAGACCAAAGACCAAATAAGGTTTGAGGTTTTTCCAGAAGGAAAATGGGCAGATTAGATGGGCAAAACTGTTTTTTTTCTACTGTCAAATTCTATGTTTCTAAGAAGATCCAATCTAGAACTCTTACCTGAAATGATGAATAGTCCAACATGCTGGAATAAGCAGTCAGTAATCTTATGAGTAGCAAAACGCTAGCCATGCATTGTTGCATTGCTAACCCATCTGGTACTCGAGGTTTAACCCCTTAAGGACCCATGACGGTCCTGGACCATCATGGGTTGTCCAGGACCGTCATGGGTCCTTAAGGGTATAACAACCCATGATGGTCCAGGACCGTCATGGGTCCTTAAGGGGTTAAACCTCAAGTACCAGATGGGTGAGCAAATGCAACAATTCCGGGCTTCCTGCGCGGCTGCATGCCGTTCGGGGAGGCTGGAATCGGATCGCGGTACCAAAAAAATGCTCCGTGGTCCTTAAGGGACCGCAAAGTATGTGCGTGGCCAGTCCTTAAGGGGTTAATGGAGATCAGAACTTTGTGATGTGCAGTTTATTCTTTGACGGTACATTTTTTTCCAGGGCGTCCAGTAGAAGAGGGTGAGGCAGTGCATATTCTCAGGGAAGGAGGACACCACATCCTGCTGATCCCCCATGTGGCCAGCGAGGATGAGGGTCAGTACACGGTGACTGCCCGCAACAAACATGGGGAGGCTGAGTGTTCTGCGGAACTGTATGTGGAGGAGCCTCGTCCTGCAACTGCATCTCATATGTAAGGACTATAGAGCCTGCATCTTACTCACACCAGACAGGGCCCCAAAGAGCAATCCCAGTGGTATCTGTGTGTCTGTACCATGTGTCTGTACCTAGTGTCTGTACTGGGACACTGTTTCATACATCTGTTCCGTATCTCTGTATTACATGACTGTACTGCGCATGTTTATACTGTGTGTGTGTTTGCACCGCGTTGCTACACCAGGTACCTGTGCACTGTTGCTGCAATGTAATCCTTTGAGTGCCAGAGAGGTATCCAACACGTTGCATTGCAATGCATTGGATACCTCTCTGTCACTCAAATGGTTAATATCCATATTGAAGTGATGTATGTCATCAGTCATCACAGTAATGCGCTCCAGTGCTTTATGAGTTATGTTAGTTGTGTGCTTACACGGTGTATGTTGTGCATATATAGTGTTGGAGTAATTATACAGTGTGCATTGCGATTTATAATATATATGTTGTGATTGTACAGTGTGTGTTGTGTTTGTACGGTGTGTATTGTGGTTGTACAGTGTTTATTGCAGTTGTATAGTGTATGCACAATGTGTGCTCTGATTGTGCAGTATTTGTATAGTTTGTGATATGGTTTTACATTTGTGTTGCATTTGTAAGTTATGTTGTAGTTGTACAGTGTGTGTGCAGTTTTTGTACAGTGTTTATTGCAGGTGTATAGTGTATGTATAATGTGTTAGATAGAAACATAGTTGATGAGGCTGAAAAAAGACATGCGTCCATCATGTCCAGCCCATGCCAAAAACATCCCTGTTGATCCAGATGAAGGCAAAAAAAAACCTCTGGATCCATTTCCAATTTAGCCCCAAGTGGGTAAAAAAATTCCTTCCTGACTCCAAATGGCAGTCAGATATTTCAATGGATCAACAACCTATCTGCATTGAAGCCAACTGTCATAATTCTCAATATCGTTCTGTGCTAGATAGGCATCCATTGCTTTTTTGAAAGCAGTTGCATTATCTGCAAGTACAACATCCAGAGGTAAAGAATTCCATAGCTTTACCACCCATACTGTAAAGAATCCCTGCCTTTGTTTTAGTAGAAAGTGCCTTTCCTCTAATCTTAATGGATGACCTCTCATCTTAGCTCAGCTCTTTGTGTAAATAATTAATTGGCTAGTTCTTTGTATTGACCTTGAATGTATATGTAAATGGTAATCATTTCACCCCTTAGACGTCTCTTCTCTAATGTAAACAAACCCTGTTTGGCTAGTGTCTCTTTATAACTCAGATCCTCCAATCCCTTTATCAGTTTTGTTGCACATCTCTGCACCTTTTCCAGTTCAACAATGTCTTTTTTAAGAACTGGCACCAAAAATTGTACTCCATATTCTAGATGAGGCCTAACCAAGGATTTATACAGAGGTAGGATAATATTAGCATCCCTTGCTTCTACACCTCTTTTTATGCAGGCTAGTACTCTATTTGCTCTTGCAGCAGCTGAGTGACTCTGCAAACTGCTGTGAAGTCTATCGTCTATCAGTCTACCTTTCTCTAATGAGGATTCCCCAGGCTGTTTCCCATTTAGAGTATATGTAGCAAGTTTGTTTCTACAGCTTAAATGCATAACCTTACATTTATCTATATTAAATGTCATCTGCCACTTTTCTGCCCATTCAATCAGTTTATCTAAATCCTTCTGCAAAGAAAAAACATCCAGCTCTGTATGTATTTCCTTACACAGCTTAGTGTCATCAGCAAAGATTGAGATTTTACTTTCAATTCCCACTTCTAGATCATTAATAAACAAATTAAAAAGCATTGGGCCCTGGACTGAGCCCTGTAGCAATCCACTTATATGTACAGTGTATGCGGTGGTTGTACAGTGTGTGTTGTATTTGTACGTTGTGTATTGTGTCTGTACAGTGTTTATTGCAGTGTATGTATAATGTGTTCATTGATTGTGCAGAGAATGTGGTGGTTGTACAGTTTGTGATGTGGTTGTACATTTGTGTTGCATTTATACATTACTAGTTGAAAAGCCCTTTATACGGGCCACGGTGCCGGCCAGTCGTGGTGCAGTCATGCGCAGTGGAAACTGCCCGCACTGCAGCTGATATGCGCCCGCTCCGTATCAGCCACGGCAAGGGCAGTCTCTACTGCGCATGACTGCACCACTTGGAGCCATCTCTACTGCGCATGACTGCACCACTTGGAGCCATCTCTACTGCGCATGACTGCACCACTTGGAGCCATCTCTACTGCGCATGACTGCACCACTTGGAGCCATCTCTACTGCGCATGACTGCACCACTTGGAGCCATCTCTACTGCGCATGACTGCACCACTTGGAGCCATCTCTACTGCGCATGACTGCACCACTTGGAGCCATCTCTACTGCGCATGACTGCACCACTTGGAGCCATCTCTACTGCGCATGACTGCACCACTTGGAGCCATCTCTACTGCGCATGACTGCACCACTTGGAGCCATCTCTACTGCGCATGACTGCACCACTTGGAGCCATCTCTACTGCGCATGAAGGCCTTTGACAAACTTTAGCAAATTATTATATATGATAAGTTGTGGTTGTACAGTGTGTGTTGTGTTTGTACGGTGTGTATTGTGTTTGTACAGTGTTTATTGCAGTGTATGTATAATGTGTTCTCTGTACAGTGTATGTGGTGGTTGTACATTTTGTGATGTGGTTGTACATTTGTGTTGCATTTATACATTATAAGTTGTGGTTGTACAGTGTGTGTTGTGATTATACATTGTGTGATGTGGTTGTACAGTCTATCTGGTGGTTTTACAATTTATGTTATGATTGTACTGTGTGTGTTGTGGTTGTAAAATGAGTGTGTTGTGATTGTATAGGCATGTTGTGGCTGTACAATGTATACTGTGGTTTTACAGTGCATTATGAATTTGTAGTTTATGTTCTGATTGTATAGAGTGTGCTGTGCTTGTACAGTATGTGTGTTTTGTGATTCCGTGGTGTATGTTGTGGTTGTACAGTGTGTTCTGTGATTGTTTAGTGTATGTTGTGATTCTAAAGTGTGTTGTGATTTTCCAGTATATGTTATGATTAAACAGTATATTTTATGGTTGTACAGTGTGCTTTTTATGGCTGTTTAGTGTAAGCTGTGGTTGTACGTGCTTGTTACAGTATACTTGTACAGTATGTAATGTGTTTATTTGTGTTGTGATTGTACAGTTGTATTGTGGTTGTGTAACAGGTACACTGGTTTTATAGTATGTGTGTATAGTGTTCAGTGTGCACTGTGTTTAACTAGTGTGAGTTATTATACAGTGTGTATTGTGTTTATACTATGTGTGTGTGCTGTGATTGTACAGTTTGTTGTGATTTTACAGCATGTGTTGTGGTTATATAGTGTGTATATGTGTGTGTATTGTGGTTCTGTTATGATTGTATATAGAGTGTTGTGTTTAGACAATGTGTGCTGTGATTATACAGCATTTACTGTGGTTGTATAGTGTGTGTGTTTGTGTTGTGGTTGTACAGTGTGCCGTTTAGTATTGTCACTATAGTCTAGTTCTTTCTCTCTGGTCACATTGCCAGTTCCAAGCTGGAGAAGATGCCATCCATCCCAGAAGAGCCAGAAGTGCAGGAGAGTGAGGTGGAGGGAGTACTGATGCCCGATTTCCTGCGCCCGCTGCAGGACCTGGATGTGGTGGAGTTGCGGGAGGTTCAGCTGGAGTGCCAGGTGACTGGCATGCCATACCCTACCATTACCTGGTACCACAATGGGAGCAAGATCCAGAGCTCAGAGGATCGCAGGATGACTCAGTGTGAGGAAAAAATTCATTGCAAACTTCAAATGTCTCCATAATATTTCAGTGATTTGGGGTGAAGTGTAACAAATTATTGTCTGCCACTGAAAGATGCTGTATTATATATATAACAGTTGTTCGTGTACTACACTTTGTGTCCATTGCTATTTATGGGTGAAGGTGGGTCAGAGAATTCTTACAGGTTTTGGCTGTGGAGCCTCTGACAGTCTTCCCCTTTGTGTCTCTATTACAGATAAAGACATTCACCGCCTGGTGTTCCCGTCAGTTAAACATTCTCATGCTGGAGTGTACAAGAGCGTCATTTCTAACAAGGTGGGCAAAGCCGCCTGTTACGCCCACCTGTATGTCACAGGTAAGAATTAATATGTTGTATCACCTGTGTTTGGAAGTGATCATATAGGGTTTTATTTTAGAAGCTGGTAACCACCAGATCTCCAGCTTTTGGTGGACTACAATTACCATCATCCTCAGCTGGCCATTGGCCAGTAAAGGATGATGTGAGTTGTATTTCAATAATAGCAGGAAGGCTGGAGGTTGCCCAAACTTGTCCTTTATCTGTAACGGGCAATTATTTTGGCCCGAGTGCTACATCTCTGTTTGAAATATTTTCAGAGAGCTGTAGTTGTCTTACACCTCCAAACAGACAGCCACAGATGGCAGTAGGAGATAAGCAAATCTCCTCCATACTGTCAGTCCTCAACATATACAGGGGTGTGATTTTAACAGGAGTAGGCAGGGGCCACTTGCCCTGTCTTAACAGGAAAAAAACACTCACTGTTGTTTAAACACTATCAATTCTGGGTTTCTCCCTCCTCCAAAAGAGTGTTACATTGTATCAGTCTTGTGCTTTGTGATAAAAGTTATGACTGTCTTTGTAGAAGTGATGTTTTTCTGTCTAAAAATTCATGTGTGTGCTGTCAGACAGATAAGAGGGCCAGGAAAAATCGTTAGACAGGACGGATCTGGCCGTCGGCTGCAATTTTCCCATCTCTTTATTATATCATCTTCAAGGAACTGATAACCATGTGTCAGCTCCTATATATCACACAGAAAATCTCATTTTTATTTTAATGACAGATTTTCTATATGGTTTACATGTGGTCTAGATTCAAGTATCCAAAATTATTGCTCTCTTTGGGCCGTACATTCAAAAGAAAAGTAGAGGAGTTCTGGGAAAAACCATTTGCATTATAGGGGAGAACTATAAAAATTCCCAAACTTCCCATTGATTTAAATGGGTATTTTTAACCTTTTGAATGTTAGAGAGGTCTTCAGTGCTTTGCAGAGCAATTGGAGACCCCTCTAGCCTTCATGGGGTTAAAATCTCCATTTAAATCAAGAAATCAACCATTTCTTCTACCATACGGCTGTGATTAGTGTGTCTGAACTGCGGCATTTTACATCTCTGTATCTCTCCTTTACATTAACCCGTATCTATGGGAATATCTCTACAGACCTGGTACCCACCCCTCCAGATGGTCCCCCCATCATCGCCTCTGTAACTGGAAGAGTTGTCACGTTAAGGTGGAAGCCTCCAAAATGGATGGATCCTGCCATAGGTATGAGAAATGGGTAGAACAGACAGACAAGTGAGTTTTAGTTCAAGGTTATCCAGAACATCAGGGGCAGATTTTCCAGTAGACAGAGTAGGCAACAGCCTAGAGTTCCAAATTGTAAAGGGCGGTGCCTCAGCTGTGTTGGCCACACCCATATTCTAAACTTGGGGTGTGGCCAGAACAATCTGAATATCCCTGCACCAGTTTTATACAATGTAATCCCTTGAATGCTAGAAACATCTCCAATGCATTGAGAAGCAAGGTTTTACCCTTCCTGAGTGAATGTAGAAAGGAATTCTGCATAGCTTTCCCCCTAAAAATACACATTATGTCTTTTTCTCCTTGCAGATCTGTCTCAGATCACATACTCAGTCCAGCAGCAGGTGTTGGGCTCCCCCCAGTGGACAGTCATTGCCAGCAACCTAAAGGACACTTGTCATTGTATCAGATCACTGACCAAAGAGCACCAGTATGTGTTCCGAGTTGTCACTAACACTTCAACCTCGCACAGCAAACCTTCCCCTCCGAGCGAAAGTGCCCGGCTGCTGGACAGAGGTGAGCGGATGGAGAGGGTGAAGGGAAGGGGCAGGGGGTAATGACGGAAGGGAAGTGCACAGACATTTTGGGGGGCAGGGGCTCAGATTAAATAAAGGGCACTTCTCATAATTATTATTATTTTTTTTTGTTAAAAGGGCATGAGGGCACTTTGGACAAAAAGGGCAGATGCTCAAGCCCCCCTTGGTGTCTATGTGTGCACATGCCTGAGTGATGGTAACCAGGGTAATATCAACACAAAGAAGGGAATTAATAAAAGAGGAGACAATAATCCATTCATCCCAAAATGGGGTACATACCTCTGAAGCCAGGGGAGGGCTGGCCTGGGAGGCAAGGGGGCAATTGCCCCCCAGGCTGGTCATGAATTTGGGCCAGTGGGACACTGCCTCACTCAATTTCCCATTTGCTGATTTAAATAGAGTAAACAGAATTTAAGGAGCTACATGAGTATTGTAGCTCCATTTCAATTGTAAACTCTGTGGTATCACTAGTGCAGCTCCATTTCAATTGTAAACTCTGTGGTATCACTAGTGCAGCTCCATTTCAATTGTAAACTCTGTGGTATCACTAGTGTAGATCCATTTCAATTGTCATCTCTGTGATATCAGTTGTGTGCTACCATTTCAGTTATAAGGTCTGAGGTATCACTAGACTTAATCCATAACATTAATGCCGGCTATAACATTAACAAAAGGGGTTGGGCTGGGACATTGGGCTGAAGCGGTAATAGAAATAGGCCACTTATTTGTACTTGCCCCCCAGGCCAAAAGTTGCCAGCCCTCCCCTGTCTGAAGCGTCTCTCTTTTGGAGATATTTTAAGAAAATATATTATTAAGCTAGTCGCCACCTGCCTAATTATTGCAGGGTGATGTTAACTATGGTGGTAGTTCCATTTTAAGGGAAGGTTACTTCCCAGCACCCTGGTCTTTAACCCTTTGAGAGCTAGAGTGGTACGGAATGCATTGCTTTGCAATGCATTCCGTACCACTCTGGCACTCAAAGGGTTAAGAGGTTAATCACACGTCAGTAGTCAGTGGTTCGGTTGTTGTGATTTGACCTGTGCTTAATAAGGGATATCCTGAATACCTGACCTGCTGGTGTTACATGGGGACTAGGAATCACTGATATATATATGTGAGTTATATCTGAGCATTGAAGTAGGTTATGATGAGGTACAGTATTGTTGCTAGTTAAAAAACTGCTGTTGTGTTACAGGTCCATACCTGAGGGAGCGTCCATCAATTCTAGATCGTCCTGAGATCCTTTACATGGTGGAAAATCAGCCACTTTGCGTTACTGTGACTCTCAATCATGTGGAGGCCAAAATCACCTGGCAGAGGTAACAACCAAAAGAATATAAAAAAGTAAAAAGATTTCTTACCTATCCCAGAAACCCACATATGAAACGCGTCAAGTACAATGGTTTATTCCTGTTTCATAGGTGGCAACTCCTTCACATTTCACAATGTTGTAGGTTCTGGTTCTTATTAACCCTTTGGGTGGCAGAGGGGTACACAATGCATTACTAAGCAAAGCATTGTGTACCCTTCTGGCACTCAGAGGGTTAAATGAACAGTAATGTTTGTTATGAAAATGAATAAATGTGTATATATTTTATATTTAGGGGCTTTTCTTGTTGATTAAAACATGGATGTTTCCAGGAGATGCCTTATTCAAATGTTATTACAGCACTTGCTTTTTTTTTTTTATTAACCCTTTGAGTGTCAGTGGTATGTGCAATGCATTGTTCTGCAATGTGTTGCACACCCCTCTGGAGTTCGGAGGGTTATACCACAAATTTATGCTGTGGTCATCAGGTGGCGCTGTTGCTATCACATTCCATGGAGTGCTTTGTTATAAGACTGAAGCTCTCCAATAAAGAGCAATAGAAAAGAAATGTTCCCTATATATAGTAGAGTGTTTCCTGTTAAGTAAAATGAGAGTATTGGTTTGTTTTTTCAATCAAACTGTTATCAGCAGCGCCAACTAGTGTTCAGAGAGTAACACTGCATATTGCTACAGTAAAGACTCATTGAGGCTGTTATAATAGGAATAATTGGAGCAATTCTGGAACAAAATAATTGTATCATAGGGTAAAATAAATCCTAAAATTCTCATTGATTTAAATAAGACTTTTAACCCCCTGAGTGCTCAAGATGTGTCCAACATATTGCTTTGCAATGCTTTGGTGAACTCTCTGCTTTTTTGAGGTGTTAAAAGTCCCAATTAAATTCAGTGAGATTGTATTTGGCCCCATGGGGTACATTTGGTGTGTCCCAGAATGACTCCAGTTCCAGCTTAGTACAGGGGTGGCCAACGTGAGGACCTCCAGCTGCTGCCAGACTACAACTCCCATCATTCCTCACCAACTGGTGGTGAGGAATGAAGGGAGTTGTAGTCAGACAGCAGCTGGTGAGCCTAATGTTGGCCACTCTGGCCTTAGTACATCAGCGTAGAACAAAATAAACACAGCGGCACCATTCTCAGCCATGGTAGAAGTAAAGAATCTCACCATCACAAATGTAACGGGAAACAGGGTGCGAGACGGATGAATGAGTAAAAATCATCAATTGCATGGAAAAGAAAAATCCATCGCACTCACGCTGCTTCCTTTAAAATCACTTCTTTATTCAAAAGTTTACAGAACGCTAGAAATAACAGCCTCACGCGTTTCGCACATATGTGCTTAAAGGGATAGTAATACTTTGTTTTAACTTTATTTTATTTTGTAGGCATTAAAAAAACATGTAGAATGATATAAGTCTTATCTCTCAAACCTTTATGGTTTATGAGATATTCACAAGCAAAGTTTCCCCCTCCCACCCCTTTTTCCTAGTGTAAGCCATCTTTTCTCAGATGTGGAATCTGGTTGTAAGACCAGACAGATAACAGCAGGGGACAATCTTCTTCCTATTAGAACAATGAAATCCCTGCCCCCCTTGACAAGCTTTTCAGCTTTTTCCCTTATCTTAATTGAAGATTGTCCCTCTGTTCAATCTACCTGGGCACCTCCCTTCTGATCTGGTTGAACGGGGGGGGGGGGAACTTTGCTTGTGAATATCTCTTAAACCATAAAGGTTTGAGAGATAAGACTTATATCGTTCTTCATGTTTTTTTAATGCCTACAAAATAAAATAAAGATAAAACAAAGTATTACTATCCCTTTAATCATAGACTCTGATTTAGCACATGTGTGCGAAACACGTGAGTGCTATTTCCAGTGTTCTGCAAACTTTTGAATAAAGAAGTGATTTTAAAGGAAGCAACTTGAGTGCGATGGATTTTTCTTTTCCTTAGTACATCAGCCTCCTGTGATACTTTGAATGGGCTGTCTGTTCAAATGAGAGGTGGAAGAATTCTGGGTCAAACCATTTCTGTTATAGGGGGAGAACTAAATATTCCCCTTTGATTTAAATGGGAAATTTTAACCCCTTAAATGTTAGGGATGTCTCCATCTCATTGCATTGCAATGTTCTGAGACCTCTCTTGCATTATGGGTGCTTAAACCTTTGAGTGCCAGAGGGCTACATAATGCATTGCTTTGCAATGCGTTCCCTACCCCTCTGGCATTCAAAGGGTTAATTCCCCATTTAAATCATTGGGTGATTGAGGAATGTTTAGTCCCCCCCCCCATAGTGCAAATGGTGTGGCCCAGAATTTCTCCACTTTTATTTTGAACATACAGCCCCTAAAGCTTGTGTCCTAGAATATTGTTGTAATGAACTGTTTCCCCTTAGAGCAGGAACGGTACTGAGCGGTATAGACGGGGTGCGTGAGATGAGTATGCCGGATGATGACCAGCACTCACTCACACTATACAGCCCCAAGAAGTCTGACCTCGGCCAGCTGACATTTGAAGCCAGAAACCGCTTTGGATCTGACAGCTGCACAGTCTGCATCGAGATGGCAGGTACAAAGGGGCAGTACTGGGATATCTGAGCAGAGTCAGGCACTGGATCCAGTATTCCTGGTGCAGCCGGATACAGGGGAAGGGGTAGACCCTGCTATTCATTGGATGGAGTTTAGCAAACAAATTTTAATTATGTGATTGCCAGAGAGGTGTGGCTTAAATGTTTCATAATAAAAACAGCTCCATTTAACCTTCATAGTATTTGGGCCATGGAGATGCAGATTTCAGTACTGTCAGAGTTGTAGTACAAGAGTAATTGGATGATAACGTATTCTCCCCCTTCCACCCCTTTTACTGATGTAAAACTGCTCACCTCAGAGCAACAAGACTGCCCGGATAGATCGCAGAGGGACAATCTTCAGTGAGTATAAGGGAAAAACCTGTCAAGGGGTGAAGGGTTTTCCTTATGATCAAAGTAAGAAGATTGCCCCTTGCTGCGACCTGTCCGGTCAGGCGACCAGATTCCACATCTGAAGGGAGATGACTTACAATAGGTAAAAGGGCCAGGAGGGGGATACTTTATCATTCAATTACTCTTGAACTACAACTATGACAGTACTGAAATAACACTCTCCACGGCCCAAATACTATGAAGATTAACTGGGACTGCTTTTATTGTGAAACATTACTATCCCTTTAAGCCCTTGTTTTTTTCTCTGTGTCCCCAGGACCATGGTAAACTAGTACTGGGCCTTGGGAAAAGTATATCTTACATTACAAATAAAAAGATGTCCCTGCGCCCTATATGTCCTTGTCGCTATCTCACACTAAATCCCCACTTGTTGGGAAAAAAAGGATACATTTTAAATTAAAAATCAGTGTGAATCTAAATGATTAAAGAAAAAAATCATATCACAAAGAGATATAGACAGGGAAATATTGTATTTATTTAAAACACATATCAAATATACATTAGTATAGGAGAATTATTCCCAACGTACATATGCCTATCCCCATGTAAATCCCTCACGGAAAACACTAGAAAAGGCAATCTGCACCCTTGAAACAGATCCCCCACAACGCAATCTTAATTAAATGTCGATCAGCGCTGTGTTTTTGTGATATGATTTTTTTCATTCAGCATTTAGATACAGTTTATAGTGCTTCACACAGATGTTTAATTTAAAAGTATACCTTAGTGGACACACTTAAAGCGGAACTTTCACCTCTGTATGTTCTTGACGTCATCCCTTCCTTTTTGTGCCCTGTGTGTATTGTTTTGTTTTTTTTTGCGTAAAAATTGGTCTAAGTTCAGCAATATAGAAATCAGTTCTTTACCTGATGACGTAATGTTCTGTTAGAGCTGCACCGCCGTGTACCATATGGTACAGAAGACACTCCCACGGGGCTTGTCATTGAATCCTCCGTCCAGCCCCTTGAATGGTACGTCAAGCCCTTCTAAACCACGCTGCAGTACAGGAAACTGTGTGAGCGCGCACCGTGGAGGTCCTGGCCTCATGCACATCATTTGCATGCGGATCATGCACAAGCACGCATCACACTCAATGGCCTCATGCACATCATTTGCATGCGGATCATGCACAAGCGCGCGTCACACTCAATAGGGTAAAAAAAATATAGGGGCCATCTATTCCATAAAGGTTTGAGAGATAGGAATGGCATCAATGCATTTCTATTGCTCTGTCGTCCAATATAGGTTACTGGTAACTTTACTGGTAAGTTTGGGTAGGCGATGCTCCCCTTTAGTTAGGCAGGAACAATTCTAGAAGTGAATGTAGGGGGTGGAGCCTACATTTCCTCCTTGGCTGCAGCTAGTCAATCAGCTTCACTAAGATTTGTTCCTTGGTGAAGACAGGCAAGAGAACAGTTCTGCTATAGTTTTAGCTAATTTTTATTTTTCGGTTCGATATGGAATACCACCATTAGGCGGATTACCATAACTGACAATGCCCTTAGAGATGGCTAGCTCAGTAACCAGGTGCTTTTTGTGGACCTTAAGCCATGAGGGGGAAATTCTTGGGTTCAAGTTCTTTCCTCAGGAGTTGCCCACTGAGGCTTCTTCTTAATACATGGTGATCTGAAGACAGAAGATCTGCAGGAAAGGTGAGCAACCCTTTGAGTGCTGCAAGTCCACACATCCCACAGTGCCCCTCCGCACAGGGGTTTTTCCTTTGGAGTTCCTATTGCACGCTTCTGCACTCATTGGGTTTATCTGTATGTCTTTTGGGTGTTTTGGAACAAGTTTCTGTGGTAACTTAACCCTTTAGCTCCTGGTTTTGCATCTTTTGAGGGATTATTGGCACTTTCCCTACTGGGTTCAGTGTTTTTTGGGTTTGCTAACATGTTCTAGTGATGTTTCATGTAATTTTATTTCACAGTTTCAACTTTGCAAAATTTGTATTCGGCGTGCTTTACCGCATAGACGCCATTGCTCCATTCACTTCCATACCTCCCAACATTTCAAATTGCCAAAGAGGGACAATTGTATTTTAGGGGGTGTGGCTGGGGTGTGGCCAATGGGCGGGGCATTAACGAGAATTTTCAGGCTGTTTCATGACCTATTGATACCTCCTTTTGTTACCTAATAAATGACTTATAACAAGACCAAAGTATTTTATTTAAGCACACTAATTTATAAACACATATACTGACGTTTAAAGAAACAATAATGTGAGTTTTATTGCTGTGGAGCAATGTGATACACTTATATACACACCACACAATCTGATCTCCTAAAAAGAGGGACATTAAGGTGGGAAAGAGGGACAGTGGGATTTGGGTCTAAAAGAGGGACTGTCCCTCCTAAAGAGGGACACTTGGGAGGTATGCACTTCTATGGGACTGTACAGTTTGGGACATATCTCTGCAACCGCTCAACATAGCGACTTCAGAGATGGCTCGTTTTAATTGTCTGCCCTTGTCATCCGGTTAATGTTTTATGTGTGTTGGGGGCTCAAGGGGCTTTGAGCACTGTTGGGGTACTTTTTCTGGGAAAACTACATTTCCCATGAGCTCTTGCTTCATGTGCTCCTTTATGATTGGCTCCCACCGTGGCAGCCATTTTGTGCCTTTTCCTGAACGAGTATCCTATGCAGGGCTTGGACTCTTCTTCGCTCCTCTGCAGATTAACCCTTTGCCTGCCAGATAAGTGCATTTTAGCGATTTCTGGGGTGAAATTTTAATCTTACACACTGTATTTGGGTGATTCCTTATACTTTAAACGTTTTGACACTGTGAGAATGTCTAATCTGTTAGAGCTTGGGGCCAGGCCTAGGACGAAGGATGCTGGGGTCTCTGTGTCCCCTATTGGGCATTGCTCCTCATGTCATTCAGCGTTACCTAGAGAATTCTCAGGTCATTTATTCCCAACATGTTCTGATGTCCCTGATCTCTCCCAGGGACCTCCAGCCATGCATTAGAGCCAGCTTGGGTGCAAGAGTTCAAGGCTGCTACTTGAGACCTCTGGTCTACATTGCAACTCTTTCTATCCCAGTTACAGGGGGCCTTCGACTCCTGGCAGACCCCTTCCTCCGTCAGATCTTCCCTGCTGAAACCACAAGGAGTACCTGATGGATCAGATTCCTCTGAGGACGAACTGTTGGTGGATTCGGATGTTGAGGAATGTTCTGCTGTGGTCTCCTCTCAGTTTTTTGGGGACCCCTTTGAGGCTGATCCTGATCCCTCAGCTGAGGGGTTAATCAGAGCTGTCTTAAGCACCCTAAACATTCCCTTAGTTGAGGAGGTTTCTTCGGATCCCTCTGATGCATTTCAGGAGCATAAAAATCCCTGTACTTGTTTTCCACCTAACCTCACTCTTGACCGCCTTGCGTCTGATGAGTGGAAGTCTCTGGACAGGAAACCTTCTGTTTCCAAGAAATTTGCCAAGCTTTACCCCTTCTCACTTGCTCAGTGGGTTCATCCCCCCAAAGTGGATGCTCCTATCACCAGGTTATCTAAGTCCACTGCCTTGCCAGTTGCTGATGCTTCTGCTGTGAAAGACTGGACTGACAAGAAACTTGAGGTCTCCCTCAAGTCCATTTTTGTTGGACCAGATCTTAAGGATCTGATTAGTGAGGCCACAAGGGAAAAAGCACCCTTCTGCCTATGGTCCCCAGAAAGAAGATGCCTCTCAAGTGTAATCAGCTTTTTCGTTCCTTCCAGACTGAGACACGTCCGGCGAACCAGACTGTTCCCTCAGCTCCACGTTCCTCCTCCAAGCCCAAACAGCAATGGAAGCCTAAAGTGTCCTCCAAGCCTAAGGCTGCCAAGCCTTCTTCTGCATGACTCGCCGAACCCAGGTCCCCACTCGGCTGTGGATGGCCATCTGCATCACTACCACAGAGTCTGGGAGGATTCAGTGGTGAACCCATGAGTTTTACAGGTGGGAGCAGATGGGTACAGGATCCCTTTTGTCTCTCTTCCTCCCTTTCGGTTTTTCCCTCTCATACGCCCCAGGGTGCAGAGGAACGCCGTTTGTTTAGTGGCACTATCCAGGTCCTTCTGGACAAGGATCGTCTTGAACCTGTTCCAATTCAGGACAGAGGTATGGGTTTTTACTCAAACTTCTTTGTGTTACTCCATACATGGACGACCTGTTTCTGAAAGCCCCTTCTGCGGAACTTCTTCATCAGCAGGTTCAGGACTGCATTCATGCTATCACCCATCACGGGTGGATCATCAAAATGGACAAGTCAGATTTTGTTCCATCCCAGAGTATGGTCTTCCTGGGCCTTTTCTTCGACACTCAGCAGAGCATGGTGTTTCTCATGGATGAGGTGGCTCACCAGATCGCCCACAGGGTTTCTGCTGTTCTGGTTCACGATCCAGTTCCAGCCAAGAAGCTGTCCTCTCTAGTGGGGAAATTCATCTCCAACATAGAAGCGGTTCCATTTGCCATGGCTCACAACAGGGAACTCCAGAGGTTTGTGATCCAGGTGTGCAAGGGTCAGCCGGACCTTCTGAAGATGTCAGTATCCCTCCCTCTTTATGTGGAACTCAGTGTATCGTGGTGGCAAGTCCTTCCTGGTATCCTTCTGGACCACGGTGACGATGGACGCCAGCCTCTCTGGCTGGGGAGTGGTCCTGGGTCGCCTGAGTGCTCAGGGTCAGTGGTCTCCGGAGGAATCTCTCCTTCCCATCAACGTGTTGGAGCTTTGGGCGATATTTCATGCCCTTCGCCATTGGACACCCCAGCTGGAAGAATGCCCAGTCCGGGTCCAGTCTGACAACGCCACGACCGTGGCTTACATCAACAAGCAGGGCAGAACAAGAAGTCTCGCGCTTGGTTAGAGGTCAAGGCTATTGTGTCCTGGGCAGAAGAACATGTTCCTGCCATATCCGCAGTTCACATTCCTGGCATAGACAACGTTATGGCAGACTTCCACAGTCGACATACGGTGGACAGCGGACAGTAGGAACTGCACCCAGAGGTGTTCTCCCTCATTGTTCAGAAGTGGGGTCTTCCTTGCATCGACCTGATGGAGACAAGACACAACTGAAAGGTTCTGAGGGATCCTTTAGCTCTAGCGGTAGATGCCATGTCCATTCCTTGGTTATTTCCTCTGGCTTACATCTTTCCTCCCTTCCCCATGTTGCACAGGGTGTTGCAGAAATTGAGACTGGAGAGCTGTCCAGTCATTCTGATTGCTCTGTACTGGCCTTGACAGGCTTGGTTTCTGGAGCTTCTCGATCAGTCTGTGGCGGAGCTATTCAGGCTCCCTTGCCGTCCGGATCTTCTTCTACAGGGTTACCTGTGGAAGGAGGATGTTCATTGTCTAGCTTTGACGGCTTGGAAATTGAATCCTCAATACTGAAGAAGACAGGATTTTCTTCTGGTGTGGTGGCGACTATGCTTAGTGCCCGCAAACCCGTTTCTTCTAAGGCCTACCATCGTGTCTGGTCAACCTTTCTATGGTGTGCTTATAGGGACCTGTCTCAGGATTTTGATCTGCCTACGGTCCTGGCTTTCTTGCAGGACGGTGTGGATAAGGGCCTCAGTTTGAGTTCCCTTAAGGTTCAGACTTCTGCTCTCTCTGTTTTATTTCAGAGGTGCATTGCTATTCTTCTTGATGTCAAGGTTTTCTTCCAGGGCTTTGCTCCTACTCGTCCTGTGTTCAAGAATCCCGCTCCTCAGTGGGATCTTAACTTGGTTTTGGGCGTACTTCAGCGCCCTCCCTTTGAGTCCTTGGCTACTATTCCTCTATGCCTGCTGACGTGGAAAATGGCCGTTCTCCGGGCAATTGTGTCAGTTTGCCATGTTGCGGAGTTACATGCTCTGTCTTGTAGACCACCCTTTTTGGTGATTCACAAAGACAAGGAGGTGCTTCGCACTTCGCAGGAGTTTCTTCCGAAGGTGGTCTCTGAGTTCCACATTAATCAGGAGATTGTGGTGCCTTCTTTCTGCCCTGACCCTACTTCTGACAAGAAGAGAGATCTCCACTTCTTAGATGTGGTGCTTTGTCTCAAGTTTTATGTACATGGCACTGAGTCCACTAGACAGTCTGTCGCACTGTTCATCATTCCTGAGGGCCCCAGGGCAGGGAGATCTGCATCCAAAGTGACTATTGCATCTTGGATCACGTCCACTATTCGTAAGGTCTACGAGTTAAGGAAGAAGCCTGTTCTCTTTTGGGTGACGGCTCATTGTACTAGATCTGTTGGGGCTTCTTGGGCTTACAAGAATCAGGCCTCTGCTGATCAGTTGTGCAAGTCTGCCACTTGGTCATTTGTGTACACCTTTTCAAAGCACTACCATGTTGATGTGATGGCATCGGCTGACGCCAGTTTTGGGAGGAAGATCCTGGAGGCAGTCTTGCCTGTCTAGGATCTTCTTTGGTTCTTTGGTGCTTCCTTCACCTTTGAGCCCTGTTGGCTCTAGTTCAGTGTGCTGTGTGACAGTTCCTGCGGTGTTGTTACCCCTGTTCAGTGTAAGTTGACACTTCATTTGTTTTTGTTGGGCTATCTCTGATCTGATGGTTCGTATCTGCTCTGGTGACTTTGGGGGCCTTGCGCCTGGTCCTTGCCTTACTTCCTGCCTCTGGGAAACTCAATGGTTGGACATCCCAAAGTTACCAGTAACCTGTATTGGATGACAGAGAAAAGAAGATTTTAGTCTTACCTGTTAAATCCTTTTCTCTTAGTCCATACAGGTTACTGGTCTCCCACCCTGTCAAGGGACCATGCTTGGCTCTCCTGTGGCAGACCTTGTGGGTCCTTCGGAGTCATGGTCACAATAGTCTTCTTTTCCTTTTACTATCTAGTCAATAGTTAGTGTCTTAAATCTTACTGGAGCTGGTTGGCTAGCTGTAGCCAAAGTGGGAAGGTAGGCTCCACCCCCTGCATTCACTTCTAGAATTGTTCCTGCCTAATTAAAGGGGCGGATCGCCTACCCAAAGTTACCAGTAAAGTTACCAGTAACCTGTATGGACTAAGAGAAAAGGATTTAATAGGTAAGACTAAAATCCTCTTTTTTATCCTGTACAGTATTACTTTTTATATATCTAAGACATTATTATCCCTTTAATTTAGACCCATCTGCATCAGACATGTTTAGTTTTACACAGAGTTGAAATCTGTCTATATGTTGTACTTCCTATTTCCCTACAAAATAGTTTGGGTGAAATTAAACTTAAATTCTGGTGGCACAGAGTGGCATTTTCTGCTTATTCCCTACACAGTATGCTAATTAGTTATGTTCCACCCCAAATGTACCTCTTGCTGCACTACCCCTCTGCCATTCAGATGGTTAAAGGGTTCATTTCATTACAGTCATGTGCCAGGCCTAGACACGTAAGATACACAGCAATGAATCCCACTGATAAACAGGAGAGTTGTGAAGTGCGCCAAAAATAATTTTAAAAACCTTTTTAACCCCTTAAGGACCAGCGAGATCCTGTGCGGCCAGCACTTGCGGACCACGGGGCATTTTTTTTTTACCATGGCTTCCGGTTCAGGGTTTCCGGAGAGGCGTGCAGCTGCGCCGGGAGCCCTGAACTCCATGCCATGCCAGGACCGTCATTGGTCCGTAAGTGCCGGACCACCGTGACGGTCCTGGCACGGCAATGGTCCTTAAGGGGTTAATTCCTTCTTAGTAAATGACGACCATGTTTTTCTTTTGTATGTGTTCTTTATGGTGCGTATAGACTATTGCCGTTTTATACAGGTCCAGAGTTCCCAAAAGGCAGAGGAGGCAGCTGCTTAGAGCTCCAAGCTTTAGCTGTGCTGGCCACGCCCACATTCTGAATTTTGGGTGTGACCAGTGCAATCTCCGTGTTCTCACACCAGTTGTATACCCTCTTTACAAGTTATTATTCAACCCCTAGGATGCTAGAGAGATCTCCAATGCACCGCGGAACAATGCATTGGAGAGATCTCTATCAACCAAGGGTTTAAATAGCTTTTTTTGCTCTTGCTTGTTATAGACCAAGGGTATCTTCTGTGCCAGAAAACAGTGGATGGGACTGTGGGCGGGATCATGTGAGGAATGGGGGGTGTAGCCATAGGTGGAGCCAAGCGCCCCTAGAGTGTTTTGCTGTCTGATATGTAAATCCACCCTGGTTTTATATTAACCCCTCTCTTGCCAGAGGCACCTCGCTTTGAGTCCATCATGGAAGACATAGAGATTGGGGTTGGCGAAACAGCTCGCTTTGTGGTGGTGGTAGAAGGCAAACCGGTTCCTGATATCATGTGGTACAAGGTACGTTCTACTATTAACCTCTTGGGTGCTAGAGACATCTGCAGTGCATTGGGAAGCAATGCAGTGAAGACAATGTTAGCACCTTAAGTGTTAAAGGGGATCTATTCCTGTAGGAATACTTGTCCTTATTTTAAAGGAGAAATAACAGCTCTTATTAATTACCCTCCACATGCACACACTTATCTTACTATGACCATAAAGCCTTAATGACCCCTATGAATTTTGCTTTTGTTCCTTGGTTCAAGAGATAAGTCGTGGAGAAGGACATGATAATTGCTGGTAGGACCACCTGAACGGAAACTTGTCTACATTTGGTAATCTTTACCCTTTAATGACCAGATGGGTTCTTAAAGGGTTAAGTAGGTCCCTAAAGGGTTAAATAGACTGATTCACTCTACTTGCCTCAGTTTGAAAAAACAGCCAGCAACTGTCATGTCCGCCTCCGTAGACCTGACACACGGGACTGATTGAAGATGTTATCTCTTGAACAAAGGCTCGTGGGTAAAGTTCATAGGGGAGATTAACCCTCTGAGTGCCAGAGGGGTGCACAAAGCATTGCTTTGCAATGCATTGATTACCCCTCTGGCACTCAACGAGTTAAGATTTTCTGGCCCTAAGGTAAGCGGGGGTTATTATTAGCATCCCTGGGAACTTTTGTTCTAGAGTCTCTGGAGGGATCTCATGTGATACCGGTGGAAGGATATAAAGAACATGATTCGTGTCACAAAAGGGTGGGGCTTAATTGCAGGTGAGGGCGGGGCTTAAGGGGCTGAGCAAATAAAGTGGTGGAAAGTGGGCAGAACAGGGTGAGAAGGAGGAGAAGTGGGAGCGAAGTAGGAGGAGCAGGGTGGGAAGTAGGAGAAGTGGGTGGGAAGTAGGAGGAACAGGGTGGGAAGGAGGAGAAGTAGAAGGAGCAGAGTGGGAAGGAGGAGAAGTGGGTGGGAAGTAGGAGGAACAGGGTGGGAAGGAGGAGAAGTAGGAGGAACAGAGTGGGAAGGAGGAGAAGTGGGAGGAGCAGGGTGGGAAGGAGTAGAAGTGGGCAGGACGTGGGAGGAACATGGTGAGAAGGAGGAGAAGTGGGAGGAACAGAGTAGGAAGGAGGAGAAGTGGGAGGAACAGGGTGGGAAGGAGTAGAAATGGGCAGGACTTGGGAGGAACATGATGAGAAGGAGGAGATGTGGGAGGAACAGAGTAGGAAGGAGGAGAAGTGGGAGGAGAAGGGTGGGAAGTAGTAGAAGTGGACAGGACTTGGGAGGAACATGGTGGGAAGGAGGAGAAGTGGTAGAAACAGAGTGGGAAGGAGGAGAAGTGGGAGGAACAGGGTGGAAAGGAGGAGAAGTGGGCAGGAAGTGGGAGGAACATGGTGAGAAGGAGGAGGAGTGGAAGGAACAGGGTGGGAAGGAGGAGAAGTGGGCAGAACATGGGAGGAACAGGGTGGGAAGGTGTCATGGTTTTATTGAACACTCAGGCAATTGGGTAGGTTAAAAAGCTTTATTAGACAATATAAAGCACAACAAGGCCCCTCACGGGTCCAAACTTTACAACAACAGTAAGCAAGTTTGACACAGGACAGGGCATACAAATAGCAGTACAATACTGGAGGCTTTACCGGCCTTACTGAATACCGGGTAAGGCAGCCTGAAGGCAAATGCAACAAGGACTTGGGAGGCTCTACCGGCCTTACCGAATACCGGGTAAGGCAGCCTGTATCTGATGCCACAAGGAACTGAGGAGGCTCTACCGCCTTACCGAATACCGGGTAAGGCAGCCTGTACTCTGGTGCAACAAGGACTTGAGCGGTTCCACCGTGATACTGGCAGATAGGAAGAAATAGGCTGGCAACGTAACCACTAGTGACTAGATAGCACTGACCGGGTGTACGTAACGGAGGCCACAGAGAATCACAGGCTGGGCGTATAATGGATAGGCAACGTTAACCGCTTAGTGACTGGATAGCACTGACTGGTGTACATACCGGAGGCCACAGAGAAGCACAGGCTGGGCGTATAATGGATAGGTAATGTTAACCGCTTAGTGACTGGATAGCACTGACTGGTGTACGTATTGGAGGCCACAGAGAAGCACAGGCTGGGCGATAATGGAGAGGCAACGTTAACCGCTTAGTGACTGGACAGTACAGACTGAATGTACGTAGCGGAGGCCACACTGATACACAGGCGTACAATAATCAGGGCAACAAATCTGACAATAGCGGGAGCAGCACAAACAGCGTAAGTCAGACAATGCCTGGATCAGTATCAGAGAGCGGTAGCCAGCCACAGCCAGAATCGGTAAACAGAGAGCGGTCGTCAGCCCAAGCCTGAATCGGTACACAAGAGCGGTAGTCAGCCAAAGCCTGAATCGGTACACAGAGAGCGGTCGTCAGCCAAAGCCTGAATCGTTACACAAGAGCGGTAGTCAGCCAAAGCCTGGATCGGTACACAGAGAGCGGTAGCCAGCCAAAGCCTGAATCGGTACACAAGAGCTGTAGTCAGCCAAAGCCTGGATCGGTACACAGAGAGCGGTAGTCAGCCAAAGCCAGAATCAGTACACAGGAGCAGCACAGGAACAAGGTCAGACGAAACCGGATCAAACACGGAACAGGAGCGCAGGAAAACATAAGGTCAGAGACACCACGAAAGGGCACCGACCCAATGACAGTTGGGCGTATATAAAGGCTAGCCCTGGGAGGGGCTAGCCAGCTAGCACCAATAAGAGACAGCCAGGCAAAAACCCGGAAGTAAGAATCTCGACATAGAATCATGGGCACTGTGATAGAAGGAGGGGAAGTGGGAGGAACACAGTGGGAAGGAGGGGAAGAGAGGGAAGTGGGAGGAACAGGGTGGGAAGAAGAAGAAGTGGGTGGGAAGTGGGAGGAACATGGTGGGAAGGAGGAGAAGTGGGAGGAACAGAATGGGAAGGAGGAGAAGTGGGAGGAACAGGGTGGGAAGCAGGAGAAGTGGAAGGAACAGGGTGGGAAGGAGGAGAAGTGGGCAGGACATGGGAGGAACAGGGTGGGAAGGAGGGGAAGTGGGAGGAACACAGTGGGAAGGAGGGGAAGGGCAGGAAGTGGGATGAACAGGGTGGGAAGGAGGAGAAGTGGGTGGGAAGTGGGAAGAGCAGGGTGGGAAGGAGGAGAAGTGGGCAGTCTCATAAGAAAAGCCTCACCACAGGAGAATCAGCCTCTGTCCCCACAGACCTGGTAATTCACCTCAAAAAACTGAGTCTCTGGGGCAAATACAGAGAGTTCCCAGGTATGGTTAATAGGAAGTGTATGATATATTTACAGTGCTTTGTGTCCTTGATGATCTATTTTTTGTCTATCTATTTTATTTGGTCATTGCACTGAGGCAGTACACTTTTCTTTCTTATAATTTTAGTATTGGAGTGCCCTCCTTTACCTCTTTTATATATAATACTAGTGTGAAAGCCTGTGTATACGGTCCAAGGTCCGGGTAATGTTAACCCTTTGAGTGCCAGAGGGATACGCATAATTGGCTGGTACCTCGCTGCTACCTCACTGCTCCACGCGATGCAGTCATGCTCAGTAGAGACTGCCCGAACGTGGGCACTGCGCATGACTGCATCGTGACAAACATCCTAGTGAATTATTATATAGGATCAGTATGTAATGATACCTTTTTTATTGGACCAAAATTCAAAATATTTAGACAATATTTCAAGAGATATACTCCCTTTATCATGTCCCTTGGTAAAGGGAGCTGGTCTCTCGAAATCTTGTCTCAATATTATTGAATGTTAGTCCAATTTATGTATTTATTTTGAGTGGGATGCATTAGCCCCCTCAGCTGTAATTGATTCTTTCGACCTGTAAGTACAGTGGGGTAACTAGTCAATGGACAGCCCAGGAGCAACTTGTTTTTAGGCTCCCAACACAAATGTATTCTCCAGGGGGCATAACTAGAAACTGTTGCACCCTGGGGCCGATTGATCCCTTTTATGATGGGCCCCATTCCAACTATGCACTCTGAATCCCATGTAGTTACACACACGACCTTCTGCTCTCCACAGCTCTTATTACATCCTCCCACTCCCGCCTACAGGACTTCTCCCACTCCCTCCTACAGGACTTCTCCCACTTCCCCCTACAGGACACTCCCTCCTACAGGACTTTTCCCACTCCCTCCTACAGGACTTCTCCCACTCCTGCCTACAGGACTTTTCCCACTCCCTCCTACAGGACTTTTCCCACTCCCTCCTACAGGACTTCTCCCACTCCTGCCTACAGGACTTCTCCCACTCCCTCCTACAGGACTTGTCCCACTCCCGTCTACAGGACTTGTCCCACTCCCTCCTACAGGACTTCTCCCGTACTGCGCCTGAGCTCTGGAATTCCCTCCCTTGCCCCATCAGACTCTCCCCCAGCCTTCAGATCTTCAGACGCTCCCTGAAGACTCACCTCTTCAGGAAAGACTAACAACTGCCTCCATAATCATTATCACCAAGATGCACCCCTTCACTGGACCACTGCACTGACCGGCAGTTCATGTGACAGGAGGCACTTACACCCAATAGCACTTACTCCTTCTGTGTCCAACCTACCTTCTGCTAGACTGTAAGCTCTCACCAGCAGGGGGCCCTCTGGTCCTTCTGTTCTCCACATCTGATTGTACTATTTAATATCTCTGTATATCTATTCCTTATTGTAAAGCACTGTGGAATTAGTTGGCGCTATATAAATAAAATTTAAGAATAAGAATAATGTTTATGTTCCCTACCCTTCTCTTGCCCACAGGATGGGGAGCTGTTGGCTGAGAGTGGTCACTTCAGCTTTGTATATGATGATACAGAGTGTTCCCTCGTGGTCCTTAATACCGCAGCTGGCGACTCCGGGGTGTACACCTGCACTGCACGTAATCTGGCAGGGGAGCTGTCCTGCAAGGCGGAGCTACAGGTGTGCGCAGGTAAGTGGCACGCAACAACACATTAACATATCCACAAGATTCCATACAAAACTCTCCAATCTGAGCCACTTTAACCATTTTAACCCTTTGAGTGCCAGAGGCGAAGACAACGCATTGGTTAGCAATCCATTGGCTAACCCTCTGGCACTCAAAGTGTTAAATCTCTCAATGTTAACTACATCTCCAGTGAATTCCTAAGCAGTTCAGTGGATACGTCTTTCCCACCCAAGAGGTTAATACTTGTGGTCTAACCTTGGGTTTCTATTGAATTTTTTTACCCTCTACCAAAGCAGCTAATTTAACCCCTTGGATGCTGGTGAGTTCTCTAGAATTGTCTAATGTCTGAGGGGTTAAATTCAGCAAATAATGGAGGAAAGAAAATAAATTAATTACACAGATAGTCATATTTATTATCAAAAATATATGTTGGATGGTTTTTGCTGCTGAGTAAAACAAGGATAATTCCACTACTGGTAGACACTTCATTCAAAAGTTAGAACAGTGGAAGCCTTCATTATTTATGTGAGAAGTTGAGCGCTGTTTTCATGTTATTGTTAGTGCTGTTCCTGTCGCTTTTTTGGGATGTGAAATGTCTGGATATTGGAAGGTAATGCGTTGTGTACCCCGTCCGGCCCTCAAAGGGTTAAAACAAGGGTGTAAAGTTCCATTTATCTATTTTTTCTTCAGACATATCACCCATTAACCCTGTGAGTGCCAGGGGGTGTGTACAACTCATTGCTTCGCAGTGCTTTGCGTACCCCTCTGGCCCTCAAAGGGTTAATTCAGGAAATTATTAGGACGCACTGAGCAACATAGATCTGGAGAAATTCTACAATAAATCACTATAAGAAAGAAATACAATTTCCCTTTACTTTCAATTTGGATTTTTAACCCTTCAGATGCTAGAGAGATGTGTGTTGGATACCTCTCTAGCATTCAAGGAGTATTAAAAGCCCCATTTAAACCAATGTGAATTTTGGGACGTTTTTGTGTCTCGTAAGCGGTATTTGGTTTGATTCAGAATTGATCCAGTCCTATTTACTACATCCGTCTCATTCAATACAATTAGTTTGTACACAAAGGCTGTGGATTGGTTAAGTGTTTCACACTCCACTTACTGAATGCGATAAGATCTCAAGATCTGAACCCCAACATTAACTTTACATTTGTCTTAATATAATCTATATCGAAATTTCAGCACCGCCACCGCTTATACATACTTCACAAGTGTCCCTCTTTAGGAGTGACAGTCCCTCTTTTAGAACCAAATCCCTCTGTCCCTATTTCCTACCCTCTTTTTAGGAGATCAGACTGTGTGGTGTGTATATAAGTGTTTCACCCTGGTGTCCCTGTGTTTAGGAGATCAGACTGTGTGGTGTGTATATAAGTGTATCACCCTGATGTCTCTGTGTTTAGGAGATTAGATTGTGTGGTGTGTATATAAGTGTATCACCCTGGTGTCCCTGTGTTTAGGAGATCAGACTGTGTGGTGTGTATATAAGTGTATCACCCTGATGTCCCTGTGTTTAGGAGATCAGACTGTGTGGTGTGTATATACGTGTATCACCCTGGTGTCCCTGTGTTTAGGAGATCAGACTGTGTGGTGTGTATATAAGTGTATCACCCTGATGTCCTTGTGTTTAGGAGATCAGACTGTGTGGTGTGTATATAAGTGTATCACCCTGGTGTCCCTGTGTTTAGGAGATCAGACTGTGTGGTGTGTTTATAAGTGTATCATCCTGGTGCCCCTGTGTTTAGGAGATCGGACTGTGTGGTGTGTATATAAGTGTATCACCGTGGTGTTCCTGTGTTTAGGAGATCGGACTGTGTGGTGTGTGTATATAAGTGTATCACCCTGGTATCACCCTGGTGTCCCTGTGTTTAGGAGATCAGACTGTGTGGTGTGTGTAGAAGTGTATCACCCTGGTGTCCCTGTGTTTAGGAGAGCAGACTGTGTGGTGTGTATATAAGTGTATCACCCTGGTGTCCCTGTGTTTAGGAGATCAGACTGTGTGGTGTGCATGGAAGTGTATCACCCTGGTGTCCCTGTGTTTAGGAGATCAGACTGTGTGGTGTGTATAGAAGTGTATCACCCTGGTGTCCCTGTGTTTAGGAGATCAGACTGTGTGGTTTGTATATAAGTGTATCACCCTGGTGTCCCTGTGTTTAGGAGATCAGACTGTGTGGTGTGTATAGAAGTGTATCACCCTGGTGTCCCTGTGTTTAGGAGATCAGACTGTGTGGTGTGTATATAAGTCTATCACCCTGGTGTCCCTGTGTTTAGGAGATCAGACTGTGTGGTGTGTATATAAGTGTATCACCTTGGTGTCCCTGTGTTTAGGAGATCAGACTGTGTGGTGTGTATATAGAAGTCTATCACCCTGGTGTCCTTGTGTTTAGGAGATCAGACTGTGTGGTTTGTATATAAGTGTATCACCCTGGTGTCCCTGTGTTTAGGAGATCAGACTGTGTGGTGTGTATAGAAGTGTATCACCCTGGTGTCCCTGTGTTTAGGAGATCAGACTGTGTGGTGTGTATAGAAGTGTATCACCCTGGTGTCCCTGTGTTTAGGAGATCAGACTGTGTGGTGTGTATTGAAGTGTATCACTCTGGTGTCCCTGTGTTTAGGAGATCAGACTGTGTGGTGTGTATAGAAGTGTATCACATTGCTCCACAGCAATACAACTCTCATTAATGTTTTGTATAAACTTCGGTATATGTGCTTATACATTAGTCTGTGTTGTTATCAGTCATTTATTAGGTTACACAAGGTCGTGTTGATAGGTCATGAAATAGCCTAAAAATTCTCAGTAATGTCCCGTCCACCAGCCACTCCCCCCCACCCCCTAAAACACTAGTGTCCCTCTTTAAAAACTATATAATCCTTTAATATATAGTCATATAATCCTTTAATATATAGTCCTTTTATGCCTCCACATTGCAGCATGGAAGGATGGTGATTTACAGTATCCATGGGCATCCGCAGACATTTTTCCAGGGGGAGGCAAAATCATAATATGACCCCCAGACCATCCCACCCAGCCGCTATGTTTATCTGGAGAGAGCGGGTGTAGCATCCCCCTCCGGATGCCCATGGCCGTATTTTGATTAAAGAATGTTTGTTTGATTAGATTATTGTAAGAAATGGAGACTTGGCATAATCAAAATACGACAAATAATCATACTTCCATATTGTGAGTGTGGAGATATAAATCGACTATATTTGAAATTATATAGTTATATAACATTCTATATTTATTTGTCAGCCGTGTGGAAGTTCTGAAATGTAGAAATATATTACATTTGATAGAACTGTTGGTGGCAGTATCATTTTTTGCAGTGTTTCACCTGTAAAGCTTTTAATTTTCTAGTTGCACAGGTATTTGATATTGTTTAACACCTTGTGTGCCAGAGAGGCCAGAGGCAATGCAATGCATTGTTTTTCTTTTCTACATCCAATTTTTCTGTTTTTTTAATACAGAGGAGCCGGATACAGGGTCAGCAATGTTGGAATCTGATATACTGAAAGTTCGTAGAGTAACAGATTATTATACCATCCACAAGGAGATCGGGAGGTAAGATTCCCTTGTAACCTACACAACGTGGTTACCAACATGGGTTTACTGTTGAAATGTCGCCCTCTAGTGGCAACCATCAAAAGGACAAGATCATAGTGTCATGTAGACAGTGTAGACCAGGGCTGGATGACCATTTCAGTTGTGGTCTACATCTCCTATCATCCTCGTTCAGCCATTGGATGTTCAGGAATGATGCGGGATTTAGACTTGGAGAGATGTTGATGTAAAAGTCTTTTACCGACTGAGAATTTTTATCGACCTGAAAGTTAAAGGGATAGTACTGCATATTATGGAAGAACTATATTGTGCAGGGTTCATCTTGTTAGACACCCCCCAGCATTCAAAGGGTTAAAATTCCCATTTAACTCTAAACCTGGATCACAGTGGAATATCCACAGTTGCCATATTTCTTTAACCCCTTAACAACCGGCCGTTAAGGACCAGCTGTCTTTTTGCATTGGATTCCGGGGTTGCCGCTCTGTGTGCAGCCACGCAGCAACCCTGAAATTCCTTGACGTGCCAGGACAGTCACTGGTTATTAAGTGCCGGACCAGGTGTGATGGTCCTTGCACGTCAAGGGTAGTTAACCCCTTAAGGATGCATGACATGCTAGGACGGTCACGCTTGTCAGGACATTAAGGACCAGTGATGGTCCTGGGTCATCACAGAAGCTTGTGATTGCAGCGCAGACGCAGACTGTGTTGTGACCACAGAGCACCCCACCCCCAGATAGAGCGGTTCTTAAGAGGTTAAAGGGTTAAACTTGTATTTTTCTGGTGATCCTAATAATCCGATTCCTTTGACTCTCCTAAATAGACCAAATTACTCCCGATCGATGGCCAAAGGAAGGTTGAATTGTGTTTTTCATTATTCTTGTTTGATGACGTTCTGCTAATTTTGCTTTTTTTCAGGTGCAGTAAATGAACTTAATCTATAATAAAGTAAAAAGAAAATGAGCTCATAGCGCTAACTCACCATAATATACATTAAATGATTAAATTGAAAGTGATAAATAATAACTGGCATCTGGATAGCAGAAAGAGATAAGAGGGTTCCCCCGAACCCCCAAACATTGGGCTTAACCCAAAGTGCACAGACAAAACAAAAAAGTGATCCTTCGCTCCTCCATACCCGAAAGGAGTGCAGGGTCACTTTTTTGTTTAATCTATAATAGTTTTTCTGATGGCCACCATCTGCTCTTCATTTCCTTAGTTTTTAATGCTTCATTATTTAGGTTTTCTATTATTTTATTTTGTCTCTAATTAGAACGCTATACATTCAGATTCGTCATTTTACATTATTTAATTGCACATGGCAGAAAATGTGTTCAGCTCCAGCTTGATCTTAACATTGCATTCTGTTGTAAATACTGTAACAATGTTATATATTGTGACTTCTATGGCACACTGTATATGTCAATTCAATAAAACTTTATTGAAAATAAAAATCCCATTTAAAGCAACAGGAACTTGTATTTGTTCCACATGGTTTGGCTGAGTTGCCCCAGAATTGTTTCTGTTCTCCTTAAGTATTAAAGAAAACTGGAGCAATTATGGGGCAACCCATCTGCAGCATGTGGATACAGAAAACCCCCCATTGATCTAAATTATGTTTATAACCACTTGAATGCTTCGCATTGGAGCCCTCTCTAGCATTCAAGGGGTTAAAAAGCAGAATTTAAATTGATGGGCATTTTGGGGATGTTTATTTTTCAGTTGCTTTATCCTAGAATTGCTGCAGTTTGCATTGATACATAATGTCCAATCTGTATAAAGTGACACAATGTTTTTCTCTGTTAGAGGAGCCTTTTCCTATGTTCGTCACGTGACAGAGAAGAGCAGCGGACAGGACTTTGCTGCCAAATTCATCTCCTGTCGCGGGGCAGTGAGGGAGAGTGCACGGAGGGAGCGCAGTATTCTCTCCCAGCTCAGCCACGAGAGGATTGTCTACTTCCACGAGGCCTTTGAGAAGCGGAACGCGCTCATCATTATCATGGAGCTGTATCCAATCACTGCTGGGGGGTTATTCTCTGTGTTATTGGGAGGAGGTCACACTGAGACTAGGCATTAAAGGGATAGTAATACTTCATTTTAACTTTATTTTATTTTGTAGGCATTAAAAAAACACGAAGAATGATATAAGTCTTATGTCTCAAACCTTTATGGTTTGAGAGATATTCACAAGCAAAGTTCCCCTCCCGCCCCTTTTACCTAGTGTAAACAATCTCTTCTCAGATGTGGAATCCAGTCCATAGACCAGACGGATAACAGCAGGGGACAATCTTCTTCCTATGAGAACAATGAAAGCCCTTCCCACCTTGACTAGTTTCTCAGGTTTTTCCCTTATCTTAATTGAAGATTGTCCCTCTCTGCAGTCTACCTGGGCATCTCCCTTCTGCTCTGGCTGAACAGGGGGGGGATACTTTGCTTGTGAATATCTCTTAAACCATAAAGGTTTCAGAGATAAGACTTATATCATTCTTCATGTTTTTTTAATGCCTACAAAATAAAATAGAGAATAAAACGAAGTATTACTATCCCTTTAATCAGAGATCACTTATTGCACTACTAGGAGGAGGCCACAATGTGTTCGGTGCCAGATTTGCTATTAGGTAGAGTAGGCAGCATATCTGGGAACTCTCTGGATCTGCACCAGAAACTCCAATTTGTAGAGTTAATTGCCAGGTCTCTGGGGACAGAGTCTGATTTTCCTGGGTAACTCCGCCCACTTCTCATCCATTCTGCCTACTCCCCACCTTGATCCGCCCGCTTCCCACCCATTCTAATAGCAAACCCCGCCTCTCATAATCTCAGTCCTGATTAAGCCCCACCCACTTTATGATGCTATTGGCATCATTTAGACTTGCCCGTTCCCAGCCAATGAGCCCTCATCTCTGGGGGCTCCAATGAGGAAAGTTACCAGGTAGGGTAGGCGGTCACCTAGAGCCCCAGATTTTGACGGAAGCCTTAGTTGGTCTTTTACTCAAGCACTCAATGTCCCTGCAACAGACAATGGATCATTGTCTATGGTGAACAGTTTTATTTGCAGTTTATATACCACTTTACTGGCTATTATGTAACCGAGGACTGGTCAACTTGAAGATATCCAGCTGTTGTGGACTACATCTTCCCTTATCGATAATGAGAGTAGTCTACACCAGCTGGAGGGCCTCTGATTTAACCCTTAGGGGCTAGAGAAGTGTCCAACTTATTGCATCACATTGCTTTCGAGACCTCTTGATCTCCACAGACGGGGGCAAGAGGGGGGCACCTGTCCCTGTAGACTTACCCTCCCCCCCTAGATAAACATAGAGGTTGTGAGGGCTGGCCCCGGGGCATATTATGGCTACCCCTGACACCAGAGTTTTATTTGCAGATGCCCATTAGCAAACAAGGGATTAAGAGTTTTTTTGTGCTAGTATGTTATAGGATAAGAGGATTTTCAGTGCAAGTGAACAGTGGATGATCTGAGGGAATGGTCATGAGGCCACATTTGAGGCTCAGGATATCTGGGTGTTATGTACTAAGGATTGATGAGGATGTGATAATGCGGAGATGACTTCTCCAGTGATATCACTTCTCCACGTCCTATGTTATTCTATAGAGCCTATTCAGTAACATCTCCAAAGTTGTGTTGGCTCAATTGAATAACATAGGAACTGGAGAAGTGATATCACTGGAGAAGTCATCTCCTCTTTATCACCTCTTTATCACGCCTTAGTGCATCTCCCCCCTAGAATGTCCTGTCTAGAAACAGCTAACATCTACATTTAGCCCTGAATCTGACTGCAAGGTCAAAATGTGACTGTGCATGCTGAGAGGTCACAGTGCAATAGGACAGTGCTGGAGAAGATCATACTATGACTGGCAGCTTGGCATACATGGTAACTTTCAAATTGGGAACTTAGAAACATAGAATTTGACAGCAGATAAGAACCATTTGGCCCATCTAGTCTGCCCATTTTCCTACTGTAAAAACCTCAAATCTTATTTGGTCCTTGGTCTTATTTTAAGGGCAGCCTTATGCCTATCCCATGAGCTGACCTTTGAAATATTAACCCTTAAAGTTCCCCGGAACATAAGTCCTAGGCGATATGTCCCTTCTTGTAACTCGGCTGCATTAAGCCTAGCAATATGTGTAATCATAAGAATGGAGACAGGGAACAGAGTGGAGCAATTTGAGTTTATTATTTCTTCACTAGAATCCAAAGGGTTAATGGAATTTTTTTTTATTTAAATGTTGTAAAATAATGTTATTTTTTTGTGCCAAGCATCAGTGGACGAATCAGTTTCCTTCCCCTAGTGGTGCCTGAAATAAGCATCAATCCTTGAAGACATGATCTGACAGGCTATTGCTTGGATGAGGTTAATGGGACAGTAATATTTAGGTAGTGCAGTAAGATTGAGTCTTCTATATACATTTGTATAATGATGTGTAGTTGTATAACTCTCTATAACTTCTTTGTTTTTTTTCTATAATAAAGTGTCCCACTCCCACCCCTTTTACATACGTCAAGCCGCTTCCCCTCAGATCTGGAATCCGATCACCGGACCGGACAGATCACAGCGATCTGACTTTCCGCCAGTGTTTGATAAACCCTGCCCTCTTGATGAAGGAGGGCAGGTTTTTCCTTATGCTGAAAGAAGATTGTCCCTCATCGCGATCTGTCCGAACCGGTTTGCTGAGGCTATGTGATGTATGTAAAAGGGATGGGAGTGGGAAACTTTATCATAGCATTAAAGGACAAGGCAACGTTATAGATGGTTATACAGCTACACATCGTTATACAAATGTATATAGAAGACTCCATCTTACTGTACTACTTAAACATTACTAAAGGGATAGTAATACTTAATATAAAAAATATATATGTTGCAGCGTTTATCCTCCTGAGTAAAACAAGGGTACTCCCACTTCTGAAAGGTATTTTAACCCTTCAAGTGCCAGAGTGGTACGCAACGCACTCAAAGGGTTAATCAAATGTCATTGCAGCTCAAACTTGAATTTGCTAAGTGCTAATGCTACAACATCACATTGATATTTATAGTCAACTGACCAGATCTGCCCACAGGATGGTGTAGCAACTGCGCCACTGTACAATTTCAGGCCACTGTGATAATGAATCTAAAATAATTCAAGTTTGAGCTGTAATAACGTTTGAATAAAACACCTTTCAACAGTGAGAGTACCCTTATTTTATTCAGGGAAATAAACACTACAACATATTTTCATAAATATTAAGTATTACTATCCCTTTAACCCTCTGAGTGCCAGAGTGGTACTCAACGCATTACAAAGAGATCTGCTATATGTATGGTACTCTGAAGCTGATGTACTAAGAAATAGAAGTACTGCAATTCTGGGCAAACCAACTGCATCACAGGGAACAAATACAATTTGCCCATTCACATAAAAGGGGCTTTTAACCCTTTGAATGCTAAAGAGGTCTGCAATGTGTTGCCTTGCAAGGTTTTGGAGACTGCTCTAACAGTCAGAGTGTTAAAATGCCCATTTAAAGGGATAGTAATATCAGAAAAAAAAGTATTAACTATATGGTACATACAATTAAAAGAGAGTGCTTGCACTTATTCGTATCTCTCAAACCATTATGGGTTGAGAGATATAGGAAAATAAAGTTCTCTGGTCCCTCCCCTTTCTGCTTGACGAGCTGTAAAGCTGTCAGAAGCAGATCCTGGTTCCTGGATCAGACGGTGGCTCTACTGTAGCGCCAACACAGCGATACCTAAAAATAAATACTTAATTGGAATGGTCTACAACATGTGCCTGGTTTGCAAGCACACTTTGTAGACCATTCCGATGAAGTATTTATCTTTAGATATTGTTATATCGGCGCTGCTGAAGAGCCACATCTGGTCAAGCAACCAGAATCTGCTTCTGACAGGTTTACAGCTCGTCAAGCAGAAAGGGGAGGGACCAGAGAACTTTATTTTCCTATCTCTCTCAAACCATAACAGTTTGAGAGATACGAATAAGTTAATATAGTTAATACTTTTTTTCTGACATTACTATCCCTTTAAAGTGGAACTTTCACCAGAGGTAAAGTCGCCCTGCAATAATTAGGCAGGTGGGGACTAGCTTAATAATAGTTATATTACTTCTCAGAACAACGCAATTCTACAGAAATCCTTAATCTTCCGAGACTGACGGTCAGGTTAGTGCTGTCTGCGCGCTTGCGCTGTCAGTCCCTTCCGGTTACCTTGTGGCACACTGCAATGCTTCACAATGGAGACCGGGACTGACAGCGCAGATGCACAGACAAGATGTCTGAACTGATGCCTGACTTCCAGTCTAGGAAGATTAAGGATTTCTGTAGAATTTTGTTATTGTGAGAGGTAAGATAACTATTATTAAGCTAGTCGTCACCTGCCTGATTATTACAGGGTGACTTTACTTATAGTGAAAGGTCCGCTTTAAATCAATGGGGAATTTTTTGAATTTTTACGCATTCCTTATGGACCTCCAGCTGTGGGGGACTGCAACTCCCATCAGCCCTGACCAGCCAACGAGTTGCAGTCCCTATCAGCTGATGGACTGAATATTGCCTAGCCCTGCCCTATGGTGCACTTGGCTCTCATCAGCATTGAGTTTTCTTAGTAAATTAGCGCCACTGTGAGTGGGCAGTGCTGGGAAAAGGTCACACTCAGGAAGGGAGGAAGTCATGGTGCAACACTATGCTACAATGTGATGGGGTGATTGTTCCTTCACTGACCACAGATGTTCACAGGAGGAGCTTCTAGACAGACTGACCAGAAAGACTACAGTGTGTGAATCGGAGGTGAGAATATAAAATACCTGGAGCTCAGTGTAAATGGGTCTCGCTGTGACACATTGCATTCCATAGTGTGACCACATTTCCATTCTTCCATAAAGGGACACTGCACAGACAAGAGCAGCAGAGTCCTCAGCTGTAGGGCAGCTATGTGGGAGGGGTCACTGTACATCACTTGCTTGGTACCTTAAGGTACGGAAGGGACTGACAGCGCAGGCATGCAGACGTCACTATGCAAAGACGTCTGCGCTGTTTCTTGGCTGTCAGTATCAGGAGCAGTAGAATTTCCCTGTAAGGAGGTAATTATTCTGGCAAGTAGTACTATTGATCAGCTAGTCCACAGATGGGTAATTCTTGGGATTTAACTTTATGTGGGGTGATAGTTCCCCTTTAAATGTTCACAAACACATCAGTGATTCAAGGAGGCGGAGCAGAATAGTGCAGCATGTCCTTTTGGTGCTCTTGATGCATGAGGAAGCCACATACTTTATCATGTCGCAACAGTGTTGCAGAGAATCTGTTTAACTCCTTAAGGGCCCATGATGTGCCAGGTCCATTATGGGAAAACTTACATTAAGGACCCATGACAGTTCTGGCATGTCATGGAATTCAGGGATGCAGCCACATGGGGACCCCGAATTCATTGCGCGAATAAAAAAAAAAGTTCTGTGGTCCTTATCTGCCGGCTGCGCTGACGGTTGTTAAGAGGTTAAAGTATTTTTAAAAACATGGAGCCTTATGTATAAAAGCAAAGAGGGGAAATTCTGGGTCAAACCATTTACTCTGCAGGAGCCAATAAACTTCCCCAAATATTCACAGAATTAAATCGGGCATATTACCCCTTCAATGCTATAGAACTGTCATACGATGTAAAGTGTTAAGACCCCGATTTAAATAAATATGAATGAGTATTTATCCTTACGGTGGAGTTGGTTTTCTCCAGAGTTGCTCCTCGCTCCCTTTGTATAAGACCCTTTTTTGTTTTCGGGTAATACTTTCCTTAACCCTTTGAGTGCCAGTGGAGTGCGCAATACATTGAGCACCCCTCTGGCACTCAAAGGGTTAACATTCTGAGCTGCCTAAAAGAACCAATCACGCTTTTAGCTCTTGCAATGATATCCCTCTCAGATGAGCAAGAATATTGAAAGAAGGGATAATTTTAACCCTTGCATCTCCACACATCAGTCTGCTCTGGTTATGCTGCTGTTAGTGTCTTTGTATTATGAAGCGTCTGAATGAAACCAGCGGAAGGTTCACGTTTTCCCATTTTTTTTCTTCCAGATTCGTTCCTTTGTGCGTCAGATCCTGGAGGGTTTAGATTATTTGCACCATAAGAACATTTTGCATCTGGACATAAAGGTCAGACCACAGAGTGTGTCTCCCTGCTAGATCCCTTCCTAACTGTGTATTAATGCAGCAGGAAATGGTGGACTGATTTCAGTTTAGCAAAATAGTTTTACTCTTTGGGTGCCAAAGAGTTCACCGATGAAATGCAAAGGAAAATACACTAAGAAAGTACCAAGCAACCATATTCAATTGGGTCCCATATGTGGCCTCAAATACAGCAATGGCCGCACATCATTGTTAAAAAGACTAAATGAACGTTGAAAAAAAAAAGTATATTTATCTCTTGGATGCTAGAGAGATATCCAGTTTGAGACTTCTCTAGCTCTGAAGGGGTTAAAGGGATAGTATTGTTTGAAAAGAATTTTATTTTATATTGTAGCCCTTAAAAAAACATTAAAAATTATATAAGTCTTATCTCCCAAACCTTTATGGTTTGGGAGATATTAGCAAGAAAAAGTTTCCCCTAGAATGAGGTCACTGCTCAAGCCTTCAGATTTGGAATCCGGTCCGGGACCAGTCACGGCTCTTCAACAGTGCCGAGATCAACATCTTTAAAAAGAATTTCTTTACTGGAATGGTCTACAAAGTGTGCTTGCTAGCCAGGCACACTTTGTAGACAGGTCCAGTGAAGTAGTTCTTTTTAAAGATCGTGATCTCAGCACTGCTAAAGAGCTGCCCGCTGATCTGTGGACTGGATTCCAAATCTGTCCACTAGATGGCAGACTTGGCTAAAACAGCCAGGAAAAGGGAACTTCACTTTACTTGCTAATATCTCCCAAACCATAAAGGTTTGGGAGATAAGACTTATATCATTTTTAATGTTTTTTTAAGGGCTACAATATAAAATAAAATTATTTTCACACAATAATATCCTTTTAAGGTAGAACAGTGTAAAGAGAAGGATGCTCTAATGCAAAGGTGAGTGCTGCTTTTTGGGGTGAAAATACAGTAAATGTGCTGTGATTGTGAGTGAATTATCGTCTCTTCCCACTTTACTAGGGCACCAACTGAGGGCCATAGATAAAGTGTCTCAGGGCCACAGATAAAGTATCTGAGGGCCACCAGAGAGCCCGGGCCCCACCCCTGCTGCACAGCAATGAACTAAATTAGTGATTTTTTTGGGAAGAAATATAGTCCAATGTGTTGGAGGCATGTATAGCACCAGAGGGGTTAAAGAATCAGCAAATATTTATATTGATAAAAATATGTTGTAGGAAATTTTTTCCCTGAGTAAAACTGCTAGGAGAACTTCATTTACAGGTTATTCACCTCAAATATGTATCTTTGAAATTAAACTGTAGTTTTGTATTCTAATCACTAGATGGCAATGTCCACATCGTACAGATTCATAAAACTGTCATTGATTTAAATGGACTGTTAACATCTTGAATGCTGGAGTCTGAAGAGGTCTTGCAATGGATTGGAGACCTCTTTAGCATTGTGAAAGTAATAGTAATACATGAAATTAAATAAATTTAATTCAGTAGATATTAAAAAAATGAATTAATTGTGCCATTTCCGATCTCCCAAACCTTTATGGTCTAAAACATATAAGTTTTGCAAGCACACGTTGTAGACCATTCAAATGAAGTATTTCTTTGTAACTAGCGCAGTTTTGGTTCTGCTGAAGAGCCGCAGGATGGTCTGCGGACCGGGATCTCCATCTGTAAGTTAGAAAGCTGACGTCAGAGCACGAGGAGGGAACTTTGCAAACTGATATCTCTCAAACCATAAAAGTCTGGGAGATCGGAAACGGTGCAATTAATTAATTTTTTTTAATATCTACCAAATTAAATTTATTTATTACCATGTATTTCTATCACTTTAAAAGCCTCATTTAAATGAATTGAAGCGTTTAGTCCTTTCCTATGAAGCAGTTGGTTTGTTCCATAACTGTTCCATTTTACTTTTGAAAGTAAGCTCCTAAGAATCAGTAATTCCTAGGGTAACGATACCCTTTTTCAAACCCCATCTAGTTTCTAGAAAGTTTGTAGAAAACTCGTAGGGCACGTTTCTTGATATCATGTCTGTATTAACTTGCGTTTTACTTTGCAGCCGGAGAACATTCTGATGGCGGACACAAGCAGTGAGCAGATCCGGATATGTGACCTTGGTAATGCACAGGAGCTCACGCTGGGGGAGCCACAGTACTGCAAATACGGAACTCCTGAATTTGTGGCTCCTGAGATCGTTAACCAGATGCCAGTCTCTACAGTAACAGACATATGGTACTGGATGCGTATCCTTGTATGATCTTTTATTTAACCATTTCACTGTCCAGATGGCCCTGTAAAGCATTGTAAGAAAAAGCATTAAAGGGATAGTAATACTTCATTTTATCTTTATTTTATTTTGTAGGCATTAAACAAACATTAAGAACGGTATAAGTCTTATCTCTCAAACCTTTATGGTTTGAGAGATATTCACAAGCAAAGTTTCCGTTCCCGCCCCTTTTACCTAGTGTAAGCCATCTCTTCTCAGATGTGGAATGCAGTCCATAGACCAGACAGATAACAGCAGGGGACAATCTTCTTCCAATGAGAACAATGAAAGCCCTGCCCCACTTGACAAGTTTTTCAGGTTTTTCCCTTATCTTAATTGAAGATTGTCCCTCTCTGCAGTCTACCTGGGCACCTCCCTTCTGATCTGGCTGAACAGTGTTACATCAGTAAAAGGGGCTGGAGGGGGATACTTTGTCATTGAATTTCTCTTGAACTACAGCTCTGACAGAATTGAAATAACACTCTCCGAAGTCCAAATACTATAATGATTAATTGGAGCTGCTTTTATTATGAAACATTACTATCCCGTTAACTGTTACATCACAAGACAGTGCAGTACAGGGCTGGTTTTCAGACTAGTCACGCCAGGTCAGTGACAATTACATGATACCAACAGAGCAATACACCATTACATGAAACTAGCAGATCAATGCACTATTATATGCAGCAACATGCCATTTCATGATATCAGCAAAGCAATACACCATTTTGTGACACCAGTAGGGCAATACACCATTACATGATACCAGTAGAGCAATATACTATTAAATGACAGCAGCAGAGTACTTTATCATTGCATGGCACCAGCAAGGCAATGCACCATATGACACCAGCAGAGTAACACACCATTATAAGCCACGAGCAGTGCAATACACCATTATAAGTGTCACGGTTCCCCAGAGATGTTCAGGAGTCAGTACGGTATAGTTAAATGCAATTTATTAAAATATAAGTAAGGTAATACACAACTGTAATATAGCAAGAACAAGCAGAGGGTCACAAGCCAGCAAGCACTTCTATCAGAAATAGTAGGCTGCCAAGACTGACCACACTGCTGGAGACTAGGCCTCAGCCTCTGGTAGTCTCTGCTGGAACCAGGATCAGGAACTGGAATGGAACAGGAGCAGGGACAGGAACACAGGATCTTGATCCGACGTAGTGAGGAGGCTACCAGACTCACGCCTGCAGTCAGAAATGTAGCAAAGGATACCTGACTCACTCCTGCAGTCCGTATGGAGAAAGAGGAAGCTTGACTCCTGTCTGCAGTCAGTTAATAGCTAGTCTACTAGAGCCCCAGGTCCACACCAGATTGGGTGTCTGCTAAGTACAGGGGAATAACAAGAGAATAGTCAGACAGAGCCACAAGTCAGCACCAGAGAGGGTAGTCAGACAAGCCAGGTCATACACAGTTCAGGTAGTCAGCCAGAGCCACAGGTCTGCACCAGATTGGGTGTCCACTATAAGGATAAAGCAGGAGAATAGTCAGACAGAGCCACAGGTCAGCACCAGGTTGGATGGTCAGACAAGCCAGGTCATACACAGAGCCCAAGGACACAGAACTGCTTTGTAAAACAACGCAAGGGCAACTGAGTCAGGACTCAGTCTGCCCTTTAAACCCTTCCTCAGGGAGTAGGTGGGAGGAGCAGCTCAGAGGGAGGAAGTAGGTAGGAGGAGACTACAGGAAGCAAACACATAAATCAGAGGCCTGCTACATGCTGAAGTCTCGCGCCTGCAGATGACGTATCTTGCTCTGATGCGTCCAACCGCTGCCATATTCCTGCGTCACTCTGTGCAGCATGGACGGCCACTGACGCCGAATCGTCATTTGAGCATCACCTGAAGCAGCAGCGCTGGAACCTAGTTAAGCTGTGACAATAGGCCACGAGCAGTGCAATAAGCATCATTACATACAACCAGCAAAGAAATATACTGTTACATGCCACCAGCAATGCAATACACCATTACATTCAATCAGCAAGGCAATACACCATTACATTCAATTAGCAAGGCAATACACCGTTACATGCCACCATCAATGCGATACACCATTACATTCAATCAGCAAGGCAATACACCGTTACATGCCACCATCAATGCAATACACCATTACATGCCACCACCAATGCAATACACCATTACATGCCACCAGCAGTACAGTACACCATTACATGCCATTAGCCTGTAATCTACCTGACTGGTAGGAAGTGGCAGTTGGGGTGAGTGAAATGTTAGTATCTAACACACCAGTCTGTTCCAGTCAGTACTGCCTAATGTGAATAATCTGGCAAGTAAATAATTCTAAATATCTCCTATTACAGTCATAATTTTACAACTTGGGTGAAAGGGAATTCAAAATCATTTATGTCACTTATGCCGCTCTGAAGTGTTCCACTTTAAAAGCTTTATTTAAATCAAAACACATTTGGGGATTTTTTTTATCCCCCCCATACAAAGCAATTGGTTTGCCCCAGAACTGCTTCTCCTACTTTGTACATATGGTCTTTATTATTTACTTTTTTCTTTACATCTCCATCTTTTAACTTTTTTTTTCTCTCTTTCCACAGGCCGGTCGGGGTCCTGACATATTTATGGTGAGAAATTTCAGTATATCTGCAGTAAAACCGAGGGAGTAGGGTTGTGTAATATGCTGAAATAAAGGGAGATAATGTCACCAGTGGGACAACCTCTCTGGTTCCTGTGTTGGAGACTTCTTGCTGTATCTACTACATAGAACAACATAGGGAATGGAGAAGTTATCTCATCTTTATCACACCTTAGTACATTTCCCCCTGAAGTCTATAACTAAACTGTCTATAGAATAACATAGGAACTGGAGAGTTTATCTCACTGGAGAAGTGATCTCCTCTTTATCACACCTTAGTACATCTCCCCTGTAGTCTATAACTAAATTATCTCACTGGAGAAGTGATCTCCTCTTTATCACACCTTAGTACATCTCCCCTGTAGTCTATAACTAAAGTTCTCCCATCGAATAACATAGGAACTGGAGAGTTTATCTCACTGGAGAAGTTATCTCCTCTCTATCGCACCTGAGTACATCTCTCCATATAGTGTATAGCTAAATTATCTCACTGGAGAAGTTATCACCTCTTTATCACACCTTAGTACATCTCTCCCTGTAGTCTATAACTAAATCTCTCCCATAGAATAACATAGGAACTGGAGAGTTTATCTCACTGGAGAAGTTATCTCCTCTTTATTACACCTTAGTGCATCTCCCCCTATAGTATATAACTAAATTATCTCACTGGAGAAGTGATCTCCTCTTTATCACACCTTAGTACATCTCTCTCTGTAGTCGATAAGTAAAGCTCTCCCATAGAATAACATAGGAACTGGATAGATTATCTCACTGGAGAAGTGATCTCCTCTTTATTACACCTTAGTGCATCTCTCCTGTAGTCTATAAGTAAATTATCTCACTGGAGAAGCTATCTCCTCTTTATCACACCTTAGTACATCTCCCCCTGTAGTCTATAATTAAAGCTCTCCCATAGAATAACATAGGAACTGGAGAGTTTATCTCACTGGAGAAATGCAATCCTCTTTATCACACCTTAGTACATCTCCCCTGTAGTCTATAACTAAAGCTCTCCCATAGAATAACATAGGGACTGGAGAGTTTATCTCACTGGTGAAGTCATCTTGTTATCACACAGTAATGCATAACCACTCTGTATCCCATGTTACACTGTTTTGAGCCATATTCCATATTGACCATACTGAACGGTACAACCAGTGAAGAGATAGAGGGATCTGTACATTTCTCCTTATTGATCCAATTGTAGAGATGGGCACACGTAGAAAGACATTTCTGGAGCAAACCAACTGCACTGTGGTGGGGGAAATGAAAATCTCCATTGATTTATATGGGGCTTTGCAATGTGTTGGAGACCTTTCAAGTATTCAAAGGGTTAACAGCCCTATTTAAATCAATGGTAATTTCCAGAATGTTCATTTCCCCATCAGTGGTGCAGTTGGTTTGCTCCAAAATTGCACTTATCTAGTTTGGTGAATAAGGCCCTTATTGACGATTATGTTTTTCACTAACAGCCTGACCGGAGTGTCCCCTTTTGTCGGAGAGAACGATTACACAACCCTAATGAACATCAGAGGATACACTGTAGCATTTGAAGAGAAGATGTTCTCAGATCTGACACGGGAGGCAAGAGGTTTCCTGATCAAAGTCTTGGGCAATGAGAAGTTGTGAGTATGACTGACCTTCGCAGAGTATTTCACTTACCACTCAGTGACAAGAATACAGCTCATTACACCAGCATGCAACCCATTAAACGCCTTCTGCACATACAGGGTTAATCACTTTCCGTTTAACTACTGGGCAAGTTCAGTACATTGAGCTACATTAGGTCACCTACTTGAAATAACTCTAACGGGAACCCAAAATGTCTTGGGCCATCATGCTGGGTCTCTGCTTCCCGAAGGTGGCTACAGATGGATAGCCGGGATGGTGAGACTGGAACACCGGATCCGTGGAAGTGGCCAGGGGTTTTATAGCCACATTTCAGGGGAAGGGGGATGTGACATGCAGTAAGATAGATACAGTCAACATATAATACATACTAGTGTAAAAGCCTGTGTGCGCGGGCCAAGGTCCGGGTAATGTTAACCCTTTGAGTGCCAGAGGGGTACGCAACACATTGCTTTGCAATGCGTTGCGTACCACTCTCGCACTCATAGGGTTACAAGGCCGCTACCTCACTGCTCCACACGATGCAGTCTTGTGTCGCCTCACTCACGCGATGCAATCATACACAGTAGAGACTGCCTGAGTGCGGGCAGGCTCTATTGAGCATGACTGCATCGTGACAAACATCCTAGCGAATTATTATATAGGATAGAAACAGGTGTTACAGACACAATCACGACACCAGACTAATCCTATCACACAGAAGACAATAGTGAATACACAACAGAGGTGATGGGATAAGCTAAGTGACACCTAATCAAAACCTGGACCAGACAGTGAAACAGGTACAGTTTGGAGAGCATTGCAAAAATACAACCATTTATCCCCTGCAGGTCCATGTAAGATTGTAGACCAACGATTTCTTAACACAGGGGTCCATCAAGTGTTATATATATTATGGTCCATGACAACACATTTTACATTTAACATAGAATGGTAGGCAGCCAATCAGAACGCTGCCTACTTTTGAAAATGGGGGGATTCTGAATGTCTGGCCGCATTTGGGTACTGAGTCCGGGCTTTCCACATACCGGGACGGCTAGTTAATTTGTCCCATACTTTAAACTGCAGGCTCGTTACAATAACAATTGTAAATCTTTACTATATTCCCATAGCAATAACAGAAGCCTATAGGCTCTGATTTAAACCTCTGGATGACAGATATGTCTCGCAATGCCTTTGAGGGGTTATAAGGAGATCCAGGTTTAGAAATGTTTATATGATTAGCCCCAGATTCATGTTATATTTCTTGGGGGGGGAAGCGAGATTATGGTCCATATGTCATATCAGTGAATTGTATTTTGTCCAATATAATTCATACAACATATATGGATAAAGAGGTCAAAATCAGCTGTGCCCTGGGGGACAAGTACCATTTCCCAGATTTCTTAAAGTGGAACTGTCTTGAAAGATCCTTCAAAATCACCTATATTTATGTAATTCATTTTTATTTCTATTTATTTCATAATTATGCCTACCTGGTACTAACATTCCATACTGCACTTGCCTCGCTCCCACCAACCACTCCCTGGCAGTCAGATACTACTACATTCCGCACTGCTCTTGCTCCCACTTGCCACTCACAGCCAGCCAGATATTAATACATTCCACACTGCTCTTACTCCCACCAGCTACTCGCTGACAGGCAAATACTACCACATTCCACACTGCTCTCACTCCTACTTGCCACTCCCAGCCAGCCAGATAGTACTACATTCCACACTGCTCTTACTCCCACCAGCTACTCGCTGACAGGCAGATACTACCACATTCCACACTGCTCTCACTCCTACTTGCCACTCCCAGCCAGCCAGATACTACCACATTCCACACTGCTCTCACTCCCACTTGCCACTCACAGCCAGCCAGATACTACCACATTCCACACTGCTCTCACTCCCACTTGCCACTCACAGCCAGCCAGATACTACTACATTCCACAATGCTCTCACTCATATCAGCCACTCCCTGGCAGCCAGATACTAACATTCTAAACTGCTCTCAATCCCATTTGCCACTCCCAGCCAGCCAGATAGTACTATATTCCACACTGCTCCCACTCCCACTTGCCTTTCCCAGCCAGCCAGATAGTACTACATTCCACACTACTCTCAATCCCACCAGCCACTCCCAGCCAGCCAGATAGTACTACATTCCACACTGCTCTCACTCCCACCAGCCATTCCTTGGCAGCCAGATACTGACATTCCAAACTGCTCTCAATCCCACTTGCCACTCCCAGCGAGCCAGATACTACCACATTCCACACTGCTCCTAATCCCACTTGCCACTCCCAGCCAGCCAGATAGTACTACATTCCACACTGTTCTCACTCATATCAGCCACTCCCTGGCAGCCAGATACTAACATTCTAAACTGCTCTCAATCCCATTTGCCACTCCCTGGCAGCCAGATAGTACTATATTCCACACTGCTCCCACTCCCACTTGCCTTTCCCAGCCAGCCAGATAGTAATATTCCACACTGCTCTCACTCCCACCAGCCATTCCTTGGCAGCCAGATACTGACATTCCAAACTGCTCTCAATCCCACTTGCCACTCCCAGCCAGCCAGATACTACCACATTCCACAGTGCTCCTAATCCCACTTGCCACTCCCAGCCAGCCAGATAGTACTACATTCCACACTGTTCTCACTCATATCAGCCACTCCCTGGCAGCCAGATACTACCACATTCCACACTGCTCTCACTCCCACTTGCCACTCCCTGGCAGCCAGATACTAATATTCCACACTGCTCTCACTCCCACTTGCCACTCCCAGCCAGCCAGATACTAATATTCCACACTGCACTCACTCCCAACTGCCACTTTCTGATTGCCAGCAGTACATCATTTGTATAAACTGACAAATAATTAAAAGTAAATATTTCATAATATACTGTTTAAAATAAAAAAGGCTAAGAAGTGTATACGTGATTTTGAAAGTTATTTCAAATGTCCCTCTTAGCTACACACTGACAGTTCTATTTGAAAGTGGAACTATCACCTTGAATTTTCTTTACATATTTGAACACTTCATTCAAAACTACCTATGAAACATGGTAACAAAAGTCTGTCAGATGTGTAGTTTATGAGATATTCATACTTTTATTTCCGGGCAAAGTTACAGTGAAAATTTCCTGGTACGGCACAGAGCTTCTTTAGCATATGAAATATTACTGGAACCTTCAATAGCATATGACACATTACTAAAGGCATCGTTAGCATATGAAACGGCACTGAAAAGTTAATCCTTTGAGTGCCAGAGGGGTATGCAACTTATTGCTCTGCACTCTGGCACTCAAATGGTTAATTAACATATGCAGTGTCACTGGTACCACAAGGGAACCTCCATTCACATATATTAACATATGGAAACAAGTATGAATATCTCTTTAACTGTACATTTGCTGGTCTTTTGGCTAACATGACACATAAGCAGTTTTTAACACAGTTTTCAAATACACAAACTTGAATTAAGGTGACAGTTTCACTTTAAACGGATAGTAATACTTAAAATGTAAAAAAAAATATGTTGTAGGGTTTATCCCCTTGAGTAAAACAAGGGTACTCCCACTGCTGAAAGGTGTTTCATTCATAAGTTATTAATTTTCAAAGTTGAATTTTTTAGGTGCAATATCACAGAGGCCTGAAATTGTAGAGTGGCGCTGTTGCTACACGATCCTATGGACAGCTCTGGTCCCGGGACCATAAATCTCCATAGGATGGTGTAGCAACAGCGCCACTGTACAATTTCAGGCCACTGTGATATTGCACCTAAAAAATTCAACTTTGAAAATTAATAACTTATGAATGAAACACCTTTAAGCAGTGGGAGTACTCTGTTTTACTCAGCGGGATAAACCCTACAACATATTTGTTTTTACATTTTAAGTATTACTATCCGTTTAAATGCAGAGAGCTCTCCAACACATTCTTTTCCAGTTAACTGGAGACCTCCTAGCATTCAAGTGGTTAAAAGCCCCATTTAATGGGAAATATTATTTGTCCCCTATGGTGTAATTGGGTTGTGGCTGACTTGACCTTAAATGGGGCTTTTAACCCTTTAAGGAAAATGTAATGTGTTATGACCATCACTCAGTTTTTGCCTTAAAGGGACAGTAATGTTTCAAAATAAAACGAGCTCCAACTAATCTTCATTGTATTTGGGCCATGGAGAGTGTTATTTCAATACTGTCACAGTTGTAGTACAAGAGTAATTTAATGATAAAGTATCCCCCTCCTGCCCCTTTTACTGATGTAACACTGCTCACCTCAGAGCAGCAAGACTGTCCGGATAGATAGCAGAGAGGGACAATTTTCACTGATCATAAGGAAAAACCCAAAAAACCTGTCAAGGGGGCAGGGTTTTCCTTATGATCACAGTAAGAAGATTGTTCCTTGCTGTGATCTGTCTGGTCAAGTGACCAGATTTCACATCTGAGGGGAGGTGTCTTACACTAGGTTAAAGGGGCGGGAGGGGGATACTTTATCATTCAATTACTCTTGAACTACAACTCTGACAGTATTGAAATAAAATTATCCATTGCCCAAATACTATGAAGATTAATTGGAACTATCCCTTTAAAGGGATAGTAATGCTTCGTTTTAACTGTATTTTATTTTGTAGGCATTAAAAAAACATGAAGAACGATATAAGTCTTATCTCTCAATCCTTTATGGTTTATGAGATATTCACAAGCAAAGTATCCCCCCCCCGCCCCTTTTACCTAGTGTAAGCCATCTCTTCTCAGATGTGGATCAGGTTGTATGACCAGACAGATAACAGAAGGGGACAATCTTCTTTGTATGAAAAGAATGAAAGCCCTTCCCCCCTTGACAAGTTTTTCAGCTTTTTCCCTTATCTTAATTGAAGATTGTCCCTCTCTGCAGTCTACCTGGGCACCTCCCTTCTGATCTGGTTGAACGGGGGGGGGATACTTTGTTTGTGAATATCTCTTAAACCATAAAGGTTTGAGAGATAAGACTTATATCATTCTTCATGTTTTTTTAATGCCTACAAAATAAAATAAAGTTAAAACGAAGTATTACTATCCCTTTAAGGACCAATGATGGTCATAGCAAGTCACATACATTTTACTTACAGTGCTCCTCTGGAGCACTGTAAGTAAAAATGTGGTCTGAAATTGATCACTCCAAGACTGGAGTGGTCTCCCTCAGACCCCAAAGCAGCGTGACTGTGCACGCAACAAGTCATGTGTACCGGCGTGTTGGAAAGAATCAAAGCGGTGCTTAAGGAAAGGTAACGTCCCTGGACCACTGGTCCTTAAGGGGTTAGAATAAATGCAATTTGTATGTGATCTCTAAGATGCAATTGGTTTGCCCCATAGTGGCACCACTTTCTTTCTACATATGCCCCAAGCAGAGTCGAATATACTACACAGATCTAAAGCATTTCTCGGGCAAACCATATGCACCATAGGGGAGAAACAAACATTCCCATGGATTTAAAGGAGCAGTAATCTTTTTTTTAATGAAAAACATTGAAGGGCTTTTCCTGTTGAGTAAAATAAGAATACTCCCACTGCTGAGAGATACAGGTTTCCAGAGTTATTACAGTTTAAACCCATTTTTTATACATTAACAGTGCCCTCTAATGACCAAATTCCAAGTAGTGTTTCTGTTACATTATAATGGAGAGGAAAGTCAGTGACATACAGTTCTCCATAGAATGTGATATAAACTGCTGAATCACTTCCTGTCAGTTAGAACTATCAGGATGTAATCACTCTAATTCACTTCCTAATTATTTTACCTGTTATACATTTTGAATAAAGCAACTGACCGCGGTGGTCGTTCACTTGTTTTACTCAGCAGGAAAGCACTATAACATACAATAGGTTTTGCGAAGCAATGTGTTGTACACCCCACGGCACTCAAAGGGTTAAAGTGGGATTTGAACACCGTGAACGTTAGAAAGGTTTCTCCGACTCATTGCTTGACAATGTGTTTGAGACCTCTCAAGCATTCAAAGAGTTAAAAACCCAATCCATTTGAATGTTTATTTGTTCCCTATGGTTTAGATGGTTAAGTGTAAAAAAGAAGTACTTTTCTGAGATAGTGGAACTGATCGTTACCGTGATTCCAGGGGATGTTAAAATGATGCTGTCTCTGTTCCTGCAGGAGACCGAATGCAGAAGAGAGTTTGGAGCACCCCTGGTTCAAAGTGAGTCTGACTATACCCATCCCCCAAAGCCTCACATCTCTTTCCATACCCCAGCTCTGTACAGTAGAATTTTTGATGGTGCTGGATCGACACTGACCACATGAAAGGCATAGGAATATTGTATTATGAGAAATACACAGATTGTAAAGTTTTCCCTGCAAAACAAGGGTATTTTCACTGGTGAGAGCTGCTCCATTCAGATATTATTACAGCCCAGACTTGTTTGATTTATTTTTTAAATCAGAAAAATTCTATCAAAGTGATAAATAGATTGTACCATTTCTTTAGTCCCCTATAGAGAAATTCTGTCAACTCTGCAAGCACCAAAATAGAAAGAGTCAGTACATTGAGCTGTTTGAATTAAAGAGACACTATCACTCTAAATAACCCCCCCCCAATAATTAGCTATATAGCGATACACTTGCCAAAAATTCATATTATCCAGCATAATTACCGCGTTTGTCAGTGCCGACACTGACGCCAGGCAACAGCGCAGATATCTTTGCTCACAGACATCTGTGCTCCTGCACTGTCAGTCCCGGTCTCCTCTAGGTGGCGTTGTATGATACCTTAAGGTAACAGAAAGGACTGACGGTGCAGGCGTGCAGATGCCTCTAAAGGAAGAAGCCTGGCTGTCAATCTCGGCAGAAGTAGGATTTCTAACTAACGCTGTAATCATGCTGGATAATATGACTATTGGTAAGCTTATCTCTTTATGTCTAATTATTGGGGGGGCTTTATTTGTGGTGATAGTTCCCCTTCAAGCATCAATCAGGACTGAGAATATTCTTGACAATATATACTGGGCTTTTTTTTTTACTGCCAAATGCTGCCTTAACGAAGAATCAGTGCAGGGGATGGATGGATGGCAGGATGGATGGAAGGGTGCTTTTATGGATGGGTGGATGGATGGACAGACAAACGGATAGACAGACAGATTGATGGGTTATAAGATTGATGGGAGAATGGACTGAGAAAAGAATGGACGGGTAGACTGTTGAATGCGTAGGTGGATGTCCAGAGTTTTGAAAGCATGGGTGTATGGATGGATTGCTGAAAGCATGGGTGTATGGATGGATTGCTGAAAGCATGGGTGTATGGATGGATAGATGGATACGTTGGTGGTTAGATAGGTGACTGGGTGAATTATTGGATGAGTGGATGGATTGATGGATGAGGGGCAAATTGATTGTTGGGTGAGTGGTTGGATGGCTAGGTCGATGGGTTGATGTATCTTTGGGTTGGTAGGTGACTGGATGGGTGGGATGAAGCTGGTGATTTTGTGGATGGATTGATGGGTGAATGGGATGGTTGAATTGTAGGAGGGATGCATGGATTTTTGCATAGATAAGTTAATTTTAAATGGATTTATGGATGGATGGATGGAAGGGTGTGTTTATGGATGGGTGGATGGATGGACAGACAAACGGATAGACAGACAGATTGATGGGTTATAAGATTGATGGGAGAATGGACTGAGAGAAGAATGGACGGGTAGACTGTTGAATGCATAGGTGGATGTCCAGAGTTTTGAAAGCATGGGTGTATGGATGGATTGCTGAAAGCATGGGTGTATGGATGCATTGCTGAAAGCATGGGTGTATGGATGCATTGCTGAAAGCATAGGTGTATGGATGCATTGCTGAAAGCATAGGTGAATGGATGGATAGATGGATACGTTGGTGGTTGGATAGGTGACTGGGTGAATTATTGGATGAGTGGATGGATTGATGGATGAGGGCAAGTGGATTGTTGGGTGAGTGGTTGGATGGCTAGGTCGATGGGTTGATGTATCTTTGGGTTGGTAGGTGACTGGATGGGTGGGATGAAGCTGGTGGTTTTGTGGATGGATTGATGGGTGAATGGGATGGTTGAATTGTAGGAGGGATGCATGGATTTTTGTATAGATAGGTTAATTTTAAATGGATTTATGGATGGATGGATTTATGGGTGGATGTTGGATGACAGATTGATTGATGGATTGCTAGTTGAATGCTGGATGAGTGAGAAGATTGTGGATGGATGGACAGACAGATGAATGGATGGATGGATGATGGATGGATTGCTAATGTATTGATGGATGAGTGGATATTTGGAGGGATGGACAGTCAAACTGGCAGACAGATCAGAAGAAAAATGCTGTTTATTACCACTCTCTTTCACATATATCTGATTAAGACGCCTCTTCAAAGCGAGAAGCATATGAATTAGAATATCTTTTAAAATGAATATGTTGGCAATTTAATATCAAGATAAAACCCTTCAGGGAACTTTCTCAGAATGCATTTCTGTTTATGGTTTCAGACTTTAGCCAAAGGGAAGAATATCAGCACAGACCACATCAAGCTGTTCCAGTCTCGCCGCAAATGGCAGGTGAGTGCCAGGCATCCTAGTAACTCTTTGGCACTGTTAGTCAATTTTTGGACCCCCAGTTGTTGGGGACTACAACTCCCATAATTCCCATCCAGCCAATGACTGGCTGGGAATAATGGGGGTTGTAGTCCCCAACAGCTGGAGTACCCATGCTCTGTGGACAGACAGCTGCTAATTACTGATAACCTCACTCAAAAACTGCAGAAAAAAAGGGAGAAAAGAAAAGGGGCGCCCCTTGTGTATCGAACTTCAATAGACAATTCCTCCACCATTCACCCTAAAGTGCTTACTCAGAAAAACAGTGAGCTGGAGAAGACCTACGTCCAGTTCAACCACAACACACTTCTGAAGGTCTACGCTGAACACTGATTCGGTGTCAAGAGAACCAGTCTTCCTTCAGCTGCTCCTTCACAAACCTCGCTCTCCCAAGCGATGCCAAAAACCCAAAAGATACAAAAACGCTAGGAGCGCCAAAAGTATAATTCACACAGATTGATAGGAGTACATAAAAAGTAATATACTCACATTCTCCAACTGGCAGAACCTTGATATCAAGAATTCCAACTTCCAAGCAAACAGAACATTTAACCCGTTCCCATTCAGGTGCAGACAGCAGTGCTTGATCCAATTAGGACAGGCATGCTTGATGCTAACTGGATCAAGCACCGCTGTCTGCACCTGATCGGGAAAGGGTTAAATGTTCTGTTTGCTTGGAAGTTGGAATTCTTGATATCAAGGTCCTGCCAACTGGAGAATGTGAGTATATTAATTTTTATGTACTCCTATCAATCTGTGTGAATTACACTATTGGCGCTCCTAGCGTTTTTGTTTCTTTTGGGAATAACCCCACTCAATTTATCTTCCTCGGGGTGGGGGGCATGTAAACCACTGCTTTTAGGGCAATATTCACAAAGAAAGAGGGGAAAGTAACCTTTTTTACATTGTATCCTTTTTTACATAGAAACATAGAATTTGACAGCAGATAAGAACTACTCAGCCCACCTAGTCGCCCATTTTCCTGCTGTAAAAACCTCAAACCTTATTTGGTCCTTGGTCTTTTCTTACGTTAAGGACAGCCTTATGCCTATCTCATGCATGCTTACATCCCCTCACTGTATTAACCTCTACCACTTCTGCTGGTAGACTATTCCACTTCTACTTTCTTACATTACGTCTAAACCTGTGTCCCTCTAGTTTTAGACTATGGCCTCTTCTCCTAACATTTTTACTCCTTTGAAATGTATTTCCCTCCTGCACTTTGTTGAATCCCTTCACGTATTTGAAAGTTTCTATCATATCCCCTCTCTCTCTTCTCTCCTCCAAGCTATACATATTCAGATCCTTTAGTCTATCCTGATATTTCTTTTCCTGTAAACCAGTCACCATTTTAGTAGCCCTTCTTTGAATCTTCTCTAGAATATCTATATCCTTCTGGAGATGGGGTCTCCAGTACTGTACACAATACTCTAGGTGAGGTCTAACCAGAGATCTGTTTATATTGTTGCACTCTTTGCTTTCACAGTCCCACACAGAACGCTCTCTGAAACAGATACAGAGAGCTTCCTGTCAGGAATGTAAAAGTGTAAAATAATAGGCGAAGATGAAAAAATAAGAATAAAACTTATAGGCAATTTGACTACATATAATGCACTTGCAGAATATGTGAAGGCACAAAGTAGGTTGAGTGTTACTTTAACCTGTCGAATCCTAGAGCGGTCTCCAGCACTTTGAGAATGAATGTTCTGGAGACCTCACTAACATTCAAGAGCTTAACCCTTTCAGTGCCAGAGGAGTACACAACACATAGCTGTTTAATGTGTTGCGTACCCTTCTGGGTTAAAATCCCAATATGAATCAATTGCAGGGTTTACCTCTCCTTTACATATCGCTGGCTTGACTGACAATTACTCCAGTTTTCTTCTGATCATAGGGGGAGATTTATAAAAGTGGAGTAGAGAGCGAAAGATGGTTGTTTTCTGTGTTAAAACTGAAGTTCAGCATTTAAAGGGGAACTATCACCCCTATACAAGTTTTCCTCATTGTCATTCTCGTATAGCGATAAGCTTTAACCTTTGTTTTTTTTGTTATATAATGATTGCCATGGCGAAATTTACATTATTAATCCTTTGAGTACCAAAGGGGTATGGAATACATTGCAAAGCAATGCATTCCATACCCCTCTGGCACTCAAAGGGTTAAAAATGAGCTGTGGCCTTACTTCCGGACAGGCTGCAGTTACAGCTGTGCACCGCAGCCTGTCAATCTTCTTCTGTTCCTCCCCAAGTATTGTCACGTTCCAACCAGCTTACATGGAGAAATCCTCCATCATCAGAGGAGGTAGGAACGTGACAATACTTGGGGAGGAACAGAAGAAGACTGACAGGCAGTGGTACAGAGCTGTAATCGCAGTCTGTCTTGAAGTAAGGCCACGGCTCATTTTTATTAATGTAAATTTCACAAGAGCGGTCATTTTATTAAAAAAAAAAGACAACGATTAAAGCTTATTACTATATGAGGATGACAATGAGGTAAACTTGTATATAGGTGTCAGTTTGGAAGCCTCAAAGGAGCAGTAAACTTATTTTTATGAAAACACATATTTTATCACTGTCAGATGTTTTATTCAAAATTTATAGCAGTTCAAATAACCAGGAAGTGAATTTACTGTGTTTACTTCCTGATAGTTCTAACCGACAGGAAGTGAATTTACTGCGTTTACTTCCTGATAGTTCTGACAGGAAGTAACAGGCAGTTTCTATCACATTCTATGGAGAACTGTATGTCTCTGACTTTCCTCTCCATTAGAATCTAACAGGAAATCTAATTAGAATTTGACCACTAGAGGGCACTGCTAATGTAAAAAAAACATGCGTTTAAACTGTAATAACTCTGGAAATATAAATCTCTCTGCAGTGGGAGTACCCTTATTTTACTCAGTAGGAAAATCCCTACAATATATATGTTTTCATAAAAAAAGTTTACTGCTCCTTTAACATGATGTAGTTGTGTTTTTGGAAAAGTAATGGTACAGCTGTTGAAAATTCTGTTGCTGAGAATTTATAAAGAAATGTCTCTAACCGTGACAATTTAGCAATATAATTTTCACCAGAATCTTAATGCCAGGTATAATTTGTTCTTTCAGACATTCCAGGAGTTAACATCAGAATGATAACGCCATATTTATAAACACTCCCTTACTCATGTATAAATCAGACCTGACATTATCACCACTTGCCATGACTTAAAGTAACAGTAGTGTCCCCCAAAAAAATGTTCCTTGTTTTGTAGAGTTTAAAAAAATAAAATACGTGGCACAAATAGTATCTCTCAAACCTTTATGGTTTGAGAGATATTCACATCTAAAGTTTCCCCTCTCCTGATGTCAGCTGTAAAGCTGACAGCGGGAAATTTGAGTCGGCCAACTCAAGGAAGCTCTTCAGCAGAGCCGAAATCTCGTTATTTAAAAAGAACTACTTCATTGGAAGGTCTACAAAGTGTGCTTGCAAACCAGCCCATTTTGTAGACCTTTCCAATGAAGTAATTCCTTTCCAATGTCGTGATTTTGGCTCTGCTGCAGAGCCGCCGGCTGGTCCCTGGACCGGGATCTCCTGCTGTCAGCAGAGCGCTGACATCAGGAGAAGGGGAGGGAGGGGGGAACTTTAGATGCAAATATCTCTCAAACCGTGAAGATTTGAGAGATAGGATTTGTGCCAGATCATTTATTTTTTTAAACACTACAAAATAAGAAACATTTTTTACAGGACATTATTGTCCCTTTAAAGACAGTTCATTAAAAGGAACTAAGGTTACTTAAAATCCATGGGTGGGTTATCACAGAACTGGAAGGATACTGACAGAACTTTTTCTTTATTCACCCACAGCGCTCACTTATCAGCTACAAGTCCAATATGGTGATGAGGTCCATTCCAGAACTCCTACAGGATACAAGCAACCACTTATCCATTGCTGTCCTCAAGAATCCCAAGGAGTCATCGGGCTTGTCATCCTCTTCTGACTCTGATGACCTTGAAGAACTCCCCTTTGTCCCAATGCCTCTTCAAATCCAGTTCTCTGGTTCTCGCATGTCCCTTAATGAAATCCCCACAGATGAAGAACAGCCCTCTCAAACCCCAGAAGATGCCAGTGTCACAGGAGGCCAAGTTAAGGGAGATGAGACAATGGAAACTACAGTTACAGAACCAAACATCCAACGTAGAGAGGTAACAGAATTAATGTCCAAGCATCCTAAGGGATCCCTTACAAGAAAAAGGTCAACCGAAGCCGAAGTTGGCTCCTCTTCCTCTGATGAAGAGATCCCAGAAACCCAGAAGAAGCAGGAGCATCCAAGAAAATCCCTTAAAAAAGGATCCAGCTTGGAATCTTCAGATGCTCCAGATGGTGAACTTGCCACATCAGCTCGCAGGGGGGAATTGAGGAGGGGAAGCTCCGCAGATAGTGCTCTTTTACTCAATTTATCTTCAGAAGATGGAAATGAAGAGAGAGATAGATTTGACAAGGGTATGATCAAAGCGGCCTCAATGGAACTACCTACCAGAAGTAGAAGCCCAGGTAGATTGGAAGACCGAGGCTCTTTGCGGCGGAAGTTGGGATCAGCTGATGAGGAGTATGCCCAGCGTCTAGAGTTAATGAGGCAGAGATTGTTGAGAGGGGGTTCAGCAGATGGTAAGCTCAGTGGTCTTAGAGGACCCCTAATAGAAACACTTTCTGTTGATAAGAAGAGAACAGAGCAGGTGTCTGCACGCCCCCAACGATCTGAGAAGATGTCTCCAATTCCTTCAATTAAACTAACCCGAGCTGCATCTAGTGAAGCTGCTCCAGGCCGAGAAGCAACAGAAGAAAGGGTTTTAAGAAAAACCAGCTCCTTCTCACATAGTGACTCTGAGCCACTTGTTTTGCATCGCAGGTCAGGAGCACCTCTGGAAATCCCTCTTGCTCAGGTGGAGGCACAACGTCTCAAAGAGTCTCCCTCTCTTTCAGCACTGACTGACCAGTCACGATTTGAATCACGTCCTGTAACACCACGCAGTGTACCTTCAAAGCCAGTGACCCCTGAGCCAAGCCAACCAAAGGAAGAAACAGGCAAGCCTGAAACCCCGAATGATAAAGAACCAGAGAAAGGATCCTCACCCTCCACACAGTTAAAAACAGGGAGAGAGAAGAACATAGAAAATGGTTTGGTCATTGTTCTTCCAAAAGTAGCAGCAGTTGTGGAGGAGGCTGTGCCCACAAGGGAAATGCCAGCTATCAAGTCAGAGAAAACACATGAAAAGCCACCCAGAACTGAAACTATTTTGACCAAAGAAACTATTGTTCCAACAAAGGAAATAAACCCTATACACCCTTCACTGTCACCTTTGCCCACTAAAGAACCCCTTCCTTTGTCAACAAATAAATCTGCGTCTCTTCCGAGGCTGAAAAATGATGTTCCAAGATCAGATCTGAAACACACTTCACCGACTTTAGTACAGATTAAGGAACCAGCACCTAAAAAGGACTCTTCAGCTCTGCCAGTTCAGAGTAAAGAGCCTTTGTCATTGCAAGATGTTGCCCCCACACCTGTATTAGTGCAAGTGAAAGAAGCCTCTCCAGTGATAATGTCTGTCCCTTCATCTGCACCAGTGCAAGATAATGAGGCCAAACTAAAGCCAGCAAAAGTGCCATCGCCCAGCCTAACATCTGCTAAAGGACCACCATCTACACTCTCACCCCAGTCTGAAGGCATGGCAGATAGGCGATCATCCTATGCCAATGTGATGCAGACCCTTAAGGCATCAATAGAGCCTGAAGGTCCTCAGAAACTTGACAAGGCTTTAAAAAGTTCAAAGATCACACCAGATGTTCAAACCAATCTTCAGGAATTGTCTGTACGCTCTACAGACGAGAAATCCCATTCTGCTACAGCTGAGAGGGTAACTTCAAAAGTGAGCAAAAAGGAGGAATCAGAAGAGCCCTCAGTGATGCCTAAGTCTGAAAAACCCACCAGAGCTTCCAGCACAGAAAATGTCCCATTCATCAGCGACATTGACTCAGAAGAAATCTTTGAAGCAAAATTTAAAAGAAACCGCAAATCTTCTCTTACTCGAGGTCTCAAGAAACTCACCAGAACATGGTCAGAAGAGAAGAATTTAGCAGCAGCACAGGCTTCCCGGGAAGAGGATATGTACCGGCCAAGTCCTGTGGGAGTTCCACTGGAGTTTCTTGTGCCTGCAGCTCTTGGTCTACATGAAAGGTCTAGATCTGTGCAGGACCTGCCAGAGGCTGAGCGAGACTCAAGCTTCATGAGGAAGCTTTCTCTCCGTTTTAAGAGGACTCCAACAACTGAGCGGAAACAGAAACCAGTAGAAGAAGGGGAGAGTGCTAGTATGGGCAGACGCCTTTCCTGGACTTTAGGACGGGGAAACTCTAAAGAAAGGAAAGACACAGAGAGCTTAAATTCAGAGACAGGATCAATTGAAGCTATCACAGATAAACATGTAAAAGAGCAGAAAAAAGCTAGTGACTCACCTGTGCTGGCTATGAGGAAGAAGATTGGTAACACCATGGACCGTCTCTCCATGAAGTTGAGGAGCCAGTCAGAGGAAAGGAGAGATACAGAAAGAGTGGAGAAGAAGGATGAGAGGACAGAGAAAAGGACACCTCTGATGTCCTTGCTCAGAAGATCCAATTCAGAAGGGGAGAACTTGCGTAAGCTAGGAATACCACAGAACCAGCTTGCTTCACAAGTTGGGTCAGCTCCCTCCACGGAGTCTATTGAGTCGGGACTCAGCAGCCAATCAGAAATGGTGGCTAAGGGTAAGTTGTTGTAATCTGACTTTACTACATTATTGAATCATCAAAATATGAATCGTAATTTATAGGGGAACTATCACCCCTATACAAGTTTGGCACAGTGTGATCTTCATATAGTGATAAAGTGTAATAGTTTTATTTTGTTGTAAAATGCATGCTTTGCCGAAATGTAAACGTTTTTAAAAGGAGCCGGGGCCTGACGTTACAGCTCTGCACTGCAGCCTGTCAGTCTTCGTCTGTTCTCCTCCCCAAGTATTGTCATGTTCCAACCTCCTCCAATGACGGAGAATTTCTCCATGTAAGCTGGAGCGCTCTTAAGCCAATGAGAACAATCCAGCTTACATGGAGAAATCCCCCGTCATTGGAGGAGGTTGGAATGAGGAGATATGTGGGGAGGGGAGTAGAAGAAGTTTGATAGGCTATGGTGCAGAGTTGTACCCGCAATCTGTCTGGAAGTAAGGCCCCGGCTCATTTTTAAATCTTTAAATTTTGTATAACAAAATAAAACAACTATTACAGCTTATCGTTACATGAAGATCATTATGAGCCAAACTTGTAAAGGAATGATAGTTGTTTCAGGAGACACAGGAAAGGCACCATGGGCCATATTCATTAAGCAAAAGAGGAGTAATTCTGGAGCACAGCATAGGAGTCAAATAACAATTTCCTAGATTCTCACTGATTTAAGTGGAGATTTTAACCACTTGAATGATAGAGAGGTTTGCAGTGCATTATTTTGTAATGCATTGGAAACATTGCTATAATCGAGGGGTGGTAAAAGCCCCATTTAAATCAATGGGAATTTGAGAAGTTTTTGTTTTCCTCCATGTGTATTTGGTTAGGCCTAAGACTTCTCTGGTTCTACTTATTAAAGTAGAAATGTCACCTTAACCCTTGGTGCAAGAGGGGTTTCATATTCACTCTGGCACTCAAAGGGTTAAGTTTACATCTGAATATCTGAAAACTGCCTGTGTGTTATGTTAGCCACAAGATCAGTATATATCCTTCTATATGATAATTTGTTAGAATGTTTGTCAGGATGCAGTCATGAGCAGTAGAGACTGCCAGCGTTCGGCAACCAGTGGCATGACACTTTGGTTCTGCCAAACATAAACTATCAGAATTCAGATTCATGCCTATAGCACAGTTGAATACCCCTGTGCGAGGGGGTAATCGCCACAAATTACTATTGCAGATGGAAGGCAAATTGATTTATCAGCTAAATACGTTACATCCTAAGGGCCTCAATCATGAGTTACAATTGGGCTCTTTCCTTTAGACATTGGGATTGATATATCTTGATGGTGGACTCTTTGAGACTAAATCATGGGATTCTACACCCAGTCTTTCCCTATTATGGAAGTGATGAGGCTGTAAATCAGAGGATGTTTGTGTACCCCTTTGGATTTTGTTTCCTGATGGTGGAGGTCACACTAGATGAGATGGCGTTCCCCTTGAACTATGATTATGTATATCAGACTTGAGTATTTATTTATTTGAGGAGCTTATGATGGTTTTTGGATATGTATGGTTCCTGGAACATTACATTTTTGAACTTACCCTTGAATTGGAGCTATAGGACTATATTTTTTTGGGACTTAAAGGGATAGTAATACTTAAAATGTAAAAAAAAATATGTTGTAGGGTTTATCCCCTTGAGTAAAACAAGAGTACTCCCACTGCTGAAAGGTGTTTCATTCATAAGTTATTAATTTTCAAAGTTGAATTTTTTTAGGTGCAATATCATAGTGGCCTGAAATTGTACAGTGGCTCTGTTGCTACACGATCATATGGACAGCTCTGGTCCCGGGACCATAAATCTCCATAGGATGGTGTAGCAACAGCACCACTGTACAATTTCAGGCCACTGTGATATTGCACCTAAAAAATTCAACCTTGAAAATTAATAACTTTTGAATGAAACACCTCTCAGCAGTGGGAGTACTCTTGTTTTACTCAGGGGGATAAACCCTACAACATATTTTTTTTTACATTTTAAGTATTACTATCCCTTTAATACTCCAAGAAAGAAAACTATGGGGAATCAGTGTGTGTTATACATGAACACTATTGTTTAACCCTACAATAAGTACTCTTACCCTGACTTAACCATAGGGTACTAGCTTTGTATCAACATTTGGTATTTTTAATTACACCTACTTCTGGGTATGTTCATGCTTAAAAACAATTTTTTTTCTGTTTTTTTTTTTTCCCACATGTCTTTATTTTTGTATCATATGTGCTGTTTGCGTTTTGGGTGCACCGATTGGTGAAATCCCACGGGTGTGAACTGTTTTTGCGGTCTACCCCTTGGGACCCACCATTCGATTTGCCCGCATGGCAGCACTTGTTTTTAGTTGTTACCAAAGGTTTGGCTCGGGTAGGGTGGGTATTCATGCAGTTGTGCAATGTCTTCTGGTGCTCTGCCATGTGCTGGTCTTTCAGCCATATCTTGCAGAGCGCTACAGTGTTTGCGATCCGTGAGATACCCAGTAGATAGGTGCTATGCTCTCTATTCATCTTCTTGGAGATCGAGTACATTATAGGATTCTGTCAATGACAGATCAGTAGTACTAGCAACTTTGTATTTACATGGATGCGTTAGTTACTTTGCATCTATGACATCCCTGCAGGGAGCACCTCCGCTAACAGCAAGGTATAACTAATTGCTGTAATCTGTTTTTTCATGTATTCTTTAGGTTTGATTAATGTTGTGATTTTATATTCTGAGCTTTTTTGGTTTCACATATATTTTGATTATGAATTAGTGATTTATTTTGTTTCAACACTATGTCAGGTGTTTATACGCCAGTGACCCACGTCCTCCCGACGTTGTGACCTCACGCACCGGTTCCCGGTGCTGCATGTCCATGCTGGAGGGTGGATGGCATTTCTGGCGTATACTATTGGTGCTTTGTTCTTAAGATTCAGGTATTTAAGTGTTCTATCATCTATGTTTCTGGTAACCCTGATGAAGGTCCTTCATAGGACCGAAAACATTTGGTTGGAAACAATGTCTGAATAAATCTCTCACGTTTTTAGATATCAACTAAGTGCTGTCTCTTCTACTATAGCCCAGCTAAGTACACTTGTTTTATATATATGTATATATATATATATATATATATATATATATATATATATATTTATATTTAAAATCCGTAGAGAAATCAGCACACTTGGGTCTTTTGAAGGATGCAACAAAATATAAACTTATTCAGGTCAATGTGTTGATCCTCACATGGATCTTTATCAAGAAGCCAAAATGGTGCTCACATCCCACTATAAATACCCTGTGAGAAGACAGGGTCCTATATGTCTATTAACTTTGTTCTGACAATGGTTAGGGTTACTATTCTAGATGTTTCAGATTTCTGTACTTTAACCCACGGGGGGGAAGTTTCTACATGATCGAAGATCTTTAGCATGAGTGTTTTCAGTTCATCTGTATTTGAAAATGTTTCAACTAACCTTTTTATTAAATGTGGGAGTGGAAATGTGGTGATTGCGTGAGGGTCACAGGGTATTTATAGTGGGATGTGAACACCATTTTGGTGTCTTGATAAAGGTCAATGTGAGGATTGAAATGTTCACCTGAATAAAGTTACATTTTGTTCCGTCTTTCAAAAGACTACAGATGTAGAATTATTCAGATCATGCACCCAGGCTCTTGCCTTAATTGTAGAGAGTGCTTCCTGACGAAGTTGTTATATACATTATATATATATATATATATATATATATATATATATATATATATATTAAGAAGGATATTGCAGAACTCTCAGGACTTTCACAAATAAAGTTTGTATTGAAACAAGTGTCAAAGTTTTAATGTGATCAACACAAATGTGTTGATCACTTTGAAACATTGACACTTGCTTCAATAAAAACTTTATTTGTGAAAGTCCTGAGAGTTCTGCAATAACCTTCTTCCTCTGCACTAAGATTTCCCTAGTGGTAGATACAAGGCACCCAATTCGGAGCAAGTCATGACTAATACATTGTCCCTATCGTATGGCTTACATACTTATTTACATTATAAGCTCTAACTTTCTTCTTTATAGGCTTACAATGACATCCCATTAGGGGACACCTGTAGCGTGTGAGCAAGGACCTCAAAACCTAGGATGTGTCCACCTTTTGGAACATAATCCAGACCTGTAGAGGCCTCCTCCACCCACTTCTTTTAACTGGATGGAATTTTAATAATGCAACTTTCCAATATGTATTTAGTTTTCCATATTATATTACACATTTTCACAGTTAAGCAATCAATATAGCGCAGGTTTATCTTCTGTTTGCTGTTGCACTCTACTGGACAAAGCATAATGGATCAGCTGAGTTGACCTGACCTCTGATGGTACCCGCTATCTTTACAGATGAAAGACGTTCAAGGTGGGATCGGTGGGGTTTGTCCCGCAATAAAAAGGAGAAGATGGCTTCCCAGCCTTGTATTCCAGCCAGTCTGATGCATGAAGATGGTAGTATCGTGGGCAGACAGTACATCCGCAACGAGTCAGGTAGGAGATACTTTGTACTGTTGGTTATATGACATAGCATGTGGATGGAGCGTTATTACTACTATCTTTTATCACATACAAACAAGATATGTGAGAGGTACACTGTGGTTGAACAGAAGCAAATACTGCTCATTTTACAGCTAGACACAGCTCAGAAGCATCAAATTTTAGCTCTCTAGTCCCCTTACAGAGATGGAATTTCCATGTTCATGAAAGATTTCTCCCACCCAAAAGGGCAGTCAGGTTCCAACATGACAGTCAAGTCACCGCTGCACGGTAATAACAGCTAACCCCAGACATAGTTTATGCCTATATTTTGACCTCTTCAGTGAGGTGCAGCTGGTATCCTTAGGCACTGAGAGCAAGGGGTCCATGTATGGGTTATTCTTCACCCTAAGGGAGATATTCTAAGGGCTTTCAAAATCAAACCAAAATATGTGAGAGGCTCTGTGGATGAAAACAAGCAGATATTGCCACCAGTCACTGCTCAGAAGCATCACATTTTAGCTGTCTAGTGCAATTAGAGATCGGAAATGCCCCTGTTCATAAAAGAATGATCCTGCACAAGAGGGGCAGTCCTGTTCTGACATGACAGGAATACCAGCTAACCCCAGACATATGTTTCCTCAGTGTCTGGGCCTCATCAGTAAAGTGCAGCTCACTGATGTGGCCCAGTTAACACAATGCCCTTCGGGAGACTGTCACATCCCACACTTGGTGGTCTTGAAGGTGTAATGCTGATGTACTAAGAAATTTAAGTAATTCTTAGTTAAACCAACAGCACCACAGGGGAGGAATTAAAAACCCCATTGATTTCAAGGGGAACATTCACATTACAAAAACTTCTGTCCATAGGTTTTACTTAGCAGAATGAGGTTAGCGTTGTTGTTTTTTTTTCATTTTAGTTACCGGCTATTGAAGTTATTAAGCTTTAAAATCGTGCACTTCCGCGTTCTGTGTCACCCCGTATATACATCACAACGCCACAGGACTTCCCACCTCCCTCCCAGGTGCCCCAAGAAGCGCGTTCACGCTTCCCTTCGCGAGGGCATTTATTTGGGCTAATGTTGTGCCGCACATACAGGATGCCACAGAACGCGGAAGTGCACAACTTTAAGGCCTAATAACTTCAGATATCGGTAACTAGAATTAAAAAAAACAACACTAACCTCGTTCTGCTAAGTAAAACCTATGGACAGAAGTTGTTGTAACGTGAATGTTCCCCTTTAAATGATGATTTTAACTAATGCTAGAGATGTCTTTAATTATGAGATCTGTGGTTATAGTCCCCTGAAACAGTATTTACAAACACCGCTGCTGGCCAGCAAGATTCATATCTACCTTCTTGGAAATTACATCCAGAACTGATAGAAGATGTTAACTAGGTTAACTGAGGACAAAGGCTAAGAGAGACTTGAAATGGTTAAGGTGAAAAAGGCACCTTTATATGATGGCATACACCCAAGGGTACTTAAGGAGCTCTGTTCTGTAATGACATCTTCACTGGCATCAACTCATCCATCTCACAGACTTCCAACACTAGGGGGAGATCTGCCCATTGACTGCTTTGTCAGAAAGCAGTACGCGTGCTCGGCTACATAAAATGGGAACCAAGTACTAAGGAGCACATCAGTCCATTTATGTAATTCTAAAGATACTAGTTGAAGAGCCTGTTACACGGGCCACAGTGCCACTGCCAGCCAGTCGTGGGGCAGTCATGAGCAGTAAAGACAGCCCGCGCCGCGGCTGATACAGAGCTGGACACTCCTTCGGAGCATCCAGCTCGGTATCAGCCGTGGCGCGGGCAGTCTCTATTGCGCTTGACTGCAGCACGCGCAGCAGTCTCTACTGAGCATGACTGCGTCGTTAAACATGTTTTAGCGAATTATTATATAGGATAACATTTTTCCATACATATAAATAAAACCTCAGTACACTGACTTTCTTACTATGACAGCTGGTGAACAGCACTACACTACAATAAAATGGCTACTGCAGGTCCTGTTCTGGAGCCAGGAAGTAGAGTGGAGTTCTCTTTTTAGTACAAAGGTGCCCAGCATGCGGCCTGCCTAAGACCTGTAACAAAAACCTAGTTAATTAGCACACAACAAGTAGGCTAATACAGTAAATATCAGTAATGTCATTGACTTGTTCATTAGATAAGTCCATGTTTTGTTATATTCACCATAGCCATCAGTAAAAAAAAAAAATGTGGCCCTCAAACATATGGCTTTCCGATCGTGTGGCCCTCACACGTATGGCTATCATGTAGCCTCGAACATATGGCTTTCCAATCATGTGGCCAGGGGCTAAAAAACATTGGACACCTCTGCTCTAGTATTTAGAACTGTGATCTGGCCAAATAATTCTGTATAAACATTAAAGGGGTAGTAATGTTTCATAATAAAAGCAGCTCTAATTAATCATCATAATATTTGGACTTTGGAGAGTGTTATTTCAATTCTGTCAGAGTTGTAGTTCAAGATTAATTAAATGACAAAGTATCCCCCTCCCGCCCCTTTTAATGATGTAACACTGCTCAGCCAGATCAGAAGGGAGGTGCCCAGGTAGATTGCAGAGAGGGACAATCTTCAATTAAGATAAGGGAAAAACCTGAAAAACTTCTCAAGGGGGACAGGGCTTTCATTGTTTTCATAGGAAGAAGATTGTCCCCTTCTGTTATCTGTCTGGTCTATGGACTGGATTCCACATCTGAGAAGAGATGGCTTACACTAGGTAAAAGGGGCGGGACGGGAAACTTTGCTTATGAATATCTCTCAAACCATAAAATTTTGAGAGATAAGACTTATATCGTTCTTCATGTTTTTTTACTGCCTACAAAATAAAATAAAGATAAAACGAAGTATTACTATCCCTTTGATAATGAAATTAAACAAATGTAATGTATATGTTGTAGGAAGGAAGGTACATCAAGTATATGTAGAAGCAGCATGGACACCACTAACCCATGTACTAGTGGGGTCAGTCACTGGCAGCAGGATGAAATCCAGTAAAGTAAGTGACACCACCCATCCAGTCTTTATTAGCGCAATGCAACTTTATTGTGTCAATAATCAATGTTTTGGTGCTTTTAAGGACACAAATATAGTCAAGTTGATACCTTATTGTCTAACTAAACATATTTAGGATACAAGCTTTCATGACCTCTTAGGTCTCTTCCTCAGCACATACCTCCCAAGTGTCCCTCTTTAGGAAATATTAGGGGTCTGTACCCCCAAGTGTCCCTCTTTAGGAGATATTAGGGGTCTGTACCCCCAAGTGTCCTTCTTTAGGAGATATCTGGGCTCCATACCTCCCAAGTGTCCCTTTTTAGGAGATTTTAGGGGTCCATATCTCCCAAGTGTCCCTCTATAGGAGATATTTGGGGTCTGTACCCCCAAGTGTCCCTCTTTATGAGATATTAGGATCCATACCTCCCAAGTGTCCCTCTTTAGGAGACATTAGGGGTACATATCTCCCAAGTGTCCCTCCAGGTAAATACCTCCCAAGTATCCCTGTTTAGGAGATATTAGGGGTACATACTTCCCAAGTGTTCCTCTTTAGAAGATATTAAGGGTACATACCTCCCAAGTGTCCCTCTTTAGGAGATATTAGGAGTCCATGCCTCCCAAGTGCCCCTCGTTAGGAGATATTAGGGATCTGTATCCCCAAGTGTCCCTCTTTAGGAGATATTAGGGATCCATACCTCCCACGTATCCCTCTGTAGGAGATATTAGGAGTCCATACCTCCCAAGTATCCCACTTTAGGAGATATTAGGAGCACATATCTCCCAAGTAACCCACTTTAGGAGAGATTACGGGTATATACCTCCCAAGTGTCCCTCTTTAGGCGATATTAGGGGTACATATCTCCCAAGTAACCCTCTTTAGGAGAGATTAGGGGTATATACCTCCCAAGTGTCCCTCTTTAGGAGATATTAGGGGTACATACCTCCCAAGTGTCCCTCTTTAGGAGATATTAGGGGTACATACCTCCAAAGTGTCCCTCTTTAGGAGATATTAGGGGTCCATACCTCCCAAGTGTCCCTCTTTAGGATATATTAGGGGCCATACCTCCCAAGTGTCCCTGTTTAGGAGATATTAGGGGTACATACCTCCCAAGTGTCCCTCTTTAGGAGATATTAGGGGTACATACCTCCAAAGTGTCCTTCTTTAGGAGATATTAGGGGTCCATACCTCCCAAGTGTCCCTCTTTAGGATATATTAGGGGTCCATACCTTCCAAGTGTCCCTCTTTAGGATATATTAGGGGTCCACACCTCCCAAGTGTCCCTCTTTGGGAGATATTAGGAGCACATATCTCCCAAGTAACCCTCTTTAGGAGAGAATAGGGGTATAAACCTCCCAAGTGTCCCTCTTTAGGAGATATTAGGGGTACATATCTCCCAAGTAACCCTCTTTAGGAGAGATTAGGGGTATATACCTCCTAAGTGTCCCTCTTTAGGAGATATTAGGGGTCCATACCTCTAAAGTGACCCTCTTTAGGAGATATTAGGGGTCCATACCTCCCAAGTGTCCTTCTTTAGGAGATATTAGGGGTCCATACCTCCCAAGTGTCCTTCTTTAGAAGGGACAGTCCCTCTTTTAGACCCAAATCCCTCTGTCCCTGTTTCCCACCCTGATTTCCCTCTTTTTAGGAGATCAGACTGTGTGATGTGTATATAAGACTGTCACATTGCTCTACAACAATAACACTCACATTATTGTTTGTTTAAACTTAAGTATATGTGTTTATATTTTAGTAAGTGTAAATAAAATAATTTGGTCTTGTTGTAAGTAATTTTTTAGGTTACCCAAGCAGATGTCAATAGGTCATGTAATAGTCTAAAAATTCCTGCTAATGCCCCGCCCACCAGCCACTCCCCCAGCAACACCTCCTAAAACACAAGTGTCCCGCTTTGGCAATTTGAAATGTTGGGAGGTATGTCAGCATGTTATACCTGAGAAAGAGACCTAAGAGGTCTTGAAAACTTGCTTCCTATATCTGTTTAGTTAGCCAATAAAGGTATCAACTTAACTATAATTGCATCCTGTATTTCTACGGCTAACACAGTACCAACTCTCATATGTTCATGCTTTTAATGCACCATTTTCAGGATGGACAAAAAAGGTTACAATGTACTATAATGCACTATAGCCATGTATTATAGCACATTGCAACCTGTTTCTCTGTGTTGATAAGGTTTTCAGGTAGAACCAAAACGTTAACTATTGACACAATTAAACTGCAATGCACTGATAAAGACTAGATGTGTAAGGCCACTCAGAGCCAGATCACGGGTAAGGTGACCTAGGTACCGGCCTAAGGCCCGGTGACTTGGGCCAAAAAACGCAACTCACTGTCACTGTATGGAACTGACAGTGAGATTCCTCTAGTACGCTCTGCATTGGTCCCCCTGTATCCTGCAAATGGTGTGCAGACCACAAGATCAAGCACACATGCGCAGTCAGGGAACTAGCTTTCCTTCACTGAGTCTCAATAGAGGGAAGCTAGTTCCTTGACTGCGCATGCTTTGCCGACCTCGAGGTCTGCGTACTATGCACAGGATTTTGGGGGACCAAAGCAGAGCGAGCAAGACGTACAGCAGCTGTCCGCCATCCTCTTACGCACACATGTGGAGGTGGACAACGGGGGACAGTGCTGAGGTGAACAATACAGAGGTGGAAAGTGTGAACAATGGGGATAATGTGGACAAATAAAGAAAGGATTGCAGCAGGAGTGGGGGGGAGCAAGACTGAGGGGGGACCCAATTTGGGATCTGCCTAGGGCCCCATAGAGTCTTAATCTGGCTCTGGGAGCATTTACAATATTGCACGGCACAGGAACCCAGGATCAGGAGCTAGAAATAGCCTCTTAACCCACTGTGTAACAAATGGGAATGCATTCATTGGGAAGCAATGTGACGCATACCCCTCTGATCCTCATATCGGAGGGCCAAATGAACAATTACAGACAAACAATTACAATATTGAGTTAGAATCTTTATTCCACCCAATGATAATACAATTTATAAGGCACATGAGAAATTACAATATTGAGTTAGAATCTTTATTCCAGCCAATGATAATACAATTTATAAGGCACATGAGCAATTACGATACTGAGTTAGAATCTTTATTACAGCCAATAATAATACAATTTATAACCAGTTATAGACACTTTCAGTCTAATATTCTTCTCCTTCCTCTTCATCTCCCTCCAAACTGTCTATGCCGATTTCTTTATAATCCTCCTCCAGGGCAGCCATGTCCTCACGGGCCTCAGAGAACTCTCCTTCCTCCATCCCCTCACCCACATACCAGTGCACAAAGGCACGCTTGACATACATCAGATCAAACTTGTGGTCCAGGCGGGCCCAGGCCTCGGCAATAGCAGTGGTGTTACTCAGCAAGCACACAGCACGCTGCACCTTGGCCAGATCTCCACCTGGAACCACAGTCGGGGGCTGGTAGTTGATGCCAACCTTGAAACCAGTTGGACACCAATCCACAAACTGGATGGTACGCTTGCTTTTGATGCTGGCAATTGCAGCATTGACATCTTTGGGGACCACATCACCACGGTACAACAGGCAGCAAGCCATGTATTTACCATGTCGGGGGTCACATTTCACCATCTGGCTGGCTGGCTCAAAGCAAGCATTGGTGATCTCGGACACAGAAAGGTGTTCATGGTATGCCTTCTCTGCAGAGATGACAGGGGCATAGGTGGCCAGTGGGAAATTAATACGGGGGTAGGGCACCAAGTTGGTCTGGAATTCAGTAAGGTCCACATTGAGAACTCCATCAAATCTGAGGGGGGCTGTGACAGAGGACACGATCTGGCCTACCACATGGTTCAGGTTAGTGTAGGTTGGACGCTTAATGTCCAGGTTCCTTTGACAGATATCATAAATAGCTTCGTTTTCCAACATGAAGGCACAATCTGAGTGCTCCAGGGAGTTGTGTGTGGTTAGGATGGCGTTGTATGGTTCAACCACAGATGTGGACATTTGAGGAGTTGGATAGATGGAGAATTCCAGCTTGGACTTCTTGCCATAGTCATCAGAAAGCTGTTCCATCAGGAGTGATGTGAAGCCTGAACCAGTGCCACCTCCACAGCTGCAGAAGGTGAGAAAGCCCTGGAGTCCTGAGCACTGTTCGGCCTGGAGAGAGGAGAGACACAAAGGAAGGTCAGACAGATGGGTACCAGTCAGCCTCCAATATTCATCAACCCATTCCATTTCTTACTGCAATCTAAAACTTCATTTTACAGGCACATTAAGCAATATACTCTTTATTAGACCTGAAATTGACCTTGTTAGCTTATAATTAAGAGGACATAAATATTCCTTCTAACTACTTCTTGAAGTTCCACATTAAGTCCATAAACCGCGTTATGTACCGACTTGACAGTTGGTGAAGACGTACGTTGGGCAGATAGATCACACTGAACTTACCTGCTTGCGGATTCTGTCTAGCACTGGTTCAGTCATCTCCTTGCCAATGGTGTAATGACCACGGGCATAGTTATTGGCTGCTTCCTTGCCTGAGATGAGCTGTTCTGGGTGGAAGAGTTTTCTGTAGGTTCCTGTCCGCACCTCATCTGTACAGAATGATAACATAGTGATCAGATTCTGACACTCAGGACCATATGCAGAAATCTGGAGTAGCAATTCTATAGGACAAATTAAAGAAGAACTGCCACCTTCACTAAAGTTGCCCTACAATACTTATGCAGGTGGCGACTAGCTTACTAATAATTATTTTACCTCTCAAAAGTGCCCACAAATAAAGTTATCTTTAAGGTTCCGAGACTGACGGCCAGGTTACTAAGCCTGTGCGCCTGCGCCATCAGTCTCTTCTGGAGCCGTCCAGACCAGTGCAATGCCTGTGAAGGGTGAAGAGGACTGACAGCGCAGGCGCACATTCAAGATGTCCACGTTGATACCTGGCTTCTGGTCTTGGAAGCTTAAGGATAACTTTGTTTGTTGGCACTTTTGAGAGGTAAAATAATGAGTAGTAAGCTAAGTGTATCACCCTGGTGTCCCTGTGTTTAGGAGATCAGACTGTGTGTGTGTGTGTGTGTGTGTGTGTGTGTGTGTGTGTGTGTGTGTATAAGTGTATCACCCTGGTGTCCCTGTGTTTAGGAGATCAGACTGTGTGTGTGTGTGTGTGTGTGTGTGTGTGTGTGTGTGTGTGTGTGTGTGTGTGTGTATAAGTGTATCACCCTGGTGTCCCTGTGTTTAGGAGATCAGACTGTGTGGTGTGTATATATGTGTATCACCCTGGTGTCCCTGTGTTTAGGAGATCAGACTGTGTGGTGTGTATATAAGCGTATCACCCTGGTATTTCTGTGTTTAGGAGATCAGACTTTGTGGTGTGTACATAAGTGTATCACCTTGATGTCCCTGTGTTTAGGAGATCAGACTGTGTGGTGTGTATATAAGTGTATCACCTTGATGTCCCTGTGTTTAGGAGATCAGACTGTGTGGTGTGTATATAAGTGTATCACTCTGGTGTCCCTGTGTTTAGGAGATCAGACTGTGTGGTGTGTATATAAGTGTATCACCCTGGTGTCCCTGTGTTTAGGAGATCAGACTGTGGTGTGTATATAAGTGTATCACCCTGGTATTTCTGTGTTTAGGAGATCAGACTGTGTGGTGTGTACATAAGTGTATCACCCTGGTGTCCCTGTGTTTAGGGGATCAGACTGTGCGGTGTGTATATAAGTGTATCACCCTGGTGTCCCTGTGTTTAGGAGATCAGACTGTGTGGTGTGTATAGAAGTGTATCACCCTGGTGTCCCTGTGTTTAGGGGATCAGACTGTGCGGTGTGTATATAAGTGTATCACCCTGATGTCCCTGTGTTTAGGAGATCAGACTGTGTGGTGTGTATATAAGTGTATCACTCTGGTGTCCCTGTGTTTAGGGGATCAGACTGTGCGGTGTGTATATAAGTGTATCACCCTGATGTCCCTGTGTTTAGGAGATCAGACTGTGTGGTGTGTATATAAGTGTATCACTCTGGTGTCCCTGTGTTTAGGAGATCAGACTGTGTGGTGTGTATAGAAGTGTATCACCCTGGTGTCCCTGTGTTTAGGAGATCAGACTGTGTGGTGTGTATATAAGTGTATCACCCTGGTGTCCCTGTGTTTAGGAGATCAGACTGTGTGGTGTGTATAGAAGTGTATCACCCTGGTGTCCCTGTGTTTAGGAGATCAGACTGTGTGGTGTATATATAAGTATATCACCCTGGTGTCCCTGTGTTTAGGAGATCAGACTGTGTGGTGCCTATAGAAGTGTATCACCCTGATGTCCCTGTGTTTAGGAGATCAGACTGTGGTGTGTATATAAGTATATTACCCTGGTATTTCTGTGTTTAGGAGATCAGACTGTGTGGTGTGTACATAAGTGTATCACCCTGGTGTCCCTGTGTTTAGGAGATCAGACTGTGTGGTGTGTGTATATAAGTGTATCACCCTGGTGTCCCTGTGTTTAGGAGATCAGACTGTGTGGTGTGTATATAAGTGTATCACCCTGGTGTTCCTGTGTTTAGGAGAACAGACTGTGTGGTGTGTATATAAATGTATCACCCTGGTATCCCTGTGTTTAGGAGATCAGACTGTGTGGTGTGTATATAAGTGTATCACTCTGGTGTCCCTGTGTTTAGGAGCTCAGACTGTGTGGTGTGTATATAAATGTATCACCCTGGTGTCCCTGTGTTTAGGAGATCACGCTGTGTGGTGTGTACATACCTCCCAAGTGTCCCTCTTTAGGAGATATTAGGGGTACATACCTCCAAAGTGTCCCTCTTTAGGAGATATTAGGGGTCCATACCTCCCAAGTGTCCTTCTTTAGGAGATATTAGAGGTCCATACCTCCCAAGTGTCCTTCTTTAGGAGGGACAGTCCCTCTTTTAGACCCAAATCCCTTTGTCCATGTTTCCCACCCTGATTTCCCTCTTTTTAGGAGATCAGACTGTGTGATGTGTATATAAGTGTATCACATTGCTCCACAGCAATACAACTCACATTAACTTTTGCTAAAGCTTCAGTATATGTGTTTATACAGTAGTCTTTGTAAATAAAATACTTTGGTCTTGCTCTGAATGATTTAATCAGTAATTCACTCATGAAATAACCTGAAAATTCTCGGTAATGCCCGGCCCGCCAGCCACGCCCTCGAAAGCACAAACTAAAACAAAACTGTCTCTCATTGGCCATTTGAAATGTTGGGAGGCATGGAGATTGACATAATTAAGTAATGTACGCAGGTCTCCGGCCTGGGTAAATCATTGTGTTAAACAGATGAAGTGCTGCTTATCCTGCACGTTTACTTCTGTAATCATATTAGTGCCACCGGGGTGTTCAATGCAATACAAAGCAATGCGATGGATATTAAATAGTTAAACCTTTGAGGGCAAGTTTGGTGCCCTGTACATTGCAAATCAATGCTTATGGACACCCCTCTGGTAGACAAAGGGTTTAACTCATTGACTTCCAGAAGAACCTCCAATGTATTGCTTTACATTGCGTTGGAGACCCCTCTGACCCTCGGTATCCTATTGAAATGTCGCCCTCTATTCGGCTACAGTCAAAACACTGAGATCATAATGTCGCCTGCGTGAGAAAGGAAACATCAGGATGTCACTCACATAAAATGGAGGACATTCTGATGTCTCACGCTTAAGTGTCTCCAAAAAAATAGCACAAAACTGCTCAGAGTACCTCCATATGTGCCTTAACCCTTCAAGTGCCACTAATGTAAGCAACACATCGCATTCAACTAAATGTTACAAGTCTCATCCCACACACACACCAGCCTTTTGCTAAAACGGACACAGCTGGCATTCAAGGAGTTAACTCCTCCTTTTCTTCTTGCTGATAGGAAGATCACCTCCGAGACAGCTGCAGCAAGAAGAAAAGGAGGTGTTAACTCTTTGAATGCTAGCTGTGTCTGTTTCAGCAAAAGGCTGGTGTGTGTTGGTGTGTGTTGGACCAATAGGACAGGGAGTATAGAGGAGATTTTAATAACTCATCAGTCAAAAATGTAGATTACATTTTGTTAAAGCGGAACTACCACCCAATAAAAATATTGCCCCACATCATAAGTGCCCATCCGGCAACTAGCTGCTCAGTAGCGCCAGTTGCCAGAATTATTACCGGATTAATGAGAAATCGCTATTCTTCCAGGACTGACAGCAGGACGGAACGCGGACATCTTGCCATAGTGACGTCCGTGCACCTACTTTGTCAGTCCCTTTTGGAGCCGGACGACTACTAGCAACGCCTCCTAGACCTGACTGGGACTGAAAGCGCAGGCGCACGGACATCACTATGGCAAGATGTCCGCTCTCCGCCCTGCTATCAGTCTTGGAAGAATAGCGATTTCTCTTTAATCTGGTAATAATTCTGGCAACTAGCGCTCCTGAGCAGCTAGTCGCCAGATGGGCAATTATGTGGGGCAATATTTTAATGGGTGGTAGTTTCGCTTTAAGGAAAATGATTTCATGATTTCTTTTTAATGTTCAATTGTTTATTTGTTCTATGCTTTATTTTCAGAGTACTTTGAGACATTAAACTGCGTAAATTTCAATAAAAACTGAAAAAATGTCTAAACTTTTGACCAGTAGTATATATATGTGCGTGTGTGTATATATATAATGAATAGATGGATAGAGAGATAGATATGAGATAGATATAAGATAGATAGTGCTCATTCTGATAAGAAAAAAGGGAGAACATTCATTCAATAGTTATCACAACGCAAATGCATTGTTTTATATTTGTTTTAACATTAAACTGCACTTTTACATTGTGGTCACCCATGTAGTTTTGTTTTTATCACTTAATATGGAGAGTGCATGTCTATAACACAAACTCTCCCACAGTTCATTAAAATAATACATTTTGCTCACTAGTTGGCGCTGTTGCTAACAGTGCAATTTAAAAATAAAGTTGGAGCTGTAATCACATTTGAACCAACAATCTTGCATGAGTGGGAACACCCTTATTTTTTCACCACAATAAAATCCTTATTATATATTTGTCCTAAAAAAAACACAATTGGCTACCAGAATTAGGTCATTTTACAGCAGCCAAGTAAAAAATATAGCTGTACACAATTATTTTCCTTCTCACCAATCACAGTGGGCTCCGTGTCTACAAACACGGCACGGGGATTGTGTTCACTAGTCCAAGTCTCACTGAAGAAGGTGTTGAAGGATTCGTCCCATTCATTGACGATTTTATCTTTTATAATCTTGCCATCTGGTTGGATTCCGTGTTCCAAGCAGTACAGCTCCCAGCATGCATTGCCTGCCTGCACTCCTGCCTGCCCCACATGGATCGAGATACATTCCCTCTGTGGGCAAAATCATAAGAGAAGATACGATGTTGTACTAAGAACTGTTGAAATTCTGTGACAAACCAATTACACCATAGGGGAGGGCTGGCAACATACGGCCCAGGGGGCAAATACAATTAAGTGGCCTATATCTACTATTGTCCAAGCCCATTGTCCCAGCCCACCCCTGTTTCCTTAATTTTAAAATTGTCCTTAATGCTGTGAATTAAAGCAAGTGATACCAATACCTGGGAACTCTCCGGATTTGCCCCCGAGACTCCGGTTCTGACAGAGCTTTACCGGGTCTCCGGGGCAGAGGCAGATTCTTCCGGATGTGGGGAGTTTCTATTGAAACTCTGCCACATCTGATTCTTCTCCCGCTGTTCCTCCGTCCCCAGCCTTCTGTGTGACACCTTTAAGCCCTGCCCCCTCACTTACGTCAAGTCCCGCCCCTTTTTGATGCGATTAGCGTCATTTTTGTCACCCCCTGCTGAACAGAGGACTTCCCTCCAGGCATCCCTCAACTGGAAATTCCCAGGTATGGTGATACCACAGACCTTACTGTTGAAATAGGACTACATTAGTGATACTACAGTGCTTACAATTTAACCCTGTGAGTGCTAGAGGGGTACACAACACATTGCTATTTCAATGCGTTGTGTACCCCTCTGGCACTCAAATGGTTAAGTAAAAATAGAATAGTGATTCCATAGAGCTTGCAAGGGTAATGGATTATGCTACTAGTGCAGCTCTGTTTGGATTGTAGTTCTGTGGTATCACTTGCATATAGATTCATTTCATAAATTCTGTGGTATCACTAGTGTAGCTCCATTTACAGCAGCAGGTAGGAGATTGAGTGAGGCACTGGCCCACCAGCAGGGCCGGCGCCACCTATAGGCGAGGTAGGCGCCGGCCTAGAGCGCACGTCTACTGGGGGCGCAGAGCCGCACGTAGCCACACAACTGCCCGCGAGAGGTAGGAGGGAAACAGGTGGGCCTAGGAGACCATTGTTTAACCCCTTCAGTGCCAGAGGTAAGCTACGCAATACACAACACTGTGTTGCATACCACACTGGCAGCAAATGGGTTAATATCCTCTTGCAACGCGCCGCACACCTGCACAAGTACCTCAGCGGTTTTATAGCCGACTGGCCCATTTTTGTTCAGGGCCTTCAATTTATAATAGCCCCTATCGCAGACAGAACCAAGGACTTCTAGCTGAGGTGTGACTTTTGCGGTGCCACCTCCTGCGCACCAGGCTTCTGCTGCTGTTCAACTTGTGCCTATGTGCTGTAACGTCCGTGGGAACAGCGAGGTACACTCAGCGGCATTTGTCAATTTCTTGCACAATTTCAGTTTTCCTAGGGGACTTGGCACTCAGAGGGTTACTGTGTGTAGCAGGCAGGGGAGAGACTGTAATGCTGCTTGGGGGGGGGCTGATTACAGGTGTACAGCGCCATTAACCCTTTGAGTGCATTGTGTACCCCTCTGTCACTCAAAGGGTTAAGTTTTTTTACTTCTCACAAAGTATTTTTTTTTTTACCCTTTGAGTGCCAGAGGGTTTTGGAACACATTGCAAAGCCATGCGTTCCATACCCCTCTGACACTCAAATGTTTAACACACACACACTTACACATTGATACCCCTACAGAAACACACACATTGACACACTTATACACACACATAGGGCACACACACACTGATACACACATATAGGGAACACACTGACAGGGAACATACATACATTGACACTTATACATGTATAGGAACACATACATTGACACTTATATAGGTTACATACAAACACACTGATACTTATACATGTACAGGGGTGGGGCATAAGGCAGCAGGGCACAAGGGGCGGTGCTAAGGGGGCAGCAAAATAAGGTTTTGCCTAGGGTGGCAAAAATCCTTACACCGGCCCTGCTCACCAGCCCAGACACATGGCCAGCCCAGGGGGCAATTGCCCCCTTGCCCCCCAGGCCAGCCCTCCCCTGCAAATAACCATTCATTTAGATTGGGATTTAAACCCCTTGAATGCATTACAAAGCTTTTCAACTTCCACCTTAATTCTAGTCTGAATAAGTGAAAACTGCATTGAAAACTGCCTGTGTGTCATGTTATCCAAAAGACCAGCAAATGTACAGTTAAACGGATAGTAATGTTTCACAGTAAAAGCAGCACCAATTAATCTTCATAGTATTTGGGCCTTGGAGAGTGTTATTTCAATTCTGTCAGATTTGGTATGTACCCCTAATATCTCTTAAAGAGGGACACTTGGGAGGTATGGACCCCTAATATATCCTAAAGAGGGACACATGGGAGGTATGTACTCCTAATATCTCCTAAAGAGGGACACATGGGAGGTATGTACTCCTAATATCTCCTAAAGAGGGACACATGGGAGGTATGTACCCTTAATATCTCCTAAAGAGGGACACATGGGAGGTATGTACTCCTAATATCTCCTAAAGAGGGACACTTGGGAGGTATGGACCCTAATATCGCCTAAAGAGGGACACTTGGGAGGTATGTACTCCTAATATCTCCTAAAGAGGGACACATGGGAGGTATGGACCCCTAATATCGCCTAAAGAGGGACACTTGGGAGGTATGGACCCTAATATCGCCTAAACAGGGACACATGGGAGGTATGGACCCTAATATCTCCTAAAGAGGGACACTTGGGAGGTATGGCCCTAATATCGCCTAAAGAGGGACACATGGGAGGTATGGACCCTAATATCTCCTAAAGAGGGACACTTGGGAGGTATGGACCCTAATATCGCCTAAAGAGGGACACTTGGGAGGTATGGACCCCTACTATCTCCTAAAGAGGGACACTTGGGAGGTATGGACCCCTAATATCTCCTAAAGAGGGACACTTGGGAGGTATGGACCCCTAATATCTCCTAAAGAGGGACACTTGAGAGGTCTGAATGATGAGGAAGTCTACTTCATCATATAATATTATCAGTTTCTGGAAGGTGCCTAGAGTCGATCAGTTTCAGCTGTAAGCTTTGAGGTAACACTTATGTAGCTCCATTTCAGCTGCAGGCTGTATGTATTCCTAGTGTATTACCATTTAAATTGTAAACACTTTTTATAACTAGTGTAGCTGCACTTGGATTGTAAGCTCTGTGGTATCACTCTTGTACCTTCATTTGGATTGTAAACCCTGTGATATCCATAGCTGTCAGATGATAAGCAGTTTATCTTCTCTGTGTGTATTTAATCTTATCTAACCTGCTGTCTGTATCCAGTCCATCGGTCTGCAGTAAACGTTATTTCATGTGATATAGACTGCCAATAGAAATAGTGATCAGTCTGGATATCTATCTCCTATCATATTGACACAGATAAGTCTGGATATCTGTGTACTAACATAGTGGCACCATTGTCTACTAAAAGGGATGAGTCTGTATACCTACGTAATATGGGTAAAGAGTGGTACCATCTTAGCCATAGAAAAAGCAAGAGACTAGTAGAGTAAACATGATGCCTTTATTGGTAACTGTGCATTTTGCATCCTAGAGCCACTCGGTTAGCAAATAAAGGTATCATGTTTATTAATCTTCTGCTTTATGTATGTAATAACCTAGTGGCACCATCCAATGCTAACAGTAATCAGTCTGGGTAGTTGTACACAGATGTCACTGTTAGTTCACAGATATCAGGACTCCAGCACCCACTGCTTCTGGTATGTACAGAGAGATGTACATTACATTGCAAATGCAGTTTAAAGGGATAGTAATACTTCATTTCTTCTTTATTTTATTTTGTAGGCATTAAAAAATGAAGAATGATATAAGTCTTATCTCTCAAACCTTTATGGTTTGAGAGATATTCACAAGCAAAGTTTCCCCTCCCATCCCTTTTACCTAGTGTAAGCCATCTCTTCTCAGATGTGGAATGCAGTCCATAGACCAGACAGATAACAGCAGGGGACAATCTTCTTCCTATGAGAACAATGAAAGCCCTGCCCCACATGACAAGTTTTTCAGGTTTTTCCCTTATCTTAATTGAAGATTGTCCCTCTCTGCAGTCTCCCTGGGCACCTCCCTTCTGATCTGGCTGAGCAGTGTTACATCAGTAAAAGGGGCGGGAGGGGGACACTTTGTCATTGAATTACTCTTGAACTACAACTCTGACAGAACTGAAATAACACTCTCCAATGTCCAAATACTATGATGATTAATTAGAGCTGCTTTTATTATGAAACATTACTATCCCTTTAAGGCCTGGGTAATTACATTTCATTTGCCAGTTAATAGAACATTTTAATACAATGTATTTTAGCTGCTCAGTAATTATATTTTTTCACTCTATATAAATACCACCAAACTGCTTCAAGTATAGTTCAATAGCTTTTAAGTTAGAACAAAAAAGATGACAATTCCTGAAATAAAATGACTTACTTTTTACTCTCTGCATTGCATTACACATTTTGCCCTGGGCTGTAGCCCCAGATCTTTTTGGAACCTAGCAACGCCCCTGATAGTGTCCCTCTTTGGCCATTTGGGAGACATGGATTAGAATAATCAACAAAATGAAAGCCCAGAAGAACCTCCATGTGTATCACACGAATGAGATCCTATAGGTATCAATACATTACATCACAGCACCAAGAAAAGTGCAAAAAGAATGAATAAATATATATGTTTTTCATTCATCCCATGGTGTCGTCCTTATTACTTACTATGGAGAGTTAGTGACTGAAGACTGTAACAGATGGGGCAGTCCTTGCTGTCAAATTTTCTGAGTTAACCCTTTGAGTGCCAGAGAGGTACAGAACACAAAGGGTTAACCCTCAGAGTGCCAGAGGGGTACCCCTCTGGCATTCTAAGGGTTAAGGGTCAACAGGTTAAGCCATCTCAATTTGTATTGACTTGCATGGGAACATTAACCACTCTGGCACTCAAAGGGTTAAATATCTCAAAAACTATCCTTTGAAATAAAGAACGGGTAACATAACTAAACATAGATTTTTCAAAAACACCCTAGTCATTATAACTTGTTACAGATAGTGACTGGAGTGTAAAATCAGCAGGATTACAAAGAAAAAAGTGCCTTTTTTGGACACCAGGGGGCACTGTTTGAAACGTAATAATGTTTGACTGAAAAAAATCTCCCTGCTGGGAAACTACGATTTTGATAATTAGTCTTTCGTTAAAAATGTTTGCTAACCTTTTGAGTGTCAGGGAGGTGTCCAGCAATTCCTTTAACTCTTTGAATGCTAGAGAGGATTGCAACGAAGTGTCTAGCATTTAAGGGTTTAACCCTTTGAGTGTCAGAGGGGTACACAACGCATTGCTTTGCAATGCGTTGAATACCTCACTGGCACTCAAAGGGTTAAATGCTCAATTTAAATCAATTGGAAATACCCCCCACCCCCATGGTGTAGTTGATTTACATCAGAATGACTCCTCTCTCTTTGTCCGTACTGCCCCATATTAATGAATTTTCTTACCTGAGACTTGGTCCTTTGTGGCAGATATGCCTGCGCCATGGTAGAGGAATCGGGTTGAATTCTGCAGAGCTTCTCCTGCATACAAACTGATCACTGAGCCTGCACAAATCCAAAACTGATTTATATATAAATACCAGATACAAAGTTTCATTATTTCATTGTCACGTCAGCAACAAAAACACTGTATTCTGGAGCTAAATATGTCCAGGGACGAAGCCTCCCAGCAGTTTAACCTCCTAAGTGCCAGTGGAAAATCATCAGCTCTACATAGAATCTGACTTCCAAATAATAACCTTTCCATTCACTTTCCATATTATCACCAGATAATCCTAATGGCCAGTGATGTCTCCAGCATTCATATTTAGGGGGTGCAAATGGGGGGCCAGGGACAAAAGTAGGGGGCAATTATAAAACATATATATATATATATATATATATATACAGGCCTTAAAAGTTGAAGTCCTTTGCTACTAGCCAGACCTGAAAAGGTACTCGCCACTGTAAGCCATAGCATACCCACCAGGGCTAAATTTTCACTCACCATTGGCTAGTGGTGATTGGAAATTTGGAGAGATCACCAGTGCACTTTTGTAGAGCTCTCTAGGATTCAAGAAGTTAAACCCCTTTAAATACAGGAGAATTTGGGGAGTTTTAATCCCCCCACCCCCACTCCCATAGTACAGTTGGTTTACTCAAAAATTGCTCTGATTTCTTAGTCCATCAGTTTCACTCTGCCCAGGGCCGGCCCTAACATTGGTCCCGGTGGGTCCACGGACCCAGGCTGCACTTTGACTGGGGTGGCAATTTGCCGCCCACTGTGTGTCATTTTTGTGCCAGCCAGCCAACAGGTCTGTGTCCACACGACACAGGACAAAGAGTTTTGACTCCCTCCTGCGAGCGGCGTGCCTGCTGTGACAGTAATTAGTGTGGCTCAGCCTGACTGAGGCTGAGCCAGACTAATGACTGTCACAGCAGCGGCGCTTGGCAGGGTGTCACTACTGTTTGTCTCCAGCCAGCAGTCTCTTGTCACTGAGCCGGCAGCCCAGCTCTAACAGTGTCAGTCAGGGCTGGGCTGCCGGCTCAGTGACAAGTGACTGCCAGCTGGAGACAGAGTAGTGACACCCTGCCAAGTGCGCCTGCTGTCAGGGCTGGGCTGCCGGCTCAGTGACAAGTGACTGTCGGCTGGAGACAAAGAGTAGTGTGCTGGGGTAAGTCCTGGGTGGGCAATGGAGCATGTCCTGGGGTGCTGGGGTAAGTCCTGGGTGGGCACTGGGGCATGTCCTGGGGTAAGTCCTGGATGGGCAATGGGGCATGTTCTGGGGTGCTGAGGTAAGTCCTGGGTCAGCAATATGGGTGCTGGGGCATGTTTTAATGGGCATCTGGCAGTGGCATATTTAATGGGCAAACTGGTTGTGGCATATGGAGGGAGAAGAGAGACAGACAGCGGCTGGAAGAGGAGAGAGACAGACAGACATGGAGGAGAGAGAGACAAAAGAGGAGAAGATACATGGCAAAGAGATACATGGGGAGAGGAGAGAGACATGTATGACATGGTGAAGAGAGAGACAGACATGAGTGGGATGGAGGGAGAGAGAGAGAGAGACATGGGTGGCATGGAAGGAGAGAGAGACATGGGTGGCATGGAGGGAGAGAGAGACATGGGTGGCATGGAGGGAGGGGGAGAGAGAGACAGACATGGGTGGCATGTAGGGAGAGCGAGAGAGAGACATGGGTGGCATGGAGCGAGAGAGAGACATGGGTGGCATGGAGGGAGAGAGAGACATGGGTGGCATGGAGGGAGAGACATGAGGGGGTGACAGACATAGATGGTATTTTATAACTGCAAATTTTTTACATCTGCAGCAGAGTTAGACAGCAATCTTTCACACAGGACACCACTTTAACAATTTCATAACCAGGGATGTCTTCTACTGTACAGTTAGATTTTATAACCCTTTGAGTACAGGAGCAGAACATTTTAACCCTTTGAGTACAGGAGCAGACATCCCTGGTTATGAAAGGGTTAAAGTGGCGTCCTATGTGAAAGATTGCTATCTAACACTGCTGCAATTGCAAAAAAAATGGACAGTTTTAAAATATCATCTAAAATGTGCAGTTTTTCCATTTGTCTTCACATTATACTAACTGCACAGGGAATGTAACCAGGGGAGTTGATTGGCTTTGAAAGACCTGGGGCTTAACCCTTAGTGTGCCAGAGGGGTATGCAGCGCATTGCGCTACACTGCATACCCCTTTGGCACTGAAAGGGTTAAATTTGCTTAGAGTAGCCATATGGGTGTGTTTTGGTGGGTGTAGTTTGGGGGGGGGGCAGCATTTCATCCTTGGACCCATGCAGCACAATGTGTTGGTCCGGCCCTGACTCCGCCCCAGTGTATAACAGTATGGGAGAGTTTGGGTTCCCTCTTACTGCCTCATGTTACCAGTTTAGATGCAGAAGATGTGCATGTAAGTTTGTAAGCCTGTCCCTTTAATACCCTCACCCACTTATGGAATATAATTACAGCAAGGCAGCATTGGAACGTTCATAATCATAGAGCATGGGCAGCTGTAGGACCTCATTTGTGTGGCTACAACCCCCATCATACTCTGGTCTCCAGATGTTATTGGACTGATTCCAATCACCTGCAGCTAGACCCATAAACCATAGGGAATAAATAAAAAATCCAAAAATTTCCAAAGATGTAAATGGGAATTTTAATCCCTTAAATGCTAGAGGTAGTCAAAGTAGTGATTCCCAATGTGTTGGACACCCCTCTAGCATTCAAGGAGTTAAAATCCTTATTTAAATTAACCTCTTAACGACCCATGACGGTCCAGGACCATCATGGGTAGAATCGCGTTAAGGACCCATGACAGTCCTGGACCATCATGGGTTAAATGATAGCAGCATGCCTCCGTGCACACTGCTATCATTCATTTAATTTGTTCTCACTTGTGCCGGGTCATGTGATCTCTGCATACTGCAAAGCATACTGCCTCTGTGTCTCCCCTCTGCCTCTCTGTCCCTTACAATCAAAGTAAGGGAGGGAGAAGCAGAGAGGAGACAACTAGTGGGGGAAAAAAATGCAGCAGCTGGGGGTATTAACCCCTTCACTGCTGTGCTGGAGGCTGGCTGGATGCAGGTCCATTTTTGACCTGCTAAAATAAACTTTTTTTTTTTTTTTTTTTTTTTTTAAACACAACACAATTTTTTTTTTTTTTACAAAATACAATTTTTATTTAAAAAACAAACATGTTTGTAGTGGTAGTGTGATTGTTGTGGAGCCATGTGATGCATTCATACACCCAGGGGGTACAGTGCCCATTTAAAACTGCCCATTTTGTAGGTATGATTGACCGGTCATACCTTTCATGCAGTCTCCATAGAAATTTAACCCATAGAGTCCAATTGCTCACAAGAGAAAAAAAAAAAAAGATTTTTTTTTACATTTTTTTACCGTCTTCCTTAATTTTGCTAAAATAAATGGTGGTCTATCCATTTAAGTGTGGTATCAAAAGAAAGCCCTATTTGTGTGTAAAAAAACGGTATATCACTTTCATGGGTAAAATAAAGTACTTAGAGAAAACACTGTTGAACAAAGACATAATCAAAAAGGTCAGAATTGCTCCGGTCCTTAAGTGAAATCCACCTCAGATTTTCCGGGTCCTTAAGGGGTTAATGGAAATATTTCTTGTCCCTCATGGTGCGTGCAGTTGGTTTGCCCCATATTGCCAGTGATTGGCATTCGCATATTACAACAGAACATCAGTGCCAGTGGTCTCACTCACCCGTGACTCTCTGTTCATTTGCGCTGCCCGAATGAAAAAACGCCACAAGGGGGCACTTATTATCAGGACAGTTGTCACGGAGTTGAAGTCAGAAACTTGGGGGGGGGGCACAGTAGAATGTAGGGGGGGGGGGCTTGGGCCCTCTGCCCCCCTCCCCCCCGGTGACGCCATTGCTAATGGCACATATGAATTTTGCCAAGTGCCTTTGCTCAAGAGATAGAAACATAGAATTTGACGGCAGATAAGAACCATTCGGCCCATCTAGTTGCCCGTTTTCCTACTGTAAACACCTCAAAGCTTATTTGGTCCTTGGTCTTGTCTTACATTAAGGACAGCCTTATGCCTATCCCATGTATGCTTACACCCCCTCACTGTATTACTTGTATGTACCACTTCTGCTGGTAGGCTATTCCACTTATCTACTACCCTCTCAGTGAAGTAAAACTTTCTTACGTTTCATCTAAACCTGTGTCCCTCTAGTTTTAGACTATGGCCCCTTGTCCTAACATTTTTACTCCCCATGACCCCCATAATGGGGATTATGCACCATACCTGGGAACTGCTTGGCTTGGGCTGCCCAGAGGAGAGCCCTCTGGCGCCAATGATGGGAGAGAAATGACGCGATTCACATCATAAAAGGTGTGGGGCTTAATTGCGAGGAGGGGGGCAGGACTTCAAAACACAAAAAAAAGCTAGAATACACTAGAGAAGGTAGAGAAGAGGGCGCGGAGTGGGAGGAACAGGGTGGGATTGAGCGCAAGTAGGCAGAGTTTCCCCACATCCGGGGAATCAGACTCTGCCCCGGTAATTCAGTGTCAAAACCGGAGTCTCTGGAGCAAAACCGGTGAGTTCCCAGGTATGATTGTGCACTAAGACGTGATAAAGAGGTGATGACTTCTCCACTGATATCACTTCTCCACTACCTATGTTATTGTATGGACTTTGGAGATCTTAGTGCATTAGCTCCATAGAATAACATAGGATGTGGCAAAGTGATATCAGCGGAGAAGTTATTTCTGTGTTATCACCTCTTCATCACGCCTTAGCGCATAGCCCCCATTATCTTCAAAAATGTCTGCCTGTTACATCCGTGGAGGCAGAACTGACAATTTCTGGCTGGTTTCTCAGACTGAAACAGGAAGAGCGCATGATCCTACTTAAAGGGATGTTATAACCTAACAGTAGTTCTATCAGCAGATCTGTTCCCTAAGAGTAGACCTGATGATTATGCCAGGGAGTCATTGTGAGCCCTAGACCACCAACATGGAAGCAGGCAGGGCCGGATTTACTAATTGGCAGAGTAGACAGCTGCCTAGAGTGCCAGATTTTGAGGGGAGGTGCCTCATCTGTGCTGACCACACCCACATTCTGAATTGCAATGCGTGCAAAAATAGGGGTTGAGTTTTTTTGTCTTTGTCCTAGCTTGTTGTGGGCCATGGGTATTTTCTGTGTCAGGAAAAAGTGAATTGGACTGTGGGAGGGTCATGTGAGAAATGGGGGTGTGGTCATGGGCGAGGCTAAGCGCACCTAGTGTGTCTTGCCTAGGGGCACCTGAGTTCTAAATCCATCAGTGGAAGCAGAATGGGAGTAGGAAGGGGAGATCCCCCGATGATTACTCGTTTAGCTTTGCTGCAGGACTTACTATTGAAATAGTGTAATAAGATCAAAATAAATTGCAAATCAAAAAATATTAATGTACTCACAATTGTAGATGTCAGCTAAAGTATAGACTGACAAATGTGTATCCGGAGAGAATAATCCTAGTCTAACAGATACTAACCTAAATGACCCTCACCTAGCCTAACAGATACAAACCCCACAGATACTAACCTTACTGACCCTCACCTTGCCTAACAGATACTAACCTAACAGAAACTAACCTTACTGACCCTCACCTTGCCTAACAGATACTAACCTTACTGACCCTCACCTTGCCTAACAGATACTAACCTAAAAGATCCTAACCTAACTGGCCCTAACCTAACCGAAACTAACCTATAGGATACTAAGCTAACTGGCCCTAGCCTAACCTAACAGATACTAACCTAACTGTCCTTCACCTAGCCTAACAGATACTAATCTAACACACCGTCACCTAACCTAGCAGATGCTAACCTAATTGACCCTCACCTAGCCTAACAGATACTATCCTAACTGACCCTCACCTACTATCACGGTGCCCGTGATTCTGCCTGAGCGACATTCCTACTTCCGGGTTTGCTTTGGCTGCTTCTTATTGGCTCTGGGTTTTCAACCCCTCCCAGGGCTTGCCTTTATATATGCCCTCCTGTCACTATGCCGATGCCCTTTCGTGGTGTTCCTGACCAGACATTTGTTGCTGTGTTCCTGTTCCATGTATGATCCGATTTCATCTGACCTTGCTCCTGTCTTCGTTGCCTGTATTGCTTTGACCCGGCTTGCCCGACTACGACTCCATGACCGATTTGGCTGATTCCACGCTCTGTGTACCGATCCCGGCTCTGGCTGACTACCTCTCTCTGTGTACCGATCTAGGCTCTGGCTGACTACCGCTCTCTGTGTACCGATCTAGGCTGTGGCTGACTACCGCTCTCTGTGTACCGATCCAGGCTTTGGCTGACTACCGCTCTCTGTGTACTGTTCCAGGCTCTGGCTAACTACCGCTCTCTGTGTACCGATCAAGGCTTTGGCTGACTTCCACTCTCTGTGCACCGTTCCAGGCTTTGGCTACTTCTCCTCTGCCTCCGGTTATGCTGCCATTCAGCCTGTGCCTCCCTGCAGTCTCCGTTTGCATACTATACATCCTGTGCTTTACGGTCACTAGCAGCTCTACCACCTGTCAGTCTGCACTTCTCCACTGACTCCGGTTGCGTTACCTGTCTGCCTGTGCCTCACTGTAGCCTCCGGTTGTCACTATACGGCCTGTGCCTCACTGTAGCCTCCGTTTGTCACTATACGGCCTGTGCCTCACTGTAGCCTCCATTTGTCACTATACACCCTGTGCCCTAAAGGTCACTTGTGGTGATTCGACCTGTCCGTTTGCACCTATCAGCTCTCTCAGATTGCACTGCTGTCCGGCTGCTCTCCCTATTGCCTCCGGGCTAGTTAGACTCAGTCTGCCCACCATCGCCTCCGGTTGCGCTCTGTGCAGACTGTGCCTACTCTGCTTGCCTCCGGGCATCTCCTCAGTATACTCATTTGTACTGTCACCTGGGCTGACTTACCCAGTTATAGGTAAGGCCGGTAGAGCCTATCCGCTCCCCAATCTATTGGGGTGTCTGCCCTGCAGTACCAGTCTCTCTTAGGGCTTCTCCTGACCTGTACTGCAGAGGTCTTTGTTCCAGTCATTTTTACATTTCTGTATTTTGTTTTATCTGTTAATGCCCTGACCTGTGTCAGATTAAATAGTGCTATCCTCTGTTTGAGTCTGGACCCGTGAAGGGCATTTCTGTTCTGTATTATTTTGTCTAAAAAAGATTCATTATTTTACCTTAACCAAATTGTCTGAGTGTTCAGTAAACCGTGACACCTACTCTATCAGATAATAAGCTAACTGACCCTCCTAGCCTAACAGATACCCCCCAAACCTAACAGGGACAGACCCTACAGACACTGATCCTAACCTAACAGATACTAACCTAACTGGCCCTCACCTAACCTAACAGATACTAACCTAACTGGCCCTCACCTAACCTAACAGATACTAACCTAATTGACCCTCACCTACCCTATCAGATACTACGCTAACTGACCCTCCTAGCCTACCGGATACTAAGTAACAGATCTTATCCTAATTGGCCCTAACCTAACCGAAACTAACCTAACAGATACTAACCTAAATGACCCTCACCTAGCCTAACAGATACTAACCTAACTGACCCTAACCTAGCCTAACAGATACTAACCTAACAAATACTAACCTTACTGACCCTCTCCTTGCCTAACAGATACTAACCTAAAAGATCCTATCCTAACTGGCCCTAACCTAACCGAAACTAACCTAACAGATACTAAGCCAACTGACCCTCATTTAGCCTAATGGATACTAACCTAACATACTAAGCTAACTGACCCTAACCTAACAGATACTAACCTAACATATACTAAGCTAACTGGTTCTAACCTAACAGATAGTAGACACTGATCCTAACCTAATACATACTAACCTAAATTACCCTAACCTATCAGATACATTCCTGGCGACATTCTGACTAGTGACATGTTGCTGGTGCCATTTTGATGCCCACGATGTTTTGAGCATGCCATAATTTGATAGGAATATCTTGCTGCATCACTCAGGACACTTTTGTTTCCTCACTAATGTATTTCCCCATAGACCCCCTGTACGGGGCCTGAAAGTCTGACAGAGTAGGTCTTAGTGGAATGTGCATGCATTTACAGACTTGTGATTTGTGTTTTAGTTGGGGTGGTTAGTTTTCTGAGCCCCATCTCCCCCAACTGGAGCTGTTTTAGGTCTGTACAGAGCTTTTTTTTACCAACACTGTTCGCGATGGAGCAGAATTAGCAAAACATGGAATTGCCCTTTAATATTACCATGTGCAGTGAGCAGAATTTGAGGTCCTGTGGTCCTGCCAGCAACTGTCATGGCCGCCTTATGACATGACTGCCAAGACTGATTCTTGAGCAAAGCAACAAGGGCAAAATTCATAGAGATCATTAGGATAAGTAAGTGGGTGGGGAGTTAGTATTGCAGATGGAAGTTCTCTGTAACCCTTTGAGTGTCATAGGGGTACCCAACACATTGAAAAGCAATGCGATGCCTACCCCTCCAGCATTGAAAGGGTTTTTAAAGGGTCATAATTACTTTTTACTTAATCCACTTATATTGGAGCAGACAGTAAAAAGGTCAGAGACGGAGCTGTGTAGCTTTACAATATGAGAGTTGGTACAGTGTTAGCCGTAGAAATACCTTATAGTCAAGTTGATACCTTTACTGGCTAACTAAGCAGATTTAAGATGCAAGCTTTCAAGACCTCTTAAGTCTCTTCACATGCCTGAGGACGAGACCAAAGAGGCCTTGAAATCATGCATCCTAAATCTACTTAATTATCCAATAAAGGTATCAACTGGACTGTAATTGCCTCATGCAGCTCCACAGTGGCTCTACTGGCCTGTTTTGGGGACAGAAAACTGATCCCCTGGGCTGGCAAGGGGCCTGGATTCAACCCATACATTTGAGGTTGGCCAGAGATGATAGAAGTTGTAGTTCACAACACCGTAATTGTAGTCCTTAATATGCTGAAATGAAAACAGCTGAAGAGCCTTAGGTTGCCCAACCATTCTGCTAGAGGAATGTGTCCCTGGGTGGATTTGGCCCGAGATCCAGTGTGTTTTTGTTGTGACAATGAAATCCTGTAACTTTGTATCTAATGCTATTGTGTGATACATCTTGAGACAACAATCTATTTACGCTATAACTGTCCATTCCCCCCTCCCATTTTATATCCCAAAAAGTGTCCTCGGGGATAAAAAAAACTCAAGCTAAGATTCAACCCTTTCCCTTCTTCTACAATTATGAGCAGAGGTGTAACTAGAAGCCTCTGGGCCCTGGTGCAAGAATTGCCATGGGCCCCCCACCGAGCACATTGGCTCCCCTCAACCACATTGCCCCCAATTCCACAATGCCCCCATCTCCACATTACCTCCATCTCCTACCTCCCTGGTGATTCAGTGAAGTGGCAGGAGAGACCAATACGCAGGTTGAGATGATGTCCTCTTCCAGCGCTCTGCATTACTAGAGTGCAGGAGGGAGATAGTGATGATAATATTGAGAGCGCCAGGCGGGGGGGTCGCAGGGGGCGGCCTGACCCCTGGAGTGATGAGCCCGGTCACAGGTGCGATCCCTGTGACCCCTATAGTTACGCCACTGATTATGAGTGAATCAAGATGACAGAGTCTCTGGTGAACTCACCTATATAAAAGAGTAGAAAAGCCAGGGAGGATATATATTAATGGGAAATAAAGCGATAACCTCCAGTGAGATCCATCCTCCAGTCCCTATTTTACTCTGTACAAAAATGTGAGCACTTTGGTATTTGCTGATACCTTTTTATTAGGACTAATTGGTACTGAATCAGGGCTGTTTGACCTGAGAAAGAGCATTGATCTCCTGAAAGCTTGTTCTTAAAGGGATAGTAATTTTACACAATAAAGGCAGCTCAGATTAATCTACATAGTATTTGGTCCATGGAGAGTGTTATTTCAAAACTGTCAGAGTTGTAGTTCAAGAGTAATTGAATTATACAGTATCCCCCTCCCGCCCCTTTTACCTAGAGTAACACAGCTCACCTCAGATGTGGAATCTGGTCCACAGCCCAGACAGCTCAGAGCAAGGGACAATCTTCTTACTGTGAGAACAATAAAACCCCTGCTCCCCTTGACAGGTTTTTCAGATTTTTCCCTTATCTTAATTGAAGATTGTCACTCTCTGCGATCTACCTGGACACACCCTGCTGCTCTGAGGTGAGCAGTGTTATATCAGTAAAAGGGGCGGGAGGGGGATACTTTATCATTCATTACTCTTGAACTACAACTCTGACAGTATTTAAATAACACTCTCCATGGCCCAAATACTAGGACTATTAATTGGAGCTGCTGTTTTTGTGACACAGTACTATCCCTTTAAAGCTGATTCCGATGGTCTGTGGAAACTGTGTCACTCTATCTATTTGTCTGCCTGTATATCTACCTCACTCTCTGCCTGTCTGTCTATCTCATATCTATCTAAATATGTATCTATCTATGCATCAATCTTTTATCTATCTATCTATCTCATATCATCTATCTATCTATCTATCTATCTATCTATCTATCTATCTCATATCATCTATCTATCTGTCTATCTGTTTGTCTGTCTATCTCGCTCTCTGCCTGTCTGTCTATCTCATATCTATCTATCTATCTCATATCTATCTATCTATCTATCTATCTATCTATCTCATATCTATTATCTATCTGTCTGTCTATCTATCCATTTATCTAGTATCTATTTTTCCATCTATGTATCTATCTATCTGTTTGCCTGTCTGCCTTCCTGCCTGTCTCTCTCTCTCTCCATTTGTTTGCCTGTCTATCTGTCTATCTATCTATCTATCTATCTATCTATCTATCTATCTATCTATCTATCTATCTATATCTATCTATTTATCTATCTATCTATCTATCTCATATATATCTATCTATTGATCTGTCTACTGTCTGTCTGTCTGTCTATCTATCTATTTGTCTGCCTGTCTATCTACCTCACTCTCTGAATGAATATGTTTATTTATATAGCGTCACAAGTGTACGCAGCGCTTTACAATTTCAGGGTTTAGACAATACAGGGTTACAGGTGCTTTGTAGAGTGAAACATTGGGTGCGAGGTCCCTGCCCGAAAGCTTGCAATCTAAAGTGTTAATGGGAGACATACAGAGTACATTAGGGTCATGTGCTGAATACAGTGCTAGTTCTGATGATGATAGAGGACATCAGTAATGTAAATAAATTATAAGAGCGTTCATTGTACAACATCAGTGCCTTCTATCCTGTCTGTCTATCTCATATATATCTAAATATGTATCTATCTATCTATCTATCTATCTATCTATCTATCTATCTGTCTATCTGTCTTTCTATCTCGCTCTCTGCCTGTCTATCTCATATCTATCTATCTATCTATCTATCTATCTATCTATCTATCTATCTGTCTATCTTTCTATCTATTTATCTAATATCTATCTGTCTATTTATCTATCTATTTTGTTTATTTCATATCTATCTATCTATCTATCTATCTATTTGCCTGTCTGCCTTCCTGTCTGTCTGTCTGTCTCCATTTGTTTGCCTGTTTATCTATCTATCTATCTATCTATCTATCTATCTATCTATCTATCTATGTATCTATCTATCTATTTGCCTGTCTGTCTCCATTTGTTTGCCTGTTTATCTATCTATCTATCTATCTATCTATCTATCTGCCTATCTATCTCATATCTATCTATCTATCTATCTATCTATCTATCTATCTATCTATCTATCTATCACATTCACAAACACACATTATACACACACACACAAAACACATACACATCATACAGACACACACACATGCATAAACACACACATATGTATAATATACACACATAAGCTTGCACACACACATTCATACATGCATACATATATACATACATACAGCATACCTCCCAACATTTCAAATGGCTAGAGAGGGACACTTTTGTTTTGGGTGGTGTTTCTGAGGGCTTGACTGGTAGGTGGGGCGTAACCAGGAAATTTTAGGTATTTCATGGCGTATTGACACCTCTTTGTGCAACTTAATAAATGATTTAAAACAAGACCAAAATATTTTAGTTACACAGATTAATTAATAAACAGATGTACTGACATTTAAACAAACATTAATGAGAGCTTTATTGCTGTGTGTGTGTATATAGGTGTAATACACACTCCTTAACAACCCTTGACGGTCATAGCACGTCATGGGTAGATCTGAGTTAACGACCCATGACGTACTATGACCGTCATGGAATTCCGGGGCTCCCCCCCCCCCCCCCGCGGCTGCACGCTGTTCAGGGAGTCCGGAAGAGGAAGAAAGATAAAAAAGAATGCTCCGTGGTCCTTAACTAACCGCGCCGATCGGCCGGTCGTTAAGGGGTTAAAAGAGGGACAGCAGAATGTGAAAGAGGGACAGACGGATTTGGTTCTCGAAGAAGGGCTGTCCCTCCTAAAGAGGGTCACTTGGGAGGTATGCATACATGCACACACATATGAACATACATACCTATACATACGCACACACATATTTAGACAAACATGCATATATATATATAGAGAGAGAGAGACCAGACGTGTACACAGTACATAGTAAACCAACCATAGGACTCTAGCCCTTAAAGGGTTAAATTGGGCCCTATGTGTACAACATTTCCTCCATTCAGCTCCTGTTATACTGAGTGGGACACAAGTGGCAGCTTAAAGGTACACAAACAAGGGGTGAAAAGAGGAGAAAAAAGAGGCACAAGGGGTGAAAAGAGAAGAAAAAGAGGCACAAGGGGGGGAGAAAGAGGTACGAGGGATGTAAACAAAAAACATTACAGGAGAGGGGTTAATATAATTAAGGATGTGGTGTGTTTTGGTGTGCGGTGGGGGGACAGCATTTCATCCTTGGACCCAGGCAGCACAATGTCTTGGGCCGGCCCTGTATCTATCTATCTATCTATCTATCTATCTATCTATCTATCTATCTATCTATCTATCTATCTATCTATATCTGTCTATTTATCTATCTATTTTTCTATCTCATATCTATCTATCTACCCCATATCTATCTATCTATCTATCTATCTATCTATCTATCTATCTATCTGTCTGTTTGCCTGTCTGTCTGTCTCTCTCCATTTGTTTGCCTGTCTATCTATCTGTCTATCTCACTCTTTGCCTGTCTGTCTACCTCATATCTATCTATCTGTCTATCTATCTATGTATCTACCTGTTTTCCTGTCTGCCTGTCAATCCCTCTCCATTTGTTCGCCTATCTATCTATCTATCTATCTATCTATCTATCTTTCTCATATCTATTATGTATCTGTCTATCACATATATATATATATTATCTATCTATTTGTCTGTCTGTCTATCTCGCTCTTTGCCTGTCTGTCTATCTCATATCTATCTATCTATTTATCTATCTATCTATCTATCTACCTATTTGCCTGTCTGCCTTCCTGCCTGTCAATCTCTCTCCATTTGTTTGCCTGTCTATCTATCTAGCTAGCTAGCTATCCCCATCTCATATCTATCTATCTATCTATCCCATATCTATCTATTATCTATCTATCTATCTAAGTATCCCATATCTATCTATCTATCTCTCTATCTATCTATCTATCTATCTATCTATCTATCTATCTATCCATCTATGTATCCCATATCTATCTATCTATTATCTATCTATCTATCTCATATCTATCTATCTAGATATCTATCTATCTATCTAATATCTATCTATCTATCTACTTGTCTATCTCACTCTCTGCCTGTCTATCTATCTATCTATCTATCTATCTATCTATCTATCTATCTATCTATCTATCCATCTATGTATCCCATATCTATCTATCTATTATCTATCTATCTAACTATCTCATATCTATCTATCTATCTATCTATCTATCTATCTATCTATCTATCTAATATCTATCTATCTACTTGTCTATCTCACTCTCTGCCTGTCTATCTATCTATCTATCTATCTATCTATCTATCTATCTATCTATCTATCTATCTATCTATCTCCATCTCGTATCTATCTATCTATTTATCTATCTATCTACCTACCTACCTATTTGCCTGTCTGCCTTCCTGCCTGTCAATCTCTCTCCATTTGTTTGCCTGTCTATCTATCTCCATCTCATATCTATCTATCTATCTCGATCTATATTGATCTATCTATCTATCTATCTATCTATCTATCTATCTATCTATCTAATATCTATCTCGATCTATCTATCTATATATCTATCTCATATCTATCTATTTATCTATCTATCGCATATCTATCTATCTATTTCGTATCTATCTATCTAGCTATCTATCCCATATCTATCTGTCTATCTATCTATCTGCCTGTCTATCTATCTATCTATCTATCTATCTATCTATCTATCTCATATCTATATATCTAATCTATCTAGCTATCTAATATCTATCTATCTAATATCTATCTATCTATCTCGATCTATCTATCTCATATCTATCTATCTATCTATCTATCTATCTATCTAATCTATCTAATATCTATCTATCTACTTGTCTATCTATCTCACTCTCTGCCTGTCTATCTTTCTATCTATCTATATATCTATCTCATATCTATTATCTATCTATCTATCTATCTATCTATCTATCTATCTATCTATCTATCGCATATCTATCTATCTATCTCATATCTATCTGTCTCTCTATCTATCTATCTATCTATCTATCTATCTATTGATCTCTCTGTCTATCTATTGCGCTGTCTGCCTGTCTGTCTATGTCTATCTATCCAGGATTTTTTTTTTCCAATGTTCCCCTCAAGTGAAGTGTGAGTGTGGGGAGGATGATGGGAGTTGTAGTCTTCATCATATGGAGGATCAAAGATGGACTACCCCTGCTAGATGTAACACTTCCTAATAATAGCACCCACTTTATTTATTATGGTGGAAAGATACTAATGGCCCCTATGAATTCTGTCCTTGCGCCTTTGTTGAAGAGATAACAGCTGTTGGCTAGTTGGGGATGATAGGATTTGTAGATCCCAATAATCTCTTCTTATTTAGGATGTTGTTTCTGGTTTGTTCCCCAGATTTCCCTCCAGTGTTCCACATCAAGCTGAAGGACATTGTGGTGTTAGAGGGAGAGTCAGTGTCTTTGTCCTGTCTCCCAGCTGGCAGCCCTGCACCCCGCATCCTGTGGAAGAAAGGTAAGGAGGCCTTGGTGCATGGGCAATTCATTAAAATAATAATAATTTCATATAAATTTTTTTCCTCTCCATAACCCATAAGAGGGGTATTCTTACATATACTGTTTTTTTCTTCTTCTTCTTCTATCAACATGGCTTACTGAGGACAAGGTCCAAAAGAGACTTTAAAGGGATAGTAATGTTTCATAATAAAATCAGCTCTAATTAATCATCATAGTATTTGGACTTTGGAGAGTGTTATTTCAATTCTGTCAGAGTTGTAGTTCAAGAGTAATTCAATAACAAAGTATCCCCCTCCCGCCCCTCTTACTGATGTAACACTGCTCAGCCAGAGCAGAAGGGAGGTGCCCAGGTAGACTGCAGAGAGGGACAATCTTCAATTAAGATAAGGGGAAAACCTGAAAAGCTTGTCAAGGGGGGCAGGGCTTTCATTGTTCTCATAGGAAGAAGATTGCCCCCTGCTGTTATCTGTCTGGTCTATGGACTGCATTCCACATCTGAGAAGAGATGGCATACACTATGCAAAAAGGGCGGGGAGGGGAAACTTTGCTTGTGAATATCTCTTAAACCGTAAAGGTTTGAGAGATAAGACTTACATTGTTCTTCATGTTTTTTTAATGCTTACAAAATAAAATAAAGTTAAAACGAAGTATTACTATCCCTTTAAAGGGTTATAGTGAATAAAGCACCTGGACTTGACGGTATACACCCAAGGGTACTTAAGGAACTTAGTTCAGTAATAGCAACGCCATTATACTTAATATTTATTGATTCACTTTCCCGAGGCATAGTGCCCTGTGATTGGAGGAAAGCTGATGTAGTTCCATTGTTTAAAAAGGGAGTAAGATCCAAGCCAGGAAATTATAGACCTGTGCTCTTGATTCCATAGTGGGTAATATACTAGAAGGGTTACTAACTGACACTATTCAGAACTATGTGAAGACGAACAATATCATTAGTAGGAATCAGCATGGTTTCATGAAGAAGAGATTATGTAAGACTAATTTACTTGCATTTTATAAAAGAGTAAGTAATACTTTGGATAGGGGATTTGCTGTTGATGTAGTATACTTGAATTTTGCAAAAGCCTTTGACACAGTGCCTCACAACAGGTTACTGCATAAATTAAAAGGCTTCGGTTTGTGCGGTGTTATCTGTACATGGATTGAGAACTGCTTAAATGATAGATGGCAGAGAGTTGTTGTAAATAGAAGTTTTTCAAATTGGTCTAAGGTTATAAGTGGGGTGCCGCAGGGTTCAGTCCTGGGACCAATGCTTTTTAATTTGTTTATTAATGATCTAGAAGTGGGAATTGAAAGTAGAATCTCAATCTTTGCTGATGACACTAAGCTATGTAAGGAAATACATACAGAGCTGGATGTTTTTTCTCTGCAGAAGGATTTAGATAAACTGATTGAATGGGCAGAAAAGTGGCAGATGACATTTAATATAGATAAAGGTAAGGTTATGCATTTGGGCTGTAGAAACAAATTTGCAACATATACTTTAAATGGGAAACAACTTGGGGAATCCTCATTAGAGAAAGATTTAGGAGTGCCGATAGACAATAGACTTCACAGCAGTTTGCAGAGTCACTCAGCTGCTGCAAGAGCAAATGGGGTACTAGCCTGCATAAAAAGAGGTGTAGAAGCAAGGGATGCTAATATTATCCTACCTCTGTATACATCCTTGGTTAGGCCTCATCTAGAATATGGAGTACAACTTTGGGCACCTGTTCTTAAAAAAGACATTACTGAACTGGAAAACGTGCAGAGACGTGCAACAAAACTGATAAAGGGATTGGAGGAACTGAGTTATAAAGAGAGACTAGACAAATTGGGTTTGTTTACATTAGAGAAGAGACGTCTAAGGGATGATATGATTACCATTTACAAATACATTCAAGGTCAATACAAATAACTATCCAATTAATTAATTTTATGCAAAGAGCAGAGCTAAGAACAAGAGGTCATTCATTAAGACCAGAGGAAAGGCGCTTTCGTCTAAAACAAAGGCAGGGATTCTTTACAGTAAGGGCAGTAAGGCTATGGAATTCTTTGCCTCGGGATGTTGTGCTTGCAGAGAATGCAACTGCATTCAAAAAAGCAATGGATGCCTATCTAGCACAGAACAGTGTTGAAAATTATGACAGATGGCTTCAAAGCAGATAGGATATTGATCCGGGGAACTATTCTGACTACCTATTGGAGTCAGGAAGGAATACATCTTTTTTTTTTATTCCCCACTTGGGGCTAGATTGGAAATGGCTCCAGAGGGCTTTTTTGCCTTCCTCTGGATCAACAGGGGTGTTTTTGGCATGGGCTGGACACATCTTTTTTCAGCCTTATCTACTATGTTACTATATTCTTTGCTGTCCGCTTCCCTTCAGTGCTCTGTCAGGACCTTCCGCCTATGGTATCGCCCTGAGAGGACCTTGAGATTCTAACAAGGCATTACCATTGGCTGGAGGCAGAAGGTCCTGACAGCGCATTGAAGGGAAGCGGGCGGTAAATGCAAGCATGCTGCCCACGGGGAAGATGGGGATGTAAGTATATTTAAGGATTCTTTTGAGAGAGGATTGCTTTGGGGGGAGGGAGGGAAGGAATCTGGCAGCTCTCATATTTTTTTTTTTTTTTTAGTAAGGGGGAAAACAAGGGTGCGTATTATAGTCACTCTTGTTTTCCCCTAAAATCTTTGGTATAATATACACCCGCGTATTATACCTGAAATTTTATGGTGTATATATATATATATATATATATATAATTAAGTTATCCGTGTTAGTCCAGTGGTGTATCGGGGAATTGAATGAGTATTGCAGTATGTAATAATGCCTTCTTTATGGACTAATATCCAGTGTGTACCTCTGGACGTTTTATACATCTGTACTACAAATCTGTGTTTTACTCTGTATATTTGCAGATAAGATGATCTTGGAACCAGGAGAACAGGTCAATATCAGATCTTGTCCAGATGGCCGCCAGCTGCTCACAATCCCTGTGGCTGGTCAGAGAGAGGCTGGACTCTACGAGTGCGTGGCAGCAAACGCGCTGGGCAGTGTAACCAGTTCTTGCACGTTGGCTGTTGCGAGTACGTTTTATCATGATACACCCCACATTAGAATGTGGTAGTCATTACATAGCACCTCAGTTAATTTACAATTTTTCATCTACTCCTTGGATGTCACAGATGTCTCCAACGCGTTCTAGCGTCTAAGGTGTAAAGAACTGCCATTTTATAAGCTTCTGTTGTTTTCTGTAATAAATCAGTCTGACTAAAATATTGTTTATAAATTGGCTCTGGATATTTCTAAAAGAAAAGACATCTGACAGAAAAATATATGTTAAAGCCCAGTATTTTACTAGCTAAATGTTGCTAGTTCCACATCTGGCAATAACAGCATTATAAATGTATGTCTCTTAGAATACGCGTCCTCCACATCAGGTTTCCCCTTCTCTGCGGGAGCCAGAATGGAAGCTTTTGACTCTAATTGGCTGATGAGATGTCTCACCCACTCACACAGCCGATAGGAATGAAGTTGCCACTGCTAGTAACCACCTCTGGTAGTATCAGCATCATACACACACCACATTCTATGTACATATCCTTATTGGGATTCTTCTTCCCAGAGTTCTGGAGAGGCAGCTAATGACTCCTATTGGCTGCTGTGATGCCACACCTATGTGGACTGCCAATAGGAATGACACTGCCACTGGCAGCTAGAGATGAGACAAGAAATCTGTACAATTAGGGCTGTAAATTTTGAATCTCCCAGAGGTGGTATTAGCAGCGATTATCTGGGAAAAGACTAACTTTTAACACACACACACACATATTTTTATCAAGTTACTTGCCGTTTAAGCTTTGTTACACAAAGCAACCTGTATGCCTACAGTATAGCTCCCAGTGCAGTCTCAAATTCCTGTTCTCATCAGCTGCAGGTTCTCTTAATACCACTAACATTCGGACAGTTGGAAACTATACTGAAACAAATGTATAATATAAGTCTATGTGTCAGGCTGTGACACATAGACTGAAATTCACAAAGGGAGGAGATTCCTTTGCAATCATCATAGAGTAGAACAATGACCAAATATTATGTATATATGTCAGGACACACAGTAAGTTCCAGGCATGCTCTTCAATCCCCTTCCCAATTTGCTATCCTTTAGTCCAACACCTCTGGTTTTCCTCTCTTGACAGGAATCCCAGGACCACCAGGGACTCCCGAAATCCCACAGAAGTACAGGAACACAGTACTGGTTCTCTGGAAAGCCTTGGACCACAGTGCCCCCTGCACCTACATTCTGGAACGTCAGGTCAATGGTGAGCAGGGGATCAAACTGTCAAGAGGCAGAGGGCCAAAATAGGGTCTGTAGTTCTGTTTTTGTTTGTTTCTAAGGCAAAATACAGTGGTGCAGATAATTATAAACCAAATCCCATAGCTGTTCCAAGGACACCAGCTTAAGATGCCGCTTTTATGTATGAAAAATGTGAATATTTCAGATTCATACTTTATGAAATGTTTATGTACAGTTTGGTATTTTCTTATTGTGAGACTTAAGAATTACCCTCTTTATGTATTTGTATTTTTATTACATAGTTGAGAAATGACATATAAAATTCTAGGGGTGGCCCACAAATTTCGGGCTGTGTGTTAGGGGCCCCTTTTGTCAAAAAAGATTGTGATTTACACAGTGAAATAAACACATGGAATATTTAACCCTTTGAATGCCACAGAGGTGTCCAATGCATTGTAAGGCAATGCGTTGGATACCTCCCTGGCACTCAACATTTTAATGGAGAAGTAAATGCAAACAATCCTGTGTGAAAGTGTATGTAGCCATGAAGGTATTTTCCTCCATACACAGGGCTGAATTTACATCCCAGCCCCACCCCCCAGGCAAAGCACTATAGGCATCCTTAGCTCCGCCCATCGTCACACCCCCTTCCTCCTCACATGACCCCACTCACAGTCCCACCCACTGTTTCCTGGATCAGAAAATACCCTTGGCCTCTAACAAGCAAAAACTAACGCAATGCTTTGGAGATCTTTCTAGGATGCAAGGGGTTAAATACAGGTACATTGATCTTGCTCTGGCCACACCCACAATCCAGACACCTCCTCTTAAAATTCAGCGACAGGTGCCTACGCTGCCTACTGGGAAATCAGGCCCTGTCCATAGCTCAATACTCTCCTTGTCTGAACCAAAAATCATAGTTCATAGTGGCTATTAGGATTTTCTGGCCATAGCAGGGCAAGAGGGGATTATTTTTTGAAAATGTTAGTTCTCCTTTAGCCAGCTAAAGGGAAGCAATTCCTGGGCAGACCAGCTGCATCACAGGGGGACACATACAATGTGTAATTGATTTAAATAGGGCTTTTAAAGGCATAGTAATGTCTCACAAAAAACAGCAGCTCCAATTAATCCTCATAGTATTTGGGCCATGGAGAGTGTTATTTCAATACTGTCTGAGTTGTAGTACAAGAGTAACTGAATGATAAAGTTTCCCCCTCCCGCCCCTTTTACCTAGTATAAGCCACCTCCCATCAGATGTGGAATCTGGTCCTTGGACCAGACAGCTCACAGTAAGGGACAATCTTCTTATTGTGATCATAAGGAAAACCCTGCCCCCTTGACAGGTTTTTCCCTTATGATCACTGAAGACTGTCCCTCTCTGCGATCCATCCGGACAGTCTTGCTGCTCTGAGGTGAGCAGTGTTACATCAGTAAAAGGGGTGGGAGGGGGATACTTTATCATTCAATTACTCTTGAACTACAACTCTGACAGTAGTGAAATAACACTCTCCATGGCCCAAATACTATGAAGATTAATTGGAGCTGCTTTTATTGTGAAACATTACTATTTAACACTTTGAATGCTAGAGATATCTCAGTGCATTGCACCACAATACAGTGGAGACCTCTCTGGCATTCAGTGGGTTGAAACCCCCAAAATGAACAGACATCTGCGTGTTTTACTTTTCCCCTGTAGTGCAGTTGGTTTGCTCCCGAACGGCTCCACTGTAACCTGTGATGGTACGAATCATAATCAGATAGCTGCTTTAGATCTTGGGCCATAAGCACAAAGTATGAGGGAGCAATTCCACTGCAAAACATCAAAAATCCCATTTATTTAATGAGACTTTAACTCCTTGGACACTAGAGAACTCTCAAAAGATTTGTGAATCAAGGAACTGGGGATCTCTCTAGCATTCATGGGGTTAAATGCACAGTTTATATTAAAATGACTTTTTAGGAATTTTCTTTGTTGGTTTGCTTCTTGCTCCGCTTGTGACTTTACACGTGTGCCCACTGTTCCTATAACATCCTGTCTCCTCACAGGTGATGGGGGGTGGAAGGTCATAAGTTCAGGGATCAAAGACTGTTACTTCAATGTGACAGAGCTTCCAACGGGTTCCACAAAGTTCCGTGTCGCTTGTGTGAACAAAGCCGGACAAGGACCATACAGCCATGAGTCCAAAAGTGTCATCGTAGAAGGAGAAGGTAAATGGGCAGCTGGCGAGATCTAATAACGTATGATAAAAGTTCCAGAAATACGTGAATTTCTCCAGTGACATAAACATCCCAGTTCCTATGTTATTCTATAGTGTCTACGCACTATGATCTCTCCAGTCAGAGATATCTTACTGCATTGGCTCCATAGAATAACACTGAATTTGGAGAGTTTATCTAGCTGGATAAGTTATCTCACCATTATCTTACGATAATGTTTTACTCCTCAGAGGAGAAGATGCAAGAAGCCGTGATAAACTTGCACTAAACTCTCAAGTGAGAGGAATCTTCAGTTCCTATGTCATTCTGCACTGGTATGCAGCTTGAGAAATCTTAGTGCATATTCTCTATAGAATAAAATAAGAACTGGAGAGTTTATCTCAATTTTTTCTCATCTGTATCTCATTTTAGTGCCCCCCCCCCCCCCGGGGAGACTTGCTACTTGATTATTATTATGGTATACTGACCAGTAGCAGCTGCCCTGCAAATGTCTAATGCCATAGTCACATCTAAGTTACACAAGATCCATTTGTTTTACATAATAAATAGATGAAAGATACATAGATATAGATGAGATAGTATCTATATATCTATGTCATATCTGTCTATATAGCTAATCTCTATATATATATAGATGTAAAATAACAAACAAAATAAGTATCTTGTAATACCTTTTTTATTGGACTAACAGAATTTTGGATTGACAAGCTTTCGGGAGAACCTCCCTTTCTCAAGTCTAAAGCATTTGCCCTGAGAAAGGGAGGTTCTCCTGAAAGTTTGTCAATCCAAAATTCTGTTAGTCCAATAAAAAAGTTATTACAAGATACTTATTTTGTTTGTTATTTTACATCTACATCACTGGACTAATACAGCTACAATCTCCATATATAATCTATATATCTATCGCATATCTATTTATCTATCTATTGATCTATGTATATCTATCTAACCTATCTATCTCATGTCTATCATTCTATATATTATTTATAATGTTTTTTATTAGTATTTTTTCATGATAAGCAAATGACCCATTTGAATCAATGTGAGTTTTGGATAATAAGTATTGCTTCTCTATATTGCACTTTTGGGGTTTGGCCCCAAATTGTTCATGTTTTGCTTTTGTGCATATGAACCACAAATATTTTATTCTGGTGCTATCCACATTGAGGAGATTGCGGTCTCTCTTCCATGAATAATGAGGGCGGCAGAGTGGCACTACTGATACTTCATGGTCTGTTTTTTTTTTTCTTACTAGATCATAAACCTACCCCAACTGGAACCCCCACAGTCCAGAAGGCACGACCAGCGTTGCCTACGGTTTCTCCTTTTGCCCCAGTGAATCCTCGTGTTGCAGCTGTCCCAGCAGTGTCTTCCACTGTTGTTTCTACTCCCAAGCTACCTCCTTCTGTTGGGTCTCCTCTTGCAGGTTCTTCATCTGTTACAACTGCTCCTCCAGCGCAGACTCCTGTTAATTCTGTCCCCAAAGGACCTCCACCTCCAACACCTCCAAGAAGGCACAGAGGATTCATATCTACTCCACCTACCATCCACCGGCCAGGCCCTTTAACGCCAGACAAGGTTGAGGTCCCATGTCCAGTTCTTCCTGTTAGCAAAGTGCAGAGTTCTGAAGCATCGCCTGCTGCAACTTCACATGTCTCAACAGTAACTGTGTCTGTGACAGCTGGATATTCTGTGTCCCAGTTAAGGGTTCCCCCACCACCCCCTGCACAGCAAGTAAAATCTGCTCCAGAGCCAATGGTTAAAACTGTCCCAGTATCACAAGTGCAAATGGTGAAATCTCCCACTGCATCATTGGAAAGACCGCAGAAAATATCGCCTGTGCCATTTGTGCCCCAAGTTAAACCAGTCCCAGTTCAGCCCACAACAAAGGTAGAAGAGCCATCAGGTCCTCCACCCGCAATCTCTCCGGAGTCACGTGTGCCACCACCAGTGGCTCCAAAACCAGCAATTCATACCCCGTCTGTTCCAATTATATTGCACATTCCCCCCTTTAAATCTTCTACCTCCCCTACTCCTTTAAGCCCAACTTCTAAATCAACAATATCTTTCCCCTCCCCTCCCACCAGCCCAGTTTACAAGCCATCAAGTCCTTCTTCCCCAACGTACATGGTCACCTCTTTTATATCTATGCCACCGTCCTCACCGACCAAAGAAACTTCCCCTCCAGAGCCTTCTTCCCCAACAGCCCAGACGGTCCCTACCCGCGTTATAGTGAAGAGCGTCACCCCTGGGAAGGAGGCCAGGTATACACCTGCAGGAAGAGTCACACCTTCAGGCAGAGAGAGCACCACCCTCCGTCAAGGGGTCCCCCAAAAACCTTACACTTTTCTGGATGAGAAAGCAAGGTGAGTGGAAGAAGACATTGAAATCTTCCACTTTGTCAGAAGTCATTTTTAGTAAACGCCTTGGTTCTTAAACCTTTAAGCACCAAAGGGGTGTGCAACACATTTCAAAGCAATGTGTTGTACACTCCTCTGGTCATTAAAGAGTTAAATGCTGCTTTACAGAGTTGCCATTGATGTTATTTTTAAAATGTGTTTTTATTGAAGACTAGTGTAAAAGCCCGTGTACACGGGCCAAGGCCTGGGTGATGTTAATCGGTCGATCCTACTCTGTGTCCTGCCACCAACACAGTCATGCACTGAAGAGACTGCCTGAAAGCACAGAATGCCCCCAGCACAGAACTCCCAGCATTCTCTGCTCACAGCATTCCGTGCTCCCAGCATTCTGTGCTTCCAGCATTCCGTGCTCCCAGCATTCTGTGCGTTCAGGCAGTCTCTACTGCATATGACGGCTTGTGACAAACCTCCAAGCAAATTATTATATAGGATGACTCAGCATGTACATACATAGGATGTTTTGTATCTGAATACATATTTGTTCAGACAGCAATATGGTATACAGTTACTATGAAACTTTATTCTGAGAATCCTATTTTAACATTAATAGCGAGTCCTTCCTTTACCCCCAACATCACCCATTGCCTCTCACCATCATCAAACCTATAACTCTAAAAACCTACGACTGTTTAACTAATACGTCATAAATTGTCAGGTACAGTGTTGTAGGATGGATTCGTAAAAAGACTGTGTTGTGATGGCATGTAAATGTCTTTTTATATTTATCGCACGTGATATGGATGTCATTTTAATACGATCATATGCATTTATACCACACTCAAAATGGTGATACTACAGAATAAGAAAGTAAATGGAACCGATCACTCATACTTTTTGGTCTCTTCAGGACATTAAAGCTGACAGATCTTTACACCCTTCTAGTCCTTACAAGATTAAATTGGAAACAACAGTTATTAAGGAAAATAATTAAAAAACAATTTTTTTTTTTTTTGGTCCTTAAGGGGTTAAAGAGAAATTAAAGCTTATAATGAAGCGTGATTTTCAATGACTGGAATCATCAAAAAATCACTGTACCCATCCATTCTCCAGCTTTGCTCTGCAGTGACTGCTGAATGAAGCATGTCCCATTGTGACAATCCCCTTCTTCTCACCAAGTTAGGTTCCAGATGCTCAGCTGTGGACTAACCTGCCAGATAATGTATTGGGCTCTATAGAATACTTGGACTTGATCTCCCTAAAGCTTATGTGGGAATCCAGACTTGGACCCCATGCTCTCAGGTGTTTTGAGAGGACAGATGTATTTTACTGATGAAGCCCAAGCAGGCCAAAATGTGCATCTAGGGTTACCTCCTTTTCTCATTCAGAGGAGAAATTATTGGTACTTCATGTCTGGATAGTCATTTCTTACAGGATGAGGATGACGTGCTGCAGAGTATTTTCTCTCTGTGTACTGCACATGTGAGTTAAGGGGATAGTAATGGCTTAAAATAATAACAAGTAGTATTGTAGATAAGGAAAAAATAAATCGATCGGTGCAAGTCCTATCTCTTAAACCTTTATGGTTTGAGAGATAGAAAGTTTTAAAGTATCCATCTCCCTGCTGTCAGCTGTAAAGTTGATAGCAGTAGAGTCGGTTGACTCGAAGAGGCTCTTCAGAAAGGCCGAGATACCGAAATCTAGAAAGAAATACTCCATTGGAATAGTTTACAAAGTGTGCCTGGTTTGCAAGCACACTTTGTAGACCATTCCAATTAAGTAGTTCTTTTTAGATTTCTGTATTGCGGCTCTGCTGAAGAGCCGCCTGATGGTCCCCGGACCAGGATCTCCTGCTGTCAGCTTACAGCTGACGTCAGGGAAACGATCTCTCTCTCAAACTATGAAGGGTTTATTTATTTATTGATCAAGTCAATGACAATACTGATATATAACAGACATCTAGTCTGGAACTGTACAGTACTGGCAGGTGGGGGATTAGGTTTTACTGGCCTACTAGTTAATTTGTTCTAGATAATTAGGAGAAACAAAAAAAAAAAATCTCAGGTGGGCCGCACCCTGGCATCAGGCGTGCAGCGTTTGTCCCACACGCCACACATTTGAAGGGTTTAATGCCCCATTTAAATAAATGGAAATGTTTATTTCTCCCCTATAGTGGATTGCCCCAGAATTACTCCACTTTGTTTTTATAAATCAGGCCCAAATATCTCAGAGTAACCAGACTTTACTTACCACAGAGGCCGATTTGGAGTGATCCGAGAGTGTAAGGAGAATGCAACGGGAAAGCACTTTATGGCAAAGATTATACCGTATGAACCAGAGAACAAACAGAGTGTTCTGCAGGAGTACGAAGTCCTAAAGTGCCTGCACCACCAGCGGATACTCAGTCTGCACGAGGCTTATATCACCCCCCGCTACCTCGTCCTGATCTCCGAACACTGCACAGGACGGGAAATCCTCTACTGCCTGGTAGAGAGGTGAGTGTCAGAGAACCTCAGGACAGCTTAATGTAGCATTTCATTAGTGCAGTACTTCCATGATCTGAAATTATATGGTGACACTGTAGCTACAGCTATTGTAATGACAGCGCCACTCTAAATTATCAGGTCATGGAGGCATTACACCAAAAAAAAAAAAAAAAAAGGTGAAATAACTTTTAATTACATCTGTCAGCAGTGGGAGTCCCTGCATTTTACTCAGCAACATGTAATATATATATTTTCAAAAGGGACCGTGTTGTATAATGTGGAAAAAAATATGCAGTGCAGGGATTTTCCTGTTAAATATAAGAAGTGTTCTCCTGCTAATGAGAGATGTTTTATTTAAATGTTATTGTGGCTCAAACATGTATTTTTCGATACAGAACCTCCGTGGCCTCAAACTGTACTGTGTTACACCAGCCTGTGAAGGGTCAATGTTACTGATAATAGCTGTCCATATATTGCAACAGCGCCACCATATAATTTCAGGCCATGGAAGTACTGCACCCTGCAAATGCATGTTTGAGTTGTAATACGTTTTTAATAAAATACCTCTTAGCAGCAGGTTATTCTTCTTTTTCTCAGTAGAATAAACTCTGTGATGTGTATATATATATATATATATACACATACACACACTAATAAAAATGTCAGCAATGTATTTTCATGAGTATAAAAGGGTATGTATAAGGGGATAGTATTGATTAATAGGATATACACTATATACATAATTTTATGTTTTTGTTTTGTTTGTGTCATTTTATGTCTGTGTGTGTGTGTAAATATGAAAAAAAGAGAAATCTCAATTAATTCTTCCTAGTAAAACACCATTTATATATAATAATCAATGCTATGCTCTAATTCATACCCCTTTATACTCATAAAAATACATTGCTGACATTTTCAGCTGCTGATTGACACTGAGCACGATGAGGTCTGCCAACACTCCCCAAATGCTTAAAGGGATAGTAATACTTCGTTTTATCTTTATTTTATTTTGTAGGCATTAAAAAAACATGAAGAACGATATAAGTCTTATCTCTCAATCCTTTATGGTTTATGAGATATTCACAAGCAAAGTTTCCCCTCCCGCTCCTTTTACCTAGTGTAAGCCATCTCTTCTCAGATGTGGAATCCAGTCCATAGATCAGACAGATAACAGCAGGGGACAATCTTCTTCCTATGAGAACAATGAAAGCCCTGCCCCCCTTGACAAGCTTTTCAGCTTTTTCCCTTATCTTAATTGAAGATTGTCCCTCTCTGCAGTCTACCTGGGCACCTCCCTTCTGCTCTGGCTGAGCAGTGTTACATCAGTAAAAGGGGCTGGAGGGGGACACTTTGTCATTGAATTATTCTTGAACTACAACTCTGACAGAATTGAAATAACACTCACCAAGGTCCAAATACTATGAAGATTAATTAGAGCTACTTTTATTATGAAATATTACGATCCCTTTAACCTTAGATTTATATGTGCTTCATCTCATCTACTATGTACCTACACAGATACCATATTCCAGTCATTAGAGAAGGTTCAGGGTTTCGGGGTTTGTGAGCCATTTCCCGATGTTGAGATGCTCTCTGTCTGCAGGTTCCGTTACTCTGAGGACGACGTGGTGAATTACCTCCTGCAGATCTTACAGGGGTTAGAGTACCTGCACGAGCAGAGGATCTTACACCTTGATATTAAACCAGAAAACGTCATAGTGTCCTACATGAACACTGTCAAAATCATCGACTTTGGGAGTGCGCAGACATTTAACCCCCTTGTCCTGCGACCGCTGGGGAAACGTGTGGGGACCCTTGAATACATGTGTGAGTACGCCATTTTTATACTTAAACCACTGAAATACAGGCAATTTGTATGTATTGCTATTGAGAAGCAGGGGCTGATCTACTAAGGAGTACTCCGGAGCAAACCAACTGCACCAGGGAGTTAAAAATTCCCCTAATTCCTGTTTATATGAATTGGGATTTAATCTCTTGAATGATAGAGAGATTTCCAATGCATTGCAAAGAAATGCATTGGAGACCTCTCTAGCATTCAAGGGGTTAAATGCTCCAGTTAAATTAATGGGCATTTTTAGTTGTCCCCTATGGTGTCCTTGGTTTGTATATTACTGTCTTTATTTCTTGGATTCCATTGCGGTGATTGATAACTGTATCACTAGTCTTATCTACAAATTCCTACATACAATCACCGCTAACATGTATCCCCTGTAATGTAATCTAGGCCTATTTACTCTTGAAACTATGGAGACTATAATATTTTTAGGAGACAAGCCTTAGGATTCCTCATATATATATAAATGATATACGCATGAAGAAGGTGTTAGCAGGGCTTCCATCAGAAGTCTTTAGTCCCAGTACAAACATAAAGCCAGTGCCCCACCCCCACCCCCGAATTTGTACTGTAACCTGGAAGTATATGTAAAACCGAAGCCGTGGCTGTGCTCCACTATACGGTGTGATATGAACATACCTGGGAAGTTTGAAAATGATCTGACCCTGAGATCTTGTAAATATTGTCCCTTAAAGTTCCCATAGTATAGATTATCTGCAATATGTCCCTGGTCTCTGTAATTGAGAGGTTCTCCAGTTAGTCCTCAAGGAGTCATTAATATACAACAACCTACAGATATCATTGCATGAACACACACAAGACAAGCAGGACTTCTCCCTCTGCCGTCCTGGAAACATGGCACTAATTACAGACTAAATAAGCCATTAACTGGGGCACAATATATCACAGGTAGCACTGGACTTACCCTGAGAATTTGGCCCTTCACCATGAGATTTGGGTCAAAACCCTGACTCTCAGGGTCAAACCCCAAGAATTCCAGGTATGGATATGAAATGAAGGGCAGAAGTGTACTCCAGTTCTCCACTACGCTACCTACAGAATATCCTTAAATAGGGGGACAACCAGGAGATCCTCCAGAATCCCTGTGGGCCAGTCTGTTTGTCTGGGGACTCTTTTTGACACTTCCCTCCCTGCTCTAAGAAGGCCTCCATGTCTGATTGAGAAGTTGCCCCCCCCATACACTGGTATTGTCTTTAACCCCCTGATGACAGCCCTGGATGTTGGCTCAGAGGTTAAATGGATAGTAATGGTTAGGTATGACTGTAAGAGCGATTCTTCTAGATACTTTTGTGTAATGATATGTAGCTTTGTAACCATCCATTACGTTACAGGAAAAGAAATATCAGGATAGACTAAAGGATCTGAACATGTACAGCATGGAGGAGAGAAGAGAGAGGGGGGGGGGATATGATGGAAACATTCAAATACATGAAGGGATTCAACAAAGTGCAGGAGGGAAGTACATTTCAAAGGAGTAAAAATTTTAGGACAAGAGGCCATAGTCTAGAACTAGAGGGACACAGGTTTAGACGTAATGTAAGAAAGTTTTACTTCACTGAGAGGCTAGTAGATAAGTGGAATAGTCTACCAGCAGAAGTGGTAGAGGTTAATACAGTGAGGGGATGTAAGCATGCATGGGGTAGGCATGAAGCTGTCCTGAACAGAAGACAAGACCAAGGACCAAAGAAGGTTTGAGGTTTTTACTGTAGGAAAATGGGCGACTAGATAGGTTCTTATCTGCCATCAACTTCTATGTTGCCGTTTTCATTTTATTCTATAATAAAGTGTCCCCCTCCCACCCCTTTTTCCTTACATAACAAAATCATGCCCCCAGATCTGGAATCCGGTCAGCGGACTAGACAGATCACAACGAGGGACAATCTGGTGTCTATCAGTATAAGGAAAATCCTGCCATCCTTGGCGAAGAAGGGCAGGTTTTTCCTTATGCTGATACAAGATTGTCCCTCGTCGCAATCCATCCGGACCGACTTGTTGCTCTTAGAGGAGGCATCGTGATGTATGGAAAAGGGGGACACTTTATTATAGAACAAAAACGGCAATGTTATGGGCGGTTACAAAGATACACCTTGTTATACATCAGTATGTAGAAGAATCGATCTTACATTAATACTTAACCATTACTATCCCTGTAAAAGAAAGCTGTATGCTGGGAATAAGTGGCCCTTAATTTATTTAACGGAACTGCTTACCTAGTCCGATGTCCTTCATACAGCTGTCTGGTATATCTATATTTTTTACACAATATCTGCAGTTGCCTGTATTTACTGATTTCTACTGAACTCTGAATTTAGTTCACACCTCATATTACTGTACACCTTATAATCTGACTATAATGGGCTCCCATGTGGACAAACTTTAAAAATGAGCGGACCCTGAATTCTTTTAAATATTACCCCTTAAATTTCTCCATAACAGAGTCTAGGAGATATGTCTCTGTTTCCTCCAACCCAGAGGTATATCATTCAGGCCTCAGGAAGCCATCAACGTGCTGCACATTAGAGATCTCAGTACTTGTACACACAGAGAGAAGCAGGATTTCTCCCTCTGCCTTTCTGTTCAGCTTAGGGTATCACTGCTTGTACACACGTAAGCAGGACTTCTCCTCCTGCCTTTCCGTGAAACTTAGAGATATCACTGCTTGTACACACACAGACACGCTGGACTTCTCCTCCTGCCTTTCCATGCAGCTTAGAGATATCACTGCTTGTACACACACAGACATGTTGGACATCTCCTCCTGCTTTTCTTTGAAACTTAGAGATATCACTGCTTGTACACATACAGACACGCTGGACTTCTCCTCCTGCCTTTCCATGCAGCTTAGAGATATCACTGCTTGTACACACACAGACACGCTGGACTTCTCCTCCTGCCTTTCCATGCAAGTTAGAGATATCACTGCTTGTACACACAGACACGCTGGACTTCTCCTCCTGCCTTTCCATGCAGCTTAGAGATATCACTGCTTGTACACATTCAGACACGCTGGACTTCTCCTCCTGCCATTCCATGCAGCTTAGAGATATCACTGCTTGTACACATACAGACACGCTGGACTTCTCCTCCTGCCTTTCCATGCAGCTTAGAGATATCACTGCTTGTACACACAGACACGCTGGACTTCTCCTCCTGCCTTTCCATGCAGCTTAGAGATATCACTGCTTGTACACATTCAGACATGTTTGACTTCTCCTCCTGCCATTCCATGCAGCTTAGAGATATCACTGCTTGTACACACAGACACACTGGACTTCTCCTCCTGCCTTTACATGCAGCTTAGAGATATCACTGCTTGTACACACAGACACGCTGGACTTCTCCTCCTGCCTTTACATGCAGCTTAGAGATATCACTGCTTGTACACATACAGACACGCTGGACTTCTCCTCCTGCCTTTCCATGAAACTTAGAGATATCACTGCTTGTACACACAGACACGCTGGACTTCTCCTCCTGCCTTTCCATGAAACTTAGAGATATCACTGCTTGTACACACAGACACGCTGGACTTCTGCTCCTGCCTTTCCATGAAACTTAGAGATATCACTGCTTGTACACATACAGACACGCTGGACTTCTCCTCCTGCCTTTCCATGAAACTTAGAGATATCACTGCTTGTACACACAGACACGCTGGACTTCTCCTCCTGCCTTTCCATGAAACTTAGAGATATCACTGCTTGTACACACAGACACGCTGGACTTCTGCTCCTGCCTTTCCATGAAACTTAGAGATATCACTGCTTGTACACACAGACACGCTGGACTTCTGCTCCTGCCTTTCCATGAAACTTAGAGATATCACTGCTTGTACACACAGACACGCTGGACTTCTCCTCCTGCCTTTACATGCAGCTTAGAGATATCACTGCTTGTACACACACAGACACGCTGGACTTCTCCTCCTGCCTTTCCATGAAACTTAGAGATATCACTGCTTGTACACACAGACACGCTGGACTTCTGCTCCTGCCTTTCCATGAAACTTAGAGATATCACTGCTTGTACACACAGACACGCTGGACTTCTCCTCCTGCCTTTACATGCAGCTTAGAGATATCACTGCTTGTACACATACAGACACGTTGGACTTCTGCTCCTGCCTTTCCGTGAAAATTAGAGGTATCACTGCTTGTACACACAGACACGCTGGACTTCTCCCCTTGCCTTTCTTTACTACTTATGTAGTTTTCACTGCCTACAGATAGCGCTCCTGCTTGTACATACACAGACAAGCATGACTTCTTCCTCTGACAGACCCCACCCACCAACACACAAATATTCTAGATCTCCCCAAATCCTATGAGAGGTTTATAATTAACCTTTTTAATTTTATCTGTTGGGGCCTACAACTTCCATCATCCCCAGCCAGCTCTACAGACTGACTCCTCATATCCTATTCTATAGTACTGAGTTTTAGGCACTGGTGAAAGGTGGCTAGGGTGACCACATCTGAATTCTGACATTCAGGGACACTGTGGAGATAAAAGCGCACCACAGAGTTCTAAACACTAGAGGGAGAACTGCCCTTTGACTGCTCTGACAGAAAGCGATGCCTGTGATGGACTATAAGAAATTGTACATCAAGTCCAAAGCCTTAGCGTAGCATTACACTTCAACAAAAAATGCACTGCAGCTCCCGATTGATGCCCGTATCACGGTGCCCGTGATTCGTGCTATCCGGTGTCTATCACTTGCTGGGAGTTCCACATTGGCTGTCTACTAATAGCCCTCCTCACACAGCCTTTTTAAACCCAGTCTGGGCACTCCCAGGTTGCCCTTTCGTGGTGTTTTTGACATTACTTGTCCTGACCTGCTTGTCAGGCTCTTGGGCCTGAAGTACCTGTGTTCCAGCGTTCTGGTGTTCCAGCGTTCCAGTCATCCAGTGTTCCAGTCATCCGGAGTTCCTGTGTTCCTGTGTAGCAGTACCTCCACTGTTGACCGTTCCTGAGTTCCCGAGTCTCCTGCCTGTTTGCCTCTCGAGCCGGTTCCGGTTACTTTCCGTGGCTCCAGCAGTTCCGGTCATCTGTCAGTACTGCGGTGCTCGCTCCCATGGATGCCCCGCTTCATCTGAGGGCTCTCGCTCTTTCTATTGTCGCTAGGCGACCTTGTTCTTGTTTCGCTCCGGCTAACTACTACTGTTGGTCCCAGCGTGCGGACGCTGGTTTTCTTCATTTTACCTGGTGGCGTTTATTACTGTTGGTCCCAGCGTGCGGACGCTGGTTTTCTCCATTAAACCTGGTGGCGCTTATTACTGTTGGTCCCAGCGTGCGGACGCTGTTTTTCTCCATTAAACCTGGTGGCGCTTATTACTGTTGGTCCCAGCGTGCGGACGCTGGTTTTGTCCATTAAACCTGGTGGCGCTTATTACTGTTGGTCCCAGCGTGCGGACGCTGGTTAGCTTCATTAACCTGGTGGCGTATATTACTGTTGGTCCTAGCGTGCGGACGCTGGTTAGCTCCATTTAACCTGGTGGTGCTTATTACTGTTGGTCCCAGCGTGCGGACGCTGGTTAGCTTCATTAACCTGGTGGCGTATATTACTGTTGGTCCTAGCGTGCGGACGCTGGTTAGCTCCATTTAACCTGGTGGTGCTTATTACTGTTGGTACCAGCGTGTGGACGCTGGTTAGTTCCATTAAACCTGGTGGCGCTTGTTACTGTTGGTCCCAGCGTGCAGACACTGGTTAGCTCCATTAAACTTGGTGGCGCTTGTTTCTGTTGGTCCCAGCGTGCGAACGCTGGTTTTCTCCATTAAACCTGGTGGAGCTTGTTCCTGTTGGTCCCAGCGTGCGGACGCTGGTTTACTCCATTTAATCCAGTGACTCATATTTCTGTCAGTCCCAGCGTGTGGACGCTGGTTTGCTCCATTTGCCTGGTGGCTCAAACTACTGTTGGTCCCAGCGTGCGGACGCTGGTTTGCTCCCTGATTATTCAGATGCTGAGAGCAGGTTGCAGTCCAGTTCCTTATGCAGTTGTCTTGTATTCTTTGGCAAGAGACTTCTGCTAACGAGACCATTGTTCCTATTCCACTCTACTGTCATAGTCATCTGACAGCTAGGTCTCCTCTCTTGGGCTGCCCTGCCCGGTATTGGTAAGGCCGGTAGAACCTACTTACGTTACCATCTTTAGGTTGCCTTACCCGGTATGGCAGGGTCGGTAGAGCCTACTATCTGTGTTCCCTCAGGCTGCTCTGCCCGGTATTGGTAAGGCCGGTAAAACCTGTTATTGCTGCCATCCTAAGGTTGCCTTACCCGGTATTGGCAGGGCCGGTAGAGCCTACACTCAGAAATTCTTTGGGCTGCCTTGCCCGGTATTGGTAAGGCCGGTAGAACCGGTACGTCCATCTCACGGTTGCCTTACCCGTATTGGCAAGGCCGGTAGAGCCTACGGTTATTGCACCTGTCACTTGGGTTGCCTTGCCCGATATTGTTGGCAAGGCCGGTAGAACCTATTCTCTTGTCATTTATTGTTGTATTGTCATATATGTTGATACCCTATGGGGATTGCCTTAAATTTTCAATAAAGTTACGTTTTTACCAAACCTTAAGTCTGAGAGTCTTAACAAACCTTGACACACGGCTCTGTTCTCTAGGGTCTTGAGATCTGTCTGGAAGCCATTTTCTTGTAGCCCAATAGAGACATCACTTCCTGTCACAGTAGACAATGGGCAGTTCTCCTAGTGTTTAGAACTCTGTGCTCTCTGAGTCTTCATTCCGGGACTTTCTACTGTCTCAGAAGGCATCTGTCCGGGATAAGGGACACACACTTAAAATCTGGGACTGTACCGGGCAATCCAGGACATGTGGTCACCCTACACACGTCACTCAGTTTGCATAACAGAGGGACTTAGATGTCCTTTATAGTGCAGTTAGCTATATTTATACATTATTTTTTATTTGCACTGCATCTCAGTTTTAGTCTATAGCTGGACAGAAACATATTCTTGCAGTGTTCTGTGGAGCAATGGAAAGATTTCTTATTCAGACTGTTGAAGCCTATTGTCAATATAAGGAAATGTGAACTAAATGCAGAGTTCAGTGTAACAGGAACCTACAAATACAGTGCAATGAACATATAAACAAATATACTTGATTTCTATATGAAGGCTAGGTAAGTCCTTCTGATAAACAAATGAAAGTGGACCTATCACCTTGAATCCTTTTCACATATTTGAAAACTTAAATCCAAAGCACCTGTGTGTCATATTATCCAAAAGTCCAGGAAATGTTCACACTTATTTATGGGAAAAGTGAAAGTCTCCTGGTGCAGCACAGGGTGTAATTAGCATATGAAACATCCCTGAAAGTGCTGCATTAGCATATGAAATGTCACTGAAGAACATAATTAGCATATGAAACATCCCTTGTACAGCACAGGTACAGCAATTAGCAGACATTAGCCTGTAGTACCCAGTATGACATTACATTTGCTGGTCTTTCGGCTAACGTGACACATAGGCAGTTTTTTTAAATGAAATTTTCAAATACGCAGACTTTAATCAAGGTTACGGCTCCACTTATTCCTACAGGTATAGTTCATCTTTAACCCCTTAAGGACCGGCCACACGCGATTAAAGACCACTGGGCATTTGTTTTTGTGTATCGTATTCAGGGGTCCTGAGTGGTGTACAGCTGTTGTAGTTCAAGAGTAACTAAATGATAAAGTATCTCCTTTTACCTAGTGTAACACTGCTCACCTCAGATGTGGAATCTGTTCTCTTGACCGGACAGATCACAGCAAGGGACAATCTTCTTACTGTGAGCATAAGGAAAACCCTACCCACCTTGTCAGGTTTTTCCCTTATGCTAATTGAAGACTGTCCCTCTCTGCAAGCCATCTGGACACGACCCTTCTGTTCTGAGGTGAGCAGTCTTACATCAGTAAAAGGGGCAGGAGGGGGATACTTTATCATTCAATTACTCTTGAACTACAACTCTGACAGAACTGAAATAACACTGCCCAAAGTCCAAATACTAAGAGTAATCAGAGCTGCTTTCATTGTGTTAGATTACTATCCCTTTAAGAACAAGCTTTCAGGAGATCAATGCTCTTCCTAATGTCAAACAGTTCTGATTCAGTGCCAATTAGATAAAAAGGTATCAGAAAATACCAAAGTGCTCACATTTTTGTACAGAGTAACATAGAGACTGGAGGATGGATCTCACTGGAGGTTATCGCTTTATTTCCCATTAATATATATCCTCCCTGGCTTTTCCACTCTTTCATATAGGTGAGTTTGTCAGAGACTCTGTCATCTTGATTCAGTCATAATTGTAGAAGAAGGAAAAAGGTTAAAACTTAGATTGATTGATTTTTTTTTTTTTTATCCCTGAGGACACTTTTTGGGATATAAATGGGAGCGGGGGAATGGACAGTTATAGCATAAATAGATTGTCTGTTGTCTCAAGATGTATCACACAATAGCATTAGATACAGAGTTACAGGATTTCATTGTCACAACAATAACACACTGGATCTCGGGCCAAATCCACCCAGGGACACATTCCTCTAGCAGAATGGTTGGGCAACCTAAGGCTCTTCAGCTGTTTTCATTTCGGCATATTAAGGACTACAATTCTGGAGTTGTAGACTACAACTTCTATCATCTCTGGCCAACCTCAAATGTATGGGTTGAATCCAGGCCCCTTGCCAGCCCAGGGGATCAGTTTGCTGTCTCCAAAACAGGCCAATAGAGCCACTGTGGAGCTACATGAGGCAATTATAGTTAAGTTGATACCTTTATTGGCTAAATAAGTAGATTTAGGATCCAAGATTTCAAGGCCTCTTTGGTCTCTTCCTCAGGCATGTGAAGAGATTTAAGAGGTCTTGAAAGCTTGCATCCTAAATCTGTTTAGTTAGCCAGTAAAGGTATCAACTTGACTATAATTGCCTCCTGTACTTCTACGTCTAACACGGTACCAACTCTCATCTATTGTAAAGCTACACAGCACAGTCTCTGGCCTTTTTACTGTCTGCTCCCAAAGAAGTTGACATAGTAAAATGTAATGATGACCCTTTAAAAACCCTTTGAATGCCAGAGGGCTACGCATCGCATTGCTTTTCATTGTGTTGCATACCCCGATGGCACTCAAGGGGTTACAGAGAACTACCATCTGCTATTCTAACCCCCACCCACTTACCTTGCTTGTGAAACGTTCTCCATGGCCCAAATACTATGAAGAATAATTGGAGCTGCTTTTATTGTGAAACATTCCTATCCCTTTAAGTGCAGGACTGCTGTGATGGCAGTGGCACATCACTGGTCCTTACGGGGTTAATAAGCTCCATAGGATAATGTTATTAGGAAAGATTTTCAAACCAATTTAATAGCATAGGAGCACTCAGCGACCAGGCATTTACTGGCTGCATCACTGAGGCTGATGTTTGTATGGATAGCTTTATTTATAAGACACCACGCAGTGTACACAGAGCCTTGTACTAAGGATTGGTGCACTACTGAAGCAAAGCAACTGCATCAAGGGCCCAAGATTCAATCAATCTAAATTGGGTTTTTAACCCCTTGAATGCTAGAGGTCTGTAACCCTTTGAGTGCCAGAGGGGTACGTAACTCAATGCATTGCGTACCTCTCTGGCACTCAAAGGGTTAATGCACTGCTTTTGCATGCCCCAGTTAAATCAATGAGAATTTTGAGAATTATTATTTGACCTTTATGATGCTGTTGAATTACCCCAGGACTTCTTGGTGCTTCAGCCTAACTGGGGCTGATGTACTAAGATAAAAGGGGTGCTATTCTGGTGCAAATCAAGGGCATCATAGAGAACAAAAATTCCCGTTGATTTAAATACAGCTTTGAAACCCTTGAATGTTAGCGAGATCTGCAAAGCACTGCTTTGTCTCTAGAATTTAATGGGTTAAATGCTCCGTTTAAATTAATCAAAATGTATTTGTCCTTATTTGTATGGTTCAGTTGGTTCCCCCCAGAATTGTTCCATTTGTCTCTGTACCTCTGCCTCTTTTCTCTGTTCTACTTCTCTTTTGTTTCATTACGATACTGCGCTAAGTCCACGTATTCTGTTCCTCCTGTGCCTTTCATCCACAGCTCCAGAGATGGTAAAAGGAGACCCCGTAGGGCCGGCAGCCGATGTCTGGGGTGTAGGGGTGCTGACCTACATAATGTAAGTATCTTATCCGTGTGATGATGTCCTTGGGGAACAGCGATCAGCACCTGTCAGATGGGCAAAAATGAGCAGGTTAAAGCGGAATCACCAGACATCTTGGCTTAGAGACGTCTGCGCGCCTGCGCTGTCCATCCCGGTCTCCTCTAGGAGGCGCTGCGTGGAGCCGAAAAGCACCAGAAGGGACTGACGGTGCAGGCGCGCAGACGATTTTATAGCAAGAAGCCTGGCCGTCAGTCTCTGAAGAAACAGGATTAATTCAGATCATGGTACTTGTGGCAGATAACACGATTAAGAAGCATGTCACCATATGCCTAATTATTGGGGGTGACTTTACATTGAGTGGTAGTTCCACTTTAAGGACCAGAGGGGGAGTGGTTCTTAAAAGATTAACCCTTTGTGTAATAAAGAGGTAACACACTGGCACTCAAATGGTTAAAGGGAACACTAATGCTAAAATATAACATTATGTGAAATGAAAGAGCATGTTGTAACATAACAGGCAGGCAGACAGATAGGATTCCTTCTGTCTCTTACGTGATAGAGAATAGCAATCTGGACATAATGGAAAGTGCAACAGAAAATTGCTTCCTCCAGTTTACTGAGAAACTGCTCATGTAAATTATACACAGATTTCATATATAGTTTTTGACCAGGTGTCCTCCCAGTCCTTATGTATGACTGTCAGGATTGTCTGGCTATTGTAAGGGAAGTGGGAGTTATTATTAAGACATTACGTCTCCTTTAAAATGTAGCTTTCACGTTAATTCTGGTTTACATATTTGAAAACTGCATTAAAAACTGCCAATTTGTTATGTTATCCAAGAGACCAGCATAATTACAGTTTAGGAGATATTCACACTTGTTTCCATATGCTAATGTATGCTAATTGTGGTACCCATGCACTACCAGTGACATTTCATATGCTAATTAAACATTTTCAGCAATGTATCATATGCTAATGAAGGTTTCAGTGATGTTCCATATGCTAATTAAACTCTGTTCAGTACCAGGAAATATTCACTTTCACTTTCCCCAGAAATAGAAGTGTGCATATCTTCTAAACTAGACATTTGCTGGGATTTTGGTTAATATCTTGTAGTATGTTTGGATATTTGAAAATTTATTTCATAACTTTTATTGGTGTCAATAAAATTATCAAATAAAGCCCTTTATGAATTAGGTATGGAAAATAAAAATTCCAATGTAGCACTAATTGCTACAAATCAAAGAATATTAAAACCAAACCCTTCCTCCCAGTTACTATCCTCAACCACTATTTGTGTAGGAACCTAGCTTAACTAGTCTGATCCTATTATTGTAAATATGTGGCACAAGACAGTTACACTGTGATAACCCAATGACAAGAAAAGCAGATAACTGAGCCAGTTATATCTTTATTAAACTGATAACATATTGGATAATATAAAACTGAGAAGTCAGGGTTATCTGGCAATATGAGACTGCAATAAACTACATCTTGTTTGAGATATATTTTTCTATTTTGGGTTAAGTAGTATCACAGTGTAACTATCTTTTGCCACATATTTAGAATAATAGGATCAGAATAGTTGAGCTAGGTTTCTAAGCAAATAGTGGTTGAGGATAATAATTGGGAGGAAGGGTTTGGTTTTAATATCTCTTGAATTTTTATTTTCCATACCTAATTCATAATGGGCTTTATTTGATAATTTCATCGACACCAATAAAAGTTATATCTTAAAGGTCATCAATCATCATTAATTGAATGTACTGAACTGGTCTCTTAGTGAAAAGGGTGAGATTACTATACCTATTAACCCCTTAAGGACCATTGCCGTGCCAGGACAGTCACGGCGGTCCGACACTTAAGGACCAATGACGGTCCTGGCACGGCATGGAGTTCAGGGCTCCAGGCGCAGCTGCACGCCGCTCCGGAAGCCCTGAACCGGAAGCCATAATAAAAAAAAATGCCCCGTGGTCCACAAGTGCCGGCCGCACGGGATCGTGCTGGTCCTTAAGGGGTTAAGGGCAGTAATAAAGCAACAATAGTACTCCCCGGGGATTCTCACTAATTTCTCTTTTTGTTCTAGTTGTATTACTTAACCCTTTGAGTGCCAGAGTGGTACGGAATGTATTGCAAAGCAATGCATTCCGTATCACTCTGACACTCAAAGGGTTAAGACCTGCGGTACCACCATACTGTATTTTCTAGTCAGAGAATGTGTATATATTGATTAGTGCTTGCATAGCCTTGATGATTTGAAATGAGACAAATGCAGAGACCTTTAGAGGGTATGGCCATTTTTTGGTATATTGGTTGCATTAGTTGGATATTTTGTCATAAGACTTTTACTTTTAAAATGAAACTCCACAAATAAATGTAAAAGCCACAAAATATAACTAGGCATTTGTTGCTGCCTTGCAGTAGCTGCATGTTTTTGGTAATTAAGGGACAGTATTTATTTTATGCTTACAATTAACCCTTTGAGTGGCCAAGGGGTATGCAATTGATTGAAAAGCAATGGGTTGTGTACCCCTCTGGCACTCAAAGGGTTAAGATCGCTTGCTGATGAAATAGCCTAATTGTATTAAGCCCTATTCCATCTTCCCCAAACTGACCTATGTATTGAGAGTTTTGTGCTTCTAATAGCCCTGACTACAAAAGTAAAGTGGATCGGTTCTGCAGCAAACCAATGCAATATAGGGATCCGCTGAAGGAAACATTTTTAAAAAATGGCCAAAGATTTAACTCTGAGTGCCAGAGGGATGCAGAACACATTGCTTTGCATACCCCTCTGGCATTCAAAGGGTCAAGGCTGTATGTACAAAGAAAATGATCAGTTATGGAGTTAACAAATTTCAGCACAGGGTCCAAATAAATTGACCCAAATGTCCACTGTTTTAAATGGGACTTTTTAACTCCTTTAATGCTAGAGAGTTCACCAACACATTGCTTCACAATATGTTGGAGCCCTCCCTAGCATTTAAGGAATTAAAAGACCAATTCAAATCAATGAGAATTTTCATTTATTCCCTATGTTGCCATACCTCCCTCTTTAGGAGATATTAGTGGTCCGTACCTCCCAAGTGTCCCTCTTTAGGAGATATTAGGGGTCTGTACCGCCTAAGTGTCCCTCTTTAGGAGATATTAGGGGTCCGTACCTCCCAAGTGTCCCTCTTTAGGAGATATTAGGGGTCCGTACCCCAAGTATCCCTCTTTAGGAGATATTAGGGGTCCGTACCTCCCAAGTGTCCCTCTTTAGGAGATATTAGGGATCTGTACCTCCCAAGTGTCCCTCTTTAGGAGATATTAGTGGTCCGTACCTCCCAAGTGTCTCTCTTTAGGAGATATTAGGGGTCCATACCTCCCAAGTGTCCCTCTTTAGGAGATATTAGGGATCTGTACCTCCCAAGTGTCCCTCTTTAGGAGATATTAGGGGTCCGTACCTCCCAAGTGTCCCTCTTTAGGAGATATTAGGAGTCCATACCTCCCAAGTGTCCCTCTTTAGGAGATATTAGGGGTCCATACCTCCCAAGTATCCCTCTTTAGGAGATATTAGGGGTCCATACATCCCAAGTGTCCCTCTTTAGGAGATATTAGGGGACCTTACCTCCCAAGCATTCCACTTTAGGAGATATTAGGACTCTGTACATCCTAAGTGTCCCTCTTTAGGAATTATTAGGGTTCCATACTTGAGATGGGTGGGGTTAAAGGCAGGGCTATGGGTGGAGGTAGGCATGGAAACTGGTGGGGGGTAACTTTTCGGGCCCGGCTAGTAGCTCAGGACTTGAAATTCTGAGCCCTGTGTTAGTTCATACGATCTATAGAATAACATTGGAGACTGGAGAGTTTCTTTTACAGAAGAAGGTATCTCCTTTATTACACCTTAGTGATAACACCCCAGAAGATGTATCATATAGGAGATATTGATACTTTTATTTCTAAAAAGTTTGGAATTACATTACATGTGATAAATGTTACCACTGATTTAATCTCATGGATTTCTTTTGAGATCTATGGGGAATTTTGTAAATAAAACCAGTGGTAAATCATCCATCCAGGCCTAGGTTCTGTGCAGATCTAAGAGTTTAAGGGGATAGTAATGTCTGCTGTAAACAAACTTTAATATTGTAGATATTAAAAATATAAATTCAGTGATGTATGTGTTGGCTCTCAAATGTTTATAGTTTGAGAGATATAAACTTTTAAAGCTCTCCCCTCCCACCCACTTTCACAGACGTTAGCGCTCTAGCTGACTGCATGAGATTCTGGTCACGGGCAGGGCCGGTGCTACCATTAAGGCAGGACAGGCAGCTGCCTTAGGGCGCCGCAACGGAGGGGCGCCGAAAAGGGGGAAGCTGGGGGGTTTTTTATTTAATTTTTTTTACTTTCACAGAAATAAGTATCAATATATCTGAAATAATGTATGTGCTGGTCATGTGGCTAACATGATACAAGGCTAGTTTTGAATTATGTTTTAAAATATGCAAATTTAAATTCAAGCTGTCAAGTGCACATTAAACTGCTTGTTTTCCCATCAGTCTGTCTCTTTTCCCCCTTTCTTGTTGTCCAGGCTCAGTGGCCGTTCTCCTTTCTATGAGATGGATCCCACTGAAACAGAAAACAGGATTCTGTCGGGACGTTTTGACATTTTTAAGCTCTATTCCAATGCCTCCCAGAGCGCATCTCTCTTCATTCGCAAGATCCTTTCTATATATCCTTGGTAAGTGGCTGGATGTTAAGGAAATATCAGAATTATTATTCTCTCAGGGAGGCTGGCAGCTATTCCACTGGCTGCTGTGATCAAATCAAAGTGGGAGATCAGTTATACATTATAGAGTCCTATACGGTAAATCTTGTATCAGCTGCAAAATACCTTAGGAAGCTGGGTTGCCAATTATCACTGTATGTCACGTTTTGTAACTGAGAATTCAGCATACCATGTGGTTCTGCAGCAGCTGTGGTCTTTCAGTCCCACAAGGCAGTGACATGTAAAGGTGGCGCAATTCTGGGTCAGACCAATGGCAACATGAAATGAACAATTACCACTGATTTAAACTGGACTGTTGAAAGTGGTATTGAAGCAAGTGTGGATAACATCATTTTGCCTTTGGACAAGTCATTGGAAAGACTTGACCTCGAATATGCAATGCGGTTTTTGGCACCAGTACTGAAAAAGGATATTCTAGAACTGTAGAGGGTACAGGGAAGAGCAATAAAATTAATTAGGGGAATGGAAGACTTGACGTATGGGGAACGACTAGACAAACTTGGTATATTTACTCTAGAGAAAAGACGACTAAGAGGAGATCTTATCACAATGTACAATTATATGAGAGGTCAATACAAGGATCTCTCTTGTGAGCTATTCATTACAAGGTCTGATCAAATAACCAAGGGACAAATCTTAATCAGTGTCCTCTGGTTATTTGATCACACCTTGGAATGAATAGCTCACCAGAGAGATCCTTGTATTGTTCTCTCATATAGAAACATAGTATCTGACGGCAGATAAGAACCATTCAGACCATCTAGTCTGCACATTTTCCTACTGTAAAAACCTCAAACTTTTTTTGATCCTTGGTCTTTTCTTATGTTAAGGACAGCTTTATGCTATTCAACTTATCTACTGCCCTCTCTTACATTACATCTAAACCTGTGTCCCTCTAGTTTTAGACTATGGCCTTTTGTCCTAACAGTTCTACTCGTTTGAAATGTACTTCCATCCTGCACTTTGTTGAATCCTTCATGTATTTGAATGTTTCTATCATATCCCCTCTCTCTCTTCTCTCCTCCAAGCTATACATGTTAAGATCCTGATAATTCTTTTCCTGTAAATCAGTAACCATTTTAGTAGTATCTATATCCTTCTGGAGATGGGGACTCCAGTACTGTACACAATACTGTAGGTGAGGTCTAACTAGAGATCTCTATAGTGGCATGACCACTTCCCTTTTTCTGCTACTAACGCCCCAAGTTATACAACCCAGTACCCTGCTTGCAATCCATGTCTCTTTGTTACATTGCCTGGCTACCTTTAAGTCATCAGAAATAATTACTCCCAAATCCCTTTCCTCTGTTGTCTCTGACACCACAGTACCCTTAATATATTTTTCCTTTGGACCTTTATGTCCTAACTGCATTATTTTACATTTATCAACATTATACTGCAGCTGCCACACTATCAATTATCCACATTTGTCCATTCTTCTAATTTACCTAAATCATTTGTCATTTGGCTTATTCCCCCTGGAATGTCTACTCTATTGCAGATCTTTGTCGTCTGCAAAAAGGCATACCTTACCTTGAAGACCTTTTGCAATATCACTAGTAAAAATATTAAAAAGAATGGGTCCCAGTACAGATCCCCGAGGTAGCCCACTACTGACACTCCTTTCATTTGAATATCCTCCAATGACCACCACCCTCTGTTTCCTGTCACTCAGCCATTGCCTTATCCATTTAACTATTTTTACATCCAGACCCAAACACTGCAATTTATTAGTCTTCTGTGAGAGACAGTGTCAAATGCTTTACTGAAATCTAGATAAGCTATATCTACTGCTCCCCCTTGGTCTAATATTTTAGTTACCCAGTCAAAAAAATCTATGAGGTTATTTTGACAAGATCTCCCTGCTGTAAACCCATACTGTTTGGTATCTTGCAAGCCATTCAAATTCAGATATTCAACAATTCTTTCTTTTAGCATAGTCTCCATTAATTTTCCCACAACTGATGTAAGACTTACTGGTCTGAAGTTACCAGACTCTTTGCTGCTACCTTTTTTGTGAAGCTGTACTACATTTGCTACCTTCCAATCTTTTGGAACTACTCCTGTCAATAGTGACTGATTAAATAATTCAGTTAAATTTTTACTAGAACACTCTTAAAGGGACAGTAATTCTTAAAATGTAAAAAAAATATGTCGTAGGGTTTATCCCCCTAAGTAAAACAAGGGTACTCCCACTGCTAAGAGATATTTTATTAAAAAAATGATAACAGCTCAAACTTGAATATTTAGGTGCAATATCACATTGGCCTCAAAATTTAGAGTGGCACTGTTGGCACCATCCTACGGAGATTTATGGTCTACAGACCAGAGCTGTCCATAGGATGGTGTAGCAACAGCACCACTGTAAATTTTCAGGCCACTGTGATATTACACCTAAAAAATTCATTTTGAGCTGTTATAATTTTTTAATAAAATATCTCTCAGCAGTGGATACATTTTAGAGAAGATTAGATACATTTCTTTCAAAAGGGAACATACAGGGTTATATGGTTTATTAGTAGGCAAATCAGGAAGGTCTGATAAAGACTAACTTATTTGGTAGCAGGAAAGCTATATAATTCTCATGTCTCTGGGTTATGAGGCAAAGGTTGAACTTGTGTCTTTTTTCAACCTAGTTTGCTATGTAGAAATTTACTGTGCAACACAAGCAGCTCAGATCATTCTTGACAGTTAATAGCACTGATGTCTGATGCTGGCACTGTCCAGAACTTGGTATTTATGCTGTAATTATATGATGATGTTTATATCTCCTGCCACTTTTCCCAGCGTCAGAGTTTCTCACTCAGATCTGACAGCAGATCACTATGAGGGACAATCTTCGGTCAGTGTTAGGAAAACCCGCCCACCTTTGTCAAGGAGGGCAGGGTTTTTCTTATGCTGACAGAGGGAAGATTGTCCCTCATTGTGATCTGTCCGGTACAATGTCCAGTTCTCAGACCTGTGGGGAGGTGACTTACGATCGGTAAAAGGGTAGGGAGTGATAAACGTCATCATAACTAGCAAGTTATGAACAGCGCGAGCATCAGACATCAGTACTATTAACTATGATGAATGATCTGAACTGCTTGTGTTGGGAATTTGGGGAGTTTTTATTTACCTCATAGTTGATTTGCTCCAGAATAACTCTACTTAAGTTCTATACATATGCCCCACAGAAATTAATCATCCAGTCTTCCCATTTAGAGAGCTATTTAAGAAATTCACAAATATCTAATCCTTAGAGTAGCTATATAACAGCGTTGAAAACTTTTCAGTCAAAGTTGTTTTTTGGTGATCGAGTGCCTTAAAATGAATTTACTGTTTTATTATCTACCACTTCTGCTGGGAGTTTATTCAATGTAGCTAACACACTTTCTATAAAATACATAAACAAAAAGTGTGATGAACACACATAGAAAAAGAATACATGGAAGCAAGAGCCCATGACTGGGATACTCTTCCACTTAGGGAGACTACAAAAACTGTGACAGACACACACCGAGAGAGAACAAAATTAAGTGTTTTGTTCAAGTCATGGTGGCTTCTCAGGTGCTGCTCAAGTCACATTTTTCACTCCCATGTGCCATTGCAAAGAGAAAGTTTCCATATTCATACCAGACTGATCCCTCCCTCAAATAGTCCAGCTCCAAAAGGTCAGGCAAATGTTTTCTACATAAGAGAAACAGCGTAACTCCAGACATATATTTCTGAGGTGTGGCTGATTCCCTCTAGGCACATGGAATCAAGGGCCCGTGACTGAGATACCCTTCCACTTAGGGAGACAAAAAACTGTGACAAACGCACACCAAAAAAGAACAAAATTAAGTGATTTTGCTCAAGGCGTGGTAGCCTCTCGGATGCTGCTCAAGTCACATTTTTCACTCCCATGTGCCGATGCAGAGAGAGAAAATGTCCATATTCATATCAGACTGGTCACGCTTTCAGACACTCCAGCTCCGAAATGTCAGGCAAATGCTCTCTGCATGAGAGAAACAGTGTAACCTCAGACATATGTGACCTATGTGGGCTTCATCAGTGGAGTGCAGCCCTTTCTTCCATGTGCCTAGAGGGAATCAGCTTCACCCCACTGACGAGGTCCACATGGACTGAAACGTACATCTGAAGTTGTGCTGTTTCTTTCGTGCAGAGAGGATATGCCTGACATTTCAGAACTGGACTGTCTGAGGGCGGGACCAGTTTGATATGAATATGGAAATGTTTTCTCTGCAATGACATGCGTGAGTGAAAAATGTGACTTGAGCAGCACCTGAGAGACTACCATGCCTTGAACAAAAACGTCATTTTGTCCTTTCGCAGCATGCGTTCATCACACTTTTTGGTTTTGTAGAAAGTCGTTTGTGACTAAATGTCCTCTTAGTTTTCCATCCTCTAATTGCAGGCCATGTCATCTGGTTCTAAAACTAATTTTATTGCTAAACTTTATTAACTTGCTTAATATATTAAAAGGTTCCTCCAAGTAATACATACTAAGATCCTGGCAGATTCTACTTCCACAAGACAGCCATAAGGAGACAAATAAAAATCCACATTGATGTAAATGGGTATTTTATACTTTGAATGCCAGAGAGGTTTCCATGCATTTTGAAGCATTCACTGGAAACATATGTAGGGTTCCTGGGAGCTGAAAGTTCAATTGAAATCAATGGGTATTTGGTGTACTTTGATTTGTTCTTTATCTGCATTCAGTCCCTGTGATTGTACATAGGAAAAATAATGTGACTGTGTGTGTTTCATTCCCAGGAGCCGTCCATCACTTCAGGAATGTTTTTCAAATCCCTGGCTTCAGGATGCCTACCTGATGAAGCTAAGACGTCAAACCCTAACCTTCACTACCAACCGCCTTAAAGAGTTCCTGGTGGAGCAGCAGAGGCGACGCTCAGACACCGCTACCAAGCACAAAGTCCTGCTTCGTTCCTACCATGGCAGCCAACCCCCAACTCCTGTCACCCAGTGACCTAGGAGAGGAGACTTTAAAAGTATATAAGGTGGCCAAAGAGCCGTAGGAGCATTCCACTAGATCATGTAGGACCCTCAGGGGTCCCAGGGAAGTCGGAATGACTAGAGAAGGAGAATCAAGCTATTACCCATTCTGTACATAGAGAGGGTCCTTTCGTTGTCCATTGAGACAAGGGAGCCCCAGGCAAACCTTAAAAAGAGAATAACTGGTGAATATACCTCAATAGCAGCAGGAAGGAGTCTAGTTGGACTGAAGGGGAGGAGACATTTGGAAATAGGGTGCATGATGCATGTGAGAAACTCTCAACCCCCACCACCAAGGAAGAATAATAACTGCCTGGGATTGATGACTTTTGACCTCATCTCAATGTGACCTTGATACCAATTTTTCTGCTGTTGGAAAGGGTTGCAGGGTGTTTCACTGAGTAACCTTGATCCTTCTTTTTAACGCTAGTGGTTTACACAAATGCTATATTCCCAGGAACTAGCTGGCATCCTGGAAGAATCACAGCAAGTGGTCTTAACAGGTTCTAGGCGGACAGTGTTAATAAAGTGTTTTTTTTTTTTTATTTAGATTAATAAAACTTTCCTAGGTTGCTAGCAAGGAAAACACATGGGGATAGGGCTGCCACAGACAATTATTTGTGAGGGTTTTCTACTAATGACTGAGGAATGGTTCCATGATGGTTATATTGACTCCACAAGAGAAACTGGCTTTTTGAACACCCAGGGTACCTTATGGAGTGCTGGGGTGTCAACAACACATTACAGTGACCCAGTATCCTTCTGGAAGAACTACAGGTGTTAAAAGTTAATAGTAACATATCTACAAGCATGGTCTTAGTTTTTTTTAAATGTCCTTAAACATGGGTAGAGGGTGGGTAATGCCATTTAAAAAGATCCAAAGGTGTTCAGGTTGTTCCTGGAGTCGTGTCAGACGTTGGAGACATAAGAAGACACATAGGGTTACCATGAAAAGCTCATGGGGAGAGGAAAGAGAGAGCCTGAGCATCAGAGGAATGGTGTGAGTCAAACTGGAGAGTTCAGAGTTGCATTTCAAATGAACAACATTGCTTCTCTCTGTAGGCCAATTCTGTGGTACCATGATTGAGCACTGACAGTAGACTCCTATACTCATGGACAAAACTAACACAAATGTCAGAAGCAGCTTATAACTTTGTTTTGGAGGCGTGAACTTGCCTTCTGCTTGAAAGTTGACATTTCACTATGAATTTGAGCTTGCACATTTGAAAAAATTCATTCAAAACTATGTATCATGTTAACCAAAAGAACAGCAGATGCACACATGGACAGGTGTAATCAATATTTTAACTTCCAGATGTTGGGGACTACAACTCCCGTCATCCTCAACCAGCCAATGGTTTAGGAGATGAAAACTTGAATTTAGGGTGACAGGTCCACTTTAATTCATGCTTGTTTTGCTAAATGCTTTCTTCCTGGCCCGCACTTTTTGATTCGTACTATTTAGGATATTTTGGAAAGAGAAAATGTGTCTGGCTGTGTTTTTTTCAGAACCTCCCTTTTGTAGTAAGCCAAAGGTCTCATTCCACCACATTTTTCCGCCTTTATTCAGTGTCAGTCGATAATATGCACAATGGCCCCAACACTTTTAAGAGATCATCTAATTCTGAAAATAGATATAGTTCAGTAATTTACTGTGAGTGGAGGGTCCAAAATTGTTTTGCACTAGAGCCTCCCATTGTCCGGCTTAGAGGTTCTCAACTATTTTTGAGACATGATGCATCCATTTGTGAGTCATGATGTATGTACCTGGAAAATGGAAATTCCTGTCACAAACAAAAAAAAAAACCATGACTCAATGAATATATTCGGAAAGGTAATGCTTGATCCAGGACACAAAAATTTGATGTGACATGCTTGTTGGGAACCACTGGTCTCTCTCTACTTCTGCTCGTTGCATTTATCAGTCATACCTATTAAATCCCATCCCTAATAACCAGTATCCTACTCATGCTCTGCATTGATCTGATCCTACTTCTCACTGCCATCCTTTGTACTGTACAATTATATCACACGTGTTTACATCCTATCCCCCCCACCCTTTCTACCAAGTTTGTATCATACTCTTTGATTCTTAATATCCTCCCAATTTTATTCTCACAGACTACTGAACTTTGTGTTTCTTTATAGAACAATCTGTATTTTTCTATTATTTTTTGGATTTCATGCTTTCTGCTTACTCTACATTACATGCTAGGTGGACAAAAGCCACCATCCAGACGTTGTTGTTCTACAACTCCAGTCATCATCATCAGCCAGCCAATGGCTGGCTGAGGATGGTAAGAACTGTAGTCCAACAACTCCTTTAAGTAGATGCTCTCTGAAAACCCAGGTCACTCACACCAAAGAATTAGATTATACCATCTAGATACAAGGTTAAGGCTATAGCTAGAGAAAGGTTTAGAACACAAGGATACACAAAGGTGCATCACTAAGGATGAATATATGTATGTTAAAACATGTTTGAGATGGTTGTATAGACTAGAATGTGGGCTGTCAAACTTGGTTGTCAATCCTTCTGAAAGTGCAGATTTTCAGAACTTTCAAACTTGAACACAGGTGGATCAATCTGCGCACGAGTCGTTGTGACGGATCTACTTGTATTAATGACTGAACTTCAAGTGAGGAGATCTTTAAAGATGCACTCGTGGTGAGGCTAAGGGAGCGGCTTTGAGAACTAATATAGATTAAAAAGAATGTCCAGCAGGTTATAACAATTAGCTATTGATAAAGAGATACGTTCAAGTAGAGGTCGTCCATTTCTGGTCTCTAATGGCACCTAACAAACCAGTATTTAAAACTATCCCTGCTTAAAGAGGGATTGTGCCAATAGGAATAAGTGGATCATAAATGAATCAGCAGTTATATATCTATATAAATAAAATTCTGCTTGTGGTTTGCTGTCCACCACTCCTCAGGGCAGCAGGGGTGGAGATTGGGAGCATGCAGCAAATCACAGGCAGCAATTTTTACAGGAGTGGGCAGAGGGTGCTTCACCATTTGAAAATCGCTGCAGCAAGACTCGCTGCTGCAGAGGTCCAGTGGGTCCCCGAAATTGCACAGCGCACCCAATCATATGTGCACCATACTCTAGAAATCTTTTGGAGAAAAGGCCAAACTCATGTTTTTTTTAATTTGTCTTTACAGGGTTGTGATCTGAAAGTGACCAACAACAGACCTAAATTAAAGGGGAACATTCACTTCTTAAAAAAGTTTTTACAATAGGTTTAGTTATTAAAGTAGTATTAACCCTTTGAGTGCCAGAGGGATACGCAACATATTGCTTTGCAATGTGTTGCGTATCCCTCTGGCACTCAAAGGGTTAAGAAACGTGGGTTGTTGTTTTTTTTTCTTCATATACGTACTTTTTAAAGATATTTAATTTTCAAGCTGGACATGCTGAATACTCAGCACAGCTGTTCTTCTCCACCCACCTCCCCAGGGAGTGCGTTCACGCTTCCCTTCGGTGTGGTGTGAATGGCTTATATCGTTATATCAAGCTATGGTTATCATTTTATTGAGGTTGCAACCTCAGTATAATGCCAACCGGAGCTTGCTGTAACTATAGAAGACATTCACATCACCCTGAAGGGAAGCGTGAACGCACTCCCTGGGGCAGCTGGGAGGAGAAATAGGAAGTCAAGAAGAGCTGTGCCAAATTCAGCGTGCTGCGTTATGCTGGTCGCCACAGCCTGAAGATTAAATATCTTTTAAAGTATGTAAATGAAGGAAAAAAAAAATGTTTCCTAATACCACTTTAATAACTAAACCTATGGTAAAAACTTTTTTAAGAGGTGAATGTTCCCCTTTAACTTCAAATATAAAAAAGTGGGTATATATAAATAAACCTGACTGTAACATAAAGGACACCTACATGATAAGTCCATTAATGGAAAAGTACACAGTGTAAAAGGCATGTTACCAGGTCGCTCAACGGCCTCACCCAATACATCGTTGGATTCTTAAGTCGCCTGTGAAGTTTCTCCTCTCTTCTGGTTTGATCTGCATTCAAGCTTAGAGTACGAACAGGGACAATCTTCCTCCTTATAGAAGCCTGTAACGCCAGCCTCTAATACTGCTGTAGTGTGCATGCACAGTAAGATTGTCTCCTCTCAGACATTATAAGCATGATTGCCGATCAAACCTTCAGAATCTGTTGAGGGATTGAGTGAGCGACTTCATACTTACACTGTGAATAGCTGTGCTCAGGGGGGAACATATAAACTGAGTACTAGTTTATACAGTTTACTGTAACTTTCAACTAAATAAGAGCCACTTATTCCTAGGATGCATTTTCCCTTTAGCTCAGAGTAGATACTGTTTTGACTGATCAACTTGTGCCCAAGCAGGGTTATCCTTAAACACTGACCAGACAGGTACCATCAAGGATCAGAGATGGACGCCTCAGTGTTAACCCTGTGAGTGCCAGGGAGGTATCTAACGCATTGCCTTGCAATGCTTTGGATTCCTCTCTGGCACTCAAAGGGTTCAGGGGTGGGGGGGATGCTAGTCCATACTGAGGCTGATGCCCAAGGAAGAACTGATGTTATTCTGGACTTACCAGCTGCATCGTAAGGGTACATAGACAAATACACATTGATTTAAATGAGACTTTTGTTCCCTTGAATATGAGAGGTCTCCAACATGTTCAAGGGTTAAAAGCACAATTTAAATGAATGGTGATTTTAGTGTATTTGTCTCCTATGGTGCCATTGACTTCCTCTTAAATTAGTGCAGTTCTTCACCTCTCTCTCATCAGCAATATAACTCCCTGCTGCTATGTGCCAGGAATTTAAAGGGACACTAAAAACAACTTTGAAACTGTGACTGAGCTTTTAAAATCGCCTATATGTCGTACTAGACAGTTTTACTTAGAAAACTAGTTTATTTAGAAATATTACACTAATTAAGGTATGCCGTGCAGGCACTTACTGTCTTATTCCTACATTACCTTTCCACTCACTGACACTGCTCAGCAATGCATTGCCCACCTCCTCTAGCATTGATGTACTGTCTTATCCCTATGTTTCCTCCTCCACTCACTGACACTGCTCATCAATGAATTACCCACCTCCCCTAGCACTGACATCCTGTCTTATCCCTACATTACCTCCCCCACTCACTGACACTGCTCATCAATGCATTGCCCACCTCCCCTAGCACTGACTTCCTGTCTTATCCCTACATTACCTCCCTATTCACTGACACTTCTCTGCAATGCATTACACACCTCCCTTAGTACTGACTTCCTGTCTTATTCCTATATTACTGACACTGCTCAGCAATGCATTACACACCTCCCCTAGCACTGACTTCCTGTCTTATCTCTACATTACCTACCCACTCACTGACACTGCTCAGCAATGCATTACCCACCTCCCCTAGCACTGACTTCCTGTCTTATCCCTACATTACCTCCCCCACTCACTGACACTGCTCAGCAATGCGTTACCATCTCCCATAGCACTGAAAAAGTGAAGTGTCAGTAAGTAGGAAATGTCATGTATGGCTAAAACAGGAAGTGCCTGCACTTCATGCTTTAATTAGCACAATCTGCAAATCCAAAACAACTCACAAATTAAATACAAATTGCTAATTCAACATACAGATGATTTGAAAGCTGTTTCACAATCACCATGTGTGTGCTTAGGCAATAGGGTACCTATAAGCATGGACACAAGATGCTCCCACAGGAGACAGGAATACTACTGCATATCCAGGCTGTGAAGGGCTATTGAATTCAACTCTAGAGGGTCTCTTGTTAACTTGAAAGTGCCCCTTACTGAATTTGTACATTTGTTGGGGTCTTTACCCCAAGCTGCTCCCAAGTTGTTTATTTATTCAAAGAATCGGATTTTAGTTTTTATTTATTCTACTTTGTGTTGCTTTTTTTTGAGTTTGTCTATTTTTTTCTTTTTTGGTGTGAAAGTACATAAAAATAAAGAGACACACGGACCGCCTAGTCGGATAAAGTAGCCTTCTGTTGTTTTTCTTATCCCGGTTCTGCTTTACACGCGGTGTAAGAGCATCACTGATAAAACAGCCTATTGCAGTTCCTTAGCCCTTAACCCTTTCAGTGCTAGAGGGGTATGCAACACATTGCGATGCTCGTCTGGCACTCAAAGGGTTAATGGTGAAATAAAATATATTTTGCAGGATTACCATAGCGTATAATACACACAATTTTGCCCCTCTTCACGTTATGTGAATTGGGGGGTGCGTATTATACAAGAGGCAAACAAAATAAAAAAAATAAAAAAATTCCCATTGCTGTACTGCTTCCCCCCTCCCCGCTTACCCATATCCTCCTCCTCTGTAGTCCATCCAATTTCCTCAGCCTGGCAGGGTCCCAGCAGACGGCATGCTTGCATCTGCACCCGCTTCCAGCATGGCCCTGTCAGGACCTCTTCTTTGTAGCCAATGGTAATGTCTTGCGAGGGTTGCGGTCCTCGCAAGACATTACCATTGGCTACAAAGAAGAGGTCCCGACAGGGACAAGCTGGAAGAAAGTGTCAGATGCAAGCATGCTGTCCGCAGGGCTCCTGTCAGGCTTAGGAAATTGGACGGACTACAGAGGAGGTGGATTATAGGTAATTGGGGAGGGAGGGAAGCAGTGCGGCAATGGGAATTTTTTTTGTTTGACGGGGAAAACAAGGGTGCGTATTATACATAGGCAGTCTGTTTTCCCCTAAATCTTGGGTATAATGTACACCTGCGTATTATACACAAGTGCGTATTATACCCAAGATTTTACAGTAAGCCTTTCGAGTGAAACAAGGGTACTCCCTCTGCTGAGAGACGTTTTATTCAAAAGTTGTTGCAGTTCAGACTTGAATTTTTCTTGATGTGGTATCTCAAAGGCCTGTAATGTTATGGTGACACTGATGATACACCATGCTATGTACAGCTCTGGTCAGCTGACCATAAACGTCCATAGGCCGGTGCAGCACCAGCACCACTGCAAAATGTCAGACCTTGGAGGTACTTCACCCCCGAAAAAAGCAAATTTGAGTTGTAGTAACATTTGAATGAAACACCTTTCATCAGTAGGCGTGCCACTGAGTTACTCAACAGGATAAATAATATATATATTTCATTATTAAGCATTACTAAGACTATGTTCACATGGACAACTTGGCTGGGTTCCTTTTCGGCACATACTACGCCTCCAGTCCTTACTTAACCTCTGATAAGCTATATTCCTCCAGTCATTCTCAAGCATGGGGGTGTGGTGCAGGATTGTCACAAGGTTGGTCCATGCGCCTGTCAGTCCTATATTATTGGCCAGTGTACACATAGGAGGGTGTGAGTAGTCAAGTCATTGGAGGTTTTGAAAACTACTGAAAGGCCAGTGTTGCCCATGTGATCAATCTGCATGGTTTCCCATAGACCACTGTGCAGATCAACATGCTGAAACCTCAGTGTGCCCAACGCATTAGTACATCCAAGTTGCTGCATGCTGAATTATGGTGCGTTAATTTAGGCAAAAATCACCCATATGTACAGCCCTATTGGGGCAACTGGTTACACAAGGTTGTATTTGTGTGTATGTGTGGAGGAGGTGTTTCACAAGGACAACCCAAGTGGGTGTGGTCATATATTATTGGCTAATGCAAACATGGGTCAGCCAGTTATGGGAGGATGTAAGCAGCATCTCAACCTCAAATGAGGCCAAGGCAAATAACCTGCATGGATGCCCATAGGCCGCTGTGCAGACCAGGTATGCTGAAACCTTGAAGTGCCCAACTTGTGCATGTATCCAAGCTGCAATATGATACAATGGGTGCATTACACAGGGCAAAAATCACAGTATAGAACAGCATCATTGGGGCCAGGGCTCAAAATTTCCACTCTCCACTAGCCAATGGTGAGTGAAAATTTAGCCCTGGTGAGTAGAAATTCAGCCCTAGTGGGTATGTTTTGGCTTGCAGTGGCGAATAATTTTTCAGGTCTGGCTAGTAGCAAAGGACTTAAAATTGTAAGCCCTGATTGGGGCTATTTATTTCACAAGGGTACGTATCAATGTGAGCAAGGCCTAAAATACATGAGATCATATTCAATGTTAGGTGCAATTCTGGAACAAACTAGCTGCATCATAGGTGTCAAAAATACATTCCCCAAATTCCCATTGATTCACAGGTTCTTCAAACTGCTTGAATGCTAGAAAGGTTTCCAACGTATTGCAGATGGTTTGATCAAGTACTGCACTTCTTTATATTATTGATTATGGCCAACTGTAAGGTATGCAAACCAATTCATTTTCTTTAGAGGGTCTGCTAAGCTCCGTCATACTTGACAAACTTTAGATTTTTTTAAACCCTTTGAGTGTGAGAGGGATTTGCAACGCATTGTGGCACAATGGTTTCATACCCCCATGACACTCAAAATGTTGAAGGCATAGTATTACTTTATTTTAATGAGCTTTAATATAGTTCTTCTTAAATAAATAAAGCAAACGATCTTAGTCCTCTTTCCTTAACTTGTATAGCTTGCGTGTAATATTGTTTTAAAGTTTCACACTCCCGCGCCTTTTACCCATGTCAGCGCTCTAGCTGACAAACTTAGATCCTGGTCCCGGGACTGGACAGCTCGTCTGCAGAGCCGAAATAGCATTGTATACAAAGAGAATCTTCACGAGAGCGGTCTACTGTCTCAGACCAGGCGCACTTTATAGATTGTTCTCATGAAGATTCTTTTTGTATGCCATGTTATTTCGGCTCTGCAGACGAGCCGTCCGGTCCCAGGACCAGAATCCAAGTCTGTCAGCTAGAGTGCTGACATGGGTAAAAGGAGCGGGAGGGGGGAACTTTAGATCAATATTACACGCAAACTATACAAGTTATGGAAAGAAGACTAAGCCCATTTGCTTTATTTATTTAAGAAGAGTTATAGTAAAGAGATAGTAATGTTTCACAATAAAAGCAGCTCCTATTAATCTTCATGGTATCTGGACCATGGAGAGTGTTATTTCAATACTGTCAGAGTTGTAGTTCAAGAGTAATTGAATGATAAAGTATCCTCCTCCTTCCCCTTTTACCTAGTGTAAGCCACCTCCCTTCAGATATGGAACCTGGTCTCTTGACTGGACAGCTCACAGCAAGGGACAATCTTCTTACTGTGAACATAAGGAAAACCCTGTACCATTCACAGGATTTTCGGGTTTTTCCCTTATACTCACTGAAGATTGTCCCACTCTGTGATCCATCCAGACAGTCTTGCTGCTCTAAGGTGAGCAGTGTTACATATGTAAAAGGGGCGGGAGGGGGATAGTTTATCATTCAATTACTCTTGAACTACAACTCTGACAGCATTGAAATAACACTCTCTATGGCCCAAATACTATGACGATTAATTGGAGCTGCTTCTATTGTGAAACATTACTATCCCTTAAAGCTTGTTAAAATAAAGTAATACTATCCCTGTAATTAAAAAAATATGTTACATTTGCTGTCAGTCACGGAATAGTAAACAGTTTCTGTGTCAAGCCAGTGGCAACCTCTTCCCTATTGGCTGCAATGACCCCAATCATCTGCACAGCCAGTATATGAATGTGGCTGCCACTGGCAACTTCAGCTTTTTCAGGAGCTGGCAGAGAGCTCTGGAATGGACTTGTGCACTTAACCATTTGAGTGTCAGAGGGGTATCCAACACATTGCTTTGCAATGTGTTGGATACCCCTCTGGCACGCAAAACGTTAAAGAGTACCTCTTAATAATAACCCCCACTTATTTTTACTATATCAGTAAAATCCTAAGAGCTCCCATGAAAAATTGCCTTGGCGCCTTTTTTCAAGTGGTAACATGTTCATTGGTTCTGGCTGTCATCTCCACGGAGTAACTGTCATATCCAACTCTGTGGACGTGTCACCCAGGACGGATTGAAAATGTTATTTCTCAAACAAAAGTGCAAAATAAAGTTTTGGAGTTCGCATCCACAGGAAGGGGTTCATTATGGAAATGTCACCCACTGTTTGGCTGCCAACAAAATGGCGCATTTAAAATGTCACCCTCATCAAAAGGGTGACATTCTGATGTCACTGGCTTAATAGGGTGACCACGTATCCCGGAATGCCAGGGGCAGTCCCTAAATTCAAGTCATGGTCCCATGTCCCGACTCACCCCCAACCAGGACAATAAAGAGTCCCGGAGTTAAGCCACTGTCTGTTGCCTGCCTGCAATGCTGTATAAACAATGTCTGCCTTGCTGTACCGCTCTCATTACACTGCTGCCTGTAGTGATACCCCACTTTCAGAGGCGGGGCACTGAGGCAGCAGAGACCAGACACTGGTGCCTGGACTGTGGACAGACTCTCCAGTGCCTGTTTCCAACAACGTGCACTGCTAGCCAATGAGAGAGGAGAGCACGGACATGATGCTCCTCTCTCATTGGTTGGCTGATGCATGAGGCGGCAGAGATGGTGGTGCTGAGATGCGATCGACACAAGTAAGTGAGTTGAGTCTGGGAATGCTCACACACAGTCACTTGACTGGGCAGGGGCAGCAGCACAAGCAAGGCAACTACCGATCTCCTCCAGCACCAGGTAAAATCTTTAGAGATGTCTCCCCGTGACTCTCCCCGCTCAGCCACACTAGAGCTGAGAAGTATTTGCCACTATTGTGTGGACAGTGTCCTGGAATGGCGTGAAGGAAATGTGTTCACCCTACGGCTTAAGTGTCTCCACCCTCTGTGCCTTAACTCTCCAATAATTAATTTCGGCAGCATCACAGTCAAGCTAATAAGGATAGACTCACTCAAAGGGTTAAAATAGATACCACCCTCCTTAATGAATACCCTCCATCTGTGCCTTAACCCTCTGAGCGCCAGAGAGGTCCGCAAAGCATTGCTTTGCAATGCTTTGTGGACCACTCTGGCACTCAAAGGGTTAAGATGCCCTCTTCTGCTCACAAGCCAGCATCAGCATGTCTGCCGCAAAGCAATGTGTTTCGGACCCCTCTGGCACCCAAAGGGTTAAGATGCCCTCTTCCACTCACAAGCCCGCATCAGCATGTCTGCCGCAAAGCAATGTGTATCGGACCCCTCTGGCACCCAAAGGGTTAAGATGCCCTCTTCCACTCACAAGCCCGCATCACCATGTCTACCGCATCACGGGCTTGTGAGTGGAAGAGGACATTTTAACCCTTTGGGTGCTAGAGGGGTCCACAAAGCATTGGTTTGCAAACGTCTCTGTCACTCAAAGGGTTAAGGTACAGAGGGAAAATATTCATTAAGGAGGGATGGTATGCATCTTAACCCTTTGAGTGCATCTATCCCTTTCTTCTTATTAGCTTGTCTGTGATATGGCTGAAATTAATTATTGGAGAGTTAAGGCACAGATTGGTGGCGACACTTAAAGGGATAGTAATACTTGAGATGTAAAAAAAATATATGTTGTAGGGTTTATCCCCCTGAGTAAAACAAGAGTACTCCCATTGCTGAGAGATATTTTATTAAAAAATTATAACAGCTCAAACTTGAATTTTTTAAGTGTAATATCACAGTGGCCTGAAAATTTACAGTGGCGCTGTTGCTACACCATCCTATGGACTGCTCTGGTCTGTAGACCATAAATCTCCATAGGATTGAGTAGCAAGAGCGCCACTTTAAATTTTCAGGCCACTGTGATATTGCACCTAATAAATTATAGTTGGAGAGGTTATAATCCTATATAATAATTTGCTAAAACGTGTGTAACGATGCAGTACTGTGCATGACTGCCCCGCGACCGGCTGGCAGTGGCACTGTGGCTCTTCAACTAGTTTTTTAATAAAATATCTCTCAGCAGTGGGAGTACCCTTGTTTTACTCAGAGGGAATAAATACTACAACATGTATTTTTTTTTTTTACATTTCAAGTATCACTATCCCTTTAAGTCTGAGACATCAGTATGTTGACCTTTTGATGCAGGTGACATTTTAAATGTGCCATTTTGTTGCAGTGGCGTAACTCACCCACAGCACAGCTGATCAGCCGGAGCTCTAGTAATGCAGAGCGCTGGGAGATGACATAATCTCCCTGCGCTCTGCATTACTAAGAACTGCGCAGGAGCTTGCGTTTCAGACAGAGGTCTGTTCCGAATGAGGCACAGATCTGTCATCTCACACACAGCTAGACCACCAGGGACTCGAGGAGGAGGGGGGCGGTCAGTAGGGGCATTTTGGAAGGGGCAATGTGGAGAATGAGGGGCACTGTGGAAGGGGCATTGTGATGGGGGCATTGTGGAGAATGAGGGGCATTGTGGAAGGGGCATTATGGAGATTGAGGGGCATTGTGGAAATGGGGGCATTATGGAAGGGGCAATGTGGAGAAAGAGGGGCATTGTGATGGGGGCATTGTGGAGAATGAGGGACATTGTGGAGAATGAGGGGCACTGTGTTGGGGGCATTGTGGAGAAAGAGGGGCATTGTGATGGAGGCATTGTTGAAGGGGCAATGTTGAAGGGGCAATATGGAGAATGAGGGACATTGTGGAGATGAAGGGGCACTGTGGAGAATGAGGGGCATTGTGGAGATGGGGGCATTGTGAAAGGGGCAATGTGGAGGTGGCCAATGTGGTTTAGGGGGGCCAATGTATTCGGGGGGGCCCATGGCAATTCTTGCACCAGGGCCCCGTGGCTTCTAGTTACGCCTCTGTTTTATTGGTTGACAAATAGTGGGTGACATTTCAATAGGATACCCATAGGAAGGTGAGTAGGGGGATATTAGTAGGGGGTGTTACTTCTGCTTCAAGGCTGTAAGTTTACAGTGCAACTTCTTCAAAGGTGTAGTAATGGCTCAGATTAATAAGATACTGAGTTTTAACATATGTTACACATAAACATAGAATTTGACAGCAGATATGAACCATTCGGCCCATCTAGTCGCCCATTTTCCTACAGTAAAACCTCAAACCCTATTTGGTCCCTGGTCTTTTCTTACATTAAGGACAGCCTTATGCCTATCACATGCATGCTTAAAGGGATAGTAATACTTCAAAATTACTATCCCTTATATTGAAGCCCTTAAAAAACTGAATTAAATGCCACCAGCGGCATCTCTCAAACCTTTATGGTTTGCAAGATAGCTACTTTTAAACTTCGCTTCCCCTGCCTCTCCCCTGACGTCAGCGTTCTTGCTGCAGCAGGGAAATCCGGTCCCAGGACCGGTGGAGGCTCTTTAGCAGAGCCAAGATCTTGTTATGGAAAACAAGATCCTTCACTAAAACAGTCTTCTACGTGTGATTGGTTACCAAGCACACGTAGAAGACCGTTTTAGTGAAGAATCGTTTCTTCTATAAAGAGATCTGGCTCTGCTGAAGAGCCTCCGCTTGATTCAATGAACGGATTCTCCTGCTGCAGCAAGAACGCTGACGTCAGGGGAGAGGCAGGGGAAGCGAAGTTTAAAAGCGGCTATCTCGCAAACCATAAAGGTCTGAGAGATGCCACTGGTGGCATTTAATTCAGTTTTTTAAGGGCTTCAATATAAGGGATAGTAATTTTTGAAGTATTACTATCCCTTTAAATTCTGTCACTGTATTAACTTCTACCACTTCTGCTGGTAGGTTATTCCACTTATCTACTACCCACTCAGTGAAATAAAATGTTCTTACATTACATCTAAGCCTCTGTCCCTCTAGTTTTAGACTATGGCCTCTTGTCCTAACATTTTTACTTTTCTTCTGTACTCTGTTGAATCCCTTCATGTATTTGAATGTTTTTATCAAATCCCCTCTCTCCCTCTCTATTGTTTGATGATGTTGCCCTTGAAAAAAAAAATATGGTCATTTGAATCCAATATTTATAATGCACAGTTCTGTGTAATAAAGGGTTAGTAATATCTTACATAAATAAAAAGTAATATTGTAGATAATCAAAAAAGAAATCCATCAATGCCAGTCTAATCTCTCAAACCTTTATGGTTTGTGAGATATAATGTTTTAAAATTTCCCCTCACTGATGTCAGCTGTAAAGCTGACAGCAGAAGATTTGTGTCGGCCAACTCAAGGCGGCTCTTCAGCAGAGCCGAAATTCCATAATCTACAAATACTTCATTGGAATGGTTTGCAAAGTGTGTTTGGTTTGCAAGTACACTTTGTAGACCGTTCCAATGAAGTATTTCATTTTACACTGCAGTATTTCGGCTCTGCTGAAGAGCCACCTGCCGGTCCCAGGACCAGGATTTTCTTCTGTCAGCTAGAGGCTGACGACAGGGAAGGGGAGGGAGGGGGGACATTAAAACGTTATATCTCTCAAACCATAAAGGTTTGAAAGATCAGACTGGCATCGATGGATTAATTTTTTGATTAACTACAATATTATTTTTTATTTATAGAAATCATTACTAACCCTTTAACACTTTTAATGCCAGAAAGATATCCAACACATTGGATTCCTCTCTGGCACTCAAAGGGATAACGAATTCCAAAACACACTGCAATTCCTACACAATATAACTCTGCCTCCTGCAGTCTGTGGGATCTGCACAGCCTTTTCATGTCCCTGAGTCACTGCTCTATATTTAACACATATTGCCATAAGAGGAGGTGTTTGTGCCTCCAGTCTCCCCGTGAAGGAGCGTGTATGACAGGTGTTTATTACTAAGGGTAAACTAGCACAGCTAGTCATGTCAGCAAACCCTACAACTGTAGGAACTAGGCGGTCCTTGTTTCCCTATTAAAGGGAAATGACCTTATTTTGACTTTACATAATCTACAACTGCACAGTATGTAAAATCAAATATCCTGTACTTTTTATTATTTTTTTTTTTTTTTTGCATCTTCACCTATTTTTGTTTACAATTTTATGTGACATTGTGATCTCTGGATATGATTCTGTTTGGGACTGTAATATAATGTAACACTGTCCATGCGACACCCAGGATTACAATATATAGCACTGTCCTGCTTTCATGATCAGCTGACTAGGAAGCTGTCTGGAAAGAGATTTCCAAGGAGATCACTGAAGGGGGCATTAACCCTTTGAGTGCCAGAGGGGTATGCAACGCATTGCTCTGCAATGCGTTGCATACCCCTCTGGCACTCAAAGGGTTAAAACAAACTGGTGAAGATAGAAAAAAGAACAAGTGATCTGGCTTTAAATTGCACTTACAAGAATATACAAAGTCAAAATAAAGTGTTCCTGTTCCTTTAATTCATCAAGGCTGATTTAGGCCTGGACACCATTGCAGTTATATATTATCACTGGTTTGATCTCACAGATTTCTACTGAAGTCTACGGAAACATGTGTCCATTACACCAGTGATAAAATTATTATTAATAGAGCAATGGTATGACAAACAATTAACATACCTGGGAACTTCCAGGGTTTGACCCTGAGACTCAGGGTTTTGGCCCAAATCTCAGGGTCTCAGGGTGAAGACCCAAAATCTCAGGGTGAAAGAGTTCAGTGCTCCCTATTATATATTCTGATCCAGTTAAATACTTCTTTAGTCTCTAAATTGGTGCCACTTGTATCAGAAAGGCAGAGAGAGAAGTCCTGCTTGATTTGTGTGTGTTCATGCAGTGATATCTGTATGTTGTTCTGTATTAATGGCTCCTTGTATGTTGATTGGAGCGACTCTCGATTACAGTAATCACGTATACATCGCAGATAATCTATATTATGGAAAATGTAAGGGTTAATATTTACTCAATCTCAGGGTCAGCTCATTTTGAAAGTTCCCATGTATGACAAGTAAGCATTGGTGCATACCCCTTGTTACTCAATATTAACTCTCTATATTGTGGCATATTGCCTGCATATAACAATGCACTGCTTACACCTCTGTACATGGATCTATTATTCAAACATTTACATCATACATTTGGTAGGTCGCATAGACCGAGTATGATACTCCCGCACATAACATAGTATTTTTTGGTTTAACTCATCACGCTCTACTACCTGAGGGGCATGAGATGCCTCCAGAGCCGGATCACAGGCAAGGAGCACAAGGCGCCTGCCTAGGGCATGGACAAATGAGGGGGGCCCGGAAAACATCATCCTGGAAACTGGTCAGTGCTCCCCGAGTTCCCCTAACTAACTCTTTATGACGCACTGACTCTCTTGGGCCCAGACGCCCGGTCAAATGAGGCCGGGGGCCCGGCAGAAACCTTATCCCTGGCTTCTTGGTTTTATTTTTTACCTGTCTCCTGCCCGCATGGAACCAGTGACAAGAGCTGGGGACCGGCATCTAAGACCTCTGCAATAACGTGGGTAAGTGCTTGGGCTTTTCTTTCTCTATTAGAACACAGGTTTCAATCATGCTCTCTTATGACAGCAAGTTTTAACTGAAATTGGCACTTCCACAGCAGAAGGAAAGCCTGGACACGTACCACATCTTTGCAGAGGCCTCAGATTCCGGTTCCCAGCTCCTGTCACTGGCTCCATGACCGGGGGGGAGACAGATTAGAGTCGCGTTCCATTTTGCTGGGTTTGTTCTTCTGGTTCTTTTAGGGTTGCCTCCTCATTACAGTCGATCCGTGATCTCCTTTTTATCCTCCGGGACACCATGATTGCGTCAGTGAAACTGTCCAGGGCAGTGTTTCCTTTGAAGAGATGGAAATGGGATCGAATGATCCCTGTTATGCTGGTCACTGGTGGGTCGATATATATATTTTTTTCTATTATATATTTTTCTTTTTTTCCTACTACACACTTCATTATGAGAAGAATTAGTTTTCACCATGTATGTATTTCGTTAAAGAGGAAATAATTTTCCTTAGTTTATATACACAGGCAGTAACATAGTTAGTAAATAAAATTAGGTTGAAAAAAGACACAAGTCCATCAAGTTCAACCTTCGCCTCATACCTCAGTAACTGAGAATTTTATAGCTTTCCTGCTACCAATTAAATTAGTCTTTATCAGACCTTCCTGATCTGCCTACTAATAAACAGTATAACTCTGTATGTTCCCTTTTGAAATAAATGTATCTAATCTTCTCTTAAATGTATCCATTGTATCTGCCATAACTACCTCCCTGGGCAATGAATTCCACAATTTGACAGACCTTACCATAAAAAAACCCTTCCTCTTCTGAAGTTTAAACCTCCTTTCCTCTAATCTCAAGGGGTGTCCCCTTGTACAATGTGATAAGGTCTCCTCTTAGTCGTCTTTTCTCTAGAGTAAATAAACCAAGTTTGTTTAGTCGTTCCTCATATGTCAAGTCCTCCATTCCCTTAATTAATTTTGTTGCTCTCCGCTGTACCCTCTCTAGTTCTAGTATATCCTTTTTCAGAACCGGTGCCCAAAATTGCACTGCATACTCAAGGTGAGGTTTGTTTTATTTAATACATTTTACAATATATTTCTATATTAGAGGTTCTATTGGGAGGTTGTTTAAAAACATATATGAGGTAATGTTTTGTCCGATTTTTGTCAGGCATATCCACATACATTTTCCATTAATATATTGGTGAGTTTATATTATATTAAAATAACTTTTGTGAAGTAAATGTGCATTAATTTTTCACTAACACATTGATGAGAAGTTTATATTATTATATTAATAAAAAGTAATTTTTATTCTTTGATTTTAAATTTTCTTTTTCTTATAGTTTTCTATTAGCACATTATTATATATATATTCTTAATGTTTACTATTTCATTTTTTTCTGTTTCACTTTTTTATTTTAAGTACATGGAATATCCCACCCAGAAGAGTTGATATTTTGGGTACACTAATTAATTGGCAACCATTATTGGGTCTATCGTGATTAACTGATTACACTAGCAATACAATTTTGGAATCCCAATCTTATTGGTTCCCCAAAACATATGTAGATATTGTCGTGAACATTTAGGATTGGGAATTAAAGTAAAACACCACTCTGGTACAGGGTAGAACTACTGTCAGTGTAGGCAATACAAGGCATTGGGTCCCACAAGTACATGGTAGTCCATTGAAAAGACATCTTAATGAATCTCTACAAGAGGCATTTATATCTCTATAGATATAGAAGGGTGCCAGTGGTTGAACAATGCATTGGACAAACCTCTGGCATTCAGAGAGTTAAGTAAGACCATCAGTGGAGCTGCCAGAGCAGTCTATAGCACACAGGCAGTGCTGGTGTCAGCCACATTAGTAACTTGATGCCAGAAGATCTAATCCTTCATGATCAATTGTTCATTGCTGTGAGTGAAGTCTTCAGCAAACATCCAGAAGTAATACACATTGGTTTGTTGTCTGCCAGATGTGAGAGAGAAAGTTATGCACCCAACATCCCTCTATACAGAATGCTGGTTGTTCACAGTGTACACATCTTGCCACTGTCGTAGTAGTGCATCTACTGTGCTTCAGCGACACCTTCTTTCTGCATCTATCTCTTAACAAGATAAAATGTAAGCCCCCTGAAAGTTTAAAGGGATAGTAATACTTCATTTTGACTTTATTTTATTTTGTAGGCATTAAAAAAACATGAAGAATGATATAAGTCTTATCTCTGAAACCTTTATGGTTTAAGAGATATTCACAAACAAAGTATCCCCCCCCCTGTTCAACCAGATCAGAAGGGAGATGCCCAGGTAGACTGCAGAGAGGGACAATCTTCAATTAAGATAAGGGAAAAAGCTGAAAAACTTGTCAAGGGGGGAAGGGCTTTCATTGTTTTCATACAAAGAAAATTGTCCCCTTCTGTTATCTGTCTGGTCTTACAACCAGATTCACATCTGAGAAGAGATGTCTTACACTAGGTAAAAGGGGCGGGAGGGGAAACTTTGCTTGTGAATATCTCATAAACCATAAAGGTTTGAGAGATAAGACTTATATCATTCTTCATGTTTTTTTAATGCCTACAAAATAAAATAAAGTTAAAACGAAGTATTACTATCCCTTTAAGTGTGTGTGTGTGTACTTGGGAGGAGAGGAACAAATCTGGCTGAAGAAGAGTTAAAGGCCTGTAGGTAGAGAGATCTGGGAGCAGAGGATAAGCAGAAATGTGTTTAACTTGCATGGGGTGAAGATTTTACTAGTAGGAATTTTGAGCTGCCCCTCCATGTATTATATTTTTTTAATCCCCAGTCTTAGTGACACTATCTCTCTCTCACAAACACTAGCACACTATATCTCACAGAAACATGCCCATATATATGTCAATTTCATTTTCTTCCCCTCAACCATTCTTTCCCGTCTTTATATTTTAATACTCTGTTGTTCTCATGAAGTAGCATAATAATGGTCTGCTAGACTCATGTGATGGGGTCATTTGCTTTGATGGTCTCATGTAATGAGTGAATAGTCTGCTAGTCTCAGTTCATGGGGGGCGGCATTGAGGGGAGGGGGCCCCAAATCGGTAGCCTGCCTAGGGCCCAAAGGAATCTTAATCCGGCTCTGGATGCCTCACATCAGCGAACCAACACTTAGCTCACCCTCTACATAGAGGGGAGATGAGTCAAGTGCAGCCGTTCAAGCGTGAAACACCGTGCGGCATCCGCTTCAAAGAGTGGCTTGTGGACCGGTAGGCTTGCTTGTCCTTTATCTTCTTATACCAGTGACATAGTTTATAATTAAGCATTTGAGGAACTTATTTCAGTTTTTAGCCCTTACCAAACACTATCACCTACTTGTCTCTTACACACCTCTGTGGTTTTAACCTTTACAAGTCCCACCAGTCTAGGTGGCCAATGAGGAACGTCCACTCGCCCTTACCCAATCAGCAGAGGAGCAGGTGATGACGTTTTCATGCGGCTCCAGCGACGCTGGGGTTAAAGGGTATTTAACACTACGCCCGTACATACTTCCATTGTCTTCAATAAGGTCTAGTTGTTAGACCGAAATGTTGACCGCTTGTTTTATTTGCCTTTATCTGCATTCAATAAATTATGTGAAAAGACCCATGAGTGTTGCCCCCTCCTTTTTAGCTATATTTATATATATATATATATATATATATATATTACTGTACATACATACAGTGTGTATATATATATATATATATATATATATATATATATATATATATATATATATACACAAGTCAGTCATTGGAATGGAAGCACTCGCTCTGAATTAACTTATGTGCCCAGGTGCACAGTCCCCAAAATGTAATTAGAGTTCTGTAGATAAGAGGCAGCACCAGTGGGTCTTGTATTAAATAATTTTATTGAGCAATAATGCGAAAACAGGGTCAACGTTTCGGTCCCACATAGGGACCTTTATCAAGACAAATAATTTACAGCAATGGCGTTTATTTATAGATATACATGGAAGCTGCTCGTGGCCCGCGGGAAGATGGTGACGTCAACACGCGCGCACGGTCAGCGTCATCAACCTGTAGCCACTGGTGTTGTAGTTCTAAATGACTTGAAATAAATATGTTCAAAGCTGACCGAACGGTCAAATGTATATTAATAGGTCCTCAAACACACTGTGAATAAGAACGTGATACGGAGCCCTTAGAATTCTCAGATGTGGTAACAAATAATCAGAACGCTGCAAATTGAACAGCCGTGTTAAGAAATATTATGGAAAGAGCGAACTCTGATGAAATATAAAGAACACATGTATACGCCTAAACATATACACACATACCGGGTAGTTATATCAAACACATTACATGTATATAATCGTATATTACCGCTGGAGATAAATGTGTCCTAGTCCAATCAGACTGCTATGCGATCCATGTTGCGTTGCTAATGAGATGTAATACAAAGAACAGCAATGATGTAGCCAATATGCAAACATTAAATGACACGATGTAGTGACAGTTATAGAAAACATGACCACAACAATTACATGAATATTGGAATGAATAACAAACCTGTACATAACCAACTACCAGAAATAAATATAGTTAGATTAGTCCGTTGTGCTTCCAGTGGTGCGATATTAATAAATCACGCACCGATGCGGTACTTAACTTAATAAATGGTGGTTTAAGTCAATGAACCAATTGCGATACAAAGATGTTGAACAAGAGTGGTGAAAGCATCAAGCGACAATACCATGTCATAGATGTCTCTAATCTAACAATAAATTCAGAAATGGAGTAGAAAGATATATTGTCAATAATCATACTCCAAAATAATGTACATCCAGATATAGGGGTCCAAAGAGACCAGTCCTATTATGGGGAGGTGTTAAAGGCAACACCCAATGTTCTTAAGGGATCTATGCCCACCTCACCCTGGTGGGGCTGAATATGGATACCCACTTATATCTGTAATAACAGGGAGGAGAACAAAAGTAACTGTGTGAAAACTCCAGACATGTAGTCCTATTATGGGGGGGTGTTTGATATGGCAACACCCTGTTAGGGATCTATGCCCACCCCTCCCTGGAGATATGTCTAAGAGTGTACTGTGCAGCGTCAGTTGTTTAATCCAGAGGACAAGATAAGGCTCAGTACCGGGACAAAGATTCAACTCTCCCATTTTCCAGGAGGTCTACTATCCCAGTCTGTCAATAAAAACAGGAATAGTTAGTTTTATCATTCAAACCCCTAATGGGGTGAGTGTGTTTAATCTGTGTATCCAACGTTCTTCCCTCTGCATCAACTTTTTATTCCTATCTCCTCCTCTACGCAATTTAGGCTGATGGTCTATGAGCATATATTTAAGGTCAGCTAAAGTGTGATTAGCCGTCACGAAATGTTTCGCGACTGGTTTGTCGCTTTGACGCGTCTGAATTGCTTGTCTAATAGTTGTGCGATGATTGGCAATTCTTTCCTTAAAAGGTGTTATTGTCTTACCAATATACATCAAACTGCAGGGGCAGATTATGAAATAAATCACAAAACTGCTGGTACAAGTAAGACGAAATTTTATAGGGATTTTTTATAGGGTTGTTACAAGTGTACTGGCTTTATCACCTGCCGCAGCTTAATTACCGGAGATTCTTTTAAACATCCTCACACTAGTAAGAAAATCCCTTGCGTGGATTTATTAATATCGCACCACTGGAAGCACAACGGACTAATCTAACTATATTTATTTCTGGTAGTTGGTTATGTACAGGTTTGTTATTCATTCCAATATTCATGTAATTGTTGTGGTCATGTTTTCTATAACTGTCACTACATCGTGTCATTTAATGTTTGCATATTGGCTACATCACTGCTGTTCTTTGTATTACATCTCATTAGCAACGCAACATGGATCGCACAGCAGTCTGATTGGACTAGGACACATTTATCTCCAGCGGTAATATACGATTATATACATGTAAATCAGGGGCGGAGGGCGGCTTGTCCGCATGGAGCACAATGAGGCGGCTGCCCTCTCCCCCTGTTACAATGAGATGTGTATTCCCCCCCTGCTGGGCTGGGGCGGTCAGTCCCTAGACAATGGGGGCTGGCTGCTCCAGCTCAGGTGGGGGGATTGATTAGATTTGGGAGAGGGGGGGTGTGACCACCTCACCTCCCCCAGGTAAGGGTGTGAGAGGGGGCGGGGGGATATGTGGTTAAAAAGAAGTCCAAAGTTAGTATACACATTAACTAGTGTTGTCTTTTCCTCCCACCCACCCAGACTAAATGGCTTGAAAACTTCATCGCTAGCCGGAGGTCGCGGATAGGTCATAAGAAGCTTCCCTGGAGATGTAGTTTACAAAGGTCCAATAGTGTGTCTCTCCTGGGCACTGTGTCGGTGGGGCATACCTGAAGGTTACGTTAAGTCAGGACACCGGTTGTGCGGCTGGTGGGGCCTGAAGGGAAAAGGTTTTGCCAAGTACCAACACCAATGGCACGAAGTGGTGAGCTGCCGCGGGAAGGTGGGGAGGTGGGGCTAAGAATGCCTGGTAAAGCCTCCCCATCTAGGTAGCTGCCTGGCGGGGTGCAGGCCTGGCCGATCCCGTACCAGGACACCATGGCCCAGGAGCTCCACATTATGAGGGTGGGTCCAAGGGTTTAAATAGTTAAATAGGCCTTAAATAAACCGTGACCTCCATTTATCCCACAATTACTGTGTCGTGTCTTTATTTTCATTAGAAGTGAAAAAAGCTTTACTTAGGCAGGATGTTGGTGTGTGGGGATCATGGTTGTGTTTGTGTTAAAGGGGGGAAGACAGGAATTGGAAGGGGGGTAGGGCATGCCCGCCTCATGTGTTTGATATAACTACCCGGTATGTGTGTATATGTTTAGGCGTATACATGTGTTCTTTATATTTCATCAGAGTTCGCTCTTTCCATAATATTTCTTAACACGGCTGTTCAATTTGCAGCGTTCTGATTATTTGTTACCACATCTGAGAATTCTAAGGGCTCCGTATCATGTTCTTATTCACAGTGTGTTTGAGGACCTATTAATATACATTTGACCGTTCGGTCAGCTTTGAACATATTTATTTCAAGTCATTTAGAACTACAACACCAGTGGCTACAGGTTGATGACGCTGACCGTGCGTGTTGACGTCACCATCTTCCCGCGGGCCACGAGCAGCTTCCATGTATATCTATAAATAAACGCCATTGCTGTAAATTATTTGTCTTGATAAAGGTCCCTATGTGGGACCGAAACGTTGACCCTGTTTTCGCATTATTACTCAATAAAATTATTTAATACAAGACCCACTGGTGCTGCCTCTTATCTATAGAACACACTCACTCTCTCTCTATATATATATAAAAAAAGCACACCAGCTTTCCTGTCTGTCTCTCCATCCCACTCTTTGTACAGAAGACACAATCGTTCCGTCTGCCTGTTCATCCACTCTATATAAGACTCACAGTGCTCATACAGTCCCAGTTAATCTATCGTTGCTATGGAAACCAAGTAGCTTTCTGTAGTTCCGATCTGAAGGTGACACGTATCCTTTCCTCACATAGCCAATCAACACAGGCGCCGGCTTTTCCAGACTACATCTCCCAGTAGCCTCCGCTTCCGATGACGTGGAGAGACAGCCACTGACACGGAAGTGAAGAGGGAAGAACAGGTAAATATTCATTTAGTTTCATACACTCTTATTCTGTGCGATTAAAGTATCCTCCTTGATGTTAAAGAGATACGTGCAACACAGACAACTCTCAAGGGGTTAATATGACAAGCTCTTAATTGTGGGGGTATTAATTAATATTTGTCATAAGACAGATTAGTTAGATTGAAGACCTAAGGGGAACTGGAGAAACTATGGGGCAAACAAATACAAATCTCTATTTAAACGATACTCTACCCACCCCCACCAATGCTAGAGAGGTATCCAACATTCAAAGGACTAAAAACTTTATTTTAATCAATTTAAAATTTGAGAAGTTTAATTTGTTCTATATGGTTCAGTTAGTTTGCTCCACAAAGTCTTAATACATCGGCCACATTGAGAGGAAGTTATTACATAGGGAGGGATGACTAATTATTATATACTGTGTGTATGTGTAGTGGTGGATTGAATAAGGGATCAGTATACATTGTGAGAAATGGGAGTATGGTATATTTTTGTTTACATGGAGTGTGAGGGTAGCATATAGAAATCACTGTTCTGTGTAATGGGATTATAGACTAAGGGATCACTATATAATGTGTGCAATGGTAAAATGGGATTGCAATATATTCACTATATATTGGTTGCAATGGGGAAATGGTATATGGAATCACAATTTAATGAGCAATGGGAGGATGTAATAGGAAATCACAATGTATCATGCACATGTAATATGAGGGTAGAATGTGGATATCACAGTTGGGTGTAATGGAAGGATAGAATAGACAATCACTATTTATTGTGTGTATGTAATTTTAGGGTAGGATAGGGTGAACGCTGTATATAATGGGAGGATATAATATAGTGTGTAATTTAAAGATGGAACTGGGGCTCACAATTTATTGTGTGTATATTATATGTGAATATAATATTGGGATCACTGATTTTTTTTCTATACTTAATGGGATGGTGGAAATAATTATCACTATGGGCCTTATTTAAGAGGTTCAGTTTTAGAATAAACCATCTGCACCAAAAGGTTGAAATGAAAACTCCATAAATTCCAATTGATTTAAATGGGGCTTTTTACACCTAGAATGTTAACAAGCTCTTCAGTGCATTTCTGTGCAAATCATGGAGAGCTGTCTAACATTTGAGGCGTTAAAATCCATATTATAAATCAACAGGGATTTTCTTTTTCCCACTATGCTGTGGTTGTTGTACTCCAGAACTGTGTCTCTAGCTTGATCAGTACGTTACTGTGAGAGGTAGTGGGACACAATACCATACAGTGACTGAGGAAGATTCAGTATGTTCCTGTTTTATTTGTTTCAGAGGCCCTACAAAGATGCTGAAAGCTGTCATCCTGATTGGGGGTCCCCAAAAGGGTGAGTATCAGGAACATTTAGGTACAAATTGTTCAAGCTGCATCAGTGCATAATTCCAATTTCTCTTTTCTCCTTAAGTTCCTTTCACTTGAAGGCAAGGCACTTTTAGAAGAAAAAAAAAAAAAGAAACACAAAAAAAAAGACATCTGGATGCGGTAGATTTCCTCTCAGTCCTTATTATCCCATGGTTAGTGTCACCAACCTTCAGTTTTTCTTGTGTCCTGCTCACAGGAGGTGTCAGGACTGTTCTTTCTAAGACTTTTTTGACCATGACTATTTGGGCAATATGTTCTTAATAGTGACATTTCCAGAGGTTCTGCTTTCTCATTTATACTATGGAAGACACTGACATGTTGAATGGTGGTCTTTTTTCACTGTATACATGTGATTGGATATGAGAATTGGGTCTAGCTTGGTTCTCTGCATGCCTTGGCTCTGTAAATGTTGGATTTTACAACTCCCTTCATCCCCAACCAGCCTGTGGCAAATATTAGTGTAAAAAGTTTACATATCTATGCTGTATATCCGTGTTGGCCATTAAAGCACTCCTATAAACTTGTGCATGGCCATTCTGCAGATTCCTAGCTTCACATGTGTTTTGAGTTGTTCAGCTCCCTTCTGCCTGAATATGATGTTCAGACTCCCTACAACTCAAATTTTCTTCTGAGATGATAAGGTGCGTATATTTGTCCTGGACTGCATGAAGTTTTTGGGGACAATGATGGCATCCTAGAGCGTGAATATTAATTGAAAACAAACAGATGCATAGTATGTGCTTGTTCTTCACCTAATTACTGTTTAGCTCTCTGGTGCTATTACGAAGAAGATACCTATTTGCATGCCATGGTGACTCCACCCACAATGGCAAGCCAGCTCAATAAAATGTAGAATACTTCCCCTCTGCACGAGAATACCAGTAAACCTCAGATGTACTTTTCATCCTCCTTGGACCTTCTCAGTGATGTATAGCTGATCTCTTTAGGCATCAAGAGCAAGTTATCCACTTCTGGATACTCATTAGCCTTAGGGAGACTCCTTAGTGTTATACAGTATAAAAAAATGAATAACAGAGAGTAAATGAAGAATGGTGGTATCCTAAAAGCTGCATCCCATACTCCATTCCACACATGGTTCCTTCAGCTGGAGATACTGCAGATTTGATCCTGATAGACAAACCTGTCTCATCTGTTCTCTCTGTTTCAGATGGCTATTTTGGACTTTTTGTGTTAACGGTAACTGAATCACTTACTGATAGCATGATCGTTATCGATCTACCTGGCAAGTGATGATGATGGAAACCAGCTGGTTCCCCTAGGGAGCACTTTTGTTCTCACATTGTTCATGGTCATTCGATCCAGTCTGAGACAAAATTTCAGATCTAGGTACCGGAACTTAAGTTAGTCTGTCTGGTCACTGGTTTACTGGATTTTGTTGCTGAAAAGCAGTCTAGTAGGTAATCAGCTTCACTATGCACCTCTCTAATTAATTTGTCCAAAAGCAAAGTAGCTTGGGAGGAAGTTCACTCATTTACCCATGGGCAGTGCCACAAGTTTTAACAATGTTTACAACTACTTTCTAGGGTTTGACAGCATGACAATGTATTTCCTTGGTCTACACCTGAGAGAGCAGGAGCTCAGGCAGTTGATCTTCTGCTCTATAACTGCCAAATTGAGAATACCAGAATTGAACCTGATGGCATTTTGAAAGAATCATTAAGATTTCTAACCTCTGCACTGAAACAAGTAATTAATGGCCAATAGACAGTATGGAAATGCAATCTAATGTGTGCGTTTTCCTGCCTTGCCTTGTTTTCCCCTGGGTGTTTAGTGAGGTCAAGGTGGTGAAATCCCATGTTCTTCTCATAGATCCAGTAAGGATCAGGAGAGTTTGGTATATCATACATACTCTGTGTGGTAACTGATGATCCTTGATGACTGCCTGCCCATCTGCACCCACTCTGCCAAGACCCACTGTGTCACCCAGGTTTAGATGATTTGGTATTGCCTGCATAGTTCTTGAAGCCGGTATCTGGAGACACAGAAGCTAATACACTTTGGGTCATCTTATTTATGCTCAAGGTATGGATTAATCTAAGAGTCATCACTCTATCCTACTGTGGTATGAGGAGCACTGATGCTCCATAATATGTTCATCTTCTCAGGGTCTTGTTTTCTTCAGGATGGGTTGCAGATAGGATTGCACCTCAACCCTCCTGGAGCAAAAAAAAACTGAATCTTGATCTGTCCTAGTTCAGCATTGTATTGTTCTGGATGTAGGCATTTTCACTCAATGAGTTGATCTTATCAGTCTAATCTTTTCTGCAACCCCGCCCTGGGACTTGAATCTAGTGTTTGTTTGTTTTTTTTTTTTTGTTGGGTGGGGGAGGTTGCCCTAACATTCCTTGTCTTCTCTGGATTTATGACTTCTTCTCTGTCCCACTTCTTTTGAGGTTGGCCTTTGACTTTTGCTATATAAACTGAAGGTGATTGGAACTTGGCAAGGGTTAAGTAGGGCTTAAATGCAGTCTACCGTCTCCAGATTTTTTTTTTCTTAAATTGTCCTGCCTTCTCATGTAAGGAACATAACCCCATTATCACTGTGTCCCTCATAGACTAAAGAATATGGATCTATTGGTGAATAGCACAAAAAGCCTCTAATTTATCCATAGATAATGACAGCAATATATAGAACTAACTACTGCTTTAATAAAAATCCCTGGGGTCTGCCTGTGAGTGCGGATTCATTTCACGGCCTGTTGTGTTTCTGTTAATTTGTGACCTTATGTTTGATTTCTCAATGGTTTGTAGGTACTAGGTTCCGTCCTTTGTCATTTGAGGTTCCCAAACCCCTTTTTCCAGTGGCAGGAGTGCCCATGTTACAGCATCACATTGAAGCCTGCAGCAAGGTAAAGAGAAACGTGCAAACAAACCATGTGTCCTATGTACATGGGAAAAAGAGAACTAGTTCTATTCACCATATGGGAAAAATTAAAAAGTCTAATATATTTATATGGGGCTTTTAACTCCTTGAATGCTACAGAAGTCTCCAGTGCATTGCAAGCAATGCATTGGAGACCTCTGTGGCACTCGGGGGTGTTAAAATCCCCATTTAATTCAATGGTAATATTTATCTCCTATGATGCATTTGATTGATTTGCACTACAGTTGTTCAGTTTTCTTGTGTGTATGATCCATAGAGTTTTAAAGGAGCAGTAACTTTTTCCGTCATGGGGATTTTCCTGTTGTGTATTATAAGGCTGTTTCAACTGCTGGGAGATTTTTAAATAATAAGTTATTTATTTAACTGCCATTTTTTTCTCTGATCACCAGGTGGTGCTGTTCTTATTACAGTGGCAAGCCATATCCAGAAATTCATACTCTCCCATACAGTGCATAATAAAAATGTAATTTTGGACACTAGTCGGTGTTGTTGATTAAAAATAAAAAAGTTTTTCTGTAATCATTTTTGAATGACAGCTCTCACACCAGTGTGAGTACCCCTGTTTTACTCAGCAGGAAAAAACCTTTAAATATATATTTTTTTCATAATATGTTTACATTGTAAGTAATAGGACATTATTTTTGTATGTAATATGAAACTCCTGCCTCTTAGGTGCCCAATTTGAAGGAAATTTTGCTGATTGGATTTTATCAGCCAAATGAGGCTCTTAGTCGCTTCCTCCTTACAGCACAGCAGGAGTTCAAAGTAGCCATCAGGTAAGAATGTGTGTGTGTGTGTGTGTGTTGGAGGTGGGGGTAGATGCACTAAAGTATGTTAAAGAGGAGATAACTTCTCTAGTAAGATACACTCTCCATTTCCTATGTTATGCTATGCTTGAGTTATAGACTACAGAGTTGATGTACTAAGGTGTGATAAAGAATGGTTAACGTCTCCAGTGTGCTAAACTCTCCAGTACCTGTGGTATTCTGTAGAGTCTGTGCACTAATAGTCTGAGATATCTTAGTGTATACGTTCCATAGGATAACATAAGAACTGGAGAAGTGATATCACTGAAGAAGTCATCTCCACTTTATCACACCTTAGTGCATCTCCCCTGTGGTAACTGTTTATTGACTTTACTAGTGTAAAAGCCTGTGAACACGGGCCAAGGTCTGGGTAATGTTTTATCTTTATTTTATTTTGTAGGCATTAAAAAAACATGAAGAACGATAAAAGTCTTATCTCTCAAACCTTTATGGTTTAAGAGATATTCACAAGCAAAGTATCCCCCCCCCCCCCGTTCAGCCAGATCAGAAGGGAGATGCCCAGGTAGACTGTAGAGAGGGACAATCTTCAATTAAGATAAGGGAAAAAGCTGAAAAACTTGTCAAGGGGGGCAGGGCTTTCATTGTTCTCATAGGAAGAAGATTGTCCCCTGCTGTTATCTGTCTGGTCTATGTACTGGATTACACATCTGAGAAGAGATGGCTTACACTAGGTAAAAGGGACGGGAGGGGAAACTTTGCTTGTGAATATCTCTTAAACCATAAAGGTTTGAGAGATAAGACTTATATCATTCTTCATGGTTTTTTAATGCCTACAAAATAAAATAAAGTTAAAACGAAGTATTACTATCCCTTTAAGCAGCCGCTACCTCACTACTCCACGCGATGCAATCATGCGCAGTAGAGACTGCCTGAACGCAGGCAGTCTCTACTGCGCATGACTGTATCATGACAAACATCCTAGTGAAATGTTATATAGGATGCAGCCTTATTCAGTAATGGTGGGTGAGCCAGGGCAGGCTCAAGGGGCTCGAGTTGGATTTAAGCCAAATGCCTGGCTCAACATCAGGGAGAGAATTGGGAGCTGAGCCAGTAAGAACTGCTATAGCGCAAACTCCTCTTCTGTCAGTGGATCCTCTCCATGTCCTTCCATATATGTGAGGGGACCTGTGCCGAGGGTGCGTCGACTCGCTCACTTGATTCCTGATCTGTGCCAGGGTCTGGCTCAACGTTGGCTCAGCTTGTTTCAAAGTCTGCCCGGCTAACCCGCCTCTGTTATTGAACTACTGACTCTTCTCCTTTCCTGTAGAATTATTAGCGCAACACAGGATGAATAGTTGGGGAACATACCAACTGCACCATAAAGGGGAAATGAAGATTCCCCAAATTCCCGTGGCCATAAAAGGGCTCTTATCCCCTTGAATGCTAATGGAAATCAATGCAGTGAAGACCTGTCTAGCATTCAAGGGGTTAAAAGGCACATTTCACTAATTCGGAATTTTTATTTGTCCCCTATGATGCGTTTGGTTTGCCCCAGAATGACTCCTTTTTTTTTATTTTGAACATAGGGTACAAAGTGGTGCAGTCCTGGGAACAAATAAGAAATCCTCAAATTTCTGTTCATTTCAATGAAACTGTTAAATCCTTCAATGCATTGCAGAACCCTCTTCTATCCAAGGTCCAATATTAAATTGGTGGAAATGTAACCCTTTCAGTGCCAGAAGGGTACGCCTTGGACATTAAAAGGGTTACGTTTGTCCCAGGTTTGTACTGTTATCCTTTTTCTCTTAATGTCTCTGTTTCTGATCTTTTTATCCTAGATATCTGCAGGAGTACTCGGCTCTGGGCACTGGTGGGGGAATTTATCACTTCCGGGACCAGATCCTGTCTGGGGGGCCACAGGCTTTCTTTGTGATGAACGCGGATGTGTGCTCTGAGTTCCCGCTGTTGGAGATGCTGGACTTTCAGAGGCAACATGGTGACACCCACAGTTACATCATGCTGGGAACCACTGTAAGAGCGGGGCAGGCTTGGGTTACAGAGGGAAAGTAAACCAACAGGAAGTCTGGAGAAAACCAGCTGCAGCATAGGGGGCATTAAAAACTCCCAAAATTCCCCATTGATTTAAAGCAGGACTTTCATTATATATATAACGTCGCCGTGCAATAATTAAACAGGTAGCGACTAGCTTTATAATATATCTATTACCTCTCAAAAGTAGCCGATTATAAAGAAATCCTTTATTTTAGGAGACCAGAAGCCAGGCATCAGTGCAGACATCTTGTCTGTGCTGCAGCGCTGTCAGTCCCAGTCTCCATTGAGAAGCACTGCAGTGTACCACAAGGTAACTGGAAGGGACTGACAATGCAGGCGTGCAGACTGCACTAACCTGACCGTCCAGAGACAAAGGGTTTCTTTACAATCGGCTACTTTTGAGAGGTAATAGATATATTATAAAGCTAGTCGCTACCTGCTTAATTATTGCACGGCGACTTTATATAAGATGAAAGTTCCTCTTTACATCAGGATTTTAACCCTTTGAATGCTACGGAGCTCTCCAGTGCAAGAGAAAAGCTTTGGCGACCACTCTCTCTAGTACTGAAGAGGATAAAAGCTCTGTTTAAGTCAGTAGGGGATTTGGGGAGTTTATTTGGCCCTTTAATGCAGTTGACTTGCTGTATCCTTAAAGCGATAGTACTACTTAGTAATTATTAATCCCTATATTAAAGTCACATTAAAAATAAATGTATTGCCCCCAGTGTCATCTCTCAAACCTTTATGGTTTGAGAGATAATCGCTCCTAAAGTTGCCCTCTCCCTCCCCCTTCCCCGAAGTCAGCATTGTAGCTGACTGAAGGGAAATCCGGTCTTAGATCATCAGGCGGCTCTGCAGCAGAGCCACGATCGCTTTAATAAAAAAAAAAAATCTTTCACTAAAACGGTCTTCTACGTGTGTTTGCAAACCAAGCACACGTAGAAGACCATTTCAATGAAAGTTTTCTGTTTTATTAACGTGATTGCAGCTGTGCTGGAGAGCCGCCTGACGGTCGTACGACAGGCTTCCCTGCAGTCAGCTAGAACGCTGACTTCGGGGAAGGGAGGGGAGAGGGCAACTTTAGGAGCGATTATCTCTCAAACCATAAAGGTTTGAGATATGACACTGGGAGCAATACCTTTATTTTTAATATGACTTTAGTGTAGGGATTAGTAATAATTAAGTATTACTATCCCTTTAAAATGTGAAAAAAAATATATATTGTAGGGTTTATCCCCCTGAGTAAAACAAGGGTACTCCCACCGCTGAAAGGTGTTTTATTCAAAAGTGAATACATCTCAGACTTGCATTTTTTTTTAGGTATAGTATCACATTGGGAGACAAAAAGAATTGTGAGGAGCACCCATCAAGCACGAACAAGATTAAGTGTCTTGTTCTAGGCATGGTAGCCTCTCAATGGTGCTACAACTCACGTTTTTCACTCCCATGTGCCACTGCAGAGAGGAAATCTCCATGTCCATGTCCATATCAGACTGGTCCCGCCCACAGACAGTCCAGCTCCGAAATGTCAGGCAAATCCTCTCTGCGCGAGAGAAACAGCATAACCACAGACGTACGTATCGGCCTATATGGGCCTCATCAGTGCGGTGGCGCTGAATCCCTCTAGGCACACGGAAGCAAGGGCCCATGCCTGGGATACCCTTACACTTAGGGAGACAAAAAGAATTGTGAGGAGCACCCATCAAGCACGAACAAGATTAAGTGTCTTGTTCTAGGCATGGTAGCCTCTCAATGGTGCTACAACTCACGTTTTTCACTCCCATGTGTCATTGCAGAGAGGAAATCTCCATGTCTATATCAGACTGGTCCTGCCCACAAACAGTCCAGCTCCGAAATGTCAGGCAAATCCTCTCTGCGCGAGAGAAACAGCATAACCACAGACGTACGTTTCAGCCTATATGGGCCTCATCAGTGCGGTGGCGCTGAATCCCTCTAGGCACACGGAAGCAAGGGCCCATGCCTGGGATACCCTTACCCTTATAGTATCACATTGGCCTGAAATAGTACAGTGGCGCTGTTGCTACACCACACTATGGAGATTTATGGACAACTGACCAGAGCTATCCAGAGCTTTTTTTTTTACTTATTTTTCAGTGAATTCACTGCTTTTTTTTTTTTTTTTTTTTTTAGCACTACATTTTTCTATTTTTGGATGCAAAAGGGACTCATTTGATATCCATTTGTACTGTTATAATTGTTATGTATATGTCTTATTAAAGGGGAACTATTACTCGTATACAAGTTTGGCTAATGATGAACTAAATATAGCAATTAGGTTGAATACTTGTTTTAATTTTCTATCAAATTCGTGGTATGGCTATATTTTAAGTTTGAAAAATTATCCTGGTCCATACTTCCATACAGACTGCGGTTACGGCTCTGCACCACCGTCTGTCAATCTTCCTCTGCTCCCCTCCCCACGTAGCGTCTCAATCCGGCCTCCTCCGATTACGGAGAACTTTTCCTTGTAAGCTGGAGCGCTCTGTCCGGGAGTAAAGACCAGGATAATTTTTCAAACATAAAATTTAGCCATACCGCGCATTGTATAAAAAAAAATTAAGACGTATTCAAGCTAATCGCTATATTTATACAAACTTGTATAAGGGTGATAGTTCCCCTTTAAATATAGATTTTTATTATATACATAAGTACTAGCGCTCTCCTTAGATTGTTATTTCTCTATTATTGTTTATTAGCCATGTGCACTAACAGAGCTTTAGGATAGAAGAGACCATTTCCTTCTGTGTTTTTAAGTGTACGGTTGTTTTAGGGGCATACAGGTGCCAACTTGATGCCGTATTGGGTACCTTGTGGGATATAGTTATATAATATTAGTGCAGGGGTAGTCAAGCGTTGGATGCCCATATGTTGGGGACTTGTAGATCCAGCAATTGATTGTGCTGTAGGGCTTTTCCTGCTTTGCAAAACAAATGCTACTCCTACTACTTTGAGATGTTTCACTCAAATGTTTTTACATCTCAAACCAGAAATCAGGCTTTTTTTGTTTGTGTTATTTAGAAAATGTCTACGGTATTCTCCAACTGTAGTAGTATTCCTCCGAAAGCAAGAACGATATTGCCACCTCTTGGTGACTTTTAATAAACTGATTAAAAAAAAAATCAACAAAAAACCTCAAACAATTTTCAGCTGTAATAACTTTTGAATTAAGTATCTCCCAGCATTAGAGGTAGCATTGTGTATCAGGAAAACCCTGCAATGTGTTATTTTTATAATAAAACATTACTTAACATTACATCACAGTAAAATGAGCTATGGTTGTGTACAGTGAGAGTTTCATAAATTATTCTTTGGTTATTATTACTGGAATGGAGACCAAGCCACCCATCTCATAAAGCATTCTTGTTTTCACAGGCCAATAGGAAACAGTCTCTGAATTATGGCTGCATTGTTGCAAAGGCTGAATCACAGGAGGTAATGCAGGCATGACACTGGGATTGGGAACTTGCACATCTGACTTGGTTCTGCTGTGGTTATGAGTGGGCAAAGAGGCCTCCATCGTCCAGTGGATTAACCCGTTGTGTGGTAGAGGGGTATGCAACACATTGCTTTTGTGAAGCATTGTGTGCCCCTCATGTACTCAAACGGTTAAACCCCTTGGATGATAGAGATTTCTTAAAGGGATAATAATGTTTCCTAATAAGAGAGCTTTGATCATTCCTTAAAGTTTTTGCAGTATGAAGAGCTTTATTACAAGTGTGTACGCTTCATAGTTCATCAGCAAGTGAATGATAAACTATCCCCCTCCCGCCCCTTTTCCCCAGACTAAGTCACCTCCCCGCAGATGTGGAATCCGGTCATCTGACAGCTTGCAGCATGGGGCTATCTTCTCGCTGTGAGCATAAGGAAAATCCTGCCGCACCATGAAGAAGGAGGGCAGGTTTCCCTTATGCTCACTGAAGATTGTCCCTCGCGGTGCTCCATCCTGTAGGGCTTGGAGAGCAGTTTGACGTGGGTAAAAAGGTGGGAGGTGGATACTTTATCATTCAGTTGCTGATGAACCACAACACATACACACTTGTAATAAAGCTCTTCATACTACAAAACTTTAAAGAATGATCGGACCTTTACTTATTAGGACACATTACTAATCCTTTAATTTATTGCAGAACAATGTATCGGACGTGTTTCTAGGTTTCACTGGATTAAGGGAAAAGAATGCTAATATACACGTTACTCTTACATGAAGTAGCAGAGATCTATGGAAAAGTTTTCATACCTTGATAGAGCTTAAAGGGGATCTCTCACCCCTATACAAGTTTGTCTAAAAAGTAAGTTTATTTAGTGACTAGCTGGTATACTATTGTCATTTTTCTCTTTAATTCTTTGGCTGAAATTAAATGTTTAACAATGATCCTGTCCCTTCCTTCTTGACAGACTGGTTACCAGCTCTGTACCACAATCTATCACTGTTCCTCTGCTCCCCTCCCTCTATCCAGTCTCCTCCAATGACATAGGATTTCTCTTTGTAAGCTGGAGTGATCTCTGGCCAATGAGAGCGCTGCATCTTACCTGCAGAAGTCCTACATCATCAGAGGAGGCTGGATAGACTGAGGGGAGCAGAGGAAGAGTGAAAGACTGTGCTATAGAGCTGTACTGCAGTCTGCCACTCTTCCTCTGCTCCCCTCCCTCTATCCAGTCTCCTCCAATGACGGAGGATTTCTCTTTGTAAGCTGGAGTGATCTCTGGCCAATGAGAGCGCTGCATCTTACCCGCAGAAGTCCTACATCATCAGAGGAGGCTGGATAGACTGAGGGGAGTAGAGGAAATGTGACAGACTGTGCTACAGAGCTGTAACCGCAGTCTCCCCGGAATTAAGGCACAGAATAATTGTTAAAGGTTTATTTTCCGCCAAACAAAGAATTAAAAAGAAAAATGACAATAATATACCAGCTATTTGCTATATAAACTTACTTTTTAGACAAGCTTGTATAAGGGTGATAGATTTCTGAGGTCTGCGACATGAGAAGTGAGTTTCTGGTATATAGGCAATACCTATGGATTTTCTTTTAAAGGGATAGTAGTGTCTCATGCTAAATTAAGGTTCGTTGATTCCTTATACTTTGTCCAGATGGATTGCGATGAGGGACGACCTTCTGTCAGTATGAGGGAAAACCCCCCTTCGTCAAGAGGGACAGGATTTTCCTTGTACTGAGAGATGGAAGACATTGTGATATGTACGGTCTGATGACCGGATTTCAGATCCGAGAGGAGGCTGCTTGAGGCAGGAGGTCACCTCGGTCTGCACCCTTTGAAAACGTATAGGGAATCAACAAACCTTAATTTATCATGAACCATTCCTATCCCTTTAAAGTAGGTTAACGCTGAGGTGTTAAAGGGTTCATAATGTCTGATTATAATAAAATGTAATATTGTAGATAATAAAAAAATAAAGTAACTGGTGCAAGTCCCTTCTCTCAAACATTTCTAGATTGAGAGGTATAAGTTTTTAAAATTCCCCCCTTTCCCTCCCCTTTCACTGATGTGAGCTGTTTAGCTGACAAAAGGAGGTTTGAGTTGTGCGACCCAATGGCGGCTCTTCAGCAGAGCTGAAATAGCTCTAGCTAAAAACAGAAAACATAATTGGAATGGTCTACAAAGTTTGCTTGCAAACCAGGCACACTTTGTAGACCATTCCAATGAAGTACTTGTTTTTAGATAGAGCTATTTCGGCTCTGCTGAAGAGCCTCCGGCCAGTCCCGGGACCAGGATCATCTGTCAGCTAGAGGGTTGACGTCTGTGAAAGAGGTGGGAGAGGGGAACTTTAGCAGCTTATATCTCTCAAACTATAAATGTTTGAGAGACTGGACTTACACCAGTTAATTTATTTTTGTAATATCTACAATATTACACGTTATTATAATCGGACATTACTAACCCTTTAAGACCCTGGCATTAATGCTTATAACATTAGAAGAGATATTGAGTGCCGGGGGGGACAACTCATAGGGCCTCATTCACAAAATAAAATGAGGAGCAAATTTGGAGCAATGTAACTGCACCACAGATACAAATAAAACTTTTCAATTATTTAAAAGGGGCTGTTAACCCCTTGAATGCTAGAGAGGTGTCCAATGCATTGCAGAGCAATTAGTTGGACACCTCTCTAGCATTTATGGGATTAAAAGCCCCATTTCAATTAATTGTATATTTGTCCCCTATGGTGCAGTTGGATTGCTTTAGAATTGCTCATCTTGTTTGTAAATAAAGACTATAAAACACTCATCTGATATCGAATCAGAGGGGGGAGGGGTGGAAGAAAGGAAGTGTAAAGGGGAATAATTGTGCAGATGCTGTACCTGCACTCCTATGCTAGTATAGACTTGGGAATGGAACCGGAAGAAAACATATCGGGTAAAAATGGTGCCAAGTTATAAACCGTAAGTCATATGAACGAGACCTTATTGCCATTGAAAAGGGCCTGTTGAACAGTTAAAGGGGAACTATCACCCCAACTATAGTCCACCCCACCTAATTAGGCATCTAGTGATAAGCTTAACAATCACGCAGTTATGTAGAATAAATACACTGTTAGTAAAAAATACTATCTCAGCCGACACTGACGGCCAGGCAACAGCGCAGACATCTTTGCTTACAGATATCTGCACACCTGCGATGTTAGTCCCGGTCTCCTCTAGGAGGCACTGTATGATACCTTACTGGAAAGGACTGACAGCGTGGGTGAGCAGATGCCTCTAGAGCGCTGTTGCCTGGCTCTCAGTGTTGGCTGAGGAAGGATTTCTGATTAACACAGTCTTTATTCTACATAACAGTGTGATTGTTAAGCTTATCATTAGATGCCTAATTAGGTGGGGTGGACTTTAGTTGGGGTGATAGTTCCCCTTTAACTCAGATCAGTGTCCACTGATATTTATCCTTCTGGATCTCACTGCTGCCCCCCCCCCCCCCCCCAACAATTTTTAAAAGCTAAAATAATTATTAAAAGAAAAATGATTCTGAGAAAAAATAAAATAAAAACACAATATAGTTAACGTTTTATAAATGTATTGCTAAGAGTTTTCTTTTTTTTTCCCAAGTGACAAGTGCTTTTTAATAATATGTAGGAATACAGCAATCAAAACATAATTTTACAGACTTTAAAGAAGATGTTAGTGAATATTAGTTTGCATATATAAAACCGTCAATAAAATTGACTGTTTCATATATCCAAAACACCAGAAGATGTATGTTTAGGAGATACTGATACTTAATTTACAGAAATAATAATCTATGCACAGCACCTTATCCTGAGTAAGTTCTCAGGGAAAAAAGAAATCTTAACTGGAATACGATGCTGCACTGAAAGTGAGAACTTTTCAGAAATAAAAGTATCAGTGTCTCCTTAAAGGGAAAGTAATGTTTCCAAATAACTTAAGCTTAGATCATTCTTTAACATTTCCATAGCTTGCAGAGGTTTATTACAAACTAGTTGAAGAGCCCGTTCCATGGGACACAGTGGCACTGCCAGCCGGTCGCGGGGCAGTCATGCGCAGTAGAGACTGCCCACGCTGCAGCTGCCTCTGTATCAGCCGCACTGCAGGCAGTCTCTACTGTGCACGACTGCGTTGTTACACACGTTTTAGCTAATTATTATATAGGATATTTAAGCTGTCTAGTTCATTTATGAATACATTACAAACTGTCCCCCTCCCGCCCCTTTTTACCTGTTGTGAGCCACCTGGTCATCAGACCGGACAGAGCTCAGTGAGCGAAAGTCCTGTGTTTATCAGTGTAAGGAATATCCCCAGGGCTGGATTTACATTCCAGGCTCCCCTAGGCAAGGCACTCTGGGCAACCTTAGCTCCGCCCATTGCCACACCCCACTCCTCACATGTCCACGCTACCAGTCTCATCCACTGTTCCCTGTCACAGAATCTACCTTTGGCCTACAACAAGCAAGGACATAAAAGCTTTAACCCCTTGTTTGCTAGAGAGATCTCCAGCGTATTCGTCCGCAGTGTTGGAGATCTCACTAGCATACAAGGGGTTAAATAGCCTTTAAAGGGGTGTTTAAGCTACTGCATGGATACAGAGATTGCTCTGGTCCTACTCATAATTCAGAATGTGGGTGTGGCCAGCACAGCTGAGGCTCCCCTCAAAATTTGGAGCTCAAGGCAAGTGCCTAGTCTGCCTATTGGGAAATCCAGCCCTAAATATCCCGTCCCCTTGATGAAGGAGGGCAGGTTTTTCCTAATGCTCACAGAAGATTGTCCCTCACTGCGCTCCATCCGGCCTGGGTTGGAGAACAGAGTTACATAGGTAAAAGGGGCCGGAGAGGAAAAATTTATAATTTAATTACATAACTAGACACCATACACCATTGTAATAAATCTCTCCATGCTACAAAAATGTTAAAGAATGATCTAAGCTTAAATTATTTGGAAACATTAGTATTGCTGTAAACTATATACCTGATGGACAATTGGCTAATGTGTTCCACAGGCAGGTTAGAATGAAGTTTTCAAATATGCAAACGTCTAATTAAAGTGGCAGGTTCACTTGATAAATATATATTACAATAAGACTGTTTTTAACCCCTTGAATGCTAGAAAGGTCTTCAGTGCATTGCAAAGCAATGAGTTGGAGACCCCTCTAGCATCTAATGGTTAAATGATGGATAGCTCCTATTCCTGAACCACCCATGATGTGCTCTTCCTGTTTTTAGGTATTGCACTATGTAGAGAAGCCTGGCACCTTTGTCAGTGACATCATTAACTGTGGGATCTACCTCTTCACCCCCTCCATCTTCCAACATATCGCTGAGGTTTTCCAGAGGAACCAGCAGGAGTTAGAGCAGTGAGTTCTCGCCTCTCCCCAACCTGTGCTACGTTCTCTCCTCTTCCGCCATCACACTCGTTCTTTTTTTACATTCATACTTTTTCTTTCTTTCCTCCGTTTCCATGTCCCTTGTTCCTCTTCCTGCATGTCGGGTCCAGGTTCTCCTGCGTCAGGTGAGTGCTGTGTGGTACGAGCACATGGCATGGGCACAAGCGCACTGGAATGTGAGGGTGGGTGGTGACGGGAATCTAGACCTATGAGGTGTATGAGCCTTGTGACCTTTTAACTCCAGTGTGATACCTTGGTATGCAAGCCTGGACTGACACCTCTAGTTATAACCACTAATTGTTTAACCCCACTCCAAAGCCTACTCAGTGTTATACTGCATTATGTTTAGTCTGTATGATACAAAAACAATGTACACAGAGTGTTGTAAGTTCATAATACCGATACTACCAGAGGTGGGACTGACTGTGTCATCCTTATTCCTATTGGCTGTGCAGGAGGGTGTGGTATCACAGCAGGCAGTAGGAATTATCAGCTGCCTTTCTGGCATTTCTATCACAGGTTATAGGTAGGAGAAGCCCCTTATTCCTAATACACACACATATATATTATATGGAAATAGCCTTATTCCTATTGGCTGTGCAGTTGGGTGGATGTCATCACATCAGCCAATAGGAATCATAAGCTTCTTTTCTGGAACTCACAGCACCACCTCTGGGAAGGAGAACCCTGGGGAGTGAGGTGTAACCTGTCCACTGAGGGTAGTACATTTATAATCCTGTAAATGCTAGAGGTCCAGCAGCAACAGTTACCCCTTTGAGTGAAGGAAAGGTGTCCAGTGCATTGCCCCTAGCTATACGACCCAGCACCCTGCTTGCATTGCCTGCCTACTTTTGTCATTGGAAATAATTACTTCCAAATCCCTTTCCTCTGTTGTCTCTGACAGCATAATACCTTTAATACTATATTCTACCTTTTGGATTTTATACTATATTTCATGGTCGTTTCACTTTAATTACTTCTTCATCGCACAGTGAGGAGAATTCAAGCTGGCAGCGCACAGAGGTCATTCGGCTGGAGCAGGACGTGTTCACGGCTCTCGCCGGACGTGGCAAACTTTATGTCTACAAGACGGATGGGTTCTGGAGTCAGATCAAATCTGCAGGGTGAGAGACTTGATACAGAGACTTGATACAGAGGAAAAAGATGGGTGAGAGATTTGGCTGGAATGATTCCTCGTGGGCAGGGGCTGAACTTCTTAATTAAAACAAAAAAAAAGGTACTATGGTCACCATATTCTGTAATGGTATAATGCCATGTTATATTAGATAAAAAGGTACAGGGCCAACCTCCAGGATGTAAATAACGTTTGTCCATAGTTGTCGTGTTCAGAAATCTGGAATATTCAGCACATGAGTACCCAGTGTTTACATCTCTAGCTGCTGGGTGATAATTCCCATCATCCCCCACAAATGACTACCCCTGCTTTGTGATAATGACTTTCCTGAATTTCTCCGCAGCTCAGCAATTTACGCCAGTCGCCTCTACCTGAGTCAGTACCACACAACGCATCCTGAAAGACTGGCAGACACAAAGGAAGGAGGCCCTACTATCTTAGGTGACCAGATATTCTTTAACAAGCCACTTATTTTGTCTCTGACACAGGGGTTCTCTACTCTTAAAGGGATAGTAATGTTTCATAATAAAAGCAGCTGTAATTAATCATCATAGTATTTGGACTTTGGAGAGTGTTATTTCAGTTCTGTCAGAGTTGTAGTTCCAGAGTAATTCAATGACAAAGTATCCCCCTCCTGCCCCTTTTACTGATGAAACACTGTTCAGCCAGAGCAGAAGGGAGGTGCCCAGGTAGACTGCAGAGAGGGACAATCTTCAATTAAGATAAGGGAAAAACCTGAAAAACTTGTCAAGGGGGGCAGGGCTTTCATTGTTCTCATAGGAAGAATATTGTCCCCTTCTGTTATCTGTCTGGTCTATGGACTGCATTCCACATCTGAGAAGAGATGGCTTACACTAGGTAAAAGGGGCGGGAGGGGGAATCTTTGCTTGTGAATATCTCTCAAACCATAAAGGTTTGAGAGATAAGACTTATATCATTCTTCGTGTTTTTTTAAAGCCTACAAAATAAAATAAAGATAAAACGAAGTATTACTATCCATTTAAGAACTGCTACAGTGTAGGCTTTCAGGATCACCTCACATGGGCACAGGAGAATCTGTCAGCCTAAACTAAGTTACGGATTGGTTCAATTGTGTCCATAAGACAGGGGCAGACAACTTGTGGCTTTTCAGCTCCTGGAGACTTCTACTCTTGTTGAGGATGGTAGGAGTTGCAGTCCACAATAGATGTGGAGATCCTGAAGTCCTGCACTGTTGGGCAGGACAAGATTTTACTTAAAGGGATAGTAATACTTTGTTTTATCTTTATTTTATTTTGTAGGCATTAAAAAAACATGAAGAACGATATAAGTCTTATCTCTCAAACCTTTATGGTTTATGAGATATTCACAAGCAAAGTTTCTCCCTCCCTCCCCTTTTACCTAGTGTAAGCCATCTCTTCTCAGATGTGGCATGCAGTCCATAGACCAGACAGATAACAGCAAGGCACAATCTTCTTCCTATGAGAACAGTGAAAGCCCTGCCCCCCTTGACAAGTTTTTCAGCTTTTTCCCTTATCTTAATTGAAGATTGCCCTCTCTGCAGTCTACCTGGGCACCTCCCTTCTGATCTGGCTGAACAGGGGGGGATACTTTGCTTGTGAATATCTCTTAAACCATAAAGGTCTGAGAGATAAGACTTATATTGTTCTTCATGTTTTTTAATGCCTACAAAATAAAATAAAGATAAAATGAAGTATTACTATCCCTTTAAAGGGATAGTATTACTTGTTTTATATAAGCTTTAATATTGCAGTTATTAAATAAATCAAGCAAAGCATCCAAGTCTTTTTTTTTTTTCCTCTATCTTTTGTAGTTTTAGTGTAATCTGGATCGAAAGTTTACCCCTCCTGCCCCTTTTAGCTACATCAGTGCTCTAGATGACAAACTTTGTTTCTGGTCGGCGGACCGGATGGCTCGCCTGGAGAGCCGAAATAGCAGTGGATACACAGCAAATCTTCGTGACAGTGGTATACAAAGTGTGCCTGGTTTGAGGCAATAGATCAATGTCATTTAGATTGGCTGTGTATCCACTGCTATTTCGGCTCTCCAGGTGATCCGTCCGGTCCACCGACCAGAATCCGAGTTTGTCAGGTAGAGCACTGACATAGCCAAAAGGGCCGGGAGGGGTAAACTTTCGATCCCGATTACACTAAAACTATGAAAGTTATAGAAAATGCTTTGCTTTATTTATTTAAGAACGACAATATTAACCCTTTGAGTGCCAGAGGTGTACTCAAGGCATTGCACTGCAATGCCTTGCTTACCTCTCTGGCACTCAAAGGGTTAAAAATTACATAAAACAAGTATTACTATCCCTTTAAGGCACAGAAGACTACTGTCATGGCAATTGTGCCCAACTGTAGGCTTGGCCAGCATAATCAAATGCTCCGGCACCAGACACCCACTTGTGGGGGGGGATTTATTTTCCATTTATAGAAATCTGGACAGTTTATTTAACCACTGATGCCAGATCAGTCTCAAATGCATTACTGCTAACAGCCAAGGGGTTAAGAGATTTTATTGTTTGAATGTGAGAGGCCAAGACTGGGTTAAGCAACCTTTGGCTCTCCAGCTATCAAGGATTACAGCTCCCATCATCCTTTAGCCAATCGTTGGCAGGTTGGGGATGATAGGAGTTGTAGTCTCCAACAGCTGGAGAGCCAAGTGTTACCTAATCTTCGGCTACAGCTTTTTCATGGCTGGAGGGAAGGGGTCATGTGCAGGGCTAAATCCACCCGATATGTAAATCCAGACCTGTAAATCCCTGCTCTAACAAACATGACAATTTATTTCCTCCAGGAAACGTGTACATACATCCAACAGCCAAGGTGGATCCTTCTGCAGTGGTGAGTAGAGAGTCACGTGTATAGTATTGCATGCCACCAGCGGGGCAATACACAATTACATGCAACCAGCATGGTAACGCGCCATTGCATTCCACAGCAAGGGAAATGCACATTCCTCACTTCAGTAGCAAGGCAGTGTATGGCATTACACTCCATCAGAAGGGAAATACGGTATTACACGCCATTGCATTCGACAGCAAGGCAAATACACTGCCTTCCTACTGGAGTGAAAAAGATGTATGTCATAGTAGAACAATACACTGTTATATGTTACATGCCACCAGCAGAGCAGTACACTGTTAGATGTTACATACCACCAGTAGAACAATACACTGTCATATTACATGCCACCAGCAGAGCAGTACACTGTTATATGTTACGTGCCACCAGCAGAGCAATACACTGTCATTTGATATATGCCACTTGCAGGGAAATGCATCATTACATGCCACCTAGAGGTATTTGGACAGCATTATAAAGTAGCCTTTTGGCATTTAACCCTTTGAGTGCCAGAGGGGTACGCAACGCATTGCTTTGCGTACCCCTCTGGCACTCAAAGGGTTAAAGGTTTTAGATGTTGGACAAGTCATAGTTTACCCCCAATGATGCGTTAAAGGGATTGTATTGCCATATGTTTATAAACATTACTTTTGTAGGCATTCAAAAATAAAACTTAATGCCCCCAGTTCCATCTCTCAAACCTTTATGGCTTGAGAGATATTCGGGACCAAAGTCCCCCCCCTTTCCCTGACAGCAGGGGAATGCGGTCCCTGGACATGCGGAGGCTTTTCAGCAGAGCCGAGATTGCGTTATTGAACAAGAAATCCTTCACTGGAATGGTCTACAATGTGTGCTTGGTTTGCAAGCACACTTTGTAGACCCTTTCAGTGAAGGATTTCTTGTTCAGTAACGCAATCTCGGCTCTGCTGAAAAGCCTCCGCATGTCCAGGGACCGCATTCCCCTGCTGTCAGCTAAAGCGCTGATGTCAGGGAAAGGGGGGGGGGGGACTTTGGTCCCGAATATCTCTCAAACCGTAAAGGTTTGAAAGATGGAACTGGGGGCATTACGTTTTATTTTTGAATGCCTACAAAAGTAATGTTTATAAATATATGGCAATACAATACCTTTTAAGCATGAAGATGCCAGATTCTTTATTCTTGGTTATTTTCAGCATTTTTCAGAAATCCTGTCTATACAAAGCTACAGAGTACTTGTATATCTACAGGGGCAAGTGGCCATTAATCTATTTTAACACAAGGACAAGCCTATTAGGCGTATGCAATTTTATTTTTTTCTCTCCTTGTATTGAAATTGTGTCACAGTATGTAGTTATTGTATTGAAATTGTGTCACAGTCTGCAGTTACATTTCACTATCTGAAAAAGGCTGTGGTTCTAAAGAACCATGGGTGGGGTTTTTCTCAGTGGGTCTTCTCATTCAGACTGCTACCTAGGTAATCCAACTGTTAAATGATGAGATGCTTATTCCTGTAGGTATGGTTTTCTATAAATGATCATTGGTGCTGTACCTGTTTGAGTTCTGTGCACTTTAATTTGAGATCATGTCTTCATTGCAGCTGGGCCCTAATGTCTCTGTAGGCATGGGGGTAGTCATAGGAGCTGGGGTACGAGTCAGAGAGTCCATTATCCTGCATGGAGCTGTGCTACAGGTAAGAGGACAAAGTGATTCTTACCCAAAAACATGTCATAATTACTCTAGGGGTAGCGGATTATACAGTGCATCAAAGAGGTTATGAGTTTGCGTAAAAGGGCACGTATTAAAGAGATAATAATGGATGCAAATACATGTAGCTCAGATTAATGCTCTTATATTATAGTTCATGCAGTGCTGTATATGTTATGTTTTGACTTGTAGTTCAAAAGTAAACCAGTTTTAAAATATCCCCCTCCTGCCCCTTTTAACTATGTAATGCTCTCCCCCATCCGGTCTGGACAGTAGGCAATCTTCAGTGAGAGTAACGAAAATACTGCCCTCCTTCATCAAGCGGGGTCAGGGTTTTCATTATGCTCACAGTAAGAAGATTGTCCCTCTCTGCGAGCTGTCTGGTCAAGAGACCAGATTCCACATCTGAGCATCCAAGAGGTAAAAGTCACACACAACTTATATACAGCGCTACATAAACCATAATATAAGAGCATTAATCAGCTACATGTATATGCATCCATTACTATCCCTTTAAGACAGCTTCCTAGTATATAAAAGTGTATTATAACATTATCAGATGTCCCGTGTAAAGTTTCCTACCTTAATAGAAATTCAGATATATGCTTGCTGCTTTATAGCCTGCTGGGGGAAGCAATTTTCCTGTGCACTTCTGACTTCCTTATCAGAAGGCTGTACACCTCTGTGTAAGAGAGGGAGGACTGCAAAGAAAAAGTCTTCTCTCAGCCTGCTGATAAACACGGGCTATAGTATTTTATTTTTAAGAACACTAACACATTCCACAGCGCTGCAAATGGATTAAAAACTGGTAACTGAAACAGAGTTTCACTTACCTTTTTAACCCCTTAACGACCCTTGACGGTCATAGTACGTCAAGGGTCGATTTGACTTAATGACTGATGACGTACTATGACCGTCATCGAGTTCCGGGCTCCCCCCACAGCGTGTGCCGTTCGGGGAGTCCGGAACGCAACAGAGCAATAAAAAAAAAAATTGCTACGTGGTCGTCCGGTCAGATCGCGGTGCGGATTCCCCGGTCCTTAAGGGGTTAAGAACACATCTGAGAATATTTAAATCTGCTCTTTGTATTTATTCATTTGAATGCAACCCTATTTAAGTTCCCTTGAGGGTGATTGTTTTTACATCCATTTGTTACAAATAGAGAACATGTGAGACTGACCTGTTTTTCCTCTGTAGGATCACAGTTGCGTTCTGAACACGATTGTCGGGTGGGATAGCAGCATTGGACGATGGGCTCGAGTGGAAGGGACACCCAGTGACCCCAACCCTAATGATCCATATGCTAAGATGGACAGTGAGACTCTGTTCCGGGAAGGAAAACTCACCCCCTCAATCACAATTCTGGGTATGTGGCTCAGACTATCTTTTCCTCCTTATTGAGGTCACAGTTGTGTAAGGGGTTTAAGATGAAAAGAATAGGAATCATTCTGTCGTTATTTTGTTTGCATTCAACCGTTTGAGTGCAAGAGGGGTATGCAACGCATTGCTTTGCAGTGCGTTGTGTACTCCTCTGGCACTCAAAGGGTTAAGTGAAAGCAAAGGATATTAGGCAGGAGTACGTACGTAACATTTTTGAAGTGTAATACAACATGAGGAGTGGCTGATTTGCGGATTTGTCTACTAATCAGAGAAATGTAATTCTTAACCCTTTGACTGCCAAAGGTGTATCCAATGTATTGCAACACAATGTATTGGATATCTTTCTGGCGCTCAAAGGGTTAAACCCTATGTAAGGTAATCAGGGAAGGTAAAGACAGAGGATATTTAACAGGAGGAACACACGGGATATTCAGGAGGGAAGGGGGAGCAATATGGAGTGAGTGTTGTAGATAGGTATGGTCTGAGATTGCTTAACCCTTTGAGTGCCAGAGGGGTACAGAATGCATTGCAAAGCAATACATTCTGTACCCCTCTGGCATTCAAAGGGTTAAAGGGATAGTAATGGTTCACAAAAAAAAGCAACTCCAGTTATCTTCATAGTATTTGGGCCATGGAGAGTTACCGTAAAATCTCAGGTATAATACGCACCTGTGTATAATACGCAGGTGCATATTATACCAAAGATTTTGGGGAAAACAAGAGTGCCTATGTATAATACGCACCCTTGTTTTCCCCCCCTTGCTAAAAAAAAATTCTAAAGGCTGGCCAATCCCTTCCCTCCCTCCCCCGGGTCAAACCCGCTCTCAAAACCAGCCTTACTAGGTTGAAGTCCGCTTCTTCTGTGGATGAGGCAAAATAATTAGTTCTGCACAGCTTCCTTGCGGGCGGCACGCTTCCCTTTGCCGCCCGCTTCCATCAATGGGCTTGCAGGACCTTCCGCCTACAGCCAATGATAATGCCCTGATACACAGGGCATTATCATTGGCTGTAGGCGGAAGGTCCTGCAAGCCCATTGATGGAAGCGGGCGGCAAAGGGAAGCGTGCCGCCCGCAAGGAAGCTGTGCAGAACTAATTATTTTGCCTCATCCACAGAAGAAGCGGACTTCAACCTAGTAAGGCTGGTTTTGAGAGCGGGTTTGACCCGGGGGAGGGAGGGAAGGGATCGGACAACCCTATTTTTTTTTTTTTAAACTTTCATGTATAATACGCACCCCCCACTTCACATAAGGTGAAGTGGGGTAAAATTGTGCGTATTATACCTGAGATTTTACGGTATTTCTATACTGTCAGAGTTGTAGTACAAGAGTAATTGAATGATAAAGTATCCCCCTCCCGCCCCTTTTACTGATGTAACACTGCTCACCTCAGAGCAGCAAGACTGTCCGAATGGATCACAGAGAGGGACAATCTTCAGTGATCATAAGGAAAAACCTATAAAGGGGGGGCAGGTTTTTCCTTTTGATCACAGTAAGAAGATTGTCCCTTGCTGTGTGACCTGTCCAGTCAAGAGACCAGATTCCACATCTGAGGGGAGGTGGCTTACACTTGGTAAAAGTGACAGAAGGGGGGATACTTTATCATTCAATTACTCTTGAACTACAACTCTGACAGTATTGAAATAACACTCTTCATGGACCAAATACTAAGAAGAGTAATCGGAGCTGCTGTTTTTAGGGAAAAATGACTATCCCTTTAAAGTGACAAATGAAAGTTGTCAATTTGACTCTATCCCTTCTGTCATTTGGTGATGGCATTATGTAGCATAGCGGTCTACTTCTTGTATTCTTTTGTTTTCCTCGATTTGGTTGGTGACTTTTTAGTTAAATGTGGAACTCAGTATCTTGATGCTATTGATTAATACACCCATGTGTTGCATCAGAAACGCGCCAATACACCAGGAATGTAGCTAATGAAAACAAAAGGGGGTGCCAGTAGTGCTTTATCACACCATGTAAAATAAACGTGACCCAAATATATAACAATCACGTTATGAAATGGCTGTGTATAAACATAAGCACAGCAATACCGGCGTGCAGAGAATTTATACTGTCTGTGCTAGGTTTCAGAGGTGAACTTGTCTTCTATCCATGTAAAAGAACATTCCAGAATCAAACCGCACGTCCAATACAATGTGGTTTTATTGGTAAAATACACTTAAAATCAAGTAAGATGTAATAACCCAAATGTCTGTGAAACACACAGTGTACTCCTCTGCATTATCAAAGCCAATGACAGGCAGCTGCTCCCTGCTGCAGACCTAATTCAGGGGTGGGGAATGTGTGGCACTCGGGCTGGTAGACTACAATCCACATAATTTTGCAAATATTTAACCCTTTGCTTGCCAGAGGGGTACTTTCCATACCCCTCTGGCACTCAAAGGGTTAAAGATATTCTCCCATGAGCGCAGATGGAGAAATAATGGGCTCAGTAACTTTGTTTGATCCACATCAGCTCAAGGGCAGAGATCCTGAACATGTATGTGGCTTACAAGGCTTAAAGGGATAGTAATGGTTAATTTAATATTGTAGACTTTAAAAAAAAAAAAAAAAAAAAGATGAACATCAATGTAAGTCTTATATCTCAGATCTTTGTTTGAGAGATATCACTTGCTAAAGTTACCTTTTCCTGGCTGTTTCACTCAAGTCTGCCATCTAGCTGACAGCGGCAGATTCCAGTCATCTGACCAGACAGAGGCTCTTCAGCAGAGCTGAAATCACGCTATTTAGAAATAAATACTTCATTGGAACGGTCTACAAAGTGTGCTTGCAAACCAGGCACACTTTGTAGACCCTTCTAAATGAAGTATTTGTCTTTAGATATCGTTATATCGGCGCTGCTGAAGAGCCACATCTGGTCAAGTGACCAGAATCTGCTTTACAGCTCGTCAAGCAGAAAGGGGAGGGACCAGATAATTTTATTTTCCTATATCTCTCAAACCATAACTGGTTGAGAGATATGAATAAGTGCAAGTACTCTCTTAATTGTATCTACTATATAGTTAACTTTTTTTCTGACATTACTATCCCTTTAAGAACCAGAGAACGTACAAGCTCTCATGTCTGTGTACTTGTTATTCTAATTCAGTCGTTCTCACCCACAGTGCCAATGACACCAGCTTGGGCTGCCCCACTTTTTCTAAGACTTTGACAAAATATTAGTTACATGTGTAATGCATATTTTTGGGAATGATTATGTACAATATGCTCTTTATTGTCATTCGGTGAGACCTTGAGTGAAAAAACAGGCTTAGGACCACTGTCCTAATTCTTTACCTCTCTCTTTCAGGCTGTAAGGTGTCAATTCCTGCAGAGGTTGTTATATTAAACTCCATTGTCCTCCCTCACAAGGAACTGAGCCGCAGCTTCAAGAATCAAATCATCCTGTAGTGGGGGAGAGCCGCATTAGCCGTGGGCTTGAGGGGGAAGAATAAGGTGTATGTTCAGCACAGAACAGGCCCTAACCCTGCCCCTTAAAGCCTCAGGGGCATTCGGTAGTCTTGCTGAAGCTTTGGACAGAATGTATCACCACTACAGAAAAGAAGATGGACTTGCTCGATGGATGATGAGAGTTGTAGTCCAACAGGTGGCAGGTCACCAATTACCTTCCCCTAGTCTTGTGTTCGTGTGAGATCTGCTACCTCCAGGCAAAATGCAACGGACATTGGGGCATATTGATAAAAGTGCAGCAAAACACTTAGTTAAACTGGGCTTTTATCCCCTTAAATACCAACGGATTGCTTTGCATGGCATTGCAGACCACTCTAGTATTTATGGGGTTAAAAAACATTTATAGAAACACAAACTTTGTCTGATATTAAATCACAATGGACACAATGAGTTAATTTTGCATGGCTTGGTTGTCAAAAATGAATCTTTAACCCCTTGAGTGACAGGTAGCCAATGCATTGCATACCTCTCTGGCCTGCAAAGGGTTAATTGGTACAGACAATTATGTACAGGAGGGGAGATGTGATTCTTCTTGATGGCCTCTAACATACAAACACATCCCATTGCAGACTACTGTTCCTAATACGACTTTAGTGGGAACAAAGAATCCTTCCCATCTCCATGGACATGATCTCTAATACTAATGAATGGAGAACCAAACCACACAGAATTGATTTCTTAGGGGCCATCTGCATTTGTGCTCCAGATTGGTGCAAGTGGGGATATTTTTTGGGTGGTAATGTACCTTTAAATCAGTGGGCATTTTGGCAATGGCTTTACCTCACCCATGGTGTGGTTAGTTTGCCCCACAATTAATTCACTTTTATCGTTATTCATATGCCCTAATAATACAAATAACGACTCGCGGCAGTGAAGTCAAGATACCGATATTTTGCACTTTCTCTAAGGCATCTAATTGTATATACGAGCGCTCTGGGTAATATTTCTCTTGTAATAAAATCAACTGTACAGAATATTCTTGCCGCACCAGGTAAAACCGTTGTCTTTGTTTGGGATAAACAAATCTTTAACCTTTTCATGCCAGAGGGGTATCAGCCCTCTGGCATTGAAAGTGGTAATGGGGACTGCTTCAAGAGTCTTAATAGGGCTGTTTCATGACCTCTTCATCAGCAACAAGACATTCCACCAGAGCACAAAAGTGAAGAAACAAGTGACTTAAAGGGATAGTAATACTTCAATATTGTAGATATTTGTAAAATAATTTAATAGCCCCCAGGTTCATCTCTCAAAGCTTTATGGTTTGAGAAATAACCGAAGGCAAAATTCCTCCCCCTTCCGTGAAGTCAGTGTTGTGCTGACTGCAGGGATATCCGGTCTGACTTTCATCAGGCAGCTCTGCAGCAGAGCCGAGATCGCGTTAGTGAAAAATAATCATTTCACTGAAACAGTCTTCTACGTGTGCTTGCAAACCCAAGCACGTGTAGAAGACCGTTGCAATCTCTCAGATCCTCTACCGTTCCTCAGTACAATGGATGGCGTGATCACAGCAGGGTAGCTCTTTTCTCCCGTATCCAACGCCTTTCGGCATACATATGCCTTCCTCTGGGCATGCCCATTGTATCTATTTTTCAATACATCTTTTTTTCATAAAGCCGCACTGTCCCATGTGCGTTTATTTTATGTTTCTTTTGGAGGTGTTATGTTATCAGGGGAGGGCTGCCAACATACGGCCCTGGGGCAAATACAATTAAGTGGCCCATATCTACTATTGTCCCAGCCCACCCCTGTTTCCTTAATTTTAAAATTGTCCTTAATGCTGTGAATTAAAGCAAGTGATACCACAGAGCTTACTGTTGAAATGGGGCTACATTAGCGATACTACAGTGCTTACAATTTAACCCTGTGAGTGCCAGAGGGGTACACAACACATTGCTTTTTCAGTGCGTTGTGTACCCCTCTGGCACTCAAGTGGTTAAGTAAAGACAAAATAGTGATGCCATAGAGCTTGCAAGGGAAATGGATTATGCTACTAGTGCAGCTCTGTTTGGATTGTAGCTCTGCGGTATCGCTTGCATATAGATTCATTTCATAAATTCTGTGGTATCACCAGTGTAGCTCCATTTACAGCAGCAGGTGGGAGATTGAGTGAGGCAGTGGCCCCCCAGGCCAGCCCTCCCCTGTATGTTACTGAAGAATCACGGGAGTAATTATTTTGATTGAAGGCTTTCTATACAAGAGGAGCTCGAAGTGAGTGGCCATTTGGCATGCATGAGCCGTAAACCATGCTTTATATTACATTATATGGTTTATATTTTCTTATTATTTTTTATTTACACATGCGATCTTCACAGAGTATCAATTATAAGTATTACGCCATACTGTTTTTTTGTTTCTGTATTCCAACACAGCACAACCACAGACTTCAAAGACACATCAAGTCTTCCAGGATCACACACCAACTAGATCATATGAGTGGTCAGGCTGAGATAATAAAGGGATAGTACCACTGAAGTGACTGACAAGTGCTGGACAGGTAGTTCAGGACCCAAAAAACATCAGCAGGAATAAAAGGAGGGTCTTAATCATTTAACCCTTTGAGTGCCAGTGGGGTATACAACATTACGGACCACAGGGGTGTTCATCGTATTGCTTAGCAATGCGATGAACACCCTTCTGGTCCTTAAAGGGTTAACCTGTTCGATCTATTTATTTTTTAGCAAAAAAAAAAAAAAAAATCTATAAAACAGACTACAGAATTTGTGCTGGCTCAGTAGTCCCCATGGAAAAGTAACAGCAGCTCAGGGAACATTACCCATTTATTTAAACAGGCGTTTTAACGTCTTCAACACTAGAGAGGTCAGCAAAGCATTTTATTTGTTCTGTATGGTACAGATGAATTGTTTTTCTTTGTGTTAGTACATCAGCCTCACATACCACAGTGCACAGTCAGCTGCTGCAAGAGCCAAAAGTATAAATGGGTTTAGATTAATGGGGTAAGAGTATAACTGTATAGGCCTTATGTAATAAGATAAAGTTAAAAACTGACACCATCGGGTTGAATTGAAAATTCAGGAAAATAGTGTTGACATAGATGGGGCTTTAAGCCCTTGAATGCTACAATGGTCCCCAACACATTGCTTTGGCAATGTGTTTGCATTCTCTGTAGCATTCATGGGATTAATACCCTCAATGAATTCAATTGACATTTTCAAAGAAATCAGTGTAACCCAGTGGGCAGCTCGTGAGGAAGGAGTGGGCTGCATAATATCCAAATGTGGAAGCTTTCCAAACAGATATTAACCCTTTGAGTGACAGAGGTAAGCAGAGCAATGTGCTGCATATCATCTCTGGTACTCCAAGGGTTAATGGGCTTAACCCTCTGAGGCCAGAGAGGTATCCAAGGCATTGCAACAGCACTCAAAGGATTAAATTGAAACAAAGTGAGTCCATCAGCCCCAGTTCTTACCATGGAAACTGAAGATCTGTTTGTTCTAACCTATTCCCCAGCTGACTGCACTCACCTGATTCCAATCTGCTTCTGAATGTCCCAGTGCATTATGGGACAGGGGGTGGAAGTAGAAGTTTTTATGCGCTTTGAAAGAAGTGATCAATGTGCAGCTCCCCAGTAAAATGGGAGCTGCTGGTTGGTGGGTTATTGTGCCATGAGTTGTTTACTGTAGGAGTTGTAAGTCGAGAAAAGTGATGTAGCAGTAGGTGAGTTGTGGAGGAGATGGTTAACCCTTTGAGTGCCAGAGAGGCACACATAGCATTGCTTTGCAATGTATGCGTACCCCTCTGGCATTCAAAGGGTTAAGACTGATGTGGGGGGGGGGGGCGGGCTAACTCTTCCTTACAGCCGCCCTGGGGGGGGGGGGGGTGGCAGGGGACGCAAGTTTTCTATTATATATATATATATTTATACACATACATACACACTACCAATGTGGGACGGCGTTGCCCATCATGTTATGACCATTGGGTGCACGTGTGTGAAATGTAGACACACTGATGAACACCGACATATGCAACACACAGGCAGACATACACACAGGGAGCGGCAGAAACATGCAAAAGACACACCGGAGATGCACACATATGTAACATATGTCACACACACACACACACACACACACACACACACTATATGTGCAGAAACATATGCGTGCATGAGTTGTGCACCCCTCTGGCATTCAAAGGGTTGAGTTGTGCACCCCTCTGGCATTCAAAGGGTTAAGGTATAGAGAGGCATGTCAGAGTTAAATAGCAGTGAGAAGTGTATTCATACCTGGGAACTTTGACTTGGAGTCCCTAGAGGGGACTTCTGTGGTGCTGATGTGTGCAGAGACAAATGGGACAATCTGGGTTAAAAGTAGGGGGAGGTGCTTAACATAAATGTGGAACGAGTGTTAGTAATAGGCTGGGGAAGGAGGAGAAGTGGGAGGGAAATGCAACTTTACAGTGTGAGGGGTTTGAACACACTCCCTGAGGGGTAAAACTTGATACACAACCCTGTGGCAGTCACTAGGTTAAGTATGTACCTGATGGCTGCCTGTCCTGTGTCTTACATGGCAAATGATGACAGTGAAGAAATAATTGAGAAATGAGGGCCTACCTTAACCCTTTGAGTGCCATTTTGTTCCCCTGGTGCTGCAGCTTCCCTTCAGTGGCTATACTACAGGTCCTGCTGAGGCCACTGGGGGGAGAGAGAGAGAGATAGATATTTCTGTGTGTGTGTGTGTGTGTGTCTGTGTGTGTGTGTCTGTGTGTGTGTGTCTGTCTGTCTGTGTCTGTCTGTGTGTGTCTGTCTGTGTGTGTCTGTCTGTGTGTGTCTGTCTGTGTGTGTCTGTCTGTGTGTGTCTGTCTGTGTGTGTGTGTCTGTGTGTGTGTCTGTGTGTGTCTGTGGTGTAGGAGCAAGTGGCATCCATTTTGGGTTCTTTTTCTGACTTTGATAGTGGTGGGCGGGCTAACTCCCTGCATGATTTTCACACAACTGAAAGCAGATGCACTATGGTTCGATAAGGGGCCAGGTAGCAGTAAGGTGGTGTATTTGCTTTGATTACATCTCATATTATATATATTCACCAAAATTGTTGTAATTATTTCCCTGTGAATAAACTGCAGCTAAACCACTATCACAGTGCCTCCACCAAGTTTACATTTTTGCAATATCTACTTAAAGGGATAGTAATGTTTCTCAGAAACAGCAGCTCCAATTAACCTTCATAGTAGTTGAGACATAGATAGTGTTAATTCAATACTGGCAGAGTTGTACTTCAAGAATATTTGAATGATAGATTAATCCCCTCCTGCCCCTTTTACCTAGTGTAAGCTCCCTTCAGATGTGGAATCTGGTCTCTTGACTAGACAGCTCACAGCAAGGGACAATAATCTTACTGTGATCATAAGGAAAACCCTGACCCCCATGAAAGGTTTACTTTTATGCTCACTGAAGATTGTCCCTCTCTGTGATCCATCTGGACAGTCTTTCTGCTCTGAGGTGAGCAGTGTTACATCAGTAAAAGGGACAGGAGGGGGATACTTTATCATTCAATTACTCTTGAACTACAACTCTGACAGTATTGAAATAACACTCTTCATGGACCAAATACTATGAAGATTAATTGGAGTGGTTTTTATTGTGAAACATTATCCCTTTAACTCTGGCTCATTTTTATATTGAAATGCAACTTAATGAGCCAGTGTCTTTCCTGTGGGTGTTTGTATATGTTAAAGTGACAGCAGCTACCCTTCCTTAACCCATTTAGTGGCAAAAGGAGGTGCATTACACAGCTCTGTGGCTCTGAATGGGTTACAACATTAAGAATCCATTGGCCAACTTCGCAGTTCATTCAAATGAGAGAAGCAGTAAAGCAGCCATTACGTGTAACAGCTTCTTTGCTAGTTCTGTCCTCACATGAAACAGCTGATTAGGCATTTGTAGTCCACAGATCAGCTGATTCATATAAACAGGAGACTTGCAATGCACTCAGTTTGCTCTGTAGAGTGCCTTGCGAATCTCCTGTTTGCGTCAATCAGCTGAACGTCAGGTAGTTCACTGTGGGCTAAAAACAACCGATCAGCTGTGTTAGGTAACAGAACAGAACTGGTAGAGAAGCGGTTACATGTAACAGATGCTTTGCAGTGCTCTCACTTTCCGATTGAGCAACGAAGCCAGGAGATGGATTCTTAATGCTATAACCCTTTCAATGCTACAGGGGGATAAGCGATTATTGTTTTTTTTTCTGCGTCCGAGCACATCCCCTCTGCACCCCTTCTTGCCTCCCTCACACATCCCCTGCCTTATGCCAACCCTGGTTTGCAAGCACACTTTGTATACCATTCCAGTGAAGTAACTCTGTTTAGGTCTCTCGATCTTGGATCTGCTGAAGAGCATCAGACGGTCCAGGGACTGGATTCTCCTGCTATTAGCTAGACACTGACTTCAGGGAAAGGGGAGGGAGGGGGGAACTTTACTGCTGAATATCTCTCAAACCATAGTGGTTTGAGAGATAGGCCTTGGGTCATTTAGTTTAGGTTTTTGTTAGCTTCAAGAATCCGTTTTCGAAAAATATAACAATACTATCCCTTTAAAAAGCAAAGCAAACAAAAAACGCACACTGAAGCTTTCTTGATGACTAATATTTGAATACAGATAACTTAAATGGAGGCGCTTTCCACTTTAAATTAGGATTTTAATCCCTTGAATGCTAGGGAGGTCTCCACGCATTACAAAGCAATGTGTTGGCAAAAGTTCTAACTCTGAAGATAAAATCTCAGTTTGAATCAATGGCAATTTTCAGTTATCACCACGCATGCAGGTGGTTTGATTCAGAATTACTCTTCTTTAGACTGATTAATAAGGGAAATAGTCATTGGGCACGACTGAAATATTCTCATTGATTTAAATGGGGCCATTACCCAGTGGTCGCCATGGTATAGCTTCGCAATGAGTTGGAGACCTATCACACCTTAAAAATCAGAAGGGTGCGAAACGCATTGCAAAGGCATTCTGGTCCTTAAGGAGTTAAATCAATGGAGTGTGTTTTCTCTTTTAACCCTTCCTGCTGGCACTCAAAGGGTTAAGTGCAGCTGGTTTACATCAGAATTGTTCCTCTGTATCTTCCTGAATACGACCCAAGCCGCTTGTTTTCCTACTGTGGAAACAGGGTGTTTATTTTAATTTCATTACATTTCAACGCATCACAATATCTGAAATGAACATTTCACCTGGAAATAGCGCGTGGTGTGGAAAGACCAAATACATTAAATATAAATAACTCCAGTGACAACCCCGGTGAACACATTTATACACAGAGATGTTTTACATACAGTTAAGTCCAGACCGGACAGCATGGCCTGTATTCATCATGCTGAAGAGGTCCGATTCTGGAGCAAACCAACTGCACCCACTGATGGGTGCGGGAAAATCCGCAACTATTTAAACAGGACTTTTAACCCTTCAAGTGCCAGAGGGGTACGCAACGCATTGCTCTGGCACTCGAAAGGTTAACCCCTAGAATGCCAAGGGGTTTAGAGTCCCGATTAAACCAAAAGGAAATTGCAAAACGTTAATTTCAACCTTGTGACGCAGTTGGTTTGCTCTAGAATTGCACATCTTTATCTTGATTAATACAGCCTCCTGTGTTTAGTTGTTGGACTACAATTACCAGAGAACGCTGGGAGTGGTCATCTAGCTACTGGAGGGCCACAGGTTCCCATTCCCTGGTGTAAGTGCGCAGTGAGTAACTGCTATGTGCTTGTACGTCAGACATAGGCAGTGAGCGTCCGACACTCACGTCTTCTCATACACTCGGAATTCCATTGTGATCAGACAGACAGACAGGGGAACATCTGCTTCCTTAGGCGTTTGGAGAAGTGAAAAATCTTCCAGTTTTCTTGGACAATTCACTGTTGTTAGAAGACTGAACCCTGAACAGTTGAGACAGGAATAACAAAAAGGCTGTTTTTAGGATGAAAAGTGGCAGGAGGGCGAACAAGCACAATACAAAGATGAAGACATTGCAAATGACAGTAAACATGATATAAAAATAAATGGAGCAATCGCATATAAATTTATATGTTGACATTATTATTCTTTTAAAGGAAGTAATGTTTTCTCATGACTAATGCTGCAACGTGTCTTTGTACTGCATAACACTGATGAGTTAAGTTAGTAGTGCTGAAATTGCACTATATAGTGTGTAATGATATTATACATTATCCCCCTCATGCCCCTTATACTTAAAAGGATAGTAATGTCAGAAAAAAGTATTAACTATATGGTAGATACAATTAAAAGAGTACTTGCACTTATTCGTATCTCTCAAACCATTATGGCTTTAGAGATCTAGGAAAATAAAATCCTCTGGTCCTTCCCTTTCTGCTTGACGAGCTGTAAAGCTGTCAGAATCAGATTCTGGTCGCTTGACCAGATGCGGCTCTTCAGCAGCGCCGATATAACAATATCTAAAGACAAATACTTCATTTAGAACAGTCTACAAAGTGTGCCTTGTTTGCAAGCACACTTTGTAAACTTTTCCAAAGTAGTGTTTATTTCTAAATAGCATGATTTCAGCTCTGCTGAAGAGCCTCTGTCTGGTCAAATAACCAGAATCTGCAGCTGTCAGCTAGATGGCAGACTTGAGTGAAACAGCCAGGAAAAGGTAACTTTAGCAAGTTATATCTCTCAAACAATAAAGATTTGAGAGATAAGACTTACATCATTGTTAACCTTTTTTTAATGTCTGCAATACTAAATAAACTTTAAAATTAACTATTACTATCCCTTTAAGTCATCCTTCGAGCCTAAGAGCTGGAAGCGGATCACGATGAGGGACAATCTTCTTTTAGTATACAGAAAAACCTGCCCTCCTTCATCAAGGGGGCAGGGTTTTCCGTATACCAAATAGAGACAGATTGTGCGTCGTATCGATTTGTCCGGTCAAGAGATCAGACTTCAGATCTAAGGAGATGTGGCCTGGCATGCTGCAAAAGGGGCGTGAGAGGGATAAGTTATAATATTATTGCACACTATATACAGCAATTTCAGCACTACTAACTTAACTCATCAGTATTATGCAAGACAAAGATGCGTTGCAGTGTTAGTCTTAAGAAAACATTACTATCCCTTTAAAGGGATTGTAATTTTTAAAATGAAAAATATATATATGTTGCAGGGTTTATCCCCCTGAGTAAAACAATGGTACTCCCACTGTTGAAAGGTGTTTTATTCAAAAGTTATTACAGCTCAAAATTGAATTTTTTTTAGGAGCAATATCACAGTGGCCTGAAATAGTACAGTGGTGCTGTTGCTACACCATCCTATGGACAGCTCTGGTCCGTGACCATAAATCTCCATAGGATGGTGTTGCAACAGCTCCACTGTACAATTTCAGGCCACTGTGATATTGCTCCTAAAAAAATTAAATTTTGAATTGTAATAACCTTTGAATTAAAACACCTTTCAGCAGTGGGAGTACCCTTGTTTTACTGCTTTGTGCCAGGGACTGAAAGTCGAGATAATGATACAATGTAACAGTACCCCTGCAGCACTGAGTGCTCTGTACACTGTACAGTCTATGACAGAAGGGTCTCCGGAAACAGATCAAGGAACCTCACCGTCAGACATAGAAGTGAATATATAATAAAGGATATGGTATAGGAGGAGATTTGATTTTGTATATTATGTATAGGGTTGCACCGATACCGATACTGGTATCGGTATCGGTGCCGATACCAGCATTTGCGCGAGTACTTGTACTCGCGCAAATGCGGCCGATGCCAGCACCGATACCCTGTGTCAGGGTCGGTGCTGCAGAGAGGGAGCCTGGGGAGCTGCTCACAATGCTCCCCGGTCACCTCTCTCACTCCTACAGCGTCGGAGCATTGCCGCGGGTTACCATGGCAACGCTCCGACGCTGACCTCTGCCGGGGCTCGCAAGAGAACAGCGAGCACCCGGCAGAGGAGCGTTAAGGAGGCAAGATGGGGCAGGGGGTGGTGAAAAAGGCAGACAGTGGGGTGAAGAGGGAGAAAAAGTCAGAAGGAGGAAGGATCAGGAGACCAAAGAGGGGGGCCAAGAAGAGGCAAAAGGAGGGGTGATCAGGAGGGAGAGAGAGGCAAAAAGGTGAGTCAAGGAGGAGTGGGAGAAAGGGGGATCAAAAGCCAAGACAAAATAAGGGGGCTCAAGGGGGTAGAATTAAGCAAAAGGTGGGAGAAAGAGTCAAAAAGGGAGAATCAAGAGGTGGTGTGTGTGTGTGTATATATATATATATATATATATATATATATATATATATATATATATATATAAAATTATAATATTTTTCAAGTACTCACCAATACAAATTACCAATACTTTTTTTTTGCGGTCATTTGCCAGTTTTCCAAGTACCTAAAACATGTAGGTACTTAGAAAACTGGCAAATGACCGCAAAAAAAGGTATCGGTAATTGGTATCGGTGAGTACTTGAAAAAAGTATCGGTACTTGTACTCGGTCTTAAAAAATTGGTATCGGTGCATCTCTAATTATGTACTTCCAAAGCAGGTTAAACAGATAGTAACACCTAATATGTAAAACAAATGTAGGGTTTTTCCTCCTGAGTAAAACCATGGTACCCCCACTGCTGTGAGTGGCTTTACTGCAGCTCAAACTTGAATTATTAAGATGCAGTTTCACAGTTGTCTGAAATTGTACAGTGGCGCTGTTGCTACACCATCCTATGGAGATTTATGGTCACCTGACCAAAGCCGTCCATAGGATGGTGTAGCAACAGTGCCACTGTACATTTTGAGGCCACTGTGATACTGCACCTAAAAGTGTTCACATTTGAGGTGCAACAACTTTTGAATAAAACACCTTTCAGCTGTACAAGTATGCTTGTTTTACACAGGAGAATAAACCCTACAGTGTATATTATTTTACATATTAAGTAACTATCCCTTTAACCCTTTGAGTACAAGAGGGGTACACAACACATTGCAAAGCAATGCGTTGTGTACCCCTCTGGCACTCAATGGGTTTAGTCGCGCAAGATAAGGCTATAGTATGAAGTGTTAACCAAAGAGGAGGAGGTACAACCCTCTCCTTATAGATCAGATGGAAAGCTAAGACTTAGGGCCGTATGTTCAAAAGAAAAGCGGAGGAGCTCTGGGGCAAACCATTTGCACTATAGGGGAGAAATAAAATCTCTAAAAATTCCCATTGATTTAAATGGGGATTTAACCCCTTGAATGCTAGAAAGGTCTCCAATGCATTGCTTCGTAATGCGTTGGAGACTTCGCTAGCATTCAAGGGGTTAAAATCCCCATTTCAATCAATGGGAATTTTTAGCTCTTCACTGTAGTGCAAATAGTTTACGCCAGAACTCCACCGCTTTTTTTTTTTTTTTTTTTTTTTTTATGAACTCAATGGAGCAGCAGGTTAGACCCAGAACAAATACTTTCGGACAAAGAACCACATGTTGCCATTACAATACTAGCTAATGATCAGATCCCACTAAAATCATTCCAAAGGTGGAGAGGTACATATTTAATGCGGTTTACTATTGAAATGGCGACCCTCAAAAGGGCACTGCATCTTAAACTGGCAGCACTCTGTTGTAGCCCTTTTGATGGTTGCCATGTAGGCGACGACATTTCAGTAGGATACCATTTAATGTCAGATGTTCAGATTATATCTAGCATGGAAGAGGTCACTGTATAACAAGCAATGTACAGAAGTACCTACAGGTAAGGAGTGGTTTTCAGAGGCGCGTTAGTCACAGAGTTAATCTCTGGAGACGTCAGAGGGTGGAAGAGACGTTCTGCAGAGGAAGAAGAGTGGAAAAGTACTTATCTGCCAACTGAACATATTAAATACTGCTATGGAAGAATACCCGGTTGTCTTTAACCCCATGGATGCTGGGAAAATACTCTCCGTACTGTAGAGCAATGTTTGAAAGGTCTCTAGTATTCAGCAGATTACATGGGGTCTACAAGAACCAGTTCCTCTTCATTTAATGGAACGACTAATTCAATAGTCAAAAGAGGTGAAATTCTGCAACTAATCAGCTGTCGTTTAGAGGAGAAATGGTCATTCCCGTTGATTTAAAAGGGACTTACAACCAATTCAACACTAGAGGTCTTCAGCGCATTACCAAGCAATGTATTGAAGACCTCTGTAGTATTCATGGGGTTAAAAGGCCCATTTTTTTTCAAAGGGAATTGTTATTCATTGTCTGTGGTGCAGTTGGTTGGTCAAAGAATTGCACCTCTGTGGCTTATTGAACAACCCTGTTTGGTAGGGGTCTCTCATACGGCCTCCATTTAATTATTTTTACATAGTATCAACAGTTATTGGTATTCCCTGATCCAATTTTAAGGCTGTATTTAGTTCACTCCTCCTGACAATATATTATACCTATGTAGCACAGAACAATATTGAATTATGACAGTTGGCTTCAATGCAGATAGATATTTCCCTGGATCAACATCCTGACTGCCATTTGGTTTCAGGAAGGAACTTTTTTTTACCCACTTGGGGCTAAATTTAAGTAACTTCAACTGGTTTTTTTTTGTTTGTTTGGTTTTTTTTTTTTACTTCCTGTGGATCAACATTGGTGCTTTGGCATGGGCTTGACTTAATGGACGCATGTCTTTTTTCAGCCTTGTCAACTATATTACTATGTTACTATGTGTCTGATGGAGATAAGCCACAGAAGTAAATCCCTACCAATTATCCTTTAGGCCCCTTCCACACAGACAACATCAATGCGGAGATGGTGTGTGCACGATGTTGTCCATGTAGAAAGGTAGCCGGTTGTTCACAAGTGTCATATCGCACGAGGCATCTTTACTGCATCCATACAGTAACACAATTAAGTTTCAGTATAGCAATAGGTAATGAAAAGCCTAAAAGTTCTTGCTAATGCATTGCAAAGCGAAGCTCTAGACATCTCTCTAACAATCAAGAGGTTAAATGTCTATTTGAAGCAATGGGAATTTTAGAAAGGTTTATGTCCCCTATGGTAGAGCTGGTATGCCCCAGAATCAATTCTGTAGAGTCTTAAACAGCATCCCTTACTCATTTTATAATAAGTCTGTTTCACATCCACCTTAGTGCTGCAGGGAGCAAATGTTCAAAAAGTAACCAAAATGGTCAGTAATTATGGTGCCTCAATTCTTAGGAGAATTAGTATCTATTGCATTCAATTCCACAGTCTATGTCAAAGGAAAAAAAACTAGGGTTGCACCGATACAGATACTGGTATCGGTGCTGATACTGGCATTTGCGCGAGTCAGGGTCGGTGCTGCAGAGAGGGAGCCCAGGGAGCTGCTCACAATGCTCCCCGGTCGCCTCTCTCCCTTCCTGTAGCGTTGGGGCGTTGCCGCAGGTTACCATGGCAACATTCCAACTCTGACTTCTGCCGGGGCTCGCGAGAGAACAGCGAGGGTAAGGGATGCAAGATGGGGCATCGATAGGGTGGTGAAAGAGGCAGAGATGGGGGTCAAGAGGGAGAAAAATAGGCAAAAGGGACAAAGAAAAAGGAGGCAAAAGGAGGGGGACCAAAAAGAGGCAAAAAGGAGGGAGGATCAGGAGGAGAGAGCAAGAGAGGCAAAAAAGGTTGGGATCAAGAGTCAAGGAGGGGGAGACAGGGGGATCAAAAGGGAGAGAAAAAGCCAAGGCAAAAGGAGGGGGCTCAAGAGGGGTAGAATGAAGCAAAAGGTGGGAATCAAGAGGGGGAGAAAGAGGCAAAAGGGGAAAATCAAGAGTCAAGAGGTGGTGTGTGCGTGTATATATATTTCAAGTACTCACCGATACTTTTTTTTTGCGGTCATTTGCCAGTTTTCCAAGTACCTAAAGCATTATATATATATGTACTTGGAAAACTGGCAAATGACAGCAAAAAAAAGTATCGGTAATTGGTATCAGTGAGTACTTGAAAAAAGTATCGGTACTCGTACTCAGTCTTAAAAAAAAAAAATTGGTATCGGTGCATCTCTAAAATAAAAAACTATCTTAAATGTGGGAGTGGTTGCATTCAGTCATATTGTAAAGGTACTTCCCCTCCCTCAGAGAAAAAAAAAAAAAAATCTTCAAAAGTATTTTTTTACTCTCCATAGTATTTACCAAAACAATAAAGATGTCTAAACTTGTAGTTTAACCCCTTAGCGACCCTTGACATACCAGGACCGTCAAGGCTAAATGTGACCGAACTACCCTTGACGGTCCTGGTACGGGACACTTAGTAACAAGCGGCTGAAACATTGTTGCAACATGCAATTCGCTTCAAAAGCGAATCACACGTTGCAAAACCTGAATGACAGGGACAGTATTTGTAAATACTGTCCCTGTCAGATCTCTCTGCCTCCCTCCACCTTGCATAGTGCTAAGGTGGAGAGAGACAGAGGGAGATGGTGTTCCAGTGTGCCTGTAAAAAAAAAAGTTTAAATAAAGAAAATTAACCCTTTGATCACTGTTCTGCAGTGATCAATAAGTGCCCCCCCATCTGATCAATTTGCTGCAGATCAGTGTTTTCTGATCTGTGGGACACCCCCCATCCCCCTTGAATTTTTTTAAATTTTTTTTAAATTTTTTTTTTATAATAAATATAGTTTAGGTATTTTGGTAGGTAGTTGGGTAGGTTTAGTGTAGACGTGTGTTAGGGAAAGTTTTGGCTATAGATTTAGGTTTAGGGGAAAAAAAAAAAAAAAACCAAACCCCCCCCCAAAAAAAAAAAAAAAATATATAATAAGCGCAGTTTGGATAGGTAGTTCAATTGGGTTAGGTAGGTTCAGGATATACGTAGGTTAGGGTTAGATTTAAGTTTAGGGATAGCGTAAGAAAAATAAAAAACCCAAAAAACCCCAAACCCCCCCCCCCCCAAAAAAAAAAATAAAAAATAAAAAAAAAAAAAAAAAAATATATATATATATATATATATATATATATATATATATATATATATATATATATATATATATATATATATAAGTGCAGTTTAGATAGGTAGTTCACTTGGGTTAGGTAGGTTCAGGATATACGTAGGTTAGGGTAAGTTTTAGGGTTAGATTTAGGTTTAGGGATAGCGTAAGAAAAAAAAAAAAAGCTTTTTTAGTGGGCAAAATGCAGCGCAGGTACAGCGTTGAAGAGGCATATGCCTTTTTGGCGTCTGACTCTGAGGCAACAGACACTGTGTCAGATTTTGACATAGCGCAGTTTTCAGAAAGTGAGAGCAGCTCTAGTGATGATGCTGGGCCTTCTGTCAAGAAAAGACGCTCTGCCCCAAAAGCTGCTCTGGCAACTGCCCCAGCACCTGCCAAAAGAACTGCCCAAAGACCTACCAAAATACCTACCCAAAGAAATGCCCCAAGTGCTGCCCCAAGAGCTGCCCTGGCAACTGCCCCAGCACCTGCCAAAAGATCTGCCCAAAGACCTACCAAAGAAATGCCCCAAGTGCTGCCCCAAGAGCTGCCCTGGCAACTGCCCCAGCACCTGCCAAAAGATCTGCCCAAAGACCTGCCAAAAGACCTGCCCAAAGAAATGCCCCAACACCTGCCACTCCGGATCCTAATGAATGGGTATCAATTTATGCCCACAAATCTCAGAATTCACAGGCAACCCAGGGATTCAAATTGATGTGGAAGGATTTACCCATGATCATTTTTTTGATTTGTTTTTTGGGAGAAGACATTTTAGGTGAAATTGTTTCCCAAACCAATTTGTATGCAGCCCAGTATACTGCCGCCAACCCTAAGTGTGAAAAACGCTGTTTTTTTTTTTTTTTTTTTTTTACTTATGTCATGGTTTACGAGGGATTGGTGGTAAAATGGCTGTGTATAAAATTGGAAAACACACCTAAAACGAGAGCCTGGGGTGTCTACTTTCCAAAAATATACACTTTTGGGGGGAAATCTTAAAAAAGAGCACTGTTACACAGCCCCAAATGAGACATGGCACCAGTAACGCAAGCTGTGAAAATTCAAAGTGTGAACCTGGAAACACGCATGTTCCAATTTGGCCCCCGTAGCTCCCCCAAACCATGAGAAAGCTATGCATATGGGGTATTGCCGTACTCAGAAGAAGGAGCTGAACACTAATCAATTCAGTTTATAAAATCTTCACCTATTCTGTGCTTGAAATTCACATCAACATTGAAGGCAAAGTGTGAAAAATGCTGAATTTTTTTTACTTACGTCAAATTTTCACAGGATTGGTGGTAAAATGGCAGTGTATAAAAATGGAAGACACACCTAAAACGAGAGCCTGGGGTGTCTACTTTCCAAAAATATACACTTTTGGGGGGAAATCTTAAAAAAAGAGCACTGTTACACAGCCCCAAATGAGACATGGCACCAGTGATGCAAGCTGTGAAAATTCAAAGTGTGAAACTGGAAACGCGCATGTTCCAGTTTGGGCCCCGTAGCTCTCCCAAACCTTGAGAAACCTATGCATATGGGGTATTGCCGTACTCAGAAGAAGGAGCTGAACACTAAACAATGCATTTTTAAAAATCTTCACCTATCATGTGCTTGATATCAACAGTAGTATTGAAATGTAAGTGTGAAAACTGCAAAAAAACAAAATATTACCACAATTTTGAAATTTTTTTCTGGAAAAATAGCTGCATGAAAAACTCCAAAATTCTCCTGATTATTTACCTTATGTTGTGTATTTTTCAGAAACATATACCTTTGTGGGACATTTTTGGTTCTGGCACCGTCAGCTAAGCTATGATTCTCACATGCCAATTGTTGAGAAATTACAAGTTGGAAATAATGGCATCCATCTTGTAATATTTACCTTGTAAATGTGAGGAAGTGATTGAAATACTAGGCATATGGGGTATTCTTATATTCAGGAGAAGCAAATGAATATATTTAGGGGTATTTTTTTGTCATAAACTAATTGTATGCAAATCCTGACACGAAAATATAAGCAAAATGTTGTTTTTTTTCCCCAATTTCTTTCCTCTTTTTTTCTATTTTAATCAAATTAAACAATGAGGTATTCATATAATTGTGGTATCAAAAGAAAGCCCTACTTGTGCTTAAAAAAACAGTATATAATTTATGTGGGTGCACAAACGGAATTAAAGAGAAAATATGGTTGAACAAAGACATAGTCAAAAAAGTCAAAATTGCTCCGGTCCTTAAGTCAAATCAAACTCAGATTTTCCCGGTCCTTAAGGGGTTAAAGAAATATTAGTGGATAGGAATGGAAAGTAGCACTAATAGGTTATTAATTTGTAAAAAAATTATGACAATTTGTCGTTTTGACCCTTTGAGGGCCAGAGGCCTTGCTTTGCAATACACTGTGTACCCTGGCACACAACAATTGTGGCCTTAAAAATGTCTTAAGGGAAGTTTTAATTGAGCACATCTTACAGCAGTTTTTAATTCATTATGGCACGTTTTCAAAAGGAATGGATTTACTTCTGAAAATACGGACCTCCTTTTAACACCAACACATGATACAGTATTATATATATATATATATTTATATTTATTTATTTTTTTTTAATTATGATGTTTTTTCAACATCAAACCCATAGTCAGTGTAAAACTTGCTCACCCTGAGCCAAGCTGAGAGTGTCACAGTTCTGATTTTCTTGATCATTGGAGAGAAACTGGTTCCAGAATCCGCAGGGCAGGGAAAGCAGCAAGGACATCACCTGAGATGAAATGCAGGCAAAAAAAGCTTAATATGGAAACAATGCTATGGCTACTAGTTGTGCTTCTGCCAGGAAGTGTGTTGCATTAAAGGGGCACTAATCTCACATAAAAATGCTTTTTTGTTTTGTAGACAAAAAAAAATTCTGTGCAGCAAATCCCATCCCTCAAACCTTTACGGTTTTAGAGATTTTCGGTCCTAAAGTTCCCCCCTCCCTCCCCTTCTCCTGACGTCAGCTGTAAGCTGACAGCAGGAGTTTCTGCTCTGGGGACCGACAGGCGGCTCTTCAGCAGAGCTGCAATAGAGTGATTTTAAAAGAAATACTTCATTGGAACAGTCTACAAAATGTGCTTGGTTTGCAAGCACACTTTTTATACCATTCCAAAGAAGTATTTCTTTTTAAATTGTGCTACTGTGGCTCTGCTGAAGAGCCACCTGTTGGTCCCCAGACCAGGAACTCCTGCTGTCAGCTTACAGCTCTGCTGAAGAGCCTTTTCATGTTATGCGACACGAATCTCCTGCTGTCAACTTTACAGATGACATCAGGAGAGAGACAGAACTTTAGCAGCAAATATCTCTCAAACCGTAAAGGTTTGAGAATCCTATCTTTCTTTAATCTACAAAACAAAAAATATTTTTATGGGACATTACTGTCGATTTAAAGCAACTGAGATGTAAACAAATACTAACACCCCCATGGCAGCTTTAAGAACAGAATTGCAATGTTTACCTTGGCCTGACGAGGAGTGTCTTGCATGATCATCAGAGGGCTGGGATTGGGCACAGAATGTCCAACCAGTGTGGGACCAAACACCCTAGATAGATTAGTCTTGTCCATCTTGCACTCGCTGCTCCGCATTACTCTGAAAGGCAGGAAAGGACCGTGTGACTGCAGTGAGGCCACATCCCACAGGTGATTAATATTTAAGGCGAGGTTTTATCCCTTTAAATCAGTGACACTTATGAAACCATCATTCTTCAGTAACTCTGCAGTGTGCGTTATAAGACTCCCTGATTTAAAGGGACAGTAATACTTAAAATGTAAAAAAAAATTATATATATTATATATATATATATATATATATATATATATATAGGGTTTATCCCCCTTAGTAAAACAAGGGTTCTCCACGGCTGAGAGATATTTTATTAAAAAATGATAACAGCTCAAATTTGAATTTTTTTAGGTGCAATATCACAGTGGCCTGAAAATTTACAGTGGCACTGTTGCTACACCATCCTATGGACAGCTGTGGTCCATAGACCATAACTCTCCATAGGATGGTGTAGCAACAGCGCCACTGTACATTTTCAGGCCACTGTAATATTGCAGCTAAATAATTCAAGTTTGAGCGGTTATACTTTTTTTATAAAATATCTCTCAGCAGTGGAGAACCCTTGTTTTACTAAAGGGGAATAAACCCTACAACATTTTTTTTTTTTTTACATTTTAAGTATTACTATCCCTTTAAAGGGATATGTGGTCACATTAGGTGTGAAGGGGTACAGTAGTAATAATGTCCTGGGCAGAATTAAACACCAGAGGGTTTATATACCAGGATTCCAGCCCATAAAGTGTGACATATGCACAAAAGTGGGATAAATTTAAGGGAACCAAAAGCCTCATGGGGCAAAAAACATTGATCCAAACGGAGCATTTAACAATTAACCCCTTAAGGACCCGAGATCTTTGGGGTGGATTGCGGTTAATGACCACATACAGTATGTTCGGAGCGCCAGCACATGTGACTGATGACGTGTACCTGTTCATAAAACGGGGGTCAGAGAGACCATTCAAGTCTCGGAGATGTCAATTTCAGACCCAGTTAGTGCTTACAGCTCTGTAAGCACAAAATAAGTGATTTGGCAGGACAGTCATCAGTCCTTTAGGCAAGGACACACTGGTGATGGTCCTGACAAGTCACCAGCCCCTTAAGGGGTTAAATGCAAGAGAGGTCTCCAATGAACTGAAACTGGTGATGATCACCAGTGAAGAACCTGCCACGGTCCACTGTGTAGATCAGGGATGGGCAATGGGAGGCCCTTCAGCTGCTGCCAGATTACAACACCAATCATTTGCCGCCACCAGACCACAACTCCCATCATTCCTGCCAGCTGTAGCCTGGAGGGCCTGGGGTTGTCTTTCCCTGGTGTAAATGTCCACCACAATGATGAATTATATGATATATATATTTATATTAGATGATGGATTGGAGGATTTGGGATATATTGTTTATAAAACATGTTGAACACTGATATTCTACTAATCGACATACCTGGGAGCTTTTGAAATGAGCGCACCCTGAAATATTTGAAATACTAACCCTTAACTATTCCAAGACATTAGATTCTAGGTGCAGTGTCAATGTGTGCTGTAACCCAGAGATTATCCAGTCAGTGCTCAGGGAACCTTTAACATACTACTGTTCTGACATCACTTCTTATACACTATAACATTCTACAGTCCTGATATCACTTCTTATACACTATTAGAGGATTTTAGTTTTACCTGTTAAATTCTTTTCTCTTAGTCCATACAGGTTACTGGTAACTCTGGGTATGCGATCCACCCCTTTAAGTAGGCAGGAACAATTCTAGAATTGTATGCAGGGGGTGGAGCCAACCTTCCCTCCTTGGCTGCAACTAGCCAACCAGTTCCAGAAAGATTTGAGACACTAACTATTGACTAGATAGAAGGGAAAGAAGACTCCTGTGAGCATGACCCCCACAGTCTGCCACAGGAGAGCCAAGCATGGTCCCTTGACAGTGTGGGAGACCAGTAACCTGTATGGACTAAGAGATAAGGATTTAACAGGTAAGACTAAAATCTTCTTTTCTCTGTCGTACAATACAGGTTACTGGTAACTCTGGGATGTCCAACCATTGAGTTTCCCAGTGGCGGGAAGTCAGGCAAGGACCAGACGCAAGGCCGCCAAAGTCACCAGAGCAGATCTGAACCGTCAGATCAGAGATAGCCCAACAAAACAACTGAAGTGTCAACTGACACTGAACAGGGGTAACAACACCCCAGCACACTGAACTAGAGCCAACAGGGCTCAAAAGAAAAGGAAGCACCAAGAACCAAAGGAAATCCTAGACAGGCAAGACTGCCTCCAGGATTTTTCTCCCAAAGCTGGCATCAGCCAATGCCAGCACATGAACACGGTAGTGCTTCAAAAAGGTGTGCACAGACGACCAAGTGGCCGCCTTGCACAACTTATCAGCGGTGGCCTGATTCTTGTAAGCACAAGATGCCCCAACAGATCTTGTAGAATGAGCTGTGACCCTGAAAGGGACAGGCTTCTTCCTTAGCTCATAAGCCTTATGAATAGTGGACTTGATCCAATAGTCACCTTGGATGCAGGTCTTCCTGCCCTAGGACCCTCAGGAATGACAAACAGTGCGTCCGATTTCCTGACAGACTCAGTGCGATGTACATAAAGCTTGAGACAACGCACCACGTCTAACAAGTGGAGATCCTTCTCCTTGTCAGAGGTGGGGTCCGGGCAGAAAGAGGACACCACAATCTCCTGATTGATGTGGTCCTCAGAGACCACCTTCGGGAAAAACCCCTGAGAAGTCCGAAGCACCGCCTTCTCCTTGTGAAACACTGAATAGTGTGGTTTACAGGTTGGAGCATGCAACTCCGCAACATGGCGTACAGACACAATTGCCAGGAGAAACGCCATTTTCCATGTCAAGAGGCGTAGAGGTATAAGTAGCCAAAGACTCAAAGGGGGCGCTGAAGGACACCCAGAACCAAGTTAAGATCCCACTGAGGAGCAGGAATCAAAGGCAGGATGAGATGAGCAATGCCCTGGAAGAAAACCCTGACATCAGGAAGGATGGCAGTGCGCCTCTGAAAGAAAACAGAAAACTGAACCTTAAGGGAACACAAACTGAGGCACTTATCCACACAGTCCTGCAAGAAGGCCAGGACCATAGGCAGATTAAAATCCTGAGACAGGTCCTTGTCAGCACACCAAGACAGAAAGGTCGACCAGACGCAATGGCAGATCTTGGAAGAAACAGGTTTGCGGGCACTGAGCATAGCAGCCACCACACCAGAAGAGAACCCCTTTCTTCTTCAATATTGAGGATTCAATCTCCAGGCTGACAAAGCCAGCCGATGAACATCCTCCTCCCACAGGTAACCATGTAGAAGAAGGTCCGGAAGGTAAGTGAGCAGGAATGGCTCCGCCACTGACAGATCCAGAAGCTCCGGAAACCAAGACTGACTAGGCCAGTACGGAGCAATCAGAATGACTGGACAGCGCTCCAGTCGTAATTTCCTTAACACCCTGTGTAATATTGGGAGGGGAGGAAAGATGTAGGCCAGAGCGTTATGGTTCAGTACACTCAGACACGGTAGATGTTGGTAAAACACAATTTTATTAAAGCACACAAGGAATGAGGTAACCCTCACGGGTCCAGTAACAGCAGTAGTAACTGACACAGGACAGGTTACAAGCAAGTTAACCCACACGGGTCCAGTATGGATAACACACACAATACTGACACAGGTCAGGTAAACTAGTTTGATACAGTGTATGAAAGTCCAATGTGGCCAGTGGAGCCACTGGTAAAGTGATAGTATAGCGAAGGCCCAATGTCGCCTATAGGAACCTCACTCGCCGGGTCGGTACATGGAGCAGGAACGTCAGCCAGGCCGGGTCAGAACAGGAAGCAGAAACCTCAGCCAATCCGAATCGGTACACAGAGTCAGCAACGAGACAATGGCGTGGTGTCACGGTTTGTTAAGACTCTCAGATGTAAGGTTTAGGCAAAAACATAACTCTATTGAAAAGTTAAAGGGGAACTTTCACCCCGCAATAACTAAATCTCCACTTACTGCTCACCTGGCGACTAGCTGCTTAGTAGCGCTAGTCGCCAGAAATCTTACCCGGTTCTCAAGATTTCGGCGTTTTACAGGAGCAGGAAGCACGGACGTCTCTTCACAGTTATTGCGGGGTGAAAGTTCCCCTTTAAGGCGATCCCATAGGGTTTTCATACACATACAAACATCACATATATATAAGCAATTGACAATTGAGATAGGTTCTACCGGCCTTGCAAATAATACCGGCAAGACAACCCAAGTGATACTGAAGGAATAGATATAAGTAGGCTCTACCGGCCCTGCCAATACCGGGTAAGGCAACCGTAAGATGGTAACGTACTGGTTCTACCGGCCTTACCAATACCGGGCAGGGCAGCCTGAGGAATACACAAGGAATAGGCTCTACCGGCCCTGCCAATACCGGGTAAGGCAACCGTGGAGTGGCAACATAACAGGTTCTACCGGCCTTACCAATACCGGACAGGGCAGCCCAGAATGGATACCCAAGGATAGACTCTACCGGCCCTGCCAATACAGGGTAAGGCAACCTAAAGGTGGCAACGTGAAAGGTTCTACCGGCCTTACCAATACCGGGCAGGGCAGCCCAAGAAGGGAGACACCACTAAGACCAGTGACTGTCAGATGACAATGACAGTAGGATGGTAAATAGAGTAAGCGGTCAAGCTGTCTCACCCAAGGAGAGGCTAGTGTCGGTACACATCTGAAACAAGTGCTGCTAGGACTGGACAGCACCAGGACCCTGACTGCAAGTCAGGGAGTAAACCAGCGTCCGCACGCTGGGACCAACAACTGTACCTTGAACCGCAAGGCAAATGGAGTAAACCAGCATCCGCACGCTGGAAACAACAGGCAGTAGAATGCGCCACAAGGCCAATGGAGCAAACCAGCGTCCGCACGCTGGGACCAACAGACAGTATTGCGAGCCGCAAGGCTAACGGAGTAAACCATCGTCCGCACGCTGGGACCAACAACTGTACCTTGAACCGCAAGGCAAATGGAGTAAACCAGCGTCCGCACGCTGGAAACAGGCAGTAGAATGCGCCACAAGGCCAATGGAGCAAACCAGCGTCCGCACGCTGGGACCAACAGACAGTATTGCGAGCCGCAAGGCTAACGGAGTAAACCAGCGTCCGCACGCTGGGACCAACAACTGTACCTTGAACCGCAAGGCAAATGGAGTAAACCAGCGTCCGCACGCTGGGACCAACAGACAGTATTGTGAGCAACAGGAGAGAAATATCGCCACAGGAACAGAACACAGGAAACAGCAGGAGCAGGCCGAGGCTCAACCGGGACTAGCACCGCAAGTTGGCTGGCAACCGGAACGACAGCAACCGGAACCGGACTGGAACTGACAAGCAGGCAGGAACACAGGAACAGGTAAACTCAGGAACTCAAGAACAGGCCCAATAGCTTCAGCAGACAGGCAAAGTGAATGCTGTCAGAGACACCACGAAAGGGCAACTAAAGGGTGCCCAGACTGAGTTTAAAAAGGCAACCAGGGGGGGCGGAGCCGACGCGCTTCCAAGATGGCTGCGTTTTAGTTTAGCTCCGGACCATTCAGGGGAGATAACTTATCTAATCACCTTACCTGCCTGTTTAAACTTCAAATTTGCAGTGATTCTTGACCGCGGACCCTCTAGATGATGAATAGGCGGAAGCAGCTCACCCGTGCTGGCTGTGCGCAAGCGGCTACTGTTATCCCGTGTGGTTCTGACGGTGCGGCCTGTGTTCCGGCGGAGGTCCCGGCACTCCATACATCTTGTGACGCGACACAGCTGCTGAACGCGGGAGGCTCGGGCTCTAGGGGAGTGTGTTTTAATAAGTGCACCATGACGGATGCGGTACCTACAGCTGATATGTCAGCTTTACCTACAAAGGCCGACTTACTTGAAATGTTTGGAGACATGAAAGCCTTGTTTCAGCGGGACTTGCAGACTATCCGCTCCGAGGTGGAGCAGCTAGGACAACGGGTCAGTACTGTGGAGGATGGGCGAGCAGACGCGGATGAACGCTTACTTAATATGGAAGCAAAGTTATCTGAACAACAGGACATGATCGATAACTTGAAGTATAGATTGGATGATTTGGACAACCGGGGAAGGAGGAATAATCTCCGTATTAAAAATATCCCAGAGGATTCTACTCATAAAGACCTGGATTCCATTTTGCAATCAGTCTTCAGGCCTCTTTTGAAAGCTCCAGATTCTACAACGATCAAAATTGATAGAGCCCATAGAGCTTTAAGGCCACGAGGAGGCCCGAATCAAAAGCCCCGGGATATCATTTGTCGTTTACATAATTATCGGGAGAAGGAGGCCATCCTGAGACGAAGCAGGGAGCAAGGCCCACTATATTTTGAGGGTACCGAATTCCAGATCTTCAATGATCTGTCACTGTATACACTTCAGCAGAGGAGGGCCCTCAGACCTCTCACGGAGCACCTGACAGCACTAAATATAAGGTATCGTTGGGGGTTTCCCTTCAACTTACAAGCACAGCACAACAATACTACCGCCTATATTCGCACATTGGATGAGGCTGAGACCTTTTGTACTGCGCTACAGGTTCCGCCCCGCCGGAGAAGTTGGATGGAATGGTGCGGGATGATGATCAGAACCGGGAGATGGGCCTTCCACCTAAGGAGCAGAGACCCTGGTGGTCGGGGCCTCGCTCTAAGAAATCTAAAGAGGCGGATTCGGCTACCGACTGACTTTCTATACCTGGTTGGAGGGTTTAAGTTCTATTGCTGGCGATTTGTTTGCTGTTTTCGCAAAGCCTGGGACACTGGAGCTTGAGAGGACTCGCTCTACTTGCTTGAAATTTTTGCCTGGGAGCCCTTTGTACAGGTCAGCCTATAAGGGGTTCAGTCTCCCCTCATCTGCTCGGGAGAAGATGGACATCTGCTGGCAGCTATGGTTGGAGTCCCTATAAACCCAGAACATGCCCTGTTGGACTTGGTATCCATCTGCAGTGACTAGGGGACGAAATCTACGTGCTCCTGTTGGGACGTGGAGAGTGCCAAGAGTGGATCTGGGCTCCTGGGACTAGGAGGGGGCCTCTTGTCCCTTGTGTCTTGGGACTCTGGTAGACCTTCCCTGGGACTAGTAGTTGGGGCCAATAGCGTACCATATATGGGTTATAGTAGAGGGGGGGGTTGTTGATGGTCTATAATTGACCTAGCATGGTGGGAGAGCATTTTGTTCCATGGGTGTGCGGGGTGCCGGGGGGGCGGATGGCCTCTGTGGCGCCTTGGGCTTCCCTTGGGTGGGCCATGTTTGTTATGTTCCGGGTTGGACTGTTGTTGAATTCGGGTGTTTGGTGTTCGGGTGGGTGGGTGATATAGCATAAGGGTGGCGGGGGGGGGGGGGGGGGGGGCTTTGCTGGGGCTCTGGTGCGTGTGGCGGGACTGATTTCGGTTCCTCACGCGCGGCGGTGTCGTGGTTGGGCGCTCCCTGGTGGGTCTCTGGGCCTCCCCTCCTTCTCACTATATGTTTTGTATCTCTCTCTGCATGGTTATGATGGCATTTGCCTACATGTTTTACCTTTGGAGGAATGCTTTTTGTTCCTCCCTAACTGTGTGGACCGTCCCCCCTGGCCCATACAGGTAGAGTCTTTGGTGACTATGCCTGGGGCTCCAGGCATGGGGGGCCTAGTTTTATTATTAAGTTGATGATATGCATGTTACATATTTTCTGTATGGCTCGCCCTCTTTCTCCTTACTTTATTTTTCCTTTACATATTCTCTTTCTACGACCTCTTTCCTTCTTTTTTCTCTGGGGCTCTGGATGTGGTTGCGCGCCTTTCCCGGTCGTCGTGTATGACCATGGCTGATTGTGGTGCTGTCCGCTGCTGTTCCCTGAATGTTACAGGTCTCAATACGCCAGAGAAACATAGCATGCTAGTTAGAGAAGCTATACGTGAACATATAGGTGTGTTGATGGTTCAGGAAACACATTTTGCTAGGGATAGGCACCCCAGGTTGAGTGCCTCTTATTTTCCACACCAATGGTACTCCTCCTCAGTCCAAGCGTAAAGGGGTGGCTACCTTGTTGCACCGCTCCGTACAATGGGAGTTTATGGCTAGCTTAGTTGACCCGGAGGGTAGGTTTTTGATTGTTAAGGGTAAGCTGTTCTCTACAACAGTGACCTTGGTTAATGTGTACTTCCCGAACTCTAACCAGCTTTCATTCTTACGCACTCTTCTAGACAAATTAGATTCATTTAGTGAAGGGGTGCTGTTGTTGGGGGGAGATTTCAACTTTCCTCTAGATCCATCCTTGGACTGTTCTCCTGCCTCTTCCTCCTTTGCGTCCTCAACTGTCCTCAGGTTCTCCAAGCTATTGTCCTCTAAAAATCTGTTTGATGTCTGGCGATTGGAGCATCCTGGGGACAGAGACTTCACTTTCTTCTTACACCCTCATGGCAAGTACTCCAGGATCGACCTGTTTATCTCCGATGAATACTCCCTTCTGGTTGTGGGTAATTCTAGCATTGGACATATTAAATGGTCGGATCATGCCCCCATCTTTGTGGACTTGAGATTAGGAGGTGGCAGGGGTGGGTTAAGCACTTGGAAGCTTAATGAACTTCTTCTTGAGGATCCTAAGGTGGTGGCTCAGGTGCGTGGGAAATTAAAAGAATATTTTGATCTTAATCTCCCTGGAGATACATCTGATCCTGTTCGGTGGGAGGCCCATAAGGCTTTTATTAGAGGGGAGTTGATTAGAATTGGATCACACAAGAAGAGGGAACAGGTGCGGGCATTGAATGACATGCTGACCTCCCTCAGGGATTTGGAGATGAAGCACAAGAGGTCTCTGGACCCAGCTTTGGGTAGAGAGTTGAGAAGCTTAAGATCTGCAATAGCTGCACATCAACGTCAAGCCTGCCATAGATCCTATATGTGGTACAAATATAGGCAATATCTGCAGAGGAATAAATCGGGGAAGCTCCTTGCTAGGGTGGTTAGGATCAAAAGGGCGCACACTCATGTGGCTGGTATTAGAGATGGTGCAGGGAAACTGCTTTTGAAATATGAGGAGATTGCAGCAGCGTTCAAGGAGTTCTATGGCAACCTCTATAACTTACATTCGGAGTCGAATGCCGATCCCCGAGTCGAAACGGGGTCTCGAATTCGCTCCTTCTTAGCTAAACATTTTAAATGTCGTTTAACTGCAGAGAAGGTGGCTTCCTTGGAGGAGGCATTCACCGAGACGGAGGTTAGACAGGTCCTGCGGAGTATGCCTCCTGGTAAGAGTCCTGGGCCAGATGGCTTTTCTGTAGTGTACTATAAGTCATTTCTAGATGTCCTGCTCCCAGCTATGGTGACATCCTTTAATGCTGTTGCAGAGAAAGCCGATTTTGCGAAGCAGGCTCTAGAGGCGCAAATTGTTGTCTTACCAAAGGGGGGCAAGGATCCCGGCTTATGTGCCAACTACAGGCCTATTTCGCTAATCAACGTGGATGTTAAGGTGTTTGCCAAACTTTTGGCCCTCAGACTCAGCCCGCTCCTGCCGGGAATTGTCCACCAGGATCAGGCAGGATTCGTGAAGGGACGACAAGCTAAAGACAACATAGCCAGAGTCGTTGCTATCCTTCAACGGATCCCCTCCTTGGGTGTGCCTTCAGTGTTTTTGGCGATAGACTCAGAGAAGGCGTTCGACAGGGTTCGTTGGGACTACCTATTCAGTGTTCTGGAAGCAGTGGGTTTGGGACCTAGATTTAGGTGTTGTGTGGAGGCCTTGTATGCCCATCCCACTGCTAGAGTGAGGGTGAACAGGACCCTGTCGGGCGCCTTGTCGATCTCCAATGGGACGCGGCAGGGATGTCCTCTGTCTCCCCTGCTCTACATCTTGGCCCTGGAGCCCCTGTTATCTGCAGTTCGCTCTCATCAAGCGATTTAGGGGATCAGAATTGGGGGAAGTGAATATAAGGTGACTGGTTTCGCTGAGGATATCTTGCTCTCCTTATCATACCCGGAGTCCTCCATTCCCCCACTAATGACTTTGTTGTCAGACAATGGGGACCTCTCGGGCGCGAGTGTTAATTTCTCGAAATCGGAAATCTTAAATCTTACGGTGGACTCTGCCTCCGTGGATCGTATGCGGAGGTCTATGCCCTTCACTTGGGCTAGGGGTTCACTAAGCTATCTTGGGGTTATATTAAAACTCAATTTTCTTCCTCTGGAGGACAGGATTGGCGCGGATTTGAAGGCATGGAAGGATCTGAGGCGGTCGTGGTTTGGTCGCATTAATATCCTTAAAATGGTGTCTATCCCCAAGATTTTGCATCTCCTCCAAACGCTCCCTATTAAGCTCCCGAGGTCTTATTTGAACAGACTACAGTCAGCCTTAGGTCGTTTTGTTTGGAGGGACATCCGGCCGCGGTGTAGCCAGCAGACAATGATGCGGGCTAAGACTCGTGGGGGGCTTGGTTTTCCGGATTTGCAAGCATACCATGTTGCATCTGTTCTGGCTAAATTAGCAGACCTTTTTGATCAGTCGCCGCTACAGGACTGGGTTTCTATTGAACTCTCCCCATGCACTTCGGTCTCCCCGTGTCAACTCCTCTTTGCAGAGGAGAAGGCCATTCCGAGAAACGTCAGTGAGTCCCCACTTTTGGGGTACATGCTGAAACTTTGGAGACAGAAAGGGCGGAGTGGGGGGTGGTCGCCTTACCCATCACCTATGTTGCAATTATTGGGGGAACCCAGAGTTCCCACCAGGTTTAGACCAGGTCGCGTTCCGGGAATGGAGGAAGGCAGGTCTAGAGTTTTTACAGGTCTGGGGGGGGGGGGGGGAATCTGGTTTTCCTACATTGGCAGAGCTTGGGGCATCGCATCGATTGCCAAAATAGTAATATCGGCGCTACCTGCAAGTGAGGCATTATGTCTCTGCGGTAGTTAGACGGGGCCCGATCATTCGCCCACTCACACCGATGGATGGATTTAGGACTCGTGTCCTCTGTATAAATTTTTTAAATCAGAAGATGTGACATCTCTCCCGGCATATGCTGGTGCTTGGGCACTAGATCTGGGGATTCCTGAGTTGGGAGAATGGGATTTATGGCGGAAGACATTTGGAGCCCAGAAAGCATTGCCTGGAGATGCGGTGTCACAAGAGAATAGGTATAAAGTCCTGTCTCGTTGGTACCTCACGCCGGTCCGATTGGCTAAATTCGCTGGGAGGGAGGGGAACAAATGTTGGAGATGTGAGGGCTCTGTTGGCTCGATGGCACATATGTGGTGGACATGTCGACTGGTCCGGGAGTACTGGTCGGAGATACTTAAGGCAATGGAGGTGATATGTGGGTTCCCTGTACCTATGGATCCGCTTCTGTCTTTTTTCTTATAATCCGCAGTTTCCACCCTTGTCTTTTCCTCTTATTCATTTCCTACTCTCAGCAGCTAGGTTGGAGATCTCCACATGTTGGAGGTCACCTGATCTTCTCCCTTTGACGTCTTGGTCCTCCAGGGTAAACAGATATAGAGATATGGAACAACTTCATGCCTTTAGATTGAACCGTAGATCAGCGTTCCGTGAAATCTGGTCTCATTGGGATCTGTCTACCTACTCTGGTGTGGTGTGAAGTGTGTCATGCGTGTGTGTGTAATGTGTGAGTTTTAGGAGTGAGTTCGCTCGTTGAGTGTGTGGGTGTGGAGTGGAATGGGGGAGACCGTGGCAGGGCAGTTTGGGGTCGGGGTGGTGGCCGGGAGGGTGGGCCGTGTTTTGAAGCCCTAGACTATGCCTTATCTATTTTTCCTTCTTCTGTATATCTTTTCTTTTTCTCTTTCTTCTCCCTTCTGCTTGTCTTTACCTTTCTTTTAGGGAAGCCTTCTGGTTTCAGTTCAGTATTGTACACACTTACTGATTTGCATTTTATGGCAGAACAGAATGTATAGTCTTTATTTTTCTCTCTTACAGCGTACGTTATCTAAATTCTGTTGCTTATTTGCTGTTCTGGCTTTTTGATATTCTCAATAAATAAAACTTAAAAAAAAAAAAGGCAAACAGAGGCGGGCTGACTGCAGACAGCCAATGGGAGCCCCCTGCAGGTGATAGACAGAGAACTGCAGCAATCACGGGCACCGTGATACGTGGTCAGGCAGTCCGGGGTCATACACTGGTATCAAGACAGCGAAACTAGCGCTAGGCATCAGGTACACCCCGAAAGGCAACTGCAGAGCGACAGCCCAGGGTATAAAAGGCTGTCACTGGGAGGAGCAGTACAGCACAGCCAATAGGAAAGCAGCAATGGCAAGATGGACAGAATGTCACCTAGATCACGGGCACCTTGATACAGAGGGAATAACCAAGGAATGGACATCGCACCTACTGCCAGAGCCAGAGGGTCTATCCACCAAAAGCAGAACCTCGGTACCTTCCTGTTTTGTCTTATTGCCATCAGGTCGATGTAAGGAAGACCCCATTTTTGAACAATGAGGTTGGACACCTCTGGGTGTAGCTCCCACTCTCCTCAGTCCACTGTGTGTCGACTGAGGAAGTACGCCATGACTGTGCACTGTGGATATAGCAGGAACGTGGTTTTCTGCCCAGGACAAAATAGCCTTGACCTCTAACCAAGAGGTGAGACTTCTTGTCCCGCCCTGCTTGTTGATGTAAACCACGGCCGTGGCGTTGTCAGACTCCACTCTGACCAAACAGTCTTTCAACGGAGATGTCCAATGTCGAAGGGTATGAAATATCGCTCTAAGCTCCAATATGTTGATCGGAATGAGGGATTCCTCCGGAGACCACCGACCCTGCGTGCTCAAGCAACCCAGGACCGCTCCCAAGCCGGAGAGGCTGGCATCCATCGTCACCTTAGTCCAGAAGGATACCAGGAAGGACTTGCCCTTCATCAGGTTGGAAAGGTCGAGCCACCATGACAAACTCAGTTCCACATGAAGAGGAAGAGAAACTGACGTCTTCAGAAGGTCTGGTTGACCCTTGCACACCTGGATCACAAACCTTTGGAGCTCCCTGGTGTGCGCCATGGCAAAAGGGACCGCTTCCATGGTGGAGATGAATTTTCCTACTAGAGAGTATAGCTTCTGGACTGGAAATTAATCCTGAGCCAGAACCGCAGAAACCCTGTGGGCGATCTGGTGAGCCACCTCATCCGTGAGGAACATCATGCTCTGCTGAGTGTCGAAGAGAAGGCCCAGGAAGACCAGACGCTGGGATGGGACAAGATCTGACTTGTCCATGTTGATGATCCACCCGTGATGGGTGAGAGCATGAATGCATTGCTGAACCTTCTGATGAAGACGTTCCGCAGAAGGGGCTTTCAGAAGCAAGTCGTCCACGTATGGAGTAACTCTGATGCCGTTCCGGTGGAGGATGGACACCAAGGCTCCCAGGACACGGTTGAAGACCTGAGATGCTGTCGTCAGACCAAATGGAAGAGCTGAGAACTGAAAACGTCCCCTGTCGCAGGCAAACTGGAGGTACTGCCGGCTCTCTGCATGAATGGCAATGTGTAAGTACACGTCCTGAGTGACAGGAAGAGAAATGCGCAACGGGGATATGGAGACCCCAGCCTCCTTAGTGTTAGGTCTTGCCCCAAGCTCCAGCGGCATAGACATACTCACAGTGTGAAATAACCTTACTGTACAATAAATCACCCAATTATAGTATGTAGGCTTAAAGTTTCACCCCAGAAAATGCTAAAATAAACTTATCTGGCAGGCGAAGGGTTAAATCAGCAGAGGAGCGATGGAGAGTCCAAGCCCTGCGTAGGATACTTTCTCTGGAAAGATTACAAAATGGCTGCCGTGGCAGGAGCCAAATCAGAAGCAAGCGCGTGAAGCAAGTGCTCATGGGAAATGTATTTTTCCAAGAAAAGTACCCCAAACAGTGCCCGAAGCCCCCTGAGCCCCCCAACACACTAGAAACATGAACCAGATGATAGAGCAAGGGCAGACAATTAAAATGAGCCATCTCTGATGTCACTAGATTAAACAGTTGCAGAGATACGTCCCAAAATTAAAAGTATAACCGTAAAATGTGCAAAACAGCCATAGAACATGTGGGAACACCCAAAAACAATAAACCAGTAGGAAAAAAGTGTTAGAAAAAAACCCTAAAAAGTGCCAAACCAGCAGCTAAAGGGTTGAGTTACCACAAACCTGCTCCAAAACACCCAGACATACAGATGGACCCAATGAGTGTAGGAGTGTGCAATAGGAACTCCAATGAATACACCCCTGTGCGGAGGGGCACTGTGGGACAAGTGGACCTGCAGCACTCAACAGGTTGCTCAGCTTTCCTGCAGATCTTCTGTCTTCTTACTACATGGTAATCTGAAGTACCTCAGTGGGTAACTCCGGGGGAAGCACTTGGAATCAAGATTTTCCCCCTCAGGGCTTAAGGTCCACAAAAAGCACCTGGATACTGAGCTAGCCACATCTAAGGGCATTGTCATTTATGGTAATCCGCCTAATGGTGGTATTCCATTTCTAACAGAAAAATAAAAAAAATTCTAAAACTAAAGCAGAACTGTTCTCTCACCTGGTGTTGTCTTCACCAAGGAACAAATCTTTCTGGAGCTGGTTGGCTAGCTGCAGCCAAGGAGGGAAGGTAGGCTCCACCCCCTGCATACTTCTAGAATTGTTCCTGCCTATTAAAGGGGCGAATCGCCTACCCAGAGTTACCAGTAATCTGTATTGGATAACAGAGAAAATGCTTTAAAGTAAGAATGCTTTCAAAAATAGACATGTTAATAGTTTATTTTTATCAATTAACAAAATTCATAATGAGTGATCAGAAGAAAGATCTAAATCAAATCAATATTTGGTGTGACCACCTTTTGCCTTCAAAACAGCATCAGTTCTTCTAGGTACACTTGCACACAGTTTGTTATGGAACTCGGCAGGTAGGTTGTTCCAGACATCTTGGAGAACTAACCACAATTCTTCTGTGGTTTTAGGCAGCCTCAGTTGCTTCTCTCTTCATGTAATCCCAGACAGACTCCATGATGTTGAGATCATCACTCTGTGGGGGCCATACCATCACTTCCAGGACTCCTTGTTCTTCTTTACACTGAAGATAGTTCTTAATTACTTCCGCTGTATGTTTGGGGTTGTTGTCATGCTGCAGAATAAATTTGGGGCCAATCATATGCCTCCCTGATGCAACTGCATGATGGATCAGTATCTGACTGTACTTCTCAGCATTGAGGAGACCATTAATTATTAATTCTCCAACTCCATTTGCAGAAATGCAGCCCAGAACTTGCAAGGAACCTCCGCCATGCTTCACTGTTGCCTTCAGACACTCATTCTTGTACCACTCTCCAGTCCTTTGGAGAACAAACTGCTTCTGTTACAGCCAAATATATAAAATTTTGACTCATCAGTCTAGAGCACCTTCTGCCATTTTTCTGCACCCCAGTTCCTGTGTTTTCATGCATAGTTGAGTTGCTTGGCCTTGTTTCCATGTTGGAGGTATGGCTTTTTGGCCGCAAGTCTTCCATGAAGACCACTTCTGACCAGACTTCTCTAGACAGTAGATGGGTGTACCAGGATCCCACTGTTTTCTGCCAATTCCGAGTTGATGGCACTGCTGGACATCTTCCGATAGCGAATGGAAGTAAGCATGATGTGTCTTTCATCTGCTGCAATAAGATTCCTTGGCTGGACACTGTATCTATGGTCCTCAGCATTGTCTGTTTCTTTGTGCTCCTTCAAAAGAGCTTGGACAGCACATCTTGGAAATCCCTGTCTGCCTTGAAATTTCTACCTGGGAGGGGCCATGCTGATGCAGTATAATTACCTTGTGTCTTGTTGTTGTGCTCAGTCTTGCCATGGTGTTTGACTTTTGACATTAAACTGTCTTCAGCCACACCTTGTTAGCAGGGTTTGGCTGTTCCTAACCAAGTTTATGTTCACACCAAATATTTATTTGATTTAGATTTTTCTTGTTCACTATCATTTTTTTTAATTGATAAAAAATAAACTATTTACATGTCTATTTTTGAAAGCATTCTTACTTTACAGCATTTACTTTTGCACAGTACTGTGTATATATATATATATATATATATATATACACACACATATACATACATACACACATACACATACACTAGTTGAACAGCCCGTTACACGGGCCACAGTGCCTCAGGCAGCCGGTCGCTGGGCAGTCACACGCAGTGGAGACTGCGCGAGCCTCGGCTGATACAGAGCCTCTGGCAGCCGGTCGCGGGGCAGTCACACGCAGTGTCTACTGCGCATGTCGGCCCTTACACACAACTTGGCGAAATATTATATAGGGATATATATATATTTATATTATTCTGAGTAAAACAAGGGTACTCCCACTACTGAGAGAGGTTTTATTCAAAATATATTGCAGCTCAAACATGAATTTTTTAAGGTGCAGTATCTCATTTGGCCTGAAATTCTACAGTGGCACTGTTGCTACACCACCCAATGGAGGTTTATGGTCCATAGGATGGTGTAACAACAACACGGTACAATTTCAGGACATTTGAGATATTGCACCTAAAAAAAACACATTTGAGCTGCATTAACTTTTGGATTTAAACAAAAAAAAAAAAAACCCTCTCTCGGCAGTAGAAGTGACCTAGTTTTACCCAGGAATATAAACCCTACAATATAAATTTTAATTACATGTTAAGTAGTACTATCGCTTGAAGAGGTTATGTATTGAACAAAGGAAGAAGGGAAAAATTCATATGGACCATTAAGAATTTATGGCCATAGGAAGTTAAGTAAGGGGGGGTCATCAGTAAGAGATTAGTTCTCCTTTAAAAAAACAAACAAACAGGGGTTACACACATGCTCAGTACAGGAGGGCTGGGGTTACCTGTGCAGGTGCAAGATGAGGAAGGCCAAGGTGTCCCTGTTAGCAGGGGGAAGCTCATTCACAGCCTGACAAACTTCAGCTTTAGCATCATTTTCATCCAGAATATCTGTGGGATAAAAAAAAAAAAAAAAAAAAAAATACTAGTTTCTGCTGTTCCTGGGGGACACCATTGTATTTGCCTCAAAGCAATAGCCAATATAGCTGCAACAATATATCACTTATACTCTGTGTAGTAATATACTCTGTGTGTGCGTAGTAATATAGGAGGCAAAGATAGTTGTGGTTACCTTTATTGGCTAACTAAGCAGATCTAGGATGCAAGCTTTCAAGACCTTAGGTCTCTTCCCCAGGCATGTTATACAGCTAAATATGAAAAAAATCTCTTACAAGTACACATTGCATTATTTAGAATGGAAATCAGATAAGAAAACTGAGTCCAGATCCATTTACTTTAATCAATCAAAGACAGAGAATTCCTGTCACATTATCACATTGTGGATTAACCTTTCCAACAGTCCCACTGGGATCGTAAATACCTCAGAGGAAGACTCCAGTTTACCATTGACTGATCAAAGTGAATCTGGACTGAGTTTTCTTATCGGATTTCCATTCTAAACAATGCAATGTGTACTTGTATATAAGAGATGTTTTCATATTTATCTGTATAACATGCCTGGGGAAGAGACCTAAAAGGTCTTGAAAGCGTGCATCCAAAATCTGCTTAGTTAGCCAATAAATGTATTAACTATTTGCCTCCTGTATTTCTGCAGCTAACATGGTACCAACCCTCATCTGCAGTAATATACTTTCGTGTGCATAGTAATACACACTGAATGTGTTTTAATACAAACTGTGTGTGTTTTAATACAAACTGCGTGCATGCGTAGTAATATATGCTGTGTGTAGTAATATACTCTGTGTGTGTGTGTGTGTGTGTGTGTGTGTGTGTGTGTGTGTGTGTGTGTAGTAATATACTCTGTGTTGTAGTAATATACTGTGTGTGTATGGCAACATACTGTGCATGTGTGTGTAGTAATATACTCTGTGTCGTAGTAATATACCATGTGTGTGTGGTAATATACAGTGTGTGTGGTAATATGGATGATCACAAATTAAAAAGAAAACATTACTTTCAGAAACAAGGGTCTTAACCATCAATCTAAACTGGTGCAATTCTGGAGCAAACCAGCCGCACCATAGGGTACAAATAAAAGTTCCAGCGATTTGAATGTGATAGAGAAGTACCAAAGCAAACATGTCATTCAAAGGGTTAAACAGCACAACTTGGTATTTGGGGAATTTTAATCTGTACCCTAAGACGCAGTTGTTGGGTTTTAGAATTATCCTGGCGTATTAGACCCTAAGACCTATATGTGTAAAGCAAACTGGAGTTATTCTGGAGTAAACCAACTGCAACATAGGAGACAAAAAATCCTAAATCGCCATGCGACTCCAGCATGACGCCGGCAGCAGAAAGGGGCGACTCCAGCATGACGCCGGCAGCAGAAAGGGGCGACTCCAGCATGACGCCGGCAGCAGAAAGGGGCGACTCCAGAATGACGCCGGCAGCAGAAAGGGGCGACTCCAGCATGACGCCGGCAGCAGAAAGGGGCGACTCCAGCATGACGCCGGCAGCAGAAAGGGGAGACTCCAGCATGACTCCGGCAGCAGAAAGGGGAGACTCCAGCATGATGCCGGCAGCGAAAGGCAGCAGCAACATTCTAAAGGCTATGGATCTTGTCTCACCTGTTCTTGCTCACCACCTGCTCTATGGAATACACTTTGTTTAGTGTGTTTTTAGTAGAGCGGTTTGTGTCTGTACTTTCACTATGTGTTTTATATCCCTCAGGCTCTCCATCAAGCAGGGTTATCCTTAAATTGAGGACTGACTTTATAGGAATATATAGTTTCCTATTTCTGCCTGAATCTCTCATCACCCCAAGCTGCTTCCCTCATACCAGCAGCGTCCATGAAGTGGGAGTGCAGTGTGAAACTGAGCAGCGGCTCCTGTAGGTTCCGCAGGAATTCTTTCAGCGCGCCGCACACAGCGTGAATATCTTCCTTCGCCAGCTGCTGGGACTTGACCTTCCCCTGCACAAGCCTCTGTTTCATTTCTTTCACCACTCGGTCACAGCCAGGAACCCTGTATATACCGCGCTGGAAGGGAGACATATAGGGATCAAAACGATCATTTCTGCCTGGTCTGCACAGCCTAGGTTCACTAGAATCAGCCTTAACCCAGCAATACAATGTGCTGCACATGCCCTAGCACTCGAAGGGTTAACCAATCTGATTTTTCATAATCATTTTCTTGTTTTAAAATGGCAACAAATCCTTATAAAATATACTTTTACAGTTTTATAACTGGCTTTTCGTGCAGAGTAAAATGATGTTCGTCCCACTTCAGGGAGGTGCTACTTTCAAGTGTTATTACAGTTCAAACATGCATTTTCCTTACACATTGAGTTGAACAGTTGTTACTGGGGTATTTTCTGCAATACAATCTCTCCATAGACAGCAACAAAACTGTAAAAGGAAAATGCAAGTTTGCACTATCATAACCTTTCAATGAAGCATCTCATCTGTAATTTTACACATGGTAAAAAGTATTGAATGTTGTAATGTCACACACTCACCTGCACAGCCAATTGCAATAAGGCTGGAACATGCACACACACCTATATAATACTTTTATTATTACTTTTTCACATTTAAGTGGAATATTACAGTTCAATGATCATAACCTCAGAAGACTGTGCTGAGGAGGGACAGAACATTTCAGTTACTGGTAGATACTTACCTCCTTTAGTCCCCGTCTTTCAATTTCATTCACACACTGAATCACAATGCCGGGGATTCTGGGGCTTTCGACAGGTGCAAAGTCAGCCAGTATTCCCTGTAAATAGGAGAGAGAGGACCTAGGACAAGGATGAGCAACCTGCTGACCTACAGATGTTGTTGGACTGCAATTTTTAATATCAGCCTGCTGAGAAACCACAGATTGCCCACTATGCTTCCTAACTACATGGTTTTTTTTTTGTTTTTTTACTGCCACACTGGTAAACACACCGGTTTTGGAAAGAAATGTAGGAAGTAGGATGACCAGTAATTTTTGCAGCAAAGTTAAAAGGTTAGTAATGTCTAGTTAAAGGGATAGAAACAATTAAATTTAACTTGAATTCATCTTGTAGCCCTTAAAAAAAACAAATTAAATGACCCCAGCGGCATCTCTCAAACCGTTATAGTTTGAGAGATATCCGCTTTCAAAGTTCCCTCTTCCCTGATGTCAGAGCTCTAGCTGACTGCAGGGGAATCCGGTCCTGGGACCGGCGGAGGCTCTTCAGCAGAGCTGGGATCGCGTTATAGAAGAAGAAATCCTTCACTGGAACAGTCTTCTATGTGTGCTTGGTTTGAAAGCAGACGTAGAAGACCGTTTCAGTGAAGGATTTATTTTTCATTAACACAACCTCAGCTCTGCTGCAGAGCCACTGCTTGTTCAGGGACAGGATTCCCCTGCAGTCAGCTAGAGTGCTGACGTCTGGGGAGGGGGAACTTTAAAAGCAGATATCTCTCGTACCTTAATGGTTTGAAAGATATCCTTTTTCAAAGTTCCCCCTCCCGCTGGGGTCATTTAATTTGGTTTTCTAAGGTCTACAAGATTAATTAAGTTAAATGTAAGTATTACTATCCCTTTAAAATGATTCTGCTGAGTCTTCTGTATAGTAATTGTAACATATTGCACTATATTTAAGTCCTTACTTTATTATAGTTTAAAAGTAATGAAGCGATAAAGATCCCCGTCCGACCCTTCTGGCCACGTCACAGCAGAAGCTGCAGTCTGATCTGGACGGCAACAGCAAGGGACAAACTTCAGTAAGCAAAGGGAAATCCTGCACTCCTTCGTCAAGAGGGGGCAGGATTTCCCTTATACTTATTTACTGAAGTTTGTCCCTCGCTGCAGCTGTCAAGTCACACGACCCGATTACAGATCCACAAGGAGGCGGCCAGAAAGGGGCAGGCTGGGGAGCTCTCTGTCTGTATAACTATTGAACTACCATACAGTAAGGAATTAAATATAGCGCAATATGTTAGTATTAATATACAGAAGACTTGGCAAAATCATTTTATCTAGCTATTACTACCACTTTTAACAATCATACTGCCCATCTGCAGGAAGCAAAGGACATTAAAACTGAAGCAATTAGATTTTCGCCATCATTTCCTGAAAGCAGAATACCTCCAGGAAAAGGAGAAGCTTCTCTCCCATTTCACAGAATGAAAAATTCCGGCTCTCCCTACCTTTAATCAGTGTACTCTAAATAAATAAATGTTACCTGTCCATTTTTAGGGTATATACCCGAAGATGGCAATGAGGAAGAGGAGCACACTTTGGGGCAAAGATCCCGGCACTCAGGGTGTATTAAAATACGGCAATCCCTGCATTTTAAAGACATTTTCCCAAAACGAGTCTTCTGCCCACACACCGAGCACAGTTCTGCTCTGATCATCTGCGGAAGAAAGCGTCACAATGAAAACGTTGTTAGACACATACAGAACCTCCCATCATGCCATGTGGCAGTAAATAATCCCTCTGTAGCAGTGGGTGTGAGGATTAGATCTAATAGTCTAATAGAGATTTGTATCGCTGGTAAATTACAGGGACATCACATTACCAGGATACAGCTGCACAGCTTAGAATTCTGTTATTTTCTTATTTAGCTTTTTAGACCTAAAACACATGACTTTTTTCTTTTGCTTTTAAAATGCCTCTCCAGTTTTCTATTTTCATTAAAGTGGACGGTCACGTTCCAACTCCCTCCTCCCAATTGTTTTATAATCCCCAAACAAGGGGATGTTTATAATTTTGACCCCCCCCAGATGAAAACCTACCCAATTATTCTGCCAAAGCAAGAGGAAGAGCGTTGCCATATTACGTCAGCACTCTCCCTCTGAGAAGTCAATTCCCCAGGTGTTTTCTATGTTGGGGAAGCGCATTGCACTTCTCCCCATTCTCCTCTTAGCGAGCATATAGTAACGTATGCCCGGCACACAGTTATAGCAATCTCCTCTCTCCCTTCCTCCTACCAGATATATGAGCACCAGTTACAGCAATCCTTTGAGTATACCCCCAGAGGGGTATGCCAAATAAACACCAAACACACGTATACTTAAAGTCATAGTAAGGTTTCATAAAAAAGCAGCTCCAAATAATCTCAATAGTATTTGGACCGTGGAGAGTGTTATTTCAATACTGTCAGAGTTGTAGTACAAGAGTAATTGAATGATAAAGTATCCCCTCCTGCCCATTTTACCTAGTGTAAGCCCCTCCCCTCAGATGTGGAATCTGGTCTCTTGATCGGACAGATCACAGCAAGGGACAATCTTCTCACTGTGATCAAAGGAAAACACTGCCCCCCTTGACAGGTTTTTCCTTATGATCACTGAAGATTGTCCCTCACTGCAATCCATCCAGACACTTTAATAATTAAATTGATTGATACACTAACACCATGTACTTTCAGCTATCATCTGTAAAAGGATTTTGTCCTAAAATCAAATCTTAAACTTGCTTTAACGCTTGTGTAGACTGTCCGTTTCAGACACCATCTGGTTAATTGTGTGTGTGAGCGGTTTGTAATGAGATAAGAGCTACAGCTGTTCTTGTATTAAAAAAGACTGGCACCTTGTCTCTGCCATTACAGCACTATCACTTTTGAGACACTGATTAAGGTTAGGCTTTTCTAATGGTAGAAAGGGTCCTGGAAAAAAGGCAGGAATGGCTGCTCCCACATAGTATATAGGTAAAAGGTGGTACCACGTTAGCCACAGTAAAAGCAGGAGACTGGTAGAGTAAACGGGATAACTTTATTCGCTAAGTGACTCTAGGATGCAAGCTTTCAAAACACTTCAGGATTCTACTTCAGGCATATTGAGAATGAAGGCTGAATACAAAACACATGGCAAGTTAACCCCTTAAGGACTCATGACAGTCCTGGATCATCATGGGTTGTTATACCCTTAAGGACCCATGACTGTCCTGGACAGTCATGGCTTAAATGATAGCAGCGTGCCTCCGTGCACGCTGCTATCATTAATTCCAGGCTGAGACTGTCACAGTTTTTGATGAACACTCCGACAGAACAGTAAAGGTTAAAATGACTTTATTGAGTAAAATACATACAAGGAATGAGGCCACAGGCCCACAATACACTACATGGAGGATATATAGGCAGTAAGCAATGACTGTAAACAGAATGACTGAGACGGAACACAGGTAATAGAGGTATCTTAGGCAGGCAACCCTCCACTAGAGAACCTGGAGCGATCAGGCTACTGGACCCCGGCTGACAGCAGGACAGAAGATGGCAGTAAGTCCTGGAGATGGTAGTAGGCACGAGACCCAGACGCCTGGGTGGCAGAGAACCCAAGGTGGCAAAGAGGCAACACTGACCACGGGACAGGGGTCCCAGAGTGACCGAGGCCACCACTTACAAGGGTAAACCCTAGAGCGCTAGGGGTGGATCGAAGTGAACACTGGAAGGCCACAGGTGTCCCCTCCTAGGACAGTGGAACAAGCGCAAATGCTGCCTCTAGGTCCTCAGGCCACTAGACAGGAATATGAGCTCAGGGTCTCCACACACCCAGTAGTGTGGGGCCAATGCAAGTGCTGTCCCTCACCCAGGCACTGCAACACGAAGGAGCACACTGGTAGTTTAGATAGTGTTAGGCACTGAACAGTTAACAGGAGACGCCCAGAGATACATAGGAACTCCAACAGGGAGTGAGCCCAGCAATTAGCACAGAGAGAGAGACAGAGAGATCAGAGTAACTTAGTCAGCACTTGCTAGCACTGTACCGGTACTTTACAGGAGTGGCGATAGAACGAATGCTATGCCTATGGTCGACAGAATAAGATTAGCGCCATGCGGAGCACCCCAACTAGGCAACGGGAAACCGTTGAATGTAATGCTGGCCAGTTAGACAATGGAGGAGACACAACCATACGCTGATGGCAACGGAACAATGGCTCAGCGGAACAGGTTACAAACCAACGGGAAGCACAGACTGGTCAGGTGAACAGGCAAGGCTCAATAGCCAGATCAGTCCAGCAACGGAGCGGGTTCTCAGCCAGATCAGTCCAGCAACGGAGCGGGTTCTCAGCCAGATCAGTCCAGCAACGGAGCGGGTTCTCAGCCAGATCAGTCCAGCAACGGAGCGGGTTCTCAGCCAGATCAGTCCAGCAACGGAGCGGGTTCTCAGCCAGATCAGTCCAGCAACGGAGCGGGTTCTCAGCCAGATCAGTCCAGCAACGGAGCGGGTTCTCAGCCAGATCAGTCCAGCAACGGAGCGGGTTCTCAGCCAGATCAGTCCAGCAACGGAGCGGGTTCTCAGCCAGATCAGTCCAGCAACGGAGCGGGTTCTCAGCCAGATCAGTCCAGCAACGGAGCGGGTTCTCAGCCAGATCAGTCCAGCAACGGAGCGGGTTCTCAGCCAGATCAGTCCAGCAACGGAGCGGGTTCTCAGCCAGATCAGTCCAGCAACGGAGCGGGTTCTCAGCCAGATCAGTCCAGCAACGGAGCGGGTTCTCAGCCAGATCAGTCCAGCAACGGAGCGGGTTCTCAGCCAGATCAGTCCAGCAACGGAGCGGGTTCTCAGCCAGATCAGTCCAGCAACAGAGCGGGTTCTCAGCCAGATCAGTCCAGCAACGGAGCGGGTTCTCAGCCAGATCAGTCCAGCAACGGAGCGGGTTCTCAGCCAGATCAGTCCAGCAACGGAGCGGGTTCTCAGCCAGATCAGTCCAGCAACGGAGCAGGTTCTCAGCCAGATCAGTCCAGCAACGGAGCAGGTTCTCAGCCAGATCAGTCCAGCAACGGAGCAGGTTCTCAGCCAGATCAGTCCAGCAACGGAGCAGGTTCTCAGCCAGATCAGTCCAGCAACGGAGCAGGTTCTCAGCCAGATCAGTCCAGCAACGGAGCAGGTTCTCAGCCAGATCAGTCCAGCAACGGAGCAGGTTCTCAGCCAGATCAGTCCAGCAACGGAGCAGGTTCTCAGCCAGATCAGTCCAGCAACGGAGCAGGTTCTCAGCCAGATCAGTCCAGCAACGGAGCAGGTTCTCAGCCAGATCAGTCCAGCAACGGAGCAGGTTCTCAGCCAGATCAGTCCAGCAACGGAGCAGGTTCTCAGCCAGATCAGTCCAGCAACGGAGCAGGTTCTCAGCCAGATCAGTCCAGCAACGGAGCGGGTTCTCAGCCAGATCAGTCCAGCAACGGAGTGGGTTCTCAGCCAGATCAGTCAGTAATGGAGAAATACACGGGAAACACAGGAACGTCGTCAGGCAAGCCGGGTCATACACGAACAGCAACACAGTAGCAAAACGTTAGGCTCAGATACACCATGAAGGGGCGTCTTAGAATAGATATGACAGGATATAAAAAGGCAAGCCCTGGGTGGAGCAAAGATGACAGGCCAATGAGAAGGCGGCATGGAAATTAGGCACAGTAACAATGTCGCCATCAGAGCAGGAACACGGGCACCGTGATAGAGACTGAACGCTCCGAGACCAGGGTGTTCAGTCTCAGCCCTTCTTGCTTGTGCCGGGTCATGTGATCACATGTACCGGCATAGCGAGACAGAAGCAGTACGCAAAGCATGCTGCATCTATGTCTCTCCTCTGTCTCCCTTGCTATCAAAGTAAGGGAGAGAGAAGTAGGAGAGGAGACACCTAGTGGTAAAAGAAAATACAGCAGCTGGGGGTATTAACCCCTTCACTGCTGGAGGCTAAATGCAGGTCAATTTCTGACCTGCAATGATACACTTTTTTTTTTTTTTTTTAAACTGCCAAATGTCAGGGATAAAAAAAAAGAGACAAAATAGGGTGGGAAAAAGGGACATGGGGATTTTCATGAAACTCTGCATTTTGTAGGTATGACTGACCGGTCATACCTTTCATGCAGTCCCCATAAAAATGTAACCCTTTGCTCCCAATTGATACCAAGAGAAAAAACAAATATGGTGTTTTTTTTTTTGTTTTTGTTTTTTTAATTTTAATACAGTAAATGGTGGGTTATCCATATAAGTTGGGTATCAAAAGAAAGCCCTATTTGTGCTTAAAAAACAGTATATAATTTATGGGGGTGGGATAAGAGACTTAGAGGGAAAACATTGTTGAACAAAGACATAGTCAAAAAGGTCAGAATTGCTCCGGTCCTTAAGGGAAAACTACCTAAGATTTTCCCGGTCCTTAAGGGTTTAAGAAAATAAATCTTTGTACCACTTAGCCAGCTACAAAGAAATGTCTGTTGGAGCCTAAGACATAAATTATATGGCTAAGGGAGATATGAATTTTCTTTCAGCGGAATTAAAAGTATAAAAATGTGCATGAGTGTATAATCTGTCATGTATTTTGTATTCAGCCTCCATTCTAAATATGCCTTAAAGGGATAGTAATGTTTCAAAAAAGCAGCTCCAATTCATCTTCATAGTATTTGCGCCATGGAGAGTCTTATTTCAGTACTGTCAGAGTTGTAGTTCAGGAGTAATTGAATGTTAAAGTATCCCCCTCCCGCCCCTTTTACTGATGTAACACTGTGCACCACAGAGCAGCAAGATTGTCCGGATGGTTCGTAGGGACAGACAGTCTTCAGTGACCATAAGGTAAAACCTGAAAAACCTATCAAGGGGACAGGGTTTCCTTATGATCACAGTAAGAAGATTGTCCCTTGCTGTGATCTGTCTGGTCAAGAGACCAGATTCCACATCTGAGAGGAGGTGGTTTACACCAGGTAAAAGGGTTAATTACTTTTGAACTACAACTCTGACAGAATTGAAATACTCCTCTCCATGGCCCAAATACAACGAAGATTCATTGGAGATGCTTTTTTTGTGAAACATTATTATCCCTTTAAACATGAATCAATTCTTGAATATAAGGTCAAAATGGCCATACATAAATATATTTTTCTGGGTGAACATCATTACAGATGGAGCAGATCAAGATGGAGAAAGTAAAAAAAAAAATATGAATCTCCTAATGTGAAACATTACTATCCCTTTAAGAAGTAACCTAAAATGCCTTGAACTTTTGTACCGTAGAGCTCCTAAGTGAGCCACTAAAAGGCATTACTTTCACTCTACCAGTCACAGAGTATATGCAAGACTAGATTTATAGGCTTCAGGAAACAGAGAATTCTTACAGATTCTAGCATGAAGAACAGGGTGTTTAACCCTTTGAGTGCCAGAGGAGTAGGCATCACATTGTGTACATAACCCCAGTTCCTCCTTTAGGGGATCGTGTTACAGGTATATGTACACCACATCCCCCTTTTGCTTTTCCTCACCGTTTTGGATAGGAATGAATGCGTCCGTGCTGGATTGGAGGGTGGGGCAGGGACATATTCTGGTTCAAGCTCGTGTTCCGCTTCGTTAATTTGGGGTAACCCCAAGGCTTGATCTGAAATGAAAGGAGACATCTTTACCTTGATGGACAGCAGATCCACAACACAATAAGTTAAAAACTTAGATTGTAAGCTCTATGAGGCAGGGACCTCCTATCACAATGTATACTCACCTGGTGATCCCTTTAGGATTGTCTACATAACCACTTACTACTCCCTCTATACAAAATGTAAACTGTAACGTGCCAAGTACACCTGTTGGCGCTACATAAATAAAAATATACATACAAAATAAAAGCAATTCTGATGTATTAAGAAAAAAATACAATTCTGGGGCAAACCAACTGCACTGTATGGGAAGTAGTAACATTCCCGTTGATTAAATGGGTCTTTTAAAGGGATAGTAATGTTTATATTAAACTTTATCTCCAAGTCTTCTATAAGGTTTTTATAACATATATCACTATGTTTTACCCTTTGAGTGCCAGAGGGGTAATTACGTAAACGTTTGGATTTCATAAGATATTAAAGCTGAAAGGATCCCCCCTCCCACCCATTCTGGATGAGACAAGCTGCCTCTCTGTCTGGTCCGGATGGAGAACTGCGAGGGACAATCTTCAGTAAGAAAAAGGAAAATCCTGCCCTCCTTCATTAAGGGGGGGGGGCAGGGTTTTACTTTTACTTACCGAGTGAAGATTGTCCCTCCCTGCATCCATCTGGTCCAATGACCGTACTGCAGCTCTAATGGGAGGCGGCTAGAAGGGGCGGGAGGGGGATCCTTTCAGCTTTAATATCTTATGAAATGCAAACATATAAGCAATTAAACATAGCGATATATAAAGTTTAATACAGACATTAGTACCCCTGTGAACCCTTGAATTCTAGGAAGGTCGCCAACAGTGACCTTTCTAGCATTCAAGGATTTAAATGAACCATTTAAAAAAAAAAAAAAAATAATAAAAAAAAAAAAATAATGGGAATTTTGATAATTTATTTGCTCAATTGGTTTGCAACAGAATTGCACTTCTATTTCTTAGGGAATAAGTCTCAGTAAATTTTCAGTCATTCCTCTGGTTGATGCATGTTTCCAATGAAAAGGGGTTTGCAAAAATGACCCAAGTTAATACTTAAAGGGATAGTAATACTTTAAAATTACTAATCCCAATATTGTAGGAGTAAGAAAAATAAATTATTTGCCCCCAGTAATGTTCTCAAACCTTTATAGTTTGAGAGATATTCACTTGCAAAGTTCCCCCTCCCTCCCCTTTCCCTGAAGTCAGCGTTGTAGCTGATTGCAGGGGAAGTATGTCCTACGATCATCCGGGGGCTCTACAGCTGAGCAGCTATCGCGATAATATACAATAAATCATTCACTTAAAAGGTCTTCTACGCGTGCTTGCAAACCAAGCACTCATAGAAGACCTTTTAAGTTAATGATTTTTTTTTTTTTTTACACTTCTACAATATTGGGATTAGTAATTTAAAGGATTACTATCCCTTTAAGTTGAAGGGAGAATAACATCTATATTAAAGTTTAGCTCAGAGTCTTCTATATTGTTCTTATAACATGCAGCTCTGTGTTTAAGTACTTACAGTTCTGTAGTTCAAAAGATATTCAAGCTGAAATGATCCCCCTACCGCCCCTTTGCTCTCCAATCCAATCATGGAACCGGACAGATGCGGCGAGGGACAATCTTCACTCAGTAAGTATAAGGAAAACCCTGCTCCCATGACAAAGGAGGGCAGCATTTTCCTTTTGTTTACTGAAGATGGTCTCTCGACCACTCCCCATCTGGTCATGCTTACAGGCAGCATGACTCGGGCAGAAGGGGTGGGAGGGGGATCATTTCTGCTGGAATATCTTTTGAACTACAGAACTGTAAGTAATTAAATATAGCGCTTTGTGTTATAAAGACAATATAGAAGACTCAGAGATAACGTTTATAGACTTACTATCCCTTTAAGATGAAAACAATAGTGCTTAAAGCAGAGTTCATCGCCTCCAGCTCTGCTGGAATGACTGTTTAACCATTTAATTGCCAGACACCCCTGCAGTGGAAAGCAGACCCTACTTTAATGGGGTTAATCCACTTGACAAGCAATGTCACTCCAACCCTCAGCCTTCACATTTTTGGGATTACAGCATTTGTAACTGCGCTAATCGCCTGAAAATAGCATAGCCGGCCCTCGTGATGCAGCATGCTTCAACTTCCCTGCACGAAGTTGCAGCAGAGGCTTACAGGGCTGTCATGCAGATTTTCCACTTGGCTAGTCTAATAATTGTAATATTTATTCCTACAATCCAACCTGCGACAGCCCAAAAGGCCATATTTATAGATAGACAGATAGGAGATATCGTGCAAGTTATTTGTTACTAATCAGAGTTTTTGATAAATTAACCTTTGTTGGTGGCACAGTCTGGCATTTTATACAAATTATTTTATGTACTGGACACGATTATCAAGCACTGTGATATGAATGAATCTATGTAGAGCCCACACACACTGGGAGAATTTCTTGTAGTGCAACAAGCAGTAAGTTTGGTCATGGAAAATTAATTAGCATATACAGCAAGGAATTAGCATAACATGCCAGACTGTGCCACCAAAACAAAGCTTAATTTCTCTAAAATTATTTTAAAGGAAAAAATGACTGGTACAACATAAAGGCAAATTTTTAACTCTGTAAACATACAAAATTTGTATTACGGTGACAACATGAGACCTGGGGCTTTAGCACAGCAATGTGTTGCATACCCCTCTGGCACTCAAGGGTTAACTAGTAACAAGCAACACACTAGATTGCACCCTAACAAGCTCACTTTCCTGTATTCCATTACACCAGATATTCAGTAGTTAACATTCACCAAGTACGTTGTTCCCACGAGCTCCATTTGCCATAAATTTACACGTTGAACACAGCATTACATTTTATTTCATTCCATTATGAACAGCTGACATTTCAGAGTTAGAAATCGTCGATTCACATTCTACATGAAAGGCCCGAAGCATTGTTCTGATATCTTATGTAGTCTAGGCTGACCAGACTTCACCTTTAACCAGGGACGCATAGGAGAAATGTATACTGCAGGGCTGCTTTGATTTCAGTGAAGCACTGAAAAATGGCTAGTTCCTATGTGTCCCCGGTTAAAGGTGATATCTGGTCAGTCTAATGTAGTCATAACGGCACTTCTAGTAACTTGTCTGCAAAGCAGAGAACTCAGAGTCGGGAGGTGGCAAGCCCTGCAGAAAAATGTACAATTTCCACTTCCAAATGAGAACTTTTTTTTTTTTTTGTTTAGTGTTCAGATAGAATAGAAAACTCTTAATAACCAATTCTGAGTGCTCCATATATTAAAAATACAAAAACTCGCTTAGTGCAGCTTTTCTGCAAAACACAGAATATCTGACTGGACAAATACAGGAGTGCAGTTTGGGTGAAAATATCCATTTAATGCCTTGAATGCTAGCAACCTCTAAAATATATTGCTTCACAGTGCACTGGAGATGTCCTGGATAACCAAGGGGTTAATGAAAACATTCAAATCACTAAATAATAATAACTATAGGCTTAGGAAACGGGACAGACAAATCAAATACTTTTTTCCCCTTTTTTACACTGATACTATTAGCATTCACCCACCACCCCAACATTTCTAAGGACCAGACAGAGACACCTTTGTTTTAGGTGGTGTTGATGGGGCGTGGCATCATACAGAATTTGTAGGTTATTTCATGACTCCTTATTTCTATTGACTCCTCCTTGCGTAACTTGAACAAAAGATTTATAGGAAGACCAAAGTACTGCCATTCACAAAGTACTGTTCTCAAACTCCTTTTGACCCTTCCTTTTGCCAGGTGTAAACCTCACTTCCACCCTCCTTTTTACAGAGTCACATCCTCCCTCCTTATCACCACTTCCCCCTTAGCCTGCCTCCTTCTTTTCATTGCATCCCTTTTAGCATGTCCTCTAGTCTCTATTTGGCCATCTCCTTAGCTCACCCACAATCCCTGTAATGTTCTGGTCCATCACGCTCCAAAGGTTAAGGTCAGGTGGTTGCCTAACAACTGCCGACATCATGCCCAGTATTCACCAGCTGGAAGAAAATGGCTCCCTGAGCAGTACTTCCTTTTCCTGATGTTCCCTGCGTTCCAAGACATTTATTATTGTGTACTTATGATTGGCGAGTATGAGAGTGTGTTTGTGTGCTTCAGGTACTGACAATGTCTGTGTACTCTTCACATAAGGAGTGGTTGTGTTTATGTGTTTCAGGCATGCCTGGGAACTCTTAGGGTTTGACCCAGAGACCTAAGGCTCTGATCCAAATCAGAGAGTCTCTGGTTGAAGGGCCAGATTCTCAGGGTGGGGCAGTCCAGTGCTACCTATTATATGATCTGAACCACTGAAGGGATAGTAAGTGCCCTTCTTTAGGAGACACAAGGAGTCCATACCTCCCAAACGTCCCTCTTTAGGGGATATTAGGCGTCCATACCTCCCAGGTATCCCCCTTTAGGAGGTATTAGGCGTCCATACCTCCCAGGTATCCCCCTTTAGGAGGTATTAGGCGTCCATACCTCCCAGGTATCCCCCTTTAGGAGGTATTAGGCGTCCATACCTCCCAGGTATCCCCCTTTAGGAGGTATTAGGCGTCCATACCTCCCAGGTATCCCTCTTTAGGAGGTATTAGGCGTCCATACCTCCCAGGTATCCCTCTTTAGGAGGTATTAGGCGTCCATACCTCCCAGGTATCCCTCTTTAGGAGGTATTAGGCGTCCATACCTCCCAGGTATCCCTCTTTAGGAGGTATTAGGCGTCCATACCTCCCAGGTATCCCTCTTTAGGAGACCTTAGGGGTCCATACCTCCCAAGGCTCCCTCTTCAGGTGACCTTAGGGGTCCATACCTCCCAAGGGTCCCTCTTCAGGTGACCTTAGGGGTCCATACCTCCCAAGGGTCCCTCTTCAGGAGACCTTAGGGGTCCATACCTCACAACTGTCCATCTTTAGGTGATATATTTGGGGTCCATACCTCCCAAGTATCCCTCTTTAGGAGTGACTATCCCTTTTTGACACTAAATTCCTACCTCTTTTCCACCCTGGTGTCAACTCTTTTCAGGAGATCAGACTGCATGTTGTGCTTTTGAAATGTAGCACAGTACTGCACGAGCAACTGAATGGAGTATTAACCATGTCGCCAAGATGAAAAGGGCTACATGAGAATCTCGCCTGCATCAAAAGGGCAAGATTCTCATGTCGTGGCCATAAGCATTGCAGAAAATCACAGACTGTAGAGCCTCCCCTTTGCAGAAGTATGAGCCACGGACACTGAGGGGAAGGAGAGGGGGAGTATACAGAACTGTTCTGCTTATAGTCAGTCTAAGCATACACAGACTATAGGCAGAGCAGTTGTGTGTGTACTACAAACGTTCAAATGGGACAATCTTCGATATTCAGCTTCGGCTCTGTGGCTTCACTCAGTAGTGGAAAGACACTTGCCCGTCACACACTGTATGTGTCTGCCTGCCCCCTGGTTGACATGAAATTGTAGGGTGGTGGCTGCCAACTATTAAACCCTTTAATGTGACAAAAGTACAGGGCGTTAGTCTCCTGTTCACACCGGGAAGTTAATAGAGTTGCCTTTCACCTCATACATTAATAAAAGAGTCTACTCAGTTGGTACTGTAGCCAACGCTAGGGTGAGAAGGACAAGCCAGGATTATCACACACTGTATTGTTGCACTGTCCCTTCACCTGCCTCATCTTCCACACCAACAACATGCTTCTTTTGCTACATTACTAGAAAAATGATGGGCAATGCCATCCCACATTGCTAGTAATTAGAGAAGAAGGCTGGCACGTGACCAAAATGCTCTGTCATTGCCAGCCACACCCTGTGGTGGCAGTAAGGAGACATTGTAATCTTCTCCATACTGCTTCCCCATCACATACAGAGAAAAGTGATACTCCCCGGAGTGACCAAGGGGGTGAAACCACCCTGTCCACTCATCGTCTCTCCCCCTACCCTTAACCTTCCTGTCACTTTTGTGTCTCCCAGCTTCCCCTCCCGGAGCGGCTCCCATGCTCCCATCCTCTCCCTACTCCAACAAGGGAACTTAACTTCCCAGTGGCTCCCCATCACCTCCCCCCATTCCCTTCCATCTGCATCAAAATGCTCCATTTTCACACTCCCACCCACACCACCCTACACATCCAACAATCCAGTGCATTTCTGTATGCTTTCCGCTACTAAACTACATATCCCAGAAGCTCTTACACAATGCATGAGCATTGCGCTCACAGCAGCACCACCATCTGGGGATTGGAGAGGTGCACACACACATTAAAACTGAGTGACAGATGTACCCAATACATTGCAATATGTTTGAATACCAGAATGGTATCAAGGGATTACACACCAACAGCTAACAGTAGATTTGTGTGTGTGGCTTTTATTTTTGGCAGCATGGGAAACGCTGTGCTAGTGTATTATATAAAAAATCATTTTTTTATTATTATTATTTTAATATAAAAGCATTATTATACCATTAAGGAACAGAGGAGATGCCATGTTGTCAGTGACTAATGAACCCTGCCTCTGACGTCAATCTTCAAACATTTTTCTTAATGTTCTGAATACTCTTATTCAAGCGATTCCTCGTTTTATAATTAATAAGGCTACACTGGCAATGCAACACTGAAAAAGGAAAAAAGTGTGTAATCCAACTTTGATTTTTTGGTTCGGAAGCAAAATTAAATTTGTATATTTCTGATCTGAGTGCCAGGGGGTTGAACAATGCATTGCAGGGAACGGGAATGCAAAGGATTAACCCTTTGAGTGCGAGAGCGGTACAGAACGTATTGCATTCCATACCCCTCTGGCACTCAAAGGGTTAACACTGAGGATTAAAGTGGTGCTCAGTACATGCTAAAGCAATGCATTGCACACCCCACTGATCCTCATTGGGTTAACGGTAACCAATAATTTCAAAGAATACCAAGAGCCTCCATTTTATACAACCTGCAGCAAAACCTTTGGACTATAATGCCCACTGTTCTCCAACACCCAATGGCCATCAGAGGATGATGAGAGTTGTAGTCCAAAAGCTTTGCTGCAGCTTGCATAATATGGAGGCAGTGCGTAATATTAACGTTATTTTATAGCTTGCCTAGTCTAAACGCCCATACACGGGCCAAGGACCGGGTGATTTTAACCCTTTGAGTGCCAGAGGGGCACGCAACACATTGCAAAGCAATGCGTTGCATACCCCTCTGGCACTCAAAGGTTTAAGAGGCCGGTCCTGCTCTGCATACTGCCGCCGCCTCACTGGTGGCGCACGCGATGCAGTCATGCACCGTAGAGGCTGCCTGAACACACAGTATGCTCCCTGCATTCCATGCATTCAGGCAGTCTCTGCTGCGCATGACTGCATTGGACAGCTGGCCTTTTATATTATAGGTTGGGCGTTGTACTCCAGTAACAGCTGGAGGGCCGAAAGGTTGCCCACATCTGCTTTACCCTTTGAGTGCCAGAAGGGTACTCACATACCCCTCTGGCACTCAAGGGGTTAAAACAAGAATTTGCTCGTGTGTTGGGCACATAAAGGTTTCAGCATGCCAGATCTGCACATTGCCCTATGGATGACATAGGACATTGCAGTTCTATTTGCAACCTCCACTGGGCATCACCGATTAATTAATGTTGACACCCACATGGGCCAGTCTGGTAACACACCTCGCCCCTTCCTGCCAGCGGATCACTGGACGAATGCTTGATATTTGAAATAAATAAGCACAGCCGCCTTGGCATATGCAATATAAAAAGTCCAGCCAAGTCATCCGTAATACTCAAGAAATTGCAAGTTTATTCAAAATGACATAAGAGGGAGTTCTGACTGCTTCTTGTGCTGCTTATTTAGAGCTGTAAGGTTCAAATCACCATCAGCCAAAACAACTATAAAAATCATCCTGGTGAAGGATTTTATAGTGATTGGTCACAAAAAAATAACCTTCAACCTTTCAGACTGCATTGGACTCCCCTCTGGCACTCAAATGGTTTAAGAAAGCTATTCTAGCACACAGACAGATTAGTCAACATTGGTTGTTGCAGTCACATTTAGTAAGACACAGAGTGAGTGTTTCTGACACAACTAGGGTTGTTGCCCAGCCGGTATTTTACTGGCAGACCGGTAAAAAATTGGCTTATGTCCAATGTTAAGTCTATGGAGGGAATGCCATGGCCGGTATTTTTCTGAAGAAAAGGTGGCAACCCTAGACACAACTAATAAATATCCCAGTCGACAAGTACCGGAGGTAAGGTCGCAGCCAGCAGACCGTGCCCGCCAATCTATATTCCAGCCTATAAGCAATAGATTGTGCTCCCAATGTGATCGCTTAATGCATCAGAAGGGCAGTATTTACTAATGGCTAGAAAGGAAATGCAATATTCAGAAGTGAATAATATACACTTTGGGGTCAAAGTCCATAGATAAAAATATAAAGTCATTAGCAATATTGGCCATTATAATCTATAATGTCCTGCAACCTCTGGCTGGATTAACTGTACATCTGTACAGAAAAAAGATGCAGTATTATCCAACTACAGCTGTAGCTTTAAAAAGGTATATATAACATTATATAATTACACACACACATTATATATATTGTCCAACTGACAAAAAAAAATATAGCTGCCACTCGCTCCTGAAGTAGGGGATATCAGTAACTTCTCCCGGTCCACACACACTCTCACTCAGGATCATGACCCCACAAACACACTGTTTCACCTCCCACAGATAACTGTAACCCTCCATACACTCTTTCAGTATGAGGGTGTAATGTTTCCATAAAATACAAACTCCGGGATAAACTTAATAGCAACTCTTATTTAACTCATCATCTCTTCAGTCACCTCACTGTCTGTCTGTTTTCAACTGTCACTCCTCCACTTCCTGCTTCCTGATTCCCGCCCTTTCTCCTTAAAGGGAGAGAGATGCTTTGCTGTATGTTACAGAGGGCAAGCCTCAAACACCACTTTCTATTTGCTCCCTCAGCATATTGCTACGCTGCCTGAACTGAAGAGCCACCGTGTGTTATATTGCTATGTTACCTCAGTATAAGGAGGAGTTACTGCTCCCATTGGGTGATTCAGTGGGGGAGGGATTTAAATCATGCAGGGAGTTGGCCTGCCCCCATTATCCAGCCCGCTCACTACTATCCAAGTGACTGAAAACACAAAATGGCTGCCACTCGCTCTTACACCACAGACACAAACACATCAGACACAAACACAGACACAAACACATCAGACACAAACACACACACTCAATTACTCACACCCTCAATCTCATTCACACCCTCTCACTCACACCTACACACTCAATCACACACTCTCGCACTCACTCACACTCACATCCCAGAAGCCAGCACAATCCACCTTCCTGCATAGTCTCACTCACACTCACTCCCATCCTGGGAGCCAGCACGATCCACTTTCCACCATAGTATGTGCAAGTACCACATGCATTTCAACTACATGAATGTATGCACAGTGGAGGCATAAGTACAAACACAAACTCATTACAATGACACCCCCTTATGACTCACTTCTGTTTGTGTGTGTGTGTGTCTCTGTGTGCTCCTCACTGTGTGTGTTGCATGTCTGTATCACACTCTATGTGTCTGCATGTTGTGCATTGCATGTATCTGTGTATGACTGTGTCACTCTTTATGCATCTCAGTGCATGCGTGTGCATTTGCATGTGTGTCTCTGTGTGTGTATTGCATCCGTGTGTGTGCGCATTAATTCCCTATAAAGCCTGACGGACAGCACCGTCCCACGTTGCTAGTATATAATAAAAAATGAAAACTCTATGACTGAGAATCAATGTACGAACAAGAACAAATATACGTATACTTAGCAGTGAATGCCAAAACGAAGACAAAATCAAACTCCATGTGAGAGAAGCATATATGGAAGTCACTCCTCTAACTGCCACACAACCAAATGTGTATCGCCGATAAGACTTCGTCACAGGTGCAAAAAAAGTGTCCAGAGCTCAGTTTAAACTGCGAGTATGGGCCAATCTAAAAACGCATACACACGTCATACTCTATTTCATTATATACTGGTTCACTCAGTCATGGACTATTTTGTTTCTTGTTAATTCATAGATTGCTTAACTTACGACTAATGTCATTACCATTGTTGTCAGCTTTCTGATTCCAAGTAGAGTCGGCTCCCTTGGATTTGGGGTACCTGCCAACTGGCTTAAATGTTTTCTATGGGCATATATGAAAAACGGCCCTCCCTTGATTGACGTCTCTGAGCAGAGTGTGTATAATCGCCTGCAATCGATAACTACCAATTTCCTTTACTCCAGAATGGGCAGGGATTTCTCCTTTAGACAAGTACTGCATTTTATTTTATCCCAACCTAATGTGCCCCCTGCAGTGTCACTTTCTTTTTTGTGTTTTCCATTTAAATCAATGGGAATATTTGTCTCCAGTCCTGTATTTGATTTGACCCACAATCACTCCACTTCTTACTAATTCAGCTACAATATCCATCTGTCCCACAAAAAGTTACCTTGCAGAGAGGATATTGCGCGGCTCCTGCGTGACCTGCGGCGGGGAACAGCCTCCATGGTGGAGATGGCCATTGGACCAGAGTCTGTGACCAGCATGGTAGTTTTTGAGATAATGGCCTCCTTGATCTGTACGCAAAGAGCAGGAAAAAACACAAAGATTGCTTAGAGGAAAATAAGGAAGCACTTGTCTAGGGGATTAAAATATTTTATAATTTGTATGTATATTATCTATACTTACAATTATATACACCACATTTTACTACGTATATATTATATAGAACTGCATATATTGTATACACACATATACACTAGCAAAACTTGTTTTGGGGGGTCCTCTCTCTGTGCATCTGTCTGTGTATTCACATTTGTTAAGACATTCCTGTGTGCGCTCATCCTGTGGCCCTCTAGCTGTACCACTGGCTGTCTGAGCCATGGGGAGGCCCTGCCTTGGAGAGGGTGTAACGGAGAGGGTAAGATGAAGACTAAATTTGGGTAGAGTCTGACTCCAAGTGGTGTACTGTAAGTAATACAAAGCACCTTGCCCCACCCCTCCTCCTTTGAGGGGAAAAAGTAAAAGTGAAAATCTCCTAGTACTGCATATGCTTCATTACCACTTGAAATGTCACTGAAAAACATAATTCACATATGCAACATCACTGGTATAACGCAGATACCACAATTAGAATTCATTAGCATATGGTAATAAGTATGAAAATCTCCCTAACTGTACACTTGCCTACATTTTGGCAAATGTGACACATAGGCTGCTTTTAATGACGTTTTCAAATATCTATATATAAAATACACTAACTTTTAACTGGGGGGGAAAAAAAATTGTTACTCTGCCTTTAAACCCTTGAGGACCAGAAAGATTTGTTCCCCCAGAAGTTAGAATCTTTTAGTTGTACAGAGGTCTCCAGTATTATTACTACATACCCAAGTGGATTGTACGGTTTTAAAAACTAGGAAACCCAGTGATTGTTAAAATGTTAAGGTCCCTATTATGTAGATTTTAAAGGGATAGTAATGTCAGGAAAAAAAGTATTAACTCTATGGTAGATACAATTAAAAAAAAAAAAAAAAAAAAGAGTACTTGCACTTATTCATATCTCTCACACCATTATGGTTTGAGAGATACAGGAAAATAAAGTTCTCCGCTCCCTCCCCTTTCTGCTTGACGAGCTGTAAAGCTGTCAGAAGCAGATTCTGGTTCCTGGACCAGACGGCGGCTCTTCAGCAGCGCCGATATAACGATATCTAAAAATAAATACTTAATCAGAATGGTCTACAAAGTGTGCCTGATTTGCAAGCACACCTTGTAGACCATTCTGATGAAGCATTTATCTTTAGATATCATTATATCGCTGCTGCTGAAGAGCCGCGTCTGGTCAAGCGAGCAGAATCTGCTTCTGACAGCTTTACAGGTCGTCAAGCAGAAAGGGGAGGGACCAAAGAACTTTATTTTCCTGTATCTCTCAAACCATAATGGTGAGAGATACTAATAAGTGCAAGTACTCTTTTAATTGTATCTACCAAATAGTTAATACTTTTTTCTGACATTACTATCCCTTTAAGTATTATGTTCCTGCTTGCTCTACCCCATAAGTGTGTCGATCGGTCATCAAGGAGCACTTAACATGCTATTATGTAGAGAGATGACTGGTGAACACACACCAGACAAGAGAAATAGGACCTTCTGCCTTTCTAATAGAATTAGAGAACAACAAGCTGTTAATTGGGGCAGATTGTTTAGTAGGCAACAATGGATGCTGAATTTTGCTCAGAAGTCGGAGTCTTAGGGTCGAACTCTGACAGTTCTTAGGTATGACAATGTGAAATACCAATTTCTGACATTTCTAAATTTACAATATTATGTGGCACAGGAAACTCAGAATTAAATGCACATAATGGTACAAAACGTAACATCTCTTGGTGTGCTGCAGGGCAGAAAGACGGGCGTTCTGGTGCGAAATACATTTCTCATTTGCATTCCCACGTATGTCCAGATTTACATTTCTGCTCAATCATTATCTTAAGCAGCTTCACCAAGTTACTTTGAAGTCTCAAATCAATTTTTTTGTCTTTTAAACACTTTCCATTTTTGATCTATTTACTCAAGCAACATGAGACTGAATTAACCAGCGTTACGCCAGATATAAAAACCAATCACAGACCATGACGATGTGAACGATAGAAGTCAAATCCTTTTATCTCCTGGAACCTCAGCTTAGTGACCTGTAATAGGGGATTACAGACACCTCTGCTTTATTCCATCCCTGCACTAGAGGTTTGTATGCAAACAGTGTGTCTGTGCACTAAGCTGTTTCCACACCAGAGGATGCCGACTTAAAGGAACATTAAACACCTCCTAATAATAACCTACCACTTACTGCAGGGCCAGAAAAAAATAAAATGACCCCTATGAGTGTTTACCTTGCTCCTTGGTTCAAAAGATAATATTTTCAGTAAGTCATTCTTGGATGTCATGTCCACACAACGAACATGGCAGTTACAGCAGGATGACAGGACCTCAAACTGTAATCACAGCATAGGGTAACCTTAACCCTCCATTTTCTCTCACTACGGCTCCCACTAAGTCTTCATGAAGATTGATTCCCTTACCCTGGATATAATTTACCTTTCCACCCTTTACAATCTAACCATAGTGTGATGGGTGTGTGTCTGCCTCTCTGCCTATTCTCACTTCCATGTACAGTAGTTGTAATAATAGGCTCCAATACATGCTTCTCTGTTTTTCACTTACCCACCTGTTCCCGAGACCTTTCAGCCTTCCCTTCTGTTGGGAACCCCTCTTATTTTGTGGGTCCCACAATCAGTGCACACATGTATTTATTATTAAAATGTCACCCTCTAGTTGACGACCCTTAAGCGTGCAGAGAGAATAAAGATTGATTGGCACTATTTTTCTCTGATGACATACAGGGACTTGGGGAGATGTTTCCTGGGTGAGCACATATGGTTTCCACTGTGTCTGGATGAATTCCACTCATTGATTACAAGAGATATGTTTACCAAAATCACCAGAGCTACATTCACTCATCAAACAATACTGATTGTGGATTGCAAGTTTGAATTGGAAGTAAGAGCTACCTATGTTTTTGTTTTGTGAAAGACCCTTAAGCCTGCGTCATCAGAATATTGCCTTGTTGATGCTGGCAATATTCTGATGTCTCCCTTCCGATTTGGGCGACATTATGATCATTCCCTTTTGATGGTCGCCAGCTACAGGGCGACATTTCAATACAATACAACCTTAACCTACTAAAGACCAGAGGGTTGCAAAATGCACTGCTTAGCAATGAGCTGCACAACCCTCTTAGGCTCCTAACTCTACCTGCTTCAGTCTGAATTAAAAAAAAATGCCAGTGAAGGTCATGTCCGCCTCTATGGGCACAGCATCCAGGTCTGATTAAATATTTTATCTCTCAGACAGAAGGATTGAGGGAAAAAATGAAAAGAGGCCATTAGATTTTTATGGTCATGGTAAGGTAAATGAGGTTATTACTGATGCATTCGTTCCTTTGCTGGTGGAATTAAAATACGGATTAGAAAGGAGGATGATATTATGGGATGGACCTCCATATGTTACTCTGTAATGCACTCCAAACTCACATCATCGCTACACATTTCACCCAAAATCAATTCCTAAAAATCAGTGGTTAAAGCACACGTTCAAGTTCAGCCCTCAAGTGCAGCAAATAAAACCAGAATCTAACACTGAGCGCCAGAGGGATGCTCAAAGATTACCCCTCTGGCACTCAACAGGTTAAGGATCTCCATGATTACAGACAGGGCAGTTAGAGTTAGTCAGTGACTCGTTCATTTTGACTGACTCACCTATTTTCAAGCAGGAAAATATTTAACGCTTTAAAAGGCCAGAAGGGTGTGCACAAAGGGCCATAATCCTTAACGGGTTAAATCCTGGAATGTTGTATGTCCCTTCAGGACTGAAATTCAGACCTCTCTTGCATTCACCGATTAAAAAAACAAAAAAAAAAAAAAACAAAAAAAAAAAAAAAAAATCAACAAAATTTGGGGAATTTGTGTATGGTTTATGGTGAAAATAGAATTGCTGTTTTTTTTTTTTTTCTTTTAACCCTTTGAGTGCCAGAGGGGTATGCAAAGCATTGCAGAGCAATGCATTGCATACTCCTCTGGCACTCAAAGGGTTAATATCATCAGTTGTTGTAAGAGCCAGGTGGGATCCTTAACTTTTGAGCACCAGAGGGGTGTCTACACTAAACACCCCTGTCACGTTCAATGGGTTAAAACTTAAACTCATCATGGATTAAGGAAGCTAATGATTAACCTGCTAGTTACTAAAATACATTTATTCCCTCATGTAATTTTAATCACAATTATGAATGTCTTGAAACAGCCTCTATGAGTTCAGTTATCAGCAAGCAGTTGCAAGTAGAAGCAACAAAACCTGAAGATCGCTATAGGGTTAAGGCTGTAACTGTTTCTGATTCCCTACTGAAACACAGCTGCACTCCTACTAGGGGACGGGCCAACTCCCTGCATGATTTTCCCAGGAGTAGAAGTACTGTAACTCCTGTGAAAATCATGCCCCCATTGAATTACCCAATGGGAGCAGTAACTCCTCCTTACTGCCACCCCTGGGTGTGTGTGTCTCCTGAGGAGACATAAATTATGTAATGAGCCTCTCTCTTTTATACATTATTTATTATATATATATATATATATATATATCCCCCCCCACACACACACACACACACATATACATAAATACATACATACACACAGTATTATGCAAACGTTTTAGGCAGGTGTGAAAAAATGCTTCTTCTAGGTATACTTGCAAACAGTTTGTTAAGAAACTCGGCAGGTAGGTTGTTCCAAACATCTTGGAAAACTAACCACAGTTCTGTGGATTTAGGCACCTCCGTTGCTTCCCTCTCTTCATGTAATCCCAGACAGACTCCATGATGCTGAGACCAGGGCTCTGTGGGGGCCATACCATCACTTCCAGGACTCCTTGTTCTAGTTTACACCATGTGTGTTACACCTCTAAAATCCCTTTCAAATACATGAACGCTCAGAGTCTTAGGTTGAAAGGCCACATTCTTAGGGTGAATGAGCTCAGGTGTTACCCACTATATTAGCTGCATAAATAAATTGTTTCTTTTGTCTCAAGATCACGTCAGTCTACCAGCCACCGCTCGTATCGCGTCAGTCTACCAGCCACCGTCCATATCACGTCAGTCTACCAGCCACCGTCCATATCGCGTCAGTCTACCAGCCACCGTCCATATCGCGTCAGTCTACCAGTCATCCCTCTCCGAAATTCAAATAATCACACAAACTGCAGGTGGTTGTCTACTGTAGCTAATGGGAAATCTTGCATCTGCTGAATGAAGATGTGCGTATGTGCTAATGTGTGTGTTTCTTACCAAGGTATAAAATTGTAATGGATATAGTTACCACTTACTGAAACATCCGGATGCGGATGTGTGAGAACACACACATGCTTTTATTACACCCAGCAACACGCACACACTTTTCCCAATCTATAGCCTAGCCTTTATGTCACAGTACACAGACTACTGTACAGCACAGAGCTCACACGGTCCACACTCTATAGCCTATCTTTTATGTCATGGTACTCACAAAATGATGTACAGCACAGAGCACACACAGTCCACACTCTATAGCCTAGCCTTTATGTCATGGTACTCACAAAATGATGTACAGCACAGAGCACACACAGTCCACTCTCTATAGCCTAGCCTTTATGTCCTGGTACTCACAAAATGATGTACAGCACAGAGCACACAGTCCACACTCTATAGCCTAGCCTTTATGTCATGGTACTCACAAAATGATGTACAGCACAGAGCACACACAGTTCACACTCTATAGCCTAGCTTTTATGGCATGGTACTCACAAAATGATGTACAGCACAGAGCACACACAGTCCACACTCTATAGCCTAGCCTTTATGTCATGGTACTCACAAAATGATGTACAGCACAGAGCACACACAGTTCACACTCTATAGCCTAGCTTTTATGGCATGGTACTCACAAAATGATGTACAGCACAGAGCACACACAGTCCACACTCTATAGCCTAGCTTTTATGTCATGGTACTCACAAAATGATGTACAGCACAGAGCACACACAGTACTTGTACTAAGATCACTAATAATCACTCACATTTTCTGCTACTATGGCAGCTGCTGCGCTTGGACGGGGTCTTTTCAAAAGAGGAGCAATCAGTGGAGCCAGGGAGGAACGCTGGAAAAAAGGGAGAATAAGAGAACTGAAAGTGGGAAAAACAAAAGGAGATGAGAGAAGTGGAAAAAAGCAAAATAATAATAAAAAAAAAAAAAAAGTAAGAAAAAGTTTCAGAAAAAGAATGAAAATGTAGTACAGAAATGAGAGAGACATGACAAGAAAAACAAGAAAATACAGAGAAAAGATCGGAGATGAAAAATAAAAAAAAAAAATTAAAAAAATTATGATGCCACAATTAACCCACTGGATACCATAGGTGTGCAAAGCATTACTGACCAATGCAACGCATAACCCTATTGCACTCCAGAGATTAACCCCATATCTTCCTACCAGACTGGACCTTCCCTGTTTAACAGCTCAGAACAGTAGTAGACTTTTCTGTACAGGATATACACAGAGCTCAGACAACCCTCGTCAGTCGTGATGCACTGGGGCTGATTACTCCAATTGTACTTCCTACACTTCACAGCAAACCAACTGCACTATATGGGATAAAAAAAATCGCCTAAGAATCCTACCAATTTAAAGGGATAGTATTGTTTTACACAAATTGTAGCTCCAATTAATCTTCATAGTATTTGGGACATGGAAAGTGTTATTTCAATACTGTCAAGAGTTGTAGTTCAAGAGTAATTGAATGATAAAGTATCCCCCTCCCTCCCCTTTTACCTAGTGTAACACTGCTCATCTCAGGGCAGCAAGTCTGTTCAGATGGCTTGCAGAGAGGGACAATCTTCAGTGACCATAAGGAAAAACCTGTCAAGGGGGGCAGGGTTCTCCTTATGCTCACGGTAAGAAGATTGTCCCTTGCTGCAACCTGCCCGGTCAAGAGACCAGATTCCACATCTGAGGGGAGGTGGCTTACACTAGGTAAAAGGGGCAGGAGGGGGATACTTTATCATTCAATTACTCTTGAACTACAACTCTGACAATATGAAATTACACTCTCAATGGCCTAAATACTAAGATTAATTGGAGCTGCAGTTTTTGTGAAACATTACTGTCCCTTTAATACAAATTATATTATATACACACTGTATGTATGTATGTATGTAAATTGTTGGCACTCACGTGACTTCCCACACATTGACCGCTTCTAAACCCCCAGGTGCAGTACCATAAATTAACGTAATAGGAGTAGAAGAATTTATTAATAATCTAATAAAATAACAACTTGGGGAATTTGAACAATCAACAGTTTAGCAACAACATTTTGGTCCTCTCCGGGACCTTTATTATTATATAATATATGTATATATACACACACACAAAATAGATGATGTATATTTGTAGTATTTATCCCCCTGAGTAACCCAAGGGTACTCCTACTACCGAAAGTTGTTACAGCTCAAAACGTAAAAAAATTTTTAGCTGCAGTATCACAGTGGCCTGAAATTGTATAGTGGCGCTGTTGTTACACAGTCCTATGGACAGCTTTGGTCAGTTGACCAGATGGCGCAGCAACAATGCCACTAAAATTTTAGTCCACTGTGATACTGCACCTAAAAAAATTCAGTTTGTGCTGTAACAATTTTTGAATAAAACTTCTCAGCAGTTGGAGGGTTACACTATTTTTTTTTCTTTTTTTTTTTTTTCTATATTTTAAATAAAACTATCCCTTTAACCCTTTCAGTGCCAGAGGGGTACACAACGGGTTAAACAGGCATTGCATACCCCTCTGGGACTCAAAGGGTTAAGAGGCTGGTCCTGCTCTGCGTCCTGCTGCCGACGCAGTAATGCACTGTAGAGACTGTCCGAAAGCACAGAATGCTCCCAGAACAGAACTCCCAGCATTCTGTGCGTTTGGGCAGTCTCTACTGCGCATGACGGCTTCTGACAAACATCCTACCGAATTATTATATAGGATACAATATAATGTGCTGGTACTGACGGAAGCAGTTTTATTCAAACCATGTAAAAAGAAAGCATGTATGCCATTTGTACCCATGTTAGGAAAGGGAAAGCTGTAGTCCAACAGCTGGAAGGCCACAGATTTCTGACATTTTACCCTTTGAGTGCCAGATGGATATGCAATGCGTTTTATGTCCCTCTGGCACTCACAGTGTTACACAAAAACACTAAACTGGTCTCGAAGGGACAGTAATGTTTCAAAATAAAAGCAGCTCCAATTAATCTCCATAGTATTTGGGCTATGGAGAGTGTTATTTCAATACTGTCAGAGTTGTAGTTCAAGAGTAATTGAATGGGAAAGTATCCCCCTCCCGCCCCTTTTACTGATATAACACTGCTCACCTCAGAGCAGCAAGACTGTCTGGATGGATTGCAGAGAGGGACAATGTTTAGTGCGCATAAGAAAAAAACCTGTCGGGGGGGGGGGGGGGGGCAGGATTTTACTTACGATCACAGTAAGAAGATTGTCCCTTGCTGTGAGCTGACCAGAGGTGGCTTACACTAGGTAAAGGGGCGGGAGGGGGGTACTTTATCATTCAATTACTCTTGAACTACAACTTGCACAGTATTGAAATAACATTCTCCATGGCCCAAATACTATGAAAATTAATTGGAGCTGCTTTTATTGTGAAACATTACTATCCCTTTAAAGGAACTTCTAATAATAACAACAACACTCCAAAGACCTTACTATGGCCAGAAAATCCTAGCTGTCATTATTAATTTTTACCTTGCACCTTGGTTTAAATGAATAGTAATGTTTCCTAATAACTAAATCGTTCTTTAAGGTTTTTGTAGTATGAAGAGCTTTATTACAAGTCTGTACTCTTCGTAGTTCATCAGCAAATTAATGATAAAGTATCCCCCTCCCACCCCTTATAACCAGGAGAAGCCACCTGCCCTCGGATGTGAATCCGGTTATCGGACAGCTCGCAGAGAGGGACAATCTTCTGAGCATAAGGAAAACCCTTGTCGAAGGAGGGCATGTTTTTCCTTACTTGCTAGCAGACATTCTTGGGCAACACTCCTTGTATAAAATGTAACATCTATTAAAATACATAATTCATAATATCCAACATTTCAGTTGCACATCGCGACTTTCATCAGGGACATTAGAACAGGTTATTCCTTATGCTCAGAAGATTGTCCCTCCATCTGGACCGGCTTAGAGAGTAGCAAGACGTGGGTAAAAGGGGCGGGAGGTGGATACTTTATCATTCAATTGCTGATGAACTACAAAGCGTACACACTTTTAACAAAGCTCTTCATACTACAAAAACTTTAAAGAATGATCGGAGCTTCAGTTATTTGAACACATTACTATCCCTTTAAGGGATAACATCTTCAATCAGTTCCAGGTATCATGTCCATGGACCCCAAACGCCTCCCATTGGTGAATCCGTGTTTTTTAAACTGAAAGAGACAGAATTAATGAGTCCACTGAAGAAGTCAGCAATGTACTGGGTGGAGTTGGTCATACACATGGATGTGGACATAAATCGTGTTGACAGGACTCCCAATCAGGATGGATTAAATATGTTCTTTTTTAAAACCAAAGAAGCAAGAATAGTCTGCATAAGGGCCATTAGGATTTCTCACCATAGTAGGTAAGTGGTGTTACTATTGGGAGGCGTTTCATGTTAAAGGGTTAGAGAGAATGCAGCATTGCGTTGTTTACCCCTTTGGTCCTTAAAAATCTAAAATCAGTTCTCCTCTATAGATCACAGTGCTGACAAGTTACCCTCTCCCTGCACCATGCTCTTACCCTCCTCTCTCTGGTCTTCAGTTTGACTGGCTTCCCCGCAAACCCTTCCAGATCCTAAAAGAAAGACAGCAATTCAAAGTGAAAGAACACACAGTTACTTTATACTAGGGGATGTCAGCCAGTAACGTACTACCTACCGCTAGGCTCCACCCCTCAGTATTCTCAGGTCCAGCAGCCATCTTACAATGACAGTAACTGGATCACAACAAAGGCTAGAGCTCAGGGTGCCATCCCCTGCCTACAGGGATAGTAATGCTTAACATATATAGCGGGTTTATCCTGCTGAGTAAAAGAAGGGTACTCCCCCACTGCTTTATTCAAAAGTTATTAGAGCTCAGACTTGAATGTTATTAATGCAGTACTTCCATGGCCTGAACTTTTACAGTGATGCTGTTGCTACAGCGGCCTATGGATGTCAACTGACCAGAGCTGTTCATGCACAATGCCACCATAAAACTTGAGGCAACGGAGGTACTGCACCCAAAAAAAAATGTAAGTTTCAGCTGCAATAACATCTTTCAGCAGCGGGAATAACTTGTTTTACTCACCAATATATAGTTTTTTCCTATGCCAGGACAGTCTGTGACTTAAGGACTGGTGATAGTCCTGGCACGGCATGACCTCTGTGACCATGGTGCTCCTGTGGGAGCGCAGTGATCCCCACGGGAGACTGAAATGGACCGCTACAAAACCGGAGCAGTCAGGGTTAGACTCTCGGCAAGCTGGTACACGACTGTTACATGTGCCGGCTCTCTGGTCCTTAAAGGTAAACCTACCCCTGGACCTACAGTCCATGTGATAAATTAACCCAGGCAGAAAGTCTGAAATGGATTAAATGTAGTTCTGAAGGTCCAGGGCACTAGGGTAGATCCAATGTGCAGATATCTATGGTAGTGCCCTTCGAGGACCTTAAGGTTCTCAAAGGGCATTACCATTAGCTTAAATTAAAAGGTCCCACAAGGCAATGTTAGAAGCGGGCGGCAAATACAAGCATGCTGCCCGCTGTGCAGCTATCACAGATGACTCAGATGAGTGGGTGAGTGGCAAGAGGGGAAGCTAGGAGTGGGTTGAGGAGAGGGGCAGGAGGGGAAGCTAGGAGTGGGTTGAGGAGAGTGGCAGGAGGGGAAGCTAGGAGTGGGTTGAGGAGAGTGGCAAGAGGGGAAGCTAGGAGTGGGTTGAGGAGAGTGGCAAGAGGGGAAGCTAGGAGTGGGTTGAGGAGAGTGGCAAGAGGGGAAGCTAGGAGTGGGTTGAGGAGAGTGGCAGGAGGGGAAGCTAGGAGTGGGTTGAGGAGAGTGGCAAGAGGGGAAGCTAGGAGTGGGTTGAGGAGAGTGGCAAGAGGGGAAGCTAGGAGTGGGTTGAGGAGAGTGGCAGGAGGGGAAGCTAGGAGTGGGTTGAGGAGAGGGACAGGAGGGGAAGCTAGGAGTGGGTTGAGGAGAGGGACAGGAGGGGAAGCTAGGAGTGGGTTGAGGAGAGGGGCAGGAGGGGAAGCTAGGAGTGGGTTGAGGAGAGGGGCAAGAGGGGAAACTAGGAGTGGGTTGAGGAGAGTGGCAAGAGGGGAAACTAGGAGTGGGTTGAGGAGAGTGGCAAGAGGGGAAACTAGGAGTGGGTTGAGGACAGTGGCAAGAGGGGAAACTAGGAGTGGGTTGAGGACAGTGGCAAGAGGGGAAACTAGGAGTGGGTTGAGGAGAGGGGCAGGAGGGGAAACTAGGAGTGGGTTGAGGAGAGTGGCAAGAGGGGAAGCTAGGAGTGGGTTGAGGAGAGTGGCAAGAGGGGAAGCTAGGAGTGGGTTGAGGACAGTGGCAAGAGGGGAAGCTAGGAGTGGGTTGAGGAGAGGGGCAGGAGGGGAAGCTAGGAGTGGGTTGAGGAGAGTGGCAGGAGGGGAAGCTAGGAGTGGGTTGAGGTGAATGGCAGGAGGGAAAGCTCAGAGTGGATTGAGGTGGGTGGAGGGATGGCGGGGGAAGCAAAACTAAATATATGGGGATTTTTTTTTCTTGTGTATAATATGCACTCCCCACTTCGCTTAAGGTAAAGAGGTGCAAAATTGGGCGTATTACACCAGAGGTTTTACTATAATTGGTAATAGATATAATGTCCAAGGAGGCAGATATGATCCTTTGTTGCAAGAAACTGGGACCCCAAACTCCTCCCAATTAGGTATTTCATATCTCTAAGATGATTTTCATGTGAAGAGCTTGGGATAATGGCACTATGCAAAATAAACATACGTCTGGCTCAATGGACAGGAAATCCAGCCCCCCCCCCCCCCGCTTACAGCCCATGGTCTCCCGTCCCCCCCCAGGTCTCCTGCCTAAAGCCCCGGATCTCCCCCCATTCAGTTCTCCTGCCTAAAGCCCCGGGTCTCCCCTCTTCAGTTCTCCTGCTATCACGGTGCCCGTGATTGGTGCTGTTCAGTGTCAGTCACTTGCTGAGTATTATGATTGGCTGTCTGTGATTAGCCCTCCTCACACAGCCTTTTTAAACCCAGGCTGAGCACTTCCAGGTTGCCCTTTCGTGGTGTTTCTGACTCCACTCTGCCTGACCTGCTTGTCAGGCTTCTGGGCCTGTTCCTGCTGTACTTGCTGATCCTGTGTTCCAGTGTTTCTGTATGCTAGTGTTCCTGTGTTCCAGAGTTCCAGTGTTCCTGTGTTCCAGCACGTCGCGGGTTAATCTTACTGTGTTCCTGAATCTCCGGCTCCAGCCGCTCTGGCGACATTGTTGGTTTACTCCACTAAACCTGGTTGCGATATACATTGTTGGTCCCAGCGTGCGGACGCTGGTTTACTCCACTAAACCTGGTTGCAATATACATTGTTGGTCCCAGCGTGCGGACGCTGGTTTACTCCACTAAACCTGGTTGCGATATACATTGTTGGTCCCAGCGTGCGGACGTTGGTTTACTCCACTAAACCTGGTTGCGATATACATTGTTGGTCCCACCGTGCGGACGCTGGTTTACTCCACTAAACCTGGTTGCAATATACATTGTTGGTCTCAGCGTGCGGACGCTGGTTTACTCCACTAAACCTGGTTGCAATATACATTGTTGATCTCAGCGTGCGGACGCTGGGTTACTCCACTAAACCTGGTGGCGATATACATTGTTGGACCCAGCGTGCGGACGCTGGTTTACTCCACTAAACTGGTTGCGAGATACATTATTGGCTCCAGATTGCGGACGCTGGTTTGCTCCACTAAACCTGGTTGCGATATACGTTGTTGGTCCCAGTGTACGGATGCTGGCTTACTCCACTAAACCTGGTTGCGATATACATTGTTGGTTCCAGCGTGCGGTCGCTGGTTTGCCCCATTAAACCTGGTGGCGCTATTACCATTAGTCCCAACGTGCGGACGTTGGTTTGCTCCTGAACATCCAGTACTGTGGTCAGTCGCTGTCCACTTCCTTGCAGTTGTCTGAGTATCCCTGGCAATAGACTCCTGCTGAGTAAGACCTCTATACTTATGCTCTTTGCTGTCTTAGTCACCTGACAGCTGGTCTACTCGCTCAGGCTGCCCTGCCCGGTATTGGTGAGGCCGGTAGAACCTTGACGATACCATCCTGTAGGTTGCCTCACCCAGTATTGGCAGGGCCGGTAGAGCCTACTCCAGTACTCCTTTGGGCTGCCCTGCCCGGTATTGGTAAAGCCGGTAGAACCTTGTAATTCACCATCTTTAAGGTTGCCTTACCCGGTATTGGCAGGGCCGGTAGAGCCTACATTCAGCATTCCGTGGGGGCTGCCTTGCCCGGTATTGGTAAGGCCGGTAGAACCGGTATATGTCATCTCACGGTTGCCTTACCCGGTATAGGCAAGGCCGGTAGAGCCTGTCATTAAAACTGTCACTTGGGTTGCCTTGCCCATTATTTAGGCAAGGCTGGTAGAACCTATTATATGTTATATTACTGTTATATTGTTATGTATGTTTACCCTACGGGGACTGCCTTTAACTTTTAATAAAGTTAAGTTATTTTACCAAACCTTAAATCTGAGAGTCTTCAAATCCGTGACACCTGCCTAAAGCTCCGGGTCTCTCCCCTTCGGTTCTCCTGCCTAAAGCCCCAGGTCTCTCCCCTTTGGTTCTCCTTTGTAAAGCTCCGGGTCTCCTGCCTAAAGCCCAGGGTCCCCCCCCATTCAGTTCTCCTGTCTAAAGCCCCGGGTCTCCCCCATTCACTTCTCCTGCCTAAAGCCCAGGGTCCCCCCCATTCAGTTCTCCTGCCTAAAGCCCAGGGTCCCCCCCATTCAGTTCTCCTTCCTAAATCCCCAGGTCTCCCCCCAGGTGTCATAATTATCACACCAGGTCTTGTCTCCATCATAAGGCATGTAGTGGTGTTAATCTCTGTATCAGTACAGGTGCAATGGGGGTCCACTAAGGACACATTAGATGGGCCGAAGCCCCGAGTCTCTTGGGAATCTAGAAACACTGTGCAGAACTGACTCATAGGGGCCATTAAGAGGTTTCTGTCCAGAGTTAAGTTGGGATTAATTAGATGTTCAGAAAACCTATCAAGCCACAATCTGCTTGAACAAATTAAAATCGAACCAACACCTTCTAACAATAACCTCTCAATTATTATGCTATGGGTAGAAATTCCTAATGGCCCTTATTAATGCAGCACTTGAGCCTTTGTTAGATAGCAAACATCGTCAATCCGTCCTCACTGTCAGGTCCGTGGAGGCCGACATGACAGTTGCTGGAAGTTTTACCTAGAGAAGCATGCAAAGTTCATGAACCTACTTAACACTGAGTGCACAGCAATAGGTTAGATACCCATCTGGGATTGAAAGGGTTAAAATTACAATGTAAAGTCTGAGGTCTTGGCATGTTTGCCTCCATGGACACGACACCCAGGACTGACCGGAGACGTTCTCTTCTGTACCATAGAGCAGGGCAACAATTTATAGGTGCCCTTAGGATTTTCGGGCCATAGTAAGGCAATTTGAGAGTTATTAGGAAATTTTATAGATAGATAAGGACTAGGCATACTGCAGTTCCCTCCGGCTACTGTTGGACCACAACTCCCATTATTCTCGGCCCAATTATGGACATTGTAAAACATGTCTAACAGCTTGAGGGTTGCAAGTTGACCACCCCTTCCTTAAACACACTGCAATAGGAAGCTGAGCTATCTCGCTAGCTAAATATTAATGCAGCCTCCAGGAGACACCACAGGCTGCTCTGGACGGTTCAGAAGCATTAAGAAAAGCAAATTACAAACAGGATGTATTCTCAGGAGCAATGTGCAGCAGGGAGGGAGGACTAAACAGGTTGGGGTGGGGGGAGAAGACTCCCCACGGGGACCTATCTCGACTGAACTCTCAGCCAAGGACTCCCGGTTACACCGAAAGGGACAGAAATTAGCATTTAAATTGGATGGAATGAGATTTTGTGGTTTTATTTTATTAATAAATATAAACCAGTTGTCAGAAGAGTAAAAAGGAGCAAGGGCATGGTGTGGAGGAGAAGGAAAGAAAAACAGCCGTTATACAGGACCCCATTTAACTCCCAGTCTTTCTATATACTGACACGGGGGGCACGGGATGGAAGGGGACATGGTGGGGGAGACACCTAGGGGCTTATGCCAGAAGCCAAGTAGGTGCAATTCTCTTACATGCCAACTGTACCACAAGGGAAAAACCTCAGTTCCCTTTGATTTAACAAGGCAATTATTAGGTTTTCCCAGGTCTTCTCTTATGGGAGAAGACTTGTTAGAAGCCCGGGGCTGTAGCGTGCAGAACTAGAAAGGCTCATGTCAAGCAGTTCTGGGTGGGTAAGAAACACCCCCCCAAGCTGAACACAACATAGATGGTATATGGAGGCAGCACATGCAACTTGCAGTGTAGAACTTCAAGCCAGACATAGTGGGTCTATGGTGGGACAGCAATCCCTTGTCCCAAAGACCTACCAACAGGGCATGCTGTCAAGCTATCCCTAAATGAGGGAAACGGACCAATTAAAGTGACTGAGCTGTTACTAAGTCCACTTATGATCCATCTGGGTTATCCCAAACACATGCACTGTTGATAGCTCTTGAGGACCAGGATTGGCTACCCCTACTCCTTAGGGACTTGCAAGGACAGGGCAGTGACTAGACCGAGAGACTTAAGTGCTGCAATTCAGTCTCTTATCCCTAGACAAACGAGGGAGCTCTGGTGATCACTTTTCAGTATAAAATACAAATAATCATCAATTAATAAACATCTTCTAATATGCTCATTACCTCACTTCTCTCACACTACTAGTCTTCTCTCATTCCACAGCTGCACTCACAAACACATAATCACACATCCGATACTACATTTTTATATTGCTACTTCCAACATCCCTTTTACAGATAAACTTCTAATGACGGTAGTTCGGACCCGAAGAAATGCCTGATTGGAGTCAACATCTCGCTGGGCATTATCCCATCCGGGAATCACTACATCTCCTCTAACTCCCTTCCCTGCCTATACTCAAGCCATAAAGCCCATAACTTTTTATACTCCCCCCATCTTCTCACCTATCATATAGAAATAACGTTCCACATCAGCCTGATGCCTTATCTGCCGACTAACATCCAACCGACTGGGGGAATCAATCTATCTTTCTCCATTTCCTCGCTATACAAAATTTCACTGCTAGCAAAATATGTATTATCATCATATACTTCTGATTTTTATTAAACCCTTCCAAATCTAAGTGGAACAAGCACCTCTGTGAAGTTAAAATCAAACTCATAATGGATCAGTGTGGAGATCATCTCAGAAACATATTGTTTGAGGTAACTTCCTGCACTCCCACCATATATGGGTACTGGGATCCTTGTGATTGTTCACATCTCCAACACTGGCTGGGGACTGTATCTGAAAAGTTACTTAATACCAGCGATACAACAGCTTACAGAAAACTTCCCTAAGGTTTATAGAGTGTACCGCTTTCCTGACTTCATTCCACACCCCAATCCACCTTTCCATTGGGAATGTGTCCTGAATATTCCACTCCCATTTCTTAATTACTGATAATCCCAGTTCCTACCTTTCCCCAAATAATTTTACCAAACTGGAGATCAATTTACAATGGTTCTTCTTCTGAATAAAATTATACAATCTAGTTGGAAAATTAATCGGATTCCCCCCCAAAAAAGTTCTTTATTCTTAAAATAAGAAAATCTTTCCTTCTTGGGGAGTTGGAATTTCCGTCGTATCTCCGCAAAAGCCAACAAGTTACAATTTTGTTCAATATCAGCCAGTCTAATTATACCATACCTCCTCAATCTCTGTAAATCTATATCTTGAATATAATATTTTAATACTCCAATAGGGGTCAGCGAGCGGATATGTTCTCCCTCTTGCATCCTTTTCCTAACTCTAATTATAGTTCTTATTACATCTCTTATAACTGGGCTTCTAAATTTCAATAATCTAAGCACAAACTCCTTTACCCAATTTAAATGAAAGGGCTCCTTCTCAGCAATCTGAGAACTCTCATACTGGAACCAACAAACCTTCTTATCCTTTTTATAAGACCACATAATCGCGTGCGCAAACATAGTAACCTCATGTAGCAATCCCAAGTCTGGGAAGCCAAGTCCAAGCTTATTACTATCCCCCTGCATAACTTTGTGCTATTCTTGGTTTCTTGGCCCCCCAGACATACGATTGCAATAATTTTGAAAACCCCGCCAGACATCCTGCCTTAACACGTAATTAGAGATGCACCAATACCAATTTTTTAAGACTGAGTATCGATACTTTTTTTGCACGAAAACTGGCAAATGACCGCAAAAGAAAAAAAAAAAAAAGTATAGCTGATTGGTATCGGTGAGTACTTTAAATTACATACATACACCATCTCTTGATTCTCCCCTTTTGCCTCTTCCTCCCCATCTTGAGCTCCCTCCTTTTGCCTTGGCCTTTTCTCTCCCTTTTGATCCCCCTTTCTCCCCCTCCTTGACTCTTGATCCCACCCTTCTGCCTCTCTCTCCCTCCTGATCCCTCCTCCTTTTGCCTCTTCTTGCCCCCCCTCCTTTTGCCTCTTTTTTTTTCTCCCTTAGTCCCTTTTAGCTCTTTGTCTCCCTCTTGACCCCCTCTCTGCCTCTTTCTTCACCCCATCTTGCCTCTATTGATCTGCCTTACCCCGGCAGAGGTCAGCATTGTTGCCATGGTAACCCGCAGCAACGCTCCGACACTGCGGGAGGGAGAGAGGTGACCGGGGAGCATTGTGAGCAGCTCCCCAGGCTCCCTCTCTGCAGCACCAACCCTGACACAGGGTATCGGTGCTGGCATCGGCCGCACTTGTGCGAGTACGAGTACTCGCACAAATGCTGGTATCGGCACCAATACCAGTATCGGTGAAACCCTACACGTAATGGGATTATCCTAAATAAATACAATATTTTTGGTACCAAATAGGCCTTCACCATATTTATCCTACTAAGCCACGAGGCCTCTATCCCCTTCATGTTTTCTATTTTTTTTTTCTTAACTTCTCCAGTAATAATTTATAATTTAAATCCACCATCTTCTTTAATGAATCAGTCGCACCCCTAAATTATCAATCCATTCATTCCCTCAATCAAAAAGGTAATTATCCCTTAACCATTGGGACTGGTCAAACCTTAAAAACTTGGTAATGACTTGGGTCTTTGACAAATTTAATTTATAATTAGAATACCTACTGTATTCCCCAATAATTGAAAGTACCTCTGGGATTGATATTTCAGGTGATGTTAAGGTCAGTACAATGTCATCTTATTTATGTTCTAATATACCTCAAGTCCCCTTATTATTGATGAATTCCTTATAATGGCAGCTAGGGGTTCAATTGACAATGCATACAACATAGGGGCTAAAGGGCAGCCCTGCCTGGTCCCATTCTGAATTTCAAAATATGAGGAATTCAATGAGAACCCCGTTACCTTAGCAGCTGGATATTTATACATAGCCATAGCACTATCCTTAAAAAACCTTGCCTCCCCCAAATAAATCCCGACTGATCCGCATGGACCAGATCGGACATCACTTGTTTCAATCATTCTGCCAGGACTTTGTCGTAAATTTTAACATCAAAATTTAAAAGAGAAATTGGTCTATACTGGGTAACAAAGCTTGGGTCCTTCCCCTGCTTAGGTATAGGGCAAATTGAGGTTTGAAGCATCTCAGATGGAAATGCTCCTCCATTCCCAATTTCATTGAAGGTTCTCAATAATATTGGGGAGATCGTCTGGTCCAAAGTTCTATAAAAAATTGCTGAATAACCATCTGGGCCAGGCGATTTCCCCATTTTCAAGCCAAAGATGGCATCTCTTATCTCTCTTTCTGAAAATGGCCGATTTAAACTCTCCAATTTACCTTCTTCAATTTTCGGTAAACCAGCCTTAGACAAATATGCCTTTATTGGAGCTCTCGAAAAATCTTCCCCTTTAATATTATACAAAGTTTGATAGTAAGTTCTGAAGGTGTTCGCGATTTGTATGGTGTCCAAAACCACTTTATCCCCCTGAACCAACTTCTGAATTCTATGTCTGATATTTCTTAACCTAAATTTGTCATTAACTTGTCCGCCTGATTATTGCTATAATACCAATTCTGTTTTGCAGCAAAAATAGCTCTATTTAACTTATCTTCTAATTTAAGCCTTATTTCTCACTGGATCTTTGCTGTCTCCTCCGTCCCTTCTATGCTAGGGTCGGCTTTATTCATACATTCAAGTCTAGCCAGTTCTATATACAGATCAGAGATGGCTCTTCTAGATTTCCTTAATTCTACATCCGTCTTCATCAAGTATCTCCTTATTGTATATTTTAATGCACACCAAAGCATTGAATCCGAAACCATCCCATTGTCATTAATCTGCAAAAACCTTCCTACCTCCTCACGAAGCTCCTTCTTTGCTGTATCAGAAGAACCTTGTACCGTGAGTTATTCTTCAACTCTCAAAAAACTGGTGCATGATCTGTCCATACAATATTACCAGTTCGACTATATATCCAGTCCCTCAAACAATCATATCGCAGAAAGAAGGAGTCTATTCTAGAATATGACAGATGACTCTTAGAAAAAAAAAAAGTAAAATCTCTATCCGAGGTATGCTGTGTTCTCCCAGTATCGTACTGATTATTTTTAAATAAACATCTAGCAAATTTTTGTGCATACTCTCTCTTTTCTCCACCTTCCTACCCCTTCTTAACTGTTTATTCATATCTACTCCAACTATCAATATACCCTTAGTTATTCTATCTTATTGATCAATGTTTCCAAAAATTTAACAGGGTAATGTCACAGTTACCCAGAGAATTCCAGGAGTCAGTACGGTTTAGTTAATGCAGTTTATTAACAAATGACATACATCGGGTATATACAATATATACAATAAGAATAGATGGGCCGAATGGTTCTCATCTGCCGTCAAATTCTATGTTTAAAAATTCTATGAATAAGCACAGGGTAATAGCCAGCAAGCCTGCTATCAGAAATAATAGGTTGCAAAGCTAAACCACTGTGCTGGAGACTAGGCCTTAGCCACTGGAAGTCTCGGCTGGAACCTGGAACAGGAACCCGGGATCTTGATCCGAACAGGAATAGGGTCTGACTCAGCCTGCAGTCAGATATGCGAGTCTACCAGAGCCCCAGGCCCGCACTATATTGGGTGTCTGAACACCAAGGGAAAAGACGAAAGAATAGTCAGACAGAGCCACCAGTCAGCACCAGAGGGGGCAGTCAGACAAGCCGGGTCATACACAGATCAGGTAGTCATCCAGAGCCACAAGTCTACACCAGATTGGATGTCCACTATTAAGGGTTAGGCAAAAGAATAGTTAGACAAAGCCACAGGTCAGCACCAGAATGGATGGAAGACTAGCCAGGTCATACACGGAGCCAAATCCAACAGATCTGCAACACAAGGGCATCTGAGTCAGGCCTCAGTCTGCCCTTTAAACCCCTCCACAGGAAGTAGGAGGAGCAGCTCAGAGGGAGGAAGTAGGAAGCTGGTAGGCGGAGACTACAGTAAACAAACAAATAAAACAGAGGCCTGCAGCATGCTAGAAGCCTCGCGTCTGAAAGTGATGCTGAAGTCAAGGTAAGCTGTAACAGTTGGGTGCATATATATATTAACTAAAGTATACTCAACATCATTCAATTTACAAATCAGAATTATGTACCTACCATTACTATCCAGCTCATGAAATATATGCTGAAATTTTAAATCTTTAGAGACAATAATTGCCATACCCCTCTTCTTAACCTCCTTTAATCCTGCAGCATAAATGAAAGGAAATTTTTTTATAGCTCCAATATATGCTCCCTCCATCGTCCCAGTGTGTTTCCTGTACAAAACAAACACTTCTCTTTTCCCTAAGCAACATTTCATACAAAGAAGCCCTTTTCTGTGGGAAGTTTAAGCCCTGGGCATTTATGGTTACCAGCTTTAATGTCATAGTGATTCCTCAGCAATCCAGTTATGCCCATCAGTCAACTCTTTACCTTTAATTCTTTAAGGTCATGTTCAGCTTAAAAATCCAATTACAAGTTTCCCCCTCCCACCCCTTTTCAGGACATCAAACTGCCTTCATCAAGGGGGACAGGGTTTTCCCTGCACTGACAGACACAATACTGTCCCTCACTGCGAGCAATCTGATGAAGAGACTGGATTTTGGATCTGAGGGGAGTCTGCATGACGTGCTAAAAAAAAAAAAAAAAAGGGGCAGGACGGGAACTTTTAACTGGATTTTTAAGCCGAACATGACAGTAAAGAATTTTATTCATTATAAAAAAAAAAATTGAACTGAATAATCAGAGGTATATATTTTTGACAATACTATCCTTTTAAATCTCTGTTCAATGGCAATATAAAAGTAATGTCTCACCAGGTCATCCTCGGTCTGGTCATAGCTGATGTCAGAATGAGACAGAAAGGAGGTGCATGACTCGTCCACCATGGACAGCCTACTGTATGAGGAAAAAAATAAATTTTATTGGCCAGATATATCATAGGTTCAGTATAGTATAGGAATAAACACTCCATTTCTTTACCAGAAATATCAACATAGAATGGTGTTCTTAAATTTAGAAGTCAGTTATATCTATATTTTTGCCTTTGATCTCTGTTTTAGGTCACGGTTTGTGTTAACAAGATAGAGACAACTGACAAGTCAATTCAAGACTACTGTTTGTTATGAGATATGCAGTAGAGGCAGAAATCAGATCTAATACACACATATATAGATATATCTGACTGCTCTATGATGGACTCCTACCTAGGTAAGTCCTTCTGTTATGCACAGTAATTATACAGATACACCCAATTGCTGTACGAAAAACTCCTGCAAGTAACAGAAGCACATCAAAACATCATATGTATCTATATAAAATTACTGTGTGTAACAGAAGCGCTTACCTAGGTAGGAGTCCTCCATACAGCAGTCAGGTGTATATATATATATATATATATATAATTACTGTGTGTAACAGAAGCACTTACCTGGGTAGGAGTCCATCATACAGCAGTCAGGTGTATCTATATAATTACTGTGTGTAACAGAAGCACTTACCTAGGTAGTAGTCCATCATACAGCAGTCAGGTGTATCTATATAATTACTGTGTGTAACAGAAGCACTTACCTAGGTAGTAGTCCATCATACAGCAGTCAGGTGTATCTATGTAATTAGTGGATTTTCCTAACAGAGTGTGAAGGAAAGTCAGAATTTTATTAAGACACGGAGGCGAATATTATGCATTTACTCTCTCCACTGCTTCCTCTAGCAGCAAAGGGATCTTTATTGAAATACAAAGAAAAAACTTCCTGTAACCAATAGCAACCCCCCAACCAATGACATTGAGTCCCATGTTATAAGAGAGGTTGCACACTCCCAGAACTCCCTCTTTCTTGCTTGCTGACTGTCTTTCTGTAATTCTGGAACCAAACCGAAGAACTTCGACTCTCAATCTTCACTCAATTTAAAGATAGGAGAAATTAGGCAAACCAGCCAAGAACTCCAGAAAACATGCGGTCACCAACGGACACCATCGGCCATCAACCTGCAAAGAGAAAAAATAAATGAAAGGGAGGGAAAAATGGGAGGGATAATATTTGCCTCCGTGTCTTAATAAAATTCTGACTTTCCTTCACACTCTGTTAGGAAAATCCACGAATTTTATGGCAGAACGCAGGCTTCATATTATGCAAGTTTAAAGCACAGTAAACAATCAATCAAAGTTGAGATACAACAGTAGAAGCAACATGTTCAACAGGTTTACAATAAAAATTCCTAAAAGTAGACTCCCTGGACCAATCAGCGGCCCGAAGAATATCCTCCAAACGACCTCCAGCCTGAACAGCCATCGAAGCCATCACACCCCTAGTTGAATGTGCTCCAAACACAGACACATCAATACCCGCCAGCTGCATAACCCACTGAACCCAGCGGGCTAAAGTAGCAGCTGAAACAGGTAAATGAGGGCTGCGAAAAGAAATGAGTAACTGAGAACAGGCGGGTCGCCGCAAAGTGGCTGTAAGAAGCTCATATTCCTGTAAGCAGCATACAATGCATAATTGAGGGAGAGTAGGAAAAGAGGGATAAGAAACTATTCGGATAGTCGTCTTAGTGCGACGAGAAACGCGAAATTGTACGCCCTGTGGCGTGAAAGACCGAGAATGAATATCCAAAGCTTTAACATCAGAAACCCGCTTGAAAGATACCAAACACATTAACATAGTAAGTTTGGCTGACAATTGTTTTAGTAATAAAAGATTATTAGAAGGCCAGTTCTCCAGTAAACGAAGAACATTGTTGACATCCCAAAGCGATTGATAGCGCGACTGAGGGGGCCTTGAAAAACGTATCCCTCGCATAAGTCGACAAACAACTACAGACTGACCCACCGGAATTCCGCCAATAGGGACATGGCCAGCCGAAATGGCTGAACGATAAGTATTAATGGTACGATACGCTTTACCAGAATCGTAGAGGGTCTATAAGAAATTAGCCACACTCACTGGAGATGCCGATATGGGATCCAGGTCCCGTTCCACGCACCAACGACTCCATGCTGACCAGGCGGATCCATACATGGCCCGGGTACCTGGAGCCCAAGACTCCGCCAAAAGAGCTTGAGCCGAGTTCGAAAGGCCACCGGCTCCTGAGGCACCCCCGAGAGGAACCACGCAAGAAGTGGAAGGTCCCCGGACATCAAGAGATCGTGCGGAGCGCCGGAGGGGTCGTACAACAGGCGTGGAAGATCCGCCGATAATTCCAACAGTAGTGGAAACCATGGTTGCGTCGCCCAAAAAGGCGTCACAACCACCACTGTCGCCTGCTGTCGACGAATCGTCAAAAGAGTTTGAGGAATCATGGCGAATGGGGGAAACGCATAGTTTGTCCCCTGCGTCCAGGATTACAGGAACGAGTCTGTCGCTAAAGCTTCCGGATCCGGGCGCCAACTGAAAAAACGAGGGATCCGACGATTCAGACGAGAGGCAAAAAGATCGATGCCAAACTATCACGGTGCCCGTGATTGGCTGCAGTTACTTGTCTGTCACCAGTAGGGGGCTTCTATTGGCTGTCTGCAGATAGCCCGCCTCTTATTGACTATTTAAACCTGGATTGGGCACCCTTTGAGTGCCCTTTCGTGTTGTTTCTGACCTTCTTGCTATCACTATGCTAGTGATAGCTGGGCCTCTGTTCCAGTGTTCCCGAGTTCCTGATCTCATGTGTTCCTGAGTTCCTGATCTCTACTGTTCCAGTGTTTCCTGCATGCTGAAGTACTTCCAGTCCTGGTTCCGGCCTAGTCTCTGGTGTTGCAGTTCCTGCTGAACTTCTCTGCTGTTTTCTGACCTGACTGATCGTTGCTGGTTCCTGTCATCTCATCACCTGTCTTCAGTATCCTGGCGACCTTCTGCCTGGTCGCGTTGGTGACATTGCTACAATTCCGTGTTGGTCCCAGCGTGCGGACGCTGGTTTGCTCCCAAGCCTTGCGGCTATACAAACTCGCTTGTTACACCAGTGTGCGGTCACTGGTTTGCTCCAAAGCCTATCAGCTATACAAATCTGTGTTGGTCCCAGCGTGCGGACGCTGGTTTGCTCCTAAGCCTTGCGGCTATACAAACTCACTTGTTACACCAGTGTGCGGTCACTGGTTTGCTCCAAAGCCTTTCAGCTATACAAATCTGTGTTGGTCCCAGCGTGCGGACGCTGGTTTGCTCCTAAGCCTTGCGGCTATACTAACTCGCTTGTTACACCAGTGTGCGGTCACTGGTTTGCTCCAAAGCCTATCAGCTATACAAATCTGTGTTGGTCCCAGCGTGCGGACGCTGGTTTGCTCCTAAGCCTTGCGGCTATACTACTCGCTTGTTACTCCAGTGTGCGGTCACTGGTTTGCTCGCTAAGCCTAACGGCTATACTATTCAGTGTTGTTTCCAGCGTGCGGACGCTGGTTTGCGCCAAAGCCTTGCTGCTTAACGATTCTGCATTTGCCAGTTCCATCTGACTGCTGCTATTATCTCTGGGCTGCCCTGCCCGGTATTGGTAAGGCCGGTAGAACCTTTTGCCACATTCCATCTGAGGTTGCCTTACCCGGTATTGGCAGGGCCGGTAGAGCCTACATTGTGCATCTATTGAGGCTGCCTTGCCCGGTAATTTGGTAAGGCCGGTAAACCGTTATGCTATTCCATCTGCAGGTTGCCTTACCCGGTATTGGCAAGGCCGGTAGAGCCTAAAGACTGTCCTGTCCGGTATATTGACAGGACCGGTAGAGTCTGCCTTCTGTCTGTGCTATATTCTGTATATTATATTATGTATGTTATTGCCATCCTAAGTTATCATTTATTATTTCAATAAAATTGATTTTTTTTACCTAAAACTTGTGTCTGAGAGTCATAATAAACCGTGACACAAACGGACCCCAAATGTGGTGAAGCGAAGCAAAAACGTTGGAATGGAGCATCCAATCGCTGTGATCGGTCAAATATCTGGAGTTCCAATCCGCAACCGCGTTGGAAAGTCCAGGTAAATGTTCGGCCACCACAGTGATATCCTGATCTAGGCAAAAATGCCAAAAATCCTTTGCTAATTCCGCTAGCTGTTTGGATCTCATACCGCAGAGATGGTTGATGTACCGTACCGCAGAGACACTGTCCATCTTCAACAGGACGCAGCACTTCACGCGATCCTTCGCCAGACTCTTCAGAGCAAAGGATCCCGCCAGGAGCTCTAGGCAATTGATGTGAAGAGATGCTTCTTCTGGGGACCACTTGCCACCGGTGGAGAGATTTCCCAGACGAGCACCCCAACCCAACTGGCTGGCGTCGGACTCGATAACGAGATCTGGAACAACGCCAAAAATGGCCCTGCCATTCCAGGCATCGAGGTGCTTGAGCCACCAAATGAGCTCCTCGCGAGCGTTGGATGAAAGGGCGATATCACGGTGCCCGTGATTGGTGCTGTTCAGTGTCAGTCACTTGCTGAGTATCATGATTGGCTGTCTGTGATTTGCCCTCCTTCTCACAGCCTTTTTAAACCCAGGCTGAGCACTTCCAGGTTGCCCTTTCGTGGTGTTTCTGACTTCACTCTGCCTGACCTGCTGGTCAGGCTTCTGGGCCTGTTCCTGCTGTACTTGCAGATCCTGTGTTCCAGTGTTCCTGGGTGCCTGTATTCTAGTGTTCCTGTGTTCCAGCACCTCGTGGGTTAATCTTACTGAGTTCCTGAATCTCCTGCTCCAGCCGTCGATCCGGTGACATTGTTCTTCTCGCTGCTGATCATACATTGTTTCTCCAGCGTGCGGACGCTGGTTTACTCCACTAAAACCTGGTTGCGATATCCATTGTTGGTTCTAGCGTGCGGACGCTGGTTTACTCCACTAAACCTGGTTGCGATATCCATTGTTGGTTCCAGTGTGCGGACGCTGGTTTTCTCCACTAAACCCCGTGGCTATATACATTGTTGGTTCCAGCGTGCGGACGATGGTTTACTCCATAAAACTTGGTGGCGACATTTACTGTTGGTCCCAGCGTGCGGACGCTGGTTTACTCCATTAACCTGGTGGCGTTATTTACTGTTGGTCCCAACGTGCGGACGTTTGTTTGCTCCTGGATGATCCAGTACTTTGGCCAGGTCGCTGTCCACTCCTATGCAGTCGTCTGATTATCCCTGGCAATAGACTTCTGCTGAGTAAGACCATAATTCCTATTTCTCTCTGCTGTCTTAGTCATCTGAAAGCTGGTCTACTCGCTCAGGCTGCTCTGCCCGGTATTGGTAAGGCCGGTAGAACCTTGTACATCACCATCTTGAAGGTTGCCTTACCCGTTATTGGCAGGGCCGGTAGAGCCTCCATTCCGCATTCCTTTGGGCTGCCCTGCCCGGTATTGGTAAGGCCGGTAGAACCTTGTATTTCACCATCTTTAAGGTTGCCTTACCTGGTATTGGCAGGGCCGGTAGAGCTTACATTCAGCATTCCGTGGGGGCTGCCTTGCCTGGTATTGGTAAGGCCGGTAGAACCGGTATATGTCATCTCATGGTTGCCTTACCCGGTATAGGCAAGGCCGGTAGAGCCTGTCATTAATACTGTCACTTGTGTTGCCTTGCCCGGTATTTAGGCAAGGCCGGTAGAACCTGTCATTAATACTGTCACTTGTGTTGCCTTGCCCGGTATTTAGGCAAGGCCGGTAGAACCTGTCATTAATACTGTCACTTGTGTTGCCTTGCCCGGTATTTAGGCAAGGCCGGTAGAACCTATTATATGTTCAATTACTGTTGTATTGTTATGTATGTTTACCCTACGGGGACTGCCTTTAACTTTTAATAAAGGTAAGTTATTTTACCAAACCTTAAGTCTGAGAGTCTTCAAAATCCGTGACAGGCGATAAGATCGGCGTACCCCAAGTCTCGGCGCAGATGAAGAGCCTTCAGACGTTGAAGGGCGCGATAGTGCAGAGGTCCCGGAAAAAAAAAAAAAACGCTTGAATCAAAGCGGCCAGGAGGCCCACCACACGGGCCAAGAGACGGAGAGAAATTCGGTCCTGGCGGAGAATGTAACAAATTTCCTTGCGTATAGCCCGAATCTTGGACCCGGGAAGACTCAGAGAGGCCTCTTTGGAATCCACCACGAAGCCCAAAAATTACATGCTTTGGGACGGTACCAACTGGGACTTTTCCCAGTTGATCAGGAACCCCAGATTGGAAAGTAGACGAATTGTGGCATCCGCTTGGTTGAGCAAAGTATTGGGGTCCTGCGACATTATCAACATGTCGTCCAGATAAATAATTAAACGGAAACCCCGGCTGCGTAAATAAGCGACGACAGGTTTCAGGAGCTTCGTGAAGCACCAAGGAGCAGACGACAAACCAAAAGAAAGGCAAATGAACTGCCAAATCCTGTCCCGCCATATGAAACGTAGGAAAATTTGAGATGAAGGGGCCATAGGGACCGTCAGGTAAGCATCCTGAAGATCGATCTTCATCACCCAATCCGCTGGAAGGAGAAGGTCCCATAAAAGATGGATACCCTCCATCTTGAAATGACGGTATAGCACATAGTCGTTGAGAGCCCGCAGCTTGATTACCGGTCTGAAGCCGGAATCTCTTTCGGACGAGAAAGATATTGCTTACGAACCCGACAGGGGAGTCGGACGAACGAGCGATTGCTCCTTTCACTAGTAAGGTGGATATCTCTTTGTCTACCAGTGTGGCGTCTATCCCTGAGAAGCGAAAAGGGGGAGGCAACACCTTTTGACATGGAGGGGCGAAGAATTCTATGTGAAACCCCTGAACCGTTTGAAGGACCCAAGGATCCGCAGTCAGGCCGCACCAGTGATGGAAAAAGTGAGCTAATCTGCCGCCTACCCCGAACAGGGGAAGAAAGGGAGTGAGGGGTCATACTCACCAGAGTAGGGGCGACCTCGGGAATATCCTCTGCCAGATCGTGCCCTCCAGGACCGTCCACGGGGTGGGAAGAAAGGTCCCTGGTTTCTTGGGTCTTGCGGGGTTTGACCCCGATAAGTAGAGAGGGAGGGAGCCTGAAACTGTGGTTGTTGGCGTTGGCGGGCTCGGCCAGAAGAGCGGCCCCTACCTCTCCCGGACCTGTCAAAAATTTTGGGACGGAACACCTTTCGTAAAGAGCTTTGAGCCTTATCTAAGGCTGTAAAAGAGGACACGAATTTGGCCAAATCTTTGATAAAGGAGTCCCCAAAGAGTTGACCCTGAGCCGCCGGGCCAGGTTCTGTATTTGCCATATCAGCGAGTTTGGGATCGATGTGAAGGAGGAGAGCCCGCCGTCGCTCCGATGCCAGAGCCCTATTGGCATTGCCAACCATACAAACGGCTCTCTGTATCCATCCACGCAATACGTGGACGTAGACAGGAGAACCAGTTTGCAGCGCATCTTCAGATAGTTCAAAAATTTTTGTGAGGGGTCCCAAGGAGTCCAGGAGTTTATTCTGGCATGATTTGAATGCCTGATCAACCCCTTTCCAGGGGTCCTTCCCCGATTTAGCAATGAATTGGACCATTTTGGAGTCTAACTCCGGTGTTTCACAAACTTTGTTAGCAATTACCGGGCGAGGAGATTCTACCCGCAACATGGACCTAGTCGCTCTACTAATAGGCTTACGGACCCAAGCCTCCAAATATTTTGCTATGTGAGGTCTCGGGGTCCATTCCGAGGAGCGAGGGTGTTTTATGCCCTCGGGGTCGAACATAGGTTCACCAAGAGCATCCGTAAGGGGAGGGGTAGTGGAAGTAGAAGAAATATCAGAAAGGTCCGTAGACTGGGATTTGCTCTTTTTTGGTTGCGACTCTTCAGAGTCGACTTCTTCCACATTAGATGGAGCCCAATCCTCGTCCTAAGACTCCCCAGAAGAGGAAGAGCGATACAAATCCAGTTTTGACCTCCGCAGGTTCTTAGTGTTAATAGGTTGTAACCTCCTCAGGTTCAATATACCCCCATTGGTGTCCTCCGGGGGAGAGGATCCAGCGTGTGGGATTAAACCACACTGATCAAAATCACCCATATTGAGTGAAATAGCGCTATCCCTTTTGGGGCTCTGATCAGTAAGCTGTAGCCGCTTCTGGGCGCATTTTCTCCCACTTTGGGTGTGGGAAGATACAGGTTCAGAATGAACCCCAGAGTTTTTTTGAGGACCCACTGACACCACCAGAAACAGGTTCACCAAAAGTAAGGGACCCTGAGGCGCCTGAGCCCTTCATGGCTGAAGCAAAAGACTGAGCAAAGAAAATTTCTGCAGAGCAGATTGCATAGAAAGCTCAATAAACTTGTTGAATTGTACAGATCCAGCCTGTAATACTGTAGGTAAATCAATAGGCTGGTTCCCATTAAGGGCAGAGGGAGCAGGGGCCCCACAGACCTGGGCTGGTGGAAAATCAGGGGCATCATCAAACTCTGGGCATTCCCCTTCAGAAGCCGACATACTGACAGAAAACAAAGTAATTATGTGAAAGCAATAATGAAGCGCAGGGAAATAAAAGCACTGAAAATATATATTTATATATATATATATTAAAGGGCTAAAAGTGAGGAATGGGAATAAGCACCTGCCAACGCCAAACAGCCGAGTGGATTCTGACGAGACAGATACAAAATGTCGTCTGTCGGAGCTCTGCAGGCAGTGACGTGACCGCGCGCATGCGCGGCCGAAACCCGGAAGTAACGGCCGCGCTGCGCGAGACCAACAGACTGAGGTAAGAAAGAAACACCCACGCTACTGAAAAGACGGGTGCAGAGCTAGACCGAGAGACAAGACTGTGTAGCAGGGAAAAGAGCAAACTAAAAAATTATGTCCATAAAAAGGCCCAGTTAGCTAGGAGGCCTAGGATTGGCAAGTAAAATGAAGAAATAAGGGAGACGGGAGAAAAAGAGGAAAAAACTTCACATATTCAAACAAATATCACAGCAAATAAAGTTAATAAATTAATAAATAATATATATAGTTATAATATAAAGTTATGCACACCCATGAGTATTCTGAGGAGGCTGCAATAAAAACAGTCACCACAGGTGTACTAATGGGTAGCCAGAAATACACTATGACCAAACAACAGGTGTACTTATCTGTAGGAAGCAGCAAAGAAAGAGGGAGTTCTGGGAGTGTGTAGCCTCTCTTAAAACATGGGACTCAGTCATTGGTTGGGGGGTTGCTATTGGTTACAGGAAGTTTTTTCTTTGTATTTCAATAAAGATCCCTTTGGTGCTAGAGGAAGCAGTGAAGAGAGTAAATGCATAATATGAAGCCACCGTTCTACCATAAAATTACTGTGTGTAACAGAAGCTTTTACCTAGGTAGGAGTCCATCATACAGCAGTCAGGTGTATCTATATAATTACTGTGTGTAACAGAAGCACTTGCCTAGGTAGGTGTTTTTAATACTGCAGTCAGGTGTATCTATATAATTACTGTGCGTAACAGAACTCACCTAGTTAGGAGTTTTTCCATACAGCAGTCAGGTGTATCTATATAATTACTACCCAGGCAACAAAGACATAATTAAGGCTCCATAGGACCCCAGGCAAGGTACCAATTTTGGGCCCCACATATTCTGATCCAGTGCTTCTGGCACAGAGTGCTGCTAGCAGGTACTGGCATTGTGGCTCCAACAGTGTTACAACTGGAATATGCTGGTCTCTAAACAAAAAGGGCATCTGATACAAAATGTTAGCAGCAGCAGCAAGAGTAGGACCCCTGTCTAACCCAAAATGTAAAGCCAGGGCCATTCATATTGCCATGGGCTCTAGGCAGTAGCCTAGATTGCCATAATGGATGATTTGGCACTGCTAGGCAAGTCCTTCTGTTATACACAATAATTATATGTATGCACCTGACTACTGTATTATGGACTCCTACCTAGGCAAGTGCTTCTGTTACACACAGTAATTATATATATACACCTGACTGCTGTATGATGGACTCCTACCTAGGTAAGTGCTTCTGTTACACACAGTAATTATATATATACACCTGACTGCTGTATGATGGACTCCTACCTAGGTAAGTACTTCTGTTACACACAGTAATTATATAGATACACCTGACTCCTAACAAATGAAGTGCTCCTTACTCAGATGGTAAAGTTCCCATTTAGTGAAGACTTGCTCATTTATACTGACACCTTAACTGAAATATCAATGGGATGCAGCAATTTGGAAAAGTGTAAAGACCAAAGAGAATAATATAAACCCAAAAGAACACAGAAAATAATGTTTATTGAAAATATATCTAGAATTATCATGCAGATATGAATTTATACGTTTAGTTAAGAATTTGATGGCAGATAAGAACCAACTGGATTTTACCAATTCCCCTTGTTTATTCAAAAAGCTTATTTAACCCTTTGAGTGCCAGAGAAGTATGAAACACATTGCAAAGCAATTCTGGTCCTCATGGGCCCAATCTTAAATGTAATTAATTTACGGTGTTGCCTTTAACTCTTCTGCTGGGAGGCTATTCCTCTTTCCATAAAGTAACTTTATTTTTCCCCTCATATTTCTCATTATTTATCCACCATTCAATTTCTCTCTTTGTAGCCCAGAAAAAAGATGGTACCGTGTTAGCCAGTAGAGTAGATAGGATTCAGAGTGCTACGGTATCACCTTTATATCTCTTTGTATAGGAAAACGAGACTAGTTTTTGTGCTCAGTTCTAAACATGCTTATTTGTTCTATGGCTGTTTGACTACAAAGGCCATCATCCTTATTTGATCACTGGCCATGTTGTAGTATAACAGCAGCTGGAGAGCCACATGATTTCCATCCCAGTTCTTGCTATGCAGAGGCCTGATAATGGAGACCTGCTGGTTTTGATTTGGGACTTCAGCTCAAACCTGTTTGCAGATCCTTGGGCCGCAGCGTTGACTCGTCCACCCCCAAAGAATGCCAAAACGGAGTCGCTGAGTGGCACGGCAGCCTGACCGTCAGATTTTAAGAGTTCTGCAATCAGCTGCATCTGGCGCTCCTACAAGATCAAGAAGTCAGACTGGCGAAACTAAAAGTGGGCATCCAATTATAACAGTGTTTTCATATACAGCTTCTCATACAGGATTTCATTGTCGTTACAAACTGTAACCATTTAAGTGTCAGAAAGGAATGCGACACATTATGAAGCAATGCTTTGCATACCCCTCTGGTGCTCAAGGGTTAAAGATATGTAACCCCTTAGATTCTTAGAGAGCTCACCAATGCAGTGTGAAACAAAGCACTGGAGAACCATCTAGCATCCAAGGGGTTAAAGGAATAGAGTTTTATTATGAAGAAAAAAAAAAAAAACAATTTTATATATATCAATACTAGGACTATTCCTGATAATAGGAAACAAAGGGTGCTCCCACTGTAGGGAATTAAACAATTTTCACGGTTACAATGCACCCCTCTAGCACTCAAAAAGGTTAAAGCTTGAAATGTTTTTATTGTTATTATACTCTAGCAGTGCCACCTTGCTTCCGGCTAGCTTTTTTTTGTCCTATTGCTACTGCTCTTCATAAAATGCACAACAGCTCAAAAAAAAAAAAAAAAATTCAAGTTTGAGCTGTAATCATTTTTGAATGAAAAAAAAAAAAGTGTCCCAGAAGCGGTGCACCCTGTTTTACTCATAAAGAAAAACCCATCAGTAAATAGTTTTTTCTAAATTTTGTTGCTTTAACCCTCTGAGTGTCAGAGTGGTACGGAATGCACTGAAGAGCAATGCATTCCGTAGCACTCTTGCACTCAAAGGGTTAAGTCTCCCAAACAGCCAATAGGCTCCCCAGTCTGTTCACTAATTAGCAGAGCGAGCGCAAGCTTTGAGTCCGAGTGGACAGCTAAGAACTAGAGGATAGTTTTCCATCACAGTTTTAGAAGCTCCTCCCATCAGAATTGTTTAAGCCTTAAAAGGAGCGGTAAACTTTTTTTATGAAAATAAATTTTATAGATATTTTCCTGCTGAATAAAACAAGGTCACTCCCACTGCTGTCAGATGTTTTATTCAAAATGTATAGCAGTTCAAATAATCAGGAAATGAAAGCGGAACTACCACCCGATGAAATATTTAGCTTAACTAAGTCCCCATCTGGCACTAGATGCTTAGTAGCGCTAGCCACCAGAATGATTACCTTATTTAATAGATTTATGCTCTCTTCTATGGCCGACAGTAGCACAGAGCGCAGACATCTTGCCATTGTGACATCCGCGCGCCTGCACAGTCAGTCCCTTTTGGAGCCGGGCGGCTCCTAGCAACTCCTCCTAGACCCGGCTGGGACTGACAGCGCAGGTGTGCAGACATCACAATGGCAAGATGTCCGCACTCCGTGCTACTGTCAGCCATAGAAGAGAGCATAAATCTATTAAATAACGTAATAATTCCGGCGACTAGCGCTACTAAGCAACTAGTCGCCAGATGGGGACTTCGTTAAGCTAAAGATTTTGTAGGGTGGTAGTTCCGCTTGAATTTACTGTGGTTTACTTCCTGATAGTTCTAACTGACAGGAAGTGAATTTACTGTGGTTTACTTCCTGAAATTTCTAAATGACAGGAAGTAACAGGCAGTTTCTATCGCATTCTATGGAGAACGGTATATCACTAACTTTCCTGACTTTCTTCTCCATTAGAATCTAACAGGAAAGAATAATTAGAATTTGATCACTAGAGGGCACTGCTAATGTAAAAAAACATGGATTTAAACTGTAATAACTCTGGAAATATGAATCTCTTGCCAGTGGGAGTACCCTACAATATATATTTTCATAAAAAAAAGTTTACTGCTCCTTTAACCACTGGCAGTTAAAGGACCATATTTTTTTTTTGCCACTTGATTAAGGGGTCCTCAAGTGGCATACAGCTGCTAGGGGAGCCCTGAATTCCACGACGTGCCAGTCACTGGTCCTTAAGTGGAGCACAGCTGTGATGGTCCTGGTACGTCATTGGTCCTTAAAAGGGATAGTAATACTTGTTTTACATAAGTTTTATTATTTTAGTTATTAAATAAATAAAGCAAAACATCAAAGTCTTTTTTTCTATAAACATTTATAGTTTTTGTGTAATCTGGATCGAAAATTTTCCCCTCCCGCCCCTTTTAGCAACATCAGCGATGTAGCTGACAAACTTGGATTCTGGTCTGCGGACCGGATGGCTCATCTGCAGGGCCGAAATAGCATTGTATACAAAGAGAATCTTCATGAGAACGTCTACAAAGTGTTCCTGGTTTGAGGCAGCAGACCGCTCTCATGAAGATTTGCTTTGTATCTACTCCTATTTCGGCTCTGCAGATGAGCCGTTCGGTTTGCTGACCAGAATCCAATTTTGTCAGCTAGAGAGCTGCTAAAGCTTATATAAAACAAGTATTACTATCCCTTTAAGTGGTTAAAGAAAGCGTAACCCTTTAATTTGAAAGTTTTATATTTTGCTAGTATATAATACGTATAGCCAAAGTCTGTATGCTTATTTTTTTTTTTTTTATCTTAATTCTGTTTTCTTGTTTTTATTGATGTATTTAATTTTTTAAACATACATTTTTTAAGCCTTGACAATGAGCTACCTGGACCTGTTTGTTGAGAGATTTCTATCAGGGAACATGAAAGCAGGTCTAATAAAACAAAACAACAATGTAAATAAGGTGGCAAACAGAGCATTCAGTGCTGTAGACCGTAATATTGTATTACATTCCACTTTGATTCTCTGTCAACCAGAAGACTCTCTGGAATATGTACAAAGTCAAAATAAAAGGTTTAATATTCATATAAAGGAATATAAATATTTATAGTTGCAAATTTTACATTTACTTTATTTGACTAATTATTTAAATTGTTTTGTATTTACCTTGATTCGCTCTCTACCCTCAGGCTACAAAAAGTCAGCAGCTTCAAGTGGAACTTTCACCTTAATTCAAGTCTGAATATTTGAAAACTTCATTAAAAACCGCCTATATGTCATGTTATCCACAAGTCCAGCAGAGGTCTAGTTTAGGAGATATTCACACTTCTTTCATATGCTAATGGTGGTGCCTGTGCGGTATCGGTTGTGTTTTCGTATTTTAATCAATGACTTTTCATATGCCAATGTAACATTTTCAATGACGTGTAATATGCTAATTAAGGTTTCAGTGACATTCCATATGCTAATTAAACTTTGTGCAGTACCAGGAAATGTTTACTTTCACTTTGTCCAGAAATAAGTGTGTGAATATTTCCTAAACTGTACATCTATTGGACTTTTAGATAACATGATAACAGCTTACAGTCCAAAGGGGACCACAACACATTGCAAAACAATGAATGGCCCTTAAGGAGTTAAGTGTATCTACAGAGGATCATAAGAATGATGCAGGACTTATGCACAAAAGAAATATGGAACAAAGACAAATTCCCCTCGAATTAAAAATGGTAAAAGCCCCATTTCAATCAGTAAATAGAATTATTCTGGGTCAAACCAACTACAGCAGAGGGGATAAATACAATATGCATTAAAGGGGATCTTTCACCCCTTTACAATTTTGCCTAAATAGTTCTCATATACAGTAGATCCTGAAAAGTGTATACATTTAAAAAAAAAAAAAACAAAAAAAAAAAAAAAACAGAAATTAATTAAATTACCTCCTTCCGGGCAGACTACGGTTACCGAATCTGTACTGCAGTCTGCCGTTCTGCCTCTCTCTAATCAGCCTCCTCCGATGATCGAAGCTATCTGTGGGTAAGGTGGAGCACTCTCATTGGCCAGAAGTCGATCTCTGCCAATGAGAGCGCTCCTGCTTACAGACAGAAAGCCTCCGTCATTGGAGGAGGCTGGCTAGAGAGAGGCAGAGCTGTAGACTGAGGTACAGATCCGGTAACCACAGTCTGCCCAGAAGTAGGTTAAGAGTTGTATATATTCTTTTAATTTCTCCAAACAAGCGGGTTTAAAAAAAAAAAAAAAAAAAAGTATACACTTTTCATTATCTACAAAACTATTTAGGCACAGTTGTAAAGGGGTGAAATATCCCCTTTAACTAAAATGAGGTTTTCTACTGCTGGAATGCTAGAAGGGTCTCTAATGCAGTGCACTGAGCTGGAGACCGATCTTGCATTTATAGGGATTGTAATGTTGTAAAACATCTAGATCACCGAGTCTTCTTTAGACTATAAGAAACGCTTTGTGCTATTTCAAACCACTTACTTGTTTGCAGTTCAAAAATTATGAGGTGGAGAAGGATCCGCCGGTCGCCCATTCTGGCCGCCTCCAACTGAATCGGCAATCCGGTTGTGGGACCATACACTAATGCAGCGAGGGACAAACTTCATTCAGTAAGTATAAGGAAAACCCTGACCTCCATGACGAAGGAGGGCAGGATTTTCCTTTGCTTACTGAAGGTTGTCCCTCTGTATCTGTCCGGATCAGAGGGAGCTGCAGCAGTGACACAGACAGAAAGGGGGGGTGGGGGGTCCTTCTCCACTTTATAACTTTTGAACTACAAACAAGTAAGAGGTTTGAAACAGTGTAAAGTGTTTCTTATAAAGAAGACTCACATATCTAGATGTTTTACAAACATTACAATCCCTTTAGCAGTTTAAAAATCACTGGGAATTTGATAATTTTGTCCCCTACAGTGTGATGGTTTGCCCAGAATTGCTGCAGTTCTTTGTGGTGCATCAGTCTCAGAGTCCTTATGAACACCAGAATCAAGACTAATATATACTGCCAGCAGGGGGAGCTCATATCACTGAAAGTGAAATAAAAAACCAAACTAAAATGGCCAACAGACATTAAGAACACAGAAATACACAACAACCTGCAGGATTCATATCTAGTTATAAAATCACTGAACCTAAAATAAAACATTATTACTTTAAAATGTAATAGACCCTGGTTTTTCCCTCATCCAAAATAAGGATGGCCGTTGTTTCTAAAAGGAATAGTAACCTTTTATTTTGACTTCACACATTCGGCAAGTGAATATGTAAGTGTGCATGTACTTTTTATTATTATTTTTTTCTTTGGTAAACATATGTCCCTGACAGTGAGCTCCCTGGATCTGTTTGCAGAGAGCTTTCTGTCAGGGACTAGGAAAGCAGAGATAGTGATGCAATACAAAATTATGCTGCAGTGATAGGGTTATATTGTTTCAGTGTTGTGCTAGCACGTTAATCCTTTAAAGGACCACAGGAGAGTGCAATGTGTTGCTTCCCAGTGAGTTGCACACTCCTGATGCTAAAAAGTCTTAACCCTTTGAGTGCTTTGATTAAGTCACACAATAAAAACATTACCGCTTTTTCCAGCTCGGTCTCCGCTCTCTGACGCTTTTTCATTTCCACGTCAACCTGGTTCCGGGCATGTTTAAGCTTCACTTGGAGAGCGGAACGATCAATCTCGCATTTCAACAAAGACTCTTGTTTCTCCCTTAGGTCCTTCTCTACTTGCTGCCATTTCTTTCTTGAAGCCTCCAAGCTTTGGGCCACCTGGATAAATTCTGAGGATATAGTGAAGAATTAACCCAGGAGCTCACTAGAGATCTTCCCTGTTATGCATCAGCTGTGTTCACTAAAGGGATCTAAAAATTATCAGGATTATTTCTTAAGAGAAGCAGTAAACCTCAAGAAAAACTATACATTATAGGGCAGGGATGTCCAACCAAAGGCCCAAGGGCCATTTTTGGCCCTCGGATAAAGCCAATCAGGTCCTTCAGGTAAAGGATATTAAAATAAAAATGTGACCTCCTATAAAACTTTAGTAGAAACTAGCGGAGGTACTGGATGATGAATAATCTGTCTAATGTAGTATGAGGATATCATGTCCTGCAGCCTTCACTCCCTTTGGTATCTGACAAGCCCAAATGGAAATGGCAATAGAATCTGTATAACGGAGTCAGCGCTGACACCAGTCTATCTGCCAAACGACATAACTTTAAGAAGAAAAATATTAAAAAAAAATAAAACCCAGTATATCTATAAAAAACAAAATGATTTGACTATATATTGTGGTTAGAGATAGAGAATAATTATATATATATATATATATATATATATATATATATATATATATATATATTTTTTTTTTTTTTTTTTTTAGCTATACTGGCTTTTTTTTTTTTCTTCTTCTTCTTCTTAAATGTTCTTTGGGAGATGGACGGGTGTGAGTACCGACCCAATTATACAGCTCCTATAAAACTTAATTAATCCTTAACAGATTCTTCTCAAAATGAAAAGTAACTTAGTAGCCTAACTGAGGTTTGTTTATAATAGTTGATATAAATGAGTCTGGTGCATGCTGGTCTTTAATGCCATTACATTGTTTGGTAGGATCTGGCCCATGAATCATTGCTCCTCCCTCAGTCTGGCCCTTGTAGAAAAAAAAAATTGTTTCGACAACCCTGTTATAGGGCTTTTCCAATTGACAAAAATAAAGGGTTTCCCTGCTCCTGGATATCATTCAAATGTTATTACAGATCAAAAATCAAGCTGACAGCAACTGAGTCTACTAGTGTCCAAAGGGTGTTTTTGCACTTTATGGAAGAGCTTGAGTAATAGATTAAGGCTCTCCATCAGGACCAGATTTACATCCCAGGACCCCCTTGGCAAGGCCCTCTAGGTGACCTAGCTCTGCCAGTGGTCACAACACCAATCAAATCCACTGTTTTCTGTCACCAAAAATACTCTTGGCTTAACAATCAAGAACAAAAAAGCTTTCACCACTCGGCTGCTAGAGAGCTCTCCAATGCATTGCAACAATCTCTCTAGCATCCACGGGGTTAAATAATAAGGTTATGAAACTGGTGCAGGGATATTTAGCTTTCTTTGGCCACTCCCAGAATTTAGAATCCCTCAAAATGTGGAACTTAAGGCAGACTCCTACTCTGCCTATTGGGAAATCCAGCCCTGCTTTCCATACTAAGTGATAAAAACAGCACCTAATCGAATAATAAATATTTTAAAACACATTAAAACTGGCCTTTTAGGAGGAACAAAAAAAAAAAAAAAAAAAAAAAACCACACACAACCAAAACACAGAATATATATATATTTTTTTACCTTCTTCAGCGGTCACATTAAATTCGATGATCTTTAAAACTCGGTCCAGGTAGACCTGCAGAGTCTTCTTTCGCGTGTCCCCCAACCTGCAACACAGATGATTTAAAGAAAGAATCTACTGAGGCTGATGTACTAAGAAAGTGGAGGAATTGTGGGGCAAATAGACTGTACTAAAGGGGACAGATACTTCCCAATGGATTTTAATGGGGCTTCTTAAAGAGGATCTCTCGCCTCCATAAAAGTTTGCCTCTATGTAATCGTCTAACATGTAATCTGTATTTTTTTTTTTTTTTTTTTTAAATGAAGGCTATAGTGAGATTTGAAGTTTTAAAAGTGAGCCGTTGATGTAACTTCTGGACAGGCTGCAGCAATACTCCGCCCGCAGCCTGTCACTCCTAGTCTGTTCCCCTCCCAGTGTAGTGCCTTGTTCCAGCCTCCTCCAGTGACGGAGGTTTCCTCCAGGTAAACTGCAGAGGTCACCTGCCAATGAGACTGCTCCAGGGGAACAGATAAGGAGTGACAGGCTGCGGGCAGAGTTTTGCTGCAGCCAGTCCAGAAGTTACATCACTGGCACACTTTTAAAACTTCAAGTCTCACTATAGCCTTCATTAAAGGGATAGTAATACTTAAATTTTACTATCCCCCATCTTGTAGCCCTTTAAAAACTGAATTAAATGAGCCCAGCGGCACCTCTCAAACCTTTATCTCTCAAAACATATCTGCTTTCAAAGTTCCCTCTCCCCTGACGTCAGCATTCTATCTGACAGCAGGGGAATCCGGTCCCGGGACCGGCGGCGGCTCTGCAGCAGTGCTGAGATCTCGTTATAGAAACAGAAATCCTTCACTAAAATGGTCTTCTACAAGTGCTTGGTTTGCAAGCTCACATAGAAGACCATTTCAGTGAAGGATTTCTTCTTCAATAACACATATATTCATTGTGTATACACACTGATAAACATTGAATATACGTGCTACATAAATAACGTTTGGTACAAAAGCAATCAAAAGGTAGGATCTGATATATCCAGCCAGTTATGCGATTTAATACTACATGTAAGTCGCAATAGTGGAATTTGTATGGAAAACTGAAATATTGCAGAGCTGTGGGTTTTTCCGTGCAGATCTCGATACGAAGCTGGGTTGGGAGATCTGACTGTGCAGTGATCATTAAACCAGACTGTCAGAATCAGCCCCCTAGAAGCTGCCGGCTCTATTCTTAGCACATCAGAAGGGGGTTAATGTAAGCGGGAAGGAGGCTTTTACTGTATAGGGCACCAGAGCAGCACTTAAAGATGCCAGGAAAAATACTCTGCAACAGAAATCCAAAAGGAACAAAAAAAAGATTTGAAAGAGAACAACAGTAAAACCTCTAGGGTCATACGTACAAGGAAAAATGGTGCAAGTATGGAGCAAACCAAACAGAAAAAATACAAGCCTCCAATATGCATTTTCATTACTCTGAGTGCCAGAGGGGTACGCAACTCACTGCAGAGTTATGCAAGGCTTTTAACCCCTGGATGGAGATGGACTTAGGGGTGATAGCAAGGTGATAAAGTGGAGATGACTTATCATCCTATGTTGTTCTATGGACCCAACGCTCTAATGTTTCTCCAACATTGGAGATATGTACACAGGCTGCATAGAATAATATAGGAGCTGGAGAAGTGATCACCAATTTATCATGCCATAGTACATAACCGCCCCTTGAATACTAGAGGGGTCCCCAGGCAATTAGAAAGGAAGTAGGACATAGAAGCTTAGGGTGGAGAGCTAGGTGCCGATCTGGAGATGACTGGCTGCAGGTCCTGCAGTCATTTTGTTCTGGAGTGTGACGGGAGAGGAGTTACCCACCACTGTCCAGTAGTATGTGCTTACCGTGGTGTAGGGGCCAGTAGAACATGTGCCTAGGTTCTGGTGGCATGGTTTGCAGTGTTCTGGTCCAGTAAGTCACCTGGTGTGATAGGTGTGGAGATTGTGGTAGTGTCACAGCTTAGCAGAGGGCTTGCTGGAAGATGCATGACCTTCTTCGATGGTACTGGATCATGACTCTTGGGCCGGGTCTTAACCCCCTTACAGAGCAGGAGGACCAGGATTTTTTTTCTTTACGCTTGAGGACCAGCGTAATTTTATTTGGAAAGCCGGTACATGTGATCGCTCATGTACCAGTTTGCCAAGAGAGGCTGAAACTGACTGATCCGGTCTTGGAGCAGTCAGTCAGTTATAAACTCCTAGTGTGATCACAGCATGCCCACAAGCGCAATCTGATCCAAAATACGACGACGTGCAGGTGGTCCTGGCAGGTCCACTATCCCACAGGGGTTAAGAGTCGTGGCGTATGGCTTTTGGGCTACCACTTAACACATTCAAATAGTTTAGGGTTGGATGTTGGCAGGACCCTCAGCCAAGCAGTGTTAAGTACATGTGGGTAGTTACTACACAGTGCTAGCCAGGCAATGGCTGTGTATTTGCAAGCACTAGGATGTTTATGTGGTTATTTATTCAAGTTTTAATTGTTATAAAGTATAATATTAAATATTTGTCCTGTATTTATAATAAAATTGTTGTGCACCTCCCTGGCCCTCAAAGGGTTAATGAACTATAATTAGTGCCCACCGCTTTTATTAAGAAAGGCTGTTATCTTATTTCAGTTCATTTACAGGCAATCCTGGACAACTGCCTCAAATACGGTGATACTTTGAGTCCTTTACACGGCAAGAATGGCTGCTCCCTCAGCGGATATGTAAGACTAGATTTTGTACCTCGGAAAAATAAAGATACAAGCATGGAGTACGTTCACGTTCCTTTAACCCTTTGCGTGCCAGAGGGGTGTCCAAGGCATTGCAAAGAATCCATTGCAGAAAAAAAAAAAAAAAAAAAAAAAAACAACAATGACCTGTTTTCCTTAAAGGGATAGTAATGTTTCATAATAAAAGCAGCTCTAATTAATCATCATAGTATTTGGACCTTGGAGAGTGTTATTTCAATTCTGTCAGAATTGTAGTTCCAGAGTAATTCAATGACAAAATATCTCCCTCCCGCCCCTTTTACTGATGTAACACTGCTCAGCCAGATCAGAAGGGAGGTGCCCAGGTAGATTGCAGAGAGGGACAATCTTCAATTAAGATAAGGGAAAAACCTGAAAAACCTGTCAAGGGGGGCAGGGCTTTCATTGTTTTCATAGGAAGAAGATTGTCCCCTTCTGTTATCTGTCTGGTCTATAGACTGCATTCCACATCTGAGAAGAGATTGTTTACACTAGGTAAAAGGGGCGGGGAGGGGAAACTGCTTGTGAATATCTCATAAACCATAAAGGTTTGAGAGATAAGACTTATATCATGTTTTTTTAATGCTTACAAAATAAAATCGAAGTATTACTATCCCTATAACTGCCAGCCGCATGCTGTGTTGCCCGGTCGTTAAAGGGGTTAAACTGGATAATTTTTTTTTTTACAGATTGTGAAATCTTTTGAAGTCAACCCCTATGTCAGCCATTTTATATTTCAAGCAAAATATTTAGCTTTACTGGTTTGTCAGTTTAACCCCCTTAACATCCACTGCCGTGCCAGGACAGTCATGGCTGCCTGGCACTTAAGGACCATTGACGGTCCTGGCACATCAGGGAATTCAGGGCACGCTGCTCGGGGAGCCCTGAATTCGATTAAAAAAAAAAAAAAGAAAAAAAAAAAAAAAAAAGAAGAAGAAAAAAAAAAAGCCCTGTGGTCCTTAAGTGCCGGCCTCGCATGCGCACTACGGTAAACTGGTACTGGCTGGCAGGAAGTGGCAGATGGGATGGAGAGCAATGTGGAACGTTAGAATCTGGTTTGCTGAAAGTGGCAGGTGGGATGCGGAGCAGTGTAAAATGTTGGTGTCTGACATATGACTGTGCTAGCAAATTCAGTCTAATGTGCATTAACTGACAAATTTAAATATCTCAGACTATTTCTTTGAAAGAGAATATCTCGCTAATCATAGCGGTTTGAGAGATAGGATTTGTGGCATATAGTTTAATTTTTTTTAACCTCTACAAAACTATAGCAATTTTTATTGGACATTACTGTCCCTTTAAGGATCCATGATGTGCCAGGGCCATCATGGGTGAACTTGCCATAAGAACCCATGACGGTCCTGGCACATCATGGATTTCAGGGTTTCCCCTGCGGCTGCATGTCAATTGGGGAGCCCTTAGGATCGCAAAAGAAAAAAAAAAAAAAAAAAAAAGCTCTGTGGTCCTTAAGTGCCAAACACAACCAGGGTACTGCCCACTGCTGAGAGGTGTTTTATCCAAAGTTATTGCAGCTCAATCTTTAAATTATTTAGGTGCAATGTTTCAATGTCCAGAAACTTTACAGTGGCGCTGTTGCTACATGATGCTATGGACCATAAACCTCTATTGGACGGTGTAGCAACAGCTCCACTGTAAAATGTCAGGCCATTGAGATACTGTGCCAAAAAAAAAATTACGTTTTGAGCTAGAATATCTTTTGAATAAAACAGCTCTCAGCAGTGGGAGTAGCTTTGTTGTAATCGAGATGATACACTTAATATAAATGTTACTATATAGTAAGTGTTATTATCCCTTTATCTTTATTTTCTATTGTTGTCCCAAGGGGCTGCTGTTCCTATCAATTACTACGGACAGCCATGGCCTGACTCAAACTCTCCCACAGATAGTAATAAATTAATATTAAACCTTTGGACACCAGTTAACAGTTACTAAGATTTTTGCTTTTAATAACTTTTTAATTCAAATTCTCCCAGCACCCTTGTGTTACTCATCAGGAAAATGTATATATATATATATATATATATATATATATATATATATATATATATATATATATATATATATATATATAGTCATTTGTTGATTTATGCAGCCAAGCTAGTACTTCTTGATAGCTCTGAATTACCAACTGTCACTTCTTATGGGGAATGTTCGCGTCCTCCAGGCACCGAAAAGCTAAATATTTTTTCAAGTATTGTTTTTAGAGAAAATAATGTCTAACACATATAGTTTGATGTTGAAAATGCTGGCAAAATCCTCTATTTGTTACAATGTGACAGGTCCACTTTAAAGTGATAGTAACATTTCACAATGAAAGCAGCTCCAATTAATCTTCATAATATTTGGGTCATGGAGAGTGTTATTTCAATTCTGTCAGAGTTGTAGTTCAAGAGTTATTGAATGATAAAGTATTAGGGGTGCACCGAAAACAAAACTTCAGGATACACTTGGCCGAAAACTACTTTTTTTTTCCAGTACCCCCCACGACATCCCACTGAGATCTCATAATGCGGTAGCAGCAGTATTCCACCAAAATCTGTGATAAACTCCTTACTTTAGCCACACCCACAAAATATGCATTAAGGTTGTTACGGGGCACATATCACAACAAAGTGATTTCCCCCCCCCCAAACACTACATCCAGCCAGAGAGGTATAATTGGATACACGTCTGGAACTCAAAGGGTTAACATTAAAAAAAAAAAAAAAAAAAAAAAAAAGAAGAATATAGTTACTTAATTGCAGCCAAGGTACAAAGAAATTCTTGTATTTGATATATCCATGTACAAAGTATTATCAATTTGAAATCTGAGTTTGGCACTTGTGGAATCCCCGTAGCCCTTTTCCCAGAGTTGACCGCTTCCTCTCTGCCCTATTTGTCAGATCAGAATGCTTTCATAAGCAGAGGTGTCCAAGTTCAGTCTTCTAGCCCTACCAGTAGTCCAGCATGAGCACAGTAAACTCTGAGAAAAGGGCTACGGGGAGTTCACAAGCGCCAAACTCAGATTTCAAAGTGATAATATTCGTTTTTGTTTGTGGGGCGAGAGCACTGTAGTGGTTGCAACGCCCCGGGAGTGGGAGGCGCCAGTGAATTTCCTGGGAAATACCTTTTACTCGGATCTTTGTCGACTTAAGCCTGTGTTATAAAAGATGACTGATAATATATTATTATCTAGCGCCTTCTCCAAAAAAGAATATCCATGTACAAAGATTACAGCTGTGAAAAATCAATTAATTTAACCTCCAAGCTGATGGGGCATCCATATTGCATCTCTAGGTTGTCTGCAGAGAACGGAGCAGCTGTAGGTTGGCGCGGGTGATGCTGACTGCTGTGGGCGCTCAGATGATGATACCAGGCTTCGAAACATGATGGCACCATCACCTCAACAGCAGCAGGACACAAACACAGCATGTCATTGCCGCGACTTCAAATATGTCATCGGTGTGAGATATATGCAGCCCCGCATCACCATGGAGACAGTGGGCCTTAAGTTAAGACCAAGATACAGCACTGTATGGGAAGGGGGAACAAAGGCTGGAGAGTCAGTGAGAACCAAAGCAGGCCAGAGCAGTCATAGTCCCGCCACGGATTTTCAGCCATTTGTTTGATTTTGGCTTTTTGCCAAAAAAATGCCATTTTCGGCCGAAACATTTCAGCTACCAAAATTTCTATGCAACTCTATAATGTATCCCCCTCCCACCCCTTTTATCGATGTAACACTGCTCACCTCAGAGCAGCAAGACTGTCCAGATGGATCACAGAGTGGGACAATCTTTAGTTAGCATAAGGGAAAACCTGTCAAGGGGGGCAGGGCTTTCATTGTTCTCACAGTAAGAAGATTGTCCCTTGCTGTGAGCTGTCTGGTCTGTGGACCAGATTCCACATCTGAGGTGAGGTGGCTTACACTAGGTAAAAGGGGCAGGAGGGGGATACTTTATCATTCAATTACTCTTGAACTACAACTCTGACAGTATTAACATAAGACTCTCCATGACCCAAATACTATGAAGATTAAATGTAGCTGCTTTTATTGTGAAACATTACTATCCCTTTATTCAAAAGAGGACAATTGTACGTAACGATTTTTACCCTAGGTCAGGGATAGGCAACATTTGGGTACCGAGCAGTTGGGGGACTACAAATCCCATCATCCCCAACTTGCCTCCAACAGACAGAGCCAAAAATGCTTATTATATAACAATTCATACAGGTGCTATTCTGGAACAAACCAACTGTGCTGTAAGGGGAATGAAAACTTCCACTGATTTAAATAAAAGATTTTAACCCTTTGCATGCCAGAGGGGTACTCAACGCATTGCATCTGGCAACACTGTACATGCTAGAGAGGGCTCTGATGCATTTGTCCTCTCCAATATTCCAGAATTTGTTTCTCACCTAGGGAGCAGTTGGTCTGCTCCAGAACCGCTCTTCTTTAGATTATTAAATTGCTGGCATCCAAGGGGAGTCGAGAGAACAGACGAAGAATCAGCACATTACAGAATATACATGTGTTGCAGCCAAAGTCTGTAAAATGGCCAATAACCGTCATTTCCAGCTTACCGAAAAGAAAGAGCGTAATCAATTTTCACATTTTAGATCTAATTTCTTTACAGGAAACCTGAGAGGAGAAAGAAACCAACATACAGTCTGATGTCCTGAAAAGAACCAGAGCAGTTCTGGGACAAACCAACTGCATTAGGGTATAAAAGTCTCATTACAAACCGTTCCCTATCGGCACAGCTGTTCCGCCACTAACCGACCTGATGTATAAAGGGACAGTAATACTTAAAAAGTAAAAAAAAAAAAAAAAATTGTTGTAGCGTTTATCACCCTGAGTAAAACAAAGACACTCCCACCACTGAAAGGTGTTATATTCAAAAGGTATTACAGGTCAAAATTTGAATTCTTTTAGGTGTAGTACCACAGCGGCCTGAAATTGTACAGTGGTGCTGTTACTACACCATCCTATGGAAAGCTCTGGTCAGCTGACCATGAATCTCCATAGTATGGTATAGCAACAGCGCCACTGTAGAGTTTCAGGACGCTGAGATACTGAACATAGAAAATTAAACTTTGAGCTGTAATAACTTTTGAATAAAACACCTTCCAGTAGTTGGAGTACTCTTGTTTTACTCAGGGGAATAAACCCTACAACATTTTTTTTTTAGATTTTTATTATTACTATCCCTTTAAAATCAGGTCCAAGGGCACTTGCGCCCCCCCCCATCATTGATAATCAAAGGGGTGGATTGCTAAGGGGCTTATTATGACTTTACCGCCCCCCCCGAAAAACACTTGTGGACACCCGTGGCCAGGGATGCATTGTGAGCTCTGTTGGGGTTATGCAGTAAGGTGTGATAAAGAGGTGATAAAGTAGAGATGACCTCTCCAGTGATATCACTTCTCCAGTTCCTATGTTATTCTATGGCGCCAATGCACTAAGATTTATGGTTTGGGAGATATTAGCAAGTAAAGTTTCCCCTGGAGTGACATCACTGCTCTAGCTGTCAGATTTGAAATCAGGTCCGCAGACCGGCCGCGGCTCTTCAGAAGTGCTGAGATCACGATCTTTAAAAAGAATTTATTCGTTGGAATGGTCTACAAAGTGTGCTTGCAAGCCAGGCACACTTTGTAAACAGTTCCAGTGAAGTAGTTCTTTTTAACCCCTTAAGGACCATTGCCGTGCCAGGACCGTCACGGCTGTCCGGCACTTAAGGACCAATGACAGTCTTGGAACGGCATGGAGTTCAGGGCTCCCGGCGCGGCTGCATGCCGCTCCGGAAGCCCTGAACCAGAAGCAATGATAAAAAAAAATGCCCCGTGGGCCGCAAGTGCAGGCCACGCTTACGTGTGCCAGTTCTTAAGGGGTTAAAGATTGTGATCTCTGCACTGCTAAAGAGCTGCTGGCTGATCTGTGGGCCACATTCCAAATCTGTCCACTAGATGGCAGACTAAAACAGCCAGGAAAAGGGAACTTTACTTTCTACTATCTCCCAAACCATAAAGGTTTGGGATATAAAAAAATGAAAAATAATATAAGTCTTAAGGGCTACAATATAAAATAAAATTATTTTCTAGTATTACTATCTCTTTAAAGTTTGTCATCCTAAAACAAGGTTTGTTTGTTTTTTTTTTCCCTTCTTTGTTTGGGTTTTTTGTTTGTAATAAAAAAAACAAAAACAAACAAACAAAGAAACAGAATAGAGAATTATGTGCCTATATGCTATACTGGTAATTTTTCTGTTTAACCCTTCAAGTGCCAGAGGTGTATCCAACACATTCTGTTGCAATGCTTTGGACACCTCTCTGGCACTCAAAGGGTTAATTGTTTTTGAGCGATTCGAGTGGAACTGTCACTTTCTAACTAATAGGCAATTTTGAAAGCTTTCAAAAGCACTTATATTGAGGTTAGTCATTTTTTATTATATATATTTTTTATTTATTTAGCTTGATTTATTTGTCAGTTGATACAAACCAGGCAGGTACTGCCACACTGCTCCCCATCCCAACTGTCACTCAACTGCCAATCAGTAGTAGCTCGTTTCCATAGTCTGACAAATAAAGCTAAATATTCCAAACCATTGTCTATGGCAGGGGGAGTAGATAGGCCGCACACAGCAAATCAGGGGCAGCAATTTTCACAGAAGTGGCCAGTGGGGGGGCCTAAGCCCTCCTGCTCACTCCTGTTAAAATTAATTCAGTGAGACTGGCCTCTGCATTGGTCCAACACGTCCCTGACATGAATGCAGCGCCCATTTGAACGCCCACCGTTCCCTAGTTTGAAATGGAAATGTCTAACAAAAATACATGGCTATTGAAAGCCTTTTCAGAATTACCCGTTTGTTACAAAGTTGAGTTATGAGGCAAAGATTGAACTTGATGTTTTTTCAGCTTTTTCCCTTATCTTAATTGAAGATTGTCCCTCTCTGCTATCCATCCAGACAGTCTTGCTGCTCTGAGGTGAGCAGTGTTACATCAGTAAAAGGAGCGGGAGGGGGATACTTTGTCATTGAATTACTCTTGAACTACAACTCTGACAGAATTGAAATAACACTCTCCATGGCCCAAATACTATGATGATTAATTAGAGTTGCTTTTATTATGAAACATTACTATCCCTTTAAGCGACACATGTGGCATTTTATACCAATTTCTATTTGAAGACAAACTTACCCTTTGCTGGGTTATTATATATATTATACTAGCAATGTGGGACGGCGTTGTCCGTCATGTCATGACCGTTGGGCGCATGTGTGTGAAATGCAGACACACCGATAAACACAGACATATGCAACACACAGGCAGACACATATCATATTTCCCAAGTGTCCCTCTTTGAGGGCCAAATCCCTCTTTCCCACCCTGTTGTCCCTCTTTTTAGGAGGTCAGACTGTGTGCAGGGCCGGCTCCACCTATAGGCGAGGTAGGCGCCGGCCTAGGGCGCACATGTACTGGGGACGCGGGCATGCAGCGGAGAAGAGCTGCGCCCGCACACACCACACCGGGAACCACAACACAGTCAGGTCTGTGTCACTACTGCGCTCCCTCATTGGGTAGGATCTTTAGTAATGCAGAGCGCGCTGGGAGTCATGATCTCCCGCCACGCTCTGCATTACTGAAGAGAAGACTGCGCGGGAGCTACAGGTATGTGATGGGGGGCAAGTTGGAGCTGAGGGGGCATACTGGAGCTGCTGGGGCCAAGTTGGAGCGGATGGGGGGCAAAGTGGATGATGGGGGCAAGTTGGAGCTGATAGGGGCAAGTTGGAGCTGAGGGGGCATAGTGGAGCTGCTGGGGGCAAGTTGGAGCGGATGGGGGCAAAGTAGAGCTGTTGGGGGCAAGTTGGAGCCGCTGGGGGCATAGTGGAGCTGATGGGGGGCAAAGGGGAGCCGATGGGGGGCAAAGTGGAGCTGATGATGGCAAGTTGGAGCTGCTGGGGGCATAGTGCAGCAGATGGGGGGGCATAGTGGAACTGAAGGGGGGCAAAAGTGGAGCTGGTGGGGGCAAGTTAGAGCGGATAGGGAGCAAAGTGGAGCTGATGAGGGCAAAGTGGAGCTGATGGTGGCAAGTTGGAGCTGCTGGGGGCATAGTGGAGCGGATGGGGGGGCATAGTGGAACTGGTGGGGAAAAAGTGGAGCTGGTGGGGGGCAAAGTGGAGCTGGTGGGGGGCAAAGTGGAGCTGGTGGGGGCAAAGTGGAGCTGGTGGGGGGCAAAGTGGAGCTGGTGGGGGGCAAAGTGGAGCTGATGGGGCAAAGTGGAGCTGATGGGGGGGAAAAGTGCAGCTGATAGGGCCAAAGTGGAGCTGATAAGGGGCAAGTTGGAGCTGGTGGGGGGCATCTCTTACAGGCATCTCCAGACCAGGGGCAGACTGGCCCAGGGGGCAGAGAGAGGACAATCATGAAAAGAGGTGGGGTATAAGTAGGCAGGGTATAAAGGGGTGGGACACAAGGGGCGGAGCGAAATGGGCAGCAAATGTAGGTTTTGCCTAGGGTGGCAAAAATCCTTGCACCAGCCCTGACTGTGTGGTGTGTATTACTTTGCTCTACATCAATAAAGCAATAAACTTCAGTATATGTGTTTATACATTAGTCTGTGCAAATGAAATACTTTGGTCTTGCACTAAATCATTTATTTAGTTACACAAATAGCCAGTAATAGGTCATGAAATAACCTAAAAATTCTTACAATTGCCCCGCCCACCAGCCACACCCCCAACAATATCACCTAAAACTACAGTGTCCCTCTTTGGCCATGTGAAATGTTGGGAGGTATGCACATACACAGTGAGCGGCAGAAAAATGCAAAAGACACGCACACACACAGACACACTGGAGATGGACACACATATGTAACAGATGTATACACATAAACATATATGCGCAGAAACACATGCGCGCATGAGTTGTGTACCCCTCTGGCACTCAAAGGGTTAATGTATAGAGAGGCATGTCAGAGTTAAATAGCAGTGGGAAGTGTATTCATACCTGGGAACATTGACTTGTGTAGTCCCTAGAGGGGACTGATGTGGTGCTGATGTGAAGAGACAAATGGGGCAATCTGGGTTAAAAGTGGGTGGGGCTTAATCGCGAGTAGGGGCGGGGCTTAACATAAATGTGAAAAAGTGTTAGTAATAGGCTGGGGAAGGAGGAGAAGTGGGAGGGAAATGCAAGATTACAGTGTGAGGGGTTTGAACACACTCCATGAGGGGTAAACGTTGATACACAACCCTGTGGCAGTCAGTGGGTTAAGTGTGAATCTGATGGCTGTCTGTCCTGTGTCTTCCACGGCAAATGATGACAGTGAAGAAATAATTGAGCAATGAGGACCTACCTTAACCCTTTGAGTGCCATTTTGTTCCCCTGGTGCTGCACTACAGGTCCTGCTGAGGCCACTGGGAGTCAGGGTGAGTGACTGTGTGTGTGTGTGTGTGTGTCAGCCATATTTATTTCTGGCTGTGTGTGTGTGTGTGTGTGTGTGTGTGTGTGTGTGTGTGTGTGTGTGTGTGTGTGTGTGTGAGAGTGGGGCATGTGTGTGTTTGTGTGGTGCTGTGTGAGTGGGGCGTGTGTGTGAGTTTGGTGCTGTGTGAGTGGGGCATGTGTGTATCTGTGGTGTAGGAGCAAGTGGCGGCCATATTGTTTTTTTCTCACTGATAGTGGTGGGTGGGCTGCATAGTGGGGGCGGGCCAACATCCTGCATGACTGAATCACCCAATAGGAGTAGTAACTCCTGCTTTATGCCTCCCCTGGGTGTGTTTTGGCAGGCACAAAGTCTTCTTTTATATATATAGATATATATATTTCTATCCTTTCTATCCCTTTAACAGCAGTGGAGGGATTAGACAGCGAAAAGGCCCAGTTTGCAAAAAAAAAAAAAAAAAAAAAAAGAAGGGGGCAGAACAGGATGGGGAGTGGGTGCAGTTATCATGGGACTCCCTCACCTGGAGGCTCAAGCCCTGTCCAGGAGACATGGTAATTAACTCAGACAACCAGAGTCCCTGGAGCAAGTTCCCAGGTGCAGGTCACATGATCAAATCACCATTTTAATACATCAATGAAAAACATGCACTGAGAGATTGCACTGGCCCATGTGCAGGCTGTGCTATTAGACATGCCCTAAGTGTGTGGGCTCTGCCTAGAGTCACTCATAGCACATTGTGATAATATGGGCCAAGAACATACTAACTAGCATAAGCTGCCACACTGTATCACCAACAAAAGGTTCATTTCTCAGGAACCATCTACTACAAACAAATGGCTAGCACAGCATATAGGCAGTTTTTGATTCTCTTTAAAAATAGAACTAAACTTATCTTGTGTTGGCAGGTCCACTTTAATCCGGGCTCAGGATTTGCTTCATGAACTGAAGTGAGATTGTAAACTGCTTGGGGCTGGGGACTCCCTCCCTACCTCAGAGAGTTTCCATTTGAGTGGTGCTGTGTTAATTTACCCTTTTGTGTGACACAGGGGGGAGGACTTGGAAAGATGACAGGTGGAATTTAAGCATATCCCCTTCTCTTTTGTCTTCTTTGTATCCTTTAATGCCCTCTCTCATCTTACTTTCCCCAGTTTCTACTTATAGGCGCTTCTCACTGCACCCATTACCCTTTGTGGTTTCCATACACTCTCCATTCACACTCTCCCTCTCATCCTCACTCTGACTGCCACCCTCATATTCCCTCATGATCGCCTCTACAGTTCTGTGTTCCCCTTTCAGTACATTTTCCACCATCTCTGACCTGATCATGGCTGCCTCCTGTCCCACAATACACCGCGGGGGCTGGTTCCAATCTGAGTCACATGATCAGTTAATCATGTGATGAGGGATGAGCTTTGAAGCTGAGGGAAGTGGTCACATGACTCCCAATAACACGCCTTCCGTGTGTCATGTGACTGATCCGAATGAAGAGCTGTGCATAGGCGAAGAGAACATGCTGAACTGTAGGAGTGAATGGTGTAGTTTGGTTTATTTTAAACCGAAATGGAAAACGTGCTTCTCGAGCTGTTGTTACTATACAGCTCACAAGAGCAGACAACCTTTGGCTATATAGCTGTTGGGGACTACAGCTCCCATAATCCCCAGCCAGCTGTAGTCCCCAACAGGTGGAGCGCCAGAGTTTGCTTATACCTGTATTAGTCCAAGAACAGCTGGAGAGCTCCAGGTTGTCTTTCAGGTCGTGAACTTAGAGTGCAAATGGGGCTTTTATTAACACATTTAATGCTAGAGAGGTCTTGAATCTTCTTTTACAGTGAGAGAGTTAACCCCTTGAGGACCAGAGGGTTATAAAACAATATAGATATATTTATATACTCCCTGTCACAGTAGGTTTACCCAAGAATTGCTTCACTTACTGTTATATTTTATCAATAGTTTTTAACCCCTTGAGGGCAGAGCGGTATGCAACACATTCCTTTGCAATGCTTTGTGTATCCTTCTAGCACTCAAAGGATTGTGTGAAATGTATTGCGACTAGCCCTGTGGTCCTTACAGAGTTAATGTGTCTGGACAGCTGACTCTGTAAATTACTAATTTTTATAATATTTGAGGTGCGGGAACTAGTGTATTTTTCAAATGAAATGCCTGTGGAACTGAAACAGTCAACCCGTTTAACCCTTAAAATGCTGGAGGGATCTCAAACACACTGTGAAAATTCATTGGAAATGGCTCTGTCAGCCATGGCAGTTAACACTGTTGAATGTGTTTGAAATCTGCTTAGTATTGGTATAAATTATAATGCTAAAAATGTATTGGGTAACCGTTACTAGCTGGTTGTTTCTGACAATATTCTCTCTTTATTTTAAACCCTTGGATGCTTAAGATGTCTCCAACGCAACACAAGAAAAATCTAAAATTAATTAAAATACACATTGCAATCTGTTTTTCTTTGTTACTGAACTAAGTAAATGTAATTAATCCATTGGATGTTAGACACCAAAGAGTTTGTTAGAATGCACTAAATACTCTTTGAGCTTGAGGAGTTGAAACTGATAAATTCAGTATTTGAGAGACTCCTACTTTGTAGAAAATGCACAATGTTCTTATCTTCTTCCTTCCAAATCAATGTATCACACTGCTTCTTCCTACAAATATCTCACAAAGAGTTTACATTTGTTCTGTATTTTGTTACAAAGCAACAAGCATAAAAACTATATACAGAATGAAGCTTAGTCTTTTACTGGTTAAAGGAACATTTACACCTAAAATTAAATTGCTTGCTATGCTGTTAAATAGTATCTGTAAAAAATAATATATATGTATTTCAGATCCCTAGAATGTAATCCTAACCCTTTTTATTAATGCATGTGTGGTTCAATTAGATTGTGCTGTGTGTAATGAGTAGGGTGACCACATTTACTTTCTGCCATTCAGGGACACACATTTCATGAACAAGTGCAAGTCACGGCAAAGTCGGCCCTATACAAGGGAGTGTACAAATATATATATATATAATTTTACACACACAGCCAGTTGCCTTTGAAATATAATTTATGAAACTACATTATATATTAATTTATACACACAGTCAGATGCCTTTGTCATTTATGAACTCTGGTGGTTATTATTTTATATAATAAATAAATGTATGTCCAGCAGTCCACCCTATTAACCCTATGAGTGCCAGAGGAGTATTCAACACATTGCTTTGCAATGTGTTGCATATCCCTCATGCACTCAAAGGATTAAAGTGTACAATATGTTGGCATTGGTGACAGCAGCAGCTCTGAATAACAATATAACGTGATGATTATTATACACATGCCTGAGTCTGATCCTCCTTGGCTCTGCTGGACCTTGCCCCAGTAAAGTTGCCGCCCTCGCGCCACATTGTCCGCACAGCCAGTCCAGGGATGCCCCATGCCCAGCCAACACCTGGCTGCCCGCCCCCTTAGCTAGCCCGCGCAGCAGACAGTTCACAACGTCGACGTTGCCTCCTACCCAGCCTCAATGTCTGAGATGAGGCTGGGGACAGGGGAATAGACCCACCGGCCGACAGGAAGTCAGTAGTGTATGACACGGGGTAGGTTGGGCGGCGCAACAGGCACCGCACCACTACTCACCCTGGCAGCACGATGGGAGACTTTAGAACTGGCGCCGGTGTAACCCTTGTTCCTAGGTCCGCAGCGGCATCAGAGCAGGCTTCAGCTTACAATAAAATAAATAATAATTTTAAAAAAGGGCTGTGTATGACTGTGCGGCCGTTCCCGCTCCCAGACTTCATCTGCTGCTATCTCAGGCACGGGCACCATCCAGCCAATGAGAGAGGAGCATCAACACTATGCATCTCTCATTGGCAGCCGGAGCAGTTTGTTTCAGGTAGTTGCAGTGCCTGTGTGCCTCTTGAGCAGAGTGAGGTAGCAGCCAGCACCGCAGCAGTTAGTGAGTGAGTGTCAGGCTACAGCTTCATTCCGGGACCATTAATTGTCCCGGAGGGGGTTGGGCCGGGACGCGGGACCGAGACTTAAATTAAGGGACTGTCCCAGGCATTCCGGGACACGTGGTCACCCTAGTAATGAGAGATAAGGGCTAGGGTTGTTAGGGGTTAAGAAAAGGCTGGTCCATTATCTCAGGTCATTTACAGCTAATACTGTATGTTTATTTATCAGGCATCTATCAAGGCTGCTATGTTACTGGGAGTCGGAGAACCCTAAAAAGGATAGGATGGACGCTCCCACGGAGTACATGAGAGTTTAAGCTTCAGAAAACAAACAGATCATTTTTACAGATGCTAGCATTTAGCTCAGGGAATGTAAGTATATGTAACCCCAGTTAATTTTTAAGTGTTATTGTTACTTTAATCACTGCAATTCCCACCTATGGCAGTAGTAGCATTATAAACATACAGCTTGTTGGTTACTGGTCCTCCCAGGATTTCTCTTCCCCGGTGTTAGTGCTGAGAGCTCCAGACAGGCATCTGATGATTCCTAATAATTACTATAGCATCATCCACCTTCACAGCCAATAGGAATGAGGCTGCCACTGGCAACTTCAGCTCTTGCAGGAGGTGGAACAAAAAGGTTAATGGTAACCTGTTCGATTAGAGCTGTAAGTTCAGATTGCTGTTATTGCCAGAGGAAGAGAGTAAAAGCAATTAATTAATTAAAATGTCCTCCCCTGCTGTAATGCAGCCCTGCAGTATGTGGCTCAAACCCCAAGTTCTCACCTCTTGGTGAGCTGTGGCTCATAGTGCAACCGTCGATTCATAAGGCCTGCTCCCAGGGGACCAGCTGTGCCAGTATGGGAACTATCTCATGACAGTTGCCCTTTAAATGCTAGAGGGGTATGCAACGCATTGCTTGAGGGGTTTCAAGAGGGATGTACAAGGCCATGTGTTGTTTTTCCCTTCTGGAGTTTAAAGTGTTAACTATAATGTCCCTTTTAAGTACAGCAAATCACACCTTTAACATATAAGGTTTTATTGATATGCATATTTTACCCCTTAATGACCCCCCCCCAATTTGGGGGGGGGGGGGGGTTGGCAGCCATTAAGAACCAAAATATTTTTTTTCCGCAATGAATTATGGGATGGCAGAGCAGCATGCAGCATCTCTGCCATCCCAGGAGTCTGTGACGTGCCAGGACCATCACTGGTCCTTAATGCACATGCACAGATGACGGTCCAGGCACATCATCAGTCGCTATGGGGTTAAACACAGTAGAGCAAATACATTGACTGATCCACTGATTAGCCCACCTGTGATCAAGTAGGAATTTCCCAAAATCCTGATTTCTTGGTGTGACCTGAGGACTAACGCTGAGTAATATTATATTAGGAACGTGCATAAACAAACAGGAATCACATGATCATTTATAGTTGCCTAGACATCTATAGGACAGTCCTGTTTATTACGTTTTGTGGCTTAGGCACTCAGACTACTTAAGGAATCCATGATATGTTGAATATTACAAACCCTATGCATGTTTAGGTCTTTAAAGCAACGAGTCCCAGTTCTCAGGGCACATCAGTGGTTTTAAGGATGTCTTTAACCCTTTGAGTGCCAGAGGGGTAGGCAACGCATTGGTTTGCATTGTACCCCTCTGGCACTCAAAGGGTTAATTAAGCACAGGTACATCAGTCACAATGCTTGAGCCACCGATTATCCATGTGTCCTGTTGGTGTGTCTACAGGACTAATGTTTGAAACACTGCTTTTAAGTTTAGATTATAATAAAATACTGGACTTTGGGGAGAGTACTCAGGGCTAACCGGTACTAGCACCTCTTTACCCAAAAATTAAAATTACATAATAATGCAGCTTTTGCTTCTCTTCAGAAAAATAGCCCTAATAATACCTCTCTCTCTGTCAGTTTGTCTCTCTGTCTATATCTATTTTTCTGTCTTTGTCTATTATCTTTCTTTCTGGCTATATGTGTGTGTATATGTATATTATATATATATTTATATTAAAAAAAAAAAACGAAATGGCAAAGTTACCATATGGGAAATGCACACACAGGCCTTTGTAGAAAAAGGCTTATTTATTTATCATGTGTTGACGTTTTGGCCCCCTCAAGGGCCTAAAGACAAACAAAAATCCATCAAATAGACCTTATATACAGTTAGGCAAAAAAGACTGCCAAGATTCATCCACTGTATCGCTGATGACGTCTTGGACGCTAATCCGGCGCCACCATGAACAGCGGAGGATGATGGGAAACGTGTCCGTAACCAACACACGCTCTCATCATAAAACTAGTTGGAACCCCTGACATGCTGTATCACAAACTAGGAATCGTGACAACTGGAAAACTACATAGACAGGTGGAAAGAGCTCAAGTATATGACAAACGGTCCCCCATAGTTCGCATAAAATGAATAAATATCGTCACATTGTAATAAATATGCTCATACACATTGTATAGTGTGAAGTCACAAAACCGACACAACATCAGCAAACTCCAGTCACAAATTAACAAAAATCTGATAACAGAAAACTTACATATTAAGAGTGACTTGAATGTCCCAATATACTACGCGGACACCAAACAACTCAGGAGTGATGATCCGACTCCTGTGAGAGGTGGTGTATAAATTCTGGACTCTCCCCAGCAAAGATCAAATGAAGCAGTTCAATGAGAGTTTCTCATTAAGGCCCCTAGGGGCCACTGTGTCCAAAAATTGTATCCATTTAGCTTCCTTCTGCAAAAGTTTTTTGCCTCTGTCACCTCCTCTGTGGAGAGGTGGTACCCAATCAATCATCATATAACGTAGAGTAGGTAATAGGTGTTTGTATGTTGCAAAGTGCAATGCTACGGGTTGATCCTTTATCTTAGAATAGTGCTTCCTCTGGGGATTGGATGCTGCCTCTAATGCTGCTTGGATTGCGGACCTTTGATTAGCCATTCTGTCTTTAAATGTATTCGTGGTTTTACCCACATAAGTCAATCCACACGGACAAGTTATGATGTACACCACAAATTGGCTTGTACAGGTGAGATGGTATCTAATGGGTATCTTGTATCCCTTATGTGGATGTTTAAATTAAGTCCCCGCAATCAGATAGTTACAGGTAACACATGATGAGCACTTAAAGCAACCAGGTTTGTTTGTCCTGGTGGTTTTAGTGTAGCTTTGTACAGGATCAGTTTTTACCAGCAAGACTGCGGCTGTGCCTCTGTTTCTACTGCTCATTTAACCCTTTGAGTGACAGAGTGGTACGGAACGTATTGCAAACCAATGCGTTCTGTACCACCCTGACACTCAAAGGGTTAACAGCCAGCCCTTCCGCTTATTGTCTCTGTGGCTTCAGCTTTGCCACTTTTCTGTATTATGCCTGCCAGCCCTGCTGTTCAGTTACCTCCTGCAACTGTCCCCTGCCCTGACTACATCTCCCAGACTCCTTCCTGTCACTGACTCCTGTCACCTCCCAAGTTTCAGCAAGGTGCCTGCTGTAAATTCAGAGGTGACAAGAGCCACTGGCAGGAAGGAGCCTGGGACATGGAGAGACGCTATTGCACTAATATGTGCCGTGCCGGCACCCAATGTAAACTGTCCCTGTCACATGTTTCCTGATCTGGGGCGGGGACGCCTCCCAACAGTTCTTGGTGTGTGTTGCCAGGGGTCCTCCTGAGCGGGGCTGCCCTTGTGAGGAGCGGGGAACAGAGTTTAGTGGGAGGATGAAGGTGAAGCGCAGGAGGAAATATAAAGGAGGGAGAGGGCAATAAACTGAAAGAAACTACACTGGACATGGTATGCAGGAAGAAACTGGTATTAAAGGACAGAATAGGAGGTATCGCTTAGGCACTGAAGGGGTGTTTTACTGTTTGCATGTTACAATGTACTCTCAGCCCTCTGCTTCTTTATTGAGGACTCTGTGCAAGTGATCCAGCCATCACGTGTCTCTCTCTCTCTCCCCCCTTCTCCATCACGTGTCTCTCTCTCTCCCCCCTTCTCCATCACGTGTCTCTCTCTCTCCCCCCTTCTCCATCACGTCTCTCTCTCTCCCCCCCTTCTCCATCACGTGTCTCTCTCTCTCCCCCCCTTCTCCATCACGTGTCTCTCTCTCTCTCCCCCCCTTCTCCATCACGTGTCTCTCTCTCCCCCCCTTCTCCATCACGTGTCTCTCTCTCCCCCCCTTCTCCATCACGTGTCTCTCTCTCCCCCCCTTCTCCATCACGTCTCTCTCCCCCCCTTCTCCATCACGTGTCTCTCTCCCCCCCTTCTCCATCACGTGTCTCTCTCTCCCCCCCTTCTCCATCACGTGTCTCTCTCTCCCCCCCTTCTCCATCACGTGTCTCTCTCTCCCCCCCTTCTCCATCACGTGTCTCTCTCTCCCCCCCTTCTCCATCACGTGTCTCTCTCCCCCCCTTCTCCATCACGTGTCTCTCTCTCTCCCCCCTTCTCCATCACGTGTCTCTCTCTCCCCCCTTCTCCATCACGTGTCTCTCTCTCCCCCCTTCTCCATCACGTGTCTCTCTCTCTCCTCCTTCTCCATCACGTGTCTCTCTCTCTCCTCCTTCTCCATCACGTGTCTCTCTCTCTCCTCCTTCTCCATCACGTGTCTCTCTCTCTCCTCCTTCTCCATCACGTGTCTCTCTCTCTCCTCCTTCTCCATCACGTGTCTCTCTCTCTCCTCCTTCTCCATCACGTGTCTCTCTCTTCCCCTTCTCCATCATGTCTCTCTCTCTTCCTCTTCTCCATCATGTCTCTCTCTCTTCCTCTTCTCCATCATGTCTCTCTCTTTCTCCATCATGTGTGGCTCTCTCTCCCCCTTCTCCATCATCTCTCTCCCCCTTCTCCATCATGTGTTTCTCTCTCCCCCTTCTCCATCATATCTCTCTCTCTCTCTTCCCCTTCTCCATCATGTGTCTCTCTCTTTCTCCATCATGTGTGGCTCTCTCTCTCCCCCTTCTCCATCATCTCTCTCCCCCTTCTCCATCATGTGTGTCTCTCTCTCTCTCTCTCTCTCTCCCCCTTCTCCATCATGTGTGTGTCTCTCTCTCTCTCTCTCCCCCTTCTCCATCATCTCTCTCCCCCTTCATCATGTGTCTCTCTCTCCCCCCTTCTCCATTATATCTCTCTCTCTTCCCCTTCTCCATCATGTCTCTTTCTCCATCATGTGTGGCTCTCTCTCTCCCCCCCCTTCTCCATCACATCTCTCTCTCTCTTCCCCTTCTCCATCACGTCTCTCTTCCCCTTCATGTCTCTCTCTTTCTCCATCATGTGTGGCTCTCTCTCTCCCCCTTCTCCATCATCTCTCTCCCCCTTCTCCATCATGTGTGGCTCTCTCTCTCTCCCCCTTCTCCATCATATCTCTCCCCCTTCTCCATCATGTGTGGCTCTCTCTCTCTCTCCCCCTTCTCCATCATATCTCTCCCCCTTCTCCATCATATCTCTCTCTCTAAACGGGTTAGACTGGATTTTTTTTTTTTTTTTTTTTTTTTTTTTTAACAGATTGTGAAATCATTATATATATATATATATATACGCGCAATAACGGGTATTCAATATGCTATTTGTGTGAGATTTATAGTTACTTAATTGCAGCCAAGGTACGAACAAATTCTTGTATTTGATATATCCATGTACAAAGTACTATCAATTTGAAATCTGAGTTAGGCACTTGTGGAATCCCCGTAGCCCTTTTCCCCCAGAGTTGACCGCTTCCTCTCGGCCCTATTTGTCAGATCAGAATGCTTTCATAAGCAGAGGTGTCCAAGTTCAGTCTTCTAGCCCTACCAGTAGTCCAGCATGAGCACAGTAAACTCTGAGAAAAGGGCTACGGGGAGTTCACAAGCGCCAAACTCAGATTTCAAAGTGATAATATTCGTTTTTGTTTGTGGGGCGAGAGCACTGTAGTGGTTGCAACGCCCCGGGAGTGGGAGGCGCCAGTGAATTTCCTGGGAAATACCTTTTACTCGGATCTTTGTAGACTTAAGCCTGTGTTATAAAAGATACCTGATAATATATTATCTAGCGCCTTCTCCAAAAAAGAATATCCATGTACAAAGATTACAGCTGTGAAAAATCAATTAATTTAACCTCCAAGCTGATGGGGCATCCATATTGCATCTCTAGGTTGTCTGCAGAGAACGGAGCAGCTGTAGGTTGGCGCGGGTGATGCTGACTGCTATCGGTGCTCAGATGATGATACCAGGCTTCGAAACATGATGGCACCATCACCTCAACAGCAGCAGGACATAAACACAGCATGTCATTGCCGCGACTTCAAATAGGTCATCGGTGCGAGATATAGGCAGCCCCGCGTCACCATGGAGACAGTGGGCCTTAAGTTAAGACCAAGATACAGCACTGTATGGGAAGGGGGAACAAAGGCTGGAGAGTCAGTGAGAACCATAGCCGGCCAGAACAGTCATAGTCCTGCCATGGATTTTCAGCCATTTGTTTTATTTTGGCTTTTTGCCAAAAAATGCCATTTTCGGCCGAAACATTTCAACTACCAAAATTTCTATGCACCTCTATAATGAATCCCCCTCCCACCCCTTTTATTGATGTAACACTGCTCACCTCAGAGTAGCAAGACTGTCCAGATGCATCACAGAGTGGGACAATCTTTAGTTAGCATAAGGGAAAACCTGTCAAGGGGGGCAGGGCTTTCATTGTTCTCACAGTAAGAAGATTGTCCCTTGCTGTGAGCTGTCTGGTCTGTGGACCAGATTCCACATCTGAGGGGAGGCGGCTTACACTAGTTAAAGGGGCAGGAGGGGGATACTTTATCATTCAATTACTCTTGAACTACAACTCTGACAGTATTAACATAACACTCTCCATGACCCAAATACTATGAAGATTAAATGTAGCTGCTTTTATTGTGAAACATTACTATCCCTTTATTCAAAAGAGGACAATTGTACGTAACGATTTTTACCCTAGGTCAGGGATAGGCAACATTTGGGTACCGAGCAGTTGGGGGACTACAAATCCCATCATCCCCAACTTGCCTCCAACAGACAGAGCCAAAAATGCTTATTATATAACAATTCATACAGGTGCTATTCTGGAACAAACCAACTGTGCTGTAAGGGGAATGAAAACTTCCACTGATTTAGATAAAAGATTTTAACCCTTTGCATGCCAGAGGGGTACTCAACGCATTGCATCTGGCAACACTGTACATGCTAGAGAGGGCTCTGATGCATTTGTCCTCTCCAATATTCCAGAATTTGTTTCTCACCTATGGAGCAGTTGGTCTGCTCCAGAACCGCTCTTCTTTAGATTATTAAATTGCTGGCATCCAAGGTGAGTCGAGAGAACAGACTAAGAATCAGCACATTACAGAATATACATGTGTTGCAGCCAAAGTCTGTAAAATGGCCAATAACCGTCATTTCCAGCTTACCGAAAAGAAACAGAGCGTAATCAATTTTCACATTTTATATCCAATTGCTTTACAGGAAACCTGAGAGGAGAAAGAAACCAACATACAGTCTGATGTCCTAAAAAGAACCAGAGCAGTTCTGGGACAAACCAACTGCATTAGGGTATAAAAGTCTCATTACAAACCGTTCCCTATCGGCACAGCTGTTCCGCCACTAACCGACCTGATGTTTAAAGGGACAGTAATACTTAAAATGTAAAAAATTATTGTAGTGTTTTATCACCCTGAGTAAAACAAAAACACTCCCACCACTGAAAGGTGTTATATTCAAAAGGTATTACAGGTCAACATTTGAATTCTTTGAGGTGTAGTACCACAGCGGCCTGAAATTGTACAGTGGTGCTGTTACTACACCATCCTATGGAAAGCTCTGGTCAGCTGACCATGAATCTCCATAGGATGGTATAGCAACAGCGCCACTGTAGAGTTTCAGGCCACTGAGATACTGAACATAGAAAATTAAACTTTGAGCTGTAATAACTTTTGAATAAAACACCTTCCAGCAGTTGGAGTACTCTTGTTTTACTCAAGGGGATAAACCCTACAACATTTTTTTTTTTATATTTTTATTATTACTATCCCTTTAAAATCAGGTCCAAGGGCACTTGCATCCCCCCCCCCGTCATTGATAATCAAAGGGGTGGATCGCTAAGGGGCTTATTATGACTTTACCGCCCCCCCCCCCCCCCGAAAAACACTTGTGGACACCCATGGCCAGGGATGCATTGTGAGCTCTGTTGGGGTTATGCAGTAAGGTGTGATAAAGAGGTGATAAAGTAGAGATGACCTCTCCAGTGATATCACTTCTCCAGTTCCTATGTTATTCTATGGAGCCAATGCACTAAGATTTATGGTTTGGGAGAGATTAGCAAGTAAAGTTTCCCCTGGAGTGACATCACTGCTCTAGCTGTCAGATTTGAAATCAGGTCCGCAGACCGGCCGCGGCTCTTCAGAAGTGCCGAGATCACGATCTTTAAAAATAATTTATTCGTTGGAATGGTCTACAAAGTGTGCTTGCAAGCCAGGCACACTTTGTAAACAGTTCCAGTGAAGTAGTTCTTTTTAACCCCTTTAGGACCATTGCCGTGCCAGGACCGTCACGGCTGTCCGGCACTTAAGGACCAATGACAGTCCTGGAACGGCATGGAGCTCAGGGCTCCCAGCACGGCTGCATGCCGCTCCGGAAGCCCTGAACCAGAAGCAATGATAAAAAAAAAATGCCCCGTGGTCCGCAAGTGCAGGCCGCGCTTATGTGTGCCAGTCCTTAAAGGGTTAAAGATTGTGATCTTTGCACTGCTAAAGAGCTGCTGGCTGATCTGTGGGCCAGATTCCAAATCTGCCCACTAGATGGCAGACTAAAACAGCCAGGAAAAGGGAACTTTACTTTCTACTATCTCCCAAACCATAAAGGTTTGGGAGATAAAAAAATGAAAAATAATATAAGTCTTAAGGGCTACAATATAAAATAAAATTATTTTCTAGTATTACTATCCCTTTAAAGTTTGTCATCCTAAAACAAGGTTTGTTTGGGTTTTTTGTTTGTAATAAAAAAAAAAAAAAACCACAAAGAAACAGAATAGAGAATTATGTGCCTATATGCTATACTGGTAATTTTTCTGTTTAACCCTTCAAGTGCCAGAGGTGTATCCAACACATTCTGTTGCAATGCTTTGGACACCTCTCTGGCACTCAAAGGGTTAATTGTTTTTGAGCGATTCGAGTGGAACTGTCACTTTCTAACTAATAGGCAATTTTGAAAGCTTTCAAAAGCACTTATATTGAGGTTAGTCATTTTTTATTATATATATTTTTTATATATTTAGCTTGATTTATTTGTCAGTTGATACAAACCAGGCAGGTACTGCCACACTGCTCCCCATCCCAACTGTCACTCAACTGCCAATCAGTAGTAGCTCGTTTCCATAATCTGACAAATAAAGCTAAATATTCCAAACCAATGTCTATGGCAGGGGGAGTGGAGCGGCCGCACACAGCAAATCAGGGGCAGCAATTTTCACAGAAGTGGCCAGTGGGGGGCCTAAGCCCTCCTGCTCACTCCTGTTAAAATAAATGCAGTGAGACTGGCCTCTGCATTGGTCCAACACGTCCCCGACATGAATGCTGCGCCCATTTGAACGCCCACCGTTCCCTAGTTTGAAATGGAAATGTCTAACAAAAATACATGGCTATTGAAAGCCTTTTCAGAATTACCCGTTTGTTACAAAGTTGAGTTATGAGGCAAAGATTGAACTTGATGGACTTGTGTCTTTTTTCAACATACTCTACTATGTTACAAAGTGATAATTCCACTTTAAAGGGATAGTAATGTTTTACAAAAACAGCAGCTCCAATTAATCTTCATAGTATTTGAGCAATGGAGAGTGTTATTTCAGTACTGTCAGAGTTGTAGTGCAAGAGTAATTGAATTATAAAGTACAAAGTAGTTGAACAGCACGTTACACGGGCCACAGTGCCTCTGGCAGCCGGTCGCGGGGCAGTCACACGCGGTGGAGACTGCCCGCACCTCGGCTGATACAGAGCTGGACGCTCCTTCGGAGCGCCCAGCTCTGTATCAGCCACGGAGCGAGCAGTCTCCACCGCGTGTGACTGCCGCACGCGCAGCAGTATCTACTGCGCATGTCGGGCGTTACACACAACTTGACGAATTATTATATAGGATCCCCCTCCCGTCCCTTTTACCTAGTGTAACATTGCTCTCCTCAGATGTGGAATCTGGTTGTAAGACCAGACAGATAACAGCAGGGGACAATCTTCTTACTGTGAGAACAATGAAAACCCTGCCCCCCTTGACAGGTTTTTCAGCATTTTCCCTTATCTTAATTGAAGATTGTCCCTCTCTGCTATCCATCCAGACAGTCTTGCTGCTCTGAGGTGAGCAGTGTTACATCAGTAAAAGGGGATACAATGAGATTGTATTTCATTTTTAAGTATGTCCTGGGGGTACAGATATAATTACCCAATTTAATGGTACTCATTTTTTTGACCTCTGAAGGATGACAGGCTGGGTTGACCCTGATGGGACTAGAACCTGTGACCTTGGGGACTGAACAGATTCTACAGCTGATGCATTAACCAACTGAGCCATCTCACCAGCATTAAAGGGACAGTAATACTTAAAATGTTGTAGGGTTTATCCTCCTGAGTAAAACAAGAGTACTTCCACTGCTGAAAGGTGTTTTATTCAAAAGTGATTACATCTCAAAACATGATTTTTTTTTTTTTTAGGTTCAGTGGCGCTGTTGCTAAACATCCTATGGACCATACTGACCATAGGTCAGTATGGTCAGTTGACCATAAATCTCCATAGGATGGCGTAACAGCGCCACTATACAGTTTCAGGCCACTGTGATACTGCACCTAAAAAATTAATGTTTGGGATGTACTCACTTTTGAATGAAACACCTTTCAGCAGTGGAAGTACTCTTGTTTTATTCAGAAGGCTAAACTCTACAACTTTTTTTTTTTTTTTACATTTTAAGAATTACTATCCCTTTATATAAATCAGCATAAAGTGCCAGACTGTGCCATTAACAAACAAAGGCAAATGTATAAAAAGCTATATATATACACAATCAAAATGAAATGGCTAGCTCAACATATAGGAGGTCTGTAATTACCTTTAACCCTTTGAGTGCCAGAGAGGTATCCAACACATTGTGTTGCAATGCATTGGATACTTCTCTAGCACTGAAAGGGTTAAAACTAAATTAATTTTAAGATGGCAGGCCTGCTATAGCACAGCTCTGGAAGAGACACAGTGCGTAGGAGTGTGCGTGATGCCCTGATCACTAATGCCTTGTGTACGCCCCTGAGGCAATGAAGGGGATATAAGACCCAGTATAAAGCACATGATCCACAGTACCAAAACAGAATTGTTAAAGGGATAGTAAATGCTAGGAATCAGTAAAACATACTTAACTCTCATATTCCCGTCTCACAAATCGTTATGGTTTGAGATATGTAAGAAAGAGACCTCCGTTCCCTCCCCTTTCTGCCTGACGAGCTGTAAAGCTGTCAGAGGCAGAATCCAGTCGACTGACTTACAGCGGCTCTTCAGGAGCGCTGTCATCTACATATCTCGATATAATTACTTCATCGGACTGGTCTACAACATGTGCTTGCAAGCCAGGCACACGTTTTAGACCATTCCGATGAAGTAATTATACAGAGATATCTAGATGACAGTGCTCCTGCAGAGCCGCCGTCTGGTCACGGAAGCAGGATCTCATGACGTCCGCTATACAGCGGACACATGAGAAGGGGGAGGGAGCAGAGGTCCTTCTTCTCTTACATCTCTCAAACCATAATAGTTTGAGAGATGGGAATATGGGAGTTAAGTATGTTTTACCGATTCCTAGCATTTGGCTTCACATTTTTCCAGGGGTGGGGGGTTACTATCCCTTTAACTAAAAAACAGAAAGAAATCAGAGTAAAGAATTGGGTCTTATTGCACCTCCTCCCCTCTCCTCCCTGAGGACTAATGAGATCCTGGATATTGCTTCTAGAAAATGCAGTTAAGGCACATTCATTATGGACACTTAAGATTAAATTGGACAAGTTCCTCAAGGAAAGCCACAAGCGTATTTATTGGATGTTGTAAGTTATATATACCCTTTGAGTGCCAGAGGGGTGTGCAACACACTGCAAAGAAATGGATTATGCACCACATAGGGTTAAGGACCAGAGCACTGTACAAAAACATGGTGAATAAGTACTGTACACACAAACATATATATTTATCTAGTCCTTAACCCCTCGAGTGCCTGCAAGGTATGCAATGCATTGGATCACTTTCTGACACTCAAAGGGTTAACAAGATTACTGTTTCGGGGGGGCATGATATGTATGAAAAGCTGGAACAATTCTGGGGCAAGTCAGATGCACCATAGTTAACAAAACTTACCCAAATTTCCATTAATTTCAAAGGGCCTTTCAATCCCTCAACTGCCCCAGATAATGATTGGGTTAACCCTAAAACAGTGATTCTCAACCTTAGTCCTCGGGGCACACCAACAGTGCAGGTTGTCAGGTTGTTCCTGCTTAATCACAAGTGAGTAATCAGTGGCTCAGTCATTGTGATTGATTCACCTGTGATTAATTAGGGATATCTTGAAAACATGACCTGTTGGTGTGCCCCGAGGACTGGAGCTCATAATCACTGCCCTAAAGGGTTAAATTTTATTTCTGCCTCATTGATTTGTGAGCGGTCTCTTGCAATGACATAGAAAACACACGTGATTAGATACACATGGAGGGAAGACACTAAGGTGTGCTAAAGAGGAGAGAACTCCAGCTATATCACAGGCTCCATAGAATAACACTGGAGTTATGCACCAACATTTCACACACTAAAAGTGTTAGTAATGTCTAAAAAAAAAAAACAAACAACTTTTTTGCATTTAGAAGAGCTTAAAAAGCTGATCTAAATGCAAAAAAACAACGTCTCTCTCAAACCGCTATGGTTTAAGAGATACAGGCGTTTAAAGTTTGTTGTCAGCAGGAGATCTGTGTCGGTCGACAAGCAGGCGAAAAGGCCCAGTTTGCAAAAAAAAAAAAAAAAAAAAAAAAAAAAAAGAAGAAGGGGGCAGAACAGGATGGGGAGTAGGTGCAGTTATCATAGGACTCCCTCACCTGGGGGCTCAAGCCCTGTCCAGGAGACATGGTAATTAACTCAGACAACCAGAGTCCCTGGAGCAAGTTCCCAGGTGCAGGTCACATGATCAAATCACCATTTTAATACATCAATGAAAAACATGCACTGAGAGATTGCATTGGCCCATGTGCAGGCTGTGCTATTAGACATGCCCTAAGTGTGTGGGCTCTGCCTAGAGTCACTCATAGCACAGTGTGATAATATGGGCCAAGAACATGCTAACTAGCATAAGCAACCACACTGTATCACCAACAAAAGGTTCATTTCTCAGGAACTATCTACTACAAACAGATGGTTAGCACAGCACATAGGCAGTTTTTGATTCTCTTTAAAAATAGAACTACACTTATCTTGTGTTGGCAGGTCCACTTTAATCCGGGCTCAGGATTTGCTTCATGAACTGAAGTGAGATTGTAAACTGCTTGGGGCTGGGGACTCCCTCCCTACCTCAGAGAGTTTCCATTTGAGTGGTGCTATGTTAATTAACCCTTTTGTGTGACACAGGGGGGAGGACTTTGAAAGATGACAGGTGGAGTTTAAGCATATCCCCTTCTCTTTTGTCTTCTTTGTATCCTTTAATGCCCTCTCTCATCTTACTTTCCCCAGTTTCTACTTATAGGCGCTTCTCACAGCACCCATTACCCTTTGTGGTTTCCATACACTCTCCCTCTCATCCTCACTCTGACTGCCACCCTCATATTCCCTCAAGATTGCCTCTACAGTTCTGTTCCCCTTTCAGTACATTTCCACCATCTCTGACCTGATCATGGCTGCCTCCTGTCCCACGATACACCGCGGGGGCTGGTTCCAATCTGAGTCACATGATCAGTTAATCATGTGATGAGGGATGAGCTTTGAAGCTGAGGGAAGTGGTCACATGACTCCCAATAACACGCCTTCCGTGTGTCATGTGACTGATCCGAATGAAGAGCTGTGCATAGGCGAAGAGAACATGCTGAACTGTAGGAGTGAATGGTGTAGTTTGGTTTATTTTAAACCGAAGTGGAAAACGTGCTTCTCGAGCTGTTGTTACTATACAGCTCACAAGAGCAGACAACCTTTGGCTATATAGCTGTTGGGGACTACAGCTCCCATAATCCCCAGCCAGCTGTAGTCCCCAACAGGTGGAGCGCCAGAGTTTGCTTATACCTGTATTAGTCCAAGAACAGCTGGAGAGCTCCAGGTTGTCTTTCAGGCCGTGAACATAGAGTGCAAATGGGGCTTTTATTAACACATTTAATGCTAGAGAGGTCTTGAACCTTCTTTTACAGTGAGAGAGTTAACCCCTTGAGGACCAGAGGATTATAAAACAATATAGATATATTTATATACTCCCTGTCACAGTAGGTTTACCCAAGAATTGCTTCACTTACTGTTATATTTTATCAATAGTTTTTAACCCCTTGAGGGCAGAGCGGTATGCAACACATTCCTTTGCAATGCTTTGTGTATCCTTCTAGCACTCAAAGGATTGTGTGAAATGTATTGCAACTAGCCCTGTGGTCCTTACAGGGTTAATGTCCTCTGGACAGCTGGCTCTGTAAATTACTAATTTTTATAATATTTGAGGTGCGGGAACTAGTGTATTTTTCAAATGAAATGCCTGTGGAACTGAAACAGTCAAACCGTTTAACCCTTAAAATGCTGGAGGGATCTCAAACACACTGTGAAAATGTATTGGAAATGGTTCTGTCAGCCATGGCAGTTAACACTGTTGAAATGTGTTTGAAATCTGTTTAGTATTGGTATAAATTATAATGCTAAAAATGTATTGGGTAACCGTTACTAGCTGGTTGTTTCTGACAATATTCTCTCTTTACTTTAAACCCTTGGATGCTTAAGATGTCTCCAACGCAACACAAGAAAAATCTAAAATTAATTAAAATACACATTGCAATCTGTTTTTCTTTGTTACTGAACTAACTAAATGTAATTAATCCATTGGATGTTAGACACCAAAGAGATTGTTAGAATGCACTAAATACTCTTTGAGCTTGAGGAGTTGAAACTGATAAATTCAGTATTTGAGAGACTCCTACTTTGTAGAAAATGCACAATGTTCTTATCTTCTTCCTTCCAAATCAATGTATCACACTGCTTCTTCCTACAAATATCTCACAAAGAGTTTACATTTGTTCTGTATTTTGTTACAAAGCAACAAGCATAAAAACTATATACAGAATGAAGCTTAGTCTTTTACTGGTTAAAGGAACATTTACACCTAAAATTAAATTGCTTGCTATGCTGTTAAATAGTATCTGTAAAAAATAATATATATGTATTTCAGATCCCTAGAATGTAATCCTAACCCTTTTTATTAATGCATGTGTGGTTCAATTAGATTGTGCTGTGTGTAATGAGATAAGGGCTAGGGTTGTTAGGGGTTAAGAAAAGGCTGGTCCATTATCTCAGGTCATTTACAGCTAATACTGTATGTTTATTTATCAGGCATCTATCAAGGCTGCTATGTTACTGGGAGTCGGAGAACCCTAAAAAGGATAGGATGGACGCTCCCACGGAGTACATGAGAGTTTAAGCTTCAGAAAACAAACAGATCATTTTTACAGATGCTAGCATTTAGCTCAGGGAATGTAAGTATATGTAACCCCAGTTAATTTTTAAGTGTTATTGTTACTTTAATCACTGCAATTCCCACCTATGGCAGTAGTAGCATTATAAACATACAGCTTGTTGGTTACTGGTCCTCCCAGGATTTCTCTTCCCCGGTGTTAGTGCTGAGAGCTCCAGACAGGCATCTGATGATTCCTAATAATTACTATAGCATCATCCACCTTCACAGCCAATAGGAATGAGGCTGCCACTGGCAACTTCAGCTCTTGCAGGAGGTGGAACAAAAAGGTTAATGGTAACCTGTTCGATTAGAGCTGTAAGTTCAGATTGCTGTTATTGCCAGAGGAAGAGAGTAAAAGCAATTAATTAATTAAAATGTCCTCCCCTGCTGTAATGCAGCCCTGCAGTATGTGGCTCAAACCCCAAGTTCTCACCTCTTGGTGAGCTGTGGCTCATAGTGCAACCGTCGATTCATAAAGGCCTGCTCCCAGGGGACCAGCTGTGCCAGTATGGGAACTATCTCATGACAGTTGCCCTTTAAATGCTAGAGGGGTATGCAACGCATTGCTTGAGGGGTTTCAAGAGGGATGTACAAGGCCATGTGTTGTTTTTCCCTTCTGGAGTTTAAAGTGTTAACTATAATGTCCCTTTTAAGTACAGCAAATCACACCTTTAACATATAAGGTTTTATTGATATGCATATTTTACCCCTTAATGACCCCCCCCCCCCCCAATTTGGGGGGGGGGGGGGGTTGGCAGCCATTAAGAACCAAAATATTTTTTTTCCGCAATGAATTATGGGATGGCAGAGCAGCATGCAGCATCTCTGCCATCCCAGGAGTCTGTGACATGCCAGGACCATCACTGGTCCTTAATGCACATGCACAGATGACGGTCCAGGCACATCATCAGTCGCTATGGGGTTAAACACAGTAGAGCAAATACATTGACTGATCCACTGATTAGCCCACCTGTGATCAAGTAGGAATTTCCCAAAATCCTGATTTCTTGGTGTGACCTGAGGACTAACGCTGAGTAATATTATATTAGGAACGTGCATAAACAAACAGGAATCACATGATCATTTATAGTTGCCTAGACATCTATAGGACAGTCCTGTTTATTACGTTTTGTGGCTTAGGCACTCAGACTACTTAAGGAATCCATGATATGTTGAATATTACAAACCCTATGCATGTTTAGGTCTTTAAAGCAAAGAGTCCCAGTTCTCAGGGCACATCAGTGGTTTTAAGGATGTCTTTAACCCTTTGAGTGCCAGAGGGGTAGGCAACGCATTGGTTTGCATTGTACCCCTCTGGCACTCAAAGGGTTAATTAAGCACAGGTACATCAGTCACAATGCTTGAGCCACCGATTATCCATGTGTCCTGTTGGTGTGTCTACAGGACTAATGTTTGAAACACTGCTTTTAAGTTTAGATTATAATAAAATACTGGACTTTTTTGGGGAGAGTACTCAGGGCTAACCGGTACTAGCACCTCTTTACCCAAAAATTAAAATTACATAATAATGCAGCTTTTGCTTCTCTTCAGAAAAATAGCCCTAATAATACCTCTCTCTCTGTCAGTTTGTCTCTCTGTCTATATCTATTTTTCTGTCTTTGTCTATTATCTTTCTTTCTGGCTATATGTGTGTGTATATGTATATTATATATATATTTATATTAAAAAAAAAAACGAAATGGCAAAGTTACCATATGGGAAATGCACACACAGGCCTTTGTAGAAAAATGCTTATTTATTTATCATGTGTTGACGTTTTGGCCCCCTCAAGGGCCTAAAGACAAACAAAAATCCATCAAATAGACCTTATATACAGTTAGGCAAAAAAGACTGCCAAGATTCATCCACTGTATCGCTGATGACGTCTTGGACGCTAATCCGGCGCCACCATGAACAGCGGAGGATGATGGGAAACGTGTCCGTAACCAACACACGCTCTCATCATAAAACTAGTTGGAACCCCTGACATGCTGTATCACAAACTAGGAATCGTGACAACTGGAAAACTACATAGACAGGTGGAAAGAGCTCAAGTATATGACAAACGGTCCCCCATAGTTCGCATAAAATGAATAAATATCGTCACATTGTAATAAATATGCTCATACACATTGTATAGTGTGAAGTCACAAAACCGACACAACATCAGCAAACTCCAGTCACAAATTAACAAAAATCTGATAACAGAAAACTTACATATTAAGAGTGACTTGAATGTCCCAATATACTACGCGGACACCAAACAACTCAGGAGTGATGATCCGACTCCTGTGAGAGGTGGTGTATAAATTCTGGACTCTCCCCAGCAAAGATCAAATGAAGCAGTTCAATGAGAGTTTCTCATTAAGGCCCCTAGGGGCCACTGTGTCCAAAAATTGTATCCATTTAGCTTCCTTCTGCAAAAGTTTTTTGCCTCTGTCACCTCCTCTGTGGAGAGGTGGTACCCAATCAATCATCATATAACGTAGAGTAGGTAATAGGTGTTTGTATGTTGCAAAGTGCAATGCTACGGGTTGATCCTTTATCTTAGAATAGTGCTTCCTCTGGGGATTGGATGCTGCCTCTAATGCTGCTTGGATTGCGGACCTTTGATTAGCCATTCTGTCTTTAAATGTATTCGTGGTTTTACCCACATAAGTCAATCCACACGGACAAGTTATGATGTACACCACAAATTGGCTTGTACAGGTGAGATGGTATCTAATGGGTATCTTGTATCCCTTATGTGGATGTTTAAATTAAGTCCCCGCAATCAGATAGTTACAGGTAACACATGATGAGCACTTAAAGCAACCAGGTTTGTTTGTCCTGGTGGTTTTAGTGTAGCTTTGTACAGGATCAGTTTTTACCAGCAAGACTGCGGCTGTGCCTCTGTTTCTACTGCTCATTTAACCCTTTGAGTGACAGAGTGGTACGGAACGTATTGCAAACCAATGCGTTCTGTACCACCCTGACACTCAAAGGGTTAACAGCCAGCCCTTCCGCTTATTGTCTCTGTGGCTTCAGCTTTGCCACTTTTCTGTATTATGCCTGCCAGCCCTGCTGTTCAGTTACCTCCTGCAACTGTCCCCTGCCCTGACTACATCTCCCAGACTCCTTCCTGTCACTGACTCCTGTCACCTCCCAAGTTTCAGCAAGGTGCCTGCTGTAAATTCAGAGGTGACAAGAGCCACTGGCAGGAAGGAGCCTGGGACATGGAGAGACGCTATTGCACTAATATGTGCCGTGCCGGCACCCAATGTAAACTGTCCCTGTCACATGTTTCCTGATCTGGGGCGGGGACGCCTCCCAACAGTTCTTGGTGTGTGTTGCCAGGGGTCCTCCTGAGCGGGGCTGCCCTTGTGAGGAGCGGGGAACAGAGTTTAGTGGGAGGATGAAGGTGAAGCGCAGGAGGAAATATAAAGGAGGGAGAGGGCAATAAACTGAAAGAAACTACACTGGACATGGTATGCAGGAAGAAACTGGTATTAAAGGACAGAATAGGAGGTATCGCTTAGGCACTGAAGGGGTGTTTTACTGTTTGCATGTTACAATGTACTCTCAGCCCTCTGCTTCTTTATTGAGGACTCTGTGCAAGTGATCCAGCCATCACGTGTCTCTCTCTCTCTCCCCCCTTCTCCATCACGTGTCTCTCTCTCTCCCCCCTTCTCCATCACGTGTCTCTCTCTCTCCCCCCTTCTCCATCACGTCTCTCTCTCTCCCCCCCTTCTCCATCACGTCTCTCTCTCTCCCCCCCTTCTCCATCACGTGTCTCTCTCTCTCCCCCCCTTCTCCATCACGTGTCTCTCTCTCTCTCCCCCCCTTCTCCATCACGTGTCTCTCTCTCCCCCCCTTCTCCATCACGTGTCTCTCTCTCCCCCCCTTCTCCATCACGTGTCTCTCTCTCCCCCCCTTCTCCATCACGTCTCTCTCCCCCCCTTCTCCATCACGTGTCTCTCTCCCCCCCTTCTCCATCACGTGTCTCTCTCTCCCCCCCTTCTCCATCACGTGTCTCTCTCTCCCCCCCTTCTCCATCACGTGTCTCTCTCTCCCCCCCTTCTCCATCACGTGTCTCTCTCTCCCCCCCTTCTCCATCACGTGTCTCTCTCTCCCCCCCTTCTCCATCACGTGTCTCTCTCTCTCCCCCCTTCTCCATCACGTGTCTCTCTCTCCCCCCTTCTCCATCACGTGTCTCTCTCTCCCCCCTTCTCCATCACGTGTCTCTCTCTCTCCTCCTTCTCCATCACGTGTCTCTCTCTCTCCTCCTTCTCCATCACGTGTCTCTCTCTCTCCTCCTTCTCCATCACGTGTCTCTCTCTCTCCTCCTTCTCCATCACGTGTCTCTCTCTCTCCTCCTTCTCCATCACGTGTCTCTCTCTCTCCTCCTTCTCCATCACGTGTCTCTCTCTCTCCTCCTTCTCCATCACGTGTCTCTCTCTTCCCCTTCTCCATCATGTCTCTCTCTCTTCCTCTTCTCCATCATGTCTCTCTCTCTTCCTCTTCTCCATCATGTCTCTCTCTTTCTCCATCATGTGTGGCTCTCTCTCCCCCTTCTCCATCATCTCTCTCCCCCTTCTCCATCATGTGTTTCTCTCTCCCCCTTCTCCATCATATCTCTCTCTCTCTCTTCCCCTTCTCCATCATGTGTCTCTCTCTTTCTCCATCATGTGTGGCTCTCTCTCTCCCCCTTCTCCATCATCTCTCTCCCCCTTCTCCATCATGTGTGTCTCTCTCTCTCTCTCTCTCTCTCCCCCTTCTCCATCATGTGTGTGTCTCTCTCTCTCTCTCTCCCCCTTCTCCATCATCTCTCTCCCCCTTCATCATGTGTCTCTCTCTCCCCCCTTCTCCATTATATCTCTCTCTCTTCCCCTTCTCCATCATGTCTCTTTCTCCATCATGTGTGGCTCTCTCTCTCCCCCCCCTTCTCCATCACATCTCTCTCTCTCTTCCCCTTCTCCATCACGTCTCTCTTCCCCTTCATGTCTCTCTCTTTCTCCATCATGTGTGGCTCTCTCTCTCCCCCTTCTCCATCATCTCTCTCCCCCTTCTCCATCATGTGTGGCTCTCTCTCTCTCCCCCTTCTCCATCATATCTCTCCCCCTTCTCCATCATGTGTGGCTCTCTCTCTCTCTCCCCCTTCTCCATCATATCTCTCCCCCTTCTCCATCATATCTCTCTCTCTAAACGGGTTAGACTGGATTTTTTTTTTTTTTTTTTTTTTTTTTTTTTAACAGATTGTGAAATCATTATATATATATATATACGCGCAATAACGGGTATTCAATATGCTATTTGTGTGAGATTTATAGTTACTTAATTGCAGCCAAGGTACGAACAAATTCTTGTATTTGATATATCCATGTACAAAGTACTATCAATTTGAAATCTGAGTTAGGCACTTGTGGAATCCCCGTAGCCCTTTTCCCCCAGAGTTGACCGCTTCCTCTCGGCCCTATTTGTCAGATCAGAATGCTTTCATAAGCAGAGGTGTCCAAGTTCAGTCTTCTAGCCCTACCAGTAGTCCAGCATGAGCACAGTAAACTCTGAGAAAAGGGCTACGGGGAGTTCACAAGCGCCAAACTCAGATTTCAAAGTGATAATATTCGTTTTTGTTTGTGGGGCGAGAGCACTGTAGTGGTTGCAACGCCCCGGGAGTGGGAGGCGCCAGTGAATTTCCTGGGAAATACCTTTTACTCGGATCTTTGTAGACTTAAGCCTGTGTTATAAAAGATACCTGATAATATATTATCTAGCGCCTTCTCCAAAAAAGAATATCCATGTACAAAGATTACAGCTGTGAAAAATCAATTAATTTAACCTCCAAGCTGATGGGGCATCCATATTGCATCTCTAGGTTGTCTGCAGAGAACGGAGCAGCTGTAGGTTGGCGCGGGTGATGCTGACTGCTATCGGTGCTCAGATGATGATACCAGGCTTCGAAACATGATGGCACCATCACCTCAACAGCAGCAGGACATAAACACAGCATGTCATTGCCGCGACTTCAAATAGGTCATCGGTGCGAGATATAGGCAGCCCCGCGTCACCATGGAGACAGTGGGCCTTAAGTTAAGACCAAGATACAGCACTGTATGGGAAGGGGGAACAAAGGCTGGAGAGTCAGTGAGAACCATAGCCGGCCAGAACAGTCATAGTCCTGCCATGGATTTTCAGCCATTTGTTTTATTTTGGCTTTTTGCCAAAAAATGCCATTTTCGGCCGAAACATTTCAACTACCAAAATTTCTATGCACCTCTATAATGAATCCCCCTCCCACCCCTTTTATTGATGTAACACTGCTCACCTCAGAGTAGCAAGACTGTCCAGATGCATCACAGAGTGGGACAATCTTTAGTTAGCATAAGGGAAAACCTGTCAAGGGGGGCAGGGCTTTCATTGTTCTCACAGTAAGAAGATTGTCCCTTGCTGTGAGCTGTCTGGTCTGTGGACCAGATTCCACATCTGAGGGGAGGCGGCTTACACTAGTTAAAGGGGCAGGAGGGGGATACTTTATCATTCAATTACTCTTGAACTACAACTCTGACAGTATTAACATAACACTCTCCATGACCCAAATACTATGAAGATTAAATGTAGCTGCTTTTATTGTGAAACATTACTATCCCTTTATTCAAAAGAGGACAATTGTACGTAACGATTTTTACCCTAGGTCAGGGATAGGCAACATTTGGGTACCGAGCAGTTGGGGGACTACAAATCCCATCATCCCCAACTTGCCTCCAACAGACAGAGCCAAAAATGCTTATTATATAACAATTCATACAGGTGCTATTCTGGAACAAACCAACTGTGCTGTAAGGGGAATGAAAACTTCCACTGATTTAGATAAAAGATTTTAACCCTTTGCATGCCAGAGGGGTACTCAACGCATTGCATCTGGCAACACTGTACATGCTAGAGAGGGCTCTGATGCATTTGTCCTCTCCAATATTCCAGAATTTGTTTCTCACCTATGGAGCAGTTGGTCTGCTCCAGAACCGCTCTTCTTTAGATTATTAAATTGCTGGCATCCAAGGTGAGTCGAGAGAACAGACTAAGAATCAGCACATTACAGAATATACATGTGTTGCAGCCAAAGTCTGTAAAATGGCCAATAACCGTCATTTCCAGCTTACCGAAAAGAAACAGAGCGTAATCAATTTTCACATTTTATATCCAATTGCTTTACAGGAAACCTGAGAGGAGAAAGAAACCAACATACAGTCTGATGTCCTAAAAAGAACCAGAGCAGTTCTGGGACAAACCAACTGCATTAGGGTATAAAAGTCTCATTACAAACCGTTCCCTATCGGCACAGCTGTTCCGCCACTAACCGACCTGATGTTTAAAGGGACAGTAATACTTAAAATGTAAAAAATTATTGTAGTGTTTTATCACCCTGAGTAAAACAAAAACACTCCCACCACTGAAAGGTGTTATATTCAAAAGGTATTACAGGTCAACATTTGAATTCTTTGAGGTGTAGTACCACAGCGGCCTGAAATTGTACAGTGGTGCTGTTACTACACCATCCTATGGAAAGCTCTGGTCAGCTGACCATGAATCTCCATAGGATGGTATAGCAACAGCGCCACTGTAGAGTTTCAGGCCACTGAGATACTGAACATAGAAAATTAAACTTTGAGCTGTAATAACTTTTGAATAAAACACCTTCCAGCAGTTGGAGTACTCTTGTTTTACTCAAGGGGATAAACCCTACAACATTTTTTTTTTTATATTTTTATTATTACTATCCCTTTAAAATCAGGTCCAAGGGCACTTGCATCCCCCCCCCCGTCATTGATAATCAAAGGGGTGGATCGCTAAGGGGCTTATTATGACTTTACCGCCCCCCCCCCCCCGAAAAACACTTGTGGACACCCATGGCCAGGGATGCATTGTGAGCTCTGTTGGGGTTATGCAGTAAGGTGTGATAAAGAGGTGATAAAGTAGAGATGACCTCTCCAGTGATATCACTTCTCCAGTTCCTATGTTATTCTATGGAGCCAATGCACTAAGATTTATGGTTTGGGAGAGATTAGCAAGTAAAGTTTCCCCTGGAGTGACATCACTGCTCTAGCTGTCAGATTTGAAATCAGGTCCGCAGACCGGCCGCGGCTCTTCAGAAGTGCCGAGATCACGATCTTTAAAAATAATTTATTCGTTGGAATGGTCTACAAAGTGTGCTTGCAAGCCAGGCACACTTTGTAAACAGTTCCAGTGAAGTAGTTCTTTTTAACCCCTTTAGGACCATTGCCGTGCCAGGACCGTCACGGCTGTCCGGCACTTAAGGACCAATGACAGTCCTGGAACGGCATGGAGCTCAGGGCTCCCAGCACGGCTGCATGCCGCTCCGGAAGCCCTGAACCAGAAGCAATGATAAAAAAAAAATGCCCCGTGGTCCGCAAGTGCAGGCCGCGCTTATGTGTGCCAGTCCTTAAAGGGTTAAAGATTGTGATCTTTGCACTGCTAAAGAGCTGCTGGCTGATCTGTGGGCCAGATTCCAAATCTGCCCACTAGATGGCAGACTAAAACAGCCAGGAAAAGGGAACTTTACTTTCTACTATCTCCCAAACCATAAAGGTTTGGGAGATAAAAAAATGAAAAATAATATAAGTCTTAAGGGCTACAATATAAAATAAAATTATTTTCTAGTATTACTATCCCTTTAAAGTTTGTCATCCTAAAACAAGGTTTGTTTGGGTTTTTTGTTTGTAATAAAAAAAAAAAAAAACCACAAAGAAACAGAATAGAGAATTATGTGCCTATATGCTATACTGGTAATTTTTCTGTTTAACCCTTCAAGTGCCAGAGGTGTATCCAACACATTCTGTTGCAATGCTTTGGACACCTCTCTGGCACTCAAAGGGTTAATTGTTTTTGAGCGATTCGAGTGGAACTGTCACTTTCTAACTAATAGGCAATTTTGAAAGCTTTCAAAAGCACTTATATTGAGGTTAGTCATTTTTTATTATATATATTTTTTATATATTTAGCTTGATTTATTTGTCAGTTGATACAAACCAGGCAGGTACTGCCACACTGCTCCCCATCCCAACTGTCACTCAACTGCCAATCAGTAGTAGCTCGTTTCCATAATCTGACAAATAAAGCTAAATATTCCAAACCAATGTCTATGGCAGGGGGAGTGGAGCGGCCGCACACAGCAAATCAGGGGCAGCAATTTTCACAGAAGTGGCCAGTGGGGGGCCTAAGCCCTCCTGCTCACTCCTGTTAAAATAAATGCAGTGAGACTGGCCTCTGCATTGGTCCAACACGTCCCCGACATGAATGCTGCGCCCATTTGAACGCCCACCGTTCCCTAGTTTGAAATGGAAATGTCTAACAAAAATACATGGCTATTGAAAGCCTTTTCAGAATTACCCGTTTGTTACAAAGTTGAGTTATGAGGCAAAGATTGAACTTGATGGACTTGTGTCTTTTTTCAACATACTCTACTATGTTACAAAGTGATAATTCCACTTTAAAGGGATAGTAATGTTTTACAAAAACAGCAGCTCCAATTAATCTTCATAGTATTTGAGCAATGGAGAGTGTTATTTCAGTACTGTCAGAGTTGTAGTGCAAGAGTAATTGAATTATAAAGTACAAAGTAGTTGAACAGCACGTTACACGGGCCACAGTGCCTCTGGCAGCCGGTCGCGGGGCAGTCACACGCGGTGGAGACTGCCCACACCTCGGCTGATACAGAGCTGGACGCTCCTTCGGAGCGCCCAGCTCTGTATCAGCCACGGAGCGAGCAGTCTCCACCGCGTGTGACTGCCGCACGCGCAGCAGTATCTACTGCGCATGTCGGGCGTTACACACAACTTGACGAATTATTATATAGGATCCCCCTCCCGTCCCTTTTACCTAGTGTAACATTGCTCTCCTCAGATGTGGAATCTGGTTGTAAGACCAGACAGATAACAGCAGGGGACAATCTTCTTACTGTGAGAACAATGAAAACCCTGCCCCCCTTGACAGGTTTTTCAGCATTTTCCCTTATCTTAATTGAAGATTGTCCCTCTCTGCTATCCATCCAGACAGTCTTGCTGCTCTGAGGTGAGCAGTGTTACATCAGTAAAAGGGGATACAATGAGATTGTATTTCATTTTTAAGTATGTCCTGGGGGTACAGATATAATTACCCAATTTAATGGTACTCATTTTTTTGACCTCTGAAGGATGACAGGCTGGGTTGACCCTGATGGGACTAGAACCTGTGACCTTGGGGACTGAACAGATTCTACAGCTGATGCATTAACCAACTGAGCCATCTCACCAGCATTAAAGGGACAGTAATACTTAAAATGTTGTAGGGTTTATCCTCCTGAGTAAAACAAGAGTACTTCCACTGCTGAAAGGTGTTTTATTCAAAAGTGATTACATCTCAAAACATGATTTTTTTTTTTTTTAGGTTCAGTGGCGCTGTTGCTAAACATCCTATGGACCATACTGACCATAGGTCAGTATGGTCAGTTGACCATAAATCTCCATAGGATGGCGTAACAGCGCCACTATACAGTTTCAGGCCACTGTGATACTGCACCTAAAAAATTAATGTTTGGGATGTACTCACTTTTGAATGAAACACCTTTCAGCAGTGGAAGTACTCTTGTTTTATTCAGAAGGCTAAACTCTACAACTTTTTTTTTTTTTTTACATTTTAAGAATTACTATCCCTTTATATAAATCAGCATAAAGTGCCAGACTGTGCCATTAACAAACAAAGGCAAATGTATAAAAAGCTATATATATACACAATCAAAATGAAATGGCTAGCTCAACATATAGGAGGTCTGTAATTACCTTTAACCCTTTGAGTGCCAGAGAGGTATCCAACACATTGTGTTGCAATGCATTGGATACTTCTCTAGCACTGAAAGGGTTAAAACTAAATTAATTTTAAGATGGCAGGCCTGCTATAGCACAGCTCTGGAAGAGACACAGTGCGTAGGAGTGTGCGTGATGCCCTGATCACTAATGCCTTGTGTACGCCCCTGAGGCAATGAAGGGGATATAAGACCCAGTATAAAGCACATGATCCACAGTACCAAAACAGAATTGTTAAAGGGATAGTAAATGCTAGGAATCAGTAAAACATACTTAACTCTCATATTCCCGTCTCACAAATCGTTATGGTTTGAGATATGTAAGAAAGAGACCTCCGTTCCCTCCCCTTTCTGCCTGACGAGCTGTAAAGCTGTCAGAGGCAGAATCCAGTCGACTGACTTACAGCGGCTCTTCAGGAGCGCTGTCATCTACATATCTCGATATAATTACTTCATCGGACTGGTCTACAACATGTGCTTGCAAGCCAGGCACACGTTTTAGACCATTCCGATGAAGTAATTATACAGAGATATCTAGATGACAGTGCTCCTGCAGAGCCGCCGTCTGGTCACGGAAGCAGGATCTCATGACGTCCGCTATACAGCGGACACATGAGAAGGGGGAGGGAGCAGAGGTCCTTCTTCTCTTACATCTCTCAAACCATAATAGTTTGAGAGATGGGAATATGGGAGTTAAGTATGTTTTACCGATTCCTAGCATTTGGCTTCACATTTTTCCAGGGGTGGGGGGTTACTATCCCTTTAACTAAAAAACAGAAAGAAATCAGAGTAAAGAATTGGGTCTTATTGCACCTCCTCCCCTCTCCTCCCTGAGGACTAATGAGATCCTGGATATTGCTTCTAGAAAATGCAGTTAAGGCACATTCATTATGGACACTTAAGATTAAATTGGACAAGTTCCTCAAGGAAAGCCACAAGCGTATTTATTGGATGTTGTAAGTTATATATACCCTTTGAGTGCCAGAGGGGTGTGCAACACACTGCAAAGAAATGGATTATGCACCACATAGGGTTAAGGACCAGAGCACTGTACAAAAACATGGTGAATAAGTACTGTACACACAAACATATATATTTATCTAGTCCTTAACCCCTCGAGTGCCTGCAAGGTATGCAATGCATTGGATCACTTTCTGACACTCAAAGGGTTAACAAGATTACTGTTTCGGGGGGGCATGATATGTATGAAAAGCTGGAACAATTCTGGGGCAAGTCAGATGCACCATAGTTAACAAAACTTACCCAAATTTCCATTAATTTCAAAGGGCCTTTCAATCCCTCAACTGCCCCAGATAATGATTGGGTTAACCCTAAAACAGTGATTCTCAACCTTAGTCCTCGGGGCACACCAACAGTGCAGGTTGTCAGGTTGTTCCTGCTTAATCACAAGTGAGTAATCAGTGGCTCAGTCATTGTGATTGATTCACCTGTGATTAATTAGGGATATCTTGAAAACATGACCTGTTGGTGTGCCCCGAGGACTGGAGCTCATAATCACTGCCCTAAAGGGTTAAATTTTATTTCTGCCTCATTGATTTGTGAGCGGTCTCTTGCAATGACATAGAAAACACACGTGATTAGATACACATGGAGGGAAGACACTAAGGTGTGCTAAAGAGGAGAGAACTCCAGCTATATCACAGGCTCCATAGAATAACACTGGAGTTATGCACCAACATTTCACACACTAAAAGTGTTAGTAATGTCTAAAAAAAAAAAACAAACAACTTTTTTGCATTTAGAAGAGCTTAAAAAGCTGATCTAAATGCAAAAAAACAACGTCTCTCTCAAACCGCTATGGTTTAAGAGATACAGGCGTTTAAAGTTTGTTGTCAGCAGGAGATCTGTGTCGGTCGACAAGCAGGCGAAAAGGCCCAGTTTGCAAAAAAAAAAAAAAAAAAAAAAAAAAAAAAGAAGAAGGGGGCAGAACAGGATGGGGAGTAGGTGCAGTTATCATAGGACTCCCTCACCTGGGGGCTCAAGCCCTGTCCAGGAGACATGGTAATTAACTCAGACAACCAGAGTCCCTGGAGCAAGTTCCCAGGTGCAGGTCACATGATCAAATCACCATTTTAATACATCAATGAAAAACATGCACTGAGAGATTGCATTGGCCCATGTGCAGGCTGTGCTATTAGACATGCCCTAAGTGTGTGGGCTCTGCCTAGAGTCACTCATAGCACAGTGTGATAATATGGGCCAAGAACATGCTAACTAGCATAAGCAACCACACTGTATCACCAACAAAAGGTTCATTTCTCAGGAACTATCTACTACAAACAGATGGTTAGCACAGCACATAGGCAGTTTTTGATTCTCTTTAAAAATAGAACTACACTTATCTTGTGTTGGCAGGTCCACTTTAATCCGGGCTCAGGATTTGCTTCATGAACTGAAGTGAGATTGTAAACTGCTTGGGGCTGGGGACTCCCTCCCTACCTCAGAGAGTTTCCATTTGAGTGGTGCTATGTTAATTAACCCTTTTGTGTGACACAGGGGGGAGGACTTTGAAAGATGACAGGTGGAGTTTAAGCATATCCCCTTCTCTTTTGTCTTCTTTGTATCCTTTAATGCCCTCTCTCATCTTACTTTCCCCAGTTTCTACTTATAGGCGCTTCTCACAGCACCCATTACCCTTTGTGGTTTCCATACACTCTCCCTCTCATCCTCACTCTGACTGCCACCCTCATATTCCCTCAAGATTGCCTCTACAGTTCTGTTCCCCTTTCAGTACATTTCCACCATCTCTGACCTGATCATGGCTGCCTCCTGTCCCACGATACACCGCGGGGGCTGGTTCCAATCTGAGTCACATGATCAGTTAATCATGTGATGAGGGATGAGCTTTGAAGCTGAGGGAAGTGGTCACATGACTCCCAATAACACGCCTTCCGTGTGTCATGTGACTGATCCGAATGAAGAGCTGTGCATAGGCGAAGAGAACATGCTGAACTGTAGGAGTGAATGGTGTAGTTTGGTTTATTTTAAACCGAAGTGGAAAACGTGCTTCTCGAGCTGTTGTTACTATACAGCTCACAAGAGCAGACAACCTTTGGCTATATAGCTGTTGGGGACTACAGCTCCCATAATCCCCAGCCAGCTGTAGTCCCCAACAGGTGGAGCGCCAGAGTTTGCTTATACCTGTATTAGTCCAAGAACAGCTGGAGAGCTCCAGGTTGTCTTTCAGGCCGTGAACATAGAGTGCAAATGGGGCTTTTATTAACACATTTAATGCTAGAGAGGTCTTGAACCTTCTTTTACAGTGAGAGAGTTAACCCCTTGAGGACCAGAGGATTATAAAACAATATAGATATATTTATATACTCCCTGTCACAGTAGGTTTACCCAAGAATTGCTTCACTTACTGTTATATTTTATCAATAGTTTTTAACCCCTTGAGGGCAGAGCGGTATGCAACACATTCCTTTGCAATGCTTTGTGTATCCTTCTAGCACTCAAAGGATTGTGTGAAATGTATTGCAACTAGCCCTGTGGTCCTTACAGGGTTAATGTCCTCTGGACAGCTGGCTCTGTAAATTACTAATTTTTATAATATTTGAGGTGCGGGAACTAGTGTATTTTTCAAATGAAATGCCTGTGGAACTGAAACAGTCAAACCGTTTAACCCTTAAAATGCTGGAGGGATCTCAAACACACTGTGAAAATGTATTGGAAATGGTTCTGTCAGCCATGGCAGTTAACACTGTTGAAATGTGTTTGAAATCTGTTTAGTATTGGTATAAATTATAATGCTAAAAATGTATTGGGTAACCGTTACTAGCTGGTTGTTTCTGACAATATTCTCTCTTTACTTTAAACCCTTGGATGCTTAAGATGTCTCCAACGCAACACAAGAAAAATCTAAAATTAATTAAAATACACATTGCAATCTGTTTTTCTTTGTTACTGAACTAACTAAATGTAATTAATCCATTGGATGTTAGACACCAAAGAGATTGTTAGAATGCACTAAATACTCTTTGAGCTTGAGGAGTTGAAACTGATAAATTCAGTATTTGAGAGACTCCTACTTTGTAGAAAATGCACAATGTTCTTATCTTCTTCCTTCCAAATCAATGTATCACACTGCTTCTTCCTACAAATATCTCACAAAGAGTTTACATTTGTTCTGTATTTTGTTACAAAGCAACAAGCATAAAAACTATATACAGAATGAAGCTTAGTCTTTTACTGGTTAAAGGAACATTTACACCTAAAATTAAATTGCTTGCTATGCTGTTAAATAGTATCTGTAAAAAATAATATATATGTATTTCAGATCCCTAGAATGTAATCCTAACCCTTTTTATTAATGCATGTGTGGTTCAATTAGATTGTGCTGTGTGTAATGAGATAAGGGCTAGGGTTGTTAGGGGTTAAGAAAAGGCTGGTCCATTATCTCAGGTCATTTACAGCTAATACTGTATGTTTATTTATCAGGCATCTATCAAGGCTGCTATGTTACTGGGAGTCGGAGAACCCTAAAAAGGATAGGATGGACGCTCCCACGGAGTACATGAGAGTTTAAGCTTCAGAAAACAAACAGATCATTTTTACAGATGCTAGCATTTAGCTCAGGGAATGTAAGTATATGTAACCCCAGTTAATTTTTAAGTGTTATTGTTACTTTAATCACTGCAATTCCCACCTATGGCAGTAGTAGCATTATAAACATACAGCTTGTTGGTTACTGGTCCTCCCAGGATTTCTCTTCCCCGGTGTTAGTGCTGAGAGCTCCAGACAGGCATCTGATGATTCCTAATAATTACTATAGCATCATCCACCTTCACAGCCAATAGGAATGAGGCTGCCACTGGCAACTTCAGCTCTTGCAGGAGGTGGAACAAAAAGGTTAATGGTAACCTGTTCGATTAGAGCTGTAAGTTCAGATTGCTGTTATTGCCAGAGGAAGAGAGTAAAAGCAATTAATTAATTAAAATGTCCTCCCCTGCTGTAATGCAGCCCTGCAGTATGTGGCTCAAACCCCAAGTTCTCACCTCTTGGTGAGCTGTGGCTCATAGTGCAACCGTCGATTCATAAAGGCCTGCTCCCAGGGGACCAGCTGTGCCAGTATGGGAACTATCTCATGACAGTTGCCCTTTAAATGCTAGAGGGGTATGCAACGCATTGCTTGAGGGGTTTCAAGAGGGATGTACAAGGCCATGTGTTGTTTTTCCCTTCTGGAGTTTAAAGTGTTAACTATAATGTCCCTTTTAAGTACAGCAAATCACACCTTTAACATATAAGGTTTTATTGATATGCATATTTTACCCCTTAATGACCCCCCCCCCCCCCAATTTGGGGGGGGGGGGGGTTGGCAGCCATTAAGAACCAAAATATTTTTTTTCCGCAATGAATTATGGGATGGCAGAGCAGCATGCAGCATCTCTGCCATCCCAGGAGTCTGTGACATGCCAGGACCATCACTGGTCCTTAATGCACATGCACAGATGACGGTCCAGGCACATCATCAGTCGCTATGGGGTTAAACACAGTAGAGCAAATACATTGACTGATCCACTGATTAGCCCACCTGTGATCAAGTAGGAATTTCCCAAAATCCTGATTTCTTGGTGTGACCTGAGGACTAACGCTGAGTAATATTATATTAGGAACGTGCATAAACAAACAGGAATCACATGATCATTTATAGTTGCCTAGACATCTATAGGACAGTCCTGTTTATTACGTTTTGTGGCTTAGGCACTCAGACTACTTAAGGAATCCATGATATGTTGAATATTACAAACCCTATGCATGTTTAGGTCTTTAAAGCAAAGAGTCCCAGTTCTCAGGGCACATCAGTGGTTTTAAGGATGTCTTTAACCCTTTGAGTGCCAGAGGGGTAGGCAACGCATTGGTTTGCATTGTACCCCTCTGGCACTCAAAGGGTTAATTAAGCACAGGTACATCAGTCACAATGCTTGAGCCACCGATTATCCATGTGTCCTGTTGGTGTGTCTACAGGACTAATGTTTGAAACACTGCTTTTAAGTTTAGATTATAATAAAATACTGGACTTTTTTGGGGAGAGTACTCAGGGCTAACCGGTACTAGCACCTCTTTACCCAAAAATTAAAATTACATAATAATGCAGCTTTTGCTTCTCTTCAGAAAAATAGCCCTAATAATACCTCTCTCTCTGTCAGTTTGTCTCTCTGTCTATATCTATTTTTCTGTCTTTGTCTATTATCTTTCTTTCTGGCTATATGTGTGTGTATATGTATATTATATATATATTTATATTAAAAAAAAAAACGAAATGGCAAAGTTACCATATGGGAAATGCACACACAGGCCTTTGTAGAAAAATGCTTATTTATTTATCATGTGTTGACGTTTTGGCCCCCTCAAGGGCCTAAAGACAAACAAAAATCCATCAAATAGACCTTATATACAGTTAGGCAAAAAAGACTGCCAAGATTCATCCACTGTATCGCTGATGACGTCTTGGACGCTAATCCGGCGCCACCATGAACAGCGGAGGATGATGGGAAACGTGTCCGTAACCAACACACGCTCTCATCATAAAACTAGTTGGAACCCCTGACATGCTGTATCACAAACTAGGAATCGTGACAACTGGAAAACTACATAGACAGGTGGAAAGAGCTCAAGTATATGACAAACGGTCCCCCATAGTTCGCATAAAATGAATAAATATCGTCACATTGTAATAAATATGCTCATACACATTGTATAGTGTGAAGTCACAAAACCGACACAACATCAGCAAACTCCAGTCACAAATTAACAAAAATCTGATAACAGAAAACTTACATATTAAGAGTGACTTGAATGTCCCAATATACTACGCGGACACCAAACAACTCAGGAGTGATGATCCGACTCCTGTGAGAGGTGGTGTATAAATTCTGGACTCTCCCCAGCAAAGATCAAATGAAGCAGTTCAATGAGAGTTTCTCATTAAGGCCCCTAGGGGCCACTGTGTCCAAAAATTGTATCCATTTAGCTTCCTTCTGCAAAAGTTTTTTGCCTCTGTCACCTCCTCTGTGGAGAGGTGGTACCCAATCAATCATCATATAACGTAGAGTAGGTAATAGGTGTTTGTATGTTGCAAAGTGCAATGCTACGGGTTGATCCTTTATCTTAGAATAGTGCTTCCTCTGGGGATTGGATGCTGCCTCTAATGCTGCTTGGATTGCGGACCTTTGATTAGCCATTCTGTCTTTAAATGTATTCGTGGTTTTACCCACATAAGTCAATCCACACGGACAAGTTATGATGTACACCACAAATTGGCTTGTACAGGTGAGATGGTATCTAATGGGTATCTTGTATCCCTTATGTGGATGTTTAAATTAAGTCCCCGCAATCAGATAGTTACAGGTAACACATGATGAGCACTTAAAGCAACCAGGTTTGTTTGTCCTGGTGGTTTTAGTGTAGCTTTGTACAGGATCAGTTTTTACCAGCAAGACTGCGGCTGTGCCTCTGTTTCTACTGCTCATTTAACCCTTTGAGTGACAGAGTGGTACGGAACGTATTGCAAACCAATGCGTTCTGTACCACCCTGACACTCAAAGGGTTAACAGCCAGCCCTTCCGCTTATTGTCTCTGTGGCTTCAGCTTTGCCACTTTTCTGTATTATGCCTGCCAGCCCTGCTGTTCAGTTACCTCCTGCAACTGTCCCCTGCCCTGACTACATCTCCCAGACTCCTTCCTGTCACTGACTCCTGTCACCTCCCAAGTTTCAGCAAGGTGCCTGCTGTAAATTCAGAGGTGACAAGAGCCACTGGCAGGAAGGAGCCTGGGACATGGAGAGACGCTATTGCACTAATATGTGCCGTGCCGGCACCCAATGTAAACTGTCCCTGTCACATGTTTCCTGATCTGGGGCGGGGACGCCTCCCAACAGTTCTTGGTGTGTGTTGCCAGGGGTCCTCCTGAGCGGGGCTGCCCTTGTGAGGAGCGGGGAACAGAGTTTAGTGGGAGGATGAAGGTGAAGCGCAGGAGGAAATATAAAGGAGGGAGAGGGCAATAAACTGAAAGAAACTACACTGGACATGGTATGCAGGAAGAAACTGGTATTAAAGGACAGAATAGGAGGTATCGCTTAGGCACTGAAGGGGTGTTTTACTGTTTGCATGTTACAATGTACTCTCAGCCCTCTGCTTCTTTATTGTGGACTCTGTGCAAGTGATCCAGCCATCACGTGTCTCTCTCTCTCCCCCCTTCTCCATCACGTGTCTCTCTCTCTCTCTCCCCCCTTCTCCATCACGTGTCTCTCTCTCTCTCTCCCCCCTTCTCCATCACGTGTCTCTCTCTCTCTCCCCCCTTCTCCATCACGTGTCTCTCTCTCTCTCCCCCCTTCTCCATCACGTGTCTCTCTCTCTCTCCCCCCTTCTCCATCACGTGTCTCTCTCTCTCTCCCCCCTTCTCCATCACGTGTCTCTCTCTCTCTCCCCCCTTCTCCATCACGTCTCTCTCTCTCTCCCCCCCTTCTCCATCACGTGTCTCTCTCTCTCTCCCCCCCTTCTCCATCACGTGTCTCTCTCTCCCCCCCTTCTCCATCACGTGTCTCTCTCTCCCCCCCTTCTCCATCACGTGTCTCTCTCTCCCCCCCTTCTCCATCACGTGTCTCTCTCCCCCCCTTCTCCATCACGTGTCTCTCTCCCCCCCTTCTCCATCACGTGTCTCTCTCTCCCCCCTTCTCCATCACGTGTCTCTCTCTCCCCCCCTTCTCCATCACGTGTCTCTCTCTCCCCCCCTTCTCCATCACGTGTCTCTCTCTCTCCCCCCCTTCTCCATCACGTGTCTCTCTCTCTCCCCCCCTTCTCCATCACGTGTCTCTCTCTCTCCCCCCTTCTCCATCACGTGTCTCTCTCTCCCCCCTTCTCCATCACGTGTCTCTCTCTCTCCTCCTTCTACATCACGTGTCTCTCTCTCTCCTCCTTCTACATCACGTGTCTCTCTCTCTCCTCCTTCTCCATCACGTGTCTCTCTCCTCCTTCTCCATCACGTGTCTCTCTCTCTCCTCCTTCTCCATCATGTCTCTCTCTTCCCCTTCTCCATCATGTCTCTCTCTCTTCCTCTTCTCCATCATGTCTCTCTCTTTCTCCATCATGTGTTTCTCTCTCCCCCTTCTCCATCATGTGTGTCTCTCTCTCTCTCCCCCTTCTCCATCATCTCTCTCCCCCTTCATCATGTGTCTCTCTCTCCCCCCTTCTCCATTATCTCTCTCTCTCTTCCCCTTCTCCATCATGTCTCTTTCTCCATCATGTGTGGCTCTCTCTCTCCCCCCCCCTTCTCCATCACATCTCTCTCTCTCTTCCCCTTCTCCATCACGTCTCTCTTCCCCTTCATGTCTCTCTCTTTCTCCATCATGTGTGGCTCTCTCTCTCCCCCTTCTCCATCATCTCTCTCCCCCTTCTCCATCATGTGTGGCTCTCTCTCTCTCCCCCTTCTCCATCATATCTCTCCCCCTTCTCCATCATATCTCTCCCCCTTCTCCATCATATCTCTCTCTCTAAACGGGTTAGACTGGATTTTTTTTTTTTTTTTTTTTTTTTTAACAGATTGTGAAATCATTATATATATATATATATATGCGCAATAACGGGTATTCAATATGCTATTTGTGTGAGATTTATAGTTACTTAATTGCAGCCAAGGTACGAACAAATTCTTGTATTTGATATATCCATGTACAAAGTACTATCAATTTGAAATCTGAGTTTGGCACTTGTGGAATCCCCGTAGCCCTTTTCCCCCAGAGTTGACCGCTTCCTCTCGGCCCTATTTGTCAGATCAGAATGCTTTCATAAGCAGAGGTGTCCAAGTTCAGTCTTCTAGCCCTACCAGTAGTCCAGCATGAGCACAGTAAACTCTGAGAAAAGGGCTACGGGGAGTTCACAAGCGCCAAACTCAGATTTCAAAGTGATAATATTCGTTTTTGTTTGTGGGGCGAGAGCACTGTAGTGGTTGCAACGCCCCGGGAGTGGGAGGCGCCAGTGAATTTCCTGGGAAATACCTTTTACTCGGATCTTTGTAGACTTAAGCCTGTGTTATAAAAGATACCTGATAATATATTATCTAGCGCCTTCTCCAAAAAAGAATATCCATGTACAAAGATTACAGCTGTGAAAAATCAATTAATTTAACCTCCAAGCTGATGGGGCATCCATATTGCATCTCTAGGTTGTCTGCAGAGAACGGAGCAGCTGTAGGTTGGCGCGGGTGATGCTGACTGCTATCGGTGCTCAGATGATGATACCAGGCTTCGAAACATGATGGCACCATCACCTCAACAGCAGCAGGACATAAACACAGCATGTCATTGCCGCGACTTCAAATAGGTCATCGGTGCGAGATATAGGCAGCCCCGCGTCACCATGGAGACAGTGGGCCTTAAGTTAAGACCAAGATACAGCACTGTATGGGAAGGGGGAACAAAGGCTGGAGAGTCAGTGAGAACCATAGCCGGCCAGAACAGTCATAGTCCTGCCATGGATTTTCAGCCATTTGTTTTATTTTGGCTTTTTGCCAAAAAATGCCATTTTCGGCCGAAACATTTCAACTACCAAAATTTCTATGCACCTCTATAATGAATCCCCCTCCCACCCCTTTTATTGATGTAACACTGCTCACCTCAGAGTAGCAAGACTGTCCAGATGCATCACAGAGTGGGACAATCTTTAGTTAGCATAAGGGAAAACCTGTCAAGGGGGGCAGGGCTTTCATTGTTCTCACAGTAAGAAGATTGTCCCTTGCTGTGAGCTGTCTGGTCTGTGGACCAGATTCCACATCTGAGGGGAGGCGGCTTACACTAGTTAAAGGGGCAGGAGGGGGATACTTTATCATTCAATTACTCTTGAACTACAACTCTGACAGTATTAACATAACACTCTCCATGACCCAAATACTATGAAGATTAAATGTAGCTTCTTTTATTGTGAAACATTACTATCCCTTTATTCAAAAGAGGACAATTGTACGTAACGATTTTTACCCTAGGTCAGGGATAGGCAACATTTGGGTACCGAGCAGTTGGGGGACTACAAATCCCATCATCCCCAACCTGCCTCCAACAGACAGAGCCAAAAATGCTCATTATATAACAATTCATACAGGTGCTATTCTGGAGCAAACCAACTGTGCTGTAAGGGGAATGAAAACTTCCACTGATTTAAATAAAAGATTTTAACCCTTTGCATGCCAGAGGGGTACTCAACGCATTGCATCTGGCAACACTGTACATGCTAGAGAGGGCTCTGATGCATTTGTCCTCTCCAATATTCCAGAATTTGTTTCTCACCTATGGAGCAGTTGGTCTGCTCCAGAACCGCTCTTCTTTAGATTATTAAATTGCTGGCATCCAAGGTGAGTCGAGAGAACAGACTAAGAATCAGCACATTACAGAATATACATGTGTTGCAGCCAAAGTCTGTAAAATGGCCAATAACCGTCATTTCCAGCTTACCGAAAAGAAAGAGCGTAATCAATTTTCACATTTTATATCCAATTGCTTTACAGGAAACCTGAGAAGAGAAAGAAACCAACATACAGTCTGATGTCCTAAAAAGAACCAGAGCAGTTCTGGGACAAACCAACTGCATTAGGGTATAAAAGTCTCATTACAAACCGTTCCCTATCGGCACAGCTGTTCCGCCACTAACCGACCTGATGTTTAAAGGGACAGTAATACTTAAAATGTAAAAAATTATTGTAGTGTTTTATCACCCTGAGTAAAACAAAAACACTCCCACCACTGAAAGGTGTTATATTCAAAAGGTATTACAGGTCAACATTTGAATTCTTTTAGGTGTAGTACCACAGCGGCCTGAAATTGTACAGTGGTGCTGTTACTACACCATCCTATGGAAAGCTCTGGTCAGCTGAACATGAATCTCCATAGGATGGTATAGCAACAGCGCCACTGTAGAGTTTCAGGCCACTGAGATACTGAACATAGAAAATTAAACTTTGAGCTGTAATAACTTTTGAATAAAACACCTTCCAGCAGTTGGAGTACTCTTGTTTTACTCAAGGGGATAAACCCTACAACATTTTTTTTTTTATATTTTTATTATTACTATCCCTTTAAAATCAGGTCCAAGGGCACTTGCATCCCCCCCCCCGTCATTGATAATCAAAGGGGTGGATCGCTAAGGGGCTTATTATGACTTTACCGCCCCCCCCCCCCCCCCGAAAAACACTTGTGGACACCCATGGCCAGGGATGCATTGTGAGCTCTGTTGGGGTTATGCAGTAAGGTGTGATAAAGAGGTGATAAAGTAGAGATGACCTCTCCAGTGATATCACTTCTCCAGTTCCTATGTTATTCTATGGAGCCAATGCACTAAGATTTATGGTTTGGGAGAGATTAGCAAGTAAAGTTTCCCCTGGAGTGACATCACTGCTCTAGCTGTCAGATTTGAAATCAGGTCCGCAGACCGGCCGCGGCTCTTCAGAAGTGCCGAGATCACGATCTTTAAAAATAATTTATTCGTTGGAATGGTCTACAAAGTGTGCTTGCAAGCCAGGCACACTTTGTAAACAGTTCCAGTGAAGTAGTTCTTTTTAACCCCTTTAGGACCATTGCCGTGCCAGGACCGTCACGGCTGTCCGGCACTTAAGGACCAATGACAGTCCTGGAACGGCATGGAGCTCAGGGCTCCCAGCACGGCTGCATGCCGCTCCGGAAGCCCTGAACCAGAAGCAATGATAAAAAAAAAATGCCCCGTGGTCCGCAAGTGCAGGCCGCGCTTATGTGTGCCAGTCCTTAAAGGGTTAAAGATTGTGATCTTTGCACTGCTAAAGAGCTGCTGGCTGATCTGTGGGCCAGATTCCAAATCTGCCCACTAGATGGCAGACTAAAACAGCCAGGAAAAGGGAACTTTACTTTCTACTATCTCCCAAACCATAAAGGTTTGGGAGATAAAAAAATGAAAAATAATATAAGTCTTAAGGGCTACAATATAAAATAAAATTATTTTCTAGTATTACTATCCCTTTAAAGTTTGTCATCCTAAAACAAGGTTTGTTTGGGTTTTTTGTTTGTAATAAAAAAAAAAAAAACCACAAAGAAACAGAATAGAGAATTATGTGCCTATATGCTATACTGGTAATTTTTCTGTTTAACCCTTCAAGTGCCAGAGGTGTATCCAACACATTCTGTTGCAATGCTTTGGACACCTCTCTGGCACTCAAAGGGTTAATTGTTTTTGAGCGATTCGAGTGGAACTGTCACTTTCTAACTAATAGGCAATTTTGAAAGCTTTCAAAAGCACTTATATTGAGGTTAGTCATTTTTTATTATATATATTTTTTATATATTTAGCTTGATTTATTTGTCAGTTGATACAAACCAGGCAGGTACTGCCACACTGCTCCCCATCCCAACTGTCACTCAACTGCCAATCAGTAGTAGCTCGTTTCCATAATCTGACAAATAAAGCTAAATATTCCAAACCAATGTCTATGGCAGGGGGAGTGGAGCGGCCGCACACAGCAAATCAGGGGCAGCAATTTTCACAGAAGTGGCCAGTGGGGGGCCTAAGCCCTCCTGCTCACTCCTGTTAAAATAAATGCAGTGAGACTGGCCTCTGCATTGGTCCAACACGTCCCCGACATGAATGCTGCGCCCATTTGAACGCCCACCGTTCCCTAGTTTGAAATGGAAATGTCTAGCAAAAATACATGGCTATTGAAAGCCTTTTCAGAATTACCCGTTTGTTACAAAGTTGAGTTATGAGGCAAAGATTGAACTTGATGGACTTGTGTCTTTTTTCAACATACTCTACTATGTTACAAAGTGATAATTCCACTTTAAAGGGATAGTAATGTTTTACAAAAACAGCAGCTCCAATTAATCTTCATAGTATTTGAGCAATGGAGAGTGTTATTTCAGTACTGTCAGAGTTGTAGTGCAAGAGTAATTGAATTATAAAGTACAAGTAGTTGAACAGCACGTTACACGGGCCACAGTGCCTCTGGCAGCCGGTCGCGGGGCAGTCACACGCGGTGGAGACTGCCCGCACCTCGGCTGATACAGAGCTGGACGCTCCTTCGGAGCGCCCAGCTCTGTATCAGCCACGGAGCGAGCAGTCTCCACCGCGTGTGACTGCCGCACGCGCAGCAGTATCTACTGCGCATGTCGGGCGTTACACACAACTTGACGAATTATTATATAGGATCCCCCTCCCGTCCCTTTTACCTAGTGTAACATTGCTCTCCTCAGATGTGGAATCTGGTTGTAAGACCAGACAGATAACAGCAGGGGACAATCTTCTTACTGTGAGAACAATGAAAACCCTGCCCCCCTTGACAGGTTTTTCAGCATTTTCCCTTATCTTAATTGAAGATTGTCCCTCTCTGCTATCCATCCAGACAGTCTTGCTGCTCTGAGGTGAGCAGTGTTACATCAGTAAAAGGGGATACAATGAGATTGTATTTCATTTTTAAGTATGTCCTGGGGGTACAGATATAATTACCCAATTTAATGGTACTCATTTTTTTGACCTCTGAAGGATGACAGGCTGGGTTGACCCTGATGGGACTAGAACCTGTGACCTTGGGGACTGAACAGATTCTACAGCTGATGCATTAACCAACTGAGCCATCTCACCAGCATTAAAGGGACAGTAATACTTAAAATGTTGTAGGGTTTATCCTCCTGAGTAAAACAAGAGTACTTCCACTGCTGAAAGGTGTTTTATTCAAAAGTGATTACATCTCAAAACATGATTTTTTTTTTTTTAGGTTCAGTGGCGCTGTTGCTAAACATCCTATGGACCATACTGACCATAGGTCAGTATGGTCAGTTGACCATAAATCTCCATAGGATGGCGTAACAGCGCCACTATACAGTTTCAGGCCACTGTGATACTGCACCTAAAAAATTAATGTTTGGGATGTACTCACTTTTGAATGAAACACCTTTCAGCAGTGGAAGTACTCTTGTTTTATTCAGAAGGCTAAACTCTACAACTTTTTTTTTTTACATTTTAAGAATTACTATCCCTTTATATAAATCAGCATAAAGTGCCAGACTGTGCCATTAACAAACAAAGGCAAATGTATAAAAAGCTATATATATACACAATCAAAATGAAATGGCTAGCTCAACATATAGGAGGTCTGTAATTACCTTTAACCCTTTGAGTGCCAGAGAGGTATCCAACACATTGTGTTGCAATGCATTGGATACTTCTCTAGCACTGAAAGGGTTAAAACTAAATTAATTTTAAGATGGCAGGCCTGCTATAGCACAGCTCTGGAAGAGACACAGTGCGTAGGAGTGTGCGTGATGCCCTGATCACTAATGCCTTGTGTACGCCCCTGAGGCAATGAAGGGGATATAAGACCCAGTATAAAGCACATGATCCACAGTACCAAAACAGAATTGTTAAAGGGATAGTAAATGCTAGGAATCAGTAAAACATACTTAACTCTCATATTCACGTCTCACAAATCGTTATGGTTTGAGATATGTAAGAAAGAGACCTCCGTTCCCTCCCCTTTCTGCCTGACGAGCTGTAAAGCTGTCAGAGGCAGAATCCAGTCGACTGACTTACAGCGGCTCTTCAGGAGCGCTGTCATCTACATATCTCGATATAATTACTTCATCGGACTGGTCTACAACATGTGCTTGCAAGCCAGGCACACGTTTTAGACCATTCCGATGAAGTAATTATACAGAGATATCTAGATGACAGTGCTCCTGCAGAGCCGCCGTCTGGTCACGGAAGCAGGATCTCATGACGTCCGCTATACAGCGGACACATGAGAAGGGGGAGGGAGCAGAGGTCCTTCTTCTCTTACATCTCTCAAACCATAATAGTTTGAGAGATGGGAATATGGGAGTTAAGTATGTTTTACTGATTCCTAGCATTTGGCTTCACATTTTTCCAGGGGTGGGGGGTTACTATCCCTTTAACTAAAAAACAGAAAGAAATCAGAGTAAAGAATTGGGTCTTATTGCACCTCCTCCCCTCTCCTCCCTGAGGACTAATGAGATCCTGGATATTGCTTCTAGAAAATGCAGTTAAGGCACATTCATTATGGACACTTAAGATTAAATTGGACAAGTTCCTCAAGGAAAGCCACAAGCGTATTTATTGGATGTTGTAAGTTATATATACCCTTTGAGTGCCAGAGGGGTGTGCAACACACTGCAAAGAAATGGATTATGCACCACATAGGGTTAAGGACCAGAGCACTGTACAAAAACATGGTGAATAAGTACTGTACACACAAACATATATTTATCTAGTCCTTAACCCCTCGAGTGCCTGCAAGGTATGCAATGCATTGGATCACTTTCTGACACTCAAAGGGTTAACAAGATTACTGTTTCGGGGGGGCATGATATGTATGAAAAGCTGGAACAATTCTGGGGCAAGTCAGATGCACCATAGTTAACAAAACTTACCCAAATTTCCATTAATTTCAAAGGGCCTTTCAATCCCTCAACTGCCCCAGATAATGATTGGGTTAACCCTAAAACAGTGATTCTCAACCTTAGTCCTCGGGGCACACCAACAGTGCAGGTTGTCAGGTTGTTCCTGCTTAATCACAAGTGAGTAATCAGTGGCTCAGTCATTGTGATTGATTCACCTGTGATTAATTAGGGATATCTTGAAAACATGACCTGTTGGTGTGCCCCGAGGACTGGAGCTCATAATCACTGCCCTAAAGGGTTAAATTTTATTTCTGCCTCATTGATTTGTGAGCGGTCTCTTGCAATGACATAGAAAACACACGTGATTAGATACACATGGAGGGAAGACACTAAGGTGTGCTAAAGAGGAGAGAACTCCAGCTATATCACAGGCTCCATAGAATAACACTGGAGTTATGCACCAACATTTCACACACTAAAAGTGTTAGTAATGTCTAAAAAAAAAAACAAAAAAAACAAACAACTTTTTTGCATTTAGAAGAGCTTAAAAAGCTGATCTAAATGCAAAAAAACCACGTCTCTCTCAAACCGCTATGGTTTAAGAGATACAGGCGTTTAAAGTTTGTTGTCAGCAGGAGATCTGTGTCGGTCGACAAGCAGGCGAAAAGGCCCAGTTTGCAAAAAAAAAAAAAAAAAAAAAAAAAAAAAAGAAGAAGGGGGCAGAACAGGATGGGGAGTAGGTGCAGTTATCATAGGACTCCCTCACCTGGGGGCTCAAGCCCTGTCCAGGAGACATGGTAATTAACTCAGACAACCAGAGTCCCTGGAGCAAGTTCCCAGGTGCAGGTCACATGATCAAATCACCATTTTAATACATCAATGAAAAACATGCACTGAGAGATTGCACTGGCCCATGTGCAGGCCATTCTCCTCTCCTGCTGTGCTATTAGACATGCCCTAAGTGTGTGGGCTCTGCCTAGAGTCACTCATAGCACAGTGTGATAATATGGGCCAAGAACATACTAACTAGCATAAGCTGCCACACTATCACCAACAAAAGGTTCATTTCTCAGGAACTATCTACTACAAACAGATGGTTAGCACAGCACATAGGCAGTTTTTGATTCTCTTTAAAAATAGAACTACACTTATCTTGTGTTGGCAGGTCCACTTTAATCCGGGCTCAGGATTTGCTTCATGAACTGAAGTGAGATTGTAAACTGCTTGGGGCTGGGGACTCCCTCCCTACCTCAGAGAGTTTCCATTTGAGTGGTGCTATGTTAATTAACCCTTTTGTGTGACACAGGGGGGAGGACTTTGAAAGATGACAGGTGGAGTTTAAGCATATCCCCTTCTCTTTTGTCTTCTTTGTATCCTTTAATGCCCTCTCTCATCTTACTTTCCCCAGTTTCTACTTATAGGCGCTTCTCACAGCACCCATTACCCTTTGTGGTTTCCATACACTCTCCCTCTCATCCTCACTCTGACTGCCACCCTCATATTCCCTCAAGATTGCCTCTACAGTTCTGTTCCCCTTTCAGTACATTTCCACCATCTCTGACCTGATCATGGCTGCCTCCTGTCCCACGATACACCGCGGGGGCTGGTTCCAATCTGAGTCACATGATCAGTTAATCATGTGATGAGGGATGAGCTTTGAAGCTGAGGGAAGTGGTCACATGACTCCCAATAACACGCCTTCCGTGTGTCATGTGACTGATCCGAATGAAGAGCTGTGCATAGGCGAAGAGAACATGCTGAACTGTAGGAGTGAATGGTGTAGTTTGGTTTATTTTAAACCGAAGTGGAAAACGTGCTTCTCGAGCTGTTGTTACTATACAGCTCACAAGAGCAGACAACCTTTGGCTATATAGCTGTTGGGGACTACAGCTCCCATAATCCCCAGCCAGCTGTAGTCCCCAACAGGTGGAGCGCCAGAGTTTGCTTATACCTGTATTAGTCCAAGAACAGCTGGAGAGCTCCAGGTTGTCTTTCAGGCCGTGAACATAGAGTGCAAATGGGGCTTTTATTAACACATTTAATGCTAGAGAGGTCTTGAACCTTCTTTTACAGTGAGAGAGTTAACCCCTTGAGGACCAGAGGATTATAAAACAATATAGATATATTTATATACTCCCTGTCACAGTAGGTTTACCCAAGAATTGCTTCACTTACTGTTATATTTTATCAATAGTTTTTAACCCCTTGAGGGCAGAGCGGTATGCAACACATTCCTTTGCAATGCTTTGTGTATCCTTCTAGCACTCAAAGGATTGTGTGAAATGTATTGCAACTAGCCCTGTGGTCCTTACAGGGTTAATGTCCTCTGGACAGCTGGCTCTGTAAATTACTAATTTTTATAATATTTGAGGTGCGGGAACTAGTGTATTTTTCAAATGAAATGCCTGTGGAACTGAAACAGTCAAACCGTTTAACCCTTAAAATGCTGGAGGGATCTCAAACACACTGTGAAAATGTATTGGAAATGGTTCTGTCAGCCATGGCAGTTAACACTGTTGAAATGTGTTTGAAATCTGTTTAGTATTGGTATAAATTATAATGCTAAAAATGTATTGGGTAACCGTTACTAGCTGGTTGTTTCTGACAATATTCTCTCTTTACTTTAAACCCTTGGATGCTTAAGATGTCTCCAACGCAACACAAGAAAAATCTAAAATTAATTAAAATACACATTGCAATCTGTTTTTCTTTGTTACTGAACTAACTAAATGTAATTAATCCATTGGATGTTAGACACCAAAGAGATTGTTAGAATGCACTAAATACTCTTTGAGCTTGAGGAGTTGAAACTGATAAATTCAGTATTTGAGAGACTCCTACTTTGTAGAAAATGCACAATGTTCTTATCTTCTTCCTTCCAAATCAATGTATCACACTGCTTCTTCCAACAAATATCTCACAAAGAGTTTACATTTGTTCTGTATTTTGTTACAAAGCAACAAGCATAAAAACTATATACAGAATGAAGCTTAGTCTTTTACTGGTTAAAGGAACATTTACACCTAAAATTAAATTGCTTGCTATGCTGTTAAATAGTATCTGTAAAAAAACTAATATAAATGTATTTCAGATCCCTAGAATTTAATCCTAACCCTTTTTATTAATGCATGTGTGGTTCAATTAGATTGTGCTGTGTGTAATGAGTAGGGTGACCACATTTACTTTCTACCATTCAGGGACACACATTTCATGAACAAGTGCGAGTCACGGCAAAGTCGGCCCTATACAAGGGAGTGTACAAATTATATATATATATATATATATATATATATATATATATATATATATATATATATATATATATATAAATAAATAAAATTTTACACACAGAGCCAGTTGCCTTTGAAACATAATTTATGAAACTACATTATATATTAATTTATACACACAGTCAGATGCCTTTGTCTGGTGGTTATTATTTTATATAATAAATAAATGTATGTCCAGCAGTCCACCCTATTAACCCTATGAGTGCCAGAGGAGTATTCAACACATTGCTTTGCAATGTGTTGCATATCCCTCATGCACTCAAAGGGTTAAAGTGTACAATATGTTGGCATTGGTGACAGCAGCAGCTCTGAATAACAATATAACGTGATGATTATTATACACATGCCTGAGTCTGATCCTCCTTGGCTCTGCCTCTGCTGCTCTTGACTCTCCTGGACCTTGCCCCAGTAAAGTTGCCGCACTCGCGCCACATTGTCCGCACAGCCAGTCCAGGGATGCCCCATGCCCAGCCAACACCTGGCTGCCCGCCCCCTTAGCTAGCTCGCGCAGCAGACAGTACACAACGTCGACGTCGCCTCCTACCCAGCCTCAATGTCTGAGATGAGGCTGGGGACGGGAATAGACCCACCGGCCGACAGGAAGTCAGCAGTGTATGACACGGGGTAGGTTGGGCGGCGCAACAGGCACCGCACCACTACTCACCCTGGCAGCATGATGGGAGACTTTAGAACTTGCGCCGGTGTAACCCTTGTTCCTAGGTCCGCAGCGGCATCAGAGCAGGCTTAAGCTTACAATAAAATAAATAATAATTTTAAAAAAGGGCTGTGTATGACTGTGCGGCCGTTCCCGCTCCCAGACTTCATCTGCTGCTATCTCAGGCACGGGCACCATCCAGCCAATGAGAGAGGAGCATCAACACTATGCACCTCTCATTGGCAGCCGGAGCAGTTTGTTTCAGGTAGTTGCAGTGCCTGTGTGCCTCTTGAGCAGAGTGAGGTAGCAGCCAGCACCGCAGCAGTTAGTGAGTGAGTGTCAGGCTACAGCTTCATTCCGGGACCATTAATTGTCCCGGAGGGGGTTGGGCCGGGACGCGGGACAGAGACTTAAATTAAGGGACTGTCCCGGGCATTCCGGGACACGTGGTCACCCTAGTAATGAGAGATAAGGGCTAGGGTTGTTAAGGGTTAAGAAAAGACTGGTCCATTATCTCAGGTCATTTACAGCTAATACTGTATGTTTATTTATCAGGCATCTATCAAGGCTGCTATGTTACTGGGAGTCGGAGAACCCTAAAAAGGATAGGATGGACGCTCCGACGGAGTACACGAGAGTTTAGGCTTCAGAAAACAAACAGATCATTTTTACAGATGCTAGCATTTAGCTCAGGGAATGTAAGTATATGTAACCCCAGTTAATTTTTAAGTGTTATTGTTACTTTAATCACTGCAATTCCCACCTATGGCAGTAGTAGCATTATAAACATACAGCTTGTTGGTTACTGGTCCTCCCAGGGTTTCTCTTCCCCGGTGTTAGTGCTGAGAGCTCCAGACAGGCATCTGATGATTCCTAATAATTACTGTAGCATCATCCACCTTCACAGCCAATAGGAATGAGGCTGCCACTGGCAACTTCAGCTCTTGCAGGAGGTGGAACAAAAAGGTTAGTGGTAACCTGTTCGATTAGGGCTGTAAGTTCAGAATGCTGTTGTTGCTAGAGGAAGAGAGTAAATGTCCTCCCCTGCTGTAATGCAGTCCTGCAGTATGTGGCTCAAACCCCAAGTTCTCACCTCTTGGTGAGCTGTGGCTCATAGTGCAACCGTCGATTCATAAGGCCTGCTCCCAGGGGACCAGCTGTGCCAGTATGGGAACTATCTCATGACAGTTGCCCTTTAAATGCTAGAGGGGTATGCAACACATTGCTTGAGGGGTTTCAAGAGAGATGTACAAGGCCATGTGTTGTTTTTCCCTTCTGGAGTTTAAAGTGTTAACTATAATGTCCCTTTTAAGTACAGCAAATCACACCTTTAACATATAAGGTTTTATTGATATGCATATTTTACCCCTTAATGACCCCCCCAATTCGGGGGGGGGGGAGGGGTTGGCAGCCATTAAGAACCAAAATATTTTTTTTCCGCAATGAATTATGGGATGGCAGAGCTGCATGCATCGTCTCTGCCATCCCAGGAGTCCGTGACGTGCCAGGACCATCACTTGTCCTTAATGCACATGCACAGATGACAGTCCAGGCACGTCATCAGTCGCTATGGGGTTAAACACAGGTAGAGGAAATACTTTGACTGATCCACTGATTAGCCCACCTGTGATCAAGTAGGAATTTCCCAAAATCCTGATTTCTTGGTGTGACCTGAGGACTAACGCTGAGAAATACTGTATTAGGAATGTGCATAAACAAACAGGAATCACATGATCATTTATAGTTGCCTAGACATTTATAGGAAAGTCCTGTTTATTACGTTTTGTGGTTTAGGCACTCAGACTACTTAAGAAATCCATGATATATGTTGAATATTACAAACCCTATGCATGTTCTAGGTCTTTAAAGCAATAAGTCCCAGTTCTCAGGGCACATCAGTGGTTTTAAGGATGTCTTTAACCCTTTGAGTGCCAGAGGGGTAGGCAACGCATTGGTTTGCATTGTACCCCTCTGGCACTCAAAGGGTTAATTAAGCACAGTTAGATCAGTCACAATGATTGAGCCACTGATTATCCATGTATCCTGTTGGTGTGTCTACAGGACTAATGTTTGAAACATTGCTTTTAAGTTTAGATTATAATAAAATACTGGACTTTTTTGGGGAGAGTACTCAGGGCTAACCGGTACTAGCACCTCTTTACCCAAAAATTAAAATTACATAATAATCCAGCTTTTGCCCTAATAACATATCTCTCTCTGTCAGTTTGTCTCTGTGTCTATATCTATTTTTCTGTCTTTGTCTATCATCTTTCTGTCTATATGTGTGTGTGTGTGTGTGTGTATATATGTGTATATATATATATATATATATACATATATGAAGACATCTGTGTGCCTGGCAAACACACCCAGGGGCGGCAGTAAGGCGGAGTGACTGCTCCCATTGGGTGATTCAATGGGGGCGTGATTTTCACAGGACTTAGCAGTGCTAAGTCCTGTGAAAATCATGCAGGGAGTTGGCCCACCCCCACTTTCCAGCCCGCCCACCACTATCCAAGTTTGCAAAAAATACACACACACACACACAAGACTTCCTTGCCTGTGGGATCCGGTCCCTTGTTATGCAGCCACTCGCTCTGTTATCCCCAACGGCCCTGCAGCTGCTTTTATTAGTGCCTTGCCACATACCACCCACTGCCTTGAGGCGCGATGACCCACAATACCAAACCCTGCGCCCTACACCCCTCTTGCTGCGGTACTTCTACTGCGGAGTAGCAGGTAATCGTGCTCCAGCACTTCCCCAAGTAGCTTCACAACTAACTTCACTGCTTGCCCTGTGTGTACAACTCACACCCACACAAAAAACAAAAAAATAAAAAAACAGTGACCTGCACATGCAGTTGTATTTATTGCCTGTGTGTCTGGGGAAGGCAGGGGACAGCCGCACAAAGTGATGGAAGGGTGGCACCGCATGCACTGCTAAGTCAAAGAGCCCTGCTTTGTTGTGCCGGGCTCATGGTGGCACCTGGGGTACAAAGTTTTTGTTTTTTATCCTAGTGTCTGTGCGCCGTACAGCTGTTAATATCAGGGTGGAGGGGGAGTAGGAGGTGTCAAGACTGCGGCTCTACCTCTCTGTTTCTGCCGCTCATTTAACCCTTTGAGTGACAGAGTGGTACGGAACGTATTGCAAACCAATGCGTTCTGTACCACCCTGGCACTCAAAGGGTTAACAGCCAGCCCTTCCGCTTATTGTCTCTGTGGCCTCAGCTTTGCCACTTTTCTGTATTATGCCTGCCAGCCCTGCTGTTCAGTTACCTCCTGCAACCGTCCCCTGCCCTGACTACATCTCCCAGACTCCTTCCTGTCACTGACTCCTGTCACCTCCCAAGTTTCAGCAAGGTGCCTGCTGTAAATTCAGAGGTGACCAGAGCCGCTGGCAGGAAGGAGCCTGGGACATGGAGAGACCCTATTGCACTAATATGTGCCGTGCCGGCACCCAATGTAAACTGTCCCTGTCACATGTTTCCTGATCTGGGGTGGGGACGCCTCCCAACAGTTCTTGGTGTGTGTTGCCAGGGGTCCTCCTGAGCGGGGCTGCCCTTGTGAGGAGCGGGGAACCGAGTTTAGTGGGAGGACGAAGGTGACGCACAGGAGGAAATATAAGGAGGGAGAGGGCAATAAACTGAAAGAAACTACACTAGACATGGTATGCAGGAAGAAACTGGTATTAAAGGACAGAAAAGGAGGTATCGCTTAGGCACTGAAGGGGTGTTTTACTGTTTGCATGTTAGGATGTACTCTCAGCCCGCTGCTTCTTTATTGTGGACTCTGTGCAAGTGATCCAGCCATCATGTGTCTCTCTCTCTCCCCCTTCTCCATCATGTGTCTCTCTCCCCTTCTCCATCATGTGTCTCTCTCTCCCTCTTCTCCATCATGTGTCTCTATCCCCCCTTCTCCATCATGTGTCTCTCTCTCCCCCCTTCTCCATCATGTGTCTCTCTCCCCTTCTCCATCATGTGTCTCTCTCTCCCCCCTTCTCAATCATCTGTCTCTCTCCCCTTCTCCATCATGTGTCTCTCTCTCCCCCTTCTCCATCATGTGTCTCTATCCCCCCTTCTCCATCATGTGTCTCTCTCTATCCCCCCTTCTCCATCATGTCTCTCTCTCTCCCCCCCTTCTCCATCATGTGTCTCTCTCCCCCCCTTCTCCATCATGTCTCTCTATCCCCCCTTCTCCATCATGTGTCTCTCCCCCCCTTCTCCATCATGTGTGTCTCTATCCCCCCTTCTCCGTCATGTGTCTCTCTCTCCCCCCTTCTCCATCATGTGTCTCTCTCCCCCCCTTCTCCATCATGTGTCTCTCTCCCCCCCTTCTCCATCATGTGTCTCTCTCCCCCCCCTTCTCCATCATGTCTCTCTATCCCCCCTTCTCCATCATTTGTCTCTTTCCCCCTTCTCCATCATATGTCTCTCTCTCTCCCCCTTCTCCATCATGTGTCTCTCCCCCTTCTCCATCATGTGTCTCTCCCCCTTCTCCATCATGTGTCTCTCCCCCCTTCTCCATCATGTGTCTCTCTCCACCTTCTCCATCATATGTCTCTCTCTCCCTCTTCTCCATCATGTGTCTCTCTCTCCCCCCTTTCTCCATCATGTCTGTCTCTCCCCTTCTCCGTCATGTGTCTCTTTCCCCCCTTCTCCATCATGTGTCTTTCTCTCCCCCCTTCTCCATCATGTGTCTTTCTCTCCCCCCTTCTCCATCATGTCTTTCTCTCCCCCCTTCTCCATCATGTGTCTTTCTCTCCCCCCTTCTCCATCATGTCTTTCTCTCCCCCCTTCTCCATCATGTGTGTGTCTCTCTCCCCCTTCTCCATCATGTGTCTCTCTTCCCCTTCTCCATCATGTCTCTCTCTCTTCCCCTTCTCCATCATGTCTCTCTCCCCCCTCTCCATCATGTGTCTCTCTATCCCCCCTTCTCCATCATGTCTCTCTCTCCCCCTTCTCCATCATGTCTCTCTCTCCCCCTTCTCCATCACGTGTCTCTCTCTCTCTCCCCTTCTCCATCATGTGTCTCTCTCCCCTTCTCCATCATGTGTCTCTCTCTTCCCCTTCTCCATCATATCTCTCTCTCTCTCTCTCCCTCTTCTCCACCATGTGTCTCTCTCTCTCCCCCTTCTCCATCATGTGTCTCTCTCTCCCCTTCTCCATCATGTGTCTCTCTCTTCCCTTTCTCCATCATGTGTCTCTCTCTTTCCCTTCTCCATCATGTCTCTCTCTCTCCCCTTTTCCATCATGTGTGTCTCTCTCCCCTTCTCCATCATGTGTGGCTCTCTCTCCCTCCCTTCTCCATCATATGTCTCTCTCTCCCCTTCTCCATCATGTGTGGCTCTCTCTCCCCTTCTCCATCATATGTCTCTCTCTCCCCTTCTCCATCATGTCTCTCTCCCCTTCTCCATCATGTCTCTCTCCCCCTTCTCCATCCTGTCCCCCTTCTCCATCATGTGTCTTTTTCCCCCCTTCTCCATCCTGTCCCCCTTCTCCATCATGTGTCTCTCTCTCCCCCCCTCTCCATCATGTCTCTCTCTCCCCCTTCTCCATCATGTGTCTTTTTCTCCCCCCTTCTCCATCATATGTCTCTCTCTCCCCTTCTCCATCACGTGTCTCTCTCTCTCTCCCCTTTTCCATCACGTGCCTCTCTCTTCCACTTCTCCATCATGTGTTTCACTCCCCTTGTCCATCATGTGTCTCTCTCCCCCCTCTCCATCATGTGTTTCTCTCCCCCTTCTCCATCATGTCTCTCTCTCTCTCTCTCTCTCCCCCCTTCTCCATCATGTGTCTCTCTCTTTCTCTCTCTCCCCCCTTCTCCATCATGTGTGTCTCTCTCCCCCTTTTCCATCATGTGTGTCTCTCTCCCCCTTCTCCATCATGTGTGTGTGTCTCTCTCTCCCCTTCTCCATCATGTGTGGCTCTCCCCCCCTTCTCCATCATGTCTCTCTCCCCTTCTCCATCATGTCTCTCTCCCCTTCTCCATCATGTCTCTCTCCCCCTTCTCTATCCTGTCTCTCTCTCTCCCCCTTCTCCATCATGTGTGTCTCTCTCTCTCTCCCCTTCTCCATCATGTGTCTCTCTTCCCCCCTTCTCCATCATGTCTCTTTCCCCCCTTCTCCATCATGTGTGTCTCTCTCTCCCCTTCTCCATCATTTGTATCTCTCCCCTTCTCCATCATGTCTCTCTCTCTCTCCCCTTCTCCATCATGTGTGTCTCTCTCCCCCTTCTCCATCATGTGTGTGTGTCTCTCTCTCCCCTTCTCCATCATGTGTGGCTCTCTCCCCCCCTTCTCCATCATGTCTCTCCCACCTTCTCCATCATGTGTCTCTCTCTTCCCATTCTCCATCATGTCTCTCTCTCTCTCTCTCTCCCTTCTCCATCATGTGTCTCTCTCTCTCTCCCCTTCTCCATCATTTGTTTCTCTCCCCTTCTCCATCATGTCTCTCTCTCTCTCTCTCCCTCCCCCTCTCCCCTTCTCCATCATGTGTGTCTCTCTCCCCTTCTCCATCATGTGTGTCTCTCTCCCCTTCTCCATCATGTGTGTCTCTCTCCCCTTCTCCATCATGTGGCTCTCTCTCCCTCCCTTCTCCATCATGTCTCTCTCCCCTTCTCCATCATGTCTCTCTCCCCTTCTCCATCATGTCTCTCTCCCCCTTCTCCATCATGTGTCTCTCTCTCTCTCTCCTTCTCCATCATGTGTGTCTCTCTCTCCCCTTCTCCATCATGTCTCTCTCCCCTTCTCCATCATGTCTCTCTTCCCCTTCTCCATCATGTGTCTCTCTCTGTCCCCTTCTCCATCATGTGTCTCTCTATCCCCCCCTTCTCCATCATGTCTCTTTCCCCCCTTCTCCATCATGTCTCTTTCCCCCCTTCTCCATCATGTCTCTTTCCCCCCTTCTCCATCATATGTCTCTCTCTCTCCCCTTTTCCATCATGTGTGTCTCTCTCCCCCTTCACCATCATGTGTGTGTATCTCTCTCTCTCCCCTTCTCCATCATGTGTGGCTCTCTCTCCCCCCCTTCTCCGTCATGTCTCTCTCTTCCCCTTCTCCATCACGTGTCTCTCTCTCCCCCTTCTCCATCATGTGTCTCTCTCTCTCCCCTTCTCCATCACGTGTTTCTCTCCCCTTCTCCATCATGTCTCTCTCTCCCCCTTCTCCATCATCTCTCTCTCTCTCTCTCTCTCTGTCTCTCCCCTTCTCCATTATGTGTGTCTCTCTCCCCTTCTCCATCATGTGTGGCTCTCTCTCCCTCCCTTTTCCATCATATGTCTCTCTCTCCCCCTTCTCCATCATGTGTGTGTGTGTGTGTCTCTCTCTCCCCTTCTCCATCATGTGTGGCTCTCTCCCCCCCTTCTCCATCATGTGTGGCTCTCTCCCCCCCCTTCTCCATCATGTGTGGCTCTCTCTCCCCTTCTCCATCATGTCTTTCTCTCCTTCTCCATTATGTCTCTCTCCCCCTTCTCCATCCTGTCTCTCTCTCTCTCCCCCTTCTCCATCATGTGTCTCTCTCTCTCTCCCCTTCTCCATCATGTCTCTCTCTCTCTCTCTCTCTCTCCCCTTCTCCATCATGTGTCTCTCTATCCCCCCTTCTCCATCATGTCTCTTTCTCTCCTTCTCCATCCTGTCTCTCTCTCTCTCCCCCTTCTCCATCATGTGTCTCTCTCTCTCTCCCCTTCTCCATCATGTGTCTCTCTCTCTCTCTCCCCTTCTCCATCATGTGTCTCTCTATCCCCCCTTCTCCATCATGTCTCTTTCCCTCCTTCTCCATCATGTCTCTCTCCCCCTTCTCCATCATGTGTCTCTCTCTCTCTCCCCTTCTCCATCATGTCTCTCTCTCTCTCTCCCCTTCTTCATCATGTGTGGCTCTCTCTCCCCCCCTTCTCCGTCATGTCTCTCTCTTCCCCTTCTCCATCACATGTCTCTCTCTTCCCCTTCTCCATCACGTGTCTCTCTCTCCCCCTTCTCCATCATGTGTCTCTCTCTCTCCCCTTCTCCATCACGTGTTTCTCTCCCCTTCTCAATCATGTGTTTCTCTCCCCTTCTCCATCATGTCTCTCTCTCTCCCCCTTCTCCATCATCTCTCTCTCTCTCTCTGTCTCTCCCCTTCTCCATTATGTGTGTCTCTCTCCCCTTCTCCATCATGTGTGGCTCTCTCTCCCTCCCTTTTCCATCATATGTCTCTCTCTCCCCCTTCTCCATCATGTGTGTGTGTGTGTCTCTCTCTCCCCTTCTCCATCATGTGTGGCTCTCTCCCCCCCTTCTCCATCATGTCTTTCTCTCCTTCTCCATTATGTCTCTCTTCCCCTTCTCCATCCTGTCTCTCTCTCTCTCCCCCTTCTCCATCATGTGTCTCTCTTTCTCTCCCCTTCTCCATCATGTGTCTCTCCCCTTCTCCATCATGTGTCTCTCTATCCCCCCTTCTCCATCATGTCTCTTTCTCTCCTTCTCCATTATGTCTCTCTCCCCCTTCTCCATCCTGTCTCTCTCTCTCCCCCTTCTCCATCATGTGTCTCTCTCTCTCTCCCCTTCTCCATCATGTCTCTCTCTCTCTCTTTCCCCTTCTCCATCATGTGTCTCTCTCTCCCCCTTCTCCATCATGTGTCTCTCTCCCCTTCTCCATCATGTGTCTCTCTCTCCCCCCTTCTCAATCATGTGTCTCTCTCCCCTTCTCCATCATGTGTCTCTCTCTCCCCCTTCTCCATCATGTGTCTCTATCCCCCCTTCTCCATCATGTGTCTCTCTCTATCCCCCCTTCTCCATCATGTCTCTCTCTCTCCCCCCTTCTCCATCATGTGTCTCTCTCCCCCTTCTCCATCATGTCTCTCTATCCCCCTTCTCCATCATGTGTCTCTCCCCCCCTTCTCCATCATGTCTCTCTATCCCCCCTTCTCCATCATGTGTCTCTCTCTATCCCCCCTTCTCCATCATGTGTGTCTCTCTCCCCCCTTCTCCATCATGTGTCTCTCTCCCCCCTTCTCCATCATGTGTCTCTCTCCCCCCCTTCTCCATCATGTGTCTCTCTCCCCCCCTTCTCCATCATGTGTCTCTCTCCCCCCCTTCTCCATCATGTCTCTCTATCCCCCCTTCTCCATCATTTGTCTCTTTCCCCCTTCTCCATCATATGTCTCTCTCTCTCCCCCTTCTCCATCATGTGTCTCTCCCCCTTCTCCATCATGTGTCTCTCCCCCTTCTCCATCATGTGTCTCTCCCCCCTTCTCCATCATGTGTCTCTCTCCACCTTCTCCATCATATGTCTCTCTCTCCCTCTTCTCCATCATGTGTCTCTCTCTCCCCCCTTTCTCCATCATGTCTGTCTCTCCCCTTCTCCGTCATGTGTCTCTTTCCCCCCTTCTCCATCATGTGTCTTTCTCTCCCCCCTTCTCCATCATGTGTCTTTCTCTCCCCCCTTCTCCATCATGTCTTTCTCTCCCCCCTTCTCCATCATGTGTCTTTCTCTCCCCCCTTCTCCATCATGTCTTTCTCTCCCCCCTTCTCCATCATGTGTGTGTCTCTCTCCCCCTTCTCCATCATGTGTCTCTCTCCCCTTCTCCATCACGTGTCTCTCTCTTCCCCTTCTCCATCATGTCTCTCTCTCTTCCCCTTCTCCATCATGTCTCTCTCCCCCCTCTCCATCATGTGTCTCTCTATCCCCCCTTCTCCATCATGTCTCTCTCCCCCCTTCTCCATCATGTCTCTCTCTCCCCCTTCTCCATCATGTCTCTCTCTCCCCCTTCTCCATCATGTGTCTCTCTCTTCCCCTTCTCCATCATATCTCTCTCTCTCTCTCTCCCTCTTCTCCACCATGTGTCTCTCTCTCTCCCCCTTCTCCATCATGTGTCTCTCTCTCCCCTTCTCCATCATGTGTCTCTCTCTTCCCTTTCTCCATCATGTGTCTCTCTCTTTCCCTTCTCCATCATGTCTCTCTCTCTCCCCTTTTCCATCATGTGTGTCTCTCTCCCCTTCTCCATCATGTGTGGCTCTCTCTCCCTCCCTTCTCCATCATATGTCTCTCTCTCCCCTTCTCCATCATGTGTGGCTCTCTCTCCCCTTCTCCATCATATGTCTCTCTCTCCCCTTCTCCATCATCTGTGGCTCTCTCTCCCCTTCTCCATCATGTCTCTCTCCCCTTCTCCATCATGTCTCTCTCCCCCTTCTCCATCCTGTCCCCCTTCTCCATCATGTGTCTTTTTCCCCCCTTCTCCATCCTGTCCCCCTTCTCCATCATGTGTCTCTCTCTCCCCCCCTCTCCATCATGTCTCTCTCTCCCCCTTCTCCATCATGTGTCTTTTTCTCCCCCCTTCTCCATCATATGTCTCTCTCTCCCCTTCTCCATCACGTGTCTCTCTCTCTCTCTCTCCCCTTTTCCATCACGTGTCTCTCTCTTCCACTTCTCCATCATGTGTTTCACTCCCCTTGTCCATCATGTGTCTCTCTCCCCCCTCTCCATCATGTGTTTCTCTCCCCCTTCTCCATCATGTCTCTCTCTCTCTCTCTCTCCCCCCTTCTCCATCATGTGTCTCTCTCTTTCTCTCTCTCCCCCCTTCTCCATCATGTGTGTCTCTCTCCCCCTTTTCCATCATGTGTGTCTCTCTCCCCCTTCTCCATCATGTGTGTGTCTCTCTCTCCCCTTCTCCATCATGTGTGGCTCTCCCCCCCTTCTCCATCATGTCTCTCTCCCCTTCTCCATCATGTCTCTCTCCCCCTTCTCTATCCTGTCTCTCTCTCTCCCCCTTCTCCATCATGTGTCTCTCTCTCTCTCCCCTTCTCCATCATGTGTCTCTCTTCCCCCCTTCTCCATCATGTCTCTTTCCCCCCTTCTCCATCATGTGTGTCTCTCTCTCCCCTTCTCCATCATTTGTATCTCTCCCCTTCTCCATCATGTCTCTCTCTCTCCCCTTCTCCATCATGTGTGTCTCTCTCCCCCTTCTCCATCATGTGTGTGTGTCTCTCTCTCCCCTTCTCCATCATGTGTGGCTCTCTCCCCCCCTTCTCCATCATGTCTCTCCCACCTTCTCCATCATGTGTCTCTCTCTTCCCATTCTCCATCATGTCTCTCTCTCTCTCTCTCTCTCTCCCCCTTCTCCATCATGTGTCTCTCTCTCTCTCCCCTTCTCCATCATTTGTTTCTCTCCCCTTCTCCATCATGTCTCTCTCTCTTTCTCTCTCTCTCTCTCTCTCTCTCTCTCTCTCCCTCCCCCTCTCCCCTTCTCCATCATGTGTGTCTCTCTCCCCTTCTCCATCATGTGTGTCTCTCTCCCCTTCTCCATCATGTGGCTCTCTCTCCCTCCCTTCTCCATCATGTCTCTCTCCCCTTCTCCATCATGTCTCTCTCCCCTTCTCCATCATGTCTCTCTCCCCCTTCTCCATCATGTGTCTCTCTCTCTCTCTCCTTCTCCATCATGTGTGTCTCTCTCTCCCCTTCTCCATCATGTCTCTCTCCCCTTCTCCATCATGTCTCTCTTCCCCTTCTCCATCATGTGTCTCTCTCTGTCCCCTTCTCCATCATGTGTCTCTCTATCCCCCCCTTCTCCATCATGTCTCTTTCCCCCCTTCTCCATCATGTCTCTTTCCCCCCTTCTCCATCATGTGTCTCTTTCCCCCCTTCTCCATCATATGTCTCTCTCTCTCCCCTTTTCCATCATGTGTGTCTCTCTCCCCCTTCTCCATCATGTGTGTGTATCTCTCTCTCTCCCCTTCTCCATCATGTGTGGCTCTCTCTCCCCCCCTTCTCCGTCATGTCTCTCTCTTCCCATTCTCCATCACGTGTCTCTCTCTTCCCCTTCTCCATCACGTGTCTCTCTCTCCCCCTTCTCCATCATGTGTCTCTCTCTCTCCCCTTCTCCATCATGTGTTTCTCTCCCCTTCTCCATCATGTCTCTCTCTCCCCCTTCTCCATCATCTCTCTCTCTCTCTCTGTCTCTCCCCTTCTCCATTATGTGTGTCTCTCTCCCCTTCTCCATCATGTGTGGCTCTCTCTCCCTCCCTTTTCCATCATATGTCTCTCTCTCCCCCTTCTCCATCATGTGTGTGTGTGTCTCTCTCTCCCCTTCTCCATCATGTGTGGCTCTCTCCCCCCCTTCTCCATCATGTGTGGCTCTCTCCCCCCCTTCTCCATCATGTGTGGCTCTCTCTCCCCTTCTCCATCATGTCTTTCTCTCCTTCTCCATTATGTCTCTCTCCCCCTTCTCCATCCTGTCTCTCTCTCTCTCCCCCTTCTCCATCATGTGTCTCTCTCTCTCTCCCCTTCTCCATCATGTCTCTCTCTCTCTCTCTCCCCTTCTCCATCATGTGTCTCTCTATCCCCCCTTCTCCATCATGTCTCTTTCTCTCCTTCTCCATCCTGTCTCTCTCCCCCTTCTCCATCCTGTCTCTCTCTCTCTCCCCCTTCTCCATCATGTGTCTCTCTCTCTCCCCTTCTCCATCATGTGTCTCTCTCTCTCTCCCCTTCTCCATCATGTGTCTCTCTATCCCCCCTTCTCCATCATGTCTCTTTCCCTCCTTCTCCATCATGTCTCTCTCCCCCTTCTCCATCATGTGTCTCTCTCTCTCTCCCCTTCTCCATCATGTCTCTCTCTCTCTCTCCCCTTCTTCATCATGTGTGGCTCTCTCTCCCCCCCTTCTCCGTCATGTCTCTCTCTTCCCCTTCTCCATCACGTGTCTCTCTCTTCCCCTTCTCCATCACGTGTCTCTCTCTTCCCCTTCTCCATCACGTGTCTCTCTCTTCCCCTTCTCCATCACGTGTCTCTCTCTCCCCCTTCTCCATCATGTGTCTCTCTCTCTCCCCTTCTCCATCACGTGTTTCTCTCCCCTTCTCAATCATGTGTTTCTCTCCCCTTCGCCATCATGTCTCTCTCTCTCCCCCTTCTCCATCATCTCTCTCTCTCTCTCTGTCTCTCCCCTTCTCCATTATGTGTGTCTCTCTCCCCTTCTCCATCATGTGTCTCTCTCTCTCCCCTTCTCCATCACGTGTTTCTCTCCCCTTCTCAATCATGTGTTTCTCTCCCCTTCTCCATCATGTCTCTCTCTCTCCCCCTTCTCCATCATCTCTCTCTCTCTCTGTCTCTCCCCTTCTCCATTATGTGTGTCTCTCTCCCCTTCTCCATCATGTGTGGCTCTCTCTCCCTCCCTTTTCCATCATATGTCTCTCTCTCCCCCTTCTCCATCATGTGTGTGTGTGTGTCTCTCTCTCCCCTTCTCCATCATGTGTGGCTCTCTCCCCCCCTTCTCCATCATGTCTTTCTCTCCTTCTCCATTATGTCTCTCTCCCCCTTCTCCATCCTGTCTCTCTCTCTCTCCCCCTTCTCCATCATGTGTCTCTCTCTCTCTCCCCTTCTCCATCATGTGTCTCTCCCCTTCTCCATCATGTGTCTCTCTATCCCCCCTTCTCCATCATGTCTCTTTCTCTCCTTCTCCATTATGTCTCTCTCCCCCTTCTCCATCCTGTCTCTCTCTCTCCCCCTTCTCCATCATGTGTCTCTCTCTCTCTCCCCTTCTCCATCATGTCTCTCTCTCTCTCTTTCCCCTTCTCCATCATGTCTCTCTCTCTCTCCCCTTCTCCATCATGTCTCTCTCTCTCTTTCCCCTTCTCCATCATGTCTCTCTCTTTCCCCTTCTCCATCATGTCTCTCTCTCTCCCCCTTCTCCATCATATGTCTCTCTCCCCCTTTTCCATCATTTGTCTCTCTCCCCCTTCTCCATCACGTGTCTCTCTCTCTCCCCTTCTCCATCATGTGTCTCTCTCTCCCCCTTCTCCATCATGTCTCTCTCTCCCCTTCTCCATCATGTGTCTCTCTCTCCCCCTTCTCCATCATGTGTCTCTCTCTCCCCTTTTCTGTCATGTGTCTCTCTCTCCCCTTCTCCATCATGTGTGGCTCTCTGTCCCCTTTTCCATCATGTGTCTCTCTCTCCCCCTTCTCCATCATGTGTGTGTGTGTCTCACTCTCCCCCCTTCTTCATCATGTGTCTCTCTCTCTTCCCCTTCTCCATCATATGTCTCTCTCTCTCCCCCTTCTCCATCATATGTCTCTCTCTCCCCCTTCTCCATCATGTGTGTGTGTCTCTCTCTCCCCCCTTATCCATCATGTCTCTCCCCCCTTCTCCATCATGTCTCTCTCCCCCTTCTCCATCCTGGCTCTCTCTCTCCCCTTCTCCATCATGTGTCTCTCTCGCCTCTTCTCCATCATGTGTCTCTCTCTCCCCTTCTCCATCATGTGTCTCTCTCTCCCCTTTTCCATCATGTGTCTCTCTCTCCCCCTTCTCCATCATGTGTGTCTCTCTCCCCCTTCTCCATCATGTCTCTCTCTTTCTCTCCCCTTCTCTATTATGTGTGGCTCTCTCTCCCCCTTCTCCATCATATGTCTCTCTCTCCCCTTTTCCATCATGTGTCTCCCCCTTCTCCATCATGTCTCTCTCCCCCTTCTCCATCCTGGCTCTCTCTCTCCCCTTCTCCATCATGTGTCTCTCTCGCCTCTTCTCCATCATGTGTCTCTCTCTCCCCTTCTCCATCATGTGTCTCTCTCTCCCCTTTTCCATCATGTGTCTCTCTCTCCCCCTTCTCCATCATGTGTGTCTCTCTCCCCCTTCTCCATCATGTCTCTCTCTTTCTCTCCCCTTCTCTATTATGTGTGGCTCTCTCTCCCCCTTCTCCATCATATGTCTCTCTCTCCCCTTTTCCATCATGTCTCTCTCCCCTTCTCCTTCATGTCTCTCTCCCCCTTCTCCATCATGCCTCTCTCTCTCTCCATTTCTCCATCATGTGTCTGTCTCTCTCCCCCTTCTCCATCGTGTCTCTCTCCCCCTTCTCCATCGTGTCTCTCTCCCCTTCTCCATCATGTCTCTCTCTCCCCCTTCTCCGTCATGTGTGTCTCTCTCTCCCCTTCTCCATCATGTGTCTCTTTCCCCCCTTCTCCATCATGTGTCTCTTTCCCCCCTTCTCCATCATGTGTCTCTCTCTCCCCCCCTTTCCATCATGTGGCTCTTTCTCCCCTTCTCCATCATGTGTGTCTCTCTCTCCCCCCTTCTCCATCATGTCTGTCTCTCTCCCCCTTCTCCATCACGTGTCTCTCTCTCTCCTCTTCTCCATCATGTGTCTCTCTCTCCCCCCTTATCCATCATGTCTCTCTCCCCTTCTCCATCATGTCTCTCTTCCCCTTCTCCATCATGTCTCTTTCCCCCATATTCCATCCTGTCTCTCTCTCTCCCCCCTTCTCCATCCTGTGTCTCTCTCTCCCCTTTTCCGTCATGTGTCTCTCTCTCCCCCTTCTTCATCATGTCTCTCTCTCTCTCTCTCTCTCCCCTTCTCCATCATGTGTCTCTCTCCCCTTCTCCATCATGTCACTCTCCTCTTCTCCATCATGTGTGGCTCTCTCTCCCTCCTTTCTCCATCATATGTCTTTCTCTCCCCCTTCTCCATTATATGTCTCTCTCTCTCCCCCTTCTCCATCATGTGTGTCTCTCACTCCCCCCTTGTCCATCATGTGTCTCTCTCCACCCTTCTTCATAATGTGCGTGTCTCTCTCCCCCTTTTCCATCATGTGTCTCTCTCGCTCCCTTCCCCTTCATGTCTCTCTCCTCTTCTCCATCATGTGTCTCTCTCTCCCCTCTTATCCATCATGTCTCTCTCCCCTTCTCCATCATGTCTCTCTTCCCCTTCTCCATCATGTCTCTTTCCCCCATATTCCATCCTGTCTCTCTCTCTCTCCCCTTCTCCATCATCTCTCTCTCTCTCTCTCCCCTTCTCCATCATGTGTCTCTCTCTCCCCCCTTCTCCATCCTGTGTCTCTCTCTCCCCTTTTCCGTCATGTGTCTCTCTCTCTCCCCTTCTTCATCATGTCTCTCTCTCTCTCTCCCCTTCTCCATCATGTGTCTCTCTCCCCTTCTCCATCATGTCACTCTCCTCTTCTCCATCATGTGTGGCTCTCTCTCCCTCCTTTCTCCATCATATGTCTTTCTCTCCCCCTTCTCCATTATATGTCTCCCTCTCCCCCTTCTCCATCATGTGTGTCTCTCACTCCCCCCTTGTCCATCATGTGTCTCTCTCCACCCTTCTTCATAATGTGCGTCTCTCTCTCCCCCTTTTCCATCATGTGTCTCTCTCGCTCTCTTCCCCTTCATGTCTCTCTCTCACCCTTCTCCAACATGTCTCCCTTCTATGTCTCTCTCCCTCTCTCTGTCTCCCTTATTCAGCATGTGTGTCTCTCTCCTCCCTTCTCCAAAAGGTCTCTATACTTAACCCCTGCTGCAAACATACCCAAACCCTCAAGCACTCAAACGACTTAATCCCCACGGGCAACGCCGTGCCCCTATTTCCAGTGTATATATATATAATCCAGCTGTGAAAATCATAGATATTGCTTACATTCTGATAAAAACAATTGTCCCTTATGAGTCATTCAAGTCTGGTGAGGCCCACTATCTGTTGTAACAAGGTGTGCCCTAAAGGCACAGTTCTACAGCTATTCTTATTTACAGGAAACTGCAGATATAATGGAAAAATTAGATTTATGTGACTCCTGTATACAGGACACCTATGCAGGTAAGTTGATCTGTTACATATGCCAAGAGCCACTTATTTTTGGGATATAGTTCACCTTTAGTCCCCTTTCACACCGGAGACATCAATGCATGATGGTGTATTAATTAGTCCCTCGTGGTGAAAGGTACAATGTTGGGCTATGGTGCCTTTCATGTGAATGAATGTATATGTTTATGTATATAGCACCACAAGTTAACACAACTCTTTACAATTTAAAGGGATAGTATTACTATGTATTGATAAACATTAATTTTGTAGACATTCAAAAATAAAAGTTAATGCCCCCATTCCCATCTCTCAAACCTTTATGGTTTTGAGATCTATTCGGGAACAAAGTTTCCCCCTCCCTCCCCTTCCCCTGACGTCAGCTCTCTAGCTGACTGCAGGGGAACCCGGTCCCTAGGCAAGCGGAGGCTCTTCAGGAGAGCCAAGATCACGTTATTGAAGAATAAATCCTTTACTGGAAAGGTCTTCTAAGTGTGCTTGCAAACCAACCAGCATCTCTTCAGCAGAGCCGAAATAGCGATATCTAGAAAGGACTACTTCATTGGAACGGTCTACAGAGTGTGCTTGCAAACCAAGCACACTTTGTAGACCGTTCCAGTGAAGTATTTCTTTTTAGATATAGCTATTTCGGCTCTACTGAAGAGCTGCTGGCCGGTCATATTACCAGGATCTCCTGCTGTCAGCTAGAGTGCTGACGTCTGTGAAAGGGGAGGGCTAACATTAGCAGTTATATCTCTCAAACTATAAAGGTTTGAGAGACGGGACTTAAATCAATTGATTTCTTTTTTTAATATCTATAACAAAGTTGCAATCAACCATTACGATCCCTTTAAAGCTGAACTTTCATTACATACTTAGTCGCCATGCATTCATTAAAAAAAATAGCCCAGTGTAAAGGAATCCTTCCCGTTTGGGGACTGACGGGCAGGTTAGTGAGGTCCGCGCACATGCACTGTCAGTCCCTTCCGGTAACCATATGGTGCACTGCAGTGCTACTCAGTGGAGACCGGGACTGACAGCACAGGCACACAGACAAGATGCCTGCCCTGTAGCCTGGGTTCCGGTCTCCAAATGGGAAGGATTCCTTTACACTGTGCTATTTTTTCAAGGTAAAACATCTATTTCAAAGCTAGTCGCCATGCGTTTAATGAATGCGTGTCGACTAAGTATGAACTGAAAGTTCCGCTTCAAGTACGGCATTGACCACAGAGCATTATATATATATATATATGTAATATGGCTTAAAAGTTAAAGTGCTTTGCTGCTAGCCAGACCTGAAAAGTTAATTGCCACTGCAAGCCATAACATACCCACCAGGGCTGAATTTCTACTCACCAGGGCTAAATTCTCACTCGCCATTGGCTAGTGGCGAGTGAAAATTTTGAACCCTGATATATATATAGATATATAATATATATATTTTTTTTATTATTATTATTTATTTTATTTTATTAATTTTTTTGCTGATCCGATTCAGGGCTCCAGGAATGGTGTGCAGCTGAATGGGGAGCCCTGAAATCCATCACGTACCAGGACCGACATGGGTCCTTTAGTGAAGTTTTCCCATGACGGTCCTGGCATGTAATGGTTCCTTAAGGAGTTGAATGGGACTTTTAACCCCCTTAAATGCTAGAGAAGTTTCCAAAGCATTAATAAGCAATGCATTGGAGACCTCTTGTAGTCAGGGAGTTAAAATACCCATTCAGATAAAAGGGGATTTAAATGTTTCCTCTATACATACCCCCAGACATGTCACATAACTGCTGCACCCACATAACGATGGCATTCTGCTGCTCACTTTTTAGATAATGTTCTATGTAGAACTAGGAAAGGAGACACACATGGGATAGCGCACAGCCATCTGGGAGTTATAGTCTACAAGTGCAATAACCTTGAGAGGAAACACAGCAATTCCTGTGGAAAAGGACTACAAGTTCCAGCATTCAGTGTGTGAAATTTTTCTTAAAACAATATGCAGATTGTTCATCCTGTTTTATAGCCAAAAAAACAAAAGGGGGAGAGCATCACAGTGTATCACATTGGAAAACTGGAACAAACCAGAGGAAAAGATTATTACTCGCATTCCGCTTTTGCTACTTTTTGATATTTAGCAGCATTCTCGCCTGTGGGGGATATTTTGAGGAGATTCGTGAAGCATTTTCTTATAATTCACATTGTTTTAATAACATTTTTACAACTTTATTGGTCCTCTTGTGTCCGGTTTAGTTTTGTTTTTCCTACAGTGAATTTAACCTCTAGAGTGCCGTTTCCTATTTTGATGTCCGATTGCAGGGAGGACTGGCACCATTTCCCCGCTAGCTAACACACCGGTTCTCGTATATACGGGCTGGTGAGAAGTAACAATGTAAGTTCTATCTTATACTTACCTTCTCCGTGCACATTCCATTCCATATATTGTTTTTGGGATCTCCCTCTGTGTATGTTCTTCTTGTGCCCTGTCTTATAGGGAATACAAACACAGAATAAGGTACTGTACCTGTTACAATGGTTGTCTTGCTCCAAGATTGCACCATTTGATGAATAAGGCCCAAAATGTGTTGAAAAAGTGGATGGGGGGTATAAATGCAAGGTCAGGGATGTAACCCTTTGAGTGCCAGAAGGGTTAGTAACCCTTTATGGTCATCATATAGTTAAAAGGAAACAACAGTTGTGACAACAGCATTGAGCCAACAACCTATAATCCTTTGAGTACCAGAGAGGTAGCCAATGCATGTCTACCTCTCTGGAACTCAAACGATTAAAGGGATAGTAATGTTTCAAAATAAAAACAGCTCCAATTAATCGTCATAGTATTTGGGCCATAGAGAGTACTATTTCAATACTGTCAGAGTTGTGGTTCAAGAGTAATTGAATGATAAAGTACTCCCCTCCTGTCCCTTTTACCTAGTGTAAGCCGCCTCACTCAGATGTGGAATCTGGTTGCTAGACCAGACAGATAACAGCAGGGGACAATCTTCTTCCTATGAGAACAATGAAAGCCCTGCCCCCCTTGACAAGTTTTTCAGGTTTTTCCCTTTTCTTAATTGATTGTCCCTCTCTGCAACCTACCTGGGCACCTCCCTAATGCTCTGACTGAGCAGTGTTACATCAGTAAAAGGGGCGGGAGGGGGAATTGAATTACTCTTAAACTACAACTCTGACAGAATTGAAATAAAACTCTCCAAGGCCCAAATACTATGATGATTAATTAGAGCTGCTTTTATTATGAAACATTACTATCCCTTTAAATACTGCTGACAAATGCTGATCTGAGTCAACGTAGACAAGTCAGTATTATTTTTTTATCGGGTGGCAATGAGATGGGTTTTAAACTGCTTTGTCCACTATTAAACTGCCCCCAAGCTGTCAGCAGCCGTCACATGTCCATCTACCACTGAGTGGTGCTCAGCACTGTCATTTCAGTCTTTCCTTGAGGTCAGGGTGAAATCGTGCACACAGCAGTGACATCTCAATGAAGCCCACAGCAGCACAATGCAACTTTACATAGGAATCACTGCTGTGAGCATAAAAATGTCTGATGCTTGCATATGCTGGGTACTTACTCTTAAAGGGATAGTAATACTTCGTTTTAACTTTATTTTATTTTGTAGGCATTAAAAAAACATGAAGAACGATATAAGTCTTATCTCTCAGACCTTTATGGTTTATGAGATATTCACAAGTAACGTTTCCCCCTCCCGTCCCTTTTACCTAGTGTAAGCCATCTCTTCTCAGATGTGGAATCCAGTCCATAGACCAGACAGATAACAGCAGGGGACAATCTTCTTCCTATGAGAACAATGAAATCCCTGCCCCCCTTGACAAGCTTTTCAGGTTTTTCCCTTATCTTAATTGAAGATTGTCCCTCTCTGCAGTCTACCTGGGCACCTCCCTTCTGCTTTGGCTGAGCAGTTTTACATCAGTAAAAGGGGCGGGAGGGGGATACTTTGTCATTGAATTACTCTTGAACTACAACTCTGACAGAATTGAAATAACACTCTCCAAAGTCCAAATACTATGATGATTAATTAGAGCTGCTTTTATTATGAAACATTACTATCCCTTTAAAGGAGAACTAATATATACAATTAATACACTCCTAATTAAATCACTATGGCCAAAAAATCCTACTGGCCCCTATGAATATTGCCCTTGCTCCTCGGCTCAAGAGAAAACCTCTTCAATCATCCTTAGATGGAGACGGACATGACAGTTGCTCGTAGGACCACAGGACCTCAAACACTGCTCACTGCACAAATGAATTGTAACTTAAGGAGCAGAAGGGTGTGCAATGCATTGTTTAGCAAGCGTTAAATAGGTTTGTGCTCTGCCTGCTACATCAGTATGTATGTGTATGTTAACCCTTTGAGTGCCACAGGGGTACGCAATGCATTGCAAAGCAAATATTAACCCCCCTGGTGCTTTGCAATGCATCAGATATTTCTCTAGCATCTAATGGGTTAATTATGAACTTCAAGGCCTGTGATAGAAATGATCTATCTGATAGAAATTAACCCATTGCATGCTAAGGATGTCTAACAATTTCCCATTAACCCACTGCATGCTAAGGATGTCTAACAAATTCCCATTAACCCATTACATGCTAAGGATATCTAACAAATTCCCTGGATTCCTCTTGAGCATCCAATTGGTTAACCCACTGAGTGCCAGAGGGGTACACAAGTCATTGCTTCACACTCAAAGGGTTAAACTTGATTTTACTTTGTCTAATCTAGTTTTTTACTACATAACAATGGCGATTTGCAAAAAGTTCAGTGTTGTGACTGCTGTTTCCCTCTTCTAGTTACTTTTCTTTGATTTATCCCTCCTTTGTATCTCTAAAGCCTTTATCTTACAACACTGACGAGAACAGAAGATTGTCTGTGTCTTCTCTAGAGAGATCCACTGAGAGCGAGTGATAATGGTTTTCTATGGGGAAAGCTCTGTAATTAAACATCACTAGATTGCTGATTTCTTTATTATTATAACAACACTCTGAGCCAGAGGGGTGTCCAACTCATTGCTTTTGTAGACCTCTTTAGCACTCAGGAGATTAAAAACCTTATGTAACTCAATGGGAAACTTTATTGATCCCTCCTCCACCTTGATGCAGTTTGTTTCCCCCAGAATCCATCATGTATCCCATGTGGACTGTACGGGAAGCTGTGATTATTCTTCATGTATAGATGTGCGGTTCTCAAGCAACTCAACTGCGCCATAGATCTGAACTGATAATTCTGTTACTTTCCATTGATTTAAAGGAACAGTAACAGATCCCAATAAATGGCACCCCAATGAATCTGCCTAGTTTGTAGTCCATGTAGATCTGTGTATCAATACTATCCCATTTGCAGTTCTTGAGTAATGTAATTGTAAAGGATCCCCCTCCCGCCCCTTTTAGCTATTCTTACCCACGTCCCCTCAGTTGTGGAATCCGGTTATCAGACTGCACAACTCACAGTGAGGGACAATCTTCATTCAATAAGTATAAGGAAAACCCTTCCCCCTGATGAAGGAAGAAGCACATAAATACACCTACCTGTTTGCTCCCTTGAAAACGGCTGTTTGTACTAAAATGTTCATAACTGTTAGAGACATGAAGGAAAAAATAGTATAAAAGGTATACTATTTTGGAAAGTAGACATTCTCCCGCATCACATGAGGGGTCACTTGCCTTTCTACCCCCTGGGCTGAAATGCACAAATTTCCAAAAGGTGGCGCTATAGGAATAAATACATGTTTTTCATTAGTGCCACATTCTAGAGGCATTTGTGCACACCAGACTTGGGGTAAGAAGGCAAGTCATCCCTCATTAGATGCAGCAGGTTGTCTTCTTTCCAGAAATATATCATTTTATATATTTATTCCACTGTTTTAGGGTAGATTTACCACAAAAACAGTAGAACAAGTATATTAGCTCATAAACTTGAAAATGTCATTTTGTGCTGCTGGTGATTAGGGCTCTACGCTAGCCATGGATGTAGGTAAAACTATATAAATTTGGTAATTTTTTACTCTGGGGACTCAGGGCTTTTTCAAATAACTGAAACTTTTTCAATCAAGGTAAATGTTTTTGATACATAGTATGTGAGTTTTTGCAAAATTAGTAAATTTTCACTGTTTTTCTCATTATGACATCATAGCTTTTTGCATGATGCAAAATTCTCTTCATGTAAGGTACCACGAGAAAGCTCAATTCGTTCTGAAAAAAAAAAACAGTATATAGTTTTCCATATGTAACTAAAAATCCCCAGAGGAAATCAAGCCTAAACTGAAGGATAGCAAAAATGCTGAAAAATGTGTCTGGCCTACAGGGTACAGGAAATGTCCCAAGCCTCTGGCACTGAAGGGGTTAAACCCTTTGCATGCCATAAGGGTAGCCGATGCATTGCTTTGAATTAAATTGGGTTTTTAAACACTTGAATGTTAGCTCTCCAAAGCATTGCTACTTAATGTTTTGGGGGGCTTGTTAGCATTCATGGGGTTAAAAGCTGATTTCCCCCAGAATCCAGTGCTTCTAAGTAGATCAGCCATCATGTATCCCTTGTGGACTGTATGGGATGCTGTGGTCCTTATTCATCAGGTATAGATGTGCGGTTCTGGAACAAATCATCTTCACCCTAGGTCTGAACTGATAATTCTGTTACGTTCCATTGATATAAATGCTTCACAGTAGTGTTGGGGTTTTAACCCTTTGAGTGCCAGGGGGAAGCCAATGCATTGCTTTGAATTAAATTGGGCTTTTAACCTATTTAATGCTAGAGAGTAGGGTGACCACATTTGAATTCTGCCATTCAGGGACACAGTGGAGAGAAGAGCACACCACAGAGTTTTAAACACTAGAGGGAGAACTGCCCATAGTCTGCTGTGACAGAAAGTGATTCCTGTGGTGGACTACAAGAAATTGTACATCAAGTCCAAAGCCTTAGTGTAGCATTACACTACAACACAAAATGCACTGATGCCCGGCTCAGTTCTCCAGCGTTTTGAGTTCTGTCTGAAAGCCAATATCTTATAGTCCAGCAGAAGCATCACTTCCAGTCACAGTAGGGAATGGGCAGTTCGCCTTCTAGTGATTAGAGCTCTGCCTGGAAAACATTTCCTTGTAGTCCAGCAGAGGCATCACTTCCTGTCACAGTAGGGAACGGGCAGGTCTCCTTCTAGTGATCAGAGCTCTGTCTGAAAAACATTTCCTTGTAGTCCAGCAGAGGCATCACTTCCTGTCACAGTTGGGAACAGGCAGTTCTCCTTCTAGTGATCAGAGCTCTGTCTGGAAAACATTTCCTTGTAGTCCAGCAGAGGTATCACTTCCTGTCACAGTAGGGAACAGGCAGTTCTCCTTCTAGTGATTGGAACTCTGTCTGGAAAACATTTCCTTGTAGTCCAGCAGAGGCATCACTTCCTGTCACAGTAGGGAACGGGCAGTTCTCCTTCTAGTGATCAGAGCTCTGTCTGGAAAACATTTCCTTGTAGTCCAGCAGAGGCATCACTTCCTGTCACAGTTGGGGACGGGCAGTCCTCCTTCTAGTGATCAGAGCTCTGTCTGGAAAACATTTCCTTGTAGTCCAGCAGAGGCATCACTTCCTGTCACAGTTGGGGACGGGCAGTCCTCCTTCTAGTGATCAGAGCTCTGTCTGGAAAACATTTCCTTGTAGTCCAGCAGAGGCATCACTTCCTGTCACAGTAGGGAACGGGCAGTTCTCCTTCTAGTGATCAGAGCTCTGTCTGGAAAACATTTCCTTGTAGTCCAGCAGAGGCATCACTTCCTGTCACAGTAGGGAACTGGCAGTTCTCCTTCTAGTGATTGGAACTCTGTGCTCTGGAGTCTTCATTCTGGGACTTTGTATTGTCCCAGAAGGTGTCTGCCTGGGACAGAGGACGCACACTTAAAGGGGAACTTCCACCCAGTAATAACTTTACATTAATTCTTCATCTGGCGACTAGCTGCTTAGTAGCGCTAGTCGCCAGAAATATTACCTGGTTTCAAAGATTTTCCAGTTTTTCGGAGGCTCACAGTAGCAGGAAGCACGGACATCTCGTCATAGTGACGTCCGTGCGCCTGAGCTGTCAGTCCCTTTTGGAGCCGGCCATTTTGAAATTAAATAAAACTGTAAAGACTTTTGTACCTCTTGGCGTCTGAAGCCTTTGTGCGCATGTCCGGCTCCGCTGTTACTCCCACAGCTTGCCCGAATCTTTGTACGTCATTCAGCTGCATACCACATGACCAGGCGCGCTCCTAGCTTGATGCACGTTCTTGGCCCTCCCAGCATAGCGCGAGCGAGTTCCTCTGAAGCGCTCGCACGGTATAAAGTGCCAGTCCGTTTCCATGAAGACAGGAAATCGGACTGATGCTATTGGCTGACTGGTGCAGTGCGCTGTTTTGCTGAGCATCTCAAGCTGTTTCATTGTGGTACAGTCAGAATCTCACTTACCAAGGTAATAAAAAAGAATTAATACGTTTAAAAAAAAAAAAGTTTCAATATACATTTATATTTGTTTGTGTTTAAAAACCGAATTATATTACAATGGATGAACAGTGTTTAAATAATTGCAAAGTATCCACATTAAATGTAAAAATAGATGTTCAAAAAAAATATAAAAAATGAATTACCCAGATATCTGGTAGACTGACAGGACAATGAGTTTGTATCCCTTAGAGAGTGTGACACAACAAGAAACTTCTTTAACCCGTTTAGTGCCATAGGGGTATGGTGAGCACTGAAAAGCAATGCGAGCCGTATTCCTCTGGCACTCAAAGGGTTAAAAAGGTATACCAACAATTGTAGTTCTTATATGAGAAAAATATGCCATTCATCCTTCTATGACCAGTGTGTATGGAGAGAAGATATGTTCCTGTAATTCCTTGTTATGTACATTAAATTGATTCCGTCATATAAAAAAAATTAATTCAGTAAGATTCTGCCAAAAGAAAAACTTCTTCAGAATTTTAAATCATTATGTGTACGGGCAGAGTTTCACATCTTTTAGTTGGCAGTCACTCACTGTGATAACCCTTTGAGTGCCACAGAGGCATGCAGCACATTGCCATTCACTGGGTGCCTCTGTGGCACTCACAGGGTTATTGCTAGCAGGCTTCCTGATATATTAACTCAATTGCATGAAGTGTGATACTGGGAGAGTCGTTATCCTACTACAATTAACCCTGTGTGTGCCACAGTGAGTGACTGCCAACAAAAAGCTGTTGTTCATACATGGTTAAAGTTACTATGCTTTCTTTTCAAAGTGATTTCTTGGTTCCCTTATCAGGTTTGTAGGTTTTTGTTTTGTTTTGGTTTGTTTTTCTTTACTGGCGTTTCAAGTAAATTAAAAGTACATTAAAAAAAAAGATTTATTGTGTTTCAAACCCTGATCTCTGTTACAATGTTTCTTCCATCCTCTGCTGATTATGCCATTCATAACATAAGTAAAATGTATTTGCATTAACTTTTTCTTGAACTCGAATATCTGGTCAATCAGTGTAGAAAAGGTATATTCCTTATCTATAGAGATTTATAGCTGTAACTTATAAACTCTGATCGCTTCTTTCAGTCATTGTTTACTTAGTCTGCTTTTATTTTATCTAAATCCCTTATTGTATAACAAACAAACAAGAATAGGGAGAACAGAGGGGGGAGAAATCACGATGTCCCCTTTGGATCTGACAGAAAAGGGTACTGTCCGGTCAAAAGGAGAATCCACCGCCCTACCTTCTCTATCCTCTAGAGACCAGTTCAGTATTCTAGAAAGAGACTAACCACGTTAAAATATACCTTTTATTAATAATATTATGAAAATATTCCTCACACACAAGGGAACATTGTGACTATTGTTTTTCCTATTTAAAAACACAGTGTAGCTCTTCAAATGTCTGAAATATTAGCTGTTTTAATCAGTGTGCCCTAATAGCATTATACTTTGTGGGTGATCGGTCTGTCTTTAATATCGATTGTAAATAGTATCAGCTGGATAGAAATAATGAGTAACTGCAGGCGCCCTGCTGAGTCAGTAGTGGTATATAATGGAAAATGAAGTAAGCTGACAGACACCCTGCTCCCTGTATATTGCTCTACAGTAGTTCTAGTTACTGACACTCAGTTCGATGAATACTTTACATGTTTCATTATTTCATGTATTAACTTGTTATACTTGCTACTTTAGCCCAGGGACATTGCAGGCGCTCCGTTTATCTTACTACAGACACCTATACCATACCCAACAGCTTGAATCTGCAGATGCCCTGTGCTTGCATCTCGCTTAAAGAAAAATCAGTCAGTGATTTAAAATGATGACAAATACTTTACTTGTTTCGTCTCATTTTTACTTCATATCTTTATACATCTCTCTGAGTACGCAATTACTGCTAGCGATCTGCCTGTAGTGGTAGATAAGGTGCTTATACACCGTTAACAACACTTCCATCACACCAACCCCTACAGCACGCTGCCTGGGTGTCACATTTGACTCCGCCCTATCCTTCATTCCTCACATCCAGTCAATCTCCAACTCATGCCGCCTCCACCTCCGCAACATCTCTAGAATCCGACCCTTTCTCACAGAAGACACTACCAAAATTCTAATCCAAACACTCATCATATCCCGTCTTGACTACTGTAACTCATCACTAATTGGCCTTCCTCTCACCCGACTAACCCTGCTACAGTCCATAATGAACTCTGCTGCAAGACTAATCTACCTCACTCATCGCTTCTCTAACATCACACCCCTCTGTCAGTCCCTACACTGGCTCCCATTAGCATACAGAGTAAAATTAAAAATTCTGGTGCTAACTTATAGAGCCCTCACTAACACCGCACCCCCCTATATTTCATCTCTCATTTCCAAATATACTCCCGCCCGCCATCTTCGCTCTACTCACCACCTTCTCCTCTCCACAGCTCTTATCACATCCTCCCACTCCCCTTACAGGACTTCTCCTGTACTGCACCTGAACTGTGGAATTCCCTCCCCCACCCCATCAGACTCTCCCCCAGTCTTCAGACGCTCCCTGAAGACTCACCTCTTCAGGGAAGCCTATCAACTGCCTCCATAAACATCATCACCAAGATTCACCCCTTGCACGGACTACTGCACTCAACGGCACTTCTCACTCCCACCCACTGACTGGCAGTTCATGTGGCAGGAGGCACTTAAACGCAATAGCACTTACTCCTTCTGTGTCAAACCTACCTTCCTCTAGACTGTAAGCTCTCACGAGCAGGGCCCTCTGATCCTCCTGTTCTCCACATCTGATTCTACTATTTAATACCTCTGTATCTCTATTCCCAATTGTACAAAGCTGCGGAATTAGTTGGCACTATATAAATAATAATAATAATAATTATATCTTCAAACAGTTTCTCTATTGCTCCTGCAGGTGCCGATCTCTCATTAATCTCCCTGTATTTAGACTACCGATTCAACTACCTTCTATCTACTCGCGTTTTTTCCTGCGTTCTCTCGCCGCTCACGCTAAATTTAGCACATAGTTACAATTTCTTTATCACATTGAAGATTAGGGTAACATAAATAAGTACCCCTAAGTTATTAGCTACACCGCCCAACGCGTTTCGCTGTATAAACAGCTTTGTCAGGGGCTTCTATATATATATATATATCTATATATATAAAAGAAGACTTCTGTGTGCCTGGCAAACACACCCAGGGGTGGTATTAAGGAGGAGTTACTGTTCCCATTGGGTGATTCAGTCATGCAGGGAGTTGGCCCGCCCCCACTATGCAGCCCGCCCACCACTGTCAAAGTCAGAAAAAAACAATATGGCTGCCATTTGCTCCTACACCACAGACAAACACACATGCCCCACTCACACACACACCCCACCACACACACACACACACACATATATGCCCCACTCACACAGCACCAAACAGACATGCTCCCACTTACACACACAGCACCACATACACACACAAAGCCAGAAATAAATATGGCTGACACACACACACAGTCCCTCACCCTGACTCCCAGTGGCCTCAGCTGGACCTGTAGTGCAGCACCAGGGGAACAAAATGGCACTCAAAGGGTTAAGGTAGGCCCTCTGCTGAATTATTTCTTCACTGTCATCATTTGCCATGCAAGACACAGGACAGACAGCCATCAGGTACACACTTAACCCACTGACTGCCACAGGGTTGTGTATCAAGTTTTACCCCTCAGGGAGTGTGTTCAAACCCCTTACACTGTAAACTTGCATTTCCCTCCCACTTCTCCTCCTTCCCCAGCCTATTACTAACACTTTTCCACATTTATCTTAAGCCCCGCCCCCTACTCGCGATTAAGCCCCGCCCACTGTTAACCCAAATTGCTCCATTGCTCTCTCCACATCAGCAGCACATGAGGGACTCCACAAGTAAAAGTTCCAAGGTATAACACACACATGCCCCACTCACACAGCACCAAACACCCATACACACACACAAAGCCAGAAAGAAAGATGGCTGACACACAGTCACTCACACTGACTCCCAGTGGCCTCAGCAGGACCTGTACTACAGCCACTGAGGAACAAAATGGCACTCAAAGGGTTAAGGTAGGCCCTCATTGCTCAGTTATTTCTTCACTGTCATCATTTGCCATGCAAGACACAGGACAGACAGCCATCAGGTACACACTTAACCCACTGACTGCCACAGAGTTGTGTATCAAGTTTTACCCCTCAGGGAGTGTGTTCAAACCACTCACACTGTAAACTTGCATTTCCCTCCCACTTCTCCTCCTTCCCCAGCCTATTACTAACACTTTTTCACATGTATGTTAAGCCCCGCCCCTACTCACAATTAAGCCCCGCCCACTTTTAAACCACATTGCCCCATTTGTCTCTCCACATCAGCACCACATCAGTCCCCTCTAGGGACTCCACAAGTCCGTTTTCCCAGGTATGAATACATTTCCCACTGCTATTTAACTCTCACATGCCTCTCTATATCTTAACACTTTGACTGCCAGAGGGGTGCACAACTCATGAGTGCATGTGTTTCTGCTCATATATGTTGTGTGTGTACATCTCTGTTACATATGTGTGTCCATCTCCAGTGTGTCTGTGTGTGTGTGTGTGCGTGTCTTTTGCATGTCTCTGCCACTCACTGTGTGTATGTGCATACCTCCCAACATTTCACATGGCCAAAGAGGGACACTGTAGTTTTAGGTGATATTGTTGGGGGCGTGGCTGGTGGGCGGGGCATTCGTAAGAATTTTTAGGTTATTTCATGACCTATTACTGACTATTTATGTAACTGAATAAATGATTTAGTGCGAGACTAAAGTATTTTCTTTGCACAGACTAATGTATAAGCACATATACTGACGTTTATTGCTTTATTGCTGTAGAGCAAAGTAATACACGCCACACAGTCAGGGCTGGTGCAAGGATTTTTGCCACCCTAGGCAAAACCTAATTTTGCCGCCCATTTCGCTCCGCCCCTTGTGTCCCACCCCTTTATACCCTGGCTACTTATACCCCACCTCTTTTCATGATTATCCTCTCTCTGCCCCCTGAGCCACTCTGCCCCTGGTCTGGAGATGCCTGTAAGAGATGCCCCCCACCAGCTCCAACTTGCCCCTTATCAGCTTCACTTTGGCCCACCAGCTCCACTTTGCCACCATCAGCTCCACTTTGCCCCCCATCCACTCCAACTTGCCCCCATCAGCTCCACTTTGCCCCCCATCCGCTCTAACGTGCCCCCACCAGCTCCACTTTGCCCCCCATCTGCTCTAACGTGCCCCCACCAGCTCCACTTTGCCCCCTCAGCTCCACTTTGCCCCCCATCCTCTCCAACTTACCCCCATCAGCTCCACTTTGCCCCCCATCCGCTCTAACTTGCCCCCCATTCCCCCCAACTTGCCCCCCATCCGCTCCAACTTGCCCCCACCAGCTCCAACTTGCCCCCACCAGCTCCACTATGCCCCCCATCCGCTCCAACTTGCCCCCATCCACGCCAACTTGCCCCCCATCCGCTCCACTTTGCCCCCCTTCAGCTCCACTTTGCCCCCCTCAGCTCCAACTTGCCCACCCTCAGCTCCACTTTGCCCCTCCTCCGCTCCACTTTGCCCCCATCAGCTCCACTATGCCCCCTCAGCTCCAGCTTTCCCCTAACAGCTCCAACTTGCCCCCATCATCTCCACTTTGCCCCACATCCGCTCCAACTTGCGCCCTCAGCTCCACTATGCCCCCTCAGCTCCAACTTGCCCCCCATCACATACCTGTAGCTCCCGTGCAGTCTTCTCTTCAGTAATGCAGAGCGAGGCGGGAGATCATGACTCCCAGCGCGCTCTGCATTACTAAAGATCCGACCCAATGACGGAGCGCTGTAGCAACACAGACCTGACTGTGTTGTGGTTCCCTGCGTGGTGTGTGCGGGCGCAGCTCTTCTCCGCTGCATGCCCGCACCCCCAGTACGTGTGCGCCCTAGGCCGGCGCCTACCTTGCCTATAGGTGGAGCTGGCCCTGCACACAGTCTGACCTCCTAAATAGAGGGACAACAGGGTGGGAAAGAGGGACAGAGGGATTTGGCCCTCAAAGAGGGACTGTCCCTCCTAAAGAGGGACACTTGGGATGTATGGTATGTGCCTGCCTGTATGTTGCATATGTCTGTGTTTATCAGTGTGTCTGCATTTCACACACGTGCGCCCAATGGTCATAACATGACGGGCAACGCCGTCCCACGTTGCTAGTATATATATATATATATATATATATATATATATAAAAAAAAATCACGAGTAGATAGAAGGTAGCTGAATCGGTAGTCTAGATACAAGGAGATTAATGAGAGCAGGGCACCTGCAGGAGCAATAGAGAAACAATCTGAAATACTCAAGCAGCGATTTTTTTTTTTTTTTTTTTAAATCATATTCAGCTGAATTAATTGAAAATTCTTATATCAAATCGAGAGATTTTGTTCCTAAGGGGCCTAAAGTAATACAGACAAATGAGGCAGAAGGATTTCCTTCATTTTTTACTAATTATAACTCAAAAGGTAACCAGATAAGAAAAATCCTAAACAGACATTGGAGCATTTTAAAAGAAGATGCCCTTCTCAAAAATGAAATACCAGCTAGATCCAGGATAACCTTTAGAAGATCCAAAACACTTAAGAATACTTTATCACCTAGTTGTTTTAACTATAAGCTGAAATCACATAAAAAGAAAATTATTAAAACATCCTTTATACAAGAGAATGTAGATGATACAACAGATATAATGCACCTTAAACCCCTTAAAGGGGTTTATAAATGCCCCTCCACACGATGCTTGACTTGCCCAATATTAATAAATAGAACAGATGAATTAACTTCAACATCTACAGGTGAGAAATTTAAAATAAATTCTTATTTAAATTGTAATACAAAGTCCATTATATACTTACTCACATGTTCATGCAAGCTTCAATACGTAGGTCGAACGACTCAAAGTTTTAAAGCACGTATGTGTCAACACCATTATAATATCACCAGAGGTTATCTTTTACATAGTGTTTCTAGACATTTTCTTACATATCATAATAAAGATTATAGAGAGTTAAAAGTTATACCTATAGAACATGTGACCTGTTCAAAAGGACAAAATCTTAGCCATAAGCTCGCCATGAGGGAGTCTTATTGGATTTTTCGTTTAGACACTATGGTTCCTAGAGGCCTAAATGAGGCTAGTGATATTGTTTGGTAAACTAGTACATCTCCTTATTGTGTTATTTAAAGGAACAGTAAACTTTTTTAATGAAAAAATATATATTGTAGGGATTTTCCTATTGAGTAAAATAAGGGTACTCCCACTGCCGAGAGATTTATATTTCCAGAGTTATTACAGTTTAAACCCATGGTTTTTTACATTAGCAGTGCCCTCTAGTGGTCAAATTCTAATTAGATTTCCTGTTAGATTCTAATGGAGAGGAAAGTCAGAAAAGTCAGAGACATACAGTTCTCCATAGAATGTGATAGAAACTGCCTGTCACTTCCTGTCAGTTAGAACTATCAGGAAGTAAACACAGTAAATTTACTTCCTGTCAGTTAGAACTATCAGGAAGTAAACACAGTAAATTCACTTCATGATTATTTGAACTGCTATAAATGTTGAATAAAACATCTGACAGCAATGAGAGTACCCTTGATTTATTCAGCAGAAAATGCTCTATAAAATGTGTTTTCATTAAAAAAAAGTTTACTACTTCTTTAAGTTATTACATTTTTTATTTAAACACATTCACAAATGTTCATTTTTTCACTAACACAATTAGCTAGTAAACAGTTTCACATGTATACTACACATATTACAGATAGGTCTTGTATAAACTATGATTCTCAATCACTCTGTACCTTAATGATCACGGTTCATTTCATATTTTATTTCAACTTTATAACTTTTAGATTTATTTCACAATTATTCACATTTACTATTTACACATCTTCACAAGCATCACACATTTTCATTACCAAGCATTTTTAGATAATTATATATCTTAATTAGGAATTTATATTTACCATTTTTATTATCATATTTCACTTATCACCTTATTATATAATTTAGTAGGGATTATATAATAGAGTCACTGTTGCCCATTTTTTAGTTAAGTTCAGCTTTATTTGAGGGAGAATCATTTTCTAGTTTAGTTAATGACATATAGATTTCTATGGAGAGTAAGTTACTGTTCGTTTTGTTTTTGGTGATTATTATTTTTATTGACGTTTTGGCTGTTTTTTTAGGTAGTTATCTATCTTTAGGTTAATTGTTGGGTTTTTATATTTAAGGAGAGTCATCTGTCTATTTAGGCACAACTAGTATCATACGGAGTAAATGTAGTTCAATTTCTTTACTGGCTTTTGTATGATCATGTAATTTTTTTGCTATGTATGTGGCAAGGTTTTTATCTGTTTATTTGCATTGGTCTGGCCAATTGGAAGTGTTTACATGTATGATGTTCTTGTTGCTAGGTAGATTTCTTTATTTGTATTAGTCTGACCAATCGGAAGGGTTTATAGGTATGACACTCTTGTTGCCAGGTTACTTTTTCACATAGTGCTGCCTCCATTCTTTCTATGCTCAATGGAGGGGAGCTTTGTTTACTGTTACACTTAAGTGTGATATTTCATATAGAGCAAAATAAATATATATATTTCTAATTAAATTGTTTTCAACTACTTTTATATATATATATATATATATATATATATATATATATATATATATATATATATATATATAATGGTTTCTGAGAGACTTGGTTATTTGACTGTTTTTTTATCATGATAATGGATTTGAATATTTATTTTATGTATCTATATACCCGTTAGTCATTCTTAATTTCAACAGTGTTCTTTATTTTTAGATTTGGAATTATATAAATAATAACTAGTGAAATATTATTTTTTATTATCCATTTAATTTCAGAATTAGTTAGATGAGTTTTTATGAATTTGGCACTTATAGGGTTAATATTATTTGGTATTCATGTGCATTGTTGTTAAACCCATGAATTTTTGTGGGATATGATAGTATGAATATATATTTTTTAGTTTATATTAATGCCAGTGTGACTATATATACCGGTTGGAGATTTTATTTGCATTGGTCTGGCTAATTGGTAGCATTTACATGTTTGACGTTCTTGTTGCTAGGTAGATTTCTTTATTTGTATTAGTCTGACCAATCGGAAGCGTTTACATGTATGACACTCTTGTTGCCAGCTTATTTGTATTGGTCTGGTCAATTGGAAACGATTACATGTATGACGTTCTTGTTGCTAGGTAGATTTATTTTTTATTATTTGTATTAGGCTGACCAATCGGAAGCATTTATGTATATGACACTCTTGTTGTCAGGTTACTTTTCCACACAGATGGAACCTTTTATCTATGCTCTATGGAGGGGAGCATTGTTTAGTGTTACACTTACGTCCAATATTTCAGATAGTGTTAAATATATATATTGCTAGTTAAATTGTTTTCATTTACTTTTTTTTATATATGTATATATAATATATAATGGTTTCTGAGAGGCTTGACTGTTTTTTATCATGTTAATGGATTTGAACATTTATTTTATATATCTATATAACCGTTTGTCATTTTCTCTGTTAATTTGCCATTTTCAATTTGTTATTTTTAATTTCAACAGTGTTCTTTGTTTTCAAATTTGTAATTATATAAAGAATAACTGTGGAAATTTTTTTTTATTATCCATTTAATTTCAGAATTAAATGAGTTTTTATGAATTTGGCACTTATAGGGTTAATATTATTTGTTATTCATGTGCATTGTTGTTAATCCCATGAATTTTTGTGTGGTATGGTAGTATGAATATATATTTTTAGTTTAATCAGTGCCAGTGTGACTACATATATTGTCTGATCTATTTTTTATTTGTTTATAGACTTTTATCACACTGATATTGAGAGGTCATTCCCCAAGAGGTCACCCAATCAATGTGTAGGGAGGGAAATTTAAATGTGTGTCTGTTAAAGCTGCTTTGTCTTTGTCTTTGCACTGTTAGCCAATTGATTTGATAACGTGGCCTGTGTGCCACAAAACGTTATATAGCCTGACAATTGGCTGGTTCTTTTTAACATTTTTTATATTATGTAATAAAAAATATTTTATGAAGACTTAGTTTGAAGCAGCTTGTGGATTTTTTTTTCTTTTTACCTGTGGTACCTTTGGAGGATTAATCCTACAGACCTCTGGATGTTACTGGAGAGCCCTGAGCTGGGACAGGCATAATTTCCCTGCAAGAGAGTTTGCTGGTTTCTGACATATGCCATTTACCAGCCTCATACAAATATGAGTAGCATTTCTATTGTCCTATTGACTATTGTATATCAGCTTTACAGGCACTAATGTGGCGCCCTTTGTGTTTTCTTTTTCTTTTATATATGCTTCCAAGCTACGGCTGGATGGATGTGAGGAGCAGCCAAGTATAACAATACTGATCAAGAAGCCTGGTGTACTGCTTGGGGACAGTCATAAATACCCCTACCGCTTGATTTTCCAGTGTGCACATATGTGCTCTACTGGATACATTATATTGTGAGTACCCATTATTTTGAATTAAGGGAAAGGGTTATTAGACCTGAAGATATTACACTAGGAGCGCCTCTTTTTTCTGCTTTTTTTCAGTTCTAGGGTCAAGCCGCTGCCAGAGTACTGCCTGTGTTGCCTCAGTTAACCCTAGTGTGTTAGGGCCCAGTTACTGCCATAGTTCTGTCCGTGTTACCTCCATTAACCCTAGCATTCTAGGGTCAAGCCACTGCCAGAGTATTGTCTGTGTTGCCTCAGTTAACCCTAGGGTTCAGTCACTGCCAGATTCCTATCCATGTTGCCTCCGTTTACCCTATTACTAGGGTCAGTTCTCTGCCAGAGTCTTGCCAGTGCTGCCTCCATTAACCCTAGATGCCTAGGGTCTAGAGTCTCCCTGTACACTATTTGTGCTGCCTCCAATATCCCTAGTCCTCTAGGGGATTGCCCTTCAGTCACCCATCGCTTGTCATCTATTGCGGTGTGGGGCTGTTGAGGATATTCTGTTCCTGATACTGTCTACGAATTTTCCTGCAAGTCCAAGATCAACACATCTATTTTGTATTATTACTACTTTGTGTGTTCTTACCCTGACCCACGCCAGATTTGGAAAGTACTTGGTATGGACCTCATGTGGACCTGAGTGGGGCTATTGTGCATTATTTTCAATAAAGCTTTTAACCTTTCCTAACTGTCTGAGAGCTCTTTAACAAACCATGACAGTCTCTTACTAGCGGTATTCTCTCTCTCTGCCCAAAAAGACTACCCCTGAAGTAAATTGGAATTTCCTCTCTTCTTCACTCACACGAATGGTTTTACTGTGTTTACTGTAGGCATTGATTACCATAGAGTCTTATGACTCGTCATATCACAGTCTAAGAGACTCTATGGTAATTTACCGTAGACTCAAGACTCTTAGACAGTTATGAGTCACTCGAGTCATAAGACTCTATGGTAATCAACGTGTAAAGTAAGACCACTAGTGTGACTAAAGGAAGTTCCGATTTACTTTATCTTATGAGAAAAATCAAGCAGCATTCATTTTTTTACAAAAAATTAAAAACTATATATATATATATATATATATATATATATATATTAAAAACGGGACAAAATGTACATTTATTTTAAAAAGACGGGACGGCCTAGAAATATGAAGAAAACTGTACTGTCCCGTTAAAAGTGGTACATATGGTCAGCCTACCTTAAACGAAACTTCTCCCTAACTCATGTGCAATGTCACAAGGGACTAAAAGGGACAACAGAGCATTTGGATGTATTTAAAAAGGTAAATGGTGAGATATTTAAGAAGGAAAAGATTGCGAGAGAGGCAGACATAACAAGAACACATTATGGCACATATATTAAGAAAGCAGGGCTGAAAATCTATGTTTAGAGAGACATAAAGGTTAACGAGGGGGTAGGACAAAGAAATAAGTGCTGCTGTGTAGAGAGAGGGAAGGGAGAATGGATGAGTGGATGGGGAGAACATGAGGGAAAAGTGGGAGAGGAGGGAGACAAGAACACAGGAAGAAAGATTAAAAAGGGGCAGATTTGGGAAACTGGACTGATTTCAATCCTAAATTTATTTAAAAAAAAGGCAGGTTACACAGGGTTCATATACCTAACATAAATCTGTCTGTTGTCGATCCTATCTTCACATACTGGGGAACTCTAAGGGTTTTGACCCAAGTCTAGGGGTAAAGGACCAAACTCCCAGGGTGGAAGTTATTGCCATTTATACCAGTAATACAGAGGGGCACAGACTCCTTCACTTGTATGTCTTCAAGCAGTGAGATCTCCTAAAGGATAGTAGCGTTTCACAATGAAAACAGCTCCAATTAATCTTCATAGTATTTGGGCCTTGGAGAGTGTTATTTCAGTACTCTCAGAGTTGTAGTTCAAGAGTAATTGAATAATAAAGTATCCCCCTCCTGGCCCTTTTACTGATGTAACACTGCTCACCTCAGAGCAGCAAAACTGTCTGGATGGATCTCAGAGAGGGACAATCTTCAGTGATCATAAGGGAAAAACCTGTCAAGGGGACAGGGCTTTCCTTATGCTCACAGTAAGAAGATTATCCCTTGCTGTGAGCTGTCTGGTCCCAGAGACAGATTCCACATATGAGGGGAGGTGGCTTACACTAGGTAAAAGGGGCGGGAGGGGATACTTTATCATTCAATTACTCTTGAACTACAGCTCTGACAGTATTGAAATACTATGAAGATTAATTGGAGCTGCTGTTTTTGTGAAACATTACTATCCATATAAGTTGTTTCATGTTAATGGTTGATTGAGGACTGGTTGACGCAAGCAGGGACCTATGGCCAAGAATATATATATTATAGGGACCAATAAGGGTTAATATTTTCAAGAAGTCTTGAAAGCTTGCATTTTAAATCTGTTTAGTTAGCCAATAAAGGTATCAACTTTACAAAATTTTTGCCTCCATTATCAATACTGTCAGAGTTGTAGTAAAAGATTAATTGAATGAAAAAGTTTCCCCCTCCTGCCCCTTTAACCTAGTGTAAGCCGCCTCCCCTCAGATGTGGAATCTGGTCCCTTGACTGTACAGCTCACAGCAAGGGAAAACCCTGCCCCCCTTGACAGGTTTCCTTATGATCACTGTCACAGCAATCCATCCAGACAGTCGTGCTGCTCTGAGTTGAGCAGTGTTACATCAGTAAAAGGGGCGGGAGGGGGATACTTTACCAATCAATTACTCTTGAATTACAACTCTGACAGTATTGAAATAACACTCTCCATGGCCCAAATACTATGAAGATTAATTGGAGCTGCTTTTATTGTGAAACTTTACTATCCCTTTAAATGGATTGGGATAAGGTAACAAACAGTCTTTCTAAATAGATGAAGAGTTAAGTGAAACACCTTTCAGCAGTGGACGTACCCTTGTTTTACTCAGGGGGAAAAACCATACAACATATATTTTTACATTTTATGTATTACTATCCCTTTAAAGATCAGTGTGGTGTGCATCACATTGCAAAGCAATGCATTGAACACACCCTCTGGGCCTTAATGGGTTAATATTACCATTAGCAGTGAGCAGACTTTGAGGTCCAGTGGTCCATGCCTCATTGAATGTCGTCTTTTGATCAAAGGCATAAGGGCAAAATTCACAGGGGCCATTGGTATTTTCTGGCCATAGTAAGGTAAGTGTGGATATTATTAAGAGATATTAAAGGGATAGTAATACTTCTAATAAAGTACAGGCCTGAGTCATCTTTATTCTTTTTTGAGCACGTAGCGCTATATTTCAGTACTTACAGATTTGTAGTTCATGCTCTCTTGAATCTGAAAGGATCCCCCTCCCACCCCTTTCCCTGCGTCACTCATACCTCAGGCTGGTCCGGAGGGAACCCGGTGAGGGACAATCTTACGGAAGCATAAGGAAAATCCTGCCATCCTTCCTCATGGGGACAGGGTTTTCTTTATACTTCCAGAGTGAAGATTGTCCCTCGCTGCACCCGTCCGGTCCCAGTACCAGGAGACCAGAAGGGGTGGGAGCCTTTCAGATTCAATAGCACTTGAACTACAAAACTGTAAGAATTTCAATATCACGTTACGTGCTAAAATGAATAAAGAAGACTCGGACCTCCAGTTTATTAGAAGTATTACTATCCCTTTAAGAGGTATTAATTATTCTTTAAATTCAAGCTTGCCCTGTGGAAGGGGTTTAACGGGAAACTTGAAATTCACAAACAAGTAATGAAAGTGCTTTAGAAATTACTTCCAATCAGTTTAATAGAAAAAAACAAGCACAGAAACAGGTGTTGTAGATAACTGTCTCTATCTTCTATATACTCTGTTTAATATTTTCCCCGGGGACCTTAGACTCTCACACTGTTCCTCCGAGATATCCTAAGTCGCAGGCCTGGGGATAAGAAATGAATACACGCAGACACGAATCTTGTGCTATAACTTCTTATCCAATTTATTAAGCGAAATTCACCAGTTTATATAATGCAAAATCAGTGGGTGGTAGGCATGTTAATTAAGGGGAGAGATTTCCCCTCCCAGGATACATGAACAGATATGGACATTGTCGGTCATTAAACCAATGGGAATACAGAGGGAAGTTAAGAGTTAAAAGGTTTCGGACACATTCACACCTGCAAATTACTTCATCATTTGGCAGAATGCCCCTTACCGCAATAAGACAAAACAAGTTATAAAAAGAATTGTTCTGGACATATTGTTCACAATTTCAAATGTCACAAGTTGATATCATTTACTTAATTAGCTCTTATCAAACTATAACTATTAGAACAAACCATAGCTAGAAATATTATATTTTGAGCGGAGCATAGCTAATGCGCATCTGTAGGCCTTGCAGAAGCAAAAGATTTTCCCTTACAACAGGGTTTATTTCAAACTTTATTTTGCAGTTCTTTAATATTCTCCCTCATCTGTCTCCAATTCCACACTGTCCATGCCGACCTCTTCGTAATCCTTCTCCAGGACAGCCATGTCCTCCCGGGCCTCATCGAACTCTCCTTCTTCCATCCCCTCACCCACAAACCAGTGCACAAAGGCACGCTTGGCATACATCAGGTCAAACTTGTGGTCCAGGCGGTCCCAGGCCTCGGCAATAGCAGTGGTGTTACTCAGCAAGCATACAGCACGCTGCACCTTGGCCAGATCACCACCTGGAACCACAGTCGGAGGCTGGTAGTTGATGCCAACCTTGAAACCAGTTGGACACCAATCCACAAACTGGATGGTACGCTTGCTTTTGATGCTGGCAATTGCAGCATTGACATCTTTGGGGACCACATCACCACGGTACAACAGGCAGCAAGCCATGTATTTACCATGTCGGGGGTCACATTTCACCATCTGGTTGGCTGGCTCAAAGCAAGCATTGGTGATCTCGGGCACAGAAAGGTGTTCATGGTAAGCCTTCTCTGCAGAGATGACAGGGGCATAGGTGGCCACTGGGAAATGAATACGGGGGTAGGGCACCAAGTTGGTCTGGAATTCAGTAAGGTCCACATTGAGAGCTCCATCAAATCTGATGGAGGCCGTGATAGAGGACACAACCTGGGCAATCAGACGATTCAGGTTAGTGTAGGTCGGACGCTCAATTTCCAGGTTCCTGTGGCAGATGTCATACATAGCCTCATTATCCACCATGAAGGCACAGTCTGAGTGCTCCAGATTGGCATGCGTGGTAAGGACGGCGTTGTATGGTTCAACCACAGCCGTGGACATACAAGGAGATGGATAGATGGAGAATTCCAGTTTGGACTTCTTCCCATATTCAGCAGAGAGACGTTCCATCAGAAGAGAGGTGAAGCCTGAGCCGGTGCCACCACCGGCGCTACGGAAGATGAGGAAGCCCTGGAGTCCTGTGCACTGATCAGCCTACAAGAGGAGAGACACAAATCAAGGTCAGAAAGACATAATTGAGCAACTTATTCTGCACCACAAATCTCAGTTATTTCCATGTTCATTGTAAAACTTAACTTCTGCAGGTAGTTTTGAGTCCATCAAATGCACCACTGCAGTGAAACACAATGATTCCTGAGGACATAAATATCCTTCCAACCTCTCCTAGAACCTCATGAATAAAAAAATAGGCTATGCTTCTAAACTCCCTAATAGCATTTGTAAAATATATTGTTAATTGTAGCTCTTTGAATTCAAACAGTATACTTTAATTTCCAGTGAATGAGCAAAAATCTATTCTCCTGTTCTATAGAGAAAACGATTAATGCCTTTTCTTTGTGTAGCCAACAATGAGTTACAAGCTCTAGGAGGCTAATGTATTGAGATAAGTACAATCTCTTCATTTCTTCAAAGGCTGTTAACGAATATCTGACATTTTACTGTCATTACTGTAGTATCACTTTTCAGACACCTACCAAGCTTCCAGAATAAGAAATACTTAAATGGATAATAATGTAGTAATTATATAAAAAGTAATATTGTAGACCATAAAATAAGAAACCCATTGATGCAATTCCTATCTCTCAAATCTTTATGGTTTGAGAGATAGAGGTTTCTAAAGCTCCCCCTTCCCTGATGTCAGCAGTAAAGCCGACAGAAGGAGATCCGTGTCGGCTGACATGAGGAGGCTCTTCAGCAGAGCCGCAATAGCGAGATTTTAAAAGAAACACTTCTTTGGAATGGTCTAAAAAGTGTGCTTGCAAATCAAGCACACTTTGTAGACTGTTCCACTGAAGTATTTCTTTTTAAACTGTACTATTTTGGCTCTGCTGAAGAGCCGCCTGTTGGTCCCTGGACCAGGAAGTCCTGCTGTCAGCTTACAGCTGATGTCAGGAGAAGGGGAGGCAGGTGTCAGCATCCCCGTGCTGGCAGGTGTGTTATTGAACATTATAATTATTCACGTTATATGTTGCACTGTAGTCAGTGAATGACCTCTCCCCTCAAATGCAACAGAATAACTGATTAAACACCAGGTAGTCTATAGGTGAACTGCCTTGGCATTAGATGGCACTGTCAATGTGAAAAATAACAATGGAATTCAGGGGTCCCCGCACGGCAGCACGCCTTTCGGGCGGGGACCCCTGAATACATTGGGCCCCCTAGTTAAGCCCAGGTGAGTTATGGGACCCCCAGTTAAGCCCAGGTGAGTTATGTTAGTGGCTAATTCATTGTGACTGACCCACCTGTGCTTAAGTAGGGAAATCATTTAACCCTAGAATATAATCGTTATTATTATCGTTTTACTTATGTATGTTTTTATTTTTTTTTAAGTTTACTCATACTTTTGTATAAGCATTTGCTTAGCAATGTGTCCCCCATACAGTAGGTATATCTATTTACTGTGTTTTGCTTCTGAATTCTACTGTAGTTTGTAACTGAGCACATATATTTTGGTACCTTCAGAAGGTTTTCATGGCCCCTTACAATTATGGTTGGGCCTCACACTCAATGGCTAATCTCACTCAGACTGATAAAGAGTGCTTCTGTTACACACAGTAATTATATAGATAAACCTGACTGCTGTATGATGGACTCCTACCTAGGTAAGTGCTTCTGTTACACACAGTAATTATATAGATACACCTGACTGCTGTATGATGGACTCCTACCTAGGTAAGCGCTTCTGTTACACACAGTAACTATATATATATATACACCTGACTGCTGTATGATGGACTCCTACCTAGGTAAGTGCTTCTGTTACACACAGTAATTATATAGATATACCTGACTGCTGTATGATGGACTCCTGCCTAGGTAAGTGCTTCTGTTACACACAGTAATTATATAGATACACCTGACTGCTGTATGATGGACTCCTACCTAGGTAAGTGCTTCTGTTACACACAGTAATTATATAGATACACCTGACTGCTGTATGATGGACTCCTACCTAGGTAAGTGTACCTGTTACACACAGTAATTATATATATACACCTCACTGCTGTATGATGGACTCCTACCTAGGTAAGTGCTTCTGTTACACACAGTAAATATATATATATATATATATATATATATATATATATATATATATACCTCACTGCTGTATGATGGACTGCTACCTAGGTAAGTGATTCTGTTACACACAGTAATTATATAAATACACCCGACCGCTGTATGATGGACTCCTACCTAGGTAAGTGCTTCTGTTACACACAGTAATTATATATACATACACCTGACTGCTGTATGATGGACTCCTACCTAGGTAAGTGCTTCTGTTACACACAGTCATTATATATATACACCTGACTGCTGTATGATGGACTCCTACCTAGGTAAGTCCTTCTGTTACACACAGTAATTATATAGATACAGCTGACTGCTGTATGATGGACTCCTACCTAGGTAAGTGCTTCTGTTACACACAGTAATTATATATACATACACCTGACTGCTGTATGATGGACTCCTACCTAGGTAAGTGCTTCTGTTACACACAGTCATTATATATATACACCTGACTGCTGTATGATGGACTCCTACCTAGGTAAGTGCTTCTGTTACACACAGTCATTATATATATACACCTGACTGCTGTATGATGGACTCCTACCTAGGTAAGTCCTTCTGTTACACACAGTAATTATATAGATACAGCTGACTGCTGTATGATGGACTCCTACCTAGGTAAGTGCTTCTGTTACACACAGTAATTATATAGATACACCTGACTGCTGTATGATGGACTCCTACCTAGGTAAGTGCTTCTGTTATACACAGTAATTATATAGATACACCTGACTGCTGTATGATGGACTCCTACCTAGGTAAGTGCTTTCTGTTACACACAGTAATTTAATAGATACACCTGACTGCTGTATGGAGGACTCCTACCTAGGTAAGTGCTTTCTGTTACACACAGTAATTATATAGATACACCTGACTGCTGTATGATGGACTCCTACCTAGGTAAGTGCTTCTGTTACACACAGTAATTATATAGATACACCTGACTGCTGTATGATGGACTCCTACCTAGGTAAGTGCTTCTGTTACACACAGTAATTATATAGATACAGCTGACTGCTGTATGATGGACTCCTACCTAGGTAAGCGCTTCTGTTACACACAGTAATTATATAGATACAGCTGACTGCTGTATGATGGACTCCTACCTATACAAGTGATTTATTTAAACACCTTAAGTGACTTATTCCTTTAGAGACATTCCCCAGTTAAATGTACATAACTTTATTTTTCCTTTAGTTATTTGACAATCCTTTAACCCCTTCAGTGCCAGAGGCTCGGGCCATTTTCTGAACCCTGCAGGCCAGACACTTTTTCAACATTTTTGCTATCCTTCCGTTTAGGCTTGATTTCCTCTGGGGATTTTTAGTTACATATGGAAAACTATATATTGTTTTTTTCAGAACGAATTGAGCTTTCTTGTGATACCTTACATGAAGAGAATTTTACATCGTGCAAAAAGCTATGATGTCATAATGACAAAAAAAAGTGAAAATTTACTCATTTTGCTAAAATCACATACTATGTATCAAAAATATTTACCTTGATTGAAAAAGTTTCAATTATTTGAAAAAGCCTCGAGTCCCCTGAGTAAAAAAATACCAAATTTGTATAGTTTTACCTACGTCCATGGCTAGCGTAGAGCCCTAATCACCAGCAGCGCAAAATGACATTTTCAACTTTATAAACTAATATGCGCATTCTAGGGTTTTTGTGGTAAAACTACCCTAAAACAGTGGAATAACTATATAAAACTATATATTTCGGAAAAGTAGACAACCTGCCGCATCTAATGAGGGGTAACTTGCCTTCTTACCCCAAGCCTGGTGTGCACAAATGCCTCCAGAAGATGGCGCTAATGAAAAAAAAGGCATTTTCTTACATTTCTGCCCCTTCAAATGTACTGAAATTTGTGAAAACCATGGCATTTCCAACTGTATTCATTAGCTAGTGCTCTTAGGAGAAAAATGACACCCCATTGGTATGAGTTTAACTACCTCAGGGGGCGTTAGAAGTGCAAAATGACACCTACTACAACCTCAAATTTTTCTAACATTTTCTCAAACATTACTTGTCAGTACACAAATGGTTATAACAACTACAGAAGTGAAGAAAGGGTACACAAACCATACCATTTTGAAAAGAAGACACCCTGCCGCATCTAATGATGGGTGACTTGCCTTGTTACCCCAAGCCTGGAGTGCACAAATGCCTCCAGAAGGTGGCACTAATGAAAAAAAAAGGCATTTTCTTACATTTCTGTCCCTTCAAATGTACTGAAATATGTGCAAACCATGGTATTTCCAACTGTATTCATTAGCTAGTGCTCTTAGGAGAAAAATGACACCCCATTGGTATGAGTTTAACTACCTCAGGGGGCGTTAGAAGTGCAAAATGACACCTACTACAACCTCAAATTTTTCTAACATTTTCTCAAACATTACTTGTCTGTACACAAATGGTTATAACAACTACAGAAGTGAAGAAAGGGTACACAAACCATACCATTTTGAAAAGAAGACACCCTGCCACATCTAATGATGGGTGACTTGCCTTGTTACCCCAAGCCTGGAGTGCACAAATGCCTCCAGAAGGTGGCACTAATGAAAAAAAAAGGTATTTTCTTACATTTCTGCCCCTTCAAATGTACTGAAATATGTGCAAACCATGGTATTTCCAACTGTATTCATTAGCTAGTGCTCTTAGGAGAAAAATGACACCCCATTGGTATGAGTTTAACTACCTCAGGGGGCGTTAGAAGTGCAAAATGACACCTACTACAACCTCAAATTTTTCTAACATTTTCTCAAACATTACTTGTCAGTACACAAATGGTTATAACAACTACAGAAGTGAAGAAAGGGTACACAAACCATACCATTTTGAAAAGAAGACACCCTGCCGCATCTAATGATGGGTGACTTGCCTTGTTACCCCAAGCCTGGAGTGCACAAATGCCTCCAGAAGGTGGCACTAATGAAAAAAAAAGGCATTTTCTTACATTTCTGCCCCTTCAAATGTACTGAAATATGTGCAAACCATGGTATTTCCAACTGTATTCATTAGCTAGTGCTCTTAGGAGAAAAATGACACCCCATTGGTATGAGTTTAACTACCTCAGGGGGCGTTAGAAGTGCAAAATGACACCTACTACAACCTCAAATTTTTCTAACATTTTCTCAAACATTACTTGTCTGTACACAAATGGTTATAACAACTACAGAAGTGAAGAAAGGGTACACAAACCATACCATTTTGAAAAGAAGACACCCTGCCGCATCTAATGATGGGTGACTTGCCTTGTTACCCCAAGCCTGGAGTGCACAAATGCCTCCAGAAGGTGGCACTAATGAAAAAAAAAGGCATTTTCTTACATTTCTGCCCCTTCAAATGTACTGAAATATGTGCAAACCATGGTATTTCCAACTGTATTCATTAGCTAGTGCTCTTAGGAGAAAAATGACACCCCATTGGTATGAGTTTAACTACCTCAGGGGGCGTTAGAAGTGCAAAATGACACCTACTACAACCTCAAATTTTTCTAACATTTTCTCAAACATTACTTGTCTGTACCCAAATGGTTATAACAACTACAGAAGTGAAGAAAGGGTACACAAACCATACCATTTTGAAAAGAAGACACCCTGCCGCATCTATTGATGGGTGACTTGCTTTGTTACCCCAAGCCTGGAGAGCACAAATGCCTCCAGAAGGTGGCGCTAATGAAAAAAAAAGGCATTTTCTTACATTTCTGCCCCTTCAAATGTACTGGAATTTGTGCAAACCATGGCATTTCCAACTGTATTCATTAGCTAGTGCTCTTAGGAGAAAAATGACACCCCACTGGAATGAGTCGACCTACCTTAGGGGTGCCAGAAGCACATCACTACACCTACCTGTTTGCTTCTTCGAAAATGGCGGCTTGTACTAAAATGTCCATAACTGTTAGAGACATGAAGGAAAGGTATAAAAGGTATACCATTTTGGAAAGTAGACATTCTCCCGCATCAAATGAGGGGTCACTTGCCTTTCTACCCCCTGGGCTGAAGTGCACAAATATTTCCAAAAGGTGGCGCTATGGGAATAAATACATGTTTTTTTACATTTCCACCACTTCAAAGATACTAAAATCTTTGAAAACCATAACATTTCCTGCTGTATTCAGTACCTGCTACCAACATGAGAAAAATGGTAGCCTATTTGTGTGGGTTAACATAGAATATGTGGGTGCTAGGAACACGTACGTAAACCTGACACTTTTGTTTTTGAAATTATCTGCTTGCACTAAAATGGTTATAACCATAATAGATATGCAGAAAAGGTAGAGAAACAATGCCATTTTGGAAAGAAAACATCCTTCCGCATCTAATGAGGGGTCACGTGCCTTCTTACCCAAAGGCTGGTATGCACAAATGCTTCCAGGAGGTGGCGCTAGTGAAAAAAAAAGGCATTTTCTTACATTTCTGCCCCTTCAAATGTATGGAACTTTGTAAAAACCATGGAATTTTCAACTGCATTCATTAGCTAGTGCTCTTAGGAGTCAAACGACACCCCATTGATATGAGTTGACCTACCTTAGGGGGTGCTAGAAGTAGAAAACTACACCTACTACAACCTCTGATGTTTCTAACATTTTCTCAAATGTGACTTGCCTGTACAAAAATGGCTATAACACATTCAGAATTGAAGAAAAGGTAGATAAACCATACCATTTTGGAAAGAAAACAACCTGCCGCATCTAATGAGGGGTCACTTGCCTTCTTAACCCAATACTGGTGTGCATAAATGTTTCCAGAAGGAGGCGATATAGGAAAAAAATTGCATTTTTTTACATTTCTGCCCCTTCAAATGTATGGAGCGCTGTGAAAACCATGGAATTTTCAACTGCATTTGTTTGCTAGTGCTCTTAGGAGTCAAATGACACCCCATTGGTATGAGTTGAACTACCTTAGGGGGTGCTAGAAGTAGAAAACTACACCTACTACAACCTCTGATGTTTCTAACATTTTCTCAAACCTGACTTGCCTGTACGAAAATGACTATAACACCTTCAGAATTGAAGAAAAGGTAGATAAACCATACCATTTTGGAAAGAAGACAACCTGCCGCATCTAATGAGGGGTCACTTGCCTTTTTACCCCTAAGTTAGTTGGCACAACTATTTCCAGAATGTGGTGCTACAGGAAAAAATAAAATTTTGTTTTACACATCAGTCACTTCAAAGATACTAAAATGGTTCAATGGCGTGGGATTTCCTAGGAGGACTTCTTGCCAGCCTAAGAAAAATGGTACCCCACTGCTGTGGGTTGACATACCAATTTACGCTACAGGAGCGTAGCTACCAGTGAAACAGAAATGGTAAAGCAAACAGTGTATGTGTGATTTTATGGCTAACAGATGAAAGAAGCTAGGGCGTCAGCCGGTGTACGTGCGGACCTGTGACTACAAGTGTAACAAAGTATGTGGGAGGGTGAGGGATTAGGCAGTGTGTGTGGGTATGAGCAGAGGAGCAAGGATGGTGGGGCAGTGTTTGATAGTGTGTATGGGAGATCTGTGACTACCAGTGTTGATAAAAAGTCCTGTGTGTGCCACAGGAAGGGGGTCGGCATTGAACTCCCCTCCTAGTGGCACACACAGGGTTAATTTGTGTTTTATTTTTTATTTTTTTTATTATATACCTCATTGAGGGGCATAAGGACCCCCTGATCCCTCCCCAATGAGGTCTTAGTAAAAAAATATATATATATGTCCACAAACAGGGGACCCGGAGAGTGCCACAGGGGTCTCCAGCGCATTGCAAAGCAATGCATTGGATCCTTGTGGCACTCAGAGGGTTAATTTTTTTTTAATCATTACTTGGTAATCAGAGCTTGTTGGGGGGCCATCAGGACCAATCATGATGGCCCCCCAACAATCTCTGATAACGAAGTAATGAGAAATGCCCTGTGTGTGCGCCGCAGAAGGGGGGCTGCATTGGCCCCCCTTGAGGCACACACAGGGTTAATTTTTTTTCTTTACTTTTTTTATTATGGACCTCATTGGTGGGTATCAGGACCCCTTTGATTCCCCCCAATGAGGTCTTAAAAAAAAAAAAAAAAAGGAATCAAAATAAATGTCCCTGTGAGTGCCAAAGGGCTCTCCAGCGCATTGCAAAGCAATGCATTGGACCCTTCTGGCACTCAGAGGGTTAATTTTTTTTTTAATCATTACTTGGTAATCAGAGCTTGTTGGGGGGCCATCAGGACCAATCATGAAGGCCCCCCAACAATCTCTGATAACGAAGTAATGATAAATGCCCTGTGTGTGCGCCGCAGAAGGGGGGCTGCATTGGCCCCCCTTGAGGCACACACAGGGTTAATTTTTTTTCTTTACTTTTTTTATTATGGACCTCATTGGTGGGTATCAGGACCCCTCTGATTCCCCCCAACGAGGTCTTAAAAAAAAAAAAAAAAAAAGGAATCAAAATAAATGTCCCTGTGAGTGCCAAAGGGGTTTCCAGCGCATTGCAAAGCAATGCATTGGACCCTTCTGGCACTCAGAGGGTTAATTTTTTTTTTTATTAATACTTTGTAATCAGAGCTTGTTGGGGGGCCATCAGGACAAATCCTGATGGCCCCCCAACAATCTCTAGTAACAAAGTAATGATAGAAGCCCTGTGTGTGCCACAGGAGGGGGGGGTGCATTTGACCCCCCCCTGTGGCACACACAGGGTTAAAAAATTGTATTTATTTTTTTTTTAATAATAGACCTCATTGAGGGGCATCAGGATCCCCCCTGATCCCCCCAATGAGGTCTTTAAAAAAATAAAAAAAAAAACCCAAAGAAAAGACCCTGTGAGTGCTACAAGGGTCTCCAGCACATTGCAAAGCAATGTGCTGGGGACCCCTGCGGCACTCACAGGGCTACTTAGCGTTTGTTTTTTTTTTTTTTTGTTTTTTTTAATTTCTCAGACCTCGTGGGGGACATCAGGACCCCTTCTGGTGTCCCCCCAGTTATTGATCTCCCAGCCATCGGCTGGGAGATCAATATGGCGACTTGCAGGAGAGCAAAAGCTCTCCTGCCTTTCACTCCTACCACCGGTAGGAGTGAATGGGACCGGGGAAACTTCCCCAACGTCATCAGTGACATGTCACTGATGACGCTGGGAGGCTTCCCCCGGTCCCGCCCACTCCTACCCGGAAGTTCGGGTAGGAGACAAAGAAGAGGAGAAGCTGCGCCTCAGCTGCGCTTCTCCTCTTCTTTTATTGATCTCCCAGCGCGATCGGCTGGGAGATCAATAACAGGGGGGACATGAGGAGTGATCCTCATGTCCCCCCACGATTGCCCACATTTTTTTTTTTTAAAATGCGGCCACTGCATGCCGGTTATACCGGCTCATGCAGTGACCGCATTTTAGTGGGTACATTGTACGAGCTTGGCACAGCGGGTACAGCTGTCCAAACTCGTACAATGTACCCACTTGGCACTCAAAGGGTTAACTCTATGAACTTTACGATGGCGGGAACATTTATGTTGAGCAGATATATGCCGCTGAACTTACCAGTTTGCGGATTCTGTCCAGCACCAGGTCAATGATCTCCTTGCCAATGGTGTAATGGCCACGGGCATAGTTATTGGCAGCATCTTCTTTGCCCGTGATGAGCTGTTCAGGGTGGAAGAGTTGTCTGTAGGTTCCTGTCCGCACCTCATCTGTACAGTAATAGTGACAGTGCTTAGAAACTTAATTCAAAAAAGAAAAGTGGAGTAATGCTGTAGAACATAGTTGCACCATAGGGAACAAAAAACATTCATATTGATTTATATGGGGATTTTAACACACTGAATGTTAGAGAGGTCTCCATTTGGTTTCCTTAGGAATTGTTCCACTAATCTTTTGTGCATAAGGGCCATAGACATGATAATGTATACCTGAAGTCTGTTAACCTCTTAATGATCAGAGAGGCATGCAACTCATTGCTTCACCAATCACAGTCCTCGTGTCACCTTTCATACTCACCATTCACAGTCCCCATGTCACTTTTCATACTCACCAATCACAGTCCCATAACACCTTTCATACTCACCATTCACAGTTCCGTGGTACCTTTTATAGTCACCAATCACATTCTCATAACATGGTTCATACTCACCAGTCACAGTCTCATGACACCTTTCATAACCACCAGTCACAGTCCCATGACACCTTTCATACTCACCAGTCACAGTCCCATGACACCTTTCATAATCACCAATCACACTCCCGTGTTACCTTTCATACTCACCAATCACAGTCTCATGTTACCTTTCATACTCACCAATCACACTCCCATGATACCTTTCATACTCACCAATCACAGTCCTGTAACATCTTTCATACTCAAAAAATCATACTTACCAATCACAGTGGGCTCCAGGTCCACAAACACTGCACGAGGAACGTGTTTTCCAGCCCCCGTCTCACGGAAGAAGGTGTTAAAGGAATCGTCTCCTCCACCAATAGTTTTGTCACTGGGCATCTGTCCATCTGGCAGGATCCCATGCTCCAGGCAGTACAGCTCCCAGCATGCATTGCCCATCTGCACTCCTGCCTGCCCCACGTGGATTGAGATGCATTCCCTCTGTGGGCAAAATCACAGGAGAAAAATGTAAATCAAAGTATAAAATAAAAAGAGAAAATAAGTTCAGTTGTTATTTTTTGTGCCTTTAAAGTGGACCTGCCACTTATCAGCAGGGGTGTAGGAACCGGAAGGGATGGGGGGGACACATCCCCCCCGGAAATCATACGGGGGTAGAAGTCTCTCCCAGGCGCTAGGCACACCGGCCTAGGGGGCACAGGCTCTGGGTGACCAGCAGGAGGGGAGCGCACTGCACAGCACTCCCTCTTGCCGGTCTCCTCCTTGTAGCACACCCGAGCAGAGCGGACCGCGGGTAGAGGAGCTTCTGTATGCTCTACCCCGGTCTGACAGGAAGCTGCTCACTGAGCGCAACGAGCAGCTTCCTGTCAGACCAAGTAGTGGATTAGAAGCTCCTCTACCGGTGTCCGCTCAGCCATGCTACAAAGAAGGTACAGAGGGGCTGGGGGGGGGAAGTGACACACAGTGGAGTTGGGAGGGGGTAAAGAGACACACGGGGGACTGAGGGGCAAGTAAAAATGCTATCCCCTCAGATTTGTGGGGGTTCCTACGCCTCTGCCTATCAGGTTCTGGTTTCTTTAAATTGTTCTATTTAAACTGCCTATATTTTGTGCTTTTAGTTTTTCAATCAGTTTAATAGTTTAAAGATTTTTGATTTAGTTGTTGGTGAATGTAATCTCAGCAGAGCTGTGTTCTCTGACCTGTCCAGTCTCCTTTTCTCTTCTTAGACTGATAGAACCTATTATTTTCCATCAGAAGGTGGAATAATTTGATGGGGAGAATAACCATGAAACATTTTTCAAGATGGTGGCTCCCACTAAGGTGAGTAAGTGGAAAAATGTTATTTGGAAAGAGCTTTAAACATTACCGATATTTATATTAGATTTTTGTTTTTATTTCAAATAATAATTTATTAGATATTTAGCTTTAGTCATGTGTCAGCGTATGTGAATGATCTAGTATTGGCCAGCAGGAAGTGGCAGATGGGATGGTGAGAAGAATGGAATGTTCATACCTGGCTGGCATGCCAGATACAGATACAAATAAAGCTATGTCACAAATATTTTAAATAAAAAGTGACTAACATAACTATAGATGCTTTTAAAAGTTCTTTAAAAATCACGATATAAAGTGGTAAGTCCACTTTAAGAGAATAATTACGATTCAGTTTAGCTGCACGGGGTGGCAGTGACTGATGACTGAAGCTGGGTGTTAACATATGTAAGTGGAGCCAAAAATTATGTCAGCTGACTACCACTGGCTGATCACACATGTAGCTCACAGAGATTGGTTGCTGCCTAGCAAATAAAATTGATCCAGGAAGAGATTTTAATTAAAGTGAAAACTTCTTATTTTAAGGATAGTTTGAGCTGGTCCTTCCTAAAGAAGCCATGCACAACAAAGAGTTACAACTAGCATGTATTGCTATGTTGTAACCCTTTACTGTCCATTTAAGATTGATCTGCAAAAAACACTCTTAAAGTCCTCTGCATAAATTCCCCCTGTACTCTCTTATGTGGTTGTCTGCAGTGCAGCCCTGTTGACACAATGGGCCATATGTATAAAGTGAAATTGGAGCAATTTGGGGCAGCCAAGGTAAGTGTAGGGGACCAAAAAAAATCCCAAATCACTTAGATATAACCCTTTGAGTGCCATTGCTTCACTATGCATTGCATACTCCTCTGGGACTCAAATGGGTCTTCTATCTCTTTGAGCACACTCTATCAATCTAAATAAGTCAAAAACTAGTTATATACATAAAAATGGCTAATGCAATATATAGTTGATTTTGAAAGATGTTTCAAAATCAGCAAAATTGTTTTTAGCCCCTTTAACCCCTTCAGTGCCAGAGGCTTGGGCCATTGCCTGTACCCTGCAGGCCAGACACTTTTTCAGCATTTTTGCTATCCTTCCGTTTAGGCTTGATTTCCTCTGCGGATTTTTAGTTAAATATGGAAAACTATATATTGTTTTTTTCAGAACGAATTGAGCTTTCTTGTGGTACCTTACATGAAGAGAATTTTACATCATGCAAAAAGCTATGATGTCATAATGACAAAAAAAGTGAAAATTTACTCATTTTGCTAAAATCACATACTATGTATCAAAAACATTTACCTTGATTGAAAAAGTTTCAATTATTTGAAAAAGCCCCGAGTCCTCCGAGTAAAAAAATACCAAATTTGTATCGTTTTACCTACGTCCATGGCTAGCGTAGAGCCCTAATCACCAGCAGCGCAATATTACATTTTCAACTTTATAAACTAAAATGCGCATTCTAGGGTTTTTGTGGTAAATCTACCCTAAAACAGTGGAATAACTATATAAAACTATATATTTCTGGAAAGTAGACAACCTACTGCATCTAATGAGGGGTGACTTTCCTTGTTACCCCAAGCCTGGTGTGCACAAATGCCTCCAGAAGATGGCGCTAATGAAAAAAAAGACATTTTCTTACATTTCTACCCCTTCAAATGTACTAAAATTTGTGAAAACCATGGCATTTCCAACTGTATTCATTAGCTAGAGCTCTTAGGAGAAAAATGACACCCCATTGGTATGAGTTCACCTACCTCAGGGGGTGCTACAAGTACAAAACTACACCTATTGCAACCTCTAGTTTTTCTAACATTTTCTCAAACATTACTTGTCTGTACAAAAATGGTTATAACAATTACACAAGTGAAGAAAGGGTACACAAACCATACCATTTTGAAAAGAAGACACCCTGCCGCATCTAATGATGGGTGATTTGACTTGTTACCCCAAGCCTGGAGTGCACAAATGCCTCCAGAAAGTGGCGCTAATGAAAAAAAAAGGCATTTTCTTACATTTCTGCCCCTTCAAATGTACTGAAATTTGTGAAAGCCATGGCATTTCCAACTGTATTCATTAGCTAGTGCTCTTAGGAGAAAAATGACACCCCATTGGTATGAGTTTAACTACCTCAGGGGGCACTAGAAGTGCAAAACGACATCTACTACAACTTCATATTTTTCTAACATTTTCTCAAACTTTACTTGTCTGTACACAAATGGTTATAACAACTACAGAAGTGAAGAAAGGGTACACAAACCATACCAGTTTGAAAAGAAGACACCCTGCCGCATCTAATGATGGGTGACTTGCCTTGTTACCCCAAGCCTGGAGTGCACAAATGCCTCCAGAAGGTGGCGCTAATGAAAAAAAAAGGCATTTTCTTACATTTCTGCCCCTTCAAATGTACTGAAATTTGTGAAAACCATGGTATTTCCAACTGTATTCATTAGCTAGTGCTCTTAGCAGAAAAATGACACCCCATTGGTATGAGTTTAACTACCTCAGGGGGCGCTAGAAGTTCAAAATGACACCTACTAAAACTTCAAATTTTTCTAACATTTTCTCAAACATTACTTGTCTGTACACAAGTGTAACAAAGTGTGTGGGAGGGTGAGGGATTAGGCAGTGTGTGTGGGTATGAGCAGAGGAGCAAGGATGGTGGTGATGGTGGGGCAGTGTCTGATAGTGTGTATGGGAGATCTGTGACTACCAGTGTGCACTGTATGTCCCCTCATACAAAGCACTGCGTTGGACCCCCCCTCCTGTGGCACGTGCATTTTTTGGGGCTTTTCCCCCCAATATTTATGTGTAGACCTTGTTGGGGGCATCAGAACCCATACAATGAGGTCTAAATAAAAAATAAAGGGGGGAAAAAATCCTTTGTGTGCCACAGGGGTGTCCAGTGGATTACAAAGCAATGCATTTGGGCCCCTGTGGCACACAAAGGGTTATTTTTTTTAATCATTACTTTGTATTCAGATGGCCACCAAACAAGCTCTGATCACAAAGTAATGATAAAGCGTCTTGTGTGTGTCACAGGAAGGGGGTCTGCATTGAACCCCAGCTCCCAGTGGCACACACAGGGTTAATTTTTGTTATAATTTTTTTTTTTATTATACACCTCATTGAGGGGCATCAGGACCCCCTGATCCCTCCCCAATGAGGTCTTAGTAAAAAAAAATATATATATGTCCACAAACGGAGTGACCCTGTGAGTGCCACAAGGGTCTCCAGCGCATTGCAAAGCAATGCATTGGATCCTTGTGGCACTCAAAGGGTTATTTTTTTTTTCATTACTTTGTAATCAGAGCTTGTTGGGGGGCCATCAGGACCAATCCTGATGGCCCCCCAACAATCTCTGGTAACAAAGTAATGATAAAAGCCCTGTGTGTGTGCCACAGAAGGGGGGCTGCATTGGCACCCCTGTGGCACACAGAGGGTAAATTTTTTTTTATTTACTTTTTTTTATTATAGACCTCATTGGGGGGTATCAGGACCCCTCTGATCCCCCCCAATGATGTCTTACAAAAAAAAAAAAAAAGGAATAAAAATACATGTCCCTGTGAGTGCCACAGGGGTCTCCAGCGTATTGCAAAGCAATGCATTGGACCCTTGTGGCACCCATAGGGTTATTATTATTTTTTTTAATATTACTTTGTTATCAGAGCTTGTTGGGGGGCCATCAGGACCAATCCTGATGGCCCCCCAACAATCTCTGGTAACGATGGAATGATAAAGGCCCTGTGTGTGCCGCAGAAGGGGGGTTGCATTGGCCCCCCCTGTGGCACACACAGGGTTAATTTTTTTTAATTTACTTTTTTGTATTATATACCTCATTGGGGGTATCAGCACCCCTCTAATTCCCCCCAATGAGGTCTTTAAAAAAAAAAAAAAAAAAGAGTAAAAATAAATGTCTCTGTGAGTGCCATAGGGGTCTCCAGTGCATTGCAAAGCAATGCATTGGACCCTTGTGGCACTCATAGGGTTAATTTTTTTTTATTATTACTTTGTAATCAGAGCTTGTTGGGGGGCCATCAGGACCAATCCTTATGCCCCCCCCCAACAATCTCTGTTAACATAGGAATTATAAAAGCCCTGTGTGTGCCACAGGAGGGGGGGTGCATTAGACCTCCCTGTGGCACACACACTGTTAAATTAAAAAAAAAAAAAAAAAAATTTATCATAGACCTCATTGAGGGGCATCAGGACCCCCCCCCCCGATCCCCCCAATGAGGTCTTGGAAAAAAAAATCCCCCAAAAACAAGTGACCCTGTGAGTGCCACAGGAGTCTCCAGCACATTGCAAAGCAATGTGCTGGGGACCCCTGCGGCACTCACAGGGTTACTAGTGCATTTTTTTTTTATTTTTTTTTTTATTTATTTATTCAGACCTCGTGGGGGACATCAGGACCCCTCCTGGTGTTCCCCCAGTTATTGATCTCCCAGCCGATCGGCTGGGAGATCAATAAGGCGACTGCAGGAGAGCAAAAGCTCTCCTGCCCTTCTCTCCTACCACCGGTAGGAGTTAATGGGTCCAGGGAAACCATGTCACCGATGACGTTGGGAGGCTTCCCCTGGTCCCGCCCACTCCTACCCAGAAGTTTGGGTAGGAGAGACAGGAGAGGGGAAGCTGCGCTTTTGCTGCGCTTTTGCTGCGCTTCTCCTCTTGTTTTATTGATCTCCCAGTGCGATCGGCTGGGAGATCAATAACAGGGGGGACATGAGGAGTGATCCTCATGTCCCCCCACAAGTGCCAAGCTTTTTTTTTTTTAAATGCGGCCACTGCATGCCGGTTATACCGGCTCATGCAGTGACCGCATTTCACTCTTACGCCGTACGAGCGTGGCACAGCAGGTACAGCTGTGTCCACTCGTACGGTGTAAGTGCTTGGCACTCTAGGGGTTAAATGGATAGTAATGGTTCACAAAAAAGCAGCTCTGATTAATCTTCATTGTATTTGGACCATGGAGAGTGTTATTTCAGTACTGTCAGAAATGTAGTTCAAGAGTAATTGAATGATAAAGTATCTCCCTCCCGCCCCTTTTTACTGATGTAACACTGCTCACCTCAGAGCAGCAAGACTGTCCGGATGGATCTCAGAGAAGGACAATCTTCAGTGAGCATAAAGAAAAACCTGAAACACCTGTCAAGGGGGACAGGGTTTTCCTTATGCTCACAGTAAGAAGATTGTCCCTTGCTGCGACCTGTCAGGTCAAGCGACCAGGTTCCATATCTGAGGGGAGGTGGCTTACACTAGGTAAAAGGGGCAGGAGGGGATACTTTATCATTCAATTACTCTTTAACTGCAACTTGGACAGTATTGAAATAACACTCTCCCTGGCCCAAATACTATGAAGGTTAACTGGAGTGGCTTCTTTTGTGAAACATTACTAACCCTTTTAAAACAATGCACTAAACAGAGTGGAAAGATGACAGAGATTGTCCTCCAGTATTCACTAGAGCGCTCATACACGCCCACTGCATACAATGAGGTGCAAGCTAAAGACAGGAGAGCTGCAGCGATAAAATTGTACATTTTCCTGAAAGGCTTTCTCCTGGATTACATCAATTAAGAGAAATGTAATTTCTCGACAACGGTTGACACCTATTTCTAACAGTCTGATTAACCATTTGAATGCCAGAGAGGTATCCAACGCATTGCGTTGGATACCTCCCACACACTCAGAGGGTTAAAAAGTTATCATCACCAACAGTTTGAGCTATAATCACTTTGAATGAAAAGTCTGTCAACAGTGCCCTTCTTTTTAACTCAGCAGCAAAATTCCTATAACATACGCTTCTTTACAAAAGTCCTTGGAGAGAAAAGACTATGCAAAGATAAAGTGTAGGAGAGACGTGTATAGAGAGGCACGGGCAGTAAAGGGTGGATCAGTCGGACAGAAGACATACAGAGTGCTCAGTACGGAGAGATAAAGCAGATATAGACAGCAAGAGAAAGCAGTGAGAGAGGGGAGAGGTGAATGGGGGGGGGCGAGAACAGCGGAACATGACAGAGAAAGGTGAGAGAATTAAAGAGAAAGGATTGAAGCCAGAGAGGAATGGGACAGATGGAATAAAGAGGTAAAACAAAGAGAGAGCGAGAAATGGTTAACTCTTTGAATGTGCATTGCAAAAAAGAGGCTCAAAAGGTTAAAACCTAATCCTTTAAGGAGCAATGAGTTGCTCACCCCTCTGGCACTTAAAGGGTTAAAAAAAAACAACAGAACAAACTCCTATACTGTATCACCATATAAACGCACAAATCATTGATGGCAATTGGGGCACGTACCAGAAATATATGGAATATGCAAAAATACTCAACCTGGGGTTAACCAAGGTTTACTCATGAGTGCTGGCTCGCTCAATCCTTGGTTTACCCCTGTCTGAGTATATCTGTGTTTGTGTGTATATATATATATATATATATATATATATATACAGGGCACAAAACTTTGTTTTTTATTTTGAAGACCCTAGAGTGCTCTTGTTGTTTGATTCGAGTTTATCACATCTGCAAACCATATATATATATATATATATATATATATATATATATATATATATATATATATACTTTTGGCACACACTGGGGGACATTCACTAAGCAGTGATAAAGTGGAGGTAACTTCTCCAGTTTATCACTTCTCCAATTCCTATGTTACTCAATAGAGCCTATGCACTAAGATCTCCAAAACTGAAGAAATCTTAGTGCATTGGCTCTATAGAATATCATAGGAATTGGAGAAGTGATAAACTGGAGACGTCATCTCGCCTTTATCACCTCTTAGTCCATCTCACCCACAGAGTAGATGGCAGAGAATGACTGTGCGCCCAATCAAAAAGAGGTCACCTGGCACTGAATGGCAGTGTATCCCTAGTAAGTACAGAATAGGTGACACATCAAGTCCAGTGACACAGAGAAGAGTTGGCACAGAGTGGCAGTGATGCCCAGTCTCATACTCACCATGCTGCTGGTCTACAGGTTTCAATGAGTTATGGCTCAAATATCGAAGGGCACCTCTCACTCATCCCACTTCTCCCCCCTTTTTATAGGACCCAGGGTGCCCTTGGTAACAAAAGGCGGAGGCTGCCCATGGGCAACACCTCTGGTATTTACTGTGCCCGCCCTTCAAGTCTTAATAATATTGCTATTGTACCGTGCTATGTTACATCCTCTGAGTGAAAAAAGTATCCAAGAGTTTAACTAGTAACAGTGAAGAATTCCCCAAGAGCAAGGCTGTGTAAAGTTAACCCTTTAAGGACACAAGGGTTGTGCAACACATTACAAAGCCTATATTCTTATAGGGGAGGATTTGATGCACATTTTCATTTTGTCTTAAACCCTTTGAGAACCAGAGTGTTGTGTTGCACAGCTCTCTGATTCTCAGAGGGTTAAAGGGGAAAAGAAAATCTGTGCATCAAATCCTCGCCTATAATAATAAATACATTAAAGGGATAGTAATGTTTCAAAATAAATGCAGTTCCAATTATTCTTTATAGTTTTTGGGTCGTGTAGAGTGGTAGTATCATTATCTATGATGTGTAGTTCAAGAGTATTTGAAATATAAAGTGTCCCCCTCCCACCTTTTAAAAGGATAACACTGAAAAACTGCCCTCCTCCTTTAAGGGGAGCAGGTTTTCCCTGGTAGCCTTTTAAAAGGTCGCACACATAAGAGCGTGCAACCACTTGACACACTGAGCATATCACCATGATAAAAAATGGCGACATGAGAATCTCACACTGCATGTCAGCGTGAGATTCTCATATCGCCTAATGAATTCTCTCATATCTTTAACCTGTTTATCACCTAGCATGGGGAGCCACCTTCTGATAAGAGCCAGCATTAACCCCTTCCCTGTTAGAGGCCCATGATGTGCTGATGGCATATTTACCTTTAATAAATGTCTAACTCGCTGATGCAAAGAACTCACTGAGAAGTTTGTATCTTGTTCGGCGATATGGTTAACCCCTTACCACCCGAGGATGTACATGTGCATCCCAAGCGGATGTCCCAGGTGGACAGAGGATGTACATGTATGTCCTGGAAATCCGGGTCCCCTCGCAGCTGTACACCGTCAGGGGACTCCAGATTCATTTTAAAAAATAAAAAAAATGTTCAGCGGTTGTTGAGTGCTGGTCGCGTGCGTGCGCGGCCGATCACTAAGGGGTTAAACCTGATCATCCCCTCCAGATTATAGAGCCAGGAGCAGATCTTCTGTGACAGCCTCTTCTTGGCACCCAGTGAGTGGCTGGGAGGTGAAGAGAATCTGCTAGATTCTTTTTAGTATAGGGCCAAAGCTGCCTCATATCAGGCATTAAAAAAACATGTTTTATAGAGTAGTCAAATGTAAGGAAAATTAACATCACCTTACAATACCCCCTCACACACAGGCACACACACACCATAATCTTGTCAGAAAATCCTAATAGTCCTTATCAATTTGAATTGATTCTGTGTAGGTTTTTCCCCAAAGTGCATCATTCAAAAGTATTGGACATAATGTCCCTGGTGGAGAACATGATGCTTTGTTGTTCGTCCCCAGTGGGGTTATAAGGTGAGATAAAGAGGTGGTGAAGAACAGATATATGCTCCATTGTGATAAACTCTTTAGTTCCTAAGTTATTGTATGGAACCAGTGTACAAACATCTCTCTAGTTGGAAACACATTAGTGCATAGGACACATAGAATCCACTAGGAGCTTAGCACAGTGGAAAAGTAATTTTCTCTTTTCACATCTTAATTCATCTCCCCTGTAGTCTATAACTAAATATCTCCCATAAAATAACATAGGAACTGGAGAGTTTATCTCACTGGAGAAGTTATATCATCTTTATCACACCTTAGTACATCTCCCTCTGTAGTCTATAACTAAATATCTCCCATAGAATAACATAGGAACTGGAGAGTTTATCTCACTGGAGAAGGTATCTCCTCTTTATCACACCTTACTACATATCCCCCCTGTAGTATATAACTAAATATCTCCCATAGAATAACATAGGAACTGGAGAGTTTATCTCACTGGAGAAGTTATATCCTCTCTATCACACCTTAGTACATCTCCCCCTGTAGTCTATAACTAAAGCTCTCCCATAGAATAACATAGGAACTGGAGAGTTTATCTCACTAGAGATGGTATCTCCTCTTTATCACACCTTAGTACATCTCCCCCCTGTAGTATATAACTAAATCTCTCCCATAGAATAACATAGGAACTGGAGAGTTTATCTCACTGGAGAAGTTATATCCTCTCTATCACACCTTAGTACATCTCCCCCTGTAGTCTATAACTAAAGCTCTCCCATAGAATAACATAGGAACTGGAGAGTTTATCTCACTAGAGATGGTATCTCCTCTTTATCACACCTTAGTACATCTCCCCCCTGTAGTATATAACTAAATCTCTCCCATAAAATAACATAGGAACTGGAGAGTTTATCTCACTGGAGAAGTTATATCCTCTCTCTCACACCTTAGTACATCTCCCCCTGTAGTCTATAACTAAAGCTCTCACATAGAATAACATAGGAACTGGAGAGTTTATCTCAATGGTGCAGTTATCTCCTTTTTATCACAGTTTAGTGCACGACCCCTCTGTCCCCTGAACTCATTCAACCGAAATCTTCTCAGTAAGGAAGGTTTCAGTGGGCGGAGTCTGAAATCCTGGAGTCCAGCAATAAAGAATCATGTCTGCCACCTTCATAGACATATTTCCAGTGGTAATTAACCCCTCGAATACTAGAGAGGTATTCAAAGGGTTCAAGATTCAAAGAATTCAAAGGGTTAAAGATTATTTTTAAAAAACGAACCCACACTGACTTGATTCATAGAGGCCATTATGATTTCCTCTCAGATTAACCCTTTGAGTGCCAGAGGAGTACGGAATGCATTGCTTTGCAATGCATTCCTTACCCCTCTAGCACTCAAAGGGTTAAGGTAAATGAGGGATTATTATTGGGAGTTGTGACACCAAGGCTGATGTACTATAATGGACTGGATCAATTCTGGGGTAAAACAACTTCACCATAGGGAATTCATAAAAATTACGACTGATTTAAATAGGTTTCTTAACCATTTAAATGCTAGAGAGATCTCCTGTGATTAGTAATGTGATTCAGTGGAAGCCTCTCCGGCCTTCATGGGGTTAATCGCCCCAATTAAATAAATATGAATTTATATTTGCTCTTTATGCTACCGTTGGATTGACCCATTATTCCTCTGGTAATATCTCCGTCCCTGTGTCTTTCCTATGTGATTTAATAATACTGCTACTGTAATCTGAATAACTAGTTCAGCCTCTGACACAGGAAAAGAATCAAAGACCTGTAACAATGTATCATTCCTCATGACCAGTGCTGTGTGTAGTGAATGTAACTATGTACAATGGACACAAGGGAGGACTTCACTGGGGGAAGTTGCTATGATCCCAATGACCATGAGTTTGGCCATCCTAATCTTTTACTAAGAGACCTTGTAGCCAGGGGAGTAACTACAGCATACCTCCCAAAATTTCAAATGGTCAAAGAGGGACACTTGTGTTCTAGGTGGTGTTTCTAGGGCCGTGGCTGGTGGGCGGGGAATTTTTAGGTTACTTTGTCACCTATTGACACCTCTTTGTGTAACTGAATAAATGATTTAGAGCAAGACCAAAGTATTTTATTTACACAGATTCAATTACAAACACATATACTGAAGATTAACTAAACATCTATATGAATTTCATTGCTGTGGAGCAATGTGATAGACTAATATATACACCAATCACTCTGATGTCCTAAAAAGAGGGACAACAGGGTAGAAAAGAGGGACAGGGGGATTTGGGTCTCAAAGAGGGACTGTCCCTCCTAAAGAGGGACACTTGGGATGTATGCTACAGGGGGTACTGAGGGTGCAGTTTTGTGGGGCCATGCATCCAAGTGACCCATCGGCCCAGAGTACATTAAGTTTTAATTACCCCCCTGTGACAATATTTTTGTGTTAGGGGGCACAAACTAATGTTTTTTCTGGTGCCCTCCAATGACTAGTTACACCACTTTAGCAAAGTAAAGTTTAGTAGGGAATAGCTATCATATAAGTCTATCTGTTATCTCCACAAGTGATTTTCCAAAGAAAAGTAAACTACTAGGGGTATTGCTCTGCTGGTGACATGTAATGATTTATTGTACAGCTGGTGACATGTAATGCTGTATTATTCTCCTGGAGATAGCTTGTAGTATTTAATGTTGTATTGCTCTGCTGGTGGCATGTAATGGTGGATTGTACCTAAGTTGACCACATGTTCCAGATTGCCCAGGACAGTCCCTGATTTATATATGTGTGTGTCCTATGTCTTGGACAGCCCCCTTCTGGGACAATACAAAGTCCCAAAATGAAAACTCCAGAGCACAGAGTTCAAAACACTAGAAGAGAAACTGACTATTGTCTACTTTGACAAGAAGTGACTCCTCTGCTGGGCTACAACAAAATGTCTTCCAGACAGACATCTAAACACTAGAAGAGAAACTGACTATTGTCTAGTGGTATGAAAAGCTGTGTTTCTATGTAGGTGCAGTAATTTAGCTTTTGTTTTTCAAGCCAGCACCTTTTTGTGTCAGCAAGCAAGCATGCAGAGGCCTCCTAGAGCAACTGGACCACCCAGGCATTACCAGGATGATTTTGGTTCAGCAGAACCTCGCCAGGCATCTAACCGGTCTTCCAGGACCAGAACCAGAGCTCCCATGGCAAGGGAAGTACAGGCCACTTACCCCCAAGCCTCCTCCTCACTTCCCTTGTCTCCCCCTCCAACTCTTTTACCCCCATCTAACCCTGATACCTCCTTCCTACCCGTATTCCCCATCCTTCACCTGTTTTGCTATCTTTTCCACCCTCTCCTCCTTCATCCACAGTTAACCCTCTTCCCAATGCATCTTGTTCCCACACCCACCATTCCGATCAGTCTTACCGATCTCGGTCTGCTCCTCCCCCTTTGTTTACCCCTTCTATTATGTCAATTCAGGTCTAGGAGTAGAGGAGCATCCTCATCCCTCTTCCCCAGACCCTCCACCATTTCCCAATGTCAGGGAGAGACAGAATCCCCCACGATTGCGTCCGGCCTCTTCCTCTGTGCCCTCTTGCTCTGTAATGGCGTTCTCCCACAGCCGTACCTCTTCCTGCAGGTGCAGGGCGCGACTTCCTGTGGAAAGCCGCAGGACATCATGTGGGGTTCATAGGCAGCTATTACCCCCAAGGCAGGAGCAGGTTAGGCTCATAGATTCTGGCCGCACCCAGGCACAACATCATCACTTTGCCACCCCTGCAATCACACCTCAGCCACACTTACTTTCCCCATCACAAAGTGGACAGCAGCAACACACTCCCACCCCTTCTGTCAGACCGCTCACCCTGGGCCCCAGCAGTCACATTCTTTCACTATTAAAGCAAGACAAGGGGGTCACATATCTGGAGAGCCCTCCTTGGAGTGCATGGTAGCCACTACTTCCTCCCACATTGGTATACCTTCGGGGGGGAGGGGAACTACACAGCTCCAGGCTTTGTTAAGAGAAACTATTAAAGGGATAGTAATATTTTGTTTTATCTTCATTTTATTTTGGAGGCATTAAAAAAACATGAACGATATAAGTCTTATCTCTCAAACCTTTATGGCTTGAGAGATATTCACAAGCAAAGTTTCCCCTCCCGTCCCTTTTACCTAGTGTAAGCCATCTCTTCTCAGATGTGGCATGCAGTCCATAGACCAGACAGATAACAGCAGGGGACAATATTCTTCCTATCAGAACAATGAAAGCCCTGCCCCCCTTGATAAGCTTTTCAGATTTTTCCCTTATCTTAATTGAAGATTGTCCCTCTCTGCAGTCTACTCCTCCCTTCTGCTCTGGCTGAGCAGTGTTACATCAGTAAAGGGGGCGGGAGGGGGACACTTTGTCATTGAATTACTCTTGAACTATAACTCTGACAGAATTGAAATAACACTCTCTAAAGTCCAAATACTATGATGATTAATTAGAGCTGTTTTATTATGAAACATTACTATCCCATTAAGGCTACTGGGGGCATACATGAGTCTCAACTTCAGAAAGGCTCTGCCAGGGTGGGGGGGTTGGACAAGACAATAGGCAAGACACTGATGCTCTGTTTGTTCCCAAACGTCCATGGGACGCGGCTGACCATGATTCAACAAGCCATCAGCAGACAGGGCATTCGTGCAGGAAAAGAGAACGTCACCCCTTAGGGGACAGAGTACAGCAGCGCAAGAACCACAGGCATCAGGTGAGCCTAATAATGTCTATGCATATGATGAAGATGACTGTTACAGTAGCATTGACTCAGAGGCATCTACTAGCACCTCTGACTCAGACTCCAACAACAAAGCTGAAGTTCTTGTCAAGAAGTATTTAAGAAGCTAGGGGGAAAAGGGACTAACCTCCATAATAATGAGATGCTGGAGGAGTCACTAGGGAAGAGGTTTAAGTTTGCAGGGACAGGGGACACTTATGCGTGCAGTTTATCTACCCCTTTTGCTCACATTCCCAACAAGGTGCGTAGGCAGATCTTAGCCAGGAATGATGTGGACATTTTTAAATAGGCGCTCCAGGCAGCAGAGAACAAGGAGGATGGGGTTAAGAAGGAAGGAGGAAGCAAGACCAAGCACATTATGGATTGGATCAAGGGCTTCACGGCATATGCCACTTTCTATATGGTCCATAACCCAGAACAGGCTTTGAACTTGTTTAAATAACAGGACGTAATTCCCTAACCAAGGGCCGCAAAAAGACACCTTCCAAGAGCAGCGCAAACAGGACCATTGTTTTGCGTACAATGCAGGTACCTGCAAGAAAGGATTCTCTTGTAGGTATAGGCATGTTCCGCAAAATGCGGGGGCGGCCACCCACTCACCACCTGATGAAAAGAGTAGTCGAAGGAAGGGGGACACTCCTTTCGAGATTCTCTTGGGAAAGGCCCAAATGCCCATAATCCTAGAGCGGTTAAGGGAGGTCCTTCAGGGCTATCCAGCTAGAGATGAGGCACAGTTTTTGTTGGAGTTGGAGGGATTTGAGTGGGGTTTTAAAGTTCCAGTTGAGGGTTTAGTGGGGGGGAAGCAGCGACTTCGCAATTTGCGTTCAGCAGAGCAATACCCAGACATAGGGCAAGAGAAGCTCCAGAAGGAGATAGCAGCAGGGTGCATTGCTGGCCCATTTCTCTTTCCCCAATGCACAACCTCATAGTCTCCCCCCTGTGTGTGGTCTCCAAGAAGGAACATGGGAAGTTCCGTTTGGTACAACACCTATCATACCCCAAAGGTCATTCAGTGAACAATGCCATAGATAGTCAGATTTGCATGGTGCTATACCAGTCATTTGATGAAGCATTGCAGAAGGTCATTCAAATGGGTCCTGGAGCCCTTATGGCTAAAGTAGATGTGGAATCTGCCTTTAGGCTTTTACCACTGCACCCAGACAGTTTTAGATGTATGGGTTGTCACTTTCAGGGTACTTATTACGTGGACAAATGTCTCCCCTTGGGTTGCTCTATTTCTTCTGCATACTTTGAGACATTCAGTTCCTTCCTGCACTGGCCGGTTCAAAGAGCAGCAGGGGTTGGGGACATTGCACACTACTTAGACGACTTTCTCTTTGTGGGTCCACAGAAGTTTTCACTATGTCAGCAGCTGTTGGAACAGGCTATGGTCACTTTCCAATATCTTGGGGTCCCAATCGCACAGGACAAGACAGTAGGCCCCCACGTCATGCCTCACCTTCCTGGGTATTGAGATTAACTCAGTGGCTAGGGAGGTCAGGTTGCCACATGACAATGTCAAGCAGGCGCAAAGGCAGGTGGAGAGGGCGCTGGGGGCAAGGAAATTGACACTGACAGAGGTGCAGTCACTTCAGGGAACTCTGAATTTTGCCTCTAGAGTCATTCCCATGCAAAGGATTTTCAGCAGACGCTGGGAAAGGGCTACAGTTAAGGTGAGGGAGCCCTTCCATTACATTAGAATCACTAGACAGCTGAAGGAGGACTTACGGGTGTGGCACACCTTCCTACAGGATTTCAATGGGGTGAGGCTGTGGCGAGCAGCCCCTGCAGATAATTCTGAGATGGGGTTGTTCACAGATGCAGCCGGGGCAATAGGGTTCGGAGCATGCGTAGGGAAGGAGTGTTGTGCTAGCCGCTGTCCAGAAGAGTGGCAGCAGCAGGGGTTCACACAAAACCTAACCCTTCTGTAGTTGTTCCCTATAGTGGTAGCTATTGAAGTCTGGCAGAAGCGTTTTGCCAATCGCTCAGTTATTTTCTGGACAGACAACATGAGTGTAGTGCATCCCATTAATAATCTATCATCCCATTCCCCACCAGTGCCCACTTTGCTACGTCATTTGGTGTTGTTATGTATGCAGCATAATATACATTTCAAGGCTAGGCACATTCCAGGGGTGGACAACTGTGTAGCAGATGCGTTCTCTAGGGGGGAAGTGGGAAACATTCCGTAATTTGGTACCAGATGCTAATACTGTTGGTTGTGTTTGCCCAACACATCAATGGCAGTTGGTGATGAGGATCTAGATCAGTTGATCAGATGCTCTTCGGCTCCTAAGACTTGGGCAGCATACAGTACGGCATTCTCTTCTTGGAGTAAGTTTGCACGGGAAAGGGGTGCAAATAGCTATAGTGAAAGGCAGGCTTGCATACTGAGATATATTAGCCACATGAGAAAGGGGAACACATCCAGAGCAAAGGTGGCCACAACTCTGGCTGACATATCCTTTTTCTCTCGTCTTAGAGGGATAAGGAATGTGACAGATGGGTTTGTTGTCCGCCGTATAACGAAGGGGTGGGGGAAGTCAGCCGGTCCTAAAACTGACAAGAGGAGACCCATAGATGCGGAACGGTTAGCAGCTATAATAAAAGTACTCCCTAGGATTTGCAGCTCACCTTTTGAGGCTTCCTTGTTTAAATGTGCCTTTGTGAGGGCCTTCTGTGGGGCATTCAGACTGGCAGAGTTGGTGGCACCAGCAAGGGGAGCCATGGCAAGGGGGTTGCAGGCAGGGCATGTTGAGTTATCGGAATTGGAGGTCCATTGCCTGTTGCGGAGTTCAAAAACTGATCAGGAAGGAAAAGGCAGTTGGGTGCGCATGTTCCCCAGAAGGACTGCCGCCTGTCCAGTGCCAGCGGTGAGAGAATTATGGTGCTTAGACCACCAGTGGGAGGGTCATTTTTAAAGCATGCTGACGGCTGCTCGCTGTCATTTTTCCAGTTCACAGCGGTGCTACGCAGAGCTCTAGCCTTGATCGGTTTAGACCCAGCAGTTTATGGTACTCACTCATTTAGAATTGGTGCAGCAGCCGCGGCTCAAGGTAACTCCCCCAGGGAAATAATGGGTTTAGGAAGATGGAAATCTGGGGCCTACAAAAGATACGTACGCCCACTTGAAGCCGATTAATTAACATGTCAAATTTTGTCCCCTTTTTACAGCTAGCAGATCTACCTGGAAAAACATTCTTCTTGGGGTAATCTTATTGCTTTGGGTGGTGAAGAAAGCAGCTGCATCGGGGGGAGGCAGACAGCTAGGAATCCCACAGGAACGCATGTAGGTTTTCTGGCTGGGCAGAGTATGGGGGCAGGTGTGGGATCTGTGGCTGGTGGCAGTGGGTATGTGGGTCCATCTGCAAGTCGTGGTTATCATTGGAGGTGGTAACGAACTTGCTAAGGTAGCAGCGGTGGACCAATCCACATGTTATAGTCTACGTGCCATAGGATCTTGGATACCTGCTCCAGTGTTAGGTTCATCTGGTCAGAAGTAGTGCCCAGGCTGTCACATCCGGGGGCACATTTGCCCCGCACCATTGACAAAGCTTGGCATAGGTGACATTGGCATATTTTGCCTTCCTGAGGGGGGTACACCATCACGCAGAATAAGATTCTTCAAGGTCAGGAGCCTTGTACAGGGGAGATGGTGTGCACCTATATAGTGACTGTTTGGAGCTGTTAACCAGCACATTAGGCACAGCCCTAGGGGTTAGTATGGGATTACAGCAATAGGGTGGGGCGCAGAGGGTCACCTTAGAGGCCCCTTTTCGGGTGGTGGCATGTGTGTCCCCCAGGCTGCCTCAATGTGGCTTAGCTTCACAAGGTAAAGTTTCCAGAGGGCCTGACTGACAGGGAGCCGGGTCCTGCCCTATGAAAGTTCTGGTTGCCTTTGGGGCTGGCTGCACGGTGGCACATCAGTAGCAGGGCAGGTTAATGCTGTGGGGCACTGAGGTAAGGGGAGGGCTCTGGGGAGGTGTCGGTACGGACAGGCATCAACAGACCCTCACAGTTTGAAAGAGTGGCCATCATGGAGGTCCAGGGTAGGCCATGAGTTCCTGAAAATCCCCTACATACCTCCATGGTGGCAGGGAGCTGGGCACCTGGGCTCAAGCTGCCAGGGCTGGACATGGAATCCATGCCAGATGTTGACCTGGTGGACCCGCATTAGAGGGGGGGAGAGTCCTCCAAGGGTAAATAGGTCAAACCCATTTTAATAAAGCTGTGATCTCCATACCTGGGAACTCTCCGTTTTTGCCTCGCAGACTCCGGATTTCAAACTGCATTACCGGGTCTCCGGGGCAATGTGTGAATCACCGGGTGGGCAGAGTTTAAGTAGAAACTGTGCCCACTTGTGCTCCATCCCGCACGGTTCCTCCCACTCCCCGCCCTCTTGCCTCCATTTTGCAGGGTTTTTTTGTCCCGCCCCCCGCAACTAAGCCCTGCCCCTTTTATGATGCGGATCATGTCATTTTCCTCCCCGGTCGGCACTGACAGGGTTTCCCTCCGGGTAGCCCTGCTTCAACACTTCCCATGTATGGTGATCTCTTTATTCCCACCAATTACTGTGTCTGTGTGTTTCTTTGATATAGGGTTTGTGGGGGGGGGGGGATTGGAGTTTGTTGGTTGGGGGAAAAAGGTGGGTAGTGATGCCTAGCCCACTTATCATCTGGAGAGGTTATCTGCTCTTTATTACATCTTAGTACATCTCCCACTGTAATCTCTAATAAATAAAGGTCTGATATAGAACAACATAGGAACTGGAGAGTTTATCACACTGTAGAAATTAAGTCCTCTTTATCACACCTTAGTATATCTCCCCCTGTAGGCTATAACTAAAGCTCTCCCGTAGAATAACATAGGAACTGGAGAGTTTATCTCAATGGAGCAGTTATCTCCTCTTTATCACACCTTAGTACATCTATCCCTGTAGTCTATAACTAAAGCTCTCCCATAGAATAACATAGGAACTAGAGGGTTTATCTCACTGGTGCAGTTATCTCCTTTTTATCACAGTTTAGTGCACGACCCCTCTGTCCCCTGAACTCATTCAACCGAAATCTTTTCAGTAAGGAAGGTTTCAGTGGGCGGAGTCTGAAATCCTGGAGTCCAGCAATAAAGAATCATGTCTGCCACCTTCATAGACATATTTCCAGTGGTAATTAATCCCTCGAATACTAGAAAGGCATTCAAAGGGTTAAAGATTCAAAGAATTCAAAGGGTTAAAGATTAATTTTAGAAAACGAACCCACACTGACTTGATTCATAGAGGCCATTATGATTTCCTCTCGGATTAACCCTTTGAGTGCCAGAGGAGTACGGAATGCATTGCTTTGCAATGCATTCCTTACCCCCTCTAGCACTCAAAGGGTTAAGGTAAATGAGGGATTATTATTGGGAGTTGTGACACCAAGGCTGATGTACTATAATGGACTGGAGCAATTCTGGGGCAAAACAACTTCACCATAGGGAATTCATAAAAATTACGACTGATTTAAATAGGTTTTTTAACCATTTAAATGCTAGAGAGATCTCCTGTGATTAGTAATGTGATTCAGTGGAAGCCTCTCCGGCCTTCATGGGGTTAATCGCCCCAATTAAATAAATATGAATTTATATTTGCTCTCTATGGTACCGTTGGATTGACCCATTATTCCCCTGGTAATATCTCCGTCCCTGTGTCTTTCCCATGTGATTTAATAATACTGCTACTGTAATCTGAATCACTAGTTCAGCCTCTGACACAGGAAAAGAATCAAAGACCTGTAACAATGTATCATTCCTCATGACCAGTGCTGTGTGTAGTGAATGTAACTATGTACAATGGACACAAGGGAGGACTTCACTGGGGGAAGTTGCTATGATCCCAATGACCATGAGTTTGGCCATCCTAATCTATTACTAGGAGACCTTGTAGCCAGGGGAGTAACTACAGCATACCTCCCAACATTTCAAATGGCCAAAGAGGGACACTTGTGTTCTAGGTGGTGTTTCTAGGGCCGTGGCTGGTGGGCGGGGAATTTTTAGGTTACTTTGTCACCTATTGACACCTCTTTGTGTAACTGAATAAATGATTTAGAGCAAGACCAAAGTATTTTATTTACACAGATTCAATTACAAACACATATACTGAAGATTAACTAAACATCTATATGAATTTCATTGCTGTGGAGCAATGTGATAGACTAATATATACACCAATCACTCTGATGTCCTAAAAAGAGGGACAACAGGGTAGAAAAGAGGGACAGGGGGATTTGGGTCTCAAAGAGGGACTGTCCCTCCTAAAGAGGGACACTTGGGATGTATGCTACAGGGGGTACTGAGGGTGCAGTTTTGTGGGGCCATGCATCCAAGTGACCATCGGCCCAGGGTACATTAAGTTTTAATTACCCCCCTGTGACAATATTTTTGTGTTAGGGGGCACAAACTAATGTTTGTTCTGGTGCACTCCAATGACTAGTTACACCACTTTAGCAAAGTAAAGTTTAGTAGGGAATAGCTATCACATAAGTCTATCTGTTATCTCCACAAGTGATTTTCCAAAGAAAAGTAAACTACTAGGGGTATTGCTCTGCTGGTGACATGTAATGATTTATTGTACAGCTGGTGACATGTAATGCTGTATTATTCTCCTGGAGATAGCTTGTAGTATTTAATGTTGTATTGCTCTGCTGGTGGCATGTAATGGTGGATTGTACCTAAGTTGACCACATGTTCCAGATTGCCCAGGACAGTCCCTGATTTATATATGTGTGTGTCCTATGTCTTGGACAGCCCCCTTCTTGGACAATACAAAGTCCCAAAATGAAAACTCCAGAGCACAGAGTTCTAAACACTAGAAGAGAAACTGACTATTGTCTACTGTGACAAGAAGTGACTCCTCTGCTGGGCTACAACAAAATGTCTTCCAGACAGACATCTAAACACTAGAAGAGAAACTGACTATTGTCTAGTGGTATGAAAAGCTGTGTTTCTAAGTAGGTGCAGTAATTTAGCTTTTGTTTTTCAAGCCAGCACTTTTTTGTGTCAGCAAGCAAGCATGCAGAGGCCTACTAGAGCAACTGGACCACCCAGGCGTTACCAGGAAGATTTTGGTTCAGCAGAACCTTGCCAGGCATCTAACCGGTCTTCCAGGACCAGAACCAGAGCTCCCATGGCAAGGGAAGTACAGGCCACTTACCCCCAAGCCTCCTCCTCACTTCCCTTGTCTCCCCCTCCAACTCTCTTACCCCCATCTAACCCTGATACCTCCTTCTCTACCCGTATTCCCCATCCTTCACCTGTTTTGCTATCTTTTCCACCCTCTCCTCCTTCATCCACAGTTAACCCTCTTCCCAATGCATCTTGTTCCCACACCCACCATTCCCATCAGTCTTACCGATCTCGGTCTGCTCCTCCCCCTTTGTTTACCCCTTCTATTATGTCAATTCAGGTCTAGGATTACAGGAACATCCTCATCCCTCTTCCCCAGACCCTCCACCATTTCCCAATGTCAGGGAGAGACAGAATCCCCCACGATTACGTCTGGCCTCTTCCTCTGTGCCCTCTTGCTCTGTAATGGCGTTCTCCCACAGCCGTACCTCTTCCTGTAGGTGCAGGGCGCCACTTCCTGTGGAAAGCCGCAGGACATCATGTGGGGTTCGTAGGCAGCTATTACCCCCAAGGCAGGAGCAGGTTAGGCTCATAGATTCTGGCCGCACCCAGGCACAACATCATCACTTTGCCACCCCTGCAATCACACCTCAGCCACACTTACTTTCCCCATCACAAAGTAGACAGCAGCAACACACTCCCACCCCTTCTGTCAGACCGCTCACCCTGGGCCCCAGCAGTCACTCACATTCTTTCACTATTAAAGCAAGACAAGGGGGTCACATATCTGGAGAGCCCTCCTTGGAGTGCATGGTAGCCACTACTTCCTCCCACATTGGTATACCTTCGGGGGGGAGGGGAACTACACAGCTCCAGGCTTTGTTAAGGGAAACTATTAAAGGGATAGTAATACTTTGTTTTATCTTTATTTTATTTTGGAGGCATTAAAAAAACATGAAGAACGATATAAGTCTTATCTCTCAAACCTTTATAGTTTGAGAGATATTCACAAGCAAAGTTTCCCCTCCCGTCCCTTTTACCAAGTGTAAGCCATCTCTTCTCAGATGTGGCATGCAGTCCATAGACCAGACAGATAACAGCAGGGGACAATATTCTTCCTATCAGAACAATGAAAGCCCTGCCCCCCTTGACAAGCCTTTCAGATTTTTCCCTTATCTTAATTGAAGATTGTCCCTCTCTGCAGTCTACTCCTCCCTTCTGCTCTGGCTGAGCAGTGTTACATCAGTAAAAGAGGCGGGAGGGGGACACTTTGTCATTGAATTACTCTTGAACTATAACTCTGACAGAATTGAAATAACACTCTCTAAAGTCCAAATACTATGATGATTAATTAGAGCTGTTTTATTATGAAACATTACTATCCCTTTAAGGCTACTGGGGGCATACATGAGTCTCAACTTCAGAAAGGCTCTGCCAGGGTGGGGGGGTTGGACAAGACAATAGGCAAGACACTGATGCTCTGTTTGTTCCCAAACGTCCATGGGACGCGGCTGACCATGATTCAACAAGCAATCAGCAGACAGGGCATTCGTGCAGGAAAAGAGAACGTCACCCCTTAGGGGACAGAGTACAGCAGCGCAAGAACCACAGGCATCAGGTGAGCCTAATAATGTCTATGCATATGATGAAGATGACTGTTACAGTAGCATTGACTCAGAGGCATCTACTAGCACCTCTGACTCAGACTCCAACAACAAAGCTGAAGTTCTTGTCAAGAAGTATTTAAGAAGCTAGGGGGAAAAGGGACTAACCTCCATAATAATGAGATGCTGGAGGAGTCACTAGGGAAGAGGTTTAAGTTTGCAGGGACAGGGGACACTTATGCGTGCAGTTTATCTACCCCTTTTGCTCACATTCCCAACAAGGTGCGTAGGCAGATCTTAGCCAGGAAGGATGTGGAAGTGTTTAAATTGGTGCTCCAGGCAGCAGAGAATAAGGAGGATGGGGTTAAGGAGGAAGCAAGACCAAGCACATATGGATTGGATCAAGGGCTTCACGGCATATGCCACTTTCTATATGGTCCATAACCCAGAACAGGCTTTGAACTTGTTTAAATAACAGGACTTAATTCCCTAACCAAGGGCCGCAAAAAAACACCTTCCAAGGGCAGCGCAAACAGGACCATTGTTTTGCGTACAATGCAGGTACCTGCAAGAAAGGATTCTCTTGTAGGTACAGGCATGTTCGGCAAAATGCGGGGGTGGCCACCCACTCACCACCTGATGAAAAGAGTAGTCGAAGGAAGGGGGACACTCCTTTCGAGATTCTCTTGGGAAAGGCCCAAATGCCCATAATCCTAGAGCGGTTAAGGGAGGTCCTTCAGGGCTATCCAGCTAGAGATGAGGCACAGTTTTTGTTGGAGTTGGAGGGATTTGAGTGGGGTTTTAAAGTTCCAGTTGAGGGTTTAGTGGGGGGGAAGCAGCGACTTCGCAATTTGCGTTCAGCAGAGCAATACCCAGACATAGGGCAAGAGAAGCTCCAGAAGGAGACAGCAGCAGGGTGCACTGCTGGCCCATTTCTCTTTCCCCAATGCACAACCTCATAGTCTCCCCCCTGTGTGTGGTCTCCAAGAAGGAACATGGGAAGTTCCGTTTGGTACAACACCTATCATACCCCAAAGGTCACTCAGTGAACAATGCCATAGATAGTCAGATTTGCATGGTGCTATACCAGTCATTTGATGAAGCATTGCAGAAGGTCATTCAAATGGGTCCTGGATCCCTTATGACTAAAGTAGATGTGGAATCTGCCTTTAGGCTTTTACCACTGCACCCAGACAGTTTTAGATGTATGGGTTGTCACTTTCAGGGCACTTATTACGTGGACAAATGTCTCCCCTTGGGTTGCTCTATTTCTTCTGCATACTTTGAGACATTCAGTTCCTTCCTGCACTGGCCGGTTCAAAGCGCAGCAGGGGTTGGGGACATTGCACACTACTTAGACGACTTTCTCTTTGTGGGTCCACGGAAGTTTTCACTATGTCAGCAGCTGTTGGAACAGGCTATGGTCACTTTCCAATATCTGGGAGTCCCAATCGCACAGGACAAGACAGTAGGCCCCCACGTCATGCCTCACCTTCCTGGGTATTGAGATTAACTCAGTGGCTAGGGAGGTCAGGTTGCCACATGACAATGTCAAGCAGGCGCAAAGGCAGGTGGAGAGGGCGCTGGGGGCAAGGAAATTGACACTGACAGAGGTGCAGTCACTTCAGGGCACTCTGAATTTTGCCTCTAGAGTCATTCTCATGCAAAGGATTTTCAGCAGACGCTGGGAAAGGGCTACAGTTAAGGTGAGGAAGCCCTTCCATTACATTAGAATAACTAGACAGCTGAAGGAGGACTTACGGGTGTGGCACACCTTCCTACAGGATTTCAATGGGGTGAGGCTGTGGCGAGCAGCCCCTGCAGATAATTCTGAGATGGGGTTGTTCTCAGATGCAGCCGTTGCAATAGGGTTCGGAGCATGCGTAGGAAAGGAGTGTTGTGCTAGTCGCTGTCCAGAAGAGTGGCAGCAGCAGGGGTTCACACAAAACCTAACCCTTCTGGAGTTGTTCCCTATAGTGGTAGCTATTGAAGTCTGGCAGAAGCGTTTTGCCAATCGCGCAGTTATTTTCTGGACAGACAACATGAGTGTAGTGCATGCCATTAATAATCTATCATCCCATTCCCCACCAGTGCCCACTTTGCTACGTCACTTGGTGTTGTTATGTATGCAGCATAATATACATTTGAAGGCTAGGCACATTCCAGGGGTGGACAACTGTGTAGCAGATGCATTATCTAGGGGGGAAGTGGGAAACATTCCGTAATCTGGTACCAGATGCTAATACTGTTGGTTGTGTTTGCCCAACACATCAATGGCAGTTGGTGATGAGGATCTAGATCAGTTGATCAGATGCTCCTCGGCTCCTAAGACTTGGGCAGCATACAGTACGGCATTCTCTTCTTGGAGTAAGTTTGCACGGGAAAGGGGTGCAAATAGCTGTAGTGAAAGGCAGGCTTGCATACTGAGATATATTAGCCACATGAGAAAGGGGAACGCATCCAGAGCAAAGGTGGCCACAACTCTGGCTGACATATCCTTTTTCTCTCGTCTTAGAGGGATAAGGAATGTGACAGATGGGTTTGTTGTCCGCCGTATAATGAAGGGGTGGGGGAAGTCAGCCGGTCCTAACACTGACAAGAGGAGACCCATAGATGCGGAACGGTTAGCAGCTATAATAAAAGTACTCCCTAGGATTTGCAGCTCACTTTTTGAGGCTTCCTTGTTTAAATGTGCCTTTGTGAGGGCCTTCTGTGGGGCATTCAGACTGGCAGAGTTGGTGGCACCAGCAAGGGGAGCCATGGCAAGGGGGTTGCAGGCAGGGCATGTTGAGTTATCGGAATTGGAGGTCCATTGCCTGTTGCGGAGTTCAAAAACTGATCAGGAAGGAAAAGGCAGTTGGGTGCGGATGTTCCCCAGAAGGAATGCCGCCTGTCCAGTGGCAGCAGTGAGAGAATTATGGTGCTTAGACCAACAGTGGGAGGGTCATTTTTAAAGCATGCTGACGGCTGCTCGCTGTCATTTTTCCAGTTCACAGCGGTGCTACGCAGAGCTCCAGCCTTTATCGGTTTAGACCCAGCAGTTTATGGTACTCCCTCATTTAGAATTGGTGCAGCAACTGCAGCCGCGGCTCAAGGTAACTCCCCCAGGGAAATAATGGGTTTAGGAAGATGGAAATCTGGGGCCTACAAAAGATACGTACGCCCATTTTAACATGTCAAATTTTGTCCCCCTTTTACAGCTAGCAGATCTACCTGGAGAAACATTCTTCTTGGGGTAATCTTATTGCTTTGGGTGGTGAAGAAAGCAGCTGCATTGGGGGGAGGCAGACAGCTAGGAATCCCTCAGGAACGCATGCAGGTTTTCTGGCTGGGCAGAGCATGGGGGCAGGTGTGGGATCTGTGGCTGGTGGCAGTGGATATGTGGGTCAGGCATCCACAGGCCCTCACAGTGAAAGAGTGGCCATCGTGGAGGTCCAGAGTAGGCCATGAGTGCCTGAAAATCCCCTACATACCTCCATGGTGGCAGGCATCTGGGCACCTGGGCTCAAGCTGCCAGGGCTGGAGATGGAGTCCATGCCGGATGTTGGCCTGGTGGACCCGCATTAGAGGGGGGGAGAGTCCTCCAAGGGTAAATAGGTCAAACCCATTGTTAATAAAGCTGTGATCTCCATACCTGGGAACTCTCCGTTTTTGCCCCGCAGACTCCGGATTTCAAACTGCATTACCGGGTCTCCGGGGCAATGTGTGAATCACCGGGTGGGCAGAGTTTAAGTAGAAACTCTGCCCACTTGTGCTCCATCCCGCCCGGTTCCTCCCACTCCCCGCCCTCTTACCGCCATTTTGCAGGGTTTTTTGTCCCGCCCCCCTGCGACTAAGCCCTGCCCCTTTTATGACGCGGATCGCGTCATTTTCTTCCCCAGTCGGCACTGACAGGGTTTCCCTCCAGGTAGCCCTGCTTCAAAAGTTCCCAGGTATGATGATCTCTTTATTCTGTGTCTGTGTGTTTCTTTGATATAGGGTTTGTGGAGGGGTTGGGGTTTGTTGGTTGGGGGAAAAAGGTGGGTAGTGATGCCTAGTCGTCTTATAGAAGCCTGAGGGGGCACAAAATGCCCACGAAAGAAAACTAAGATGGCTGGCAGCCCTGCTTTTTTCCTTTGTCCTGGGCTGGGGGCTGTGCTCCCAACCCCCTTTCCCAGTGTTCCTGGGGGAGGGGGGTGGCCAATTGCCTGGGGGCAAGGGAGAGGGCCTGGGGGTGGTAGAAGGAAGGGAGAGGAGGGTCTAGTGGTATGAAAAGCTGTGTTTCTAAGTAGGTGCAGTATTTTATCTTTTGTTTTTCCCTCCCTCCCAGCCCTTCAAACTGCCCCTGCCACAGCGGATTGGAGCAGCGTAGCAGCAGCTACAGAAGAGGTCACGTTTAGGTCACAAGATTGCCCGGCGCAGAATATAGTTCATCGTAGGCCCGTAATCATACCTGGGAACTTTTCAAGCAGGGCTACCCGGAGGGTAACCCTGTCAGTGCCGAAAATGACAAAAAATCCCCTCCAAAATGAAGGTAAGAGGGCGGGGCGTGGGAGGAACCAGGCAGGATGGAGCACAAGTGGGCACAGTTTCTACTTAAACTCTGCCCACCCGGTGATTCACAAATTGCCCAGGAGACCCAGTAATTCAGTTTGAAATCCGGAGTCTCGAGGCAAAACCGGAGAGTTCCCAGGTATGCCAGTAATGAGCGGCATGTGGGTCCCCCAGGCCGCCTCAGTGTGGCTTAGCCTAAGAAGGTACAGTTTCCAGAGGGCCTGGCTGACAGGGAGCCGGGTCCTGCCCTATGAAAGTTCCGGTTGCCTTTGGGGCTGGCTGCACAGCAGCCCCACAGTAGCAGGGCAGGCTAATGCTGTGGGGCACTGAGGTAAGGGAAGGGCTTTGGGGAGGTGGCGGTATGGACCGGTATCCACAGGCCCTCACAGTTTGGAAGAAGTGGCCATCGTGGAGGTCCAGGGTAGGCCATGAGTGCCTGAGAAACCCCTACAGACCTCCATGGTGGCGGGCAGCTGGACACCTGGGCTCAAACTGCCAGGGCTGGAGATGGAGTCCATGCCGGATGTTGGCCTGGTGGACCCGCATTAGAGGGGGGGAGAGTCCTCCAAGGGTAAATAGGTCAAACCCATTGTTAATAAAGCTGTGATCTCCATACCTGGGAACTCTCCGTTTTTGCCCCGCAGACTCCGGATTTCAAACTGCATTACCGGGTCTCCGGGGCAATGTGTGAATCACCGGGTGGGCAGAGTTTAAGTAGAAACTCTGCCCACTTGTGCTCCATCCCGCCCGGTTCCTCCCACTCCCCGCCCTCTTACCGCCATTTTGCAGGGTTTTTTGTCCCGCCCCCATGCGACTAAGCCCTGCCCCTTTTATGACGCGGATCGCGTCATTTTCTTCCCCAGTCGGCACTGACAGGGTTTCCCTCCAGGTAGCCCTGCTTCAAAAGTTCCCAGGTATGATGATCTCTTTATTCTGTGTCTGTGTGTTTCTTTGATATAGGGTTTGTGGAGGGGTTGGGGTTTGTTGGTTGGGGGAAAAAGGTGGGTAGTGATGCCTAGTCGTCTTATAGAAGCCTGAGGGGGCACAAAATGCCCACGAAAGAAAACTAAGATGGCTGGCAGCCCTGCTTTTTTCCTTTGTCCTGGGCTGGGGGCTGTGCTCCCAACCCCCTTTCCCAGTGTTCCTGGGGGAGGGGGGTGGCCAATTGCCTGGGGGCAAGGGAGAGGGCCTGGGGGTGGTAGAAGGAAGGGAGAGGAGGGTCTAGTGGTATGAAAAGCTGTGTTTCTAAGTAGGTGCAGTATTTTATCTTTTGTTTTTCCCTCCCTCCCAGCCCTTCAAACTGCCCCTGCCACAGCGGATTGGAGCAGCGTAGCAGCAGCTACAGAAGAGGTCACGTTTAGGTCACAAGATTGCCCGGCGCAGAATATAGTTCATCGTAGGCTCGTAATCATACCTGGGAACTTTTCAAGCAGGGCTACCCGGAGGGTAACCCTGTCAGTGCCGAAAATGACAAAAAATCCCCTCCAAAATGAAGGTAAGAGGGCGGGGCGTGGGAGGAACCAGGCAGGATGGAGCACAAGTGGGCACAGTTTCTACTTAAACTCTGCCCACCCGGTGATTCACAAATTGCCCAGGAGACCCGGTAATTCAGTTTGAAATCCGGAGTCTCGGGGCAAAACCGGAGAGTTCCCAGGTATGCCAGTAATGAGCGGCATGTGGGTCCCCCAGGCCGCCTCAGTGTGGCTTAGCCTAAGAAGGTACAGTTTCCAGAGGGCCTGGCTGACAGGGAGCCGGGTCCTGCCCTATGAAAGTTCCGGTTGCCTTTGGGGCTGGCTGCACAGCAGCCCCACAGTAGCAGGGCAGGCTAATGCTGTGGGGCACTGAGGTAAGGGAAGGGCTTTGGGGAGGTGGCGGTATGGACCGGTATCCACAGGCCCTCACAGTTTGGAAGAAGTGGCCATCGTGGAGGTCCAGGGTAGGCCATGAGTGCCTGAGAAACCCCTACAGACCTCCATGGTGGCGGGCAGCTGGACACCTGGGCTCAAACTGCCAGGGCTGGACATGATGTCCATGCCGGATGTTGTCCTGGTGTAGCTACACTAGTAGCATAACCCATTTTCCTTGTAAGCTCTATGGTATCACTAGTGTAGCTTTACTTAAATTGTAATCTCTGTAGGATCACTAGTGTAGCCCCATTTCAACTGTAAGCTCTGTGTTATCACTTGTGTTACTCCATTTCCATTGTAAGCTCTGTGGTATTGCTTGCCTTATGTCACAACATTAATGCCAATTTTAATATTAACAAAAGGGGGTGGGCTGGAACAATAGTACAAATGGGCCACTTGATGGCCTCCTAGGCTACAAGTTGCCAGTTCTCCCCTGCTGATTACATTAGGTAGTTATTATGCATTAGGTGGTTATGTCTATATGACTACCTCATACATAACTACCTCAAGCTCATGCATAACTACAAAATGGATTGCCATTGCATAACTATAAAAATGGTGTCTCATCACCCTACACACCAAATTATGCAGTACAAGTGGTATTTCTGAATCCCGCCTGCAGTGCCTACACTATACACTGCAGGCAATCCACATACCATTCCAGAGCCAAAAGGTTCAAAGAGTTAAATCAGCTCCTGGGCCCTCCGCCTCGGCCCTTACCTTGTACTTCCACACTCTCTCTGCAAATACAGGCTCAGCCGCCCAGTGAGTCTCTGGCACACACGCAGAAGAAAGGAAGTAGGCGGGAGCGCTCAGAGCTTATAGCTCCTCTGCTCCACCATTGCCTGACCAATCCCTCCGCCCCTCCCCTCCCATATGTGCGCATGTGTGAGGTCTGGATCCTATACGACGAGTCCTGACGCATGCGCAGTTGGCAACAAGTGGTTCTGCGCTGAGCGATCTGTATTGTTAAGGGTCTGGACAACTTGACAGGCATTTTCATTTAGTGAAAGACAAATCTGGCGGATGGGGCGGCTTTTCATGCCACCCCCTATAAAATGCTGCCCTAGGCCTTGGCCTAGTTGGCCTAGGCCAAGATACAGCACTGGTTGTATTGCTGTGCTGTTGGCATGTAATGTTGTAGTGTTCTGCTGGTAACATGTAATAGTGAGTTGGTCTACTGGTGGCATGTAATGTTTTGTTGCTCTGCTGGTAACATGTAAAAGTGAGTTGGTCTACTGGTGGCATGTAATGTTGTATTACTTTACTGATAACATGTAATGGTGGATTGCTTTGCTGGTGGCATGTAATGGTGTGTTGCTCTGCTGGTAACATGTAATGGTGGATTGCTCTGCTGGTGGCATATAATGGTGCATTGACTTGTCAGTGGCATGTTATTGTGTATTTCTCTGCTGGTCTCATATAATGTCAGATAAAAAAAGGTACAGGGTCACAGGAATTAGCATGACCTGCCAGAAAGTCAACCATGGTAATATTTTTTGCTCAGAGAGGACTACTTAATATTGCTTATTACAAGAGAAAACTTACATCACATAAAATTGCAGCACTTGGAATACTATAATCTTCTACAGATCCACTGGCAGTCACTCCAGCCTTGTCCTGTTGTCTGATGTTATTTACATGTGCATCATGTGACCGCTGATAGTTCTTCATGGAACCCTTGTGGCTCCACAGAACATAAGTTCAGTCCACAGGTATATGGTGATTGTTTCTAGCTCTCCAACTGGGGCAGGTTATGCACGGCGACAGTGGAGCAAATGCCCAATTTTAATTATTTGAGCCTTTATTGGAAGCTACCTGTCTATCACAGTTGCTGCAGAACTGCAAGTGAAGCAGAGTTGTAAATGACCATTGAAAATCATGAACTTCTGCCCAATGGTGATTAGCAACTCTGCTTTGCAATTGGTCGTCACTTTAGGTGGACTAGTTAGTATTTACAGATTATAAAGGCTGATTTTCAGCAACTTGTAACTCTTTATTGCCCCCTGTAGGAAAGCCTTACTATAAAGCTAGCACTGAATAAAATTGCCCTCTATGCCAGTAAATAATTATCTCTTGTTTTCAAGTATGTCCTGGACTGATTTTATCTACTTCAGGAGGGTGAAGGGCTGAGCTGACCTTGTCTGGGCTAGAACCTGCAACCTCACGGTCCGAACAGATTCTACAGTTGATACCTTAACCAACTGACCCATCTCTCTCATCTAAATTCTTAAAGTTATGGCAAAAGTAGCGTATCAAATATTCTGCTCTTTCCCAGCTTATTGACACAGTTATTGATGGATACGTTCAGGGATCTGTCAGTGATCCATTGTACTTCCCGGCCTTGAATGTGTGAAGCAGGGAAATATGAGAAAAATACCTAAATTGTGCTATTCCTGCAATACACACTAATGTGCATACTGCGTATACGTATCCGTGCTCTTGCTTCCATTGACTGCAATGGGATCTACTTGATTCTGGAGGCTGGAATCTGGAAAGCTCTCTGGCCATCACCTATTGATGAATAATCAGTGACCAGATCCAATGAGATCCCTGCTGAATAGCTGAATGGCTAATGTGCAAGGAAATCCTCTGAATTTCATGCATATTGAGATATTCCCATCTTGATGAATTTCAGCCTCTTTCATATGTGTCTATAAAGATGTGGACTGGGGTGTATGTTCAAAAGAAAAGTGGAAGAGTTTTGGGACAAACCATTTACACTAGAGGGAAGAACTAAAATTTCCAGTTGATTTAAATGGGGGATTTTAACCCCTTGAATGCTAGAGAGGTCTGCTTTGCAATGCGTTGGAGACATCTCTACCATTCAAGGGGTTAATATTCCCATTTAAATGAAAGGGGATTTGGGGCATTTTTAGTTCTCCCCTATAGTGTAAATGGTTTGCCCCTGCACTCCTCCACTTTTCTTTTGAACATACGGCCCCAGGAATTGATTTTTCTCAGTTGAAATCTATGATTTGAAAATATTGGACTTAAAATCACTTCATTTACCAGCAGTCATTTAAGGAATGGTCCTCTCTGTGTCTTGCCCTCTCTCCTGTTTTAATATAAATGTTATATTTTAACAAATATATCAATTATCAAGACTATAAAGTAGAAGTTCAAATATATTTATTTAACATTCTGACAAAAATATATCTATTTTATTTCAAGCTTGTTGTGCAGTTTTTAATATTCTTCTCCCTCCTCTCCTTCTCCCTCTCCTTCCACACTGTCCGTGCCGACCTCTTCGTAATCCTTCTCCAGGGCAGCCATGTCCTCCCGGGCCTCAGAGAACTCTCCTTCCTCCATCCCCTCACCCACATACCAGTGCACAAAGGCACGCTTGGCATACATCAGGTCAAACTTGTGGTCCAGGCGAGCCCAGGCCTCGGCAATAGCAGTGGTGTTACTCAACATGCACACTGCGCGCTGCACCTTGGCCAGATCACCACCTGGAACCACAGTCGGAGGCTGGTAGTTGATGCCAACCTTGAAACCAGTTGGGCACCAGTCCACAAACTGGATGGTACGCTTGGTCTTGATGGTGGCAATAGCAGCATTGACATCTTTGGGCACCACATCACCACGGTACAACAGGCAGCAAGCCATGTATTTACCATGTCGGGGGTCACATTTCACCATCTGGTTGGCTGGTTCAAAGCAAGCATTGGTGATCTCAGATACAGAAAGCTGCTCATGGTAAGCCTTCTCTGCAGAGATAACAGGGGCATAGGTGGCCAGGGGGAAATGGATACGGGGGTAGGGCACCAAGTTGGTCTGGAATTCAGTAAGGTCCACATTGAGAGCTCCATCAAACCTGAGGGAGGCCGTGATAGAGGACACAATCTGGCCAATCAGACGATTCAGGTTAGTGTAGGTCGGACGCTCAATGTCCAGGTTCCTGCGGCAAATATCATAAATAGCCTCATTATCTACCATGAAGGCACAGTCTGAGTGCTCTAGAGTAGTGTGTGTGGTGAGAATGGAATTGTATGGTTCAACCACAGCAGTGGAGATCTGAGGGGCTGGGTAGATGGAGAATTCCAGCTTGGACTTCTTGCCGTAGTCAACAGAGAGACGTTCCATCAGAAGAGAGGTGAAGCCTGAACCGGTGCCACCACCAAAGCTGTGGAAGATGAGGAAGCCCTGGAGTCCTGTGCACTGATCAGCCTACAAGAGGAGAGACACAAAGGAAGGTCAGGCAGATGTATACCAGATAATTATTAAAACCCCAAATATTCAGTTATGTTCAGGTTCAGTGTAATACTAAATTTCTAATCATATTTGTGACACTTGTATCAATTAACCATAAAATTTCCCTCTGGTACTTAAATGGTTACAATACAGGCAGGGGCTTTGCTAGGTACTGGCTGAGGGGGAGTGGCTAGTTTCTGGCTGAGGAGGCATTGCTAAGTAGTGGTTGAGGGGGAATGTCTAGGCAATGTCTGAAGGAGAAGTGGCTAGGGAGTGGTTGAGGGGGGAGTGACTAGGTACTGGAGGAGGGGGAGTGACTAGGTACTGGATGAGGGGGAGTGGCTAGGTACTTTCAGAGGGGGAGTGACTAGGTACTGGATGAGAAGGCGTAGCTAGATACTGGCTTAAGGGGATTGATTAGGTACAGGCTGAGCAGGAATGGCTAGGTACTGGCTGAGGGGGAGTAACTATGTACTGGATGAGGAGGAGTGGCTATGCACTGGCTGAGGGGGGGAGTGATTAGGTATCAGCTGAGCAGGAGTGGCTAGGTACTGGCTGAGGAGAAGTGGCTAGGTACTAGCTGAAGGGGAGTTGTTAGGTACTGGCTGAAGGGGAGTTGTTAGGTACTGGCTGAAGGGGAGTTGTTAGGTACTGGCTGAAGGGGAGTTGTTAGGTACTGGTTGAGGGAGAGTGGCGACGGTACTGGCTCAGGAGAATGGCTTGGTACTGGCTGAGGAGGAGTGGATGGTGTACCGGGTCTAAAGCCCCTACACTCATGGTTGAAGCCCTGGGTCTTGTTGCCAATTCGGTGAATCTAATGGTTCTTGCTTATCTCTTTACTAGTAATGGTGCAACTAGGCTGCACAGTGGACTAATTCTGCATTAGGTTTGCCCAATCCCCTGGTCTTTCAGAACCTACCAAATACCTGGAGTACAGGATATTTACATGTACATAAATCCATTTCATTTTAACTCTTAGTTTACCAAGAGAGCTTTGTGATGTGACTGGTAGTCCCTATGGGGACATGTACTTTGACCAGACATATCCTACTGAACTTACCAGTTTGCGGATTCTGTCCAGCACCAGGTCAATGATCTCCTTGCCAATGGTGTAATGGCCACGGGCATAGTTATTGGCAGCATCTTCTTTGCCCGTGATGAGCTGTTCTGGGTGGAAGAGCTGTCTGTAGGTTCCTGTCCGCACCTCATCTGGAGAGTGAAAATAATGATGGTCAGCAACTGGCAGTAGAACAGAAGGTGGAGAAGGTTCTCAGCCAACAGTCTAAGTAAATTAATTCAAAACACCATGCAATGGGCCATATGCATAATGTAAAGGGAAAATTAGTGGACAAAACCACCTGCACCATATGGAAGGAATACACATTCCTATAGATTTAAACTCTGCGTTTAACCCCATGAATGCTAGAGAGGTCTCCAATACATTGCTCCACAATTCGTTAGGGAAGTCTCTTGAATTCAACGGGTTTAAAGACCCATTTAATCAATGGGAACTGTGGAATTTGTATTTGTCCCTTATGATGGCAATTGGTTTACCCCAGAATAGATCCACTTTTTGTTTTGTGCATATGGAGCTAAGAGATGAAGAATTCAAACAAGACCTGAGCACCTAACATAATAGTGCTGGTACATTTTACACCCATCAGTCACAGTTCATATTCACCAATCACAGTCCCATGACATCTTTCATATTCACCAATCACAGTCCCATGGCACCTTTCACACTCACCAATCACATTCTCATAACATTGTTCATATTTACCAATCACAGTCGCATGACACCTTTCATACTCCCCAATCACAGTCCCATGGCACCTTTCACACTCACCAATCATAGTCCCATGTCACCTTTCATACTCACCAATCACATTCTCATAACACTGTTCATATTCACCAATCACAGTCCCATGACACCTTTCATACTCACCAATCACAGTCCCATGGCACCTTTCATAATCACCAATCACAGTCCTTTGACATCATTCATACTCACCAATCACAGTCCCCTGGCACCTTTCACACTCACCAATCACAGTCCTTTGACACCTTTAATACTCCCCAATCACAGTCCATGACACATTTCATACTTACCAATCACAGTGGGCTCCAGGTCCACAAACACTGCACGTGGAACATGTTTTCCAGCCCCCGTCTCACTAAAGAAGGTGTTGAAAGAATCGTCTCCTCCACCGATGGTTTTGTCACTGGGCATCTGCCCATCTGGCTGGATACCATGCTCCAGGCAGTACAGCTCCCAGCATGCATTGCCAATCTGCACTCCTGCCTGCCCCACGTGGACTGAGATGCATTCCCTCTGTGGGCAAAATCCAAGAAGACATAAATCAAAGTGTCACAGAATAAAGAAATACCTTAAATGTTACAATTTGAATCTTTAAAAACAATATTTTAGATAAAAGTTTGCTATGGGGGGGGGAAATGACTGCAAGAGGGGGGCTGGGTGCCAATGGGGGCGCACAAATGTTATAAGTGGGGTATTTTACCCTTTGGATGCAAGAAAGGTTTACAGAGCATTTATAAGCAATATGCTGAAGGTAGCTCTAGCATTCAAGGAGTTAAAAGGCCACAAATTAAATCAATGAAAAATTGCTAATGGTAAAATGGATTTGCCCAAGAACTGCATAATTTTCTTTTGTGTATATATATATATATATATATATATATATATATATATATATATATATGGCCCAGTGGATATACAGTGACATCTATTCAGGGTCAAATCCATACAGTTGTTTAACCCATTAAGGACCAGTGGGTGTTGTGCACATCTCTGGGCCTTAAAAGGTTAACCACTCAGTGGTGCTGGAAGTAGATCTCAACCTGGTACTAGATACAAAAGGCCAAGAAGGGAAAAGTGAAGGAGAGAAGGGTACAGAGATGGATGGGCAGTAAATGGTGGGTGACAGGAGACAGACAGATTGTTTAGTACTGAGAGATAAAGCAGAGATAGACAGCAAGAGAAAGTGACAACAGTGAGAGAGGGGAGAGATAAACCTGATCAGGGACAAAAAGAGGGGGAACATGACAGAGAGGGGTGAGAAGGAACAGATAAAGGATTGGTTCGGAAAGGAATGGGACTGATGGAATAAACACACTGAATGAGAAAGGGTTAACCCAGTAGTAGGCAACCTTTGGCTCTCCAGCTGTTGAGGACTACAACTCCTGTTGCCTGGTTGTGGATGATGGTAATTGTAGTCTCCAACAGCTGATGAGGCAAAGGTTGTTTAACCCTATGAGTGACAGAGAGGTGCATTGATTGACCACTGCTGTACACCCATCTAGTACCCAAATGGTTAAAATTTAAAGTACACAGAATGGGAACTCATTTACTGGATATTAATACAGAACTAAGCAACTAGTGCAATGTATGGAACAGTATAGTAATACATAACCAAGTAATGGAACATCCAGTGCACTAAACAGTATATATGTACATACATGATGTATGGGACAGTGTGGCAATGAGGTCCAGGTACACACACAAGAATTGTAAAGACTGGCAGTGAACTCAGGGTACACAGAGAATATGTGGAACAGACTGGCAGTGAACTCAGTGCACACACAGAATAGATTGAACAGACTGGCAGTGAACTCAGCAGGGTACACACAGAATAGGTGGAACAGACCGTTAGTGAACTCAGAATACACAGAATACGTGGCACAGATTGGAAGTGAACTCAGGGTACACACAGAATAGATGGAACAGACTGGCAGTGAAATCAGGGTGCACACAAAATAGGTGGCACAGACTGATTGTGAACTCAGGGTACACACAAAGTAGGCTGTATAGACTGGTGGTGAGCACTAGATAGACATCGAATATAGATGGTACAGACTGACAGTGAATTCAGGATACGCAGGGATTAGATAGCACAGACTGGCAGTGAATTAAAGTTATGAAGGGAATAGTTGGCACAGACTGGCAATTATCTACAAGTACACACAGAATAGATGGTGCAGACAGGATAGTTGGTGCAAACGGGAAGTGAACACTAGGTATACATAGAATATAGGTGGCACAGACTGGTGGTGAACTCCAGATACACACAGATACATGGCACAGACTGGTAGGGAGCTTCAGTCACATTGGCAGTGATACCCAGTCACACAAATTGGCAGTGATACTGAGTCATGTGGTTCAATCACATGGAAACACTTGGCACAGACTGGTAGTGAGCCCCATTCACACACGTACAGAACAGCTAGTACAGAGTGCCAGTGATACCAAGTCATATAGAGAAGAATTGGCATAGAGTATCAGCAATACCCAGTCCCACACTCACCATGCTGCCGGCTGCTGGTCTCCTGGTTCCGATAAGTAATGGTTCGGTGGTCGGAGTTCTCTGATCTACCCTGATTCACTGCTGCCCCCTATATATATCAGTTGGAGCGTCCTTGGTAACAAGAGGGAGCAGGAGGAGGGAGCCCGGGGGCCGCACATCTTGTATCCTCCCTGTGAGTCCAAATGCACAATCCAACCTGGGAGAGGCTGCACAACACAACTGTTACCAGGCAACCTGGGACAAGGGAGTCAAAACACACAGGGACCCAGTGGAGGGAAAGAGAGAGGGAAAAGGGTGAAAGGCAGAGAATACTGATCTGAGATGGCGGGGGGGGGGGGGGGGTAATACAATGTGTCCCAAAATGTGAGACCATATCCAGAAAACCAAAAGTAGAGCATTTCTGGGGCAACCCGACTGCACTATGGGGTACAAATAAACATAGCCGAAATGTCCATTGTGTATTTGGGAGTTTAACCCATTGGATGCTAAAGGTTTAAATTGTTGGGGATGTTCATTTTTCCTCTGTTGTGCAGTTGGTTTGCTCCAGAATTGCTCCACTTTAGTTTATCAAATTGCACCATTTAAGTGTTAAAATTATAGCATTTTATGAATTTATGAGGGGAGAAATTAACATATCAGCACCAAAACTTGTGATGGTCCTGGCATGCTACTGGACGTTACACTGTAAAGTGACTGAGCCAGTTATTACTTTCTACCTGTGCTCCAGCAGAGAGATCCTGAAAACGTGCCCTGCTGTTAGCACTTGAGGATCAAAGCTGGTTCACCTGCAAACTAGGAATCTGCTGGTCTATTGGTTATCATGGAACATTTATAAGCAGTTTTGTAATATGAAAACCTAAATTAAAGTTGATAAGCCCACTACTCTCACATGTGTTTCAATGTATAATACATAGAAAATAATAAATAAACGTATATCTTCCTCACCCAGTAGATCCAAGGGAGGGCAGCAATTTCTCCCAGCTCTGGTCATATGTCTGGGCCACAGAGCGACCATCTACACTGTTGGCTCTATGGTATCAGTAATGTAGCTTTATTTCAATTGCAAGTTATGTGATATCACTAGTGTAGCTTTATTTCAGTTGTAAGCTCTGTGGTATCACTACTGTAGCTCCATTTCAATAGAATGCTCTGCGGTATCACTAGTGTATCTCTTTTTTAGTTGTAAGCTCTGTGGTATCACTAGTGTAGCTCCATTTCAGCTGTAAGTTCTGTGGTATCACTAGTGTATCTCTGTTTTAGTTGTAAGCTCTGTGGTATCACTAGTGTAGCTCCATTTCAGCTGTAAGTTCTGTGGTATCACTAGTGTAGCTTTATTTCAGTTGTAAGCTCTGTGGCATCACTAATGTGGCTCTGTTTCAATAGTAAGCTCTGTGGTATCACTAGTGTAGCTCCATTTCAGTTGTATACTCTGTGGTATCACTAGTGTATCTCTGTTTCAGTTGTAAGTTCTGTGGTATCACTAGTGTAGCTCCATTTCAGTTGTATACTCTGTGGTATCACTAGTGTATCTCTGTTTCAGTTGTAAGCTCTGCGGTATCACTAGTGTAGCTCCATTTCAATAGTAAACTCTGCGGTATTACTAGTGTATCTCTATTTCAATAGTAAGCTCTGTGGTATCACTAGTGTAGCTTTATTTCAGTTGTAAGCTCTGTGGTATCACTAGTGTAGCTCCATTTCAGTTGTAAGCTCTGTGGTATAAATTGCCTTATTTCATGACATTAATGCCAGTTTTAAAATTAACAAAAGGGGGTGGGCTGGAATGATATTAAAAGGGATTTTTCACCTTGTAGAAACGTCATATTACTCTATTTGTATGCTCTATAGGACCAATTTTATATTTTTTATTTTTCAAAAACCTGAAAAAAAGAAAGATATTTCATATTGAAGTAAACTTGTGATGTCTTCTGTTCAATATGACTGGCAATACGCTTGCCAAAAAGACCAGTGCACAAACCCACTGCATAGCTGGAGCATCTCCTCAAGGCCGCCCCACTGATTTACATACATGATGCATCTGAAGAAACAAGGACGCATGACACACCCCCCGGCAAGAAGGAGGACGGAGCTAGCCAGATGATTGACACACCAGCAGTGAAAGAGCGCTGCCTCTCACTCTCAACATCAGCAACATGGCAGCTCTCTACTGCTTGTAACTACGATCTTACAATAGTATGTTGGGTAAGGAAAAGGGGCAACAGTACGTTTTTTATTTTAGTGATTGAACTAACCTGGACATGTAAAACCAATAAAAGGGCACTTTTACTAACATGAAAGTTATACTTTAAAATTGGGCCACTTGATTGTACTCCAAGCCACAAGTGTCCAGCCATCCCTTAAATAATTTGAAGGGCAAAGAATCATAAAAGGACCCCAATGTATCAGATTAAACTGGCCCTTCCCCAATTCTGGGGATCCTATGAAGTTTGGGCTGTATTTAATGAACTAAATAGGTGCAATTCTGGAGCAAACCAACTGTACCACAGGGGATAAAGGAATCTTTCCAGTGATTTGTAAGGTACCTTTTAAAGGGATAGTAATACTTAACCCCTTCAGTGCCAGAGGCTCGGGCCATTTCCTGAACCCTGCAGGCCAGACACTTTTTCAACATTTTTGCTATCCTTCCGTTTAGGCTTGATTTCCTCTGGGGATTTTTAGTTACATATGGAAAACTATATATTGTTTTTTTCAGAACGAATTGAGCTTTCTTGTGATACCTTACATGAAGAGAATTTTACATCGTGCAAAAAGCTATGATGTCATAATGACAAAAAAAAGTGAAAATTTACTCATTTTGCTAAAATCACATACTATGTATCAAAAATATTTACCTTGATTGAAAAAGTTTCAATTATTTGAAAAAGCCTCGAGTCCCCTGAGTAAAAAAATACCAAATTTGTATAGTTTTACCTACGTCCATGGCTAGCGTAGAGCCCTAATCACCAGCAGCGCAAAATGACATTTTCAACTTTATAAACTAATATGCGCATTCTAGGGTTTTTGTGGTAAAACTACCCTAAAACAGTGGAATAACTATATAAAACTATATATTTCGGAAAAGTAGACAACCTGCCGCATCTAATGAGGGGTAACTTGCCTTCTTACCCCAAGCCTGGTGTGCACAAATGCCTCCAGAAGATGGCGCTAATGAAAAAAAAGGCATTTTCTTACATTTCTGCCCCTTCAAATGTACTGAAATTTGTGAAAACCATGGCATTTCCAACTGTATTCATTAGCTAGTGCTCTTAGGAGAAAAATGACACCCCATTGGTATGAGTTTAACTACCTCAGGGGGCGTTAGAAGTGCAAAATGACACCTACTACAACCTCAAATTTTTCTAACATTTTCTCAAACATTACTTGTCAGTACACAAATGGTTATAACAACTACAGAAGTGAAGAAAGGGTACACAAACCATACCATTTTGAAAAGAAGACACCCTGCCGCATCTAATGATGGGTGACTTGCCTTGTTACCCCAAGCCTGGAGTGCACAAATGCCTCCAGAAGGTGGCACTAATGAAAAAAAAAGGCATTTTCTTACATTTCTGCCCCTTCAAATGTACTGAAATATGTGCAAACCATGGTATTTCCAACTGTATTCATTAGCTAGTGCTCTTAGGAGAAAAATGACACCCCATTGGTATGAGTTTAACTACCTCAGGGGGCGTTAGAAGTGCAAAATGACACCTACTACAACCTCAAATTTTTCTAACATTTTCTCAAACATTACTTGTCTGTACACAAATGGTTATAACAACTACAGAAGTGAAGAAAGGGTACACAAACCATACCATTTTGAAAAGAAGACACCCTGCCGCATCTAATGATGGGTGACTTGCCTTGTTACCCCAAGCCTGGAGTGCACAAATGCCTCCAGAAGGTGGCACTAATGAAAAAAAAGGCATTTTCTTACATTTCTGCCCCTTCAAATGTACTGAAATATGTGCAAACCATGGTATTTCCAACTGTATTCATTAGCTAGTGCTCTTAGGAGAAAAATGACACCCCATTGGTATGAGTTTAACTACCTCAGGGGGCGTTAGAAGTGCAAAATGACACCTACTACAACCTCAAATTTTTCTAACATTTTCTCAAACATTACTTGTCTGTACACAAATGGTTATAACAACTACAGAAGTGAAGAAAGGGTACACAAACCATACCATTTTGAAAAGAAGACACCCTGCCGCATCTAATGATGGGTGACTTGCCTTGTTACCCCAAGCCTGGAGTGCACAAATGCCTCCAGAAGGTGGCACTAATGAAAAAAAAAGGCATTTTCTTACATTTCTGCCCCTTCAAATGTACTGAAATTTGTGCAAACCATGGCATTTCCAACTGTATTCATTAGCTAGTGCTCTTAGGAGAAAAATGACACCCCATTGGTATGAGTTTAACTACCTCAGGGGGCGCTAGAAGTTCAAAACGACACCTACTACAACCTCAAATTTGTCTAACATTTTCTCAAATATTACTTGTCTGTACACAAATGGTTATAATAACTACAGAAGTAAAGAAAGGGTACACAAACCATACCATTTTGAAAAGAAGACACCCTGATGCATCTATTGATGGGTGACTTGCTTTGTTACCCCAAGCCTGGAGTGCACAAATGCCTCCAGAAGGTGGCGCTAATGGAAAAAAAAAGGCATTTTCTTACATTTCTGCCCCTTCAAATGTACTGAAATTTGTGCAAACAATGGCATTTCCAACTGTATTCATTAGCTAGCGCTCTTAGGAGAAAAATGACACCCCATTGGTATGAGTTCAACTACCTCAGGGGGCGCTAGAAGTGCAAAACGACACCTACTACAACCTGAAATGTTTCAAACATTTTCTCAAACATTACTTGTCTGTACCCAAATGGTTATAACAACTACAGAAGTGAAGAAAGGGTACACAAACCATACCATTTTGAAAAGAAGACACCCTGCCGCATCTATTGATGGGTGACTTGCTTTGTTACCCCAAGCCTGGAGAGCACAAATGCCTCCAGAAGGTGGCGCTAATGAAAAAAAAAGGCATTTTCTTACATTTCTGCCCCTTCAAATGTACTGAAATTTGTGCAAACCATGGCATTTCCAACTGTATTCATTAGCTAGTGCTCTTAGGAGAAAAATGACACCCCACTGGAATGAGTCGACCTACCTTAGGGGTGCCAGAAGCACATCACTACACCTACCTGTTTGCTTCTTCGAAAATGGCGGCTTGTACTAAAATGTCCATAACTGTTAGAGACATGAAGGAAAGGTATAAAAGGTATACCATTTTGGAAAGTAGACATTCTCCCGCATCAATTGAGGGGTCACTTGCCTTTCTACCCCCTGGGCTGAAGTGCACAAATATTTCCAAAAGGTGGCGCTATGGGAATAAATACATGTTTTTTTACATTTCCACCACTTCAAAGATACTAAAATCTTTGAAAACCATAACATTTCCTGCTGTATTCAGTACCTGCTACCAACATGAGAAAAATGGTAGCCTATTTGTGTGGGTTAACATAGAATATGTGGGTGCTAGGAACACGTACGTAAACCTGACACTTTTGTTTTTGAAATTATCTGCTTGCACTAAAATGGTTATAACCATAATAGATATGCAGAAAAGGTAGAGAAACAATGCCATTTTGGAAAGAAAACATCCTTCCGCATCTAATGAGGGGTCACGTGCCTTCTTACCCAAAGGCTGGTATGCACAAATGCTTCCAGGAGGTGGCGCTAGTGAAAAAAAAAGGCATTTTCTTACATTTCTGCCCCTTCAAATGTATGGAACTTTGTAAAAACCATGGAATTTTCAACTGCATTCATTAGCTAGTGCTCTTAGGAGTCAAACGACACCCCATTGATATGAGTTGACCTACCTTAGGGGGTGCTAGAAGTAGAAAACTACACCTACTACAACCTCTGATGTTTCTAACATTTTCTCAAACCTGACTTGCCTGTACGAAAATGACTATAACACCTTCAGAATTGAAGAAAAGGTAGATAAACCATACCATTTTGGAAAGAAAACAACCTGCCGCATCTAATGAGGGGTCACTTGCCTTCTTACCCCAATACTGGTGTGCATAAATGTTTCCAGAAGGAGGCGATATAGGAAAAAAATTGCATTTTTTTACATTTCTGCCCCTTCAAATGTATGGAGCGCTGTGAAAACCATGGAATTTTCAACTGCATTTGTTTGCTAGTGCTCTTAGGAGTCAAATGACACCCCATTGGTATGAGTTGAACTACCTTAGGGGGTGCTAGAAGTAGAAAACTACACCTACTACAACCTCTGATGTTTCTAACATTTTCTCAAACCTGACTTGCCTGTACGAAAATGACTATAACACCTTCAGAATTGAAGAAAAGGTAGATAAACCATACCATTTTGGAAAGAAGACAACCTGCCGCATCTAATGAGGGGTCACTTGCCTTTTTACCCCTAAGTTAGTTGGCACAACTATTTCCAGAATGTGGTGCTACAGGAAAAAATAAAATTTTGTTTTACACATCAGTCACTTCAAAGATACTAAAATGGTTCAATGGCGTGGGATTTCCTAGGAGGACTTCTTGCCAGCCTAAGAAAAATGGTACCCCACTGCTGTGGGTTGACATACCAATTTACGCTACAGGAGCGTAGCTACCAGTGAAACAGAAATGGTAAAGCAAACAGTGTATGTGTGATTTTATGGCTAACAGATGAAAGAAGCTAGGGCGTCAGCCGGTGTACGTGCGGACCTGTGACTACAAGTGTAACAAAGTATGTGGGAGGGTGAGGGATTAGGCAGTGTGTGTGGGTATGAGCAGAGGAGCAAGGATGGTGGGGCAGTGTTTGATAGTGTGTATGGGAGATCTGTGACTACCAGTGTTGATAAAAAGTCCTGTGTGTGCCACAGGAAGGGGGTCGGCATTGAACTCCCCTCCTAGTGGCACACACAGGGTTAATTTGTGTTTTAATTTTTTTTTTTTTATTATATACCTCATTGAGGGGCATAAGGACCCCCTGATCCCTCCCCAATGAGGTCTTAGTAAAAAAATATATATATATGTCCACAAACAGGGGACCCGGAGAGTGCCACAGGGGTCTCCAGCGCATTGCAAAGCAATGCTTTGGATCCTTGTGGCACTCAGAGGGTTAATTTTTTTTTAATCATTACTTGGTAATCAGAGCTTGTTGGGGGGCCATCAGGACCAATCATGATGGCCCCCCAACAATCTCTGATAACGAAGTAATGAGAAATGCCCTGTGTGTGCGCCGCAGAAGGGGGGCTGCATTGGCCCCCCTTGAGGCACACACAGGGTTAATTTTTTTTCTTTACTTTTTTTATTATGGACCTCATTGGTGGGTATCAGGACCCCTTTGATTCCCCCCAATGAGGTCTTAAAAAAAAAAAAAAAAAGGAATCAAAATAAATGTCCCTGTGAGTGCCAAAGGGCTCTCCAGCGCATTGCAAAGCAATGCATTGGACCCTTCTGGCACTCAGAGGGTTAATTTTTTTTTTAATCATTACTTGGTAATCAGAGCTTGTTGGGGGGCCATCAGGACCAATCATGAAGGCCCCCCAACAATCTCTGATAACGAAGTAATGATAAATGCCCTGTGTGTGCGCCACAGAAGGGGGGCTGCATTGGCCCCCCTTGTGGCACACACAGGGTTAATTTTTTTTTCTTTACTTTTTTTTTTATTATGGACCTCATTGGTGGGTATCAGGACCCCTCTGATTCCCCCCAACGAGGTCTTAAAAAAAAAAAAAAAAAAAGGAATCAAAATAAATGTCCCTGTGAGTGCCAAAGGGGTTTCCAGCGCATTGCAAAGCAATGCATTGGACCCTTCTGGCACTCAGAGGGTTAATTTTTTTTTTTATTATTACTTTGTAATCAGAGCTTGTTGGGGGGCCATCAGGACAAATCCTGATGGCCCCCCAACAATCTCTAGTAACAAAGTAATGATAGAAGCCCTGTGTGTGCCACAGGAGGGGGGGGGTGCATTTGACCCCCCCCTGTGGCACACACAGGGTTAAAAATTTTTTTTTTTTTTTTTTAATAATAGACCTCATTGAGGGGCATCAGGATCCCCCCTGATCCCCCCAATGAGGTCTTTAAAAAAAAAAAAAAAAAAAACCCAAAGAAAAGACCCTGTGAGTGCTACAAGGGTCTCCAGCACATTGCAAAGCAATGTGCTGGGGACCACTGCGGCACTCACAGGGTTAGTTTTGTGTTTTGTTTTTTTTTTATTTTATTTTTTATATATTCAGACCTCGTGGGGGACATCAGGACCCCTCCTGGTGTCCCCCAAGTAATTGATCTCCCAGCCGATAGGCTGGGAGACCAATTTGGCGACTGCAGGAGAGCAGAAGCTCTCCTGCCCTTCACTCCTACCACCGGTAGGAGTGAATGGGACCGGGGAAACTTCCCCAACGTCATCAGTGACATGTCACTGATGACGTTGTGAGGCTTCCCCCGGTCCCGCCCACTCCTACCCGGAAGTTCGGGTAGGAGAGACGGAAGAGGAGAAGCTGCGCTTCTGCTGCGCTTCTCCTCTTCCTTTATTGATCTCCCAGCGCGATCGGCTGGGAGATCAATAACAGGGGAGACATGAGGAGTGATCCTCATGTCCCCCCACGATTGCCCACCTTTTTTTTTTTTTAAATGCGGTCACTGCATGCCGGTTATACCGGCTCATGCAGTGACCGCATTTTAGTGGGTACATTGTACGAGCTTGGCACAGCGGGTACAGCTGTCCAAACTCGTACAATGTACCCACTTGGCACTCAAAGGGTTAATATGTAAAAAAATATATATATTGTAGTGTTTATCCCCCTAAGTAAAAAAGGGAATTCTCACTGCTGAAAGGTGTTTTATTCAAAAGTTATTACAGCTCAAATTGGAATTTTTTAGGTGCAGTATCACAGTGGCCTGAAATTGTACAGTGGCACTGTTGCTACACCATGAATGGTGTAACAACAGCGCCACTGTACAATTTCAGGCCACTGTGGTATTGCACATAAAAATTTCAACTTTGAGCTGTAATAAGTTTTGAACATCTTTCAGCAGTGAGAATACCCTTGTTTTACTCAGGGGGATGAACACTACAATATATATATATTTTTACATTTTAAGTATTACTATCCCTTTAACCCTTAGACAGCCAGAGGGGTGTGCAATGTATTGCTCTGCAATGCACTGTGTACCCCCTCTGGCACTTTAAAGGGGTTAACTCCTTGTATGCTCGATAGGTCTCCATTGCATTGCAAAGAGCTCTCAGCATTCAAGGAGTTAAAAACCCCATTTTAATCAATTGACATTCCACCCCATATGGTGCAGGTGGTTTGCTCCATAATTGCATTTCATTGGTTTGAGGAATCAGGCCCATATACACTTAGCTGATGAGGCTGAAAAGAGACACAAGTCCAACACACACTGGGCCTTCCCCAGATCTCCTTTCTCCTTAGGAAATGTTAATTCGATGTGATACTGTAACATTCCATTCACCCCACACAGTGTTGATATACAAGAGGAACATGCTAAATGGCTTGTGGCTTGTCACTAGGACTGCTCCCTTTGTTAAAGCTGATTAGGTGAGAAACTTCCTTGGAAACATTGTTATTTACAGTTGATAGTTTGTTTGGGAACAAACGGTAACCATGCGACTGTTGTCCAACCTCCCTGTAGTCTACACATCACAGGGAAATGTCCCAAATACACACAACCTGCACACTGAGTGCCGAGGTACTGACCTCTTCACCTCTATATTTACTATGTTGAGGCTAAAAGTCCATATTCTGGATAATTCAGGGTGAATTCAAAAGTGTATAACTAAATAAAGTATAAATGAAATCCTAAAACAGGTGACGAGTGCTTCTTAGTCATGTTTCTCACTGCTTTGTGCCATTACAGACAAGAAATTTCCATATTCCTATTAGACTGGTCCCTCAAATAGCACAGAAATGTTAGGAAATCCACTCTGAATGAGAGACACAGCACCAACCCAGATGTACGTTTCAGCCTTTAGTGGTCTTCATCAGTGATGTGCAGCTGATTCCTTCTAGGCACAAGGAGAGGAAGGAACAAAAAAATTGGTTTATATAGTGCTAAGGTTATAATACCACAAAATCTCAGGTATAATATGCACTTGTGTATAATACGCAGGTACATATTATGCCTAAGATTTAAGGGGAAAACAAGAGTGTCTATGTATAATATGTACCCTTGTTTTCCCCCTTACTACACAAAAAAATAGTGTTAGCAGATCTCTTCCCTCGCTCCCCGGCGCTAACCGCTTTGACAATAACCCTTACTTTGCCCAAAGGGCGAGGGAGGGAAGAGGTCTGCTAACACTATATATTTTTTTTAATTGTAAAAACTCTTGTGTATAATACGCACCCCCCACTTCACATAAAGTGAAGTGGGGTAAAATTGTGCGTATTATACCTGAGATTTTACGGTACTATATATTGTGAACAGTTAAAGGGATACACTTCGTTTTAACTTTATTTTATTTTGTAGACATTAAAAAAACATGAAGAATGATATAAGTCTTATCTCTCAAACCTTTATGGTTTATGAGATATTCACAAGCAAAGTTCCCCTCCCGCCCCTTTTACCTAGTGTAAACAATCTCTTCTCAGATGTGAGTCTGGTTGTATGACAGGACAGATAACAGAAGGGGACAATTTTCTTCCTATGAGAACAATGAAAGCCCTTCCCCCCTTGACAAGTTTTTCAGCTTTTTCCCTTATCTTAATTGAAGATTGTCCCTCTCTGCAGTCTACCTGGGCACCTCCCTTCTGATCTGGTTGAACAGGGGGGGGGGATACTTTGTTTGTGAATATCTCTTAAACCATAAAGGTTTCAGAGATAAGACTTATATCATTCTTCATGTTTTTTTAATGCCTACAAAATAAAATAAAGATAAAACGAAGTATTACTATCCCTTTAAACAAAGAGTGAAAATGGTGAATTAAACAAGTGCAGCAATATATACAACACAACGCCAATGTTAAGAAATCAGTAATATAAAATTACATATACCCTGTTCGTGAAACCACCAACATAAAATAGTAAAATACTTAAAGGGACACTAATGTCCCATAAAAAGCTCTGTGACAAGTTTAGACTGAGAACAAATAAAACATGGTATTTGATTTTTGAGGTGATTCTTAGTGTTTTTTTTTTTGCTTCCTTGTGTCATGAAAAAGAAGTAATTTCCATATTCATATCAGTCTGGTCCTGACCACAGAAAGTCCATCCCTGATTTATCAGGAAAATCCTCACTGCACAAGAGAAACAAAAAAAAACCCAGACTTACGTTTTGGCCTTTATTGGGCCTCATCAGTGTGGTGCAGCTGATCTCAATGTACTCTGGAAAGGGAAAGAAACACTCACAGTGTTGACACAATAATGTATATGTGCAAAAAAACGACCTAGGTGTACAATGTGCGAAGCGCAGCAAGGAATGAGGGGACCCACCGCAGATTCCAAAATAAAAACAAAGCAAATGGAAGGTAAACCTGTGTGACTTCATTTGGATTGCTTAAAGGGTCAGTAATGTCTACTTACAAGTATTTCTCCAAGTTTTCTTTATATTAAAGGGATAGTATTGCCAAACTGTAACAAAAGCTAATCTTGTAGGCGTTAAAAAGCTAAACTAAATGTCCCCAGTCCCATCTCTCAAACTTTTATGGTTTGAGTGATATTCGGGACCAAAGTTCCCCCCTCCCTCCCCTATTCCTGATGTCAGTGCTCAAGCTGACTGCAGGGCAATCCGGTTCCTATACAAGCGGAGGCTCTTCAGCAGAGCCAAGATCGCGTTATTGTTGTTGTTATTGTGATACACTTATATACATACTACACAGTCTGATCTCCTAAACACAGGGACGCCAGGGTGATATACTTCTACACACACCACACAGTGTGATCTCCTAAACACAGGGACACCAGGGTGATACACTTATATACACACCACACAGTCTGATCTCCTAAACACAGGGACACCAGGGTGATACACTTCTATACACACCACACAGTCTGATCTCCTAAACACAGGGACACCAGGGTGATACACTTATACACACACCACACAGTGTGATCTCCCAAACACAGGGACACCAGGGTGATACGCTTCTATACACACCACACAGTCTGATCTCCTAAACACAGGGACACCAGGGTGATACATGTATATACACACCACACAGTCTGATCTCCTAAACACAGGGACACCAGGGTGATACACTTATATACACACCGCACAGTCTGATCTCCTAAACACAGGGACACCAGGGTGATACACTTATATACATACCACACAGTCTGATCTCCTAAACACAGGGACACTAGGGGAATACACTTATATACACACCACACAGTCTGATCTCCTAAACACAGGGACACCAGGGTGATACACTTCTATACACACACCACACAATCTGATCTCCTAACCACAGGAACACCAGGGTGATACACTTATATACACACCACAGAGTCTGATCTCCTAAACACAGGTACACTGGGGTGATACACTTATATACACACCACACAGTCTGATCTCCTAAACACAGGGACACCAGGGTGATACACTTATATACACACCACAGAGTCTGATCTCCTAAACACAGGTACACTGGGGTGATACACTTATATACACACCACACAGTGTGATCTCCCAAACACAGGGACACCAGGGTGATACGCTTCTATACACACCACACAGTGTGATCTCCTAAACACAGGGACACCAGGGTGATACACTTATATACACACCACACAGTCTGATCTCCTAAACACAGGGATACCAGGGTGATACACTTCTATACACACCGCACAGTCTGATCTCCTAAACACAGGGACACCAGAGTGATATACTTCTATACACAACGCACAGTCTGATCTCCTAAACACAGGGACACCGGGGTGATACACTTATATACACACCACACAGTGTGATCTCCCAAACACAGGGACACCAGCGTGATACACTTATATACATACCACACAGTCTGATCTCCTAAACACAGGGACACCAGGGTGATACACTTATACACACCACACAGTCTGATCTCCTAAACACAGGGACACCAGAGTGATATACTTCTATACACAACGCACAGTCTGATCTCCTAAACACAGGGACATCAGGGTGATACACTTATATACACAACATACAGTCTGATCTCCTAAACACAGGGACACCAGGGTGATACACTTATATACACACCACACAGTCTGATCTTCTAAAAAAGAGTGACACCAGAGTGGGAAAGAGGGTCGGAGGGATTTGGGCCTCAAAGAGGGACTGTCCGTCTTAAGGATGGACACTTGGGAGGAATGCACAAGTAAAATGGGGGGTTATGCACTAAGGCAGTGGTTCTCAACTCCTGTCCTCAGGACCCACTAACAGGCCAGGACGTAGGGATTTCTCTGCTAGAGCACAGGAGTGGTGATCAGAGGCTCATTCACATTGATTAACTCACCTGCGCTCTAACAAGGAAATCATCACATCCTGGCCTGTTAGTGGGTCCTGAGGACAGGACTTGAGAAAGGTGTGATAACAAGGTGATAAAGATTAGATAACTTTTCCAGTATGATAAACTCTCCAGTTCCTATGCTATTCTATGTGAGTGTTTTTGTTATAGACTACAGGGGGAGATGTACTAAGGTGTGATAAAGAGGATATAATTTCTCCAGGGTGATAGAATCTCCAGTTCATATGTTATTCTGTAAAAGATGAGAGTTAGTACCATGTTAACCATAGAAATACAGGAGGCAAATATAATCAAGTTGATACCTTTATTGGCTAGCTAAGCAGATTTAGGATGCAAGCTTTCAAGACCTCTTAGGTCTCTTCCTCAGGCATGTTATACAGATAAATATGAAAACATCTCTTATATACAAGTACACATTGCATTATTTAGAATAGAAATCAGATAAGTTAGCTCAGTCCAGACCCAGATTCTTTGATCAGTCAATGGCAAAGGAGTACAATGTAAACTGTAGTCATCCTCTTGAAGTGTCAAAGGTATTTACACTCCCAGTGGGACTCTGTTGTAAATGCTAATCCACAGTCATAAGATCAATGGTACCTTCACCTGCAAATCATCCAATGTAATATACCTACCTCATCATGTGTGCAAAGTGACCAAAAGCTCTCTTTGTGGGTGAAACAGGCCAGGCATTGCATAAAAGGTTTAATTCCCACAGATCCAGTGTTAACAAAAAAAAAAAAAAAGACAGAGACGCCAATGGGAGAACAGTTTTCCAAAATGGACAGTGTCAGGGACATTAAACTGACTGTACTGATGGGACTGTTTCAACAGAAAAATATGGGAGATTAAATTCATGCTGCAGTTTAATATTTTAAATAATGGCCTGAACGGTGACAGAGAATTTCTGTCACATTATCACATTGTGAATTAGCCTTTACAACAGAGTCCCACTGGGAGTGTGAATACCTTTGACACTTCAAGAGGATGACTACAGTTTACACAGGGCCGGACTTGCCCACTGGGATACAGGGAAATGTACTGGTGAGCTGTGGCATCTGGGGCCGGTCTGTGCAGCCACTACGCCAAATATAGTGTCTTAATTTAATTTCAGGGGCCCTTAGCCCCTTAACATTGCTCTGGACCGGGCACCCAGGGCCGGCGCTAGCATAAGGCTGCAGCAGAGGGGTGCCGAAACGGGTGAGCTGCAAAAAACTTTTTTCTATAGGCAGTGGTTATGCTGGGTCCTGTGCAGTCTTCTGTTTCTAGTGTGAAGCTGATAACTCCACACTGCCTCCACATGAACTTCCAGCCGTACTGAGGAGACCTCTAAGAACCCAGAACGGAAGTACATATGGAGACAGTGCGGAGCCATCATAGTCAAGCTGAAACGGAAGACTGCTCGGGACTCAGCATAACCACTACACTCTGGAGACAACAGCTGCATGGTAGAGGCCAATAATTTTTTTTCCCTGGGCTGCTTTGTATTTCCAATCCGGCCCTGATTTTACATCACCCTCCTTTACCACTGACTGATCAAAGAATCTGGGTCTGGACTGAGCTATCTTATCTGATTTCTATTATAAACAATGCAATTTGTTCTTGTATTTAAGAGAGATGTTTTATTTATCTGTATAACATGCCTGAGAGGTCGTAAAAGCTTGCATCCTAAATTTGCTTAGTTAGCCAATAAAGGTATCAACTTGACTATATTTTTCTTATGTTATTCTATGGGAGAGCTTACTTATAGACTACGGGGGAGATGTACTAAGGTGTGATAAAGAGGAGATAATTTCTCCAGTGAGATACACTCTGCATTTCCTATGTTATTCTGTAGGAGAGCTTTAGTTGTAGAGAACAGTGGGAGATGTACTAAGGTGTGATAAAGAGGAGATAACTTCTCCTGTGTGATAAACTCTCCAGTTCCTATGTTATTTTATAAGAGAGCTTAAGTTATAGACTACAGGGGAGATGTACTAAGGTGTGATAAAGAGGAGATACCTTCTCCAGTGAGATAAACTCTCCAGTTCCTATGTTATTCTATGGGAGAGATTTAGTTATATACTACAGGGAGAGATGTACTAAGGTGTGATAAAGAGGAGATACCTTCTCCAGTGAGATAAACTCTCCATTTCCTATGTTATTTTATAAGAGAGCTTAAGTTATAGACTACAGGGGAGATGTACTAAGGTGTGATAAAGAGGAGATACCTTCTCCAGTGAGATAAACTCTCCAGTTCCTATGTTATTCTATGGGAGAGATTTAGTTATATACTACAGGGAGAGATGTACTAAGGTGTGATAAAGAGGAGATACCTTCTCCAGTGAGATAAACTCTCCATTTCCTATGTTATTCTATGGGAGAGCTTTAGTTGTAGAGAACAGTGGGAGATGTACTAAGGTGTGATAAAGAGGAGATAACTTCTCCTGTGTGATAAACTCTCCAGTTCCTATGTTATTTTATAAGAGAGCTTAAGTTATAGACTACAGGGAGTTGTGTGATACAGTGGAGATAAGTTCTCCAGTGTGATAAACTCTCCAATCCGTATATTATTCCATGGAACCTATGCACAAACTATCTGGGGGAGATTCACTAAGGTATGATGGAGAGGTGATATGAAGGAGATGACTTCATCAGTGTGATAAACTCTGCAATTCCTATGTTATTCTATGGAGTATATGCACTAATATATCTGAAGTTGGAAAATATGTAGAGTTTATCTCACGGGAGAAATAATCTCCTCTTTACTACCTCTTTATCGCATTCTAGTGCATCTCCCCTTGCCTCCCAGCTGAGGTAGTTGGGATAAATATTTTTTAGGGAATTCAAAAATGACTCAAGTAGACATAATCTACTGTTAGAAGTAGTAAAGACTGTATATTTTATTAGACAGGGAAATGGGTAGACTGGATGGGTCAGGTGGTTCTTTTCTGCCGACAAAATCTACCTTTTCTATGAGACAGAAAAATTACTTCTTGGCATGTGCAGACTCGGACTCCAGGGGGCAGTGTGGATCCTTTGATGGTCTCAGGTGCGATGCTGTTGTCATATCCAGGAGCATCTGAGCAGCAAAACAATCTGTGAGGGGGAGGGCATGACTGATAACAGCCATACATCAGCAGCTGCCAGTCATAATTGTCTGATGCAGGGCCGGATTTATAATAAGGCAGAGTAGGCATCTGCCTATAGGCGCACACCACAGAGGGGCACCTGTCATTGGGGTCGTTTTTTATTTAAATTTTTTTTTAATTAGTCAGGCAGCCTTTTCCTTAGATCATGCCATCATGTCTGGTGGTCCGGGGGGGATGCTACACCTGCGTGCCGGCCGGATGTGACTGACTGTGAATCGCATGACAAGAGCTGGAGTCAGTGTCATGGAGGCGTATGTCATTACTCTTCCTCAGTTGCTTCACCAATCACCACTTGACTTGTCGTGTGACTAACGCGCCAGAAGTTCGGCACTGCCTCACCTCCTCCCTCCCAGATGCTCAGTGCAGCCCAGCCTGCAGGGAGCGAGCGAGCCCACTCCATGTCGAAGAAGAGGTTGAAGAACGTTAACATACAGCCGCCAACCTGCCACAGAGGAGCTGGCTTGCTCAGCTGCTGCCGCCTCACCCTCTACCTGTACAGACTCTACTGATGTCTTCTGCACCGACGCCTGCAGCACGGGCAGTATTTAATCCCTTACTTTACCCCTGGTCTTGAGGTAAGCCTGAGCGGGTTTAGAGAAATATTTTGCAAAATTATTATTATTGTAATAATAATACAAATTATAATTATTACACCACCCAGGCATCTTATTATGCCCTGTTAGCTATTAAAATCATATTACAAAGGCCAACTATTTTAATAAAAATAAACAAAATATTATTTCAGTCAAAACTTTTTGCACTTTTTTTTTTTTTTTTTGGGGGGGGGGGCGCTTCAGATTTTGTGCCTATAGGCTCCTGAGATGTAAATCCGGCCCTGGTCTGATGCCCACCCTAGTTGATCATTCATTCAATGTTGCAATAAGCATATTAACCTCCCATAATAGCTGTGTGAATGACCTGCATAATGATCCCAAAGGCTGACAGGTAGACTGTCCATGCTGCATCTTTCCTGCCTGTGTTCCTGTTGATATAGTTGCCATAGAGGCTGCTGTATTAAAAAGAGATGGAGACATCCTGAAACAAATCAGAATCAATCTTCCCATTACATTCAATGAGCTTTTAAATCAATTGAATATTAAGCGAGGTATCCATTGCATTGACTGGAGACATCTGTAGCATTCAAGGGTTTAAAAAGCCAATCTAAATCAATGATAATTTGGTGACATTTTATTTTCTCCCCATGGTGCAGATGGCTTACTCCAGACTTACATTTCTTCTTAGTCTATCAGTCTCAGGGATAGATTTACATCCCAGGATCCTCTAGGTAAGGCACTCTAGGTGCCTTTAGCTCTGCCTATTGCCACACCCCTCTTCCTCACATGGTCCCGCCCCAGTCCAATTCACTATTTCTTGGCACAGAAATTACCCTCTGACCTGTAACAAACAAGGACAAAACAAAAATGCTTAAACCCCTTGGCTGCTAGGGGATGTCCAACACACTGAGTTATTGCACCTAAAACAATCAAGTTTTATCTGTAATGATTTTGAATAAAACATCTCTCAGCAGTAGAGGTACCCTTGTTTTTTTTACATATTAACTATTACTATGACTTTAATTTGCTTAATAGAAGAGCTTGTGTAGAAATATGTCATTCATACAGAAGACAGTTGTATTTATTAACCTTTTCATTTTTGTTTAATTTGAACTATGCTGTGAACAGTAAGTGAAGAAAAACCTATTACTACCCAGAGAAAAAGTTTGTGGCCCTTTAGAATCATGGGGGAAGCTCTCTAGGACTAAGTTCATTCAGACTGATAAAGTCTATTGTTTATAGTGAAGCAGGGTGACCACATTTATTTTGTGCCATTCAGGGACGCTGTTGAAATGGGGACAGCAAAGTATTTCACCTTGGCCGTAGTGTGCACACACAGGTGGGATCACATCACTGCACGTCAGGGCTAGGGTGACCTTCAGTTCTGCCATTCAGGGACACTGTGGAGAGAAGAGTGCACCACAGAGTTCTGAACACTAGAGGGAGAACTTCCCATTGTCTGCTGTGACAGAAAGCAATGCTTTTGGTAGGCTACAAGAAAATGTACATCAATCCCAAAGCCTTAGACTAGTATTAAACTGAAACAGCATTGAAGTACAGCTCCCAATTGATGTCAGGAGCAAGGCTCAGTTCTCTCTCTGTTGATTAAAGCTGTGTCTAGAAGCCATTTTCTTGTAGCTCACTTTCTGTCATACTATCAATGTGCCATTCTGCGTCTAGTGTTTAGAATGCTGTGCCCTGGAGTCTTCATTCACACAGTCACAGAAGGGGGCTGCCATGGACAAGGAAAATGCATTTAACCCCTTGAGTGCCAGAGAGGTATGCAACGCATTGCTCTGCAATGCGTTGCATACCTCTCTGGCACTCAAGGGGTTAAAATCCGGGACATGTGGTCACCCTATTGTGAAGAAGTGAAAAACAAATTTAGCCCTTAATAGAGTGGTAGGCAACGGATTCTAATGGCACCCAGAGGGTTAAATGTTGCCCAGCAAACACAGGCACCTGTTGATACTATGCAAAACATTCTGTATGAAGGACATCTACCTCAGTAAGTGCTTCTTTTAACCCTTTGAGTGCCAGAGGGGTACCCAACACATTGGAAAGCAATGCATTGCGTACCCAGGGATGTGCACAGACATTTTGGGGGGCAGGGGCTCAAATGAAAAAAGGGCACTTCTCATAATTATTATTATTATTTTTTGTTAAAAGGGCATGAGGGCACTTTGGACAAAAAGGGCAGGTGCTCAAGCCCCCTTGGTGTCTATGCATACATGTGCCTGTGCGTACCCCTCTGGCACTCAAAGGGTTAAACACATTAAGAGCCACTTTGACTTTAGTCCATTGAGGACCAGAGGGGTGTACAATGAACCGTGAAGTAATATATTACTTTTTTTTTTTATATAGTGCACACAGATTACACAGCACTTTACACTCATATTGGTCCCTGTCCCCATTGGGGCTCACAATCTAAATTCACCTATCAGTATGGTTTTTTTTTTGGAGTGTGGGAGGAAACCCACGCAAACACGGTGAGAACATACAAACTCATTGCAGATGTTGTCCTTGGTGGGATTTGAACCCAGGACCCCAGCGCTGCAAGGCAACAGTGCTAACCACTGAGCCACCATGCTGCCTTTGGTCTTCATGGGATTAAAACTTTATTATTTTTGGTACATTTTGGTCTTGCGTTAACTAATGTAAGTTGCAAAGTATGGAAATACTAGGTGGCACTGTTGCCTTAAAAACGAGTCATGCTGATGAACGGCAGTTCCAAATAATGATGCCTTTTTATGACATCATATACAGATGAACCCAGTCTTATAGGGATAGTAATACTTTGTTTTAACTTTATTTTATTTTGTAGGCATTAAAAAAACATGAAGAATGATATAAGTCATATATCTCAAACCTTTATGGTTTAAAGGGATAGTAATACTTCAAAATTACTATCCCTTATATTGAAGACCTTGAAAAACTGAATTAAATGCCACCAGCGGCATCTCTGAAACCTTTATGGTTTGCGAGATAGCCGCTTTTAAACTTCGCTCCCCCCTGCCTCTCCGCTGACGTCATCGTTTAGCTAGCAATAACACTGAGGAGGTATCACGGTGCCCGTGATTGGTGCTGTCCAGTGTCAGTCACTTGCTGAGTATCGTGATTGGCTGTCTGTGATTAGCCCTCCTCACACAGCCTTTTTAAACCCAGGCTGAGCACTTCCAGGTTGCCCTTTCGTGGTGTTTCTGACTCCACTCTGCCTGACCTGCTTGTCAGGCTTCTGGGCCTGTTCCTGCTGTTCCTGCTGTACTTGCTGATCCTGTGTTCCAGTGTTCCAGTGTTCCTGTATGCTAGTGTTCCTGTGTTCCAGCACCTCGCGGGTTAATCCTACTGAGTTCCTGAATCTCCTGCTCCAGCCGTCGCTCTGGCGACATTGTTCTTCTCGCTGCTGATCATACTTTGTTGGTTTACTCCACTAAACCTGGTTGCAGTATACATTGTTGGTCCCAGCGTGCGGACGCTGGTTTACTCCACTAAGCCTGATTGCGATATACATTGTTGGTCCCAGCGTGCGGACGCTGGTTTACTCCACTAAACCTGGTTGCAATATACATTGTTGGTCTCAGCGTGAGGACGCTGGTTTACTCCACTAACCTGGTTGCCATATACATTGTTGGTCTCAGCGTGCGGACGCTGGTTTACTCCACTAAACCTGGTTGCAGTATACATTGTTGGTCCCAGCGTGCGGACGCTGGTTTACTCCACTAAGCCTGATTGCGATATACATTGTTGGTCCCAGCGTGCGGGAGCTGGTTTACTCCACTAAGCCTGGTTGCGATATACATTGTTGGTCCCAGCGTGCGGACGCTGGTTTGCTCCACTAAACCTGGTTGTGATATACGTTGTCGGTCCCAGCGTGCGGATGCTGATTTACTCCACTAAACCTGGTTGCGATATACATTGTTGGTTCCAGCGTGAGGTCGCTGGTTTGCTCCATTAAACCTGGTGGCGCTATTACCATTAGTCCCAACGTGCGGATGTTGGTTTGCTCCTGAACATCCAGTACTGTGGTCAGTCGCTTTCCACTTCCTTGCAGTTGTCTGAGTATCCCTGGCAATAGACTCCTGCTGAGTAGACCTCTATACTTATGCTCTTTGCTGTCTTAGTCACCTGACAGCTGGTCTACTCGCTCAGGCTGCCCTGCCCGGTATTGGTGAGGCCGGTAGAACCTTGACAATACCATCCTGTAGGTTGCCTCACCCGGTATTGGCAGGGCCGGTAGAGCCTACTCCAGTCTCCTTTGGGCTGCCCTGCCCGGTATTGGTAAGGCCTGTAGAACCTTGTAATTCACCATCTTTAAGGTTGCCTTACCCGGTATTGACAGGGCCGGTAGAGCTTACATTCAGCATTCCGTGGGGGTTGCCTTACCCGGTATAGGCAAGGCCGGTAGAGCCTGTCATTAAAACTGTCACTTGGGTTGCCTTGCCCGGTATTTAGGCAAGGCCGGTAGAACCTATTATATGTTATATTACTGTTATATTGTTATGTATGTTTACCCTATGGGGACTGCCTTTAACTTTTAATAAAGTTAAGTTATTTTACCAAACCTTAAGTCTGAGAGTCTTCAAATCCGTGACAGGAGGCAGACAGCCCAAATGTCTTGGTAGCATTGGTCAAAGATATCATGAATGTTACTGACTTTAGTCCCTTCTTGGACCAGGGTGGGAGCCCTGTTGCCTGACGCCATCTGGCTCTCCCACACGCCATGAACGTCTGCTGTTGTTCAAGTATGCTGTGCACTGTATGGCTAGGTTTTTTTATATCCAGGTGTTGTTCTTTCAGAACAAAAGGAGGTACAGAAAGGGTTAAAATCGACATTTATAAGAAGGCAATTGCTTTAATTAAATTATACTTTTAACTAGCAGTTTGTTCTACATGCAGAAGGTTACTTAATGCCCTTCCCAGAGGCCTTGATGCAGAAAAGAGATAATTTAAGTATAATAAAGTATAATTTTTACTGTTGCATATAGTTGTAGAATGTCCTTAATTACATTTCCATTAGAACCAAGAGATGCGTGTTAACCATTAACTGTATGTGCTCCATACCACCTCACTACCTAATTTCCTCTTTACCATATTTGTATGAACTTTAGAGAATACACTAGGTGAACCTTGTGATTTTCCACTCTGAAGACCCTCCCAGTTCTTGGTATAAAAATTCTGTGTTGTTCAATAAAATTAGCAGTATTTTGTGCATTGATACTTGTGTGGTATCAGTTCATTTGAATGCTGCTCCAGGCGCTAGAGGCCAGTATTATGGTGTGAAGATCTGGAGGTGTAGGAGAAAACTCTCCCCGGGCAGTGGTTAAAGCTTTTCTACAGAAGAGGTGTCCCAGTCACCCCTAAAGGAGGGAAGAAGTTTACAGTGGTTCCCCACATGGGTCCTTATGTATAAACCTAAAGTTGGCCAATTTTGGGGCAAACCTAATGGGCCACAGGTGACAAATAAAAGTTCTCCAAATTACCATTCATTTAAACAGCACTTATAACCATTTAAATGATAGATCGGCCTTCAATGCATTACTCCACAATACGTTGGAGACCTGTATAAAAGTCGATGGGATTAAAACTCCATTTCATTGAATAGAAAAGTTTATTTCTCCCCAGTGGTGCTGCTGGATTGATCCAGATTTCTTTGAGTTCTTCTTTTTTATACATAAAATCAAGAGGTAATCATAACTGCAATGCACACAGCACCCCTGTACTGTGCTTCACATTCAGTAGAGGGAGGGAACATCCTGTACCTCACACTAAGTAGAGACAGGGAACATCCTGTACCTCACACTAAGTAGAGAGAGGGAACATCCTGTATCTCACGCTGGCAGCTTATTTACTGTCCTGGCCTCTTTCGGTCATAAGTGATTGTTTATCAACTATCAGTCACTTTACTAACGGTGTTGCATTCATCCAGTCTATGGGCTGCCTTGCCCGGTATATGGTAAGGCCGGTAGAACCTCTCCCGTTTCCTGGGGTTGCCTTACCCGGTATTGGCGAAGCCGGTAGAGCCTGTTTATTCTCCTGTCAATTGGCTGCCTTGCCCGGTATATGGTTAGGCCGGTAAAACCTGTCCTGTTTCCCTGGGTTGCCTTATCCGGTATTGGCAAGGCCGGTAGAGCCTGCGCATTTCCTGTTAATTGGCTGTCTTGCCCGGTATATGGTAAGGCCGGTAGAACCAGTCCTGTTTCCGTGGGTTGCCTTACCCGGTATTGGCAAGGCCGATAAAGCCTCACCTCAAGTTCCTGTTCCCTGGCTGTCCTGTCCGGTATATTAGCAGGACCGGTAGAGCCAATATTTCTCTGTTTGCATTGTATTTCTATCCAATTAAAGATAAATGTGTGTACGTGTATATTTCCCTAAGGGGATACATTAACTTTTCAATAAAGTTGATTTTTTATCTAACTCTGTGTCTGAGAGTCTTAACAAACCGTGACAATGGGCCTGTGTATTAGTTATTCTTACGTTGTTTTTCTGAGCAGTTCTAGCTCCAGTTGTTCCTGTATTCTGTGTATGACCTGGCTTGTCTGGCTATCCATTCTGGTGCTGACCTGTGGCTCTGTCTGACCATTCTCTCTGTGCGCTCCATTTGTCTTGACATCCAATCTGGTGCAGACCTGTGGTTCTGGCTGACTACCCACTCCGTGTATGACCCTGGCTTGTCTGACTATTCTTCTGATGCTGACCTGGGGCTCTGTCCAACTATCCTCCCAGTGTAGCTTACTCCTAGTGGACTTTCTATCTGGTGCAGACTAGACTTGTACACGGCAAAAATTTTTGGTAAAATTCGATTTCGGACAAATTTTTTTTTACCATTCAGATTATCTGAATTTCGGACCAGACCTGTTCGACTTGGACGAAATTAGGCAATAGTACGAATTATTCGGCCACGTTTTAAAAATTGAAGGGCAGTGGGGTGGGGCAAGGGCAGGGCTAAACAATTCTCCAGTGTTGTATGTAGGAAAAGAAAATTTGTCGTAACTAATGATAAAAAAATGTCTTACAAAAGACAAAATTGGTACGTTAAGAAAAAAGTGGAGGGTATGTGAAGTTCTGAATGTGCTGATTTTTTGTCTTTAGTTAAGACATTTTTTAAGACATTTTTGTTGTTAGGTAATACATTTTTTGTTATTACATACGACAATTTCAGTCAGGACAAAAGACATATTTCTGATCACAGCCGCCACTCTCTGACAATATTAATGATCCCTGCAACACTGTACTTTGAAAAGTCGTTACAAACAACAAAAGCTATTTAGCTACTTCTTTGAACATATGGCCCATAGCAAAAATGCGAAAATGGCTTGTGTCCCTATGTGGTTAATATCTGCACTTTGCATGAACTGTAAAGCACCTGTTTTACCAGATCTATTTTTAGCAGCACATAGCAACATTGTAATAGTTTCAGGTGGGAAAGTGCCCTGCCATCTATTTTTAGTAGCATGTAGCAACATTGTAATAGTTTCAGGTGGGAAAGCACCGTCCGAATTTCCAAAATTTACACCAAAATTTCACACTAGGTCCGTTTCGGATTCAGATTTTTTTTTTTGTGGGCGGACCTTTTCTTTCGGAAGGTCCTAATGATGCCGAATATGTCTTATTCATCCGAATTCCGAAATTAGCAGAACCGAATCGCACAAGTCTAATGCAGACCTGTGGCTCTGGCTGACTACCCGCTCCGTGTAAGAACCTGGCTTGTCTGACTATCCTAGCTGGTGCTGACCTATGGATCTGTCTGTTTACTCCGCTTGTGGCTCTGTTACCTACAGACACCCATCCTAGTGCAGACCTGGGGCTCTGGCAGACTCCGGCCTTACTTACTGCAGGCGTGAGTCAGTAGTCTCCATTTTTGCCCTTCTTATTGGAGACAAGCTCTTCCATACTGACTGCAGTCAGTAGTCTCCTCTGTTGCCCCTTACAAGAGACTGTAGATTCAGTGTTGTGTTGTCTTCGATTCCTGAAACTACCAGCTGGCTTCTGCCTAGTCTCCAGCAGTGTGGTTGACCCATTGGCAGGCTCCTATTGATCATTGAAATCTCTAGACTTTCCAGTCACCCTCTGCTTGTACTGTCATACTTACATGCATTTGCTTATTATTATTATTATTATTATTAATAAAGGTGTTCTTAACTATACTGTCTGAATCCTTGTCTTGTTTTGCTAACCGTAACAACTGGTCACTGTTTTTAAGCTTGTAACTTACAAGGATTCCCAGGTATCAACGAGTTCCCTAAAATGAATCCATTTAGTTTGTAAGTAACATTGGGATTATTTCCACCCAAATGCATGACTTTACACTTTCCCACATTAAACTTCATATTCCATTTGTTTGCCCAATCTGCCATTTTATGTAAATCCCTCTGTAGGGAACAAATATCCTGTTCTGAATCTATTACCCTGCATAATTAGTGTAATCTGCTAATAATGAGATTTTGCTTTCTATATCTATTTCCAGGTCATTTAGAAACATGTTGAAAACAATGGACCAAGTACTGAACCCTGTGGTACTCCACTCTCAACTTTATCTGTATTGGAGAATTGTTCATTTACAAACGCACACTGTTCCCTATCCTTCAACCAGTTTTCTATACAAGTGCAAAGGTTATCCCCTAGTCCTAGTTTCCTTATTTTATACCCCAGCCTACTGTGTAGCACTCCAACACAAGGCATGTGCCACAGGGATCACACTCTACAAACACACATCTCCCAATACACATTATCTGGAACACATACTTCAAAGCAACCAGTGTGTATCCCCGAGGGTGTGTGTTCATCAGGCTTGTGCTTGTGGGTGGTAGTGGGTCTTAGGGGACTTCTGGGATAACAGTGGGTCACTCAATGCATCACACTTATATATGCGTTGTGTAACGCTCTTGCATTCCAAACTCCAGGATGGCTGAACATATGCAAGATCCACATGTTGTTCTGATGGAAGAACTGGTCAAGCATCACTGTTGAACTATCTTCATGATGGGTTCCTTCTCAGTTCCAATGTTATGAAGAGGTGCATATCATGACTATGTAAGATTCCAAAAACAGGACATGCGTGGAATTCAGATGATGTCCCTTGAGTAGGAGCCAGATATGGATGGTGTGCGGTTCCTCAACACCTTGCTCTTCATGGTGTGGATGACCTCTGATAAAGCAGCATTGTGTCTGGGCAAACACAAAGCAATGTCTCATTGGGGATTGCACATTTCTCTCCTTTGTTCCATTGTATATGAACAGATGTGCCCTCATCAAGTCCCATCATATGACTCATGTCAGTGACATGACAATATGCCATTTGGTTTTAACATACAATAGCACTAGGTAGCAGTGGGAGGAACATGATATGGAAGTGGAGTCAGTGTTTCACCAGGGTAAACTGGACATCCCTCTGTTCCATGATGAGTCATGCCATGGATGCCTGTAGGACAGGAATTGAAACTTGACTGCATAACTCTGGCACTCAAAGGTTGAACCATCATTATCCTATGAACCTATTCAGTTCCAGAGGGGTATACAACCCATAGCCTCGCAATGGGTTGTATACTCATCTGGAAATTATTGGGTTAAACTTGACCTATCACCCCTATACATGTTGGCATCAATAGTTAGTATATGTAACGACTAGATGGTAAAACAGTTTTGTTCTTTAAATTAGATCGATATTTTGCTGAAATGAATCAAGTAAATACTGGCCTTTGTACTACTTCCGCCAGGAGTGCAAAAATGGTGCATTTCAACTTGCACAAAAGATCCTTACCCAACATATTAATCTGGCAAGTAGAACTCATAAGGAAAGAGTGCTTCTCAGAGATGGGACCTACAGTCACAGTCATGGGTTTGAATACTGCATTTGGTATTGCTTGATTAACAACTCTGTGCACTATTACAGGAGAACCTCATGATGTAGCGTAAACTACAGAAATCTTACATGACAATGTTGAACAGAAGCTCCTGCATCAATGAGAAATATTTCTGGTTTACCATTGATCATACATGTTACATTAGGACCTTCACTGTCTGCAGAAATGGATGGCATACCCTGCACAACATTGTCTGTAACCTGTTATTGTACCTCCCTGTACATGTTAGGAGCACACGGTCTGTCTTGTCTATAGCGCTGGTCTTTTCTACCTGCATTTTCTCCTGATCTGACACCGTTCAGTGGTCCTTGACTGTTTTGCTTTGGAAAACTAAAGTCCCATGCAAAGTGCCCTGGCCTACCGTGATTGTAACACCTTCTCTCCTTTCATACATTCCTGTCATCCCTCACCTCAGACTTCTTTCCTTGTGGCTTATTTGAATTATTCTGCATGTAAAAATCTTCTTTTAATCTCATTACCCTGGCCAATCTTGCTGATTCTTTAGACTCCTTACTCTTCTGCAAATGCTCCACCACTGTAATAATCTCAGACAAAGTCTAATGTTCTCACCCTATACAGACTGTCTGCACCTGAGAGCTAGTATCTGGAAGCAAGCCACTCAGAAACGCTGCTATTATCAATTCTCTAGCATTCTCTTCTACTCCATCAATTCCTCCATGACACTTAAGTATTTTCAGAATCCTTTTGGCAAACTCTGTTGGTTCTTTGTCCTTTTTTTGTGTTCGTATAAATCTTTGTCCAGTCAACAGTCATAACAAGTGCTTCAGTCAGAACTTTTTGAACCCTTCTATAAAATTCCTTGGTGATTCTGGTTTTTCCCAAAGAATTCCATGGTATATTAGATTTAATCATAGCTTCTTTATTGACAGCTGTAATAAACTTTTTTCTATTGGTCTCAATCATAACTACACAAAATAAATGTTTCACATCACCTACAGTAGGACTATTTATGCAGGTGTAATACTTTCAAAAATTTCCACAAACCCAGCATGGTCTGAAGAGGACCTTGGGAATTGCTATTTTAGCAGTATTATTTCACATGGAGACCGCAGGGAATGTACTATTCTAGAGTTCCTGTCTTCATCTACTGCATTTACTTCTCTCAGGGGAAAGTTATCAATAAACCAATCTGGTGCTTTCTTTCCTCTACGGGGTACTGCCTCCTCTTCTTCATCACTATCAATACTATCCGTTATCAAGATGCCAATGGCTTAATGCACAAGAAAATCAGAGAATTTCTTTGCGCATTAACCATTCTCCCATTCAGCAACTTCAGATTATATCTGGCCAATGCTTATTCATCAATTAGCAATGGCCAGATAGATCCACCAGCTTCAAGCTAGCAGATACCATTACAACTTATGGGGTGAACACACGCATATGCATTTTCGCTTATGTGTATGAGTGGTATTAGGCATAGGCATAAGGCATAAGGCGGTCCTTAACATAAGAAAAGACCAAGGACCAAAAAAGGTTTGAGGTTGTGTGTGTTTTTTTTTTTACACAGTAGGAAATTGGGCAGACTAGATGGGCCGAATGGTTCTTATCTGCCGTCAAATTCTATGTTTCTATGTTTCTATGTCTTTTCGTCTGATTGGCCTATTTATGCAATTTTCCCTGCTTTGCATATGCAAAGTAGGGAAACATGACAAATCATTGATGAATATCCAAAGGTATCCATTAATGATCTCAGAGACGTGCTGGCAAAGAGCAGTATATTTGATACTCTGCATTTCCCGCAGTTTGATGAATCCTGGCCTAACCGTGTTTCATTTCTATCAACTGTGTATATTCTAACATAGTATAATGTAATTAATATTAACTGTGTATATTCTGACATAGTTCTGTAACTAGCATCAATGTTTGGAAGCATGTGATTTAAGCACGTGATATTAAGACGTGATGTACAGGCTAGTGGCTGTGTTATAAATGTCTACAACATTGGGTGTTGACTGGGCTTTGCACACAGTACTATTTGCATACGATACTAATTTGTGTTGCACACAATGCTTATAGCATGGGATTATAAATAGTTGAAACATTCACTTATTGCTCTGTAGGTCTTTCTGAAAAGAGGAACCTCAGTGTCCAGCAGAAATACTTTCTCGACTATGGGTGTTGGTGTACAATACCGCTGGGCTTCCTCATAACATGTTAAAGATGAGCAAGCAACGCAAAGTTAAGTACAATCAACGTATTTTATTGTCTGATGGCTGTTTTTATTGTGTTCCTTGTTTACTCTGGAATCCAAATAATTCTTGTATGGATAGGATATTAGTGTAATAATTGGAATGAATACAACTATTATATTTCTTGCTTAAAAGTTACAGTAGTTTGTGTGTTAAGTTTAACCATTAAGCTGTGTGCTATAACTGTTGTAATTACCCTTTAGATATATTGCTTTATTGCCAGATGTCATAGTAAAGTATATCACTAATGTGTATTCACTCCACATAATCAAATTATATACCACAAATAAAAAATATGAATTTGTGTTTAATAACCTAATTAGAATATTTATATATTAATATTTATAATTCAGGCCATGACCACAACATGTTGAAATCCCACCACTGCCACCAAATGTGACTATCAGCTTCTTCACTCACACAAGAAGTCAACACAGGTTTGGTACATTGAGTAATTTATTGATTGATTATTGATGTTATTCTTCATACTGGGAGCTTGATGGAACCTGAAAGAAAAAAAAATATTTTATTAATACATTCCCCTTCTATGTTTTCTTTTCACAAAGACCTACAGAGACTTCTATGGAGGAAGTGAACTCCCCATGTTCTTCTGTGCAGTGCAAGGCATTAATACGGAGAGCACAAATTGTGTGGACTTTAGGATAAGTATCCTACAACAGGGGAAGGCAATTATAATGGCCTGAGAGTTGGGGAACTAGTAGTGCTGCATATACACACACACACATGCCTACACACCAACACACACATGCATACATACACCCACACACATAACTGTACGTAAAATGCACATGATTTGTTTAAAGAATGTGGAGTTGATAATTATGATACTTTATCTAAAATAAAATGTGTTCTTATGTACATAATGGGCCTGTCAGGGATTTCACAAGCCCTAGCCCAAGATCTGTGGCTAGAGTGTGATGGTGGTGAGCATAGCTGGGGAGCTGAGGCTGATCCCATATATTTCCTTGCTGCAACTGAAGCCGTATAAAACCAAATGGATCAACAAGGATGGAAGTACACTGAACTGGAATGGACTGGGCTAAGGAACTATGGAGGGCAAATACTGAGAAAATTAATGAGTAATGAAAGACTACTAGGTGTCCAGACCAGGTATTATATGGTATGTGAGCCACCACTGAATCCCCTATGACAGAGAAGGAGAATGAAAGAGAAAAGAGAAAGAAAAAATCAGAGTGAGTGAATGAGAGAGAGAAGAAGAGAGATAAGGGGAGAGCGAGAGAGAGGTGAGAAGAGGGGAGAGAAAGGGAAGGAGAGAGAGAAAGCATAACAGCCGTCTGGCAATAGCAGAAACAGGCTAAGGAAAGGATGCAGAGCAAGCAATTAGGAGAAGAAGCACAGAGCAGTGCAGAGAGTGGAGGAAAGAGAGAGAGAGGGAGGCCGGCAGTGAGCTTCATGCTCCCTACTTAATCAGGGATGCCCCAGCAAGCAAGGATAGTCAAACAAGCCAGGGTCAGAACCGGAGAGGGCAATGCATGACAGAACCAGTTAAATACTAAATAACATAATATAAAGGAGTAATTTTAATACAATTGAGAACATATTAACTTTCAATGGAAAGCACATAGAATATGCAGTTGTAATTTAGTTTTAAAACCATGGAGAAAAGCTGGGGGAGAAGGCAGGGATACACCCAAAAACCATGGACTGTCCCTAAAAATCTGTGACGGTTTGCAGGCAATGCTTCCGCCACACCTGACAAACGTAAAATGCACAGGATCAGTCCTCATGTAACGCAAGCAACGCAAAGTTAAGTACAATCAATGTATTTTATTGCCTGATGGCTGTTTTTAGTGTGTTCTTTGTTTACTCTGGAATCCAAATAATTCTTGTATGGATAGGATATTAGTGTAATAATTGGAATGAATACAACTATTATATTTCTTGCTTAAAAGTTACAGTAGTTTGTGTGTTAAGTTTAACCATTAAAGGGATAGTAATACTTTGTTTTAACTTTATTTTATTTTGTAGGCATTAAAAAAACATGAAGAACGATATAAGTCTTATCTCTCAAACCTTTATGGTTTAAGAGATATTCACAAGCAAAGTATCCCCACCCTGTTCAGCCAGATCAGAAGGGAGGTGCCCAGGTAGACTGCAGAGAGGGACAATCTTCAATTAAGATAAGGGAAAAAGCTGAAAAACTTGTCAAGGGGGGAAGGGCTTTTATTGTTTTCATACAAAGAAGATTGTCCCCTGCTGTTATCTGTCTGGTCTATGGACTGCATTCCACATCTGAGAAGAGATGGCTTACACTAGGTAAAAGGGGCGGGAGGGGAAACTTTGCTTATGAATATCTCTCAAACCATAAAGGTTTGAGAGATAAGGCTTATATCATTCTTCATGTTTTTTTAATGCCTACAAAATAAAATAAAATTAAAATGAAGTGTTACTATCCCTTTAAGCTGTGTGCTATAACTGTTGTAATTACCCTTTAGGTATATTGCTTTATTGCCAGATGTCATAGTAAAGTATATCACTAATGTGTATTCACTCCACATAATCAAATGATATACCACAAATAAAAAAATATTAATTTGTGTTTAATAACCTAATTAGAATATTTATATATTAATATTTATAATTCAGGCCATGACCATGACTATGTGTTATCTGTTAATGTCACTAAAAGAAAATTATTGCAATAAAATGTCTTTTAATTGAGACTGCTAATAACTAATCACAATATAAAACCCGGTTTGAGATTGCATATGTATCAACATGCAATATATAGCAAGATGTCTTTAAAAAGTCACTCTTCAGGCGATTACAGCAAATAAAAATATAGGTTTTCCTGTGATCATTTGTGCTCAGTTAGTGCACTTTTAATAGGGACTGGATAAATAATATGAATGTTCAGTCATACCTCCCAAGTGTCCCTTTTAGTGGGGTACTGTCCCCTAGAGATGAAAATCCCTATGTCCCTCTTTCACACCCTGGCGTCCCTCATTTAGGAGATCAGACTGTGTGGTGTGTACAGAAGTGTATCACCCTGGGGATACTGTGTTTAGGAGATCAGACTGTGTGGTGTATATATAAGTGTATCACCCTGGTGTCCCTGTGTTTAGGAGATCAGACTGTGTGGTGTGTATATAAGTGTATCACCCTGGTGTCCCTGTGTTTAGGAGATCAGACTGTGTGGTGTTTATGTAAGTGTATCACCCTGGTGTCCCTGTGTTTAGGAGATCAGACTGTGTGGTGTGTATATAAGTGTATCACCCTGGTGTCCCTGTGTTTAGGAGATCAGACTGTGTGGTGTTTATGTAAGTGTACCACATTGTTCCAAAGCAATAAAACTCACAAATGTTTGTTTAAACTGCAGTATCTGTGTTTATAAATTACAATGTGCAAATAAAATGATATGGTCTAGTTCTGAATTATTCTTTCAGACACATAAGGAGGAAGTTAATATGTTAAGGACTTTTTTTAGCTCTCTCCACCCAGACATGCAAGGATTTCGAGAGAGAGAGAGAGAGAGAGAGAGAGAGAGATAGATAGATAGATAGATAGATAGATAGATAGATAGATAGATAGATAGACTCATAGAAAATTGTCCTACCCAAAAAACCTCTCTCTTCCCCCAATCCCAATTCCTCCTAATGCGAGTCCTGTGCCCTTGCATGGGGTTATAAGGAAAAAAAAAGATAAATTAGGTTAATAATGAGATGTTGTTTATCTCCCCGAATAATATCCCCGTCTTGTATTTGGTGGTGGGTTGTAGACAATACAAACCTTGACAATTAGTTAGAAATAAATAGGGGATGTACTAATACGATTCTGCACTAAAATAGGAACTTCAATAGATTTGTGTGGGCGCTGACACTGCCTGAACCCTATGTACAAAGCTGTGTATGCCAACAGTTCTCCTCCTTACTGTTTGTACCAAGGGAGGGCAGTGAGGGATGTATTGATTTCCTTTTGGAGTGTTCATCCAAGTCATGCTAATTAAAATCTCAACAATAGCGGAGTGGGTGCACCAGCACACCCTAAAGGGATCAAACATTCTCCTAAATACCCACAGCTTCAGGTGAATGCCAGTGCCAAGGTGGATACATTCCTTGTTCCCAGATAGGTTTTCTCACCCATATAGAACAACATGTACTTGTGTCATTGTGTCAGTTCATATAGTTGATTGTTTATTGTGTTGTGTTATTTGTCCTCTGTGGTGGAGCTAGTTTGCTCAACAATATCTTCACTTTTCTTTCATACGTATGGCCCTTTATAGTGTTTAATTGTGCTTCCTGTTATTATCCTTTCATTATGTAATTACAAGTTTCTGCCAGTTGGTTTATTTTTCCTAAAATAAACCAAAAAAAAGCAGATGGCAACACATGGTCTAATTAACCCCTTAAGGACCAGCGGTCCCGGGGTGTGCTGTCCCTTAAGGACCACATAGAAGAGTTTGACATGACGTCCTAAGTGACTGATCACGTGGGGTGGCACGCCGAACGGAGGGACTGAAAGAGATCTCTCCGGTCTTGGAGCGATCAAGTTCAGTTCCTGGTATTACCACGTTCCTACAGGAGCGCGGTGAGTAAAAGTATGTGACGTGGCAGGACCGTCACTGGTCCTTAAGTGCCGGACCAGCGTGACGGTCCTGCCACGTCAATGGTCCTTAAGGGGTTAAGCTTTCAGACGTCATGAAACTTTCAGACTGCTTTCTTCTCTGTGCTCATGTTTGTTGTGTGCTGCCGCCCTTGGTGGACAGTGGTATAACATGTCAATAGATGGTTCAGGGTTGACACAAAATTCTATCTCACAAATCTACTATATTTTGTACAAAGTAACTTTGCTAACTAAAGAAACAAAGATCATTTCCCATAACATGGGGTGATGGACTGTGTTAATTAGTGTGATTAGTCATTTAAGTACCAAAAGGGGACAGACTGCTCTGCATCTTTGGGAGCTTAAAGGATGAAAAATACTACTTAACACAGTCCATCATGCTATGTCACATGGAGCCCCCTGTACAAGAATTTCTGGGGAGAGGGGTCAACAACCCCACCTGAACCCAAGACGCTCTCTGATTGCCCTTGTGTTGCCCTTGTGTTGACAAAGTCCCTGGTAAGCGAGAGGACAGATAAGTACATATACTGTAGCCTGTAAGGGAGCATAGATAGCAGAGGGATAGGAGGAAACTCACCAGGATGTTATACGTTGTTGTTCCATTATATGGTAAGTGAAACATTATTATCCACCTTCTCCAGGATCTGGAAAAATAGATGAAAAGGGGTTAAAATAGACTAGAAATAAGAAAAGAACAATGAGAGGGTGTATGATGGAGAAAGCAAAAGAATGATTTATCCCTAACAGAAAACTCCCTGGTTGTTTGTGGTGTCCCCAATGCACTGTGAAGCAATGTGTTTGAGTCCTCTCTAGCAGAGAAGCAGTTAAATTATCGCTAGTAAAGATGCATGTAACAAGCTGCTATAAAAACAAGTTTGTGCAGGGACATTGGAATCTCTCTGGCCACACCCACAACTCAAGTGTGTGGGTGTGGTCAGCACAGCATAAGTGCCCCTTAAAACATGGTGCTGTTCTATGCAGAATCTGGTCCTGATTACTACACTGCTCACCAATAATGTGAAGAGAAAGTGACTAATTGCTTCACACCTTGTAAACCGGCTAATGCAAAACTGCAAGTTTCCCTGCACCAAAGTCCTATGTGTGTATTGGTTCCATCATTCCTCAAGAGTAACAAAAGAACAGCAGAGGGACTGCACTCAGACATTGCACAACAAGACTTCATCATGACCTTGAGATGGAAGGTGATAAGGCATAGGAAATGGGCCATAAATAATCCAATATACCACTCTGGGTCATATGTAAAATCGGGTAAATTAAGCAAATTTTGAGCAAACCAACTGCACCGTAGGTGACAAAAAAAATGGACTTTTAATTCCTTAAATTAAAATGAGCTGCAAATTTGAAATATTTATTTGTCCTCTTTAGTAGGTGGATTGCAATACCAAAATGGTATAAACAGCCTCACGTAGAAGGGAGTAGCAGAGACTGGTGCATTGTATTATTCCTTTTTGCAAATTTTAGACCCTTGAAAGGATTTGGAGGTTTTAGAACTCAAGACAACATGCACTTGTGTCATTGTGTCAGTTCATATAATTGTGCTTGTTTATTGTGTTGTGTTATTTTTCCTCTGTTGTGCAGCTAGTTTGCTCAACAATATCTTCACTTTTCTTTCACACGTATGGCCCTTTATAGTGTTTAATTGTACTTCCTGTTATTATCCTTTCATTGTGTAATTACAAGTTTCTGCCCGTTGGTTTATTTTTCCTATAAGTGAGTTTACTCCCTGGTGTAAAGATGGAGAGGTGGTAAATGATGTACCTGGCAGGTAGAATACACAGCAGGACAGGCCTGTGATGGTCAGGTGCTGAGAAGGGATGATGTTCTACACCTTACTGCGCAGCTCGTTGACAATTACCAGCATAGACGTTCGGATCGCCCTATCTAACAAGTACTGGATCATTTTGCTCTACAGAGTAAATGAAATAATTAGTAAGCAACTGACTGGCAACCAAACTGGATTAATAATGGCACCAAACAGAAGGAAACCCAACAGACACCACTGATAACTTACGTCCATCTTTGCACTGATGACAAAAAAGAAAGTCCCGCTATTTGGATCATTGGGACACTGCATAAAGGCGAACCCCCAAGGTCCATTTTTGTCACTGTAAATAGAAATACACACAAGGTAACATTAGAACCAACAATGTCTCTTCCTGTGAAGACATATTGCATTTAGGACATGTAGCTAATATTCTGCTCACCTAAAGGGAGAATCCAGTTCAGTAGCAAATGTAAGTGAAAGCAGAGTGAGGAAAGCAGATAGCAACACATGGTCTAATTAACCCCTTAAGGACCAGGGGTCCCGGGGTATGCTGTACCTTAAGGACCACAAAGAAGACTTTGACGTGACGTCCCACGTGACTGATCACGTGGGGCGGCATGCCAAATGGAGGGACTGAAGGAGATCGCTCCGGTCTTGGATCCATCAAGTTCAGTTCATGGTATTACTCACCACGTTCCTACAGGAGCGCAGTGAGTAAAAGTACTTGACGTGGCAGGACCGTCACTGGTCCTTAAGTGCCAGACCAGCGTGACGGTCCTGCCACGTCAATGGTCCTTAAGGGGGTAAGCTTTCAGACTTCATGAGACTTTCAGACTGCTTTCTTCTCTGTGCTCATGTTTGTTGTGTGCTGCCCCTCTTGGTGGACAGTGGTATAACAGGTCAATAGATGGCTCAGGTTTGACACAAAATTCTATCTCACAAATCTACTGTATTTTGTACAACATAACTTTGATAACTAAAGAAACAAAGATCATTTCCCATAACATGGGGTGATGGGCTGTGTTAATTAGTGTGATTAGTCATTTAAGTACCAAAAGGGGACAGACTGCTCTGCATCTTTGGGAGCTTAAAGGAGCAGTAAACTTTTTTTATGAAAACACATATTTTACAGAGCATTTCCTGCTGAATAAAACAAGGTCACTCCCATCGCTGTCAGGTGTTTTATTCAAAAATTATAGCAGTTTAAATAATCAGGAAGTGAATTTACTGTGTTTACTTCCTGATAGTTCTAACTGACAGGAAGTGACAGGCAGTTTCTATCACATTCTATGGAGAACTGTATGTCTTTCATCTCCATTAGAATCTAACAGGAAATCTAATTAGAATTTGACCACTAGAGGGCACTGCTAATGTAAAAAAACATGGGTTTAAACTGTAATAACTCTGGAAGTATAAATCTCTCGGCAGTGGGAGTGCCCTTATTTTACTCAATAGGAAAATCCCTACAATATATATTTTTTCATAAAAAAGGTTTACTGCTCCTTTAAAGGACTAATAATACTACTTAACACAGTCCATTATGCCATGTCACATGGAGCCCCCTGTACAAGAATTTCTGGGGAGAGGGGTCAACAACCTCACCTGAACCCAAGACGCTCTCTGATTGCCCTTGTGAGGTGGATTGCAATACCAAAATGGTATAAACAGCCTCACGTAGAAGGGAGTAGCAGAGACTGGTGCATTGTATTATTCCTTTTGGCAAATTTTAGCCTCTTGAAAGGATTTGGAGGTTTTAGAACTCAACACAAATATTTTATGTATCAGGAAGAGAATAGAGGTGTTAGGCATTGCCCACCTCCTGGGACGCATTAAGATGACATTAGGTGTGAGGGACACTGTAGATATTTTACTTCTCCTTCTGGTGAGGGGACAGGGGTGCATATGTAACAGACTTAACCTATGTAGAGGGAGACTACACTGAAATAAAAGCCTTCAGAGGAGAACTCGAGATATGTTTCATACACATCAATAAGATCATATCGCCACAATATTGACCTTTAGTGAATCTAGGCCAATGTATCTCTTCTGCAGGGCAAGCCAGGCCAATGTTCAGCAGTTTGCCTCTCTGTTCAGAGGGCCAGCCAGCTCCTCCTCCCTTATATTTCCCTGCCTGATTCAGTAACTCGCTCACGTGGGCTGTCCGCCACCCTCAGTACAGTATGTGCCGAGGGGAAGACCCAGCAGAAACATGCACTGCTTCAGCCTCTCTATCTTTTCTATAAATAAATAGGTGTTACAATCATCACCTGGCATGCGTATATGCCTGATACAACAACCCACTGCTTGATGGGCTCAGAATTGTTTCTCATTTGTTTTGAACATAAGGTCATGAGAGGTAAATGGTCCTCCACAATGTACAGTTAACGCTCAGTAACATAGCATCACCCTTCTAAGCCACTGTGTGCTGGAATGTAGATGTGTTTACCATGAAATGATACAAAGCCTAAACATATAAGCAGCCAGCCGTAGCCTCTCACACCAGCCAAACAAAGTTCTTACCGCTTGTATTCTCCAGTTGGAGGCTTCGCAGTGTACGTGGTGGGCATGAAGCTGCACATGTAGTCACCATTCGTATTTTCCATGCATCGGATGTTGACAAAGTCCCTGGTAAGCGAGAGGACAGATAAGTACATATACTGTAGCCTGTAAGGGAGCATAGATAGCAGAGGGATAGGAGGAAACTCACCTGGATGTTATAAGTTGTTGTTCCATTATATGGTAAGTGATGGAAACATTATTATCCACCTTCTCCAGGATCTGGAAAAATAGATGAAAAGGGGTTAAAATAGACTAGAAATAAGAAAAGAACAATGAGAGGGTGTATGATGGAGAAAGCAAAAGAATGGTTTATCCCTAACAGAAAACTCCCTGGTTGTTTGCGGTGTCTCCAATGCACTGTGAAGCAATGTGTTTGAGACCTCTCTAGCAGACAAGCAGTTAAATTATCGCTAGTAAAGATGCATTGAACAAGCTGCTATAAAAACAAGTTTGTGCAGGGACATTGGAATCTCTCTGGCCACATCCACAACTCAAGTGTGTGGGTGTGATCAGCACAGCATAAGTGCCCCTTAAAACATGGTGCTGTTCTATGCAGAATCTGGTCTTGATTACTATACTGCTCACCAATAATGTGGAGAGAAAGTGAGTAATTGTTTCACACCTTGTAAACTGGCTAATGCAAAACTGCAAGTTTCCCTGCACTAAAGTCCCAATGTGTGTATTGGTTCCATCATCAGACAAGAGTAACAAAAGAACAGCAGAGGGACTGCACTCAGACATTGCACAACAAGACTTCATCATGACCTTGAGATGGAAGGTGATAAGGCATAGGAAATGGGCCATAAATAATCCAATATACCACTCTGGGTCAAATGTGAAATCTGGGAAATTAAGCAAATTTTGACCAAACCAACTGCACCGTAGGTGACAAAAAAAATGGACTTTTAATTCCTTAAATTAAAATTAAAATGATCTGCAAATCTGAAATATTTATTTGTTCTCTTTAGTAGGTGCCACTGCTGAGCTACAAATCACTTCTCTTTAGCTCTCTGCGTATGGCCCCATATATTTAAAGTGGATGTGTCACCTATGGACAACATCCCATAAATAGTTAGGTGACACATCCAATACCATAAAAACATTATTTATTTTTTATTTTAAACTTCCATTTAGTTTAAATGTAACTATTTATGGGATGCTGTGCATAGGTGACACATCCACTTTAAACTTGCAGGTATCATGACCTGATAAAAGGTTCAGTACTCTGTCTCGCCTGCTTCCTGACATTGCTTACAAGTCAGAGGTTTTATATTACATTGATGCTGAGATTCTGTTAATCTTGGTAGAGGGTCCTCAGTGGTATTTATGCACGTACCGTAAAATCTCAGGTATAATACACAGGTGCAAATTATACCTAAGATTTTAGAGGAAAACAAGAGTGCCTATGTATAATATGCACCCTTGTTTTCCCCTGTCACACACAAAAAAATGTCCATTGTGCACTGTTTCCCTCCCTCCCCGCTTACCCATATCCTCCTCCTCTGCCCCTCTGTAGTGCAATTTCATCAGCCTGACAGGGTCCCAGCGGCGGCATGCTTGCATCTGCTGTCCACTTCCAGCATTGCCCTGTCAGGACCTCTTCTGCCATGCCAGTGGTAATGTCTTGCGATGGCCGCATGGTCCTCTCAGGGCAATACCATAGATCCAATTCACATAACTATAAGAATTATATATATATGATATTGCTCTGTGGGGACCTTGTGGTCCTTGCAAGACATTACCATCGGCAAGGCAGAAGAGGTCCTGACAGGGCAATGCTGGAAGCGGGCGGCAGAAGCAAACATACAGACCGCTGGGACCATGTCAGGCTGCCGATATTGCACTATAGAGGGGCAGAGGAGGAAGATATGAGTGAGCGGGGAGGGAGGGAAGCAGTGCGCCGATGGAATTTATTTTTTATTACTATTTTCTCTCGTGTATAATAAGGTGAAGAGGGGCAAAATTGTGTGCATTATACGTGAGATTTTATGGTACCCCATAGATTTCAGTATCATTATAATAAAGTGACGATAGCAGTCTCAGAAGGAATTCATTAGTCAGCAAATGGTTGAATGTATAAGAAATGTGTCTGATTTTCTTTTGCATTAACCAGACTCCAATTCATCAATGTCCGGATCATATCTGATATTCATAAACAGGTAAATGCCAGATAGATCTTCCATCCACCACCTTTAGGCTGTCTGATTACTAAAGCATACAAAATGTGAGAGGCTTCTGAGGAAGAACAACAGCCAATGGCCTGTTCTACACATTTTGTATGTTTATTTTGTCTGATTAATAGAAATCCATGGTGTGGACACATAAACATAAGCTGTGTGTGTATGCCTCTCCGGAATCTCTGCACATTTCCCACATTTTAACTGTGTTTCCCTGCCTCACACTCACATTCAATCATTGACCAAAGTATCTGTAAATGATTTTTGTGAAAAGCAACATATCTGACGCTGCTCGTAACTTCACTTGAAACATTCTGGCCTCAGTGGAATTGTTTTAATCCAATGAATGTCAAAGGAGTCTGCAACGCATTGTGACACAGTGTGCTGCTCATCCCTCACACACTCAAAGGAAAACCACACTCAATTGGCATTATATAAAGCCTTATTTTTTTTTTATTTTTTTTTTAACACTTGGCCGAATCCATTCATACTGCAGAATTGTAACTATCTCTTGATGAGGCTCATGTGGTAGAACAAGCTTGTGGATATATCGTATTCCGTTTTCCTATCAATAAAAGGGGCAACTGCTATGTCTGTCACATTTTGAGAGGAGAAGCTTCAGTGGTGCTGGTCACGCCCACATCTGAACTGTGGGCGTGTCCTGTGCTAACTGAACACCTCTGGTCCAGACAACAGCTCCTGGATTACGTTTACATATTCCTCCACTGGCTATCCTTTAACCCATTGGATGCCTGGTATCTCACCAATGCATTGAGAGCTCACCAATGTATTACTTTGCAATTACTTGGAGACCTCTTTAGGAACCAAGGGGTTAAGATATGTGTTTGTGCTTGCCTGTTACAGAATATACAGTTATTTCCTGTGCTGTGTAGAACTAGGATAGACTGAGAGAAGTGTCATGTAGGAACAGGGGTGAAGCCATGGGTGGGACTAAGAGCATCCATGATGCACTGTCTAGGGCAGGGGTAGGGCAATGTGAGGGCCACCACCTGTTGCTGGACTACAACTCATTCTGTGGCAGCCAGGAGATGCTGTAGGATGATGGGAGTTGTAGTCCACCAACAGTTAAAGGGCCTACCTTTGCAAACCCCTCCCCTATGGATTCATGAGATGTAAATCCACCTCTGGTCCTGTTCTTTTGTTGGGAGACAGACAGACCAACAGCTAGTTCCAGCAGTTCACTCCCAGCTGATAAGGGGAAGTGGGTACTTACGTGGAAATTTTTCAGGGAGGACTGGAATGTTCTTGTCATCTCAGGCTCCTGGATCGTGTGTCTGTAAATCGCTTCTGCAGAACATTTCATAGGTGCCTGAAGATATAATGGACACATGGGTTATCGTGTGCGCCACACTAACAAGCGCATGGTTCAACATTGTTCACGTCCAGTTGTCTCTTACACAGTAGCCTTTATCAGGAGATGTGAAAAGTTCCCAAAAGATCTGGGACTTGGAGCAAACCTGTGCTGCATTTAGGAAGCGTCTGAGATACAACTGGAGCAAACCAACAGCACCATAGGGGCTAAGTGAAAATTCCCTCCAAAATAATTTAAATTGGCCTTTAACTCCTGGAGGGATAGAGATGTCTCCAGTGCATTGCTTTGCAATGTGCTGGAGATGTCCTAGCATTCAAGGTGGTAAAAGTCTTCATTTCTCCCCTGTGGTGTAGATGATTTGCTCCTTTTTAGTTTCCTGAAAATGGCCCCTAATCCATTATTAGCGCTTCATACAGCCTAATTAAGTCATTACTATAAGGGAGATTAGCACTATTACATGCCCAAAGCTGGTAACAAGATCCAAGGCTTTACCCCCACAGTCAGTACTTAGCAGTGCTCCCTATTACACTATAGTGGTCCTATAACAAGGCTGTCCAACCCTAATTCTCTTCCCAGATCCCATGGTAACGCCCCTTGGGTATTATCACTTTACCTGGACAATGTGAACATGTCCATACTCAGGGTCGTCCAACATGTATACGATGTCGCCGTTCTGAAATAGAAGGTAAGGATAGGGTTCAGTACATGTGCAATAAAAAGGATCACATTAGTGGTCAGCCTCCACAGAAGGGGTGATGGTAAAGCAAAATCATATCTTTATATCTATGACAGAGCTAAATATGTGTGCACTGAACTCCACATGGAATATGCTGGGGTCTTTTCTCTATCTCCCTCCCACTGCATGATGACAGAAACAGACTGAATAGATGCACATTACATTCTATCACATATGAGTGATGCAGACTGCTGTGTTACATAAGGGCCTCTGCAACCCAGATGCAAGGTGGGTAAATGTTTGGATCACCAGGTGTAGTTGAACTACAGCTTCCCTCATCCTCAGATAGCCAATGGCAGACTGAGAATGACGAGAATTATAGCCACAAAAAAGAATCCTCACTGACTGAAGATGACTGAAGTTGTAGTCCAACAACAGCTGGATAGCCAAATGTGGCCTGATCCTGTCAGTGGCCTGCAAAAGTACTTAAAAACCCTACAGTATGCATGGTAGGCTTTACATCAAGTAGTCCTGGCAAAGGCACCCAAAGTAACTTAGCTCTGCCGATGGCCACATAAGAAACTAGGATTATATGACTAGGCTGACATGTTTACTGGTATTTCAGATAGTAAAAGGGTGACTAGGATGTAGATGTGTGAAGAGAAAAAGGGGTGGTGCCAGTGCACGACAAGGAGGCACAAGAACCAGAGGAGCGTGAAGTACAAGAGAGAAGGCCAAGGAACATGAAGAGCAGAAACACTCACTTTTTCTTTGTTCTTTACTTTCCAGGAATTCTGCAAACTTAAAACCTTCTTCAGAAATGACATTCCAGTCAAAACCTGTTCTTTCCAGACATCATTCATCGCATTTGATGTTTCCTTTGTTTCTGTGGAAAAAAATTCAAACAGAACCACCAGTTATCAGATTCAGTTTTTTTTCATAAGGAATATAAAGGGTCACTTTATTTACTAAGTAGATGGACTGAGTGCAACAAAGGTGTGGTACAAGGTTTATCTCCCTGAGCCTGAGGTTCCTTATATCCACTCATTCTACTCAGTGTGAGGTAGAGGAGGCTCTCTTCCTTCGCTGAGTGTGATGAACAGGATGCCACCTCCCTCTACTGAATGACAGATACCGGATGTTTCCACCCTCCACCAAACTTAAGATGAGAGACGTTCCCTCCATCTACCAAGTGAGGGATATAGGATGCTCCCTCTATCTTCTAAGTGTAGATAAAGGATATTTCTTCCCTCCACAAAAAGTAGGTAATGGATGTTTCCTTCCTTTTTGGAGAGTAAGGTACAGGAGATACCCTCCCTTTACTAAATGTGATGTACAGGATGTACCGTCCCTCTACTGAGTGTGATATACTGAATATTCCATCCATTTACTGAGTATATGGTACAGGATGTTCCCTCCCTCTACTGAGTGTTGGTAGAGGATATACCCTCCCTCTAATGAGTGTGAGGTACAGGATATTCCCTTCCTCTACTGAGTGTGAGGTACAGGATATTCCCTTCCTCTGCTAAGTATGAGGTACAGGATGTTCCCTTCCTCTACTGAGTGTAGCTACAGAACGTTCCCTACATCTGGTGAGTGTGAGGGGGTCCATGTGTATCAAAGAAATCTGGATCAGTCCAGCAGCACCACTGGGGACAAATAAACTTTTCCTTTCAATGAAATGGAGTTTTAAACCCATCAACTTTTATACAGGTCTTCAATGTATTGTGGAGTAAATCATTGAAGGCCGATCTAGCATTCAAGTGGTTAAAAGCACTGTGTAAATGGATGGTAATTTGGGGAATTTTTATTTGTCCCCTTTGGTGCATTAGGTTTGCCCCAAAATTGTCCAACTTTAGGCTTATACATAAGGCCTTGTATCTTATATCCTACAGTATAAGGTAGAGGATAAGAGAAAGCTGTTTAGAGGACTTACCTGCAGTGGTGTCCAGAGGAGCACTGGAGACATCTGCTCCATCTAGAAGTTCAAACTCTTCCAGATCACCTGGGGTGGACACATAATGTCCTTCCTCTACTGAGTGTGAGGAACAGGAAGTGTCCTCCTCTGCAGAATGTGATGTACAGGAAATGTTGTCCCTCTACCGAGTGTGATGTACAGGGAGTGTCCTCCCTCTACTTTATGTGAGGTACAGGAAGTGTCCTCCCTCTACCAAGTGTGAGGTACAGGAAATGAAGTATGAATGTCTCCTGACCTTTCTGAGTGTTAGAGTGTTAGAACCTCTTGAATTTCATAGAGGTATCCAATGCATTGTAGATAAACACCTTGGGGACCTCTCTAGTGTAGAAAGTACTTATAAATCAATGGAAACTTGGGGAATTTTTATTTTCCCACTATGATGTATTAGGATTGCCCCAAAACTGCTCCATGTTGCCTTACATATAAGGTCCAGAATCTTATATCCTCAAGAATAAGGTAGAGGAGAAGAATATGCTGTATACTCCCGAGGATTCTTACCTGCAGAGGACTCAGAACTGCTCCGCTTTGTGGAAACATCTGCTGGAACCTCTTCCAGTTCATCTGGGGAGGACACAGAAAACATTAATCAGAACCTGTTTATATACAATTATATATAACTGGACCCAATGTACTGAGTGTGAGGTAGATAAGTAAATGCAATGCCAAGTGTGAGGTACAGGATATGCCCTCCATCTACTGAATGTCAGGTACAGGATGTTCCCTCCCTCTACTAAGTGTAGGTACATAATATACCCTCCCTTTACTGAGTGTGAGGTATAGGATGTTCCCTTCCTCTACTCAGTGTGAGATACAGGATCTTCCCTCTCTCTACTTAGTGTGAGGGACAGGATATGCCCTCCATCTACTGAATGTCAGGTACAGCATGTTCCCTCCCTCTACTAAGTGTGAGGTACAGAATATACCCTCCCTCTACTGAGTGTGAGGTACAGGATATTCCCTTCCTCTGCTAAGTATGAGGTACAGGATGTTCCCTTCCTCTACTGAGTGTAGCTACAGAACGTTCCCTACATCTGGTGAGTGTGAGGGGGTCCATGTGTATCAAAGAAATCTGGATCAGTCCAGCAGCACCACTGGGGACAAATAAACTTTTCCTTTCAATGAAATGGAGTTTTAAACCCATCAACTTTTATACAGGTCTTCAATGTATTGTGGAGTAAATCATTGAAGGCTGATCTAGCATTCAAGTGGTTAAAAGCACTGTGTAAATGGATGGTAATTTGGGGAATTTTTATTTGTCCCCTTTGGTGCATTAGGTTTGCCCCAAAATTGTCCAACTTTAGGCTTATACATAAGGCCTTGTATCTTATATCCTACAGTATAAGGTAGAGGATAAGAGAAAGCTGTTTAGAGGACTTACCTGCAGTGGTGTCCAGAGGAGCACTGGAGACATCTGCTCCATCTAGAAGTTCAAACTCTTCCAGATCACCTGGGGTGGACACATAATGTCCTTCCTCTACTGAGTGTGAGGAACAGGAAGTGTCCTCCTCTGCAGAATGTGATGTACAGGAAATGTTGTCCCTCTACCGAGTGTGATGTACAGGGATTGTCCTCCCTCTACTTTATGTGAGGTACAGGAAGTGTCCTCCCTCTACCAAGTGTGAGGTACAGGAAATGAAGTATGAATGTCTCCTGACCTTTCTGAGTGTTAGAGTGTTAGAACCTCTTGAATTTCATAGAGGTATCCAGTGCATTGTAGATAAACACCTTGGGGACCTCTCTAGTGTAGAAAGTACTTATAAATCAATGGAAACTTGGGGAATTTTTATTTTCCCACTATGATGTATTAGGATTGCCCCAAAACTGCAACATGTTGCCTTACATATAAGGTCCAGAATCTTATATCCTCAAGAATAAGGTAGAGGAGAAGAATATGCTGTATACTCCCGAGGATTCTTACCTGCAGAGGACTCAGAACTGCTCCGCTTTGTGGAAACATCTGCTGGAACCTCTTCCAGTTCATCTGGGGAGGACACAGAAAACATTAATCAGAACCTGTTTATATACAATTATATATAACTGGACCCAATGTACTGAGTGTGATGTAGATAAGTAAATGCAATGCCAAGTGTGAGGTACAGGATATGCCCTCCATCTACTGAATGTCAGGTACAGGATGTTCCCTCCCTCTACTAAGTGTAGGTACATAATATACCCTCCCTTTACTGAGTGTGAGGTATAGGATGTTCCCTTCCTCTACTCAGTGTGAGATACAGGATCTTCCCTCTCTCTACTTAGTGTGAGGGACAGGATATGCCCTCCATCTACTGAATGTCAGGTACAGCATGTTCCCTCCCTCTACTAAGTGTGAGGTACAGAATATACCCTCCCTCTACTGAGTGTGAGGTATAGGATGTTCCCTCCCTCTACTGAGTGTGAGATACAGGATGTTCCCTCTCTCTACTTAGTGTGAGGTACAGGATATGACCTCCATCTACTGAATGTCAGGTACAGGATGTTCCCTCCCTCTACTAAGTGTGAGGTACAGAATATACACTTCCACTACTGAGTGTGAGGTATAGGATGTTCCCTCCCTGTACTGAGAGAAAAATACAGGATGTTCCCTCTCTCTCTACTTAGTGTGAGGTACAGGATGTTGCCTCCCTCTACTGAATATGAAGTACAGGTACAGGGTTGCTGTGTGCATTGCAGTTATGTATATCTCTGGACCTTATGTATAAAAAAGAAGAACTCAAAGAAATCTGGATCAATCCAGCAGAACCACTGGGGACATATTAACTTTTCTATTCAATGAAATGGAGTTTTAATCCCATCGACTTTTATACAGGTCTCCAAAGTATTGTGGAGTAAAGCATTTAAGACCGATCTAGCATTCAAATGGTTGTAAGTGCTATTTAAATGAATGGTAATTTGGATAATTTTTATTTATCACCTGTGGCCCATACGGTTTGCCCCAAAATTGCCCAACTTTCGGTTTATACATACGGACCTGTATCTTCTATACTACAGTATAAGGTTGTAGTGGTGAAGAGAAAGCTGTACTGTCTAGAGGACTCTTACCTTCAATGAACTCAGGAGCTGTGGTGTAACCATTTCCGTTAGTTGGTTCCGGATCCTGGTTTCGCTCCTTTTCCAGATCACCTGGGGTGGACACAAAACAATAATCAGAACCTGTTTATATACAACTGGACACAATGTACTGAGTGTGAGGTAGATATGTAAATGGAATCCGTGCAAAATAGAGAGATACAATATTTTCTGGATCAATCCAGCAGCACCACTGGGGACAAATTAACTTTTCTATTCAATGAAATGGAGTTTTAATCCCATCGACTTTTATACAGGTCTCCAACGTATTGTGGAGTAAAACATTGAAGGCCGATCTAGCATTCAAATGGTTGTAAGTGCTGTTTAAATGAATGGTAATTCGGAGAATTTGTATTTATCACCTGTGGCCCATAAGGTTTGCCCCAAAATTGCCCAACTTTAGGTTTATAAATAAGGACCCGTATCTTCTATACTACGGTATAAGGTTGTAGTGGTGAAGAGAAAGCTGTACTGTCTAGAGGACTCTTACCTTCAATGAACTCAGGAGCTGTGGTGTAACCATTTCCGTTAGTTGGTTCCGGATCCTGGTCTCGCTCCTTTTCCAGATCACCTGGGGTGGACACAAAACAATAATCAGAACCTGTTTATACACAACTGGACACAATGTACTGAGTGTGAGGTAGATATGTAAATGGAATCCGTGCAACATAGAGAGATATAATATTTTCCCTGCCTCTATAGAGTGTGAGGTACAGGAATTGTCCTCCCTCTACTGATTGTGGTGTACAGGAAGTGTTCTCCGCTACTAAGTGTGGTGTACAGGAAATGTCCTCCCTCTACTGAGCATGATGTATAAGATGTGTCCTCCCTGTATAGAGTGTGAGGTACAGGACGTGTCCTCCCTCTACTGATTGTGGTGTACAGGAAGTATCCTCCCTCTACTTAGACTGATGTACAAAAAGTGTCCTCCCTCTGCTGAGTGTGATGTACAAGAAGTGTCCTCCCTCTGTAGAGTGTGAATACAGGAAGTGTCCTCTTTCTACCGAGTGTGATGTACAGGAAGTGTCCACCCTTTACTGAATGTCAGTTACAGGATATACCCTCCCTCTACGAAGTGCAAGGTAAAGGATATACCCTCCCTCTACCGAGTGTGAGGTACAGGAAGTGTCCTCCCTCTACCCAGTGTGAGGTATAGGATGTGTCCTTCCTTTACCCTGTGTGAGGTATAGGAAGTGTCCTTCCTCTACTAAGTGTGAGGTACAGACAATGCCCTCACTTTACTGAATGTGAGGTACAAGAAGTGTCCTTCCACTACTGAGTGTGAGGTACAGGAAGTGTCTACCTCTACTCAGTGCAAGGTACAGGAAGTGCCCTCCCTCTACTGAGCGTGAGGTGCAAAATGTCCCCTCCCTTCACTGAATGAGGCACTGGATGTCCCCTCCCTCATCTGGTTCTGAAGTATGAATGTCTCCTCCCTTTTCTGAGTGGCAGATACAGAATGTCCCTCTCACTCAGGGAGCAAGGTAAAGGATATTCCCTCCCTCTGCTAAGTGTAAAAAATACCATTAATTTAAAAGGGGATTTAAACCGCTTGAGTTTCAGAGAGGTATCCAATGCACTGTAGATAAATGCCTTGGGGAACTCTCTAGCGTAGAAAGGGTTAAAGTACAAATAAATCAATGGAAACTTGGGGTTTTTTTTATTTTCCCACTATGATGCATTAGGGTTGCCCCACTACTGCTCCATGTTACCTTCTATATATGAGGTCCAGAATCTTATATCCTCCAGAATAAGGTAGAGGAGAAGAGTATGCTGTATGTTCCCAAGGATTCTTACCTGCAGAGGACTCAGAACTGCTCTGCTCGAAGGAAACTGATGATGGACGGTCAACTACGACCTCTTCAAGTTTATCTGGGGAAGACACACAAAACATTAATCAGAACCTGCTTTAATCAGAAACAATATACAACTGGATCCGCTGTCCTGAGTGTGATGTAGATACGTAAATGGAATGGGTGCACCCTGTGTGAGGTATAGGAAGTGTCCTTCCTCTACTAAGTGTGAGGTACAGATAATGTCCTCACTTTACTGAATGTGAGGTACAAGAAGTGTCCTTCCACTACTGAGTGTGAGGTACAGGAAGTGTCTACCTCTACTCAGTGCAAGGTACAGGAAGTGCCCTCCCTCTACTGAGAGTGAGGTGCAAAATGTCCCCTCCCTTCACTGAATGAGGCACTGGATGTCCCCTCCCTCATCTGGTTGTGAAGCATGAATGTCTCCTCCCTTTTCTGAGTGGCAGATACAGAATGCCCCTCTCACTCAGGGAGCAAGGTAAAGGATATTCCCTCCCTCTGGTAAGTGTAAAAAATACCATTAATTTAAAAGGGGATTTAAACCGCTTGAGTTTCAGAGAGGTATCCAATGCATTGTAGATAAATGCCTTGGGGAACTCTCTAGCGTAGAAAGGGTTAAAGTACAAATAAATCAATGGAAACTTGGGTTTTTTTTTATTTTCCCACTATGATGCATTAGGGTTGCCCCACTACTGCTCCATGTTACCTTATATATATGAGGTCCAGAATCTTATATCCTCAAGAATAAGGTAGTGGAGAAGAGTGTGCTGTATGTTCCCAAGGATTCTTACCTGCAGAGGACTCAGAACTGCTCTGCTCGAAGGAAACTGATGATGGACGGTCAACTACGACCTCTTCAAGTTCATCTGGGGAAGACACACAAAACATTAATCAGAACCTGCTTTAATCAGAAACAATATACAACTGGATCCGCTGTCCTGAGTGTGATGTAGATACGTAAATGGAATGGGTGCAACAGTGATAAAGGTACAGAATGTTCCGTGTCTCTACTGAGTGTGAAGTAGAGGATGTTCCATACACCTACCGAGTGTGGGATGTGGGTGTTACCGTGCTCTAGTGATTGTGAGGTAGAGGATGTTCAGTCCTTCTACTGAGTGTGAGGTACAGGAAGATCCCTGCCTGAGTGTGAGGTACAGGATGTTTCCTTCTACTGAGTGTGAGATACAGATGTTCTCTTCTTCTATTGAGTGTGAAGTACAGGATGTTCCATTCTTCGATTGAGTGTGAGGTACAGGATGTTCCCTCCCTCTACTGAATGTGAAGTACAGGAAGTCTATCCCTCTACTGAGTGTGAGGTACAAGAAGTACCCTCCCTGCACAATGTCCCCTCCCCTCACTGAGCGAGGCACCGGATGTCCCCTCCCTCAGCTGGTTGTGAAGTGTGAATGTCTCCCTTTTCTGAGTGTCAGATACAGAATGTCCCTTCCCATTTGTGGAGCAAGTTTGAGGACAATATGTTCTCTCCATCGTATAATAGAATACATTGTGTGTCCTCCCTTTCCTAAATGAAGGTATAGGGTGCTTCCTCCCTCTACATATTGTGTAGATGTTTTCTTCCTCTGCTGATTGTAGGGACAGGGTATTGCCCTCATCTACTCGGTTTGAGGTGCAAAGAGTTCCCTCCTCATACATAGTGCATGGTACAGAATGTTGTATCCCTCTAATTACTGTAGGTACAGGATGTTCCCTCCCTTTACTGAATGTGAGGTGCAGGGTGCTCCCTCCAACTAATGAGGGCAGGGTGTTGCCACTGATTATACATACATGATATTCACTCCATCCCTCTGAGTGTAATGTGCAGGAGGTTCACTTCCTGTAACTTTTGGGACATAGAGGATGTTTTCTGTCTACCGTGTAAAGGTTCTGGGTGTTTCCTTAGTGAACTAAGTGTAGGTGAAGCATTTTTCCTCCATTTACTGAGTGTTAAGGATTTTGGATCACTTATCTGAGTGTAGATACAAGAAGTTCTCTCTCTTGTACCGTGTTTAAGGTACAGAATGTTTCCTCTCTCTGTTGAGTGTGAATTACAGGATGTTACCCTACTAAGGGTGGGTGGTGCAGTGCCTTGTGTATAAAGGACAACCTTCATCCTAAGACAAAGCTGTATTCTGCAGAGGACTCTTAGTTCAGGTGGGCTGAATTCCCAATAGGCAGAGACACTGGAGACCTCTCAGGAAGCCAAGGGGTATGTTATAGATTAAATGTATTTTTTATGCTACTAAACCGTGGATGGGGTTAGGAGTATAAGTGGAGTCAAATGAGGAGTGTGGGGGTGTTCATGGGTGGGGATATACACTCATTGAGTGTGGACTCACTTTCTTCCTCTTTCTGCTGGGACAGAAGCTGGTAAATCAGTAACCAGGCCTCTAGAACGTCCAGTATAATAATACTTATTGGTATGATGTAGCCATAGACGCCTCTGGACAGCACCTGGGTTAAAACATAGACATAGATATTAAGTAAATGTTACTAAAAAATCAGTGAGAGTAGAGAGCAATAGAAATGATAGAGAACAAGAATGATTCCAAGGTTGAAAAAAGAACAACGTTACTCTCGTTACCATGAGAAAAACATATGGATTCACTGGCAGAATGGAATCTGGTGAGATCTGAGCTCTCACTGGGCCTTATGTGTAAAGAACATGGAGCAATTATCAGGGCAAGTCAGTGCAGTGCAAGGGAAATATCAAAAATCTCCAGATTTCCACTGAGTGAAGGTAACCCCCTCGAATGCTAGCGAGGTCTACAAATGTATTGTTAATCAATCCACAGAAGACCTCTCTAGCATTAAAGGGGTTAAAAGCCGCAATTCAATCAATGGGGAAGTATTTGTTCCCAATGGAGGAATTTGTTTTATCTCAGAATGAATCTAGTTCATCTTAGTACACCAGCCTCGCTGCCTTCTGTTCAGACACAAGCTGATGTCAGTAAGGTAAAGGGGAACTGTACCTTTACATATGAACTCTAACAGAATGAGTTGATTAGGAAGTATGGGTAAAGAGAGGACTGTGTTAACCTTAGAAAAAACAGGAGACTAGTACAGTGAAAATGATCCCTTTATTGGCTGAGTGGCTCTAGGATGAAAGCTTTCAAGACATGGGGTGGGGGGGATGCACTATGGAGTAATAAAGAGGTGATAATGTGGAGATGACGTCTCCATTGATATAACTTCTAAAATTCCTGTGTTACTATGGAAACCATGCACTAAGCTTTGACAAACTTTGGAGATCTTAGTGCATTGCCTCAATAAAATAACATAGGAACTGGAGAAGTGATATCACTGGAGAGGTCATCTCCACATCATCACCTCTTTATCACTCCTTAGTGCATAACCAGTTTCTTGAAAGCTTGCATCCTACAGCCACTCAGTTAGCCAATCGAGGTATCATTTCTCTCTACTTGATTCGGAAAGTATCCTTCATAGAGCAGTCAGGTATAAATGTATACTGTTTTGTATTTGAACTTTGCTGTAGTTTTTAAAGGAACAGATATATATTATTACCTCAAGACATCATCACCCTTTACAGTCATGGGCAGGACTCTCTCTAGGCTAATCTCATTGATGATAACATTTATTGATTATTGTGTGCAGGTGAAAAATGTGAAATGTGTATTGTGTTTATTATATAAGTTGAGTGTATTGTGTGCATGTTTTGTATATATTGTGTTTGTGTGTATACTGTGTTTGTGTGTGTATGTGTATTGCCTGTGTGTATATGGTGTTTGTATGTGTGTATGTGTATCATGTGCGTATTGAGTGTGTATTTGTGTGTTGTGCATGTATGTGAATTGCGCATGTTTGTGTTGTACGCATGTGTATTGCATCTTGTGTGTGTGTGTATTACGTGTGTTTTGTGCATGTGTGTGTGTGTATTGCATATTTTGTGCGTATGTGTTTTGAGCAGGTGTGTTATACATGTGTGTTTTGTGTGTGTTGTGGTGTATTGTGCTTGTGTGTGTATGGTGTGATTGTATATTGTGCATGTGTGTTTTGTGTGTGTTTTGAGCATGTTGTATGTGTGTATTTATGTGTGTGTTGTGGTGTATTGTGCATGTGTGTATTGCATATGTGTGTTGTGTATGTGTTTATGTGTTTTTTGTGCATTGCGTGTGTGTATAGCGTGTGTGTGTTGTGGGCATGTGTGTTGCACTTGTATATATTGTACATGTTTGTATTCTCTGTATTGTGTGTATTGTCTGTTGTGCATATGTATTGCATGTGTGTATTGTGTGTGTTGTACGTGTTTGTGTATTGCGTGTACGTGTATATATATATAGTATGTGTGTGTTGCATGTGTGTGTGTGTGTATTGAAGGCCCCTGGGTGTGTGTGTGTGGCAGAGACGCAGGTTTCTTCTTTTAAATATATATATACTAAATATACATATACACACATATACATAGACTCACACCTAGGTAAGTAATTCTGTTAAACACATTAAAGCAAAACTTTCATGCATATTAAAGTGCCCCCAAATCATTTTTCACATAGCGTTAATCATATCAATACTTGTATTAGTAACTCTGGCACCTTCTATCTATCTATCTATCTATCTATCTATCTATCTATCTATCTCATATCTATCTATCTCATATCTATCTATCTATCTATCTATCTATCTATCCCATATCTATATATCTAATCTAACTCATATCTATCTATCTCTGTCTGTCTTTCTATCTATCTATCTATCTATCTATCTATCTATCTATCTATCTATCTATATCTATCTATCTATCTGTATCTATCTATCTATCTATCTATCCTAGTAAAATAATCATGGCTTTCCCTGTGTGATAATAAACAGAGAAGTGAGAGATATTACACTTGTAGTGACTGTCTCACATGAACTCTGTATTTCACTCTTTCCTCCTCCACCTCTGTTTTGTATATGTGATATTTTCTCATCCTTTGTCCCTCAGTGGTCCCTTTGTGTTTTCCCCATTACCCCTTTCTGTCCTCCACACGCCACTTCTGTGTCCTCTGTGTTTTGTGGGGCTCTCGTGCTTGGTTACTTTCCTTTGTCCATTATTAACAATTTCAGGGAAGAGGGGTGTGCAGCACTATGCTTTCCGATGTGTTGCCTACCCCAGTGGCATTGTTTGATCTGTGGAATCACACATTGCATACCGCACTGGCACAGTTTAACCCATTAAGGACCCACAACATTCCAGGACCGTCATGGGTGAACTTGCCATAAGGACCCATGATGGTCCTGGCACGTCATGGATTTCTGGGCTCCCCGCATGACTACATGCTTTTTGGGGAGTCCTGAACATGATCACGAAAAAAAAGATCTGCAGCCCTTAAGTTCCGGCTGTGTGCATGCATGCTGGTCCTTAAGTGGTTAATAGAATCTCCACTGGAAGTCACTAGGGTGGCCACATTTCCATTCTACCATTCAGGGACACAAGAACAACAGAGTACTTGTCCTCAGCTCTAATGGAGTTATGGGTTCATTGTACATCACTGGACATCAGTGCACCACCTGCTCTTTCTCCAGCGCACCACAGAGTTCTAAACTCTAGAGGGAGAACTGCCCATTGACTTCTGTGACAGAAAGTGATGCCTGTTGTGGGCTACAAGAAAATGTACATCACATCCAAAGCCTTAGGCTAGCATTACACGACAAAATTGCACTGCAGCCCCTATTTGATGTCAGGATCAAGGCTCAGTTCTCTCTCTAGTGTTTAGAGCTCTTTCTAGAAGCCATTTTGTTGTAGCCCAGCAGAGGCATCACTTCCTGTCACAGTAGGCAATGAGCAGTTTTCCTTCCAGTGTTTAGAACTCTGTGCTCTGGAGTCTACATTCTGGGACTTTGTATTGTCCCAGAAGGGGGATGCCCGGGACATGGGACACACATATAAAATCCGGGTCTTTCCTGGGCAATCCAGGACACGTGGTCACCTTAGAAGTCACTGAGAGGAAGGAATATATGTTTAGGTTTGGGACAGTGGCAAACTGTAAAGGAGAATTTTAGGTCCAACTTGACCCCTTAGCGACCACCTGATCCAGCACAGGGGGGCGTGGTTAAGGATCATTTTTATCTTCTGTTGCCTACTATTCTATGAGGCAGTTGGCTTCCCCAGAATTTCTTCCCATTTCTTTACTACATAAGGCCCTATATATTACATATCTCCATGCTTCCCTCCAGCTGAACATGGTTTCCAGTGCTTACCTCAGACAGGACCATTTTCAGGATCACATACCCACTGGTTATCAGGGTGATAATCTAAATGGGAGAAGAGTAAAACAGTTACTTTTAATAGAGTAACACAGTTGATGAGGCTGTAAAAAGACGTGTCCATCAAGTTCAGACTTTGCTGTAGCACTCTTGTTTTTGTTGGTCCACAGGAAAGGAAAATAAAGAACCTTGATGCCATTCCAATTATGCCCCAAGTGGGTAATAAGTCCTTCCTGACTCCAAAAGGCAATTAGATCTTTCCCTGGGTCAATATTCTATCTGCATTGTAACCAACTTGTCAGCACTGTTACACCCCACTGGCACTGTCTCTAACTGGTGTAAAACATCTGACCCTCCTTTGTCTCCATTCACTATGGCAGTCAGGTTTAGCTTCATTTCATTCATTACCAAGAAATCTTCTTACACAAACATTGGCTATGTTGGAAGACTTTAAAGGAGAAGTAAACTTTGTTGTTGTAGTGCTTGCTGGTAAAACAATTGTGCTCCCACTGCTGGGAGATGTGTATTTTCAGTTATTACAGTTTAAAGGTGAGTTTTGTTTTTGTTCTAGCTTCTAGCGGGGGATTGATGAAAACCTGCTCGAAGCTGATTGGCTGGGAGGTGCGTAAGCACACATTCCAGCCAATGGATAGGAGATATTTTGAACAGAGGCTGGCCATAAAAAACACAGTCTCTGTTCAAAATTCCCTCACACTGTCTTTCCCTCTTCTTGCGTCTTCCCCTTACTGTCCCCTTACTTACATACTTATTCTTCTCTTTAAGAAGGAAATTTTAATCTCCGCAAAAAGAATGGAAACATTTGTTTTTTTCATTTGGCAACATCTACTATTTTAACTCACACATTTGTGCATTGTTTCACCCTTTGAGTGCCAGAGAAGTATGCAATGCATTGCTCTGCACATATGTCTGAATTATGTTTGTGACACCCATTTAATGTTTCCTTTCACATGAGTGAAACGATGAGGAGTAGAAGACAGAAGATGGAGAGCAGGAAGATAGAAGAAGAAGATGGACAGTAGCTGAACAGGGAGCTGAAGACTCAGAAGGACATCAGGATTTATGGTAAATGTTTCTTTTTAGGGGCTGTTTTGTAACTTAGCCGGATTAACCCTGTGAGTGCCAGTGGGGTAAGTATACCCCACTGGCACTCATAGAGTTAATTCTACTGACATTTGACACATTTTGGGTGTGCTTTGTATATGTGGAAACTGGGTGCAGATTTTCCCATTTTAAAGGGACAGTAATACTTAAGATGTAAAAAAATATATGTTGTAGGGTTTATGTCCCTAAATAAAACAAGAGTACTCCCACCACAGAGAGAAATTTTATTAAAAAATTATAACAGCGCAAACTTTAATTTTTTAGGTGCAATATCACAGTGACCTGAAAATTTACAGTGGCTACACCATCCTATGGAGATTTATGGTCTACAGACCAGAGCTGTCCATAGGATGGTGTAGCAACAGCACCACTGTAAACTTTCAGGTCACTGTTATATTGCAACTAAAAAATTCAAGTTTGAGCTGTTATAATTTTTTAAGAAAATATCTCTCAGCAGTGGGAGTACTCTTATTTTACTCAGGGGGATAAACACTACAACATATATTTTTTTACATTATAAGTATTACTATCCCTTTAAAGTTGGTCCCTTAAAAGGATAGTAATAGTTAAAATGTAAAAAAAAAATATGTTGTAGGGTTTATCCCCCTGAGAAAAACTAGAGTACGCCCACTGCTGAAAGGTGTTTCATTCAAATGTTATTCATTTTCAAAGTTGAATCTTTTAGGTGCAATATCACAGTGGCCTGAAATTGTACAGTGGTGCTGTTGCTACACCATCCTATGGAGATTTATGGTCCCGGGACCAGAGCTGTCCATATGATCGTGTAGCAACAACGCCACTGTACAATTTCAGGCCACTGTGATATTGCACTTAAAGAATTCAACTTTGAAAATTAATAACTTTTGAATGAAACACCTTTCAGCAGTGGGAGTACTCTTTTTTTACTCAGGGGGATAAACCCTACAACATATTTTTTTTACATTTTAAGTATTACTATCCTTTTAACGCATCATATGGCTAACGCATTGAATAACCTTACAAATTCCCATGTTTGGTGGGTCTATCTTTAGAGCACAGGCAATTGCAATGCTTGCCATGCTTGAAGACATGTCAATGCTGTTTATTTTGTAGTCGGGGGTAATATGATCAAGCTCATATTGAGCTTAATTGGGTCTTTAACCTCCTCAGTGCTATATAGGTTTTCATAGAACCCAGTTTGAGAACTATCTGTCTCTTTCCCATAATATTATATTGTCTCCTGGAAAGTAATTATTATGGAAACTCCAACGTTAATCAATCAGTAACGTGCTGTGTGCTGTAACCCTTTACATGCCTGCTTGTCCATGAGTGCATGTAGTTATTGTTTAGGTGTATGTGTGAAGTGATGTGAAGGGTTAAATAGGCAATGAAAGTTAATGACTGCCAATTTATGATTAGTGGATGAGTTTTAGTGACCACCGTACAGATAAGCATAAAGGGTCTGTAATGCAAATTTCTGAGTTATTTTGGAACTTTGAAGGAAAGCTGCATGGTCAATAGCTTAGAGCATTACTGTAAAGAGATATTACAAATCAAACAGGCGCCATTCGGGGCATTATTTTCATTTGCTGCCTGGACTTCCAAACATGCACAGTAAGTTGATGAATGAGCTTTCACAATTCATCTCCCAATTAACTGAATCTAGGAGCTTTATCAACCTAACTATGTTGAAGAAGAAACTGTCCTATCAGGATTCAAAGTGACTTTGAAAATCCCTTTGAGCGGAAACTAAATAGCTTAGCTTTCCAAATCTGATGGTGTTCTATAGGCGTATAACAAGGAGCCTATGAGCCCCAATTCAAACTAGTGAAGATGCTGAGCAGCCACAATATTATAGTCTGCACTGAAAAAACACTACTGTACAGGGAATCCAGATACTTCTGTCCCCCAAGTCAGATAGGGCTGTTGTATAATTTAGGATTCTACCACCACTGCTGGAAGCCTAAAAAAATGATACAATCTGTTTTAACCCTTTGAGTGCTAGAGAGGTATCCAACGCATTGCAACGCAAAGTGTTGGATACCTCGCTGGCACTCAGAGGGTTAAGGAAAGGAACGCTATTTATTATAGATATTATACGATCAAGCTAACTTCAATTTAGAGTATATTTAACCCTGTGAATGTCAGATGAGGATCTAATACATTCTTTTTACAAGAGTTGGATCCCCCCCACTTGGCGTTCAAAGGGTAAAAAAAAGAATTAAACTGTCCATGTTTATTTGGATCAGTTAGGGTTAAATTGTATGTTCATCAATCTTTCACTTTCTGGGTTTAGGAATTAAAATGGAAAAGATCCAGTTCTGCACATTCGATTGTTACATTGGTAAGAGGATGCTGGGTATTATTATTATTATTCAGCTCGGGAACCACATATTAAACACTGTGCTGTACACTGCCTATTGCATTTTACAGCTTATTTAGTAGAACCTCCTTATTAACCCCTTAATGACCCTGGAAGTGGCAGAATTATCACGCTGGTTCCAACACTTAAGGCTGCACTCCGCTCTGGGACCCCGGAACCCACCGCAACAAAAAAACAATGACCTGTGGTCTCCAACTGCCAGCTACGTCATGAAGGGGTTAAGAGACATTCTCTGTGTCCACTCTATAGAGAGATGAAAGGCTCCCACATGAGGGAAGATACGTACCACAATGAGGGACCAGTGGCGGAGGCGTGGAATGAGATATCCCAGAAAAAACAGCATCAGTCTGATCATTATCAGGAGCTACAGAAAGAAAGAATTGCATATGAGTGGGACAGTGAACTGTTATATTATTATTTACAGTAACAGAAGGAGCTAGAGAGATATGTTATATGGAGGCATTATAGGAAGGATTATATGGAGAAATAGGATGAGTTATGGGGAGAATTCTATGGCCCAAGTAGGAGGAGTTATGTGGAGGATTAAAAGGATAATAGGAGGAGTTATATGGAGGATTATATGAAGCAGTAGGAGGAGTTATATGGAGGATTATATGAAGCAGTAGGAGGAGTTATATGGAGGATTATATGAAGCAGTAGGAGGAGTTATATGGCGGACTATATGAAGCAGTAGGAGGAGTTATATGGAGGATTATAAGGATAATAGGAGGAGTTATATGGAGGATTATATGAAGCAGTAGGAGGAGTTATATGGAGGATTATATGAAGCAGTAGGAGGAGTTATATGGAGGACTATATGAAGCAGTAGGAGGAGTTATATGGAGGATTATATGAAGCAGTAGGAGGAGTGATATGGAGGATTATATGAAGCAGTAGGAGGAGTTATATGGAGGACTATATGAAGCAGTAGGAGGAGTTATATGGAGGATTATAAGGATAATAGGAGGAGTTATATGGAGGATTATAAAGATAATAGGAGGAGTGATATGTAGGATTATACAAAGCAGTAGGAGGAGTTAGATGGAGGATTATAGGAAGCAGTAGGAGGAGTTATATAGAGGATTATATGAAGCAGTAGGAGGAGTTATATGGAGGATTATATGAAGCAACAGGAGGAGTGATATGGAGGATTATATGAAGCAGTAGGAGGAGTTATATGGAGGATTATATGAAGCAGTAGGAGGAGTGATATGT